>OX438660.1:5970572-8904747 GCA_949316385.1 Globia sparganii
AGTGTAAGATTTTGTGTAAGTTTATCTTTCATGCACCTTTTTAGTTGATTGTGCCACTTAAAACACATCATGGTTATTAAACAATAATTTACTTACTTCATGATTTATTTCCCAAAGATTATATTAATCATTATTGACTTATTAAGTCAAGACTGTTTTAGAAATGTACATTTTTTTAAAAAATAATACAAAGAAAACAAAGTATTTTTGTTAAACTATAAAAAATATTCTTCTTGGTAATATCCTTGAGTGGCGATAAATATTTATAAATAAAATATGCATGAAATAATGATAACTACGGCGTAGCAAGGTGATAGGTCTACGCCGTAGCCACGTGTAGCCGGCGTAGCTACGAAAGCACTACACGCGCGTCGCGCGTCGGAGTTATTATGAAGGATAAGTTTACGAAAAAGTAGTATCCCAAGGCCACATAATTGTAATACGTATTAATTATTTATTGAAGAATACCAGAAGCCATTAATAAATTAATCGTAATAAAACTATATTATTTACTGTTATGTTTTGATTAAAAAAATATTGATATGATACGTATATATTACAACGTAATTACATTTAATTCATTTATGAATAAATATTCACACTAGGTATTGTGTTTCCACAATACGAAAAATAGTATTCCTATCATTTGAAAACAGTTAACAAACTACCAAATAATCTGATCTAAACTTACCGCAATGAAGATACCACAGATGGCGATAACTCGATACAGTCAGTTCATACAAAGTCATATAACTTTACAAACTACAGTAAAATCGTATACAAAGAGCCTACTCTAACACTTACTACCACGACCTAACATGCGACTACGACAACTTCACAACCAGTGAGTAGCTTCTTAACTATTAGAACTAGGACTAGCCTAAACACTTCTTAATTACTTTACAAAATACTTTCGATTACTTTTAAAAACACCTATAGAATAAAAACTATTAGAAAAATCGAGAAGTTCTATACGCAAAATCTGAGTTTACATTCGAACGTACGTCGACGAGTGTACTCAGCCGGGTATTACTGGCGAGTTTTATATTGTTTAAAAACTTTTTTGCAACTTTTTTTTTTAACAGGGATGTGAAGCGCGTGCTACGGCGAGCGCCGACGGTGTAGCACTGAGCTCGGCGGCTATCAGACAGAGTAACGACTGATATCGTAGGTCTAGGATAGGTGTAGGCACAGCAGCCCTAACTACTGATGCCTATGCACTAGGCAACGCGAGTTGGGTACGAGTTTGGTACGAATTGGGACGTAGTAGCGACGGTACACAGACTGATTCAACGTTTTAGTTGTAGTGCTGTTTGCATTTAGTTCCACTGTTTCGATGGTATAGTGTTTCTGATTGTGTTGTCAAATATTTTGAATGCAAATTGTTTTTCACTTACTAATTTATTCGTGGTTTTATCTACCTACTAAAATTGTTAGATTACTGGTGTATTTTCGAGAATGCATGGATTGGTATGAGGTATACTTTTATGAAGTTTTGAATTTACTGAAATAAAAATTAATATAAGTGACGTGCAACTTTAGAAAAATAAAGAGAGATATTATTAGAATTGTTCAATACCCTTGCCACGCTTACAGCTTCTTTATAAGGCTTTTAAGTAAATATTTTGTTACTGAAATAAGCCTGCCTACTCGTTTTTTAATACCATGTACGAGTACCTAAAACGTAGCGAATGAAATAGAAAACAAACCGTAAATTCGTCCTCTAAAAAACTTTTTTCGCGGCCAAACGTAACAAAACTCAATAACCGATTCCAATACAACTTCAAACGCTGGAAACCTAAACCAATTGAATCGCAGAGGTGATCGACGACCACGTTCCACGTAATCGGCTCTCATTCGAACGCGCCGAATATAGGCCTCCGAATTCCGAACTAGTTGGAATCAAACTTCGACCATTATTGCCTTCTGCGTCGACACCCAAAGAAATTTACGAAATCACGTGCAAGAGGCCAGGGCACAAAGCGAAAGTTGTGATTTCAACCCGAAATAAAGGCCGGAAGAACGGCCCTGGGAGCATTTTCGTATTTTCAGCACAATGGCTGGTCAAAGGCGTGATTGCGCTCAGATAGGAACCATCGAATATAACGCAGCGCCATCTATGAGCGGAAATAGGAACCGCTTAGTCGCGCCTTGATTGAAGCATCGTATTCCGGCTGCAGCCGAGTTGCAGTTTTAGTGTTTGATTATTTTTGTACCTACTACACTCGTTGGATTTGTACTGTTATTTTATGGTTGATATTTTGTTCGTACCTACTTCTTTTGTCACGTCGTCGCGTTGTTACAATACGTTGGAAATCATGAGATGACGTATCTTCGCAAAAAAATAGTAAGCACAATGGTGAACTTACACCGGTAGCAGGTTCTATGTACACGTTAACAAAAAAAAATATTAAATTTTTATATCCTGAAATTATTTTTTTATGAACACAGGAATTTTCATAGCATGTTTATAATCGAATGGGATTAAGCGATACAATGTTTTACAAATGAGCATTACATAATACTAAAGCAGATTTTTTTTAATAGCCATTAATGTCCCACTTCTGGGCAAAGGCCCAGCTACCACCACGAGTCCAGTTACTTTATCTAAAGTCATCCTCAATTCTAATTGCCAAAACATCCACGAAACATCCTCAGGCCGACCATAAAGCCGGCTCGCAACTACAAGACGATTGTGCTCCAAACATTTACATTACAAATTATATGAGTCCGAGGGGCACTCCCTAGCGATTTTTATAACGGAAACAGTTCTATGTACACGACATATTTACTTAAAACATTTAGACGAGAAAGCAGTGAGGCAGTTTCCTTACGAGTTGTACTGACCACGTGGGTTTTTGCATTTATCTACATACTTTTCTATGCAAATATAGGTTAAAGTTTATCAATATTGGCGCCTATTCCCTTGTTCAGAAACTAAACTATTTCATTATGAAAAGGACAAGATAAGAAAGACTAAACTAATATTTACCTTCTGTCCTTTGCATAATAGTAAATTAAGTCAAATAGAAAGAAAAAGATGCACTGAACTTAAATTTAGTTTAGTTTGTGAACAAGGGAATCGGCACCAATATCAAACTTTTCTTCTACTGTTATTATAATGAAAATATATTATCAATGTCTAATAAATGATAAATGATAAATGATAAATGATTTTAAATGATAAATGATTTTATTTCTGTAAGTAGGTTTGAAAAAACACTTTTACACGTCAATCATATTTTTTTTTAAAACGAGATGAGGTCGGCGTTTCCTATCTGACTACTCTGAGAAGAAAGGCCGAAACAAACTCAGAGGTCACAGTCTCTTTTAAAGTCCAGACATAATCTTGGTGAGATCATGTGGAGACCATGTAGATTGGTGTCTGAAATGGTCTTTTGAGGAAAGAACCACACAGATTGAGTGGACCCGTCCAGTCAGTGCACGCATTTGTCAGTAATCATGCAGCTCAACTCAAACTTAGGGAGCTCAACGATTCGACGAACAATACCAAAGAAAGGACATTTGGGTAGGTCGCATAAATTACTCAAACTGCCAGACCATGACTAAAACTATCTGAGAAAAAAAACAAAGGCAAACTAAAATTAACCCACATAGTCTTCACATTCACAGTCATTAAAAATAACATAATACTTTACAAAGTAAATATTCATGTCACTGTATATGTAAAATTTATCAATGTCAATGTGTATATAAAAATCCAGAAATAGTCTTGGTCAGATCATTTTGAGGACCATGTAGATTGGTGTCTGAAATGGTCTTTTGAGGAAAGAACCACACAGATTGAGGGGACCTGTCCAGTCAGTGCTCCCATTTGTCAAAAAAAATGTGCAGCTCAACTCAGAACTTGAGGAGCTCAACGATTCGACAAACAATACCAAAGAATGGACATTTAGGTAGGCCGCGTAAATTACTCAAACTGCCAGATCATGAATAAAACTAACTAAGAAGGAAAACATAAAAAAAAGATAGAAAAGACCCACATAGTCCTCACTTTCACGACAATTAAAATAATATTATACTTTACAAAGTAAATATTCACGTCTATAAAGAGAGAAAATAAAATAAATAATAAGCAAAAAAAGAAACCAAACAAGATTCACTGTGTAAATTTATTGGAGCAGCTCAATCCCAAGCATGTTTATCCTCAATATAGTCTTTAACAGAATAAAAGGCTTTCTGGCATAGTTTCCGCTTTATAGAAGATTTGAATTTATTAAGGCTTAGATCTTGAATGTGGCTAGGAAGTTTATTATAAAAACGTATACATTGGCATCTAAACGAGCCACTTATTTTCTTAAGCCTGGTTGTAGGAACAACGAATTTGTGTTTGTTCCTAGTATTTATATTATGGATATCACTGTATTTTTTAAACAGATTAATATTTTTATGTGCGTACAAAAGATTTTCATAAATATACTGAGAAGGCACAGTCATTATATTAATCTCTTTAAATTTGTCTCTGAGGGAGTGTCTGGGACTTAATTTATAAATTGAACGAACTGCCCTTTTTTGTAAGACAAATATTATCTGAATATCGGCGGCATTTCCCCACAACAGAATACCGTACGACATCACACTATGAAAATAACTAAAGTATACTAAACGGGCTGTCTCTAAATCAGTTAAGTCACGAATTTTTCTAACGGCGTATGCTGCGGAGCTAAGCTTTTTTGATAATTTATCTATATGGGGGCCCCATTGAAGCTTGGCATCTAAAGTTATGCCCAAGAATACGGTGGTATCTTCGGGATTCAACACTTCATCCTTTATAAGCACACTAGTTTTTACTTGTCTAACGTGAGGTATGGTAAACTTAATACATTTAGTTTTTTTCTCGTTAAGAAGTAGGTTATTAACATTAAACCAGTTAACTACTTTATCGAGGGCGCTATTTATATTGTCAGTAACCAGCTGCTGACGTTTGAGTTTAAATAAAAGTGAAGTGTCATCTGCAAACAACACTATATCATGATTATCCTTTATGAGGTAAGGCAAGTCGTTAATATAAATAAGAAACAAAAAAGGACCAAGAATTGACCCCTGGGGGACCCCCATTGTTACAATTGATCCGGGTGATCTTTTCCCGTTAACATCAACTCTCTGAATCCTATTACCTAAGTATGAAGTAAGAAGATCTAAAGCGGCATTCCGGACTCCGTAGTGGTGCAGTTTCCTGATTAATGTTTCATGAAAAACGCAATCGAATGCCTTGGACAAGTCGCAAAAGATGCCCAAAGCATCGCATTTATCCTCCCATGCATTATAAACATGTTCTAAAAGTTCAACACCGGCATCAGTAGTCGAACGACCCCTTGTGAAACCGAACTGTTTGTTATGTAGTAATTTATGTTTATTAAAAAATCTTTGCATTTGATCTAAAATAAGTTTTTCAAAAATCTTGCTAAAGGTAGGTAGCACTGAAATTGGTCTATAATTAGTAGGGTCTGATGTACTACCCGATTTAAACAAAGGTATTATTTTACTGTATTTCATAAGATCAGGAAACTCACCACAGTCAATACAATTATTAAAAATAACAGCTAGAGTAGGTGCAACAATGTTTATAAGACTCTAACCACCGATAGATGGCGCTGTAGTCACTAAGCAAACTAAATGCAACGGAATTATATGTGAATTGGGATAGAAAGGGGTTTGCAATGGTTTTAACTTTATTGGTGACTAAAAACTATATTTTTAATAGTCTGCCACATAACGTTAGTTACTACAAGTTGTTAAAGTGCTTATACACACATCAAAAGTGTCTAGGGATCAACATATATTTTTGCAATAACTTTTCTTCTGATTGATATTAATTAAAATTTTCTTTAAGGATTCATCAAATAAAGTGTTTTCGTTTGTCACAGTAACGATAAACCAAGTCACCTTTGCATTAATAAAGAAATTTGCCATTTTCCTAATAAAGGGATTTTTGACATTTGAACCACTAACACAAAAGTTCGAAAAAAAGACTGAAATAACAGTTTTCTCTAAAATTTTATTGGGTAACTTAAACAATTAATAATCCGTGTTTCTACCGCGAACACTAACAACACAAGAACATCGGTTTGGCATACTCAAAATGAGTTCATCCAAATCACGCTGTGGAATGGCCGCCCATGTTCGTTGCAACAACAAAAAAAGGTCTTCTTGCGACTGGATACCCTCCATATTCGGCAGAGCTCTTCTCTGTAGCATATCCCATGCATGCTCAATCGGGTTCAAGTCTGGCGACTGAGCAGGCCAGGGCAGGACATTGATGTTAGCTGCGGCGAGAGTCTGTCTTACAACTCTTGCGGTGTGCGGTCGTGCATTATCATGCATTAACTGAAATAAGGGACCGATTTGCACTTGTAGAGGAACGATGACGTCTGATACAATCGTCTCAGCATAAATTTGAGCGTTGAGGTTGCCTCTGATCCAAATCAACTCAGTTCTTCCGCCGATCCAAATACCCGCCCATACCATGATGGTTCCACCACTATAAGGATGGACTTCCTGGCAGGATTTTAATCGCTGTTGGCGTCCAGGGGTTCTCCAGTGTCGTATACGTCTTGTATCCGGTCTCATACCAAAACGAGACTCATCAGAAAAGCACACGAAACGCCATTGTTCTTCTGCCCAATTTCTGTGTTCAAGAGCCCATTGATATCGACCTCCGAAATTAAATTTATTATTCACTTTGTAGTGTTTTTTTTTTTTGGAAGTCGGTTGTTTTTTCTTTTTTAGTAAAAAAGTTTTTTTGCCTATCGAGTTTTCTTGAAACCAATCAATCCACTGGCCTAACTACTTTTTTTATGTATCTGATGGAATGAATTCAGGGTCGCCATTTATTCACCTGCATCCGTCAAGGGGGTCATGAAACTCATACCCGATTCGTGAAAAAATCAAAATCCTATGCTGTAGGCAGACTATTTAGATGAATGTATGATTTTTTTATGGATATGAATTTAGGAAAAGTTGTTGAGCAGGATGGGAAGAATTGCACCCTTGCCGACATGCATTACTAAAGCGCAATCCTGTATTTCTGCGTTTAAAATGCGGTCAGATATATATTTTAAAAAATGGCGTATATTTAATCGAACCTCAAATAATTCCTATTTTAGGAGTCCTAAATAAGTATCCAACTTAGATGTAGCGTCGCGGCTTCGCTCGTTCGGCGCGCGCGCGATTGGTGACAGTTCTAACCTAACCTAACCCATTTGGTCGGGATACCTATACTACCCATAACTTAGTTACTGCGACCAACTGTGAGATAAGGCCAGAAAGTTCTAAAAGGCTCATTTATTTTTTTGTTTAACCTTTTTTTTTTTACAAAAATACACGCAACTTCCAAAAAAACATAACAAAATGGAAAAAACTTTTTAACAAAAAAAAACAACCGACTTCAAAAAAAAAACACTACAAAGTGTTTATTTACTTTAATTTTAATTTACTTTAATTTTAATTTCGGAAGTCGGTGTCTTTGGTTTTGTATTTACGTTTTTGCCACCGACTTCCAAAATTAAAATTAAAGTTATTTTACACTTTGTAGTGTTTTTTTTTTTAAGTCGGTTGTTTTTTTTTTTGTTAAAAAGTTTTTATTTTTTACTTTTTATAGTCAGAGTGCATCTCATGACAATTCTAATAAGCCCAAACACGGCTAGAATACATGGTTTTATTACGAAGTTCCGGTACCTACCTACCTTCCAGCTTCATCATCAGATCGGTTTGATGGTACCATTTTCGTCAAAACCATTTATTTAAATTTGCTTCGTCATAGTGGCTTAACTATCTTAATCGAGATATCTTATCGCCACCCGTAAAATACTTATTATCATTGAAGAGTTCCTGTGGCTATCTGTGGTCTCCTTCATCAGTTCCACTTCACCAAATTATACTTTTTGAATGCAAATGCTTGACATGTTGATGAAAATATCAAAATTGCTATATGTATGCCTATAATATTTGAGGAGCTCCCTCAATTCCTCATGGATCCCATCATCAGAACTGGATTTTGACAAAAATGGGACCAATCTGGAAGCATATCCTTTCAAATAAAAAAAAAAATCCAAATCGGTTCATAAATGACGACGTACTGAGGTAACAAACATAAAAAAAAAAAATTACAACCGAATTGATAGTCTCCTCCTTTTTGAAGTCGGTTAAAAATAACTTTAAATTCGGAAGTCGGTATCGTTGGTTCCGCATTTTCGTTTTACGACACCGACTTCCAAAATGAAAGTTATTTTTCACATTGTTGTGTTTTGTTGGAAATCTGTTGTTTTTTTTTTACTTTTTAGTTGTACATACCCCACACAAATTCAATTAACACTAGTGCATTGAAGAATTGAAAACATCGACTAGAAGAATCATCAAAATTCTTCTAGAAATGCCGGAGATGCAGTACATTTATGCAGACAACTTCGTACATAAGAATAATTATCTAATGTATTATATAGCAAAACCTTCCTAAAAGTATTTAAATTACATTAATGAAAGAATTATCAAATTTGGTTTATTAGTTTTTGAGAAAGTCGTGGACATACAAACACATACGGGTCGAATACAGAACCTCATTTTTTTAAATCGGTTAAAAAGTGGGTATTATTAGAAGCCTAAAAAGTAAAAAAAACACGTTTACTTTACGGAAACCCGCTTTAACCTTTTACTTTATTTTTATTGATTGTTGTTTTAGCGGCAATAGAATACACACTGTGAAAATTTCTACATTCTACCTAACTATTACGGTTCATGTGACATACGGACGGACAGCCGAAGCTTAGTAATAGGGTCCCATTGACACCCTCTGGGAACGGAATCCTAAAAACGGTCATGATTAGAAAGTCAATAAGTTTTTAGAGGATCATTTAATTATATCCCTCCAAAAAAAATAGTTGTACCAACGCAATCTCCACTGTATACGTAGTAAGTTACAGTTGTTAGGCTATGTACTGTAATGTAGCGGCGGCGCGGGGTTTGCCGCTTGTTACTCAAGATGTCTAGGGAGATGCTGTAAAGTGACTCGCCCTGTATTTTCTGCGTACACTAGATTCATGTTGGTCTTATGATCGCGTGGAGTCGCATAATTTGACTGGTTATATGGTAGGAAATGAGGTGCGTTGTTTGGGTTCTAAGAATTATTGGTGTTAGTTGGTGGTTATAGTACCTACTGTACTGTTTATACGTGTCCGTTGTATGTGTATGTTATTTCAAGTGGTTTATAACTGTTATTGTTTTGAAATAACAAGTAATCTCAGCTTTAGTTGCTGCGACTAAACGATGATGTAATTTTTTTTTTTTTTTTTTGAGAAATTTCTGTAGACATGAATTTTATCTATTTTCGTTTTTGTTGATAATTGGGTAATGAAACTTCGCCATTGATGAATTTGAATACACTCGTAGTTAAAGCATGTAAAATGATCAATCATATATATAAACAAGCATATTTCATTTTTCACGCATAAAGAAAATAAAAAATTTACTGTAGGAGAGTAAAGTATAAATAGACATTTAAAAAAAAAAAAACTACTATGCAATCCATTCAAGGAAAAACTCGGCCAGTAGGTACAGCATAAGTACACGGTTTTTACAAAAATAAATCTTGAATAAAATTTTCCTCTCAATAAAAACAAAGCCCATACAATTCCCATCCTAAACCCCAACATCCACAAATACCGGAACATCAAGAAACATCCACTTGTCTACAAACTAACAAGTCTAAAAACAATTTACATGGCGCCCGCGCCGCCCCGTCCCTCCCACCTCCAAACGGCCGCGCGGCCGGCTCGATTTCCATAACTAATTAAATTGTGGGACAAAGTTGGCTCGCAGGTGTGCCGCGGTCTGCTACTTCTAGTCCTCACGACCTGTTTATTTGAGTATATAATGCTGGGATGTGTTTTCTATTGTGAGTATGTATTTAGGAAGAATTGGAGCTCCTGGATTTTAGGTGATGATAGAAAAGTAGTTTTTAGGACTCGCTATAAAATCGTTTTGGGCTCAATTGGCCGACCGGTAATTTCTTCATGTACCTACAGACATTAAGAACCCAACCTCAAATTGAAATCAGATAAATAGTTTCACAAAGAACTGTATCTATCTACACTGATTTTTCATAAACAGTCAAACATAGACTGCATTCTTCAAAATAGTCTATTTAGTAACACAGCATGATGCCTATATAAGGTGTATGAGAAAGTTGTGGAACTTATAAATATCACAAATAGATTTTTTTTTAAGGGTCTGCTACAGTACAGACCATCAAACTGAACAACATTCTCCATGGGATCAATATCGTAATCGTGAAGAAACAATCAGTCGTCTCATACATTTGGGTTGAGTAGCTATTGCAGTTTTCTGATACACATGTATAAGTTGGACATTTTATACAACGTGTAACGTTAAATGCGCAAAACCTCATACACCCCATTACAGCATTGAGTTAAAAGCATAAACAATGACCAAAACTATTTTTTTAAACTAACTATTATTATTAAGAAAATCGTGTTGATCCTAACATTATGCATTCAAAATTGAGTCTTATTGCCTTAGAATAAGACTTAATTTTCGCCGGATAGTATGCCAAAAAACATAATTTTTGAAAAAACAAACCTATATTAAAAGTTACTGAATTTTTAATTTGATTGATTGATTGACTTAATTGTCAGGTTTTGCGCATTTAACGTTACACGTTGTATAATCTATGGATTTTTTTTATTGTATTTTTTTTTAACCGTTTAATGTATTTTTTATTTAAGAGAATAATGAGCAGAACATATAGGTAAGCCTCGTTTAGATTGCTATATCACCTGCAAATAAGGTAAACAATAACCCCAACTACTTCGAACGACTCAAACAATGATCACCGAACTAAATGCTTTAATAGTTCAGTAACCGTGTGGAGCCATTACTTTTTATTTGGCCTATCGCATCGAATCCGTGCCGGCATTGCATCCGATACCAGCGCTCATTACCGGAACGATTCAATTTCAACCGGATAACCGGAGGCGTTACCGTAATGATAATGAGTTTAATGGACTGTTTTAAACGTAAAATCAATTTAATTACAAGATAGGCTTGAAATTTACCTGTTTGTATCGAATCTTAATGCCTTTTTACAGTTTTAATTTTCAGCTGTATCGTCAAGTTATTATTTTATATAAAAAGCCAGCCCCATAAAATTACCAAATATATTTTGATTCGGTAAATGACTCGTCAATTACATACCAAAGCCTTAGCACGTAGGTACAAAATCGAATGAAGTTCCACCTAGGTGGGTCAGGAAAAATAACCCATTAGGACAAAGGCTTCTAGGCTTACAAACAGTGGATCTACAGTTAAGACATCATCACCAACAGAAGGTAATAATCAGCCTGTAATGTTCCCACTGCTGAGTCGCAGGATTCTCTCGGTGAGAGTGAGTGAGAGGGAGTGGGCCGTAATCAACCACACGGGCCCAGTGCGTGATGGTAGACGTCACATGTCTTCGATTTTTTTGATTTTGAACATGCCGAATTAAAAATTATAAAACTTTTCGCGTCCGCCATTTTGGACTTTAATCTTGACCTATTTCAATAATGTACGTACGTATGTTTTTGTTGCTGACGATCCTTCAGGAATAAAAACAAAAGAGAAAGGGTATCAGATTGGAATGAAAAATTTTATAGTGGATAAGACACGAGTCTAAAACAGAAGATCTAGCGGGGTATCCAAGGGGGGGCGTGGAGGGAACCGGAATAACTCGTTTTCTCACGATGTTTTCCTTCACCGCTTTGAGAGTAATGGTGATGAATAGAATAGAATAGAATAGAATAGAATACTCTTTATTATGTACACCATTATAAATTACAGACATAAATATAGAACTTTTGCAAAGGGTGACACAATGGGCGGTCTTATCGCTAAAAGCGATCTTTTAAAGACAACCTTTGGATGGATGAAATTATTTACACAAAATAAAGTGCCTGCCTGGGTTGGAATCCACGACCTATAAACTCGTAAGTGGGAGGCACCATTGCCCTCCGGTTGGTATGCGAACGCATAATACTACGTTTATCAAGGGCGGTGTGCATCCAAAAGATATGAAGAGATTATTACACACAGAATTTTCATACCAAAATCTTGATGTTTAACTCATTTCAAATTCCCCTAGCAACTTTGGTGTCGCCAAAATCACAGCTTCCAAAACCACGGTGATTTTAGTCGCTTAAGTGTTTTTTTATTAATATTTATACGCCATACAGATTCCTACACGCCATGATCGCGGAACATGGACATTTGTTAAGAGGGTTCTCGTATTAATGGTTAGTTCGCGTCCATTAAAATTCAGATAAAACAAGAGGGGAGGATAATGTGTAAGCGATATTTTGTAATGTATCATTTTACTGGCGGAGTGGAAAAGAGATTTTGAATCATCTTTTGGGATTATTCATAATAATCTGATAATTTATTTGACAACTGAAAGTTTTATACTTATTCTCGTATTTTTATTCGCGACTCCATCCGCTTGAACGTCGAAACACAACCTGGAGTCACATAAAAAACCGTAGATAAAGTTAAGGGTCAAATAAACGAGCCATGCTGTGGCAGAACTTTACTTGACAATGCGTATTTTATCTTATTTTTAAACAGTACAAGAGGCCCCATCCATACATGAAACCCTTACCTAAGCCTATAAAACTAACTTACTTTTTAATAAGACCTCTTCATAAAAACTCTTTTCTATTTATAAACGTAAAAATCTATGGGGTGGAAAGAGAAGCCATTGGGCTAATGAAACACCACGAGCGGCGTTAATGAGGCATGGAGCGCGCATTCCATATGTTACGCCAGGTTATAGTGTAAGCAGAACTTAACGGAGTAATAATACGTAGACTGTGGTTAAATTTTTTTAGAAGCATACTATTTAGTTACCAACGGGGTAATTGCGTAACACACTATTAGTAGCAATGGGTTTCATTTTTTTGGGTTTCATTGCGTTTTTTACATAGTTGAGCAGACACATTTTTCGAACATATGAAGCAATGGATTAGCAATATGCTTAAAAGTTATTCAAATTGAGATCGATAGTTTGTTTCGCATTAGGTTGCAGGTATTGAAAAAGTTGATCCAGTCGTTGCGTTGTGGCAATGCCTGGGGACGTATATGATCAGCAATTTTATGTAGTAAGTAGTTTTTTTTCTCATATGATTACGAGGATTTAAAAAGGTTTAATGTTTTTAGCTGACTCAATAATATAAGATGTAATTTACAGACTATATTCGGCATCACTGATACCAACAAGCAGTAACTTGTTAACAGAAGTATCATAGTCAACCTAGAATCGTAACTAGCACCCACATACTAGGTGTATTGTAACACAACAATATCTATGAACACACAAACGTAGCGGCGTAGCACAGAGAGTACGTAGCGGCGTAGCAGCGTAGAAGCGTAGCACATTCGTAGCCCTTCAATTTGTTATGTAAATGCATCTTTTGTCCGTCCATCCGTCCGGAGCGGGCACCACTCTATAAATTTGTTCGAATACCGCTGGGCGTGGGGATTCGAGCAATTTTGTACAATTGCTGTTCTCTGGACAACTGCTATAGCCGTTGTCAAGGTTACGGCGTCGCTCGGGGCGGACGGCTTCGCTTCTTGTGGTCAACTATTGTTGGAGAAAGATAAAACATAGTCTAAGTAATTGCGTCTTGTAGTATTTGTATAGTGCATAGACATACTTTATCATGGGTTAGAGATGACCTAACCCTAACTAAAGTACAGCCAACTGATAGGGTTCATTTTACTTAGGGTTTGGCGTCGGCTGTAAAAGGCAGAGGTAGCTGCGGCAGTCCGAATTTTATGATCAAGGCCAAGCGCGGATCTATCGCTGTGGGCACGACGGGCATCCCCACAACCCTATTAGACTTGTGACGTCACACTTTCACGGTCTATTGAGATCGATAGGCTGATGATATTATATCCTATATTATGCCTTAATCATCATCTGTCGCCTAGCCTTTTCCCAACTATGTTGGGGCCGGCTGCAGCTGAATACCAGTATTTTACATGGAGTGACTGCCTATCTGACCTCCACAACCCAGTTACTGGGTAATACGATACCCCTTGGTAAGACTGGTTGTCAGACTTTTGGGCTTCTGACTGCCCGTAACAAATGCCAAAGATCCACAAATGACAGCTGGGACCAACATCGTAACGTGCTTTCCGACGCACGGAGGGGTCTCGGCATGTAAAGATGGTCACCCATCCACAGACCAACCGCAGCAAGCGTAGCTTAACCTGATCGATCGACCTGTGCGCTGTTATTATTTGGCCGATTTTCGGGTAGCTGTGACCACAACCTTTTTTGAGGGTTTTTTTTTTTTGTGGATGGGAATTCATCAAATGAGGGGGTCATTTGATGAATTCCCACGGCTTTGCCATGGAGCAATCAAAATTAATTGTAAAATAAAGAAAATGTTGGTGAAAAAGCAGCCACGCTTTTTTTTTGTGGATGGGAAATCATCAAATGACCCCTCCCGTTCTGGGTGGAGCAGAAGGGAGTATCAGACTCTTACTGACTAAAACCCACCCGTGTTCCTTCCTTATCCCTTTATGTTCCGGGGTAGCGGTAACTCTTTCGGACAATCCTGTTGCCCGGACAATCCCGCTGCCCCGCTGCTGTCTGGATTTGCGCCTAATCAAGACAATACAACAGTTTATATATATCACATATTGTCAATACTATTATTTTTACTAATTGACAGCCGGGTATCCGCAGCAGCTTTCCGTAAGAATAAGTTCAGTATCAGTTACAGTGGCATAATATACCTTAATCTATCTAAATATAAAGTTCAAAGTCCTGACTGACTGATATATCAACGCACAGCCGCTTGTCCTAGAGACATGAAATTTGGAGGGTGTGTTCTTTGTGAAGATTGGGTATCCACTAAGAAAGGGTTTTTCAGAATTCCACCCCTAAGAGGATGAGAGGGGGAGGGTGACATTTCACGCGGACGAAGTCGCGGGCAAAAGTAGTGCCTTTTGCTTACGCAAAATTCAAAAGCGATTTCCTCATAAAATAAAGATTGCAACTTTGATAAAAGATTGAATTGTATGATCTCGAAAATACTATGTTCGTAAAACACACACACACACCCTCGCACACACATACACACACACATTTCTTATGAAATAAGCATCACCTTTGTACCTATTTTTCTGTTCTGTTTTTTTCTTGTCTGTTTATATATGTGTGTACATAAATGGTAAAATAATAATATCCAAAAAATTCAGGAGAATATCTTTTTTGAACCTCGCGAAATTTTAACGTATTTATGCACGTGATCGCACCATATCGCCTTCTGGTTGCTCTCCTCCATAATTACCCTAATTTGAAGACCATATTTTACCATAAATTTAACCCACTTCACATACAAAACTAGCTGCAAATATGACCGATAATTCCCACCACAGTATTACGTGCGTATACTGTTGATAACACTGAAATGGTATAACAAAGCCCATGAGAGCAATTGCGTTATCTACCGGCGTTGGGAATCAACCGAGCTAACTAATAACGCATAGTTCTATCTGATATATTTGCGGTAGGTCATTTTGATACTAATTTGCTTTAATTTTGATGATTAAATGTTGATATTTAAGAGGAAATGCGGTCGGATAGACTTTTGAAAAAGCCTAAGTAAAAAGTCATAATTCGAGGTTTGACTCCAGCCTATTTTCTCCTCCAATATTGGACCAATTTAAAAGATATTTCATAAACTGAATAAGAAGGATAATTATATACTCCCCAAAGACCTCAAAGGCCTCAAAGAGATGTCAGCAGTAAGGAAGGGGTCCGAAAGGGCCGAAGCCTGCCGGGGCAGCGGGATTGTCCGAAAGGGTTACCGCTACCCCGGAACACAAAGGGCTAAGGAAGCAACACGGGTGGGTTTTAGTCAGTAAGAGTCTGACACTCCCTTCTGCTCCACCCGGAGCGGGAGGGGTCATTGGATGATTTCCCATCCACAAAAAAAAAAAAATAGGGTTCTAGTGCTTATAAACATAATGTATCATCAAAAATTAAAACATAGGGACATACAAGTAGTTAATATTTATTACTCTGTAAAAAAAATCATTGCTTTATGATAATTAACCAGAAAGAAAACAGGCGAGAGCGTTTCTATGAAGAAAAGACCACCATGATTAACCAAGACTTCTACGGACGTGACGAAACAAACCATAAATAGTAATTACAAACATCGACGGCGAGCATAATACTTCTTGAATATTATCATGATTCGGTATGAGAATAGGTACCTCCAACCCCAGCTCAATTTTACAACACTATGTTCAAATCAATAATGCTGGCACACAATGGAACTCCACTCATAAGCAAAAAAATACAAAAAAAACGCCTAACAAAATTAAAACAATAAAATATCAATCGAAACTCAACCCTATCAATTAATCAATCAGTATTCACTTGTAACAAACGCATTGAATACGTTAATAGGTTACCAATCATCAAATCATCGGCTCCGTCATCGAATCATCGGCCATTGTGTGCACGGAGGGGGCGCCACGGAGCCTCTCAATATGCAAATTGCTCTGCCACCGAAAGCCTAACTGGCTATTGTAGGAACGACCTGGATCGGTATAAACGGCTTTAGGTAGCATCTGAGAGTATGTGCCGTTATGTCAGTATTTGAGCTGTTTTATGCTAGGTTCGTATGTCCAACCTGCTTTCATAGCATTATAACCACTAAGGCCTTTGCGTTTGCACCACAAATCACTAAAGGTTTGGTTTTCTAAGAAAGCGGTGAACAGTCAGACAATAATGTCCAAGTTCAGAGCGTTTTTTGACACCTAAAGGTACGGTTTCCTAGAATAGCCTTTCCCCCATATTTATAACAGACCCGTGCATTTAGCATTGAAAGCATTGTGTATCATGTAGTCTTTAGTGTACTTACCAGATGGGTTGTGTGAAGTGAATCATAAAGGATACACGTGGCCTAAGAGATTTGACAACTAACAAAAGTGTTTGGTAGACCAGTGTATCATTTGCGCCTGTTTGGTCAAACAGACTGTCAGGCATCCGACGCTGCAGGAATAAAATCAACAGCCTGCAGCGGAAAATGGCTATTCGTATCGCACGTGGATACCGAACGGTATCTTTTGGCAACCCTCCTGGCACACTTTCCGCCGCTGGACATATTGGTCTATATAGACGCGAGGGTTTATAATCGGATTCGCGCCATGCGCCAAAGCAGCTTTAGCGTGCCAGGAATAGCTATTGTAAGACTCAGGCGTCTGGAACGGCAACACGTGGCGCGAGCGGCTACAGCAGCCGCAGTTTTCGCGCAAGCGCGTTGTCGAAGCCGTCCTGCCGCACTTCGATGCCTTGCTGAAAAGAAGGCGCATCTCCTACAGGCTCACTCAGGTGCTGACCGGGCACGGTTTCTTTGGTGAGTACCTGAACAGGATTGGACGTGAGGCCACGGCAAATTGCCACCATTGTGGAAGCGACCTAGATCTGCACAGCACACGCTCGAGGAGTGTCCTGCGTGGGCCTTTGAGTGGCAAGTTTTGGTCGCCAGGATTGGGCGAGGATTGTCTTTGTCAGTAGTAATAAGGGCTATGCTGACGGAGACAGAAAACTGGAGGAAAGTTGTCTCCTTCTGTGAGACCGTGATGGTCCAGAAGGAGGCTGCTGAGCGGGATCCTGAGAGAGCCGATCCCGCTCGGAGAAGAAGGCGTCGAGGAGGCAACCGCCTCGATCATAATTTAATGCAGGCGGGACTTTGGAAGTGCATCAGAATTCTTCGTGTAGTTTAGAAGAATTAAGAGCGCACACACACTGACACGATTAAGGTGACAATAATAATGATATAATATAAAAACAATAATATAATATAAAATACAATAATAAACAATACACGACTTTGAATTTGTTAACTGAAATACTGTTTATAGATAAGTAACCCAGTACTTGGTAATGAGGTCAGAATGCATCTTGACATCTTATCTTGCTTTGTTAGATTTTCAGTAAAAAATGATAGACATTAATGGAAGTATAGTCCTTTCACATTTATTTCACCTCAACTTTTGCAGTACAGTGATGGCGCAACTGTCAAAGAATCTGTCCAGACAAAGCCTTTCTGTTATAACTATAGACCATTATTTTTCTAAAAGCTAGTTTCCCACCGAACACTTAAACTTAAGACCGCCCTTGATCCTTTTTGTCCGAAAAGTTTAAATAAATATATATATACTTTTAACTGGATATTTCCTTAAATAACTACGTGTAACACAGCCAGCTGGACGCGTGTGCCGGTGTGCCGGATATTGACATTGCCGCTATTTCCGGCCCACGCGATGTATCAACAGAATAAATATTGCACGGAATTAGGGCGCCACGCCGAAATATGGGCGTTGATAGTGCGTTTTTTTATGTGCTGTGAATACAGTGAATTACATTTTAAAAAAACTTGAAAGGCTGTTTGGCAATAATTTGCAAAGAAGGCGGCATGTCCTAGAACCAAAAATTCGAAGACATGTGACATCTACCAACCCGCACTGGACCGCGTGGTGGATTACGGCCCACTCCCTCTCATAGAGAGGAGGCCTGTGTCCCAGCAGTGGGAACATTATAGGCTGATTATGTATGTATGTGTATGTAACTAGAAGGAATGATATTAGTAGTATTTGGTAGAATGACTCGACTAATGACTTATTTAGGTACCTATGTCAATTTTGATGTCTATGTTTACTGGCGAGTGAAATGCTGGTATTCAGCTGCATCCGGTTTGACTTGAAGGCGATCCAAACATAGTTGGAAAAAGGCTAGGCAGATGATGTTTTGCTGGTGAGTAAATCTCAGGATGACAAATTGGTTTGCAAACAACTGGTGCTCTCACCCATCATGAACATGACAAGCAAAATATGCTTTGCTAACAATGGCCATAAATAAAAATAAATTGTGCTTTTTAATAACTTGTTTACACGTGCAAACATGTACAATTCAGTTTAACGCTATGAACATACAAATTTTCCTATCCAAACTAATAAAAACAAACAAAAATATAACAATACAAAAGTGTCAGTTACAAAATCTATTACTATGCTAACCTTCATAATTAAGATCCTACGCTTCCATCTAATTACAAAACCAGCTTTCCATCTCACAAGAAGAAACTCAAACTTATAAAAAGCATTCAGATGTCAAAACAAATAAAGCCGCAGATATTAAAAATAATACCCAAAGCGACACTTAAAATTAAAACGTAGAAAACTCTTGAAGAAAATCTCAAGCAAGTTTTAAAAGCATTTCCCGGTTTATTTGCGCGTACTGATTAACATTCATCATGTAAATTGTGATAACTTGTTAAATCGAAATGTAAGACCGAATCGAGAATTCCCAAGAAGAGAAAAAAAAACTTATTTCTTGAATATTTTCCGTTTTATACTTCATAAACTTCGCGATTAAGATTTCCACTCTGGTTTAGGAAAATTTACTTTTCCATTTATCTTTTCAATTTCTTTTTTACATATTAAACAGGATACTTTTGCTTAATAAGTATTAATATTTATAAGACTGCCGTGAATTTGTAAATTTTGTTTAAATGTTTAATTACAAAGACGGGAAGATTAAAATGATAAATTCGGTATATCGTAGTCAGTGAATATTAATTGAATGTACTTTTTTATATATTGAGAAGTTATTATAAAGACGGTAATTGATAGACAATTATGATTATTTGAAAACAAACCCAGCCCACTTGCGTAGTACAATTTTAATCACAATCTGAAACATTTTGAAGGAAATTCCTAATTCATTGCATCATGTATTCGAAAATGTTGTCTGCTCAACAACGAAAATAACGCAATGAATGTTGTTGAACTGTCAAAATGAAATTCATTGCTGTTGTAGTGTGTTACGCAATTACCCCGCTGATCAATTTAAAAATCCATGATAAACCAATGCTATGCTATGGTTGAATAAGTATGCCTCTGTAATAATCGCATACAAAAACAAACCAACTTTACGTTATAAAATCGCTTTTAAGCCTTTCATTTCCAATTTCTGTTTGCAATATCCGTCACTAATTAATCGATTCATCATTAAAACAAACAAAATTACCTCTATAACCCCAAAGAATGCTCTCATGCCTATATTATTACTGTTTTATTAACCAAACCGCCGAATTAACTTAACTAATGGGCGCTCATAACAATAATTCATTCAATGCACCTCGACATTATAATATCACAGAAATATAATTCGATTCACATTCCAAATGATTTTATTAAAAAGACTGGTGACCTCTTAAGATGATAAATCTTTCAATTGCATTGAATAATCTGTTCAATCTCGAATGAAAAAAAGATTTGATCTCATACCACGGGATATTACGCATTAATTTGTCGAGCTCATGAAAAATGAGCAGATGTAATAATATTACGTTATTATTTCTTGCTCATACCTTTTTATTACTTGATATTGCTTTTTCATATTCCGGTTCAAGCCGCAGGAATCTTCTGGATGAAAGAAGCACCAGAACCGGGTGAGACCTATGCCCAGCAGTGGACGTCTGTTGGCTGAAATGATGTTGATGATGATTCCAGTGCAGTTGAAAGCTGATTCTTGATAAAATAAACTCTTGGTTGTGCAGAATAAACTATTTTTTTTCTTTGTCTTTCTTTAAATTAATTAATATTTCAGCCTAAACAGGAACTATAATTATAACTAAACTAACAGTAAGGGCATTGGGAAATGCAATAAGTTCATGCATTATCCTTCACAACTTTGATCAAAATCAAAATCAAAAGTCATTTATTCAAACTAGGCTGAGAATCAGCACTTTTCAAACGTCAATTACAAAAGACAGTCCCCCCAAAACGCCCGCCCTCCACCACTTCCTAGTGCTTTCGCTGGGGAGAAGAAGTGGCGCAACAAACTCCCCAGCAGCACAGCTGTCTGTTCAGTTAGAAAATATATTGATATTGATATTGTGACGATGACTAACCTAAGGCCTAAGTATTCGCAGTGTAAGCAAAAGTCGTAACAAATACAAAAAGCTGAGCCTGTAGATTTTACAACGGCACATAAATATTGTCAGAAACACAATGACGCATTTTCCTCGACTCCCAACATGCACCGACCGTACGCCAAATGAACATATGACTATATTACTATAGATCTTTCTTTCACCCCCAGCTCAGCACGGAATAATTAATTCATTGAATACGCTCAAAAAAATCCAATACTAATGTTTCCCGTTTTACTGATGCACAGACACAGACATCTTTTCATCCTCCACGATTGCGGAAAATAAAATGTATCTCCTCCCCGTCAGTTTTAGTAAAAGATCCATTTGTATATGAAACGACCATTACCATTAGCTGGCGTTTCACTTCGCCATTGATGGCCAGCCCCTCGGCCATTCAGTGTCCGATGCACGCGTATTATGTTGAGTTCATTACATTGTGCTGTCCGTGTAGGTGTATACGCGTAATGGGGAATCGACAGCAAAATAGTTTGTACACACAGGAAATAATGTATTGATGTTTTTATGAAAGGAATAGAGTCTTCTAATCTGGGAATGACAGGCAATATTTGACAGGCTACGTTTATCAGTAACAGAAATATAGTTATGTTCTTATGTGTAAGAAGTCTCCGTTGTCAATTCCCTTGGTGATCTGTATCTTAAAAGTACCCTAACATTTCCCTATTTAACAGTCCTATGAACAGCTTTTTCTTTCAACTGGATGTTGCTGCCATCCAGATATTTTAGTTTAGTGTCGACAAGAGGCAGTCTGAACATCAAGGATCTTGAAAACAACTTTTAAATAAGAGCCAATTGCCCTTTCTCGAATCCTTTAAAAGTGGCCATTCGCAAAATCCAACAAATCTAACCACACGTAACTAACACATGTTTATTTTATGCACAAAATTCCAAACACGAGTGCAAATCTGAAATCCTCTTACTGGAATACTTCTCTCTCATTGATATACTGTAGCAATAGCCTCTGTGGACTTTGCATTATCACCGGCCGTGTTCAAGACGATTTGAATTTCAATACACGCCGAACTGTCCCGGCGAGGCGCGTGGATCATGTAGCCAACATAATAATACTAGGAGTTAAGCATCATAATATTGGCATTAAGGTTTTGCATAGCAATTTGTGAGTTGATTGTGTTTATTGTAGTTTGATGATAGTTGTGATAGTTAACTTTGAAGAGTGGGATGGTGTGAAGTGTATAAAAGATTTATTCAAACTTTTCTAAAGTGCTTTTGCAAAGAAGTTTTAAACCTTTTCTATGATAATATTATGATATGTTTCTGTTAGTAAAAGGGAATTCCTTTTCCTACAAATTGCCAACAACTAATTGCCGAAATCACCTTCGCATCTTACGGATAAGAATTCTTATTTAAGAATTCTCACGTCAGCTTACCGCGAATAAAAATAAACATCATATAAAAATATCTTCTTTTAAAACCTGTGCTCGTGACATTGCGGGCCGACGCGTATCGTCTCAGTATATAATACACAGTTGTCCGGTCGCCGATCTTAAACAATAAATCTATTGGCGTCCGAAAGGGGCTTAGCCGGTCCCCTTGGCTTCTCTTTGTAAATTCCCTGTTCGTATCTTTTCGCTCGAATGGCGACTTTATCTTCGGGACTGTATTGGCTTCGATGGAAAATGTATGGTGTGGAATTAAGACCGTCTCTTGTTTGGTACGTATTTACTTTTTTGGGAAACTCTGTTATGGTTGGTTATAATCATTTTACGAGAGGTGGAGTTTGGTGGAATGATGTTAAGGAATGGTCTAGCCGTTTATTTCTTGGTTTAACTCTGTAGACATTTTAATCATTTGAAAATATAGAAACATTACAAAATAGTGCATTGCAACTATCCGGTCAACAACTTTCAAACATCACACACAACACCAACCATCTGGTGATGTTAACAATCATAATAAATAGGTACGGGTATTGTTACGTTAGCCTGCTTAGAGCATTCCATAACTCTTACAAAAGTCTTCTCAAACAGCACAAGACCACTTTAAAACCAAAATGTACAAGAAACGCCAAAAAATACACTACGAGATACAGAAAAACGCGAATAAAACAAAAAAAGCGAAAAAAAATCTCTCACGATCGACCAATTGCGAATTTTAAAAGGGAATTGCTCCAATTTCGTTCTGCTATGGAAGAGTGCGCAAACTTATTAGCAAGCGACCGTTGGGTTATCGACGATCTTCCTTTACTTTTTTCAGGTGATCGGACGCTACGAGATTGATTGGACGATCCCGATTGGACGCTGCCCTCGTGACTCATTTTAGACGTCACCAACTGAATTCTACGATGTTTTTTAACGATTGCCGATTGCGTTTTTAATGAATGAAGGCTTTGTTATTGTTTATGTAGAGGTGGGTATTTTTTGAGGATTTTTCTTTTATGTGTTTTTTTTTTTGCGTAATATATTGATGTGGCGAGATGACCTAGACGCATACCACAAGGGTTGGATCGAGATGGCTCTAGATAAGGATACTTAGAGGTTGCTCAGCAGTAGGATAGAGATGGCTAATAAAAAAAAAACGCACGCACGTTGCAACGCACTGTGTAACAACTACGACCGCACAACCACAAAATACAGAGAGTACAGCGTGGGGCCTTGGGACAGGGCGCTTACCGACCTACCTAACTATTGTATTGCGTTAAAACGAACCATCGAAATACAACCAAATACCTACTTACCTCTCTGAAACAACTGGTAGCTTAAAAAACCACAATTCACCATTTAATGTTGAATTTAAACAACCGTCCACTGAACAGTTATAATCACTTTTTTTTGTTGCTCCGTTTTTGCACTTCACAGACGCGTGTCTCAAGCGGATGGCACTCACGCTCGCACAGGTCCCGACCGGTCCGAGATATCGAGTCCATGAGCGGTGTCTATGAGTGCGTTACTCGAGCGCACTTTGTATGTAAATTGACTTCTGTATTCTCTGTATTTTGTGGCACAACAGTCGCCGAAATTCCTGACTGCAAAAGGAACTGTACCGGATTGGCTACACTTGGTTGACTTACACATTTACACGGTGTACCTACTTTTTATATGAAAATCGAAAATTATTTCTCTTGAAGGGTATTTGGGTATTTAGTCTGAACGGCCCAAACCGAATGGCCCGCGGGCCATTCGACCGTAAACAAAAATCGTCTACGTTCCGAAGGACCGGAGACAAAAATTTGTAAACAAAACAAAGTCATAAGCTACATCAAGTTCATGTAAACTTGTGATTTTCATGTGAACTTATGTTTTTATTTCTTTATTAATCTACTTCAAAAAAGGAGGTTCTGTATTCGACCCGGATGTCTGTCTATGTATGTATGTTTGTATGTCCGCGATTTTCTCGCGAGGTTCTCAATTCAACTGTATGTTTTTTTTTGCAATTGTGAATCGATTTCGAAAATTCTTTTTTTTTTTTATTTCTAGGGTATATGCCTGAGGGGTGGTCCTATATAAATTTTATTAACTTATGATAAGTAGTTTTTAAGTTAACTTCAATAATAGGTACTTTTGATACATTGTTTATATTGATGATGTTATAATGACTTCCTGTCATTTGCAAAAAAAGTTTGCAGCTTGCAAACAACACAACACAACAGATGTTTGCAGTTTAGTAAAAGTTGTTCATAATGATTAGTATAATCTCCCATTTCGATTTGTCGCATGTTTTCAATTTCAACCTGTATAAATAAATTTTGTAATCATTTATGAATAAATAATTATTTTGCTATGGTAAACTTATCTATATAAAATGCACAGGCATTGCATAATATTAAGCATTCATATATTTAAAACGTCCTCAATAGTAACTTTGATTTATTTATCTTGTAGTTACATACAAGATATCTGTGTAAATGATAATAGGATTTATGCGACGTTCGTTACGTAAAAATGTTAAGCCACAAACGTGCACACGTCTCCGCCAACAACATTAGAATAATTGATTAACTAAACGCAAAGAGAAATAATCGCGATTCAGCGTTTTATCAACTAAGGATTGTTGGACATTTGCGACTGAGTTTGTTGGTTCCCGCGATCTAAAGTTGCAACTAGTCGGTAAAGGGTTTTCATAGCTTTTTGAAACAATATTGCATGCAATTTCGATTTCGTCATAAAAATATTTTGTAGAAAAACATTACTTGCCTATGGCTAATGTATAAAGATTTTTGGAGACATGAAAAACGCTTTTTAAAATTTTTCTAATTTTATGACCAATTCTAACAAACCGTCTATTACTTCATCATAACAATGACGTAAGGTAACAAAACACTCAAGATAAATCTAAACCATGCAACCAGCCTAAATCTCTTCCGTGCCAGGAAAAATGATTTATAAAAGCTCGCTCCGCTATACACGTCCCTTTCTCTCTACCCCACATTGCATACATCTATCCCTGTCTATACTAGTCCAATTTCACAGGCGGCTGGTTGCTTCCATGGGACCTCGGTAGTAATGCCTCTATTGATTAAGAAACGTGAATATTCATTCAATTATATGGTAGCGCGGATCCCAGATGAAACCTCGTGGGTTATGGTTTTAAAGGGTATTTACCTACTTTATTCTGAAGGAAAATATTTGAGCTGTTCTATTGACGTTCTCGGTCCTCACTTAGTGGTTTGTTTTTGTAACTTGTATAAGATGGGAGGCTGGAGCTCATCTGGAAAAACTCTCTCCTTGATTGCAAAAAAATGCAGGCAACTGAGAGACGCTGATATATTTAAACGGGCTTTTTTTTTTTGTGGATGGGAAATCATCCAATGACCCCTCCCGCTCTGGGTGGAGCAGAAGGGAGTGTCAGACTCTTACTGACTAAAACCCACCCGTGTTCCTTCCTTAGCCCTTTGTGTTCCGGGGTAGCGGTAACCCTTTCGGACAATCCCGCTGCCCCGGCAGGCTTCGGCCCTTTCGGGCCCCTTCCTTATGCTGACATCTCTTTGAGGCGCGCGTGGAACACGTACGCGCCATCCGGCACGGGCCTGGTCCTGATCGGACGGAGGGTTACCCATTACTCTCCGCCCGCAGGCCCGCGCCTACGGTGGCCGGGACTCGTCTCGCGGCTCCCGACGCCCGGGGCGTCTCCCGCGGCGGCTGGGACGTGAGGCCCTCTCCCTCAGCCGTCCCGCCACCTCCTTCGCTAGCATGACTGCTTCGCAGAAGGAGGTGACTGCCTCCCACTCCCTCTCGCCCCGGACCATGGCTTGAACCAAGGCAGGGCGCGAGAGGTCGCCGCCGCTGCCGATCGCCTCTGCGAGAACACGGCGGTGCTCCGCCCAATTGGGGCATACCGCCACCGTATGCTCCACCGTGTCCTCCGGGCGACCCTCGCAGTGGTGACACCCGGGCGTTTCCTCCCGCCCGATTTAAACGGGCTTGTTGCCGCACGTAAACAAACATGGCACCATGTGTGTCTGAGGAAGTTTAGTTAATATTGATCAAACGAATAAATTGTAAAAGGCCTGGCAAACGTTTATCAATTCCTCTCAGATGTGACTACTTGTGGTACACCTGTGTACCAGCTCATCCAAATGAATTCCATAATGCAACAGCAATATTGTCAAGCAGCAATCCTTGCTGTTACAGGCCTATTCGTGCCTTTTGCTCACAGTAAGTTGAAATGCAGACAATATGTACACAGAACCATCTATTCCCGGCTAACAAATCCATCCAATACTTGAACGACAAATACGTCATTATTCATTTCCCCAATACGCGGTACGTAAGCAAACAAAAATATTCATCGAGGATGTGGAAAAAGATTTCTTTCGTCGCAATATGTTGGGAGGCGGCGGCAGAAGCGAAGGTTTCCGCACAATCTATCGTCGGCATAATGGAGCTGTTAAAGACAATATGCTAGGAAACATATTGGATGCAGCCCGACGAATGTGTAAGCGAGCGAGCGGAGACGACCTTAGAAGACTGAGGCACATTGGATGGAAGGAATTGAAAGAAAGAAGAATATTCGCGAAAAATTCGCGATTACCTTTACGTAAAGTCTTTGACAACTTGCTTTGGTTTCATGGACAGTTAAGACCATATTTTAGTGTTGCGTTACGAACCCATCTCACATTAAAATCCTGTGATTAAACTCGAAACCTGCACCCAGAATTATCTTTTGAACGCTGATGAGATCTGTATGAATAGCAACATTATTTACTGATGCAATGAAATATAAGAGACGAAGAAAAGATTATAAAAGAACTAGTTCTTCGTAAAAGTGAGCCAAAACTGAATTGATGAAAAGGTATACTGTAATGCTATAATTACAGTGTACCTTTTCATTATCTTTCCAGATTACACGCGATAAAACAGGGTGCTACAATGAAATTATTTAAAAGACATAATTACATACCGTAGCGAGGCTTACAGACCAGAGATGGTCCGTAAAATCAACCCTGTGGAGATGCTTACAAGGAAAAAGGAACAGAGGACGACTGACACGTTGGGAAGACGATATCAGTAAAACCTCCGGCTCAAAGTGGAACCAAATAGCATAAAATCTAGACAAATGGGCATTTCTGTAGGAGGGCTTCACCCAAACTTCTTGCAGAAGAAGAAATAGGAAACAACTAACAAAACTAAAAATTCAATTTATCTAAATTATCTTAACCCATTAGAACATACTCTATATTAAAAACTAGAAATATGAAAATCGTGTCAAAAGCAAGAAATAAGAGACTTTTTATTTTATATACTATTTTATAAATCCCCCCATTGATATTAGAGATAGTTACAACGCGACTGAAAATAATTTATAATAGAGGTACCAAGAATTTCTGGAAAACATATTTTAAAATACCGTTGCAACCAGTGTGCCTCAAAGTTTAGCTGGCGATAAATCCATAGCTACATCTGGCCAGGCGCTCGGTTCAATTTTATTACTATTCTCTCTGCCGACGACTTATTCGATTCACCCGTCAAAGCGGCCCGTCCTACGGGAACCTCGGTTACATTATCTCTTCGCTTTAGATTCTCACCAGCTTATCTACGCCTCACTCTTTAAGAACCAGATTCTGCATGGACTAACCTAGATTGATCAGCCAAATTGTTTTGTGAAAAATATTGTAGCAGCTATGATTTTGTGTTGTTTATTTACAGGTGTAGGTACCAAACCGCACTAGGCCCGCGCTGTAGTTTACAGCCCTCCCTCTCAAAGACTGGAGGTCTGTATCCCAGCAGTGGGAACATCATAGGCTAGGGTGTGCTAGGTTATGATTTACATGTGATATTTTAAGAATTTATTGAACCATTTATTAAATTTATTCATCATCATCATGATCATCTCAGCCGTCCACTGCTTGAAATAGGCCTCCCTCAAGCACCTTCACTTCGACCGGTTCTGTGCTTCCTGCATCTAGCGGATGCCTGCGGCCTTCACAAGGCCATCAGTCCACCTAGTGGGAGGCCTTCCAACGCTTCGACTTTCGGTACGCCGTCGCCTCCATGTCGGTGGCCTTCGTTCTCCTGCGGATCTCTTCATTAGATTTATTATAGTCAAAAGGAACAGAATATGTATAAAGGTACCTACAGGCAAAGGCAGTTTCACAGAAATCTAATCCAGCATACCAGCTGCGATCGTCTACTTTATTTTTAGTTAACGCTAATTTCAACAAATACCATTCTGTTTGTAGTAAGAATCAAACCACTTAAAAAGAAAATTAATTATTATATGACCCCATAAAATCCGTTTCTTAATTAATTAGGTTCTAGCTGCAGAACTTAAATCCTACAAAATGTGCGCAGTTTTTCTTCGTAATATATTTTCTTAAATTCAGTCTAATGTATGATGTATCAATACAATTCTTTAAGAATTTTTATATTTAACTTCTTATTATCAAGAGTGTATACTGAAATACAATTTAATAGTTTAAGTGAAAAACTAGTTTTGGTAATTTTATTTTTATTATTATTGTTTATAATCGGATATAACATTATATCCTAAAACCAAGATGTGACAGCTACAATAAGCATGACTACATGATGATGCATGATGCTACATTTAAGCATGTCAATATCTAGTCAGTTACTAAAAAGATTGTTGTTTTAGAGCTTAATAAAAGTGACCCCGAAACAAAACGTAGCAGCTTCGGAGTATCTAGTGCGCCTTGCACTTTGCAAGCTAGCGTCGGTAGCCACGGGTGATACCAAACAAGATCTGTTGTTACTTCTAGGATACAGAGATGAAATCGCTGTAAGTAATCTATCAGAATTGCGAGTAAGTAAGTCATTATTTATTTTACTAAAAAACTTAGCCTAGGTAACATCAGTGTTATTTCAGGGATGGGTATGGCTATTACATATGAGAAGACCCCTGCACTTCAAACTAGGAAAATCCTGTATCTTGAAGGACAGTGTACTTTAAGGGAATTGACACGTTTTACAAAATATTCATAACTGCGGAATAACTCTGATGCTACCATACATTTATTAAAGGGGCTTAAAAGCTAATTGCGGGGAGTGTTTGTGTGTGTGTGTGAGGGTGTAAGGGTGTGTGTGTGAGGGTGTAAGGGTGTGTGTGTGTGAGAGGGTGATGTGTGTGTGTTTGTGTTGCTGTTGAGTTAGACTGGTCCGATAGGGTGTGTGTGGGTGTGGTAAATATAGTAAATATCTGTCAGGGAAATGAAAAGTTAGGTATTTTAGTTGTAAGTTGTAGAATAAATAAGTTCCTCTGTATTGCTAAGGGTTTAGATTATTTATTGTAAATTTGATTTGAAGCTTCTTGTATAATCTAGAACTTAAGGTGAGTGGCACGTTAAAAGTTGGCAAATTAGCAAACCTGAACTCAGTGTCGCGTCCACGGAAACAACGTATTCTTTTCCTTTTCGCTCCCGATCATTAAGATACGCCGTCCTTCTTCCACGTGGCATCTTTATTTCCCGTAAGACATCTGTGTATCAGTGTACTTTTTATGTCAAATAAATATTAAAGTATATTCATCTCACGAAGCGACGCGCACTTTACAAGTAGTAACCAAGTGCACAAACACGCTGTGAATGTGTGCGTGAAGACGAGCAGCACCTGCACGTAACACACCCACGCACGCACACACTTCCGACTTCGTCAGTGTGTCTGACGGTACCGAGAGCTTCTGCGCTTACACACACATTCTTAGCGTGTTTGTACACTTGGTAAACACAAATAAAGCGCGCGTCACTTTATGAGATAAAAATACTGTGCTATTACTATTACTGTGTCAACAAAAGAGATAAGTATGCAGGATCGTCGGATATAGTAGAGTTTTAGTGAGAAACCGATGGATGTTGTCGACTGAAATTTAATTTGATAGATGAGCTGTTTGTTTTCTATTAATAAAATTAAATTTGATTCGAGAACATCCATCAATCTCTTATTAAACTTCAACTATATTCGATGATCCTGCATACTTATATCTTTTGTTGACTGTAAATAGGTACCTACTTAGTTCTTCAGCTAAGTAAGTGTCACTCAAATATCGCAGCATACATAAAGATGATGAAAATGAGGGACTTAACGGTTACCAAAAGAATATACGTGAATTACACAAAAGATATAGACCCAAAGTTTTATCAAAATTCCCCTGCAAATGATGGAGTGTAAGTAAAAAAAGGTTTCAATTATCCTAAAGCAGCTATTGCACACATCAATAATTTGGTGAGTGAATATAATATTGTTCTTCGTAAAAATAAACAACATTTTTAACAGACTAACAAAACAGCTGTTCCGTTCATTTTTGATCGTGTTTGTTAGTTGTTCACATCAAAAGAATTTTTAATATTTTATTTAATTAAATAAAATAATAAAAAATTAATTAATTTTTAATTTTTTTTTTTCAAAACATTTGTTTTATGGCCCATGGCCATGATCTAGTGTTCGCAAGCGCTACTGCTGTCCTGGCTTAGATTCCTGGGTCGAGCAGTGTTATTGGGTTGAAGAAATTCCATCTGTAGTAACAGCCCTATATGTGTCTGGTTGAGAACAATAAGCGCGTCTCCTATTACATGCAACTTAAGAGGCAATGCGGTTGGAGAGACTTTTGAAAAAGCCTAAGTAAGAAGTCATAATTCGAGGATTGGCTCTCGCCTATTTCCCCCTCCAATATTGGACCAATTTAAAAGATATTTCATAAACTGAATAAGAAGCTTATAAACTGTGTCTTTATGTTTTTTTTTTCATTAATAGTTGTCGAATTTGTACACTAGGTCTCTGTTGTCTGTCCGGGGCAGCGGAACTGTCGGAAAGGGTTACCGCTACTCCGGAACATAAAGGGCTAAGGAAGGAACACGGGTGGGTTTTAGTCAGTAAGAGTCTGACACTCCCTCCTGCTCCACCCTGAGCGGGAGGGGTCATTTGATGATTTTCCATACACAAAAAAAAACAGCGGTTTAAATCGGCATTTTTGAGGGTGCTTAAAAAAGTAATGTATCATCAAAAAAGAAAACATAGGGACATACAAGTAGTTAATATTTGTTATTCTGTAAAAAATCATTGCTTTATGATCATTAACTCGAAAGAAAACAGGCGAGAGCATTTCTATGGGGAAAATACCATCCGCATTCCTCTTAAATATGGTGCACCTCTGTCTATCCCTTCGGGGAATAATGTATTCCGTGATGTTATCTATAATGTATGAATATGTCTCACGACAGTCAAAATTGATAATAATCCTACGATATGAATCTTGCAGGTGCTATGACGTTTAAAAGAACAACAGACATAGTGGATAGTAATGATATCAACAAATCTACAAAAATGGTCATCGTGTCTGGCGCCCACTTTAAAGTGAGTGTTCATATACAATGTGTCCCAAAATTCAACGATAAGCGGGCACCAGAGGGTGGAGCTGCTCATGACTAGGTACTCGAGAAAATATAATGAAAAAAAAAATCCTTTTTTTTTTTTGAAATTACAATAAAACAAAATACATTGAAATCTTGCGAAAATTGACATCTCTTAAGATATTTTTAACTACCATGACCACATTTTTTCAAATATTCCTTTTTTTTGTATCGGCAACCTAAGTAGCACTGCTATCCACCACAACCCTTAAAAATTCCAGAATTCCTGTAGCTTTTACACAAAAAATAATCAAAATTATTTTTTGCCTTAAAATTTTCAAATGTTTTATTTCAGGCCACTTTGTAAAAAAAAATTGAGATATTTTTTTCATTATGTTTTCTCGAGTAGTCCTAATCATTTCTACCATCTGGTGTCCGCTTATCGTTGAGGTTTGGAACACTTTGTATTATTATATAATTTCATTCATTGAGTGTGCATGGAGTTACGGCTTCATAATGATTATTCTCTCTTACCAATGCACAGCTGTGCTTAACTAAGTATCTAACAACATCATTTTCTTCATCTTTAATAATCACATCACCCGTACAGTTTCGTACTGATTAAGTATATAACGGTGCAGGATAGCCTTTACCAGAAGTGGTCATTGTATTAGTGGTTCAGTAGCTTGAATATGGTGCATGGATATAATTTTAAGAACGTTCACAGTCTGATCTACCAATAAATACCTCTAAGGCCCGTATTACAGAGCCTCACTCAAAACTAAAGCAGTACTTAAAACCAGTTTAGTTTTGATTGGTTGAAACTAGTTTTAAGTGAGTCTTGAACAAGGTTCTCTAATATGACCTCTAATTCTCTACATTTTTGACATTGTCGCTGAAATGAGACTGTTACTAGGTTTGATTGTTTTTAATTACGGGAATTGGCCTTCAGATCGTACCGGAATATAGTATTTCGTCGTGGACATAGTACGACAGCGGCTCCCATAACATCATCTCTGATAGCCGGCACTCACGCCACTGTTACATTGACAGTAATCAGCCAGTGTTATCCGACTTCTTCAGTAATTCCAGTAACTTCGTAACAAAACTAGACGGCGCCACTTGCTGCGCTGCCATACAAGGAGGGGCAAAAGTAATGTCATAATGTGAATATGCCATAATTTTTGCTAATGGCATTATAATGTCAATGTGTTTGATACATAAATGTTGAAACAGATAGATAATTAGTTGACAATGCTATGGAGCGATACACAGACTCACTTAGCTCATGCAACGATGAAGGATTTGAAACGCCAATTTCGGGGCCGTGTGATCTCTTGTTTCAGCGATTTGAACTTGTCGGCCAAATCGCCAGATCTGACGGCGCCACATTTGTTAATTTGGAGCTTTTTGAAATCTTGTGTTTACTATAACAAACCAAAAACCTTGCAAGTCCTGAAAGCCAACATTGAAGAAAAAATCACCAATTTAGAGGATGTTTTGGGAGCAACAATTCAAAATGCCGCAAAACGAGCACAAATGAAAAACAAAAAAAAAAAAAGTAAGTAACAAATTATATTATCGGTCTAACTACCTCTTGGTAGTTAGGCCGATATAATTTTTTACTTAATGTCATAAATTCTACACGTTTAAACAAACTTTTCGTGAAAACAGAGCCCATTATTTTTCTTTTCCATCCAAATGGCAGCCGAATCACATTATGGCATTACTTTTGACCCACCTTGCATTTAATAGTCGATGTTAATTATTATTTTATATATTGCCAAGATGTCACCTTTTCGTTGAGTAATTTACTGTCTTTTTAATTCCTGGAGCATCGTTGAAATTACGTCACGTTTATTTTATGCCAGTTTTCTTAATCTACTTCGAAGGGTACATGGGACACTCCATTTGATTATAAACTGACGAAGCTGACGAAGTTCAATCATATTGATGGGAAAACCTCAAGAGTACCAATGATGACCAAAATGGATGAATTCTGGTACACCAGCGGTGTTGATTGTGAGGTAAATTTTGATGCACACAGTATCATAAAGATGTCCACTACTGGACATAGGCCTCCACCAAGCACCGCCCACCGGTCCACCTTGTGGGAGGCCTTCCAATGCTATGTCTATACAGGGTCAAAATAAATTATCTGGCGAAACTCCGCAAGCGTGATAGTAATCGATATATAAACATGATAAAAAAAAATATTTGATGATAATTTATTTTGGGGTCAAAGACCGTTTTTAGTGTACTTGCTTGAATGTATTTGACCCTGTATAGTTCATAATAATTCTTTTTTATTTTAACCTATTGCCGAACCGGACTTACACGATGTGATTTAATTACCTGTGGCATATCATAAGTTAAAACAACAATAAAAGTTGCATCGTCTAAAAAGTGTTTCAGACGATGCAAAATAATTTTTGGCTTCAGTTCTATTATAATTGTATGCCACAGGCGAGAAAATCGCATCGTGTAAATGGGGCTTTAAATAAGAACCATAATAGGTAGGGCGAAGAGACTTCAACAATTTTTAGAAATAGCGTACTTCATTCACTCATCTGTCTAATTACAGGGTGTGGCGTAAAAAATAGATAACCCTGAAACTGTCGGCTGGCCAGATTATCATCTACCATTTACCCCACTTATATCACCATATGCCCATGGATGACCAAATTATTGATATTTTTGATATTTTAAATAAAAATCGTACTTGCTCTTATATAATCAGCTGCCATTTCTACAATTGGTGAAATTTTCTCATTCTGTTTTTTTATGTTACTCCTGAATATTTGTGTCATCAGACCAGTATTAAGTTATTTTGTTATAATCTAAGATAATTTCGCAAAAAGTACTTATTCTCAAATTTTAACATATTTTCTAGGAAATCATGGATTTGTTGGGCCCCTGTATCGAATATGGGCATATGGTAAGTGTGGTAAATTTAGATGATAATCTGGCCAGTCGACAGTTTCAGAGTTATCTATTTATTATATACGCCACACCCTGTAATTAGACAGATGAGTGAATGAAGTACATTACAACAAATAGATAATATATTACTAACTAACTTCTGCCCACAGCTTCGAACGCGTGGATGTCGGAAATTATCCCACGAGAACGTGCTACCGGGGCAAAAACCCTATGTCCTTCCCCAGAATGCTTTCTATCTTCTTGCCAAATTTTATCGAAATCCGTTCAGTGGTTTAGGCGTGGAGACAGACAAAGGAGATGTCCAGTTTCTGCCCTCTGGTAATTCTGGTATCGATAAATGTTCATGATTTAAGATTTTACAATAAGATTTAAAAATTTAGATTTAAATTACTATGGATTTATTAATTCAGTATTACTTGCGTAACATAATTTTCAAAAAAACAGTACTCAATCGTGGCTTCCGCTTCGCCCTTTTTAACGGGAAGTACTAAAATGTCTTTGACGTTCCATTTTACCCGTAATTACTTACCTTATAGAATGTGAACAATAACTATAAGCCTCTTATTTTAGACCAAAGGAATATATTAACTTATTTGCGTATAAAATACGACAATATTACTAAAATAGTCTTCTGTACACATCAATTTTGAATACCCACTTCCTAACATGAAGGTAAATATTTATCAATTTTTTGACATGACAGTGACATATTACCAGTTATTTTTTGCTTGCTTTGCTTGCATTGCAGTTCCAAGTTATAAGCACAGAGTACATTGAATATACTGAGGTTATAAGCTTGCATGCGTTCCTTGCTTACTGTGCAATTATTTTGTGTTCTTGATATTTTCTTTTACCGACCATTGCTATTCTACACGAACTGACATCATCTAGACACGATTACTGTTACTATTCTTATAGGATTCTGCTTTTCCTTTCAATTTGGTGCTGAGGTGCATCAATTATGGCATCGCTGTGCTGCGGAGTCGCAGACATATCGTGTCAAAGCTGGCGTTACCCCTGCAAGTGAGACTTGCTCGATGGTTAGCAACTCAGGTACGCCTTTAAACTACGGCAATCGCCATGCAGTAAAGTCAGTACATTAAGCAGTTGTGCTTCGATCTGATCGAAGCAGTTGTGTTATAATTTGAAAAATACAATGATATTTTTTATTGTTCCAGATCCCATTAGATGGATACGCTTGTCACAATTGTTATAATTTATAAATACCGAAGCTACTGACAATGAGAGAATACCAGGTCATACAATGGTCTGCCGTGGTTGTGGTATCTCAGTCGGACTCAGAAATCCAAGACGCAGACGTTTCTATACCATTGCAGTGGACAACCATATAGTACCTCTTATTTCCAATGATATTAATTATCAGGTAGATTATTTTTATTTATTTTATAAATAGGAAAGATCTTTGAAAGAAAATGGTAAAATCAATTGGACAGATCTGTCAAAACTGGAAAGACGAGCAATGGAAACGACTCTCAAGAAAAGGATTCGGGGTGGTGAACCAGTAGTACACCCCACATTTCGCCAGTTATATCATGTCATGTAATAAAATGTAATAATATTTTCAGGATATGGCAACAATTTATGCATGTCAAGCCTGTTGGGTTCGAGCGAATCGACGCCTGATTCATGACTCTTCAAGATACTTACAAGAGGATATTGTTCCATCCGTGGAACATGAATCAATTACTCCGCCGCCAACACAGTCTCTTCCACCAACATCGCCACTACCACAGGCCGTCCCAGTCCCACCAACACCGCCACCGCTACCACTACCACCTCCATTATCACCAGTAGCAACAACGACATTTTTGGACAATGTTTTGGTGTCTCTAGAAGATGCTTAATGTTTTTTTATCATTTTATTTATGTATGTATATACAATAAAATAATTTGTTTTACAATAAATACATACATAGTTTTATTTATTATAATCCCAATTCAGTACCTATTAACAAGTAGCTAAAAATAAACTAATATTAGGTAAGGGTATTGAAGAAAGAAACCAAAATACGGAATTAAAGATGATACCAATACCATATTATGCGCATTTATGTGTACAATAAATAATAAGAATGCTTTGTGATGAAATGAAAAAAAAAGTTAGCACTCAGTATTTAATAGATAAACAGTAGGTTTTTACATTTTTGTTACAGAAATAGAAATATTCAAAAAAACTGAAGAATATGATCTCAGACCAACAAAATATTAAATGTTTCATTAAACCTTACAAAGGCATACCACCAATTAGTACCTGTATTCGTTCACAGATGGCGTTATACTAAAAAAAACTAAGAAAATGCCCAGCGTGTAAACCTTATTTTGACCAGTTTTCGCAAGATCCTGATTCCTGAAACTTATTAATTGATAAACTATAACATACGACGATTATATTAATATAAGAATCATTACTGAACATTTTCTTTGACTACCTAGACAATCGCCCATTGCTCCACCAGACATGTCCTTTACATTCGAATTTATGATAATATTAGAATTGATAATGAACTACGTCTCATCATCATCTGCCTAGCCTTTTCCAGACTATGTTGGGGTCGGCTTCCAGTCTAACCGGGTGCAGTTGAACACCAGTATTTTACATAGAGCGACTGCCTATCTGACCTTCACAACCCAGTTACTGGATAATACTATACCCCTTGGTAAGACCGGTTGTCAGACTTTCAGGATAGTGAACTACGTCTATGACGTTATTTATTTTTGTATGTTCGATCATGTATAATTTATATACTCTATCCTTTTCGAAGTTGCCTTTTCCCTAGATTTCCGAATTATATTTATGAACAATTTAACGTTAATGTTTTATTATTTCATTTTACAGGTCCCTAACAATCAGATTCATCAATTCTAGGTCATCTATGACATTTGTTATACCAAACAACCAGAAAGAATTGGGAAATGTGCTCGAGAACATTTATAACCAAATTATTTATTCATTAGTAGCCTTACAAAAAGATCAGAAATAAAATTAATGAAAATAACAATCCCAAGATTTAAAATTAAAACCTTCGTAGATTGTACCGGATTTCTTCAAGGGGTAAGTTAATTGGATATTTTGTTTTTAATTTTTGGCCGAAAAAGCTATATCGGTTTTGTCCATCAATATTCATCTCTCAGGCTCCATCTTTGTTTGCCGCAATTACCTCCTTTTATTTCATCCACAGTCCCACTTGAGCTAGTGAGCCTAAGGTGCAGCGCAGACGGCACACTTTTTGTGCGATCGAGTCTGCGGCGCACAAAAAGTCTGCATGGCGCGCAAAAAGTCGGTCGCAGATTTTTCACAGACTCAACGCACACGACGCACATCTTCGATCATTCTGTCAGCAGAGCTGTAGGGACGTAGACGCTATGGAAATCGTGCAGAGATCGCGAAGTATTATTTTGATAATAAATCGCGCCATGATAATAAATCGCGTGCGTTACGTCCACCCCTAGCAAATGCAGATTGCCGACTAAAGTGTGCGCCGTCTGCGTTACCGCGCGTTGAAGCAAACGTTCAATTTTTTTCACACACTTTTTGTGCGGAGCGGCGCGGCGCGGTCTGATCGAATTACACGGATTTTTTGTGCACCGGACTTTTTGCGCGTCGTGTGCGTTACTGCATATAATTGCATAGGTTCTATTTTCATAGACTAAAAAGTGCGTCACGGATAGTCTGTCGTCTGCGCTGCACCTAACGATTTTTTTTTAATCTGCATAAAAACAGAAATGAAGAGATCCGTAGGAGAACCAAGGTAGCCGACATAGCCCGAAAAATTGGTGGGCAGGGCACATTGCTCGCAGCCGTTGGGGCCGAGAGGTTATTCATTTATTTAATACTTCAAGCACATAAATGTACAGAGGCGGACTTAATGCCATAGGCATTTTCTACCAGTTAACCTTTAGGTGATGCAAGACAAACAGTGGTAGGTGCAATCATGAAAATTGAGGAATAAATATTTTAAATATAAAGATGCGCGTAAACCTATTAAAACTGTGAATATAATATATACCTAATTATATAATATAAATATAAGCACAAATAAATGTAAATAAATATAAATAAATACATGAATAAACTTACTAAAAAGAAATTAGACAAACAATGAGAAAATATTACCGTTGTGATGATACTGCCAGCTTCTTGCGAATGTGCTTGCGAACTTATCTTAAGGTTCTGGAGTGGTGATCGCGTACCGGAAAACGTAGTGTTGGAAGGCCTCCCAGAAGGTGGACCGATACCCGGTGAAGGCCGCAGGATTCTGCTAGATGCGAGGAGCACAGAACCGGGCGAAGTGGCGATGCTTGGGGGAAGCCTATGTCCAGCTGCTTGATTTTTTTCGGCTGAAAAAAAAGCTTGTTTTTTGCCATGTCATAAGACATGGCAAAAAACAAGCTTTTATATATCACGTAGTATCTATCTACTGTATAATAATGGGTATTTTTCTTACTTTCAGTTGGGGTTGTACTCAGTTTTCGATACCAATTCCACGGATCTGGCAGGAATTTTTAAACCAGAAAGTCAAGACCAACCCATTTCTTTAAGTACAGTTAAACAAAAAGTGTTTGGATGAAATGGGTGCAGGTAGAAGTTTACCAGGTAATAATATTTTAAGTATATCTTAACTTTATTTTAATGTATCAGAAAAGTGTATGAGACTCGAAAAAAGTGCATGTGAAACGATGTTGCAGATAACATTTTAAGGGGTTCGGTACTCTAAGCCTCATCTGGTTATCTGTCCGTCATAGGACTCAAAATCAAAATGTTACAATGGACGTGAGATGATTGTACCTAAACACGATAAACTTTCGCTATTTTTTTATCGAAACACTTATGATAGTAATATACTTTTTTCTAACCTTTTCCCAACTATCTTGGGGTCAGCTTCCAGTCTGATTGGATGCAGCGAAATAGTATTAAAACAGTATAAGCAAAATAGACACCTCTTGGTAAGACTGGTTGTCAGACTTAATATTATTAACTTAATTTAATATTAATTATCCCGTATCGACCGTCTAAGATCGACGAATGCCAGACGGGATAAACGGTTTATTGTGCTTTTCGAAATGTGTCTGATTTACAACTTGAATAACGCCATGAAGGTCGTTGAACTGTCAAAACGAAAGACATTTCTACTGTTAGTGTTTTAAGCAATTACCTGCCGTGGAGCTGTTATTATTTAGCCACGAGCCTCGTCTCTATGATAATAACTACAAAATGGATATCCACAGATCCATTCGTTGCTAATGAAAAGACAACGTGGATGCCATATTACAATGTGCCAGGATTAATTCTGGATAGACCATTCTATTTCGAAGTCGCTTGGGATCTTGAACACGGCCGCTACGAAATGTTTGCAGGCGTTTATTATGGTCCAGAACCTGATCTTATAAGATTCTAGTTCAGTTGGTAAGAAGCAAAGAAAAACGGTCCACAACTGGTTTTAAAATTAGTTATATTTTTTTTTATCCTGCTTTCCATCTAGTTGTAACTACGTGAATGCTGGAGTCTCCACTAATTTGGAGAAGCACAGTTAGTCGTGTGTATGTATCTGTGTTTCCTTTGTCGGAGATCCCAATTATTAATAAATAAACTAAAAGATAATATTTTGATGTTTATATAGATCCTAATATATAGATATATACATCTATACTAATATTATAAAGCTGAAGAGTTTGTTTGTTTGTTTGTTTGAACGCGCTAATCTCAGGAACTACTGGTCCGATTTGAAAAACTCTTTCAGTGTTAGATAGCCCATTTATCGAGGAAGGCTATAGGCTATATATCATCACGCTAAAACCAATAGGAGCGGAGCACCAATGAAGATTGTTTCAAAATCGGGGGATTTTTTTTCCTATTGAGAGCTTCCGCTGCGTGCGCTGCGTAAACGGTTAAAGTTTCGCAAAAATCATATATGACAGAATTGTTCCCCTTTAAAAATTAAAAAAAAAAGTCCGCGACAGCATATGTTTATCTTTTAAGGTTAGCTCACTATAACCTCTTTTATGCTAACCAAATTTGTTCTAAAATAATGCATTATTTGCGAAGGTGTTTTTATAAACATGGTATTAATCCTTATCCAAATAAATACGTTATTCATCACGTGTATTTAATTTTGAACAAAATTGCTTCTGACATCATTTGATTTCAATGCATATCTTAGGAGATATCATAGTTTTAAAATAATACTAATAATAAAGCTGAAGAGTTTGTTTGTTTGAAACACGGTTTGAAAGCTCTAAATCTCTGGAAGTATTGGTCGCATATATAAAAATATTTTTGCGTTTGATAGCCCAGTTCTTGAGGAAGGCTATATTCTATTAAACTTGACGCTAGGACCCTTAGGAGTTGAGCAAAAAGAAAAAAAGTCTGAAGTTTTCGCCAAGCGAAAACGAAGTAATAGCACAGGCCGGCGACACGTTGCGACGGGGTGGATCGGGGAAACAAAAAAAATTTACGCGGACGAAGTCGCGGACAGAAGCTAGTCTAATATAATAGTAACGAAGAATTTTTGTCTTTTTTACTGGATGTATATTCCGGATTGGCGCAAAAACGGCTGAACGGATTTGGATGTGGCACAGTGACAGTGTTCCATACACTGTCACTGTGCCACATCCAAATCCGTTAAGTCATAGGGTACTTTAGGCTATCTGTGTAGCCTCACCTTTTATAGTGCAGGCTGGTTATAACTGAGCGCGTGTTCCATTCGAACGTTCAAGCAAGTGTCAAATGATTTTGTTTAGGTAATTGAGTCAGCGCTAGACATAGCCTGGTAATGTAAAGTCTTCCTATAAATATAATAAATCCAAGTCAAATCTTATCGCTGTTTAAATTACATTAGGTACAGTACATTCCTGTGGGATATTTTTCTATATCCACACGGGCGAAGCTAGCTAAAGCTAGTGTTTAATGCCATTTAAATAAAGGTATAAATGTACTTATATTCTTTAAATTTACTGAACACGTATCCTGACAGCATATGTGTTAGTGTAATTGCTGCAATTTGATGCAAGCATTTTTTTTATTGCAACCCCTTCATAATCGGTCTACTAGTTTGTAATTAGGGGTCCATTTTGCAGGACAACGCGTGTTCGACACGTGCCATGCTAGTTAGCAATGATTGTGTATTACGTTTCGTAATTTGAGAGTAAAGTTTAAATAATTGAACAATGGCTATTTTGCGCTTCAATGCAAATTACGTCATGTGACATGAGATCTAGCGTTGGGTATAAGTTGCAAAGACCTCGTGTGCTTCGGTGGTAATGATTCTATAAGCAAAACTTCATCTTATGTCTCAGTAGCTATTTGAAGAAACTTCGACGTTACAGGTAGGATTCACAACTTTACATGGTTTTGTGAAGTGTAGATATTTAATACGTATTTAACTCGATTTAGCTGTCCGATATTTTTACGTAAACATACAAAAACTTACGCCTTCTCCTTGTAGGGCAGAAGCTACAGAACGCCACCTGCTACGATCCTTACATAGTTCTTTTGCTTCGATTACACTCATACATCTTAAGGCTAATTCCCTTTTAAATCAAAAACTTTCAAAATCTAGACGCAATCTCATCTCAACGACAATCAACGTCAAAAACTTGTCAAAATTGTAGGTAATTAGATGTATTTTTAACAGATTGAGACTGAAAACGTTCTTAAAGTTACGAGCATTGCCCCTCTGATCACTCTCACTCTCTAATCTCGCTGCATAATTTGACTTTCTTTGAATAACGTAAAGGACTATATATTTATCTAAAAGGTCCTTTTGCTGTTTGAGTTACCAGTATTAATTACTATTATTTAACGCAATCATAACTCAATATATCACACACAACCATTAAGTTCAGGTCAAACAATAAATTGCTTTATAACGGAGCTCCCATTTGAATATTGTTAAGTGTTTTGCCATGCATACAAAATGGCGGCGAATAAGCAAGGGTTGTTATCTATAACATTGTTACGCAAAGTAGTTTGATACGTTTGAGGGTTCATTAGTTATTAATTTGTTGTTAATCTTGTTGTCACTTTCCCTACAGAAACCTACTTATAGAAAACAATAGGTATCGGTACGGAATTATATTGGTGTGATATCACTGAAAATTCAAAAAAATATAAATTACATAAATAATTGGGATAATTTTAACTCTTTTAATTTATTAATGGAGTAACATCGATTTTTATGCACTATAAAACAAAATTATTAATTTCATCTTAAATATTGTGTCATACATAAATTGAGCCAGCCTAAGTAAGTTAAAAGTACCTACTTGTGCGCTCATTCATGATGAGGCTATTAAATAAATATAACGGCGTATGTGTGTGTGTGTGTGTGTGTGGCTGTGTGTTTATGAGAGGAGGATAAGCAAAAAAAAGGTTACTCGTTTTTTTTAGCTTATCCTTTTAAGTATGTTTTCTGTTTGTTCATACGTTAGATATCTCAACCATTTAGCTATTGCACTTCTAACAAATATGTGGACAGTAGCCTTAGTAGGCCAAAAGAATACATTTTAGCATTTTCATTGACCTTCACTGATACGTTCAGTCGCTCATACTTTTCCTTCTCAACTTTAGTATCCACTAAATGTCTCCCATTGCTATCCATAACCATTTCCAAGCCAAAAAATCCAAATGAACCAAATCCAGCTGATCATAAAACCATTGTCTATAAATCAAGTAATAGGTTTCAACTAAAGCTCCTCGGACCTAATCCGACAGGGAAAGCTCGAAGTACTGGGACTCAACTGGATTCCAACCAGTGGGAAATCGGCTTTGTCTGGATCGAAAAACGGAATAAACTTCAGGTGTCAACTGTTAAATATTAGCTGGAAGATTTTTTTAGGTTCACCTCCTTCGTGGTGGTTGAAAAAGTGAGGTTTTGAGTGAGTGGAATGAACAATTCACAGATTGCGATTGGTTAGCAAACGGGTAAGTAGTTCAATCTTATTTTTGAACTGTACATTTTTGTTTCTCATTTTTCACACATCATGTTTTTAGTGTAAATAGATTGTATATTCAATACAGCCCTTCTTGTTTTTTAATAATTCTTATCACGGGTTTTCTTTAAAAAAAAATTGAACAACTTCGCACGCAGACTTTGTATTTAGGTACTACTACTTTTTATCTCATAAAGTACATTTAGATAACAGCTGGTTCTAGGTGGCGCGGGAAAAGAACTCCTCGAAGGACTTGTGGAATGCCTTTGCGGAGCAGCGAGACAGTATAATCCAATAAAAAAAAATTGAGTTCAATTGAACCACCTACATCTTTTATACAAGCAAAATCATTACTGATAATAGTCACACTGACATGGTGTCTGCCAAACTCTTCAGAAATGTCCAAGTTCTTGTCTAATTACAAGCCCAGTATCACTCATAACAATACTCACCAGACATCGTAAACCCAACATTAATTCGGCGGTACCAACAGCAGCAACGTGAACGTAACAGTACCGCCAACCGCACCTACATCAAGCCGTTAGGTACGGTGCGCAGAAAAATTGTGCGCCTCGCGTACAATGACAGCGGGTCATTTGTTAATTCGCTGAAATATGGTGGCAGGCGACGGCTATTCATTATAAGGCCGGCTCGTTTGCGCCACACGTGTGGGCTGGTACAGACAGCAGGGCAAGGTGCAACGGGCTTGAGTATTTAGGGAAATATTGCAATAGTTATCTTGAAATAGATTTTGGTGATGACTGTGGCGCCCAATGTTAAAGAACGTGATATGTGATAGAAATATGAAATAGATTGACGTTTGTTTTTGTTGTTTTTTATTTTCCCAAAAATTATAAGAAAATTGTGATTTAACTGATTTCCTATTTATTTATGTCCATAAATGAAACGTTATACAAGTTTAATTTCTTTTTCGAAGCTAAGGAAACTATTTCCGTAATATTTTATTATTATTACCTATTTTAATATGGCTGAGCTTTAATATAGTATGACACCAATTTTATGTGTTACCCATATTTTCAAAATAAATGTTTATTCTATTCTATGCCCACATATCCTACTAATATTATAAATGCGAAAGTTTGTATGTATGGATGTATGGATGTTTGTTACTCTTTCACGCGAAAACTACTGAACGGATTTTGATGAAACTTTACAGTAATATAGCTTATACATCAGAATAACACAGGATACTTTTTATCCCGATATTCCCACGGGATCAAAACTTACGCGGGTGAAACCGCGGGGCGCAGCTAGTATGTTAATATTACTCGTGATAAACTTTTAATAAAATAGTAGGTAATAGGTAGTGTTTTGTCAGCAACAAATTCCACAAAAGCACAACTGTTAACTGATATTTATATTTGTACTATTTATCTGTTAACCGTACGCAGCCGGTGCATTCGCTCGTGCAATGGAGACGGATTGCGTTCTCTATGTGCATCTCTTTCTATCATCCCATAAATGCATCAGCCTGTCCCTGTCTGCCACACGTTAACCATGTTGTATTTCAGTAGGCCTACGCTAAAGAAGACTTTAAAAAATGAAAAAACGCAGGTAACTTTATACCTATTACAGATTTAAATAAAATTCAGCGAATTGTATAAAATAACCTTTTAAAAAGTTTCAGTATTTGATGGATTGCTTTTTGCATATTTTGTATGAAGAATTATTTTCGGTAGTCCAAACCGAATTCAATAATAATTTTAAAAAGAAAACTAAAAGTATCAGCCCTAAGTTTTTATTTTGTGACTGGGCAACTAAAGGACTTAGGAAAAGTAGGGAAAGACTTTTCGAGCTGTATGGCCTTAAGCCTTATATCAACACGGAAACTTTTAATAAGTATGTTGCTACTTACTCTAGAACATTTAAGAACGCTTGTAAGGCTGCTAAAGCCTTATACATTAGCAATAAGGTTAAATCAGCAGACAATAAAATAAAGACGGTTTGGAAAATTATCAATAATGAAACAAACAGGAACAAAAAGCATAATTCTGATTACACCTTACAGACTTCACGTGGTCTCATTTGCGATTACAAAGAAGTTGCTCAAGAATTTGTAAATTTCTTTACTAGTATCCCACTCAAAACAACTGAAACCTTAAATTCCTCGCCCTCGCTCGCTTTTAATTTAGTAACGGCGAATGTTTCAGCCTGCCCGATTGAATTTAACTTTAGGCATATTAACCCCGTAACAGTAATAAAAGCTTTTAAGCAAATAAAGATCAAATTGACCGAAGATCTTTGGGGAATGTCCATTAAAGTCTGTACCTCCATAATTGAGACTATTGCGCCTTATTTAGCCTTAGTATTTAATTCGTGTGTGGATCAAGGAGTCTTCCCCGATTTAATGAAATACAGTAAGGTAATACCACTTTACAAATCTGGGGACAGTAAAGACACTAACAATTATAGACCCGTATCCGTGTTACCGGTGTTCAGCAAGGTGTTTGAAAAGATAATGCTTAATCAAATGCTCAATCATTTTAACACTAATAAAATCCTTCACGATCAACAGTATGGTTTCACCAAAGGACGTTGTACGACCGACGCCGGTGTAACCTTATTAAAACACATTTTTAACACATGGGAAGAGTCGCAAGACGCCATAGGAATTTTTTGTGACCTCTCCAAGGCATTTGATTGCGTCGATCAGGAAACCTTGCTTTTGAAACTTGAACATTACGGACTTGGAAAACTTGCGCTTAGTTTAGTTAGTTCTTATTTAAATGATAGACAACAGCAAGTTCAAATAAATGGTGTCAATTCACTTGGTTTAACAGTAAAAATGGGTGTGCCACAAGGCTCGATATTGGGTCCTTTCCTCTTTTTAGTATATATTAATGATCTACTCCATTTATTAAAAAATCAACCACAAATGGTGTTATTTGCTGATGACACTTCCTTAATTTTTAAGGTAAATAGACGTGCTACAAATTTTGACGACGTAAATAACGCCCTACTGCAGGTCCAAAATTGGTTCACTGCTAATAATTTAGTATTAAATGGGAAAAAAACTAAGTGCATAAGATTTTCTTTACCAAATGTCAAGGGTAGTGATTGTGAGATAATATTGAATCAGGAGAAACTTGAATTCGTCGAAAAAACAGTTTTCCTGGGGATCACGCTCGACTCAAGGCTACAATGGGGTCCTCATTTAACATCTCTTGCAGGACGGCTCAGTTCGGCAGCTTATGCTGTCAGAAAAATCCGTCAATTTACTGATGTAGGTACCGCGAGACTAGTCTATTTTAGTTACTTTCATAGTATCATGTCTTACGGTATTTTACTTTGGGGACGGGCTGCAGACATCGATTCTATTTTTATTCTGCAGAAAAGAGCCATCAGAGCCATATATAATCTCCGCAAGCGCGATTCTCTAAGGGAACTGTTTAAGGATATTAACATCATGACGGTGCCTTGTCAATATATCTACGAAAACATCATGTATGTAAGGAAAAATTTACATCTTTTTAGCAAAAGAGGTGAAAGACATAATTATAGTACTAGAAATAGGGACCTATTAGTTCAACCAGGTTTCAGACTAGCAAAAGTAGACTCATCTTTTATGGGGTACTGTTTAAAATGTTATAATAAAATACCTCCCCCCATTCTTCAACTGAATGAGACAAAATTCAAGTCATGTATAAAACGCACACTATGTAGGCAGGCATATTATAAGTTAGGAGATTACATCGCTGATAAAAATGCCTGGCTCAATGCTGGTCCTGCTCCACAACCACAACTAATTGATTAACACCTGAAAATACTGTTGGAGCTGCTGAAGATTGTAAGACTATCTTTGCATTGTATAAACTCAATTTCCTTTGTATTGTATAACTGCATAGCACAGATGTGAGTTCTATGTACTATTGAGCTACCATTTACCGGGTAATATGTTTTTCATTGACTAGAATGTGCCCTGGCGGCTGATAGTATGTCATGCTCGCTCAAGTGTCTCGCTGACGGTGGCGTGTGTGTTGGATCATTCGGTTCCCTACAAAATGGTTGAGCTGGATGGTGCTGATCCATACGTCATGTTCGTGAACGGGCGCCGTCAGTTGGGGCTGGTCATCTTTTAGCTGCCACGGCTTATTTTTAATTATTTTATTTTTGGATTGTTATTTTGTTACTATTTGCTGTACTCTGGACACTTTTAACGCGTACTTGATTTTTATTTATTTTTTACATCGTTCTCACATATTATAAATTCAACATATGATGTAACTAATAATTTTGTAAAAATATTATTTAAAAAGAGTGTCCATGGAGTTTCTTGCCCGTTCTTCTCCATAGGTACCTACTACGCTTTGGAATGGGCAACTAGCTTCATTTTTTCCTGACTGACCGACTTCTTGACAATTCAAAAGTGCCTGTAAATGGTTTAATTGAAATAAATGCTTTGAGTTTGAGTTTGAGTTTGAGTTTGAGTTTGAGTGGCTTTTTAGAGGATAAAAACATTCACAAACATAAATGTTTGATTCAAAATGACTAACACACAGTTCAGTTTATTTTGGTAACTATTATGTTAAAAATGATAAAAGATTTATTTTCTGTAAGAAGGTTTGCACAAACACTTTTACACGTCAAATATATTTTTAAAACTAGATGAGGTCAGCGTTTCCTATCTGACTACTCTGAGAAGAAAGGCCGAAAAAAACTCAGAGGTCACAGTCTCTTTTAAAGTCCAGACATGATCTTGGTCAGATCGTGTGAAGACCATGTAGATCTATGTCTGAGATAGCCTTTTGAGGATAGAATCACACAGATTGCGGACCAGTCCAGTCAGTGCACGCATTTGTCAGAAATCGTACAGCTCAACTCAAAACTTATGGAGCTCAACGATTTAAGAACGAACAATACCAAAGAAAGGACATTTGGGTAGGCCACATAAATTACTCAAACTGCCAGACCATGACAAAATATAACAGAACAGAGAGAAAAATCAATAAATAAATAAAATGACCCACATACTCTTCACATTCACAATAATTAAAATAATAAAATACTTTACAAGTAAGCAAATGTCATTGTATCTTATATAAAATTAATTAATGTCAATGTGTATATGAAAAAAAAAAACAAAAACCGACTTCCAAAAAAGACTACAAAGGGAAAAATAACTTTAATTTCCTTTTTTTAAGTCGGTGTCGTTAGCTTCGCATTTTCGTTCGTTTCCGAATATATAGACAGATTTGCAAAATATTTTTTTTGTTCGAAAGAGGTGTATTCCGAAATGGTCCCATATAAATTTTGTAAAGATCTGATGATGAGTTTCGGAGACGACAACGGAACTCTTCAATAAATGCCAGCAAATCAACCGCGTATATATGTATGCATTGTTTACGCAATCACATAACATCACGCCTGTACAATCGAGTTCACTAATATTTATTTATTTAAAGAAAAACCAACAGATGCATAACAATTGTATATGAGACATAAAGCCAATTATATATTGGCAGTGACAATGTTTAAAAATATTGTAAGCGTTAAATTGATCTTAAAGTTCTACACAAGCTTAGACATCAATGAAATGTTATCATAAAAACTGTTCATAAGTATGTTTCGGCAATGAAGTCAAAAATATCTGACTACTCTTTGGAACATAAATATCTAAATACTCTACATTTCAATATATTAGGTGCAGTCTAGGATTCGTAAATATTTATACAGGTTTGAATATTCACGAGCAATAATACAATGTTGCCGTTAAAAGATGTCATAACTGACAACTTTATATTGAAGTTGTTTCAAAGAAAAAGATTACAATAGGATATACTTGTGAACCTAACTTTGCGCTAAATAATATGAACAAGGGACTGCGCACAATTTTTAGAGTCTTTGTCTGTAGCAATATCATTGATATAGTGTAGTCACATATTTCTGATGTCACAGATTGTTTACAATTTATTGTAAGGCAAAGCTATTTAGAGTTTTATGAAAGATACCATTGCCTATTTATTTTTGACTAGCAACCCGCCCCGGCTTCGCACGGGTGCAATGCAATTTAATTAATTTAATTAAATAATTAATAATATTAACTTAATGTTTTTTTTAGCTTGCCGCCAGGCCCTGCCGCCGATACCGCGGCAACCGCTATGTCCCTGCATTTTAAATCTGTAATATCTTCGAAAATATTAATTTAAATAACATGCTGTAAATATTTAAGGTACTTAATTGGATAAGGATTAATGCTGTATTGCTTAAAATCGCTTCGTAAATAAGCCATCATTTCTCGTAAAAAGTAAAGGGAAAAAAATGGTTATTATGGGTTATCCCTAAGAGATAGACATATATCATCGCGAACTTTTTTGTAGACAATACTGTACAATACTGTAGTACATTATTTTGATGTATCTCACAGGGTTCAGCCAGCGTTTGCAATGTAAGCGCAAAAAAAGGGTTTATTTACGACGTCACATTAGAAATCTCTAAAATTATCAGTGTTTCTCTACTATATTATACATGTATTATACATAATTATAAACCTTCCTCTTGAACTACATACATCAAAAGTTTCTAGGGATCAACATATATTTTTGCAATAACTTTTCTCCTGATTGATATTAATTAAAATTTTCTTTAAGGATTCATCAAATAAAGTGATTTCGTTTGTCACAGTAACGATAAACCAGTCACCTTTGCATTAATAAAGAAATTTGCCATTTTCCTAATAAAGGGATTTTTGACATTTGAACCACTAACACAAAAGTTCGAAAAAAAGACTGAAATAACAGTTTTCTCTAAAATTTTATTGGGTAACTTAAACAATTAATAATCCGTGTTTCTACCGCGAACACTAACAACACAAGAACATCGGTTTGGCATACTCAAAATGAGTTCATCCAAATCACGCTGTGGAATGGCCGCCCATGTTCGTTGCAACAACAAAAAAAGGTCTTCTTGCGACTGGATACCCTCCATATTCGGCAGAGCTCTTCTCTGTAGCATATCCCATGCATGCTCAATCGGGTTCAAGTCTGGCGACTGAGCAGGCCAGGGCAGGACATTGATGTTAGCTGCGGCGAGAGTCTGTCTTACAACTTTTGCGGTGTGCGGTCGTGCATTATCATGCATTAACTGAAATAAGGGACCGATTTGCACTTGTAGAGGAACGATGACGTCTGATACAATCGTCTCAGCATAAATTTGAGCGTTGAGGTTGCCTCTGATCCAAATCAACTCAGTTCTTCCGCCGATCCAAATACCCGCCCATACCATGATGGTTCCACCACTATAAGGATGGACTTCCTGGCAGGATTTTAATCGCTGTTGGCGTCCAGGGGTTCTCCAGTGTCGTATACGTCTTGTATCCGGTCTCATACCAAAACGAGACTCATCAGAAAAGCACACGAAACGCCATTGTTCTTCTGCCCAATTTCTGTGTTCAAGAGCCCATTGATATCGAATCCTACGATTGTGCATTGCTATAGGTGGTACCCGTAGCGGTCTTCGGGAATGAAGGTTCACTTCATGCAAGCGGTTTCTGACTGTTTGGTCGCTAATTAAGTTCCCTGAAGAGTGATGAAGCCTCACGGCTAACATCATGGCGGTTATTGTTGGAGCTCTTCGAGTTAAGATTTGAATGTATCGGTCTTGTCTCCGTGTGGTGCAGCGATACCGTCCTCCATGGCGCTCAGCCACGGTACCAGTGCTTCGGTAACGTGTCCAAAGTCGACTGATAACACTCTGACTTGTATTCAGAGCTAAATGATAAATGATAAATGATTTTATTTCTGTAAGTAGGTTTGTACAAACACTTTTACATGTCAATAAAATAAAGCCACAGTACGTTGCCGGGAACCAGCTTCTATCATTCCCACGGCTCTGAGCATTTCTTCCCTGCTTAAATGACGTCGCCGCTCCATAATAACGTTGGTTTTAATCAGTAGTAGGGAAACAGTAGCACTAATAATGTCTTCAATGCGTTGTATGTTTTTATAGGGAAAATATTGACAGCTGATTTTCATATTTTACTCGAATTTGATTCACAGTTCCTGATTCAAATTATGAAATGCACCAAAAAGGATCCATATAAATTTATAAAATCATAAATTTATTACAAAGCCACATCTCAATCTCAAGAAATCCGCATAAAAATGCTTGATCCCTAGACACTTTTGATGTGTGTACTTTATCTATTTAAAAAAACCACATCAAAATCCGTTGCGTAGTTTTAAAAATTTAAGCATACATAGGGATATAGGGACAGAGAAAGCGACTTTGTTTTATAGGTACTATGTACTCCCTACTCTCTTTCCACATCTCTCTGTTCAAAGCTGCTAAGGACCAGTTCCTAACAAAAAATAAAAACTTTTTACAAAAAAAAAAAAAACAACCGATTTCCAAAAAAAACCACAAAGTGAAAAATAACTTTAATTTCGGAAGTCGGTGTCAAAAAACGAAAATGCGGAACCAACGACACCGACTTCCGAAAATAAAGTAATCTTTCACTTTGTAGGTTTTTTTTGGAAGTCGGTTATTTTTTTTTTTCTTGAACCTTGTTATAGGTACAGAGGCCAGCATATCAAGCTACCCTAATCTGTCAAATTTTCCCAATTGAATAGGAACCTTATTCCTTTGTTGTAAAGTTGAAAATCTATAAAAGAAATCTGACTGATTGGAGTAGGTTGATGTGCTGGCCTCTGTACAACAAATATGTGTTTGTTCCTAATATTTATATTATGGTTATGTTTTAAACAATTTTATATTTTTATGGGCATATAAAAAAAAAATATTATACTGAGAAGACACAGTCATTACATTAATCTTTTTTTTGTCTTTGAGAGAGTCTCTCGTACTTGATCTAAAAGTTGATCGAACAGCCTTCTTCTGCAAAATAAAGATAGTCTGAATATCGGCGGCATTTCCCCACAAAAGAATACCGTGTTTAATTTAATAATAAGAAAAAACCCTCCAAAATTATTTATGTTAAATTGTAGAAATAATCTCTTATAAATTACCGTATTACTCTGTTAAACCTTAAATAATTAATTAAACACAGATAATAGACATGTTTAAGTAAGTAACAAGTCATCAGAAAGTTACTTCATTTTCACTTACCTTGTACATTTCTTCAAGGCTACCCACTTCCGTCGGGTAATTAATCATCTCATCTCAAATCTGGTCCATTTATCTTGTCAATATTTCTCCCCATTTCTCATCATGGCGCTATCCCCCACAAAATCAGTTTATATACATCAAGCGTTTTTGTAGTGCACTTTTGGAAATAAGTGGTACCTACATCACTGGGTAAAATAAGTCCACTGCCCATACTTATACGGATAATTCATTTATTTTACCTTGAATACTTTTCAGCGGCATAAAAATATAGAAAATATCTAAAAAAAAAAAATAAAATAAAAAAATATCTAAAAGGCAGACTTTAGAAGTTCTTGGAAAGTATTACACTGATAACGCTCTTAGACCGAACTCACAAAAACACAGGCATGTGCTATTCCAACCACCATTCCCACCAACCAATAACCATTCTGCGCTGACATTTAAGAACCATTGTCTCAAAACTTAGAAAAAAGTCGGTTCCCGTAACAAGTTGTTCAGACGCCTAACCTCAACCACCTGGGGTGCTTCACATCAGGTACTCAGGACTACTAGCAAATATGCGTGCCCAATGTGGAACCGTTCCGCTCACACCATGGAAGTAGGAGGTTGCTCTAAACGACATATCTCGAACGATTACAAGCTGCCTGAAACCAATCCCAATCAGAGCATCTTATTAGCTATCATAGAACCACCACAAGTCCGAAGAGAATACATATATACAAATAAATAAATAAAATTGAAGTGTCTGTTTTTAATGTCAAAATAATAGTTTTTCACTAATGCGTACGGTACTTGTAGCAAAAAACTATTGTCTGCCTGGCTGGACTGATTTTGACGGGACTTTCACTAGCAGATAGCTGATGTTATAAAGGAGTAAACATACTATTTGCCCCGGTAGCACGTTCCCGTGGAATAATTCCCGTCATTGAATGTCGGCGAAGCCGCGTGCAGAAGCTAGTTTAGTAACAAAAATAACATAATATTTTATCAGCTCTGAATCGTGAATAAGGGATGACCCATGGGTACTCGTCAACAGTACGTGAATTCATTTGTAAATGACGGCTGGTGTCAATACGCTGCGAGTAATAATTTAATGACATTTACCTGGCACGGATTAATTTAATAAGTTGAATTATTTAATGTGTTCGGAGATTCCCTATCTATTAATGTTGTGTATTTGTCTGTTTGTTTGTTTTACGCTTTCATGGCTACGCAAATAACTAGATTTGGACGAAATTTTGCAGAGTGGTAGCTCAGTACCAGGAATATAGCACAGGCACTCTTCATTACTGAACTAACGATTTATAACTATACAGATGCGCCAGGGATAAATTGTGTTACCTACACTTACGCTATAAATCCTCTATAAAAGTTTCTGAAACAGTTAACTTATTACCAACATTAAAACAACCAGTGTCATAGTAACCATAATACGAGGGCGACACTGAAGCTTTTAGAACTGGCCACTTGTAAACGATATAATAAAAAAATAAGTTCAAATTTTGAAAATGGAACTCTTTTCCAATATTATTGTGTATTTATTTTATTATTTTGTCATTTGTTTACGATTTGGCGGCAAATTCAAAAGTGCCTGCTTCACGTCAGCATGAATTTAACGCGAGAAAATTTTCGTACAATGATTTGTTATGACTTTCGATGTCATTTAAGTCAACAAGAAAGCTATGATAGACTTCGATTGGTATGATAGACTTCACGATGAAGCCCCATCTCGTGCCACTGTTCAAAACTAGTTTAATGAGTTTAAACGTGGTCGCACTAATCTCACCGATGATCTGCGTGAGGGACGGCCTTCTACGGCGACGACTGACGATAACATCAGTGTTGTGCGGCGTATGATAGAGACAAAACAGTGACTTATCAGCAGATTCGGACAAGCTTAGGCATCGGTATGAGTCAAGTTCACAAAATCCTCCATGAACCTTTAGTGGTCAGGAAGCTTTGTGCCCGGTGGATACCTCATAATTTCGCAGAGGCCCAAAAGCTTCGTCATGTTGATTGGTGTCGTGAAATGGTTCAAAGATTTAACGGTGCTGACTCAAATGCTGTGTTCGACATACTTACGGGTGACGAAAGCTGGATTTATTGTTATGGTCCTGAAACTAAGAGAGCTGCTGTCTAGGTGTTTCCTTCCGAGGAGTTACCAACTAAAGTGAAGAAAGGTCTAAGCGTGGAAAAAAAGATGGTGGCCTCGTTCTTCGAAAGGATAGGTCATTACGCAACAATTGTTTTAGAGGATCAAAAAACATTTACTGCAGAGTGGTACACTAACAATTGTTTGCCACTTGTCTTGGAAAAAGTCCGGAAGAAACGACCTCGCAGTAGAACTCTCCTTCACCACGACAATGCCTCGTCGCACACCGCCAAGCAAACAATCGACTACTCGGCGACGTCAGACGTGGAATCACTGGATCACCCGCCCTATAGCCCCGACCTCGTACCTTGCGATTTTTATATATTTCCGAAAATAAAAGCAAAACTTCGAGGGAAACGTGGACGCCGAGGAAGCAGTGGCTGCGTTTCAAAATTCCGTCGAAGAGACCCCTAAGGACGAGTGGACAAAGTGCTTTTCTTAGTGGTTCCATCTGATGAAGCGATGTATGATGTAATGTGATGTAAATGGACACTATTTTGAAAAGATATAGTAAAACTAATAACTTTCTAGTTTGTTCAGTTTTTGATTTTCTAAGAACTATCAGTGTCACCCTCGTATCATCCAAACGAGTGTTATAATAACTTGTTTTCAAAAAAAGAACAATTTCATGCACGCACGTTTCACTAACACAGCGCCGTAGTTTATAAAAATAACTTATAGGTTATTTGAATTCACGTCGTATCCCGCCGGCCGCCATTTTTGTTCGATATTAGTATTGCAAAAACTGTTACAGAACCTTTTATAGAGGATTCATATCATGGGTAGATAAAGTCTTGTATGCAACTTTAGGTATTAAAACACTCATGTGATACTATTATCACTCATACTATAAACCCATGTTCGTGTTTTAAACCCCTTATTATACAACAGTTGCATAAATAACTATTAACATACTTTTAACTTACTTCACAGTTATTGTGGTAGTAAGAAATATGCGATTTCATTTGTTTTTAATATAAGTACATATGAGACTACTGAGAAAAGGAAATGACCGTGGCAGGCGTTATTAGCACAGAGGCTCGTGCTACGGAACCATAATCCTTAATCGCTTTCAACGTCATCATACCATGATAGATGGTAAAAACAGTACTTAAATTAAAAAAAAGTTTGTTGTTGTTGATCGTTGTTTGATATGTTATTGTTGTAGTTGCTGTTCTAATGTTCATGTGATTAATTACCAAGTCCTCTTTTTTAAACCGCTACTAAAATCAATTGAAGACATGAGTGGATGAAGGAGATATGTCGCAAAATGCTAATTTCGAGAAAATTGAGTTCAAAGTTTCGCATAAACATTTTAAGTTATTTCAAAACATAGAACAGCGAAAATCTAAAAATGCGTGTAAAGTTGCGTGTTTTTAATTGAAGACATGAGTGGATGAAGGTGATATCATCATCCACTCATGTCTTCAATTAAAAACACGCAACTTGTATCTAGTTAATGCTAGTTGCTAAAATCGAACTATACCTAAGTAATTGGCGAGAGTTTCAACATTTAATCGAATCTTGTTCGTAGCCCGGAGATTAGGAAGTTTTATCCCATTGTACGGATAAACAACTCAGCAGAATTGTTCTCATATTTGTTGAGAAGTGAAATGGTTTAAATCGTTTGGAATTTTTTAACTAATCCATCATAATGTAAGTCTGATACCTTTTTCTAATGGTGAGCACACTTCCCACAAGGTGAAGCCACCTTGTGAAGGCCGCAGGAATCCGCTGGATGCGAGAAGCAGAGAACCAAATGTCCAGCAGTGGACGTCTTTCGGCTGAAATGATGACGATGAAGCAAAGGTACAGTCGCCAGCACATAAAGCTACCCGAAACTGTCAAATTTTCCCAATCTACTTTGAACCTTATGCTTTAGCGAAGTTGAAAATCTATTAAAGAAACTTGACAGATTGTATTAGTTTGATGTGCTGGCGTCTGTACTTTAAGCTGGTGGCACTTTAGTAACATAGCTTATTTTTACCGACTTCACAAAAATGAGGAGGTACTATGTTCGGATGATTGTATGTTTTTTTTTTTTTTGTATGTTTGTTCATCGAATACTCCGCCAATTGTCAACGGATTTTCAAAATTCTTTTTTTGTTTGAAAGGGTATGCTTCCAAGGTGGCCCCAATGTCACCAAATTGGAATCTGATGAGGGAATCCCATGGAAATTGAGGGAAACCCTCAAATTTTGTAGGCACACCTATAGCGATTTGGGTATTTTTTATAGTAACTCGTGCTTTGCTCTCAGATAGCACCATTTGGTGAAGTGGAACTGATGATGAAGACCACAGATGGCCAGCGGAACTACTCAATAATAAATATTTCACGGTTTGCGATTCGATTAGGTACTTTAATGTGATTGCTAAGCACAATGCGTATCGTGAAGTGGAGCTGATAGTGACTTCTCAATCAGTTCCAGTTCTCCTGGTTCTTACAAGGAGGACTCCTCAACAATTAACGTCCCTGCATCGGGAAAAGCAATATTTTGTAAAAGGTGATGAGCAGTTGACATTAGGCTATTGTAACTTAGATAAGTTACAAACTGGCCCACTAAAAAGTGAAAAATAAAAAACTTTTTTACAAAAAAAACTACCGACTTCCAAAAAACACTACAAAGTGAAAAATAACTTTAATTTCGGAAGTCTGTGTCAATAAAAGCAAATGCGGAACCAACGACACCGACTTCCGAAATTAAAGTTATTTTTCACTTTGTAGTGTTTTTTGGACGTCGGTAGTTTTTTTTGTAAAAAAGTTTTTAGGGTTCCGTACATCAAAAGGAACAACGGAACCCTTATAAGATCACTTCGTTTTCCGACTGTCTGTCCATCTGTCAAGACCGTTTTTCTCAGGAACGCATGGAGTTATAAAGTTGAAATTAATATAAAATACTCAGTGCTGCAATCCCTTGAAACAGTGAAAAAAAATCAAATTTCTAAGTCAACGCAATCAAAAGATACGGGCCTTTATGTTCTGTTTGCCGCATATTTTGATACTCGCAAGGGAATCAAAATTCCAAAATATTTTTGGATTTAATAATCATAAATCATAATCAGCCTATAATGTTCCCAGTGCTGGGACACAGGCCTCTTCTCTGTTTGGGCCTTAATCCACCATTCTGGCCTAGTGCGGGTTGGTAGATGGACTTTAAATAAAAAGTAAAAACTGCTAATTATTCTCTACGAACTATTTAAAACCATTGTCAAAAGGCATTTATGTAACCCGGCCGTCTTCCGGCTGGTCATGCGAGCAATCGACTTTATTAGATTACCGCGAGCAAGTCGATAAACTAAGAGCCTCCGCGCTCACTAGAGTGTAACGTTACATCTTAGATATGCGTGGACAACACAACGAGATGTTCAAGCTCTGGAAGTGTAGCATACCATCAGACTATAATGTTCCCACTGCTGGGACACAGGCCTCCTCTCTATGAGAGGGAGGGGGCCATAAGCCGCACTGACCTCTAATATTACCACTGGACAGGCTGTTCCTAGCGATTGACAGCAATTTTTTTGTGTCTTTTTGAAGCGCCAGTAGCGAGTGTCCAGAGAACTAATTTTGACGTATATTGCAAATGGCTGCGAGAGAAGTGTTTGTTTACTGTAAAGTAATTTAGCATTTTGAATTAATTTGGTTCGAATTTAATGTTATTCTTGATAAATGCATTATATAAAAGTTATCAAGAATGATAACTATATTTAAATACAACAAGTACAAGTTTCGACATCACTTAGTTTTAGTACCACAGACACTCGCTACGTCCGACAGCGCCAAAATGGCGATTATCAAATAGGCACAAAAGCACTTTGACAGCCGCCAGTCCAGTGGTATTAGTAGAGGTCAGTGATAAGCCGTAATTCTCCACGGGGGCCCAGTGTAGGTTTGTAGATGTCACATATCTTCAAGTTTTTGGTTCTAGCACATGCCGGTTTCCTCACGATGTTTTCGTTCACCGTTTTGAGAGCAGTACTTAGTGTTGAAATAATTACACAAAGTAAAGAGCATGTCTGGAAGTTTAGGCAAAATTAATATTACAAAGAATGAAGTAAGTATTGTTTGTTTCTTTTTAAATGTTATAAGGAAGACTTTGTAATTTCAATTGTAGATATTGGTGTAAATACCTGAAATAAACGATTAATAGCACAAGGAAAAGTAATTCTAGTGTCGACGAAAACGCTCAATTGTTCAAACTGAATAAACCTTAAATGTGCTCTCCTACTTTATAACGGGGAAAACACACCCCACGCACGACCAACTCTTTTAAAACAATAACAACTCTGGTAGGATGCCAAAGAAAGAAAAGCTATGAAAGTAGATAAAAATTCGTAATTTCATACCTTATTTTTCAATGTCCAAGCGAAGCTTGCAACAAATGCACAGCTTCACAAAACGCATCGCACCGGTCCAGTTCGCAACAACCCGACACATTCGCTTAACAACTGCTAACTAGTAAATCGGCATTAATTAAATGGAGTGCATCTAGACGGGACCGTCTGCATAGTTGAATGTTTGTGTTCAGATCCAACCACTCATGAAGCGGGTATCTTTTGTGGAATGGAGGAATACCTTCCCACAGGTGCACGAGTATTTGTGAACTATGGTTTTGTCGGAGAGAGAGTAACTTTTATATAATAAAGAAAACACATTTTCTTTGTTGGGCATCGAACTAAGCTGTTGGTCGACGGAACTTTTTTCTTCTATTACAGGAATTAGTTCTATAAGTTGTATGAAAGTAGGAAGAAGCCATTATTACTATAATATGCACTTAACTACTTTGATTTAAGCTGGGGTAGAAACATGGCAAGAAACCCATGACAAGATTTCTATTAGCATCTGGCTATAATGACACTTAAAAGCCATCACCCCTTTGGTAACGGTCCAGAAGATTTTTTACTCTATTTTATAAGTTTTCAATTTACCAGTTTATTGTATGTCTTCAAGCGCGCCAGTTCCACATTGTTAGATCGGAAGGCACAATATCCCTTACTAAAAATACATAAATCAACTTACACTACAAAGCTTAGCATTCCACTCATCCCGTGACAGTTTAACAGCTTCAACATAATTCAAAAAATAAACCATTAACACATCGGTTCATTCGATTTCACTTCATTTATATGGGTTCGTTCGCTCGCAGTAGTTCAGCTGAATAACTGAGTAACAAGTTAATAATGTTAACTTTTGCGCAGTGTCGACCATGCCTTTCGTTTTACGTTTTCAGCTCTCCTTGTTTGATTGTGTGTCTTGACTTTTACATGTGATGATTGTGATGAACAGAGCTTTTGTTTGTCATGTCTCCGTTACCCGTTCCTCATCATTTAGTCTCTTTTTTTCATTTAGCCAGCACGAGGAATATGAGGATGGTCCTCTCAAATAGTATTGAATTAGCCAGTCAAAATGGTTGGTTGTTGCTGCCCAGTGTGCGCCAGAATACGCTTTTTCACTCGACGAAGTAGAAGCTCTTTTAATTTCATTGTCGGGAGACAGCGGATATCAGCGGTATAATTGAGATATCATAAATGGGAATTTATGATATCTCAATTATACCGCTGATATCACCAAATTAACTAAAACCATAATAAAATTATTATACTTAATTATCATTTTTGCCTTACCCAATCATATTTTACAGCGTCCTTTCATCAAAATATTCTTGTAACCAGTGTAAAATTCCACCTTCAATAAATATCCATCGTGCCAATCACGATCACTAAAAAAATTGCTGACACTGTGTATTAAAGATTGCAACTTTCAGTTGAGTTGTTTCAATGTGTGATGGCCGTTAAGCATCTCATATGATTCCATAATAAACTACAATACATAACAAGCACTTTTAAACGGATCGCAACAATGATAGTGATTATTTAACGGGCAATATTGGCCGTGGTGTTAACGAGATGTGTTGCAAATCAAACAAAATGTAGCTGATTGCGTCCCGTCGATTCATATACTGTTTGCGGTCGTTAACTATGGCGGGGTAGGACCGCTACATTCATTATACCACTTTATGTGCTCAATTATAGCTGCAGTTGCTCATGGTAATGTCAATCATCAGATCATTCAAGTTTTGCGTCATGTTCTGTTGACGTGTCAGTTTCTGTTCAGAGTACTCCGATATTCAGTTGTTTTGCACTTAAAAAACGAACCATAGTCGTAAAACATTTTTTTTTAAATGCAGCAGTGCTATTCTGTAAAAATCTCACCGTGAAAACTAAGGTGAAGTGAGCTGTCATTCCACCTGGTGTTAGGGATTGCCTCCATTGATCACGCTCACTTCACCTACGTTATCACGATGAGATTTTTACAGAATCGATAGGCAGATCATATTGATCGTTGTTACTAACCCTGGTGTTAAAGATCATCAGGGAGTTCACAAGTTTTATAATTCGTCAGCCTTAGATTACATAAGAGCACATGGTTGTAACCCATAGCTTACATAGCATACGACGAAATCGGCATGGGGAACAGAATTCCAGATCCGCGTTCAATCGTTTACAATTTTTAAAAACTGTTGTCTCTGGCGAGTACAGAGTAAAGACGAAACTGTTCTTGCCATCATCTTAGAAGACCCAAATACTCATTTATCATAATAATATAAATACTTAATTATCCCTCTAACAGTCAAAATGTAGGATTATATAATTTAAAAATATGTTACTTTAAATTGGTGTACAGGTAACTAATAGCTTTTATTAATTAACTAGTTTTTGCCAGCGACTTCGTCCGCGTGGAATAATGACTTCCGGAAATTGAGGCACTAACTCTCATAGAGTTTAACCGATGTGCTCTTTCTTCTGCCGATTCTTGAGAACGCGTATTTCTCATTCAACGCGTTTTTCAAGACAATAGCGGGCAGACGCCGGCGTCCGCTTGGGATTTGAATAACTAAAAATATATAACTACGTCTAATATATAAAATAATATATAATAAAACCTACTTCACTTAAAACTAAATACCTATAACTACTATAATTAATAATACCTATACCTATAATTAATAAAAGTACCTACGCTTTTACCTACTTAATATTAAAAAAAAACTGAATATAAATTAACCAAAACTTACCTACTACTAACTACTACTAACCTATTACTACTTCACCTAAAAATAAATCCTGTTTTCCCAACATTTCCCTTCACTGCTCTGCTCCTATTGATCGTAGCGTGATGAAAAGTATACTATAACCTGCCCAGGAGTATCAAGAACAATTGTACCAAGTTTCGTTGAAATCCGTCGAGTGGTTTTTGTTTCTATAACGAACATACATACAGACAGACAGACAGACAAAAATTTTACTGATTGCATTTTTGGCGTCAGTGATGATCACTAATCACCCGCTGATAGTTATTTTGGAAATATATTTCATGTACAGAATTGACCTCTCTACAGATTTATTATAAGTATAGATGTAATATGTTTACACTGTTGGTGTACTATTTTAAATAAATAAATGGTCAAATGAAACTAAAAATCAATTATTAACAAACAAGATTAAATTAAAAAACTTCGCGCTGGCCCTTCGATTCTCACGCGGCTTTATCCCCCTTGTTGAAGATTAACAAAACTAGTAATATTATAACACAGCACTCCTTTGTGTTTGTAACGCTTTTTATACTAGTGTAAATAAATACAGTAATGAGAACTGATACTTTGAACTTCATAAAGATCCTCTATACAGAAATCCTGTGTATCATTGACAGACTTAATTTAAATAGTTTTTGGTAAATGTATAATGACTAGCTTTTTGTGGACCAGGACAGTCGTAAAGGGCCGTCGTAAGCCCGAAAGTCTGACAACCAGTCTTACCAAGGGGTACGATAGGCAGACCCTCCATGTAAAATACTGGTACTCAGATGCATCCGGTCAGACTGGAAGCCGACCCCAACATAGTTGGGGAGAGACTAGGCAGATGAAGATGATGACTAGCTTTTACCCGAGGTTTCTGTCCCGTGGTTCACAGGAACCGTGCATTTAAAGGGATAAAAACTAGCCTATTACACTCTCCGGTCTATATTACACTAACTACACCACGCTCCCGCCACAATATAATTTTTGTCAAAACCGGTTAAAGATAAGTGTGTATCATTTATATCACTTGAAGCCTTGAAGGAACTATTTCCGAATTCATTTAAATCCACTCCCAAACTTAATAATCCAAGATAGCAAGTCAGCTAAACAAAGGATCTCCTAAACTCATAACGTAAAAGCATCTTCAACAGTTTCAATCTGATCAAACGTAGGAGCCATCTAACTTGAACTTAAGCTGTGACCCACAACTTGCAACTTAGATTGCGTGCGAGTAATGGAATCGCTCTTACTTGCGTACTTGTATCAATCAAATGTAATGTTTAATTCAGTTTAAGCTGCATGGTAGTTGCCATGTTTGCTGTGTAAGGCGGTTTCGGTATAAGTGCTTGGCAATCTTTTCATTTCACCATTGAAATAGGTATTTAAATTGATTTTTAAAATTGCGGATATAACTCTGATAAGCAATTGAAAATCTGAAAAAAATATTGAGCGAAATGGTAAGACCTTAACTTAAAATGGATCAAAAATTTAATATAGGTACATAGATTTAAAATTTACTTCACCCCCCGATTTTAAACACTTTTGGACTCAACAAACTTCTATTTCAAATACCTGCCTAGTTACAAAATCTGTTCCTCTGGCTTATCGCCACTACACACGCCTAGAAACCTAAACATAAACATTTATATCTCTTGCAACATTACATCTAAGTATAGCATATATCTCTAAACCCTCAAAAGTATAAATCCGTTTGAACCTTCCCCGGTGCACACTGGTTAACTGTCCTGGACGCGTCTTGTCCAATTACACGCGAATGAAGATAATAAAGGGTGGACGCCCCGCCTGTTTCTTTCACGTGCACACTGGACGATTATTACGGCCAAATGACCGGCTTAAGCCTACGCGTGGTCGAAGGTGGATAAAAAATCTGCTCTGTTTCATACTTTCATCTACAAAATATGGTCTCAAAAATAATGCTTTCAACATACTGCTATAGGTAAAACAGGTTGACTCATTAAGATGGAACAGGGATCTATTAAAGGAAAGGAGGGGGAGGAAGGAGAGAAGATTTCTAAAAAATATAGGGCTTTTCAAGAGGGACAAAGCATCTTTGACAGCCGATGGCGGCCATATTAGATTATCAATTGGTGCGTTTTATCGACAAAAATATAATCTAACTGTAAACATTCAATGTGTTTTTATTTCAATTCAAATATTGAAAAACCCTGTATGTGTTCAAAATATTCCCCCAACCGATAGTGGCAATCTTGCACGAGCGTTTCTTTTTCTGACACTCTTCATGTTACAACTTGCACCACCACACAAGCGGAGATACACGGCGAGCTCCCTATTGCCATCATTATGGAAACTCATCTCTCGATATAGGGAATTGATAACTGAGTCGTTCCACTCGATTGCACTGAGATAGTTAAAGAAACGATTTAAAAAGCTTGTCTTTAAGTAGATACGTTACTTTTTTTTTTAAAGATTCTAAAATAAAAAAATGTAAAACCAACTTTATTCGGAAGGGTTCGCATTTTGAGCACCCTTATTGAGAAACCCTTCGATTAATAAATAAAACATGGATTCATAATTTATAAGTTTGCCAAAGCCCATCAGCTAAGCATAAAGTTTTTTTAAGCTCCGACATCATTATACCGTTCTACAAACTTATAAATAGCACACCTATTTTCTACAGAAATAAAGAATCTTATTTAAAGAAGCTTTATGTTGTAGACACCTAGTATCTAGATATATCAAAAGAATTAATATTTTTAGAATCCTGAATATGATATCAGCATAAAAATAGAACATTTTTAAGATACAAAACGGAAGAAAGAGGATTGTTAAAGGAATTCATAAATATTTCTCAGGCTTACAAAAATAATAATAATATACAAAACGAATCCTTACCAAAAACCAGACTAATTTTTAATACAAGACCCCACAAAATTACCAAAAATCAACGGTAATGTCACACCCCAAAATGAGTCAAGCGACAAAGATCAGAAAGCACCGTGACGAGATCACCGAACAAAAGTTAATAACTAAATAAAATAACGAAGGTCTAGAGAAACGTGGCCAATCACCAACCCTTGTAATGTGTGAAGTGACGCGTATAACTACCAGTGACGGGGTGACGCCGGGGTGACGGGGTGACCATAGAACCGGACCCTAAGGATAGCGCCCCTCGCACGGGTCAACGAAAAACTCATGTGAAAAAATTAAAGGGTCACCAAATAAGTTTTTTATTTATTTTTTAATGTATTTAGTTACGGTATAGGACTTTTTAGATTGGCTTAAAATGTTTAGTCATTGTTTGAATTACGATGGCAGGAGTGATGGTAGAAATCGATGATTAAAGTGCAGTGACCCAAAACGTCATTGTTACAACATGTATGTTTGTTTTTTTTTTTGTTTCTATTCGAAACTACCCAGTTGAATAATTGAATTGGAAGGAAAGCTTAGCTCTAGGAAGTTTTGCTTGCCAATTGTAACATTACTTCGCTAGTAATTCCGTATATCTTAAGCAATGTAAACACCCGATACTCAACAATATTCTTAAGAGTAAACCGACAGGTACGAAACTCACGAATTCTGAGAGCCGAATCCAGACACCCCGAGATAGGATTTGAATGGTAAAGTAGCTTAAAATTAACATAATCCCGTATTTTGTATCTTTAAGTTCTCACTGCATTATTTGCAGCTGAGATCTTTTGAGACATCGATCTGTGTATATTAACAATTTCGAAGAGGGTGGCAGGTTTTCCCTTAGGATTTCGTTACCTACCTTTAGTTCTCTTTCCGATCTGGGCATAGCTTTTAGATCCACATGACTGTTGCACTGGGGAAACAGTTTCGATTTTTTTTCCGAAAAGTATAAACAGTTACTTCATACGTACACTAACACAGAAAGATTTCGGGTTGGTTAGAAAACGTTAAATTGACCAGAGACAGTAAAATAAAGCACATTCCAAGAACGCAAAAAAAAACTCAAAGGGCTTAGGGTGCATTCAGACAGAGCGAGGTATGTGTCAGAATGGCTGGTTGCCTGTGGCTTTGGTCTATGAGAGTTGATTAGAAAATTGCTACATAATTGCTTATATTTGCTACATTTAATAAATAATTGCTACATACTATATATATTCAGAAATAACATATTTTTTTTTGTACAGCCATCCTGACGTTTGGTTGGCTGGTCGCCTCCTAGTTTAAAGCCAAGCATGCAGAGTTTCCCGAAATGTATTGCGTCAATAATTGCTACATATTTGCTTCATTTATCTAATTTAGTTGTATCTTCAAAAATATGTTAAATAAAGGATGTAGCAATTATTTTAATTATCCCAAGGAAAAGTGCCTGACAAAAAAACAAAGGCAAATACTTAGTTATATTGAATCAATTATTGACGCAATACATTTCGGAAAACTGCATGCTTGGCTTTAAACTAGGAGGCGACCAGCCAACCAAACGTCAGGATGGCTGTACAAAAAAAATATGTTATTTCTGAATATATATAGTATGTAGCAATTATTTATTAAATGTAGCAAATATAAGCAATTATGTAGCAATTTTCTAATCTACTCTCATAGACCATTGTTTCGGCCTTTCTTCTCAGAGTAGTCAGATAGGAAACGCCGACCTCATCTCGTTTTAAAAAAAAATATGATTGACGTGTAAAAGTGTTTGTTCAAACCTACTTACAGAAATAAAATCATTTATCATTTATCATTTATCATTTATCATTTATCATTTAAAGCCACAGGCAACCAGCCATTCTGACACATACCAGAGCGAGGCATGCCCGCAAATTATTTTTTTTATATGTTAGATGCCTCACCCTACCAACTTACCATTCGGAGCACACGCCTCGTAATGTCTGGACATACCTGTGAATCTTTAAATACCTGTGAATTATATAATCTACTCTTATTTACCGTACCTAAGCATAAACTCAAAGCATATTCCAACAAACACCCAAAAAATCAGCAAGGCTGAGAAACACACATGAGTTGTAAATGAAAGTAAGTAGTTAAGTGCAAACTATCTACCCGCCCCGAGTCCCGCGGGCTGTATGCAAATATTCGTAGCGGCTGACGATTGTGACGAACCAGTATAACTTTCATCATTACACACTGTTTTGCTTTGTCTACGTACTAGATTGCGCTGTGAAAATCTAAATTATGCGTATTCTGTGATTTTGTGCCGCAAGGATTGTACGAATAATTTGCGTTTTGGGAATTGGGCGGGTGATGAGATTATTGTTGGGTGTTGGGGTCGTCAGACGTGGTGACGTAAATAATGATGTGACTACATCTACATTGGTAATAATGTAAAGGAGACAGCGCAAGCTTAGCAACCAAGAGACCTATCAAGTATTAGATTAATTATAGACAGGGCCCTAGAGATGGAGAAAACAATCAGGAATAGAGGAAACCAGTGAAAGAAATCAGAATTTGAGTTAAGAGAAAACTAAAATTCAACTGATACTAGTCTATTTAGGGTTTTGGCAAACACTTTTGACTTTTGAGTCTTTTTCACATACCTAAAAAAACGAAACTTGAATGAGTTACCTAATCATTTATTTTTTACAAATTAAAAAAATTAGTAAAAAAGTACTTCTACTTATGTTCTTAGTGCTTCAATGCATATTTTCATGCCTCACGCATTTTCTACCAGTCAACCTTAGGATGATGCACAGACAAAACATGACAGGTGCAATATAAAGGAAAAATAATTCGAAAAAGGATAAATACTAATATTAGGTCCTTACATATGAAATTGGCGTTTTGTACGGGAGGAATATAAAGTCATTTTTTTTTATGTAAAATATATTTAATTAATCAAAGTATGCACCGTTGTTATCTATGCACTTTTGCCGTCTCATAGGTAGTTCATTGATCCCTTTACTAAAAAAACCATGGGGGCGAGAATCAATGAACTTTTTGAAGGCGGTTTGGACTGCCGCATCGGAGTTGAATTTTTTTCCTTGTAAGAAGTTGTCCAAATTCCGGAAAAAATGGTAATCTGTTGGAGCAAGGTCCGGGGAGTACGGTGGATGTCGCAGACATTCCAATTGTAGCTCATCTAACTTAGTGGTTGTTTGTTGTGCAGTGTGTGGTCTTGCGTTGTCGTGAAGCAGCAGTGGCCTAGAGCGATTGACCAATCTCGGTTGTTTAGCAGCTAGTTCTTCCTTCATGGTTTGCAGTTGCTGACAAAAGATATCTGCCGTAATCGTTTGGCTAGATTTTAGAAAGCTGTAGTGAACGACACCGGCGCTAGTCCACCAAAGACTCACAAGTAACTTTTTCTGAGTCAATTTTCGTTTAGGGCAGGACTTGGCTGATTCTGCAGGGTTCAGCCATTGCGACGAGCGCTTCCGATTATCGTACAGTATCCACTTTTCATCACAAGTAATGATTCGATTTAAAATCCCTTCATTATTGTGTTGGTTCAGCAAAGTAACACAGCAGTCGACGCGTGTTTGGAAGTTCGATTCACTCAATTCATGAGGTACCCATCGTTCAAGTTTTTTTACTTTACCGATTTGCTTCAAGTGGATTAATACAGTTTTATCACTTACCCCGAAGCCTGCAGCTATCTCTGAAGTGCTTTGTGATGGATCCGCTTCCACAATAGCCTTTAATTCTTCATTTTCCACTTTGGTCTCCGGCCGTCCACGGGGTTGGTTCTGAAGGTCGAAATTTCCAGAACGAAAACGTTGAAACCAAAAACGTACCGTGCTTTCTTTTGCGACACCAGCGCCGTACACATCATTAATCCTTCGAGCTGTTTCTGCAGCACTGGTGCCACGGTAGAACTCGTGCTCGTAAATATACCGATATTTCATGTTTTCCATTGTGCGGTAATAAACGACGCCAAAGAAAAAAATAATGAGGAAAAAACAAATGAATGACTGTTTTCAAAACTCAAATGTACCAGCTAAATGAATTTATAAATTTGAATTTGGAATTCTTAACCAAAGAGGAGATATTTCAGATCAGTGGTCAGTACGACAAAACGCTAATTTCATATGTAAGGACCTAATACATAGATACATACATATAAACAGATTTTATTCTATAAATTAATTTATAAATAATGCTAAATAAACTGTTTTAAATTAATGTGACGATAATAAATATTGAATGTATTGTAAAACTAATGGATACATAATCAAAATTTGCATTTAATGCATGCTATTGGGCACACATATAACAATCTAGCGTTAAATAAATTGTAATGTTTTGCATGTAAAATTTCTGACTACACATCAAGCTATACTAATCCAGTTTTAGCTGACCTAGCATTGTATAGGTTTTTCGTACAATCAGAAGTCAGCTTATACTGGTTATGTATAGCTTGATGTGTAGCCGTGCGTACCTATTAGAAAACTTAATTACTGACTTTAAGAACTCAGTTTTCAATCGACAGTTATTTTTTATTCGTGGAATAACATTTCAAAATTGTCTTTGTGTTTTATATATCTGTGGAGAACGTTGTTGATTGCACATTTTTACAACTCTTTATGTTCTATTTACTTGTAATATAAAACGTATAATTGTTTGTTCTTCCGAATAAAAAAAAAATAATAATAAAATTGACGTCTGACAGTTTTTGTATGGAAGAACTGTCAAAAATTCAAAATTATTCCTCCATTAAAATTATCTGGCGTTGGAAAAAATCGTACCTTTGACCAACACTGTAACAATACCTATTACAAATAAATAATTAGGATTATGAAAATTCTAAATTTTCATCAAAATATACTGGATTTGCAAACACATACGATATGATGCCTTGTGTTATAAATAAACATTACTTATTAAAAATGGACAAATTTGTAATACCTAGCTAAAAATATTAACAAACAAGAATGTGGCGTCGAAATATTCCTTCGCATCCCTGTCGACTGGCAATGTACCCAAGAGACTGGCATTGCCACGTTGTATGGCAACACGTATCCTCTGGCCAAGGTAAAAGTCAGCCCTTGGGTCACGGGCAGTGTCAACCAGCCGTTTGGAGATTTCATTGAACAAGCCAGGAGTTACTGGAAAAAACACATTTTTTTTTGCAATTTGATCCTCCATACAACACCGCTCAACGATTCCTCACCCCACGTGTAAATGATTAAACAATTAAACCAGACGAGACAATAGACACATATTTGACAGTCGGTGTTTATGAATTCAAGGCGCGACTGGTTGACGCCGAACGCTTGCAAATTAATAACGATTTAATTTGTCAATACCCATCGCGAATAAATGTTTTAGTTTTGTGGCGTTTTAAGCGAGGGATGATTTGTATTTAAACTGCAACGATTACGGTTCCGGGTTGAATGTGGAAATAAAATGGTGCCTTATTTATATGATCTTTTCTTTCATAATTTAGTTTGAAGTAAGTATAAAAATCTGTAAGCTGGGTAGTGTTTTCAATATTTTATGGAAAAAAAACCCATACAGAGTTCTAGCGATCACAATAGAATAACTTTACTTCTTATCACGCCTCATTAGTTTGTAATTCCTAAATACGGCCAAGAAACAAATTAAATAAAAAACGGCCAAGTGCGAGTCGAACTCGCACATGATGGGTTCCGTACTACTAGGCAAAAAAACGCCGAAAAAAAACACGTTTCTTGTAGGGAGACTACCTTTATTTTTAACGTATTGTATTTGTTATAGATAGCAGCAATAGAAATACACACTGTAAAAATTTCAACTGTCTACGTATTACGGTTTATAAGATACAACCCGCTGATAGACAGATGGACGGACGAACGGACGACTGGACGGACGGACAGGCGGACAGCGGAGGCTTAGTGGGATCCAGTTGGCACCCTTTGGGAACGGAAACAAAAATAATATTTAACCAATAATACCCAACGGTCATCAACTCATCACATTAAAAATCTATACAGCCCTTAAGCCTTCGCCTTAAGACGCTGACAAGACCGAAATAGGCTTGTCTCAAACAATTTTTTAGCCAAATCTGTACAGTTTGTAACGGCGAAAAAAATATATGTTAATCTTGAACATATTTCTGAGAACCTTGTTGTATTCAAAACACGTTTTTGAAAAGTTTTCTCGATACAAAAAAATAGTAAACTAACCTCTTAAAATGATCTTCTAACAAAAATATCTGTATTACTCATCAACGTACGTTAGTAAAATTTATAACAATAACGTATCATATTTAAATACAGAACTTGGTTGTTTTTTATTTTTGAATACTCAACTTATATAAAAGTAATTAATTATTTTATGATATGTATAAAGTTAGGAGCGTCGCGTCATCGCGCTTCTCTTTCTTATGTATGCAGTTCGACAGTGATCGCATAGACGCGCTGCTAGACGGACGTATGTCGCTTTGCCCCGCAGCCCCGCAGTCCCGCTATCCGTTCGTTTAATATTTTGTTGTTTGACAACTTATTTTATTATGTTTTTATAACTACAATACATTGTAAAAATATTGGCACGTAAACATATTTGTATAGGATATTTTATAAGTTGCACATAATTATAGGTCTAAGTTGTGTAAATATTTTCTGTGCAAAATGGGAAGCAAACAAAAATGCCGAGGCTAGCAAAAAAAGCGCTTTTAAGCTAATAAACAAAAATATCTCATGGAAGTAGTAAAATAAGTAATTTTTTATAATGTAATATTGAAAAAACAAGTACACGAACAAAAATGAAATTATAATTAAATAGGTACTTTATAGGCTATTTTGTACAACCCATAGCGCAAATTCATCAATAACGATAACACATGGTTGGTCTAGTGGTATTAGCATAGATTCTGGCGAACTAGTTTAGAGTTCGTAACCAAGTCAGGTCTTACAGAATTTGAATAGGATCCGTTTTTTATTTTGTAATTTTAGGAAATTCATTGTTTTATTTTTATATTTAAAAAATATATATATATTTATTCAGTAAAAAGAGACGTTTGGTGAACAGTTCAGAAGTAGGTGAAGCTTCGGAAATTGTTTTTCACCAGTAAGTTTGTAATAAGTACAGATGCCAGCATATCAAGCTACCCGACAGTGTCAAATTTTCCCAATCAACTTTGAACCGTATACTTTAGTGATAAGGTTCTAAATCTATTACATTACATTTATGTTTGCATAACTCGTCAAAATGTAAGGAACACCTGATTTTTTTATTCGCGACTGCAGTTTTCGTCCCTTTACTAAAGTTGTTCATAATGTTGAGTAGTACAATCTCCCATTTCGTTTAGTCACATGTTTTCAATTTCAACCTGTATAAGTATGTACAGACGCCAGCACATCAAGCTACTATAATCTGTAAAATTTATTTAATAGATTTAGAACCTTATCACTAAAGCATAAGGTTCAAAGTTGATTGGAAAAATTTGACACTTTCAGGTAGCTTGATGTGCTGGCGTCTGTAATTATTACAAACTTACTGGTGAAAAACAATTTCCGAAGCTTCACCTGCTTCTAAACTGTTCGCCAAACGTCTCTTTTTACTGTAAAGAAAATTAATAATTAAAATATTTATATGTATATATATTTTTTTTTATATAAAAATAAATATAAAAAAATGAAAATTTCCTCAAAATTACAAATAAATAAAAAAAGAAACCATTTCAAATTTGCTAAAAATTCTCATGGCTACGAACTCGGAACTCGCTCTTTAGAACCTAAGCTAATACCACTAGACCAACCTAGCGATATCATTATAGTCGAATTTACGCTATGGGTTGTACAAAAATTTAATTTTTGTTCTCGTACCTATTTTGTCAATATTACCACGGTATAATTATATGCAGTATTCTATCTTCATACAAAACGGACGATGCGCGAGCTATGCCTACGCGCCTCGATCTCGGCATTCGCTCGGCAGGCAGACAGTCGCGACTGTGCCGCAGTGACGAACGGTCGGTGTGTTGTTTTTATACTTTAAAATCTATACTTATAATAAATCCGCATTCTAATATAAAGCTTAATTAAAAATTGTTTTGGGAAACATGGACAAGGTGGGGAACTCCAATCTTTACAAACTTCGACACCTACCTACTCAACTACAATGCAAGAAACAGCTGACGAGTAATTTTAATAACTTTTTATCTCAGCTCATTAACGTCTCTATAAATTAGGTACCTACAACTCGCAACAACTCACAACAAAAATTCTTTGGTCACCAATGCCAAGCTGAACAGCTGGCTACGAATGTTTTAAAATCACAACCCTCTCAAACATCTAAATATTCTGTGAATATCTCATGAGTCTAGCTGTTGTTGTCGTTATTAATACCGAGAAAAAAAAAAACGGTTTTTGTGGTATAATTGTTGTTATAGCAGCAGCAGAAATACTTAATCTGAGAAAATTTCAACTATTTAGTGACAGACAGACGGTCAAATTTATTTTTTTCTAGTATTATTCATACACACAGTACAATAAACAACTATTATTAATAATAAAATACCACGTCTTTACTTTGAATTATACAAACTAACAAAACAAAACACACATGCCCCGAGGTTTCTAACACAAGCGTAAGTACCTACCGTATCATGATTCATGAACCGCCTATAACTACCTATTTCACTCTTGTCAATCACTTTCCTTTACTCTATTCACTTTACACCAGACATCGTTTTTTTCGGGAGATAAAAGGAAATACTTATCCATTAAAGAGACACATTATGTACCTACCTACTAGTAAGTAAAATTATTTTATAGTCTTACCTTTCAAAGTTTCCAGGTAATCTAAAAAAAGTTATCCCTGGACGAATTCATGTAACCAAAAACAGCACAATATATCCTACTCGTCATATTAAATATGTACTTGAACTTATTTTTAGTGAAAAAATCGCGCGGTTATTGTTAAAAAAACAACACACCGACCGTTCGTCACTGCGGCACAGTCGCGACTGTCTGCCTGCCGAGCGAATGCCGAGATCGAGGCGCGTAGGCATAGCTCGCGCATCGTCCGTTTTGTATGAAGATAGAATACTGCATATAATTATACCGTGGTAATATTGACAAAATAGGTACGAGAACAAAAATTAAATTTTTGTACAACCCATAGCGTAAATTCGACTATAATGATATCGCTACGTTGGTCTAGTGGTATTAGCTTAGGTTCTAAAGAGCGAGTTCCGAGTTCGTAGCCAGGAGAATTTTTAGCAAATTTGAAATGGTTTCTTTTTTTTATTTATTTGTAATTTTGAGGAAATTTTCATTTTTTATATTTATTTTTATATAAAAAAAATATATATATACATATAAATATTTTAATTATTAATTTTCTTTACAGTAAAAAGAGACGTTTGGCGAACAGTTTAGAAGCAGGTGAAGCTTCGGAAATTGTTTTTCACCAGTAAGTTTGTAATAATTACAGACGCCAGCACATCAAGCTACCTGAAAGTGTCAAATTTTTCCAATCAACTTTGAACCTTATGCTTTAGTGATAAGGTTCTAAATCTATTAAATAAATTTTACAGATTATAGTAGCTTGATGTGCTGGCGTCTGTACATACTTATACAGGTTGAAATTGAAAACATGTGACTAAACGAAATGGGAGATTGTACTACTCAACATTATGAACAACTTTAGTAAAGGGACGAAAACTGCAGTCGCGAATAAAAAAATCAGGTGTGCCTTACATTTTGACGAGTTATGCAAACATAAATGTAATAGATTTAGAACCTTATCACTAAAGTATACGGTTCAAAGTTGATTGGGAAAATTTGACACTGTCGGGTAGCTTGATGTGCTGGCATCTGTACTTATTACAAACTTACTGGTGAAAAACAATTTCCGAAGCTTCACCTACTTCTGAACTGTTCACCAAACGTCTCTTTTTACTGAATAAATATATTTTTTTTTTTTTTAATATAAAAATAAAACAATGAATTTCCTAAAATTACAAAATAAAAAATGGATCCTATTCAAATTCTGTAAGACCTGACTTGGTTACGAACTCTAAACTAGTTCGCCAGAATCTATGCTAATACCACTAGACCAACCATGTGTTATTGTTATTGATGAATTTGCGCTATGGGTTGTACAAAATAGCCTATAAAGTACCTATTTAATTATAATTTCATTTTTGTTCGTGTACTTGTTTTTTCAATATTACATTATAAAAAATTACTTATTTTACTACTTCCATGAGATATTTTTGTTTATTAGCTTAAAAGCGCTTTTTTTGCTGGCCTCGGCATTTTTGTTTGCTTCCCATTTTGCACAGAAAATATTTACACAACTTAGACCTATAATTATGTGCAACTTATAAAATATTCTATACAAATATGTTTACGTGCCAATATTTTTACAATTTATTGTAGCTAAAAGAACAAAATAAAATATTAAATGAACGGATAGCGGGGCAAAGCGACGTACGTCCGTCTAGCCGCGCGTCTATGCGATCACTGTCGGATTGCATACATAAGAAAGAGAAGCGCGATGACGCGACGCTCGTAACTTTATACAAACCAAAAAAAATTAATTACTTAAAAATAGGTTGAGTAGTCAAAAATAAAAAACAACCAAGTTCTGTATTTAAATATGATACGTTATTGTTATAAATTTTACCAATGTACGTTGATAATTAATAGAGATATTTTTGTTAAAAGATCATTTTAAGAGGTTAGTTTACCATTTTATTGTCTCGAGAAAACTTTTCAAAAACCTGTTTTGAATACAACAGGGTTCTCAGAAATATGTTCAAGATTAACATATATTTTTTTCGCCGTCACAAACTGTATAGATTTGGCAAAAAAATTGTTTTAGACAAGCCTATTTGGTTCTTGTCAGCGTCTAATTCAGTGTAAATAGTTAAAAAAAATCAGTGTAAATCCTTAAAATAATTTTAAAAAAGGGGTAAAAATATTCATTTGTTTTTTTAATCGCCTTGTCTAATTTGATTTTAGCACTTCATACAGAACAATAAATATATAAGAGCGCCCTCTATTGGTTCATTGGTAATTATTATTGACCACTTTGTTTCATCCTTGGTAGTTCGCTGTATCACATCCTTTTAAGAATGGCGCTAGGATATCGGAGAAATAGTGGGCGTGGCTAAAAATACCTAAACATTGGAGCTCAATATTGGTTTTCAGCGTCTTAACATTCCTTAAATTTCGTCATTATCGTTTAGGTAAGTTCCAAAGTGACGTCACGCTAATTCGCCGCCATTCGCAGCGTATCGCACGGTGTCGCACAGCGTCGCAACGAGTAATTTATTGCCGAACGAAAGTAGCTTGTAATCTTTAACGCAGATTTAATACTTCGCCTTCTTATTGAGGTCACGTTTATTTTTGGAGTCTACGCGTAGCTTGGTTATGGAGTGATAATTTTGTTTTTGTTTTCATTGCATTAAGTATTTTGGGAAAATAGTTTTAAATTTTTTGGCGTGGGCCCAAGCTACATTGTCCGAAGACCTTAAGAAAGTGACTACACAGACTGGATGCAGAAGGTGGAGGACAGGGTGCTGTGGCGCAGCCTGGGGAGGCCTATGTCCAGCAGTGGACTGCGATAGGCTGAATTGATTGAAGTATTTTGGAAAAACGTTTTGTAGGTGGTGGTAGTCAGAAGCCAGAAGGTCTGACAACCAGTCTTACCAAGGGATATCGTATTACCCAGTAACTGGGTTGTGGAGGTCAGATAGGCAGTCGCTCCATGTAAAATACTGATATTCAACTGCATCCGGTTAGACTGGAAGCCGACCCCAACATAGTTGGCAAAAGGCTAGGCAGATGATGATGATGTTTTGTAAGTGACATGACGAAAGGCCATTGAATCGATTGTATCCATGCCTAAGAATGGTGTCTACCCAAATCAAAAATGATCACAGAAACAGGTCAGATTGTTGACTGACTGCTAAACTATCATGTCAATCTACGATTTTTTTCTTGTGATGACAAAGACACTGAACTACCAATAACCGTATGTTATTTCTTTATGTAAAATTGACTTTAAAAATTTTAGCAACAGTAAACAGGAGAATAAATAGAAGGGAAGAATTATAAATGATCGTTATTCCTCCTGACAAAGTTTACATTGTTTTTATGTAAGTGTGTATGTATTTATATATTAGCATTTATTCTTGTATGTTATAGTTATTTCACAGATATCTATCCCGTATGTTGCACCTGGCATGTTTTGTCTCTGCATCTCTGCATCACCCCAAGGTTGTAGAAAATGCCTCAGGCATTAAGTTCGCCTTTGTACAGTATTATTTTACTTGTGCATAAAGTTTTAATAAATAAATATGGATCAAAAACTAGCAGCATCGTCAAAAAAAAAAAAACTAAACTAAACACTCTACAACACAAACACTCAAGCACAAATTCACAGTCTTTATGTCATAACTCTCCAGCAAATACTTTCGCATATAAATCAAAATGTAAATAAGAAATATTGAAGGAAGCTGACGGTGCCATCGGTTCGTTGGTCCACCATTTGTTTGGAAACCCCATCCCGCTCGGACCGGCTCCGAACAATTCAATTTGTTACGTTTGATTGAATATAACATTTCAGTTTACACTGGCGAATTCTCTCAATATGCGTTATTATTTGTGAATAAAAATATGGCTTTAGAATTTTGCAATGATCATCACTTTATTATGCCAGGCAATTTCTTTCATTGATAAGCCGATAATCCATTATTTGCTAAAAATAAGCAACCTTCGTTTTTAGTTGGATGGAGTCTGACTTCAGAATTTCCACCATCAAAGTCTTCTACACATTTTTCTCCTATTTCTTGGATCTATTTGATATACTCGTACTTGCGTTTGCCGAGGTCCATTTTATATGTTTTGAGTACCCAACAAAAGAAATGTCATTTTTAAACTCTGCAATACTGCACTATATAAAACCTTTTAACATTTTCAATATTTTCACGTCTAAAAGTGAAAATACGCGAGTATCGCCATTATTGGCCAGTTTGCGACAAACAAAGGGTGCGCATACAAAAAGTTTGACAGCTCGTTAGGACGGGAGGCACACTAATTGGCTACCTAGGGGACATTTTGACTATCAGTGCCTGTGTACTTGCCTTTGTTTGTGTGTTTAAGGTAATTCGAGCTTGATATTTCTTGGTTTTTATTTGAATAGACAGCATAGTACACTGTTGGTCTTTTATGGCATTTTAGTGAAGAATTTCCTGGTTGAAATGTTGCTTTTTCTCCCGTGAGATGACAACTTACTTGCAAGGTAAGTAGCATCTAGGCGAATCAGAAACGACTTTTTGTGTAGGTAGCCATTAGTTTGGAAATCGAAACTCTTCTGTTATCCAATATCGGTCTGGCCTCATATGAAACCAATACATGACTTTACCCCACAAAAGACCCACTTCAACAACTCTCAATAATACTCAAAAACCTCACTATAACATTAAAACGTACAGCGTTTACATTAAGAAAGCCCTTACCGGCAGCTATTTAATCTTGGTAATTGCCCCGAAAGCTTATCAAACTTGTTCCGAAGTTTGCTTATTACGATTCAGCGTACGAGGCTTGGTAGGCCACTCATGAAATTAAATTACATCGAACCGCGCCGCCGCCGGTGCTTCGTACCAAACTCGCCTTTTTTAAAAGTGGCCGCACGGTTGAATTTTTTTGCAAGGAAGCGGCCATTTTATGCCTGTGAGTTGATTGCATCTAGGAAGGAAGGCGTGTTTCTTATTCTCATTACATTTTTTTTAAGACACAATTTTACCGAATAACTGAAATGCTCAAACCTTGAGTTGTCATTTCCGTTGCGGGAGGCACTGTTATAAAAAACTAAAATATGTAAAGAAAAGTGACCCATTGTCCTATGAGCATTTTTCATGAAGAATACTACTACGACACCAGAAAGTCTTAACACATTTTAGCGAAGTCTCATCTCAACTATTTCCACACTCTATGACGTATAGGTAATACATAAATTGCGATATTGCCAAGAAAGGCAAAGTTTAGCATGCACCACGCTGCGTTCAGAAGAGCGAATGAGCGCTGTTTTTTTAGAAAATAAACACGCAATTTTGAGGGCAGACATTAAAAAATTACTTATTTATCATACATATGCAATAGAATATCAGGTTCCCTTAGTTTTGTTTAAATTAAAGGTACACAACTGACGAAAATTGGTTGACGTCCGATCTTAATTACGCCAATTTTCCACTAATTGGAACAATAACTAAGCTTTATACGAACGAGAGACTTTACGATGGCCATAAAGATATTGTAAGGGCAAAAACTATTATTTTATCTATTCAACTTTACAGATTGGATTAATTTTGAGATGAAAATGGGGTCAAGGTTTGCTCTGTTATGTTATATTATATTAGGTTTAGGGTTGATTTTACCAAAGTCAGATATCTTTGATCCATGTTTTAAACTCCTACCTAGAATAGTCTTACACTCAGATATATTTTTGAACTTTTGACAGTTTACTCATACTAGAACTGTCAGGAATCAATTTTATTCCACTGCTAAAAGATATCTGACTTTGATAAAATCAGTCCTTGGTCGTATACTTATTTGTTTGTTCACGAGTAGTTGAAACGCAACAATTTTATGTCATTCTTATAGCAAACTTGCATATTATCCGTTTTTCTGCATAAATAACAACAGTACCTTCAAACAAAATAATGTGACAAAATTTTCATGTAAACTTTTCTCACTGACTGAACGCATCCGTTTCCAGCCCAAAACGAGCGTTCAATAACAGTCGCCAATCATGCGGCATTCGAAATTTAAAAAAGCAAAATGGCCGTCACAAATTTGACAAGCGACATCACATTTTGTTCTGCGGCTGTGGCCAGCCAGTCGTGTTGAAACTGAAAAATTAATTGGCCATATAAAAAACTATGCTCACACTCCATTGATGGGGAAATTAGAATGCTTTGTTTTGGAGGTTTGTTTTCTTAAACTCTGATGCGCGTGCATTATATTCTTGTTTATTGTTGTTGTATAATAGAGAGGAATAATAATAGTATAAGTTGAGAAAACATTTAGAAATAAGCTTTTCAGAGATTTGTTTCAAAATGAGGTGCTTTAACCTCGTTTTGAAAGAAATCTCTGAAAAGCTTTTTAACTTGCAATAAAAATCCAATCATTTCACAGCCTAGGACAGAAATGGTAGTGTAACAACCACCGATTAGGCTATTAAGGCTAAAACGGTTATCACATAGTCCAAGTAACGCGAGTGCCACCAATATGAAAAGTCAATAGAGTTACACCAATTATTACCAGTTCGATTCAAAGTGCCTAATGGAATTTTAAATGCTTGCTTCCGTAGCGTACAATGGGACGGTGGGAACAACCCTAATTGTTACTTTTTTAAGTTTTTCATTGTCACTTAAATTGTCAAATTGGCTATTGTCGAGGCGCATTCATGTGGATGTAGGGCTGGTGACTTTCTGTCTTTCTTTTTCATGCACAAAGCGAGGCAGTGCGTGTAACGAACATTCCTGCTTTGTTGCAATTCTGTTTTGATTAAGTGAGTGACAAAATTGAATGAAAGCGGCGTGCTGGCGTTTTAGGATTTTACTCAACTACAGCCAATAGATAGTTTTGTAATACAACATGAAGTTAATTTTTTTTTCATGAAGGTCAAGATTTTCATTGTTTTAAAATAATAATAATTAAAAATAATTAATAATTTATTTAATCTATACTTATAGTAAATCTGTAGAGAGGTCAAAATAACTATCAGCGGGTGATTAGTGATCGATACTGACGCCAAAAATGCAATCAGTAAAATTTTTGTCTGTCTGTCTGTCTGTCTGTCTGTCTGTCTGTATGTTCGTTATAGAAACAAAAACCACTCAACGGATTTCAACGAAACTTTGTACAATTGTTCTTCATACTCCTGGGCAGGTTATAGTATACTTTTCATCACGCTACGATCAATAGGAGCAGAGCAGTGAAGGGAAATGTTGGGAAAACAGGATTTCTTTTTAAGTGAAGTAGTAATAGGTTAGTAGTAGTTAGTTAGTAGTAGGTAAGTTTTGGTTAATTTATGTTCAGTTTTTTTTAATATTAAGTAGGTAAAAGCGTAGGTACTTTTATTAATTATAGGTATAGGTATTTTTAATTATAGTAGTTATAGGTATTTAGTTTTAAGTGAAGTAGGTTTTATTATGTATTATTTTATATATTAGACGTAGTTATATATTTTTAGTTATTCAAGCCCCAAGCGGACGCCGGCGTCCGCCCGCTATTGTCTTGAAAAACGCGTTGAATGAGAAATACGCGTTCTCAAGAATCGGCAGAAGAAGAGCACATCGGTTAAACTCTATGAGAGTTAGTGCCTCAATTTCCGGAAGTCATTATTCCACGCGGACGAAGTCGCTGGCAACAGCTAGTTCTTTCATAATTTTACTGTAATTTTTTTCCTGTAGAAACAGGAAAAAAATAACCAGTGCACAAACTGCAAACGCTTATCTATACATACACACATCAAAAGTGTCTAGGGATCAACATATATTTTTGCAATAACTTTTCTCCTGATTGATATTAATTAAAATTTTCTTTAAGGATTCATCAAATAAAGTGTTTTCGTTTGTCACAGTAACGATAAACCAAGTCACCTTTGCATTAATAAAGAAATTTGCCATTTTCCTAATAAAGGGATTTTTGACATTTGAACCACTAACACAAAAGTTCGAAAAAAAGACTGAAATAACAGTTTTCTCTAAAATTTTATTGGGTAACTTAAACAATTAATAATCCGTGTTTCTACCGCGAACACTAACAACACAAGAACATCGGTTTGGCATACTCAAAATGAGTTCATCCAAATCACGCTGTGGAATGGCCGCCCATGTTCGTTGCAACAACAAAAAAAGGTCTTCTTGCGACTGGATACCCTCCATATTCGGCAGAGCTCTTCTCTGTAGCATATCCCATGCATGCTCAATCGGGTTCAAGTCTGGCGACTGAGCAGGCCAGGGCAGGACATTGATGTTAGCTGCGGCGAGAGTCTGTCTTACAACTCTTGCGGTGTGCGGTCGTGCATTATCATGCATTAACTGAAATAAGGGACCGATTTGCACTTGTAGAGGAACGATGACGTCTGATACAATCGTCTCAGCATAAATTTGAGCGTTGAGGTTGCCTCTGATCCAAATCAACTCAGTTCTTCCGCCGATCCAAATACCCGCCCATACCATGATGGTTCCACCACTATAAGGATGGACTTCCTGGCAGGATTTTAATCGCTGTTGGCGTCCAGGGGTTCTCCAGTGTCGTATACGTCTTGTATCCGGTCTCATACCAAAACGAGACTCATCAGAAAAGCACACGAAACGCCATTGTTCTTCTGCCCAATTTCTGTGTTCAAGAGCCCATTGATATCGAATCCTACGATTGTGCATTGCTATAGGTGGTACCCGTAGCGGTCTTCGGGAATGAAGGTTCACTTCATGCAAGCGGTTTCTGACTGTTTGGTCGCTAATTAAGTTCCCTGAAGAGTGATGAAGCCTCACGGCTAACATCATGGCGGTTATTGTTGGAGCTCTTCGTGTTAAGATTTGAATGTATCGGTCTTGTCTCCGTGTGGTGCAGCGATACCGTCCTCCATGGCGCTCAGCCACGGTATCAGTGCTTCGGTAACGTGTCCAAAGTCGACTGATAACACTCTGACTTGTATTCAGAGCTAAAGCCACAGTACGTTGCCGGGAACCAGCTTCTATCATTCCCACGGCTCTGAGCATTTCTTCCCTGCTTAAATGACGTCGCCGCTCTATAATAACGTTGGTTTTAATCAGTAGTAGGGAAACAGTAGCACTAATAATGTCTTCAATGCGTTGTATGTTTTTATAGGGAAAATATTGACAGCTGATTTTCATCTTTTACTCGAATTTGATTCACAGATCCTGATTCAAATTATGAAATGCACCAAAAAGGATCCATATAAATTTATAAAATCATAAATTTATTACAAAGCCAGATCTCAATCTCAAGAAATCCGCATAAAAATGCTTGATCCCTAGACACTTTTGATGTGTGTATAATAAAATCGTAGGAAAGTCAAAACTGTACATTGAATATTTTTTCAAAAGAATACTTGGGGCGTGATCTACAATCGATACCGAAGCCAAAAATATAGTTTTTAGAATTTTTGTCTGTTTGTCTGTTTGTCTGTCCGGGATAAACTCAAAAAGTACTGCATGGATTTACTTTAAATTTTGCATGAATATTACTAAGAGGTCGGGTCAACATATAGGCTACATATTATCACGCTATCCTCTACGGGGGAGGAGCTGTGAATCTTTATTTTTCTTACGCATTCTGTGACAGTGTGTAATCTAACGACGCATATTTAAATGTTGTTTTTGAGTAAGCCATGCTATTATCTAGCTTTACACTATAAAAACTACGCCATTTAAGTAACTTGGGCAGAGAAATATAGTTTAATGAATGTTAGTAGTATAAAGACAATTTTAAAACAGCGCCATCTATGAGATTTCATAAAAATCAAATCAAGTTACATGTTAACATTTTTTGGAAATTAATAATTTAAATTTGATCATGTTGGCGAGGTAAGTAGTTAGTTATTCTTAAAATTCATAGATGGTGATGTGCATTTTCTTCATAAAAGTTGTATCGTATAGTTCGTTTTGACAAATTCAAGTTCCAACAAAACCCTCAAAATCTTGAGCAGAGTTGAGGAAGACAATTTAAAAAAAATGCGGTTTTAAGTATTACAAAAAAGTTATGTTCATTGATGATGATCATTTCATTTCATGACACCCTCGCGGAGGCGAGCGTCAGTGACTGTCCCAGCCGCATGCGTCATCTGTTTGCCGTCATCTTGGTGTTTTGTGGAGTCGCGAACCCGGTAGCTTTGTGGGAGAAGTATCGCCATCATCTGTCTGAAGATTTTCTACGAGCTTTGAGGCGCGCTACTGGAGACGAAGTCGAAGTAACTGATGAACGCGTGCTGAACACCCGTCTCAGTTCACTTCAATATATGATCATTTCTATCGGCGGCAATCCACTAATCGAATATGGGTTACCAGCTCCCCAATCATCACCGTATCAAGACCGTGAAAATCGGGAGTATAACGTTGAGACAAATTACGATCCAGGCGAAATGACCACCATACGAAATGACCATGTCGCTTTGTTCTCTTCAGAGCAAAAGCAAATTTATGACACCGTCCTTGAAAGCGTTGGGCAAAACCTGGGTAAAATGTTTTTCTTGGATGCTCATGGTGGAACAGGAAAAACATTTGTTACCACTGGCATACTTGCAGAGGTCAGGAGGCAAGGCAAAATTGCTATTGCTGTAGCGTCGTCGGGAATCGCTACCACACTGCTTCCGAGTGGCAAGACAGGACATGCCATGTTTAAAATTCCCATCGATTTAGAGAGCGCCGAAACGCCTGTTTGTGGTGTGTCACGTAACAGCGATAAGGGACACGTGCTCAAGGATTGCTCTCTGATCGTATGGGGTACGATGGCCAATAGGAAGGCAGTTGAGGCCGTGGACAGAATCCTGCAGGACATCCGCAGGAACGAACATTTGATGGGTGGTGTAACAGTTCTGTTCAGTGGTGATTTTCGGCAAACGCTTCCCGTGGTGACGCGGGGCTCGAGGGCTGACGAGGTGATTGCTTCGTTGAAACGATCTTCGTTGTGGTCACGAGTTCGTACGCTTCGCTTGGCCATTAATATGAGAGCTCGGCTCGGCGGCAATACACGTGCTCAAGAATTCTCCGATGTCCTTCTAAGTCTTGGCGAAGGCACTCTACCAGAAGAGACTGGTGGTGCTTCCAGAGTCTCTCGGTAGAGTGGTATCCAGCTTAGAAGAACTAATTCGCTGTGTATACGGGGACATCAGTCGTATACCTACCGCACCAGCAGAATTCTTGGGTGTGTGAGCGGGCCATTTTGATGCCCAAAAATGATCAGGCTGCAGCAATTAACGAATGGATTCTCTCGGAAATTGAGGGGAATAAAGTGGTCTACACCTCGATAAACACTGTTGTCGAGCAAGATGACGCCACACATTATCCCGTGGAATTTCTGAGCTCCCCGTCAGCAAGTGGACTTCCAGCGCATACCATCAAGCTGAAGGTCGGTGTTCCGATTATGCTTCTTCGGAACCTATCTCCTCCGAAGTTGTGTTAACCGCCTTAAAGTCATCTCGCTTCACAGACACACCATTGAGGCGGAAATTCTTACGGGTTGTGGCGTCGGCGAGGCAGTATTTATACCACGCATTCCCCTAATACCTCATAACTTCCTGTTCCAGTTCAAGCGCGTACAGTTCCCCGTGAGTGTTTGCTTCGCGATGACCATCAATAAGTCGCAGGGCAGCGGGTGTCGACCTCCGGACGAGTTGCTTCTCACACGGGCAACTGTACGTCGCTTGCTCCCGCGTCACCAGTCCTGACTCTCTTTACATTTTGGCTCCTGGCAGCATAACTACCAATGTAGTTTATAGGGAAGTGTTGTAAAGTATGATACCTTTGTACGTATTTTTAATCTTTTGTGCCCTGGAATGTATTCCTGCATTATTTTCTCTATTTCCTTCAGATCTTATGACTGAACTCAGCAGGATTCCCATATAAATCTCTTCACTTGCTTCGCTTGCAAAAAAAAACTTATATTTTAATGCTATTTTAAAAGTTGTGTACTTATAATGCTATAGCGACACTGACATCTTAGGTATTTTTGGTGCTGTAGAGCATGCACGCAAACGACGTCGCGGGCAGCAGCTAGTCAATAAATAATCAGCTGTTTTATAGAAAAGTGCAATACCTGCGCGGTCAAAATGTATGAAAAAACATTTTTTTTTTATAACCGACAGAAAATTTCTACTACTTTAACCAGTAGTCTCTGCCAGGGGTCTCTACCAGAGGGTTAACCAGGAGTCTAGAATTACATACTGAATTCTTGGTTACAGCTTGCGCATTGGATTTCGTTTTCCTGTGTAAATCGCAATTGAAATAAATAGTCGTTGCGTAATTTTATTAAAATTGCTCATGATATCACTCTAACAATCTAATCCGCGAGAGATGTTGCCAACAAAGTTAGTCAATAATCCTCTCATCGATAAATTTTCTCATTAATCTTTAACAATAGTTCACATTTAATACAAAACCTGTTTCTATACGTGATTGACATATTCATTAAAACTAATATCGGATTATCCTAATATCTAAAATAGAATCTAAGCGCAACAGGGGAAAACAACAAGGGAGATTGTTATTTATCGCTGATTGATATTATTAGAAGGGTTCTTTCTATTTGTGAAAAAGAGCTTGTAAAAGCTCTTCCTTATGAAAAGAACATAGTAAACTCTTTAATGAATAAATGGGGGATTGAAAACGACAATAAGGTATCTTCCTCACTAAAACCACACAAATATAATCAGCCAATTACGTTCCCTTCTGGGACTCAGGCCTCATCTGTATCCGCATGGCCGAAGTTACTTTCTGAATGGGCTGTAGGCCTAGTCCGAGTTGGTGGTTGCCTCATGCCCTCAAATATTGGATTGTACGGTTTTTTTTTTTTATATATTTTAAATCGCACAGTGACACAACACACAAGCGTGTATAATTAATAACCTACAGAACAATAATTCACACGCAGTTTTCAAGTCAACAGCAGAACGTGATACTGCAACACACGAGTTAGTGCAACGCCAAACGAAGGCAGAGCAAACAGACGTCTGAGCTTTGAGGTCTGATAATACAATTTGTGGGCGCGCCGCGACGGCGTTCGTTACAATTAGCACGTGTGAAAAACTTTGAATTTCATTATGAGTTTATGCTAATGTGGGGAAATATAAATATTAAGTTGATTGCGAATGAGGAAAGGGATTAACAAAATACAGTTTTTAGAAGGTGTGTTGTTTTTACCGTTCAAGGAGTACCTATCATACATTCTGGGGAATTTTTTTGCTCCACTAGGAAGTGGTTAAGGGGCGTTTTGGGAGTCTGTCTTATATAATTTTGACGTTAAAAGTGCTGATACTCAGCCTTATTTGAATAAATAACTTTGATTTAAATTTTCGGAATGTAATTATAAACTGGGCTGATAAAGATGATGTATGAAATCGTCTAGGTAATCGGTAGTACTTTTCATCTGACTTTAGATTCTTAGATGACCAAGGCAATGGCACTAACGGTTAAATACAGTGCAGATTCATGGCTGCAAAAACAGCGCTGAACACATGATTTCAGCAGATCTCAAAAGAAATTATTGTTTACATCAGAACCAACTAGGTATTTAAGTAGCTGGCGATATGCGAATAAAGCAAAAGTAAATAACACGTTGGTTTCAACACATTTTCAGTTTCAAAAATTAAAACATAACCCTACAAAATCCTACAGAAAAATTAAGCCATTACGCCAATAATATGATTAAACCAAATAGGGAATTATTATTCACATCAGAGGGAACGATTTGTCGTGTTTTTCGCCGAGCGCAATGGGCACGTAGGTGGATGCCAATTATCAACCTCCTCTTGCCACGTAACCGTTTGCATTACAATTAGTCTACATTATGTGTAAATGCACATTTCATATCGCACGCCACCTGAATGCGTAATGGTCGCATGAAAGCGCGCAGATGCTCAATAGTGTGAATGCTGCTTTAGAATTGATAGTTCTAAAGGTATCAATGATTGGCTATTTTGATTATCTGTGATTTTGGTAATGTCAGGTAAGTACTAATATAATTTATTTATAATTTTCTGAATTCGAAAACACCAGATATTTTTTCTAAAATATTTTATGCCAACTTAGCATCACCCTTTTATTGATGATCGAAAATTGTGAGTGGATTTAGCATAAACCAGTATCAACGTCTTTGAGTATATAGAAAATAAATAGCAAAAACATACCGACAAAACAAATATTTATAAAATTAAAAACTTATCTTAATCTCAAGTACTGGTCGTCTCATTTCAAAAGTTAACAAGATAAAAATGTATAAAGAAGACGCACTTATCGGACGGGGGTCACGGATTTCATTAGAAGTATCAATAGGACCTCTTGGGGACTGACACTCGCTTTATGCTCGGTATCTGCCGCCAGTGTATGCTGGCCTTTTGAGGATTTATCATGCGAAAATACTAAATAAGTTTCTTCGTATTACTGTGCAAAGATTGTATTTTTGTATGTAGGTTTGTCCAATTTTGATGTAGTTGAAGTGTTAGATGCTGAAGACTATAATTTAATTTTGCAGTTTTTTTTTTTTGTAATTTACAAATAACTCACATAACGTAACACCTGTAATCTCTGAAGGGTTAGGTTGAGAAAAATAGTAAAAATAAAACATTATAGAAATAAAAAAGCAAAACGATACCCTTTTTTTTTGTAAACCTGTCATAATCCTTGTTGCTAATTATTATAGCTAGCCTAAACCTTTATGCGTAAGCTATTTTGTCGTTTACTCGTTTCATTAAAAGTTTGTGTTTAATAATAATAATATCTTTAATAAACAGATAACACGACTCATTTATGTTGGTAACAATATTCCTTACCCCTATGTTAGTATTCCTATTCTAATCACTAAAAATAAAACGACGTTTAAATTCATTTTTAAAATAAATAGCTGTGAGTGTACCTACCTACGATGTGACCCCTTTGCCAAACATTACAGTAACACGTCCAGTCATGATGAATTGTTGATATATTAACCCTACAAAAAGACTAACGAAAATAATCACATAATAAATAAACAAAAACTCAAATTACGTTCGATTTCTAAATAAAACGGGTCCAATTACACTGGCTGATCCGTCCAACCGTCACCATTGTCAACTGTCCAAGGGTTTATCAATACGTAAATAAATTGACCCTTCCTCTGCTCCCGTGTTGTTGACGTACATTTTTGCTCTTTTTCGCCCTTCATTTTACCCCGTTTAAATAAAATTGGATTTAGTATACTCACTTTGTGATAACTCAATCGGACAAAGTATTTGCTTGCGAGAATAGTTAAACCATGTGGATATCATTTTACGGTTCGATAAACAATGTGGTTAAATTGGAGAATGGATGTCCTGGGACCCATTTCTTTATACAAATCTGGGTACTGTGATTTGCCTCCTAATTTTGAATCAAATGTCGTTACAATGAAATGATTTTTAAAGATACAAAATGGATGGATATTCAATGTTGGATATAATATTCAAACGCTTTTTTTTAAGAGGGGAAAGCCGATAACCTAACCGCCGTTAACCTATATCTACACACATCAAAAGTGTCTAGGGATCAAGCATTTTTATGCGGATTTCTTGAGATTGAGATGTGGCTTTGTAATAAATTTATGATTTTATAAATTTATATGGATCCTTTTTGGTGCATTTCATAATTTGAATCAGGAACTGTGAATCAAATTCGAGTAAAAGATGAAAATCAGCTGTCAATATTTTCCCTATAAAAACATACAACGCATTGAAGACATTATTAGTGCTACTGTTTCCCTACTACTGATTAAAACCAACGTTATTATAGAGCGGCGACGTCATTTAAGCAGGGAAGAAATGCTCAGAGCCGTGGGAATGATAGAAGCTGGTTCCCGGCAACGTACTGTGGCTTTAGCTCTGAATACAAGTCAGAGTGTTATCAGTCGACTTTGGACACGTTACCGAAGCACTGGTACCGTGGCTGAGCGCCATGGAGGACGGTATCGCTGCACCACACGGAGACAAGACCGATACATTCAAATCTTAACTCGAAGAGCTCCAACAATAACCGCCATGATGTTAGCCGTGAGGCTTCATCACTCTTCAGGGAACTTAATTAGCGACCAAACAGTCAGAAACCGCTTGCATGAAGTGAACCTTCATTCCCGAAGACCGCTACGGGTACCACCTATAGCAATGCACAATCGTAGGATTCGATATCAATGGGCTCTTGAACACAGAAATTGGGCAGAAGAACAATGGCGTTTCGTGTGCTTTTCTGATGAGTCTCGTTTTGGTATGAGACCGGATACAAGACGTATACGACACTGGAGAACCCCTGGACGCCAACAGCGATTAAAATCCTGCCAGGAAGTCCATCCTTATAGTGGTGGAACCATCATGGTATGGGCGGGTATTTGGATCGGCGGAAGAACTGAGTTGATTTGGATCAGAGGCAACCTCAACGCTCAAATTTATGCTGAGACGATTGTATCAGTCGTCATCGTTCCTCTACAAGTGCAAATCGGTCCCTTATTTCAGTTAATGCATGATAATGCACGACCGCACACCGCAAGAGTTGTAAGACAGACTCTCGCCGCAGCTAACATCAATGTCCTGCCCTGGCCTGCTCAGTCGCCAGACTTGAACCCGATTGAGCATGCATGGGATATGCTACAGAGAAGAGCTCTGCCGAATATGGAGGGTATCCAGTCGCAAGAAGACCTTTTTTTGTTGTTGCAACGAACATGGGCGGCCATTCCACAGCGTGATTTGGATGAACTCATTTTGAGTATGCCAAACCGATGTTCTTGTGTTGTTAGTGTTCGCGGTAGAAACACGGATTATTAATTGTTTAAGTTACCCAATAAAATTTTAGAGAAAACTGTTATTTCAGTCTTTTTTTCGAACTTTTGTGTTAGTGGTTCAAATGTCAAAAATCCCTTTATTAGGAAAATGGCAAATTTCTTTATTAATGCAAAGGTGACTTGGTTTATCGTTACTGTGACAAACGAAAACACTTTATTTGATGAATCCTTAAAGAAAATTTAAATTAATATCAATCAGGAGAAAAGTTATTGCAAAAATATATGTTGATCCCTAGACACTTTTGATGTGTGTATATAATATACTAATAATAAAGCTAACATTTTTTTTTTTATTTGCTTGTTTGAACGCGCTAATCTCTGAAATTACCTTTGAATAATAATTTTAATTGAATTCTTGTTGTATTTTCTACCTTCGTATCAATACAGACTTGTACTAGATGAGCTCCCTAGGTTAGCAAAATATAATAAAAGCTAAGCTAGGCTATGTGTCTACGTGTTTATAATGAATTATCTAATGTATTAAAAATATTAAATTGCAGGTTATTCAAAATTAAATTATATAAATGTCTGAATGAAAATAATTTCTATAATGTCAAGGATTTTTTTAACATAAATTATAATGTTTGTAAATTCAAATTTGTTTATTCGTTGAAGTTTAATTTTTAAGCAAAACATTTATGAACTCATGTGCTTTAAGAGCCTACACTACCTCAGCTAAAATTCACTCTTTATCTCTCTCGCACGATACTGCTCGCGGACTGAGTGAGAGCGAGACAGAGTGCGGTGCTAGGCGGCAGGCAGCGCCAATAGTTTAGGTATTTGCTTTTTACGGTGAAAATAATGCTAATTAAAAAAAAGTAAATAACATAAGACCTGCTTTATAGTTAGTTCGGTTAGTATACAAAGTTTCATGATCTAATTTGAACAATTTTTGAATACCGGCGGTTTATTGTTCGGTTTGGAGGTAACTTTGGAATTTTTTTCTATCGAGAAAATTTTATGAAATCGTGTTTTCATCTAACATAAGACCTAGCATTAATCCTCAACTTTACCATATATTTATTTCAAAATTAATGCTGCAGTATTTTCGACATAACGGAGGATCATGCTAAGCCATTTGAGGTAGTATAGGCCCTTAAGTAACATCTATGTATACCAGGTTTTACGCAAATAAATTATCTTATCTTTGATAACCAAATTCTTGAGGAAGTCTGAAGGCTATTTAAGATCACGCTATGACCCTAAGGAGGCTACCAAAAAAAAAAAAAGTAAAAAAAAACGCTAAGCCAAAACGAAGTAATAGCGTGGGCAGGTGAATAGTGGTGCAATGTGACGGGGTGGGCCGGGGGAACTAGAATATCACGCGGACGAAGTTGCGCGTAGAAGCTAGTATTAACATTATTAAAAGAGACCAAAATTATACAGCCTAGTAATTTAGGTACTGTCACATGAGGCTCAGATTTTCTTTGTAAAGCACAACAATATGCAGCGGGATTGTCCGAAAGGGTTACCGCTACCCCGGAACACAAAGGGCTAAGGAAGGAACACGGGTGGGCTTTAGTCAGTAAGAGTCTGACACTCCCTTCTGCTCCACCCAGAGCGGGAGGGGTCATTGGATGATTTCCCATCCACAAAAAAAAAAAAAAGCACAACAATATCGAAATTATGCCCTATTATCAGAACACAGCACGCATTTAGGAGATAGTTCGGAAAATCTCAAATTGCCAGTATCTTTCCACCCTTTACAAATATAAACAAAAACCTTACCGTCTCATACATCAGTCACTTGTTACCTAGAAAAGTAGCAGAAATTCGACACAGCGAAATCAGCTTATCCCTTATTGCATATAATTGGCACGCGGCCCCAGCACCCAGGGGTGCGATGTGACCAATCAGCACACAGCGACACGTGTCATTTCGCACCCCTTTTTCCACATTTTCCTTTGATTTATGAGTTACAGACGAACGTTTTATTGAAATATTTTTTTTTTAATTACTTATTTATTCATTAAAACTTTATGCAGAAATAAAAAAAACTGACCAGAGACGGACTACTAACGCGGCGGGTTCTGCGGCAAATTACTTATCAATTTCATTTGAATTTTTGAGCAATTTTTGCAAAGGAATCTATGGATGGTGCAAATTATGATTATGAATGCAAGCAATTATTTTAACCTAATACTTTATTGATACCTGTCTGTAATAAAACTAAACGTTACAATTAAAGTAACAAGACGAAAGATTATAAAGTTTTTATTGAAGCTATAGGTATGAACTAACCAGAAGAATTCTTTTGGTTTCATAGAAAAAAAGGAAATTCTTTCTTACGGCTGTTGGTGCAATATTTTTAAAGTGAATACTAAATTAGACGTTTCAGTCTTCAGTAGAAATTAGACTTCTTTCAAAACTAAAATTAACAGTAATATACACTACAGGCAATGCCAAAAGACTTGTAACTTGAATTTCATAATTAGGTAAGCGTTTAATAAAAAATACATAAACGCAACGTTTGCCCCGCCCGTGTGTTCGCCCCAATAAATCCCGTGGGACGCGACACCGACACATTGCATGTGACGGATTAACATTATCATTTGACACTGCATTTATTTAACTGTAGCTGTACTACACCTATATTTGTTGTTGTTTATATGTGTACGAGAAGGATTATACGTAGTATGGGAAACTTAGTTTTTTTTATAGAGGGAACCAAACCAAGGACCGTTAAGAGACCAAGATTAACAATGATCGCTATAGGTAATGATTGCTTGTGTGTGACGTCAAAGTTTTAAGAAGTTTCTTTTATAAATATTCGAATGTATTAGTGGTTCAGTGTTACTTCAAAAATTGTCAACATTGATTGTATTTATACCTAGTCAAAAAAAAAAGAAATGGTGAACATAATCTTATTAGTCTATACTTATAATTATTATCTACATATTACGAACCTTAAATTCTATGGTTAGTTTTCACAGTAAACATCATCATATTTTTAGCCAAACTATGAACATGGTTATTTCATACACTGATAAATATAACTTCATAAATAAAGTTATGATTATAACCACCACCAGTCAAACGATTTGGTGATCGCAGTAAGCTGCCTGATTTTGAGCGAAATTAATGTTTTCGGATTCTGGGCATATATATCGTGGCAGTTTCTCGGAAACGTATATATCATCGTACACATGTGTGCGGTCACTTACACAATAGCTTGATATTAGCTAGCAACACTAATTGCGTTTTCAGAGCACAAAGCTACGGGCCCCAGCTTTGAGTGCACAGGCAGCAATAAGGGACCTGCAGTACCTACTATAGAATTATTGGTTCAACTGTCCTACTACTGAATACTTACCCCTATGACCGCCACGGTCGTGTATAGCCGACAAATGAAAACGTGCCCAACACGCCAATGCTGACAAGAAAACACCATGGTTTAAGTATAAACACAGAAAACTGAATTTAGTTTATTTATTTTGTACTTAAAACATGGTGTTTTCTTCTCGGCATTAGCCGACGGTGGCGTGTTGGGCATGTTTTCATTTGTCGGCTATACACGACCGTGGCGGTCAAAGGGTTAAGGAGACTACATGACCTAAAGCGCGGTCCCTGTCGGACTGCATAGAAAAGAAAGAGAAGCGCGATTCATATTTTGCAATAAATTTCTAACCACAACGCTGGTAATTTATTGCAAAATATGAAGCAATTATCTATTTACAAAAAATCTATTATTTGGACAAAAAATTAAAACACTAGTGCTTTAGTATGTTGCTTGTAGAATAATCTGAAAAAAATCGGAATGATTGTATGTACACACATCAAAAGTGTCTAGGGATCAACATATATTTTTGCAATAACTTTTCTCCTGATTGATATTAATTAAAATTTTCTTTAAGGATTCATCAAATAAAGTGTTTTCGTTTGTCACAGTAACGATAAACCAAGTCACCTTTGCATTAATAAAGAAATTTGCCATTTTCCTAATAAAGGGATTTTTGACATTTGAACCACTAACACAAAAGTTCGAAAAAAAGACTGAAATAACAGTTTTCTCTAAAATTTTATTGGGTAACTTAAACAATTAATAATCCGTGTTTCTACCGCGAACACTAACAACACAAGAACATCGGTTTGGCATACTCAAAATGAGTTCATCCAAATCACGCTGTGGAATGGCCGCCCATGTTCGTTGCAACAACAAAAAAAGGTCTTCTTGCGACTGGATACCCTCCATATTCGGCAGAGCTCTTCTCTGTAGCATATCCCATGCATGCTCAATCGGGTTCAAGTCTGGCGACTGAGCAGGCCAGGGCAGGACATTGATGTTAGCTGCGGCGAGAGTCTGTCTTACAACTCTTGCGGTGTGCGGTCGTGCATTATCATGCATTAACTGAAATAAGGGACCGATTTGCACTTGTAGAGGAACGATGACGTCTGATACAATCGTCTCAGCATAAATTTGAGCGTTGAGGTTGCCTCTGATCCAAATCAACTCAGTTCTTCCGCCGATCCAAATACCCGCCCATACCATGATGGTTCCACCACTATAAGGATGGACTTCCTGGCAGGATTTTAATCGCTGTTGGCGTCCAGGGGTTCTCCAGTGTCGTATACGTCTTGTATCCGGTCTCATACCAAAACGAGACTCATCAGAAAAGCACACGAAACGCCATTGTTCTTCTGCCCAATTTCTGTGTTCAAGAGCCCATTGATATCGAATCCTACGATTGTGCATTGCTATAGGTGGTACCCGTAGCGGTCTTCGGGAATGAAGGTTCACTTCATGCAAGCGGTTTCTGACTGTTTGGTCGCTAATTAAGTTCCCTGAAGAGTGATGAAGCCTCACGGCTAACATCATGGCGGTTATTGTTGGAGCTCTTCGAGTTAAGATTTGAATGTATCGGTCTTGTCTCCGTGTGGTGCAGCGATACCGTCCTCCATGGCGCTCAGCCACGGTACGAGTGCTTCGGTAACGTGTCCAAAGTCGACTGATAACACTCTGACTTGTATTCAGAGCTAAAGCCACAGTACGTTGCCGGGAACCAGCTTCTATCATTCCCACGGCTCTGAGCATTTCTTCCCTGCTTAAATGACGTCGCCGCTCCATAATAACGTTGGTTTTAATCAGTAGTAGGGAAACAGTAGCACTAATAATGTCTTCAATGCGTTGTATGTTTTTATAGGGAAAATATTGACAGCTGATTTTCATCTTTTACTCGAATTTGATTCACAGTTCCTGATTCAAATTATGAAATGCACCAAAAAGGATCCATATAAATTTATAAAATCATAAATTTATTACAAAGCCACATCTCAATCTCAAGAAATCCGCATAAAAATGCTTGATCCCTAGACACTTTTGATGTGTGTATAATAGTATGGTTTTTATTGTGAAAAGAAAGTTTTTAGAGGTATCTTAATGATTTTTTTCTATCTTATTAAATTATTTGTATTATGTTTTCAACACACTATCTAACTAGCTTATATCCTGAAGAATATCATATATTTTTCTGATTTTGTTCACTGTAGTCAATCATATACTTTTAGGCATTATAATGCTTGCGTTTTTTCGTTTAGGTCCTATAGTCCCCTTAAATAGGGGTATAGAATTTGTAATTGGCGTTTAAATACTAGCACTATTGGAAAAAAGTTAAACCAAAATAAATTAAAATTTTTATTAATAGCCACCTATGAATGAACCACTGCAGGGCAAACGCCTCTTCTCATACATAAAAGGCATGATCATTGATCACCACGCTTACTGACGCTGGGTTGGCCGTTTTAGATTCACTACAAAAATACTTCCATGACTTCGTTCTACCAAATAACAAAGGACTCTTCTCATATCCTCAAAATTGAAACATACTACGAACAATGGCTGTCGCAAAATTATCGAAAACCATAAAATGCACAACTTAATTCAGAGTTGACAACTAGAATATTGAATTAAACGTGGAACGGACGAAACTAGACGCTGCCCATTCGAGAAACCTTAAAATTACACATAGAGTTGTTATGGCTTTTGACGAAATTATTACGGCTTAAAGCGAACTGACTACGGTGATTCCTGTAACTAAAGGGAATGTTTTCAATATTATTTTACCCGTAAGAACATTAAATATTTCGAATAGTGTTGCAGTACTGACCTTATTTGTTTTTGTGTATCGAGATCGCACTCCCCATTTACACAATATAGGTATATCGCTTGATTTTATTTATTTAGTTAAATACGGGAGGAAAACAATGTCCTCAGAAATACTTAAGATCCTGAACAATTTCCTGAAACATTTTAACAACGGTCCAATAAGCAAAAATAAAATAAGTTATAAAGTTATCAGAGGTGTTAGACAGGATAATGAGATCATTCTGCTCGAATAAGTAGCTAAGTAACAATTCGCTTTTTATAAATAAGCCGCTAACCTCAGATCTTCAAACAATACAGGCAAAATTGCTCCCTTATTTCGGGTTATTTCTATTGGACAACTGCCCCTAAATATAAATCATATCAGGAGCGAAGCATTGCATACTGTTTAGATCACGAACTCTGACTCACGTAGGTACTACGATGCGAGCGATTTCACGCGCCGTTGCGCACGAGTTGATGAACACAAATCATTCATGAAATATTGAACTTTGCTGAACTTTACATATTTTTCAGCATATGTTTGAGGTGTGTTTTGAAACTGAATGTCTTTTTAGAAATATTTTGTTTTGTCTGAATTGTAAAAGATTGCTAGAAAACTGCAAAGTCTGCTTTTGTTATGGGCCCTGGTAAATTGCGTTGTCTAGTTTCATGAAGATGGCATGACGGGGATTAAGGTTACAACATCGCTGGCTAATACCTAATAGTAATACCAACATTTGCTGCCATTCCACCTGACTTTGGATTTACCGTCATAGACCCAAACACCATTACAGCACGACAACATATTGACAGCTCGCCCTCCTAACCCATCCACCAAACTCTAGCCCAAAACTTAATTTAATTGTCTAAATCAGGTTACCCAAGTCAGAGAATCAGCGAAGAGTGAAAACGAAGACACCCGGGTGGACCGGTTCCCATCGCATCACGTTGGAATCCGTCGGATCCACCCGCCCGGGTAATTGATGGGGCCCGCCAGAGCGGATAAAAATTAACGAGCATTATCATATTCAAACCGAAAGGCTTAATTTAATAGAATGTATAGAAGTTTCGGGAACGTTTATTTTGGTGATTAAAATGCGTGTGTATGAAATTTTGGAGCTGAAATTCCGGCGTTAGGTTTGCTGTAAGTTTTATTAGGTTACACGTGTGTCCAGCTGTGAGATGGGGAGTTTTCCGGAATGCCTGTTTAAGCTAGCTTACCTTTTTAGCCTAATAAATGTTCATCTCCCATATTTAACAGTGTAAGTGGACTATTAATTCCATAAATACTCTGGGCACCCATAATCCTAACACACCTACGTCTCCTGAACTGAGATGTGTAAATTTGACATACAAACTTCAGTAAAAAAAAATGAAACTTTTTGTTCCAGAGGCTTTCATTTCTGGAATCTCTTATAGCAATACCCCACATCGTCTCTTTTTGTTAAAATTTTATGATATCTGACCTAATATAATTAGGTAAAGTTGAATCCATAGTCATCGACACAATTGCCGTATGGCGCAGAATATGAGCCATGATTATTTCTAGTGACACTAATTCGTGTTCTAGCTTCAATTAGCCCGCGTAAAATCTTTGCGGTACAATTATCGTATGTATAGTGAATAGTGACGTCACACGCTCGCTCGGGCGGTTGCGTGCGCGCTGACGCTGCAAATTTGATCGCGCGGTTTCGGCTTAACGGATACGTTTAGTTATTGTTCTATAGGGTGCTCCGCAAATTAGTAATGTTTTTTTAATCATTAATATTTTCTAGGAGCAATTTGTATTTTTTTTTTTTGTAAAATCTAATTTGATTGAGAGACAGTAGGTAAATGTGGCAAAATGAGAGTGTGCTATAAGTATTGCCCTACGTAACCCTTCAGGGACAGGCGTGATGCTTATGTTATGTTATTGTTACAGTAGGTAGTAGGTATATACTGTTTATAATTTTAGCTTTTGGTAGGCTATGTTCGTCATATATCAATAGTACCTACCCATAGACGCAGATAATGATAAATTTTTCCGCATATTAATAAAACGTAATACACTTTTTTGCAAAAAATGGAAGAAGGAAAAAAGCTTCCTAACTGGTAATATTAGAACAGTCGTATCTTTATATAGCCTAACTTTTCTTAAATGAACCTGTAGAATCCCGAGTATAATTTCAAGTTACCTGGAAATAACAGTTTTTGTCGGGTTCTACCGTAGTAGGTACTAAGTACGTAAGGTACATTTTAAAAATAAAACTTTTTTTATGATAGAAGTTTTTATTTATTGCAATAAAAAAGACAAGAATTGCAATTGTTTATACATCACAAGAACGTAAGTGTCCAATAAGCATGTTATTCAAAATGACAAGTGTTGGTTGTTCCCTCTACAACTGTAGTACTACGATCTTTTGGCACGTGGCATAAACCGGGACTAATGCCGCCAACTTATTTTTTCAATACAATTCCACAAAATAAAAAAAATATCAACAACGCCTCGCTGTCAATGTCATTTAAGCGCGACAAATTCCTTGTGGCACTATACATTTGTATTTATTACTAGCTGTGCCCGCGACTTCGTACGCGTGCATGTCGGAAAACAAATTTGATTTCATGGATGTTATTTCAATTATTTTTATTATTTAACACCAACTGAGCAAAAGTTGAGTCAAAATCGGTCCAGCCGTTCCGGAGATTAGCCGGAACAAACAAACATACAGACATTTTTTTTATTTGTTAGGTATATGTACCGTATATACATTTAGTAAAAAGCTGCAAAACACTATTGCCTACGCTATCCAAAAGCAAAAAAGAAAATCATCTCGCCACTTGCAGGCCAAGGTATTCCGACACCCGCTGTATAAGCCGCGGCGGTTCGCTGCGATTCGCAACCAAAGAACCGTGAAATTGGTTTATTCGCTCGATCCGATGAATAATTAATATTGTAACGTACGTCTAGCCTACGCGGCCCTAGATTGAACGAGATCGCATCTGCATATATAAACCCTCTGGGAAACTCAGCATGCTATTGTCGATATTAAAAGGCGGAATCAACGATTTTTCAGACACTCTTATCCTACAAGTGCAATCTCTTACATCCTTGCCGGTACAAAAGACTTTCCGTTCCATCCTACTAATATTCCTATTCCTACTATTCCTACTAATCCTACTAATATTATAAATGCGAAAGTTTGTGAGGATGGATGTTTGTTACTCTTTCACGCAAAAACTACTGAACGGATTTTGATGAAACTTTACAGTAATATAGTTTATACATCAGAATAACACATTGGATACTTTTCATCCCGATATTCCCACGGGATCAAAACTTACGCGGGTGAAACCGCGGGGCTCAGCTAGTATAAAATATTTTGAAGTCTTCTTGACACTTCTTGCAACCTAATATTATCACCACAGATCTATGACTACCACAGCCATATATTAATCAGCCAGTACAGCCCTTTTACATTTTATTTTATATCTGACAGTAGCAACCCAACAATAACCTTATATTAACAAGAATAAAGATCATTGTGGTTTTGACAGACTTATCAGTGGCAGCAACCTAACAACAAATTTTATTACAAGGTGTTTATAGACCATTATTATTTTCACAGAGATGCCAAATCAGAGGTAAACTTACTGTGAATGGATTGTAATTTTTCCCAAAGAAGAAAACTACAACGATTGCCAATTCATGCTTAGACCAAATCAGGTGACCACATTTTATTATTTACTAGTTGACCCGGCGAACTTCGTACCGCTTCAGAATATGAATTATCTACATTTTTTTTTTAGTTTTTCCCATGTTTTAATAGTTATTCTGCTAATAAAAGATCATAGAAATCGGTCCAGCCGTTCTTGAGTTATAAATGGTGTAACTATCCCGAATTCGTTTTATTTAAATAGATTTAAGTTCTATGTCAATGAAAACCTACAGAGTAGATGTTGAGACATCCCATTATTAGCTTCAGTCAATCACTACCTTTCAAGATAGATCACACCGATCGCTTTGCTCCCATATACTTCCAATTTTAAAATACAATAATGCAGCTCTACATAATATAGCTATATGCAAGCCAGGTGATACTGCTCGGCCCCTTGGCATAGATTAATGGTATAATAAATCCGTAAAGAACTTTTTAACGTCTTCATAATGATATTGTCTCTAGTTTTGAAACAATATTTTTACATGTTTTTCAAAAGTTAGTTGACATTTTTCCACTTCAGCTGTGATGCCACATTACGATTTAAATAAAAATGAAAATAATCAGGTAATTCTAAGGGTTTACCTGATTATTGTTTATGATAAAGTCATAGGTAGTTGAATCAATCAACAAATATGTTATAGAGTACAGTTACATTTGAAACTAAAATTTTAAATCAAAATGTGGCACCACAGCTGAAGTGGAAAAATGTCAAGTAACTTTTGGAGGGCACTGTAAGTGGTTTTTGAACTAATTTACAGAAATAAATATCCTTTTAATCTGTACCAAATGAAGACTGGAACAAGTTTTTTTTTCGATTTGATGATTTAAGAGCAACGTGTACAAAGTTGGCTTGCAAAAGTAAATGGAGACTCGCACTCAGATAAAACTGCTCATTCGATTATAAACTATGGCCAATCATTACCTTTCAAGATCGAACACACTATCCACTTCCAATTTCAGTTTACAATAGTGTAGTTCCACATAATATAGCTACATGTAAGCCAGGTGATACTGGCCAGCCCCTCGGCACAGATTAATGATACAATATGTCACCGACTGCCGCGTATTATGGAGTTAATCTACCTTCGGCAAGGATTGATGTATCATTCGCTGCGAAATTAGTGTCCCCGTAATTGTTAATAATATCGGTAAAAAAATAATCGAGTGAATCGATTTCATGGTCCGTTAATCGAGATGGCAGTCGATTTATTAGTGAGGTATGGTATTATTGTATGTATTTTTAGCTGACTTCCATGAATAATTTATTAAGAACATAATGAAGATAGTGTTGGATAAAACGGGCTTGGAGCATAGGTACCTTTACGGGACTAACTAATGCTGTAGTAAAAAGCGTAGCCAAATAGCAAAGAATATCGATTTATCGTTCCTTCTTAAAAGCGATAAGTAACTCTAAATCTATGTTTGAAAGTTGTTAATTTAGTTTAAAATATTTTTATTTTCAAACAAGATAATATTTACATAATATAAGCTAACAGACTTATAATAATAAATAATAATATGTTCATGTATAAAAAATTTAAAAAAATAAAAGGGGAAAAGTTACTTTTAGAAATTACGCCAAATTTTGTCATTATTTTCCTCAAGTACAATTTAAAACAATGGTTATTTTCCAGCCAACAGAAACAATAACATAGCAATTAAAACACAACTCTATCGCTCCAAATGTTCAAATTTTCATTTTCTAATACAGTAATCAACACAGAGCAACAGGCAAATAAAATCCCGCAACGAATTAATAAGTCGTCAAGTGATCCTCGCAGTGTACCGCCAAGTTCTCCCATTCGATGCCTCTGATTGGCTCTCTATATATTTTAATTAACTCGTAGAAAACTCTTGTTTTAACTTTATAACTGTTATAGGCGGCAGTGTTGTGGTTGGATTGATTAAATTGTATTGATTTTTGGAATCTCGGCGGATTTTAGTAAAATTGTACTAGCTGGGAATAAATATAAAAGTCGTTATATGCCAGACATATTTGTTTATTTTTGACAATAACTAATTAGAAAGAGAGTAGAAAGGCCTCTGTCCTGCAGTGAGAAAATACGTTCTCTTAAAATTAATAACAATAACAAAATAAAATAACTAAATAAGGAACGAACGCTCAAATATATCTCTTTGATTTGCTTAAAATGAATGTCAATTTATCAAAATTCATTTTCCTATAATTAAGGGGAAAGCGCCAGTATAGTCCGCGAAATTCTTTTCTTACGTTTTTAAAGTTTGCAGGTCAGTGTCACGTTGTCTATGTTGAACAAAATATGATTCGCGACCGTGACAAATATGTATTTACAGAATTATAATAATTATAATCATCTATATAAGCCTCTAAATTCAATAACCTCTAAATTCATATAAATATATATAAATAATTGATATTATATCATCATAATCCTATTATAAAAAGCCTATAATGTTCCTACTGCTGGGACACAGGCCTCGTCTCTTCTAGAGAGAGTGGACTATAATCAACCACGCGGACTTCAAATTTTTGGTTCTAGGACATGCCACTTTCCTCACGCTGTCAATGATTAATTGATCTATGCTTCAATACTAATATTATAAAGAGGTAAAAGGACCATAATTCATTTTGGACCAAACTCTCAACAGTTATGAAATTTATACCATTTGAAAGCTTTTGGGATATGATTTAATTCATACTATGGCAGCCAAGTTGAAATCGAGCGCGATCATGGTGTTTTGGAACATTTTCAATACTGAGAAACACGACACGCATTACGTCCGCTACGCGTAGCGTCCGCTTATAGGCCTATTGTATTCTTGAAAGGGATTTTTTCGCGGATCAGTCGCGTTCTACCTAATACACACACACACAACGATACATATATATATACGTTACATACATATATAGCGTTACATATATAACGCTTTATGTATATAGCGTTGTGCGTACTTTTTGCAGGAGGAAAACAGCCAGAAATAACGCTTAGCCAAAACGAAGTAGTAGCACGGGCGGACGATGGGATGCAACGCGATGAGTCGCGGCCGAAATTTCATGCGGACGAAGTTGCGATAAAAAGCTAGTATTACATAAAACAGTCATTCAATTGCAATTTGCAGGACAGTGTCCCTGTTGACACTGACCTGCAAATTGCAAAAACAAGAAAATGTCAATTTCGCGGGTGGCCTTAGTGCACCCCCCCTAACTGAAAAATACTATTAATCCTCACAAAGTAACAAGTTGTAAAAAAATCCGATCTCAAAGTCCAAACAGTTGACTCTAAAGCTAAAAGCCGCGATAACTCACAGAAGCCAATCTTTTTAGGACAAGTCTATTCAAATGGCATTTTTCCCGATTCAAAAATCTACAAAGAGCCTATGAAAGTCAACTACCCTCTCTACTAATACTGTGGCTCGGGCGTGGTGAGGTGACAATATTATTCGAGCTAAAATTGGGGATTCGCCGCATTTATTAAAGAGAAAACCAGCAACAAAGGGATGATATTGAATTGTAAGGAACGGTGGGGAAGATTTACGATGCGGTGGATGAGGTATTTTTGAAAATACGTTTCTAAAAATGGTTGTGCAAAAAACACTGTTTCCGCCCGGGATCGAACCGGGGACCTTGTGCGTGTGAAGCACACGTGATAACCGCTACACTACGGAAACGATGAGAGTAGTGGCAAAATTACCAATATCGCTCCTCAAAACAATGACTTATATTCAATGCACTTATTCCTCTGGAAACTTACCTGGCAGATAAGTTAACCTGGCGTTTATTTCTTTTACGTGAAAAATCTGTTTCCTTTTATTTAATTTATCTAGGATATGATTTATATCCGGATATGGTAAAACAGGCCCATTTTAATTATCAATGATAAAGAAATGATTTCGCTGTCAACATATTTTGTTTCTTTTATGTTGGTAATATTGTACAATACCCTGAAAACGAAAAACTTTCAGGTAGGTTTGTTGCCTTTTTGCCTCTCATATCTCTTCAAAAACCACAGAGTATAGGTACCTTCCTCGCTCCATGTGTCAGATCACGCCAGCTCCGAGGGTCGGGGCGGGTGACACGCACAAAGAACCTCCAACTTCTTTCATTGTAGATTAAATTCTTTGATTCCCGCTCACCTAGTGAGCGTCCAGTGGGAGCAAAGCGAGCACTATGTGTATAAATATGGTATAGGTGGATAAAAATGTACGAACAATTCAACATAATTCAATTGTGGCATCTGCATTTTCTGTAAAGATTTGACATAAAAGGATCACCAGTCACAGACAGCCTTTTCAGAAACCTTTCACACTTCTCAATCAAATTAATAAGAATCATAATTTAAAAAAAACACAATGAAAACTAAAAGTACAAACCTGGAACATACCAAGATTTTACTTTTAATTTTGGTGTTTTTCTCCTACAACCTACCCTACGCAAACATCTAATTTTGGTGGTCAGCCCTGCCAGATTAGGTCAAAAATAATACACGAACTAATGACCCCAACTATCATTAAACCTTTTCCGCCATCTTGAAAATCTCTTGTTTCCCGCGTCGCTCTCGCTGGGTGCTCGCCCTCATTAATATCTGATCTCCCGTCAGCAGCTTAATCTCTGTGGCCCTGGATTTAATACATATTTCATTTCGGTATTTCACGAAGCATTACCTTCATTCGCACCAGTTGTTTGACAAATACCTGTTTATTACCCGTCGTCTTTTGTAAAAATAGGTATTGTTTAAGCTTTCATGTATTGTCTCAGATGAGATGTCAAGGTTCTTGTTGGGGAAGAAAAGTAATTTGTTGTATAGAAGTGAATCAAATTCGGGCCATGATTTATTTTATTTTGAAACTCACCATCTGTACATGCCATTCGATTTCCCATTTCTGAACAGGTAAATCTTTTTTTTTCAATAAAATCAAACAAAACTTACTCATCTTACAATGCAACCATTTCCATACGGGTAACCCTGTAATAACCCTGTTTAATTCCTCTCACATAACAATTCAAATCGATACCTTCACTGAATCCTCGATTATTGCATACAATATCATCCCAAAACAGCACCGGTTACCAACACCGTCCATTTAACAAAACTTGTGTAGCTTTATCATCGGTAGTGTTAATTCGGGGGGCAGGGCAGCAAGAGGGGGGGGCAGGGGTGTCAGCTCGTAAACACAATTGTTGCGACTTTAAATCAAACAGTTCGCGGAGTCATTACGTACACGTGCTACTGGTACATCGCTACGGGTGTGCAGCTCCATTGGTACGCGATACGAGATTTTACTGGAGATTTGATCCTTTTATTGTAAAAAAAGGGGAGGAGAAGGTATGGAGGTCAAAATTAACACCAGCTTTTTAATAACTAGCTGACCCCAGCGAACTTCGTACCGCCTCAGAATCAATAACTACAAAATGTATGAGAAAAGTAATTATCTTCATTATATTTTTGCTTTTCATGTTTTAATAGTTAATCTGCTATTCGGGGTGGGCACAAATCCAACAAATCAAAGATCATAGAAATCGGTCCAGCCGTTCTTGAGTTTGTTTTATGTATATAGATATAGGTCTGTATGGTTACACAATGCTTTGTCTTCTTCTTTCGAAAGTCAAATTACTGACGACTGAAAGAGAGAAATCGGTGTGTAACTATTCACCCGATATAATACTTTTATTAGTAAGGGGGTTAGAATAAAGAAGATATAGATAATGAGGTAAGATGCTGGAAGCCTATACTTTTTGTCGGTTCTAACATCTAGTCCGTCAGCTGGAAAGTTGATTGTATTTCCTAGATTTTCTGAAGACATTCCTAATGTATTCGTCAGTCCTCAAACTGACTGACATGGATAATGTTCTAAAGTGGATAATGTGATAAGTGATAGGAAAAACTCATTTTTGGCAAAAGTCACCTACGATGACTTCCTACTGTTGGATACTCGATAGACGATAGCAATGCTTGCTAATGATACTACGTCAGTCAATCAAAGCCTGTCTCAGTCCACTGCTGGACATATATAGGCCTCTCCCACCCTGTCCTCCGCATTGCGCATCCAGTCTAACCCAGCCACCGACTTTAGGTCGCCGGTCCATCTAGCTGGAGAGCGTCCCACATTACACTTGCCAGTACTCGGTCTTCAATCCACACGGCGTAAAAATCTGTAATTTAAAATCTCTACTGCTAACTTTTGAAGCACAACAAGAGTTTCTCGATACAACAACGAAAACGTGCCCCAAGAATAATGAAAGTACAAGTGAATGGACACGCAAGTGTAGTAATTATCCGCGCCAACTTTGTTGTTCCTCTTAATTTATCGCCAGTGTATCATACTCCCTCCGATGGCGGCAACTTCTGCAGAGATGCTAAACAGATACACGAACAACTTTCGCTTTGTTTAGTCTCAAATTATATGTAACAAACGTATTGTTCAAGTTTTCGAATGAAGTGTGTAGCGTTTCGAGTCTTCATGAAATACGGAGACTGGTGTGTACTGATCGTTTGGGAAGATTTACTTGGTATGTAGCCTGCATGCTTTTAGGGAGTAGTGGGCATCATAGGTTATGAAAAATTACATTGACCATCGGAGGCCAATGAAATAGGGAAAGAACCAGAGTTATAGACATAGCTTGCAGACTAAGCAAACTGAAGTGGCAGTGGAATAGCCGGTGGAACAGACGAGTGCTGGAGTGGAGACCGCGTATCGGCAAGCGTAGCGTGGACCCCGTGGAGAGGCATAGGCCTCTCCCAGCAGTGGACTGCGGTAGCCTGAGTTGATCAGAGACCAAGTTTGGGCAGTGTTCTTGTCGACAATTCATTTGAAATGAAGATAACATGGCGAAAACAGTGCTGGAAATGATAGTGATGATGTTAAAAAGCCCATCGTGGATCGGTCGTTATACTTGATTTCACGATTGGCTATTTAATGTAGCAAAGCCTTCAAGCTGGTAGGAGTTTCGGGTCCTTATGCCAAACTCCGACTTGGTTTAGTGACTGAAATGTTCTATTTTTCAGTAGGGTACCCTTCTCATCACGCTCCAATGACTCCTGTATCAAATGCACGTGTGTATTCAATTCACCAAGAAAATCATGACATAGGAACGATACAAACCTGCAAAAATATCTCTAAAATTTTCCTTGGCTCCTAAATCGGTTTACCGAGCATTGCCGAGCGCTCCCGAGCGCCCGCTCGCAAATCGTGCTCAATGTAGCATCACAAACGCGTCGCCGTCACGCCTCCTAACTATTTGATGTCACCCGCAATGGATAGTGCCCCAGCCCTACGGCTAATTACGAGTATGTTGCCTACTGTTGTACTGTTACTGGGGAGTATGAAAACTAAATATTTTGTTGTTATAAAAAAAATTATACAGGGGGACTGTGAAGCGAAGTCCAAAGCAAAATTTTTGAAGCTTCTCTCCGAGTGTTTCCCGAAACACCCCCATGTATTCACTTGTTCAGCGATTATTTATAGTTTAGGAGCTAGACGGTTTTTGATATTATTAGAGAAATTCTCACTAGACTTTGGTGACCATGCAAAACTTGGTACCAAGGAGCTCATCTGATGATGCAACCGGAAGAACTCCTCAACTTAACAAGAAAACCCCCTCGTGTTTGGATTTCCATTGACAAGTTACAAGGAAGTACATGAAAAATGGATTAACAATTTTTGCTCTGGACGGTCCAGAGCAAAAATTTTGAAACGAGGTCCAGAGTGGATCTCGTTTCACGGGCCACCCTGGTATATTTGCAAAAATAACGTGAAGTCTCATTTTTCGGTGTGTTAAGTCCTGTTATTTTCTGTCCTTCTTTTGTTACCTAAGTATCCAGATTTACAAAAAAGAAAACCGGACATATACACTAATGAAAAACTGATTTTTCTTCATACACATTCTGCAATCTCACTTTATGGTCTGATGAATGAACTTTTGTTTTATTTTATTGTTCATCCATCATTCCAATAAAATTCTTTAAAATAATAATATTTTTACTATTTGCGTTAAAGTCGACACGGAGCAAAGACAAACAGGCCCTCACTATGATCGGAAACATGACACAATCGCAATTTGTTTATACCGACAATTGAACCTTTACATCGATGTCATAAAGGTCATTTTTCATTGATTCAACTTCAAAAAATGTATTGCTTTTGGCGTGACATACACAGATAACTTTTCAAGGCCCGAAGACTTTATGTTGTTGTAATAAGGGTGATTTTCGGTTGTTTAGATGGCTGTTGTGTTGGCAGAGAAAGCAGCGGGGTTCCGCATAAGCTGCACTGGACACCAATGGATTTATCGTTGGAGGTTTAGACAAGAAAAGCAGCTTTGTCTTTGAGACAAACGGATGCCAGCTACTGGTGTCACGGAGGGGGCGATAAGAAATAAATAAAGATATTGATTCTCACAAATAGTAAAGGGATGTCATAAATCGGACAATCTTTTCCTCTTTCAAAGAGATTTTCCTCTTAAAACTTTGAGGGAAATGTCAAATCTAAGTACACGTCACATCCTAGCCTTTTCCTATGTTGGGGTCGGCTTCCTGTCTAACCGGATGCTGCTGAATACCAGTATTTTACATGAAACAACTGCCTATTTGACCTCCACAATCCAGTTACTTGGTATTACGATACCCCTTGGTAAGACTATCAGACTTTTTTGGCCTTCTGACAACCAGTGACGACTGTCAACGATCCACGAATGACAGCCAGGACCAACGGTTAACGTGCCTTGCGAGACACGGAGGGGTCTCGTTGTGTAAAGATGGTCACCCATCCACGGACCCATCCCGGCAAGCGTAGCTTAACGTGGTCAATCGACCCGTGTGGCTGTTATTAGTTACATAGCCACGAATCCCTCTTTGTTAACTAAACAGCAACCTTATTGCAACCACTATAAAGATCACTGTGATTTTGACAGCCTTGATAGTTGCAGCAACCGAACAGCAGCCTTATTGTCAAGAGATTAAAGATCACTGTGAAATTTACAGCGATTTTTGTACTGTATGTAGGCTTCCTGTCATTTTAAATAATACAGCGATACCAGAATAAGTAAATTCGCGACCGCCCACGAGCCTTTTCATTCCGTAAAATTAACCTTTACGGCTTTACTAAACTAACGAGGAACAACTCTCGGGTCATGGAAATAACAAAATCGAAAGGTCAATACGTCCCTTGACAACTAAAGCGTGTTATTTAATAACAAAAATCAATATAACATAGTTTGGACAGACACAAACACGATTACCAGGGGCCGACAATCAAAGGGAGCTCGACATTGTGGAGTTGGCAATAATAGCATTATTATGAATTACCAATGCAAATAAATGGACTGAAGGTTCGGTGGCAAAGACTGAAATAGTTCCGCAGTAGTGACAAAGTTTCATGAGCAATTGTCACTGGATTTCTATATTCTCTCCAATCGTTAAAAGGGCTTTCGGAATTAAATCAAGACATTCAGTCAATCAAGACGCTTTACTTTGTGTGACTGCTCTTAAAACGGTGAAGGAAAACATTGTTAGGAAAACTGCATGTCCTAGAACTAAAAATTCGAAGACATGTGACATCTACCAATCCGGGAATGTTAAGCAGATTTTTCTTATGCTTATGCGTACGTCCTCATCTTATGCAGTACTAAAATTGCATACTTGTGCCAATGCATGTTTCAAATAACTAAAAACATTGATGACTAAAACTTTGTTCGAAAAGCTTTAAGTACCAATAGTTCCTGTAAAAATGTACAACTTTTGTTTTAATAAAAACTTTTTTACAAAACAAAAACCTATTTCCAAAAAAACACAACAAAGTGAAGAATAACTTTAATTTCGGAAGTCGGTGCCGTTGGTTCCGCATTTTTGTTTTTTTACACCGACTTCCGAAATTAAAGTTATTTTTCACTTTGTTGTGTTTTTCGAAGTCGGTTGTTTTTTTTTTTTTGTAAAAAAGATTTTTTCATTTTTTAGTTGTACAAATGTACATACCCCACACAAATTCAATTAACACTAGTGCATTGAAGAATTGAAGACACCGACTGGACGAAATTTTTTCCAAAATTCGCATAGAAATGCCGCAGATGCAGTACATTGCTGCATATAACTTCGTACATAAAAATAATTACCTAATGTTTAATTAAACCTTTCTGAAGGTATATAGATCACATTATTGAAAGAAATATCAAAATTGGTTCATTAGTTTTTTTAAAAATCGCGGACATACAAACATACATAGATACATACGGGTCGAATACAGAACCTCCTTTTTTGAAGTCTGTTCAAAAACGTACAATAAAGAAGAGTGAAATCGAAAACACTTTTAAATTGTCGCATCTACGACATTTAGGTAATCTAGCCAGTTATGTGTCACAGGAGCGAAACGGCCAGTTGGGCGGCTGTGTCCGGCCGTGATTGCCTGTGTGCTCATCCAATAAGACTGGACCCTTCACGGCTTATCACTCCCGCACTCCACCAGACACCCTCCTGTCAATATTTAACTTGCTTGCTGTATTCAAGATTAAGTTAGTAATGAATGGCTTAAGTTGTAACGATTTTGATAGTTACTCTCCAAGTTACAATCTAAAGTTGGTCCTTTTTATGGAGATGTATTTTGGACTCATAAATAGTAATTAAGGGCTTGAATTAGCACCTTAACGCAGTAAGTGCATGAAGTTTTGAGGCTGTTGTCGAAAGTTTGTTACTTAGTATGTACTTCGGTTTGGCTATAATTTTCATGATATGGTTACAAAAGTTAGCGAGCGGTCCAGAAATCTTCAAACATGTGTTGGCCATAATACATGGTGCCTGAAACATGAGTGCTAGTTCTGTTCGAACAGATCAGAACAGAATCAGATCAGATTTGGAAATGAGATTTTTATTTTTGATGATTTTTTTTGTTGTTTGAGATTTGATCAGTAGGCCAATTCTGCTGATTTAAAACGTTCAAAATCTAGTCGCAGTCTCATCTCGGCGACAAACAAATGTCAAAAACTTGTCAAAATGTAGGGAAATTTGAAGCATTTTTGACAGATTGAGACTGAGATTTCTGTTGTTTTGTTCGATGTTCTGTTGTGATCTAAGAACAGATCTAGCACCCTTAAGTTTCAGGAATCATGTTTTTTTTGTCTTAGAAATAAACTTCTTGAAAATAAACATCATGCGTTGTCGTATGTTCCTTTACTATAGAATATTTTTGAATAAACCATTAAGTACCAGATATATGGATAGGATACTCCATATATCAGAAAATCTTCAACTACCATTGACGTTGAAAACTGCATAACTGCGTCCCAAAATTAGCAACCCCAAGGACCATCTAGTTAGGATATTTTAACCAAAATCACAAACCGACACCAGTCATGTTTACCTTGGCGCCAGAGTACAACGGGCAGAAAGTTGACAACACAAGTTTTTCCTAATGAAGTCACTTGGCAAGACTGTTTCGGCATTTGCTGCAATTTTTGGTTTCGTGGCGTACGACAGTGTACGTGACTTGAATGGGTGATGGGTAAATATGCTGCTTGTATAAATTTCTTTGTGTTGGTTGGGCTTTACTCTTGTTGGAAGATGTTGCTTGTCATCATCAAAACAGATACAAGGACATGGATGAATACATAGATCTTTTTGCGCGTGGCAAAAATCGGAACTTCCTCCGCCCTATAGTTTTTCAACTCAGTTTTTGTAACCAAAATTAATCAAAATCAAAATATTTTATTCTACATAAACCTACTTGGGTACTTATGAAACGTCAAAAGCTAGGTGCACGGTTGGAGAACAGGCGGCGAAAAGCTCACGGTCACTCTTTTAGAAATAATTGGATTTTCCAATGTTCTCAAATTACAATGTTACCAGGTATGGGAGGACCTGCCAACAAGTACTAGGTACTAAACAAAATAGAAAATGTTCTAGAAATCTAGTCTAGAAGGCCTACAACGCTCTCACATTCACAAAATATAAAAGAATCTATTTAGAAAATAAATAATAATATTTTCTTTCTTTCTAAATAAAATAATAAGAATAAAAACCTATTTAAACCAAATTGACATGATTGCCATTACAACTGCAACAAATCTGAATTAATATCCTGTAATAAATAATATTATTATTATATTTATATTTGATTAATTTTCGTATTATATGTTTTTTTTCTGTTCGGCTTGGTTGGTGTAGGGCTTGTTCTAAGTCCGCCTGGCTAGCTTAGCTACCACCATCTTATGTAAGTCTGTCGCCATAAAAAACAATGTTAACAACATTGTTGTGTTTCTAGCAGTTAAAGGTAAGATGGCCATTTCAACTGTGGTTGAAGATTCCGGGTGAAACAGTCTTCCACCTTCTTCCTGATCATCGCTTACCATCAGATGAGATAAACGACATGAGATACCCCGTTGAGTCTAAAAAAAAATTAGAGGAGGCCTCTATTTATTTGTTTTCTGAAGGCGTTTGTCTAGAAAATATTATTCTGTCGGTACCTGTATAGAGAACATATAAAGACTGTCATAATGATTTTCTGTCATCAGTACACAACTTCTTTGACTATCGCAAATTGACTCGTCGTACAATAAAATACTGAAACATGTCAGGAACATACTTGCTACTTTGAACATTGAGTATAATGTTGCTATGTTCGTATTAAAAGATTAAATAAACCACGCATAAAGGACCAAATACAAACACGTGACGTAATTAAAAAACTAAAGCACTATGTTCTTCAGAAACCAATATCGCGTATCATCTTCCGTGTTCGATTGTTCTGGAAGAATCTAGACGGATCGAGTAACGTTGACATGTAAACACAAAAGTTTTGAAACGATCTCATCTATCGTCGCGCCCGGGGCCTCATTGAATTCCTTCGCAACTTTCTCGAAGTGTAATCAAAGGATAAAACCTTCTGTAGCCAGAGTCAAGTGGCTGCATAAAGGGGAAAATTCACTTACTCCTATAGCGGACGCGGCTCCAAACATTGGGATGGAGATACAATCGCGGTGTGGACGGGGAATTTGATGCTGGTTTGGTTGAAAAGGAAAATGTAACTGGACAACTAGAACTCCGCTACTCCGTCTATCCTGTAAATCTTACCGCAAAGACGAAGGTGAAATGATCCGTCATTCCATCTGATGTTAGGGATTAACAGGTTACTTCAAATTCACTTCACCTAAGTTTTCACGGTGAAATTTTTTTAATTATAAACACTGAGCAAGGAAACTTTTTATTACTCAGTAACTTGTAGGAACATTAATTATTATCTAAGCAACGCAATACAATCTATCCGGGCAATACTCCCAAGTTGCCTAAAGATAGAATCTTTATAGTATCACTTATAAATCCAGAATTCATAACATATAACACTAAAACGCGGTAGCAGTTTCTACTTTATTAATACTGCGGAAAAAAATAGTTTTTGCAGAGTTAAGTGACAGATTGCCGCCAATTCTTTCAAGAATAAGATTATATGTAATATGCTTATATTGGGGTAATTATTTTTCTCATCATAAGAGAACCCCTTCACAACATTTGAATCAAACACACAACAGTAAACGCGAATACAGCCCTTTATATAAAGCCATAGTTGGTTCAGCGAGCGAATTTGCATCGGAATGGCTGATTACAGAGTCATACCATAGGCAGTAGCTTGGACCTAGCTTTAGCCAGGTACCGCCGAATGGGTTTCAGACAACTAGATTTTAAACTTGCCGTGAATGTCCTGCTTTATATACGACATAATGTGTTTGGTTTGCGGTTGTAAATATATGGGAGTTCCTTGGTTGTTTTGGGGCAACGAAAACCGACTCTAAGGACTGCAAATACTCATGCAAATATGGTATGAATAATTATCTCAAATTGGGTGTTATGGGTACTTACCTATATATCTTGTTGTTGAAGCAAGATTGCACTGGTGATCCTCTGAGCTAATCTTTTAATAAAAACAATTGTTCTTCTTTGCGAGTCGAAGGTACTATCTTGATTCGTTGGGCACAGTGGGCGGCCACATTAATATAATAACAATTGTTTGAAAATTATTACCGTTTTTTTTTTTCAACCAAAAAAACAAGACCAAGACATGCGAAAACCTCACGCTCAACAGTATCAATTTCAAATGGAATCATAGCAGTAGCTGGCTTTAAATCCCAACAAAAACAGAAACCACAATACAAAAGATAAGATCAAAGAAATAAGTTGTTTAATTATTTCTAAGTAATAACTAAACTTGTACTGGAAGGTAAGGCTGGTCTTCGTAAGGTAAATGCGTTCATTTGCATCGGGAAAAGTTTTTCACGGTAACTTGAACTTTAATTAAAAACAGAATTAAGTGTATAGGATCAAGCGGATATTTACAATCTGGGACAAAAGTATTGGCACAGTGAAACTTGGTACTACTTTTTCTTTTGTTTCAAGGATTTTTCGTTCCTTGGCCAGAATTTACTAAAGCAACTTCTGTTATCCAAAAGGTCTTTTCAATGTTGAATCCTGATGTAAACAAAGTTAAAAGTTATGTAAGACCGCTTTTTGTATTCCTAATCAAGTCACAGTAATGTGACCGGACGTGCTTTCAAAGTTTTGAGTGTCTCGATGCGCAAAGAAAGACCAACCATCGTAGACTCTTCCACAAGAACGCTAATCATTAAAAAGGCGGTTGTCATCTTGAAAGTGTTTCAAAATCGGTTATTAATTCAGGTTTCTCATACTCCAGCATTTTTTTTATTCGTCCAAGTTATCCTATGTCCAAATAACAATGTCCGCGAGTGTAAAGTCGCGTGTGAGTGTACCGGTCTCCTTGGAGGCACATTTTATCAGCCGCAACCAGCCGCTGTACTCCCCACGGAATGGAGTCGAAGCAAGAACGAACTGATCATTTATGTTGCTTCATTTAGTTGGCCATTATTTTGTAACTTAAGAGTAGTGTATTTAAGATTTGTTGGGCCGAGAAACTTAATTTTAGATAAGTACTATAATTATGGTTTTTGACTACTAAAGGCGAATTTCACCAAATTTTTTATCTAGAATAAGTCTTAACCTGAGAATAAATTTTGAATATTTGACAATTTTTTCCATACTAGTACTGTAAGGGCTGATTTTTCAATTGACAGATAATTTTTATTCGTGGAATAAAATTGACATCTAAAAGATTTTTTATGGAAGAACTGTCAAAAACTGATAATTGTTGCTAGGTTAAAATTATCTGGTGTTATCAGTCAGATAACTTTTATGCGAAGAACAAATATGACAGCTTCACATATTTCATGTGCAAAAGCTATCAAACAGCCATTTTTATTCATCGGTTAAAGTTATCTGAGTAAGCCCTAAGACTTCAATTTTATTTCAATGATAAAAGATATCTGACTTTGGTAAAATCAGCCTAAGTAAGTGAAAAATATGCTTAGAATTCTAATTTCTCTTCGAACATAATTTAGCTAAAATCGTGTTAAGTAATCGAACTCCACATTAAAAAAAACTTAGCAAATTGTGATAATGACCCCGATTCTGTTGTTCACAAACTAAATTAAATTTAAGTTCAGTTCTTTTTCTTTCTATTTCATTATGAAAAGGACAGAAGATAAATATTAGTTTAGTCCTGTCAAATTAGATAATCAATAGACAAAAATTGGCTACTAAAAATATGTCAATTTACGTCAGGCGCTGACTAATTTGACAGGACCATACTAATATTTATCTTCTGTCCTTTTCTTAATGAAGTAGAAAGAAAAAGATGCACTGAACTTAAATTTAGTTTAGTTTGTGAACAACACGATCGGGGCCAATATCAGCAAAGAAAAGAAATCATCGATTTGCCCCATATTCTTATTATTATTTTTGCTCCCAAGTCCATTTCGAAAGGTTCCATATAATATATGTACTTATAAACTATTCACTGCCTATAAAAATAGCGATAAAGGTACTTTTACAGCCACTTTTTCTGTAAATTACATTTTCTATTATGTCCTTAGGCTAGCCTTATATGCCCCTTAGTTTGCACGGCCGGGTCATCAGTCTTTGTTAGTGTGCTACCTAAGATAGATGACACCATTGGCTAGGCATGTCAAAGGATACACACCTTTATTGACATAGAAACATGGAAACTAAGTCTAGTGTCTGTTTGAGGTATTTCAGCGGGATTTGCATAAAACACTAACATTAGCAATGGGTTTGATTTTGACAGTTCTACAACATTCATTGAGTTATTTACGTTTTTGATCGGACAATTTTTTCGAACATATGAAGCAATGGATTAACAATAACCTTCAAAATTATTCTGATTTTGATTCATAGTGTGTCATTGCCGCTGTTTTCTAGGTGTATTTCTAGATTACATTGTCCCGGCTTTAATAATAGAAGTCTCAGAAGTCTTGCCTCATCGAGGAAACTTTATTTGTGAATCTTTAATATTAGGATGATGTACTTGATTAAACTTAGTACCTTGTCTACGCCAAAACAATTACTGGCCGCTCGCCGACACAACAGAGTTCTATTTTCATCGATCACCTCTAGAAGTACCTCAGACACTATTTCATTTTGCTCCCAACAACAAACTTAGTAGCGTTACCTGATAACACTGAACTTTAATGGTCGTCGTGTTTATCACTGGCCCGGGCTAACGGCAGCTAAACCGCCCTTCAAACATTTTATGGCGTCCTCACGTCCATGAAAAAAACTACCATCAGCTCCTGACAAAATTACATCTCACTTCAAATAGTGCTCGTAAAATTTACGCCAATTTAGATTCCCTTTACTCGGAGAAAGTCGTTTTTACAAAACGTTGTCGTATAATAAGTCGGTAAAACGTGTGTTTTACGAGGCTAGACAGACCCTCTGTTGTCTGCGCGTCTGTCACAAGATTGTCTGCCGAGAGCTGCCGATGAGATGGCAGATGCAATGTGGGGATACTTTCTATTATATGGAGCTTACGTGGAACTGGGCCATTTGGAAGAATTGAGTTTGATTCAAGTGCACGATTGTGATTGCATGGTTTTTTGAGTAGAAGGTGCGAGTAAGTGATGACCGCAAACGAAGTTTTATTTTATTTCCATCACCATTTAATTGGACATAATATGAAACCTTATAGATAAACGAAAATGTTTACCCAATAAAAACACACGCAAACTAACCAACAAAAAACCTTTTTTACCCAGTATAGATGGAACCTAAACTTCAGGCCCAGAAACGTCACAGACTACTCCCCATCACTCAATATTCCATCAGCTGAAACGGCGACAAGCAACTGATACCGCCATCCCATTCCGAACGAAACTAGCGCCATCCCACCGAGGCGACGCACGCCACACGCGTCGTCAATCAGAAACGTCGTAATCCGGCAATAGAACGAAAACAATTGCCACACACACACCTACCCGCCAAATTACATTTCCAATTCATGAAGGCTGTTATCCAACTTTTTCCCTTTCTTCATCCCTTACCCAAACCCACCCCACAGTTTTCACCTCGCGATCTTTTTCTATGAATAATTTTTCGGAGAAGCTTGTTGACTTAATTTTATATCGGTATCCTTCTTTTTTAATGTGGGCCTAAACCGATAAAAGTGTTGGTACCGCGAATTGGTCGCGGATTAAACGGAGTTTTTACATCTCGCTTAACACTTATCTTTTTTAGGGTTATGGTGCTGCTGCAAATGGTTTGGGCGGGTGCCCTTTATCATAACAGATCGTATACGATAATTGCTTAACTTGAGCCTCTAATCTAACTGTAGTGGATGTATTTGTTAAGTTATCTCCATTTATCTATACATATACATATAATAAAATCGTAGGAAAGTCAAAACTGTACATTGAATATTTTTTAAAAAGAATACTTGGGGCGTGATCTAAAATCGATATCGAAGCCAAAAATATAGTTTTTAGAATTTTTGTCTGTTTGTCTGTTTGTCTGTTTGTCTGTTTGTCTGTCCGGGATAAACTCAAAAAGTACTGCATGGATTTACTTCAAATTTTGCATGAATATTATTAAGAGGTCGGGTCAACATATAGGCTACATATTATCACGCTATCACCTACGGGGGAGGAGCTGTGAATCTTTATTTTTCTTACGCATTCTGTGACAGCGTGTAATCTAACGACGCATATTTAAATAATTGTTTTTGAGTAAGCCATGCTATTATCTAGCTTTACACTATAAAAACTACGCCATTTAAGTAACTTGGGCAGAGAAATATAGTTTAATTAATGTTAGTAGTACCTATAAAGACAATTTCAAAACAGCGCCATCTATGAGATTTCATAAAAATCTAATCAAGTTACATGTTAACATTTTTTGGAAATTAATAATTTAAATTTGATCATGTTGGCAAGGTAAGTAGTTAGTTATTCTTAAAATTCATAGATGGTGATGTGCATTTTCTTCATAAAAGTTGTATCGTATAGTTCGTTTTGACAAATTCAAGTTCCAACAAAACCCTCAAAATCTTGAGCAGAGTTGAGGAAGACAATTTAACAAAAATGCCGTGCTAAGTATTACAAAAAAGTTATGTTCATTGATGATGATCATTTCATTTCATGACACCCTCGCGGAGGCTAGCGTCACTGACAGTCCAAGCCGCATGCGTCATCTGTTTGCCGTCATCTTGGTGTTTTGTGGAGTCGCGAACCCGGTAGCTTTATGGGAGAAGTATCGCCATCATCTGTCTGAAGATTTTCTACGAGCTTTGAGGCGTGCTACTGGAGACGAAGTCGAAGTAAGTGATGAACGCGTGCTAAACACATGTCTCAGTTCACTTCAAGATGTGGTCATTTCTATCGGCGGCAATCCACTGATTGAATATGGGTTACCAGCTCCCCAATCATCACTGTATCAAGACCGTGGAAATCGGGAGTATAAAGCTGAGACAAATTACGATCCGGACAAATTCCGATCGGCGAAATGACCACCATACGAAATGACCATGTCGCTTTGTTCTCTTCAGAGCAAAAACTTTATGACACCGTCCTTGAAAGCGTTAGGCAAAACCAGAGTAAAATGTTTTTCTTGGATGCTCCTGGTGGAACAGGACAAAAATTTGTTACCACTGGCATACTTGCAGAGGTCAGGAGGCAAGGCAAATTTGCTTTTGCTGTAGCGTCGTCGGGAATCGCTACCACACTGCTTCCGAGTGGCAAGACAGCACATGCCATGTTTAAAATTCCCATCGATTTAGAGAGCGCCGAAACGCCTGTTTGTGGTGTGTCACGTAACAGCGATAAGGGACACGTGCTCAAGGATTGCTCTCTGATCGTATGGGATGAGTGTACGATGGCCAATAGGAAGGCAGTTGAGGCCGTGGACAGAATCCTGCAGGACATCCGCAGGAACGAACATTTGATGGGTGGTGTCACAGTTCTGTTCAGTGGTGATTTTCGGCAAACGCTTCCCGTGGTGACGCGGGGCTTGAGGGCTGACGAGGTGAATGCTTCGTTGAAACGCTCTTCGTTGTGGTCACGAGCTCGTACGCTGCGCTTGACCATTAATATGAGAGCTCGGCTCGGCGGCAATGCACGTGATCAAGAATTCTACGATGTCCTTCTAAGTCTTGGCGAAGGCACTCTACCAGAAGAGATAGGTGGACAGGTGGTGCTTCCAGAGTCTGCCGGTAGAGTGGTATGCAGCTTAGAAGAACTAATTCCGACATCAGTCGTATACCGCACCAGCAGAATTCTTGGGTGTGTGAGCGGGCCATTTTGATGCCCAAAAATGATCAGGCTGCAGCAATTATCGAATGCATTCTCTGGGAAATTGAGGGGAATAAAGTGTTCTACACCTCGATAAACACTGTTGTCGAGCAAGATGATGCCACACATTATCCCGTGGAATTTCTGAGCTCCCTGTCAGCAAGTGGACTTCCAGCGCATGCCATCAAGCTGAAGGTCGGTACTCGGTGTTCCGATTATGCTTCTTCGGAACCTATCCCCTCCGAAGTTGTGTAACCCACCTTAAAGTCATCTCGCTCCACAGACACACCATTGAGGCGGAAATTCTTACGGGTTGTGGCGTCGGCGAGGCAGTATTTATACCACGCATTCCCTTCATACCTCATAATTTCCCGTTCCAGTTCAAGCGTGTACAGTTCCCCGTGAGTGTTTGTTTCGCGATGACCATCAATAAGTCGCAGGAGCAGATACTGAGGGCAGCGGGTGTCGACCTCAGGACGTGTTGCTTCTCACAAGGGCAACTGTACGTCGCTTGCTCCCGCGTCACCAGTCCTGACTCTCTTTACATTTTGGCTCCTGGCAGCATAACTACCAACGTAGTTTATAGAGAAGTGTTGTAAGGTATGATACCTTTGTACGTATTTTTACTCTTTTGTGTCCTGGAATGTATTCCTGCATTATTTTCTCTATTTCCTTCAGTCACATCTTATGACTGAACTCAGCAGGATTCCCATATAACTCTCTTCACTTGCTTCGCTTGCAAAAAAAACTTGTATTTTAATGCTATTTTAAAAGTTGTGTACTTATAATGCTATAGCGACACTGGCATCTTAGGTATTTTTGGTGCTGTAGAGCCTTCACGCAGACGACGTCGCGGGCAGCAGCTAGTTTTTAATATACTACTGTTTGTTTTCCCTTACAAATAAAATAAAATAAACTGTCATGGAAGAATATTGCCGTTGTGATAATGATGGGTTAACGAGTTGATTTTTCGCAGTACCTACTATTAGATTTTTGCTGTCAAAAGACAATCCCTTTTAGGAGACTCAAAAGTATCAAAAAGAGGCCACTATTTTACTAACAGACAGTATAGCCAATGCATTGATATTTCTTAAATTAAAGTTAACTACTGGGATAGTTTAGCACAGAACAGAAATAAATTAAATAAATTACAGACGATCGTAGAATAACTAATACAAAACCTAATCACAATCAATACTTAATTAATTAATTAATCCAAAATATGCCAAAAGCAAGTTAAGCGCATCAATTATGATCCCGTCACGTTAAGCAGGAGTTAAGCTGAAGCCGATAGGTTCGGTTAATAGCCAAACTTTTGGACGCAAGAGCTTTGACAAACGACGCCGCGCCGTAGATAACTAACTTTTAGTTGTATATTGTTTTATTCTCGTTTGATAGTAATTTTAGGTAATTATGGTAGGGTCTCAGTTTTAAGGGCTTTTAGGGTTATTAAAGGCTTTAAAGTTAACTGGATGTAGGTGTTTGTCATTGGTAGCTTACACTATTTTAATGACTGAACGCTCGGATAATTTATACTTATTTTGAACTTCGTGTTGCCTGTCTAAATATAAATACTGTCGACTGAAATATTTCAAATTATAGCCGAAATAATCCTGTTATTTTGTAATAAAATAAATAATTTTTCCCCTTTTCGAAATTCTGCTGAAATGGGTAGCAAATTGCGAGGCAGGCATAGAGTTTTACGATACATTTTCTCATATCTATCTAATAGTTACTTACTCAGCATTGAGCAGATATAACTCTACTGAGAATATTTCATCTTTAAGTATATTGCTACGCGTGATATAATATGAATACCTATATGTTTATAACAAGACTTTGTAATGTTATTATATTCTAGCACATTTTCAGCAAAATTTCTTCCGAATTTTTGGCAGTTTCTCACCGAATTTTCCTTACAATTTGCACTAATAGTATCAGAAAAGCGTGCAGGCAAAATATTTCCACAGCACAAGCATGTCGATACAGGCCGGCCAACCGGGTAAGCCTTCTAAATTTTCCAACCAATTACGTAGGAGCCTCGTTTGCTACGTAACCGGTACACTTGAGATTTGCTCTCAGTACGCACAGCGCGGCTTATGACGTAACTTGCTGAGTTATTTTTAGATTTAGAAATGTTTTAGTTTATATCTGCATAAAATTACTTAATTTTAAGCTCACTTCACTTAGAAATAAATAATTGGTGAGGCCTTCCATTTAGGAATTTAGTGAGGCCTACCATATCATTGAAGTAACTAACAATTGTTCCCAAAATTACATTTTGACAAAGACTGACGGAATTAGTTAAAAGGCCAAAACTCAAATATGTATTTAGATGAAATTATAATGAATTTGAACGTCCATAAGGTCGCCGGCCCATCCATCTGCGATGCAACCCACACTACGCCTTACCGGTACGCGGTCTCAACTCCACTAATCGTCTGCCGGCCATCGTCCTTTGACAAACATGACCAACCAACTGTCACTTCTGTTTGCTTACTCTGCAAGCTACGTCGGTAACTCCGGTTCTTATCCGGATAATTTCAAATCCAACAAAAGGAGGTAATTCTCTAAAGAAAGAAAATTAATTAATAAAATATAATTATACCTATTATTAATATTTAAATTAAATTAAAAAGACGAGAAGACCCTATAGAGCTTTATATATTGTATACCTACAATATATATTGTAACAAAAGGAAACATTTGTAACAAATAGCGTTTGTTGTAAATTCTTGTAGGTCTGAGGGGCAATTCTCGTAATTTTAAGAACATTCACAGTCTGATCTCAGTCTCAATCTGTCAAAAAATACTTCTTCTTTCTTTTTTTTTTTTGTTAATGCTCATTTTTATGCGTCATGTTTGCCGCAAGTAAACGTATTTTCTTTCTTTTTCTTTTCTAATTCCCCTACATTTGACAAGTTTTTGACATTTGTTAGTCGCCGAGATGAGACTGCGACTAGATTTTGAACGTTTTAAATTACGAGAATTGACCTTCTGATAGGAGTCGAATGACCAAGAATTTTAACAATATTTACACAGAAACAATGCGGGTTTTTAAAGAACTTTATTTCTCATAAGATCTTAAAAATAAGAGTTCGCTTATAATGAGATACTTAAGTGATTATGACTAGTACTATTAACATTAGTTACCTCTATGGTGCTTTGCCTTAATCTGCATTTGAATGTATTTATATTGTCACATTTTTTTTATATCGTCCGGTAAACTATTGAACGACGTGCACCTTCAACCAATATTGTTTTGTTCCAACAAGCACAGAATAAAATGATAATGTTAGTAAAATAAACAAGTGAGGAGCCGCCACGTTTGAACAGGGAGTTCAAACAGCAAGAGCCACTCTTGACATGTTGCGAGCTGGACGAGCTAGAGGTAGACACAAGGAACGCTATTTTATACAGATTTGAGCTATAAATATTTCATATTTTTATCTACATTTTATACAACATAATCTAGTATTTTTATGTAGCTGCTAATATCTGCCAAAATAAATTAAGTGGTTATTGTCAGTGTAATATTTTCAGGTCACATGAGTGTCATATTAATTCCGGAACAAATTAAAAGTATTTAAAGAATAACTCGAATCGAAGGATTATTGATGTCCTCCGATCCAATTATCATAACTCGCAGTTGACTTATGAATATCGAAACTTATTCTATATGCTTTAATAGTTTAATAACTAGGTAAGTTATTGGACAATGAGGTGACCCGGACTGCCGTCACAAGAGATGTTAGAATTGTCTACGAAACAAAATTCAACACAAGGTAAGTGACACATGTGGTGTCACTTTGGTTCTATGCATCCAAAAAATACATTAGATGATTTGAATCAGATTGTATCTCTATTGTTAGTTTAAGGTGAATGCGCAGTGATAGACCGCAAAATTCAAATTTTCTTAAGTTTTTAGCAATTTGCAGGTCAGTGTCAGGTTGTATCTTGATCAAAATATGATTCGCGACTATAACAGGTACGTATTTACAGAATTATAATCATTAGAGTCAAAGTTTCTATGTTTGGTAATGCTTCCAGTCATGGCACGGATTCCAGATGACAGCGATGCGGACGGATAGGTACTTCGACGCCTGAGTGTATTATTGTTTTTGTATTTATTTGTATAGTAAGTTAGTTAGACTTTTAATTTGGTGCCTAGTGTAAATAATTAGTTGAGTTACATAGTGTGCCAGCTTCTGCCCGCGACTTCGCGTGAATTTTTTTATTTCCTCGACCCTCCCCGTCGCACAGTACCAGATCACCAGCACGCGCCGTTCTTTCTGGCTTCCCTTCTTTTTGCTCGGCTCCTAAGGAGCATAGCGTGATGTTTATATTACAGTCTTATAGTCTTCCTCAAGAATTGGGCTATAAACAACTTCAGCTTTATTATTAGTTTACATGTAAGAACTTTAATATATACGAAAAAAGCAATATTTTTATTTTTTTATTTAATACAATCTCCGAAAATAAGTAGGTATTATTAGTTACCCTAGCTCCTAAACTGAACTAGTACAAACAAAATATTAAAAGGACTACAGGTAAATTACTTAACACTCACAAAAGGAAATATAATCCATCATAATATAATAAAAGATGGAGTCCAATACTCTTCTGAAATACACTGTACGTAGGTATACTGAAGCTAGAATCTGAGGGTCTACCATAGAACATCGATATTTACTGTAAATAGAACCTTCGGCCTGACCTCTTTGAGGCAAAGTTCAACGTCTACGAATACATCGTGTACCTACACCAGGATACCTTCCTTGGAAATTGGAGGAACGTGTCGGTTACGTGTTATATGAAAGCTTGTGTACAGCCTCTATAATTTAAAGTTTAATTATATTCGTTTACATTACTTTGTGTTGAGTTTAAAAGGATGGAGATTGTCGTATACTATGTGGGTAGGTCAGGTGTTTTATCATTATAGTAATAATTAGGTGGTGGGTACTTAATAAAAATCAGTCTTGGTCAACCCGTCTTTTATTTACGACATGGTGGCAGCGGTGCTGAGTAAATAATTGAAATTAACACCCAATAATCCCGATTTATGTTCTAAAATACCTACAGTAAAAGTGATAGTAAATATCATAAACAATTGAAAACAATGGAACATGCACGGCCGCCGGCGGAATTGTGTCTGGAAGGTGGGCCGGCTAGTCGAGCCGAAGCGTGGCAAAAATGGCTGAAGCAATTTAACGTGTTTCTAAAAGCGTCTGGTGTCCACAAAGAAACAAATGATGTCAAAGCGAGTTTATTGGTGAATTTGGTCGGATCGGAGGGGTACGATGTGTATACAACTTTCAAATTCACCAAAGACGAAAACAAAGAATGCTTCGATACGCTCGTGTTAAAATACAATGAACATTTTGGAACTAAACAGAACACTACGATGGCTCGATTCAAGTTTTTCACAAGAAACCAGGAAGAAGGCGAATCTATAGACGACTATGTGACGGCACTAAAGCTTCTCACGCAGCGATGCGAGTTCGAGCATTTAGAAGAGGGCCTGGTGCGAGACAGGATCGTGTGCGGAGTCCGAGATGGCAAGCTGCGAGATCGACTACTCAGGGCAGACGATCTCACTCTGGCGAAAGCTGTAAAAGTCTGTCAAGCTAACGAGATGTCCATGGAGGAACAGATGCAGATAGAGGGCACCAAGACTCAGGTGGTAGCAGTGGACGCGATGAGCGCGCGCGGGGCGCACCGCGCGGGCACAAGCGGAGGCGCAGCGCGAGGCGGCGCCGGCGCGGCGTTGCCGGCCGGCCGAGGACGCGGCGGCGCCGGGGCCGGGTCGCGCCAGCCGCGGCGCGGCGCGGTGGCCGGAGTGGGTGGCGCGCCCGCCCAGCAGCGCGTGCCTGGAAAAGTGTTGTGTGCTGCGTGCGGAATAGGCAGTTGTGATAGTTATAAATGTGCGGCTAAAAATGCAATGTGCTTCTGGTGCAGTGAAAGAGGGCATTTTAAAAACATGTGTCCGAAATTGCGTAGGCGCGTGTTACAAATTAACGCTGGTGTCGAGCCCGACGGCGACGTGAGCGTCGGTGAGGACGACGACGGGCTGTACTATGTTTCTTCGCTATCGGGGAAGATGGAACGTAAGGACTCTAAATGGTATGAAACTTTGATTTTTAAACGTACTGGGGCTAGTGAAAGTTTTAAGTTAGATTCAGGGTCAGATTTAAATGTAATATCACTAAGTACATTTCAGAAACTAGCGCTGCCAAACGAAATAATAAGTTCAGATAACACGAGGGCGCAATCATTTTGTGGAAATTATATACCGATAGCTGGTTATTGTTATCTGAAATGTACTTATAAAAACGTTGAGTATACATTGCGCTTTATCATTGCCGACTTCGATTGCCAAAGTGTGTTAGGTAGATATGCTTGTGAAGAGCTGGGAATGGTGAAGCGTATATTGTCTCTCAACCTAGATCCCTATGCAGATTTATTTCAAGGTTTAGGTAAATTACCCGGTAAATATACCATTGTAATAGATCAGTGCGCCCAGCCGTCAGTCTGTCCAGTTAGAAAAATACCCATAGGTGTTCGCGACAAATTATCGCAAGAATTGGTGCGCATGGAGAAAATGGGAGTGATCCGTAAGGTGGCTCACCCGACACAGTGGGTGAACGGTATCGTAGTGGCGGCCAAGAAGGACGGCACTATCCGCGTGTGTCTTGACCCGCGGCCGCTGAACCGCGTCGTGCGGCGCGCGCACTACCCGCTGCCGACGCTCACAGAGATCGCAACCAAGCTCCAAGGGGCGCAATATTTCAGTAAGTTAGATGCTCGTTCTGGGTTCTGGATGGTAGAAATAGACGATGCCAGCGCGGACCTTTGTACCTTCGGGACGCCGTTCGGTAGATACCAATTTTTGCGTTTACCGTATGGAATCAACTGCGCTTCAGAGGTATTCCATCATAAAATCCGTCAGATACTCGAAGACCTGGAGGGAGTCGACTCTTTCATAGATGACGTCATCTGCTGGGGCTCCAACAAAGCCCAGCACGATGAGCGTCTGAAGAGACTGCTAGACAGGGCGCGAGAGGTAGGTATAAAATTTAATCAAGATAAATGTGAGTTTCAAGTGAGACAAGTGAGTTACTTAGGCCACATTTTTAGCGAGGAGGGCATGGCCATAGATAGAAATAAAATAAAAGCGATAGAGGAAATGCCAGCTCCGGAAGATAGGCAAGCGCTTGAGAGATTTTTGGGCATGATAAACTACCTTTCCAAATTTATCCCCAATTACTCAGAGTTAGCACTTCCGCTTCGCAATCTGTTGAAAAAAGATAGCGAGTGGGTATGGGACTCGGCGCAGGAGGCGGCAGCAGCGAAGTTGAAGGGCGCAGTGTGCGCGGCGCCCGTGCTGGCGCTGTACTCGGCGCGCGAGCCCGTGCTACTGTCGGTGGACGCGAGCGCGCGCGCATTGGGGGCCGTGCTGCTGCAGGCGGGCCGCCCGGTCGAGTTCGCCTCCGCCACGCTCACCGACACGCAGACCAGGTATGCGCAGATAGAGAAAGAACTGCTCGCGATTGTCTACGCTCTCGAACGGTTCCATCAGTACGTCTATGGACGTCATGACGTCACTGTGGAATCCGATCATAAGCCGTTGGAGGCGCTGTTTAAAAAACCACTCGATTCTATCCCCGCGCGTCTCCAACGCATGATGCTACGCGTACAAGGCTATGATTTTACCGTCATATATAAACCAGGGAAGTACATGTACGTGGCAGACGCCTTATCGCGAGCGGCATTACCGGAACTTACATCGGAAAAAGTAGGTGAGGAAGTAGAAGAACAATCGTGTTTTTTGATAGAAAACATTCGTTTCAGTGACAGCAAAACAAATCTTATAAAAAACGCCACGAAGAAGGACATAGAATGTCAATTACTTATACAATACATACAAGAAGGGTGGCCGCTGAATAAATATTCAGTCGACGAACGAGTAAGAGGGCAGTGGTCGTATAGAGATAGCTTTGGTTTTATTGATGGAATCATATTTAGAGATAACTTAGTTTATATACCGAAAAGTGTTAGGTCGGAAATGCTGAGTAGGTTACACGACGGTCACATGGGCATAGACAGGTGCAAGCGTCACGCTCGCGAGGTGATGTTCTGGCCGGGTATGTCACGTGACGTGGAGGAGATGGTGCGCCGGTGTCACGCATGTGCTGAGCGCGCGCACCGTCCCGCGCGGGAGCCGCTCAGGCCGCATTACATACCGCCTTTGCCGTGGGTCAAAGTGGGCTCAGACATATTTCAGTATGCAGGAAAGTATTTTTTAATAATTGTTGATTACTTTTCCAATTTCATAGAAGTGAATCCGTTAACGAACATAGGAACGAAGGCGGTAGTGACCGCCATGCGAGATCAGTTCGCGAGACACGGGATCCCACAGGAGTTGGTGTCTGATAACGGACCGGCTTACGCATCAAAAGAGTTCGATAAATTTTGTTCTAAATGGGGCATAAAGCACACTACTAGTTCGCCTAACTATGCACAATCAAACGGGCAAAGTGAAAGGAGTGTTCAAATAATAAAAAATATTTTGATAAAGTCTATAAACTCGGGGACAGACTTCTACTTAGGTCTTTTAAACTATCGAGCTACGCCACGTAATGGCATCAGTTCGCCTTCGGAACTATTAATGGGGCGGCGATTGAATACTAGGTTACCATCACACGCTGAACAGTTGAAGCCAAGTCGAGATAATGAGATTGACTACAAGGAGATGTTACGTAAACAGCAGGCCGATAAGACGTATTATGATAGGCGAACGAAACCGCTACCAATGTTATCGGCCGGTCAACCGGTACTCGTCACTGACGACGGCAAACGCAAATCTGCACGAATCTTAGGTCGCGCAGCACAGCCTCGCTCTTATTTTGTCGTAGACAATACGGGTAGACGATATAGGCGGAACCGGCGGCATCTGGTTAAGCTGCCAACCGATGGCAATATAACCCCTGGCTCTTCTCATGATCAGTTACGCGATGATGAGACTTGGAGCAGTCCGAAAAGTGGTAGCGATGAGAGCTCCGGGACTAGCGATGACGTTATCACTCCCATTCCACCACAAAGCTCACCAATTCGGCGCATACGCAGACCGGCGGCTATACTAGCACGACAAAAAATTGAAAACTGTTTACAAAACTAATAATTTAATAATCCTACCTACCTAAGGAATGTACATTATGTACTTGATGTAATGTCAGGTTATTAGTTACTTATACTTACCCAATATTCAACAGGATTGAGTATGACTGTGTGTATGTATAGTAATTATCTGTGTGTGTCTCTGTGTTACCTACTTTGTAAATTATACTACATCAGAAAGTATAAGTACATAAGTACCAAAGTACAACTACATTTTGTATTTAGAATAAGAATTATATTTTACCTACTCAGATGTTAAAAAAAAAAAATAAAAAAAAAAACAATGGAGATGTCGTATACTATGTGGGTAGGTCAGGTGTTTTATCATTATAGTAATAATTAGGTGGTGGGTACTTAATAAAAATCAGTCTTGGTCAACCCGTCTTTTATTTACGACAGAGATAGTGGTGCCGATGTTGTTGTTCACATACAAATAAATTTAAGTTTAGTGAATCTTTTTCTTTCTACTTCATTAAGAAAAGGACAGAAGATAAATTTTAGATAATTCCTGTCAAATTAATCAGCGCCTGACGTAAATTGACGTGATTTTAGTAGGCAAGATTTAAATCATGTGTATATTTACAAGGAATAGTGTTAAGTATTAGAGTGAGATCAAACAAAACAAAATAAAAACGTCAGTGTACTCGTATGATCAATTAACGAAAAAAAAGCGTTATTATTAAAAGAATTTACTATGGCAACTCGATACATGAAACAATTGCACATTAATTAGCCGAATTAAAATAAGCTTTCACGGTATTACTGAGGCAGCTGTTAAATGAACTGTGGACTTTTAATCCGGCAATCGTATTTACCGGTCGACGTTTAATCGCCGAACTGGATTACAAATTAAAATCGCCCAGTTGGTCGCAATTGTCGTTCAATGTTTGTGCACTGGACACTGGGCATTTTGTACTACTTGTTTATTATTTCAAATTGATTGCTATGATTTTTTATATGAATGGGAGACTATCAAATTTTTAAACCCGCAGTTATTCACATATAACAAGGTGTAACATAATGAACGCACGACCTCATACACTCCAATTAGAGTATTGAGTTAAAAGCATAATTAAATGACCAAATCTTATTTTTTTTAAAGCTTTCTATTTTTATTAAGAAAATCGAGTTGACACTAGCATTACTTTATGAATTTAAAATTGAATCTTAATTCCTTGAGTTAAAATTTAATTTTATTTGGCTCAATCGGCGATTAGTATGAAAAAATACATATTTTTTGAAAAAATAACTTTATTAAAAGTTACTGAAATCGATTCAGTAGTCAATTATAAACATACTACTTTCAGGACTTGCGTTTATTCGGTTACACCTTGTATTATGTCATCGGAACCTCAATCGAAATATACATGAGGAAAGTATCGTGTCACTAAAATAGTTTAATTCTTTCAGCGATCCTTACTTACTCGACTTTATTCGAGTTCAGTCAAACATTGTTCATAAATCGCGTCGCACGATGGCTTAAAAACTTGCCTATGGTGGCATATTTTTATTTTAACAATTTTAATTAAACATGTGGGTACAACAGATTACTAAGAGTTTTCCAAAACCTATCAATACATCTACGAGTTACTTACCCTAAAATAAATCAACAAATTAAATAAGGCACAAATTATTATGTTAAAAATAAGGGAACAATAAACATCTGCCTGTATCTTAAAATCCTAAAAACTCTTAAGTACTTCAGCCAATAAACATTTAACACTTAACAAAAGACGAAACATCTCAATTCTAAATTAGGTATTCAACGCAAAAACGTGATCTGTTCTCGTTAATTCCGAAATCCTCTTAGCAATTAGCAGGTTAGAAGTAAGCCCGGGATATCACAGGTGCGTCGAACAAGACGGCTGGGTATCGCTGCTCGGAATAAAACCATTACATGGATGGCTGGTTCTCATACATTACCTGTACTTTGTTGCGTTTTCACGGGTATCTATGTCCTGGGGTAGGATAAGAAAAAAATGTGAGCTTTGATGCAGTCGAAAAGTTTCATATTTAAATTAGGTAATTTAAATAAGTATGATTCAGCTGCAGTCGGTTAGACTGGAAGCCGACCCTAAAAGTAGTTTATAGGAAAAGGCTAGGCAGATATTGATGAGATAAGTATGATTCAGATTAAATGTACGAAATAGGAAAATTATGAAAGGTTAAAACTCTGGTAAGATGACTATACTCTGCTGAAATATGGAATGATAACTTTTGCGTTTTGAAACTGTATAATTCCGTGCTCCCCATATAAGGAGGTAAGTATCAATATTTATTTTCAGCCGGTTACAAATTCATTTGAGCAATGGCTGCATGGGTGCTAAACTGATTCCGAATTTCCGGCAGTGAGACATATTCATGTATATGGACCACCAAAAAACAAGACAGCTAAGAAACTTTTATTTACCCCATCAAATACAAAAGATCTTCCTCAGACCCATAACCCTCCAAAGAAAACTGACCAAAACTTCCTAACACATAATAAATTCGCAAACTTAAAACATATTCAAATGAAACCCGCTGAAACACACATAAAACGTGTCGAAATCTTTAGGGTCACATCCGTGAGGATACCGCTGGGATCGAAAATATCGTCGTTGACATTAGCATATGAATTCTGAGAGAGTAATAAAGGAATAATATGCAAATAAAGCTGAGTGTAGAATGCCGGCGGGCAATAAAACGCGTGTTGTGTTCCGCTTATGATTATCGTGTGTTCTAATAAATCTAGACCTCGGCTTTATTGGCGCGTGGGGGGCAATGTCGGAGCTCAATGTGGAACTTCATTATTACTGTTTTACATTTGCGGATTGAATTGGTGGGTTGAAAGAATTAGCCTCTGTAATTAACTGGATGTTTAATTTGATAATTATTGCGATAATTTCAAGAATTAAAGGCGGAGCACTGGTATTCAGTCAAAGGTATATTCACGCTCTTTGTGATTTTCTCTTCATATAGAGCATGATTTCTTTAGATTCGATTTATAGATATTTAAAAAAGAAAAATGTTTTATTTATGTTTAAACAAATAAAAATTTACTTACTTACTTACTTACTTGGGACACGCTCTGGAAACGCAAAGAGTAAAAAAGGATAAATTAAAACTAACAAAATTACTGACATTAAAAACAAACAAATACAATTAACAAAAAAAAAAAAGAAAGACCCTATTCTTTTATTATTAACTCACACCATCCATTCTGTAAAAATCACTGTCCATTCTAACACAGCTACCCACCTAACTAACTCTCGCATATTTGGAAATACTCGTATTGGTGCGGTGCGAGTATATAGCGGGTGTTGGTGCGTGAAATTGGGCAGCGCCGGGCGACGCCGGTCATAAACCATAGCTGACACGTAATGATGAATCACATAATAACTACATACTGTATTGACGGGCATAAGCACTGCCTGGTAGATTAAGGAGTATCTTTATTATAACGTTTGGCGTAAGGGTGATAATGAAATTGGACAGTATTAGGCAAACGCAAAACTAAGAGAGTAGTGTTTGAGAATTAATAGAGATAAACGTTCTGTAGTTTGTACCCCATGAGAGGAAAGCGTTAATTTATTTATGTGTGTACTACTAAATACTTCTAATATTTAAGACTAGCTGCGCCCCGCGGTTTCACCCGCGTAAGTTTTGATCCCGTGGGAATATCGGGATCAAAAGTATCCTATGTGTTATTCTGATGTATAAACTATATTACTGTAAAGTTTCATCAAAATCCGTTCAGTAGTTTTCGCGTGAAAGAGTAACAAACATCCATACATCCATACATACAAACTTTCGCATTTATAATATTAGTAGGATCTTCGAGACCTTTTCAAATGCCCCTTAATTCTAGTAGTTTTTAAATGGAAACAGCAAACTGTACAGCTGTATGTATCTCCCATGTTTTTAAATCATATAAATCAGAAACTTATTAGGTCGGGGCAAAAGTATTTTCGTATTTTTCATAAAAAAAAAAAATTCTTTTAGGTTTAATTTTTTATGTTCCGTTTTGATCGATGACTTGTTGCCGTCTTGTGGGCAATGCCATGATCCCATTGCTGTAGAAGTTTTGAGATTTTTTATCAAAAAAATCTGACAGGTAGTTTTCACAGTGTTCTTTTGAGGTTAACTTTATGCTTCCTAAAGAGTTCTGAAGTGACCGAAACAGGTGGAAATCTGATGGAGCAAGATCAGGGCTGTACGGAGGATGCATCAACACATCCCAGCCAAGCTCTCTCAATTTTTGCTGAGTGGCTATAGATGAGTGCAGTCTGGCGTTGTCGTGATGAAACATCACGCCCTTCCTATTCACCAGCTCCGGCCGGTTTTTCTCAATGCTTCTTTTAACCTCATCAGTTGTTGACAGTAGAGGTCAGAATCGATAGTTTTACCCGGCGGCAAAAGCTCATAATGGACGATTCCTTTCCAATCCCACCAAACACACAGCATCACTTTGTTCCGAGTCAGGCCGGGCTTCGCCATGGTCTGTGGGGCTTGTCCATGCTTCGACCACGATCTTTTTCGGACATTCTTATCGTAAGTGATCCATTTTTCATCACCCATAATCAACCGTTTAAGAAATGGGTCGGAATTATTACGTTTCAACAAAGAATCGCAAATGGAAACACGTTGCATTAAGTTTCTCTCAGTGAGATCATGTGGTACCCAAATATCAAGTTTTTTCTTGTACCCAGACTTTTGTAAATGCCGTAAAACTGTTTTGTGATCAACATCCAGTTCTTTAGCAATATTATAACTACTAATATGTCGAATTTGCTCCACTTTTTCAAAAATGGCACTGATTTTAGCCGTGACAGGGCATCCTGAGCGAGCTTCATCCTTGACACTAAAATTTCCTGACTTGAAACGCTTGAACCACATTTGTGCTACTCGTATTGATACTGCATTAGGTCCGTAAACCGCACAAATTTTATTCGCGGCGTTCGTCGCATTTTTACCTTTTTTGTACTAAAATTTTAAAATATACCGAATTTCTTCGTCACATACCTACGTTCATGTTGCTTGCTTGAAAAACAATTGAGAAATGGCGGGAACTAGTTATTTTTTTAATTTATTGCATCTTTAGAATGTCAACATTTAATAGTATTAAAACCAGCCAGTTACATTCAGTACTGCCAAAGAGGTTTCATTACTAACAATAGATTCAAAATAAGAAAATATTTTTGCCCCGACCTATTATATAATTTGTACACGAAATCAACTTTGATTACTCACTGATATATTTCCGTAAGACATCGTTAATAAAATCACCTAGCTCATAAAAAGAGTTAATTATTGCGAAAATCGTCTCAGTTGGGAACTTGGTTCGTTTGCATATTTATTACTTTTTAATTTTTATCGCCGATGACAGCCATCAAACCGCTAACTTTATTCCTTGTAATTAAAATAAGTTCTTATTGGGAGACAGTTCAAGGATTAGGTGTAAACTTTACTTACTCTAATGTCGTTAGGTAAATATTCACTGTACAGTAGGCTTATTTAGGTAGGTACAGCCGCCAGCACATCAAGCTACCCGAAACTGTCAAATTTTCCCAATAAACTTTGAACCATATGCTTTAGCGATATAGTTGAAAATCAATTAAAGAAATTTGACAGATTTTAGTAGTTTGATGTGCTGTACATCATAAATTTATTATTCATTATTTATTTATTTTATTTTATTTTTTTTTTATTTTTTTATTTTTTATTTTTTTTTTTATAAATACAGAAAGAAAAAAACCAGTGCGAAAACTATAACCATGAATTCAGCATAATAATATGATTCTAGACTCCGAGACTAGAAATTTTTCGTCGGTTATAAAAAAAAATTAGTAATTACACACATTTTGACCGCGTAGGTACTTTTCTATGAAACGAAGAAAAAGAATCATATATATGCTGATTGCTGAATTCATGGTTACATTTTGTGCATTGGTTAAAATTTTTGTTGTATGTAGCATATAAGGAAATTCCGTTCATGTATCTCTCTGCGTTAAATTAGCCCGATAGGTACTTAAACGTAAGTCAGAGATTGTTTATCAAATTATCGAATCACAACTATTATTCTTTGACAGTTGTATAATATGACTATAACACGACATATTGACGTAGGATGTCAATTGGAAAACAATTAATTTCAGACTGCACATAGGTACATACTCACATACGCACCCTGAACCGTTACCACCTTGCAAACTTTCTAATATTTTTAAAACAGCATGATCAGTAATTCTTGTATAATTATTGATTTGTAAGAACGGGCGACGCCTGTTGCAAACTGTGAGCTGTGGCAGGATACTCTTCCCCCTCCTACTTACCATCTACCACCAAAGGAGTATCTCCCTGCAGGGTGTAACCTTTCGTAGTCCACTTGGTAGTCCCTCAACCGTCTCTGGACACAAGTGGGAAGATGTAACTCCAACCTGGTAAAGTGGGGTTACCTCGACAGATTGGCAATAGGGTGTGGATGTGGAGCTGTCAAAAACTATGCTCCATCCTCTACCCCGCCCTCTGTGTCCCAAAACATGCAGTCAAATTGATCTTTGCGCTGCCACCGACGACGCCGTGGAAGTGGCGAAATTTTGGGCCAGTAAGATCTGAAATACAGTCTTGCCAGCGACACGAAGAAGAAAAAGACATATAAGAAGAAAATATAACCCTGAAACAAAACATACTACTATTATTTACTTAGAACCTAACTGGCAATCATTCACCTCCATTATCTCCTCCAACTAATTCCCTAACAAGGAAATCTTCATCAAAGTCTTAAAGAGTTACGTCCTGGACTCCTGACTTACCCTTTTAAATTGCAAGCGTGAGCATATTAGTCTTGATTTCGCGCCGTGCGGATAAGGTGCTTCATTTGTCTTTGGGCTCTTAACTGGTATTTACAGTTTACGAGTCGCTGATGCGAGCTGGAAATTTGTGGGCTATGTGTGTATTTTGTATTGGGATTATAGTTTTGAATAAAACAAGTACCTAAAATTTTAAATGGGTATGTAATAATATATAATACCTAATAATAATTATGATAATATGGTGACTTGTAATTTGACGTATTCTTTCCAGGACGTGATAGTGTGACCCATTTTCAACAATTAAGCACCCCTTAGCCTAGCTAGGCCAAAACTCGTTCAGAACCCATCACTAAATATCACTTTTTTTTTAACTATCAAATTGAATGGCCTGCATTGCTATTCCATTGGGTGCCTAATACTATAACACACCTTTCGATTTAACCAAACTTTCTAATGCTCGGTTCCTATAAACAAAAACGAATCGTTTTGCATACCAATGGTAGCATTTTTTATTGGCAAGCTGGGCATAAAAATAGATTTTGATAGCTACTTCCATGGAAGGTCTACTATACAAAGCTATGAGGTATTTGCTTCATTATTGCTAAAGATACAATAATCGGCCATAAAAGCTCAAACAGTTAAAAGTTAAAGGAAGAACTTTTTTTAACCAATTTCAAAAATCATCTACTTATATAAACTTCTCAAAATGTTAGTATGGCAGTAAGAGTACAAATAGCATTCAATGAAGGAATGTTGGTAAATCAAGTGGTTTTGCCTGTGACACCAGTGGTCATCATCATCATCGTCTGCCTAGCCTTTTCCCAACTATGTTGGGGTCGGCTTCCAGTCTAACCGGATTCAGCTGAATACCAGTATTTTACATGGAGCAACTGCTTATCTGCACTCCACAACCCAGTTACTGGGTAATACGATATCCCTTGGTAAGACTGGTTGTCAGACTTTAGGGCTTCTGAGGACCCGAACGACTGTCAAAAATCCACGAATGACAGCCGGGACTAACGGGTGCTTTCCGAGGCACGGAGGGGTCTTGGTATGGTCACGCATCCACGGAACAACCGCGGCAAGCGTAGCTTAACCTGATCGATCGACCCATGAGGCTGATATTACTTAGCCACAAGCCCCTCTCTCTATGAGACCAGTGGTAGCACACAAAAAAGATTCTATTGCTCTGTAAAATACGATCACATTCTCAAATCACCCTATTCGACTCCCATTTGAAGACATCTCTGTAAGTAATTAGTGACTTCTAGCGAATTATTTAGCATTATTACACAAATATTCCCATTATTAGAATAGAATAGAATTTATTTCCAACGTAAGTATTACATATTAGTATTATTATCAAATTTATTTAATAAAAAATCTACAATCAAAATAGATCTCAATCCGTTCCTCGTCTAGTATATGGAGGCTGTATATAGAATCACTTGAGACGGTACGTCGGTTCGATTACCGAGTAGGTTTGCATACGGTCAGCCGAGGACTAGAAGCCGGGTGACTCCAGCACTCTTGGACTAATGCATTTGCGATTGCACAGCCATTGTCGGGTAATATGCCAATTCAACTATCTACTTAAACTTCGCACTTGTTCGGTGGACTATGTAATAGGGGAATTGTGGTGGATGTGCGTTTTATAAGTAGGAAGGAGATAACAATCCTTTATTGTTAAAAAAAATTGTTGGAATTATGTGTTACGAGTATGCAGTTCAAGTACATCTCATTCATTCTTAAAACGGAACCCATCGTGAGGAAACCAAAATGTCCTAGAATAAAAAAATCGAAGACATCTGATATCTACCAATCCGCACTGGGTTCGCATGATGGATTAGCAAACAAATGAATTTGAATTTGGATTACGGCCCACGTGGTGGATTACGGCCCACGAGGTGAAATACGGCCCACTCCTTTAACAGAGATGATGCCTCTGTCCCAGCAGTGGGAACAATATGGGCTGATTGTATACTTAGCTTTATCACAAGCGTCACTTAGAGGTCGTTAGAGCTCTATTAGATAATGGAATTACCTCTCGTCTACATTTAAATTCAAGTGTCTCTGACTAACACACTTCATACGAAACCAACTCACAAGACAACTCTGCTCACCCTATTGCTTTAAAAACCCGTCCACTCAAACACAAGCAATTCCAAGCAACAGTCTGTTAATACGGTATAAATTGTCAATTTGTTCCCCCAGACGCCGCGCCCCTGCCCCACCCCGCGGCATTATTTCCTGATATACAGCTAATTCGCGAAGACATTTCTTTAAAAAGTTGCAGAACCCATAAACGAGATAATCAGAAGTTTTGGCTTGTAAGCCCGGCTTGTTATCGCATTGTGGCCTCTCTAATCAAGTTCTAACGAGGTGGTTTTGAGTGGGAGGCTTGCACACTGTGCGATTCAATTGGATCAAAGGCAGCAGGTGAATATTAAGTTTTGATGTTATTATGGTTAATTTAAATTGAATATTAAGAGCTGCAATAAGACCAGACTGTACAATTTGTGATTCAAGTATGTGTGTAATTAAAACAGGTGAAGAATCTAGTACTTTTATATTTCTACGTATATTTGCCAAAGTTTGCAGCTACCTCTTATATTATATCATCTTCATTATTTTCTAATTTTATTTCTCACTTCGTTTTCAGCTTTGACTAATAACTTTACTAAGGATCACAGCATCTACATACAACAATGTTTGTTTTTCTTCAGTGTAGCTTTTCATTTCTCGCCCATTGCGTTCTCAAAACTTCCTTGTCATTATTTCCTAGGGGAGCTGTCGAGCTCCTTATTATGCAAATAAGACGTGTTTTCATTTAACACGTCATTTCGTAATAACGGCTCCACTCGAGATTTTCACATGCACCCTTCTGTTTCTGTATAAGATCGTGTAATCACACCACTTTTACTCCAGACGTAATTGGCTTTATTACGAGATTCTGATGATATGCCACGTGGGCCAGAGCAAAAAATGCTTATGTAGGTCACACATTTATATTCTCTTTGACAACAAAAGGAGACGAGAATATTGAAACGAAGATATTCTATGAATTCAATATAGACACCAAATCGCAATGATGACCTTAAATGACAACGCTCGTAGTCAACTTCTAATAAGTTTATAGTTATACAAACCCTCTCTATGTATTACAAGTCCTCCTCCTCTAAAACATTTAATTCCAAGAAAATACACCCGTCATCTACTTACGAAAATTAACCCGTACAATATAGCCGTCTGTCTCGTGTGCTCGCTCCCTTACAATATCACTGGCGTAATCAAGTCTTGAAGGCGAATAATATGAATCATCTACCGTAAGGGCGGTTTGATATCTTGGCACGGAATATACCACGAGTTAAATTGTCCCCACGTCACTCAGACTGTACCGAGGATAAAATTAGAACCTAAGTTTAGAAGTTATTTATGTGCTTTATTTGTCAGTCTTTATTACTTTGTGCTTGATTAAGAAATACGGATTATTTGGGGTTGAAACAAAAATACGCTTTATTTATTTGATACTTGTTTACTTGTTTTCGTTTGTCGTTTGTCATGTCGCATCCTATATCATTATGACAGTTTGACCATAAGCAAGAAAAACAAGCAGCAGTGCTATTCTGTAAAAATCTCAACGTGAAAACTAACGTGAAGTGAGCTGTCATTCCACCTGATGTTAGGGATTGCCTCCATTGATAGTTTACTTCACGCTCACTTCACCTATGTTATCACGGTGAGATTTTTACAGAATCGATAGGCAGACTCTCCGCCATCTGATGATTTCATACACTACACAGTGGAGTGAACTATGTATTTGTTATCATTTTATGTACATTTATTTAAATTGTTAATAATAAATCTTAAATACAATATACAATCTAACTACCACCTATATTATGATCAAGATATTATCTTACGATCTATACTATACTATCTGCAAGGTACAAGGTATAACAGAATAAACGCAAGTCCTTAAAGTAGTTTGTTCATAATTTATTACTGAATCGATTTCAGTAATTTTTTTAACTTTTAATATAGGTATTTTTTCTATAATTATTATGTATTTTGCTATACTGAACACCGATTGAGCCAAAGAAAATTAAATCTTATTTCAAGGCACTAAGACTCAATTTTATAAATGCATAAAGTAATGCTAGGGTCTAAACGATTTTCTTAATAATAAAAGTTAGCTTTAAGAAAAAAGTTGTCACTGTATTATGCTTTTAACTCAATACTCTAATTGGGGTGTATGAGGTTTTGCGGTAATTATGTTACTTAATGTATAAAGGAAAAAAAGGAAGACCTCATGGGCCATCAAAAAAATCCTCAAAGAGTGTATTGGGTTGTTTGATAGATACCGATTAGTTCTCCATACCACCATACAAACAAACACTACCCCTTACATTAACAAACAATAAAGACCTTAAAACCCTCTCAAGCGCGGGCACTCTAATAGCAAAGACACCGGATAGATTCACCGATAAAAATGCGAAATCCTCTTGCAATGAAATTGCGTATTGGGGCTCAGACAGGGTGTAATCTGCCTACGGTACCCAAACGCTCCCAAGGGTTCCGTGGAGCTGCACTCACCACCATAGATTAGATACGTCTTTCTGTAAAGTGTGCCTATTTTGAAAATACCTGGATACCTTGGGTTTTGGATATTTTGGTATAATATCCGGTCGTCATATAGCGCATGAAGTTTAAGAACAAATTGATCGGTTTTGTAGAACGTTGTCGTGTCGTCATTGTTGGGTACTTACAAACAAAAAATAATTAAGTGGTAGCGTTTATATGTCTTTGTGTATGTTGAAGAATTCTACATCTTCTCTTGTGCCGTACATACATGCCACGCTCATGCCCATGCCGCGGAAAATATATTAAACAGTAATAAAGGTGAAAATCGGGCTGGCTTCCCTAGCTGCACCAGTCGCCACTCGTGGTGGTTATAAATAATACTGTAGATAGCATCATACCACAACCATTTCGTGACCTTCGTCAGCTTTCAGAACAATCCAGAAATAGTATGATACTCATAATACTCTGGTCCTTTACTTTCTACTATGTTTTTAGAAACCAATTTAATTAAGTACATAAGTTGATTTCATAAGTTAGAAGGGCCTGTGGCTAAATAATAACAGCCGCACAGGTCGATCGATCAGGTTAAGCTACGCTTGCCGCGGTTGGTCTGTGGATGGGTGACCATCTTTACATAACGAGACCCCTCCGTACCTCGTGCCTTATTTAATCAGTTAATCTTCTAATACACAAAACTAATATTATGTAAACAATCAAGAAAGTAACTTGCCCACAGTACAATTTCGTAGGTAAGTAAAAATCCGGTCTGCCGGTACAGGCGTGCCATACTCTCTGGTCGGCACATGGAATCGCGCCAGAACTAAATGAAATTGAAATTAGCTTTCTCTCCCCAGAGCCACTCGCGGAATTTTCCAAAATAAAAGCGTATTATATTTTAAAATACGATTCTAGTCGCGCTCGTAAATGGAAAAGTCACGAGAACTTAGTGCTTAGTTTTTCGATACGGTAAAAAGTTGCAACGTTTCTATGTTGGATATTTTGTATGCTTGTACTACGTCAAAATACCTACCGATTTGCTTTTTTTTTGTCTTATAGCTATTCTGTATTATAGGGACTCATTTCTGAACATAAAGGAATTAATAAACCTTACAACAACTTTTCAAGAATCGTATACCTATAAACGCTGAAATTAAGAATAAGATTCTTTTATGAATTTAAAAAAAAAATCATATCTGAATATTTAGGTAGAGAATTTGAACAAACAAAAAAATATCGTGTTGCCATGTCAAGTCAAACATCGATAAATTGTCCCAAATATATAATTCATTAATATTCAGTTTATTTACTGGGCCGTTTTTTCCAACGCCAGTTAACTATAACAGAAGAATAATTTTGAATTTTTGACAGTTCTTCCATACAAAAACTGTCAGACGCAGTCAGACGTCAATTTTATTTCACGAACAAAAATTATCGGTCGATTGAAGAATCAGCCCTTAGTTAATCCTAATAATTATTTAATTCATGCAACAAACAATGATTTTGTTAGTTTGCTAAAATTACTCTATAATGCATAGTCATTTTATAGTAATTTATTAAATTACTTATAATTAATTTATTTCCCAAAATCGAAGCACTTTATTGGATTTATATGTTTCTAGCTATCCCAAACCATTCTGAGTAAATCATTACAGGAATATCGTGTGAAGCGCCAATAAAATACGTAGGTATTGTAGAGGCTTACGGGGACATGTTTGAATACGCCGCTCAAAATTCAGAGGCACATACTTGATGAGCCTGTGTGGGAACAATGACAAGCCGCGCGTACTGCAAGTACTACGCCGCTACGCCGGTACGCCACCACGCCCGGCATATACCTAGTGTGAAATATGTATATTAAATTGTTACTTTCCACATAATTTAACTAGAGTGTCGGTAAATCGAATGCGTTTTTCGAGTTTTAGTGGTAAAATAAAAATAATAAGTTACTGCTGTCCTAGAAATCAAAAGTTTTTTCACTTCTAAATTGGGCTAAATTGATCTAGAGACATTTCTAGGTGAAAAAGGTTAACATAGTAACTAATAATGTACATTATGTATATAACAAAACTGCTTATTTCTATCCCAATACTTACAATCATTTAATTGACAAAAGTGTAAAATTACGTCAACCAAGAGTAATAAAATTTTGATTTTTAAACTTTAAAGAAACTGAATGTCATGTCCCATGATACACATCCTCAAACAGTTCCTAGACAAGCTCTAGAACAAATATTAAAAATTATAGTACTTAAGGCTAAGCTTATAAATACCCACGTAGTACTAGTGCCATAGAGGCACTAGACAAAAGTTTATTCATAATTTAACTGTGGATTTCATGCAGAAATCATCACATTTTTAGAAATAACGAATTGTTTCGTTTAATTTATTATTCCGTTAACTATCAAAGAAAAAAAAACTATCAAAACTGCAACATTTCAAACACTAGGGCCATGAGGCCCGAGTGCCCACTTAGTTTTTAGAGACATCGCGAAGCGGTTGGTCGACTCTTCACGTGACCAGAGGGCTGGCCTATTTTTTGGCCAAAGAATCAGCATTGCCATTCAACGTGACAATGCTGCCAGCCTTTTGGGCACGTTTCCTGTTGACAGCGATGCGGATGAATTTTTTGATGCCCTTTGATTTTTCCCATTTTTTTATATAATTATACATTTTATTATTATTTTAAGTGTGTTAGATAAAAATATCTGTTAATAAATATTAAAAGAAAATAATAATAATAATAAAAAGTAACAAAAAAAAATTAACAATCAATTTAAAATAAATGTAGTGGAATGATGACGAAGGGCTTGTGGCTAAGTAATAACAGCCGCACGGGTCGATCGATCATGTTATGGTACGCTTGCCGCGGTTGGTCCGTGGATGGGTGACCATCTTTACATATCAAAAGCACTTCGTGCCTCGGACAGCACGTTAGCAGTTTGTCCCGGCTGTCATTCGTGGATCTTTGGCAGTCGCTACGGGTTGTCAGAAGCCCGAAAGACTGACAACCAGTTTAACCACGGGTAATGTATTACCCAACTGGATTGTGGAGGTCAGATAGGCAGTCCCTTTATGTATAATAGTGGTATTCAGCTGCATCTGATTAGGTTGGCCGGCCCCAACATAATTGGGAAAAGGCTAGTCGATGATGTAGCCGAATGATCTCGACACAACCTTTACAACTGATACCTCCTTAAAGAATACGTTGGTGGTAACATTTCAAACAGCCAGAAAATGATTTTGTAATTATTGAGGTTAATAAATACCAAACTACTCAGCTAAATGTTTTCCATTTTAATAATTGAATGCCAAACGACTAGAACAATTTATTTATGTTTAAACATCAAAGTGACAGTGCTACAGTAGTTACTGTCCTACGATTAAATAATGGCGTCTAATCTCGAGGACTTAAATAAAATTTATGTACAAACAATTATAGGTTCTGTGAGAGTGAATATACAATATAACACCATCCACCACCCACCTCCGCCGGCGTGGATCCAAAGTGCATACTCTTTATTTTTCATTTCATTTACCTGGACACACGTAGCGTAAATTTTACGACAAATAACCTTGAATTAGCTTTGAATATATTCCAAACTAACGTGGGAATATTTTTGAACGCTGCTAACATTGTCACCAACAATTTTACTAACAGATACAATAACATAAAGTTGTTTCTAACGTTACAAAAGATAGACACACACTTAGAATTTACAGGTAAAAGAAAACATAATAGAAAAATATACGCCTTTAATACTTTAAGTTTAATTATACTCATGATAAACCACGGCTGCCACTTGTTACTAGATACTTTCGCCTCCGACCTGGGGAGCTATTCTCTAAGGATACAGCCTTGCGGACAGCACTGTCGCAACTGTCAAACCCACCGCGACAGCGCTGCGACAGCGCTGCAACAGCGCTGCCCGCAAGGCTGTATCCTTAGAGAATAGCATGGCTGAGCATGGCATGCCTTTTACCACATATAGCAATGTTGTTTTGTGTAGAAGATTTTGAAGCTGTTTTATTTCTAACAATACTGCTGATCTTACACAAAAGATTAGCATATATCAAGAAGATGATAAATTTTGGTGCAGAAGTAAGATGGCAGCAGATGCTCTTAAATATCCAGGTTTATCAAAATATATGGCAGGCGGTCGACGGTGTTGTTGAAGCTATCTGGTTGACTGAAAAGGTGTTCCGTATTTATGTAAGTAAAAGTATGTATCAATACTCAATACGCCACTATCGAACGGTCAACCTTTGGGAGTAATGTGAAATGATTGATGATAAAAATTACCTCCTACACAAACAAATAATTGGATTGTTGTCTTTTATTTATTTTTATTAACACGGGTTTAACGAAACTTGAGTGACCCATAATTAAATGGTCACTGTATTTTCCTAAAACAACTTGAAAACCCCTGGAATGTTTTTCAGCTAGGTCTAATATTTATGTCGCAATTTTTTTTTACTTACAGAATTTCAGATGGAGTCAGCTCGTAGTAACACCAGACCCGGAAAGTATTAGATTTATTATTAGACTAAGCTTGATATGCATTTTAATAAATTTATTGGAGGGCAAACTGTTTCAAACGAAAGAGAGCTGTATTCATGCTTTGACGAAAATTGAAAACGGTTCACAATCATTGATGAGATGCGTTAACGATGGGTTTTTTTATCTCATCACATCAAACCATGGCATTGTTAAATACTATTATAGAAGAGTGTTATTATAACCACTAGGTACTTTGGCAAATATCTTTATAAAATAAAAATGCACAGAACTACAGTGAGACATCGTTTGTCATATTGTCTGTCCCTAAGACGACCATCAGACGATAAGCTATTTTTTCCCTAAAAGCAATCTTTCGTAAAGATATCCTAATGTAGGTTCCCTGCTCCAAACAAGAACGAACCCAGCCACAGTAATAAACTCGCCCAATTACTCATACATTGTAACAAAAGCGAATTCACCGCCACAATTTCATTGTCGCGCAACTCTTGACGCGTGCAACATTGACGGCAGACGGTCCGCAACGAAGCCTCACGTCGACTTGTCGTGTTGCTGCATAATTCTGTTAATTCTAATTCAGTAGCAGCTAATACATAGGGTTGAGTTTTACAAAAATGCGACCATTGACCGAGAATTACAGCAATACCTGATCGATAACCTTTATCAATCTAAATAGCGGTAACTAATGGACTAAGGCGTAACTAAACGTGTAACTCGTCATTCAACCACTCCAGCTGCTGCCTTAAACACATTAAAAAAAAATGAGGTGTGACTGTGTCATGGACACGGCCGTGTGTTGTACATACATGAATATGTTTACGTAACGGGGTTGATCCGCTCGGCCGCATTCATTCTTTTGCGTTTCCGGCACTGCTTTACTCAACCATATGGTGTTTCATTGGTACCATTCAATTGCTGTTGAGAAGCTCTTTCCAACCATATACGATCTCTGTATTTAGATTTGGCTTTTTGACACGTATAGACCGACATTATATATTTTTGATATTATTTTTATTTTAACACATTATATTCACTGTCACTATTTTGCACTAATGTTTTATACACAATCGATAGATTTTGACGAGAGCTGATGATTGAAACCTAAACGAACGTCGTAGCTTTTCCAAGTCAAAAGTTATACTAAGTGGAAATCTCGATACGCAGCAAAATTGAGTAGGATATGGAATTTCGACGTACAAAATATCGATAAATGCTACAAAATTGCGATGCACGTTACTGCGAAAGATCATCTCTGCGAAGCCACTACACCTCGATGCACATTACCGCGATAGATCTTCACTGCGATACTACTTCACTTCGATGCACGCTACCGCGAAAGATTTTCTCTGCGATACTACTTGACTTCGATGCACGGTAAAGGTATAGGTATGTATTCTCATTCGCTCGCTCTTGCATCCTATGTCGACAGACTGGATTCAGTACACATGATTCTGAATCCCCTGCGTTGAAATTCTTCGTCGGTTATTAAAAAAAATTGCTGTTCCATACATTTTGATTTTTTTTTTTATAATCGACGAAAAATTTCTACTGTGCCTAAAATCATGTGCTGCTTTCATTGTTACAGTTTGTGCGTTGATGTCCCTGCCCTGTATACAGAAAACCCGATAACAACCGTCGGTCAGAAGCCCACCAGACGCAACACCCGTCTGGTCGGAGGATTCTCCCTTTTATATGAAGGATGAGGAAGTTTCTACTCTGTTCCCATAAAGGTTTTATAAGACTTTTTGGGACATCTTTGATGAAAAAATGACCACATATCACATACTAATCTCCTTGTTTCCAGTAACCTCTCGCTACTACATAAAGAACATAATCCGCGTCATCACGACCGTGGATCCGATGTCAGTGTACCGCATGTTCGCCATCAACTGTCTGGCGGTGGAAGCGATGGCCCTTACCTTGAAATACGCCATCGTACTGCTGCAGTTTGCGTATTCGTAATCATTTGAAATAAACCTGTTACAAACATTTTGGTCTGTTTTTTGTACTATTTCTTAAAGCTTTTATCCTTTTGTCACAAAGCTTTAACTGCGGTCGCAATTGACTGATAGATCGTCACGTAAGAAAAAAGCGTTATACAACCTCGATGCAACTTTCTCTCTCTCTCTATCTCTTTCTATAATATACGAGTGTGTGTGTGTGTGCGTGCCAGTATCGCGTAAGAAACTTCGTTTCTGGTGGGAGTCCCCCGACCTCGCAAATCTCTTTTTTTTATATAAGGTGTTCCAAAATTAACTTTAAGAGGTGCTTTAGACCATCGAACTGAACAACTTTAACTACGGGACCAACTCTGAAATCACAAAAAAAAAATCAGCTGTTTAATACTTTAAAGTTCAATTACTAAGGTAATTGAACTTTTAATTACCTACTTGACCAAATGTAAACAGCTGATTTTTTTTTCGTGATTTCAGAGTTGGTCCCATAGTGAAAGTTGTTCAGTTTCATAGTCTGAAACACCTCTTAAAGTTTGTAGGATTAATTTTGAAACACCTCATATATCATAATAAGCTATAAGGAACATACATACTTTAACTTTCCATATAACATTTAAAAATGAAACCAGTTAAAATGGATAGACTAACTGAATGTATTTTAGACGAAACACTGGTTTATTTTGACTAAACTGAAACAGTACAAGTTTTGTAATCTAGAGAAGCTTCAGGATAAACCTACACAGTGTTATATAGCCACAGTACAACATGTTGACCCAAACCACGTAGTCCTCTATACTACTAAGAATATTGACAGTGTTTTGTTCTTTGCCCTAAACAGCGGGTAGGTACCGTGAGACGCACGGACGGACAAAAAGCCGACCCGGAGCAAACACACGCCGTTTACTGACCATACGTGCATCAATTGTATGAAGGTCCTAAGGGAGCGGACTGTGGATGTGGCATTGAGGCCATCTGCATAAATAGTTAGAAAATATTCGTGATTGTATACTGAACGGACGAACAATAGGAGATAACATACATTAAAACGATAAAAACAACGGTCTTAAGAGCCTACACTACCTCAGCTAAAATTCACTCTTTATCTCGCTCACGCGATACTGCTCGCGGACTGAGTGAGAGCGAGACAGAGTGCGGAGCTAGGCGGCAGGCAGCGCCAATAGTTTAGGTATTTGCTTTTTACGGTGAAAATAATGGTAATTAAAAAAAAGTAAATAACATAAGACCTGCTTTATAGTTAGTTCGGTTAGTATACAAAGTTTCATGATCTAATTTGAAGTATTTTTTGAATACCAGCGGTTTATTGTTCGGTTTGGAGGTAACTTTGGAATTTTTTTCTATCGAGAAAATTTTACGAAATCGTGTTTTCGTCTAACATAAGACCTAGCATTAATCCTCAACTTTACCATATATTTATTTCAAAATTAATGCTGCAGTATTTTCGACATAACGGAGGATCATGCTAAGCCATTTGAGGTAGTATAGGCCCTTAATGGATCATCAAATGATTCTGGACGTAGCGTAGAATTTTTTGTCGATTATCAAAATAAAAGCTCTTTTATAGAAAACTGCATTACTTACACCGTCAAAATGTATGGAAAAGCATTTTTTTTTTTTATTACCGAGCAATAAATTATGTTCTGAATCCATGGTACGCACGGCTACACATCAAGCTATACATAACCAGTATAAGTTGACTTCTGACTGTACGAAAAACCTATACAATGCGAGGTCAGCTAAAACTGGAAATGTATAGCTTGATGTGTAGCCGTGTGTACCAGGTTGCGCGTCGATGTCCCTTCCACCATATGTAAATTGCATTCGCAATTTATTTGCCAAAAATATAAACAAACATGAGTTTATGGAAAAATAAATTTAATTCCTACACAATCAATAAAGTTAAGTTTACGCTACAACTTCTAACATTTTTATAACACTCTAAAATCAATTTAATTGCCATCAAAATGAAGTTGATATTTGTTTTTCTTGGAATAACATCAATTTGAAACATGAATTTGAATAGATTTTAGAGTGAAAGTTATGTGAATTGTAAGCAGAGAGTATATATAATGTCTAGCAAAATTAAAATTAATAGAACTTTTAACTATCACAAAAGTGTAGGAGCTAAATTACAATACACATTGGCTTAATAATGCATTTGAAGAAATCATAGTTCATCAGATCGGGTGTGTAGAATGGAAATGGAAACTTTAAGAAGCTAGTTATTTGTATTTTTTGCTGGAACCAAAATGTTTCCTTGATCTTCGTATATGCCTCATCCGAATCTCCGGCACACCTCATCTCCCTTCGATACAAGTCACGAGTTAAATTAGTTACATTTTCAGTATTCAGTACGCGCGGTGTTGGTTTTTTCGCTCCCAATGCGAACCACTCGTGTGTACTGCCCCTGTATCGGGCGTGTCGGTAATATATGGAGGTACCTCCATTATAGTTTTAGTCCAGGTTTGGTTAGTGATGGCTTTTAGAAGTCACCATGTCCACACCATGTAGGAATGAAAAAAAGTAGCTAATCGAGACAGTTTATTTCGCATTATGCGCAAAATATTAATGTTATAGGTATTTTTACCGACCTTTTTTGTTTTAAGTGTTTATCAGTGGAAACTTGTAAATGGCGTTCAATTGTATATTTTTAAGAACACTGCTTTTAAGAATGCTGTAAGTTTCCCGAACAGAATAAAATAAAATTATTTTGCCAAAAATTATGTCGTAGAATTACCAACTTAGTCACTAGGAATTGATAGTTCTGTAATATTTTCTTGCTCGGGTCTTTCAATGTGCTACCCAACCTCCACAGCTTCGATCAAGAATACCCCTTCACATAACGACGATGTTATCATCCTCAATACTACATACTTACAGTACTATGAAAAAATATAGACTCAAACAGATTTACAATTATTATTTTAAAATAAGTAACAATGATTAGATATTGTTTCAATCAATAAATGATATAAAGTCATTACTCTCTTTAGATAAATGCAGCATCTTTATATTTTTGTGTAATGAAGAGAAAAACCAAATATAATAAATTTCAATGGATGTTCGTTGTGAAAAATTATAAACTCAGCGTACATAATGCATGTTATATTTAGCTAATATTTTGTCCATTTACCCTTATTTTTAATAACGTCTATTAATCTGTTAGGTACGCTATCAATTAACTTCTTAATTACAGTGGGTGAAATTTCAGACCAAGCAGATTGCAGTCTCTGTTTGAGTTGTTGCATATTATTTATGGGAGGCTTTTCTTTATTGTAAACACTCCTTGTTAGAATCCCCCACACATTCTCCATCGGATTTAAGTCTGGACTACACGCTGGCCATTGTAATGTCGATATACCAAAGTTATGCAACCACTTTTTTGTACTTAGAGCAACATGTATCGGAGCGTTATCCTGCTGAAAAATAATATTCGTCTTCAGTCAGGGTTATGAAGGGTAAAAGGTAATCGTATAGCAGATCTTGATATTTAGCAGCGTTCATTCGACCACTACAAAACGCAAATTCTGTCTTTAGATGGCCAGTGATGCCGCCCCATACCATTACTGATCCGCCTCCGAATGCTCGACGTGACATTATCTTTGTGTCGTGTCTTAAATGATGCCAGTAATATTTGAAACCGTCGGGACCATCAAAATTAAACTTCTTTTCATCACAAAAAATAATATGTTGCCAAAAATATTTTCCTTTTTTTAAATATTTTTCTGCGAATCTAAGTCGGTCTGCAATGTGATACTCTGTCAAGGCAGGTTTATTAAGATATTTCCGATATTTAAAATGTCCGGATGCTTTTGCCCACTTCCTAATAAGACTAGGATCAAAGTCTAAGTTATATCTGCGCACCAGTGCCGATGATGATGCTCCAGTGTTCGACAATTCCCTCAGAACGGCGCGTTTCACGGTAGAAGAAAAATTAGGAGGTCGGCCACATCGTTTACTTTTCCATAATTTTCAATTCCTAGCTTCAAAAAGTTCTTTACCACACTCTGTGATCTACCAATAATGTCGGCTATTTGTCTTTGAGTTTTACCACAGCTTTTAAAAATCGATAATTCTTTGTTTTTCTATATCACTTAATTGTTTACCACGAGGCATTATCCAAGGTAATTCAAAAATAATCACCACAAAAAACACAAAGTCGTGAATATATACTTCTATAATAACAAATAAAAAATGGAGGCACTTTCCCCTAATACGTTCTAATTGCGACTGAGTTTATAATTATTCACAGTGCAAGTCGATACGTGTGACAACGATCGTTGCGCTCGACGTCAAGATCACGCAGAGACAAACGCTATTATACGTACCACGCATGTAGGCATATTTAGTATTAGATGACTTTGTTTGAGGTAACTTTGTTTAGTTAAATCTTTAAAATATTGAAAAAACGATTTGAGTCTGTATTTTTTCACAGTACTGTATTTGCATTTCAATTATTACAGTTACAATTAGTGGAACACTTGGTTATGTTAATCCATCATTGAACTAATACTCATATCTATACATCTTTTACACAATAAATAAATATGAAGTGTCTGTTTGTAATGTCAAAATAACAGGCTTTTACTAAATGCATATAAGCATAGACTTTCACTGGCATATATGCTATTTTTTTATCCCGGAGGCACGTTCCAGTGAGATAATGTCGTACATCCGCACGGGTTAAGACGCAGGCGGCAGCTAGTCATAGAATAAAAAAGTGTTTCTACATTAAGTAAAACGTCAAAATTAAAATAGTCATTACGGTTCAGTAATTTATAGTTTTCTCGTATACCTAGGAATTATGTTGCTGAAGGAACGTTTTATGGGGGTATTCCTCGAAACGCACAACCTTTCAAACGCACCAAATGAAACGTCGTCTATCGCTATCATTTATTACGAATCCTTCATGCTCTTCTCTATGTTTCATCGTTGATGCATTTCGAGGAATAAAATTATAATATTTTTATTAATTTTTTTTTTTCGAGGAATACTTTTGGTGCGTTTCAAAGTTGGTGCATTTCGAGGAATAACCCGTTTTATGTAGGTTTATTCCGTGACATTACCTGTATTTGAGAAGAATGGGATCTCTCTTGCTCCTTGTTATAAGTATGTGATTACAATTGTGTATGGGTAAGATCAATGCCATTGCCACATTTGATCGTCCTTTCTTTTGTTTAATGTGTTTATTTCTTTTTTTTTTTAAGTAGTAATCAACAGCTTCTTTTATTCTACTAAAACCAACAAATCACCTCAGTAAACGAACTATTTTGTAATACACCTTATCAAAAGCCTTTGTCAAATCAGTCTTTCCAATTGCGACTTAGAAATGGTGATCTATGGCTTCTACTGTTTTTTAGCGTGTCGATGGCAATCTAAATGGACTCGACCCAGAATCCGGGTACGTGTTTGGCGTCATCCCCCTACATCCATCAGTTCCTGTAACGTGCAGCTGACAGGACAGCACACATGATATTAAATGTCACTTTTCTAATTTTTTTTTTTTTGGAAATGTAAAAACATATTGATTGCGCTCACGATATTCTTACAACTCACCTTAGTCGTATTTAGTGAAATATGCACGTCAATTTTCACAAATGACGTCCATAGTACGTATGACACGTGTTTTTGGTCTTGGTTACGTGAATGCAGCCTCACACTTCGTAGAATACACGATTATATTAATAATAAACAATAGATACTATCGTTTTTGGGGTGGCAAGTCCTCAGTGTATTTTGATAGAGCGAGGAAATATTACATACAACATATCAACACCACTTGTCATTACACTCCAAATATACAATTTCTAATTTTCCTCGAAAATTAAGGACCTAATTGAACAATTTAAATACCTATATAAAACTTATTAAGCTATTTTCAACGTTTAACTTTACAGGCCACAACCAGGCCACGCCGTTTAGCTTTACCCACTCCATAAATCTTTTTCTAGAGAAGAAGTCCTCCTGGGGCCAGGACATTGCGAAGGGATCTCCAACACTAAGTATACAGACGATAGTCACACGATGGTCAACGTCAGTACGTACCTGCATGAGTAAGATAATCCGGCGTGTCCTATGAAACGCAGTAGTTTGTTCTGTAATACGCCTTTGCCACCTTACGATGAAGTACTCCATAGCACATAATTTTAAGTATTCATCATTTATAATCGAAACTACACCATTTACAAGTACATAATATAATAAAAATGTTCATTTTTTCATTTATATCGAAACCATATTTTAAACTTGGCAATATTGTAACAACTCCTTTTAAGTGTAACCAATTACACCTATATAAAATCAATAAAATACATCTATTATTGTGCAAACGACCGAACGAATCAATTTAACTTACAATTGAAATATATTGGAAATGTATTATTGCAAACAAAGTCTCTATATAATAAAGCAATTGTTATAAAACAAAGGACTCGTCAAATTGTCATCATTTTGGAGTCACCGAGTCACAGTGCGATGGGATCTCAGACGACGATACTCCTCATTTTTATTGGCCTGTCGGCTATACAGATAGTGAACGGACAGCTTTGGGAGTTCGGATCGGATAATATACCGACGGCTGTACTCATTACACAGTATAACGGAAAATTTTCATTTTTTCAAAAAGAACAACATATAAAATTAATTGTAAGTAGAATTTAATAGTTTCAAATAACATGACACGTTACTTTGTAGTTGTTCCAGTATCGTTAGTGAACTTAAGAATACTCGTAAATTAAAGTTAAAACCGGAAGGGTCTGGTTCTAGTTGAGGGAACAGATAAGCCCATGGCCATTCTTCAACCACAGCGTAAGACTCAAGAGAGAAAAAGCCTAATCCTGATCCCAATATGTATGACACAGCAGCATTGATAATTTTTTTTTTCAGGTACCTGCATGCCATATAGTAACATATGTAAATGTGCAAGTGGAGAATCGTTTTTCAAGTCCAACTGTTTATTACAACTACAAGACGAACATAGTAACGATACATTACAGCTTATGGCAAATTAGTCAATCAACATATACTATATCTGCAAAGGCTGTATGGCAACAGGGTTGTTACGTTCCACCAGGTCCACTGAGTCTACCGATGCCACCAGTAGGGATCCAACATGCCCCACAGGGCCAGTTTGCCCCACAGGGTCAATTTGCCCCACAGGGCCTGTATCCCCAACAGAGCCAGTTTGCCCTACAGGGCCAGTTTGCCCCACAGAACCACTTTCCCCCACGGGGCCAGTTTCCCCCACAGGGCCAGTTTGTCCAACAGGAAGATCAGTACCGACAAAGCCTAGACGATCCACAGCTCCAAGTCAACCCACAGGACGAACAAGATCCACAGGACTGACAGACCCCACAATAGGAATAGAATGGTGAAAGTAAAAGTAACAAATGATAAGAAAATATAATGGTTTTGTTGTACAAATTCCTTCTTTTATTGCGCAGCTTCATCTATAATGGTGGCATGGGCATATTTTATTAAAAATCGGTCAATAACGAGTCGCACTCGCGCACCGAGAGTTCCATACCATCATATGTTTTTAAACTTTTATCGGCGAGGCCTTTATTCGTTAGAGAATTTTAACACTGCGGCGTAAAATATTGCAGTTTAGGTCAGCGCCATCTCTTGACCGATAGTGGAACTAATGTAATTTTTGATGGTGATTTCTGAAAAGTGTGCTATTTAGAGACATCGTTTTATTTTTCATGTAATCTTTACATAAACTTCTATCACTTAGAATAATTCCAGATTTTTCTCTATACAAACTTCGGAGGTAAGGTATTTTTGTTTTTCATTTTTCATCAACTATGCGGCCTAACAGCGCTCTTTCTTTAGCCCCACTTCAAATTTATAAGACACCCTTTCAGTCACTGTTAAAAAAAACATTTATTTCTTATTTGAAAAACAGTTGGGCAAATGTCATCTAAAACTATTCCAAATTTCATGTTGAGAGCATTAGTAGTTCTTGAGATCCAGCTATGATAGACGGACAGACAGACAGACTGAGTCCCACCATAAAGGTTCCTTTTTCGGAATCCTAAAAAGTAATTTAAAAAATAAATCGGCTACAAAAAGAAATTACTTAACTCAAAATTATGAAATTAATTTCGGAAGTCGGTATTGGGGTCTGTATTTTAGTTTTTTTTTTTTTTGCCACCAAGTTCCGGAATTAAAGTTATTTCATAATTTTGAGTTAAGAAATTTATTTTGAAGTAGACGTATTTTTTTTTAATTACTTACATTTTTATTTCGTATTTTTTAGTTTTAAGTAAAAACTGGAATATTTTTTTGTAATAAATAGGTAATATTTGTGAATATTGCACTAGAATATTTGACCAAGGTTTTGAGATGTTTTCCCTTAGACACCACACCAGTAGCTCGTATCAAGAAACCAGGCCGTCACACTTACAAGTATTAGTCCATATCTTGGAAACTACTGTGCCACTTTTGATGAAACTTGCACTGTTCCCTATGTAAACGTAAGCCAAAAAAATGGTCACAATCCGATTAATAGTTGCGGAGAAATGCGTGGACAAACATACATACATAAATCTATAAAATTTTGTATATTTTTTTGGAAGCCCTAATAGATTGTCTTAAGTGAATATATTGCAGTTCCAATAATATTACATACATACGTGTCGAATTGATAATTTCCTTTTTTTAAGTCGGTAAAAACAACATTAGGTCTCACAGATACAAAACTTGCCCACATTCTAATAATGAAGTAACATAACATCACGCCTGTATTTCCCGAAGGGCTAGGTAGAGGTGCACCCATAGTACACCCACATTTCGCTACTTATTTAAATTCCATGTAATTTAGTCGAGGCTTTTGCCATTGACCGGGAAATCCAGACTCCGGTCTGCTACTGAGAAATTCCAGATGGAAAAACTTAATGATACTTTGCCAATCCAGGAATCAAACCCAGGACCTCATGCTCAGCAGTAGTGCTTGCAACCACTAGACCAACGACTATAATGAAGTATTGGCAATGAAGACTCAAACTCAAACTCAAAGCATTTATTTCAAATAAACCAATTATAGCCACTTTTGAATTGTCAAGGGTCGGTCAGTCAGAAAGATGAAGACAGTACTAATATACCAACAGCCGCGTCGTAAGCGTTGCTCGCCCCGGAATAAACATATGTAGACACCTTCATCTGTTCTACATGTATTGTGTTAGTAAAGATAATTGAGGTAGTCACAGATTTGGAGAATCAACTTGATAGGACTTTATAAAATGAAGCCAAAAGAAAATTTCTTGAGTCTAAATAGGTAGGTGCTACTATGGACTCAGTAGGCAAACGCCAAATCTCCAATAATGGCGTCGCGAGTGGTCGCGCCGATGGTAAAGACATAAGTCGATCAGGTTAGAGCATTGGAGAAATTCATAGTTAGCAACAAATATTCTAAAAGGTACATACTCTGTATTCGGCTTATTTGTGACCAATCACAAGTCATCGTGTAAGTTGACTAGCTGAAGACTTTTGATACTGTTTATTTTAAGTATTACCTTAATAATTATATTCTTAGAAAACATAATTATACGGAATTTGCTTTTAGGCTAATTTAAAGCTATTAAAAAGTATATTTAAGCTGAACTCTAACCAACGGAAGCGATTACTAGCCTTTTTTACAAGGAATACCAGTAGATAGCACTTTCGGACAAATATTGATTTTAAGTGAGCATCAAATAGATTTGGAGACAGTATAGCTACACACTTCTAAAGATAAGGTACCACAAACATGAATAGACTGTTACTCACTTGTTAAAGAGAACTCGTCTGTTATAATTACCCAGTTTTTCAGAAAAAAGTAAAACCACATAGTGTTTTCTTTATTTTTAGTCCAAAAAGAAAATCTTATATTTTGAGCTTGACTAAAACAATTTATTAAAAAAAATTATTATAACTAAAGAAGATAAACGCGTGAACCAGTCACGCATCTTTTTTTATTGTTTTATTATTAATATTTTACACAAGCACTTAGTTCGAGCGATTTTGCTTAAAGAATAACAATTAACGGAAAAAATGTACCCGCATTTTCATCAAAGCATACCAAATTCAACACTAAGAAATACAAATTTACAAAATATTACAAGGCCTATTACATTATTATACACGATTTCTCGGGCCCTGTCTGTAGTGTGCCCTGCCTACCAGTTAGGGCTCCGTTTATTACACTTACGCTAGAAATCGCTTCCTGCCTTAACTAATTCTCAGTCGTTAGGTGAAAATGGAAACTACAGGTCTAGTATTATGGCGCCGACTTTACCTAAACGTTAAAAAATCGGCTCCCTGTTTCCCTGTCTCTTATTACACTCCACGATCGACAGTGCGACAGGGAAACAGCGGGGCAATTGCGTAACACATTATCAATCGGAAACAGTTTCATTTTGACAGTTCAACAACATTCAATGCGTTATTTACGTGCTGAGCGGACAAATTTTTCAAACTTATGAAGCAATGGATTAGCAATTTGCTTCAAAATGATTCCGATTCCGATTGATAGTTTGTTACGCAATTAGGGTGCAGGTCTTATTACTTATTCGTAGAAACAGGTAAGTCGTTACCACTCGGTCGCCCTGTTTAGGAACCCTGACTCCCTGTTTCTAATTACACTACTCTGTCCCTACGGGCAGGGCCCGAGAAATCGTGTAATGTAATAGGTCTTTTACATTAAACAAAAAACTGAGCTACTTAATCAATTTTACTGAATCCGAACTTGGTAACTAACAACGTGTAGTGCTATGTATGATTAAATTAAATGAATGTTTAACATTGTGATTACAAAGGCTTAAAACTAACAGGAAAGTTATAAGAAGTGTGGGCTCGTTGAATCGGGTTCACTTATTTATATAGTCGGTAGATTGTAGTGCAATGGGACCTCACACGATATCTGTACTTTGTATAGTCCTGTCGGCTGCACAGGTTGCATTTGGCGAGGTTTGGGAATTCGGAGATCTTAATACTCCAGGAAGTTTAAGCGTCGTCTATAAGGAAGGTCACATGGGACTATTTGAACACACTAAGAAAGTTAAACTAGCTGTAAGTAATATGGTTCACAATACTAACCTCAAGTATTTTTCAGACTGCCGATTCAAAAAATGTATTCTTTGGTTTGATTCGGCGTACCAATAACATATATTTTTCTGGTGACATCTGTTTTCAATGGTATTTAATTTTTCTACCTTAAGACGTCAACGTAGTATTTTTTTCTTCACATAACCAACGAAAGTTTCTGCTATTTTTGCCCTTGTTCTTAAAGCTAAAATTCTTAAAAACATAAAAATGCGTATAATCCATCATAAAAAAATCTCATTTTGTATTAATAAATTAATCTAATGTAAAAGAAATTCATAAATTTTTATAAAGGTCAAATTAAATTAGCTAGTGAAACTCTGCAGACACGATGGGTATCGACTTCTCGTTTATCATTCACATTGGAGAAATATGCCTAAATATCAAAATAAAAATTCTGTAACTACCGTCAACATAACATCTATACTTATAATAAATCTGTAGAGAGGTCAATTCTGTACATGAAATATATTTCCAAAATAACTATCAGCGGGTGATTAGTGATCGTTACTGACGCCAATAATGCAATCAGTAAAATTTATGTCTGTCTGTCTGTCTGTCTGTCTGTATGTTCGTTATAGAAACAAAAACCACTCGACGGATTTCAACGAAACTTGGTACAATTGTTCTTCATACTCCTGGGCAGGTTATAGTATACTTTTCATCACGCTACGATCAATAGGAGCAGAGCAGTGAAGGGAAATGTTGGGAAAACAGGATTTCTTTTTAGGTGAAGTAGTAATAGGTTAGTAGTAGTTAGTTAGTAGTAGGTAAGTGTTGGTTAATTTATGTTCAGTTTTTTTTTAATATTAAGTAGGTAAAAGCGTAGGTACTTTTATTAATTATAGGTATAGGTATTATTAATTATAGTAGTTATAGGTATTTAGTTTTAAGTGAAGTAGGTTTTATTATATATTATTTTATATATTAGACGTAGTTATATATTTTTAGTTATTCAAGTCCCAAGCGGACGCCGGCGTCTGCCCGCTATTGTCTTGAAAAACGCGTTGAATGAGAAATACGCGTTCTCAAGAATCGGCAGAAGAAAGAGCACATCGGTTAAACTCTATGAGAGTTAGTGCCTCAATTTCCGGAAGTCATTATTCCACGCGGACGAAGTCGCTGGCAAAAGCTAGTCACTAATATATTAAACGCATTCATTACAGGTACCACAGTGTTATGTATTGACATACGTGAAAGTAGAAGTCAAAAATCTAATTTCAACTCCAGAGGTGCAATTCAACTCAAAGACAAATGTAGTGACCATCCACTACGCCGCACTGTCAAGCAGTCTTTCGTCGTTCGAGATAATTGGCAAGGCTGTATGGATACCGGGATGTACCGCCACTCCTGGCTGGACGCATTATGGTTAACTGAAAACTAATTGAACATACAAAAACGAATCAGTGTCGCCTGTCAGTGATAGATGTAAAACTAAATATTTGTAAGAACATTTTAAAATAAACAATGATAATTATGTGAAACTATTTTTTATTCTTCGCTTAACAATAAAACCGTCAAAAAGATCACCACCAGACCAGACATCACATTTTTTTTATTAATTTTACTTAAATTGCGATTCTGTCCAAAACCATCTAGTAGATTTATCTTTGTTCATCTTAACCCTATAGCAGTCCATTCTTGATCATAGACCTCTTCAATCTCAAGCCACTTAACTCAATTGCCAGTCACTCTCATCCAGCTGCTACCAGACACTGCGAAGATCATCTCTCCTTGGTAGAGCTGGTCCACAAAGTCACAGTCGCTCAGTAAGCAATGAGAAGAGCAATTTTGAAGTTATTATTTTTATTTACCTTTTCCTCATTGTTTGGGCCTGTGTCACCATTAAACTATAAGCTAGATTGCATTTGCAAATTTTGCTTTAAGCGGCACAAATTCCACAGTAAAAAACACAAAAATGTTACATTTTACAAACGGATAGAACGAATCAATTATTATTTCGCTTGCAATCGGAGGGTGTAATATCCGTATATTATTACGCACAATCAAAATTAATTTACATATAACACCAATGCGAGTTAAGTCAAATTTAAAATTACCGGGGTTTAAAAAGTGTTAGCTTGTGGAGTCGTTATTATTAGTGTAGGTAAGTAATCGGTTGATCGTAGTGCGATGGGATCCTACACATCACTTATTCTCAGCATCATTTTGTCGATGTCTGTTACACAAATCGTACAGAGCGAACAATGGAAATTCGTTATTTCTAGTACTCAGGGCAGCGTAATAGTCGCTCATACTGAAGGACAAGAAGAAAATTAACTTAGCGGTAAGTATAAGTCACAAATGGATTCAGAAACCTGCATAGATATTTACAACCAATCGATATTTTTGGCGCAGCTGCGAGGCACACTTTCCTGTTAATTTCTTACATCGGACTTTACACTTTTTATTTGATTTTTATCTGATGTATGTTTTTGGTGTATTGTGTGTCTGTTAGTCTGTGCTAAATAAATGTATCTATTTTCTTTCTTTCTTCTTTATATTCCTCTTTGCACAATTGAACATCAATCAATGTTATCGAAGGAGTCCTCTAAACGCTTTTCACAGATATTTACTAAACCCGAAAATTTTATCAGTTTAAGAGTTGAATTTTCCATCGCCAGGTAACATTTATTCGAGGAATAAAATTGACGTTCGACAGTTTCTGAATGAAATAACCATGAAATAACTGTCAAAATTTCAAAATGATTCCTCGAATAAAGTTATCAGATGATTGAAAAATCAGCTCTTAGTCAAATAAACGACCGCTTTTCTTCCGACAGCTATTTGCTGTCGGGGGCAAGGCAAATCAGGTAATCGAAAATGTGTAATTTTCGACACGACAGCCTGTGGAATAATTATGTAGCAATGCTGTACTAAATTATTGAGATCTGTAAGTTTGAAATATTGTTGGAGCCATAACAAAAGTATACTTGCCACCACAACTCATCGTCATCATTACAGCCAAAAAACGTCCACTGGACAATTGGACATACATAGGACTAGACATCCCAAGCAGCGCCACTTCGACCGGTTCTGTGCTTCACAACTCACGAGACAACCATAAGCCCAGCGGTTACAAAAATTCTGACAATATGTAACTTAGTAAAAACATCTGTAATGATGCTCACATAACAAAACAGGTTTGGTCCCATAATAAAAGTTGTTTGTTATCATGAGTACAATCACGTGTTTAGGTATCGGTCACTAATTACCAGTCACCCTATATATGGTGTTAAAAAATTAACCAGACAAATTTTAAGAGGTGCTTTAAACCATCGAACTGAACAACTTTCACTATGGGACCAACTCTGAAATCACGAAAAAAAAAACAGCTGTTTAATACAAAACTTCAATACCTACTTGACCAAAATGTAGGAAACAGCTGATTTTTTTTTCGTGATTTCAGAGTTGGTCCCATAGTGAAAGTTGCTCAGTTCGATGGTCCAAAGCACCTGTTAAAGTTTGACGGGCTAATTTTTTAACACTTTGTATAACTATGTAATGATGATCACATAATATAACGCCTATGATCCCAGAAGTGTTACAGGTACCATAGTACCCATATTTCGGCAGTTATATTACAGTCCCATGAATAAGGAGCGAGCCTGCTGCCATCAACGGAGCACAAATCCAAACTCTGACGGACTGTTACTGTGAAATTTCAAATGAAAAAATTCAATAACACTTTGACCGACATGGGAATCGAACACAGAACCTCAAATTAATCACTAAACCAACAAACGATTTCTTACAGGTTCCACAATGTTACGTAATAACATAGGTATGTAAGTGTGCAAATCGATAACTTGATATGAAGCCCGAATGTGGATTATAATACGCATATGAGTGTGGTTACTACTGCCTACAAGCTATGGCAACACAGCCCCTCGATCTATGACATAGTGGCGAAAGCCGTGTGGAAGCAGGGCTGCATTATATATCACCAGTGCAACAACAACGCGGCAGGCCTCTTTCATAAGAATTTTCCTGTTCATGAAAATAGACTGTTAGCACAGGCTCGCACGGGCACGCTTTTTACACGCACTTGATTTTCAACGAACTGCTTAGCACCGAGAGTTGAAAATACAACAGTATATTTTTGTGAAGCGCTGGGATGCGCTCCGTTGGATAGTCAATGTTCGTCTGAACACCGAGAGTTGAAAATCCAGTGCGCGATAAAATTCCGCCGCGACATTTTTACGTGTGTGCGAACGTACGACAAATTCAAATGCAAAATGTTTTTTACTATTTAAAAAATATTATTACTTACGTTACAATGGTTTTCTTTTCAATAGTATCTAAGTCCCTTGACTACAGGATTAAAAGTGGAGTATAATCAATCCACCATTACTAATTTGTTGCATGTTAGTAATTAAAACATTCCGAGACTCTAATTTCACGTAAGTAATTCTTTAGCTAACAAATCATAATTTCACAGTTTATGCTGTGACATCGGTTTTGTGATTGCACTAATCAATTGCATCATTAAAAAACAGGCAAAGTGCGTACCGGACAACGCACAATGAAGGATTCCGTAGTTGGGATGAATTTATCCCAAGAACAAACTTAACATTACCTATAGTTTAAAAATATGTGCTCCCATACATCGATATACGTCACGATCAATAATTTAACTGCAAACATAAGATTGAAATTTAAAAAAATATATGATATGTAAAATAACACTACAAAGTAATGATTTTCGAACTTTTTTCTTTACTTGTGCTGTTAAACTTTGCTTCTTATCAAATTTCGTAATTCTAGATCAACGGGAAGTAACTTATAGGCTTTGATTTATTTGTGAGTATCAAAATATGTCGCATAAATGGTCGTATTTTTTATTGCGTTGACTTAAAAGCTTGATTTCCTTCTTGGAGTTCCAAGGGACCGTATTACATAAACCTACAAATTTGATATTTCAACTTCATACCTCCAGGCGTTCAAACTCGTGACGGACAGACAGATAGACGAACGGACGGACAACGAAGTGATCCTATAAGGGTTCTGTTTTTTTTCTTTTGGGGTACGGAACCCTAAAAAATAAGTAATTAAAACACGGTATTGACGGTTGTATATTAATTTCTATGGACTCTTTACAACGACTAATTTATTTATGGAGATCTGCTTCGTAAAAGTGATGCTTAAAAATCTTTATAATTCTCCTGAATCGTAGGCGAAGTTGATCGCATGCGAACAGTGCAACATGCATGATAACGTTGACTGTTTGTGACTCTTGATGTCGCTAAAGACAAGCTATACGATGGCATTCGAATTCAGAAAGAAACAATCGAGCATATTAACATCGCTAACAAAAGGACAGCGCTTTAGACATTAAACTGACACCACCTCACAAGTCATAACCTTCAACAAGCCTTCCATCAGGTGCGACTTAAATATCTACTCCTGTTTCAAACTACGAAAGAAAATAATTTAAAAAATAATAATTTAATTTTAATTAAAATTTGATCGTTATTCGGGAGTTGGACTCCTTTCATAAAGATAGTCCTTGGCAGCTCTGGACAGAGGTGGGGAGTAGGGAGGCCTTTGCCCAGAATTGGGACCAATAAAAGTAAATTTTAAAAATTGATCATACCTGTTGTTTAGAAGCTCTTGTCTTTATTTAGCTTTATAAGGGAGGGGTACCCCACGGACGTGACATTGGCCCTATAATTATTTTGTAATATCTAAAGAGATATCTATAGATAGCAGAGTTGTGGTCCAGTGGTAAAGGTCCCGAGTTGTAGGTCGTGGGTTTGAACCCACGTCGTATTTCGTGTAAATTATTTCATCACCACTACTCTGAAATCGGTGTAGGAAAACATCGTGAGGAAACCGGCACGTCCTATTACCAAAAATTCGAAGAGTGACATCTACCAACCCGCACAGAGCCCGCGTGGCCCACTCCCTCTCGAAGAGAGGAGGCCTGTGTCCCAGCAGTGGGAACATTAAAGGCTGATTATGCAATATTTAAACAACGAATCTGTCTAGTATACTATGGCGATTTGCCTAACTATTTGGTAATAGGATGGTTTATTTTTTACATAATATGTATACTTACTTGCTTTTTACAATGATGATCGCAAATGGCATTTTGGATAACTTCTATACGTTTGAAAATATGCTTGGTAAGGTATATTTAACAGATAATAGCCAAAAATGTATTCTGGTGACGAAACTTCTAACATTTATTTATTTATAATAATAGCCTCCCCGACCGATTTCGGTCCCGGTGGCCAATCTCAATGGAGATTAGCCAGGTACGCAGGAGATATTATAGTGCACAAGTGTGTGCGCAGACACAGGTGCACTCTCTCTTCCCTCACTCTCATAGTCCGATGGGACGGCAATCCGACACGACCGGAGAGAGATCAGGCGCAGGACCAACGGCTTAACGTGCTTTCCGAGGCACGGGGGTATTAAACCGCCAACTTCCAAACTCCGGACTGTTACTGAGAAATTCCTAATGGAAAAACTCAATAACACTTTGTCCGACCCGGGAATCGAACCCAGGGCCAGGACCAGGACGCTCAGCAGTCACGCTTGCAACCACGAGACCAACGGGGCAGTATTTATATACTCCTACTGGATCGCCATACAGCAATAACAACAACGGAGCAAAACATTACTTTATGTGTTGCTTCATCCATTTCCAACATACATTTTAATACAAAGACAAACTGTAAGTTTTTTTATTAGAATAATATTGTACGAATTTACGAACATTTTCAATAGGCACAACTAATTACACCGTCAAAATATATGAAATTATATGGAGCAAACAATTTGAACGAATCAATTTTATTTGCTTTGCATATTACAAAGCATTACAGTGAATATAACAATTACATGAATCTCTAAAATGAAGTACTACACTCTACAGCAGTAAGATTAAAACGTTTTATTTACAATTTAAACGCTGGGAGCTTGTCGATTATTCGTCACAGAAGCAGGTTTTAATGCAATGAGTTTACAAACCACTCTTATTCTTTGTATCGCTATAACTACACATTTTGCTTTTGCCGAAGTGTGGGAATTTGGTGACAATGCTCCGAGCAGTAGAGTTGTATCTCACAGTCAAGGTGATATATCACTATTAGAGAAAACAAGGACTATACTCTTAACCGTAAGTACAATATCAGATTTTCCTAATCACAATAATAAATATTTTGAGTACAGTTTAGGAATATTTTCCATCTTTTTTGTTGTTGAATTTGAATTGAATTATACGGGAGGATTTTATTTTCTAACTGTAAATCATTTTAAAAACCAAATCAATCACGAATAATAAACAGCGTAACAACACCTACATAAAGTTTATTTTGAAGTTATCTTAAACAAGTCTTCTCAAGCACACAAATATCTATATGTAGTGTCCTTTCTTACAATCTTTTTTCAGGTACCAGAATGTCACGAAATAGATTACGTCAGAGTTGAAGTGAACAACATGTTATCGAATCCTGCTGTATATTACAACAAATTGACACAAATTGTGACCATCTCTTATAAACCGCTGCAGGTCAGCATGTCGACGTACGATGTAATTGCGAAAGCCCAGCAGAAAGAAGCATGCAAGAACGCATCTGTACCCGCTGCAAAATCAGACACACTGCAATTAGTGTATGGCAAATAAAGCAAGCTTCTGGATAAAAAAGCAAGAGGGATAAAAAAAGCAACATTTAGGGATAAATAAAAATGTCCTAAGCAGTACACAGATGTGTTTAATTTCCCTGACCTTAAAATTGCTTATAGCATCAAATTCACAAACAAGTTTTGTGTGAAATGCTTCCATAAATTAGCTATTTTGAAAAAATAAATTTATATGAATACTTCTTTACACAAGTTTAGGGCGAATAAAGACTATTCTGTCACGGCTATAGTAAAAAGAAAATATTTATGACAACATCTTCTTTCAAAGTTGACTGAGAAGCATGAGCCATGAACTGGCATGAATGCTCACCAAAAACAAATTATAAAAGTGAATTTTAAATATCATTAGCTCTTTACACACTCAATAGAATCCATAGTTTCTGTAGCAGTGAACCATGCATCCTGTACGAGAAAGAACATGCGACGAATTGTTGGAAAACCCGCTCTTGAAGACTCCACCGCCCGAACCTGAGAAGCCCAGGCCACCGCGCGTGCGCAAGCCACGCGTCTTTAAACTTGTAAGTTGTAACCTCATCGTTATTTATAAATATTCAAATAAAATTAACACCTTCCTAATTTGTTAGTAAATCTTAATCGTCTTACTTCACAGCCGCCAAGATTTTCGTTAATACCGATAGACTTCTACCAATGCTGGTGTAATCATCTAAAAGAGGTAAATCGTATGAAGCTGTAAAAACTGTTTTTTTAAACTGTAGATATTTCGTCATTGCTTGCATCAACAATGGTTTTATAGTACCTACCAATACAATATCCATACATACAAGTATCATTCACCACTACGTGACATTTTTTGTTCCCTGTCACACCCCGTCACGTCCCATCGCCTGCCCGCGCTATTGTATCGTTTTCACTCGGTGTTGTTTCTGACTTTTTTGTTTTTGCTTGTAAGGGTCCTAGCGTGATGTTAAATAACCTATACACTTCCTCAAGAATTGGACTATCAAATGCATTTTTTTTTAATACGTCCTGTATTTATAGATAGGTACTAGAGCGTTCACACATTATTATTAGTAGGTATAGATTACACTTGACAAGTTTTATTCTGGTCTAGTTGCAAATGGCGAAGCATAAAGTCGACGATAGCCCGCCGGAGCTTTTTCCGGAACTGTACTTGAAGCCTCGAAGGCTGGACTACTACGCGCGGCAGCTGGAAGAGAACATGAACGTTAACAAAGATCTGCTCAAGAGGATCAATCATATACAGAGGACTGGAGTAGGTTTTTAGCTATAGGCTAGTTTCCACCATCAATAAATTGAAAATCTATTTAGTCCGTCAGTTAGAGTATTGGAAAATAATGGACACGTATTTTTTGTTTTTGTAACTCAATGAATATTGACAAAGATAAAACGCATCAAAACTCGGGAGTGGGGGCTCGTGACGTCGGAACGCACTAAAAATTATACCAAGGTGTGACGTATTGAGAATTTTAAAAGCGTCGTATCTTCGTCAATTTTGGTTTACGTAACAAAAGAAAAAATACGGGTCAAATATTTTTTGATAATCTAACTGACGGACTAATTAGATTTTTCAGTTGACAAGCCTACTGTTCAAAATATGGAAAACAATGTTCTGCAACATGTTAATATATAGTACAATCTTGTCGTCTTTAAGAGACAAAAATAGCAAGTAAAGATGTACTGCCATGAGGCTGTAGTTTCTATTAGATGAAGTTAGGTACATCCCATGACAAGAGGCGGTCTTGTTATAAAATCAAATATACAGAATCCAAATGAATTTCTCCGAGAGGTAACGGGAGTACCCCACCAATAAGATGCGCGAAGTTAAGACGTGACGTATATTTCCAGGGGTATGTGGACTGCTGGTCGCCTGAACCTAACAATAAGTACAATAAGCTGCTCTGCAAACAACGTCAACGAGGACTGACCGAAATAGAGAAGTCCAATTTATATTTCTACTCCAGACTACTCAGTGCTGTAAGTTGTTCTTTTTGTTCATAGTTATTAAATATTCATCTATTGTTGACTGCCTAGAGAGGCCCGTGGCTAAATAATAACAGCTGCACAGGTCGATCGATCAGGTTAAGCTACGCTTGCCGCGGTTGGTCTGTGAATGGGTGACCATCTTTACATACCGTGACCCCTCCGTGCCTCGGAAAGCACGTTAAGCCGTTGGTCCCGGCTGTCATTCATGGATCTTTGACGGTCGTTACAGGTAGTCAGAAGCCCGAAATTCTGACAACCAATCTTACCAAGGAATATCGTATTACCCAGTAACTGGATTGTGGAGGTCAGATAGGCAGTCGCCCCATGTAAAATACTGGTATTCAGCTGCATCCGGTTAGACTGAAAGCCGACCCCAACATAGTTGGGAAAAGGCTAGGCAGATGATGATGAAGTTGACTGCCTCGATGGTCTAGTGGTCGCAAGCGAGCCTGAGCCTGAAGTTCTGGGTTTGATTCCCGGTTCGAGCAAAATGTTTGGGTTTTTCTATGTAGAATTTCTCAATAGCAGCGCGGAGTCAGTATTGGTGCCCGGTTGATGGCAGGTTTGCTACCTGTTACTATAGTTGCACCTCTAACCTTTCGGGAAATAAAGACGTGGTGTTATGTTTTATGTTATGTCTTCTGGATGTTGTCTTGTTGGATCTATTGTTCGTGGCGACCCTTAATATCCTTAAGGGAGTTTACGACGTACGGCACTTCATACATACTTTCAAGCCCTTGTTTTCCGAAATGAATGAACTGATTTTAATGAAACTTCATACGCGTAAGTAAGCAGGATACAGCGGTCTAAAAAGTTAGTTAAGAACATTTTCGAAATGTCTTATTTTAAAGAAATAACTGGAAGTCTGTTTCTATGGAAACTTTAAAATCGGTCTAATTTGGGAATAACACAATTTTTGGAAAATGTTCGTAACTTTCTTTTTAGACCTTTGTATCCTGCTTATGCCTATGAAGTTTCATTGAAATCGGTTCATTCATTTCGAAATACAGGGGCTTGTAAGTTTGTATGAAATACCGTAAGTCGTTAACACTCTTAATCGGTCCAATATTTACTGATAACATGTAACCAATGATTTCCTGCTGCCTTTGCTGGTATCTAATCTTCTTTGCCGGGGCTCTGTCTCGCATAGGGTCTTGTATTAGCATTTTTATACCGAGGGATGGCTGTTTTGCCTGGTTTTGGATGTGACGCAAATTTTCTCCCAAGTTGTTATTTTTTTTGTGTTCTTTCTCTGCGTCATGTTGACCACAAATAAACCTATTTTGTTTTTTTTTTTGTCTCGTAATTGTGTACGTGTAATAATATCATAAAAAATGTTTCAACAGAGATCGGAACAGCTACTCACCCGTGAATTGGATGCAGAATGGAAGGAAACAAAACATAAACTTATTTTAGGCGCCTCGTGAGTACCTATAAACCGTTCGCGCTAAGTTTGCCGCTGACGAGGTGACGTTACTTAAGGGGTATCGTCAACAAAAAATAAAAGATATTTAAGTTTTTATTATTGCGCTTGCTATAGAGTTGATTACGGTTCTGAGAGGGCGACTCGAGCGGCGTGGTAGGCGGTTGGGGGAGAAAATGCGAATTCCACGGAGCAGCAAACTTAGCGCGAACAAGTAACACCTTACAATTCCAGGTCATCCTTTTCAAATCTATAATACGTTCTGCTAAATGTCGGTGCTGATTTTCAGATTACCATTCATTTTATTCAAGATTGGTAAAATTGATCGTGATATAAAAGACCCCTCGTTTGATAAACCTATACACGTCGTCAGAACTAAGTAAGTAAATACTTATGTATTTAGTTTAACACAATTTCAACTTTGGTACTTACATTGCTGTTGTACGATTAGTTTTTGCTTGAAGCAACCTAGCGGCGACCTTATTGTAAGGAGAGTAAAGATCACAATGATTTTGACAGACTTGTCAATGGCAGCAACCCAACAGCAACCTTATAGGAATGACAATAAAGATCACTATGATTTGGACAGTGATGCAAAATCAGAGGTAAAATAACTGTGAACGGACTGTACAAGGATCTTTTGGCGCTAGAACGATGTTGGTAAAGATCTGTGCAATAATTATTGTTTAAGTTTATTGAAGAAATAATTAGTATAGATTTTCTTCATAAGTCGACAAATTAACTAATTCCTAGTTATTTAGGAATGATTAAAAGAAAATCTAACCTACCCAAGTGTGTGCAAAATTTTCGAGCTCGCTTCGCTCGCTCTTGCATTCTATATTGTCATAGGTAGTTGCTTGTGCTTTCCTGCATAAGTCGACAATGTAACTCCTATTTCTGCTTCCAAATATAAAACAAAACCTAAACAACGCCGACATGTGTTGTTGAAATTTTCGAGCTCGCTTCGCTCGCTCTTCTAAACCTACATAATCTACTGTCCTGGGTGCTTACTCTTGAATTTAATTCCGATAGATCGACATTGGAATTGTGACGTTTCGTACTCTTGAGTCCGATACTAGCGCCAAATGGTTTTTTTAAATTGGGTGTCCATTTTGGGGAACTAAATGGAATTAAGATCGGGCTTGGCGTGGGGTAAACGGTACTCTTGAGTGTATTTTGACAGCTGTGTATTGCGTCAATATTGCGTTGGGATAGTTTGTTGATTGTGATTTTTCCAATAACAAATGTGTAACTTTTTAGCAATTATTATGCGTTTTGAAGTGCTTTCAGTCGGTAATATGTATATAATATGGCACGATAAGCAGTAATATATAGTGTTTCACATAATTCCCATAAATCAATTAAATAAAGACGAGATGAACGTCGGATGATGCGTTTTAGGGACAAAGCGTTTTCTATGAATGAATACGAATTTAAAGCAAATTATAGAGTGAGCAAGGATTTTATACCTCTTTCGTATTACATAACAACATTTATAAATCCTATTTCTATACAATAAAAACTTTTTAGAACAATAACTTACTAAAGTCGGACTTCGGCATGTTTTCATTATGCAAAATTCTTTCTATCTCTAAAACCCGTGAACCAATTTACAAAATTCAAACAGGAATATCAGTTTTAAACATAATCCTCTCATTTGACACTAAAATCATGCAAATATTCCAATAAACAAAAAACCTCGTTTTCAAGTTACTTAGGTAATTATTCCATAATTTTTCATCATACATTAAAATTCTTCGTTAAATATTCCTATCAGATTCGAATACAAAACTAATATTAAAAACAAATTAGAAACCTAATTAGAACAGTACAATACACTTAAATCTAATTAGAAAATCAAAATCTTACTCAGTAAAACAGTAAAGATGCGCCTGCGGTTATATAACTATCATATTCTATCACTTTTACACTTATTATAACTTATTTATCACTTCACTCGTATTTAACTCAGTCATGTTCACTATTCACATGCACGTTCGGCGTTCGTTACAAAAACACTAATTTGTATAGAAGTTATTTATCTATTTAAGTACTTACGACTTGTTTAAAACTAATATTAGTTAAATAACATAACAGACAGTAATTATTTCTTACTAAAAAAGAACCAAACGCGAACAATATGGTTAAACAAACTCATAGTTCAAATTCATTGGAGAACTTGTTTGTAAATATAATACGCAGTCTTTTTTTTTTGTAGTGTAGGCAACGATCTACCGCATGCAGCCAAAGTCATGGTAAATTTTATGATTTTAATCGTTTCCTTACGTCCAAATTAATTAAATACGTTACAAATAATCAATTATACAACTATTTATATCATCATTATTTATTAGCCTTGTTATTTAAAGGATAAAACATTTTAAATGCATAATACCGGTTTATCGTAATGAGTTGAACCACACTATTGCAACCCGTCACATAGCTAACTTCACATGTATCAAAATAATAGCGGATCAATGTCAATTTAATTTCAATGTTGACAATATTGTTTTCAAGAGTACCGAATCACGTGACTGTAAAATTAACATTGGAATCATATTGGTATTATATTAAAATTAGTTTCAAGAGTAAGCCCCTGTACCTACTATTTATCAAATATACTGTGACCAATTTGGCAGCATTATTAAGTACCACAACCGCGCTGCTTCTAAAAAAAATATGATGGAAAAACCTGATAATACTTTGTCTGTCCTGGGAATCGAACCCAGGACCTCATGCTCAGCAGTAACGCTTGCAACCACAAGACAGCGAGGAGATATACCTTCTTGAAAATATTCCTCGGCAACCATGGTGACCAACGCCCCCAAGATCTTGGCCTGCGACCGCGCCTGACCTCACCCTTCATCCCCGCTGACACGCGAATTTGTCACTGCGCAGCGACTTGCCTCATGTTCCGAGCCGCCATAAAATATAAATCGGACTGTACTTTTGTAAAAAATACTTATCTATCATTACAGGGTGTCCATGGACATCTGGGTCCGAGGTGGTTCGAAGATCGGTAAAGTAATGATCGAGCTTTTCACTGATATCGTGCCGGAAACTTGCAAATTATTCTTGACCCTTGTCAAGGGCACTAAAACTGGTCATGCTTATACTGGCACCAGATTCTTTAGGTTAGTTATATATCTTCTTCTTAATATCCGCACATCCACTCGCTGACTGATTAATCACGAAATCTCAAGAACCTTTAAACCTAAAAACTTAAAATTTTACACTTGTAAAATGTAGGTATGTTATTTATAGGTACGGTTTAGGTGATCTTTGTTTTTAGAATAGTACCTGATCTGTTCTGCTGCGGTGGTGACGTCGTGAAAGACAATGGTTTCGGATTGTACGTGCAGCCTTCAACTGAAGAAGGAGAGATTGCTGAACCTATGTGTGCTGAAAGCCGTGACTTGAATCATACTGTACCAGGTAAAGAGCTAACGATTGAGTAGTTTTATGAAGGGTCAATTAAGCCATTATAATTCCGTAACTTAGACAATATAACTCTGGAGAAGGCATAAGCGCAATATTCTGAACAAAAAAGTCTGTCTTTTTTGACGGGAGACGCGGTAGCTTTATATACTACAAAAAAAAAACAAAAGCTGCTCGCCTGGAAAGAGAAGTCCGTGCCATCGATTTTTTTATCGATATATATTCGGAATTTTTATTTTTTATGTTACTTTCTCTATGTTCCGTAACGAAAAAGGAAGGCGCTTTTCAAGCCATTTACGAGCTCCATCTCTCTCTAAACGTCACATAACTACCCCAGAATGGGTGCTGGTTTGTTTTAGGGAAGATCGTAGTGTACCTCCGCATTTGCTGAAGCCGTCCTGGTGGTCTTAGCCGCCCCTTCGATTACAAAACACATACCTATCATATTTTGCCCTTCGTGGCCGTTTTGACTTTTGTAACAGCAAAGCAGCCCGCCTTGGGCTTCGTATTCGATCCTAAATATTATAAAGAGGAAAGATTTGTATGTAAGTGTTTGTAACGAATTGGCTCGAAAAGTACTAGACCGATTTTAAAAATTCTTTCAACATTTGAATGCTACATTATCACTGATTAATATAGGCTTTTTTGTTTTTCCACCCGTGCGAAGCCGGGACGGGCCGCTAGTAATAGATAAATACTATCAAAGCCTGTTCCTGAGCGCAAATAGTTGTTCATGGTGGTAGAGCCCACCTACGTATGGTTCAAGACCAAGTAAATAGTAAAAAGTCTACGAGATTATCTGTGACTTATGTCAGTATAAAGTTTTTTTACAAGGAGGTGTACTACTACTTACAGGTGTATTGTCTATGGTGGTTACTTCTAACGATGAGGTTAGCGGCCAGTTCAACATTATATTCAAGCCGTTGCCACAGTTCGATAATAAGCACGTGGTGTTCGGAAGGGTAAGTCGATTTTTTTTACTTTTGAAGAACGTGTTGGTTGTCTTTTTCGTGTTAGTAGTGAAAATTATTTAAGTATTTTTGACCCTTCCCATAAAACAGCTTATCTATCATTTGAGCAAGTAAAATCCCAATGCTTGTTCCACCAAGTAATTTTAAGATTGCAGACGGCTTAGGTCCGTACTAATATTATAGTGTGAAAGTAACTCAGGCAGAGTTACTAGCCATGTCTCATGTCTGTTGCGTTTTTAATTATAGGTTTAAATAGGAAAATCCCAAATTCACGCATCCAGAAATTAGTTTAAAATATGAACTTCGAACTTGTATTTGGAACGAAACAATTTGAACTGACTGAACTGTGTGACCATAGATAGTAGCAGGGCCGCCTCCAACATTGGAACGAATCAGCGCGCTAGGGCTGCCCCTCGGCACCACCACATCGGACTGTATCATCCGCTCCTGTGGCTGGTTCACCCGCACTGGTCAATATCGTGAGGGCCTTCCTAACACCATCAAGTTTCCACCAAGACGAAAACAGAAGAAATGAGGCGAAATCTTTAAGTACCTATTTTCATTTTGCCAGATGTGTTAAAACATTTTTTAATTAAAATTTAAAGACCAATTTGTTTTTGTTTTGTAGGTAAAAAGAGATCATGCATGAAAATAAAGCTTTTAAAAACATAACAGACTGCAATCACATTTTTATTGCAAAAATATAGTTATATATATAAGTAGAAAAGTCTAAAACACACGACACGAATCAAACAAATCACTAGTACACATTCATAATCGTACAACTAATACTCGATATTCTTCTACAAGTCAAGTCCTTAACTCATGGTCTTGTCATTGTGTGGTCATCATTCTATCTTCACGAACAATCCGCAAGATAATATCAGAGCCAGCAACTGAAACAGAGGAATTAATCATTATCATCATCATTTTAGCCGAAGGATGTCCACTGCTGGACATAGCCACCTAGATAAGCCCCCAAGCATCGCCACTTCAGCCGGTTCGCATCCAGCAGATTCTGCGGCCTTAAAAAGTCATCAGTACGTCTTCCGGTAGGCGGTTGCCGCTTCAGAACCTTTCGGCCCACTGCCACTTAAGTTTGGCAAATTGTCGGGCTATGTCGGTTACCTTGGTTCTCCTACGGATCTTTTCATTTCTGAATCGTTCGCGTAGGAAAACTTCAAGCACAGCCCTCACTAGAGCCCATTGAAATTAAACTAAGTTGATAAGCGTAACAATGCAAATATGAGATGTTTTAAACTTATTTTGGTTCAAAATCATGTAGGTTACGCGTAGGAATGCTTATATTATACCGTTACATTTCTATTTTTTTGCCACAATGAGAGGGTCGCTGAGATCTCACAGTTAACTAATATTGTCTGTATTAAATCTTACTTTTACCGCTTGCTAGCATAAATCTACAAGCTGAGCGGAACTGTTACGAAAAAAAAGTTCCTTCCTTAAATTGATTGTAGGTAATTTATTGATTCCTTTCTTTACTTGTTTAATTGTTGCTATGGTGTGGTGTGGTGGTGGTGTTAATATACTTTTTTTATTTTAACTATTCTACTTGCATACTATCTGAGATACTCACCATTATCAAAGCTATGATAACAGCCGCTGTGCCGACATACACGGCGTCTTCTCGTAGGAAATCTATCACCTTAGTGAGGCATCCTTCCATGTACATCGTGGTAGGATTTGGAGACCCCTTGCAATCCATCCTCTGAAACATTCAGTATGTAAACGTCAGTAATGCGTTATTAATAAAAAAATCGCTCCTGAAACTTTTTAACCTCATATGCTTCTTCAACAATTAAAAATAACAGTAAACATGAAACATGCATTGTTATATGAATCACTCAAAGCGCAGGCGACAAAAATTCACATAACCTCCCCCTCCTTTGAACCCCCTATAAGAAACTGTTATTCAAAAGAGATTAGTCCGATTACGAAAACACTGGCCTCTTTTGGTAAAAAATAAAATGAAAACAGCCATTTACCATATTTTTTATTTAAAAAAAAAAAAACAAACTTAATGGCATTTTAAATTATTTTGATGGCATATGGCCAGTCATTGCCACTTATGTGTATCAGCTATAGTACATACTAATTCCATGGCATCGGCAAAATAAGATCAAAAGAGGTTGCATTTAGAAATTTTTTTTTTTTTTTTGGTGTGGCACTAGTTATACGTTGTGCCATTTTCAGGTATTTAGAAATTTAAACCTCATATTCACGGGACAAAAAATGCACTGCTTTGTTTCAGCAACGTTTTTGATGTTGCGAGAGTAAAAAATATCCAAAAACCCTTACCTTCCCCGGATACACTTCCCGACAGCAGCTTTCAGGCACGTTATCATTCCAATCCTTGTAGCCTTTGACGCCGCAACACTTCAGGTATGTCTGGGTGTCATCCCAGGACTTGGTATACTCATGCCTGACCCCGTAGTAAGGGATGGCGGCATACAGCTCTCGGTCTAAGGTCGTGATGACCTTCTCTCTGAAGACGAACTGGAGGATCCCGCCTACCAGCATCACCACGAAGATTATGAATACCAAGATGTAGTACTGGAATAGTATAAAATGATGATTAAACAAATAACTTTGTTTAGGGGATTTTTTTTGTGTTTGGACGATTAATAGATTGGACGAACATTTGTTCTTGACAAGTAAAAAAAATAAAAATAATGATCAAATAATTTAGATAATAAACTTGACTTGGTTTTAGGTTTTCCTGTTTAGTAAATATTTAACTAAACTATGATTTATGTGTAATCCCATTTCTATTTAAATGCTCGTCGCTATTAATGAGGGGATTCAGATTTTTTTATTTGTACCTGTTTATCTGATTGGGGGCTGATCATTTATTACATAAAGACGATTTGAGGGGGGAGGGGGTACAACAAGTTTTATTTTTTTCTTACGTGGGGTTGGGAGGTGTTTCAACTGTTCTTACGTAAGAACACAAAAGTAAGCAAAAGTTAGAATTTCTTATTTTTTGTGCTACTTTTTCTTTGCAATTTTGGTAGATACAGATCTTACGTAAGATTGAAAGGGGCGGAGGGGGTTCATCCAAGTGTTATTTTTTTTTACGTAGGGGAAGGGGGTCAGAAAGTGGTCAAAATTGTCTTACACGTAATAAATGAACAGCCCCTTGAGGAATTAGCATAGAAATAGACACCAGCATATTAACAGGCCAAATTTCAAATGAACATCCTAGCAGCGTGTTCCCTTTTTCCATACAGTTATAATATTCATACCAGCTCCTTAAACTAAGTATGGATAGTCAACCACACGTTAAATAACAGTTTGACCTCACAGAGCGCGGACTCGCTGCCCGTGCCGGCGGCGACTAGAGACGCCATTACCACCCAATACTTACTAATAATATTCGCGCCCGGGGGATTGTCTAAAATTTCTAACTATTAGATTTTATTTTATTTTTTGAAAATTTAGAGCATTTCGAGAAACTAATTTGAATATTTTGAGGATTGGCTCAATAGTTATTTTTAAAAAAAAGATTTAAATATTTAAAATTTTTAAGGCAGGTGACGTCATCAGTGGCACAAATAAGTGCCGTTGCCTCACTAGTACATAAATAAAAAAAATACAATCTGTCAACACGTCACATCTGTCAGTATCAATAGACGTCATCTAAAATCGAATCCTATCCTAGCGTTTTTAATATACAAACCGTATGTACCGATCCTCCTTATAAACGGAAAGTGGTTTTTGAAGGTGTAAGTAAGTACGTCACTAATAACCAACGCAGTGACATTATTTATTGTTCGTTTTTCTGAACTACAAACACGACTGCAAATGACCACAATGAGCGATACTTTTGTTAAAGCTGACTCCTGAAACCTGCCTAAAGTTGAGACCGTTATGATAATAGAGTATATTTCTACTAGCAGTCATCATAGTGTAGTGAGATTTTACGAGATTATGAGGCAAGTCGCAGGAATAATATATTGTAAAAACTTTAAACTGTAATTATGTTTACATGATTTACATTTTAGGTTGACACTTGACAGATTAGACAATACCTACTTGCTACTTATTTTTTAATTTCTGAGGTAACGATACAAAACTGTACGGCTAAGCTGATGTGATTTGAAGGGCAAAGAAGGTCAATCGTATTTTATCATATTTTAACAATAAAATATGAATATTTTTCATAATTAATTAGTCCGTAAAGATCAGTAACGCTATTCCTCGAAATGGTTTTTCAATTACAACATATGAAAAAATATGGACAATGCCCATTAGCGCTAAGCCCAAATTCAGCTGTCAGTTGCATGGGCAGTGTCACTTTCAATTTCTCTAAATACTTAAACGGTGAAGTCCACTCTTACCCATAGTGTGTATGGAAAGTGTTGACAAAACCGTCTCTAGCAGCAACCGCAGAGGCGTCTCCAAGCCCTGTGTTCACCCTGGGAGCGTCTTTATTTTGCAGCAATAAAGCTCGCTTTTGTAATTAAAGTGTTATTCAAATGTGGTGGACGGTCTTATTACAAACGCACCGTAAGCAGCATACATTTGACCTCCTTAGCGGCGCCGCAGCACCCGAGCAGCGACAGCAGCATCAGCGCAGCTCCCATAGCCACCACCACGCCCACCGATGCTATGAACATGTTGTTGCTCATCAGCGTGCTGGAGAAGGAACGGGAGATCCATACCCACAAGCCAATGGCAAGCGCGATCGCACCGCCAATCTGGAATGCAGAAATTGCATGTGTTAGTTTTATCCTCAGTTATGATTTTTCATGGTAGATTGTATTCATTAGGTTTTAAATACCTCTGCTTTGTTTACGTCAAAAGGCAAAAAAAGCTGAATACAAATATTATTTTTATCTGAGTAACTTCGAAAGAGAATAACAAATATTCCGATAATTTTACAATATTTTTAAAATAGAGGTTGCTATCGATTACCTAAGGAATAAGGCTGGCCAACTCAGGTGAAAATAAAAAGTCAAAAGCCATTTTCCATGAAAAAAAAAATCAACAGAAAAAGAAAATCTTAATGTCATCTTTAGATGGATGGCCAGTGATTGTCACATAACGCAAATATATGAACTAAAGAGGTTGCATTCAATAAATAGTAAAGTGAAAAATCTTAGTTGACCTCTGAATGGTCGAAAAGAAAAATATGTGGACAATCCAGACCACGGACTAAACACAAGTGGGCCGAAAATATACTTATTACAAAAAGCTATTTTTCAAGTTCTAACTGTCGGCGTTCATGCATGGATAAATCTATATTTATTGAATTGTAAGGTCCGTTATGTGTGCGTGATGAGCAGTAATCTACCGGTTGTACTTGATAGATATAAGTGGCACCAGACATTAAAGACTACTAAAGGTCACTCAATGCACTCACATTTGACATTGGCGACACGCAACGGATACATGGATACCTGCATCTAATGATACTACATGGTCATCCTAATATTTTCTTTCTTAGTGGTCTTGGTGGGTACAGGTAGATGCAATTGATGCCAGAACCTACACACTTGAACTAATATTGTTGTTTAACAAAACATAACTTCATAATTCGTGCCTACCTGTATAGTATACCCCATCAATAAAATAGACAGAAGAGTTTTTTTTTATCGTGAATTCAACCATTTTTTCTACTGATTAATGCAGTTGGACGTCCATCTAATGTTTAGATACGATCTAAGTTGCTTCATGTTGTTGTCTTAATGCGTTCGTCTTGAAATATTGCTTCATTTAATCGCCAGGATGTTCCATGAGGTTTAAGTAAGATAACATCTAAGGTTGCCCGTTTAAACGTAAATGCGTTTTATTTCTTATTTACGAAGCTCTTTACCTAAAGATCTATTCACATAACTTTCGCAGCCTTTTACCTATTTGTACCACTGATAGACGCAATTGCTTGACGGAAATTGTAAAGATTTTAATGCCATATATGAAATGTATATAAAGTAGTGAGTACTTACGAAGGTGACTACATTGATGCATATTAATGAGAACTTCATACATCTGCCGCAACTGTCCATTGCTCCTCCCATTCCCATGGCGAATCTGTGAATACATTAATAAGAAAATATCAGTGATTTATTATATACAAATATACAAAGTATAAACAAAGTAATATACAAATATACAAAGTTATTTATATATAAACTAGGTTATGCCCGCGACTTCGTCCGCGTAATTATTTTTTCCGCCTTTTCTTTCTTTTTGCCCGGTACCTAAGATTCGTAGCGTTATGTTAAGTAGTCTATAACTTTCGTCAAAAGAAGAATTTTTCAAATCCAACAGGTAGTTCCGGAGATTATTGCGTTCAAACAAACAAACTATTCATATGTACATACTCGAGTACGAGTGATATGAGCCACTTCCCAATATCAACTGTAACCGACCTAAAAGACGCGCCTTCCAAAAGATACCCATACTTTTTTAACCCAGAATTGGGATGGGTGCGTTGATGCACATCTTATTATCTTTCTCAACCATGCGTGCAGGTGGCGTGTTGACTGAACTATAACGACAGATGGAACCAATCTGCGATGTTTATATTTTTTGTTATCTGTTACGGCTCCCACATTTCTGGTGAGCTTGTTTATTCTCAAATTTTATTAGAATTCTAGCTTGTTATGAGAAATTTTGTCTTCTGGAGCTTAAAAACAAAAGTGACACCACAAATACACGCAGCTTAAAACTAGAAGTTGTCGTGTGTAGACACGTGAAGGTTTGACATGAGTTTCGGCAGTTACGCCTGCAGAGCACGGGCATTACAACTTTCGCTTTGGAATTTTAGTTTTACGAAAATTTTGGTTTTTGGAGATGGTTAGATTCAGTGGCGGATTTACCAACAGGCTGAGTAGGCTGGAGCCACAGATATAGATACACCTAGATAACGCAAGAGCAACTACTTCGCGTGCCAAAATTTGCACCAACTTACGTTCAAAAATCGTAAGTCGCCACTTTCGCGTTCAGTCTTGTGTACTGCTTGCTGGGGGAGCATGAGTGAGAAAGAGCGCTTGTAACGTCATAATAGGTAGTCAAAAAAAGGCACGCTTGGTTTTCATACAGATCGTGATACTTGCGTTATCTAGGTCTATAAATATATCTGTGGCTGGAGCCTATGACGGCGGATTTTAGAGGCGGCAAACAATGTACCTACATTATTGTGCAAGTACCTAGCATTAAGGCATACCTTACCCCGTCTTATTAGCTTTCATGAGCTCAGAAATATAGATAGGTAGCCAAAAACTATTTATTGTGCATTCTTAACATCGTTGAGCTATAAATATTATCTAGAATCTTGACACATTATTGTAGAGGTCGGTAGGGGATGCAAAATTTGAATAGCCTACTGGCGGTAAATGTGTAAATCCGCCACTTGTTAGATTAACGTCCAGTCACAGGTGCATAAAGAGTATCATGAGTACATACATATTAACGACAACCTTGAGTACTAAACAGTGAAAGTTGATTACAATATATCCAGTTGTTTGTAAGTCATTCACGTGCATAGTACAGTAAGTACATATGGTACGCTTTGGCATCTCTTAATGAGAATAAAAGTGTAAGTTAGTGCGTGTGGTCCTCACAATGACTTGATCACAGAGCATGACACGACTTTGCAACTTCTGCACTACTTATCCTGGATGCTGCAGAAACCTTATATATGATTATATCCCGAGATCGTGGCCATATTACCTAATACGTACCTAATCGTATCAAAATCGCCAGCTAGATGCGAGAATAATAATGTCAATTACATAATTAGCCGGTCAGAGGTTTGGACGACTGATCCCACCTTTTGATCTTTATAATTTGAGTCATGTACCTTTCGATGCAAGCGTTGTTGCTGTTTTTACATGAATATACTGGCTAATCTTGGGGTTTAATGACGACGCTGACAGAGACACCTACCTTTTTGAGACAGGAGTCAGAGATCCATACCAGATCTATTGATATAACAGTAGGTAGGTACAGTACACTTTACCTACACCATGGGCTTGACCTACATAGTCCCACACACCAATTAAGAGATCTGACTAAAAGGCATTACATTACATACACCTTTACTTTAACCATTTATAGCCTAATCTACACATATCAAAATGACAAACGTATCATCACAAGGATCAGGCACAGAATCTAATTACACATCTTTGTAATAATAAATCTAAGGTTGATACAAAAACTTGAATCTAATTAATTAAGTCTGAGTACCTGCCACGAGAGAATAATTATAATTAATCGTGTTTTATATCATATTTTATCATGTCAGTAGGATGTGGTCGACATTGTACACAGCTAGGTGATCCAGTATGCCACGGTACCTATAACAGATAAATAAATAGCACAGTTCTTACCTCCAATAAGTTGACTTCGTTTTTCTTCGCAACTTAAAATGTATTGAATAACGATTTTTAATTCTGATCATGTTACTGAAATATGTGATTAATGTTGTTAGGCTTGGAATGTCATTTGATTTTATTTGCTAGGTATGGATTGTTTTCCTTGTACCCACAAGTACTCCTACCTATCTTATTTAATAGTTATTTAGGTAGGTACCTAGGTAGGTACATACTTACCTACGTGATCTCATATGGTTTTTTTTTTCTCTGGGTGGAGCAGAAGGGAGTGTCAGACTCTTACTGACTAAAACCCACCCATGTTCCTTCCTTAGCCCTTTGTGTTCCGGGGTAGCGGTAACCCTTTCGGACAATCCCGCTGCATCTCATATGGCTTTTCATACAAGCTTTCAAGCCCTTGTTTTTCGAAATGAATGAACCTACTTACGCATAAGCAGGATACAAAGGTCTAAATAGTTAGTAAAGGACATTTTCGAAATGCTTATAACAAAATAAAAGATAACTGGAAATCTCTGCTTCAATGGAAAATTTAAAATCGGTCTAATTTGGCTGTAACACAATTTTTCGAAAATGTTCTTAACTAACTTTTTAGACCTTTTTATCCTGCTTATGCGTATTAAGTTTCAATAAAATCGGTTCATTAATTTCGAAAAATTTGTTTTTCGAAATTAATGAACCGATTTTATTGAAACCAAGCCAAGTCAAGCCTCAAGCCAAGCCTTTGGGCTTGAACTTGAAAGTATGTATAAAATGCCGTAGGTCGTAAACTCTCCTAAAACAAATATCTACTTACCTGTGTGCGTACGGTAGGTAATACAATGTTGTTCTACTTTCATGTTGTTTTGTGAAAACCAAAACAAATTGAAATAAAAGATGGGTCCAAAATTCATGAACAGGTAGCTACTCAAGTACCTACCTACGTAGCTACCAAGTTTTAGGGTTTTGGTAGTTCGATCGCCATAATTTTGGACTCCATTGAATCCTTCGTTGAATCAAGGTAAACAAAAAAAGTAGTGGCACCTTATAGGAAGGTTGAATCCGGAAGCCCGAGGACTATTTCGAATATTTTCCTGCTGATCTATCAGAAATATCACGCTAATTGGCGTTTACATTAATAAATTGTTTTGCTTACAAAAAATAATAGGACGCTCTAAGACGACCCACTGACCCGCTTATCTACTAGCAATCAAATAAGGATATAAATAAATAATTATCTGGGTACATAACTAACCATGCTTTGGTACTGTGCAATGTTATTTTTATGACTACAGTGTATGTTATATATGTCATTACATGTCATAATGTAACGATAAGTATGTCATGCCTGCATGAAGTAGGTAGTATTACGACCACTTACAGAGAGAAGCGACGCGACTTGCGCGGACGCAAACACTCAAGGTGATACCCCGGCTAACACAAGGTCCATCTAATCCATTCTCTTAACGATGTTTATAAGTGAAAGTAGCATTGTATGACGCTTCATTAAAACGAGCACGTAAAACAATAACATAGGAGACGACCAAAACGTCCTAACAGTAGTTTAAAGTTTGAAAATTCCCGATTGATGTCAACATCAACATAAGTTTTGCGTCGGTCGCGTCGTGGCGTTTACTTACATTTTGTCACGAAATCCGATATCGTCTTGTATAGAACCGTTAGCCGAAACAGTTTCACTTTACCATCACTCTTACTTCTCACTACAGTTACTACGTTAATTTGAACAGTTCATTGAAGAGTTGTTTGTTATTTAAGACGACAAGTGTGTCGTGGCCGGTAGTACAGACTCAACTGGTTTGTCAAGTCAGTCAAGCACGCGAGCGACGCCCCACCAACCAAGCTGGCTGTGGGAAGAATGGGACAGCCTTCGAAGGGTCCTACGAACGTGTTTATGTATTCGCAACTAGGTCAGGTAAATAGCGTGTAACGCAGCGATCATTTACAATGAAAGATCGGAAAGAAAAGATTACGATTACATAATTCACATTACTCTATATTTACAAAATAAACCACAAAAATTCAATAAAGTTGACGTCACACAGCGGAAGACGTTTGAAATAAACGAACTTTTTGAGTTCACGTTTTATAACGAACGTTGCTATTCATTAAGCAAGTATAACATTGGTCCCGATTCTGTTGTTCACAAACTAAACTAAATTCAAGTTCAGTGCATCTTTTTCTTTCTATTTCATTAAGAAAAGGACAGAAGATAAATATTCGTTTAGTCCTGTCAAATTAGTCAGCGCCTGACGTAAATTGACGTATTTTTAGTAGCCAATTTTTTAATCACGTCTAAACTTGTCTGTGGATTATCTAATTTGACAGAACTAAACTAATATTTATCTTCTGTCCTTTTCATATTTAAATAGAAAGAAAAAGGTGCACTGAACTTAAATTTAGTTTAGTTTGTGAACAACAGAATCGGGGCCATTATGAATATTAATAGTTCGCATAGAGATTTAGGCCCATATTACAGAACGCCACTCAATACTCAAGCATTACTTAAAACTAGTTTCAACCAATCAAATGGCTTGAATCTAGGTTTAAGTAATTCTTGAGTATTGAGTGACGTTTTGTAATATGGGCCTTTTTTTTTTGTGGATGGGAAATCATCCAATGACCCCTCCCGCTCTGGGTGGAGCAGAAGGGAGTGTCAGACTCTTACTGACTAAAACCCACCCGTGTTCCTTCCTTAGCCCTTTGTGTTCCGGGGTAGCGGTAACCCTTTCGGACAATCCCGCTGCCCCGGCAGGTAATATGGGCCTTAGACGTAGAAAGGTGCTTAGCTTTTGTGACTTCCTCTACAAATTCATTGATCTCGAGCAAACCATACAGTATCAGCTGGTCAAATGACCCAGTGGGTAGCTAGTTGCTATAACCACGGCTGTTAAACGTCAGGTCCTGGGTAATAGGTTCGATTCCCAGATATTTGTTTGCCAGCTTATGACAACGTAAAGCCAATTAGGTATTTGATTAGATTTTGACATTATCGCATTACGTTAAATATTATCATTACCCGACATTAACTGTCGCATTTAAAAAAAATAAGATTGAAAAAATTTACTTTGATACTATTGAATTAATATAAATTAATTTACTTAATTGGCAAAAGCCTCACATACTTAAATGTATGCATGCAACACACACACGCATGAATGTGTGCATTTTTTTATGTTGAATTTTTTTGTTATGTATTTTCTGGTGTACAATAAAGTATATATATAAATAAATAAATGTATATTAGAACGCCAAATGGCAAAATATAGAGAAACTATAATATAACAATTGTAACATCTTGCACACTGTTGTAATAAGACTATTAATTGATTGATAATTGCAGCAAACAGCGTTGAGCTAGGCTGATTAAATAAAACAACAGTTTGTCACAGTTTCTTTTATTAGCGTTTTGTTAATAAACGTTCACCTCAACTCAACATAATTATAAACTGGTGGTACAAATGTAATCAACGCGGTTTTACATCAATATGAGCATTACTGCGTCTACTACCATCTAAGATGTCATTGAGCTTTGGTTCACTTGAAATCATTCTCTGATATTGCCATCAGTTTAGTAAATAAGTTTTAGATTTAAAAAAAAACTCAAGAATATCTATGACCTGCGCGCGATCAAGCAAAGATCCAATGAACAAAACTGGTTCCAAATTGTTTAAATTCTACTTAATTGTTAAAGTTATAAACATCTAAAAAGATAGGAACATAAGGCCGTTCGTAAAGGTTACATATTTAGGCAGACCACATAGCTATCACTGCTTCAAAGTGGATAAATCTTTATATTGTTATAACTTCTTCAGCGAGTATTTAGATGATCTTTATCTACACTTATAAAAACTATATAATATGACCAAAAATACCCGTCTTATACAAATCTTTGAATAACTCTAAACAAAACCTAAGGCATAAAAGGCTCAAATAATCTGTCCCGATAGCGCGCAGCTCATAACAAAGTGAAACTATGCAATCTACAGACAACCCAGTGCTTTGAACTTGTGAAATATAACATGATATCGAATAGAAGTGGATAGTATATAGGTTGAAATTGAAAACATGCGGCAAACCGAAATGGGAGATTGTACTCATCATTATGAACCACTTTTACTAAGGGACCAAAGCCGCAATCGCGAAAAAAAATCAGCTGTTACCTACATTTTGACCAGCTATGCGAACATAAATATAGGGAACAGCTGATTTTTTTTTCGCGATTACAGCTTTGGTCCCTTAGTAAAAGTTGTTCATAATGATGAGTACAATCTCCCATTTCGATTTGTCGCATGTTTTCAATTTCACCCTGTAGTACCGTGAATACCTCTCTCAACATGTAAGTCCTATTTGATTCCATAATATATCCTCACCTGCTACTGGCTCTGATATTATAGCCATCACTAGTCTCAGAAAAAAAAAAAAACAAGTAGCAAGTGCGAATTATTAGTGATAGCGTATAACTGAACGATATTAAAAATTATAGATACATCTCATTTGTCATAAACTTAATTAAAACATGAAGCAGTATACGGTAGGTGATTTCGTAGGTACAATTATTTATATCTATTTAGACACGGATATAAAATAAAACAAACACATTTCAAATAATATTATAACTGAAATTATAGTCATATATTACATATTTTGAGCTAAAAATACAAAGAAATACACTTATACAAGCAACTCGCTACTGCTGTTGGTTACATACGGATTGACAATAAATTAACGCATGAGAGTTACATCTTGTTTAACATTATATTACCTATATTTAAACATTAAGAACGCTTTAATTAGACCTAGATACACAACACGACCTGCGTAGCTTCTCTTATAAATTAATTGACAAAGATAAAACCATATAAGCTGTATATTTTAGTCAAAGCAATGGTAAATGAGGACTGAATTCTGAACCAAAAACAATAGGAAGGAACGTTAATCGGGCTCCCAGACTTTAACCGACATACGAATAAAAAAAAAGCAGTTCAATGTTTAGAAGCTCTACTAAGGTTACCGCAGGGTACTGTTTTGAGCCCAGAACGACATATAAAAATCCCTCTATCAAAAAATCTTCAATTTAAAATATACATCTTGCATGAAGAAAAACTTTAACACAATAAATAATATTTAATTTCAAACATGGCCTAAAAGCGATAAATAATATTTTATTTTTTGTCGTTTATTTCCGATCCCTACAGACTAAGAACAAAGAAAAACTTAGAAGAGACAGGATAAGATCCATTATGAACTTTGCGCATCTCTTGTAGTACAAAACTGTATTATACTGACAACAAAAGCTGTTGTGATGGATTGATACAAAATGATTCACGTCTGTGTAGGCACAAGTGTTCTGACGTCACTACGCATTATGTAACCTATCTATTTTTATGAGTATAATTTCGGTCTATAACTTTTCTAATAACGCAATTTTCCTAAGTTTATAGTCATAAAAAACACTGTTTTTTGCATATTCGTTTTTGAAGAATTGTGCCAAAACATTAGCCTAGTAATTTTAGTGTATTATGTACTTTTACGTCTTATAGAGCGTGTTATATAAAAAATCTGCACTTTCTTCAAATCGAATCAAACAAAAATATATATTTCAATAGAAGACAACCAAATAAATGCAAGTAATTTCATAATTTTCTATTAATATCCAAACGCTTGTTCAAATCCTTTGTACACAAACATTACAAGTATCAAATAAGAAGCTACGCAGCGGCGCGTGAGCCCTTTCATTTCTTTTTATACATGAAGTGAAGAAAGTTGAAAACTCACAAACTTCCGCGTATCATACGGAATTGAATATGAACATTTAACACGTACTTATTATTATTACATACATCATTAGGAGGTATTTTAAAATGTTGACTGCAAGCTAGAACCATCTGTGGAGCTATTACCAAATGCTACGATCGCAAGTATATCAACTTCATTCACTCATCCCGAACTAGAAATGTAGCTGAACATTCAACCGAATCATCTCGGACACTCGAGAGCGTGATCGGTTCAAACCACTCTTATCAATACCGATTCGCATGCAGCTGTAAGATTGAATACACTACCACGCATATTGCGTGTCAAACTAAATTATTAACATTGCATGCGAGCGACCAAACGAAACGAACCAAAACGTACTATATGCAACTGAGTATTGCAGTAAGCAGTGAAAATCTATTGTATTTTCAGTCTTCTCGGGTAATCGTGAAGAAAGTTTTATCAAAGGGTGTGACGAGTCTAACAAAGCGTTTGCAAGTGCAAGTTTGTACAATAGCAAATCGATACTGATAAGTGTAATTTGAGCCTTAACATTATAAAAAAGTTATTCGCAATCGCTTCGTCTTGTATGAGGCCTGGGATCCATCGCACGATAGAGTAGGCGACGCGGATACTCGTGGCATCAGTAACATGGACTTAGCGGAGTACCTTGAGCAGTATTCACGCGACCGCAGCGCAAAAGCATTAAGTAGACTGATTCCCCGTAGCATAATGCTAAAATGTACACAGACCATAATTTATGCATCATGGCATAATGCATTAATTATGGACTACTTACATTTTAAGTGGAAGATAATACTGTATGGTTCAGAGCGGGTTTTGAAACATTCTCGTTTACTCGTCATATATCGCAATCACAAGCTTCCATGAAACGTATAGATGCGTACGCGACATCAGTCTGTGTATACCAAAAATCGTGTCACTACATAGAAAATGTTCTATAACAACACCACACGATCACGAAAAACACTGCAAACTTTCAAAAATGCTCACTTCAAATCCGTACCGAGAATCAAATTGAGGAGTTGACTAAACAAAAACCAATAAATCCATGTTTAAAAACTTTTTTTCCTATTGTGATAAAATTAAAATTGGATCATAAACTCTTTTGTTAAAACCAATACATACTTCAAATAGTAAATGTACAATTCATACAAAAAAAATCACAATTAAAACAACACGATTTTTACAATATACCGGATATTATAAAAATCTAAAAAGTATTTTTTACTTTTTTTTAGATTAAGTAGTTATCATGTAAATATTATATTTTATTAATTTTTAATCAGACACTCCTCAATGTGGGTACAAATAAAGCCACGTATTTTAGGGGAAACTAAAAAAAAAAGGGTAGAGAAACAGTTACTAAACAACGTTGCGCCACTTGTTTCCCCATGAATACAAGACTATCACGTTGTAAGCACCATGTTCCACACAGAAACATGTTGCTGAAACAATGTTGTGCTACTTTATAACGGGGGGTTTAATGTAGCTGCCTGTATCAGGTGTGTCGGGTTGTATTGGGCTGCACGTTCAGCTATGTGTCAGCCCAGGTAGCACGACCGGTATTTTATTACGCACTGGATTTTCAACACTAGGTTGTCGAGCATTGAGAAACCAGAGCGCGTTAAAAATCGTGCGTGGATACTCGGGCTTAGTGCGAGTCGCGGTGCGGTCAGCTGGCGGGGCGCGCGGGCCGGCCGGGCGGCACCGCGGCGCAGCACTAGGGCCGCCGCGCCGCGAACACGCCGCGCTGCGCCAGGTACGCCGCGCTGTCGGGGTGGGAGCCTGCGTGGACAGATGCGGCACGTCAAAATTACTTAATCGGCCTTCATGCTGTCACGATTTATACAGGGTGAAATTGAAAACATGCTACAAATCGAAATGGGAGATTGTACTCACCGTTAAGAAAAACTTTTACTACGAGACCAAAACTGAAATCGCGAAAACAAAATCAGCTGTTCCCTACATTTATGTTCGCATAACTCGGCAATATGTAGCGAACAGCTGATTTTTTTTCGTTATTGCAGCTTTGGTCCCTTAGTAAAAGTTGTTAATAATGATGAGTACAATCTCCCATTTCGGTTTGTCGCATGTTTTCAATTTCAACCTGTATAAAAATAGTTTAGTCTTAACTCAAATAAATACTAATAAAATACATGAAAACTTAAAAAGCCTTTTATTATATTATTATTTATATTCCATAAATGGACAGAACAATTTTAGCGTAATTATTTCATAATTTCACTTAAATAGTTTACATTACATTATGATCAATATTATTGGGGATTATTTGATGTAAATAATTTTTTTTTTGTGTCCTACAACCAAAAATTCGAAAAAATGTAACATCTACCAACCCGCACTGGGCACGCGTGGTAGATTACAGGCCACTCCCTCTAGAAGAGAGGCCTGTGTCCCAGCAGTGGGAACATTATAAGCTGATTATACTTATGCTTATTTGATTTAAATTCATATTCATAATTTTATTATTCTGATAAGTTTAAAACAAAATATAGTTAAACAAAAAAAATATATAAAAAGATTTTTAAATATCTCAAATACTCACTACTAGCTAAAACTCACGAACCTTGGTTAGGGAACGGCAGGCAATTGGTCTTGAGTATCTCCTCGTGATTACCATAGGCACAGAACTTGACAACTACAGTGTTAGCCGATATGCCCGTGATCTCGGCCTCGTAGAACTGAAATTATAAGATTTGGTTGTGAGGAAAACTTAAAAGACATGAAGTGATTTATTGAAATAGACTGACCACCTTCTCTTGTTGTAAATGTACTGAGCGTTGCTAAAAGCTAAAGAAAATATATCCAAAACCTGTCATGTTAGTTTATTACAATGCATTTCATGTTAGAATTCTATTTCACCACGTTACCTTAGAGATTATAACTCTGAGAAGTCTTAAATCCCCGAAACAATCAACTACAATTGTCAATATTTACACATCGATGCGCAAATTGATCGTCTACCAAATGCAATTGAAGCGATTGACAATATTACTACGTGTGCAAGTATTTTCTTCTTTTTAATAGTTTTACCTTTTTATACCTTTTGTGTATGCTTTTGCTACTTTTTGGTTTTTACTTTTGAGTGACATATTACATACTTTTGTTTTTACTACCTACCACGAAACAGCGAATTTTATTTCGGTAGTTAATGCTACGATTAGCAATTGATTGCAATTTATCGTTTCGGGGATTCTAACGCACATTGTAAATCGTTTTCAAGGCCCGCGGAACTCCGTGTAAATATCCTAGCTGTGCTATTAAATCCTGTAAAAAGCGTTCAAATACGTCAAACTGACAAAAAGACTGAATGGCTTTCCATATTTAGATTTTTTTTTATATTTGGCCCTGTTTTTATTGAAATTCAAAATCCTAGCCTCATAACAACATTTTGATTTTTCTCAATAAGTATAGCTTTTGTTTTTATGTTATATAAACGTCAATTCATTATAATTGATACGCAATTGTGTCCTTAGCACACCTCCACCGTGAAAATAATTAAGGGCAAGCGCTTAACGAATTCCGCTATGAAACATTACTACATTATGTCGCGAATTTGCGATTCGAAAGTTGTCGCTTTCGACTTAGAAAATACATATAGGTCTACTTCGGACCTCTTAGATTAGTTTTTTTGTAAAATTAACACCAATTTTACAAAAAAAAACTGATGTATCACTTTATAATCTTGTCGAACCACAGATATGCGTGAAACAAACGCGGCACCGCAACAAAATAGCAGGCTGATCGCGGAGATGTAACTGGCTTCCGAGCAGATCGCCGAAACCACGCAGAAAAGAAATAAAGTCATAATCAAAATCTGTACATTAGAACAAGCAGTTTCGCTTGGCAAAACTACTGCGGTTTCGCTGCTATGGTTTCGCGGCGGAGATGTGATACCCGCCTAAAATGCTCAACGAGACTTCCGTAGTGTCGGGGTTATCTCAGAAACCAAAACTGACATATCGATAATTTCTTAATATGAAACCAGTAATTTTAAAAATTACTACAATAACAATTTTATTACTTTTATTAAATTGTAGTTCTATTTCATTTTTATTATTTAATCCATCAGCTGTTTTTTTTTTCATGGATTCAAATTAAATTCCGAATGAATATCGGTATCGATAAAAAAAACGATGGTATGGACTTGTCATTGTAGACGAGAGGTAGCTACTGTATCCCCCACCTACACTGACAGACTTTATGTTCAGAATATTATTATGCCATCTTCAGTGTTTTATTCTCTAAGGTCAATGCTTAAAGGATCTCTTGGCGCTCGAATGACGTTGGCAAGGAGTCGCTGTTGGTTTCAAACATTTATAAAATGTATTGGAAAATCAAGATGGTGGCGTTAGTTCCGATTTTGGCCGCGCACCAAAAGATCCTTGTACAGCTTATGTCAACTTACATTATTGTCCTCCCAGTAAAGTGCGAGGCAGCGGTCGCCAACCTTCCAGTTGATGTCAGCGACGCCCAGCATGGCGCGCGCCTGCTCGTTCACGGCCGCGTTCTGGAAGCCCAGCAGCGAGTTGGCGAGGAAGGGGGCCCCGCGCACGTTAGCGTACTCCTGGGGCCGCGCGCCGTACCCGTACTGCCTGCCAGCGTACCCACTAGCCGCTGCAGCCGCTGCTGCCGCTGCATTCCCCATATAGCTAGCCACATTGCCGTACAAGTTACTCTGCCGCGGCTCCACGTAACCGTTCGGCTGCTGCCGCCGCTGATACGACTGCTCCTGGTACTTCTGCAGGTCGCTGCCCCTCCTGAAGGGCGGTATTTCCGGCATGCCCTGCGCGGCGAGGTAGGCTTGCTTGGCGTACACCTGGTCCAGCGGCGGGTAGTTCCGCGGCTGTTGTAGCTCCTCCACAGCCCGTTGAGTCGCCAATAAGTTCAAGTTCGCCGTAGCGTCCACTAAACTCTCCATCGCACTTGCAGCGTTGCGGTAATTCTGCTGCTGTTGCTGCTGTTGCTGCTGTTGCTGTTGCTGTTGTTGCTGCTGTTGCTGCTGTTGCTGTTGCTGCTGTTGCTGCTGTTGCTGCATTTGCATTTTATTCTCATTGTTATAATTCCTGTCCGTCCTCATATTCTTATCATTAAAGTGGCTCTGTGGTGGCGGCGGCAGAGTGTGATATGAATTGTTGTAATGCATGTTCAAGTTATTGGTGCTAGCTTGAAACTGATTCTGGTTCTGCTGTTGATGTTGGAACTGCTGTTGTTGTTTGTTTTTCTCTTCTAACTTCCTCTGAAACCTTGGTGGCTTTTCACTCTGTGTTTGATATTTTCTATCATCTCTATGTGAATGATTATTATCATGAGAATAATGTCCTCTAGTATCAGGTCTTTGTCTATTGGCACCATCAAATCTAGTTCCTTGATTACGAGGGTTATTTCTGCCACTATTCCTCTCCCTATAATTATAATTATTCCGATCATTCCTGTCCTCTAGCGAGGAGCTGTTTTGGCGGTTGCTCTTATCCTTATCAGGTACATTAGGCAGCTTATCTTCTAAGAAGTCAAATAAGGACACTTTTCCGGATGGTTTTACTTGTATGTCCTCATCATTCATTTCCTTGTTCCGTCCCTTTCGTTTGGGTGGTTCTGGTTCTTTCTGCTGCTTTTCTTTACTTCTACTCTCTGAGTTGTCTCTCTTCTGCAGAATCTTAAGAGCCCTATCAACGTTATTCTTAGTATATTTGAGAGCGTTTTCAGCTTGCTCTTCTGAGAAACCAGCATCAACTATCTTCTGTACATTTGCATCCAAAAGAGGTTTTGTACCACCACCAAACACCTAAAATGCAAAACATAAACAAATATTAGAAACTGAATTATTTAGATACTTATAAGAATATTGAATAGCTGAACTTTTGATTGAGAAACATACTGGAAAGCTTAACCAAAACTAGACTAATTAAAAAAAGATAGGAAACCTCACGACATTATTAGAATAACCATAGCATTTGGGTTATAGTTAGACTCAAAACTCTCCTAAATCAATACCATAATTATATAACTCAGTCTTTGTAACAATCCTTCAACAATACTAATAAACTACTTAAGTTTAGCATAATAACACAACAATTCACAAAAAAATAAACATTGCAAAACCTCTTGCAAGAACTAGATCATGTATTCATCAAAGTATTTCATTATATTGTTAACTAGCGACCCGCCCAGGCTTCGCACGGCTGCAATGCTGATACTAAATACACTACATAAACCCTACTCTATCTATAAAAAAAAAACGCATCAAAATCCGTTGCGTAGTTTTAAAGATTTAAGCATTCAAAGGGACAGAGAAAGCGACTTTGTTTTATACTATGTAGTGATATGAAAGTGAATGCCAGCATGTTACACAATTAGACTGCTGGTCATACTATGTAATTAGTAAAACCAGCATTACACTGCCTGTAGGTAAAGTTATCAGCTATTATTAATTTTTTATCTAATTACTAGCTGCGCCCCGCGGTTTCACCCGCGTAAGTTTCGATCCCGTGGGAATATCGGGATAAAAAGTATCCTATGTGTTATTCTGATGTATAAGCTATATTACTGTACAGTTTCATCAAAATCCGTTCAGTAGTTTTTGCGTGAAAGAGTAACAAACATCCATCCTCACAAACTTTCGCATTTATAATATTAGTAGGATAAATCGATTTTTATCTAAAAAGAGTAATCATAAAAAAACATATTACTTTTTTAACACCAGAGGACAGTTTTTGTGCTTCAGCAATTGCACCTTTTCTCTGAGCTTCGAACTCCGCATTATCTTGCTTAGCAGCTTCTGTTATACTCTTGAACTGCTTGTCCAATGTGAGAGCTTCTAGTCTCTGACCAAAAGGTATCCATGGGGGAGGACCTCCATCCACACCAGGGCCCCCTAAAAAATAATGTTAATGTTTTCAGACACTGCTTAAACATTTGGCAAGTGGTAAAGAGTGGTTTTTTTGTTTGCTGTAACTTTTAACCCTAAGTCTATTTTAAACAAATAATTTTTGAATTTCTATTTTCTTTATTTTTATACATGAGGCCTATTTGTGCATGGGTTTGTGTTGGGCAATACAGGCATCATGTTATATTGATGCATTGATGTACTGTATTCAATACATCAATATGTGGAAGATCCCTACACCCATGTTCATAAATCAATTAATATTCCAACAAAATGATGAAATCAATCCTGTTCAGATGCCATATTAAAATATGAAAGGGTATCCATAAAATACAATATTCTGAATGTTTATATGGGATAATTATTTTATCAATTGAAATATATTTAAAAAATTACAGTGCAGCAGTGCAACAGTTGCCATAATAAATAAATTAATGCAGACAAATATAATTACATCTAAAAAATACATATAAAAGGTGTTATTTAGACAGTATTTTTTTCCAATACTAAACTAACTGATAACATTAAAAAATATTATATAAATATTTGTGTATTATGTGGTGGAAGTGAGAAGTCAAATTAAATCTTTCTAATTTTTGGGAATTATTCTGAAATTAGCAGATCCAACTCACCTCTAGTATGCTTAGCAAGGCTCCTATTTAGTTCCCATTTTTCAATCATATGAGTGACTTTCCCACCCAGCACTGTTATAACGTCAGGAACCAACCACACCACACCGTGACAGACCTCAAGACCTTCATTATTCAACATCACCTTTGTACCCGGTGGAGTGTTAATACTTAAACTGGAGATAGGACTTGTCTCTAGGCCCGTACATGTTGATTTACCATCATGTAACGTCAACTTAAGCATTCGAGGAGCAGAGGTAGACTCCTCATTTGCCTTTGGTGCTGACACATTTCTAATTTTCTGTATTTGGAGTATCACAGGCTTCTCCAACTTAGTTGGTTCTTTAGTAAAGTCTTCAGGAAGCGCTGCATCTCCTATATCTCTTAAATCATACTGGAAAACAATAAGAATTAAACATTAACACAACAAGAACCAATTGAGCACCAGACCTTGACAATTAACAAAATGTAGCTGCGTTAACCACTCACATCTAATGCCTTCTTCGTAAGGATATCTATATCCTCTATTTGACCATTTTCAGTAACAATATCAAGACCCTCTTCACTTAGGTGCCTGAAAAAATCAGATATTAGTTTGACTGTGAACATTCGAGTATTCTCCAATAACACAATGACTTTTATAAAAATATAATTACCAGCCCAGTTCACTTAAATTTTCCCTGAGTGACATGTTTTCATTAGTGGTTAAATTAACATGACTTCAAGGAAAATAAAAATAAAACTCTGAGACATACGGCTCCACCATCAATGAAATGACAGCCACGGTAATATGTACAACAGATTATACGCAATGCAATCATTACACATTTTTATATTATCTATGAAATCGAGCAAAACGAGACTAAAAGATTTTTCTAAGTGCTGAGCTGAAATGCAAATTATTTTTTAATAAACTCATTTCTTTCTTATGATATCGCGCGAAGGAACTTAAAAATTAAGTGGTTTTTCTATGGACAGTTTCCACAATATCCTTCCTTTCATTCGTTGTTTCGTGGAGGATATACTGTTCGCACTGTTCCGTTCGAAACTGATCAACAAGCAGTACTACTACTACCTAATTTATACTGGCAATCAAAACGGTCTTGTAACTGAACCGATCCTGATTTAAGGAGCAAACAATGCAAATGTGATGCAAATTACCTACACCGCTGCCGCCGCTCGCTGGTCTCCTAGGTATAAACACCAAGAAAATAATGACACCAATCATGGAGAGTATAAGAAAAAAAGTATTGTATATAAGATATGTATAGTCTATAGTAGGACCATTTACCATCATTGACCATTTGTTATAAGCGGGAATTGAACTCTCACAGCCGCCCCGGCGCGCACCAACCGTGTCGTTCGCAGTGTTTTCTTATCAGACGGTCTAGTAGTCACTGGGTCATGTACAGAAGCCAGAACATCATCCTACCCCATCTGTCAAATATCTTTGACAGATTTTCAACATTAGCACAAAGGGATATGGTTCTTAATTAATGGGGCCGACAACTGTCATAGTGGCGCTAGCAGCGCACAGACCAATAACAAAGCAGTTTTTGTATGGAATTTGTAGTGAATTCATAAATAAAGACAATTATTGAGGAAATGCCTGGATGTTGTGTACCAAATTGTAAAGAAACTGGAGGGTACCAGTTTCCTCAAGATGAGAAACTTAAAAAAATTTGGTTCAAAGCGATAAGGCTGAAGTTTGAGCCTAAAAGCGGGGCGAGAGTGTGTCATAAACATTTCAAGGAAAGTGACTATTAAAAGATTGGTAAATACTTAGGTATGTATTAAAAATGATTACTTTCAGTTTAACTAAGTTATCAAAAACTATTTGCTCCTATTTGTATTTACGTAACTGTAAGATAAGAAAGCAGACTGCCCATAATACATAAATTATTTGTTTGGGATCATAAACCAGCGCAAAATGTTGAAAAAGTCTGCGATCTCTTCAATGTTTCCGTGGAATATAAAGGCAGCCTCTACATTGAGAGCAGAACGCCTGAAAACACCTAGGTACCTAATTATAGAAAAAGCTTGTTTCAAGGAGAGAACTCAAATACTCAGAGCTTCAGTAATATCCAGCCACTTGAAGAATTAGATGATGTAAATGTCTCTGCGTGTGTAAATGTTTAACACAGAGTAGAATAATAAAATAAAATAAAATTTAAATTTTATTTATCTCTTAAAATTACAACTAAAATGAAATTGACAAAGGTTCGTATAGTGGTGGCGCCATCTGAGATCAGCTTTCACTTGCTAACCCCATTGGGAAAATTTGACAGATTGAGGAAGGTTGATATGCTGGCCTCTATACAGCGTAAAGTGATTCCAGAGATTAGGGAACCGGCGGCGCTCGCCACGCAAGTAATGAAAATAATAGGGATGGGCCGAATATTCGTTTTATATTCGGTATTCGGCAGGTTTACCGAATATTCGTATTCGGCCGAATATTCGGCTAAATCACCGAATGCTCGGCAAAGTGGTACGCAAAGTTTTTACTGTACTGAGCCGTGTATGATTGATCATGAGTCGAGTGTTAAATGTGTTATTTTTATAAGGTTAAGTAATTTACAGTGTGTCAATATCATCATATACTCGATCTCCTTCAACCGTTCATTTTTAGGTACACAACAATTAAACCAAGCAAAAAATCTCAATGAAGTAGACTTTTCAAATAAAAATAACCATAACAACCGGACGTGGCGAAGTTTTACTCCTTACTAGAAGATGCAATAACAATATCGGGTACAGCGGCGGCAGCGGGCGGGAGGGTCCGGTGCCAATTCACGCGCTTTGCGTAAAGTTCAGACCTATATTGTTTACGTAAGGGAATCAAAAATGAAAATATTCGGTTCGGTAAAAGGTTTGCCGAACATTCGGCCGAATGTTCATATTCGGTGAAATCCATGTTCGGCCCATCCCTAGAAAAAATACCTATTTATTTTGGATCAGTTTCTTATGTTTATATCCTGGGCACTCTGTATCTGATCCAATCCTATCAGTTTAGTCCTGTCACAGATGACAGCTTGCTTGTCAGAGATACTAGTAAAACAAACATTGAAGGAATAATGAATCTTAATCTGTAGCGTTAAGTGTTAATTTTGAACTAACTACCTGTACTGAAAGGGTACATTCAACTTGCTTGAATAATTTTTGACAACGTCACATACTGAGCTGCTTGCTTACTGATAAGCGTAAATCCACAATCATTCGTATCTTGGACTTTCTCTACTTGTAATCAATTTAGAAATCACACGTATACTAAAGGACATAATAAGAGTAATAATGTCATCGGTGAGTGAACCCTATTATCTAGTCTCATCTACTTTTGCTGTTATTAATTGTGTTCATACTAAAGTCCTAGACTTGTAATTACAGACACACGTTTTCAACGTAGAAATGACTTGCGAGGGGTGCTCAGGTGCTGTAGAAAGAGTACTCAACAGGCTAAAGGGTCAGGGTGTGGACAACATTTCAATAAGTTTGCCAGACCAGAAGGTTTCAGTCACATCCACACTCAATGCTGACCAGCTACTGGAAGTTATTAAGAAAACTGGCAAGAAAACAACTTATGTGGGCACACAATAGTTGTGTTAGTATAAGATAACTTTAAATATAAATGTAATAGAAACTAGAAAGGTTCTGAAGACAAGACCAGCATAATTGATGCTATAGATCTTTGTACTATGGTATAATTATAGTCTCTCCAAATTATTAGAAGGCTGAGAATGCCTTGAGCCAAAAGTTGACATTATACTAATTTTGAATGTTTTTCTATTGTTATTATGGTTGTATCATATTATATTATTTTAAATTGATGTTATTTTGCTAAGTGTATAAAATGTAACTATTACAGTATTTTAATAAATCATTTTTGCAATACCAAGTTTATTAATAATAATAATATTAAAGAGACTAAAGTAAACTATCATTTATTAGTTCAAATTAAAATCGACCACATCTACTTCCTTCCTTTGTCTTGCTCAAAACATCTTCGAGAGTGTTGAGTCTCAAGTCAACAAGATCTACAGCTTCATGGAGAGCATTCAGATGGTCAACCATAGCATTAACAGTGGGCAATACATCAGGACAATTACATTCCATATCTCTGTGCATGTCACAGGTATTAGTAGTATTCAATTTTTTTATTTTCTTTGCTTGTGTATCAAATTCGTCATTAATTAATTTAAATCCGCTGTTTATAGGAAAGCTCCTCTTTCTACCTACCCACTCGATAGTGCCACTAGTGTAACAAACATCATTTTCCTTTAGTTTGATCATTCCAAACAAGTCATCATCTTGTCCGTTTCCACCTCCACGTGTCCCTGTGGACCCTCTGGACTTGTCCAAAACAGAGGGTAGTGTGTATGTAGTAGGGCTGGGTGGGATTCGTGGAATATGACTTACATGTCCAACACTGTGTAGCGAACAATCCATAGATGAGTATTCAGACAGAGCTGGTGTAGTTTTTGGTACACATACACAACTCTTTGGTGTATTTGTTTGAACTGGATTTACAATTGTATACGAGCCTCGTAAACAAGGTTCTGTTTGACTGCACAATCTTGGTTCAACCATTGTACTGTTAGCATTTGGTTCTTCAGAACAATTCAGTCTTGGGGATTGGTTACATTGGCTAACATCATCCAGGTGGACAAATGTAGTTACAGGGATCTTATGAGTGTGATAGCATTGATACCAAGCTTTTGAGCCCTATTATATGGATGATGAAAACTGTATTAATACTTGGACTCATATTGCAAATTCAGTATGAAGAGGAACGTTTTAATGCAAAGTAATTATTGCAGTTTTCTCTGAATTCTATTTTCTGAAAGGCTACCGTGTACTTGTTTGAAATGGATCTCAATGAATTGTCCTGAATGGGGAGAATAATGAGTTTTAGAATTTTATCATTAATTTAGAATATAATGTATTTCTTCATACCATATAAAATAGAATAATATATACAATTAATTACAATTAGCTAGTGACTATGTGCTACTGTGTGTACTACAAGTAGAATCTTTTATGAGCAACCTGATTCCTGTCTTTCATGTCTTTTGATGTGGAAGTTAGTTTGGAAGATTGAGAGTTGTACTTAGGTATAGTTGATCCATTCTCTGCAATGTTTTCCTTTAAATCACCTGATAGTTCTGTAAAGTTCGTTTTCCATATGAAAACCTGCAAACATGAATAAAATATTTTAACATGTGTGCAAATATGATGCAGACAAACTTCTGTTATGTAAATTAAATTCTCTTCTTTAACAATGTATACTTACTACACAGCAGTTCTTTGTAATGCCACACATTCAACTTATATAGAAACATTGTTTCAGACATTATTGTCTTATTCACTATAGTAATACATTTACCAGTTTATCATCTCCTGCAGAGGCAAAGGTATCACCCCCAGCTGAGAAGTTGACAGCATTGATAGGACCACAATGCCCACTTAGGGTAAATATTGGATGACCCTCTAAAAGATCCAGTATCTGAAAATTAATACATTTAAGTGGTTATTTGATTTATCTTTAACTAGCTGTGGCTGCAACTTCATTCATGTGGATGTTGGAAAACAATAATGTGTTTCTTTACTAATTATTTTTCTAAAATAAAAGTATCCTATATTACACCTTATAATATCAGCTATCTGCCAGTGAAAGTCCAGTCAAAATCGGTCCAGCCATTTTAGAGATTAGCCAGAAAAAACAGACAGACAAAAATTGTTTGTTAAAAGGACCGTTTATACTTTCATATGCTTTAGTAAAAAGCTGTTATTTTGAAATTACAAACAGACACTTCAATTTTATTTATTTGTAGAACCAGTTCCTTCAATATTGTGGGTAGTTGAAGTTGTGCATACCTTCATCTTCCCATCTTTGCTTGAAGTTAGGATGTAACTTCCACTAGGATGAAATGCTACTGAAGTTATGGCATCATTATGAATACTGAAATTGTACAAAAAGATCTTATTCATCAGAAAGCAATCTTAAGCATGCAAAATAAAGGTATTAATTAATTAACAAATTTATTAATTACCTATAATATTGCACTAGATTATGTGTCCTCACATCATATAACTTTACATTTCCATGTGAAGTACCAACAGCAATATAACACCCTGATGGGTGCCATGCTAGACATAACCCATGGCCTTTCTGGTCCTTATAAGTGTGGATACACTCTCCATTGTCCAGGTTCCAGAGCTTGGTAGACTTGTCATCTGAACAAGAAGCAATAACTGAACCATCACTGGACATGCGGGCACATCTCACCCAGTTGGTGTGGCCAACAAATGAAGCTAAGAATTTGTGTTTATCAGTTGACCAGAGCTTCACTATTTTGTCATCCGAGGCAGTGATTATCTGGAAGGTAAGTATAATTTTTATTTTTCAGTACCTATGGAGTAACCAAGGAGAAAATTTTATAGAAAAGTTTAAAAAAACTAAATCTAAAACCAGAACTGTAGTAGGTACTGGTTAATTAGGTTTAAACTTTTCTGTTACCTTCGTCCCATCAGGGCTGAACTGCACTGACCGCACAGTCTGTGAATGAGCCTTGAACATGCCAGTGCTACCTGTCACAGTGGGCACCCACAGCCTAACGGTTTTATCGCGCGACGCGGAGGCCATATATTTGCCCGAAGGCGAAAACGTTACATCCATAACGGCTTCGTCGTGGCCTTGAAACCTGTAGCTTCTCATAGTACCGCGTAGATCCCATAGCTAGGACATAAACAGAAAACAGAAGTCAATGCACAAGATATGCCATTATCATTAATAATTTCAGAGCTAGGGAACTTATTTATGCAAAGTTTAATACAATAAAAATACCAAAACACTATTATCCAGTGAGCTGCTAGCAATTTGTTGTTCATTGGGACTGAAATATAACGCAGTAATTCCATTGCGGTGGCCCTTTAGTTGTTTTTCTAAAGATGGTTCAAGGTAAGTAAATTTGTTTTCCATGCCGGAAACAAACAGTTTTCCTTGTTGAAAAAATGAAATAGCGCAAAACCTTTGAATATGCGCAAAACAATAGTTTCCAACATACACAGAATTCAAATCAAACTGCTGTCAAGTTTCTGTGAAGTGTGACAGAAAAGTCTAAAAACTTTTTTTTTTCTTTTGTTCCTTGTGGAACAGGCTAAGGTCAGAGACTATGCTGCCTAGTCGTCACCTTGAAAAGTGATCGCCTTGTATTCATTTGTGTAAGTTGTACCGTATTACAGAACGTCACTCAATACTCAAGCATTACCTATAACTAGTTTCAACCAATCAAATAGTTTGAATCTAGTTTTAAGGTGATTGCGCAGTGATTACCGCGAAATTCAAATTTTCTTACGTTTTTTGCAATTTGCAGGTCAGTGTCAGGTTGAATCTTGATCAAAATATGATTCGCGACTATAACAGGTACTTATTCACAGAATTATAGTCATTAATACATCTTCCTAAGTTAGATTTGTACCACAAGAAGAAATCTCCTAGGGAAAAGTGTTTATGGTACAAATCTCACTTCTATAGATATATGAATATTTCTAATGATTATAATTCTGTAAATACGTACCTTTTATAGTCGCGAATCAAATTTTGATCAAGATACAACCTGACACTGACCTGCAAATTGTAAAAAACGTAAGAAAATTTGAATTTCGCGGTCTACCACTTCGCATTCACCGTTCAGTATTGAGTGACGTTCTGTAATACGGGCCTAAGTTCTTTAACTTGCCTCAAAATTCAAAGAAAGACATTCTCAACAATAATCAAAACCCAAAATACTTGTAGGGCAAAACGAATGAAAGATAATACTAGCGAAGATTTTATACATATATTGTATGCTCAATCGTTAATTTTTTTATTATGAAGTTATGAATGTATCAGCTGTACTGCAGACTTAGAGCATTAAACCAACCGGAGACGCCATTGTCAGGCGTTCCCCGCTGCCAAAGGTACGAGACCGCCGGTCATATCAGTCTTATAAAACTAGTTGCCGCGCGTTCCACGTCATTCAGCAAATCACACTAGCGCGGAACGAACGTAAGAGAAAAATGCCGAATTGCAGTGTTTTTTTTGTGTAAAAATAGATCGGAAACATCTAGTAAACAAAAGGATAACCTTACTTTCCATCTATAAGTATTATTTTGTCCTAATAATAACATAAAATGCAATAAATTTGCAAAAAACCAAAAAATATTGTCGGTCAATGAATGTTGCCACTAAATTGTACAAGACCTAATTTAGTGTAATTTTTAAAGTTGTAATTTATAAATATTGACAATTATTTCAAACTTCTATTTCGCATTTGTTATTCTTATTACTGTTTACAACTTATTTTGTTACTTTATAAGATTTTTTTACTAAAGCCTTTAAAAAATTGCTATTTACTATCAAATAATTGATTAATGATATCAAACTTATGTTCCACAAATCTCTTACAATTTTCTCATGTCGTTATTCTTCATTACTATAAAATATTTACGGGTCAAGTTATCACGAAACTACGCAATTTTTATATTTAAAAACAGGCCACACTGTAGCAAAATGAGGGCTGTGACTGCATAGAAACAAATATCGATATCGACTTTATGAGTATGTTATTCCAGGGACTGAAAGCGGTTACGGTTAAAGGTTAAGATACCTCAAAAATATAACGGTACCGATTCAAAATAGAGGTTGAGCTATACCGGTACCCATATAAATAAAGATTAGGATAAATTGTTATTTAACCGTTATACGATTTCGGTACCGAAAAACATGGTGACGGCGCGGCGCGGGTGCACGGGGGTGTCTACAACAACTTGCTGCAACTTGACCTTATGTTTGTTGTACTAGTGGTAGGCAGTTAGCGCGTGAAGAACATGGAGTGTTCTAACAATCGCTAACGACAGAAACAGACAGAGTGGCGAGGCGGTGTGTCAAAGAAACCCTTATTTAAAAAGGTTAAGGTATTGGTACTGATATTATTAAAAAGGTTATGTTACTGAAATATACCGGTATGAATTTCGTACCTTAAAATACGGCTACTTTAAAAAATAACGATATCGTTATATTTCGGTTATAGTTATTTAACGGTATGACGTCATACCCAAATTTAAAGGTACCTTTATTTTTGGGTAATTCAGTCCCTGTGTTATTCTATTAATTTTTCAGATTTCCAAAAGATGCAATGACTCGGGATGTTTGGATTTGGGCTTGAGCAAATCATGTTTCGTGGACTCCTAAACGTACTAGTACAATTCGCTCACAGCATTTTGAAGCTTCATGTTCTAGAATACATTCTAATATCAAGAGACTCCGTGCTGCTACTGAGAAATTCCTAATAAGAAAACCAATAACACTGCCCGACCCGGGTATTGAACTCAGAACGTCGTGTTCAGCATTCATCCTTGCGAACACTAGACCATCGAGACAGCGATGATATTCTGTGAAAATCTTACCGTGAAAACTCAGGTAAAGTGAGCGTGGAGTGAGCTGTCAATTCCTAGATAAAACAAACTCACTTCACCTAAGTTTTCATGGTAAGATTTTTACAGAATCGACCGGCAGTTCTTGTATCGTGGCAATGAATCCTTATAGACTAACTTTAAAATCTAAATCCTATGTTACCTATTTAAAAAGAATTGATCTGCATTGAAGATCAAATTGATAAGTAAATATGAAAAAACAATTAAATAAAGAGCCTTTTTTATCACAACTATTGGCTGAACTCATCGACAGCAAAATATCGATAGTGTCAAGCACTTTCATCGCTTACACAAAAATGACGTGATGCCGTATCCTGACAGGGCGTCTCTGTGTGAGTTAGTACATGTGTGCGTATAGTTTATGCTTGTGTTCGATAATTTTTTCGTGTGCGTGAGTAACAACGCGATCGAAAATGCATTAGTGTGTTATCACTATTTGTGTGCGTTGCCTCGTCCCCCGCGATGAAAGTGACAGACTTATTCGCATAGATATTAGTGCTCGTTGCGTCTCCGGTTGGTTTAATGCTCTAAGGCTGCAGAACAATAATAATATTACTTACAATATTACAGACGCCAGCAGGTCAACCTACCCCAATCTGTCAAAATTCTTTGATAGATTTTCAACTTTAGTGCAAAGGAATAAAGTTCATATTCAATTGGGAAAATCTGACAGATTGGGGTAGCTTAATGCTGGCCACCGTACAACACGTAGACAGAGTAATTCTGTCTACGTTACAATAATGTTATGTAAGTCATCTCATCTCCATAGTAGAGTTGCCCAACTATCGATAGTTTCTCTATCGATAGATGACCTCGAAAACTAGTAACAATATCGATATTGCTATCGATAGTATTGATACTATCGGTACTATTGATACTATCGATATCACAAATTAACTAATACTATTGATTGGACGCAATAGAATCGATAGTATCGATAATATTACATGATAATACTACCAATAGTATCGACAGTATCGATTATTTTTGAGTAATACTATCGATGCTGTATTATACTACGATAGTATTGATAGTATCGACAATATCGATACTATCGATAGGCTATCGATACTAATGATATGACGTCAACTAACGATACTATTGATATGACGTCAACTAACGATAGACTGTCGATAGTTTAGCGATAGTCGACTATCGGTAGGCAACACTACTCCATAGCTATTCACAACCACTCGATACGCTTCCGTGCCGTATCGAACATCAATCAATGTTAACGTAGGAGTCCTATGAAATAGACGACCACTATTCTTCCGACAGCTGTTTGCTGTCGGAGGCAAGGCAAATCAGTTTATAATTTTCGATACGATAACTTATCGTATGGTTGTGAATTAGGGTGCTCGTCTCTACCTTGCTGTAACACAAAATAAAGAGCTTGTCTGACCATGTCTGACTCTGTCTACATTTTACTTTGGGTTTAGTCTGTGGCCGATATTCGATTCCTTTTCGTTAAACTACACGAGGTGTTTCCAATGTTTTGAATTTGATTCCTGAAATTTTAATAAATTCCTTATGTATAATTAGGTAAAATAATTGCTAACATAGTTCTTAATCATAAAATGTAATTAGAATTGATATTACTGTACTGACCAATTTGTTTTTGCTAATTTATTGGCATGCCCTGCCGGTTGCATTCCTTTATTGTTTTACGGAACAAATTAAAATATTTAAAATTTTAAATAATTGTACGAGCAACGATTTAAATTTTCATTAATTTGCAGAATTGAGAAAGTCATTATGAAGTGAATAATATTCTATGGGGATTATTTTCTTGACTACTGTTGGTGAGTTTCGATTGAAGTTTTTCCATGTTGCATCAGTTTCCAAATTATTTTTCACTATTAAATCACTTTGTAACATGACAATTGAGAATTTCTCACATTAAATTCACAATTTAACAAAATAATAATGGATTCAAGCGAATACATGTGAATACAAATCAAATAATTTTCTTTGTCATTCCTGAATCAACAAAGGTAAATGTGTCAGAGTCGGAGGTTACCAACAAAAATATAAACAAGTCGACAAAAATTTTGCACATTTATGATATTAACAAAGTATGCTCTCATAATATATATAAAAATGATTCAATTTCAGCTGTTAATTCCTTCATGTTCATCTTTGCATTTATCAGGTAAAATAACTAAAATATTGTTTTAGGTGTAGTATTGAGCTGCAATGAATGTAGTGGGTGTAGGTAGCGAGGCCACCGGGGAGGTGGCTCTCCTAGTTGACGAGCTCAGTCGGGCGGTTGAGCTCACTTTGATCCCCACTGTTTCTCATGAAGAACGCAGCCAGGCCTATAATGCATGTGAAAGGTAAAATAATTATTATTGTCAAATTAATATGAAACTAATGTAAAATTGTATGCTGAACAAGTTTGATTCTGTATCCTTGACTGATCTATTTTCATCTTATGTATTTAAAACTGGAAAAAAGAAAAGCAAATATTGTAAATCTTTTAATCTATATCCATTTTTTTTTACGTCTTTAACTGCTAATGGTTTTTTATCCTATTTGTGAAATCAATACGTTCATGTTTCTAGCTTCAAAGAGAATTCACCATGGTGTGCCCAGGCTGGTCTCTTGCTGGCCAGTGGCAATCAATACTCTCCCGGAGTGAAACACTTTGGTCTTCAGCTCATGGAACATACTGTGAAGTATAGATGGACACAGATTACTCAGGCTGAGAAGATATTTATTAAGGTAAGTAATTTAATAACCTTTCCTACATTATATTATGAATATTATGTAAGTCATGTATGAAGTATTCTCATCAAATTCATAATATTATTCGCACAATGTTTGTCAATAATGACACCATAAAACAGGCTTTTATACATAAAACTTAAAGATCTTTGCTCACTAAAACTATATGTTCTGTACTTGTAGAGATAATAATCGTAGCCTATGAAGAAATTATTCAAGGCCATTCCAATTGATGTTAATGTAATATAAAATGATGTAACTATGTTGATCAGATACTCATTGCTCAAAATTATTAGAAAATATTTTTTTAATGGAATGTTCAATGATTAAATATGCTGTACACATCTGTGTGGTATAATTTTTATTATTGCCAAGTAAGTACCTAGTATCTGTTTAAATAGTTATGTATAATTGTCCTAGCAGATTAATAACAGCTATTGTTATTATTTAATTTATTGGGTTTAATTATCAAACGAAAGTGTTCAGTAATTTTTAAGCCTTGACAACTCAACAGAGTCAAAAGCACTCATAGCTTATTGGAGCTATAGGTACAGGAAATTATGACTTGAAAGCTTCTATATCTCCTGGTGACCCTTAAATCCACAATCAAAATTAATACCAAACAAAAGATTACAATCCATGTCATCTATTCAGTGTCTTAAACTTTTCCTACAGGAGAATGCAATGAAACTCCTTTATCTGGGAGGTTGGGAGACCAGCCACCTGAACGACGCGTTGGCGCGCGTCATTGTGGAGATGATAAAGAGAGAGTGGCCTCAACAGTGGCCCACTCTGCTAGCTGAACTGAGTGACGCATGTTCCAGAGGACACAGGCATACACAGATAGTGCTGCATGTGTTCTTGAGACTGGCTGAAGATGTAGCTATATTACAAGTGAGTAAAATTTTTTAGAGTAGGTACAAGCTTCTGCTGGCAGCTTCGCCCGCGTGGATGTCGGAAATTATCCCATGGGATAAACTACTGGGAAAAAAAGTTGCCTATATCCTTCCCCAGGATGGCATCTATCTCTTTGCCGAATTTTATCGATTTCCGTTCAGTGGTTTAGGTGTAAAAAGGCAACAAACATACAAGAGTTACTTTCGAATTTATAATAATAGTATAAATTTAGCAGACTTCATTAGTCTTCTAGAACTAGGTGGAGTTTATTGAGTGAGCATGAAAACATGTTTCAATCACTACCTAATCTGTTTACAAAAGGTTATAATAATTATCTTTGTCTGCTCTATTTAATTCAGTAGTGCACAATTACAAGCTTTATTAGCTTTTTATAGCATTATGTCATGTAAGAATCAAAGAGTCACTATTATTTAAGACACCTCATGTCTGCACTATAGAATTACTATGGCGTGTATAGAAAGCCTGCTGAGGGGATAGTGAGTGTGCTATACTACAACTAATAAAAAGGATAATGGCCCCGATTCTCTTGTTCACAAACTAAATTAAATTTAAGTTCAGTGCATCTTTTTCTTTCTATTTCATTATGAAAACGACAGAAGATAATTATTAGTTTAGTCCTGTCAAATTAGTCAGCACCTGATGTAAATTGATGAATTTATAATAGCCAATTTTTTAATCATGTCTAAACTTGTCTATGGATTATCTAATTTGACAGGACTAAACTAATAATTATCTTCTGTCCTTTTCATAATGAAAAAGAGAGAAAAAGATGCACTGAACTTAAATTTAATTTAGTTTTTGAATGACAGAATCGGGGCCAATGTATGCAATCGACATTGTGCAAGTTTGTAGTCAAATAGGTCAATGGTATTTGATCTGTTCAAAGCGTTATATGCCGTGAAAGAGCACTTGTAGGTCAGCTTTGTGACTTATTAATTCCCCACTTTGCAATAATTAAGAAATTATGTTACACATTGGCCCCGATTCTGTTGTTCACAAACTAAATTAAATTTAAGTTCAGTGCATCTTATTCTTTCTATTTCATTATGAAAAGTACAGAAGATAAATATTAGTTTAGTCCTGTCAAATTAGATAATCCTTAAACAAGTTAAGACGTGATTAAAAAATTGGCTACTAAAAATACGTCAATTTACGTCAGGCGCTGACTAATTTGACAGGACTAAACTAATATTTATATTCTGTCCTTTTCTTAATGAAATAGAAAGAAAAAGATGCACTGAACTTAAATTTAGTTCAGTTCGTGAACAACAGAATCGGGGCCATTAACTCATGAGCTGGACTCCTTTAATAAAGATTGCTCCTTGGCAGCTCTGGACAGAGAGAGGTGGAGAGTAGGGAGGCCTTTGCCCAGTTGTGGGACATTAAGGGCTAATAAAAATAACTCAGAATTGGGGTAAAAATAAAAATTATCTTTATAATCTTAATTTATATAAATTACGTGTCACGTGGTTTGTCCGCAATGGACTCCTAATCTACTGAACTGATTTTAATAAAATTTTGCACACTGTTTGCGGTTTCATCCAACTTGAAAGATAGGATAGTTTATATCTCAATTTATAATCGCAATATTATTTTATTGCGAATATTGCCAGGACAAGGTTAGTATGAAAGAAAATTTCGAAAATTTGAAAGAAAAATGCACCCGTGCGAAGCTGGGGTGGGCCGCTAGTAAATTATATTATACGAGGAAGTAGAAATTTTTGAAGTTAGATAAAGCCACGTTAACTGGCGACATTGCATGGTGACAAACAATACCTAACGACACTGGTAACGACCAACCTACACGAGCGTCTGAATATTTTATTTACTTTCGATACCTAAAGCTACATAATCTTTGTGTACAAACTGCATTGATGATGTCACACTGTCGTGTTTCGACTAAAATAGAATTTGTATGCTGGAGTTGGAAAATACTAAAGCATTATTTATGAGAGACAGCATCCTGTTTTAATGTTTCCTGGATTACGCTTTCCAGACTTGGAAGCATGTGGAACCTTTTCTCGATTTATGTTGTTATTATTCCCCCTAGGCTAGAAATTTTTCGTCGTATAGGTATATAAAGTTCGACTGGAAACTTACTGCCCCGATTGTCCGCATACTGAAGCCGAACATTATTGCTGCACCGAATTTTACGGGTTAATAGGGCTGGTAAATACCAGAATCCCAAACACATTCATCTTATAACCTTTGACCCTAAGATTAAGATGGACAACAAATTGATAATCAGCTGTTGGATCTTGCAAGCGAATAAATGCGTTGGTAAACAACTAGGGGCTGTCAGCCTGTTAAAAATCCTAAGTCAAAAAATAATAGTTGACGAAATAGTCCAATTTTACGTCAAATTCGTGATTACTAACGTGTAATGTTTTAGCGGCTTGTCGTTCCGCACAGTTGAATAAAATTGTGTGTATGGATTTAAAATAGGTAGGTACTTTAAATGGTACTTACCCATAGCATTTTATGACCACGTTACCTAACTGCTGTTATACTCTAGTTAAGTGATAAACTAATATTATAAAGAAGTAAAATTGTTTGTTTGTATGTAAGAGGTAATAGGTACTACCCCCAATTTAAAAATTCTTCCATTAATAGAAATCTGCTCTATTATGAGTGGCATGAAGATGTTTTATACTAAAACAACAACTTCACGCGGACAAAGTCCCTGACAGACGCTAGTTATGAATATACGTAACTTTCCAGACACTTCGTAACAATTGAATCATGTAAAAACCTTTTTTTTAATTCAATAGTGGTTCTGCCAAAGAAACTGAATGTATAGAAAGAATAAAACGTTATACATGAAAACCCTAACTCTCCTCAACACCAATAATCACAGAAGCTCGTTTCTCCAGACTTTAGAAAACAACCAACGACGGAAGGACATTAACCAAGGCCTAACTAGCAACATGTCGGAGATATTCGCGTTCTTCATGCGTCTCATAGAGATGCATGTTCAGGAGTTTAGAGAGAAGACTGCCGCAGGGGACTACGCTGCCGCCGCTAGCCACGGGCAGGTGGTTCAGGTAATTAACACTGTCATTATGTACATTTATTACTTGGGTATGCCTCATACAAAATATCCTTGGAACATTACTCCTCCTGGTAACTAATGAACGCCTAATTGCCTAGCCTTACTGAATAAACTTAACTATTGTCTTTAAACAGCTCACGAAAACACAGATAAAAGGAGTAATACTAACGAAACACTACACACCCAGTCTCGGAATGACTTTTTGACAGTAATTTTAACTTTTGTAAAATGTGAAAAAAAAAAACTTTTTTATTGCGCAAATGTTATCCGAATTGAACACGTGCAGGTCTATGTAAAATATTGGATGTATGAATTCAGCGTTAGTCTTTCGTAATTCAAGATATCAATCAATAGCTCTACCCTCCCACCCCCTCAAAAGTTCAATAGTTTATTTTTATCACTTATACTTTCGTCACATGAAAAAAATAACACAATATTTTATGTAGGTAAGATATATCAACATTATTACATTCCAGGTTGTGCTGCTGACTCTGACGGGTTACGTGGAATGGGTCTCCATAAACCACGTAGTGATGAACAACGGGCGTTTGCTACAGATTCTTTGCATTTTACTGCAAGACGATGTCTTCCAGCTACCCGCCGCGGAATGTTTATTACAAATAGTTAATAGGAAGGGATCTGTAAGTAAAATATACAGTTGCGGTCGTAGATATGGCTGGCACATCGAGGTTTAAAAAGAGGCTGTCACACAGGTCTTCTTTTTCGTCGTATCCATGATTCCATTTAAATGTTTTAAATAAGCTTCGACTAGAATGAGGTCAATTCGATGAGGCATAGAGAAGACGCTGTATGAAGTCGAACTTTTTCTAAAACTAGATGTGCCATATTTATAGCTGCATAAAGGTGAACGTCCACTGGTCCGCACCGGACGCAACGCATGCACGGTTCGCAACGGATTTTGGTTTGCTAGATAACTGTGAAATATATTTTTGAAAGATCAAAACTATAATTGGTATGTTTTTCTTTCAGACAAAAGAAAAGAAACCCCTTGTAATATTGTTTAGTAAGGATGCGATATCGTGCATGCACCGTGCTGCAGTCGCTAGCATCAATACTGTTGATGAAGCTCATTATTTGTTCCTAAAGAAGTTCTCACAGGTAAGAGGGCATTTATTTTATTATGATTCACATTATTTTACTCTAAGTAGGCAAAATTCTCATGACAAAGTTTATATCCCTTTATTTATAAAACCACTTGACATTCATAAAGGCTTATCTGAGTACATACTGTTATTTTCGTTACACATACAACCTTTTTAGTTTTATTTTTCCTAATAACCATAAGTTCAAGACTTTAGTTATCTTTGATTGCTATATTACGTACTATACACATAAACTCATACCTTTATCCCATGAGGATTGCAAAAACTGCAGAAAAATACATGGGACATGCTACAATCCTAGCTTACTCTTTTTCTTTGTTCACATTTATAGATTAGCCAGGTACGCAGGAGATATTATAGTGCACAAGTGTGTGTGCAGACATAGATGCACTCTGTGCAACTTTACTGTCATAGTCCGATGGGGCGGCAATCCGACACGACCGGAGAGAGATCAGGTGCAGCACCAACGGCTTTGCTTGCTTTCCGAGGCACGGGGGTATTAAACCGCCAACTTCAAAACTCCGGACTGTTACTAAGAAATTCGTAATGGAAAACTCAATAACACTTTGTCCGACCCAGGGATCGAACCCAGGCTCGCACAGCAGTCGCGCTTGCAACCACGAGACCAACGGGGCGGGGCGGGGCTAGGGGGAGTCATTGGTCACATTTATACAATATGCCTTGTATTACTCAGACTGTAAATCAGACTGTTTCTTCTCCCCCAGGTTCTAGCAGGTCTAGCTCAACAACTCACATCTCTCTACAGCTACGCGACCGACGTAGAGTCATGGTTGCCGATGCTCTTAGAGACAATGTTGCTACTGACGTCACATCCGTCTCTGACGCTTGCGCATACCGCTAACTCGGTGTGGTTAGCGTTCTTGAAGCATGAGCAGATATCGAAGCTTCCGTATGTGTTGGCTATCGTGCCGAGGTGGCTGCAGGCGTCTGCTCCTAAAGTACTTAAGGTAAGTCCTACTATACTTTATTTCAACTATTGACAGCTGTTTAGTAAGAAGTTTGACAGTAAATAGAACTACTAAAGCATTTGATATTGCTATGCATAAATTCCTAACGGTTTCGCTTTGAAACATAAGCTTAGCGTTTGTGTGAGCGCACTGCTACAGGATCGTTAGTCCTCTTTGGTCCTTTAGTTTTTTGAAGTAAAGCATGCACCATAGCCATACTTTTATCGCTGCTTATCCACACAGATATTTATAGCCTGAAATTGTGTCTCGAATAGTCTCGATAAAATGCCAGTTCTTTGCTATAGATAGTGCAATCCACGGAGACGCGCCCCACTCTTCTTCCAAATCGTTAGTGTTTACTAGTTAATTCCAATAGTGTTTTAGTTCTTTCGATACACTCTAATTACCCACTAATAATAATTCGTGAGTATTTACAAAACTAAAACACTAGCGGAATGTTGCACATTTCTGCTGTAAGCATTAGGAAAAAGAGTGGGGCGTGTCTTCGTGGATTGCATTATCTATAAATAATCACACTTTCAGAAATAGGACTATTTACAAAAATAAAAAACCTTCAAGTTATATGAAAACTAATTAAAAATCTGAAATAGTTGCCTAAAAAAAAGAAAATTATTTCGCCAGGTGTCATACCCTTCGTCCCGTGTGAGCAGTGCCAACGACGCCGTAACGTACGCTTGTATGGACTACGACAGTGAACAGGAATTCGCCATATTCTTCTCGCGGTGCCGCACCGAGATATTAGACAGTTTTAAGTAAGTTCAAATGTAATTTAATGTGCCACTATAGAAAGTCGAAGAATTTTTACCAATTATTTTCTTTTTTTTATAAAACGTTGCCCCACACTAAGAAATTACTCCTGTATCATGGGTGCGTTTACAAACATTTAAACTCACATACACAAACAGCCAGACCCGGAACAACTACTTGTAGGTCATAAAAATATTTGTTCCGTGCGGGCATCGAACCCGCGAAACGCAGCGCAGCAGTCAATCGCTTAACCACTGCGCCAACCGTGCCGTCAATTATATTCTCATTGTCACGATTGAATATAGTTTAGGCATAGGACTGTTTATGTGGGCTATTTGTGTAGCTAAAGTGCTTGTGGCTAAATGATAAAAGCCGCACGGGTCTAGCGAAGGTTAAGCTACGGTTGCCGCGGTCGGTTTGTGGATGGGTGACCATTGAGACCCCTCCGTGCTTCAGAAAGCACGTTAAGCCGTTGGTCCCAGCTGTCATTCGTAGATGTTTAACGGTCGTTACTGTTAGTCAGAAGCCCAAAAGTCTGAAAGCCAGTCTTACCAAGGGGTATCGATCTTGTTACCCAGTAACTGGGCTGTGGAGGTGACATAGGCAGTCGCTCCAGGTAAAATAATGGTTTTCAGCTGCATCTGGTTAGACTGACAGCTGACTTCAACATAGTTAGAAAGAGGCTAGGCAGTTTGAGAACTGTTTATGTTAGTAATTTGTTCCAGTAAATCTTATCTACGATCGAGACTTTTCTAGTATGATTATGTTACATTTTATATAGTATACATAATGTTTTGCACATATTTTTCACAAACCTAGAAAATGTCTACACAAAAACATAAGTGAATTACGCTAAATCCCGTGTGCCAGAGTCACCCACAACACATTGCCTTGTGAGTTTTATGACACTCATACAAGGTTCAAAATCGAATGATTTGTAATAACAAAATCTTACAGATTTTGCATGAAAGCAGCACCGCTAGTCACATGGGGTTATGTGGAACAATGGACGCGTGCCGCTCTAGACAAAGTGGACACCTGCCCACAACAGATTGACACACATCATCCTATGTATATCGAATGGGAGGCTCTATCTCAGGTAAGTCTTTATTACAATTTTCATGATTGCACCTACTACTGTTTGTCTCTGCATCACCCAAAGGTTGACTGGTAGAAAATGCCTAAGTCCGCCTCTGTACATTTATGTGCTTGAAGTATTAAATAAATGAATACTGATCATGGTAAGCAATAAGCATATTAAGGAATAATAAAAAAACTAAGGTAAGCAACATATCTATGCTCTAAACAGGAAAGACTCGATGCTTGATATGAAAAAGTCATTCTCCGTATTTGTGTGTACTTATGGACTTAATTTTTGCGTATAAATTATATTATTATTAATGCGTGTGTTCGATTGGCGGCCTCAGAAGTCCAATTCTCGTAATTTAAAACGTAAAAAATCTAGTCGCAGTCTCATCTCAATGACAACCAAATGTCAAAATGTAGGGAAATTATAGGTATTTTTGACAGGTTGAGCCTGAGATCACTGTTAAGGGCCTAGTCTTCTAGTGCACAATTTATGAATCGCGTGCGGCGAGTCCACGCGCCGAGCGTCTGCACCCGGGCTCCCCGCAGTCCCCCGCATACATCCTACCTAGCGTAATTTGGCACGGTCGGAAAGTTGCTCTACTAAGTATTATTTATTTTACCATTTATGTACACACATCGCACCTTCAGAATTGAAGTGGCTTAGCTAAAAATTTTAAGAAAATTACTTTGCTACAAAGTATTTAAAAAAAAAAATCTTAAAATTTTAAGAAAATTACTGATACAATGAAAATGAATTTGATAGAATGTATCAGTCATTTTCTTAAAATTTTAAGAAAATAACTTGGATACAACGTGTCAGTCATTTAAAAAAAAATAGTTAAGCCACTTCAATTCTAAGGTGCGACATATAAACAGACAAGAAAAAAAAGCAGAATAGAAAAATAGGTACAAAAGTGATGCTTATTTCAAAAGAATCTCTTCCAGCATACCTGCGATAGGACAATAAATAGAGATATGTAGACAGTGTGTAAAGGAGACAAAAAAAAAAAAAACATAAAATCAAAGTCAAATTATTATTAATAAAAAAAATAATAAAATAATAATTAATTAATTAGCCTTTATTTCAAAAAGGCACATAAAAGTGATTATTAATGATACGGAAAGGCTCGTGAGACACAGAAAGTTCAGCGGCTATCAATCTCAAACTTGAATGAGGATTTTCAGTCACTATTTCCTTCACTTTTGCGATATTAACTTCAGTTGAAGACGTTGACGGCCTACCAGGGCAAGGCAAATATAGACCGCTTTTAAACGCTTTGTATTACTCATAAGCACGTGTTTTTTATAAAGTCGATTCACCGTAAGGCCTTCTGTAACATTTTCAGTGACTTCGAACACGAAATACCATTGGCGATGATCTAACTAATATATTATACTCTATCACATACATTACAGTTACATTCTTATATAAAAAACTAGCGACCCGCCCCGGCTTCGCACGGGTGCAATACTGATACTAAGTACAGGTATTTCAAGAATGCCAGCACGCGCCGCCGCGGCCGGTACCGCAGCAACCGCTATGTCCCTGCATTTTAAATCTGTAATATCTTCGAAAATATTCATTTAAATTACATGCTCTAAAGGGCCATATTTATCTATATTAAATGCACAATGTATTTAAGGTACTTAATTCGGATAAGGATTAATGCTGTATTGCTTTAAATCGCTTCGTAAATAAGCCATTATTTCTAGTAAAAAGTAAAGGATAAAAATGCTTGTTGTGGGTTATCCCTTAGAGATAGACATATACCATTGCGGACTTTTTTGTAGAACTTTTTAAGGTGTACAATACTGTAGTACATTATTTTGACCTATCTCGTAGGATTCAGCCAGCGTTTGAAAAGTAAGCGCAAAAAATGTGTTTATTTACGACATCACATGCATGCATGTATTATATATATAAACCTTCCTCTTAAATCACTCTATCTATTAAAAAAAACCGCATCAAAATCCGTTGCGCAGTTTTAAAGATCTAAGCGTTCAAAGGGACAGAGAAAGCGACTTTGTTTTATACTATGTAGTGATATCGGTAATGGACATTAGTGGTTTGCATCGCATATTTTCAATCATCAATGGTACTCCCATAGTAGAAGAGGTAGGATTAATTTTTCGAACTTCTGACAGGTTGCTTATATCTGAAAATGGTTGACGTGAGCCAGCAGCGGACCTATGAAAATAAATAAGTCATATAATAATAGAGTTTTCAGAAGTACCTATTCGTAAAAAATCATCGTACTAATATTATGTAGCACCCTGTGGTTTCTCCCGCTGCGAAAAAGTAGCCTATGCGTACATTGGCTACTTTTTCGCAGCGGATCCTTAGGCTACCTCTATAAAAAAATTATCTGTATTCTGCCGTAACGGAGTTTAGAGGAAACAAATATACTGAGTGTAATTTTATCATCTCTTGAGGGTTCATTGTACTCATCATTATGAACAACTTTTACTATGGAAACAAACCAGAAATCGCGAAAATAAAATTAGCTGTTCCCTACAACCTAGGGTAGATAAAAATGTTTGGCTAAATGCTGGTCCTGCCACAGGCACTTGGGCTCACTAGTTCATTTTGACCTCACTATCGGCCTTAGCATCCTAGAAAACCTCGGAAATGACATCCATGACAAAAACCTTGAACATTTTCGCGTCCGCCATCTTAGATTTTAATTTTGACCTCACTATCAGCCTTGTCACCCTAGAAAACCACGAAAACGATATCCATGACGAAAAATATGAACATTTTCGCGTCCGCCATCTTGGATTTTGATTTTGACCTCACTATCGGCCTTAGCACCCTAGAAAATCACGAAAACGATATCCATGACGAAAAATATGAAAATTTTCGCGTCCGCCATCTTGGATTTTAATTTTGACCTTAGTATCGGTCTTAGCACCCTAGAAAACCACGAAAACGATATCCATGACGAAAAATATGAACATTTTCTCGTCCGCCATCTTGGATTTTAATTTTGACCTCACTATCGGCCTGATCACCCTAGAAAACCACGAAAACGATATCCATGACGTAATAATGTGGAACTACTGATAACAAATTCAACATTATTTTCAGATTCTTTTAAAATGGAACTAGTGATAAAAAAAAACAATCAGTAGTTCCATCATGGAACAGTTAATGGTACTAGTGACAACGAAGCGTTCCATGTGGGAAATAGAGACTCCACTAGTTCTACTATTTTGTTATACCTAATATCGTAGTACTAGTGAGAATAAAAATTCCCATTAGTTCTACCGTGGAACTGTTCAGTAGAACAAGTGGGAATAAAGAATCCCACTAGTTCTACTATTTTGTTATACCAAATATCGTAGTACTAGTGGGAAAAAAAAATCCCATTAGTTCTACCGTAGAACTGTTCAGTAGAACTAGTGGGAACATACCGATAAAATCGAGATGAGATATCGATACTCATCATGTCTGTGGAGTCTCGCTAGCTAATTTAATTTGACCTTGTAGTTAGGCCCTAAACATGAATACTGTAAACAGTTTTACTTACCTTTGGAATCTATTTCTCTTCATTACTTCTACGTTTGAGCCCATTTTTTTTTTTCGTACAGGCATTTTTTTTTTTTTAATTTTCGATCCATATTGAAATCAAATATTTACAAAACTATTACTGTATTACAATTATTTACAAAACACTCGAAAAATTATATACAAAAAGTAATAAAGTAGAGCAACTTTTGATAGACAACAGTGCGTAACCTATGTTAGAGCAGGAGCAAAGTTAGAGCGAGAGGGAACAGTTAAAATTCATCGTGGACCACACGTCTGAACGCTGCGACCGTGCAGCGGCCACTAAGGAATTTCTCTTTCAATTCTTGTATATAAACTCTTATTTTGTAGGTCTTTTGAAATTATAATTATTCTTTGGACAAGGTGATTTAGGTGCTATTTTTTTTAGTATTTGCTTATTGAACCCTTGGCATTAAAATAATCTAATTATTACTTAAATACAATGCATAGTTATTCTGAAAAAAACAGTTTATTATGAGATAAAAACAGAGAATTTTGAAGAAATTGCGACCTCTGGATTAAGAAAATGAAGGATAATTCGAAAAAACTAATCAGCGCATTTTGAAGACAAGAATGTTGAGCTAATTATGCGCTGAACAGATTTTTAAATTAATTCTTCATTGCCATAAACGAAGAGCTCAAACGGAACTCGAAATGATGTTGGGCGCGAAAGAGCTGTGTTTAACACTTGATTTACCTAACATAATCTACCTAGATGAACTTAAAAAAAATATCTAGCTATTAATTATATTATGGTTATTCATGTGCAATAATAATATTTCATGTTATTTCATTATTTTGTTTAGAAAAAAAATTACAAAGTTGCGCAAATAATTCGCCGCGAGTGAATTTTGCAAGACAACATTCTTAACATTCTTAAAATTACGATAATTGGGTATGTAAAGTTTTTTTCGGGTATTTTTTTTATATTTTTAATTTATAGATTTAGTTATTATAAGCAACTAATTTCAAAATTTATGTTTTCTAAGCAGCCATTAATTTTAAATAAATTTTCTAAATTCTGCTTCAAAAGTAGGCTGAAGAGTTCAATATCTATGCCACGTATAACACAATAATAAAAATCCTAAATTTGACGTTTTTTGCTTGACATCAGAAACTTCAAGCATGACGCTAGACAGTTTTAGAGGTGGGAATGATCGACATAATCGATTGAACCTTTACTTAATACAGTTACTAATTTTGTATAGGGATAAGTGGATGGAGGGAAGGGAAGCCTTTGCCCTGCAGTGGGACAGAAATGACTGATAATTAATAATTAAATTAAATAATAGGTAATATTAATATGTCATTATCAAAATCAAACCAATAACAAGTAGCTATAGAGTTTCTAGTTATATTTGCAAGTTTCCAACACTATTGGTGGTTACAAAATAGTTCGAATGATTTTATACTTAATATTATTATTTAAAGGGAATGCATTTTATTTAAGCTATCATTATAATGATTGATTAACGATAATTCAGAATTCGGGATTTAGATTTTTTGTGTGAATAGATTTTCAATGTTTGATTTGAATCGATTCAAAGGCCGAAATTTTCGCACGACTGCATTACTTACATATATTATTATGGTCATCCCTATAGTTGACATTATATTATGACTTTAACTTTTTATCATATGATGAGAGGAGGCACCGAAAGTATTCTCAATCTGCTTACTTGTGACGTCATTTGGAGGTCAAATGAAAGTCAAGACGTATTCGACGACATCCCTGAAGTGACCGGGGTAGATCTGAGAGTGGCGGTAAATAGGCTGAAGGCCAAAAATACCGCCCCAGGACCCGACGGCTTGCCGGGTAAGGCCTGGGTCCTGGCCTCAGGGGCTCTCGGGCCCCGACTAGAGGCGCTCTTGAGCGCATGCATGGAGAGGGGCCAGTTTCCACTCCGCTGGAAGACGGGGAAGCTGGTCCTCATACAGAAGCCAGGGCGCCCTGCGGACTCTCCGTCCGCATTCCGGCCCATCGTGCTGCTCGACGAGGTCGGCAAGCTCTTTGAGAGAGTGATTGCGGGCCGCCTCGTCGGGCACCTGGTGAGGACGGGGCCGGATCTTGCGGACAGCCAGTTCGGCTTCCGCAAGGGGCGCTCGACGGTGGACGCCATCATGCGCGTGAGGGCCCTCACGACGGGGGACGCGGTGTCCCGGGGTGGGGTGGTCGTGGCGGTGTCACTCGACATCGCCAACGCGTTTAACACCCTGCCCTGGAGTTGCATTGGGGAGGCACTCCGGTATCACCGGGTGCCGACCTACCTCCGTCGAGTAGTCGGGGCGTATCTGACGGACAGAGCCGTCATCTACCCCGGTCGCAACGGGGAATGGAACCGGCGAGAGATGTCGTGCGGTGTCCCACAGGGATCGGTTCTGGGGCCGCTCCTGTGGGACATCGGTTACGACTGGGTGCTGCGGGCCGATCTCCCTGATGGAGTCAGCGTGGTTTGCTACGCTGACGACACGCTAGTCCTGGCGCAGGGGAGGTCGCATCAGGCGGCGGCCGACGCGATGACACGCGGGGTTGCGATAGTCGTGGAGAGGATCCGGCAGTTGGGTCTCGAGGTGGCTTTGCACAAGTCCGAGGCCATGTCTTTTCATGGGCCTCGGAACGGGCCGCCTTCGGGATCCCAAATAACGGCAGGAGGGGTTCACATCGGCGTCGAGACAACGATGAGATACCTGGGTCTCGTCCTCGACAGCCGGTGGAACTTCGTCGAGCACTTCCGACGTTTGGCTCCCAAGCTGGAACGGGCCGGGGCCGCCTTCAAGCGGCTCTTGCCCAACCTGGGGGGGCCAAACGCCTCCTGCCGGAGGCTTTACGCGGGGGTCGTGCGGTCCATGGCCCTGTACGGGGCCCCGGTGTGGGCGCGTTCACTGCGGCGGCGAGCCGCCCACTATTTGAACGCGCCCCAGAAGGTGGTAGCCGTAAGGCTGATCCGGGGGTACCGCACGATCTCGGGCGAGGCGGCAAGCCTCCTTGCCGGACTGCCGCCGTGGGATCTGGAGGCGATAGTCCTCGCGCGCCTGTACGAGTGGCGCGCGGAGGCACTACGCCGGGGGGAAACTCCGCTTCCGCGGCAAATCGCGGCGGAGCGGACCGACCTCCGGCGCGATCTCATGGCGGCATGGAAAGAGCGACTGTCGCAACCCAGCGCAGGGCACGCCGCGATAGCGGCGGTAAGACCCCTCTTTGAGGAGTGGCTAGAGAGGCGCCACGGCGCCCTCACCTACCGCCTGACGCAGGTCCTCACCGGACACGGGTGTTTCGGGAGGTTCCTGCACATTATCGGGCGGGAGGATACGCCCGGGTGTCACCACTGCGAGGGTCGCCCGGAGGACACGGTGGAGCATACGGTGGCGGTATGCCCCAATTGGGCGGAGCACCGCCGTGTTCTCGCAGAGGCGATCGGCAGCGGCAGCGGCGGCGACCTCTCGCGCCCGGCCCTGGTTCAAGCCATGGTCCGGGGCGAGAGGGAGTGGGAGGCAGTCACCTCCTTCTGCGAAGCAGTCATGCTAGCGAAGGAGGTGGCGGGACGGCTGAGGGAGAGGGCCTCACGTCCCAGCCGCCGCGGGAGACGCCCCGGGCGTCGGGAGCCGCGAGACGACTCCCGGCCACCGTAGGCGCGGGCCTGCGGGCGGAGAGTAATGGGTAACTCTCCGTCCGATCAGGACCAGGCCCGTGCCGGACGGCGCGTACGTGTTCCACGCGCGCCTCAAAGAGATGTCAGCAGCAAGGAAGGGGCCCGAAAGGGCCGAAGCCTGCCGGGGCAGCGGGATTGTCCGAAAGGGTTACCGCTACCCCGGAACACAAAGGGCTAAGGAAGGAACACGGGTGGGTTTTAGTCAGTAAGAGTCTGACACTCCCTTCTGCTCCACCCAGAGCGGGAGGGGTCATTGGATGATTTCCCATCCACAAAAAAAAAAAAAAAAAAAAAGACGTATTAAGTGTTTATGTTAAAATAAACTTCATCTTATAATTTTAAGCGCTAAAAATAGAAAAATTAAGTTAAGAAACCTTAAATCTCGAAATGGTTTGGGAATCAGCGTAGGATTTTTTTTCTTTACATACCGAATTGCCCCTCACATATACAGTATGTGAGATGGTTTTCGCATTATTCTTCTTGCATTGCTATTTCTTTATTTATACTTCGTGGTAGTCACCTGCTTGCTTAGCATTGATTTGCTCGTGACTTCAAAATAAACGTGAGCACGTGTCAATTCCTTCTCTGTATGGGAAGCCTTCGCCCTGCAGTGGACAATAAAAGTCTGGTATTATTATTCCAATTGAATACACTTTACTACCAGCTGTCTCTTTGAATCTAATAATATGTTTTACCCTTACAGGTACTAGACATGGTACTATCCCGACTACTCCAAGCGGACCCTCGTCCATCAGTTGTAGAAGGCCTGCAGCTGCTGCAGCGCTGCGTGGTGTGTACTCCGACCGCGCCGCTCATACTGTCGCTATTACTGTCCTTCATATCCGCACTCTTTGTGTTCCTGAGCTGTGCCTACAGTCAACTGGCTGGTGAGTTATATAAAAACAGATTTTAGATAAATAAAGATTTCTTTGTCTCGCGCTACCATGCTGCAGCTGAGATTACAACATGAGATAGATTTTGTTAAGACTTTAAATTCATCCACTTGAAACTCTGATAAGTCTCTCATCATCAGAAGTTCAGCCACTTTGCTACAACTGCCATCATATTACTATTCTTAGAACAAAATTCAGTTTAACAATCTTCACTAATACCTTCTCCACAAAAAACAGGTCCAGGCGTGGGGAATGCCGGTGCAGATCTACTACCGCGTGTATTAGACAAGATCTTCGCCGCGCTGGTGTACGAGGGCACTCCGCCGGATGATCGACGATCACGGTCTGTCAAGAATGTGCGACGACATGCTGCCGGACTACTCGTTAAATTAGGCTCGAAGGTCGGTACACAAAATGTCTAAATGCTGCATGGAAAGGAGGAAAGTAATGATTCATTTATATAGTTTTTTTTTTTTTCGTTTATTTATCATTTAAACAAAAGAATACAGGATTATTAATATTAAATAGCAACCAAAAACCACTAAGGTTTAAACTTGTGCCATCATGCATCTATAATAATAATAATAATAATTGATTCACTTCACAGCACGTTAGCAGAACAAATAAATGACATCTTAAAAGGCAACCAAAATATTCCAGAATTTTTGACTAAGGGAATCACATATATGATCCCAAAATCAAGTAGAACCCAGGATCCTTCACAGTATAGACCAATCACTTGCCTACCGACCTTATATAAAATCATAACGTCATGTATAACTAACAAAATTATTAAACACACTGAGCAATACAATATCTTGACTGAAGAGCAAAAAGGATGTAGGCGCGGTCATATGGGGTGCAAAGAGCAATTAATTATCGATTCCACTATTTTAAAATACGTTCAGAGATCTAGAAAGAACGTATACATAGCATACATAGATTACAAGAAGGCATTCGACAGCGTTCCTCATTCATGGTTGATCGAAGTATTAAATATTTATAAAATTAATCCATTAATTATAAACTTTCTTAAGAATACAATGGGATCCTGGAAAACTACACTAAAATTACACACTAAAACAACAAACTTATCCGTAGACGAAATAGCGATTAAAAAGGGTATTTTCCAAGGGGACTCATTAAGCCCTCTATGGTTTTGTCTAGCCCTGAATCCACTCTCCCGAGCATTAATCGAATCGGAATTAGGTTTTGATATTAAGAACGGTAGATCAATATTACACCAAATTACACACTTACTATATATGGATGACTTAAAACTATATGCTAATAAAAAAAACAGATTTACACGATTTACTAAACATAACAACAACATTTTCAAAAGACATAAGAATGGATTTTGGACTAGATAAATGCCGGAAACTAAATATAGAGAAAGGTAAGATTATAGAAGGAAACTACTCAACAGACACCGAAGAAGTAATAGAAGCGATGAAAAACGAAGAACTATATAAATATTTAGGTTACAATCAAGCACGATTGTTAGAACATACGATTATCAAGGATAAACTTAAAAAAGAATACAATAGTAGAATACATTTGTTATGCAAAATGCACCTATCTAGTAAAAACCTATTTAAATCCATAAATACATACGGAATTCCTATACTTACTTATTCTTTCGGTGTAATAAAATGGTCTAACACAGAATTACATGCTCTCGAAGTAAAAACAAGAACCACACTGACACAACATAGATATCACCATCCCAAATCAGCAATAGAAAGAGTTATAATGTCCAGAAAAGAAGGTGGCAGGGGACTAATCGAAATATCACATCTCCATAAAAGACAAGTCATAAATTTAAAACAATTTTTCTCGCGGAAGAAAAACAACAGTCAATTACACAAAACAATTATAGAGATAGACAAAAAATACACACCATTGAACCTTAGCGATGATAGCAATATTGATACAGTAGATAAAGCGAGACATATAGAAGAAATACACAGTAAATGGAGGCAAAAAGAACTACATGGAAGACATCCCAACGATTTATACCAAACATACATAGATAAAGAGGCTTCCAACAAATGGCTAGAGTTAAGTGAGCTGTTCCCTGAAACAGAAGGGTTTATGTTAGCTATTCAAGATCAAGTCATCAATACGAAAAATTATAGAAAATACATTTTAAAAGATAGTACAGTGAGAAATGATTTATGCAGAAAATGTCACAGCAAACCTGAAACAATACAACATATCACAGGAGCTTGTATCACACTAACCCAAAACGACTATACGCATAGACATAATCAACTTGTCAATATCATACATCAAAAACTCGCAACTAAACTTAAACTGATGCAGGATCCCTACACACCATATTACAAGTACACGCCTAGAGCTGTATTAGAAAACCAATTCTACAAAATATATTATGACCGCACTATAATTACAGACCACACCATATATAACAACAGACCTGATATAACACTAATTGATAAAGTAAGTAAACACACTTTTATAATAGATATAGCAGTCCCAAATACTAATAACCTTCAAAAAACTATCACAGAAAAAATTAGGAAGTATACAGAATTACAAGAGGAAATTACCAGAGTTTGGAAAATGAATAGAGTTACTATAGTCCCAATAGTAATATCAACAACAGGTGTTATCCCGAAACAAATATTCAATAGTTTTAATGCATTAAATCTATCTAAGTACACATACATAACACTACAAAAAGCTGCCATATTAAACACTTGCCGCATAGTAAGAAAATTTTTACAACTAGACTTGGATAATAATTTCACTGCAGTACAGAGCAATTTACATTCTCAAAATAATAACTAGAATTTCACCTTGGTTCACACCCGTGAGATTCTGAAAATACCAGGTACTTACTAACCTGAGAAAATTAAATTTAAAAACCATAATAATAATAACCCCATCGTCGTATCTCTACGTTGACGTCGTGGTGGGGCTTGCGAGCTCCGAACTCTAGGCCTGTGCCCGAAGAGTTTACTTTGCCGGAACAGGTCTAAGGTGAGGAGCCAGACCAAGAGAGATACAGAAACCCGCAGGGCAGCATGTGGCGAGCTGTTGGGCAGTAGCGACCCCACGGACCCTATCTCCCGGGAGTAGTCTTGTTCCTCACCTCTGGCTTGCCTTAATTGGCTGGCTGGAGTGAACACTGATGAGGAACAGAGCTCCCACCTCATTCTTGCCTTTATTGGCCGGCTTGAGTGGAGATTCGCAAGAGCAAACGTGCTCGGGGGAAGGAAGTATTCCATTAAGTGCTCGTAGGGATCTTGACCATCTTCCGGGCTCTGGGATTGTTCTGAAAGCCGTGGAATACCTCTCCACTCCTCAAGCACCTCAGGACATGTTGCCCCCTTGTCACTATGTCACTATGTCACTATGTGCTAGCGACAGTTTCCGGGGGCCCATTATTGAGTGTGCAAGTCACCCCCTGCCATTTTATCCGTGTATATATAAAACATTGATCAGGCAGGGGCCATAGTTCTTCCATAGTTCTTGGTAACCAATCCACTTTAACCTCAAAAACCCATAGTACAACTTTTTATTTTTCCAATACTGCAATAGTCCTACACCAACCGAGGGTTATCCTTGGGTGCACTTTCATAGTGCATATAGGGATAATCGTCGGTTAGTGCCACACTTCATTAAAATTTTCTAAGGGGCCTCTGCGAGTTGGCTTCGGCCCCTCGTACGCCTTCCAAAGGACCGGGACCCCATGGTCCCGAGATATATAAAATAAAACAATAATAATAATAATAATTTATTTGCCATAAAAAAAAAAAAATACAAGTGAGAACCTAGGTGATTAATTATATAATAGGTTAGGTTAAATAGGTTATACATTCTAGTTCTATGTTAAAAGTTGCACACAAGTATTATACCCCTGCCTCTTAAACTAGGTAAACCTGTATCTTAAGAGACAGTGAACAGCCTTGGGGTCTTAAACATAGTTAATTATCAAGTTAATGACAAAAATAGATGTGTGTCGATCCATCCTTTACAATGAATTTTAGAATTTCATGAAGACAGAAAAAAAAGAATAAAACTAGTAAAAAAACTAATATTAATAATAAGAAAAACTAGCAAAATTAATAAGAGTGTCGAGTGATTTAATGATAAAATTGATGAGCGATGTGCAGTTGTTATGTATTAACCTTTTGACCGCCACGGTCGGGTATAGCCGACAAATGAAAACGTGCCCAACACGCCACCATCGGCTAATGCGGACAAGAAAACACCATGTTTTAAGTACAAAATAAATAAACTAAATTTAGTTTTCTGTGTTTATACTTAAAACTAGGTGTTTTCTTGTCGGCATTAGCCGACGGTGGCGTGTTGGGCACGTTTTCATTTGTCGGCTGTACCCGACCGTGGCGGTCAAAAGGTTAAGGAATTGTAGATTGTGTCTGCGTGGGTGTGTTGTATGTGTGTAGTGTATTAGAATATATGAATGTGTTATGAGGGTTCTGTTTGTAGAGTAGGTATATGTATTTTTGTTATGTAAGTGTGAGCGTATTGCGTGTACAGTATAAATGGACATTAGACGATGAAGGAGAGTAAGGACTCTGTAAAAGCATAGTCCTTCTTTAAAAGCCACTCTGTTACTTTTGATTTTACCATTTGTGTATTTAGGTCTAAGATACACAGCACTTGGTGAATTTTTTGATATAAGTGAGTGCTTAGGATGTAGTATTGGTGTTTAGCAAAGCTGGTTTTGTGCTGAGTGCGGGGGAGACGAAGTGTCCGTTTATTGCGATCATATGGTGGAAGGCAGGCATGTTTTCTTAGGACCGATCGTAGCACAAAGAGCTGCCGGACTGTTAAAACCTTACAGTCTGAGTAGATATCCGTTGTCGGGTATCTGTAGGGCTTTTTCGACATTACTTTGAGAATTGCTCTTTGCGCTCTCTCTACTCTAAGAAAGTTAGTTTTCCATGCACCACCCCAAGCCGCAATACAATACCCAAGAACCGATTGACACAGAGCGTAGTAGACCATTTTAAGCGTATCCGCATTAGCTGACTCCCTGAGTGACTTGAAAATGTGTATGAGTCGCAGAGTTCTGGTGGTGAGGGCATCGATCTGCTTGTCCCATTTTAGCCCATCGTCTATTAGTACACCCAAATATTTCACACTATCGGTTCTGGTGAGTGTGGGACAGGCACAGGGTCCGGCTGAGTTCAAGCAAGAGTGAGCTGTTATAGAGAAATTTTGAGGCGGTGTAGTATTACGACGAATTGCAAATGGAATATAATTAGTTTTATGCAAGTTGAGAGTGAGTAAATTTGAGTTAAGCCATTGCATTATTACAGACAGAGCTGCCTCTGCTTTTGTTTTAACAGCACCCCATGTGGGCCCATTGACAAGAATCGCTGTGTCATCCGCATAGGCATAAATCTTGCAGTTTGGCAGTTGCATCGAACACAGTTCATTGACATAGATCTGAAACAGCATGGGGCCCAAGATGCTCCCTTGTGGAACACCGTAAGTGACAGTTGTCTCATTGCTAATGTACTTGTCAATTTTAACACATTGGGAGCGATTATTTAAGTAGTCAGTGAAAATTTGGAGAGGTTTACCACGTACGCCTATCGACTCCAATTTAAGGATAAGCTTGGGAACAGAAACCGTGTCAAATGCCTTGGTAAGGTCTAAAAAGATACCCAAGCACTTGGTTTTACTGTCAAGATGCATTGCAACTTGTTGTGTGAAGTCAAGTATAGCATCCTCAGTCGACACTCCCGAACGGAAGCCATACTGATTTGGAGCTATAATGTGATGTTTATTAAGAAAGCTCTTAAGACCATTACTGAGAATCCTTTCAAGAATTTTCGAGAGAGCAGGCAGAACTGCTATCGGTCTGTAATTGTTGACACAGTTCCTGTCCCCACTCTTGTAAATGGGATGTACCACTGCCCTCTTGAGAGCATCCGGAAAGGTACCTGTGTCTAAACACCGATTGCAGAGGTACGTAATGACTGGGACCAAGATGTGACGGCAGCGTTTCAATAAGAGAGATGATATCCCATCCCAACCGACGGCGCAATCACTGCGTAGTTGAAGGATAAGTGACTCTACTTCAGCGTCATCCACGTCCAGCAGAGCAAGTGAGTTGACTGGGGGGGTATGCATGAAACGTGAAGAGGTGGAAGGATTGTAGGAAATTATTGGAGAGGCAGAGTTCCGAGATGCAATGCTTTCCCCCAGATTTTTGCCCACGTTACAAAAAAACTGAGAAACCATATTTAAGGAGGCTTTTGGATTATCGTGAATTTTTAGGAGTTCAGTGGGGGAGGAATGTATTTTTTGTGTGTTGGTTATTTTTTTAATTGTTGACCACAACTTTTTAGGGTTATTCCTGCCTTTTTCGAGCTCATTCGTTTCATAAGATGTTCTTAACTTCCTAAGTAATTCATTACAGAAGTTTCGATAGCGAGTGTAGGTTGTTTTAAGAATTTCATTGTGAGGGTCCTTGGTTGAATTCATGTGCATTTTGTCACGATTTTGAATGCATCTCAGAAGACAAGGAGTCATCCATGGTTTAATGGTTCTTTTACGCCTTGGAACTCTGACCTGCTTTGAGTGTTTTGAGATGGCTGCTTGTATTATGTTTACAAATTCATTCATGGCTACATTAACATCTTCAAGGTGGTATATTCCAGAAAAGTCCCTCTCTTCCAGCTCCGAGATGATTGCTTCGTAGTCTAGTCGAGTGTTATCATGACTCACTTTACGTACTGGATTGGCGTGAGTAATAGATAGTAGGATAGGTTTGTGATCAGTAACATGCGAGTCCAATACTAGTGTGGTAGATGGGAGGTTAGACTTGAGAAGTATGTGATCAATACAGTGTTCGAGACGAGTGGGGAAAAGGTGAGTAGGCAAGAGACCTTGAGAGGCATTAAGAGTAAGGTAGTCAAAACTCCGGTCGTTCATATTGTCCGGCCTTATGTCGATATTTAAATCACCAATAAGGACAATATTAGGGCAAGAGAAGATTGCTCCGTAGACACCATTCAGGCTAGATGTAAAATTTTCAAAATTGCGTGCTGAGTTAAGAGATGGGGATCGATAAATAGCGACCACTGTAAGCTTCTGATTTATCTGACATATTAGGCAATTTCCTCCTTCGAAGTCCGGTTCCCACACAGTACTTTGTAGACCTAATCTAGTGTATACTATGATGCCGTCGTTTTGATTAGAGTTGGTTACTGTTGCGTGGGACTTATAACCATCTAAAACTGGTAGATGGCTGACTTTACTAAGCCAACATTCGGTCAGGATAACTGCATCTAATTCAATATTTATTGAATTTAGGAGCACCTGAAGCTGATTAAAGTTTTTGTTGACACTTCGTATGTTAATATGCAATCTATCTCAATCTATCTCAATAACAAACTATACAATGAAGCATTTTATTTGAATGCATTGTTGTCGATACAATTATAAACATTTTAGGTCTTTAAATAGTTACAACCATTCCAACATTATACATAAGTAATATTGCTTAAGTTTACATTAATTTGATATTGTTTTCAGTCTCAGTCTCGTTTGTCACATAATAATTATGAATAAAAAAGCGTTCATTCAGATCATATAATCAAGTCCATTTCACGGTAATGCCCGGTAGAATTTATTGCCTGCCTGGTTTAGCACTATCTTCTGGGTTGGTTGATATTTGGTTGATCTGGAAAACCAAACCAGAAGCTAGTGTTAAACCACGCAGGCTAAACTCCACACGCCTTAATATGTGTAACATTTAATGACACTTACTTATCTTTCAAATTGTCAGCATAATTTTAACCAGAGTTATTAAAACAGCAATAATGTATTTAGGAGCAAGCCCTGCTATCTCAGTTTAATCCATGCATATTATCAAGTATTTATTAGGCTTATTTGTAAAACTCTTATGTTTTTTATTTCCAGTACCCACTGTTACTTCTGCCCGTATTCGGTCGCCTGCACGAGCTGTGTCGCGCCGCGCTGGCCCGGCCCGACCTCAGCGCAGTCGAGAGCGTCACCCTACAAGAGGCACTGCTGCTTGTCTCTAACCACTTCTGTTGCTACGAGCGACAGAGCGCGCTGGTGGCTGAGGTGTGTTAATTGACTTACATCCTAGGCAAACTCTTTAAATGCACTTGGATAAAAAGTATCCTGCAGTGCTATTCTGCAAAAATCTCACCGTGAAAACTAAGGTGAAGTGAGCTGTCATTCCACCTAATGTTAGGGATTGCCTCCATTGATAGCTCACTTCACGCTCACTTCACCTATGTTATCACGGTGAGACAGAATCGCACTGCTGTATTTTAACACAACCTGTGTTAAAAAATTAACCCTACAAACTTTAAGAGGTGCTTTAAACCATCGAACTGAACAACTTTTACTATGGGACCAACTTTAAAATCACGAAAAAAAAATCTGCTGTTTAATACAAAAGTTCAATACCTATTTGAGCAAAATGTATTAAACAGCTGATTTTTTTTTTCGTGATTTCAGAGTTGGTCTCATAGTGAAAGTTGTTCAGTTCGATAGTCTAAAGCACCTCTTATAGTTTTTCGGGTTAATTTCTTAACACTTCATATATATTTCGTATATAGGATATCTTTTTATAGGTTTTTTGGTAGTTTCATTTATATTCGTTTAGCCGTTAAAACGTGAATGAGTTACGAACATCCAAAGCATTATTAGGATATTTTAGGAGGTGGAGAAACGAGGTGTGTTGCTCTTCCATTAAAAATGTTGAATCCTCCAGGTGACTGCCCGACGGATTGATAGACCTCCAGACAGTATGGAGGCCAATCTCAGCTGAGACCAGCCTTCGTTGCGGGAGATATCATAATGCAGGCGTGTGTGACACACAGGTGCAGTCTCATCCCTCACTCTCGTAGTCCGATGGGAGGCACGTAACCCGACGCTCGCTCTCGCTACCAGACGCCGCGCACACGGTGCCACGGGCGCGAGGCACAGTTATTCACACCGCCATCTTCCAAACTTCGGGCTGTTACTGACAAATTCCTAAATAACACTTTGTCCGTCCTGGGAATCGAACCCAGGGACCCACAACAGTCGGCAGCTGCGCTTGCGACCACGAGCCCAACGGGGCGGCTACCGACATTCCGACCGAGGGTTAAAGTTGTGTATTGAAATGTGACTGCTGTGGTAATGGCTCCATCCTCATACTTGACTGTCTACGTCGTATTTTTAGTTTTCCGGTCGTAACACACATTGGCCCCGATTCTGTTATTCACAAACTAAACTAAATTGAAGTTCAGTGCATCTTTTTCTTTCTATTTCATTATGAAAAGGACAGAAGATTAATATTAGTTTAGTCCTGTCAAATTAGTCAGCGCCTGACGTAAATTGACGTATTTTTAGTAGCCAATTTTTTAATCTCGTCTAACTTGTCTATGGATTAATTAACTAATTTGACAGGACTAAGCTAATATTTTATCTTCTGTCCTTTTCGTAATGAACTAGAAAAAAAAAGAAGCACTGAACTTTAATTTAGTTTAGTTTGTAAACAACAGAATCGGGGCCATTATAGTTCAGATTTCTAGCATATAAGTAAATATTAAAATGATTCACATTTGTCATCAGGTCCTCGGCGACTGCAGCGAGCGTTGGGCTAGTCTAAGCCCACACTTAACCAGTGCAGAAGGATTAGCGCGGTTAGTAGGCCTAGATGCACCGCCAACAGAAGAAGAGGATGAATGTGGACGAGCTCGACGCACGCTTTTACACGCACTTACGTTGTTACTGGGTAAGAAATTGTAGCTATTTTTCGATGATTATAGTAGCATTAATAATATAGAATGTGTTTGCTCCTCATGTTTTTGTGATTTTATTATGGGCAATCGTCATTGCCAGTATATTTGAATGATATTGGCAATGACGATTGTCTCGTTGCTCTAGTGGCGTGAAGATCGATTATGGGGCCTTGGGTTTGAATCTACATAGCTATTCACAACCATGCGATAGGCTATCGTTTCGAAAATGACACATTTCGGTACCCCGATTTGCCTCGTCTCCTCGCCTCGAAGAATAGCGGTCGTCTATTTGTTTTAAACTAACAAAATCTTCGGGTTTTAGCCTTGTGAACAGCGTTGATATTCGATACGATACGGAAGCGTATCGAATTGTAAATAGCTATGCTGGTCGAAAAAATAATTTTTTCATCAGTGATTTCTCAATAGCAGCCCGGGATCTGCAGTGCTATTCTGTAAAAATCTCACCATGAAAACTAAGGTGAAGTGAGCTGCCATTCCACCTGAAATTAGGGATTGCCACTATTGAGAGCTCACTTCACGCTCACTTCACCTAATTTATCACGGTGAGATTTTTACAGAATCGACAGGCTGGATTTGTGTCCGGTTTACGGCTATACAGGGTGCAATTGAAGTCATGGGCATTATTTTAACCTAAGGCACTACTCATGATACTAATTGCATTAGGGCTACTATTACGCAAATCAAAAATATTATTAATGCAAGTATGGAAAACCTTAAAATGTAGTAAGTCATACAAAGTGTCAAATACTTTGCGCTTCTCGATAGCAAATGCGTAGGTACACTACGCCGTACGCGTCATTGGGCGTGAATTCTTTGACCCCGCCCGACTCACGTGACATTCGTAAGTTGCCAATGAATTGATTCATAATAAATTCCAACTTTCCCTTCGTACTTTGCCGGCTTAGGACGGTCAAAACTACGTCAACTAACATACATTAAAAAAAATATTTACGTACCTAGCTTGTGGATTGTTTTGAAAAAACCTTATTTGTCGGTAAAGTGACAGAGGGTAAACGGGTGCTCTTCCACGAGCTTGTGCATGTGCTGGCACGTGAAAAGACGAAAAATCCAACAGGTTCTGAGTGGTTCTGGTGGAATGAGACCCCGTGAAGGAATAGGGTCGGCGGTGATGGAATATTTCACGAGTTCATACAAAATTTCTTGTGCGATCGTAAATTACAACCATTTGTGGGCATTGTTGGTTGGTGTACCTAGCCTGCACATTACGCGGTCGAGGCATCGTGTACACAAACACACACACAACACACAATTACTACACTGCAATCCAAGCACCGTATGACGCGAGCGGCGAGTACGGCGATTACGTCACGGGATCAATAAATCAATTACGCGTCAATGCACCTGCGCAGTCGTTATGACACTGGTTGGTTCCGGGTTCGTGTTTCGGAGGCAAGCAGACCCCGCGCGGGGGTGATATTCGTATTTTTGCGAGTGAGGGAGCGGGACGGAGAGAGTTCAGGGAATCCCGCCGGACGGCATGTCTTGTAGCCCATTGTTATTGTTACTTGTAAGGAAAAACCCGCGCGCGCGCAGGTCGGCCGCTCTATGAAGTTATTACTATTATTTGATGTTTGTTTACATTTCGCTTTGCGCTGTACTGCGCTTTAAGATTTTGATACTTCAACATCTATTGGCGTTAACGAAATATTATGTTTTAATTACTTTAAGTGTTTATTTGCAATAATAAGCCTTGTGCAATTTGACTTACTACATTTTTAAGGTTTTCCTTACTTGCATTAATAATATTTTTGATTTGCGTATTAATAGCCCTAATGCAATCAGTGTCGTGAGTAGTGCCTTAGGTTAAAATAATGCCCATGACTTCAATTACACCCTGTAGACTCTCCCTTTTTACATAGGACATCATCTTAACTCGTTAAATGTGGGTTTACTATAAACCTGTGCCTTATCTTTCGACTTTATTATTCCTAATGATCGTATCATAACTTGCAGGTGTAGTGAAGCGCACGTGCGTACCAACCGACCCCGACAAAGCGGCCCGCGGTGGGTTCGGCGGCGGCGTGACCGCGGCCGGCAACCCCGTGTGGCGCAACCCCTGTGCCGCGCACGTGCTGCCGCTGTTCCCGGCCGCCCTCGCTCTCAACAGAGCCTTGCACCAGCTGCACGACCCGCACGCGCAGGGGCTGAGGCATCCCGCTCATGCGAGGGCATTAGCGCCACCTGCAGCGGAGAGGCGGAACTTATTGGGGCAAAGGGACCATGAAGCACCGATTTCTACTCGTCCTCAGGTATTACTAAAGTTTAGATTCTAGTGACGCTGTAAAACCTTTAAAAAGCTAGGGCTTTAAAAAAAATCGCCGCAGCTACACTAAGGTATACAGGGTGGCACATCGACACGCAACCTGAGGGGTAATTCTCGTAATTTTTAAGAAAGTTCAGAGTCTGATCTCAGTCTCAATCTGTCAAAAATACTTCAAATTTTCCTACATTTTGACAAGTTTTTGACATTGACAAATTTTTGAGTTTGTCGCCGAGGTGAGACTGCGACTAGATTTTGAACGTTTTAAATTACGAGAATTGGCCTACTGTTACCATAGATTCAGAACATGATTCTGGATCTGCTGTGTTTTAAATTTTTCGTTGGTTATTTTTTTTCAAATCGGCTATTCCATACATTTTTACCACATATGTCGCTTTTCTATGAAACAACAGATTTTTTTTTCCTTTTTGGCAACTGAGCCGATGTCGACTATTCTGCCAGCGTATTGTAATGGCACTAGAACGGCAAAATGAGCCGTCAAATGTTGCACTTTGTCGTAGTTGTTATTTGTTAATGTTAGTAGCTGAAAAGATAATACAAGTTTTGTTAGGTAACATGATTTTTCAAAATAAATAAATACTAATTATTGCTCTACTATAAAACGACACAGAAATTTACAGTTATAATTATTATTGCACACCAAACTACATTTTTATGTCATTGTCATTTTAATATTTTGATAGGACTTGGTTTAGTTTAGGGGAAAAGTTAGTTAAGAGGGAATGGAAGAAGTTAGTAGGAAGTGTGATTTTAATTTCGGGAAGCTATGGTACTAATCAGAAGATTGGGAATTTGAAGGATATGAAAAAAATAAATGGTTCAGAGTACCATCATTCAAGACCGCATTCGCACGGGGAACTGTCACGAACACGAATCTTATTCAGAAATACTGGACTGCAGCAGTAGCCTAGTCTCAGTCGACACATGGATGAAACAGCGCCTTTGTATAGTTTAAAAAAAAATTATAAACATCCGAATTGAGAACCTCCTCCTTTTTGAAGTCGGTTAAAAACCAAGGTTTCCGCTGGATGTCGGGTTGGATACGAGCGTAGTACCCATGAGCTTTGAGCTTACCTGCCACACTCCTGACCACGCTTTATACATTTTAAGTTTGTTATCAGCCCGTAAGTCATAGCTATGGACGATAAAAAAATTCTATGCTAGGTGGTCTAGAATCATGTGCTAAATTTATGGTTCCTGTTTGCGGGTCGATGTCCCTGCCACTCTGTATATATTTTTGTTTTTTTTTTTTGGATATTTTTTCCAGATTATATACAAAAATACGTTGGGTTTTCAAGGTCTCGATCGATGAATTTGCTAAATATTTCGATCAACCTATTACAACAACGAACATGAATCAATTATCAATCGACATCAACAAGTTTGATCAGTGAATTGGATGTAAAATCAACAAAATTCACCAATCAAACTCTCTAAGACTATCAACCAAAACCAAGCAATCGATGAAACCTTAATTTTATACATAAATCTCCTACAGGACCGTATGCAGAGTTTCCTCCACACTCTACACGAGAACGTGTGCCACCTCGTCGGCGCCGCGGCCACTACTCTCGGCCGCGAACTGTACGCAGTCCCCGGCCTAGCCGGCTTCCTGGCCGACTCACTGTTATACGGGCTAGAATATCTACCCGACCATTGGCTACGACCGATAGTCAGAAACGCGTTGAAACCACTCCTGCATCACTGCCCGCCCGCACATTATGCGGATGTTGCGTTACCTCTGTTGGAGCATTTCGCGCCTTTCAGTAAGTTTTTAACTATTTTGAGCATATTAGTACGATAAGCAACCCAGTTCCAGAAGGAAGGGCAAGAGTTCCGATGTAATAATAGGTCGGGCCAAAAATATTTTCTTATTTTGAATCTATTGTTAGTAATCAAACCTCTTTGGCAGTACTGAATGTAACTGGCTGGTTTTAATACTATTAAATGTTGACATTCTAAAGATGCAATAAATTAAAAAAAAAATAGTTCTCGCCATTTCTCAATTGTTTTTCAAGCAAGTAACATGAACATATGTGAGGAAGAAATTCGGTACATTTTAAAATTTGATTACAAAAAAGGTAAAAATGCGACGAACGCCGCGAATAAAATTTGTGCGGTTTGCGGACCTAATGCGGTATCAATACGAGTAGCACAAATGTGGTTCAAGCGTTTCAAGTCTGGAAATTTTAGTGTGAAGGATGAAGCTCGCTCTGGACGCCTGTCACGGATAAAATCAGTGCCATTTTTGAAAAAGTGGAGCAAGATCGACATATTAGTAGTTATGATATTGCTGAAGAACTGGATGTTGATTACAAAACAGTTTTACGGCATTTACAAAAGTCTGGGTACAAGAAAAAACTTGATATTTGGGTACCACATGATCTCACTGAGAGAAACTTAATGCAACGTGTTTCCATTTGCGATTCTTTGTTGAAACGTAATGATTCCGACCCATTTCTTAAACTGTTGATTACGGGTGATAAAAAATGGATCACTTACTATAAGAATGTCCGAAAAAGATCGTGGTCGAAGCATGGACAAGCCCCACAGACCGTGGCAAAGCCCGGCCTGACTCGGAACAAAGTGATGCTGTGTGTTTGGTGGGATTGGAAAGGAATCGTCCACTATGAGCTTTTGCCGCCGGGTAAAACTATCGATTCTGACCTCTACTGTCAACAACTGATGAAGTTAAAAGAAGCTATTGAGAAAAACCGGCCGGAGCTGGTGAATAGGAAGGGCGTGGTGTTTCATCACGACAACGCCAGACCGCACTCATCTATAGCCACTCAGCAAAAATTGAGAGAGCTTGGCTGGTATGTGTTGATGCATCCTTCGTATAGCCCTGATCTTGCTCCATCAGATTTTCACTTGTTTGGGTCACTTCAGAAGTCTTTAGGAAGCATAAAGTTAACCTCAAAAGAACACTGAAAACTTCCTGTCAGATATTTTTGTTAAAAAATCTCAAAACTTCTACGGCAATGGGATCATGGCATTGCCCACAAGATGGCAACAAGTCATCGATCAAAACGGCACATACATATTATAAATAAATAAAAAAAAACCTAAAAGAATTTTTTTTTTTTTGTATGAAAAATACGAAAATACTTTTGCCCCAACCTAATATTTAGGCAAGTTAGGTAATATTTCAACTTTTTCCTTGATATGGAAACTCATTTCTGATGCCATAAAGTTGCACACGGAGCCACTGTTCCACTGACTTCTAAAAATCAACATTAGTTATTTCAAAGTTCCTGATTCATATTCACACATTTACTGCCAGGTAATTGTCTAGCAAACAATATCGCCAATACAGTAACCAACTCCCCATTCTTACAGTGTTAACCCATCTCTCATTACGTTGGGATTACATTTCGTCTCTCTACGAATCCGGGAAGCTTGAGGAGGAAGGTGGCAGTGAATCACAGGAAGTACTCGAAGATATCCTCGTTAGGAACCTGACGAGGGAATATCTTGAAGTTTTAAAGGTAAGTTGCGGATGCATGGACCGAATGTCGTCCAGTTACATTTTTCAAGTTGCTGTAATACACATTGCATTGTTGTGCGCATCAAGATGATCGCTCATTATTATGAAGCTAACACACCTTGTTAGGCACTTTTTCATAGCATACTTCGTCGTTCGAAATACAAAAAGGAACATTACTTTAGTTTATCGTTTATACACGTGTACTTATGCTGCAAATCCTACTTGCATTTATGTTTATGTAATTGTAACATAGCAAAGATGTTGTGTGACAGATTTTATAGATTTCTTTTAAAATTTAGATAACATGTGATCTTGTATTTTCCAGATATCACTTGTAGACGGCGGACTGAGTGTCGAGAATAACGCAGATGACATGGAAGACGACACTACGACCGGCAGTGCACAACAACGGTCACCCGACACTGTGTCCGAACTAGGAGCGTTAGTACTGGCACAGCCTTGTGCCGGGCCCGCCGCGTTATATACGGTGAGACATTAACATATATCAAGCGTATATAGTCCAAAGGGTATAATAGACTAATAGAGAACAATGTATTACATGGAGGGTAACACTACGACAGGCGGCGCACAACGGTCATCTGACACTGCGTCCGAACTAGGAGCGTTAGTAGTGTTACTATCTTGTGCTGGATCCGCCATTTGAGAAAGCCAGCTGCCAGTGAGGAAATAGAATATACATATCACGCCTAATACTCCAGAGGGGTGTATGCAGACGTCCATAAATGCAATAAACTTACATTTTGCCGTGTTTGAGTGTAATAGGGATGAGCCTTATGTCACAGAATACTACGAAGTGTCCAGCCTTCAAAATCTCTACACACTGAATGCGAACACACATTTGCGTGGGCATTCCCTAAAGCTATGGGAAAATTCATAAAAAAAAGCCCTTGAAGCAATTCTTGTCTAACCAAGTTGTAACAGCATGGAACAGGCTCCCGGAAAATGTTGTGACGGCTCCCACACTGAACTGCTTCAAGGATCGACTAGACAGATTAAATATCTCCAAGCTATACGATATACACACGCATCAGCTGATTAGCTTCTAGTGTGTCTAACCAAATAATTGAGAAACTTAATCATATTTGGTTTGACTGATCGAGCTCAGGAGTGCATTCCATGGACTAAGTAGACAAATTGACCGAACAATTAGTTCATTACACACATATTTTCTAACTGAATAGACAGCTGTGCTGCTGGGGAGTTTGTTGCGCCACTTCTTCTCCCCAGCGAAGGGCGGGCGTTTTGGGGGGACTGTCTTTTGTAATTGACGTTCGAAAAGTGCTGATTCTCAGCCTAGTTTGAATAAATGACTTCTGATTTGATTTGATTTGATTAAACACAAATATGCTCGATTCGAATATGAATAAAAGGCGCAATAATTTCAGGTGATCCGAGCACTGACGTGGAACGACTCGCCGTCGTCGCTGCGCGGCGCGGCGCTGGCGGCGCCCGCGCTGCGCGGCGCGCTGGCGGCCGGACGCGTGCGCGCGGGCGACGCGGCCGGCGCGCTGGCCGCCGTGCTGCAGGCGCTGCGCGTGCACGGCCAGCACGACGCCAACCAGGCCGCGCTGCTGGCGCTGGCTGTACAGGTACAACATATTTATATCTACACCACACCACACACACCGCACTACATTACGACGCGGCCGGCGCGCTGGCCGCCGTGCTGCAGGCGCTGCGCGTGCACGGCCAGCACGACGCCAACCAGGCCGCGCTGCTGGCGCTGGCTGTACAGGTACAACATATTTATATCTACACCACACCACACACACCGCACTACATTACGACGCGGCCGGCGCGCTGGCCGCCGTGCTGCAGGCGCTGCGCGTGCACGGCCAGCACGACGCCAACCAGGCCGCGCTGCTGGCGCTGGCTGTACAGGTACAACATATTTATATCTACACCACACCACACACACCGCACTACATTACGACGCGGCCGGCGCGCTGGCCGCCGTGCTGCAGGCGCTGCGCGTGCACGGCCAGCACGACGCCAACCAGGCCGCGCTGCTGGCGCTGGCTGTACAGGTACAACATATTTATATCTACACCACACCACACACACCGCACTACATTACGACGCGGCCGGCGCGCTGGCCGCCGTGCTGCAGGCGCTGCGCGTGCACGGCCAGCACGACGCCAACCAGGCCGCGCTGCTGGCGCTGGCTGTACAGGTACAACATATTTATATCTACACCACACCACACACACCGCACTACATTACGACGCGGCCGGCGCGCTGGCCGCCGTGCTGCAGGCGCTGCGCGTGCACGGCCAGCACGACGCCAACCAGGCCGCGCTGCTGGCGCTGGCTGTACAGGTACAACATATTTATATCTACACCACACCACACACACCGCACTACATTACGACGCGGCCGGCGCGCTGGCCGCCGTGCTGCAGGCGCTGCGCGTGCACGGCCAGCACGACGCCAACCAGGCCGCGCTGCTGGCGCTGGCTGTACAGGTACAACATATTTATATCTACACCACACCACACACACCGCACTACATTACGACGCGGCCGGCGCGCTGGCCGCCGTGCTGCAGGCGCTGCGCGTGCACGGCCAGCACGACGCCAACCAGGCCGCGCTGCTGGCGCTGGCTGTACAGGTACAACATATTTATATCTACACCACACCACACACACCGCACTACATTACGACGCGGCCGGCGCGCTGGCCGCCGTGCTGCAGGCGCTGCGCGTGCACGGCCAGCACGACGCCAACCAGGCCGCGCTGCTGGCGCTGGCTGTACAGGTACAACATATTTATATCTACACCACACCACACACACCGCACTACATTACGACGCGGCCGGCGCGCTGGCCGCCGTGCTGCAGGCGCTGCGCGTGCACGGCCAGCACGACGCCAACCAGGCCGCGCTGCTGGCGCTGGCTGTACAGGTACAACATATTTATATCTACACCACACCACACACACCGCACTACATTACGACGCGGCCGGCGCGCTGGCCGCCGTGCTGCAGGCGCTGCGCGTGCACGGCCAGCACGACGCCAACCAGGCCGCGCTGCTGGCGCTGGCTGTACAGGTACAACATATTTATATCTACACCACACCACACACACCGCACTACATTACGACGCGGCCGGCGCGCTGGCCGCCGTGCTGCAGGCGCTGCGCGTGCACGGCCAGCACGACGCCAACCAGGCCGCGCTGCTGGCGCTGGCTGTACAGGTACAACATATTTATATCTACACCACACCACACACACCGCACTACATTACGACGCGGCCGGCGCGCTGGCCGCCGTGCTGCAGGCGCTGCGCGTGCACGGCCAGCACGACGCCAACCAGGCCGCGCTGCTGGCGCTGGCTGTACAGGTACAACATATTTATATCTACACCACACCACACACACCGCACTACATTACGACGCGGCCGGCGCGCTGGCCGCCGTGCTGCAGGCGCTGCGCGTGCACGGCCAGCACGACGCCAACCAGGCCGCGCTGCTGGCGCTGGCTGTACAGGTACAACATATTTATATCTACACCACACCACACACACCGCACTACATTACGACGCGGCCGGCGCGCTGGCCGCCGTGCTGCAGGCGCTGCGCGTGCACGGCCAGCACGACGCCAACCAGGCCGCGCTGCTGGCGCTGGCTGTACAGGTACAACATATTTATATCTACACCACACCACACACACCGCACTACATTACGACGCGGCCGGCGCGCTGGCCGCCGTGCTGCAGGCGCTGCGCGTGCACGGCCAGCACGACGCCAACCAGGCCGCGCTGCTGGCGCTGGCTGTACAGGTACAACATATTTATATCTACACCACACCACACACACCGCACTACATTACGACGCGGCCGGCGCGCTGGCCGCCGTGCTGCAGGCGCTGCGCGTGCACGGCCAGCACGACGCCAACCAGGCCGCGCTGCTGGCGCTGGCTGTACAGGTACAACATATTTATATCTACACCACACCACACACACCGCACTACATTACGACGCGGCCGGCGCGCTGGCCGCCGTGCTGCAGGCGCTGCGCGTGCACGGCCAGCACGACGCCAACCAGGCCGCGCTGCTGGCGCTGGCTGTACAGGTACAACATATTTATATCTACACCACACCACACACACCGCACTACATTACGACGCGGCCGGCGCGCTGGCCGCCGTGCTGCAGGCGCTGCGCGTGCACGGCCAGCACGACGCCAACCAGGCCGCGCTGCTGGCGCTGGCTGTACAGGTACAACATATTTATATCTACACCACACCACACACACCGCACTACATTACGACGCGGCCGGCGCGCTGGCCGCCGTGCTGCAGGCGCTGCGCGTGCACGGCCAGCACGACGCCAACCAGGCCGCGCTGCTGGCGCTGGCTGTACAGGTACAACATATTTATATCTACACCACACCACACACACCGCACTACATTACGACGCGGCCGGCGCGCTGGCCGCCGTGCTGCAGGCGCTGCGCGTGCACGGCCAGCACGACGCCAACCAGGCCGCGCTGCTGGCGCTGGCTGTACAGGTACAACATATTTATATCTACACCACACCACACACACCGCACTACATTACGACGCGGCCGGCGCGCTGGCCGCCGTGCTGCAGGCGCTGCGCGTGCACGGCCAGCACGACGCCAACCAGGCCGCGCTGCTGGCGCTGGCTGTACAGGTACAACATATTTATATCTACACCACACCACACACACCGCACTACATTACGACGCGGCCGGCGCGCTGGCCGCCGTGCTGCAGGCGCTGCGCGTGCACGGCCAGCACGACGCCAACCAGGCCGCGCTGCTGGCGCTGGCTGTACAGGTACAACATATTTATATCTACACCACACCACACACACCGCACTACATTACGACGCGGCCGGCGCGCTGGCCGCCGTGCTGCAGGCGCTGCGCGTGCACGGCCAGCACGACGCCAACCAGGCCGCGCTGCTGGCGCTGGCTGTACAGGTACAACATATTTATATCTACACCACACCACACACACCGCACTACATTACGACGCGGCCGGCGCGCTGGCCGCCGTGCTGCAGGCGCTGCGCGTGCACGGCCAGCACGACGCCAACCAGGCCGCGCTGCTGGCGCTGGCTGTACAGGTACAACATATTTATATCTACACCACACCACACACACCGCACTACATTACGACGCGGCCGGCGCGCTGGCCGCCGTGCTGCAGGCGCTGCGCGTGCACGGCCAGCACGACGCCAACCAGGCCGCGCTGCTGGCGCTGGCTGTACAGGTACAACATATTTATATCTACACCACACCACACACACCGCACTACATTACGACGCGGCCGGCGCGCTGGCCGCCGTGCTGCAGGCGCTGCGCGTGCACGGCCAGCACGACGCCAACCAGGCCGCGCTGCTGGCGCTGGCTGTACAGGTACAACATATTTATATCTACACCACACCACACACACCGCACTACATTACGACGCGGCCGGCGCGCTGGCCGCCGTGCTGCAGGCGCTGCGCGTGCACGGCCAGCACGACGCCAACCAGGCCGCGCTGCTGGCGCTGGCTGTACAGGTACAACATATTTATATCTACACCACACCACACACACCGCACTACATTACGACGCGGCCGGCGCGCTGGCCGCCGTGCTGCAGGCGCTGCGCGTGCACGGCCAGCACGACGCCAACCAGGCCGCGCTGCTGGCGCTGGCTGTACAGGTACAACATATTTATATCTACACCACACCACACACACCGCACTACATTACGACGCGGCCGGCGCGCTGGCCGCCGTGCTGCAGGCGCTGCGCGTGCACGGCCAGCACGACGCCAACCAGGCCGCGCTGCTGGCGCTGGCTGTACAGGTACAACATATTTATATCTACACCACACCACACACACCGCACTACATTACGACGCGGCCGGCGCGCTGGCCGCCGTGCTGCAGGCGCTGCGCGTGCACGGCCAGCACGACGCCAACCAGGCCGCGCTGCTGGCGCTGGCTGTACAGGTACAACATATTTATATCTACACCACACCACACACACCGCACTACATTACGACGCGGCCGGCGCGCTGGCCGCCGTGCTGCAGGCGCTGCGCGTGCACGGCCAGCACGACGCCAACCAGGCCGCGCTGCTGGCGCTGGCTGTACAGGTACAACATATTTATATCTACACCACACCACACACACCGCACTACATTACGACGCGGCCGGCGCGCTGGCCGCCGTGCTGCAGGCGCTGCGCGTGCACGGCCAGCACGACGCCAACCAGGCCGCGCTGCTGGCGCTGGCTGTACAGGTACAACATATTTATATCTACACCACACCACACACACCGCACTACATTACGACGCGGCCGGCGCGCTGGCCGCCGTGCTGCAGGCGCTGCGCGTGCACGGCCAGCACGACGCCAACCAGGCCGCGCTGCTGGCGCTGGCTGTACAGGTACAACATATTTATATCTACACCACACCACACACACCGCACTACATTACGACGCGGCCGGCGCGCTGGCCGCCGTGCTGCAGGCGCTGCGCGTGCACGGCCAGCACGACGCCAACCAGGCCGCGCTGCTGGCGCTGGCTGTACAGGTACAACATATTTATATCTACACCACACCACACACACCGCACTACATTACGACGCGGCCGGCGCGCTGGCCGCCGTGCTGCAGGCGCTGCGCGTGCACGGCCAGCACGACGCCAACCAGGCCGCGCTGCTGGCGCTGGCTGTACAGGTACAACATATTTATATCTACACCACACCACACACACCGCACTACATTACGACGCGGCCGGCGCGCTGGCCGCCGTGCTGCAGGCGCTGCGCGTGCACGGCCAGCACGACGCCAACCAGGCCGCGCTGCTGGCGCTGGCTGTACAGGTACAACATATTTATATCTACACCACACCACACACACCGCACTACATTACGACGCGGCCGGCGCGCTGGCCGCCGTGCTGCAGGCGCTGCGCGTGCACGGCCAGCACGACGCCAACCAGGCCGCGCTGCTGGCGCTGGCTGTACAGGTACAACATATTTATATCTACACCACACCACACACACCGCACTACATTACGACGCGGCCGGCGCGCTGGCCGCCGTGCTGCAGGCGCTGCGCGTGCACGGCCAGCACGACGCCAACCAGGCCGCGCTGCTGGCGCTGGCTGTACAGGTACAACATATTTATATCTACACCACACCACACACACCGCACTACATTACGACGCGGCCGGCGCGCTGGCCGCCGTGCTGCAGGCGCTGCGCGTGCACGGCCAGCACGACGCCAACCAGGCCGCGCTGCTGGCGCTGGCTGTACAGGTACAACATATTTATATCTACACCACACCACACACACCGCACTACATTACGACGCGGCCGGCGCGCTGGCCGCCGTGCTGCAGGCGCTGCGCGTGCACGGCCAGCACGACGCCAACCAGGCCGCGCTGCTGGCGCTGGCTGTACAGGTACAACATATTTATATCTACACCACACCACACACACCGCACTACATTACGACGCGGCCGGCGCGCTGGCCGCCGTGCTGCAGGCGCTGCGCGTGCACGGCCAGCACGACGCCAACCAGGCCGCGCTGCTGGCGCTGGCTGTACAGGTACAACATATTTATATCTACACCACACCACACACACCGCACTACATTACGACGCGGCCGGCGCGCTGGCCGCCGTGCTGCAGGCGCTGCGCGTGCACGGCCAGCACGACGCCAACCAGGCCGCGCTGCTGGCGCTGGCTGTACAGGTACAACATATTTATATCTACACCACACCACACACACCGCACTACATTACGACGCGGCCGGCGCGCTGGCCGCCGTGCTGCAGGCGCTGCGCGTGCACGGCCAGCACGACGCCAACCAGGCCGCGCTGCTGGCGCTGGCTGTACAGGTACAACATATTTATATCTACACCACACCACACACACCGCACTACATTACGACGCGGCCGGCGCGCTGGCCGCCGTGCTGCAGGCGCTGCGCGTGCACGGCCAGCACGACGCCAACCAGGCCGCGCTGCTGGCGCTGGCTGTACAGGTACAACATATTTATATCTACACCACACCACACACACCGCACTACATTACGACGCGGCCGGCGCGCTGGCCGCCGTGCTGCAGGCGCTGCGCGTGCACGGCCAGCACGACGCCAACCAGGCCGCGCTGCTGGCGCTGGCTGTACAGGTACAACATATTTATATCTACACCACACCACACACACCGCACTACATTACGACGCGGCCGGCGCGCTGGCCGCCGTGCTGCAGGCGCTGCGCGTGCACGGCCAGCACGACGCCAACCAGGCCGCGCTGCTGGCGCTGGCTGTACAGGTACAACATATTTATATCTACACCACACCACACACACCGCACTACATTACGACGCGGCCGGCGCGCTGGCCGCCGTGCTGCAGGCGCTGCGCGTGCACGGCCAGCACGACGCCAACCAGGCCGCGCTGCTGGCGCTGGCTGTACAGGTACAACATATTTATATCTACACCACACCACACACACCGCACTACATTACGACGCGGCCGGCGCGCTGGCCGCCGTGCTGCAGGCGCTGCGCGTGCACGGCCAGCACGACGCCAACCAGGCCGCGCTGCTGGCGCTGGCTGTACAGGTACAACATATTTATATCTACACCACACCACACACACCGCACTACATTACGACGCGGCCGGCGCGCTGGCCGCCGTGCTGCAGGCGCTGCGCGTGCACGGCCAGCACGACGCCAACCAGGCCGCGCTGCTGGCGCTGGCTGTACAGGTACAACATATTTATATCTACACCACACCACACACACCGCACTACATTACGACGCGGCCGGCGCGCTGGCCGCCGTGCTGCAGGCGCTGCGCGTGCACGGCCAGCACGACGCCAACCAGGCCGCGCTGCTGGCGCTGGCTGTACAGGTACAACATATTTATATCTACACCACACCACACACACCGCACTACATTACGACGCGGCCGGCGCGCTGGCCGCCGTGCTGCAGGCGCTGCGCGTGCACGGCCAGCACGACGCCAACCAGGCCGCGCTGCTGGCGCTGGCTGTACAGGTACAACATATTTATATCTACACCACACCACACACACCGCACTACATTACGACGCGGCCGGCGCGCTGGCCGCCGTGCTGCAGGCGCTGCGCGTGCACGGCCAGCACGACGCCAACCAGGCCGCGCTGCTGGCGCTGGCTGTACAGGTACAACATATTTATATCTACACCACACCACACACACCGCACTACATTACGACGCGGCCGGCGCGCTGGCCGCCGTGCTGCAGGCGCTGCGCGTGCACGGCCAGCACGACGCCAACCAGGCCGCGCTGCTGGCGCTGGCTGTACAGGTACAACATATTTATATCTACACCACACCACACACACCGCACTACATTACGACGCGGCCGGCGCGCTGGCCGCCGTGCTGCAGGCGCTGCGCGTGCACGGCCAGCACGACGCCAACCAGGCCGCGCTGCTGGCGCTGGCTGTACAGGTACAACATATTTATATCTACACCACACCACACACACCGCACTACATTACGACGCGGCCGGCGCGCTGGCCGCCGTGCTGCAGGCGCTGCGCGTGCACGGCCAGCACGACGCCAACCAGGCCGCGCTGCTGGCGCTGGCTGTACAGGTACAACATATTTATATCTACACCACACCACACACACCGCACTACATTACGACGCGGCCGGCGCGCTGGCCGCCGTGCTGCAGGCGCTGCGCGTGCACGGCCAGCACGACGCCAACCAGGCCGCGCTGCTGGCGCTGGCTGTACAGGTACAACATATTTATATCTACACCACACCACACACACCGCACTACATTACGACGCGGCCGGCGCGCTGGCCGCCGTGCTGCAGGCGCTGCGCGTGCACGGCCAGCACGACGCCAACCAGGCCGCGCTGCTGGCGCTGGCTGTACAGGTACAACATATTTATATCTACACCACACCACACACACCGCACTACATTACGACGCGGCCGGCGCGCTGGCCGCCGTGCTGCAGGCGCTGCGCGTGCACGGCCAGCACGACGCCAACCAGGCCGCGCTGCTGGCGCTGGCTGTACAGGTACAACATATTTATATCTACACCACACCACACACACCGCACTACATTACGACGCGGCCGGCGCGCTGGCCGCCGTGCTGCAGGCGCTGCGCGTGCACGGCCAGCACGACGCCAACCAGGCCGCGCTGCTGGCGCTGGCTGTACAGGTACAACATATTTATATCTACACCACACCACACACACCGCACTACATTACGACGCGGCCGGCGCGCTGGCCGCCGTGCTGCAGGCGCTGCGCGTGCACGGCCAGCACGACGCCAACCAGGCCGCGCTGCTGGCGCTGGCTGTACAGGTACAACATATTTATATCTACACCACACCACACACACCGCACTACATTACGACGCGGCCGGCGCGCTGGCCGCCGTGCTGCAGGCGCTGCGCGTGCACGGCCAGCACGACGCCAACCAGGCCGCGCTGCTGGCGCTGGCTGTACAGGTACAACATATTTATATCTACACCACACCACACACACCGCACTACATTACGACGCGGCCGGCGCGCTGGCCGCCGTGCTGCAGGCGCTGCGCGTGCACGGCCAGCACGACGCCAACCAGGCCGCGCTGCTGGCGCTGGCTGTACAGGTACAACATATTTATATCTACACCACACCACACACACCGCACTACATTACGACGCGGCCGGCGCGCTGGCCGCCGTGCTGCAGGCGCTGCGCGTGCACGGCCAGCACGACGCCAACCAGGCCGCGCTGCTGGCGCTGGCTGTACAGGTACAACATATTTATATCTACACCACACCACACACACCGCACTACATTACGACGCGGCCGGCGCGCTGGCCGCCGTGCTGCAGGCGCTGCGCGTGCACGGCCAGCACGACGCCAACCAGGCCGCGCTGCTGGCGCTGGCTGTACAGGTACAACATATTTATATCTACACCACACCACACACACCGCACTACATTACGACGCGGCCGGCGCGCTGGCCGCCGTGCTGCAGGCGCTGCGCGTGCACGGCCAGCACGACGCCAACCAGGCCGCGCTGCTGGCGCTGGCTGTACAGGTACAACATATTTATATCTACACCACACCACACACACCGCACTACATTACGACGCGGCCGGCGCGCTGGCCGCCGTGCTGCAGGCGCTGCGCGTGCACGGCCAGCACGACGCCAACCAGGCCGCGCTGCTGGCGCTGGCTGTACAGGTACAACATATTTATATCTACACCACACCACACACACCGCACTACATTACGACGCGGCCGGCGCGCTGGCCGCCGTGCTGCAGGCGCTGCGCGTGCACGGCCAGCACGACGCCAACCAGGCCGCGCTGCTGGCGCTGGCTGTACAGGTACAACATATTTATATCTACACCACACCACACACACCGCACTACATTACGACGCGGCCGGCGCGCTGGCCGCCGTGCTGCAGGCGCTGCGCGTGCACGGCCAGCACGACGCCAACCAGGCCGCGCTGCTGGCGCTGGCTGTACAGGTACAACATATTTATATCTACACCACACCACACACACCGCACTACATTACGACGCGGCCGGCGCGCTGGCCGCCGTGCTGCAGGCGCTGCGCGTGCACGGCCAGCACGACGCCAACCAGGCCGCGCTGCTGGCGCTGGCTGTACAGGTACAACATATTTATATCTACACCACACCACACACACCGCACTACATTACGACGCGGCCGGCGCGCTGGCCGCCGTGCTGCAGGCGCTGCGCGTGCACGGCCAGCACGACGCCAACCAGGCCGCGCTGCTGGCGCTGGCTGTACAGGTACAACATATTTATATCTACACCACACCACACACACCGCACTACATTACGACGCGGCCGGCGCGCTGGCCGCCGTGCTGCAGGCGCTGCGCGTGCACGGCCAGCACGACGCCAACCAGGCCGCGCTGCTGGCGCTGGCTGTACAGGTACAACATATTTATATCTACACCACACCACACACACCGCACTACATTACGACGCGGCCGGCGCGCTGGCCGCCGTGCTGCAGGCGCTGCGCGTGCACGGCCAGCACGACGCCAACCAGGCCGCGCTGCTGGCGCTGGCTGTACAGGTACAACATATTTATATCTACACCACACCACACACACCGCACTACATTACGACGCGGCCGGCGCGCTGGCCGCCGTGCTGCAGGCGCTGCGCGTGCACGGCCAGCACGACGCCAACCAGGCCGCGCTGCTGGCGCTGGCTGTACAGGTACAACATATTTATATCTACACCACACCACACACACCGCACTACATTACGACGCGGCCGGCGCGCTGGCCGCCGTGCTGCAGGCGCTGCGCGTGCACGGCCAGCACGACGCCAACCAGGCCGCGCTGCTGGCGCTGGCTGTACAGGTACAACATATTTATATCTACACCACACCACACACACCGCACTACATTACGACGCGGCCGGCGCGCTGGCCGCCGTGCTGCAGGCGCTGCGCGTGCACGGCCAGCACGACGCCAACCAGGCCGCGCTGCTGGCGCTGGCTGTACAGGTACAACATATTTATATCTACACCACACCACACACACCGCACTACATTACGACGCGGCCGGCGCGCTGGCCGCCGTGCTGCAGGCGCTGCGCGTGCACGGCCAGCACGACGCCAACCAGGCCGCGCTGCTGGCGCTGGCTGTACAGGTACAACATATTTATATCTACACCACACCACACACACCGCACTACATTACGACGCGGCCGGCGCGCTGGCCGCCGTGCTGCAGGCGCTGCGCGTGCACGGCCAGCACGACGCCAACCAGGCCGCGCTGCTGGCGCTGGCTGTACAGGTACAACATATTTATATCTACACCACACCACACACACCGCACTACATTACGACGCGGCCGGCGCGCTGGCCGCCGTGCTGCAGGCGCTGCGCGTGCACGGCCAGCACGACGCCAACCAGGCCGCGCTGCTGGCGCTGGCTGTACAGGTACAACATATTTATATCTACACCACACCACACACACCGCACTACATTACGACGCGGCCGGCGCGCTGGCCGCCGTGCTGCAGGCGCTGCGCGTGCACGGCCAGCACGACGCCAACCAGGCCGCGCTGCTCGCGCTGGCTGTACAGGTACAACATATTTATATCTACACCACACCACACACACCGCACTACATTACGACGCGGCCGGCGCGCTGGCCGCCGTGCTGCAGGCGCTGCGCGTGCACGGCCAGCACGACGCCAACCAGGCCGCGCTGCTCGCGCTGGCTGTACAGGTACAACATATTTATATCTACACCACACCACACACACCGCACTACATTACGACGCGGCCGGCGCGCTGGCCGCCGTGCTGCAGGCGCTGCGCGTGCACGGCCAGCACGACGCCAACCAGGCCGCGCTGCTGGCGCTGGCTGTACAGGTACAACATATTTATATCTACACCACACCACACACACCGCACTACATTACGACGCGGCCGGCGCGCTGGCCGCCGTGCTGCAGGCGCTGCGCGTGCACGGCCAGCACGACGCCAACCAGGCCGCGCTGCTGGCGCTGGCTGTACAGGTACAACATATTTATATCTACACCACACCACACACACCGCACTACATTACGACGCGGCCGGCGCGCTGGCCGCCGTGCTGCAGGCGCTGCGCGTGCACGGCCAGCACGACGCCAACCAGGCCGCGCTGCTGGCGCTGGCTGTACAGGTACAACATATTTATATCTACACCACACCACACACACCGCACTACATTACGACGCGGCCGGCGCGCTGGCCGCCGTGCTGCAGGCGCTGCGCGTGCACGGCCAGCACGACGCCAACCAGGCCGCGCTGCTGGCGCTGGCTGTACAGGTACAACATATTTATATCTACACCACACCACACACACCGCACTACATTACGACGCGGCCGGCGCGCTGGCCGCCGTGCTGCAGGCGCTGCGCGTGCACGGCCAGCACGACGCCAACCAGGCCGCGCTGCTGGCGCTGGCTGTACAGGTACAACATATTTATATCTACACCACACCACACACACCGCACTACATTACGACGCGGCCGGCGCGCTGGCCGCCGTGCTGCAGGCGCTGCGCGTGCACGGCCAGCACGACGCCAACCAGGCCGCGCTGCTGGCGCTGGCTGTACAGGTACAACATATTTATATCTACACCACACCACACACACCGCACTACATTACGACGCGGCCGGCGCGCTGGCCGCCGTGCTGCAGGCGCTGCGCGTGCACGGCCAGCACGACGCCAACCAGGCCGCGCTGCTGGCGCTGGCTGTACAGGTACAACATATTTATATCTACACCACACCACACACACCGCACTACATTACGACGCGGCCGGCGCGCTGGCCGCCGTGCTGCAGGCGCTGCGCGTGCACGGCCAGCACGACGCCAACCAGGCCGCGCTGCTGGCGCTGGCTGTACAGGTACAACATATTTATATCTACACCACACCACACACACCGCACTACATTACGACGCGGCCGGCGCGCTGGCCGCCGTGCTGCAGGCGCTGCGCGTGCACGGCCAGCACGACGCCAACCAGGCCGCGCTGCTGGCGCTGGCTGTACAGGTACAACATATTTATATCTACACCACACCACACACACCGCACTACATTACGACGCGGCCGGCGCGCTGGCCGCCGTGCTGCAGGCGCTGCGCGTGCACGGCCAGCACGACGCCAACCAGGCCGCGCTGCTGGCGCTGGCTGTACAGGTACAACATATTTATATCTACACCACACCACACACACCGCACTACATTACGACGCGGCCGGCGCGCTGGCCGCCGTGCTGCAGGCGCTGCGCGTGCACGGCCAGCACGACGCCAACCAGGCCGCGCTGCTGGCGCTGGCTGTACAGGTACAACATATTTATATCTACACCACACCACACACACCGCACTACATTACGACGCGGCCGGCGCGCTGGCCGCCGTGCTGCAGGCGCTGCGCGTGCACGGCCAGCACGACGCCAACCAGGCCGCGCTGCTGGCGCTGGCTGTACAAGTACAACATATTTATATCTACACCACACCACACACACCGCACTACATTACGACGCGGCCGGCGCGCTGGCCGCCGTGCTGCAGGCGCTGCGCTTGCACGGCCAGCACGACGCCAACCAGGCCGCGCTGCTGGCGCTGGCTGTACAGGTACAACATATTTATATCTACACCACACCACACACACCGCACTACATTACGACGCGGCCGGCGCGCTGGCCGCCGTGCTGCAGGCGCTGCGCGTGCACGGCCAGCACGACGCCAACCAGGCCGCGCTGCTGGCGCTGGCTGTACAGGTACAACATATTTATACCACACTACACTACACCACACCACGTACACCGCACTACATTACACTACACTACACCAAACTACACTACATTACACTACACTTCGCTACACTACACTACGCTACACCCCACCACACCACACACTACGTACAACAAGAAAATGTGTCATCTAATATTTTTAGTAACATCATATATCAATTTTTTCATTATTCAAAAAAACAATTAATTTGATTTTTTAAGTATTAATTTCTAGTTTCTATTTTTTCTCTTCCTTTTTATAGTTTTTTTTTTTTTTTATGTTTAAGTACATAATTCATCAAAAACAAAAATTAAGCTAAATAATTCATCACAGTTAGTTTATGTAATACGGCAATGATATGGAAGAGCGGAGTCTCCTAATACAGGCATTGTTTGCCTAAAGGGAGGCTCCAAACACGTCTTAATGTATAATAGGCTAATTGTGACAATAAACGATTTTGTATTGTATTTATTTATTAAAACTTTATGCACAAGTAAAAACTGTACAAAGGCGGACTTAATGCCTTGGGCATTTTCTACCAGTCTACCTTAGGGTGATGCAGAGACAATACACAGTAGGTGCAATAACAGAAAACAAATTAGAAAACAAATTATAACTAAAAAATATAGGAATAAATACATACATACAACAAAATATAAAATAAAAAAAAAAAGTTATGAGAGATAAACAAGAAAATCTACAACAACTTATTGATGTCTGGCATCTATATAAAACTTTAATGTGTATTCACAACCATTGTTGCTTCCACAATATAGGATTATATATAATTGGAAGAGCGACTCCATCAACAATTTCGAACTCCGTAGTGTTTATTTAGCCGTTGAGGTATCACTACTAAACATAACAACTCGCCTGTTTTTTGTGTCCCAAAGGGAAAGCAGAGAATTATTTCACGGCTTATTTTTTTTTTTCGATTAATTGTTTACTAACTTTAGACGCTTTTAAAGTACGCATCTTCCTACATCGCGCTCACATACCTATACGTATAATTTTAAATTGGATGATGTAAACAATATATTTTGTAGAAATGTTTCTTATTTAAAAGAGTGCCCATGGAGTTTCTTCGTTCTTCTCCTTTTGTTTTAGAATAGGCAACTAGCTTCATCTTTGACAGACCGACTCCTTAACCATTAAAAAGTGCCTCTAAGGCCTGAGTTCACCAACATTCAAATCACCGCCGGTTACGTATTTAAACAGTCGGTTTATGTCAAATTTCCTAAGGAAATTTTAAATATAGAACGGATTAAATATTTAATCAGTTGATTTAAATGTTGGTGAACACAAGGCTAAATAGTTAATTTAAACAAATCCTGAATTTGCAGTAACCCCCCCTTTTAGTTTCGCTACAATTTTTTTCTTCCCAGACATACGAGGTCCTGCGCCCCCTATTCCCGAGCATAGTGGCGGTGTTAAGTTCCATCCCCGACGTGGACGCGCACGACCTGCACCGGCTGGACGAGAAGCTCACAGCACACAACACCAAGCCTTCCAAGATAGACAAGAGCAAACGGGATTTGTTCAAGAAGATTACTTCTAGGGTATGTAACAATGATTATTTTATTCATAGAAATTTATAAGATTTTTTATACAATCATTGTTTATTTATTCGAAGGAAAACATTTATTACAATACAAATTAATAATCTTTATCAATAGTACTTACTGTCAAATTATTGATTAACTCGATTTATTGTAATCAAATAATAATCTAATAATATATAAAATTCTCGTGTCACAGTGTTAGTTATCATACTCCTCCGAAACGGCTGGACCGATTTGTATGAAATTTTGTGTGCATATCTGGTAGGTTTGAGAATAGGCTACTCTCTATTTTTTGCAAAACGACGTTTGTGGGGTCAGCTAGTAATTAATTTAAAAGAAAAACTATTTTTATGATTGAGATATCGAGATTTTTTTTTTAAAAAGAGCCCTGTACTTTGGTTTTGCACATTATTGATTTATTTAGAGTTAGTTTAACACACACACACACACACACATAAGCCTATTGTGTAAAATTTTATGTACACATACTATTTCTCAATTGCTTAAAATTCAGGTAGGATTTTTTACAAAAAAAAAGTTTGATCTGATCTGTGGCCGGCTAAACCATGGGATTTTCAAGAAACTTTTTTTTAAGTAGCCTTTGTTGTACCACTGCTGGGCAAACTCATATACAATCGTAATTTTCTCAGAAATCCTGCTCGTTTCTTAAACCTCTTTGTTCCTCATTATTGGATTTCGAACGGAGTTCCATAAAAAGAAAAACTTGCCCTGTACACTGTTGCAGTGCTTCACATCCTAAACTGAACATCCTTTTTGCTATTCCAGTTAATCGGCCGCAACGTGGGCCAGCTATTCAAGAAAGAAGTGTACATCTTAGACCTGCCAACAATGCACGTGGTGAAGGATAAGCCGCGCAGTGCCATCGACGCCCCCGAGGGCGCCGGCTTAGAACGACTGTTCGCTCCCAGCGCTCCCACTTAGCAGCCTTGTTGTTAGATATTCTACTATGTCATTAAATATACATATTATTATGAATTTAACCTATTTATACCGAAATATAAGATTGATTTTGTTTTTATTCAGTAAAAACTGTGTTTTATTTCTCATTAGCTTTTGTCTGCGGCTTCGACCGCATGGAGGTCACAAGTTATCCCATGGGAACGTTTTCGGAATCGGGATAAAAAGCGCCGTAATGTAAAAAAAGAACTTATAGGTTATTCTAGCTTGCTACATATTACTAATCTGTGGGTTATTCGAATTCACGTCGTGTTCCGCCGGCCGCCATTTTTGTTCGATATTAGTATTGCAAAAAAACTGTTTCAGTACCTTATAAAGAGGATTCATATCATGTATGTAGATAAAGTCTTGTATGCAACTTTATATAATTAGGTAAACAACAGTTGCATAAATCTATACTAATATTATAAAGAGGAAAGATTTGTATGTATGTTTGTAAAGAATTGGCTCAAAAAGTACTGGACCTATTTTAATAGTAGATTATTAACCAAGGGGATAAAGCAAAAATAATACGAGATAAGCATTTATTAAAAATAATGACAATTAAAATTAAAATAAACTTAACGTATTGCGGCAAATTCCTAGACTAATATTTTTTTGTCGGAAAAGCAAACGCATCAAGCTCATACGGCCTCGTCGGTTTTCGTAATTTTAATAATCATAACTGCATAATAAATGCATATTCCTTTTTCAAAAAGATGTATAATGCTTTATATACAAACTCAATGGTGTAAACACAGATGTAGTTCAGTATAAATTTCGGTAAGTATTCCAAAAAATCACATTCTCCCCATAAAGGATGAATGAAATTCAGTACAATTTTCTTTCCCTGTTTTTAACAGATTAAAAATGACTATTGTTATGTTCGCTTTTTGTGGCTTAGAATCAAGTATGTCACTTTTTTGAGCAAGTGGTACGAAAAAATTCTTTCACCATTTGAATGTTACATTATCACTGATTAATATAGGCTTTTTTAATTGCAAGAAAAAAATAAAATGTTTAAAAAATTTGTGTCCACCCGTGCGATGCCGGGACGGACCGCTAGTAACTAATCAAATTGCTGGATATTGCCGGCCGCACTGGGCATCGCCAAAAATGCGTCGCCGTCGGCCCAAGAGAATAACCACTACATTTGAATAAAACAACAACAAGATAAAATGACAATAAATAATTTATTCCTAAATTACAAGAACACAATTATTATTTTTCATACGTGTAAACCATTTGACTGCCCACAGGCAGGTTCGTTCCATTGGAGACTAGTTCTACAGTTGCTGTAGTTAAGTCTACTTTTAATACCGATGCGTTGTCTAAAACTACACATTTTCTCTCGTGGTCCCCGGGAACGGGAATCGTTCGGGGACCTAACACGGGATCTTTGTACCGCCACAGTTTTAGGCTGCTCAAGTCTGAAAAAGATGAGAATAATCATCATTAGGTTCAGTAGTCGATACTTGCATACAGATTTATGAAGCAAGGCAAAATTTCTAGTATCGAATGTTGGCGTCCAAACTTGCCCTTTATCAACTATTCGCCCAAGTATGGCTCAAATTGTGGTGGTAGTAATAGAAATGCCAAAATAATTTTTTTTTTGCTCTACGAGGGTTTGCAAAGAAAAATCATCCATCAGTATCAAAACTTCAAAAGTCTGACCTTTAATCGCCTTGACTTCCTTAGCAATTTTGACCTTCACTCTTTCCACGGTATCACCATCGCACAGGGTGGCCGATACCGTAAACAGTCCATTCAGAGCCGACGGATTGATAAACGTGGTGTCTACGCCCGACTCCACGCTAAACGAGATGTGAGGCTGGCCCGGCGCGCAGTCTTCTTTTGTTTTTTCGGGAGCTTCAGCGTCATCCGTGAATTTTACTTCTATTGTATCCAGCTGGAAGAGGATGTTAATGTGTTTATTAAGTTTACGTATGTAGCCGTTTCGAATCACAAGCGTTATGTTTTGGGACACTGCCAATAAAAAATACCGATAAAAATTATTTTAATTCAAAACATGAATTATTTTTATAGTTATATAAAAATTAATTATTTATTAATTATTTTTATTAATTATTATTTTTACTAGGCAAAACAATCGATTTTTTTATTTATACTGTCACATCCCTAGATTTTACAAACTAATTATTGAAATTAGTATTGCACTTTAAAAACAGCACACACTAGGTGTCAAAAGTATAATAGAGAAGAACAGATTAAAAGGAATGACTCATTCTCGCTCTAAAAGGAAGTATAAAAATCTACTCACATCCAAAGTATTAAGTAAATACAGTTTATTCTCCAGCAGAATGGCGGCCTCGTCGAAGGGCAGGCCTACAGACAGCGCTTCAATACCGATGCGCTCCATATTCTCTCTGGCTGCTTGCACGAACGGCATCACTCTCTTCATGTACCTCTTTAGTTCGGGAATAGCACTTAGCTTGGTTGATATCAGTTTGTTGTCGGGAAGACCGGCTGGCTGCAAATGCAAGGTGGTAAAGTGTTTACGTAGTGTAAGTGTTACAATCATGCATAGCAAGAGTAGAGTATGCAAAAAACCAAAGAGTTTGGAGGTAATCATATTTATAAAAGGATGGCAATGGCATAACGAGTGTTTTTGTTTATGATCATGATGTTTAAAAAGTTTTACGTCAATCGAAAAGAAAGTTAAAAGATTTGTTTACCCCATTAACTTCCTTCAAGGTAGTCAAAATGATATGCTGCCATTTAGGATACTCCTTAGCGACCCAAATAACGGCCTTATTCGGCTTCTTTTCAGGTTTGGGTGCCTCTCCCTTCTTAGGTTTCTTGACTGCACAGTGGTTCTTCAGGTAGATACGGAACGAATGCGCCGCGTCCATCAAGAAGTTGCTGGCTTTGATTGAAACTTCGTCGATTTCGCCCGCCACTGGCCAGCGTTCGTGGAGAATGCTTGATTTCTGGCAGAAAGAGATCAATTATCAGAAAGTATTTCTAAAAGTTATTGGAACAGCCTTTGGATGGGTTGAAAGGGAATCGGAAAACAACGTTAAATTTATCGATTCGCGCCCTTCATTCCAATGAACTGTAAAAAGTAATTCTGGAATGGGTGCGCAATTTTGATATATTATCTATTATAGATAGACTAGGGACTTTGTAATTACGTACTCATTGATACTAGCCGTAGATTGCAATTTTTAGAGTTGAAACTGCAGTACATATACTCAATTATCTACTTCATTTAATCCATTAGATCTGTTGCAGTGAGCCTATAATGTTCCCACTGCTGTGACTTAGGCCTCCTCTCGGTGAGAGGGAGTGGGCCCGTAATCCACCATGCGGGACCAGTGCGGGTTGGTAGATGTCACTTGTAGTCGAATTTTTGCTTCTAGGACATGCCAGTCTCCTCACGATGTTTTCCTTCACCGTTTTGAGAGCAGTGGTTATGAATAATTTACACAAAATGAAGCGCTTGTCTGTGTTTGAGCCTACGACCTACAACTCGTAAGTCGCGCCATTACTACTGCTCCCTTTCTTTTCAAAGATGGTATAATTACAAAATACCCACATTTCCCAGCAGCTCCCACACATGCTCAGCGACATGCGGACAGATCGGCGACATCAACTTCGCTTGCGTCTCAATATACCGCGTCACCAACTCAGCATGCATGCCCCCTTCAGAACATAACTCTCTGTACTTGTCCCGAGCCGCTTGAAGCTCAAAGAAACCAGACTTCAACGCCTCTTTGAACAACATCTTCTTGTAGTTGTCATCCGTCTGATTGATTTTAGTGTTCATCTCGCTTACGAATACTTTGTCATGGAAATTATGTTCTCCTGTAGAAATAAATTAAAATTACATTGTGTGTACTCTATTTTAAAACTATTAAATTGTTAACATTCTCGGTGATTGAATAAATGCATTACATTTATATAGCCTAGCCAGATTATCATCATCATTCTTTATTGCCCTTACCCCCAATTCATTTTGCCAAAATCCATTATAAATTAGCATAAACATTTTACCTGTGCGCAGAGTCGATTTCGCCGCAATAATTTCCTTCACCCACTCTATGAAAGTATACAGCCTCAAGATCGCCGCATCAGCTGTGTTCTCAACAAAGTTGGCGTCTTCCACTGAATCTCCCGCGTCCGCTAAAGTAAGACGCATTCCATCTGCGCTGAACTTATCAATAGATTCCGTCAGTGTCAAGAAGTTTCCGTCAGACTTGGACATCTTGGCAGAGTTCAACATTAAGTGACCATTCGCCCGGACGCCTTTCGGCCATTTGTCTTCTTCTTTAGGCCACATTGCGCAGTGATTATAAATGTAGAATGTTAAATGGTTCTGGATCAGATCTTTTCCTGACGCTCTGAGATCTACAGGATACCTTTACAAAGATAAAATATGAAGTTTATTAAAAAGAAGATAGACTTATCTATCTAAGGATCACATATAAAAGGGGGACACTGAGATGGCAAATTAATTGAAATAAAAAGATGTATTGTGTCAACCCCAAATATTCATACTTTGCTGCCCTTATCCCAATTTATTTTGGGTTGGCGCATCATGGCTTTTCGCTTACCCCAAATAAATTGGATAAAAGCTAACGACGCAAGCGAAAAATTGCATGCATATAACCCACTTGATACGTCATACGATATGGAATGATAATGACTATTGGCGTGTTTTTAATTTCTTATCGGGTCCGGTATACGCCGGTCGCGATAGCCGTCAAAACAAATACTGCTACGCGCCGCAACTAGCTCAAACAATAGTTTTGATGGTGTTGAATGGGTTGATAAAAATTATTAAACATTGAAAGAATATGTACCAAAATTGGAAAGACTTCCTCATACGATCTAAAGATGCTTTGGGTACTTTTGTATTTTTCGGGAAGGGTGCGTCTTTGAAGAATATGTAATCCCAAACCGCCATGGTCATGTCTTCAGGTTTAATTTTGAGAGCATTTTCCTTGTTCCCTCTAAATGTGTCGCCTTGCAGGAAGTGGGCGATTGTGTAGTACGCGTTGTAAATAGTCGAGTCTGATAGAGATTCGATTAACCATTGCTGATCCCAGGGCAGTTTTGTGCCTGAGGAAGAATCATTGTCAAATATTAAATCCCAAATTAGATAATAGATTACATTAAAGTTTCTAAACAAACAACCTACCTAAACCATAAGTCCTGGAACATGCATACTCATGCAGCCACTTCAAAGTAGCTTGGAAGTTCTTCCTTACCTCATCATGGTAAGTATTCATAGCCGCGAGAGCCTTCTCCACCTGATTCTTCCACTCCTCGTTACCATAGTCCAAATACCATTGATTACAAAGCGCCACTACACATTCATCCCCTGACCTTGATATAATGGTCTTTTCAGGCTCATAATAAATCACTGCACCATTCTCCTCAATAAGTTTTGTTTGCAAATTCTTTTTGACATCTTGGATTTTCTTTCCTTTGTATTCTCCAACTAGTAACACGCCGTCATAGAATCCTTTCAGGTAAACCATCTCTTTGGCTTGTGTTAGCTTATCCTTGTCATTTTGGCTTTGAATTTTAAGCTTATCATATATGTGTACAGCAGACATGGTTCCAAATTCGGGAATCTCGAGGATAGACACGGGTTTGAATGGGAGGACCATGTCATCTTGGATACCATACTTTTCCCTGAAAGCTGGTTTCTTTTGTAAATCCACAAGTGCCGCATAGTCATCAGGAGAGTCAGAGGGTACACTGGTAACAATACCTGTGCCTTTATCTTCCTTGATGGTCAACATAGGAAGAGCATATATCTTAGGGTAACAAGTAAATGGGGACTTTAAAACAGTCCCCAATAGATCTTGTCCAACAACTTCTAGTAATACTTTAAACTCTCCATCCTTTTCTGTAAAGCCTTGGTAAGCCATATTTCTGGCTGCTCTTCTTGTACAAATAAATATTCCATCATTGACTGTTTCAAAGGCAATGTACTTGATATCAGGATGCACCCAGCAGTTTGTTTGGCCATACATTGTTTCTGGTCTTAATGTTGCTGCAACTAAACTCAACTTTTTGCTTTTAAGAGACCTAAAATGGAAGATTATTTGAAATTCATATATGTATTTTGGAAGTTGCTTATGTTTTGCTTTGGGCAGCAATAGGCCACCGGTAAGTACATAACATTATAAAGAATGATGTTACATACTTGAGAACTTCTGGGAATGGTTCAACCACTTCCATTTTGAGGAGTGTATACTCTTGAGGGCCAGCCCCCTCTCCCGTGCTTCTGTCATGGTCCATACACGGTTGTTTGTCCAGGGGGGAGAAAATAGTAAAGCGTTTACCATACATGATCTTATTACGCTCTTTGAGATGGTAGAATTGCCACCTAATGAATGAGTCATAGAACGGATTTGCATCAGTAGTAATGAATTTGCGACGCCAATCTACCTGCAGAATAACAATTGTGTCTCTTAGTTAGTTTTTCAATGTGGAGTTGTCCATATCTTTGACTTTTATGTAATTTTATCCAGGATTATAACTATTAATAATATAGAGTACTTACAATTTCAGTTGTGGTAGTAGTACCATTATATCTTTATTTTATATGAATAAGAATAATTTATTTGCAAAAATTATAGGTATTACCAGTTGTAAAATTTGGTGGTTTATTGTATAGTCCACATATTGCCTGTTTTTAAAATACCTAATGGTATTCATGTAAAATTTATTTGCATGTCCTACCTATTAAGTCCTAAACCTACCTATTAAGGTACTTACTTATTTTAATAAGATACACAGAATTTTCATAAAAATACCTTTTTTTTTTCATGGATGGGAAATCATCAATTGACCCCTCCCGCTCTGGGTGGAGCAGAAGGGAGTATCAGACTCTTACTGACTAAAACCCACCCGTGTTCCTTCCTTAGCCCTTTATGTTCCGGGGCAGCAGGATTGTCCGAAAGGGCTACCGCTGCCCCGGAACATAGAGGGCAGGCTTCAGCCCTTACAAGCCCCTTCCTTGTTGCTGACATCTCTTTGAGGCGCGCGTGGAACAAGTATGCGCCGTCCGGCACGGGCCTGGTCCTGATCGGATGGTGAGTTATCCATTACTCTCCGCCCGCAGGCCCACGCCTACGGTGGCCGGGAGTCGTCACGCGGCTCCCGAAGCCCGGAGCGTTTCCCGCAGCGGCTGGAACGTGAGGCTCTCTCCCTCAACCGTCCCGCCACCTCCTTTACTAGCATGACTGCTTCGCAGGGGGTGACTGCTTCCCACTCCCTCTCGCCCCGGACCATGGCATGAACCAGGGCCGGGCGCGAGAGGTCGCCGCCGCTGCCGATCGCCTCTACGAGGACACGCCGGTGCTCCGCCCAAGCGGGACAGATTTTAATTTATTAATTATATTAGAATAAAAATACACATGTTCTAATATAATTAAGAAATTGAAATAAATATTAAGTTACAATAAATATAAGTACACACATAATAAAACCTAAGGTGAATGCGAAGTGGTAGACCGCAAAATTCAAATTTTCCTACATTTTTTGCAATTTGCAGGTCAGTATCAGGTTGTATCTTGATCAAAATTTGATTCGCTACTATACAGGATTGATTATTTGAGGTTACTGGCAGTGAAAAATACTTACATGAATACCCATTCTTTTCAAATCAGCTACAGCCCGTGGAGGAAAATATTCAAGCCAGTGGCTCTCATCAGCAAACAGTTTGATGTCCTCTTCAGGGACTCCAATACTTTGCATGATCTGCCACTGGTACTTGGCCCCTCCTGTCTTTGCCACTGCTTTACTTTTTTTCCCTTTACTTTTGTCTTTGGGGACAATATCACCCTCCTCCTTTACTGCAACTTCTTCTTCTTCAGGGAATACTGGAGGGCAACCATAGAGAGCCATTTCTCTTTTTAACTTATCAGCACAAGCTTTAATTGGCATACCAGTACAATGAAATCCAAAAGGAAACAGCACCTTTCTACCTTTCAGTCTGTAATATCTTGAGGCGAACTGAAAAATTGTATTATTAGCACATAATATCAAAATATTTGATTTAAAAAAAACTGCTAAAAGAAATTCAATTTGCAGCTATACATTGTCAAGATTTCTTGAATATTATTGCATCACGCATCTTAAGTACCTACTCACCTTGTTTGCCTTGATAGCTCATAATTGTAAACATTGATTTATATAAATATAGCAGTTTGCACTCACCTCACATTTTGATAGAGAGAATGTGTGACCAAGATGCAAGCGCCCGTTCATATACGGATAGGGAAACGTACACATGAATTTTTCATGAGGCTTCCCATCTTCCGGTGCTTCCATTTCGAATATTTTCTCACTGTCCCATTTTGCCTGGACTTTCTTCTCAATATCTTGCAGATATTCCACCTTAAAGGTGCCTTTACGATCTAATGTAGCCTGAAATTTCAATTAATATTTTAAACAACTTAAGCAATGTTACTCATAATATCCTTTCTTACTCCGGCTTGAGGAAAATTGCCAATGGTTGAGTAAAGCAGTTTATCTGGCCGCACGCTCTCAATATACTAGAAAGGGTCTTAAAATATTATTAAATGTAAGAAATCTTACCATTACCGCGCGGTTTTAGTCAGCAATTATAATCACGCAGAAATACTTCCTCAAGGAAAGGAAACGAAAGATTTGCACGTTGCCACGACACTGACAGCAGGCAGCTAAAGCTGCGTCGGTCAATGTCAAGCTGAAGCTGTCAAAGTTAAACAGCCCCACGCAATGTTTATTTTTGCGCATGGAATTAGTACGTACTTTATAGTAAAACAAACAAATACGAATATATCACTATAATTATTATTATATTATTTTACTAAAAATTTATTTATCCACTTTGCTGAATAGTATAACGCATTATACGAGATTAAAATTATAACGAGACTCAGCAGATATGATAGATGTCTTAGTAAATACAAAAAACAGATCAGCAACCGCAGGTAGAGCAACGTATACACTATACGGGTAGCCGCAATGCGGCATTCGCATCCGCATTCGCAACCGCAACCTGCGGTCAGCCGCACGGCTAGCCGCATTGCGGCTACCCGCATAGTGCGTATGTAGTGCTATGTCATACTGCTACCTGACGCTATCCATACATTTTTAGGGTTCCGTAAGCAATGACCAAATCGGAACCCATATAATTTCGTCATTTCAGTCTGTCCGTTCTGATGTAACACAGCCATTTTACTCGGAGACTAATAACACATTATCGATGAAAATTAAAAAGAAGTTGTATTAGGGGTGCCGGGTGGCACTCCCAATGAATGTCATGTAACTGAGGGATAAAAAAACAATGCATTGCGTATGGGGTATTGTTGGATCTCATAAACATAATTCAAAAAATAATGATACCTATTTCTAAGTGATAGCTATTTTTTGCTGTCTTTGAAATATGGGATATTTTCAGTCACAGCTAGAGATGGGCGGGTGGGTAAAAATTGGGAAGGTAAAAATTGGAAGGAAAGGTAAAAAAGGGTAAAAAATGGTAAAAATTAAAAAATACCCTTTTTTACCCGGTATTAATAATAAATACCGGGTAAAAAATGATTACTATCTTTAAATTATTTAAATGGCTTCGTCATCAATACTACGATTTAGCATGTTAATATTGACCTTAAGCATTGAAGATAAAACATTGATTTTAAATAAAACGAAGTTAAATATCTTTTCAATCTTTAATCAACATATATTTTCAAATAAACTGTTTAGAATTCATCTCATCTGCCTAGTCTTTTCCCAAATATGTTAGGGCCGGCTTCCAGTCTAACTGGATGCAGCTGAATACCAGTATTTTACCTAGAGCGACTGCCTATCTGATCTCCACAATCGTGATGGTAATTGAAATAATGGTTGCAGATCTATCCACAATATCTGTTCCACTAGGCTCCGAGAGCTTCTCCACAATCGTCGGTTTCAGGTCCACTTTCTCTCGAAAAGAAGTCCTTGGAGAGCGCAGAAAAACGGCCTACCTCAAGGCACCGCTTCTTTTTAATATCTACACCAACGACCAACCGTCTAACCCTTAGACGTCCCGCTTTCTCTATACAGACAACCTTGCTCTTACGTCACAAGCCACCACCTTTGAGGAGGTTGAGGCCCACTTATCAGACGCTCTTGGTAACTTAGCCACATATTACTTCGCTAACTCATTCAAGCCAAATCCGAGCAAAACCCAGTCTTGCATATTTCATCTCCGCAATAGAGAGGCGGGCCGTAAACTTAACATCGTTTGGGGTAGGGTGTCCATCGGGCACAGGCACTTCTCTAAATATCTTGGTGTTACCCTACGACAGGTCTCTAACATTCAGCAAAAACTGCAAGATTATCAAGTAGAAGGTGCAAATTCGCAACAGTCTTCTTCGTCGACTGGTCTCATCGAAGTGGGGTGCTTCGCCTGACGTTACACGGAATACTGGTCTAGCGTTATCTTTTCTGCGGAAGAATTCGCGTGCCCCGTGTGGAGTCGTTCTGGTCATGCAAAGCTGGTGAATACAGCTTTGAATGAAACGTGCCGGATCATCACTGGTTGCCTAAAACCGACCCCGGTACAAATGCTGTTTCCACTAGCACGAATCCACTACTGGTGGCGCAGTAGTTCGCAGAGCGGTGGCAAGCTCAAGCGAAAGATCCAAAATGGTCTACGTCACACGACACCCTTTGCGTGACAACTTCCTTGTGCGACAAAGGCTGACAAGCCGAAACAGTTTTTTTAAAGTGTGTCGTCCCACTCACTGAGGAACCATCACAAGAAAGACTGAAGTTGTGGCGAGACAGTGCTTCCTTACCCAAACCGTTCGTTCCACCCACTGAAGACCTCCCACCTGGACATGAGTTACCTTGGGTAACCTGGAATTCTTTAAACAGACACCGGACATACACCTGTTCAGGTGGAGTTTCATAGAGGACTCCGCCTTGGAGTGTAAATGTGGTGCTGTTCCACAAACGATGGGACACTTAATATCGTGTCCTGCGTGTCCTGTCAGCTGTACGTTACAGGAATTGGTGGACGCTGGTGATGGCGCCAAACAAGTAGCTGAATTCTGGACCTAGTCCATTTAGATTGCTATCGACACGCTAAGAAGAAGACCAGGCTCAAAGCTGATCCAGAAATGAATACTGCCTTTGCTAATTTTACTGTCAGCCTTTCGATTTCTTCCTCTTATTGCCTTTTGTGATGACGACGATGGCTGATTCAGATTGTGATTATTCTGAATCCAGCGAACCAACATGGGGCGCTGGGTGCGAGGATGTCATTGTTATAATAGGAGCGTTAGTAGGTAGTATTGGTGATATTTACGTCAGTTTGATTCTTCAGGTAATTTTTAGCAACAGAGATATTTTTTTAGACACTAATTATTACATTTAACTAAATGACCTCCCATTTTGTTGACATTTGCTATTTTATATTTATGATCACAATACTTGCAAATCACTGATTTATCAGGACCCACACTATAGTGTTTCCAAATTTCATCTCATTTATTTCTGCCCTTTCCCATTATCTAAAAAAAAAAAACAGTGAATTTAATGAAACACATTTAACATATTAAAAGCTTTTGACATAGTATTTCTTGACGTTTGTTAGTTCGATCCCGAATACCGATGTAAAAAAATCAAAATCAAATAAAAAAGACGTTAGAAAATAACACGTGGGCCAAGTTCTTCTAGACTTATAAGTCCAAAATTGATTATAATTAGTATTTAAAGAACCAACTTTAGCGATATTGAAAATCTATTACAGAAATTTGAAACATTGTAGTAGCTTGATGTGCTGGCGCGTCTGTACTATGAATTAAAATTGACATACCTTCTTTTATAGTGTTCTAAGAACAAGACTTCACACAATTCCGTTGAAAAAAACTGAATATAAATCGTATCTATTAAAAAATACAATAATTAGTTTCAGTTAAACTGATTTTAATTTTTACCCGGTATAAATTAAAAATGGGAAGGTAAAAATGGGTATAAATGGGTATTTACTCATTTATACCCATTTTTACCGGGTATATTCCCATCTCTAGTCACAGCCGCAGGAAACCTTTCCTTCTCATATTTTTTTCGAGAAATACTATAAAATACAAACTTATTTTTGCGGCCCGTAAAATCAATACTATGCATGTCAAAATACTCATCCCGTATTCCTGACTCCATACTGCAGCCATCGCACGAACAAGCTTCCAGTTTTTAAACTGTAATTAGCGCGTTCAAACAAACAACTCTTCAGATTTAATAAAACGATAGATAGATATAGATAGACATAGATTGGTAGCGGATCTACCAAAGTAGGTGATCCGTATGGTTGGGATTGAGTGAGATGGGTCAGTATGGGAAACTTGGTTCTCAGTTTTAGTTAGTTTCAGCAACCATAATTTCATAGACAATAATTTTATAGTGAGCTCAAAGCATTAGTAATCCGCCATCTTAAAAAATATGTTTAAAAAAAATATACGGCAAAAATTTGGCGGCAGTGGCGGTGCGCGATATCTGTCATTTTGCCGGAAACTTCGCCCGCTACCCCTGCTCTTAACAACGCGTTTTCAGACGGCTGAAGCAGAGATTCGCTTGCAATAATTGTGAAATCGGTGATATTTGCTGATACATTTGCCTCGTGACAATGGCGCCTAGGTCTGCTAAAGCTAAGGTATGCTATATTTGCTGCAAACCACTTGTAATCTCGAGTATTTGCATTGAATTTACAAACGGGTTTTGCATTGTTATCGATAGGCACTTAAACAGTACTAGTGTCAGACGTATTCAACTTCAATTTACGGAGACCATTGCTATGATATTTTTTGTGGTTTTCTCAAAATAAAACGTGAATATATTCGTCTTTTTCCCGTTAGCATTACGTCGCGGTTTTACAAACACATGTCTATTCAAAATGTAAGTCATAGGCGGCAATTGGCGCCACTTTTGTTGTTGAAGTGTAGGCCGTACTTCGTTCCTTGACCGTTACTTATTATTTAAACTGCAAAGCATTTGTATTACATGAAATTGTTCGTAGGCCGCTAAGCTCGAGTTTGAAATTCATTGTTATTTGATACAGTTGTAATTTAAACATTAGGAAGCATCATCACGTTTAGTGTTATTTTTATGTTTAAACAACTATATGCTTTGAATTCAAACTCAAACCTAATCACTGGTTTGAATTGGAATTGTTTTGTGACATTAATTTAGCATAGCAAATTTTTGCAGAAAGCTGCTGATGTTAAAGTAACAGAAAATGATGCTCCCAAAAAAGGGAGAGGGAAAGGAAAAATTGCACCAGAACCAGATCTTATAGCAGATATTGAACTAAATGAAAAAGCTGCCCCTGTTGCTGCTGATAAGAAACCAAAGCGCGGAAAGAAAGCTGCTAGTGATTCAGGGGAACCACAAGTACCTGAAGAAGTAGGGCCTCCTGCCAAGAAGGGTCGCAAGAAGAATGTAGATGATTTAAATTCTCTAGACAAACAACCATCAAATGGTGATCAATCAGGAGAAGAGGAGTTATCTGGACAAGCTGAGGAGAACGAACAGAGTGATGAAAACTCAGAAGCCAATGGTCACACAGAGGAAGCCCCAGCTTCAGGTAGAGGTCGGAAGAGGGCGGGAAAGAAAGAACCTGTAGCTAAGAAACCAGAACCAAAATCTGGCAGAGGCAGAAAAGCTAAACAAGAGAGTGACACACCCAAAGATGAAGTAGAAGAAAAACCTAAGCTAGCTGCTAAGGGCAGGGGAAGGAAAGCGGCTAAAGTTGAGGCTGACCCTGATCCTGAAGCAGATAAGTCTGATACTACTGAGGAGGAAGTCAAAGAAAAGCCTGCACCAAAAGGCAGGAAAAGAGCCCCTGCTAAGGTTCAAGAAATTGATTTAGATGAAGATGAGGATGATGAGAAAGAAGAAGAAGACAAACCTGAGCCTAAGAAGAAAGAAGCGAGAGGCAGGAAGAACCAGAGTAAGAAAGTCCAACCTAAAGAGGAAGACGACGATGATGATGATGAAGCACTATCCTCTAAGAAAAGAAAAGTGACCAAAAAAGGTAAATTCAAGACCTAATTTAATTATATTGCTATAAAACTTATTTCTATCTACTACGGGCCCATCTTTCGATTATCGGATATCTTTTATCTTAACCGATTGAACGCCACTGAACGAGACACAATAAATATTTATTGTTATTATGTTAAGGGGTGTTTAGTGCCTGCCGGGGCAGCGGGATTGTCCGAAAGGGTTACCACTACTCCACAAAGGGCTAAGGAAGGAACACGGGTGGGTTTTAGTCAGTAAGAGTCTGACACTCCCTTCTGCTCCACCCAGAGCGGGAGGGGTCATTTGATGATTTCCCATCCCCAAAAAAAAAAGGGGTGTTTAGTGTCTCGCAAAGTGTTAATAATAAATATGGCAGTTTGGCATATTTTCTAAGGAAACTGTCAACTGGCATATTTATTCCTCAAAATAAAAGTTACCTACCAGACTGTTGAAAAATCAAACCTAAATTCAGTTAAAGCAATGAATTATTCTCTCTTTCCAGCGGAGGCAAAAAATGATGAAGGAGATGAAGATATTGCTGAAGAGAAACCACAAGAAAGTGAGCCCGCATCAAAACGTCGGCGTAAGGGAGCCGCGGAAAAGGGTAACTAGTATATTGATTATAATTTAAACATTTGACAAATATTGTTTTGAGTTACTATTATGTGTGTTTATCATTAAATATTATTCTTAATAAAACTTTTCCAAATGTATATGTTCGATGCTTTATTATTTTTTCTACCTTTCTGTACTCTCAAGTATAAAAAAATATTAATATACATAGGTACTTACATATTTTAATTTAAGTAATGCTGCACTTGGTCTGCTTCATAAACTATTTGGATTATAAGTAACGGACAGGCTAACAATCAAGCGCACTATGTAGTATCAAGACAATAAAACTTAGTTCATTATTATCAAACATTACTAAATAATATTGGGTTTCCAATGTGGTGACTAATTAATAGTAATTAAGACAAGTGTAAACGAAATAGAATATATTTTTTCGCATGATAATTGTATGGTTATTTATGTCATTGCAGTGCATAGATGTTTTTTTTTTCTGTTGTGAAAACCAATAATGCTGAGTAATGCTATCTATGATAAATTGGCAAAAAATAACTTTTTCAATTAGATAAAGTACTATGTGCATGTTACATTGGGCTTTCATTGACGTAGACTAAGAGGATGGCGGTAATGCACACAATCTTTACTCAAAATGAGACAACATACGACAAAGTAATGCACAGCTTGGTAAATTGTCGTATATTCAGTTTCATAATATAATGTATTTCAGCGCTTGCAGGAGAACCGAAAAAGAAAGCACCCCCTAAAAATAAGTCAGTAACAGATTTTGAATCTATTGATTTTTACAATTCCTCCATCAATAGTCAGGGCAAAGAATGGAACTTTAAAATTTCAAGCTGGAATGTAGATGGTATTAGAGCATGGGCAACTAAGGGTTGTCTTGATTATTTTAAACACGAGAAACCTGACATATTATGTGTACAAGAGACAAAATGTTCACAAGATAAACTGCCGACTGAAGTAGCGAATATACCTGGCTATCATGCATATTGGGTGGCCGGCGATAAAGATGGCTACGCAGGCGTAGGCATCTATACCACAAAACTTGCGATGAACGTCGTCTATGGGTTAAATAACGAGGAGTTTGACAGCGAGGGTCGTATTATTACAGCGGAGTACGAGCAATTTTATTTAGTATGCACGTATGTACCAAACTCGGGACGAAAACTAGTCACACTTCCTAAAAGACTGCAATGGAACGAAGAGTTTCGTCGACATATTAAGGAATTAGATAAGAAGAAACCTGTGATAATTTGTGGTGACATGAATGTTTCACACAAAGAAATAGGTACATATTTTTATTCTTATTTATAATATTGATTTGTAAGGGTACTTGTATGGGTCTAACTAACACGTTATTTTAGTTTGTTTCACGTTTGTAAGTAAGTTAAGTGTAGTTGTTTATATACATATTTAAGTAGGTATGCTGTTCCCATCAGGAAAACCATAAGTGAGACTAGCATTTTTTCTATTAAGAAAATCTGACTAACGTAATCGGATAACTTGCAGATTTAACCAATCCTAAAACAAATAAAAAGAACGCCGGCTTTACTGACGAGGAGCGTGCTGGGATGACTGATTTGCTCGGGGACGGCTTCGTAGACACGTTCCGCCACTTGTACCCGGACAAGACCGGCGCTTACACCTTCTGGACTTACATGATGAATAGCCGGGCGAAAAACGTAGGATGGTAAGACTTTTTGTTTTACTTAGTTCTCTATAACTATAAATATTTGACAAGGAACGATTGTAGTTTTGCAAGAAAGGGAAGCTGAACCATAATCAAAGTTTCGACCTGTTGGAATCTAAAACGCAGAAAGCTCCATTACGTGACTGCATTACTTATTTTTAGCAACTCAACTAATTAAAATTCCACATGGACCGTCAATTAGAATTGAGGATAAAATTAACATTGGCAATTTTTAACATTAATTTCATCTTTTTGTAACTGTTTCAGGCGTTTGGATTACTTTATAATCTCAGAAAGACTGGTACCAGCTTTGTGTGATAATGTTATAAGAGACAGTGTTTATGGTAGCGACCATTGTCCTTTAACTTTATTTCTACATTTGAGCACAGCTGACAAACCTAAGGAATAACATAATAGATCTAATTTAAATTGCTTTAATTTGGTTTTTAAAACGCATTTTTGTAATAATCAACATTTTTCTCTGAATATTTTTGTTTCTGAAGGACATTTTTAAAATAAAGACGTTACTCTATGTGCCGGTTTTTATTTTATTAATAAAAATATCGCATATCTATTGTAAGGAAGTATAAATTACGGTAGTTATATCTTTTTTTTTTTGTTAGCGTATTTTGTGTCCCACTGCTGGGCAAAGGCCTCCCCTTTTTTTCTTCCAATCGGGATGTCTTGTGCGATCTCTGGCCATGTTGACCCTGCAAATGATATTAGATCGTCACACCACCTTCGTCTTGGTCTACCTCGACGGCGATGTCCTGCCTCAGGCGTCCAGTGAATGACGATATTTGCCCATCTCTCCGGGTACATTCATGAGACGTGTCCGGCCCACTCCCACTTTAGCCTGGCTGTTTTTTCTCCAACATTCGCTACTTGAGTTATGGAGCGCAGCGTGGTGTTTCTAAAGGCCCTGATCGACGGGCGGTTTTATGACTCGTCGGTAAAGCTCGCAGGTATATCATTGCAATACCGCGGTTTTACATACCGACGAGCCTGGCTCGCAGCTCGTCATGTTTGCTATATTTTTACTCGGCTCGTCGTACAAAACCGCGTGTCGATCACGGCCGGTGAGCCGAGCCGGCAGTTATCGGCGACAGCTCAAGAGGACGGACATATACATGATTCGCATCACATTTTTGAATAATGGATCTGCGAACTCACAGCCACGATTTTATAATAGACTAGCTGCTGCCCGCGACGTCGTCTGCGTGAAGGCTCTACAGCACCAAAAATACCTAAGATGCCAGTGTCGCTATAGCATTATAAGTAGGTACACAACTTTTAAAATAGCATTAAAATATAGTTAAGTTTTTTTTGCAAGCGAAGCAAGTGAAGAGAGTTATATGGGAATCCTGCTGAGTTCAGTCATAAGATGTGACTGAAGGAAATAGAGAAAATAATGCAGGAATACATTCCAGGACACAAAAGAGTAAAAATACGTACAAAGGTATCATACCTTACAGCACTTATCTATAAACTACGTTGGTAGTTATGCTGCCAGGAGCCAAAATGTAAAGAGAGTCAGGACTGGTGACACGGGAGCAAGCGACGTACAGTTGCCCTTGTGAGAAGCAACTCGTCCTGAGGTCGACACCCGCTGCCCTCAGTATCTGCCCCTGCGACTTATTGATGGTCATCGCAAAGCAAACACTCACGGGGAACTGTACGCGCTTGAACTGGAACGGGAAGTTATGAGGTATGAGGGGAATACGTGGTAAAATACTGCCTCGCCGACGCGCGACGCCACAACCCGTAAGAATTTCCGCCTCAATGGTGTGTCTGTGGAGTGAGATGACTTTAAGGCGGGTTACACAACTTCGGAGGAGATAGGTTCCGAAGAAACATAATCGGAACACCGACCTTCAGCTTGATGGTATGCGCTGGAAGTCCACTTGCTGACAGGGAGCTCAGAAATTCCACGGGATAATGTGTGGCGTCATCTTGCTCGACAACAGTGTTTATCGAGGTGTAGACCACTTTATTCCCCTCAATTTCCGAGAGAATGCATTCGTTAATTGCTGCAGCCTGATCATTTTTGGGCATCAAAATGGCCCGCTCACACACCCAAGAATTCTGCTGGTGCGGTATACGACTGATGTCCTCGTACACACAGCGAATTAGTTCTTCTAAGCTGGATACCACTCTACCGAGAGACTTTGGAAGCACCACCTGTCCACCTATCTCTTCTGGTAGAGTGCCTTCGCCAAGACTTAGAACGACATCGGAGAATTCTTGAGCACGTGCATTGCCGCCGAGCCGAGCTCTCATATTAATGGTCAAGCGCAGCGTACGAACTCGTGACCACAACGAAGATCGTTTCAACGAAGCATTCACCTCGTCAGCCCTCGAGCCCCGCGTCACCACGGGAAGCGTTTGCCGAAAATCAACACTGAACAGAGCTGTGACACCACCCATCAAATGTTCGTTCCTGCGGATGTCCTGCAGGATTCTGTCCACGGCCTCAACTGCCTTCCTATTGGCCATCGTACACTTATCCCATACGATCAGAGAGCAATCGTTGAGCACGTGTCCCTTATCGCTGTTACGTGACACACCACAAACAGGCGTTTCGGCGTTCTCTAAATCGATGGGAATTTTAAACATGGCATGTGCTGTCTTGCCACTCGGAAGCAGTGTGGTAGCGATTCCCGACGACGCTACAGCAATAGCAATTTTGCCTTGCCTCCTGACCTCTGCAAGTATGCCAGTGGTAACAAATGTTTTTCCTGTTGCACCAGGAGCATCCAAGAAAAACATTTTACCCTAGTTTTGCCCAACGCTTTCAAGGACGGTGTCATAAAGTTTTTGCTCTGAAGAGAACAAAGCGACATGGTAATTTCGTATGTTGGTCATTTCGCCCGGATCGTAATTTGTCTCAGCGTTATACTCCCGATTTCCACTATACTATATATAGCGATACTTCTCCCACAAAGCTACCGGGTTCGCGACTCCGCAAAACACCAAGATGACGGCAAACAGATGACGCATGCGGCTGGGACTGTCACTGACGCTAGCCTCCGCGAGGGTGTCATCATCAATGAACATAACTTTTTTGTAATACTTAACACCGCATTTTTTTTTTAATTGTCTTTCTCAACTCTGCTCAAGATTTTGAGGGTTTTGTTGGAACTTGAATTTGTCAAAACGAACTCTATACGATACAACTTTTATAAAGAAAATGCACATCACCATCTATGAATTTTAAAAATAACTAACTACTTACCTCGCCAACATGATCAAATTTAAATTATTAATTTCCAAAAAATGTTAACATGTAACTTGATTTGATTTTTATGAAATCTCATAGATGGCGCTGTTTTAAAATTGTCTTTATACTACTAACATTCATTAAACTATATTTCTCTGCCCAAGTTACTTAAATGGCGTAGTTTTTATATTGTAAAGCTAGATAACAGCATGGCTTACTCAAAAACAACATTTAAATATGCGTCGTTAGATTACACGCTGTCACAGAATGCGTAAGAAAAATAAAGATTCACAGCTCCTCCCCCGTAGGTGATAGCGTGATAATATGTAGCCTATATGTTGACCCGACCTCTTAGTAATATTCATGCAAAATTTGAAGTAAATCCATGCAGTACTTTTTGAGTTTATCCCGGACAGACAAACAGACAAACAGACAAAAATTCTAAAAACTATATTTTTGGCTTCGATATCGATTGTAGATCACGCCGCAAGTATTCTTTTTAAAAAATATTCAATGTACAGTTTTGACTTTCCTACGATTTTATTATATGTATAGATTTCCGATTTCGATTCTTCCGACATTCTAAGGTAATTTCTGTAATCAAGTGGTTCTGTTAACAATTTTGAATTAAATGTGTGTGCGACAATGCTTGCCTTTTCTCAATCCAACTTTTAACCCAAACTTTAGGGCGTTTTCGCTTTTTTTTTGTTATTTCGTGGTATGCTATAGCGAGATAACACAAAGCTTCAGACACCGAACAAGACTTGTTGCCTCACATTCAGACACGACTGTTTAACTCACTAGTCGATCAGCGCCAACGAAACCGCGGTATATGGCTCGTACGTCGATTACCCACTTAACTCGATCTGCAGTGCTATTCTGTAAAAATCTCATCGTGAAAACTAAGGTGGTGAAGTGAGCTGTCATTCCACACAATGTTAGGGATTGCCCCTATTGATAGCTCACTTCACCTAAGTTGTCACGGTGAGATTTTTACAGAATCGATCGGCTGTACGCTTAACACCTAAAATATCACAGATATAGATATACCTAGATAACGCAAGTATCACGATCTGTATGAAATCAAGCGTGCCATTTTTTGTAATAAGTACCTACTATGACGTCACAAGCGCTCTTTCTCACTCACGCTACACCCCGGACACTCCGTACATCACCGTAATCACTTTATCTCTTAAAAAAAACCGCATTGAAATCCGTAGTTTTAAAGATTTAAGCATACATAGGAATATAGAGAGAAAGCGACTTTGTTTTATTCTATGTAGTGATACATACATACACAACTATGATGAAGTGGAAAGATAGTGTTCTTTTACTCTTAAAAACTGCAACAGTTTGGCAGTCCCTAATTTCGGGCGGTAGCGAATTCCACAACCGCACCGCGTGCACAGTGAAGGAGTAGGAGTAGAAGTCGGTGGAGTGGGGAGGGGATTTGAGAAGGTTTTTAAGATGCGACCTACAAAGCAGATATGAAGAACGAGCGTAGGAAAAACGCTATCGATAGGATGGTGTTTTAGCGTTGTGAAGGAGTATAGCAGACACAATATTCGAGAGTTCCTGCGAAGTCGAATGAGGAGCCACTTGAGTACCTTGCGAAAGTTGGAGACATGATCATACTTTTTAAGGTTAAAAATAAAACGAATACAGATATTTTGCAAACGCTAAAGTTTGTTACATAGAATATAAGACCTGAGGGGCCCATGGCCACGTCACATATCTCGGACATGGCCTCCTGGAACCACTCCGCCTCATCGTCGATATCGGCAGGCCTGTCCGGTGATGACACCCAGGCCTGCACGATCGAGGCTTCCAGGAGGAGCTCCCGGTCCAGCTCAGCAGCAGCAGCGGTCATTAAGGTGCAACGCAGACGGCACACTTTTTGTGCGATCGAGTCTGCGGCGCACAAAAAGTCTGCATGGCGCGCAAAAAGTCGGTCGCGGATTTTTCACAGACTCAACGCACATCTTCGATCATTCTGTCGGCAGAGCTGTAGGGACGTAGACGCTATGGAAATCGTGCAGAGATCGCGAATTATTATTTTGATAGTAAATCGCGCCATGATAATAGATCGCGTGCGTTACGTCCACCCCTAGCAAATGCAGATTGCCGACTAAAGTGTGCGTTAGCGCGCGTTGAAGCAAACGTTCCATGTTTTTCACAGACTTTTTGTGCGGAGCGGCGCGGCGCGGTCTGCCCGAATTACACGGATTTTTTGTGCGCCGGACTTTTTGCGCGTCGTGTGCGTTACTGCATATAATTGCATAAGTTCTATTTTCACAGACTAAAAAGTGCGTCACGGATAGTCTGTCGTCTGCGTTGCGCCTAAAGATGTTTTTGACAGATTGAGACTGAGATCAGACTTTGAACATTCTTAAAATTACGAGAATTGCCCCTTAGATGTTTAATGGTCAAGCCGCCTATAAATAACATTTTTATATGAATGGCTTCGCAAGTGCAGTTCAATACAAGAGACACAGCTATAATTGAAGGAGTACACCTACCAAATACTTTGTCGACCATTAACTACATACCGAGCTCTCGCGCCCGGCCCTGGTTCAAGCCATGGTCCGGGGCGAGAGGGAGTGGGAGGCAGTCACCTCCTTCTGCGAAGCAGTCATGCTAGCGAAGGAGGTGGCGGAACGGCTGAGAGAGAGCCTCACGTCCCAGCCGCCGCTGGAGACGCCCCGTGCGTCGGGAACCGCGTGACGACTCCCGGCCACCGTAAGCGCGGGCCTGCGGGTGGAGAGTAATGGGTAACTCTCCGTCCGATCAGGACCAGGCCCGTGCCGGACGACGCGTACGTGTTCCACGCGCGCCTCAAAGAGATGTCAGCATTAAGGAAGGGGTCCGTAAGGGCCGAAGCCTGCCGGGGCAGCGGGATTGTCCGAAAGGGTTACCGCTACCCCGGAACACAAAGGGCTAAGAAAGGAACACGGGTGGGTTTCAGTTAGTAGGAGTCTGACACTCGCTTCTGCTCCACCCAGAGCGGGAGGGGTCGTTTGATGATTTCCCATCCACAAAAAAAAAGGGGCCCATGGCTAGACGCACAGGTCGATCGATCAGGTTAAGCTACGCTTGGCGCGGTTCGTCTGTGGATGGGTGACCTCTTTACACATCGAGACCTCTCCATGCCTCGGAAAGAACGCTATACCGTTGCTCCTGGCTGTCATTCGTGAACCTTTGACAATCGTTACGGGTAGTCAGAAGCCCGAACGTCTGACAACCAAGGAGTATCGTATTACCCAGTAACTGGGTTGTGGACGACAGATAAGCAGTCGCTCCATGTAAAATACTGGTATTCAGCTGAATCCGGTTAGATTAGAAGGCGACTCCAACGTAGGTACTTGGAAAAAGGCTAGGCAGATGATGACTTAGAATATTATAAGACAAAAGAAATTCAAGAGTTTATTAAAAAGTCTAAAAAACATGATTTTCAACAACTCAATATGTTCATTTATTTCTTAGGCAATTTTTAAAGTAGGTAATAGTGTTAAAAAGACATCGAATCAAATTCAATATGGAAATAAACAATGAAATACATTAGATTAGATAGACTGTTCTTCATTAGGTACTAATAATAATAAAGGCACTATTTGTTTAGTACGAGTTCCAACAAACATACTATAATGGACTTGTTAAATATGACGAATACATTAATGTTGTCACAGTCAATAATGATTAGTAATTTATTAATCTGTTTTTACATGCCAGTATGTCACAGATGATCCTAAAACGAGGCCAACTGGCAAAAAGCTAAGTCCAGTAACTGTATTTTAAGAAGATCATATACTGCGACGCTCCCAGGTGACGGGGCGCTCTAGACGGAATTCCGCCCCCCGTTTTGGAACGCGACACAGTTCAATAAGATGAAAATGGATATTATATAAATACATCAGAATTAGTTTATATTCGTCAACATAATGGAATCATCAATATTACATTCGTTATAATTATATTATTATGACTATTTACCATCATATTATTATTATACTAGCGGCCTGTCCCGGCTTCGCACGGGTGGACATTTATTTTTTATACATTTTTTTTTTCTTGCAATTAAAAAAGTCTATATTAATCAGTGATAATGTAGCATTCAAATGGTGAAAGAATTTTTAAAATCAGTCCAGTACTTTTTGAGCCAATTCGTTACAAACATACATACAAATCTTTTCTCTTTATAATATTAGTATAGATTAAGCACGACTACACATCAAGCTATACACAACCAGTATGAGCTGACTTTTGATTGTACGAAAAACCGTGCGAGGTCAGCTAAAACTTGAAATGTATAGCTTGATGTGTAGCCGTGTGTAGAGACGCCAGCACATGAAGCTACCCGAAACTGTCAAATTTTCCCAATCAACTTTGAACCTTATGCTGTAGCGATAAAGTTTAAAATATATTTAAGAAATTTGACAGATTGTAGTAGCTAGATTTGCAGCCTATCGATTCTGTAAAAATCTCACGTGAGTGTGAAGTAAACTATCAATGGAGGCAATCCCTAACATCAGGTGGAAGACAGCTCACTTCACCTTTGTTTTCCCGGTGAGATTTTTACAGAATAGCACTGGGAGTCTGTAGGTACATTACCTAATTTAAGAAGATATTTTAGGTACATCACGCTATGATCAGTAAGAGTGAAACGATAGTAAGCCTGGTACAGCTAACGGCGCGCGGCGGAGGGGCCCGTGGCTAAATAATAACAGCCGCACAGTGGACGGTTGACCATCTTTACATACCGAGATCCCTCCGTGCCTCGGACGTTGGTCCCGGCTGTCATTCGAAGATCTTTGACAGTCGTTACGGGTAGTCAGAAACCCGAAAGTCTGACAACCAGTCTTACCTCGTATTACCAAGTAACTCGGTTGTGGAGGTCAGATAGGCAGTCGCTCCATGTAAAACACTGGTATTCAGCTGCATCCGGTTAGACTGGAAGCTGACCCCAACATAGTCGGGAAAAGGCTAGGCAGATGAGCTAACGGCGCGAGGCGGCCGTGCTGATTTATTTTAAAACTATGAGATCTAAGATATTCATTGAAATCAAAAGATGTCAAGGGCAATTTTGTTCAAAATTAAATACTTGTGATGAATAACGTGTTTATTTGTATAAGGATTAATATTATGTTTATAAAAACACCTTCGCAAATAATGCATTATTTTAGAATTACATTTGATTATCATAAAAATGGTTATAGTGACTCAACCTTAAAAGATAGAAATATATTATGCTGTCGCGGACTTTTTTTTACAACTTTTAAGCAGAAACAATTCCACCATACATTATTTTTGCGTGACTTTAACCGTTTACGCAACGCACCTAACGGAAGCTCTCAAAAGGAATAATTTTTCCCGTTTTTGCAACATGTTTCACTGCTGCGACGCTCCTATTGGTCGTAGCGTGATGTTATATAGCCTATAGCAGGGGTTCCCAATCTTTTGTATCCCGCGGCGCAGTTACAAGTTTAATATTTTTTCACGGCGCCCTGTCCTAGTTATCTATTTGAGGAAAATTGTCGAAAGAAATAGGTACCTACAATAATAGTAGTTAGGTTAGGTTGATCGTAGCGAAAATCAAAACACCACAATATAAAATAGACTTTTTTATTATAAAGGAATTTAAACGGAAAACAACAAGAAAGACTTAAGAAAAAACAAAAATTAAGTACGACATTTACTCAGTCAAATCAATGTGAAGGGTGAGCTTGGTGATCTCCGCACAGTTTTTCAAAGCGGGGAATAAGACTTGACACTGCTACTCTCATTTCTTGCTCCACATTGATCTTTGAGCGATATTTATTCTTTATCGCAGCTACAGCTGAAAATCCAGCTTCACATAGGTAAGATGTTGCAAATGGAATGAAAATGTTTAGTGTTTTGCAAGTCAAATTTGGATACTCATTTTGAATTGATAACCAAAACTCCACCAAATCGACACTCGCGAATCTAGTTTTTAGGCTGCTGTCGCAAGAGAGTTCAATGAGACTCTCTTCATCTTGTGATGTAAATCCTTGTGGACTTTGTGCATGGAAAGGGTCTTGGATCCACGCAAATTTTTCAACATCATCATCTGCAAAGTACTTCGAAAAGTATTCGGTGAGCTTCGCTAGGTGTTCCGTGAAAAGGGTAATCAGGTCTTGTGAAACAACCAGTTCATTGGATGCCGCATAATTATACAATTGCGGGAAGCAATCTTGACCGCCGCCTTCCTTCAACTTTGTTATCCACAACTGCAATTTCTTTCTAAACGCCGCAATCTTCTCCGAAAGCTTCAGAATGTGTGTGTTGTTGCCTTGCAAAGACAGATTTAAATTGTTTAATTTCTCAAACACATCGCATAAATATGCTAGCTTTAGCAAAAAATCAGGTTCAGTAAAATATTTGGCATTTTCTTGACGTTCTTGCTGTAAAAAAGTGCAAATTTCTTCGCGTAATTCAAACACACGAAATAAAACATTTCCACGTGAAAGCCATCGTGAATTACAGTAGTACAGCAGAGCTGTATGTTCAGCTCCCATATTTATGCATAGTTTTTTAAAAAGTCTGGCTTTTAGAGGCCTAGTTTTTATGTAGTTTACCGAACTAATTACACATTCCAGTACTTGGTTCAGTTCAGAGCTCATGGCTTTTGATGCAAGAGCTTCCCTATGGATGATGCAATGGGTCCACATAGCATTCGGTGCTTTTTTACGAATAAGCGCTTGTAATCCCCCATACTTGCCAGACATCGATCGAGCACCATCAGTACATACACCGATACACTTTTTCCAATCCAAACAATTTTCTGTAAAAAACTTGTCTAAAATTTCATACAAGTCTTGGGCTTTCGCACTTCCCGTAATGCTTTTGCAGAATAAAAGGTCTTCGACGATGATATTGTCAGCCAGAAAGCGTACGTAGCAAATAAGATGTGCATCATCATTACTGTCAGTGGCCTCGTCAAGTTGCAAACCAAAATCCCTGCTTTTAATTTTTTCTATTAATTGGTGATTGAGATCCTCGGCAATGTCATGGATTCTTCGACTGATGGTATTGTTAGATAAGGGTATCTTGGAAATTAATTTTTCAGCTGATTCTCCCATCATAATATTCACCATGTCGCGAGCAGCCGGTAAAATAAGCTCTTCTGCAATAGTATGAGGTTTTTTGCATTTTGCCACCCTGTATGCCACCTTGAATGATGCTAACAGTGCGTTTTTGGGTACTGAGGCCTGCTGAGTGAATACGTTTTTTGTCTTATTTAAATTTTGTAATTTCCGGTGAAAAAAATCGCGCGATTTATCAGCCATAGTCGGATGAATTGTCTCGAGATGTCGCTTTAACTTACTTGGAAGCATACATTCGGATGATAGTATTTTCAAACAAAGCACACACTGGGGTTTTTCTTCATTGTTTACTTCTATTGAAGTAAAACCAAAGTCCAAATAACTATCATCGTATTTACGATATTTCCGCTTCTTTGCTTCCCCACCGCCACTAGTAGATGCTTTATCACTACCATTAGAACTACCAACTTGTTTACTTAACAAAAATCTGTTCATTTTGCGTGAGATATTTGAAGAAAAAGAAAGGAAAACAAAACAACAACAAACAAAACGTCCGTCGCGCGGCACACTTGTAGGTAAATAAACGGGCATTGCGTTGCGATGCGAGCGAGCGAGCGCGGGCGGGTGAAGACGTGGGAGGGGTATGGCATCAACGGTTTCAAGCTTTCAAGCGAGTAGGCACTTTAGCGAGCGAACGAACGCGACGCGACGACGAAAAAAAATTCTACGACGCTATGTTCGTTTCCTATGCGAACACTCAAAATGGTACCCGCCAATATTTTTGGTGTCCAATAATAAGAGGATCGACTCACGGCGCCCCTCTTTACTTTCTACGGCGCACCACGGCGCCGCGGCGCACACTTAGGGAACCCCTGGCCTATAGCATTCCCCGATAAATGTACTATCTAACACAAAAATTATTTTTTTAAATCGGTCTAGTAGTTTCGGAGCCTATTCATTACAAACAAACAAACAAATCTTTCCTCTTCATAATATTAGTGTAGATGTAGATAAAACGCCCGCACAAAGCAAGTTGGAATGAAAGTTGTGTTAGCGGCATTTTGCGTTTTAGTAATTTTAAATTATCTCCGAAACTATGTGACCAATTGACATACTGTAAATGGCAAATCTTATCTCTATGATGTGCTTGTGATCATGAAATAATTTATTTTGATAAGGGTTAATATTTTGTTGTTTAAATTATCATCCAAACGTATGTATGTCGAAACAATACTTTTTAAAACAATAAAAGAAGTATAAAAGTTATAACATAAAAGATAGAAATATAGTGTCGCGGACTTTTTTGTAGAAATAATTAAGACGAACCAGATTGCCATACATTGTTTTCAATTTTAAACAACTGTTTAGGCAGCGCATGCAAATAATTCTGTTTTATGAAGTAATTCTTTTCGACTTGCTAGCCAAAAAATTGTGATAGCTCAGTTAATACACATGTTATAAAAATAATTTATAGCCTATAGCACTCAGGAATAATGTAGCTTTCTACCAGTGAAAAAACTTTTTGAATGATTAGTTCCAGAGATTACCCCCTACATACAAACTTACAAACTTTACTTCTTTATAATATTATTTATTTATTTATTTATTTATTTAAACTTTTCGCACAAAAAGGTACAAAGGCGGACTTAATGCCTTAGGCATTCTCTACCAGTCAACCAAGGGTGGTGAAGAGATTAGATGGCAGGTGCTTAAGTTGAGAGGAAAAATGAAGAAAAAAAAAAAACCTGTTAAAACTAGATACACAAATACATAAATAGGTTATATACACATACATACTATACTAAATATATAAATATGTACTAATGATATATATATAAATATATATACAGGGTGTAATTTAAACGCTGTAGTGATCCTGAAGGAGGAAATATAACAGCTGGTATAGAGTCACTATACATAGTTTCAACTCAAAATAAAATACTCTAAGAATTGATACCAAATTTTCGGTTTCATTGGTTTCTTAAATTCAAATCATAACAAACGTGTCACCGCACTACGTAGGTCAATAACTTTTTAAGTTACTTGCTAATATCACGATAAATCTCTTCCGTAACTCTGCGCGCCTAGTACCGTAGCCTACTGCGCAGGCGCGAGGCGGTGTTCTTTGTCGGCGCCAACTGACGGAATATTCCGCCGCCGCCGCGCGCGCGCGCAATAAGCCATACGTACTTTACCGTGATGTAAAAATTAATGTGTAATTCTAATTATTGATTTACTGTTTACTCGTTATTAAGCTAGAAATTGCACGTAAAAACTGGAATAACAAAACTTAAGTAAACAATCGAAACAAAGTTTAGGTAGGTACCTAGGTTAACTAGTTTCATCCCTTATTATTACTTTATACCGAGTAAACAGTAAAATCTTAAAGCTTTGCTTAATTTAGTAAATTGACTTACATTTTTAAAGATGGGGTTCGATGTGGTGACCTTGGTATTGTATGCACAAGGCCGCTCACTTGTTCATGGACACACATTACGTAGCATGTCTGGTGTTATTGTCCTGAAAGCGGCCTCAATCCGCACTTTAATTTGTATCACACTGCACTGCGTACACTACACACGCACATGGGTGCTGACCGTCGTTGCGCAGCGCTCGCCATAGGTACCTGATTACCTATGGTTAGAGGCACCAAGCCGATGTACCATCCGAGATCAAACTAAAACATGCTGACGAAGGCATCTATCGACGCTCAGCATCTGGTCTACCCTCAATAAAACGGTGACGGTACAGTTCTTGGGCAGCTCGCAAATTACTGATGCGCATAATTATCATAGGGATAAAAACGAATGTACTAGACGCAGGACAGACGTCGACTGACGGCGACGAGCAAAGCAATAACAATAATGCCCAAAATGAAACTCCTATTCCCTGCTATCCTGGTACCTAAAAGTCATTAGGTTTACACACACATCGATGTTACATTGTGTGTGTAGCGACGTAATCAGGGTTCTGTGAGCAAATGATATTCAATTCGGAAATAACAATTCCTGTTACTCATGCGCTTCTAGTACTTTTATTAATTTCTTTCGACAGTTACATGCAATTTTGCGACATTCTTTATTTGAATTATAATAACAAAGACTAAACGTGCTCAAACTAATAAAACCTATGTACCACTCAAACAGCACCGACAGACCGTGAACTCCGATAATTCTTTCGGTTAGTCCTACACACAAAAATTATGCGTGCGTGGTATTATTTTGTAATAAAAAAAAACGATTAACTTGTTGCTAATAGTTTACGTCTTATTTAGTAAAAAAATAACCTTATTTTAAAAATTATGAACGGAACCCACTGTGATTTTATTTGTACTAGGAGAAGAATAAGTTGCGAAGAGGTGAATTGAAATGATGTTTTGGGTTCAGTTGGACAAAAAAATGGTTTCTAAATCCTTTTTCTATTCTAAGTACTAATGGCAAATAATAATGTTTATTTAAGCAATTAATTCCCGGTAGGATGCACGTAAGGATTCGATTTTTATGATCAATTCAATGGTTGTACAAGCTGTCGATTTTTCGAAAAAATCGTTTTAATGCGATCTTCAAGCAAATCGATTCAATAGTAACGTGAATCGAATCTCTTGGATCGTATGTGTAAATAAAGGCTCTTAATAGTTCAAGTTCATATTTGCCCAAAGCATTGTGCTGACAATCATAAACAGCGAATAGGTAGGTTTATCTATTTCAAACAAGATCAATTACATAAGTATGCCGACACTTTTTAACTTGTCCGAAGATTGAAACATATTAATCATCCATTTGAATTACGCCGGAAAGGTTATCAAATATTATTGACGTACCTACCTGACTGGCAACTGTAAATATGTCACAAAATAGAGGTGTGTTAAATGCTGTTTAAAATTTTTTAATTACGATTTTTGAATGAATTTTTAGAAGATCGATGTAAGAAGAGCACGAGATTCGATCTGTGAATCGAATGAAAAATCGATTTAAAGCAAAAAATCGTTCATCTTTATGGCCACCAAAATAAAAGGTTAGAAATAATGTTAGGAAATTTACAGGAATATTGTTTTTGAATTAGGTATTTACTGTGTTGTAGGTATGATGGAAAGGTGGGTGGCGGGTGGAAGATTACTACGAGGTAGATAATAATTATCTACAAAGTAATCTTCTACAAAAGGACAACTACGTAAAAAACCAACAAGTGTGTAAATGATACGTGACAATTCAAGCAGGTATCTAAATATTTCGTTAACTTTTGATACCTAAACCAATTAATTGTATTGTAGGTAGCTAGTTCACAAACATAATCAAAGTTTAGGAAAAGTCAGTACTTAATAATATTTTGTGAATAAAAAATAAACATGCGGAACCGTTTATTCAGAAATACCAGGAGTAGGAGGTTTATCTTTACTTACAAATAGGTCGGTGACACCGATCAGCTGTTTTAGTGCTAGTGATGTGTTTATTTCAATTTGAAAAGTTCGGTTTCTGGTATCAATGTATTAAAAAATCTCATAACTTCCGAACATGTAGCGATAGGATTAAAAAACCCTTCCTATATCGTTTGATATCATCCAAAGAAGCCGGGCCTTCTCTATATATATACCCATTTCGTTACACGTTGTATATATACAAATTCAAGGGAGAGAGATGTTGAGATGACACTACTCTACTTGTGTTGAAAATAACTTTGCAATTTCCGCTTAAATGCATACCGACTGGTGGCCGTCCTGATATCAAGAGGAAGCGCATTCCAAAGAAGAATGGACTGGATATGAAAGGAAGAATGAACAAAGTCAGAAGTATGAGAAGGACAGAGTAGGAGAAGATTGTTAGAAGAACGCAAATTCTTAGCGTGAGAAGAACATAGATATTGGAAATGAGGCACGAGATAAGAAGGAGGAGTGGGAGAGTTGAGAAGGGAGAAAAGCGTCGTTAAAGCGCGCAAACTTCTTCTTTGGCGAATGGGCATCCATTTGAGCTCTGATCTATAGCTCGACACATGGTCATATTTTCTGAGGTTGAATATGAACCGGATACCATTGTTGAGCAATCTATCGAGCTTATCCAGTAAAACCGCATTCAAGTCAAAGTAGCACACGTCACCATAGTCGATTATAGGGAAAATCAAAGTCTGCACAAGCATGGTTTTCGTCTTAGCGGGCAGAAAGTTTCTCAGACGATACAGGGATCGCAGAGTACCGTTGACCCTTTGACTAACACTAGAGACCTGGCGTTGCCAGCTAAGTGTAGAGTCAAGATGCAAACCGAGATCTTTCACAGTAGGGGTAATGGGTATGACGGCACCATTGAAAATAAGAGGAGGAAGAGAGCTAAGCGTCACCCTACCCATCATGCGTGAGCTTCCAATTACAATGGCCTGACACTTCGAGGGGTTCACTGACACCCCGAAACTATCAGACCACTTTTTGATAGCATCTAAGTCTCGGTTTACATCTGCTATAGCGTCCGACAAACCCTCTACCCGCTCAGCCGTATACAGTTGAAGATCATCAGCATACAGATGATACGAACATCGAAGACAGTGAGTTATAAAATTAATGAAGATGGAGAATAACAATGGAGAAAGAATACCGCCTTGTGGAACACCAGCATCCAGGTCACGCCAACTCGACGAACTCTCATCAACGCGAACCGACTGCTGACGTCCCCGAAGATAAGAAGAGAACCACTCCAGAGCCTCAGACGAAACCATAAGGTGAGAGAGGATAGAAAGGAGGATATCGTGGCTGACGGCGTTAAAGGCATTGGAGAAATCAATTAAAACCAAAACGGTAACTTTGGTATTCTCCATCGCTTCTCTAATGTCGCCAGTCACTTTAAGGAGAGCAGAGGCTGTACTGTGCCCAGGCCTGAACCCAGACTGGAAAGAGCTAACGAGGTTGTTCCGATGAACAAACCCTGCAAACTGCTTGTGTACGCAGGCCTCAAGCACTTTAGACAGGAATGGGAGAATGGAAATGGGTCGAAAATGACTAGGTAGGGAGGGATTTGAAATTTTAGGGAGTGGGCGGACATAGGCCATACGCCACAGGGATGGGAATTGTCCGGAATCAAGAGAATAGTTAATGATATGGGTAATCGGAGGGAGAAGGCTATCAAGGATCCAAACGACCATACTACGACTGATGCCGTCATGGCCCACAGCCTTGGATTTTATGGACAGGATGATCTTTTTAATTTCGTCCAAGGTCACCGGAGAAAATTTAAATGGTTCTATGATGGGACTCGCTAGGCCAGTAATGAAATCGACCGTCTGGGATATTATTTGGGAATCCAAATGACAAGTGGTTGTGAAGTGACGGTTGATATCATCAAGGCCAATTGTTTTAGGAAAATCCACATGCCGTGGTCTGCCGATACCAAGAGTACCAAGGAACTTCCAGATATCAGCAGGTGAAGAAGAAGATATATTCTCGAGAATATGGCGGCGTTTAGCGTTGCGTATCATCTGATTACACCGATTTCTAGCAGCTTTGAAAGAGTTCCGATTTTCTTCACTGCGATCCCTTTTAAATTTACGAAAGGCCCGATCCCTGCGCCTCATCGCCATTCGAACCCCTGTCGTCATCCAAGGTGCAGGAGGACGCCGAAGTTTAATCTGCTTAACAGGAGCGTGTTTGTCGTAGAGAGCAATGACTGCCTGATCGAAAATGCGCAGTTTTTCGTCTACAGCTGTCGCCGCTGCTAGGTGCTCCCAACTGAGGTCAGACGCATCCTGACGAAGCTTCTCAACGTTCATGCGTGCAAAACTCCGCATATGCAGAACTTTTGGGATAGGTTTAGGTGGTTTTAGGACATATGAGAGGAAAATGAGGTCATGATGGGAAAATCCAGGCGCGGGACACTGACCATGAGAGGGAACAAGAGAGGGTGCGGATGTGAGGATTAAGTCAAGCCAAGTGTCATTGCCTGAGGTATTAAAATGGGTAGGTTGCAGTGAAAGTATATGAAGACTAACGGACTCAACGATGTCTAGGAGTTTACGGGATCGGGGAGTGTGAAGGGCAAGGTCAGTGTTGAAATCGCCCATGATGACGCAATGTGCATACTCTGAACCTACGGATTCAAGCGCCAATTCGAGATTAGAAAAATAGTCAGCGGCGGGTGGACAATAGACAACACCAAGAAGGGCCTTGGCGCCTTTGACGTAGACCTCCAAAAAGAGATACTCAGCGGAAGCATGGTATTGTGAGGGAGATGAGGCAATGATTTGAAAAGGAAAATCGCTACGAAGATAGATAGCTACACCACCCCCTCCCTTTCCAATTCTATCATTGCGGATAAGAGTGAAACCTGGTAGAGAGTAGGTGGTGGAGAGAAGATGAGGTTTGAGCCAACTCTCGGAAACCAGAACGGCATGGACATTGGTGTCGGTAAATGTGTCCAACAGATCACTGTAGTGACTTGGGACACTTTGCGCATTTATATGGCAAACATTTAACAAATGACCTTTCTGTTGGCTGAAGCTCCGACGCACAAAGTCACCAAGTGTGTCAGTCAAAGAGCTGAAACTTGCATTAGCGGATGAGCTAGAGGAATCAATGGCAGAGTAAAAAGAATCATCATCAGTTAACATATAAAAAATATATATAAATATAAAATCTAACTACTAAAAATGCAAATTAAGTATAGCTACGATAGCTTTTGTTTTAGGTGCAAAACCACTATCTGTGCACCACCCACCAGCAGCACTAGTATAATTGTACATGGATCTCTTGGAGCATGACCAAAATCGGAACTAAGGTGTCTTTATCATCAAAATCAGTCAGTTATTAACCTCCAAAAGATCCCTGTAGTACTGTACAATAGTAGTGATATAATCGGAAATATATACATCAAATTCTATGAGGAAGCAACATCACAACCATTAACACAAAAGAATATATATATGATTATTATGAACAAGCAAAGAAACAAAGAAACATGATAAAGTTACATGAGCAGAAACGGAACGCAATTTACGAAACACAACAAACGTGAAAAAAGGAAAATGGGACGTCATTTAAGCAAATACTACAAGATTGACATTGACAGGTGACAGTGACAATTAATAATGACGAAACTTGTTTTTAGTATTACGAACAATAGCAAATTACCACCATAATGTGATTTTAGTAGTTTTGAGGTGTAAAAAGAAATAGTAAGCAGGATGATATGTACGCTAACTTTAAAAATTACTTGGATAGACGTCCCAAGCACAAAAACTGTTAAGTTGGAGAAGCACATAAACGCTTATACTTTACGTACTGCACTATCAGGCTTGCCTCCAGTTCCAGATGATTCCCCGGGCTTCTTAGGGTACTTAGTCAACAAGGGATTGAGTTCCTCCAAAGAGCAAATCTTATGCCGTGTTCCATCGGGGGTTCTTATGACAATAACCCCGTCCTGAGTCCAGCATGCCGGCATCCCAAAGTGCAGGCGCGCTCTGCTAAATACAGCTTGCCTAGACCGGGTCAAGAACTCCTTGACTGTGACTGTGGAGCCCTTCAGTGCAGACTTTGCCTTCCAAACAGTGGACTTCAGGTCAACATTGGAGAATCTTACCAATATAGGTCTGCTACTCGTTGGACCTTTTGTGGATGTTCCAAGTCTATGACAAACTTTGATGGAGGATGCAGTGATGTCAGGCAGCGCCAGTTTGTTCTTCAGAACGTCTAAGACAAGTGCCTTGCAATCCTCTTTGTCCGCTTCAGTAAATCCAGTGAAGATGAGAGCTTTCCGACGAGATCTTGTCTCCAATCCATCGACCACTCTAGAGCACTCCAAAATCTGCTTCCTGAGAAGTCCCAGCACACCGAACATTAGTTCTCGAAAGGTCCGGAACTCTTCGGCAATCTTTGCGACGGTGTCTTTAGTGGGTCCCGCACATTGGATCTGTGCCTCAATCTCACCCATCTTCTTAAGGAAGCACTCCTCGAGGTTCTTCTGGGCCGATTGGATATCATCAAGTTGAGATGACATTATGTGATGTGTAGAACTTGCAGTGACTATGAAGTACTAGTGAGAAACTGGCAGGTGGTGTAATATAAGTGCTTGCGTTACATGGAATGTCTCACCAATGTATCTGCTACTTATTTAGCGGTTTATACAACAAATATAGTATTCAACAGCGAATAAACTGCTTAAAAAATAATTTTAATTAAAAAAGATTTAAGAAGTTGAGTGTTAACTTTTCTACACCTACCCACGAAAAAAATTAGTGGGTAGTTCTACGATAAGAGGTAACTTGTGCGGCAATCAGTTTAAAATATGAATTTTATTCTATAAGTTATTATTTTTTGCAGTCAAACACATCACCTAAATGCACTTTATTAAATATCGTCACGATTAAATGCCTAATTAAAGTATATTTTTCTGAAATTCCTTGTAAAGTCTAAAAAAGTCTCTACCCTGGCCTGTCCCCCTGTCGGTTTCAGTTTAATTTGCAAACGATACATACCTTCTTTGTATCAGTTATTAAACTAAAGTAAGTTAAACACAAATTTCAATAAATATATTTAAGTATTGTTAAGGAAAAATAGAACAAAATTTATTTATTTGCAATATTTTTTAAACTTAACTTTTGTCCCAATGTTTTTGGGTATCTACCCTGGCAAATTTAATTCCGCTACTACAAACACAAATTTTAAAACGGCCATATTCCAAATAGCGCTCCAGGTAATCTATCAAGGTGAAATTAGCAATGCAAACACGTGAGCCCTTAAGAGCGCCGACATTTGTTAGTTGTTGCGACGCGTTGGTTCAAAGTGGTGGTTTCGCGAGGTCATTGTGTCTCTCCACTGGTAAGTCATAAAAGTTATATTATTCATTTAATTTATTTGCATTTACTGGTCTAATTTAATAATAATGCAATAGTTAAAGTGTGATACATAATTTACAGAAACATTTCTTATGTCAATTAAAACAATAAAATTTATCATGAAAACGTCTCTTCCCTGCCATATTTCCCCTGGCAAGATAACTGTCAGGGGAGAGACTTGTTGACCAGGGGAGATAATGTTAGTGCAGACAAACTTAGATATAGCATATTTTTATCAACAAACAGATTTAAATAATTTTGGTAAATTCTTAAAACTGAAAAATAAAGGAGGTTCTCAGTTCATATTGTTATTACATTATTGTCTAATATTGTTACAGATCAAGGAACCGCGGAAAAAGTTAACACGTGAAGAAAGATTACAGAAGAAATGTGAAGCAGCGAGACTACGATATGAAAAGATTAAAAATGATCCCGAAAAATAGGAATCGCAAAAGCAAAAAGAAAAGGCAAAATATTTAAAAAAGAAAGAGAAAGGAATTATTAAAACTGTCGACCAAATGACTCGTAGAGAGCAATATAGGCAAGAGAGTGCCTTTAATTTATATTTTAAATTTTATTTTATGATTAAAACATGTTCATTTGGTGAAATGTAGCATAGACACAGGTAATATGAAAATTATCCTGATTATCGCAAGTCTGATTATTTTTATTACATAAAAGACGCTAGTCTATACAACGTGTAACGTTAAATGCGCAAAACCTGAAAATAGTTTGTTTATAATTGACTACTGAATCGATTTCAGTCATTTTTAATATAGGTTTTTTTTTTCAAAAATTAGGTATGTATTTTGCCATACTATCCGCCGATTGAGCCAAAGAAGTCTTAAGTCTTATTTTAAGCAAACAAGACTCAATTTTGAATGCATAAACTAAGGCTAGGATCAACACGATTTTCTTAATAAAAATAGCTTTAAAAAATAGTTTTGGTCATTGTATTATGCTTTTAACTTAATGCTCTAATTGGTGTGTATGAGGTTTTGCGCATTTAACGTTACACGTTGTATAATTCGTATTAATAAAAGAATATTTTATTATTTGTTGTATTGTAATGACACTAAAGACATTTTTGTTTTAAATTTCAGAGCAGGCTGAAATAATATAGTCTGTTAATGTTTAATATGATTGGTAAAAATGATAGTCTGATTCTATGTTAAATACAATGTTTAATTAAAGTTGATTTTACTAATTTTGTGACTTTTATTGTCACAAATTCTCTCCCCTGGCTAAATAAGTATAGTACCCTGATCTTAGTGTCTCTACCCTGCCCAATGTATTTACCCTGGCCTTGTAAAAAGTAATAAAATATGCATAAAGTGACCTGCCCTTACGTGAAAAAATACATAAATAGGACAAAAATCGTAATATAAGTATTGAATGAAAAAACAGCAACTTTTCTCCGCGGCCGTATTCTCTATGAACTTAAAACCTCTTATCGTAGAACTACCCTAGTATAGATCATTCACATCATCAAAAAAGTACCAGCAACCTCTTAATTGTAGGGTTCTATTGTCAGTCAGTTTGTGATATTGTAGTGAAGATAGCTGACAAGAGTCTATTCAAATGTTATTTCAAGTTAAACAAATATCAACCTTATTTTAATGGTAATCAAGTAGAATTCAGAGTGATTAGCACTATTGAAAAAGTTTAAAAATGTATGAAATTGTAGCATGAACTTTATTGTGTAGGAATTTAAGTTATTTTTCCATAAACTCATATTTGCTTACATTTTTGGCAAATAAATCGCGAATGCAGATTACTTCCTTAACTTTCATTACATACCCATACATAAACTCATCTTCCCATGAGGGTAGACAGAAACTACAGAACGTCACCAGCTACGATCCATATAAACACATTACATGTAAACTATTTTAGATGCAGCAGCGAAACATTTGGTCCTTTGCGACGATACTTCAGATGTGCCTGAAAAAAGCAATAGATTGTTGATTTTAATATTTTCAACACTGAATAAAATAACATCGTAACTTTAATATAGGCCTAAAATACCTTTATTATCTCGCCAAATGATGATCTTTTCAACACGGAGTATGCTGCTGTCAAGCTATTCATTGCACTGGGTTCCAGTTCCTTGAGTCCAGAACAGAATAGAGCTATGCCAACCTCCAAGCCAGTTCCGAAGTCACATTCGTCTACAGCTATACTAGCATAAGTAATTACAGGCTGTAGGTCTGACAGTAGTTTATCTTTTTCTATTTGATCTCTTGCTTTCTCTAAGCTAGCAAACAATTTTTTCAAGTTGGCTGTTGGAAGAAAGAAACATTTTCATTATTTATTCAGTAAATAGACGCCTTTATTTCAACAGTTGCAGGAACACCTCATAAACTTTTATGAATAAATGCCTCTAATTCAGCAATAGTGAATTAACGCCTTCAGTTCAACACTAGTGAATTACCGCCTTCAATTCAACACTGGTGAATGAACGCCTCTAAATCAACACTGGTGAATTAACGCCTCTAAATCAACACTGGTGAATTAACACCTCTATTCAAAACCAACTATAGTGTCCGACCAAAGGTTCTGTTTCGGCCAGAAAGTGGTTAAATCTACAGCCCGGCCTAAACTGGCATTGTGAACTGTCGGTTTTCATCGAATACGAACGACCGACAAATAGGCAGACGGCGTAGACTTAGTAATGATATCACCTTTGCGGCCGAATCCAGATATTTTGGCCAAAACCTACCATACACTGCTAACTTTTACTTAATAGATAAGTTTTGGTTTTTGCCCCAACTAGAACAGGAGCCCAATATTCAGTTATGGCTGAAAATCGTGTTTCAGTCAGACACTAACTAGTCAATAAAACATCTTCAGTTCACCACTGCTGAATAAGCGCCTCTAAATTAACAACGGTAAAATAAATAGGAAAACAAAAACTGACATCATCTTACCATCAGTTTCCACTAAATGCCTGTATCCTAATTGTGTTTTCTTATTGTAAGGCACCACAATGCCTGCACCATGGAATGATCTTGTAACCATATGAGGTAATCTTTTTTTCATACTGAATTCTTCCAAAGAAATGTTGTGCTTCTCAGAATAGGCTTTAATATTATCCATTAATTTTTTACAAGACATTGCAGTAAAAGGTGAGTGTTTCTTCTCATTTTGCAAATACACACTAAAAGATAATTTTAAATATTAAGTATATGTTAACCATGTTTCAGTTCAGTTTCTTGGCAGTAAGCACAGAAGATTTAATCTAAGAGCCATCTCTTAGATTAAATCTTAAAAAAAAATTATTAAATTTTAATCTTCTTGCGTAATTCAAACTTTCTTATGTGTATTATGCAATTTCCAGGCCAGTATCAGCTTGTATGTGGATCTAAATATGATTTGCGACCGTAACAAATATTTAATTAAAGAATTACAATCGATACATCTCTCCAAGTTCATATTGCCATAATGAAAGACTATTTCACACACACACACACACACACACACAACACACATTTCACACACATTTGAGACCAATTCTTTTTTATTTTTTTATTGTGTTTTTAAGTAAATACCTACTGTTGTGAAGAAGCGGAGTCCTCTAATACAGGCATTATTTGCTTAAATGGGGACTCCATACCCAGAATTGTTTATGTATAATTTTAGGACACAATAAATGTTATTATTATTATTAATTCTAAGTTATGCAGTTGTATTACTGATTCTAATGATTATAATTCTGTAAAGCCATATTTGATTTGAATTTTGCAGGCTACCGTAGTGCATCCCTTTTAAGTGGAGAGAGTGAGAGTAACATCATTTTAAAAACTATGAATTCTATTAAAGGAGAATGGGCACCATACTATGGGTTTCTACCCTGAAGCCCAATAGCCAAAAGATCAAGAGAAAAGAAAAGACCGAAAGTTCAAAGAATCAAGAGAAATTGTCATAAGAAACAGTCTCCTTGACAAATCTTTCCATGGGTATGTCTTAACATGATTGACCTTCAGGGCAGATTTGCCCATTCTCCTTTGAAAGATTCAGATAGTTTTTTTTTTTATTATAGTTATTTCGCTTCTAATAAATACTTACTAAACAGCTCCAAATATGTTCTGAGCCATAGGAGTGATGTAGTAACCTTTTTCACTGTCATTACTGGCTACAAATACTGGTTTCTCATCAGGATCATCTCGAAAGTATCCAATGTGGTACTCGCTATTCTTTTTTTTCTTGAGAACAGCCTGTAAAAGATGGAGTAATAAGAGATCATGAATGTGAAACCAAAACAAATCTTATGGCATCAGTTTTAATGTCATTTTATTCAGCCCAGTTACCTGTGCATGGGGAACATGCATATTATTATTTCAAATAAAATATTTATAATGTACCTGAAATTCTGGAGGATCATAAAAGAATCTCCAGTGAGTTAAGTACAGCTCCTTATTGTCCAACTGAGGCAGTTTTCCTAACAGTAACTCATAAGGACCAATTGGCATCAAATTCACACTTGCTAATGTATCTTCCACCGATTTGCCACAATCACTGATGCATTCAAAAAACTTGAAAAAGTCTGTAGGCATTTCTACTAAAAACAGTTCCTTTATGAGACTATTGTCTGTACTTTTATCATAAAAACTAATATTTTCTGGAAGCTCTACAGCTTTAAGTTTTTCACATTCAGGTTTGGATACTTCAGGATGTTCAGATTTATCATCACTGTGATTATTTGCCGTTTTTTCATTACTATCATTGCTGTCATCGATTGCTGGCTTTTCTTTACTATCATTGCCGACTTTTGCCGCCTTAACTTCACTATTACCGTTAAATGGTTCATCCTTGCCACGAGGGTTAGGTGAATGGCGTGGAGAGTCTCTAGTATACGGAGAGAATCGCCTCTTATTACGATGAACATCCTTTCTAGTATTTTGGGGTGGATGTTTGAATTTTTGGTGATGTTCCGGATTCTTTTGATAACATTTATCTCCGTATTTACAAACAGTTCTTGGATCGTTCATGTACTTTTTCCACTCATCTGCCATTTTAGAGTCAAGACTTCAGCCGATTCACAAAGTTCTGAGTGTTATTTACTTTATTCTTCAGTTTACTGGCCAATTATTATGAATGAATTTTATAGGGATGGAATTTAGAAGTGCTCTGTGGTCGTGGATGGACACATCATTGGACCAAATGGTGGACACATGAACCGACATGTTTGATGTCTGTTCAATGTTTGTTTTGTTGGAATATGTCAAAATGTCAAATCATCAAATGTCAATGCGAGTATTTGACAGATGCACATTTTTTTTTGTTCCTTGTGGAACAGGATATGGTCAGGGATAGAGATGGGCGGGTGGGTAAAAATTGGGAAGGTAAAAATTGGAAGGAAAGGTAAAAAATGGTAAAAAAAGGTAAAAATTAAAAAATACACTTTTTTACCGGTATTAATAATAAATACCGGGTAAAAAATGATTACTATCTATAAATTATTTAAATGGCTTCGTCATCAATACTACGATTTACCATGTTAATATTGACCTTAAGCATTGAAGATAAAATATTGTTTTTAAATAAAACGAAGTTAAATATCTTTTAAATCTTTAATCAACATATATCTTCAAATAAACTGTTTAGAATTCATCTCATCTGCCTAGTCTTTTCCCAAATATGTTGGGGCCAGCTTCCAGTCTAACTGGATGCAGCTGAATACCAGTATTTTACCTAGAGCGACTGCCTATCTGATCTCCACAATCGTGATGGTAATTGAAATAATGGTTGCAGATCTTTAAAAAAGTCTATCCACAATATATGTTCCACTAGGCTCCGAGAGCTTCTCCACAATCGTCGGTTTCAGGTCCACTTTCTCTCGAAAAGAAGTCGTTGGAGAGCGCAGAAAAACGGCCTACCTCAAGGCACCGCTTCTTTTTAATATCTACACCAACGACCAACCGTCTAACCCTAACACGTCCCGCTTTCTCTATACAGACAACCTTGCTCACACGTCACAAGCCACCACCTTTGAGGAGGTTGAGGCCCACTTGTCAGACGCTCTTGGTAACTTAGCCACATATTACTTCGCTAACTCATTCAAGCCCAATCCGAGCAAAACCCAGTCTTGCATATTTCATCTCCGCAATAGACAGGCGGGCCGTAAACTTAATATCGTTTGGGGTAGGGTGTCCATCGGGCACAGGCACTTCTCTAAATATCTTGGTGTTACCCTAGACAGGTCTCTAACATTCAGCAAAAACTGCAAGATTATTAAGCAGAAGGTGCAAACTCGCAACAGTCTTCTTCGTCGACTGGTCTCATCGAAGTGGGGTGCTTCGCCTGACGTTATACGGAATACTGGTCTAGCGCTATCTTTTCTGCGGAAGAATTCGCGTGCCCCGTGTGGAGTCGTTCTGGTCATGCAAAGCTGGTGAATACAGCTTTGAATGAAACGTGCCGGATCATCACTGGTTGCCTAAAACCGACCCCGGTACAAATGCTGTATCCACTAGCAGGAATCCACTACTTGTGGCGTAGTAGTTCGCAGAGCGGTGGCAAGCTCAAGAGCCAAAATGGTCTACGTCACATGACATCCTTTGCGTGACAATTTCCTTGTGCGACAAAGGCTGAAACGCCGAAACAGTTTTTTAAAGTGTGTCGTCCCACTCACTGAGGAACCATCACAAGAAAGACTGAAGTTGTGGCGAGACAGTGCTTCCTTACCCAAACCGTTCGTTCCACCCGCTGAAGACCTCCCACCTGGACATGAGTTACCTTGGGTAACCTGGAATTCTTTAAACAGACACCGGACCTAGGTTGGCCGAAGCTAGGAACACCTGTTCAGGTGGAGTTTCATAGACGACTCCGCCTTGGAGTGTAAATGTGGTGCTGTTCCACAAACGATGGGACACTTAATATCGTGTCCTGCGTTTCCTGTCAGCTGTACGTTACAGGAATTGGTGGACGCTGGTGATGGCGCCAAACAAGTAGCCAGGGACCGAAAACCTGTATAAATTACGGTACCGGTATCGAAGAATTTCGGTTACCTCTACGATTAAGGTAACCGCTATCTGGGTAACCCCAAGAAGAAAAAATATGTTACCTTTATTTAGGTTACCGTTTTAATACCGGTTACCTAAAAATGACCTTGACTACGAGAAAGAAACAGAATATCGCAATGCCGACAATTTGTTGGCATTAGAAATACATTACTAGGGAGATCGTCGTGCGTGCTGTACCTGTACTGTTTATATTTATTTAGTTCGCCTTTTTGAGGAGTATTTGATTTAAGGTAAAAAAAAGAAAATGAACAAAGGTAATTAAGATAATATTACATTGTAAATTGGTAAAATACCATTTGTTTATCTTTTTTTCTCATCATTATAGATGGGCAATCCACCGTGTTTAAACCAAGGTAAACACCCAGAAAATTGGGTGCTTAGGTACATGATTTGACGAAATTGCATTAGTGATGTTAAAAAATTGTGATTTTGATTCATCTTACATAATTTTAGACAATATTAGTGGAATCAGGGAGGGTAAAATTAATTGGTATGAGATAAAAAAGAAGTTTGAAAAATCACATTTTCTATTATTGAATAGCTTGTGTGGTCACAAGTCTGCAAAAGGGATTACTTAGCATTGAAGACTCGAGCATTAGCGTGTTAGTTGTCATTTTCTTCATTTGTAAGTTGATTTAATTGATACCCCTTCATCAATCAATCATCATCATTTCAGCCGAAAGACGTCCACTGCTGGACATAGGCCTTCCTCAAGCACCTCCACTTCGACTGGTTTTGTGCTTCTTGCATTCAACGTGTTCCTGCGGCCTTCACAAAGTCGGCAGTCTACCTTGTGGGAGGCCTTCCAACGCTACTTCTTCCGGCACGCGGTCGCCACTCCCGAACCTTTAGGCCCCATCGGCCATCTGTTCTGCGAGCGATTTGTCCTGCCCACTGCCACTTAAGTTTGGCAATTCTTCGGGCTATGTCGGTTACTTTGGTGCTCCTGCGGATCTCTTCATTTCTAATTAGATCACGCAGGGAAACTCCAAGCATAGCCCTCTCCATTCCCTTTGGGTGACATTTAGCCTTTTACGTTTCCGTGTCATAGGCCATTACTGGCAAGTTGCCAGTGGCAACACGCACTGGTCAAAGACTTTCGTCTTGAGACACAGCCGTATGTGGGACGAGAAGATATTGCGTAGCTTCCCGAACGCTGCCCAGCCGAGTCGGATTCGACGATTGACCTCTTTTTCGAAGTTCGACCTACCCAACAGGACAGTTGGTCCTAGGTAAACATATTCGTTCACGATTTCGAGTGTAGCGTCTCCGATCTTCATGAAAGTGGGCGTTACATGGGCATTTGACATGACCTTCGTTTTGTCCATGTTCATTTTAAAACCCACTCTTTCAGAGGCTCTACTGAGGTCATCGATCATTGTACTGAGGTCCTCCATAGATAGTCTCAGCCATGACTACGATATGGTCGGCAAACCGAAGGTGAGTTATTTACTCGCCATTGATGTTAATGCCAGCCCCTTTCTAGTCCAGAACCTTGAAGGCATCCTCCAGTACAGCGCTGAACAGTTTCGGAGAGATAACATCTCCCTGTCTCTCTCAGAAGGATAGATTTCGAGGTCTGGTCCTGGAGTCGGACTGACATAGTGGCATTTTCGTACAGACACTTCAGCACCTCGATGTACTGATAGTCGATCTGGGTCCGTTGAAGAGACTGCAGTACAGCCCATGTTTCGATCGAATCAAAGGCTGTCTCGTAGTCCACAAACGCTAAGCAGAGAAGCAGGTTATACTCTTCGGTCTTCCGTATAACCAGTCGTTGCGTATGTATGTGGTCTACGGTGCTAAACATTTTACGGAATCCGGCTTATTCGGGACGCTGGAAGTCGTGAAACCTGCGCGCGAGACGGTTCGTGATGACCCTTGAAAACAGCTTGTAGATATGGCTCGGAAGTAAGATGGGCCTATAATTCTTAAGAAGGGCATTGTCGTCTTTCTTAAAGAAAAGTATCACCACCTCTGTTCCACGCCAGTGGTGTTTCAACCTCGAGTATGACTGAACCACGCAGCTTCTGAAGGGCCTTAAGCACGGGTTTTCCGACGGCCTTTAGGAGTTCGGCCGTAATTCCATCATCACTCGGCGACTTGTTATTTTTGAGCTGCTTCAGAGCCATCCTAATCTCATACAGGCTGACGTCCGGGATGTCTTCGGTATAGTGTCGGGTAAGTCTAGCTCTCGGGTCGTTTACCAGATTCGTAACGGGGTTACTTGTTGACGTGTATAACTGTCCTTAGAACCTTTCGATTTCTCTTTAACAGCTGAGGTTTGGCAGATACGATCCTGCCATTATCGGTATTCAGTTTCGTAAGCTGACTCTGCCCTATAGTCAGATGTCTAGCAAAGACCTTGGAGCCTTTATTCTGCTCTATCGCGTCCTTAATAAGGTTTGTATTAAAGCGGCGAAGGTCGCTTTTCAAGGACTTAGAGATCCATCTATTGAGCTGCTGGTACAGATGCCAGCACATCAAGCTACCCGAAACTGTCAAATTTTTCCAATCAACCTTGAACCTTATACTATAACGATAAAGTTGAAAATCTATTAAAGAAATTTGACAGATTGTAGCAGCTTGACGTGCTGGTGCTGGCGTCTGTACTTGAGCGTATCATCTGAAGACTGCAGAATCATCTCGCGCCTCTCCTTCATGAGCTGTAAAGTAGGATCAGAGAGCCTCTTTTTTGTATTCGTACGACGGGTCTTGAAGATCTTAGACCCGACCGTGTGGACAGTTTCTACGAACCCATCGTTATACTTGTCCACAAAGCTCCCTAGGCACTCAAAACGATTCTGAAGTTCAAGCTGAAAGTTCTCGGTGTTTTAGACTTGGATCGGTGCTGAGCGGAGTGTAGACTTTATCAGTCGAGATCTTTCCAGCTTGATGTGCCTCTTACCACGCGGTGATCACGTCCGGTTTTCACCGCGTTGGTCACAGAGACATCATTGAATACTTGCTTCTTCGTCGAAATAATGACGTCAATCTCATTTTTAGTTGCATCATCCAGGCTCTGCCAGGTCCACTTTCTGTGCTCACGTTTTCTGAAGAAGGAATTCGTCATAAAGAGACCTTCCTTTTCCATAAAACTGGCCAGGAGATGGCCCCGGGGGTTCCGGCGTCCAACTCAAAATTGCCCCAGTCGGAGCTCATCATCGTTTCGTTTGCACAGTTTCGCGTAAAAGTCCCCCATGAGAACGGTGAAGTGAGTTTTAGAGCCATGCATGGCTCTATAAATATCCTCATACATGGTCTCCAGCTCATCGTCGGGGCGTGAACCTGTACGACCTTCAGCGCATATTCTGAGTACTAGGCACGCCACCCTGGTCGACACACTGTCGATCTTCACCACGTTTCTCAGAAGGGACTTATGGACGATAAGCCCGACACCACCTTGGGACTGCTGGTCGCCCTCCCGGAAATAGAGCAAGTTTCCAAATTTGAGGATTATCGAGTCCTCCCCCTCTCTTCGGACTTCAGATAACCCCACTATACTCCATCGTAACCTGCTCAATTCTTTCTCGAGTTCGGTGATCACCTCGTTGGCGTCGGTCCGGAGTGTACGCGTGTTGTATGTTGCCAGGTCCAGTTTTCGGTGATTGTGGTAGCCAAATCTCTTCCGGGGGTTCTTAGCACCCTTTCCCTTACCGTGGCCTTGGCCGCTACCGTAGCCAAGAGTAGGCGGGCCGCTGGGTACTAGGGGCCAAGTGTTTTTGTGCTTCTCATTCTCGGGAGGGTTTTCCATAATCACCACGGTTGGCAGGCGGTTGGTGATCGCAGTATGGTGGTAAAATGTCTAGAGAACGCTGCTGCCCTTTCTCCGGTACCTACGTCCCTTAGTCGTCTTTTACGACACCCACAGGAAGTAGGGTGTTGCTATTCTTTAAGTCCGGCACCACGCACCACACAATACTGATACCCCTTAGCTGCCTGTAAATACTTTAAGATTTGTTCATAACATTTGGTGCGCACATGGCTTAATATACTTACTTAAGTTCCTTCGCTACAAATTTTCCGAATAGCTTATTTCTTTTGTCTTCTCCCTCTCCATAAAAAGCACATTTTGAGCAATTCTTCTCAACTGCAATATCTTTTCTTTCCTTCTTTTTATACCTGTGGGGACAGAAAGGCTTGACTTTAGTATAGTGCCGCAGAAGTTGCGGGCTAAAAAGGGTCAAAGCTGGTAGGGCTTGAGTCCCCGATTATAACGCTACCACTCTTATTACAAGGTAATTCATATTTTTCGAGAAATTAATAAAAATTGTTTCTAACCTAAAAAGGGAAAACGAAACGTTATTATGGGCGATTGACAGGCAAATCTGTACAGTTTGTCCAGTATATTGTCTGAACGTAAAAAAAAAAACTGCGCCACTTGCGTCATGTCACTATATGTCCCAAAACCGAATCGGGGCACCCCGACTCCACGTAGTCTTTTAGCTGTTACCCCTAGAGTGTTTATAAAAAACCGGAGGCGCGGAGAGCAGCTCACCTACGCAGCTTCGGCTTGCTGGTCGCCTCCGGTGACCAGCCTCAGCCGCTACGGCTCCCACGGGTGCCTATGCTTTGTTACGTAAGGGCGAAGGGGCTGCACTTCCCGCAGCGCCGGAGACGTTTCAGAAACAACTTTGTTTTGACAACAAGTGTTTTGAGGTTAAGTTACAATAATCAATTTTTCTTAAGAATGGTGCTTTACCTTTTCATGGGAATGGTACCAGGGGAAAGGGGGCAACGCCCCACTTCTCCCCTCCTACTCCCTACCCCCTTCTCGTGCCCTTTTAAGCAATTTTTGAGTGTTGAGGGTAGGTTACAAAAGATCGTTTTTCTCGGAAACGGTGAGTTACCTTTTCATGGAAGTGGTGCCAGGTGGGAGGGGTCAACCCCCCCTCCCTCCCCCTCAAGTACCAACTTCCCCCTCCTGCGGCACTATTCTAAAGTTATACCTCTCAGTATCTAATTTTTTTTTCTACCGGCTCCGAGAGCAAAGTCTGTTCTTTTTCTCTCCTACGATTACTTAATAAAAAAATAATTAGATGGGCTAAAAAATAATTATATACCTATCTACGTAATATTGATTTATTTATTATTATTGTTTTACCATTTATGTAAGCACACCATATATACAGACAAAAAAAAACACACACAGAAAAATAGTTACAAAGGTGACGCTTATTTCATAAGAAATCTCTTCCAGCGAACTTGCGATAGGACAATAAATAGAAAGATGTAGACAGCGTGTGAAAGAGTAAAGGAGACAAAAAAATTGGTTGTCTGTAAAGTCGGTTTAAGGACGATAGTTTTACGTGATAACGTCATCGTCTCAAAGAAACATTGATGAATAAATGTGTCACAAGCCAACGCTTGGGCCGATCGTGCCTCTCTATCGCTTGTTCCGCGCTCTCGCTTGCACGATCAGGCTCAGGCGGAACGTGACACTTTTTCGTGCGTGCAGCCGGTGTTCATCGATTTATAAGACGTTATCACGTCAAAAAAATTCATAAAATCGTAAACAATCCACTTAATAAAAATAAATAAATCTTATGAGAATATACTTACATTCAAAAAAACATACATACATACTTACTTCTAAAATAAATATCACTAGAATGTTAATATGTAATTATATCGTAATCAAAATAATAAATACATACACAACTATGATGAAGTGGAAAGATACGAGTTCTTTTACTCTTTTTTTAAAATCTGCAATCTATAGGTACCTACTCATCATAGAAATCAACTCGGTAGTTTTGACACATACACAGGCGATGCGCGCCCTTTAACTAATGTCGGCGGCACGTGTAAGATAGAGGTAATTTTTATTTCGGTAACCGGTATGAATACCGGTTGTATTCAATAGTTAAGAATTAAGGTAACCACCTGTAAAATACCGGTAAATCAATAAAGGTTGTAACCGAAAAATACCGGTATTGATCGTACCGGTTTCGGTCCCTGCAAGTAGCTGAATTCTGGACCTAGTCCATTTAGATTGCTATCGACACGCTAAGAAGAAGACCAGTCTCAAAGCTGATCCAGAAATGAATACTGCCTTTGCTAATTTTACTGTCAGCCTTTCGATTTCTTCCTCTTATTGCCTTTTGTGATGACGACGATGGCTGATTCAGATTGTGATTATTCTGAATCCAGCGAACCAACATGGGGCGCTGGGTGCGAGGATGTCATTGTTATAATAGGAGCGTTAGTAGTATTGGTGATATTTACATCAGTTTGATTCTTCAGGTCATTTTTAGCAACAGAGATATTTTTTTTAGACACTAATTATTATATTTACCTAACTAAATGACCTCCCATTTTGTTGACATTTGCTATTTTATATTTATGATCACAATACTTGCAAATTACTGATTTATCAGGACCCACACTGTAGTGTTTCCAAATTTCATCTCGTTTATTTCTGCCTTTTCCCATTATCTAAAAAAAAAAACAGTGTATTTAATGAAGTTAATAATAAGTGCAAAACACATTTAATATATTATATTTAGGTTTTGACATAGTATTTCTTGACGGTTGTTAGTTCGATCCCGAATACCGATATAAAAAAATCAAAATCAAATAAAAAAGACGTTAGAAAATAACACGTGGGCCAAGTTCTTCTAGACTTATATGTCCAAAATTGATTATAATTAGTATCTAAAGAACTTTAGCGATATTGAAAGTCTATTACAGAAATTTGACACATTGTAGTAGCTTGATGTGCTGGCGCGTCTGTACTATGAATTAAAATTGACATACCTTCTTTTATAGTGTTCTAAGAACAAGACTTCACACAATTCCGTTGAAAAAAAACTGAATATAAATCGTATCTATTACAAAATACAATAATTAGTTTCATTTAAACTGATTTTAATTTTTACCCGGTATAAATTAAAAATGGGAAGGTAAAAATGGGTATAAATGGGTAATTACCCATTCATACCCATTTTTACCGGGTATATTCCCATCTCTAGTCAGGGACCATGTTGCTTTGTCATCAGTTAGTTTGACAGATGTACAGAAGTAATAGATTCTACAGTTTTGCGGGCTTTGACTTCCTGTAGATTTAGTCTGAAAAAAAAAAGTAACAATAAGCTGCCTTTTACGAAATTGGGTTTGGCTGTTTTTCCATCAGAAATGTGCTATGCTTCGTTGCTATGGATGCAATTGACATCCACCAACCATATTCATTGGTCCACATAGCATAGCACTGGTGGAAGTGGAAACGGGTTCAACTAAGCTACGTTATTTAAACGGAAGGATGCGTACCATGGATGGGAGCTATGGATGCGTGAGTGGTGTGGTGGCTTTGTGCAGAGCAGAGTCCTTTCTGTACATTCCCTACTATCGATGCACTGCATAGCTCAAGTTGCGCAACTTCCTCGCACAGTTACCCCACGGGCGCACCGGGGCGGGCGGCGCATCTTCATAGCACATCTTATAGCGGGTTGCAGACCAAGTGCTAAGCTAAGTAAGTCTAGTTTAGCTCGCATAGCTGAGGTAATTTTTCATACTTCTACTTAGTTTGCGGTCTGCGCACAAGTACGAAAAACTGCGTCAGCTATGCAAGCTAAGCTAAACTAACATTAGCTTTATACTCACTCTGCTACACTTAGCATTATTGGAAACGGTCGCATAGTTTCGTTCGTGGGCGTGGCTTAGATTTCACATCCTCGCAGCATAGCTGCATAGCACATCTCTGGTAGAAAAGCAGCCTTAGACTGCAGCAAGCTGTGCTATTTTGCTAAAAAATATGTTCAAAATTGTTTTTAATGATAAGTGTTCCCTTGTTGTTCCATTGTCACCAAGTCTGGAACAGACTAACTACATGAAGTCCACTCGTACGCAGTTATATTCCCACCCTTTTTAGGTCAGTATTAGCTATATTTACCAGCTTTTATTCATTATCACGTAAGTTTTAGCAAAACAAAAGACAAAATAAAAACTCAATGTGTGAAACTATTTACCAGAAAAGTGTGGCCAGTGTGGCCTACTCATTACAATTCAATAACTTTGAAATGCCGAATGGCGACACTAGCATGCTGAACCGTAAAATGAACAGTCCTGAAAAAATCGTGATTTTTTCATTTTTTCTTAATTTTTTTGTGTCATTCGTATGATTGGAGGAGAGGAGGAGATTGAGTGGATTAGCATTTTATAAAAAAATACTAAATATTGCAAAGGATTCGTTACTATTCGATAAAAACCAACCAGAAGATGACAATTGGTGTTTTATTTACTTTAATTGAAATAATGTCAGGAACGTGATTTACTTAGTGTAGTAATAATTTTCAAATTCATTGGTGCGATAAATTTCTTTAATGCTAACGTTTGTAAATCGGTGCACAATGTAGTTATTATTATTTTAAGTGTTTTCAATGAATGGGTGTATAGAATTTTTCAATAATTTACCAAGGACATGTACATACTAAATCATCGTAACTCACGACGTTCTTCAATTTCTGCGGGCGACGAATCATGCTATTCAGCTGGTAAATATATAAATTTTCATAATCTTTATTTCCTTTGACCTGTGGAATGTTTGAAAATGCTCTCTAAAATTATTCAGATTTTACTAGCAATTTTTTCACTCTTCTTTTTTTGTAGAGTCTATCTACAGCTACATAGTTATAGCTTATAAAAGTATTTATTTCATTAGTAGGTACACAACATGTTAAGCGAATTATTATTATTCTCATAACATGTTGGGAGTGTAAGAGAATCATCAGCTAACAACATTTCTGTACAACATGATGTCAACTTGGATCTTTGCAATTTACTGGGTTTTATTGGATGTATTTTGAATTGCCTGCCCTTCAGTTGGATCAATAACCATCAGGATTGGTGTCATCACTTACCATTCCCTTTGTCATTAAAAGATTTGCCTGTCAACTCATTAAGACTTATAAAATTATTTCTTCTTTCTTATAATATAGTACTTTTTTTCGTGTCAACAGTGTACTTTGGTTGATTATTATTATATTGTTTCAAGCCCAGCAATTAGTATTGTATTGTTTGTTGACAGTTACATTGATTGTGGCATTAGTGGCATTATTTAGGTTTTATAAGGTGCAAATGAACAGGCGTTTGGCCACTCCAGCAAGTGGGACATACATAGTCTGATTAGAAGCTTTTAATATTTATTCAGTAGGTCAGTTTTCTATTAAAATTGCTTGCTAAAGTGTAAAGTAATATAAGAAATGGTTATTTTTTAAATTTTTGTCCTAGCACTATGACATTATTTCCTTTCAACATAATTTACTTTTATACATTTTTTTTTTGATCATAATAATTTTATACGATCAATAATTTATGCACAGTAAAATTTTGCATAATGATTTCACTGTTAGTAGAAGATTGATCATAATCTCGTAATGGTGCATTTTTCAAAAGATATACTTATGTTATGGCTAAAGGTGGGTCTGAACATAAACTTAAGATTAGCCAGCTAAACTTAAGTCTAACCTAACCTAACCTAAGTTTAGCCGGCTAATCTTAAGTTTATGTTCACACACACCTTTAGCCGTAACATATATATTCTAATCACATTTGGCTTTATTATACAGGGCAATCCTTTCTCATGAGGTACCTATGTGGTTGAGAATAGATAGCCAAAATATTTATTATGTGTCAAATAAATCATTTTAATCTTGTGTTGTCAAGGTGATACAAAAAAGAGACACAGAGAGCTTCATCTTTCTGATTGACCAACCTCTTGCCAATCCAAAAGTGCCTGTCATTGGTTTATTTGAAATAGATGCTTTGAGTTTCAGACAAGACCACTCTCTCTCTGCTGTGATGTAAAGGATTTGAAATACCCCCAAAAACTAGATACATACGAGATCTATAATAATTATGACAAAGCTTGTGGCTTAATGTTGTGTTATTTAGTTGGTAAGCCTTTATTTATGAAATATGAATAAATAAACTACAATGTTTTTTTTATTATGATGATGAGCTTAGTATTAAATAAATGGTGTATGCAAAATTTTAGCTCAATCGGATACTAACAAATGGTTGAAAAATGGTTTGCAACAAACAACTTACAAACAAACATACAAACAGTGCAAGTTGAATAAAAGCTTGTAAAAATAGCACACAGCTCATGCCAACACAAGTGGTATTTAATTTATTTTGAACTATTGAATCAAAAGTAGACATTTCTCAGTTTTATATTTAGTACTCTGACTCTTATTATAGATTTGACAAGTAGAAGGCCATAAAATTATCGCAAAAACCTAAATAAAATGCCTTGGAAAATAAAATTAACACTTATTTTAGTCTAAAAACAGACATGACAGCACAAAACATATTACGCTTCTTTCTTCTGAGGACAAAATATCTAGTTAACACTTCTTTTATTTTTCTGTAATACATAATATTGATTTTTATACATTTAGGTAGTTCCAAAAATTTTTAACAAAATATCTAAGATTTTACTCAACACATAATAATACATTTACTAAGCTTACAACATATATTTTACATTTGTATAATAAACTTTGCAATTGCATGATATTATATTTATATTATGTAGGTAATTAAGTTAGGACACTCAGTAACTGCACACACTCGAATACTCTCGGTGTAGGTGGCTATCTAAAGTATAATACAAATACATTAGCGTTGCACATGGCTATAGCTCCTATCAGGCTGGCTGGATCGACGCACTTAGCCGCGGAAACAGCGTGACCAGATTTAGCAGAATTCTGCGATTTTAGCAGAATTTGACCACCAATTTAGGGTTTAGCATATTATGTCGCAGATTAGAAAAAGTTGGCAGTTTCTAGCAGAATCCAATAAACCCTTGTCAGAAATTTGGCAGAATTCAATTCGTCCTATTTTTCTTGTTGTACTGGCAGAATTCTGCTAAATCTGGTCACGCTGCGCGGAAGGTACTCAAGGCCGTAGTCGGAAATTATATTAGTATTTTTCAAACTTCGTAACCAAAAGCCTCCACGATATATTGTTCAAAATTAAAACAAGACAAACAAAATTGAAGTACCTAATGTTTCATACAGTAAAATTTAGTTTCTATAAAACCATCCTTAAAAATCTACTCCACTGACTCAAGGTGCCCCAGAGAACTTGCAAGTAATAAATTTATGCCCATATTACAGAACGTCACTCAATACTCAAGCATTACTTAAAACTAGTTTCAACCAATGAAATGGCTTGAATCTAGTTATAAGTAATGCTTAAGTATTGAGTGACGTTCTGTAATACGGGCCTTAGAATTCCTACCGCTTGACACGTAGACCGCCCACCAACGCGTGCCAGTGTCTGGGCTGGGGAACTACCTCTCGCTCAACCTCTACCCGGATAATACAGGGTGAAATTGAAAACATGCGACAAATCGAAATGGGAGATTGTTCATAATGATGAGTACCTACAATCTTCCATTTCGGTTTGTCGCATGTTTTCAATTTCATTCTGTATATTGTTTTCAAACAATCTAATAATTTTAAATTAACCGTAAGTACTAATAATAAATCTGCTAACGCAGTCGAACAAATAAATGTGATGAAGTTCTCATTAATTAATAATTATCGGTAACGCCCTTAGCGTTTTCCAGCTGTAGGTAGGTACCTATGCATCTAGGTACGTATGTATTGTCAAAAATGCGAGTCTCATAAAGCTGCGTGAATCCCCCTTTCAGCCATAACATTTTGATTGTAAGTTAATTAAAGGCGTATGTGCACCATTTTAAGGCTGTGTCCACAGTAGGCAAACTGTTTGCAGCCGACTGAGTGAGTAAAGTGAGCGTGAAGTGAGTGAAGTGAGCGTAAAGTGAGCACAAAACTAGCAAACTGTGGACACTCCATTTCAAATCTAAGGAAGGGCGTACTAAACTGATACGCCGCAAACTCAGTCGGCCGCTAACAGTTTGCCTTCTGGGGACACAGCCTAACGCCGCGTGACAAACGATCGCTAAAACGATACTGATCGCTAATCCAGTCCTATAACGTGTGACGAAAGAGGCGCTTCCCGCAAACGCAATAAGTCATTGCAGCCTAAGGCCCGTATTACAGAACGTCACTCAATACTCAAGCGTTACTTAAAACTAGTTTCAACCAATCAAATGGCTTGAATCTAGTTTTAAGTAATGCTTGAGTATTGAGCGATGTTCTGTAATACGGAACTAAAACTTTAGACTTGATGTTCTTGTGTTGCCCTGAGTTAGAATGCCTAAGGTGCGCTAAACGAACGCTTCGTAGAAACCGTCACTTAATGAGGGTTTATAAGACTAGAACAAGGTCCTAAAAACCCTGAGCGAATAAGCCAAAGTGTGGAAACGTGAAGTATAATTTCAGACAAAATATTATTGTTATGGCAGATTCCTGAAGGATTGCATGACAAAGCCAGGCCTTAGACCTTATAACTCACATTTATAATTTCTTGCCATACGCATGGTATGCACTATGTTAATATTTTCTTGTACGCTTGCCAAGTCTCACTGAACGTTACTATTTTACAGCCATCAACAAAACGATATGATTACCCAAATTCAAGTAAATAACTATAAAGTAACTTGTGATTTTATTCATATAACTGAGTGGAGATTTTTTTAGCGAGGTCTTTCTTGTTACTTTTCACCTGTTCACCAATCTCCAGAGGTTTAACTATGCATGAATGTACCTTTGTATGTTTTCCGATGTGGTGGTGGTATATGTCTCGTACGTATTCTCTTGTTAAGATTTATATAATTGGCTATGCACAACATTAGAGCCTCCAATCGATTATTATCAAGTTGAGGCCTGAGTTCACCAACATTCAAACCACCGGTTATAAACAGTTGGTTTATGAAGGAAATTTTAAATATAGAACTGCATATCTTTTACAACCACTCGATACGCTTCCGTACCGTATCGAACATCAATCAATGTTATTGTGGGAGTCCTCTAAACGCTGTTCACACGTCCAAAACCCGAAAATTTTGTCAGTATAAATCAAATAGACGACCACTATTCTTCCGACAGCTGTTTGCTGTCGGGGGCAAGGCAAATCAGGTTATTGAAATGTGTCATTTTCGATACGATAGTTTGTCGTATGGTTGTGAATCAGGGTGCTGATTAAATATTTAGTCTGTTGATTTAAATGTTGGTGAACACAAGGCTAAGTGGGTTCATCCGTCCATTTGGAGACTGTGCTATTAAATACATAATAATACTTAATTATTTTTGATATACGTAAACCTAAAAAAAGTCATTCAAAATTATTAGTTAAATGGTTTTGATCGCAAAAATCAATTTTTATTTACTTTAATTTTTTTTCGACGAAGAAATAGTTCTTACTTCTTTGTGTTCAAATAAACAATTTCTTTTACATACAGTTTCATATAAATAATCGTATAGATAATCTTATTTATAAAAGCGCAGCCGCGCTCTCCATTTTTATAAAATTCCCTATTACGTAAAACATAATTCACGTTTCTGTTCATATTCTCTTGTGCTTTCGTCCGTAAAATGTATATTTAGGACCAGCAGTTTTGCGTTATAAAATAAAATTGTGGACTTCCTTTGTTACGTCCCGTAGATGCATTATTTAGCTTCGATCTTTACGAAACAAACATCGCCCATATTGTAGGTAGGTAATGATTTGAGCTGTTACTCCTTCATGAGTGACCGAGTGCTCCACCTGCGTCGCTATATTTAGTTTCATTGTGTGTTGGGTGTAATACATCGATCTGCCGTGCAATTTAGAACTGTGCTGTGTACCTATATCTATGTTAATAACGTTATTATATAGGTACACACGATGGCTTATAAGTTACTTACTGGTGTCATCGCTTAAAACTTGATTGCCTCTGTATTTGGAGGTCTTGAGAAGTCCTCCAAATATATTAAATTAAAATAGGGTGTTTTACGATATGCGGAAATTACGCCAAAATTGACTCTTTTTTATAAATATTGTTAGTCCAAAAACTGATACCATGTAGAGATCTATGTTATCCCATCTATTTTCTGAGCTAAGTATCTGAACTGCAGGCAGGTACAGAGGTCAGCACATCAAGCAACCCCAATCTGTCAAATTTTCCCAATTGAATATAAACCTTATTTCTTTGTTGTAAAGTTGAAAACCTATCAAAGAAATTTGACAAATTGGGGTAGCTTGATGTGCTGGCCTCTGTACATAATTAGGACGGGCACCCTTGTCGGTATTAGCCTCTTTCGTCATAGCGTTGTTTTAGACAGCCGATGTGAGAGCTAGCTAAATACTTGTCCTACATAAAAACAGCCGATCGATTCTGTAAAAATCTCACCGTGATAACTTAGGTGAAGTGAGCTATCAATAGGGGTAATCCCTAGCATCAGTCGATCGATTCTGTAAAAATCTCATCGTGATAAGTTCGGTGAAGTGAGCTGTCAATAGGGGCATTCTTTAACATCAGCCGATCGATTCTGTAAAAATCCCACCGTGATAACTTAAGTGAAGTGAGCGTGAAGTGAGCTATCAATAGTGGCAGTTCCTAACATCAGGTGTAGTGACAGCTCACTTCACCTAAATGTTCACGGTGAGATTTTTACAGAGTAGCACTGAAGGACTTGGATTTTTTTATTTCACGCTCATAAATATCATCTATGGCATAATTTTCAGTTATTGATTTTCTGAGTTCTCAGATTAGTGTAGTCAACTGGTAACTTTTACTTTTGCCATGCATACTTGTGCTATTTACTATATAAAATCAAGTTAATATAGAAGGACTATACATTTCCGAGAAGATTTATTTTTTTTGTTTTGTACCTACCTTTACATAACTACACCTACACCTTTACCTGCCTCACACCTGTGTGCCTCTCCGAATATAAACAATGATTGTTGTATCAAACTGAATTCAATTTTGAGTTTGTGTTAGCTGTGTCTAGCCAGGAACGTGAACAACACCTTTTCCTTCAATGTCCTTCATAGTATATTTTCGTAGGAGGTTGATGTTGTTGGCTCCAATCGGACAATATGGATGTTTATTCCACGAAATGTTTGGAAATTACATTACACGTATTTTGATAAGTATTTGCGTTCGGAAGATCAGTAGAGATGAACTGTAGGAACACATCCTGCTCCGTCTATATGCATCCAATCTAGTAACTTGTGCGGTGTGTAACAATCTTTTTCTTCTTTCAACAAATAACTGACACGATTGTAGGTAATGCCAATATTGCTCTAAAGACGCAGATTGAATTTGTTGTGGCTATTTATCTTTCTCAGAATATCTGTCTTATAAAGTTACTAGCTGCTGCCCGCGACGTCGTCTGCGTGAAGGCTCTACAGCACCAAAAATACCTAAGATGCCAGTGTCGCTATAGCATTATAAATAAACAACTTTTAAAATAGCATTAAAATATAAGTTTTTTTCTGCAAGCGAAGCAAGTGAAGAGAGTTATATGGGAATCCTGCTGAGTTCAGTCATAAGATGTGACTGAAGGAAATAGAGAAAATAATGCAGGAATACATTCCAGGACACAAAACAGTAAAAATACGTACAAAGGTATCATATCTTACAACACTTCTCTATAAACTAAGTTGGTAGTTATGCTGCCAGGAGCCAAAATGTAAAGAGAGTCAGGACTGGTGACGCGGGAGCAAGCGACGTACAGTTGCCCTTGTGAGAAGCAACTCGTCCTGAGGTCGACACCCGCTGCCCTCAGTATCTGCCCCTGCGACTTATTGATGGTCATCGCGAAGCAAACACTCACAGGGCTTGCACTGGAACGGGAAATTATGATGTATGAGGGGAATGCGTGGTATAAATACTGCCTCGCCGACGCCACAACCCGTAAGAATTTCCGCCTCAATGGTGTGTCTGTGGAGCAAGATGACTTTAAGGCGGGTTACACAACTTCGGAGGAGATAGGTTCCGAAGAAGCATAATTGGAACACCGACCTTCAGCTTGATAGTATGCGCTGGAAGTCCACTTGCTGACATGGAGCTCAGAAATTCCACGGGATAATGTGTGGCGTCATCTTGCTCGACAACCGTGTTTATCGAGGTGTAGACCACTTTATTCCCCTCAATTTCCGAGAGAATGCATTCTTTAATTGCTGCAGCCTGATCATTTTTGGGCATCAAAATGGCCCGCTCACACACCCAAGAATTTTGCTGGTGCGGTATACGACTGATGTCCCCGTACACACAGGGAATTAGTTCTTCTAAGCTGGATACCACTCTACCGAGAGACTCTGCAAGCACCACCTGTCCACCTATCTTTTCTGGTAGAGTGCCTTCGTCAAGACTTAGAAGGACATCGGAGAATTCTTGAGCACGTGCATTGCCGCCGAGCCGAGCTCTCATATTAATGGTCAAGCGTAGCGTACGAACTCGTGACCACAACGAAGATCGTTTCAACGAAGCATTCACCTCGTCAGCCCTCGAGCCCCGCGTCACCACGGGAAGCGTTTGCCGTAAATCACCACTGAACAGAACAGTGACACCACCGATGGGTGGTGTCACTGTTCTGTTCAATGATGTTCGTTCCTGCGGATGTCCTGCAGGATTCTGTCTACGGCCTCAATTGCCTTCCTATTGGCCATCGTACACTCATCCCATACGATCAGAGAGCAATCGTTGAGCACGTACGTGTCCCTTATCGCTGTTACGTGACACACCAAAAACAGGCGTTTCGGCGCTCTCTAAATCGATGGGAATTTTAAACATAGCATGTGCTGTCTTGCCACTCGGAAGCAGTGTGGCAGCGATTCCCGACGACGCTACAGCAATAGTAATTTGCCTTGCCTCCTGACCTCTGCAAGTATGCCAGTGGTAACAAATGTTTTTCCTGTTCCACCAGGAGCATCCAAGAAAAACATTTTACCCTGGTTTTGCCCAACGCTTTCAAAGACGGTGTCATAAAGTTTTTGCTCTGAAGAGAACAAAGCGACATGGTCATTTCGTATGGTGGTCATTTCGCCCGGATCGTAATTTGTCTCAGCGTTATACTCCCGTTTTCCACGGTCTTGATACGGTGATGATTGGGGAGCTGGTAACCCATATTCTATCAGTGGATTGCCGCCGATAGAAATGACCACATTTTGAAGTGAACTGAGACAGGTGTTCAGCACGCGTTCATCAGTTACTTCGACTTCGTCTCCAGTGCACGCCTCGAAGCTCGTAGAAAATCTTCAGACAGATGATGGCGATACTTCTCCCACAAAGCTACCGGGTTCGCGACTCCACAAAACACCAAGATGACGGCAAACAGATGACGCATGCGGCTGGGACTGTCACTGACGCTAGCCTCCGCGAGGGTGTCATGAAATGAAATGATCATCATCAATGAACATAACTTTTTTGTAACACAACACCGCATTTTTTTAAAATTGTCTTCCTCAACTCTGCTCAAGATTTTGAGGGTTATGTTGGAACTTGAATTTGTCAAAACGAACTATACGATATAACTTTTATGAAGAAAATGCACATCACCATCTATGAATTTTAAGAATAACTAACTACTTACCTCGCCAACATGATCAAATTTAAATTATTAATTTCCAAAAAATGTTAACATGTAACTTGATTTGATTTTTATGAAATCTCATAGATGGCGCTGTTTTAAAATTGTCTTTATACTACTAACATTCATTAAACTATATTTCTCTGCCCAAGTTACTTAAATGGTGTAGTTTTTATAGTGTAAAGCTAGATAATAGCATGGCTTACTCAAAAACAACATTTAAATATGCGTCGTTAGATTACACGCTTCCACAGAATACGTAAGAAAAATAAAGGTTCACAGCTCCTCCCCCGTAGGTGATAGCGTGATAATATGTAGCCTATATGTTGACCCGACCTCTTAGTAATATTCATGCAAAATTTTAAGTAAATCTATGCAGTACTTTTTGAGTTTATCCCGGACAGACAAACAGACAAACAGACAAAAATTCTAAAAACTATATTTTTGGCTTCCATATCGATTGTAGATCACGCCCCAAGTATTCTTTTTAAAAAATATTCAATGTACAGTTTTGACTTTCCTACGATTTTATTATATGTATAGATAATAAATGCGGTATGTTTGGTAGGTATAGATATTTTATGGCTTAAACGCGTCTGAAGATTTTGTTCTGACCCCCCGGCAGGACAAAATATCAAAAAGGCCAAAAGTAGTGCACTTTCAGGTTTAAATTTTGTAGAAGTACCCATATTTATATTATTGCCGATGTGATGAACACTAAATATTTTAATAGAAAATTTGAAATGTAGGAACCATTCCACAATATGCACACCGTGTCCCAGATATGTCGGGAGTGTAGTCCGATGCAACTGGCGAACGGAAATCGCCTAGCGACAACATTGTTGTGCGGTCTCTCTTGTTCGACTTATGAAGTAGGTACCCAGCACCGTAAACCTCATCCACATGATCGATTTGGAGCAAATCTCTCATGGATTTTCCTAATTACTTAATCTAATAATTTTTCAAATGAATCCATCTCTATTTATAGGTAGAGTTATGAATGTTTAGGTGAAATATTCAAAATGCTACTACTATCTACTATCTATCCGATAAGCACTTTACTGAGACTTAGGGCTAATTTTTCAATCATCTGATTACATTTTATCGAGGAATAATTTTGAATTTTTGACAGTTATTTCATACAAAACTGCCAAACGTCAATTTTATTCCTCGAATAAAAGTTATCTGGCGATAGAAAAATCACCCCTTAGTAAACAAAGATAAATTGATCCGGAAAAAATAATATTGTTATGTAGGTAATTTTATTTGATATACCACTTTCATTAATCTATTCTAGGGGATTACAAGATAATGTAGAAAAAAGGTTTCTAAATATTTTTGTGTAAACATTGTCTCAAAATCAGACGAGTTTATTAATAGTTAGTTTCATTGTTCTCAGGCGATGAACGTTTGACCGCGCGATGGACCACCGAGATGGATGGACTGGCATCGAGCCGGTGGCGACCGGGAACTCTACTGATAATATTTCCCGGGCGGCCGAACGCGACCGGGTGCGCATCGAGTTCTATGCCACTTATGACGTCATGACGGGCGTACGAATAGCCGCTACTCTTGGTGGCTTCTTCGCATTAATGGTTTTTCTGATCGTCTATAAAAGCCGTAGCAAATCCGTGAAGGCTTTAAACGACCCAAAACTAGTGGAAATGGCCGAAGCTGTTGTTGCCGAAGAACAAGCAGTTGAAGAGGAAAGGCAACTTACGGCAGCGCTAGAGGAAGCGTTATCAGAACGTGCGCGTTCTCGTCCATCAATAAGTGAGGAGCCCCCTTGGCCTCGAACAGCCCGTTTTGCGTCATATGGAGGTGGTTATGGGAGCTTATTAACGCCGCCTCGTCGGTTGTCGACCATACGCGGTGATTCGCTTCCTGGTTCAGCGTTACGTTTCGCAGAGCGTCGAGCATCAGCTGGTCCCCGTGACCGACGTTTGAGCTCTGCGACTTGTTCCAGCTCAGGAAGCTCCTATTTGGAGAGACGCGGTTCATCAGTAGTGTGTGCTTTGCCAGAACGCCGTTTATCGCCTTGCCCTAGTGAGCGACTTGCCCCTCTCGCGTCAGTAGGCAGCGTAGGCCCGTCCTATGCGGTAGAGTGTGAATTAGCGTCAGTGGGTGCGGATTCGGTATTTGCAGAGGACGATGCGGACTCCACTGATGACGAAGTGGAGCAGTTTTCGACGGATAGTGGAGGTGGTGAGGCGACGTTGGTAGGCGAATGCACGGAGCTTTCTAGTCGTCCAACAACACTGCCACTGCAGCTGGACCGTGCTTCACATTCACGAGAAACGTTGTTCTAGTCTATGCCGAACGGTAGTATATATAACTGTTGGCAAAATTAATGTTAGATAACACATTAAAATATCGACATTTTTCATTGCCAAAACTATTTATTTGTATTTTAACATATCATAAAATTCGACATATCATTTGGTTTTAAAACTACCAAATTGAAATTTTATTCATACCTACTCTATTTAACTTACGCACTGTAAAATCCTATGAAACTGCTGTTGCTTCTTGACAAGCATGATTAATGTAATTTATCGCTTGTACTTGCGCTTATTATTTTTGACTATCAATTGGATTGAAAAGTGTCGATATTTTAATATGTGATAATCATTTATGTACATATAGATTGTTTTTGTTAATAGATGTTTCATAATGTTGATGTTCCCAGCCCACGAAAAAATTTAAACAATGTACTAATTACTTATTATATGTTGCGTATGTGTATACATAGGTAGCAAATTAGTTACATTTTGCTCATGTTTATTTATTTTGCTAACGGCTGATCAGTACAATAAACATTATTACCTACGCATACTTATCAAATTCCGCTGGTATTCACCATAGTGTTCGATTCGATGTAAAAGTAACATGTAAAGATTTGCCGAATTAGTCATTTGTAGTTACATTAAATTAATGTAATTATTTAATATAATAGTTTTCGACGAATTTTTAACTTCTGTAAATCGCCACTCTATTTACAAAGTTTTCAACTCTACCGGGCTAACTGCCAACCCCACTGAAAGTGCGGTTGATGATCTAACCAAAGCATTGCCGACTCACATGGTGTTTGTACAATGTAGATATGTATTAACTTGTTAGGGTAGATAATCGTCAGTGAAGTCAATTGAGAATGTGTATTTGTATTATACTTAATTAGTTTTGTAAACTACAGTTTTACTTAGAAATCAAGGGCACAGAAGACCAATACGTCCTTTGAACAATAATTTGAAGTTGGAAGCGGCCTAAGATGTTGCTCGTACCAATGTCATTTTCCAAGTAAACTGCCACTGAAAGTTCTTGTTAGTAACGATGTTACGCGGACACCGGGGTTTTATTGATTCTGGGTGTTTCGATCCCGCCACAGCCACACGCGGGCCCAGTAGATTGATTACGCATAAGTCGTTTTTATTACGATTTAGATTTACGTGTTAGTTTATGTAATGTTCGTTGCTCGAATTAAAAAGAGCTCCCTGTAGTCTGTAAAATGTTGAAATGTATGTAAAAAATTGTAAATATAAAACACAACTCATTTATTGTTTCATTTTCATGATTTAAAAAGTCGTTCGTTTACTTCACCTAAACCAATTATTTATTTATAGGTACTTCATGTAATAGTACTTAGTTCATAAGGCGAACTAAATATCGTTTTATTTCAATAACGCTAGACAAAAATAAAACAGCATACGCGCCTCTTGTAGTTCTGACTTGAGTGAATACCTTGTGCCCTGCGCCTAAACGGCCCAGCAAGTCAAAGGTCCAAGAATGTAATAAAAAACTGTCGGGGGTGTGGCGAATGTACAATGTATCTCCCGGGCCCTCGACTCATGGTAGAAGGAACAGTGCGGTTTTAGTCGGTAGGTAGGAGTCCGACATAACCCTCCGTTCATTCCAGACGGAGGGTCTCCATGAGGATGTCCTAAAAGGTAAATAAGGTTGGTAGGTACAACTTTTTGGGCTCCTTTTAAAGCAGGCTTGTTGGCAACACTTGAGCTTATACGAATATTTTATAATAATAATAATCTATCTAATTCAGAATAAAATTCCATAGACAAACAAGATGTTAGTAACATACAAACCGCGCCAAATAAAGTTGTACCTAGGTACCATAAATAAAATAGGTTTGAATATCGTAGCTACAATAAACAATGTAAGTAGGTAAACAAAATATCAAAGGGGAAAAACCTACATTTTATCTGTAGTGTCGTGTAGTGGAAGTGGTAGACCGCGAAATTCAAATTTTCTTACGTTTTTTGCAATTTGGTTGTATCTTGATCAAAATTTGATTCGCGACTATAACAGGTACGTATTTACAGAATTATAATCATAAGAAACATTCCCTAGGAGATTTCTTCTTGTGGTATAAATCTAACTTAGGAAGATGTATTAATGATTTTAATTTTATTTTATTTTATTTTATTTATTTGGGACAAAAAACAGTTATACATTACAGCATTGACATAAAGTAGTTATATTACAGTCGAAAAAACGTATAACCCACACTATTGTCCACGACGTGACATCTGATCATCATATGATAACGAACGCGTGTTAAATGAGAGACTAACAAGAGAAAAGAAAAAAAAAAAAAAAGTACATTAGTATTTATAAGAAAAACAGTATTTACCGACGAATCGAAGGAAGCGGATGACAAGAGCATCCATCTTATGGGCGACTTGCAAGAGATTGTGAAACCATTTTTTTAAATTTATATTGTGGCAGCGCGAAAATATCAATATCATTGAATTGCGAGTTATAGGTTTCTAAAAGTCGGCGGAGAGGGGCTCGCACTCCGGCCTTCGTTTTACATCGCGCAGTGTAGAATAGCCGAGGTGCGCGCACTTCCCGCCGAATAACAGTCCTTGGTACTACGTAACACAATCTATTCGAGAGCTCAGTGCAATTAAATTTGTTATTGCATATACCATACAGCATCATAACCATGATCAGTGAACGTCTGGAATCCAAGCTCAACATTTTATAATGATTTAGCAAATCTGCATAGGGAATCCTAGTACGGAAGCACTTGTAGTGCGTGGCACGAAGAAATTTTTTCTGGACCATTTCTATTGCTTGCTTATATTTATCATAATACGGGCACCAGATGGGTACCGCGTATTCCAACTGAGAACGGACTAGTGTTTTATATAAGAACAGAAAAGTAGAAGGCTTTTTGAAGTCTTTACAAGACCGCATGACAAAACCATACATCTGAAAGGCTTTGTTAATTATGTTGTCGATATGGGTGTCTAAATGTAATTTGCAATCAAGCAGTACGCCAAGATCACGCAAACACTCTGTTTTTTTTAATTGTATGTCGTTCAAGGTATATGGGAAGTTAATAGTATTTTTGTTTTTAGTAAAAGAAATGAAGTGACATTTTGGAAGACTAAGATGAAGTTTATTGACCAGACAGTATTGTGAAAGCCTGCATAGGTCCTCTTGTAGTCGCAAACAATCCTGAGAGTTCGCACAAGCCTTATAGATTTTAATGTCATCGGCGTACATTAGGAATTTAGAGTTGACTATGCAGGATTTTATGTCGTTTATAAACAAGATAAAAAGCAATGGGCCTAAGACAGATCCTTGAGGCACACCTGATTCAACGACTACATAATCAGACTCGAATCCATTGATAACAACTTTTTGAGTCCTATGAAATATATATGAAGCAAACCATCTGAGTAAATTGCCCCTTATGCCATTGAAAGCGATCTTATCGAGAAGCAATTTGTGGTCCACCTTGTCAAAAGCCTTCTGGAAATCAGTATAAACAGCATCGACCTGTGTGCGCATGTCCATGTTTTCAAACAAAAACTGTGTAAAAATGATTAAGTTTGTATAAGTGGATTTGGATTTAACGAAGCCATGTTGCTCGGGTATAATAAGATGATTTAACTGTGGAAATATGTGGCTGTGCACTAGACCCTCAAAAAGTTTAGACAAGGTGGACAAGATAGATATTGGTCGATAATTCTCAACGTTTCCTTTGTCACCACTTTTGAGAACGGGCGTGATGAAAGCCCTCTTCCAAACACAAGGAAAAATCCCTTCCCTGAGACATTTATTAAATATTATGTGTAACGGAACACAGATGGTTTGTGCAGTATGCTTAAAGAAAGAAGGGGGTAGGCCATCCGGACCAGCTCCTTTAGCTAAGTCTAATGAGGTAAGTGCCTTAAGTATGACATTCTTTTCGAGGTAAATATCCGGAATGCATACAGAATTCTCGTCAAGGGTTTCTGGGGGTGTCCAGGTGTTAGGGTCGAAGGTTGAGGGCTCGTACACCGAGTTGAAGAAGGCAGAAAACAGTGAACATATCTCAGCGGGGCAGCCAGATGATTTATTTTTAATGACTATAATTCTGTGAATAAGTACCTATTATAGTCGCGAATCATATTTTGATCAAGATACAACCTGACACTGGCCTGCTAATTGCAAAAAACGTAAGAAAATTTGAATTTCGCGGTAATCACTGCGCAATCACTCTAAGTCATTGAAAGTAGGTACAGACGCCAGCAGGTCAACCTACCCCAATCAGTCAAATTTCTTTGATAGATTTTCAACTTTAGCACAAAGGAATAAGGTTCATATTCAATTGGGAAAATCTGACAGATAGGGGTAGCTTGATGTGCTGGCCTCTGTACATTTCGTAAAACTCAACGTTCAGATTTATTTTATACTAGCGTCTGCCCGCGACTTCGTCCGCGTAAAATTGCAACCTTCCCACCGTGTGGGATCCCAGACCAGCCCGAGCTACTACTTTTTTGGCGGTTATTATCGTTGTTTCTGACTTTTTTCATTTTGTTCGGCTCCTAAGGGTAATTGCGTGATGTTAAATAGAATAATGTACCCAAGATTTTCTAATATCTTTTTAAAAGAGTGTCCTTGGAGTTTCAGTTTTTTTTTTAGATTTTTTTTTTCTTTCTATTTTTTTCCGTAAGAACCTTGTACAGAGTATTAGAAAACTACAAAAAAAGAAATCAGCCAAATCGGTCAAGCCGTTTTCATGTTATGTCGTGACAACGGAAAACGGGTTTCATTTTTATATATATAGATAAAATTTAAAATTAAGGTACGAAGTACTCAAATGTATCAGACATTTGAGTAGGTACTTCGTACCTTAATTTTAAAGAAGGGTAAAAAATGACCAATGGAAAAATAAACGAGTTGTTAAGATTTCATAACTTAAAGAAAGTAAGGACCTACCTACATAAAACATCCTCATGGATAGGACACCTTATTTTCATATTGACCAGCTGAATTTTATTCAGGTTGCGCCAATTCAATTAATTTTCCAGTAAGTACAGAGGCCAGAGCACATCGAGTTACCCCAATCTGTCAATTTTTCCCAATTTAATATGGACCTTATAGCTTTGTAGTAAAGTTGAAAATCTATCAAAGAAATTTGACAGATTGGGGTAGGTTGACCTGCTGGCGTCTGTACAACTTTTGGTTTGTTTATTGAGCGAGAGCTCATAAAGTCATAACACAGTCTCTTATAATAAATTAAATACGAATACCTACATAATCACATAAAGATATAGGTACCTAATTTTATTAGTAACTAGCGGCCCGTCCCGGTTTCGCACGGGTGGGAAAAAAAAGAAAACATAAAAACTATATTAATCAGTGATAATGTAGCATTCAAAAGGTGAAAGAATTTTTAAAATCGGTCCAGGACTTTTTGAGCCAATTCGTTACAAAAAATACAAATGTTTCCTCTCTATATCATTAGTATAGTTAAAGAAGTGTAGATGAGCTAATCGAATGAACTAAAAATCAAATTTACCCCTAAACCATAGATACCTAACTATAATTATTTTCCTTGTAAATAAATTGCCATTCACTACGAGAGACCGAAGGCCAATTCTCGTAATTATAAACCTTCAGAATCTAGTCGCAATCTCATCTCGGCGACAATAGACGCCAAAAACTGGTAAATAATTTACATACATTTGACATCGGACTGTCAACGTTCTTAGAATTACGAGAATAATAATTGTTCTGCAGGTTTTCAGGAAACAAAATAGTGGACGAAATACACCTTCAAATTCGACGCGCACAATACAAGCTATAGAAAATTTAAAGTTCCCGCGGAAACTACATGCTGGTATTGGCAATTTTGACCTAATTACATTGCAATTGGCCTGCATTCCGATTTAGATATTAATTACGATTATGACAGCTGAGGGCTGTCAACAATTCGGAACGCTAGTGATAGTTAAAGTATTTCGCAGCAGTATTTCTTTGTTTAAACGCCAAAAAATATTTTTCTTAGGTTATGTGGCAACGAAGCACAATATTTTGAAAATGCCTCGTTTAATAAAGAGTTATGATGCGACTCAAAACAAAACAGCATATCTGTCATTTCTGGCAGCGCTCACGGTGATATTATATAGGCGCATGTCAAGACGTCGTCCTAAAAGACGATTTGCGGGACATCGTTATCGCGCTCACGCTAATTCGGTACGCTCAAATCGATTACAGCACAACTCGGAACGCACCCATTGATTCAAGATTGTAGTGTGGTCGGATATTCTTCCCGGTTATCGGACAATCAATAAAAAATATTTCAACCGTCTGGTTTATTTGAGTGCAACTGCAGTAGTAAGTAGTTCCTGTAATTTTATCACCAAAGAAGACTATACTATACTACCAGTAGGCCAATTCTGCTAATCAAACGTTCAAAATCTAGTCGCAGTCTCATCTCGGCGACAAACAAATGTCAAAAACTTGTCAAAATGTAGGGAAATTTGAAGTATTTTTGACCGTAGACGGAGAATTTTGACAGATTGAGACTGAGATCAGACTGCGAACGTTCTTGAAAATTAGTAGAATAGCCCCTCTGTATTTGCCTATTTGGACATTACGGCCGTATGCGGTCACCGTTCTTCTAGGAAACCGTAGCTAAAACGCCTAAAAGGTGCCGCCCACTGACACGCTTGGCTTGTGTTGAAAGTGCTGAAAATACCGCCTTTAGCAGCAGCCACTGAGGCGTTACCGTGCTCTGTGGTTATGTTGCGTGCGATGGAGCCAAAATAATAATTTTAGTTTTGTACCAAAAACTAGATTTTTGAGTCAGCAAAATATAAACCACACTAAGAAAGATTGAAAGACCGAGTCCGTCACTCAGAGATCCGACTAAGGGTGAATTTCACCAAACTTCTATACCCAGATTATGTCATGAGAATTTTGGAATTTTTGTCAGTATTTCCATTGGAACTGTCAGACGCCAGTTTTTGATCAACCTTTTATCTAATCAGCCTTTAGCAGGACGTAGGACTAAGGTTCAAGACGTCGGACTACGGGTAGCGGCTCTGAAATGGAAGTAGGCACTGTAGGCAGGACACTTCGCTTGGCTTGCAAAGTTGCAAGTAAAGTTCGAGTCGATTCGTGAGATAAAAATACTATACTAAATACGGGCTTATACGTTATCGTACGTGGCAAGTTTTCGAACGCAAATGCTTGGTTGTCAAACGTCATCCCCCGTTTGACAGACCTTGTCAAAGTGTCAAGTGGCAAATCTAGAGAAGTGAGAAGTGAGATTGTTCAATTTTGTAATTGTTAATTTCATAACTTTTAATTTTTGTGTATAGAAATTAAGCGGAAATCATGGACGACGATTTACCGACCGATTTCCAGGTCATCGTTGTGGGGACAGGTATGCTATATTATCCTTGTAATACTGCACCGGTCATGATGGCGATAGCAGCCTAGTTATCGATCCTTTTTTTTCTTAACTGTCTAGTCATCAATTTTACTTTTGAAAATGCTCTAATGCGGCCTATTTTGTAAAACAATTGGTGTTTATACTGCATCTACGTATTTTTTATTAATTATAGTAGCAGTAAAACGTGAACTGCCGCCCCAATACTGCAGCTTAGTCATTAATTAAATATTTGCACAGACAGTGGAGCTACTGTCATTGTCTGCCTACATAAAATTTATGAATACGTTCAACCGTTCCAGAATGTAAGCCAAGAAATAGTTAAAACGTAATTTCTAATGGGTTGAAAATGTGATTTGATTTTTTTTACTAGGGGATAGTTATCAATTCGTGGTTTAATCATTATTTGCTAATGATATCTTTAAACTAGATTGGTATTAACTATATGTTCTAGCTTCTGTTTTTGAAAACAGCTTGGTATGTCTGCACTAAATAAATGAATATCTAGTCACCGTGTGGACAATCCATGTACCCTGCCGTATTAAAGCAAAAAAAAAAAAATATGAACTACTAGGCAAACTATTTGATAATATCAAGATAACAAGTAGCTTTGCTTTTCATTGTAACAGTCATAACTAGGCGAGGCCTTTATTATTAGCAGCTGAATATTATTCAATTATTATTAGAAGAGTAATTTAGCTAAATGGAAACTAATTTACTCTGAATGTTAATTTAGTTCAAATTAACTCCAATATAAAACTACTACTACACCAAAGTATTAGTGAAATATAATCTAAATAGAAGCAAGACATTTCCCATGGCTGACATGAAAATGTTTCCATGATAGGGGCACTAATTACAGAAGCATTAAGGCAAGACGAGGCGCAGCATGCTCTTCTGTTCATAAGACATTTTGTTATAATTTATTTAGCTGACTTCTCAGTGCCCAGTAACATTAAGGTTTGTAGAGATCAGATAGGTGGTTGTTTCATGTAGAAAACTGGTTTAGAGCCGCATCCGGTTAGACTGGAAGTTGATGATTCTTCATTGGGAAACAATCTAGGCTGATGATGATGACTCTTTTGTAGGTACCTATACATACCCCTCATTGCCTATTAGTTGGTATTTTTGACATGAACATTAATAATCACATTAAAATCAGTAATTTCAGAATTTAAATCAATAACATTGTCCACTAGGTTAACCGTTTTTTGACAGCTGCCATAGAAAGTAACTATTCCAGTGTACGTAAAAGTTAACTTTAAAATATGTAATAAAATAAATATATTAACTACCTTATCTTATCTGGGGGCACGGTAGTACCCCCGCCACTTGTAGAGTTAGGGCGTGTAGAGTTAGAAGCTTGGCTCTACATGAGATCTGATTACTTTTTGACAGTGCGAGCTACATGGTCTCATCTTGGCAACATTTAACATGAAATGTTTTTGTGGGATTGGTTTATTTTATTTATGACTTCTTACAGACTTTATAATACCATTATGTGTATCATTTTTGACAAAAAATATATAATTGTTATGCATATCAAATTACATTCTATTGTGCTAAGTGATGGGATCAAATGTATTCCCTTCAAATGAATAAATCGAAAATAATCATTTTATATTATAGGTAAATCAGTATAGAAAAAACTTGCATCCACTCAAATATCAATAAAATATAATACATTATTTGCCAGGATAGGGATTTGTCTTTTAAGCACACATAAATTATCATATTCAAACAAAATTTTGGCAGTAAAATCACACTTCTCACACAAACAGACTTTGGCCCTTTTAGCACCAGGCCACAGAATTATTTATTTTTAGCCTATATTGTCCTACTGTAGCGCAGAAGCCTTCCTTTCTCCTGTCCACTCCTCTCTGTCTAGCTCAAGACATAGAGGAGTCCCTCCATAAGAACAGTATTATTAATTTATTACACAAGTATTTTATATTTTTTCGTTTTTTCTTGTTCTTCATGTAGATGTACTATTTACCTTTGTCTAGGAATGGTGGAGTCCATAGTGGCGGCCGCCTGCAGCAGAATAGGAAAAAATGTCTTACATCTAGACTCAAGCGACCATTATGGAGGCCTATGGGCGTCCTACAACTTTGATGGTCTGCAAAAATTTATCAAAGAAGTCAACTCTGACCCAAAAAGACAACTACAAGTCTACAATTTAGCTGAAAAATGGTATATTGAAAAGTGAGTAAGAAGTGATTTTTCAATGTTCGTGTGTTTTCTTTAGATCATAGCAGCTCTACCAAAAGTGGGTCTATGGATGTTTAATGGTCTGCAAGTATTTCCCATAAGGACACAAAATTATAATTTCGGTTTTTGGGATATTATGCTGAAAGACTTGAAATATTAGTTTTACTAACAGACAAAATGTAAAACTCCATTTTATTAAATTCAATAGGGAATCTCCACAAGATGAGAAAAAAGAAGAAGGAGAGGAAAAGCCTGAAGATGCTAAACCAGAGCCAGGAAAGAAGGTGTGGAGCCAGGCCAACTTCGCGTCAGAGTATAGGAAGTTCAACATCGATATGACACCTAAGGTAAGGAACTTTTCCTATCCATAATTTTTCCAGTTTCCTGCATTTCAGTCCCAGTTTTATATTATAACAAAGCAATATGAAAAGGCAAAACAACCAACTATCAACCTCATCCATTCTTATGGGATAGACTAATGATTGGTTTAATCACATCATACTGCACACTAATATTATAAAGGTGAAAGTTTGTGAGTGTGTTTGTATGTTTGCTACTTCTTCATGCAAAAAACTACTGAACGGATTTGGATGAAATTTGGCATACAGATAGTTTATAACCAGGACTAGCGGCCTGTCCCGGCTTCGCACGGGTGGACATTTATTTTTTAAACATTTTATTTTTGCTTGCTATTAAAAAGCCTTTAATAATCAGTGATAATGTAGCATTCAAATAGTGAAAGAATTTTTAAAATCGGTCCAGTACTTTTTGAGGCAATTCGTTATAAACATACATATAAACCTTTCCTCTATAAAATATTAGTATATGTAGATTAACACATAGGATACTTTTTATCTCGATATTCCTACGGGATCGAAATTTAAACGGGTGACACCGTGGGGAGCAGCTAGTGGGATCATAATCACAGAAGGGGTCCTATTCCCGAGCTAAGGTCTATGCTGCCGTGCTAAACGTAAAAGCGGTATCTCATGAAAAGCTAGTTTCGAGAAAATTTAAGTTTTGCTCTGATTCTCTTAGTGATTTGAGGTAAAACTGAGACGGAAAAATTTGTTTAAGGTTTTTTTTGTTAGGATTCCGGTATTTGGCTTAGCTCATTGGATGCGTATATTTTTAAGCTAATAGATGCCATCAAAATCAACTTTACAATTTTTTTTAAGATACCGCTTTTGCGCTTAGCACGGCAGTATGGTAGTTTTGGAACCTTACTTTTCGCCCAGACTGCGTCTTCTGTTGTGTTGTTAAAGTAAGTTACAACTTACAACAAATCAGTTCTTCACCTTTACAAATCTCTTTCCATATCATAGCTGCTGTTCTCCCGCGGTCCTCTCGTCGAGCTGCTGATATCCTCGAATATTGCTCGCTACGCGGAGTTCCGCTGCGTCACGCGGGTTCTGACTTGGCTCAGCGACCGACTGACGCCCGTTCCCTGCTCCCGAGCCGATGTCTTCGCCACTGAAGCCGTCGGCATCGTCGAGAAACGTCAGCTCATGAAGATGCTGACGTCTATCGTTGGATACAATGAGGAGGAGATGAATAATGAATTTAAAGGTATGTTTTATGGACGTGTTTTTTTAGTAATAAGTATCGAAAAACTTATTAATCCACAAAACTATCAGATAATGTCGGCTATTTTGGACCAACCGTTTTCGTAAAACTTGCAGTTCCATTTCATATTCCTAGTTTACCACAAAAAAAAAAATACACGCCAAGTCGCTAAAAGCTTAATTTACCTACATCTTGACCTCTAGATTGGAACGACAAGACCTTCAAAGAGTACCTAACACACAAGGGTCTGACTCCCAACCTCATCCACTACGTGCTATACGCGATCGCTGGCGGTACCAACACCATGCCTTGCCTCGAGGGCGTGAAGGAATGCAAGAAGTTCCTTATGAGCCTCGGGCGCTACGGCAACACGCCTTTCCTCTGGCCCATGTACGGCAGCGGAGAATTACCACAATGCTTCTGCAGGTGTGTATGACAAAACAGATCGAGTGGGTGAACGACTGATCATTTGTTTATCAAGACGTTCGATGCTACTAGGTTTTTATAGGATAGTTTTAATCAACAGCTGTGTGTATAATTTGTTGTAGAATAGTCTTCAAAACAGAATTCGCACGGTGAATGTTTTATTTTGACTTCATGAGATTAATCCACATTAGCAAATCAATTCATGTCAATTGGAATGATTATTTCAAAATGTAAGACCATCTTACTTAGCGGCGGAGAGATTGATGTTACATTATCAATAATTGTTATTGCAAAAAAAGTGCACCATGAAGGTGCCGGCTCGATGGTCGCCCGCCGGTACAATGACCCAAATGTGCACTACTCGACTACGCAAACAAAAATGAAGCAACTTTCTAATGTTGCATGCAGCACGATTTAAGATATCGTAATTTTAAAACGGACTTTTCATTTATCACTTTATTATTTAATGTATGTTATAGGAATTCCAAATCTATTAGTTTTGTTTCATAATTGATAGTGAAGGCGAGGTGTTTTAATTGTTAACATATTTGCGCGTAGCGGCTATTTTTACAATTTTATAACTATAAAAACGTCGCTGAATTAACGACGATCACAATCGTATCAAATGAGAGAATGTTGAGGATTTGGCACTCACGTTTTCCCATTACCTAATCACAGGTCTCAATATTTATGCGAAAACATTCCATGGAATGAGACAGAGCTATATTTGGAAAATAATAAGCATCTTAAAAACTTATTCTAAAGCGGTGTGGTTAACTATCGTTAATTTCTTATTATTTCAGTAGTTGAGGTCGTAGGTAGAGAAACAAAGACAGCACAACATGTGGGTCGAGTCAAAAATAAACAGACTTTTATAGACACGCTGAAACTTTTATGTTCATAGAACTATTGAACCGGTTTATTTGCGTTTTTCACAAGGTTATTCACTGAGGAAGTTTATAATTAAAATTCGGGAATTTCTACTATGCTTGGTTTAATCATTATAATTTAATGAAATATTCCAGATTGATGTTCTTTGTATGTAGGTATCTTGTTGGCTATAAAGATAGAATAGTGGAAACTTACATTACCTACTTCGTCGAAATAGCGAATGTCTATATTTTATGAGCGATCAGAGACGGGTACTTCAAAATATTCCACTAGTTGAAAAGTTTAGCATTCTTCAATAAATTGTATGTTATATTTTTAGATTGTGCGCTGTTTTCGGCGGCGTGTATTGTCTGAACCGGCCGATCGACAAGGTTCAGACAAAGACTGTGGACGAAGGGAAGACGGTGGTGACGATTGAAAGCAAGTCAAAGACTTTGAACTGCGACCACTTGGTGATCGGCATCAACGAATGTCCTAAGGACTTGATCTCGCCGGAGCCGGCCGAGAGTAGCGACATATCTAAGGCTGTGTTCATAACGAATGGCTCAATAATGAAGAATGACAAGGAGCCACTGACGCTGCTTCGTTTCCCCCCCCTCAATGATGGCGACCACTCTGTGACCGTGCTGGAAGTTGGCCCGGCCACCGGCTCCTGCCCCAAAGGACTGTGTAAGTATAGAATGAAAATCGTGCGCGGTTTGCTACCGCAAACCGTCATTATTTTGAACATTCTCTCTTGACCTTAATTTGTGAAAAATTCCAACTGAGACGTCTAGATGCGTTGAAACAAATTAGGATGCAAGAAGCCGTCTGAAGAGTTTTCTATTTTAACTCGTAGCATCCACGTTGTGAATCCGATAGTTAACATCAGTAGATACTTTTGGATGCTTAATTAGGCATTTGATGAGATTTGCTGCAGTTATACATTTGTGTCACTTGTCTAATGGCAGCCTCCCCTTGTAGTGTCCAAAAAACCATATTATTTGAATGGTACAATTTACTCATACGATACGGTATTGAAACGCATTTTTTTTGAACACGCTACCGTTCCTTCAAAGCGATCCAAAAAACATCTGCTAATTGGCCACGCATGAATCATCGGTGGTACTTTTCTTTACGACCAAATAAATCATGACCGCGCCACTGACGATATTTAAACTGGCTTGTAAGTTTGATACTTCCAACTAGCCCGCAAAGTACTTACACAAAAATTCGCCCAGGGTCACAAGCTCATTTAACTTTTTACTGCAGTTTTTTTGTACAGTTGCGCCACTCGGCAACACGCAGTACCTCAGTCATTTTGTTGAGTAATATGTGAGTCATTGTGAACCACTTCGATCCAGATATTGGAATAGGTTTTAAATTAGCACAGGTGTCCCGTATCCCTAAACTGTATGTGGCCGTGGTGAATTTAACTGCCATCAATATAAACTGTGTTAAGTAAATGTAGCCGTTAGGTATATTGGTCCGTACGCAAAATACGCGCATTGACGTTGAGTTGCGGACACCAGCCCGTATTACCTAGGTATTTGAATGCAATTATGGAATAATTTTGAATACAAAACGTTGATATAAATACAAAAAAATAGAGCGATGTCACGCTTCTTTTAACAATCAACTTACGTTAATTTAATTTTGAATAGTGCATACTGATAACTGTTGCTTAGTGCAAAAATATGTTTTTAAAACACACAGTGCTATATATAAACTATACAGTTAATGTATAGTTTTTAAAACCTAAATAAACTTCAAGTCTAAAAGATATTCAAACCTATTTTCTAATTAGGAAAACTATCAGGCAACAACCAAAATCGCAATTGGTATGTTGGAAATAGATTCGTCACATTTCACTAATTAAAGTATGCTGTCCTTATATACTAAGTTTTATAGAGCAAGCCTTTTGCTATATTATCTACCCAGCTATACTCAGCTCTCATGAGGTCAGTCATGACAATCATGATAAATGATAAATGATTGACTTGATTGATTTTCAGACTACTTGATCTTACCATGGCTTATAAGTATGTTAGTACAGCGGCATGCGGCGACGGGAAGGTACTTTCTTGTTTCATCCTTTTCAGTAGTTGGTTTTAGTTTTTAAACTTATATTTTTTTTTCGTACTTTTTAGAGCGTGATTTTTCAGTAATCGGGTTTTAGTTTTTGAACTTATTTTTTATTTAAATTATTTTGGGGTAGTAATTTCGTGATATATATATTTTTTTGTTTAGGTTTTATTGCTTTACATGTACCTAGGTAATATACCAAACTTATACATAAATATGTTTGGCTCAAATCTGAGGCGTGATTTTATAGAAATGATTCCTAATTATCGGATGTATGCTAGCAAAGTCATGAGCAACATTAAGCCCTTTCATCTGATACTCAACACGGCATGATTAAAAAAAAATTTTTAGGTCATGACTATGTCCGCTTCAGGGCGTCATATTCAATTTGATGTGACGTCACATAGCCTATAACGAGCGGACGATCAAGACGCTTACAACAATACCTCATTTGTCAAATTATGACGAGTAGTTTAGAAGTTATGAGGGAACAGATGAACATACATACATACCAGTCTCCTTTTTGCTTCGCCGTAGTTGGGTAAAAATACATTATAATTTGTATATTGCAGTTGTGGTGTACTTCATAACCAACAAGGTAAAAGATGCTGAGTCCGACCTCATGGGCATCGCAGAGAAGATCTTCGACATGTCCGGCGGCGATCAAACTGTAGAAGCGGAGAAACCTAAGGTATTAACTGCTCAATATTCAGTTCAAATAGAATACAGTGTTTTTATCTCACGAGGCGACGCGCGCTTTACTTGTAGTAATCAAGTGTACAAACGTGTTTGTACACTTGGTAACCACAAGTTAAGCGCGCATCGCTTCGTAAGATAAAAATACTATACACGGCACCTAAGCCCGCCTTCACCACAAATATTTAAATGCGTATAGCTCTAAACATATTTAAAACATCAACCCAGAAACCCGGTCGTGCCGGATTACCGTTCCATCGAACTATGAAGATGAGGGATGAGAGTGCAGCTGTATCAGTGCACACACGCCTGCACTATAATATCTCCCGCGTAGATGGCCAGTCTTCTGTGAGACTGGCCGCCATGGGCGAAATTTGGTCTGGAGGACCATTATTAGTTTACTAATGCATATTTTCTTGTTCCAGTGCTTATGGTCGTTGTTCTACAATGTGAAAGACACGAGTGCTCCAGTAACAAGTGTCGTTGACAGCGTGCATGTGTGCTCGGGACCCGACGCCGGACTAGACTTCGACCGCGCCGTGGAACAGGTACACACTCCTCACACTATACACACTAGTACATACAACGCTACCAGCTATTGGCGCGTGGCCAAAATCGGAACTTACGGCGCCATCTTGTTTTGTCAATATGATTTCTGTGGTCCAATTTCACAAATGTTTATCACCAGCGCCCCCATGACAATGTTATTCAGGCCCAAAAATATCCTTGTGGCGTTCTACTAGTGGATACGGCTGCTAGCCAACCAAATTAGATAACTGTCAGTCTTGAAAATTATGCGAAGATACTTTGATGATTTGGAAAAAGAACGTGAGACTTGCTGCATGCTTAGCAGGCGACTGAATCCGAGGTGGACCGCATTACACCCAGTGGTTTCATTGCCTTGGTCGGCTGGTAACGAGCGTAGTGTTAAAGGATACGTGGACGAAAATCAACCCCTTTTGTGAATAAAATTTATAATATGCAAAAAATATTGAAATATAGGTTTTTGTGACTATAAAAGTATAGTTTTCGCGGCTCAAAACAATTAGTTTGTCACAGCACCTGTTAATAATAGTTTCATCACTTTTGAGTTCTCGGAAATATGGTTAACTTCGCCTTTGACTTACTCATTGACGATTTATTGTATTTTCATAAAATAAAACGGTCAAGCCACCCGCTAGCAAAAACCGCAAACTAACCATAAATTCAGCAAGTGATTCTAGACCCCATAGAGTCGAAATTTTTCGTCGGTTATAAAAAAAATATATCAGCTGTATCATAGAAAAGTGCAATACCTACGTGGTCAAAATGTATGGAACAGGAGTTTTTTTTTACTAACCGACGAAAAATTTAAACTCAGCGAGCTTCAGAATCATTTACTGAATCCACGGTAACAGTTTGCGCGTCGTTGTCTCCGCCATATAATTATGTTGAGGATATTTTTTTAATGTTGAAAATCAATAGCAGTTTCTTGTAAATTGATGATCAAAAGTCATTCACGCGTCATTTTTCAGAAAACTTGGCTTGACTTTTTAAATAACAAACAATTTTGTTTAATTAATTTTTCATACCTCACAAAACAGTGAATGAAATTGATTAACATCAGTCGATTTCGTGTATGCATCATTTAAAATACGTAATTAGGCAAAAAATTGCGTGCAAATCGCAGGGCGCATAGTGAAGAGATGCGTTTTTAGATTTCCTTTATTGGGTAGGTTGAGTTTAGCACTCGAGAATTCCAGAAGAGTTTGCAGGGTCCCTAAACTCCCAACTCTGTTTGGCTTTCCATTAACCAGTCCCTTGGGCTGCCAGACCTATATTATACCTGGGCGAGGGTGGAAGTGTGCAAGTGTTCGCACATGCGAACTACGCATCAAAATGACGTCACGGAAAATCCTGCATCACGCAAGCAGAGTTTACCGCACAACTACCATATATACAACGTCCAGAGCTTACGTTATAAAGATCTATTTACAAGTAGGTATTTGTGTTGTTTAAAAACTGTAGTTGTTCAGAACATTTCAGTTACTATTTCTACACCATATAACAATACTATCATCCATCTTCGTTAATCCTATTTTATACATTTCTCTTAATTGTTTATTCAGGTCAAAGTATAATCGACCATAAATATTCTGTGTCAGTTCGCAAAACAATACTTGGTCAACGCCCGTAACTACATAGACATCTAATAAGCTATTATACCATTCTATTGCCTCAAACAATTAGCTGCCATGCTATTGACATTAACAGTCACTGTGGATGAACACGAAACAATTCAATTACAGTGATGGAGCCGTGACCCCTAAGTTTTTTTAGTAAAGTAGTCACGTTGTGAAAACATGATTCTGTGATAACCATAAGGAAGTCAACGTTATTAGGTAAAAAACTTGATAACAATGAAACTATTGGGAAATAAACTAGAGATTGTCGTTGGCCTATTTGCCTCGTGTTCAAGGTGAATCTATCATAGATAAGGAGGATGCGATAAGCTAGGCCGCCAAATTAGAATTATCGTTATTTTTTTTGCAATTTGCAGGGTCAGCGTCTGTGTCAAATTTAAATTGATCAAAATATGATTCGCGACCATAACAGTATGTAATTACAGAATTTATAATCATGAATACAAAGCTCTAAGATAGAATTGGCCTCAAATGTCATGATTTCATGAAATAGTCATTCAATAAGGCAATTTAAACTTTGTAGGTATTTCTATTTATACTTGCAAATACATTTTTAGCCTATTTTGACTATCCCGTTGAAACCATTAAATTAAAACCATTAACCCTGAAGCGTTTTCTTTCAAGTTTCTTTATCATGAGTACATCTGCATGCATAAAAAAATATAAACATCCGAATTGAGAACCTCCTCCTATTTTGAAGTCGGTTAAAAAACTACAAGGTAACCGGGAGGCGGTTAATGAGGTGGAAAAATTAATTTTGTGTGCTATATTTGCTATTTAATGTTATTTGAAAGAAGAAACAAAAGCCATAGTAAATCAATGGGACATGCTTTTAAAGAAAAATATTTTCCATGATAAGATGAGAAGATATTATTTATATTCGCTCAAGGCTGGTCTTTTATGAAGTTATGATCAAGAGCACTAAAATAAAAGTCTTCACAGCGGGGTAATTGCGTAACGCACTATCAGTAGCAATCGTTTTGACAGTTCAACAACATTTATTGCGTTATTGTACGTTGCGGTGTTGTACGTTGTTGTACAGACAAATTACTCGTACTTCGAAGCAATGGATTAGCAATATCCTTCAAAATGATTCAGATTGAGATTGATAGTGTGTTACGCAATAGGCTAGTTTCCACCATCAATAAATTGAAAATCTATTTAGTCCGTCAGTTAGATTATTGTAAAATAATGGACACGTATTGTTTGTTTTTGTAAATCATTAAATATTGACAAAGATAAAACGCATCAAAACTCGGGAGTGGGGGCTCGTGACGTCAGAACGCACTAAAAATTATACCAAGGTGTGACGTATTGAGAATTTTAATAGCGTCGTATCTTCGTCAATTTTGGTTTACGTTTAAAGAAAAAATACGGGACAAATATTTTTTTATAATCTTAACTGACGGACTAATTCGATTTTTTCAGTTGACAAACCTATTAAAGTGCAGGTTTAAAGATAACCAGGTTGTAGAATAAATTTTGCCCTTAATTATGGCCACGTAAACAATCGAAGTACCTATAAAGTGCCCATTTATTTTCCCTAAGTAGAGTAAGGAAAACAAATAAAATTATTACGGGAGTTTGTTGCGCCACTTCTTCCCAACTAAAACTAAGAAGAATTCAAAATGTGCTGATTCTCACTTTAATTTAATAAATCATCATCTGCCTAACCTTTTACCAACTATGTTGGAGTCGGCTTCCTAACTAAACGGATGCAGCTGACCTTATTTGAATAAATGATTTTTGATTTTGATAAAATAAGTTAACCACTTAGAAACCTTGTTTTACATCTCCTCCCCTCTACACATAAATAACACGAAAAGAAATTTGATAAGAAAGTTATTAGTGCACCATTATAATTGTTTATTTCCGTCAATCATCAATCAGATGGCCGTTGTTATTGTTTTTCATTACTCAATACATGTACGATTGTAGCGTCGGTTTATCTATAGGGTTCAGTAGTCGATAACTTTATCTAACTAATCGTTTATTACTACGTAGCTACGTACTACTCCAATACTATCTATGCGCGCAGAGCACGAAAGCTCAAGTTTTCGCAAAACGAATGACGTGTGTGTCGTATAGTATACGACCACAGATATAGATACACCTAGACAACGAAAGAGCAATACTTCGCGTGTTCAAAAATTCACACCAACTTTCGTTCAAAAATCCTAAGGGACTAACCACACTTATTCAGCTTTTGTCCATAGAAAACAACGATGTTGTATGAAGTCCGTTCAGCTTTCCGCGGCTGAACGGATGCGTACGCATCTCATACAAAATCGTTGTTTTCTATGGACAAAAGCTGAACAGAGCTGAATAAGTGTCCAAGCCGCCACTTTCGCGCTCAGTCACAGAATACCTAATAGTACTACGACTTAGTACTGTGTACTGCTGGCTGGGTGAGCGTGAATGAGAAAGAGCGTCATAATAGGTAAAAAATGGCACGCTTGCTTTTCATACAGATCGTGATACTTGCGTTATCTAGGTCTATCTATATGTATACCTTTACCTTTGAAAATATTTACTTAGCCAAAACATTGCCATTCTAGGTTACCACAAGAAATTGCCTCTTCCTAATTCTATTTGTAGGTAAGGAAGGCAAAAATGGTTCGTGTTATAAAAATGCGGTACTTCATTTAGGCATTCCGCATTATACAGTCAAATTAAGTTAGCTGCCCAACTAGCAAAGTAATCTTATAAGTCTGTCACTACTAATAACGATCGTATAAAGACATTGCGGTAGACTATTTAACTTATAATAGCATTTTCTAAGCCTTAACATACTCAAGTGCATTAGTTTTTATATCTCGGTCTTATAGTTCGCTACAAGACTGACCTATAAAACATGTATAGGACACTTTTACTAGTAATAGCGTTTCACAAGCGTAGACATTCTTAAGAGCATTTGCTTTTATATCTCAGTTTTATAGTTAGGTATAAGATGGTCTTTTAGGACACTTTTAGGAATAAGTCTCCTATAATTGTTTACAGTGAAACTAAATAATCCAGAATAATATTTTGATCCTATGGTAGCATTTTGTGAGAGAACATGATATTATAACAATCTTTGCTGAGATCACTATAAGTTTGCGCCTTTATACAGGGTGCATTTGAAATCATGGGCATTATTTTAACCTAAGGTACTACTTATGATACTAATTGCATTAGGGCTACTATTACGCAAATCAAAAATATTATTAATGCAAGTATGGAAAACCTTAAAATGTAGTAAGTCATACAAAGTATCAAATTAGTTGCGCTTCTCGATAGCAAATGCGTAGGTACACTACGCCGTACGCGCGTCCTTGGGCGTGAATTCTTTGACCCCGCCCGACTCACGTGACATTCGTAAGTTGCCAATGAATTGATTCATAATCAATTCCAATTTTCCCTTCGTACTTTGCCGGCTTAGGACGGTCAAAACTACGTCAACTAACATACATTAAAAAAAAACATTTACGTACCTAGCTTGTGGATTGTTTTGAAAAAACCTTATTTGTCGGTAAAGTGACAGAGGGTAAACGGGTGCTCTTCCACGAGCTTGTGCATGTGCTGGCACGTGAAAAGACGAAAAATCCAACAGGTTCTGAGTGGTTCTGGTGGAATGAGACCCCGTGAAGGAATAGGGTCGTTCGGGTAGCGCCGATGGAACATTTCACGAGTTCATACTAAATTTCTTGTGCGATCGTAAATTACAACCATTTGTGGGTATTGTTGGTTGGTGTACCTAGCCTGCACATTACGCGGTCGAGGCATCGTGTACACAAACACACACACAACACACAACTACTACACTAACACTTAATACACTGCAATCCAAGCACCGTATGACGCGAGCGGCGAGTACGGCGATTACGTCACGGGATCAATAAATCAATTACGCGTCAATGCACCTGCGCAGTCGTTATGACACTGGTTCCGGGTTCGTGACTTCGTGTTGCGGCGGGAAGCATACCCCGCGCGGGGGTGATATTCGTATTTTTGCGAGTGAGGGAGTGGGACGGAGAGAGTTCAGGGAATCCCGCCGGACGGAATGTCTTGTAGCCCATTGTTATTATTACTTGTAAGGAAAAACCCGCGCGCGCGCAGGTGATGTTTGTTTACATTTCGCTTTGCGCTGTACTGCGCTTTAAGATTTTGATATTTCAACAATTATTGGCGTTAACGAAGTATTTTGTTTTAATTACTTTAAGTGTTTATTTGCAATAATAAGCCTTGTGCAATTTGATTTACTACATTTTTAAGGTTTTCCTTACTTGCATTAATAATATTTTTGATTTGCGTATTAATAGCCCTAATGCAATCAGTATCGTGAGTAGTGCCTTAGGTTAAAATAATGCCCATGACTTCGATTCCACCCTGTAGTTTTGATCGAGATTCTTTTAAATCTAATAGTACTTGATAAGAACGCTATATGATCAAGGAATCTTATAAGCTACTACATCAATAACTTTATCGTTAGCCATTTTGTTAAGATTCAGTTGTTCCCCTTTGTCTTGAGGAAATAAGTTGAATATGAATTTAAGCCATGAAAACGATTGCCAAATAGGTAAAAAGAATTAACGAAGCGAAATTCTTCAGGAATAAAATCAGAAACATGGTTGTATTTCTTGATGTCGACTGTTTATAATTAAATCCTAATAAAAGTAAATTCAAACATTGGCAGGTATATTTCGAGGGACCCCTATTTTTTTTTAAAATGGAGGCGAGTTATCTGAACTGAAACTGCTACAAGCACTAATTTACCTACAATGGTTCTACAAAGTACTTAATGAAGAGCAATTTCAAAACATGGTGAATATTCATAAGAATTGTTGAAATATTTTATTTACAACAATATACTAATGTGCTATTTTTCGGAGGGGCTTGTGAAATTAACTAAATTGCGGTACACATTTACAGTAAAAATGACTTCCCCACAAGTTCAAACACTATAATTACAATTTATATTAGTAATTAATATTCTACAATAATGTAAAATAATAGTAATAGAAACTGTCGTTTTTATTAAGTATTTACCACAAAACTAAAATATACTTTTAACTAAGTACAGTACTAGTGCATTACAAAAAAGATTGCTTTAGTAAGATACTTATGTCAGATACTAACAAGAGCGTTTGTGCTTGTAATTGTCTTGTCTCATATCATTATAGAAACTATTGCGCTTCGTCAAGTATTTTATAGGATATAGTAACATTGTATAAGTTGATTATAAGATAGTTATAGAAATAAACGTTCCTGTAACTGCGCCCAAATCCAGCTTTGCAGCATGCTACAAGTTTTTTATAAGTAAAAATAATAGTAGTCGTGAGATCGTTTTAAGTACTGATTTTGCTAGTTGGGTGGCGAAACTCTGTAGACGTGAAGAGTGGGATTGTCCGAAAGGGTTACCGCTACCCCGGAACACAAAGGGCTAAGGAAGGAACACGGGTGGGTTTTAGTCAGTTAGAGTCTGACACTCCCTTCTGCTCCACCCAGAGCGGGAGGGGTCATTTGATGATTTCCCATCCACAAAAAAAAAGGGTGAAGATATCTAAACACTGTAAAATAAAAAAAAGATTTGGTTTTTTTTTTGGGGTTCAACGACCCCCAGTTGGACGTTTTGTTGCTTGAAGTATGAGTTGAGAAAATCTGTTTTCTTTAGTTTTGTCGTGTCTAGATATTCCCATCACGTCAGTGAAATTTATACAGTAAAAAGCTGATTTTATCTGATATTTCTAGTGACTACTCTAATTGCGGTCGGTGACCCCACAATTTTTTTTAAACATGTTTATTTTGTTTACCCATCACGTCCGCGGAGTTTCACTAGCTAATTTAATTAACGATTGACTAATATCAACATGATTTTATTTGTTTATAGATAAGTGAACTGATCACATGGCGGGTTCAATGAAATTGTGGCGCAATTTATAATAATATAGTGGTTGAAATGTAGATGTTTTTTTTGTTTATGTAAATGTTTATGGAAATTGTTCGTTTGCATCATTTATATTATTTATTATAGTCTGTCTGTGTCGTACTTTGTTTTTGACGTAGATCATGTTTTACTAAGTAAGGTGAAACGAGGTCCACCTACGCCGATTATGATAACAGATACTAGTTACACACGATAAAAAAAAAATACAATAATAATTAAATTAATAATATTATTAATTTAATTTATAATAAAATTTGTAAGAATTATTTTCATCATTACTTTCTTGGAGTTTCGCTTTTGTTGGCCTTTGAATTTGTAACACTAAAGGTTGGGTTTCCTAAGAACGCGATTCCGTCATTTTCACTAGTATTTGACATTAAAGACTATGGCGACCGCACAGTGGCGCCCGTAGTGTGAACATTCAGCGAAACAAAAGAGATGCACATATTAATAGTTAATATGTGCATCTCTTGTTTACATGGAATATATACCTATCTATTGTACGTTTCCTAAGACTGTGCCGACCGCATAGTGGCGCCCTCATCGTTTGTTTGGTTATTTCATACAATTTAGAATGAAAATGCAAAAAATAAGCACGTTAAATTGTGCTTCACAAGATTATACGTTAATATTATTAGAAACGGTAGTTTTATATTGTTTAGTTTTATTATAATCCATAAAATGGATAACAGTGGCCACTATATTCCGTTTTGAGGAATATAATAAAACTAAACAATGTAAAACTACCGTTTCTAATAATATTAACGTATAATCTTGTGAAGCACAACTTAACGTGCTTATTTTCTGCATTTTCTTTCTAAATTGTATGAAATAACCAAACAAACAACGAGGGCGCCACTGTGCGGTCGGCATAGTCATAAGGTGAAACTAGTCGCGAGCTTGAATTCACTGGTGGGCATGGCCAAAAAGCACGCTGTCTCACCTGGCATCGTGTCCGACAGAGATGGTATCAGTGATGAGCAGTTAGACGCTAGTCTATACGCACAACGTCTAGTTCTCACGCACACAAACACCGTTCAGCAGTGCTATTCTGTAAAAATCTCACCGTGAAAACTAAGGTGAAGTGAGTTGTCATTCCACCTCATGTTAGGAATAGGGGCACTATTGACAGTTCACTTCACCTAAGTTATCACGGTGAGATTTTTACAGAATCGATCGGCTGAACTGAAACGCGCGTAAAAAAAATCGAAAACTGGAAAATCATGTTTTAAGAAAAAAACTACCGCATAAATCAATTACAAATAAAGTTTATTGAACTCTTCGATAAATGAGCTTTGTCGGTACCGACTTTGTTTTGAAGATTTTATTACTTATTTCCACCCAAAGTTACGTTAAAAATAGCAAGAAAAACGATTTTTTATTGGCTCATAACTTTTAATGGCTTTTTATTTTCCTATTCTGTTTCCGTACAGACAAAATTAATAATAAGACAAACTGATATCATGTTTAACTTTGGATGCACAATGTCAAACAGTGGAGTAATATCCTCCCGAAATTTGTATAAAAAATATCGATTAATGCCACCTTAAGTGTTATCAATGGAAATGATTAAAAGTTACGTTTATTTCACAGGCTGAGCAGATCTTCAAGAAGATCTGTCCAGGCGAGGAGTTCCTGCCGCGCGCGCCCGACCCAGAGGAGATCGTGTTCGAGGATGACGTCACGCACGGGCCCGAGTTCCAGCGCGAGCACGACGATGACGGCGACGCAGACGCACCCAAGCAGTAGGCGCATAATCATCGTGCCGCGTTACAGTTCTATCAGCACGTTTGAGCGAGTTGTCGTGCTTCCATGGTCCTAGAAAATGTGGATGGAACCAATTTACCGACACCAACATTATTCGCCTCCGCAGACACCAACAAAGTCGCTATCGCAAACAGCACCATAATAAACAAAGCTTTGTATCAAAGGTGCCTCCACTCTTTCCTAGGTCCACGAGTTTTTTGTTCTAGTTTAAGTCAACATAAGAATTTGATGATTTGAATACTATAACCACGCTTAAACGTGCTGAATTCAGCTAAGATGTAATCTCAGTAAGATTTATACGCTTTGGTCGCTTGACTTCGTGCATTCCGACTGGTGCGTTAGGTTTGAGAATGTAAGGGACAGACGTCGTTATGGCATGTACTCGGGTTTCACGAGTGTGCTTATCGAAATTTGAGGCCTGCTAAGTCTGCTTCTGCCTTGAATTCATGAATACTGATAAGCGAACTTATCGCTTTGATAGTTTGAACTTAGTAAGAAATTAGTAGTTTTGTAGTTTTTGTAACCGCGCAACAACTGAGACTTAGCCGGCCGCTTCCTACGTCTATCTATGGTTTGTCAGGGTAGACTATCAGCTGGGTTGTCTTGATATAGTCAGCAAGATCAACTCTAAGCATTTTGAGGCTAACAATTGTAAACGATACTTATAGTCAATTCATCCAACGTGACGCCAAGATCTTGTTGAAGCCCAGTGTAATACTGACTTGATATCATCATTAGGTATTTAAGATATATTAATTGTATTATCACAAGGTTGCTACGCTCTCTAGAGAACTACGATGTTTTATTTCGCAGTATTGACGACTAATGAGTTTGGTTCTAAGACGAAGGAGTATAATTACGTGCAGATGCGGTAGTATTGCTAGCTAGGATGCAGTTTTTAAAATGTTAAGCATAACATTTTTGGACGCACCAGTCTAAATCATAGATTGTAGCACATATGATTTTTATTAAGTTATTTAGCACTTTTATGATATTTATTGTCAAATTAAAATAATCATGCCTGCTTGTGCATTTATTATTCCAATAAATTGTGATTATTAGAACATGTGTTGTTTTCTTTATCGATCACTCTCCACCTACAAACCTGTCATCCGTCACATTGTAGATCTTGAGAATCCCTAATAAGCCAGCGGCAACGGGCCCTAGCGCAACGCATTTGCATACAAATAGGGCGGTGCGGCCCGCCTGTAGTGTGCAGTGGTTCATATAAAATGTAACTAAAGCAAGGCTGCCCAACCAGTTTTGAAGGTGGGCCATAATTTTGATTCCTTGTCAACCGGCGGGCGGTCTTGTAAATAAATCTTGGCCTACTGTTACCTATGATTTAATTTAATGCAACAAAACTAAGTTGCTCATGTTTTGGATAATAATAAAAAACTACTTCACCCTTGAAGAGGTATTTATGCTAAAAACTTATATTTATAGATATTTATGCTAACAACATAAAGGTAATTAAATAAGCTAATAACTTATCAATAGGTATTTGGCGACAAATCTGAGAACGATAATAAAATAAGAGTCTGAAAACATGTTTTATTGTTGGCTAATTGAAAATGGGTTCGGAAGCAAAATATTTTTTAGTCCGGAGTTCTCAAAAGATTATCGCCAGTTTTTACCGGGCCGATTCAAATGGCCCGCGGGCTTGGGGTTGAGCAGTCTTGTGCAGTTGTGCCAATGAAGATTTGAGAGATGGAAGATTTTCGCAATCTCCGCTTGGAGTAATAGTGTTCTGTGTTCGCAATGCGTTCCGTTGCAGAGTCAACTCCCTGATCTGCGCTAGCTAATACCAGTATTCTGTATTGATCACCATTCTTGATCTAATTTCTTAAAGCGGATTGGCAATTTATTTATGACTAGCGGCCCGTCCCGGCTTCGCACGGGTGGACATTTATTTTTAAAACATTTTTTTTTTTGCAATTAAAAAAGCCTATATTAATCAGTGATTGTAGCATTCAAATGGTGAAAGAATTGTTAAAATCGGTCCAGTACTTTTTGAGCTAATTCGTTACAAACATACTTGCATACAAATCTTTCCTCTTTATAATATTAGTATAGATAAATGATTTTGTTTACCCACGATGTTTTCTTTGAGTGATGTTCAAGATAAACGTTTCGTGATGGCTCAGGCGCCCACTTCCTAGACTACCGATGTGACTTTTTCGAATTATCCATGCTAACATTTGATGTTAACCCCTAGTACTAGTACTGATCACGGCCTTGACTTAGGGCCAGTTTCTTGAACGTAAATTAACGCAAAATTAATGTGTTTAACACATTATTTTCGTTTGAGAAGCTCGCTGTTATTCTTATATTTTGCGAAGGCCATATACGTACCACAACCACACCACATCGCAGCGACAAAAAGTGGGCATGCAGTGGTTACGTGTGGATAGTGTTTTAAATGTATGAGGAACAGGGTGTAAAGTTCACTCAACCTCTATAGAAAAGGGAGGATCCTCCGACCAGACTGGTGTCTGGTATCTGGTGGACCGTTGTATGTACCTATGCTAGTTGCGCGGTAAACTCTGCTTGCGAGATGTAGGATTTTGTGACGTCATTATGACGCGTTGTAGGTAGATACCGCTAGTGTCGCTGCAGCTTCTTGCAGTGCGACGTGTAACTAGAAAATTACAATGTGGTTACATTGTAGCTAGTGTTTGCAGACAGACACAGAACATATAGGTACTCAAGAGCAGACATCGACTGACGACTCCGGCTGTGGCAGTGTCGTCGTGTCGACGCAATGTTGTTTGCGATGTGGCTGGTTGCTAGTGCGCGGTCTCGCTGATAGTTGCGACGTAGTCTTGATGTGGTCGGTATCGCTTACACGGTTGCTTTTGATGGCCAAATGTGGTCAGTTTATTCATGCACACGTGTTGTAGTTATGGTACGTGTGATCGGGCCCTAAGTTCGCACTATCAGAGGCATGGCCGTTACACAAATAAGCTTTGGATAAACCCTCATCCACTTGACTTAGAAGCAGGAAGCCCTGCTAGGTTTGTCTTGGCAGCTAACAAGATACAAGAGTAATCTTATTAACACCTAGCTGTTGTATATTATTTATGAAGTCTTCTGTTGGATTGTGTATAAATGTAATAAAAATAAAGATTTTTTAATTCACACTTTATTTTCTTTATAACTTGATTTTTATCACAAAGCAACAAATTGCTTAAGTATATCTTAAAACACCAAGAAATAAACATGATAAAATATTAAAATGGAATACTCTGTTGCAATGGATAACATACTCTTATATAGTAATATTTATTAATACACCTAATTACATTCAAACTCATAGTCTTATCATATAAAAATTGATTATTTTCTTCAAAAATTAACTAGATCTTTCCTTATATTCAGATATACATATATTGGTTTAGTTTTCATGTCCCACAGACATTATGACACTTTTTTTAGAATAATCTTTTCTCATAAGAGAACAAGCTGTGCACATTGCCTTCTAATTGAGCAGAGTAAGTCCTCTTCATGAATCTCAGATCTCCAGAATAGCTCATTTCACGTAAGATGCCAACTGACCGAGCCCCAATGTCTTGGCAGCTGTGTTGCATGCCTGCCTGTAAGTATGGCAGGAACCGCAAAACTGAGCCCTTGTCCACGATGCTTCCACTCACTCCCTGTGCAACTCGGTGCTTGTCAGACTCCTTGTGGAAGTATCTGCTCATTGCTGCTCCTTTTCCTTCCTTGTTCTCCATAGCTTCTAAACTACCCATTCCTCTGTACTTCTTCAACCTGACTCCATCAGAAAAGAAGTATTCTCCAGGTGCTTCTGATGTTCCAGCTAGTAGAGAACCCATCATGACAGTTGTGGCCCCCAATGCTAATGACTTGACAATGTGACCCACAGATTGTATTCCACCATCTGCAATAACTGGCACATTGAACTGACGAGCATAGGATGACACTTGATACACTGCAGTGGCTTGTGGACAGCCGCAGGCCATTACTTCTTGGGTTATGCAGATGGAGCCACTGCCCATGCCTACTCTCAAGGCATCAGCCCCAGCATCAATAAGGTTCTTGGCTTGTATTCTTGTCACAACATTACCTCCAATAACTTGGATGTCAGGGTAAGTCTTCTTAATAAATTTTATCATATCAATCTGATATACCGAATTTCCTTGAGATGAATCAAGAATAATCACATCCACTCCATTATTGACTAGCAACTTGAGGCGTTCTCTGTCCGTTATGCGAGTTCCAATTGCAGCACCAACTAAGAGCTGCTTGTTTGAATCTTTAGATGCATTAGGGTAGCTTCGAGCCTTCTTTAAGTCAGTTCTTGCAATAAGAGCAACCAACTCACCATCTCCATTAATAATGGGCAATTTACCTTTCTTGCTCTTTTCGAGAATGTAATTGGCATCTTGTAAAGTGACACCAGACTGAGCAGTTATCATATCATGAATGGGTGTCATTACTTCCTTAAGACTCAGTTGAGGATCTCCCTCCCTGAAGTCAATATCTCTAGAAGTGACTATACCAATCAGACGCCCTCCCAGCTTGCCATTTTCTGTGATGGGATATCCAGTAAAACCGTTTTTTTTCTTTGCTTCAATAACATCAGCTACAATATTGTCGGGGCCCATGCAGACAGGATCCCTGATGAACCCATGTTTATACTTCTTCACTTTGTGAACTTCATTAGCCTGGTACTCCGGTGTGCAGTTGTGGTGAATAATGCCGATGCCACCACAGAGTGCCATCGCTATCGCCATGTCGGCTTCGGTTACGGTGTCCATAGGAGCGGATACAAGCGGTGATTTCAGGTTAATTTTTTTAGTAAGAGGCGATGTTAGGTCGACTTCCTCAGCGGTGAAGTCTATGTACCCGGGTAGCAACAGGAAATCATTGTAGGTCAGCCCTTCACGGTTTTCGAAGATCTGTGCTGCAGAGAGTCCATCGCGAAGATCTACTTCGGCCTTGGCAGACATTTTAGTGGCACGTGGACGTTAGGATGCTATCTGTAGCGTCTGTACTATACAGTAATGACGACTATATACACTGTACGTATGTCAATCCCATAAGAAGAAACCTGAAGCTTGTTATAGGATCCTAAGTATGTGGTGAACAAAATCGCACACGTGGTGTTTGTTGTAACTGAAAACTTGTTCTGAACAGCAACCTTATTAGAACTGGATTTAAAATATCTTCTCTTTGTAAAGTTGGCGTGGTAAAGGGTAAATTATCAAAAATAGATTTCCGAAAAATTAGTAAATCTTTTACAAATAGAGTAATGCCGGCTAGCGGCTACTCCACGTTCTGTTGAAATGACACTGACAATAGTTTCTAGTGTTACCATATTTGTACAAACATTAGGGTTGTCAGCTTTTTTCTTAGACTATACATCCTATGGACCAGGGGGAGCTATTCTCTAAGGATACAGCCTTGCGGACAGCGCTGTCGCAACTGTCAAACACACCGCGACAGCGCTGTCCGCAAGGCTGTATTATTATCATTGCTTCATTTACATTCAGCCGTAGTGAGCAGGGAAGTGGGCAGGACGAGTGTGTAAACGCGATACTTCTCATTCCACTGCCATTGCCACTCGCGATGCCCGGCGAAACTTGAAAGCGAAGTGAGTGGTAGGGCAGTATGTAAACACACACTTCTCTCGATCCTGCTGCGGCAGTATTTAGGGAAGTATCGCTGGCAGCGCGAGGGGCAGCGGCAGGGGCTGAATGTAAATGAGGTATTAAAGAATAGCATGGCGGGACTATAGAAAAACACAGTTATACAAATATGAGGCTTATCGACGCCAGAATCATAAAAATATTGCCATCCCTTTTTAACTTTCTTAATTTTGCTTAAGTGAAAAAGGGTAATAGTGTTTTTGACAGTGACTATAATGGCAATCCTTAATTACTAGCGTCACTAAAATATCTATTTGCGGCCGGTCGCCATTTTATCCTCTCACTGTTTGGTACCAAAGTTGGGTACGTCAACTGTCAAATGCTCTTGCTTGAGCTGTGGATATAATTTGTGAATTTTGGAGTAATTTGCTGTGTTATTGTGTTTGAACTCGGTTCTATAGTGGAAGTCGTCAGTAGCAAGATGCCCAATTGCAATATGTGTGGATGTGGCATCAAAAGAAGCAGAAATCACCCGAAAACAACCAGCACCAGTATGTGTACTTAATTTCAGCTGAAATATCATGAGATTTAGATTATAAACAAAAGATTCTGCATTCGTTGAAGAGTTTCAACAGCAAAGCATTCATATTTTCCCTTTTCTCTTTATTTTCAAGTTGTATTTCATGAAATCATTTTCTTTGTTATTGTAGGGATAGAGTAGTGCATTTGACATTATTATATTTATCGATAATGCTATTTTATGGTTCTTTATTGGTTGGAAACAATCGGTGTTGAAAATTTAGAGGTGTCAACAAAAACAATTCATATTTGTTCTCTTCACTTTGAGGAATCTAGTTTGAACCGGACACTGAATAAAGTAATTGAGACAGAGTGGGAGATATCTCTCGCTTGTCTTCAATATCTATTAAAGCTTACTTATATTTTATTTGTTTCAGATTTTTAAGAGAATTAAAGGACAAATGTCAAAAACAGCCCAAGAAGATAATGAGAAATTTTGAATACAGACGAAAATATTATGGGAAGAAATCTCATAAAAGAATAGCACATCGAAATTATCTGATCAAAATTGTATAGTTCAGAAATAAATGAAATTGGTTTGTTTGTTGTTGTTTTTTCCTGTTTGAATATAATTATATACTTAATTATAATTTGTTGTTGACTTTTAATTAAAGCCCACTATCATCTGTATAAACTACTGAAATTAAACGCGCTGGTTCGGTGGAAAACAAAAGTATATAATAAGTCACTCAAAAGAAAAACCAAAAAGTAGCAAAAGCATAAACAAAAGGTATAAAAAGGTAAAACTATTAAAAAGAAGAAAAGACTTGCACATTCTCCCCTTTTTTTATAAAATGGGCAGCTTAATCAGCTTTTTGAGGGGCCTCCTGAATGTGCCGGCCACAGTGGCAACATCGGCCACCCGAACTATGCTGTCTGCGCCTGGGAATAATCTCGTGACCCGGCCTTTGGGCCAAAAAATTCGCCTTCACTCCTGGTACTCCGTAGGTTGAAGCTTTATAAAATCTTTACAATGGCATAGGGCGTGGTTTTCCTTGCACATTGTACACGTCTTCTCCGGTGTGCTTGCAGAAGTATGGCATAACTTATCTTTGATAGTTTTCTCCTTTGAGACAGCTGCAGAACTACTAGCGGTCACCAACTCCAATGTACGAAACTTAGACTCCAAAAATATATATAAATCTTTCAAAGTGGGTAACTTGTTAAACTCCTGAGTGTACGTATGCTCCTCCCAATCCTTATGGGTCTCAGGGTCTAATTTCTGAACCACTAAAAATATCACAGAACAGAAAAAAACAAAATAATAATAACAATTTGGTTTTTTTCTGTTCTGTGAAAAATATAATTAGAGGGTCCCAATTATCAATAGATAAATCTTGATTTTGTAGACTATTCAAACATTCTGTTGTAGTATCTAGCAAGGACTTTATCTGATTTGCAGTTGGTGTCTTAATCGCCTTTTGTCCGGTAAGTCGTTTCAACAAAGTATTTACTATCACTCGTTTATTCCCGAAGCGACTTTTCAATATATTCCACGCCTGTTCGTAGTTATTGTCTGTAACCCTTATATGTTTCAGCAAGGCTTCAGCTTCACCGGTAATACTTGATTTCAGGTATTGCAACTTCTGTACCAAACTTAGCGACGTATTGTTATGGACTAGTGATATAAACAAGTCATGATAAGTGGGCCAATCATCGTAATTACCATTAAACTCAGGCAGGTGGATTCTCGGTAATTTAACTTGAGTTTGGTTAATCGTCGCGATGTTACTACATACTTCTCCTGATGGTGACAACAATGTAGAAATCATGTCAATCACCTTGTAAACACAAGAACAAGTCTTCAATAACGTAATAATCTTCGTTAACAAAATATTGGATGTTCGCACGTTGATCTTTCGGTGTACACTTAACAAGTTCTTCATGTGTTGACTTAAAGTACTGCCAATATTCTTCTATACATTGTAATCTTGCTTGGATATAACCCTTTGTTAATCGTGCCTTGGGACATTTCTTCAGATTAACTTGGGCTTTTTGCATTTTACCAGCTGTTTCTTCTAGAAGATTGAGTAATTGACTGCTTGATGTACTCATTATAGTAAAAAGGCACTTTTAATCGTTTGATTTTAACCCAAATTCATGTAAATACACTAAGTTATGGCGATGTAATAACTCGTAGTTTTTTAAAATCTTCACTAATGAGCTTGTTATTCACTCTTATCGCTGAGGAATGTGCGATCCTTTTGTATTCGATCGGCCGAACAGTTTTTATAACTTTAAAAACAACACTAATGAATCCGGCTCGAAGGACCATATGTTTAGCGTGTTAAGGTTCACTTTTGGTTGGCACAGAAACTGGAGTGATTAAGACGTGTGTTTGCTTCAAAGCTTTATTTTCTACTACTTAGTCTAACATGACATGCATCTAGTTAAACGATTAACACCATTATTACACATAACTATCTACAGGTATAATCCTTCCCAACAGTCTTCATAGCAAAACTCATTAGCAATGTCAGCCAGGTATGGATACTTACGCACGCTCTCAAGATGCGCAGACTGTCGCGCAGCGCTCAAACCGCTCATCAACCTGGCTCGCTTAACGCAGTGAATTTCGTTTGAATGACGGCCTTTTATATTGAAATCGACGTACCGAATATTGACGTCCATTCCTAGACCACCTACACAGTCTAAACGAATACGTTTCTCTTGGCCCTTGCAACCAATTTGAGCCGCCAACTTAGAATCTATAAATGTGCCTGTGGAACCGTCGTCCAGCAAAGCGTACGTATCAACACTATTAGAAGGTCCGGACACGGTCACGCCAACTATTTTCAACAACGGCCGAACAGAAGGTTCGACGGCTGACAAGGAGGATGCATGAGCCAAGACTTCGTGATCCGAGTCATCAGACGATGGCTCGCCGCCGCCGGTCTCGTCACAGGCCGCGAGTGCGCCGCACGTCGGGGGCGCGCTGGATGTCGATGGCTCGGGTTCAGCGTCGTCTTCCACTTCGACGTGCGCGGTGACTGCACGCTCTTTCGACCCGTGCAACAAAGCATGGTGACGCATGTCACAACCTTCTACCGTACACACTTTTTTAATACAAGAAGTTTTGTTTTTGTGCCAACCTTTCTTTAAACATCTATGACATATTTTATTTTTCTTAATACATTGCCAACGATCATTTATTGTCATTTTGACAAACCTATCACAAGATTTCAAATCATGATTTTGCTGACACAACGGACAAATAATATTTGTAGTTGATAATGTTTTTGTTGAAATGCTAAGATTATGATGATCATTTTCAGCTACGACGTTCACCCTATCCCTGAAGCCTCTGTTATCAGTTGTAGGACGAGCTACAGAAGGCAACGAGCAGTCCATGGCGCCGCCAAACCTACACTGCAAGTTTGCTTCACGGGAAAGGAAATCGGCAAACATTTCAATTTTTGACAAGCTGCTATCGCACAAATTAGCGTAATCCAACCACCGTGGTCGCAATAGCGGTGGCAGCTTGCTCCACAGTGCCTGAAACAGCTCGGGGGAGCGTAAGTGGTCCGGCTGATTTAACAGGCGGATTACTTCTACACAGTTTCGTACCCGGCTTGCAAAAATTACGAGGTCTTTAGTATCGTAGCTTACCTTAGGCAGCGCACGTATTACAGACACTTCATGCATCATGACGAGCTCGGGGCGGCCGTAGCGCGCGTCGAGCGCAGCTAGCACCACACCGGGGGCGCGCGCCGCTGCCAGCAGGCCCGCCACTGGGTCGCGCGCCGCGCCGCGCAGGGCGCACGAAAGCCTCGCTAAATTAACGGTTGCCGAAAAACTTTGAGCTGTATTTTCATACGCACGTTTTAAAGCTAGCCAATCTAAATAGGACTTGCCGTCGAACGTAGGCAAGTCTGTCTTCGTAGCAGTTTGCTTGTTAACTTTGTTAATTAATATTCCGAGCGAGTCGATTAAGCGCGTCACTCCTCCATCTTCATTACGATCTTGGTTGAGAGCGTGTGAAGTCGCCACAGCGTCTTGACCATGCGACACTCTCATGCCCGGTGTCCCACACTGGGCTGTATCGTCGTACCTGAAATGTGGGTTGGCACTTAAGAAATCTCGTTCATCGGGATTAGGCACTACATTTTTTACCCAATCTTGAACACTAGCTTGGCTACGCATGCCGTGGCTGCCGCGCTGGCTGGCGTCCGCCTCTATGGCGGCGAGCTCAGCTTGCAATTGAAGCTCAGCGACCTGTCGCTCTCGCACCAGAGCTTGGTGCTCCAACTGTCGCTCTCGCTCTAGAGCTTGGTGCTCCAGCTGTCGCTCTCGCTCTAGAGCTTGGTGCTCCAGCTGTCGCTCTCGCTCTAGAGCTTGGTGCTCCAAATCAGCTAGCTGACGCGCGTGCTGTGCTTGTGCCGCTAGTTGACGCGCCACGATGGTGGCGGAAGAGCGCGAGGTGGCGGCGCTGGCCGGGCGGGAAGGCGTCGGAGCCGCGGCGTGAGGGGGCAGGTCCGCACTCTGCTGCGCGGGCGGGGCAGTCTCCCTCGCCGCAACTTGGGTGCCGTCTCCTGCACACAGCACGTTCACTTTTGCACGTTTAGAACGTGTTTCCACCATTGTTCCGTAGATAGAACCAAATATTAAACTCCGCGAAGGACCAAATATAAACTACTGAAATTAAACGCGCTGGTTCGGTGGAAAACAAAAGTATATAATAAGTCACTCAAAAGAAAAACCAAAAAGTAGCAAAAGCATTGTAGCGCGTAGGCATATTAAACATCTTTAATCTTAGGCAATGTATGACGTAGCTCGTAAGTTAATTCTAAGTCCTCTCAACCTCTGTTCACAACTTCAGTCGTTCAGTAAACCTTCAACCGAGAACACGCTCTTTCATTTGCCAACCTTCTGATTATACACACATCAAGTACCTTTACCGGCAAAGTGGTGACACCCGTACGTGTCCGCGCGCGATCGAGTTCCAAATTATTACAGTAACCGAGAGTCTGCTATAGACTCTTATCGCGCGTAAAAATAAACGACCCGCGTTACCAAGCCGCAGCTCTCCAACAAATCGCAGCCATGTCAACCCCGGAGGAGTCACAACCGCAGCAAATGACGGCAGTTTCCATCACACCGAGGATACCGGACTTTTGGCGAGATCGACCAAGGCTCTGGTTCCATCAATTCAATGCCATCGTGGATCCCCAAAAGGCAAGTGACCTGCACAAAAGTCAACTTCTAATAGCTAGGCTGAAACCTGACGAATTACCTGATATAAGTGACATCCTGGAAAACATGCCTGAAAATAATAAATTCGAAACTCTCAAAAATAGATTAATTTCGGTTTACGAAGAGTCGGAAACCAAACAACTAAACCAACTCTTAAACGAAATCGAACTCGGAGACCAAAAACCTTCACAACTATTAAGGCGTATGCGAGATTTAGGAAAAAATAGAGTGCCAGACGACACTCTAAAATTATTGTGGTCAGGTCGTCTTCCACATTCAATTAGGGCCGTAATAACCGCATGCGACACTAGTGAGGTAAAACTTGACAGTTTGGCTAACATCGCCGATAAAATCATAGAAAATACCAGGCCATCAGAAATAGCCCCGGTTACCAAAACAACCCCGAGTGTAGACCATACAATCCCCGAAACCATTGTTAGCGAATTGAAACAAATGAAATTAGAAATTTCGGAGTTACACAGTAAACTAAACAGTTCAAATACGCATAAAAACCGTAACTCGCGAAGTCGAGAGCGTTATGGCTCCTGCACATCCCGGTCACGTTCTAAAAGTCGCGAAAACACTCAAAAAAATACGGAAAAATACCTGAGCCAAAAAGCGAAACCAGGTGATGCGAATTACTCATGTTTCTACCACTTCACTCACGGTACCAATGCGCGTAAATGCGGCGACACAATAAACTGCGGCAGAAAGAACCCGGAAAACTAATACAGACACCGGGTCAAATACACAATGTCGCCGGTGTCGCAAATTCCTATCGTTTATGTGTTACAGATAATAAAACTGGTGCACGATTTCTTATCGACACTGGTGCTGACGTGTCTGTTTTAGCCGGTAAAAGGCAAAACGCATCCACGTCAGATTACATATTATACGCAGCCAATGGCACAAAAATTAAAACATACGGCAAAAAAACCATTACGGTTAACTTAGGTTTACGTCGCCCATTCCAATGGAAGTTCATACTAGCCGATGTTCAACGTTCAATTATAGGGGCTGACTTCCTTGCTGCTCACAAACTAATAGTAGATTTACATGGTAGGAAATTAATAGACAAACTCACTTTAATATCGCGCGCCACAAATATTACAAATTGCCACGAACCGAGTATTCGATCAATCGATGTTAACGACGAATACCATCTTATATTACAAAAATTTCCCGACATCACCAAATTGGAAAACTTCAAAACACATCCTAAACATGATGTACAACACCACATTTATACTACTGGACCTCCGGTTCATGAAAAGGTACGACCGCTTAATCCGGAGAAATACAAAGTAGCCAAAGCAGAATTCGAGAGGATGATGCAATTAGGTATTTGTAGACCTTCGAATAGCCCTTGGGCTAATCCACTTGTATGCGTTAGTAAAAAAAACGGTGAGATAAGACCATGCGGAGATTATCGTAGACTCAACGCACAAACTACTCCCTACCGTTACCCATTACCAAGACTACTTGATTTCACATACTTACTCAAAGGGAAATCTATATTTTCAAAAATTGACGTTCGGAAAGCTTACCATAATATACCAATGGCTCCCGAAGACATTCCAAAAACTGCAGTCATAACTCCATTCGGTTTATTCGAATTTACAAGAATGAACTTTGGGTTACGTAACGCAGCGCAAGATTTTCAAAGACTAGTCAATAATGCATTAAAAAGTCTAGATTTTGCATTTCCTTATCTTGATGACGTAATTATAGCTTCAGAATCGAAAGAAATGCATGTAAAACATTTAGAGATAGTTTTGGAACGCTTAAATAATTACGGCTTAACGATCAACACAGATAAATGTGAATTTGGTAAATCCGAATTGGACTTCCTCGGTTACCACATCAACTCAAAGGGCATAAAACCGAGCGCAAAAAAAACGCAACTTATAAATGACTATCCACAACCCAAAACAATTGAGGAACTCCGACGTTTCCTCGGAATGATGAATTTCTACAGACTAAATATCCCAAAAGCTGCAGAAATTCAAGCACCACTAAACGCGTATTTACATAATTCCGCGACAAAACCGAAATTACGTGGACTGAAAGTGCATTAGAAGCATTCAGTCGATGTAAATAAATCATCAATAATACAGTGATGTTATCACATCCCGACGCAACCGTGCCACTAGTGTTGATGACAGATGCTTCCGGTACTTGCGTAGGTGCAGTTTTAAATCAGAGAGTAAGTGATAAATTAGAACCTTGAGTAAAATCCTAGGATTTTACTCAAAGAAACTCACTGACACTGAAACAAGATATAGTACTTATGATAGGGAACTTTTAGCAATATACATGGCAATAAAACACTTCCGCCATTTGGTAGAAGGCAGAAAGCTAACAGTCCTAACAGACCACAAGCCATTAACATTCGCCCTATCTAAAAAGGTGTCGCCGTCAGACTCACCTAGGCGATTAAGACAATTAGACTTCATTTCTCAATTTTGTGATAACATCATGTACATAGAAGGTGATAAAAATACAGTCGCCGACGCATTATCCCGAATTGATGAGATTATTGTGCCATCATTATTCGACTATCAAAAGTTAGCCGAACTACAAAAAAGCGATTCGGAATTACAAAACCTACGTAAACATGATAAACTCCAATTTAAATTAATCACCATGCCCAATTCGGAGATAAAGATAGCCTGCGAAACATCAACAAACGACATACGTCCTTATCTACCTATACAGTTTCGGGAACTCGCCATCAAAACTTTACACAATGTGAGTCATCCCGGCGTCGCAGCTACCCAACGCTTAGTTAAGTCAAGGTATTTTTGGAGCAGCATGAATAATGACATAAGAAAATACGTGAAAATGTGTGTTCCCTGTCAAAAATGTAAAATTCAACGCCACACAGTAACACCGATAGGCGAATTTGACAACACAGGAAATCGTTTCGAACACGTACACATAGATATAATAGGACTACTGCCACCGGCAGAGGATTTCAAATATTGCGTCACCATCATCGACAGGGTGACGAAATGGCCTGAAGTTATACCCGTTAAAGACATAACAGCTGAAACGGTTGCTAAGGTGTTCGTAGAGCATTGGATTGCTCGTTTCGGTTGTCCAATACGTATAACCTCAGATCAAGGTCGTCAATTCGAATCAGACCTATTTCGACAGTTATTAAAAAGACTCGGCATCGAACGAGTTCGTACAACCGCATACAACCCAAAGGCGAACGGCATGATCGAAAGACTGCACCGTACCTTAAAAGCTGCTATCATGGCAAAATGTTCAAATAGTTCACAATGGTTACGGGAATTACCTCTAGTACTCCTAGGGTTACGCTCAGCAGTTAAATTAGATCTGGGATACAGTCCATCACAATTTTTATACGGCAGTAGTCTCAGACTCCCAGGTGACCTATTTCTTTCAAAGCCTACAAACAACATTAACGAGAGCGACTACATCAAACAGTTAACCAATTCATTGTCATCCGTTCCCAACCTCTCACATTCAAGTTCACATAACAATAACAATAGTGTATTTATTCATAAAGACTTATCCATTAACACTCATGTGTTTGTTAGGAACGAAGCACGGCGTTCTTTGGTACCACCATACGAAGGCCCATATAAAGTACTAACACGTCATCCAAAATTTTACACTTTAGACTGTAACAACAGGCAAGTCACAGTATCAGTTGATCGTCTAAAACCAGCTTATTTATTAGACTTTGATAATGTGCCGGTCTCACGCCAAGAGACCCAAACAAAGCCACCCGACACCGTCCCACATCCGGCGAACGTTACCACTTCATACGACACTTCAAGCACTACGACACCGCCGGTTATAACGAAATCGGGCCGCGTCGTTAAGAGGACCGTAAGATTCGACATGTGAGCCGCCACTTCAACGTCGTTATCAACTGTTTCCATAAGCGTCAGACGTCAACAAACGCTCACTATCGCTGCACTCATACCAGTCAGCAACAACATGGGCCAGCCAGCTAACAAAATGACCATCGTTGCGCACTAGAACAGCGCAGCCAACATTTGTAGAAGAGGAAACCATTACCATCACATCACCTACAAGATGTTACTAGCCGCAATCATCTTAGTCAACAGCGGTAACCCTATGTATACTCTACGTGGGGTGGAGCTATGGCAGGCGTCGCATCGAAGCCGCCGCCGTCGAATCAAGAATCAGCTTCGCGATCACACAACGTGCTAACGGCGTACCACTAGAGATGTCAACCTACAAGCAAATATCGCGAGTGCAAAGTGCAAACCTCAAACAAACTTTAAGTGTAGTGTAAACAATTTCCGTCGAAAGACCATGAACACTAGTACTTATAAGTAAAACAATTGTCCACAACCAATGACGTAATATAATGTTTATACGACTATAAGTATGTCCTTAACTTACATAATTTGTTTATTTTAACGTTTGTACTGTTTGTAGCTTATTTCATAATTTTATTTTCTTTCAGGGAGTAACTAAAACTTAATGGTTTAATCTAAGGGGGGAGGATTGTAGCGCGTAGGCATATTAAACATCTTTAATCTTAGGCAATGTATGACGTAGCTCGTAAGTTAATTCTAAGTCCTCTCAACCTCTGTTCACAACTTCAGTCGTTCAGTAAACCTTCAACCGAGAACACGCTCTTTCATTTGCCAACCTTCTGATTATACACACATCAAGTACCTTACCGGCAAAGCATAAACAAAAGGTATAAAAAGGTAAAACTATTAAAAAGAAGAAAAGACTTGCACAATCTGCATGTTTGAAAAGGTAGGTGTTGGAAACTTAACATCTAAATTTCAAAAATATTAATTATGTTAGTTCCGTCATTATATCCCGTGAAATTCAAATTTTCACACATTTTTTCCAAATTGCAGTTCTGTTACAATTTTTTTATTATTATTCAAATTATTATCAATTATCATCAGCGGTCCATTGACGGTAACACCTCTTACGGCTTAGCTGTGAAAGATGGACGAACCTACAAATAACTTAAATGAAAGACCTAAGTTAGAAAACTTGGGGTATTTTTACCCGTAGATATTGCACCGTGAGTCCGTGACACTGAGAAAACATTCTCATAATCTTTTGTCGATGTTATTTTATAGAAATATCGATTAGGGGCTGCTCTATCAGCCGCCATTTTTTCCTCTCAGTAAAGTGTAGGTATGCACGTTTTTCTTGTAGGTATCGGCATACCTACCTATCGGTAGACTGACGTACCAATCACATGGACCCGGCGGTCCATGTGATTGGTACGTCAGTCACGTCAGTGGCTTTTTTTTCATCTCACATTTTTATTAACTTTTTAATTTTTCTATTTTCAACAGTGTTATGGACATTGTATGAACAAGTAACAGGCTGTAAGATAAAGTAAAACGAGCGCGAGCTAAATAAAATAGAAAAGTTTGTGAAAAAATAAAAAAACGCGCGAAAAGCATTCTGCCCTCATTCATTGATTGCTCAAAACATTAATTAAATAAAGATAAACGTCCTATTCATATTCATAAGTTGCACTTATTTTTTCATAGAGGGTGATAAAAATTAATGTCCACCTCAAGGTAGCCCGCGAAATTCAAATTTTCTTACGATTTTTGCAGTGTCTTTGTACGTTGATTAACGCAGCGAGACAGCATCTACCTAGCGGTCCAGACTGCAGAAGACCGTATAACTTGGAGACGCGTAGTATTTGGTCACGATCATCAGCATTGAGGGAACCACGAAGAAGAATACAATTATGATAGCCCGTTCTTAAGTATGAAATGACTTAGATAGGTAGTGCAACTTGGTTGTCTTCACATCATGACTTATGTAACATGTTTGGTTGTCTTTACATGTACATTTTAAGTGAAGGTGACAAAATAGTAGATTATTCACTAAGGGGATAAAGCAGTGTCTTAGTCCCGTATTACAGAACGTCACTCAATACTCAAGCATTACTTAAAACTAGTTTCAACCAATCAAATGGCTTGAATCTAGTTTTAAGTAATGCTTGAGTATTGAGTGACGTTCTGTAATACGGGCCTTAGTCCCGTATTACAGAACGTCACTCAATACTCAAGCATTACTTAAAACTAGTTTCAACCAATCAAATGGCTTGAATTTAGTTTTAAATAACGCTTGAGTATTGAGTGACGTTCTGTAATACGGGCCTTAATGTCCGGGCTCTAATAGGAATCCTGAACGCAACGAAGGATTCGAACAGGGCTCCCGAGCGCAGCGAGAGAGCTCTAAGTTACCTCCTGAACGAAGCGACGGAGTAAGGACTAGACTTCTGAGTGCAGTGAAGGATTCAAACTCACCCAAGATGAGACACCTTTATCCCCGAGGAGAATACTCTACTTTTTGCACCTACTGCGAGGTAAGGTAGTAAAAACGCAATTCGATTAACGAATTAGTAGTTTATGAAACTGTTAAATATCCGGGGAATACCTAGTTATGTGCAGTGTCATACACTATTTACCCGACTACGTGATAGGACAGGGTTATGTTTTTATGCGTCTTAGTATGTGGAATTTTCACGGCACGGTTGGCGATTGACTGTTGCGCTGCGTGTCGCCGCGGGTTCGATTCCCGCACGGAACAAATTGACAAATATTTGTACGGGGATAAAGGTGCTTCGTCTTGGGCGAGCTTGAATCCTTCACTGCACTCAGGATTCTAGTCTTAACTCCCTCGCTTATCTCAGGAGTTAACTCAGGGCTCAGGGCCCCTCGCTACGCTCGGGAGCCCTAGGATCCATAGGCGTGTGTTGGCGTGCCTCGTGCTAGATACGCCAATGCTAGGATCCTCCATGGCGTTCAGGATTCAAAATAGCGCCCGCGAAGTACTTTATCCCCTTAGTGAATAAATGAATAATCTACCATTAAGTATTTGAATCTCTAGGGGGGCAGCTGCCCCTCCCTTCCCCCCTTTAATGACTCAGTCAAATTAATGCATGTCATGTTTTCATGACCTGGGCGAAGGTTGCGGGAATCCGCTGGATGGAGACAAATCGGACCCGTCGATGTGGCGACGCTTGGGGAGGTCTATGTAAATATGTTCCTTAGGCCTATGCCAAGCAGTCGACGTTGACGTTTGGCTGGACTTACAATTAATAAACAACTTAATTAATTCATGGTTATACCTGAAGATATTTTTAGCCTTATTTTTTATAACGTAGTAGAAGGTCACACTAATTTGTGTATTTCATTTTTAGATTTAAATCATCTTGGTCAGGGCTTTTGTGTACCTAGGTAGGCTCTATGTTTGGTATCATCACAACGGTTGTAACTAAATTGCACTTTTATATTTTCTCTAAGTGTGAAAATTATGTAGTACCTACCTACTTAAGCACCGTACGCACGGTGACATCAAGCTGTACATTTCCAGTATATAAACTGACTTCTCAATGCGAAGTCAGCTAAACCTACTTAGTCATTAATTTTTGCTTCTTAATAGCCGCATCGTCACGCTGGTTTCTGCGGTGTCATAATCAACTTGACGTTTCGGGTTTTTCATTATTTTAGAAAGTTAATGTACGGTATCTATACAAAATGACTACTTCGGGTATTTCCGATACTTTCTTTTGTGAATGTAAAGTTGACAGTCTTTTCTAATAGAATCACCAAAGAAAGTTTTTAACTTAATTAAAAATAATAAAACAGTGTTTTTATGAGCCTAACGTACAATTTACAAACGAACTTTATTTCAATAAGTGACACACACAACATTATATTATATCACTTTTCATTCATTCCTTTTAGTCTAGAATAATTTACCATTTTATCTATTTATAGCTTCACATAGGTAACCTACCTACGTAGATTTACCAACTTTTTGCAGTAGGTACTTAGGTTCTTTCACATAATTTTAATAAATAGGCTCCACTTTTTCACGCATTCGATTAAGCACCGTTTGTTCACTGAAAAGGATGAAGTGTTTTTCAGGGTCACTTGTTACATCTATATCAACTTCTAATTGTTCATTAGGTGAGCTGCACTCAGGTCACTGGTCTGCCTTGACGCACTGTCCGTTTACCTTGGCGAACCCTACAGGACACGGGTCGCCGTTAAAGGATGATCGTTCGTCTAAACTGATTGCTGGAACGCTTCCATTATTCGGAATGTTTGTATTCACGAAAGCTGGTTTCACTATTGTCACGTTTACATTTTTCACATTTATGGTATTCTGCCTTATATCTGGTTTTATGACGTATTCTGGGGTTCTGTTATTATCAAAACTAATGTCTTCGTACACATCGTTGCTATAGTATTCGGTGTTGTTCACTGGTTTATTATCGAACAAAGGTCGATTCATCTTGTCTGGGATCTTGGAAGAAACAAATATTTTCCGTTCCGGTTGGTTCTCTCTCACGGTCAACGGCAGGTTCACTTTTTGCGGCAGGTCACGATCAGCTAGTCCGGGCGGATTTGTGTGCAGCCGCGGAGGAAGTTGCGATGTTCGAACTGTTTGAAGCCCCATGTATTCCTGATATGGAACCGGTCTGCGATAAAACGCAGGCGCGCGCAAAGGTCGTAGGTTATTGGTAACTTGCGACACGACTGCTTCTTGGCTGTTGATTTTTCCTACTATTAATAACGCTAAAATGAGTAATTCACTCATGACAGGGTAATTTCACTGTGAAGGGTTTTTTTACTATAGGGGAATAACTTTTATAACTACACAGTAAATAATGTGTTTGTTGGGAAACAGCTGGACGCGTAATAAGGTATCTGTTTGTTGTTCATTGGGCTTCACGCTTTTTGCACTTAAGGCCAAGACACAAAGTTAATTATGGTGTCGTGAACATAAAGTGGTAAATCATCACGATAGCAGTTAGCTGGTTCATCTACGTACACTACGGGAATGTTATGATACATAATGAAGTAGGTACAATTCATACGTAGTAATAGGTAACATTTAAATGTGTCTTATAAATATCAGGTATAATTTCCTCAATAGCATAGGTATAAAAATAAGGAAAAAATGCCGTTAAATTACCGGTTTCCACAAACTTGACTTAGCAGGTGTCTTACCTACTTAGTAATAGTTTTCTTAATTCCATGTTTATAGAAAAATAATAATTAAGTAAGTACCAATCTTTACAGAACGGTTTAACTACAGTGTAGGTACACTGTGTACAAAATAACCAAGACATATTATTAAGGAGTCATTCTGCTATGTAAGGTCACCTGAAGGCAGTTAGATGCTGAGGTATGCGATGCTTTGAAAAAATAAGGAAACCCAATGAAATTTATATTATAGACTACAGTAGGTATGTTTTAACCAACATTCCGTAGATATTCTCCTTAAAGGTTAATCATAGATATTTATTTTTTCCTTTGTTTTGGTCAGACAGACAGACAGACAGACAAGTTAATTCGGTAGGAATTGGGCAAAAAAAAAAACAGGCATACAGTAGGTATGTATTTGCATATTGAATCGACGGATATTGACGGAGTGAATAAAACAAATAAATGTAGAAATCTGAATAAAATTTTTATTATCATCGTTACATTGCTCACAGCTGCTGTTTAAACATTATTATAATATAATTTATTGATCTTGTATCCGTATGTCTAGTGACAAGTCCTCGTCTTCGTCGGTTGGTTTACTGTTACCTGTCTCTCTTTTGGGGGCATTGATATCTATTTTGTCAGCTCCGTAAACATAATCGTTGGGTCCGAGTGGTACGAATAGAGGATACTCATCTTCAGGTTTTATATATTTTTTTGTGGTTGCGTCTTCCGGCTTGTGTCCGTAATCAGGTTTAGTAACGCTGCCTATAATTGTTGGATTTACTACGATGGGCTTGGTGGTTACATGTTCACTTGTTTGATCTTGATATCCACCTTGGTTTGGTTTCTCAGAAGGCTGATTATTATAGTCGTTGTTATTTGGAACAGGTTTGTTGAATGGGTTGTTGGTATTGGCGTTTTCGTTATTTGGGACAGGTTTTCCAAATATCTCTTCAAAGTTTTCGTTCTGGTTGTTTGGATTGGGGTCCTGGTTGTTGGGATCATTTCCATTCTGATTGTTGTGGTTTCCATAATGGTTGTCGGGGTTTCCATTTTGGTTGTTGTAATCTCCGTTTTGGTTATTGGGTCTTCCATTTTGGTTGTTGTAATTACCGTTCTGGTTGGGTCTTCCATTTTGGTTGTTGTAATTACCGTTCTGGTTGGGTCTTCCATTTTGGTTGTTGTAATTACCGTTCTGGTTGGGTCTTCCATTTTGGTTGTTGTAATTACCGTTCTGGTTGGGTCTTCCATTTTGATTATTGTAATTCCCGTTCTGGTTGTTAGGGTTTCCATATTGGTAATTGGGATTCCCTTGATTGTTTGGGTTTCCATATGGTCTGTTCGGATTACCATACTGGTTGTTGGGATTCCCGTTTTGGTTGTTCGGTTTATTGTATAGATTATTATTGGGGTTTCCATTTTCATACTGGTTAGGGTTCCCGTAATGGTTGTTAGGGTTACCATATTGATTATAGGGATTCAAGTTACCGTAGCCGTTTTGGTTATAATTGTTTGGGTTTTTGTTACCGTGGTGTCCGTGATGATGGTGATGGTGATGATTTTGCCCGTTGTTGGGGGGACGTTCATTGTAGTTGTTACCTTGAGGACCGTATCCGTTTTGGTTTGGTGGTACGTAGCCTCCTCCTCCTCCTCTTGGTGGTTCATCATCTTTCACAACGACTTCTACGACAACTGTCTCACCCGGCGGCTTTCCTGGCTTGTGTCCCGGTCGATGACTGTTCAGAACTTGCTTCACGCCTCCGAAAACCGCATCAGCGACATCGTGGGCCGCACCATGCACTTGTGAATGTACGTTTATTGCTCCACCCAAGAGTCCTTCTAATAAACTAGCGTTACACTGACAACTCACAACTATTATAACAAGCACTAAGAGTTTATAGGACTTCATTTTAAATTAAGTTAATAAATAATTATGGAGAAGAGATGCGCTCGTCCTTGTCTGACAAAGTGCGATGTTCGTTTACGTGTGCGCAACTAAGGCGTCATCTTCACAATAAGATTACTATTCTCTTATAAACCTGTTTTGACTAACAAGTTTATTTGAAAAATTACAAAGTTATTCAAAAACTGGACACCCCCCTCTAATTGTTTGTTTCCACTACAGAACGTTATGGTATTTATTTCAGTCTGGCCAATAGGTATTTATAATTTAAACTGAAGGTAAAACTTTTACTTTTATTTAAAGGTACAGACGCCAGCAGGTCAACCTACCCCAATCTGTCAAATTTGTTTGATAGATTTTCAACTTTAGCACAAAGCCATAAGGTTCATATTCAATTGGGAAAATCTGACAGATTGGGGTAGCTTGATGTGCTGGCCTCTGTACATACTTAAAGTTTATTTTTACGGTTCTTGAAGTGTTTTTTTTTAAATTATTTGTGTCAGCTTTCACTCAAACTTTGCTAATATTATATCCGCGAGGTGACAATACTATTTTTTTTAATTCAATTAGCATTGATATGCTTAAGTACCTACATTAGATAATCTTTTCGGGCATCAAAATCGTAGTCGTAGTCGATATTATTTTGATTAATATTCTGTTTAGCTTTAGGTCGATTAGTATTTCCGTGAAGTATTGACGCGATACCTTGGTCATAAATAGGTTTATTATTCGCAGGCTCATCCGACCAACTCGTTCCACCGTGGACAGACGGTTCACCTTGATTTTGTATGTGAGGTCGCTGCTTGGTCACTCCGAGAGGTAGAAACGGTCGCAAGTTCACTTCATTTGGGCTCGGCGTTGGAAAATGATTCCGTTGATTTGTTTTTATGCCAATGCTTGATGGAAATGAACTTGATTTTATGAATTCGTTCATGTCCGTCATAATCTTAAGAGAGTTTGCATCTTGTTTGAAGAGGCCGAAATTGTTTGATGGATGCACGAAGGGTAAACCTGCTTGTACAGTCCGCCATTGGGCACGTGGTACCACTTGGATCCTGTGTTCAGACGTCTTGTGTATTATATCTAGAACATCGTCTATGGAGCCGAGGTCTGGATGGATTAGTTTATCGGATAAAGCACACGTAATAACTGCAAATAACAGTGTGACACGAACTAACATTTTACAAATGGTAATGCACTCTAGTAGCTGAAGGGAATTCGGAATGATTACTGACTTCATTTCGTTGCTTATCAGTATGGTGTAATTACTTTATCATTTAAACTAATGGACTAGGGTAGGTTCGGGTAATAGGGCCTGCCGGGTAATAAGGCCCAAGCAATAAAAATATAATTTAAAATTCTTTAAGTCGCCTAAGGTCACAACCGTAGGTAGCTAACACTCAAAGATGGCGCCTCAAATGTGTCGCGACTAGAGATGGGCGGGTGGGTAAAAATTGGGAAGGTAAAAATTAGAAGGAAAGGTAAAAAAGGGTAAAAAAAGGTAAAAATTAAAAAATACCCTTTTTTACCCGGTATTAATAATAAATACCGGGTAAAAAATGATTACTATCTATAAATTATTTAAATGGCTTCGTCATAAATACTACGATTTACCATGTTAATATTGACCATTGGCATTGAAGATAAAACATTGATTTTAAATAAAACGAAGTTAAATATCTTTTAAATCTTTAATCAACATATATTTTCAAATAAACTGTTTAGAATTCATCTCATCTGCCTAGTCTTTTCCCAAATATGTTAGGGCCGGCTTCCAGTCTAACTGGATGCAGCTGAATACCAGTATTTTACCTAGAGCGACTGCCTATCTGATCTCCACAATCGTGATGGTAATTGAAATAATGGTTGCAGATCTTTAAAAAAGTCTATCCACAGTATATGTTCCACTAGGCTCCGAGAGCTTCTCCACAATCGTCGGTTTCAGGTCATCTTTCTCTCGAAAAGAAGACGTTTGAGAGCGCAGAAAAACGGCCTACCTCAAGGCACCGCTTCTTTTTAATATCTACACCAACGACCAACCGTCTAACCCTAACACGTCCCGCTTTCTCTATACAGACAACCTTGCTCTCACGTCACAAGCCACCACCTTTAAGGAGGTTGAGGCCCACTTGTCAGACGCTCTTGGTAACTTGGCCACATATTACTTCGCTAACTCATTCAAGCCCAATCCAAGTAAAACCCAGTCTTGCATATTTCATCTCCGCAATAGAGAGGCGGCCGTAAACTTAACATCGTTTGGGGTAAGGTGTCCATCGGGCACAGGCACTTCTCTAAATATCTTGGTGTTACCCTAGACAGGTCTCTAACATTCAGCAAAACTGCAAGATTATCAAGCAGAAGGTGCAAACTCGCAACAGTCTTCTTCGTCGACTGGTCTCATCGAAGTGGGGTGCTTCGCCTGACGTTATACGGAATACTGGTCTAGCGCTATCTTTTCTGCGGAAGAATTCGCGTGCCCCGTGTGGAGTCGTTCTGGTCATGCAAAGCTGGTGAATACAGCTTTGAATGAAACGTGCCGGATCATCACTGGTTGCCTAAAACCGACCCCGGTACAAATGCTGTTTCCACTAGCAGGAATCCACTACTGGTGGCGCAGTAGTTCGCAGCACACTATAGTGTTTCCAAATTTCATCTCGTTTATTTCTGCCTTTTCCCATTATCTAAAAAAAAACAGTGAATTTAATGAAGTTAATTATAAGTGCAAAACACATTTAGCATATTATATTTAGCTTTTGACATAGTATTTCTTGACGGTTGTTAGTTCGATCCCGAATACCGATGTAAAAAAATCAAAATCAAATAAAAAAGACGTTAGAAAATAACACGTGGGCCAAGTTCTTCTAGACTTATAAGTCCAAAATTGATTATAATTAGTATTTAAAGAACCAACTTTAGCGATATTGAAAATCTATTACAGAAATTTGACACATTGTAGTAGCTTGAAGTGCTGGCGCGTCTGTCCTGTGAATTAAAATTGACATACCTTCTTTTATAGTGTTCTAAGAACAAGACTTCACACAATTCCGTTGAAAAAAAACTGAATATAAATCGTATCTATTAAAAAATACAATGATTAGTTTCAGTTAAACTGATTTTAATTTTTACCCCGTATAAATTAAAAATGGGAAGGTAAAAATGGGTATAAATGGGTATTTACCCATTTATACCCATTTTTACCGGGTATATTCCCATCTCTAGTCGCGACACGATGGCTCGCGCGATGTCGCCAGTAACGCCAGATTCATTGTGGGCAGCGGTTGCGCAGCACGAATAACAAAAATCGTCCGATACAATCGTATTTTTTAAAAATATTTTACATAATGTATTTTTGCATTCTAGATTTCTATTATTTTTCTTTACACACGGTGTCGGTGGTTATTAAGGCCTACAACATTTTACCATAGGTCTTATTATGCTCCATTTTGTCTAATCAATGTTACACTTTTAGTATCTTTTTTAAAATGCTTAAAGTGTTTTAATAAACGATGACAACTGTTTACTGATTGATTATTGTTTCTTTAAGATTTATGGAACAAAACCCAGACAAAAAACTCACTAAGACAAGATTTAATTTTATTCTCTCAAATTTCTGGTCGAAATCTATGACCCATAATACTATTATAAGCGGCTTCAAGGCCATTGGTTTGTATCCATTTAATCCACAGGCTATTCCAAAAGCAACTTTTGAACCATCTTTACTGACAGAAGCACCAGCTCCTCCTGTATCTGACGATGGTAACAAAGAAAATTCACCATCTCGCGTTTCCCTTCCTGTATCTGACAATGTTAACAAAGAAAATTCGCCATCTCTCGTTTCCCCTACGCCATCAACATCAGAACCATTGACATTAAAAATTGGAGAAAAAGGAATAGGTCAAACCCCAAATAAACATCCTGGAACGTTTACCGTATGGTTTATGGTAGTTCTAGTTCGAACGATGATGAAGATAATGTGCCACTCGCTGAAATAAAAACAATACCATTTAAGCAGCTTAAAATACTGAAAAAACACCAATCGTTAGGAGAAAGCTCTAAATTACAGGGGAATTCCAGTCACTAAAGATCTGTTTCACAAAAACAAGGAAGAGAAGAAAATAATAAAAACGTTGAATCTCAAATGTAGAAATGGTACTAAGCAGAAAGAAGTGAGTTGATACTATCATACTTGTGAAGAGGATAAGATGGCAGATATGAGGGAATGTGCTAAATGCAGCAAGTGATATCACGAGGAGTGCATCGGTTTGTCAGCAGACGATACAAACACTTTTGAGTGTCCGGATGACTGGTAATCAAAAGAATTTGTTGTTTTTTTAAGGCTTCATGCATGATTAATGCATATCTATGATTGTTGATCTCAATTACCAAAATATATATGAAGTCATATTTTAATTATTTATGTATGTTAAAGTGTTAGGCCTTATTACCCGACCATAGATATAGAAAAGGCCTATAGATAGGGTTTTAAAAAATGTTGAATCTTGTTTTCGTTTACGGCTAAAGTTGCCATTTTTTATTTATATTTTATAATAATGGTTCTGTAGGTTTACTTCACCTTAAAATTGGTTGATTTCGATATATATATGTAGTTTTTATTTTATTTCAAATCTCCCTTAGCTAGGCCTTATTACCCGAACCTACCTTAGGTTTCAGGCATCAAATTATTTGGCCATTAAAAGTCAATTAGCCTCTTCGTTTCCTTTCCGTATTTTTTCGGTTGGTTAATAAAGCGTTCGGGGATTTTCAATCGGTAGCAAAAAGATGAAGATCAAGTTATAATCAAAACATTTGAATAGTCTATTAACATTATTTAACATTCTGTTTAATGTATGCGTTACGTAGAACATATGAATAAAATATAAAGAGTTACTGGTTTTAGTTTTTACTTAGGTATTATTTACAAACCAATAAAAGCAGTAATAATAAGTGGCGGCTAATTTGTACTTTTTTAGATTAAGTACCTACATTTTGTCATTCGCAGATATACAGCCAATTTATTACTTAAGTACCTACTCAAAAAACAGATTAAAAAAAAGCGTAACAAGACATTTATTCATTCTTTAGCTCCAAACAATTTACAAAAACAAGTCGTTTTAGTATCTGCTACTAGTCATAATTAAAAGCATGATTAAAAATAACGTTTTTTTTGTAATACCTAAAGGTTGAAAAAAGGAAGAAAATAAAAAAAATGCAGTGCAGTTTTAGAACTGTATTAATTAACAAGAATTTTAAAACGTGAAGACAAAGTTAACAGGGGATGTTTACCGCAATTAATAAAATCTGTCTTGCATTGTGGCTTCATTTTACGTAGGATTTATCTTGACTCGGTTTAACCCGGTTTCTGCTACGAAAATGCACGAGGTGACAAAATTGAACTGGCTGAAGACACTGGGCGGTGGTAGGATATAGTAGTATTTAGTTAAATATAGGTATCTAATTAAAAATGTAACCACAAAATTCCTTTCCAAGAAATCTCTTGGAAAGGAATTTTGTGGTTACACTTTTAATTGAATTGTTACATTTCTTCGTACGAAGAAATGTACCTACCTAACAATTTCCATCTTTTAAAGAAATATTATTAGGAAATAAACTCTTCTTGAGATTTTATCAATTACAGTAAACGCACATAATGATGTTTAATTTAATAGAATGTAAGAAAGTATAATAACGTGTAAATGTTAGTAAAAATTAAGTGAAAACATTAGACATAGATAGTAACAGCAATTAAGTACCCGTACAAAACAATGACTTATCATAACATTTGGCTTTAAACATTTCTGTACAACATAATCGCCAGCATGGCGGCTATAAACGGCTGGTGGCACACTAGACAATAATTATTACCTATTAGATAGCGCATTGGGCGTCTACCATTTTACCAAGAGACCACATTGAACGAATGGACAATAATTTCGTACTTTGTCAGTCCATACCAAATACTTGTACAGTTATCTGTACAAGGATCTTTGGGCGCGTGACCAAAATCGGAACTAACACTGCCTTAATACTTTTCAAACACATTTCTCAAATATTATCAACGTTGACAGGGGTTTTAATGTCATTCGAGCGGCAAATAATCCTTGTGTGTGTGTCTTGTATCACCCTTCGGCTGTCGCTTGTTTTGACCTCGACTATTACGGCACACACAGCTACAGTCCGTTCAGTTTTGCATTCTTTTAGGGTTGCTGTCACAAAAAGGTTGTTGCAGTAAGAGGTAAAATAAGGCGCGAACCACACGGCGGGGCGGGCCAGGCCACTTAATTTGACCGCGAACGATAGTGAAAGGGAATCCTATAAGTACTACCAACGCACATAGAGGGCAAAAAGACCGCGCCGCCGGTGCCCGGCGGGTACTGGCAGCGCGGTATATCCGTGGCTGCCCGGCCCAGCCCGCCCCGCCGTGTGTTTCGCGCCTAACTGTGAACGAACTTAAGGTTTCGTTTGAACCATTAAATAACAAAAGAAAGACAAAAATGGTAATTCATCTCTTGGTTAAAGTGCAGAGGTTTTTTAGAGACAAAATTACATGTCCTGTCGTCACAACCTTTTTTATTACTAGTACTTCATGGTAATTTGCATAGCAATAGCGCTCATTTTCCTTTCCCTAGTGCCTCTCCGTAGGGACCCAAACAATAAACTATGTATGGTTTTCAACACGCTTTTATTAGCTTCACTTCATCATCTGCCTAGCCTTTTCCCAATGTTGGGGTCGGCTTCCAGTCTAACAGGATGCAGCTGAATACCAGTATTTTACATGGAGCGACTGCCTATCTGACCTCAACAACCCAGTTACTGGGTAATATGATACCCCTTGGTAAGACTGGTTGTCAGACTTTCGGGCTTCTGACTACTCGTAACGACTATCAAAGATCTACGAATGACAGCCGGGACCAACGGCTTAACGTGCTTTCCGAGGCACTGTGGGGACATTTTATTAGCTTCACTTGCAACTAACTAATTCGTTATTGGAACATGTTGAAGCTCGCGATAGATACTGATCCAAATCTGGACGTAATGCGAAAGCGACAGCGTACCCTACGAAATTCATATTTTCTTAAGTTTTTTGCAATTTACAGGTTAGTATCAGCACCCTAATTCCGTAATACACTTTCAATCACAATTCGAGTGTTTTGAAGGTTATTGTTAATCCATTGCCGCATAGGTTTGAAAAAATGCGTCTGCTCAACAACTTTAATAATGCAATGGATGTTGTAGAACTATCAAAATGAAAGCCTTTGCTATTGTTAATGTGTTACGTAATTACGCCCAGGTTGTATGTTGATATAAATGTGATTCGCGGTCGTAACAAATATTTCTTTATAGAATTATAATCATAAAAATCATCTATACATGTCTTTAAGTTCATATTACCCTATTGAATGACTATTTCATGAAATCACGACATTTGAGGTCAATTCTAACGTATAGTACCTAATGATTATAATTCTGTAAAGCCATATTTGTTACAGTCGCAAATCATATTTTAATCAACATACAACCTGACATTGGCCCCGATTCTGTTGTTCACAAACTAAACTAAATTTAAGTTCAGTGCATCTTTTTCTTTCTATTTCATTATGAAAAGGACAGAAGATAAATATTAATTTAGTCCTGTCAAATTGGTCAGCGCCTGACGTAAATTGACGAATTTTTAGTAGCCAATTTTTTAATCACGTCTAAACTTGTCTATGGATTATCTAATTTGACAGGAGTAAACTAATATTTATCTTCTGTCCTTTTCATAATAACATAGAAAGAAAAAGATGCACTGAACTTAAATTTAATTTAGTTTGTGAACAACAGAATCGGGGCCATTGGCCCCGATTCTGTTAGTCACAAACATAAAAAAACAGCAGATAAATATTAGTTTAGTCCTGTCAAATTAGTCAGCGCCTGACGTATTTTTAGTAGCCAATTTTTTAATCACGTCTAAACTTGTCTATGGATTATCTAATTTGACACGACTAAACTAATATTTATCTTCTGTCCTTTTCATAATGAAATAGAAAGAAAAAGAACTGAACTTAAATTTAGTTTAGTTTGTGAACAACAGAATCGGGGCCATTGACCTGCAAATTGCAAAAAACGTAAGAAATATTTAATTTCGCGGCTACCTTTGCGCATCCAATAACGGATGCATTAATGAACTTTGTTTTCGAAGTAAAATATGCTAAACTAGACCGCTATTGCCATGCAAAAACGCGACAATTATAGCCTTACTCTTATGGAGAGTCAGTGCTTTGCTTTGTATTAGGTACTACACCACGAACAGTTGCCCGCCAACATTATAATGAAATTGATAAGTAAGTGGCCCACCAGCCAAAATTTTGGTTATTAATTAAAACTTTGGACAATCTTTTACAACTCATTATTAAAATATGAACGAATAATTTAATTATAGTTTAACTGTAGTTTAAATTACATTCATTACAGTATTTTTATATACTTACAATCTTATATGTAATAAGGCACATATTTTTTAAGTGTAATTGATTAAACACGGTTCTGTGATTTACATACATTTTAACATTAGACTATGATCTTCAATTTGAAGTCGGTACATGATTGATGAATTAAAAAAACAACAACTACTATGTAGTTGCATCCAGGTCACGGATTTCCACGTTGTTTTGCATTATAATTCCTCGTAATTTAATGACTAGGTTTAAACTGTTTGTATAATAATTGCAGAATGGAACGCCAATGATTCGATTAGTATGCCACTCGCAGGGTTCGATCTATACTACATAAAAACAAATAGACTATACGTTTTCATCTTGTTTACCGAAGGAATTCATAAATTAGCTGCCTCGATACACACCGTACTGCCGACATCGTGTGCTTAGAATGGCAAATTATATTGTCATCATCCCAGTAACAATTATATTGTGTTTTCTTTCAGAAATAAGAGCATTGTAAGCAATTACAAATGAGAAAAGGTTATAAATTATGGAGGTGTATCAATTATGAGATTACGTGAAAGATTTCTTTGTTATTTAGTTGCGCTTGCATTGTGCTGAGACTTAGTGATAATTTTAAGTAAATCATTTGAGATTTTTTAATGTTTCAATATTTGGTAGAGTTACATTTAATTACACAATAACTACAAATATACTTGCAATTCCAAATGGCTTATTAATTAAACAATAAGATACTCCCTCCCCATTTGATGCGCTAGCTACCCGCGATTCTATAACAAAATAGTATAGCACCATCTTACAATATTAGTCACTATCGAGCTCCGGCTCGGATACACTCTGATATAAATTCGGTCACAATTTCTACTTCACTATAATTAGACACGAACATTAACTCTGTATAATAATCGATTAACATCCGATGAACACATGGTCTAAGTCTACATCGAGATTGCACTCGTCACAATTCGCTCACAAAGGTTCGGTACAACGAGTTATATGCTGACGTTGTCGCTGATGGTGGATATGGGGGCCCGCTTGGCCTGTGAAGGATGCACGGGACAGGGGCCCGGGCCCCGCGCGGCCGGACGCGCCCGCGGGGCCCTTGACGTGCCACCGCGCGCCGACTTGTCGAACACTTTGCGGTTCTTAGCGTTGGCCGGCGCGGCCCGCCGTCAGTCTATCACGTGCTTTATCTTCACGTACAGCACGCAAGAGAACAGGAACCCGAATATAGGGATGACCGCCATCCCGACTCCGACTGCTGCTAAGATGATGAGGTGGTCCCGTATGTGGTTCGTGAACTGTCGTATGCAGCCCTGGAATTGAAAAATACACTGTTTAGTTGTGTTTGATATGATTATAAAAAAAGGATTGATATTGAGATACGAATCTGAGTCATCTAAATCCGTAATATCATTGATTAAATTGATACATTTTATGTTTATTTATACTTAATAACCTAAGGTTTAAAAAAAAAGAAATGACAGCGACAAAGCTTTAGAAATACTGCTACAAAACATTTTAGAAGCTATATCAGTTGAATTTTATCTGACTGTGGCGAAGCAAAAATAAAACGAAGTGTTTTCGTAACGTAACATTGAGTATGAATGGAGATAGCTAGCTACAAGTGTAGGGGAAGATCATAAGAACAATTAATGGATTTTGTGAAATATATGGCTGCCTGGAAATAACTGAATATAATAACTGGCTGGAAAGAGTGTGACTACTGAGTTGACGACTGATGGAGAATTAAGGAAGAAGAATATGTGTAGATAGGCAAGGAAGTGATGACCTTAGTGTAGCATATTATGCCGTATGAAAGATACCATCAGCACAGATAATATAATACTCTACCCATCGGTGAAAGACAACGAAAAATATTATAGAAAATATCACATCCTATAGTTTCACAGGCTTCACAATGAAAAAATGATACTCACATCATAATAAATGTTGGAGGGATGGTCTCTCGCGCCACAACGGTTGGTGACGGTCTTGCAACACGAGTCGGGCACGAGTAGCCGCGGGTCGTGCTCGTGCCACGGACTGTAGCGCCAGTCCGAGTACTTCACCGCGCCGCAGCATTTGAACTGTGGGAGATTTATGACAAATATAGAGATCAATAAAGAACAATAGGGCATTTGACGAGCAAAATAATCAGAAGGAGTATATTGAAGATTATCTTATATACAAATAAAACTTAAAATATATTATTTCTAGTGACGTTTGCGTCAATTCACTAAATTTCCATGGAAACGACATATGTACAGATTGAAATGTTTTAAATATAAGCTATGGTAATAGTATGTAGGCATCCTATACCACCCCTCTCTAGAGACCGTCAAGGGCGATAAAAATCAGGAAACCTGTCGTAGCCGACCCCTTTTAGGTACTGTCTGAGGGCAGTCGACCGTTTTACCAGGTGGCCAGAGGTCGTACACACGGCTACACATCAAGCTATACATTTCCAGTTTTAGCTGACCTCGCACTGTATACGTTTTTCGTACAATCAGAAGTTAGCTTATATTGGTTATGTATAGCTTGATGTGTAGCCGTGCGTACCTCTACTTATTGTCGACATAAATGCCGAGACAGTAGCCAAAGCGCTGCTATCCGGATGGATTGCCTGGTTTGGCTGTCCCGCAGACATTGTTACGGACAGGGGTCGACAGTTCGAGTCGGACCTGTTCGAAAAGTTGTCTAAATTGGCTGGTTTTCAGCACAAGCGGACAACGGCATACTATCCGGCATGTAATGGCATTGTGGAGCGATTTCACCGGCAACTCAAAGCTTCCAACACGTGCAATGGAAATGACAACTGTACATTATGTCGTTTCTATGGAAATTTAGTGAATTGACGGAAACGACACTTTTTTTTAAGTTTTATTTTAAGTTTGATGATAATCTTCAATATACTCCTTCTGATTGTTTTGCTTTACATTCCTAATAAAAACATAGGATACTTTTAATCCCGGTAGTACTTTCACGTGGGATATTTTCCGACATGCGAAGCCGCGATCAAAAGTTAGTTTTAGATAGATCCATTCAACATCGTAGTGTAGCTGCAAGATATTCGTTGAGGATCTATCTTACAATCCTGGGCGCCCAGCCAAGAATTGCTCATACACTATCAGCGCGTGACAATATGTTTACATGACCAAATACAGATAAAATCGTTATAGACTGAGTCACTCATCAAAGACAATATGATGTGATTACTTTAAGAACTAATTAGCTCAAGCCTAGACCTGTTAGAAACTTGGATACCCAGGACAATCATTAATCAGTACATAGTACAAAACGAAGTCGCTTACCGCTGTCTGTCCCTATGTATGCTTAGATCTTTAAAACAACTCAACGGATTTTGATGCGATTTTTTTTATAAATAGAGCGATTCAAGAGGAAGGTTTATATACATGCATAATATAGTAGAGAAACACTGATAATTTTTGAGGCTGAACCCTACGAGATATATCAAAATAATGTGCTACAGTATTGTACACCTTGAAAAGGTCTACAAAAAAGTCCGCGATGGTATATGTCTATCTCTTAGGGATAACCCACAATAACCATTTTTGATCCTTTACTTTTTACGTAAAATAATGGCTTATTTATGAAGCGGTTTTTAGCAATACAGCATTAATCCTTATCCAATTAAGTATCTTAAATACAGTGTGCATTGAATATAGATCAATATGGCCCTTTACAGCATGTAATTTAAATGAATATTTTCGAAGATATTACAGATTTAAAATTCAGGGACATAGCGGTTGCTGCGGTACCGGCCGGGGGGCCGGCGGCGGCGCGTGCCTATACATTCTTTAGTATCAGCACTGCACCAGTGCGAAGCCGGGGCGGGTCGCTAGTATACAGGGTTATTTGAAAGACACCAGCAACCTCTTAAGAGATCATTGTACTCATCAGTATGAACAACTTTTACTATGGGACCAAACCTGAAATCACGAAAAAAAATCAGCTGTTCCCTACATTTTGACGAGATAGACGAAGATAAATGTAGGGAACAGCTGATTTTTATTTCGCGATTTCAGAGGGGCTATTCTACTAATTGTCAAGAACGTTCGCAGTCTGGTCTCAGTCTCAATCTGTCAAAAATACTTCAAATTTCCCTACATTTTGACAAGTTTTTGACATTTGTTTGTCGCCGAGATGAGACTGCGACTAGATTTTGAACGTTTTAAATTACGAGAATTGGCCTACAGGTTTGGTCCCATAGTAAAAGTTGTTCATAATGATGAGTACAATGACCTCTTAAGAGCTTGCTGGTGTTTTACAAATAACCCTATATAGGAAAATGGACAAGCAGCAAGCATAATCAGCCTATAATGTTCCCACTGCTGGGACACAGGCCTCCTCTCGATGAGAGGGAGTGGCCCACCATGTAGGCTCAGTGCGGGTTGGTAGATGTCAAATGCCTTCGATTTTTTCGAATCTTGACATGTCGGTTTCTTCAATGTTTTCCTTAACCGTTATGAGAGCAGTGGTGATGAAATAATTTACACAAAATAAAACGCCCGTCTGGATTCGAACCTACCACCTACAACTCTTAAGTCCCGGCCGTTACCTCTTGACCATCACTGCTTGTATTTCGGTTTGATGGGTGCCGGTGTAATTATAGGCATATGAGATATTTTTAGCTTTTATTTATTTTAAGATCCCTAACAAAAGATATACACTAAACATTATACAGGGTGAAATTGAAAACATGCGACAAAGCGAAATGGGAGATTGTACTCATCATTATGAACAACTTTTACTAAGGGACCAAAGCTGCAATCGAAAAAAAAACAGCTGTTCCCTACATTTTGACGAGTTATACGAACATAAACGTAGGGAACAGCTGATTTTTTTTCGCGATTTCAGGTTTGGTTCCATAGTAAAAGTTTTTCATAATGATGAGAACAATCTCCCATTTCGCTTTGTCGCATGTTTTCAATTTCACCCTTTTTTTTTTGAGGATGGGAAATCATCAAATGACCCCAATCCCGCCCCCTTTATGCTGACATCTCTTTGAGGCGCGCGTGGAACACGTACGCGCCATCCGGCACGGGCCTGGTCCTGATCGGACGGAGGGTTACCCATTACTCTCCGCCCGCAGGCCCGCGCCTACGGTGGCCGGGAGGCGTCACGCGGCTCAAGACGCCCGGAGCGTCTCCCGCGGCGGCTGGGACGTGAGGCCCTCTCCCTCAGCCGTCCCGCCACCTCCTTCGCTAGCATGACTGCTTCGCAGAAGGAGGTGACTGCCTCCCACTCCCTCTCGCCCCGGACCATGGCTTGAACCAGGGTCGGGCGCGAGAGGTCGGTATGTAGTTAATGGACGACAAAGTATTTGGTAGGTGTACTCCTTCAATTATAGCTGTGTCTCTTGTATTGAACTGCACTTGCGAAGCCATTCATATAAAAATGTTATTTATAGGCGGCTTGACCATTAAACATCTAAGGTGCTCGTAATTTTAAGAATGTTCTTAAGAAGTCTGATCTCAGTCTCAATCTGTCAAAAACATCTTTAATTTCCCTACATTTTTGACATTGATTGTCGCTGAGATGAGATAGCGACTACATTTTGAACTTTTTTAATTACAGGAATTGACCTTCAGATGCCTGAAAACCTACATACTGTACTATCATTTATGCGCCTCGACATTCTTCGTGGTTAAATAGTCTCTGCTACCAGAACTAACCTCAGTCTGCATGCGATCCACAGCGTTAGTGATAGTGGTGTCGAGTGCGTAGTTAGACAGGAACGTGTTGTTGAGCTCAGCTCTAAGCTCATCCTCTACGGCCACTTCGTAGTAGTAAGCCAGCCCGCCAGCTCCAACCTCCAGGATGAATGTTATTAGCAGAAAGTATGTGTACTGGAAATTGAGAAAAAAAAAATGGTTAAACCAGGCCAAGGTCACTACTTGATGCATAACTACGCATACTACAAAATTTAATTACCTATTTTCCTAGTATTTGATGATATTCATGATAAGCTTGTGTTGCTGGCAGTTAAACCAGGGTCTCAGGTGAGGAAAATCCTACAATATTCACCACTATTTGGTACATCATTCCATGTGTTATCTTATAAATCTCGATTGCATATTTTCCTGTGATATTGACAGTATTTGATAATAATAATATCTTATGGTATTCATGGGTAAGTCCGTATTACACATGATTCCATATACGATTTTTCGAATTGAGCTATAAACGATTATTCTTGCGTGCCAAACTCCAGGAAAAATCTAATCTGTTATCTGTTTCTCTAAGATGACATTTCTTAAAAAAATAATCCAGTATAGTTATTATATGTTCTGATCATGTTAGTGTCTGGTCTTTAAAGAGGCCTAGACCTTCTGATACTTGTCTATGATAACTCAAAACATTTATTTCAAATAAACCATTCACCGACTTTTGAATTTTCAAAGAAACTGGTCAGTCGGTAAGATGAAGCTATTTGCCCATTCCAAAACGTATGTTAGGCTAGGTTCCTATGGAGAAGCACGGGCAAGAAACTATGGACACTCTTCAAATCAAAATATTGATATAAATACTTACACATAACAAGCTGGTTCTGTTCTCAGTTTTGAGCCCGCAGCAGCCTAACGCGCACAGGGGAAGTCCCATAGCGCCGGCTATTATCAGCAGGTACGCGATAGCCGGGTAGGTTGGCGTCGGTAGCAGCGACACGTATCGATGTCGATACGTCACAGTCCACGCTCCCACCCCTAGTACGCCGGCGCCTGCGAACTGAGTCACACGACGTTGTATATCTAGTGATATGACTGATAACCAGTGATAGGAATAGGTAGTGCCTATTTGCCTAAACTTCGAAGAACAGAGACAAGAAACGGAGACTTCCTTAGGACTACATTTTTTCCGGAACATCTGTCCCGAAATTCGGGACAACACTTAAATACTTTAAAAAAATTATGTTATTTGGAATAAGCAATTCGTCTATATTTACCTAAAGTTTGAGACTAGAAAAACATAACAAATACAACCATAAAATTTTCTAAAATTTTTTTTTTTTGAGAACATTTAGTAAATGACTTGTTGATCTTAATACACAATGAATCACGGAATTTTATTGAATTTCATTCTTTTTGTCAATATGTATAAAAATGGTTTATGTAAGCCAATAAGCGCATGAGCGACGTTGTAAATTTTACGTCAACAGCAGCCTATAAAACTTTTAACCAAGCGCGCGACGTTGCCGCCACAAAATACAGAGAGTACAGAAGGTAATCTACATACAAAGTGCGCTCGAGCAACGCACACATAGACACCGCTCACGGACACGATATCTCGGACTGGTTGAGACTTGTGCAAGCGCGAGTGCCATCCGCTTGAGACACGCGTCTGTGAAGTGAAAAAATATGGAGCAACAAAAAAAATGTTATTATAACTGTTTAGACGGTTGTATAAATTCAACATTAAACGGTGAATTGTCGTTTTTTAAGCTACTAGTTGTTTCAGAGAGGTAAGTAGGTACAGGCTATTTGCTTGTATTTCGATGGTTTGTTATAAGTATAACGTAACACAGTAGTTAGGTAGGTAGGTAAGTGCCCCGGCCCCCCCGGCCCCGCACCGTAAAAGCGAACATGACCTTGTGGCACTTGGTGAAAAATTTGTAACATTAAAATTAAAATATTGGTGCCGATTCTCTTGTACATACACCGAACTAAACTATCACTAAAATTCCTTACTTTTGGCTATGAGAATCTTAAAGCTATTCTGCAAAAAAAATATCTCTAAATTTAAAAATAATTTTGACACAACCAAATCGAATTTGACAATCGCGACTCCACCTGGTAAGTAGGTTAAGTAGGTACTTATTTGCCCTACCCCGTGTTTTTTTTTTGAGCCGAAGATGCGCACTTGGGCAGTGGGGCAGTCTCGACGTCTTTTATATGGAATTTTTCACTTTTGAATGGAAAATATGAAAAATTATTACCAACGTGTTGAGTTTTAGGGGTTAACGGGTACTCTTTAGGGGGTCGAAATTTTCATTATTTTTGCGATAGGACACACCGTTTTCGAGATATAAGCAAAAGAAAAGAAAATAAAAAAACAGTACTGTTTTTGCACCTGAAGTCGAGGTGTTGGTGTGAGTTTTAGTTCATGCCAACTAATTTTATTCCACACCGTTTTAGTTGCGATTAAAAATAGTCAGATTTAGTTAGAAAAGCTAAATTTTAGGTGAAAAACGTCAAATTCAGAATAGCAAAATTTCCATTTTCAGTAAACTAATATCTGTGCCATCTTAGTGCTGTTTAAGTGTCAAACTAAAATATAGTTCAGTTATGTCACTTTAGTCAATTTCAGAATAGGAAATCGTCGTTTGACAGGAATAAACTAAATTTTGGTGATTTTTAGTCTATTTTAGACGCATTTGTGACAAGAGAATCGGCACCATTTTAGTTATTATTGGTTTATATTTCCTTTCTTCCTGTTTCATTATCAACAATAAATCAAACAACTAGATACGAGTGCCACTCTGGTGCCACTACCACGATAGTTTTTTGTACATATACTAAAGTTGACAACCCTAGCGCGACCGCCGAGCGTAGGTATGAAAAGTGAAGTACATACATGTGATTGTGTTCTGTACTCTGTGTTTTGTGCTGCCACTTTGTTGAGACGCGTACTGTCTCCGCATTATGGAAACAAAAGAAAACAATAGCGGGGTGTTTCTGTCGCTAGAGTGACGCACCTGTTTTTGTCCCTTTCTGCGCCACTAGAATTCAATTCTTTACCAACAGTAACTTGCTGTCTCACTCGATTACTTCGGTTCTTAGAGTGCGCTTGTTTGCTTCCTGTTGTGTTTTGTTGTGTGGTGAATATCTTCTGACCCTGGCTTATTTACTGGATTCTGGAACCTTCTTGCTACTACGACTTTGGCTAGCATTTACGGACTCTGATTTGACCTTATTGGATTGGACGTTTGGAGTTATTTTATTGGATACTGATTTGGTAAGTTCTATTATATAAGTTAAATATTGAATAAAACTAATGTATTAATCTTATTATACCTTGAAATATTAGAAAAATGAATTGTTTGGGCTTAGCGAAAAGCTTGTTCTAAGTCGAACCAATAAAAAACATTTTTAAATGCAAAAGTAAAGTAGGTAGGTACAGTGTTATTTGCACAAAACGCAAAACCATTTCTTGTTAGCTAAACTAATAATACTAATGTATTCCAATCCAGTATTTTCATGACTTTAGAGTATATCACGCACGTGTCAAAATTAACTTAGAAACTTATTAATCGCGACTAAAAAGGTGTGGAATAAAATTAGTTGGCATGAACTAAAATTCACACCAACACCTCGACTTCAGGTGCAAAAACAGTACTGTATCTTTTTTTCTTTTCTTTTGCTAATATCTCTAAAACGGTGTGTCCTATCGCAAAAATAATGAAAATTTCGACCCCCTTTAGGATACCCGTATACCCCTAAAACTCAACACGTTGGTAATAATTTTTCATATTTTCCATACAAAAGTGAAAAATTCCATAAAAAAAGACGTCGAGGCTGCCCCACTGCGCACCTTCGGCTCAAAAAAAGCACGGGGTAGGGCAAATAAGTACCTACTTTTTGGCTGAATGCACAAATCGTGTGAAGCCAAACAAAAAAAAAGTACCAATCTACTTACCACGTGGAATCGCGATTGTCAAATTCGATTTCTTTGTGTCTAAATTATTTTTAAAAATAGAGATATTTTTTGCAGAATAGCTTAAACCATAGTCGGCACTTTGTGCGTTTTAAAATTCGTGTAAATACATGTGTAAGGGGGGCTCGCAAAATTAAGTACATTCCTTTCAAAAACCAAATCCCGGGACTCGGGGAATATCCATATTATTCTAACCTATGGCAAGTACATAAAACAGCTCTACCTATTCCGATCTCTGTTTATAATTTATATAAAAGGATTTAGTACATATATACACACATCAAAAGTGTCTAGGGATCAACATATATTTTTGCAATAACTTTTCTCCTGATTGATATTAATTAAAATTTTCTTTAAGGATTCATCAAATAAAGTGTTTTCGTTTGTCACAGTAACGATAAACCAAGTCACCTTTGCATTAATAAAGAAATTTGCCATTTTCCTAATAAAGGGATTTTTGACATTTGAACCACTAACACAAAAGTTCGAAAAAAAGACTGAAATAACAGTTTTCTCTAAAATTTTATTGGGTAACTTAAACAATTAATAATCCGTGTTTCTACCGCGAACACTAACAACACAAGAACATCGGTTTGGCATACTCAAAATGAGTTCATCCAAATCACGCTGTGGAATGGCCGCCCATGTTCGTTGCAACAACAAAAAAAGGTCTTCTTGCGACTGGATACCCTCCATATTCGGCAGAGCTCTTCTCTGTAGCATATCCCATGCATGCTCAATCGGGTTCAAGTCTGGCGACTGAGCAGGCCAGGGCAGGACATTGATGTTAGCTGCGGCGAGAGTCTGTCTTACAACTCTTGCGGTGTGCGGTCGTGCATTATCATGCATTAACTGAAATAAGGGACCGATTTGCACTTGTAGAGGAACGATGACGTCTGATACAATCGTCTCAGCATAAATTTGAGCGTTGAGGTTGCCTCTGATCCAAATCAACTCAGTTCTTCCGCCGATCCAAATACCCGCCCATACCATGATGGTTCCACCACTATAAGGATGGACTTCCTGGCAGGATTTTAATCGCTGTTGGCGTCCAGGGGTTCTCCAGTGTCGTATACGTCTTGTATCCGGTCTCATACCAAAACGAGACTCATCAGAAAAGCACACGAAACGCCATTGTTCTTCTGCCCAATTTCTGTGTTCAAGAGCCCATTGATATCGAATCCTACGATTGTGCATTGCTATAGGTGGTACCCGTAGCGGTCTTTGGGAATGAAGGTTCACTTCATGCAAGCGGTTTCTGACTGTTTGGTCGCTAATTAAGTTCCCTGAAGAGTGATGAAGCCTCACGGCTAACATCATGGCGGTTATTGTTGGAGCTCTTCGAGTTAAGATTTGAATGTATCGGTCTTGTCTCCGTGTGGTGCAGCGATACCGTCCTCCATGGCGCTCAGCCACGGTACCAGTGCTTCGGTAACGTGTCCAAAGTCGACTGATAACACTCTGACTTGTATTCAGAGCTAAAGCCACAGTACGTTGCCGGGAACCAGCTTCTATCATTCCCACGGCTCTGAGCATTTCTTCCCTGCTTAAATGACGTCGCCGCTCCATAATAACGTTGGTTTTAATCAGTAGTAGGGAAACAGTAGCACTAATAATGTCTTCAATGCGTTGTATGTTTTTATAGGGAAAATATTGACAGCTGATTTTCATCTTTTACTCGAATTTGATTCACAGTTCCTGATTCAAATTATGAAATGCACCAAAAAGGATCCATATAAATTTATAAAATCATAAATTTATTACAAAGCCACATCTCAATCTCAAGAAATCCGCATAAAAATGCTTGATCCCTAGACACTTTTGATGTGTGTATTTATAAATCAAGTTATATATTGCAGTGTCCCAGCAGTGGGTCGTTTTTTCTTTTTTAGGCTGATATTTGATAAGCTATTATTATGGAGTTATAAATTATAAATGTTTTGCCTAGTCGCAAACTTTAGGTAAATATAGATAAATTACTTATTCTAAATAACATATTTTTTTTAATGTATTTAAGTGTTTTCCCGAATTTCGGGACAGATGTCCCGGAAAAAATGTAGTCCTAAGGAAGTCTCCGTTTCTTGTCTCTGTTCTTCGAAGTTTAGGTAAATAGGCACTACCTATTCCTATCACTGCTGATAACTGTTATCAAATAATTTAGTTAGATTTCAGTTTTGTTTACTTTGTTCGTGGAATTAGGCCTGAGTCACACCTTGATGAGGACTTGAAGTTGGTACATTAATTAAATGGGTATTTTTTCTTTTGTGTAAGCACTTTTTTTCTTATTTCGTACATGAACTTCAAAAACAACTTATATTCTTATGATGTTCTTACGCTTTACAGATAGATATGGAAGTGGAAAGCCTATGCAGTTTACGGTCTGTTGATTAAGAAATATACTTTATTCTTGTGTTGACTTTCTAATATTTTTACCCCATTGCCAATGTCAGAGCATGCCTGAATGCACAGGATGTATATGACGCACATTTAAAGCCATTTGTACACACACGTTTTTCTTGCCGTGAAAAACTATGGCTTATTCGCTATGTGTAGGCACAGTCGTCAGTGTTTTATGGATCACTATGAAAGCTTGTTGACAGATGCCGTGTATAAAGTGCCTAAGTACCTTCATTAGTAAAGGGTAGTTTTAGTGCACCCTTCTTATCTAGAACGCATGCCAACATAAAATATCAAGCTATACATTTCCAGTATAAGCTGTCTTCTCATTGTACGAAAAACCTATACAATGCGAGGTCAGCTAAAACTGGAAATGTACAGCTTGATATGTAGCCGTGGGTACAGTAGGTAGCATAATGCGTATTTCCACGCACGATGTGTACGTAAAAGTCAGTCTACGTCAAAAAAACATTTATAATGAGGCATAGGTATACCTAAAGACCAATTAAGTTAAGGAAAGTAGATAAATGAATGCCTAAATTGGACAATAATGGAAACTTATAACACCATATAGGTTTAAAAATTTTTAAATAATATTTTATTCAAAATACGCTATACACATTGAAGCATGATGAATATAATGATGTAGGGAAAAAGAAAACATGGTGTACTGATCCCAAATAAATTGGGATTAAAGATGATGACTGCAGTATGGAGATTGACGAGTTAATTGCTGTGGCTTGGGTAATGGCAACTACTAGCGACGACAAATAGAAGAATATTTTTTATTTAAACGACCTAGACTCTTATCGCTACGGTTTGATCGAGGTGGCTCTAGAAAGGGATGAATGGATTTGGGGCAGGCCTTTGTTCAGTAGTGGGACAGAATAGGCAAAAAAAAAAAGTTATTTCCCCCTCATTTGATAACATTAATTAAAATACATAAAAACATACCTACTGGTATTGCCCAAATATTAGCTAGAATTTCATCCTGTTACAAAAAACTCGGGTTTATCGCATACCGAGCTGTTACAGGAAGTGTTTTGTACGTGCTCTATTTACTGAAATATTTCGGTCTTATTATACGCATACAAAATGTTTTGTAAGTTAAATAATAACGTCGTCATTTGACCGTGAGAAGATTATGACGTAGATGACCTAATGACGTAATCTTCCAAGAGACGTTTTAAACTCACAAGATATCATAGTTAATCCGTTTAAGTAACTGCCTGATGCCGTATTATGATGTTTTAATATGCCATCATGATTTTAGTGCGAGGGAGAGACGGAGATATGCGGAACCGATAGCACCATCGTTTTTCGGATGGCATGAATACTTCATAATACGGTCCAAGGTTCCTTAATTCCCTATTCCGGCTATACAACCAATAGCAATATCATACGTCCAATGTATCATCATCATTATCATAATTTTAGCCGAAAGACGTCCGCTGCTGGACATAGCGTCGCCACCAAGCGTCGCCACATCGACCAATGAATACCAAGCAACCAGAGAAATCTAGTACTTCATTATCTGCCTAGCCTTTTCCCAACTATGTTGGGGTCGGCTTCCAGTCTAGCCGGATGCAGCTGAGTACCAGTATTTTACATGGAGTGGCTGCCTAGGTGATCTCCACAACCCAGTTACTGTGTTATACGAAACCCCTTGGCTGGTTGTCAGAATTTAGGGCTTCTAACGACCCGTAACGGCTGTCAAAGATCCACGAATGAACGTGCTTTCCGAGACACGGAGGCGTCTTGGTATGTAAAGATGGTCACCCATCCACGGACCAACCGGGGCAAGCGAAGCTTAACCCGATCGACCCGTGCGGCTGTTATTACTTAGCCACAAGCCTCTTAAAAATCTAGTACCTATCTTTGCATTACTGAGTAGGTATCTACATAATAAAACAGAGATCAAGAATAGCATTCAAAAAAACATGATATCGGTAACGACCGATAAGTACTTACTAATTACTCGTATCGTAGGTACTCTTACTATTTACAGTGAAACGACACGGCAGTATCAGCAGTGTGTTGAATAATAGAGCGTAGGGGCACGATTATATTCACCATGACCAGTATAGCCACATGGCGAAACGAAAGACATGCGTAACGAAAATGAAAGTAAAGTGGGCTTACGTATTTCATTATTACTTTCTTGTAGATTCGCTTTTCTTGGCCTTTGAATTTGTAAAACTAAAGGTTGGGTTTCCTAAGAAAGCGATTCTGTAATTTTCACTAGTATTTGACATAAAGGTGTCAAAAAAACGGTATAATCCCGGTCGTCCCCGGCCCGTGCGTCGTCCCCACTGGGCAGGAGTGGGAAAATTCGTTCTTCCCCAGTGGTGACGATTGGAATTTTGATTTGGATTTTATTTCCCACTCGTTCCGCTATAGAGAGTCAAAATGCAATAATGGGGATTTCATTAGATTTCACGGATTGTTACAATGTGCCCAGTGGGGACGAACAGGAATAAAGGAAAAAAAAACATAGTGTATTTGGACGGCAGGTATTGAGTGACCGTTCACCGTTTTCTTAGCAAACCCAAGCTTAAGGGCATATACACACGGTGTTTTTTATACGCGCGTCGTCTGCACGTTTTCTGCTGGAATAACCATCGCAAGTTTCGTTTGCAGCGCGTATACGTAGGTGGACGGCGCGTAATATAAACGCCACGTGCATTGTGCATAAGCATTATGAACGAATGATACAAAATTATGACTTTTGAAAATACACAACTAAGAACAATACTCTATTGGTTCTAAAAGATAGAGGGACTTGCATTGGCCTTTACCCAGCAGCGGGATGATGTACACTGACAGTAAAGTAGTAAGTAAAACATCCTTAATCTCGAATGGAAAGCTAACAACTCTGTCTAACCCTTCAGAAAGCAAGTTTGATGTTATCTTATGCTATGTATTCGAATGGTCCAAAGAAGAAACAAGTGTTTAGTAAAAAAAACGTTAAAACTCACCAGAAACACCACATTGAAGATATGTAGGACGCATTTCAAGAAGTTGACGCTACAGCAGTCTGCATCTCTTGACTTGCGCGGCTTCACTTTCTTCTTTTTGGCCAGCAGTGCACTCGCATCTTTCTTCTTTTCTTCAGCCATCGTCAATTATCCTCGGTCACGCGTTATTCTTCTTCACTGGATTTTTTTAACTTTTCATGTTCGTTTTCAATTCTGGAAATAAAAAAAAAACATGTCAAATCAAAAAAATAAAATTAAGTATCTGCAGAAGACAACTTTGAAATACTTACAGATTTGATTCGAGATTTTTAACGATATCTACTCATCAAGGAAATAAATTGAAAGACATGAATTACATTGTTTATTTAATTAAATTCCTAAAATAGCTTATAAAAGTGGAATATAGTACAACATTTATAATTCTAAATAATTATACAACAAAACGTCTCAAAATAATTGATCCACAGTTAGCATATTTAATAACAAAAAAAAAACTATGTATACATAATAAAAAAGATTGTATTCATGAAGACTTTGTAAGAGTGCGAAAAATATATACAGAAAATTTGAGTTTGTAAAAGTTAAGTAATAATGATCAACATTATTACAGTTCATTCAGTCCTTAATTTATTTCATCACAATGTAAATTCATTCTATGCAACCTTATTTCAATACTGCCTTATAATCCTTGGGATTACATGAATACATATTTGATAATGATAAATAAATAGTTATGTTTTTATAATTTAGATTAGAGAAGTAGAAAGTAAAGTAGGGGTCACACCACCTGGTGACAACTACTGAAAACATATTGCAGCTTATAATACTGTTTATATTAGTCACATTGGTCCTGTGGTACCAATATTAGTATTTCACCAGTTCTATTTCTACTTGATAAGAGATGAGTTTGTCACCAGACACAGTGTGGCCTCTCCCTAATAAGATAATGTATAAATACATTTTAGGTGATTACTCAAGTTTTTGTTTGATTATTATAATTATTAGTACTTTTAAACATCTTTATCAGGACTGATAAATAAATGCGCCTAAATCCATACTCATTATTTATGTTGATGCAGCTTGCTATGTTCTGGACAACTTGTATTATTGTATGAGAAGTAGTTATCACAACCCTGCCCATTGTCAAATTGTATAAAGCGTACCCTGGCACTATGTAACACTAAATTTATTAAACTATGAAGGGTTCTGTGATGGATCTCGTTAAAAGCTATTAGTTAAACATCCAATTCTTGGCCCAATATTTTCTTATTCGTCATAATATTTGAGAGTGGTTTCTAACTTCTCCACTACTCTTTTGTAAAATGTTACTTGCTGCCTCAAGAATTTTTGCATTGTTGCATTCAGGTCTTTTGTTCTTTCGGCTTTGAAGTGATTAATTTCGGCAAGAAGTGCATAAGATATAACGTCGGTTCTCCGCATTACTTCATTTAGTTGTGCTATTTCCATCTTATTTTCAGCTGTCAGTCTCTCACATTCCCGTTTCTTCTGCACTGCACTCTTGTGGGTAGCTAGTACATCAGGGAAGCCTCCAACAACTCCCTTATATAAATGGAATTTATCACCTAGAGGCTCCCAATCATAAGTTGGTTGGTCACCATACATTCTACCTATATCAATGTATGCGCTGCCAGTCATTTTAACTGCTGTTGTTAACTTCGATGTGGATGCTAGTGATCCTTCATCTAAACTTAGTGAAGCAGCGAGGCTGCAGAATGATTCACCAACTTTCTGACAATCAGCTCTGTATGCGGTCTGGAGTTTCTTCGTGTGTGCTACACACATGCTAGAGAGAGACTTAACAGAAGTGTCCATGCTGTTGATGAACATATAGCACTGTTCAGTTATGTGGTCCACTTGAGACTGTAATAAAGCTTTTTCAGGTACTACTATTGATATGCAATAATTAAGACCTAATAAGGCATCTCTTTCAGCTTGCCGTTTACCAGCTTTCCACCTTTTCTCATCTGTACAAGTGAGGAAATGTTGCCACACTTCAGATTTGGATAGTACTGGGTGTCTGCACATCCAGTCTACAAATTCTTGAAGCTGTACTCTTCTGCGCTCTATTAGTTGTTCATCATACCTGCCAGAGATTTGTTTATCTGGCAATGGTGGGATTGGAATGAGTGTAAACTTTTCTTGTAATCTTTCATGCAGCCAATCAAAATGCTTGTATCTTCTAGAAACTTGAATGTTGTTGAATGATGGTGTTAACTGATAAGCAATGAAACTTTTGATACCTTTGAACTTGGATTCTTTCTTTGGAGAGGCCACAGTGACATTGTATGGCTGTGTTATTGGCCACCATTCATATCTGTCTTCTTCTTGAACTATGTAAACTTTTTCAGAATCTGGTACTTCTACATTTAATGTGGCAAGTAAGTAACTCTCACCACTCACTTTAGATGATGGTGCAAACTTACTTTTTCTAACAGTTCCCACTGACGATCCATAGTTAGAAGCTGTTTCTTCATTCTGATGGTTAAAGTCAGTAATAGGCATCCCTGGTAAGGGAGTTAGCTGCTGATTATATTGAGGTTTACTTTGTTGTGGGACTGGTCCTATTTCAGAGTAAGTGTCATCATCCCAATCGTCATCCCAGCCTTCTTCATGTGAAGTACCTCTTTGGAAGTTACTGTCACCAGCACTAAACTGTTGGTCACCCCAGTCATCATTTGCTTGGTCATACCTGGGTGCTGCAGGTGCTACTTTAGTCTGAGCTGATTCTTCAGGTGCTAGTTTACGAACATAAGCAGCAGGAAATAAACCAGTCTCTCCATTAGCCTTCTTTCCTTCCCACCAGCCTTCACCAATTTCTGTATTAATTAATGTTAATACTTCCCCGCAGGCTATTGACATCTCTGTGGTATTGGGCTCTCCAGAGAAGTCGTACAGAGCTTGTACTTGGGTCGTCATTTTGGGACCCCTCACCTAAAACAATTTCAAAGATTATTAAATTAAGCCAACACATTTTATAAGGTCGCATTGAAAGATAAAGTACTGACAACACACTATCTTATCATTGTTATCTACAAATGTAGGGAGTATGCAAGTATTATGTGATGATATCTATGTTCACGAGAATACTGTACTCATTATTATTAATACTGGCTTGTACGATTTAGGGCGTCGCACACTGCAAGGCGTTGACACATATTCCTAATAGCCCCTAATTAAACATAGTTGAAACCTAATTGTCCAATGTGCGAGGGGTATATATGTGGCTCTTTATGGCAGATTTTAAAGAAAACTGGACTAATAGTATTATTGATTACTTTCTATTGTGTTAAAATACAATAACATTACAATGGAAATACAAAATTCAACGTAAGAATACCTGTTTTCGTTGGACAGACTTAAGCTATAAAACATGGTAATGTGCTGGTTTCAGCACCGGAAAGTATTGTGTGCTATTTTTTATGGAATATGCTTTAAGAAATTGCAGCAATCGTGTATTATATTGTAAAGTCTTTTGGTTTTGTGATGGAAATCAAACCAATGACGTCAATTTGTAGAGCGTGTTTCGAGCATTATTCACAGAGAATATTGACTTATTCACAGAGAAACTTATACAAATATCAAAATTACATTTACAAACAACCTGTTATTACATTAAACAAAGTCTTCTACTTACTTGTATCACTTTAAAAATAATTATTTCAAGGCGGATACACCGATTGAACAGTCATCTGTTTGACAGATCACAAAGAATTTGTTTTCCGTTACGCCTTGTTCTCGTTTACGTGGCAATTTTAATACAATTTTCTGGCTATTCATTGGTTCTTTACGAACTAACTGTTTAGGGCCAATGGCGTGTTAGTAATATGTTTAATAGCTACGACCGCTACATTGTGTGGTCAACCAATGGCAAAACAGGTTTCCAGAGAGAAAGAACTTGTGTCGTGTTTCATGTAGTTGTTCATAGTTGCGGAAAGATGGCGCTGTTTGAAGTATACGACCTAGAACTTTTTTTACGGTCTGCAAGCCTTTCGGCCTCTAAAGACTAGAGGCCTCTAAAGACTAGAGGCCGAAAGGCTTGCAGACCGTAAAAAAAGTTCTAGGTCGTATACTTCAAACAGCGCCATCTTTCCGCAACTATGAACAACTATATTGTATGGGACTGCTAATAGTTCAATATTCTGTACCAAAACCACGTTATATTTTCCTAATAAAGATTGACGAAAGTGACGAAATCGGCGTGTTCTAGATCCTAAAATTCAAAGACAAGACCCAAGGAGTAATACAAATATCTATTCATGAACCTGTTCTGCCGTTCCACGTATTTATTGGTTGAAAAAGAAAAGAAAAGACATGCTTTTACAGCCGCCAGCACATCAAGCTACTACAATCTGTCAAATTTCTTTAACAGATTTTCAACTTTATCGCCACAGAGTAAGGTTCAAAATTGATAGGGATTGAAGATTTCGGGTAGCTTGATGTGCTATCGTCTACAAAGTTGCAATATGACACTGACATATTTTCCATATAAAAAGCTGTCAAACCGCCATATTTATTCCTCAGACTACTCAATGAAAATTCAGTCGACAGATAATTTTTATTTATGGAATAAAATTGACGTCTGACAGATTTTTTAAGGAAGAACTGTCAAAAATTCAAAATTATTCCTCGGATAAAATCAGTGAACGGAAAAAAACATGGAAGCATTACTTCAAGGGAACTAAGCGCACATCTTGACACAAAATTCCTAACAAACTGACACATCGAAACCCTTTTTTTTTTTTTTTTTTTTGTGGATGGGAAATCATCCAATGACCCCTCCCGCTCTGGGTGGAGCAGAAGGGAGTGTCAGACTCTTACTGACTAAAACCCACCCGTGTTCCTTCCTTAGCCCTTTGTGTTCCGGGGTAGCGGTAACCCTTTCGGACAATCCCGCTGCACATCGAAACCCTGTCGCTGTTTCGCGAAACCACAAAAACAATATTATTACTACTCTACTCTAGGAGTTAAAAATGGACCTTATTTCCTGTACTTTTGGGTTTAAATTACCATGTAGCGTATAGGCCGCTAACGACATTTTCTACGACGCCACTTCGCCCACCAATCGTCGCCCGGGATGTTTTATGTAATAAGGTGCAACGCAAATAATTAATCGTGATATTGATGGTATTAAAATATAAAATTATGATAAAACGTATGTATGGTGACATGTTGTTATAAGGTCTGTAAATAGACTATTATTTAGAGAGTAATTGGTAGGTATGTATGCTAAAATAATAAGGTAAGTAAATAAAAAAAAATGTGTGGTCTACTTTTTATTTATTACTAGCTTCTGCCCGCGACTTCGTCCGCGTAAATTTTTTTTGTTTCCCCGATCCACCCCGTCGCAACGTGTCGCCGGCCTGCGCTATTACTTCCTTTTCGCTTGGCGAAAACTTCAGATTTTTTTTCTTTTTGCTCAACTCCTAAGGGTCCTTGCGTCAAGTTTAATAGAATATAGTCTTCCTCAAGAACTGGGCTATCAAACGCAAAAATATTTTTATATATGCGACCAATACTTCCAGAGATTTAGAGCTTTCAAACCGTGTTTCAAACAAACAAACTCTTTAGCTTTATTATTAGTATTATTTTAAAACTATGATATCTCCTAAGATATACATTGAAATCAAATGATGTCAGAGGCAATTTTGTTCAAAATTAAATACATGTGATGAATAACGTATTTATTTGGATAAGGATTAATACCATGTTTATAAAAACACCTTCGCAAATAATGCATTATTTTAGAACAAATTTGGTTAGCATAAAAGAGGTTATAGTGAGCTAACCTTAAAAGATAGACATATGCTGTCGCGGACTTTTTTTTTAACTTTTAAAGGGGAACAATTCTGTCATATATGATTTTTGCGAAACTTTAACCGTTTACGCAGCGCACGCAGCGGAAACTCTCAATAGGAAAAAAATCCCCCGATTTTGAAACATTCTTCATTGGTGCTCCGCTCCTATTGGTTTTAGCGTGATGATATATAGCCTATAGCCTTCCTCGATGAATGGGCTATCTAACACTGAAAGAGTTTTTCAAATCGGACCAGCAGTTCCTGAGATTAGCGCGTTCAAACAAACAAACAAACAAACAAACAAACAAACTCTTCAGCTTTATAATATTAGTATAGATTATTCACAGTTAGGTATCTATACATTAATATCAGATTTTTTACGTACTAAGTCATTTTATATTGCCAAATAATAAGGTTATATCACTGCTTATTATTGACTGCCCCGTTGGTCTCGTGGTTGCAAGCGCGACTGCTGAGCGTGGGGTTTCCAATTCCCGGGTCGGACAAAGTGTTATTGAGTTATGCTATTAGTTATTTCTTAGTAACAGTCCGGAGTTTGGATGTTGGTGGTGTGATACCCCCGTGCCTCGGAAAGCACGTAAAGCCGTTGGTCCTGCGCCTGATCTGTCTCCGGTCGTGTCGGATTGCCGTCCCATCGGACTATGAGAGTGAGGGAAGAGGAAGTGCACCTGTGTCTGCGCGCACACGTCTTGTGCACTATAATATCTCCTGCGTACCTGGCTAATCTCCGTTGAGATTGGCCACCGTGACCGAAATCGGTTGGGGAGGCTATTATTATTTTTTTACTATTTATTATTTGCCCAGTGTTACACACATATTGGGTCCTTACATATGAAATTGGCGTTTTGTACGGGAGGAATATAAAGTCATTGTTTTTTTGTAAAATATATTTAATTAATCAAAGTATGCACCGTTGTTATCTATGCACTTTTGCCATCTCATAGGTAGTTAATTAATCCCTTTACTAAAAAAACCATGGGGGCGAGATCAATTAACTCTTTGAAGGCGGTTTGGACTGCCACATCGGAGTTGTTTTTTTTTCCTTGTAAGAAGTTGTCAAAATTCCGGAAATAAATTTAAAAAAAAATTCATTCACAGTTCTCAATTCCTTGGCATTAACTGTTTCAGGTATTAGAATCGACTGCAACGTTTCTAATGGAGTCGATTGAACTGATTTTTTAATCGAAAACAGCATCTGGAATTAAAAGTATGTAGGTTTTTAGTATGAAACCTTTTACAACACGAGGTGTAATATTTTTTCAAATACTATACTTTAATAGCATTGCATTTATAGCATAATCAATCTTACCGTACAAATTGGAATAGCGTTTGCTTTAAGCTTCGTGTATCCTTTTTTTGTGACATAAAAATCGTCATTTCTAAAATGAACCGAGCATATCCTTGACTTTTTACTTGGGGTCCATTCACTATGTTGTCTTTCTAAACAAACAGATCTTGATCTTGTGGAAATCTAAAAGAAAATAATATAGTGAATTAAATAAGCATAAAAAAGTGTGAGCAGTCGGGGGACCACCGTCAAGAACGAAGTTCCTGCTTACGCATGATTTATAATAAAAAAAAAATTTTCGCTGCCGCCATCTTGGATTTTAATGTTGACCAAATTCACGCTTTCGTCAACTCCTACCTCAAGCCGCGTTAAAGAACTTCGTTCCTAATTTTTTTTTTAATCAGTAACGATACTTATCTACTTTTATGTACCGACAATAGGTTAACTTTGTATATTTTGCAAAATGCCATCCACATAGAAAAAAATAAAATTATGTATTGTGACTTAGATTATAATCAAAATAATAAAATTTGTCTGTTTGGTTGTTTGTTTGGTTGGCATAACACCATCCACATAGACTTCGAGGCATAATTCAAACCGACTACATTTTTATAAGAAATATAATAAATAGCGATGTACTTACACGTGAAAACTAATTCCAGCATTCTTTTTATGCAAATGTGATTTATTTATACACCACTTCACTGCACAAGAGGGCATTTTTAAATATTTAACACTCAAAAACCGGTAAATAACAGTCGACCGCCGCTGTTGCGGACTGCGGACGAACTAAAAGCTTTCGCGGCGCAATCGGTAAGCCCCGCCCACCGCGGCGCAATCTGCGTTGGGTCATTTTTTAGAGCTAGGAATGCTTCCATGTTTTTTTCCGTTCACTGGATAAAATTATCTGGCGTTGGAAAAATGTGCCATAAATCCTAAATCAAACATTACCTATTAGGTATCTAAAGTTGTTAGGTATTTATACACACATCAAAAGTGTCTAGGGATCAAGCATTTTTATGCGGATTTCTTGAGATTGAGATGTGGCTTTGTAATAAATTTATGATTTTATAAATTTATATGGATCCTTTTTGGTGCATTTCATAATTTGAATCAGGAACTGTGAATCAAATTCGAGTAAAAGATGAAAATCAGCTGTCAATATTTTTCCTTTAAAAACATACAACGCATTGAAGACATTATTAGTGCTACTGTTTCCCTACTACTGATTAAAACCAACGTTATTATGGAGCGGCGACGTCATTTAAGCAGGGAAGAAATGCTCAGAGCCGTGGGAATGATAGAAGCTGGTTCCCGGCAACGTACTGTGGCTTTAGCTCTGAATACAAGTCAGAGTGTTATCAGTCGACTTTGGACACGTTACCGAAGCACTGGTACCGTGGCTGAGCGCCATGGAGGACGGTATCGCTGCACCACACGGAGACAAGACCGATACATTCAAATCTTAACTCGAAGAGCTCCAACAATAACCGCCATGATGTTAGCCGTGAGGCTTCATCACTCTTCAGGGAACTTAATTAGCGACCAAACAGTCAGAAACCGCTTGCATGAAGTGAACCTTCATTCCCGAAGACCGCTACGGGTACCACCTATACCAATGCACAATCGTAGGATTCGATATCAATGGGCTCTTGAACACAGAAATTGGGCAGAAGAACAATGGCGTTTCGTGTGCTTTTCTGATGAGTCTCGTTTTGGTATGAGACCGGATACAAGACGTATACGACACTGGAGAACCCCTGGACGCCAACAGCGATTAAAATCCTGCCCGGAAGTCCATCCTTATAGTGGTGGAACCATCATGGTATGGGCGGGTATTTGGATCGGCGGAAGAACTGAGTTGATTTGGATCAGAGGCAACCTCAACGCTCAAATTTATGCTGAGACGATTGTATCAGACGTCATCGTTCCTCTACAAGTGCAAATCGGTCCCTTATTTCAGTTAATGCATGATAATGCACGACCGCACACCGCAAGAGTTGTAAGACAGACTCTCGCCGCAGCTAACATCAATGTCCTGCCCTGGCCTGCTCAGTCGCCAGACTTGAACCCGATTGAGCATGCATGGGATATGCTACAGAGAAGAGCTCTGCCGAATATGGAGGGTATCCAGTCGCAAGAAGACCTTTTTTTGTTGTTGCAACGAACATGGGCGGCCATTCCACAGCGTGATTTGGATGAACTCATTTTGAGTATGCCAAACCGATGTTCTTGTGTTGTTAGTGTTCGCGGTAGAAACACGGATTATTAATTGTTTAAGTTACCCAATAAAATTTTAGAGAAAACTGTTATTTCAGTCTTTTTTTCGAACTTTTGTGTTAGTGGTTCAAATGTCAAAAATCCCTTTATTAGGAAAATGGCAAATTTCTTTATTAATGCAAAGGTGACTTGGTTTATCGTTACTGTGACAAACGAAAACACTTTATTTGATGAATCCTTAAAGAAAATTTTAATTAATATCAATCAGGAGAAAAGTTATTGCAAAAATATATGTTGATCCCTAAAAGTAAGATTATTAATTCCAGTCAGTAAAATGACAAGTGCAACTGTCACTGATACAAAAAAGGGTGACCCGCTACAATAGTGATGTTCGGCAATCAATAGACTTAGACATTTAGTCATGCTTTATTTTATTAGGTATCAAAGCGTTTTTTTATGGTAAAAATTTAATACATACCGTATTAGATAATACGATTTTAGAAATATGTACATTACCAGCATATTAAAATTTCTCACTACAACATTATTACAAAAGCTGGGAAAAAAATGTATAAAGAGATTCAGAGGAATTAACACTAGAAAGTCGGGAAAATACAAGTAATTTTATACGTTTTTATTCATTACGGTTGCTATTGATTCCGACTCCGATTCTGAATCGGTATATTCAGAATCGGAATCGGAATCAGTTACATTGATAATGAATGAATCCACATATTCATCTATGATGTGGTCGAGTTGACACATTTTGTCTTCGACTTTTATGGCATGGTTGATGCACTGTCTCCAATTTTCAGGCGTCACTTCCTTCAGGCCTTCTTCAAATAATTTTTTTACGTCTTTTATTTTAAAAGTTTTATTGTTCCTGGCGACGTACCCCTTTGCTTGAGCCCAAACTAACTCTATTGGGTTGAGCTCACAGTGATAAGGGGGCAGACGCAGGATTGTGACACCGTATTCAGCGGCCAACTCTTCCACAGCATAACGTTCGTAATTAGATTTTTGTAATTTTACTATTTCTATTAATTGAGCCTTTATCATTGTAGGTTGATATTGAATTTGTTTTTCATCCAACCACTGAATAATATCAGCCTTCCGCCAGTTTGAAGTGGGGATACGCTCGACTTTTCTTGAATGGTACGGTGCGTTATCTAATACCAGCACCGCATTTGGCTTTAAATTTGGCAAAATGCTTTTAAGCCATTCCTCAAAACACTCCGAGTTCATTTCTTCATGATAGTCCATACTATTTTTCTTCGATTCAAATATAAGTAAACCGGCTTCTACAAAACCCTCATCACTGCCTATATGTGAAATTATTAGGCGTCGACCTTTGCCGGTTGGGCCCTTTAGGCCTGTAGTCAAACCTTTAGAAAACGCTTGTTTGGAAGATTCTATTGTTGTATCCACCCAAACTTTACCAGTTGTATGACCTGTTAATATACAAAATTCATATAAATAATATAATACTGACACAAATACATTTTGAAACTGAAAAACTATTCACTAAATACAGTTGTAAATAAAAATATTCAATTACCTTCATTAATCCAGGTCTCATCTTGATAGTAAATTACTTTTCCTTGTCTTCGATATTCTTTGATTGTCGTCAAGTACCGTCTACGCCACAGAATTAAGTCTTGACGGTCTGTCAAGCAGCTGCGTCGTTTGCGACTGGCATATTTAAATTTTAAATGTTTTAAAACTGCTCGCATGGTACTCTTTGACATATTTGGTAGGTCAGGGTCATCATTTACAACCTGATGAACCTGTAAAATATTACAAGTATTTAATTTTTGTAAACTACAGCGAGACAATGACAATGTGTGTTAATTATTATTATGTATAATGTGCAATTATGTATTTTGTATTGTATTATAATTTTATAAATTTACATACCTTGGCAATAGTTGGAGGGTCCTTCGCATAAAAGAATTGGTGAACTTTACGACGTATCGCCGAAAAGTCAAAATCATCAATTTTATCTTTGAATGTCAGTTTGGGTCCGGATTTTTTCTGATTTGATAACTGAACGTTCTCCTTTTGTTCTTTCAGTATCCGATACACAGATCTAGTCGAAATTCCCAAAATTTCAGATACTGTCTTCACACACTCATCTTTCTTTGGAACATCAAAAGCTTTTGCTGCATTTTGATTCCATACATAATTATATGCATTGAGAACCATTTGTTTCTCACTCACAACAAATGATCGACGCTTTCTTTTTGGAGGGAGACATCCCTCTTTAGAGGTGGACGGTTGGGGATCCATCTCAAACACAAACGTAACAAAACTCAACAAAAAAATAACAAGTTAACAAGTAAGAAATAAACAAGAAATTGCAGAGGACACTAAACACTTCTGACACCGTCGGAATTCGGGAGCAGAATGAAAAAAAAATGGCGTCCATAGCGTGACAAGTGATGACCATAGTTCTTCCAATAACCAAAAACAAATAATATAAGAGTATTTTACGTAATATTTAATTACCTACCGTGTATGTCTTCTGTTTAATTACCATAAATTACATATTTTTATTTTTAAAAAGGCAATTTGACATTGAATAAAAAAAAAAGAAACTCGACTAACTTTTGATTGTAAAAATTCGATTCTACCACATCACTATTTATTTGGGACTAAAAACCTGCAACACTGGAAATGTCATTTTACTGACTGGAATTAATAATTTTAGTTTAGACACTTTTGATGTGTGTATTAGTGCGTTCAAACAAACAAACTCTTCAGCTTTATTATTAGTAAAGATATATATGTACATGTATGTTTAAGACAGTCTGTATTCACGTATATAGCGCCATTTATGCCTACCTTAATGTAACCGTGAGTGAAGCAAGAAGCACCTGGCGCTATCCTCGCTTATTACAGTTAATTAAGAACATGGTGTAGGTATACCTATAGTATATCTTCGTATATTTTCTCTGTTGTTCATAATTTTGTTAATTTACGTCGCTGCAAATAATTTTGCGCTGTTTCGGTGATGTTGTTCCGATTTGTGAATCCGACAAGCAATCTGTTTTAATTTCGGAACTGATCCCTAGACACTTTTGATGTGTGTATTTAACTAAAGACCTACCATTTCAGAAGGTAAATATTCAAATAAAACATTTTATAAATAACTCGTAGGAATCGTAGCAGTTGTAGCTGACCTGTCGGTATTCGGGGTTAGGTTGAATGTGGATGAAAAACCTTTCCCACTTCGGATTCAAAAGTATTCGGAATGAATGTGTACCTCAAAGAGAAAATCTCCAAGTTACTTGTGTGTAAGCTTTTAGTGGAGCTGGGAGGATGAATGGATTTATTGAATCGATACCGAATGTGACGTTATTTTTAGCGCCAAAAGAATCCTAGGTACCTATCGGGTACATGTCTGCCTATCAAGACTTTTAGCTAGTGCACTTACCTACTTGGATTCATTATTATGGGATTTCTCCAGTTTCACTTAGATTTTGAATTAGGATGAATTAATTTACAGAGTACTGCATTGTTGGTCTAGAGGCCGCAAGCGCTTCCGCTTAGCTGTTAGCATGAGGTTCGATCCCCAGGCCGGGCACTTGTTATTGGGTTTTTTCCACTAGGAATTTCTGAGTAGCAGCGCTCACGTCCCAGCCGCCGTGGTAGCCTGCTGGGGCAGCGGGATTGTCCGCAAGGGTTACCGCTACCCCGGAACATAAAGGGCTAAGGAAGGAACACGGGCGGGTTTTAGTCAGTAAGAGTCTCACATTCCCTTCTGCTCCACCCAGAGTGGGAGGGGTCATTTGATGATTTCCCATCCTCAATAAAAAAAAGGTCTGTTTTAGTTACGAGTGCTGGTAATGACAAATGACGTAAAAAGTCAGGTTTGTGGTTTGAGTTATATTTTTCAAGTAGGTAAGTAGTTACTCATGGGCAAATTCCATAATAAGTAATTTTTCAAATGAATAATCAATTTTATAATACCTAGGTACCTATTTCAATATCGCTTCGTTTACCTACTGAGGGGCTTTTGGCTCATGGCCGCACGAGTTGCGCGGTTGGTTTCTGGATGAGTAATCATCAAAGAGTACTTTGTATAAACTGTAATCATCCATTACATATCGAAACCCGTCCGTGCCTCGTAAAGCACGTTAATCCGTTGGTCCCGGCTGTCATTCGTAGATCTTTGACAGCCGTGACGGGTAGTCAGAAGCACAAAAGTCTGACAATCAGTCTTAGCAAGGGTTATTATAATACCCAGTAACTGGGTTGTGGCGGTTAAAAAGGCAGTCGTTCCATGTAAAATACTTGTACGTAGCTGCATCCTGTTAGGCCGGAAGCCGACCCCACAGTTGGGAAATAGCAGATTGACTGCTTTTGTCCATCTACTTAGGTAAATAGGTAGGTAAGGTTAGTGAATAATAATATACAGGGTGGAATCGAAGTCATGGGCATTATTTTAACCTAAGGCACTACTCACGATACTGATTGCATTAGGGCTATTAATACGCAAATCAAAAATATTATTAATGCAAGTAAGGAAAACCTTAAAAATGTAGTAAGTCAAATTGCACAAGGCTTATTATTGCAAATAAACACTTAAAGTAATTAAAACAAAATACTTCGTTAACGCCAATAATTGTTGAAATATCAAAATCTTAAAGCGCAGTACAGCGCAAAGCGAAATGTAAACAAACATCACCTGCGCGCGCGCGGGTTTTTCCTTACAAGTAATAATAACAATGGGCTACAAGACATTCCGTCCGGCGGGATTCCCTGAACTCTCTCCGTCCCACTCCCTCACTCGCAAAAATACGAATATCACCCCCGCGCGGGGTATGCTTCCCGCCGCAACACGAAGTCACGAACCCGGAACCAGTGTCATAACGACTGCGCAGGTGCATTGACGCGTAATTGATTTATTGATCCCGTGACGTAATCGCCGTACTCGCCGCTCGCGGCATACGGTGCTTGGATTGCAGTGTATTAAGTGTTAGTGTAGTAGTTGTGTGTTGTGTGTGTGTTTGTGTACACGATGCCTCGACCGCGTAATGTGCAGGCTAGGTACACCAACCAACAATACCCACAAATGGTTGTAATTTACGATCGCGCAAGAAATTTAGTATGAACTCGTGAAATGTTCCATCGGCGCTACCCGAACGACCCTATTCCTTCACGGGGTCTCATTCCACCAGAACCACTCAGTTGGATTGGAACCTGTTGGATTTTTCGTCTTTTCACGTGCCAGCACATGCACAAGCTCGTGGAAGAGCACCCGTTTACCCTCTGTCACTTTACCGACAAATAAGGTTTTTTCAAAACAATCCACAAGCTAGGTACGTAAATGTTTTTTTTTAATGTATGTTAGTTGACGTAGTTTTGACCGTCCTAAGCCGGCAAAGTACGAAGGGAAAATTGGAATTTATTATGAATCAATTCATTGGCAACTTACGAATGTCACGTGAGTCGGGCGGGGTCAAAGAATTCACGCCCAATGACGCGCGTACGGCGTAGTGTACCTACGCATTTGCTATCGAGAAGCGCAACTAATTTGATACTTTGTATGACTTACTACATTTTAAGGTTTTCCATACTTGCATTAATAATATTTTTGATTTGCGTAATAGTAGCCCTAATGCAATTAGTATCATAAGTAGTACCTTAGGTTAAAATAATGCCCATGATATCAAATGCACCCTGTAGTTAGGAACATAAACGAAGCAATATGGGTATGTAAGGATCGTAGTAGGTGGCGGTCTGTAGTTTCTGCCGGTTCCCCTACCCCCATGAGAAAAAACACATAAAGTCTATTCAAACTTGTTTTAAATTAATATTATTTCAACAAATATCAACTTTATTTTAATCACATTTAAGTTGATTTCATTGAGTGACTAGCACTATTGAAAAAGTTATAAAAATGTTAGAAGTTGTAGCGTAAACTGAACTTTATGGTGTAGGATTTATAGTTATTTTTCCATAAACTCATATTTGTTTACATTTTTGGCAAATAAATCGCGAATGCAGATTACGTATGTTAGCCTACCGCTGCATCTTTCTAAGCAGAATAAGTGGCGTATAAAAGGTACATAGAAGGAGGGGAGGGAGGGGGTTATTAAATCAGTAGGTAAGTTCCACAGCTGCTGTGTCTTCCAAATCCTCGGTTCGTGATTTATTAGTTATGGGTTGACATTAGTGAAATATTCAGCCCATTTTGTAATACCTAACTATTTACCTAGGACGTCATATTGGCACAAATGTAACTGATGGCACACATTATATCCCAGTGCGGTTTCAATTTAACGTCCGGTGAACTGTGAATTCGAAAACCACTTCCTGATATCTGCGGATTTTAAGCGGAAATACCTACATCGTACAAAGTACTTAAAAAAAATTCATTGTACGATTTCAAAAAATTGGATTAAAAAAAATGTAACAAGATAAAAATTAAAAAATCAGTAGATAGAACATCCGGCATTTCGATTAAAACAAATGACTCTGAAAATGTTTACAAACGGTAGCGACGCTGTCACGCCGGCCGCCTCATTGTTTTCAGAATACATAATTGGATTTTTATTATTTTATTAAGTACTCCAATCCAGGCCTGACGCGTTAGGGCGGTTCCGCCCTACATCCGATCCGAAATAAAGATCCGACTTCAATCCGAATCGGGAATGTTCTAACATCTGTCGGATAGAGTTCGGATCCAGTGCGCAACCCCTCATACAAATAGAACTACGGTCACTTCGGACCGGTATTTCTCGGATTGGGATCGGATGTAGTGCGGAACCGCCCTTACTCTTCTATTTCAATTTATTTTATTCTGTTCAAAACAGTGTTGTTAAACAATATGCAATTGAACGTCATTTACAAATTTTCACTGGTAAACACTGAAAACAAAAAAAGCCAACATAAAAGGGTCGGTACAAAATACCTGTAACATAAATTAGGAAATAAAATTAGAATTACACGATCGACTAATACAGTTGTAAACTAAAAATCATTTAGACGCAAACAATTAATTTCCGTATGAAAATGTCCAAATAATTATGTTCACTACTTAGTCAATTTATTAAAACTTCTGCTCGCACGGATTTATGTTTATTATTTTAAATCGAAATTGATATCATATTGTAGAAGTGAAAAACTATTGCCAAGAATATTGATAGATATTCGTAGATTGTAATCGATTCGTTTCAACTAAATTGGCTACTCAGAGGCTTTTTGTCAGCTTTCATTTCAATCTTTCTTTGGCTTTGCAGTTTATTGTAAAGACAAAAACAATATGCATAGTAGAGACAAGAAATTACACTGTTAAGCGCACACGAATTTGTTTGAGTTAAATCGATGACATCTATTATAGTGTAGGTAGTGGTCCGTCAGACTCAAACGGCAATTTACAAGACAAGCTACAGATCCCGACAGTATTCTACTTCCCATAATCTGTTCAGTGTTTTCACAGTAGGAATAACTGAAGCAACTACAGTGGTGACACATGCTGTTGCAACTTTGTAATTTGTTATATTAGTAAAGTATTCTCTGTGTAAGTGCTCACTTCCACAGTCGCATAGCTTTGAGTTCGAGAGAGCCACACGTTGTAATAAAGTTACAGTTGCAACTCAAAAGTTACACAACACTTTGGGTTTATGTTTACACAGCTGATATTGTCTTCATTCGAGATTTAATTCAAATTACATAAAATAAAAATGTAGGTAAATACTTAACCCACTATATAATCAATTCGTCTAAGTACCTATCTATTTGGGTTTTACATACCTTTTTTTTTTTTGATGGTGGGAAATTCTCAAATAACTTCTCCCGCTCTGGGCGGAGCGGGAAGGCGTGTCAGACTTTTACTGACTAAAACTCACCCGTGTTCTTTCAGTTGCCTGTGCCAGGGGCCACGGTATCTCTCTCGAACAACCCGCGACCCTGGCAGGCATCGGCCCTAGCGGACCCCGTCAGTTGTTGCTGATATCTCTTTGAGGCGCACGTGGAACACAACGCGCCGTCGACCCGGGCCTGGTCCTTACCGGACGGCGAGCTGCCCATTGCTCGCCGTCCACAAGCCCGCGCCTACTGTGTCCGGGAATCGGCTGTCGATTCCCGACGCCCAGGGCGTCTCCTGCGGCGACTAGGGGCGTGAGGGCGCAGAGATTGCCTTTCCCTCACGCGCTCCGCCTCCTCCTTTGCGAGCATTACTGCTTCGCAGAAGGAGGTGACGGCTTCCCATGCACTCTCGCTCCGTACCATGGACGCGAGAGATCGCTGCCGCCTATCGCCGCCGTGAGGACGCGGCGGTGCTCTGCCCAAGCTGGGCAGACCTCCACCGTATGCTCCACCGTGTCCTTCGGGATTTCCACGCAATTGTGACACCCGGGCGTTTCCTCCCGCCTTATCCGGAACAGGAACCTCCCGAAGCAGCCGTGTCCGGAGAGGACGGCGTCATACGCGCGTTCCATGCGCCGCCGTGTGTCGACACCTGCATTTGCAGCGCGTATGTGCGCGAATACGCCACGTAAAAAACGCCATCTGCTCAGGCTCAAAGCGTCACTCTGGAAGTTGCTTTTCGTTTCCGTATTTTCAACCAAAGATCATACATAAATCTTTGTGCGAATATCTTCTAAGTTACATATATTTCTCTAGCAAAATCTTTCAGTAGGTAGGTAGAGGTACCTAAATAAAATTAAATTCAAATAGTTTCAGCTTGCCCAACATTTATGTTTAAACTAACAGAAGTCAAGGTAAAACCTATGCAATTCATTCATCGTTTTGTCCAACATATATAGATTCGAAATCTTTATAAAACTTGTAAATTATGCAGTAAAGTCAATTAAAGTGAAAAGAACTTAGTTTATATTTGCAGCTGGAAGGCTCTTTCGTATTGCAATGCCTTTATAAAGGAAGCGGGTTTCGAGTATACTTTTTCCCTTTTGTCGAATAAATAAATAGTGCAAGTTTGCCCTTTTCGGATTCACACAGGTTACGTCGCGTTGTAACCGATATTTTACAGTTTTTATTGGTAATTTCCATTTTATTTTATCTGAGTTTGGTTTTAACCGATTAAGGTTGGTTTTAGGTTAGTATATAATACTTTAACCTACCATATTATCAGAAACCACTTAAGTAGGAAGTAGTCCAAATTATTTTTTGCGTGCATGCAAAAAAAAAAAGTATGTAGGTAGTTTATCAGGCCACGACGAGCGCCGCGTGATTCAGTTTTGCTCGGTTGCCAAATGTGGTCATTCCCGACCAAATGGTCCATTAAACCAGCCCACTCGAGAGCCAACGAATGCTGCTTACATCAAAAATTTCACGCGCCCACAGATATTTATTGCTACTATTTAAGCAATTGTTGAAACAACATGTAAACTGAAGATTTTCAGCAATTGAAGCATGTGATGATTCATTGCTTTTCATAAAAACGTCTTGTAAAAAAACAGTCTATTCATGAAAAAAGACAATTGGTGGTATACTTACACATGTGAAATGTGGAAAACATTTTGTGGAATCTACTATGCGGAGGAAAACTAATTAATTCCGAGTCTTTGAGTGAATATTAAATGAGTACAAGAAGGTTTTCTGTTAACAGTTTGTAAATCTTTGCGGTGGGAATTTTATTTCGCTTCGCGGGCACTTGGCGTAAAGTCGTGTGGTGTGAGGGATCCGAGGCTTTGCCTTTCCTTCCTGTATGTATACTTTGAGATTTTAACTCAGTCCGGTCACCAGACTCACAAGATTTGTCGATGGTCATTGAAAAAGAGTTCTTAGCATATTCTGAACAGTTATTTTGAGCTGTGGCACAGAGAAATGTGTGTCATTTGCTCTAGTTTACATTGAAAAAACGGCTCGAAACGTAGAGCTTGAAGATTCTCTCTCGGCTTGACCCTTAGGTGTCTACGTTTTGAAGTCTTGTTCAGCGTTTAGATTTGATAAGAGACACTCCCAACACACGATTTTCGAGGATATACATAGTTCAAACTACATATTTATTTTAATTACAATTTTCGATTATCACGTCCCCGTAAGTTTACTTACGAAACACATAACAACGAATGCACGCTGAAAAAAAACTTAACGCTGTAGCCATGCGATCTAGAATAACCAAACCTCGAAAACCAAACGAAAATTCATCAAGTTCCTAATAAAAATCCAATTTTTTAATAAAAAGTACTGTATGTGCATGATAGTGCTGTATAACACGCGTTCTTACAATACGCATGCATACACATACACACACACTCGCACATAATTATGACATATTTTGTTTTTTTTTTTTCCAAACGTCTGATTTGGTTGATTGTTAAATTAATAGATAATAACTTTTTATTAATAAATTGGATTTTTAATAGGAACCCCCATTGATGTCTTTTCGTTTGGTTATTCGAGATCGCACGGCGGCGCTAAGTTTTGCGTGGTAGCGTGCAGTGTTTCGTATAGGTGAATTAGAGATTTGGTTATTCGAGATCGCATGACTACGGCGTTGTTTTTCGTGGTAGCGTGCATTCGTTGTTATTTGTTTCGTATTAGTAAACTTACGAGGACGTGATAATCGATGTTACACTTTTCTAAGTACCGTAATACACTCGTAAAGATGGTCACCCATCCTCAGACCAACCGCGGTAAGCGTAGCTTAACCTGATCGATCGATCTGTGCGGCAATTATTATTTAGCCACTGGCCCCTCCCGGGAACCGTTTAATATTTATAGATCTTTAAAAAGAGGTTTAAGTGCATGAAGTCAATTGATGGTGGCGCATCACAAAGAGCACGGATACATTGTTCTTGGGCTATAAATACGCTATTTGTAAGAACAGCATTCCCCCATAGCACAATTCCGAACCTAATGTTAGAAGTTACGTAACCATGATACGCTAAGAGGGCTGTTTTGAGGTTGGCTATTTTACAAAGTCTCCACAAGGCAAAAGCGAAACGATTAATCTTATTGACCTTTAGGCAGTTGTCCCACCGTCGGTGGTGAACGAGTAGCGAGTAGAACTAGCAACTGAAAACGAGTTGGCGAGCAGCGAACAGCGAGTGTGTAATTTCGATAGTTTTGTCGCTGGGCTATCAGCGTGTGTCCGAGTGTGACGGGCGTCTACTCGCGATCAGCACTCTTAAGTAGTAATGACCGCTAGTTGGTCTCTCGGCGTGAGCTCAGCCGATCGATTCTGTAAAAATCTCACCGTGATAACTTCGGTGAAGTGAGCGTGAAGTGAGCTATTAATAGGGGCAATCCCTAACATCAGGTGGAATGGCAGCTCACTTCACCTTAGTTTTCACGGTGAGATTTTTACAGAATAGCACTGCTGACCGCCAAGCGAGCTTCGCTGAGCGAGTATTATCTTTGATAACTCTTGTCGCTTTGCGACAAACCAGTGGAGCGAGTCTTCGCCGGTAGTGTGAACATTCAGCGATCAACTATTAATATGTGCATCTCTTTTGTTTACACGGAATATCTATCTATTGTACGTTTCTTAAGCGAGAAAATAGCCAATAGTCAGTCGCTTCCTCGCCGGCGGTGGGACATCTGCCTTAGGCAGTGAGGTTTCCATGTGCAGCCACTGTCCACTGTTATACCAAGAAAATGGCTTCGTAATCGTATGCTTCGTTAATTCTTTGATCGGAATAAGTGATCGTAAGGTCAGAAACAGATTTTCTATTATATATTTGAGAAGGAGGTTTTATCAATGTTAACATTTAGATTATTATCACATAGCCGTTTTATAATAGCATTAACGGTTTCATTAATTTTAGTATTATAATTAAGCATCTTATTCTCCGTAATAACCATCGTAATATCATCCGCAAACTGTAAGTAGAAATTATTAGTAACTTTATTGGTTTTATTGTAATGTATTTATGTAATTTAATCTTTAACAATAGCGTGGATATTATTTATATTTTTGTATAATATGTATTCTTAATTTCATTATGTATTAAGAGCATATTATGTGTGAGCTTGATAATGTGTATGCTGCGGTTACCTGTAATTGGGTGTGCATTACATGATAATGTAGGTACAGGTATACTGTACAAGTTTAAATTTTGTAGAAAATAATTGTAGGTAGGTAATGTATCTCGTTAGTGATCCTAAAATAGATAAATAATAAAATATAAAATAAAGTAGCTATCCTACTATAATTTTATAAATGTGAAAATTTTTATGTTTGTTACTCAATCACGTAAAAATGGCTGAACGGATTTGGATGAAAGGTGTTCGAACATTTTTCTATGGAAGATGGCATAGCCACCCGTCGCCATTTTGATTTTTTTTCAAAATCACTGCGCACCATAAAACAGGTAGGTATATATGGCGAGAGGACACTTAAACAAAAAAAAAAATTAACAATATGATGCCCTTAAGTGTCACGTTGCCGAGATATTTGGAGGTAAAGTCACCAAGTGAGAACAATGACAATCATTAAAAATTAATTAATCACGTGCTTGTATACAGTAACATAACATAATCAGCCTATAATGTTCGCACTGATGGGACACAGACCTCCTCTCTCTCTATGTTATGTTGTACGAGTATTCAAGTAATAGGTATTTCCCGACTTGATTTAACAATATATTATATAAATAAAACACAATTTTTTGAGAATGAGATAATGCGAGTGAGTAGGCAAGTTCTTAATAAAGTGGTTTTCACGTGCTCTTATTTTTACTTTCTTCCAATAAGTGCTTGAATTAAGCTGAGAAATATTATTTGAATATAATCTAATGCACAGGCACGAAATTAAATAATTAATTATAGTCAATGTTCGCACATGGCGACTTTACCTCCAAATATCTCGACGTGACACTTTAGGGCACCGTGTAGCAAACATTTTTTGTTTATTTAAGTATCCTCTACCCATATAATAATATATATAAAAGGATATATTATACCCGTTTAATCGCACGCCGCGATTTTGAAAATAAAAAAACAAAATGGTGGCCGGGTAGTTACTTATGCCACGAAGGTTCTATTCTCTTTGGCACACAGAGTTTTTATCTCGTTATTTCACGTTTACGTAGGATAATTTTCGACCTCCATGGGTGAAGCACTGGCAAAAGCTAGTAATAACAAAAGTTTGAGCTGTTATCGATATAAGTATATATTTGGATAGATAACTTTACCGTGACTAATGATAGGTTGTCTTATGCAAGAAAGGATCTCATAAACGTGTTCCGTATAAGGTGAAGTTTCAGGAGGCCTAACGTTCATAACTACTTTGATTGACTTGTGTCAGAATTTGTAATCATTGTCTGGTTCCGTAACTTTGGAGCTCTTAATGTATTGCTAAACTTTGTTTAATCAAAACTTGTGTAGTGTAGGTAGTTATTATTGCTACCTACTTGGATTTAATATAACTTAATCCCGGGGACTGTGACATTGACAAGTTTTTGAGTGGTTTTGCAGTTCTACTATCTATAATGCTAACTGCAATAAGTAAAAGAAAGTACACTGCTACAGATAACAAGGATATTTTCGCGTTCCAATGACGTTGTCAGGGGGCGTTGTTGGTTGACATTTGTGCAATTGTTTCGTGAAACGACACTTGACATGTAATCGTAGACAGAGAAACTAATAGACCCAGTGACGATTCCTTTCTCGCTTACACAAGAAAGAGTGCGAAAATTACGCTACAAATGCTTTAGACAGAGATACAAATATCCACTTTTTTGTCTCTTACCGTGTAACCGGTTGATTCAAGGTCAGCAATTCAAATTGCGAAACTAACTTTGACAGTTCGTGCTCTCATTGTGTTTGATGTTCAAGTTTTGCTTATTTTTATATTTTCTAACGATTATAATCTAGTGAGAAGACAGAGAAATTATCCGTATATCACATCGACGATTAAACAATGGTGCGTTGTCGTGTTATTTCATGTAAAAGCGACAGTGAGAAGAAAATTGCCGGTGTGTCTTTTCACGCGTAAGTACGACGGTTTTGTTCATAAATATAGTTTCTCAGTGATGATTTTATAAGCCATAGCATAACAGAACGACATGTCACGTTAAAACTCTGAAAATAATAGGATTTTGTCGAGTTTTTATCATTCATAACCTATAATAATTATCATGTAAGTGTTGCCAGCGTCAGCTAAAAAATGTCCCGAGTCTCTTTAAATACTATTGATTCGACAATGAAAATAAAAAAATATGGACTCCAATAATAGCATATAGTGTCTTTTAGGGGAAGCTTCGTTATCTATAAATATATTATTTTAATTTATTCTTTCTCCTATTTGTGATTGAATAAGATGTCATTCTTCCAATTCCAATTTTATAATAATGGCTCCATCGTTTTATCGATGATTCTGCCAATGTCAAGGTTGAAGGCAACAAAGTGTATTTGCTGAGGATGACCGGTTATATTATTCAATCACAAATAAGAGAAAGACATCTGTCATTACATTATGACTGAACTACCTGTGAGTATTAATAATATAGCTAAGTTTATCTTTAGTTTTCCAGACGATCCAGACCTACGTAAAAAATGGATCGAAGCAACTGGAAGAAAAGATTGGACTCCCACAAAATATTGTAAAATATGTAGCAATCATTTCCCAGAAAATTTACTAATAAAAAAGAAAAAGAAAACGGTTCTACATTCGGATGCAGTACCAAATGCGGTAAGAATTTACTATAACAAAATAATTTAGTTATGTTTTTCCCAAAGGGTTTTCATAATTTTATAATTTACCTTGCAGATACAAGTTGTTGAAAGCGATAACTCAACAATATCAAAGTCAGCGTCAGTGTCATTATTACAAGAGCCAGAGAAGTCCATCAAGGTATTCTTCTATTGACAATATTAATTGACATTCTTCTTGAATTCATAATATGAGTTCCGAGTCAATAGGTTAACATAGAAATTTATTTGGTCAACATTATTAATAATTTGATTGAATGTTTTAGATTTCAACACCTGAGGAGAGTGCTGATCCAGTACCATCCACATCTTCAAGTGCCAATTTTCTAGATGACCCAAAAACAAAAACCATCAGAAGAAAATTGCAGTTGCCGGAAGAGGAAGATGCCAAGAAAGAAAAAACTTAAAGCGGATTTAAAAAAAAAAACTGAGGCTGTTGCAAATCTTAGAAAAAAAATACGTGCTGTCCGGCAAACAAATAGGCGCCTAATGAAACGAAATGCTAAATTATCAGATATTATTTCGGAACTTAGAATGAAATCCTTGATATCATATGAAGACGCAGACATGTTAAGCACTATTGATAGCGGAAACAAAGATTTCCTTAAACGGTTTTTGGGTTTAGTTGGAAAAACTAAAAAATATTCTCCTTCATTGAGAAAGTTCGCATTATGTTTGCATTTTATTAGTCCACGTGCTTATTCTCACGTACGAGAACAATTTAATACTTGCCTTCCACACCCACAAACATTAGTTAGTTGGTATCGATCAGTAGATGGTAATCCCGGATTTACCAAAGAGGCATTGCATGCAATAAAGTTAAAAGTAAATGCATCCGGTAAAAATGTTCATGTGTACCTCTCTTTTGACGAAATGGCTATAAGGAAAGCCGTAACTTTGGAGGGCGTGGAATGTGTTGGCTTAGTTAATATTGGTGTCAATTTAGACGGCGATAATATAAGAATGGCCACCCAGGCTTTAGTTTTTATGGCAACAGCCTTAAACGAATCCTGGAAAATACCTGTAGGGTATTTTCTAATCGAAAGCGTAACTGCAGAACAGAAGGCACAGCTTGTTATTGACTGCATTAAGTTATTATATTCATGTAACGTAAATGTTATTTCAGTAACTTGTGATGGATGTCCATCCAATTTTGCGATGGCGAAAATATTAGGCTGCAAAATTGAATATGATGACGAAGTTGAACCTGTATTTAAAATTGATATGGACGGTGTTATTAAAGAATGTTGTTTTTTTCCTGATCCACCACACATGATGAAATTAATTAGAAATCTGCTGGGCAACAAAGCCGTATTAAAAACTACTGACGATAAAATAATAAAATGGTCATTTATTACATCTTTGCATGATTTGCAGGAACGAGAAGGTCTTCACTTAGCAAATAAATTAAGAAAAGCTCACATTAACTTTGTAAAACAGATAATGAAAGTGAAACTGGCAGTTCAAACATTTAGCAATTCAGTTGCTGATGCTATTGAATTTTGTGAGGAAATTGATTTAGAACAGTTCCAAGGATCATCACCTACCGTTGAATTTATTAGAAAAATAAACCATCTGTTCGATATCTTAAATAGCCGCAATATTAATGCCTATGGTTATAAAAAACCTCTTAATATGAAAAATTTTGAAAATATCAATGTGTTTTTAAATGATATGTTTAATTATTTAAATAGTCTTAAAATGGCGAATGGCCAAAATGTTATTCAAAGTAACAGGAAAGCGTGCATAATCGGACTTAGATGTTGCATTCGTGGTGTGCAATTTTTATATAATAGACTTGTCGCCAGCTCAGAGTTGATATTTTTACCTACTTATAAATTGAGTCAGGATCATTTAGAATCATTTTTTAGTGCAATTAGATCTAAAGGTGGATTTAATAATAATCCCTCAGCGCTTCAGTTTCGAGCTGCATACAAAAGGTTAGTCGTTCACGGAGAACTCAAACACATAGATACTGGAAATTGCACATCTCTTGAAAATATAAGCATTTTAACATATACCAACTCGCGTTATGAAAAATCAATAAATGCTACTTTACCCCTTTTGAGAAACTCCAGCGGTTTAGAATGCGAAACTGAAAATGATTATTTAACCATTGACACTGATCATGACTACCTTGCAGATCCTACGCGACTTACAGAATTCACTAAGCAGATAATTATATATATTTCAGGTTTTATTGTAACTAAAGTCGCAAAAATAGTGAAATGTGAAAATTGCTTGATGTGTATGATTAACACTGCCTCTAAAAACAATTATAAATTAATTCTAAAAAAAGATAAAGGTGGTCTGCATTATCCAGCCTCTGATGTAATCGCCGTTTGTGAAATTGCTGAAAAAGTATTTAAACAAAATTTAACACAATTGGGCAGTAAACTACTAGAACGAAATAATCTTATACTACAATTAATTAATCAATGTCTTCGTCAATGTATTGGAAAAGAGTTATTTAAAGAACACGGTGTTTCTTACGATCATTCTCCTCTAGATGATCATAAAATCCTTTTAATCAAAGCAATTACCATGAAATACTTTCAAATTCGAATTTACAAGTTTACAAAACAGCTATCAGAGCCCAAAGAAAAAGTAAGAAATGTGTTCACAAAATTAACATTGTTTCGCAATCAATAGTGTATTTTTTTTTAATAAATAAAAAGTCAAAATTAAAAATAATTTGGTTAAATCCTGAAAATAATTTACCCTATTCCAACTAACATTCCAAAAATAGGGGAATGCAGCTACTATGGCAACATTATACACACACATTGACAAACTATCTCTGTCTCGATCGCGGTTACGGAGTCCCTTCGTCTATTAGTTTCTCTGTCTACGCATGTAATCGAAAAACAGGATGGCGGCGTTAGTTCCGAATTTGAACTCGCGCTAAAATAACCATATATAACGGCTACATGACACCAGTCAGCGAAACACGACGTAGACACTTTTTTTTTTTTTTTTTGTGGATGGGAAATCATCCAATGACCCCTCCCGCTCTGGGTGGAGCAGAAGGGAGTGTCAGACTCTTACTGACTAAAACCCACCCGTGTTCCTTCCTTAGCCCTTTGTGTTCCGGGGTAGCGGTAACCCTTTCGGACAATCCCGCTGCCCCGGCAGGCTTCGGCCCTTTCGGGCCCCTTCCTTTATGCTGCTTGTGTGTGTTAGTTAGTTTTCAGTGTAAGTAAGTAATTATAATGCTTTATGTATTTATAGTATTTTTAAGTTATATTAATATTGTATTGTATGTGTTTTTATGGGCCTTGATGCCTGAAATAAATAGATAATAATAATAACCAACTAATCTATAGTAAAAGTGCGCAGTGCTGCACTTCACTACCCTATTTCAAGTTAAACAAATATTAACTTTATTTCAATGAGTATTAAATTGATTTTAGCACCATTGAAAAACTTATAAAAATGTTTGAAGTTGTAGCGTAAACTGAACTTCATTGTTTAGGAATTAAAGTTATTTTTCCATTAAATTATATTTGTTTACATTTTTTGCAAACAAATCGCGAGCGCAGATTAATCTAACTAGCCTATATTGTCTCACTGCAAGGCAAAGGTGTCGTTCTCCCTTTTCTACACAATCTTGTCTTTTGCCGGCCAGTCCTTTCGGTAGGCTAATAACGCGATATTTTAAACTCGTCTCTCCCGGAATGCCGAAAACTGGAAATTATTTGTTAATAACCATTAATGTCCCACTGCTGAACGAAGCCTCCCCCCTACCCTACTTATTTCCACCTCTCTCTGTCCAGAGCGGCCAAGAATCAATCTTTATTAAAGGAGCCTAGTCCATCCCTCCGTCTGAGCCTGTCCAGGATAGAAAATGGAAAGGCAATAGTTTATTATTGTCAAATGTCAATAGTTGTTGATCTGATACCTACCTAATAATATTGTAAATTGACCCAAAAGACACTCTAAGGGCAACAAATCAGTATTTACATCAACACTCTTTAACTACACATTTTTTTCAAGTTTCAACAGCTGAAGAAAGAGTCATCAGGGAAAAATAAAATGGCGATATTTAAGACTGGCAGCATTTAGCGCCATATGCTGCAATAGTCCGCGAGTCGAGTGGACAACGCCTGTCAAGCTTACTGCGATATTTCACACTCGGTTTCAGAATTTATTCCCTTATTATATTCAATTTTCTTTGAGACTTTTTCAGTTTTCCGTATGTTAAGTTCAGACTTTCTGTGTATTGAGAAGTGACTGTACTCTTAACTTTTACATAATTTAGGTTCATAGTTTTATGTTAAAATATTTTTAAAGTATTAGGTAAGTATTTATTAGATAGTGAATCAGGGCAAGATTGAAAAGTTTTTCTCTCTTCATTAATTTCATAGGAGAGAATTTCACATTTCCATACTATCGATATTACCTCAAATGGCTTATGGCAAATTCCACTGCCGAACTGATAATCCATAAATTTATCGAACATTGGCACGCCAACAGCTGATCAAACGCGGAAGTACAACAAGTATCTACATCTTCTTGTAAACAAACGTCGATTAATTAACGTAACGCAATCAACGGCAGCCATCTTCCGAGGAGTAAACAGAGGAAGCGGACCACATGTTTCTGAGGAAACTAACTCTCAGCTTCAGTTTAAGGTACTCGATTATGTCGCGAGTGATTAGGGTTGCCACCCGTAGAAAACAGGGTTGCAAACCGAAACAGATTTCGTCATTAAAATAATTATACAATTTCTGCTGTGGAGTTACCATGCCTTAGTTCAGTAGATTTAGATACCTACTAGAATTTATGCGTCTCTAATTTACAAATAGGTAAGGGTTTCAGTTCTTGAAACTGAAAAAAGATTCTTACCTATGTAGGCCTACGTCTAATTAATAACGTTAACCGTAGGCCCTCAGACAGATACCTGTATGAGATTTCGGAATAAGAAAAAAATAGTTATTACTAGCTGACCCGGCAGACTTCGTACTGCTTCAATCGATAAATAAAAGACAATTTATTGACTCTACATTTTATTTAGAAAACGTTTGTATGGGAAATAGAAAAGGGCTGTTTTTAGGGTTTTCCCGGGAATTATTCGATTTTTCTCACCTTTTAAACCTTCCCTAGACCTCCACGAACATTTCAAGACCAAGATAAGATAAATCCGTTCAGCCGTTCTCGAGTTTTAGCGAGACTAACGAACAGCAATTCATTTTTATATATATAGATTAATATTTTAAAAATATAATATTGTTTAAATCCTGATTTTATTCTAATTTTGTTTTTTGATTTAGGGCTGATTTTACCAAAGTGTGATAACTTTTATCCGTGGAATTAAATTGATGTCTGACAGTTCTATACCTACTCCATTTACAATAAGATTAGACATTTAAACAAACCTTTTTTACTGTCTGTTCAATCGATTTTGACTTCTATTCCGTAGGCATAAGGATGGCATTAAAAGCAGTAAACAGTTGTTATTGTAAGCACTTTTTTTGCTTTTAATGCCATCCTTATGCCTACGGAATAGAAGTCAAAATCGGTTGAACAAGCTGTAAAAAAGGTTTGTTTAAATGTCTAATCTTATTGTAAATGGAGTACCTATATATGGAAAAGCTGTCAAAAATTCAAAATTTATTCGCAGGATAAGACTTATTCTTGGTATAAAAATTTTCTAATTCTATTTTTAGTGCATAAATTAAATGTTTACCTACTATTAAACTTGGTTTGAAGTAATATAGTTTCATCACCTTTTGTTGCATAAAACTTGCATAATTCTAACCTAAATGTAAGAAGTCGCTGGCTTCTGAAACACCAATTAAGTACTCTAAACCTAGGTCTGGAGCCAGGGTCTAAAATTTTTCTGTAATCTGTTTTTCGGCAATAAAGAAATTTATTATTATTATTATTGATTAGGCATGTAATTCGCATGAAATTGAAAAAGTTGAATTATGGGTAATTTCCAGAATAACTGATTAATTTAAAACAACAACAGAAATGTTAGATAGATACTCATTTATCCGTTCATACTCTCGGTACCAAAAGAAATTCGTTATGAAAACCTATTAGCGTGTGAAGTGTAGCAAACAGCAATTGCTTTAACAGCACTTTTGCGAGCGTTGCAGCGCTGCAGCGTTGGCCGGCACGTTCGGATCAATTTAATTGCATGCTGTAGTACCCTGTGAAACGATTGGTTTGCAGCCTCCAGCCAGCATTCATCGCAGAGTTTTTAACAAGATGAACAAAGTTAAAAGCGATGCTTTTCCTCCGATAGCTTTTCAGACTTCGTGCTTTTTCTCCGATCTTTCAGACTGTAAGTAAAGTTTCATGTAGGCATGTGTTTGCATTTGTTTCTTTTACTTCATATTTACTTTCATTAGCGAAGGACATTATAATAATTCAAAGGAAATTAAATTTTATTAGTTACGTAAAATGTGTCTCACTTTATGTAAAATACTGGTATTCAGCTGCTGGTTAGACTGGAAGCCGACCCCAACATAGTTGGGAAAAGCTAGGCAGATGATCTTCTTCTTATCGTGTCGATAGCAATCTAAATGGAGTCGGCCCAGAATTCGGTTACCTGTTTGGCGCCATCACCAGCGTCCATCAGTTCCTGTAACGTGCAGCTGACAGGACACGCAGGACACGATACTAAATGTCCTATCGTTTGTGGTACAGCACCACATTTACACTCCAAGGCGGAGTCGTCTATGAATGATGCAGATGCAGATGATTATGACGTAAAATGTGTATAACTTAAAACCGCTATTAAACTCGCTCACCGAATTAAGATGATGCACAATTGCACATGGGTAGATATAGAAAAATAAGTCGAATTTACGAAAATTACATAATTGATGTTACAGACACAGTCTACCTATTCAACTATTTCATAAACACGTCGAAATTGACAGAAAACTTTCTCGTGTTAACCCTGCGTTTGAAAGGCTAACCCGGAACCCGGGGTAACGACGGCACATCTGTCGTCGACAGCGACAGATTGCGTTGCGCCCGACTGTCGGGCACGGCAGACGACTGCGCTGTCTGTATCGGGATCACGCTGTAAAGCTCTGGCAGATATTGCACTCCCTAGCTTTCTTGCGATCAACTTATGTAAATTCTTACGCATTTTGCCTGAGAATATTGCGTTTCTTTTTCCGGAATAAATAAATACGAGCATCAATAAAGCCTATGATTGTCTAACTCAATACTATACTGCTAAAGGCCGTTAAATAATATAGGACGGGTAAAAGCGCGGGTGCTGCGTAACATTATTTTCCTATTGACACTTATTGTTGTCGACAACAGTAAAAGCGATTATTTAAAAAAAAATTGAAGCGGGACTTGAAAGCTTCGATAGTTTTGGTATAGCGTTTTACAGCGTGATTGGTTAACACAGAGTTTTATATACCTAAGGTACCCAAATAAGGCTAGTGTTTAAAATTCTACCTATATTATTATTTCAGAATAAAATTTACATTCCATACATTGTCAGTTATCTATGTTAGTAACATTATTAATTACTAGCAGCGCCCCGCGGTTTCACCTGCATTAGTGTCGATCCCGTGGCAATATAGGGATAAAAAGTATCCCATGTGTTATTCTGATGTATAAGCTATATTACTGTAAAGTTTCATCAACATCCGTTCAGTAGTTTTTGCGTGAAAGAGTAACAAACATCCATCCATCCATCCTCACAAACTTTCGCATTTATAATATTATATAGTAGGAAGGATAGTAGGATAGTAGAAAGTAGGATTTATTCATTAATTATTATTACTTATTTACAAATTTACGCTATTTAATATTATAGAGGGCACCTCCTGAACCGTGGACGGTATTCCAGTGCCTCACAACCCGGCAATCAACCTCTAATCAATATTTAATGAAAATGTAAAAAAGTTAAAGTTCCGTTATTCTTTGCCCACCCACAATCACAGATTACTAACCACGATGTGAAACAGTGTCGACACTGTTTTCTTTTATCCCTTGATTAGCAAGGAAAATGAATCACCCTCAGGAAATCTGATGAAATATTCATTTCATTATTCAAAAGAAACACTTCCGTGTACCTAATAAAAGAAGAATTCTCTAGCTAGTCGGTCGGAATAAGTAGTGAATTCGTATTTTAATAAATATACCCTCCCCTCTAAATGATGACTAATGTTAAGATATTACTTATTTTAATTTGTTTATATATTAAACATTCTTTCTCTTAAATATTAATGTATAATTTTCAATTTACTTAAATGTAATTCTTTAATGTGATTAATAATTTTTAATTTAGTTTAAGTCATTTGATTCAAAATTGATTGAATAAAATAATAATAAAGCAAAAAAAAATGTGTAGGTACTAAGCGTCCAGGTTACAGGTTTATTCCTAGTTCAGGCATAATCCAATTATTTTTTACTTAAATATTTATTTAAATCAATTATTTCAATAAAAAAATTCAATATAGACCGACGGGAAGAAAGACGGCGGGAACAGCACAGGTACACTTTTTCACACTTTTCATGTAATATTTCAGTAGATGACATCGAGAAGAAACCGCTCCTGCATGTAGATTCAACTAAGGTGCTTGGAATATTCAGCTACGAATCAGTTAATAAGTAAGTATGTTTTCATAAAATAGCCTTCTTATAATCAAGAATTTCCCAGAAATTGATTCCGACATTTTGCTGTTATGTGTTTTAAAGGACATCGTCGATTTCCAGCGTTTAAATGGTAGAGTTGTATGTACAGCATTATTGTCAGGTACAAAAGTTATGGAATAATGTATTTTAAATTACTTTAGGGAACTATAAAGGCAGAATATTGATGTCAGAAATTAATAATCAATCTTATTCAAAATAACCAACTCAGACGGATTACTTACAGTAAACACAGCTGATTTGCATACTGTTTCTGACACGCTGTCGAAATGGCTCATCATTTCAGTAAACGCCTGCCATCCAAGTGTATAGCGGAATATTTTCGTCTATAAATAGAAGGCGACACTTACTTGTTTATACTTTGTCTTGGAAATGTTTACAAAATACTGTCGACAATAGTGATTCAGTCCTCTAAATATTTGTGGAAAAAAAAATGTCGTCTGTGACATAATGTTTTAAAGATTTTAGATCGAAAGTAAAAATCTTTTAAAAGCTTTTTATTTATACTAAATCCTTTGCCATCACTCGTGCAGCGTGTGCAGTAATTTTCGGACACAGTTTCAAAAGCATGCGTCAGATTGCTGTGGGCAGCCTAATCCCACTTCACCAATAGGTAATACCACATACACCAATCCGATTCGATCCACTATTCACATCATAAATGTGTGATTGCATACTAAATCAAACCGTTTGAACGACCGATAGCTGCCATTTTCAACGCAGCGCTAGCTTTGTTTGTTGAAGCAGGCATGAACCACTTGCCATTTGTTTGCTAAACCATTCGAAACAAACATGGGAGAAAAAAGTAAGAGCACTGGCTTGTACTGGGTTAAATGGTAAAGCTTCGAGTAATTAATAATACCTACATATTTCTTAAATGTGTAAATCACTCTTGGGACTTACATTACTGGCGAGTTGTGGTGTGGTATACGGGCTAAACCTTTGTCTAAGCCTTCGGAGACTAAGTAGGCATGATGAGGTGTTATGTTTAATCAGTTATGATCAGTTTAAAAGTAATTTTTTATCTAAAAAAAAAAGTTAAAAAGTAAGAAAAAAAAAAAAGAAAAAAAAAAGTTAAATTACTTTTAAGTTTAAAAGTAATTTTTTATCTTTATTATCTAAGAATTTCAGCCGTTATATAACCTTGTGATTCAAAGTTTTGCTCAAGCAAGAAAATTGAATTACAAAAGCCCTGTGTAAGGTAACGTTTTAATTTACATTTAAAGCACTTCGCTCCCAGTCTTGGTCGTCGAGGGTACTTCTTAATATCAGGTAGATAGGCTAGGTAAACCGAGGCTCCTTTATATAAAGCTATTCGTTTTTACTATACGCCACAGTATTACAAAGTAAAATAATCAAATGCGAGGTAAAGGTTGCCGTTTTATAGTAGCCGGCGACACAATCGGACGTTGAGAGCCCTTGTGCCCGGTTTTTACACTAAAATTGCCGAAAGTATTTTTGACGTAGGACGAAGGATTATCCTACGGATGTCAGTCACAAAAGGTTTTTGATTTTTTATCATGTATGAATGTGAAATATCACGTTCATCGATATTCGACTTCTCGAATACAGCCCCTGGATTAATTCTACAAACAAAATACCTACTAATACAAATAAGTATCTACTTAACATTTTTGGTTGCATTTTGTAAACGTTTCACAAAGAGTTTCATTCGCTTTGAAGGATCATGTTAGGATTAGATGCATGGAGAATTTGAGTTTCGATAACAACTCAGTGTCAGTGGTGGCAACTGTTGAAACACAGGTTCGTGTTTCTAAACTATCATTGTGAACTGCACATTGGACTCCCAAAGGTGATTTATTCAACCTGTATGGATGGATAGCAGCGAACAATTGATCCATTGCATGTTTTTGTTTGTTTCCCAAATAAGAAACGGGATAGACTGTGCTAAAATCTATACATGAAACGCCTAGAAATATACATTTGGTTCTAGAAACACTAGAGTCCTCTTCAACCTAGCCTTTAGCCAATTAGTTAGAGCCGGGTTCGGGCTTCCAATATCTAAACGGCTTCATGCCCAAAGCTTATTGTCAGAATCTGAGTCGCTTTGACTGCGAAACAGTGAGTGGCAAAGGCAATTGAAGTTTGGTCATAATTATAATGTATTAATATTATATACTCGATAACGGTTGTGAGGGCGCTTGAAAACAGAAACATCAAGCGTGTTTTCTTCCGAAGAGTTAGGCATAGGTAGGGTGTTTTAGTTTCATGTCATAAGGGGCAATTCCATTGCCATTAACCACGCACAAATCAAGATTCCGGTATACTATTCAATGTTATTCATAGTATCAGCTCAAACACCAAACTACAAGAATAAATTGAAAGCAAACTGTTCGAACGTCAATTAACACAAAAGTTTGCGATGTTCTTATAATTTGTTCAGCGCTGAAGTTGCACAGTTTTGTCCTCTGAAAGTGTATCGGGACGGCTGAAAGTTTCAGTACAAGTGTAACATTTGCTACGAAGTGCACTTTAAAGTTTGTTACGAGCCACAGACGTCTAGCGAGGTCGATTGGAGTTCTGTAATGAGGGTCTAGACGAATGACGCAGATCGCAGTTGGAGCCAAGTGCTTGCATACTTGCAGCTTAATAAAGTAAAAAAGATGGAATTATAAATGAGATAGTTATGAAGTTTGTTAAAAATCTTTGGTTAATTAACACATTATACATAAGTACAGTGTCGTTGGCACACTAAGTATATGAAAACCTAGATCTTTTAAAGATAGAGAGAAAGGGACCTAAATTGCTGTATGTAACCTTGCTTAAAAACACATCTTCACAAACTGAAATAATAAGTTAAAAACACTTATCTACCAATAAACCCTCTTCCACCTCTTACTGTGTCTTCTCTTTAAAAATAAATTCAAAATAATTTTTAGTGTTTCCCGTAAACGCTAAGACTTTCCATCGGAAAATTCTGAAAACGCAAGATTCTGAAAATAGCAAGCTGAAGTTCAGATCTTTTCCACTAAACTTTAATACTCCCGGAGGATGAGGTTACATACGTAATTTTCTTTGAAATGGAATTATTTTATGCAAATGGCGTACAACTTATGGGAGGTATGTGTCTGTCGAGCACATAAAGATTTAATGTTTACTTCATGCCTTGTTTGAACGTGTCTATGGTTCAATAACCTAATATTAGAGTAAGTAATGTCATTAAGTGCGTATACTTGCTATTAAGTGTAATTCGATCGACTTTTGAGAATTCATTAAATAATTTTATATGCAGTAATTTTCAAATCAGAGAAAAACAGCGGTTTTGTCGTGGCAGTTTACTGAATTTTACTCGTGATGTAATTAAATTCATGTATAATGGTACAATTAAGTACACTGCTCGCTTGGAGTGCAGATAAATAGCTATGCAACTGATTGTGTTTATGGTTAAACCAGAAAATAAAATATAAAGCAACTCTTAGTACCTAGGTACCGTACCTACTTAGGTATAATTCTTATGCAGTTTCTTTAGAACTTCAGCTTATATTCTCTTCTTTATACGCCCGGCCCAGCGGGGCTTAAAAATAAACAGTCTAGCATGCTTATTGCCTAGTCTAGAACAGTTTCTTTGTCCTATTAGATAAGCTAACAGGGAGGTATTGTGTTAGTAGTTACTAGGTATCTATGTTATAGTGATAATGAAAATCCTGGCGCTAGTAATTACGTCCGTGACTTAGCGAGTCATGATTAATGTACTAACTTCTGAACTGATGAGAGATTTAGTTTGGCTACACGTTCTAGTAGTACCTACGCATAATTATAATGTACTAGCAGCGCCCCGCGGTTTCACCCGCATAAGTGTCGATGCCGTGGGAATATCGGGATAAAAAGTATTCTATGTGTTATTCTGATGTATAAGCTATATTACTGTAAAGTTTCATCCAAATCCGTTCAGTAGTTTTTGCGTGAAAGAGTAACAAACATCCATCCTCACAAACTTTCGCATTTATAATATTAAGTAGGATAAGTAGGATTACTAGCTGCGCCCCGCGGTTTCACCCGCGTAAGTTTCGATCCCGTGGGAATATTGGGATAAAAAGTATCCTATGTGTTATTCTGATGTATAAGCTATACTGTAAAGTTTCATCAAAATCCGTTCTGTAGTTTTTGCGTGAAAGAGTAACAAACATCCATCCATCCATCCTCACAAACTTTCGCATTTATAATATTAGTAGGATATAGTAGGATTAGTAGATTCTTAATGACATGTTAATTTAGGGAGAAACTGAGAACAATGTTTGTTTAGGGTAATTTATCTAACAGACGAAAAGAATAACTTCTGTTCTACTTATAGATACAAAAGATAAAAAATGGCCTAATAAGTAATAAGTTAGTATTTTTTTAAATAAAAAGAAAATTGTATTGTATTATCCATCCAAAGTAGCTTTTGGCTCTAAGACCGCCCATTGTGTCACCCTATGTATTTCTACATTTATATCTGTAATTCACATGGAAGTGCAGGTAAAGCAGGCGTTAAAGCATATGAAAATCTTCCGTAGTAAAAAAAGCTACATTGTTATAAGCACTATCATTTGCTAGACGAAATGTTGATACTGCCTGAAAGATTAGTTCAGCGAGTAAAAGAAACTGAACACAAGCTTCTATTCGGGATTTCATTAAAGGTTGTCAGGAGCTGACGAAATTGATGAGGATAGATAATTATTTCACGATTCTGTCGGAAAACACAGCCGTCAATACTAATTCATTTGATTATTGTATTAATATCGTTATCGATAAATATCGTTTGCAGTAATGGTTTTTAATTAAAAGCACCTGATTTTAAACTATAATCCTCTTATTATGAGTGCCGTATTGCTCGATTATTGCGATTAAAATTACGTACTTAGATATGTATTTCGATTTGTTATTTCTGGAGTGTGGAGTAGCCTGATAAATGGATACGAGACCTTTCCTTTGGTACTTAAACAACTGCTTAGCTCATTGGTTCCCATCGTTTAATTAAATAACTTATGACCTGAAAATCATTCTATAGCTATCCCATTTTGATTAAGATAGATTCTTTGGTTGGTGGAGGTGTATTGCTAGAGATTGAAACCCATTCCCTGTCCCATGAACCAGATATGGTTCAGGTTGATTATTTAACTATTGTGTCTACTTTGTGGAAGGTGAAAGAGTTAAAAATATAAACTGTACGGTGGCTGGTATAGTCGGTTATAGCAATGAGCTGACCCACCATTGCAATGAAACAGCTTATACTGGGTGTAATTTTAATCACCGGTATCTTCTAAGGGATCATTGTACTCATCATTATGAACAACTTTTACTATGAGACCAAGCCTCATCATCATTCTCCTGCCCTTATCCCAATTTATTTGTGGTCGGCGCAACATGTATTTTTCTTCCATACTTCTCTATTTGTCGTCATCTCAGTAGTCACGCCCTTTCTAAACATATCATCATTCACACAGTCCATCCATCGTTGTGGGACCAAACCTATAATCGCGAAAAAAAATCCATACATTTTGACGAATTATACGAACATAAATGTAGGGAATAGCTGATTTTTTTTTCACTATTTCAGGTTTGGTCCGATAGTAAAAGTTGTTCATAATGATGAGTACAATGACCCATTAAGAAGATAAGGGTGATTAAAATTAAACCCTGTATTTTTTTTTGATTACCAACGAAAAATTTCTGTCTAGAATCATGTGCCGAATTCATGGTTACAATTTGCGCGTCGAGGTCCTAGCCACCAATATTGCAGAAAGAGCAACAAAGAATATCTTTACTTGAACGAAGGAGAAACATTCAACGCTACGAGACTGAAAGGCTTATCCGGATAAAGCGTATTCATCTCATTAAAAGCACGACCTTTTGAGAGAGTTTCCATGTTTCAAAGCTGTATGCTAAAGGTGCTTTTACACACCAACTTAAATAGCTAAATTCTGAATGCCTACATCTAGCAATTCGTGCTAAATACATATATCGTCAAACTGCAGATGGAACAACCAAATAAACTAAGCAATACATGTCAATAGCAATATCTACAGGATTGGTGGAGCAATTCGAAGTAATATTACTGAAACAATAGTAAAAAATGTAGCATTTGTGAGGAATTAAGTGAGATTGCTTCAATACTAATCGATCAAATTAGCAGTCGGTACTGTAGAGTCTATCTGTGTAGCCTAACTTTATATAGTGCAGGCTGGCTATAATTTAGCGCGGGTTTCATTCGAACATTCAAGCAGGTCTCAAATATGTTATTTAAATGTTTGTTTAGATAAGTCAGTGCTAGCTTAGATAGGAATAAACCTAACGTTGTTTATCAATATACATTTAAATCGGTGTTTAATTTACTTTAAGGGGCTCTTCAATGCAGCGGGATTGTCCGAAAGGGTTACCGCTACCCCGGAACACAAAGGGCTAAGGAAGGAACACGGGTGGGTTTTAGTCAGTAAGAGTCTGACACTCCCTTCTGCTCCACCCAGAGCGGGAGGGGTCATTGGATGATTTCCCATCCACAAAAAAAAAAAAAAAAAAAAAGGGGCTCTTCAAGTCCCTTATAGTATTGTGGAATGGAGTAGTATTGTAGAGCAATTAATTCCACCATTTCTGCCAAAAGTAGCCTAGTAGGTAATAATTGCTGGAAAATCGCCCATGTAAGCACAGCTTAAGGAACGTTTTAGTCTACATTTTTGAAGGCGCTCTTAAATATATCACAAAGGGTCAGTTTGCTGTTCTGGTACCGGGGTAAAGCCAGGATCCTTCCGGTATTCGACTGCTAGATTTGTGATACTGACCTGTTCTAGTCGCTCGCTATCTGAAATACAATAAAGAATAATGTTATTTGAAATATTTTGATATTGAAATAGTTTTTAGTTGAATATTATTAGTCGAGGAGTGTGAAGATACTTCAGATTCTGATATTTTAAAATTTTAGATTACCTGTCGAAGTATTATATATATATCGGTTAGAAATTACGCTGGATTGAACTTAATTCAAAATGTAACTTCGTAAGTGGGGACCATTTTACCAAAAGATCGTCAAAATGACATTCAATGTAAGTATCTTATAAATAACTTAGGTCAATAAAAGCCTATATCTATAATACATATACTAATAATAAAGCTGAAGAGTTTGTTTATTTGAACGCGCTAATCTCTGAATCTACCTGTGGGATTAGAAAAAAATATTTTTGCATTTGATAGCCCAATTCTTGAGAAAGGCTATAGGCAACATAACATCACGCTACAGCCCTTAGCAGCCGAACAAAAAGAAAACCAGTCAGAGAGAACGCTAACTGAAAACGAAATAATAGCGACGGGGGCCGTGAGGGTTTTATAAAAATGTGATGCTTATATTTTAGTATATTGTTTATCTTACGACTTCCCCGCGAACGAAGTCGCGGGCAGAAGCTAGTTCCGTTATATTTTAGGTAGGTAGGTACTACCGAGCCTTTGACACGTTTAATATACATTGTTTCTATAATCTACATACTTCATAGCCTTGTCACTCTCTTGTTAGTTGTTACGCAAAAATGTATTGTATGTCGTATCCAGAAAAAAAGGTATACCTACTTCGAACTACCCGGGCGTTGACACATCCAAAAAGAGAATGTCTCAAAGTCTGTGCAAATTTTTTCCCAAATTCGATGTGCAATAGGTATTTTATTTAAGCCAAAGGTATAAACATCCAGCTTTACCAAAGGGACATTAATTCGTACGCTTTATACATATATTATTAGGCACTTTAATGTTGAAATTCCCTTTGAAAAAGTCAAACAAAATTATATTTCAATTTGGCATCATCAGGTAATTACACTTCTTTCATGTTTATTTCTGTCAGTTGTTTTTAATAATTAATATCATATTAATCCTCGTTGAGCTTAATATAGACAGACGCTTATAACTCTGTGTTTATCTTGCCATGTAATTTTTTGTAATTAATTATTATTTCGAGATGAGCGTTCATTTAACAATTTTCTAATGGCAAGGAGGGTGCCATATTTCAAATCCTTGATTCAATTGTAATTAAGTTAAATAAATAAAAATATTAATATCTTTTATTGCGGATCACATATAAAGAGATACACACAGGGGCCCGTGGCTAAATAATAACAGCCACACAGGTCGATCGATCAGGTTAAGCTACGCTTGCCGCGGTTGGTCTGTGGATGGGTGACCATCTTTACATTCCGAGACCCCTCCGTGCCTCGGAATGCACGTTAAGCCGTTGGTCCCGGCTGTCATTCGTGGATCTTTGACAGTCGTTACGGGTAGTTAGAAGCCCGAAAGTCTGACAACCAGTCTTATCAAGGGGTATCGTATTACCCAGTAACTGGGTTGTGGAGGTCAGATAGGCAGTCGCTCTATGTAAAATACTGGTATTCAGCTGCATCCGGTTAGACTGGAAAATACCCCAACATAGTTGTGAAAAGGCTAGGCAGATGATGATATAAAGATACACACAATCCATATAGAATTAGTAACAACAAATTAAAAACTATGTTAGTAAAAACTTACAAACTAACCTAACAACAACTAATAACTACGTGGCTCAACACATGTTGGCACGTGCCTCTGAACCCAGTGCCTCATAAAGGGGCTGTCTACCTTGTCAACCAATGTCTTCAGGGTGCTGTTGGGGCAGACAACATTTAAGTTAAGACAGTACTTCTTCTTCTTAGCGCGTCGATAGCAATCTGAATCGGCTCAGAATTCGGCTACTTGTTTGGCGCAATCACCAAAGACTATCAGTTCCAGTTTGACAAGACAGTACTTAGCATTCAGAAATTTAGCCTAAAAATGTTGTTTATTTTATTGTGTAATAGGAATAATCTGATTAATTTACGTTTAGTTCAGGGAATATTCATCATCAGCCTACAGCAGTCCACTGCTGGACATAGGCCTCTCGTATTGATGTTCAGTTAATATTACCTACCACTATATTAGGAAGGTACGTAAACCTCTAAAATAAAAAAAAAAAACAAAAATCATTTATTCAAACTAGGCTGAGAATCAGCACTTTTCGAACGTCAAAATTACAAAAGACAGTCCCCGCAAAACGCCCGCCCTGTCTTCCCTTACATATTGAAACAATAAACCTCGTTGTCCTCTTCCGTTCAACGACCGTTTTGCAGAGAGAACATAACAACAGGGCGGGTCTGAACTAAGCCTTGAGATTTCACTTCATCCCCAAAATCCCGCCTTCTCTGTGTCTGGCGTTTGTTGGGTTGGAACTTAACAATGAATTTATCATACGTAACATAATATCGCGTCTTTATACCCCAAAGCTTTAGGCAGATGTGTACCTATGTGTAACTACATTTCCCCATAGGAAATGCGGTCGGAAGACTTTTGAAAAAGCCTAAGTAAAAAGTCATAATTCGAGGATTGGCTCTAGCCTATTTCCTCCTCCAATATTAAGCCAATTTAAAAGATATTTCATAAACTGAATAAGAGGGGTATATACTGTGTCCGTATGTTTTTTCATTAATAGTTGTCAAATTTGTCTGTTGACAGCGGTATAAATAGGCATTTTTTTAGGGTTCTAGTGCTTATAAAAATAACGTATCATCAAAAAGGAAAACATATGGACATACAAGTAGTTCATATTTATTATTCTGTAAAAAATCATTGCTTTATGATCATTTCAGGGAGAAAAGACCACCCACATTTCCCCTTAAGTCCGATGTAATAGGGGCCCGTGTATTACTTTTACTAACCAGGACACTACAAATCAAGACTGCGGGTTGCTATTAAGGAATTACTGATGGATAAACTCAACACTTAGCCTGTCCGCCTCTCTATGAGAGGAAGCGGGCTGTAATCCACCTCGCGAGACCAGCGCATTTTCCTTTAAAAATAATAACCTATACTCCATTTACAATAAGATTAGACATTTAAACAAACCTTTTTTACAGCTTGTTTAACCGATTTTGACTTCTATTCCGTAGGCATAAGGATGGCAATAAAAGCAAAAAAAGTGCTTACAATAACAACTGTTTACTGCTTTTCATGCCATCCTTATGCCTACGGAATAGAAGTCAAAATCGATTGAACAGACGGTAAAAAAGGTTTGTTTAAATGTCTAATCTTATTGTAAATGGAGTATAGGTACAAGCGCATGTAAATTTCCGTCTAGCAACCAACACGTTTTCACATTCCTAACAAACAAGTCCTTTATTAGTGCACAGCGTGGCTGCAACGTTCTTTTCTCCTTGAAAAAAAAAAGAAAGTAAACACACATCAAAGGAAGTGGGATCTCGGGAGGCGGCACGTGACTAAGTTGATCCAAAATTTAGTCCTTAGTTGTATGCATTTGGACACATGTGCATTGTGCACGTCGGCTTGGCTGTGCAAAGTTTATAGAGAATACTTTGGTGAATACTTGAAGCGAAATGAGTTTTCAGTGATGTGATGGCTGAAAATTTTCCTCATTAGGACTATTATTTGGAGGAAACTAATGCAGAAATGGAAATCACGCTTCACTTGTTACGCTTTCGTGAATTGTACGCGGAAATGGCTACATATAGCTTTGATCCAGCATAGGATAGTGTGCGAAAGTACTTTACCTATTATATTTTAAAACGTACGTTTTTTAAAATGACTATGGCATTAAGTCCGCCTCTGTACATTTATGTGCTTGAAGTGTTAAATAAATAAATAAATAAATAATTGTCAGGCCTGTTGGTCTAGTGGTTAGTGACCCTGACTGCTATGCCGGAGGTCGTGGGTTCGATTCCCACCCAGGACAAATGTTTGTGTAATGAGCACGATCATTTGTTCTGTGTCTGGGTGTAATTTATCTATAATATTTATGTATTTAGAAATATATAAGTATGTTTATCAGTTGTCTAGTACCCATAACACAAGCTCTGCTTAGCTTGGGATTAGATGGCGTTGTGTGATAGTTGTGGAATATTATTATTATTATTATTATTTCCTTTATTTAATTAAATACATATAAATTATATTTTTAAATATTAGAATATAAAAAATATAAAAACATTTAAAAATATAAAAAATAGTAGCCCACCGGTATCGGGAACAGGGTCCAAGCTACCGGCGGTCAGGGCTCCAGAGAGAGGAACCTCCTAACAATGCGGGCCGTGTCCAGAAGTACTGCTTTCTGAATCAAGCCCTTGATCCAGCCGCCCAACGAGAGCCTCCTCAGGTGTTGGTCGAGGCTCTTGGCTATTAATCCATTGGCTGTCACGACTATCGGCACAATGATCGCTGAGTCCACATCCCACATGTCGACAACCTCGCGAGCCAAGTCAAGATACTTGATTTGTTTATCTTTCTCGGCTTTCACGAGGTTCTCATCATGCGGGATGGTTATGTCAACAATCATTGCGCGCCGCTCTGATCGATCCACCACCACTATATCAGGCTTATTGGCAACAATAGTCCTGTCAGTGATGATGGATCGATCCCAATATAATGTGATATGACCATTTTCGAGAACTGGGTCGGGCACATACCTGTAGTACGGCACCTCCGATTCCACAAGGCTGTATTTCAGAGCAAGTTGCTGATGGATTATCCTGGCTACAAGGTTGTGTCTATGCAAGTATTCTCCGTTAGCTAGACGAGAACACCCGGAGATTATATGTCTGATTGATTCTCCCGGTCGGTGGCATGCCCGACAAATGTCAACCGTGCCGTCTTTCACAATAAATCTCCGGTAATTATTCGTCATCATAACTTCGTCCATAATTGCACAGACAAAACCTTCGGTTTCTCCAAAGAGGTCACCGAAACGTAGCCAGGCTACGGACGCTAGTAGGTCTACATCAGGTCCATGTAGGGCCCGGAAAAAGCGTCCGTGAAGCTCCTTACTCTGCCATACCTCCATGCGATCATTAGTGTCAAGCACTACTGGCTTGCACCAGTTCTCTTTAGCCAAGGAGAGCGGAGTGAGGCCCTTGTCGACCGTGACTACATCTCGATGCATCCCCACGTCGGTTTCTAGGAAATATTCCCTGAGACTGCATATCTCGCGATTGTGGAGGGTCTTAGCGTTTAAAAACCCTCGACCTCCACATTTTCGCGGGATATACAGCCTCATTACCGATGACCGTGGGTGATGCATTCGATTTGCAGTCAGCAGCGTACGGACCTTCCTATCCAGGGCGTCGAGTTCGGTCTGAGTCCATTTGAGTATGCCGAAAGAGTACATCAAAACCGGCATGACCCAATCATTGAAGGCACGCACCTTGTTTCCGCCTGATAGAAGACTATTAAGTACTTTTTTCAGGCGGCCAAAGAAGCGCTCCTTCAACGATTGCTTCATGTCAGTAACATTGATACCTAACGCTTCCGACATACCCAAATACTTGTAGGTTTCGGATGCGGAGAGGGCTCTAAGGTTTGTGGAATCCGAGAGTTGGGTTCCCACGGATTCCACAATCTCCCCTCGCTTTACATGCATGACCGCACATTTGTCCACACCAAATTCCATCCTGATGGCGCTACTGAAAGTTTGAGTTGCTTTCAGCAGCTCCATCAGTTGCAAATTGTTGGGTGCAAAGAGTTTTAGGTCATCCATGTAGAGGAGGTGCGATATAACCTGACCACCTCTCCTCAGCCGATAGCCTAGACCTGAATCCTCCAGCAGTGTGCTTAGAGGATTCAAGGCTAAGCAGAACCAAAGCGGACTCAAACTGTCACCCTGGAATATGCCTCGCTCGATCCTTATCGGTTCGCTATTCCTCTGAATATTTCGACATCCTGGATAGCGAAGGACCGTCCTCCATTGCCCCATACATGACAGCAGGAAGGTGCGCAGAGTTGTATCTACTTTATACAACTCCAGCACCCTCATGAGCCATGTATGTGGCACCGAGTCATAGGCCTTCTTATAATCTATCCAACATGTCGACAGATCCTTTCGGGAACGGCGAACCTGTTGGCTAATGGTCATATCAATGAGGAGTAGCTCCTTAGTACCACGGGACCCGTTCCTACATCCATTTTGAGAAGCTGACATGATGGAGTTGGTATTTATATGTTTGTCTATTTTAGCTCTCAAAATGGATGTAAGAACTTTATAGACCGTCGGTAAACACGTGATCGGTCTATAATTTTTGGGTTCCGCGGTGCCACCGGATTTATGCAGCAGGTGGGTAATTCCTGTTGTTAGGAACTGGGGTAGCGAACCAGACTCCAAAGCAGTCTGGAACTGAGATGCCAAGCGAGCGTGTGACCTAGAGAACCATTTGATCCAAAAGTTATGCAGCCCATCCGGCCCTGGAGACTTCCAATTAGGCAACGGACGGACTGCACGAGCTACATCTTGGGGGCAGATGGTAATAGCCCCCATTTCTGGTATTAGATCACAGGCTCGCTCGACTACCCGAGTCCAATCACCTTCAGTGTGACTGACAGGCACCGACCAGATATTGCGCCAGTAAGTACACATGGCATCATCATCCGGTAGGCACGCGTCAGCCACACTTTGGTCCGGTCGCTCCCAACCCCTATAAACCCACCTTTTATCGCTCTGGAAGGTGCGATTCTGAGTATATCGTTCTACTCGCCGCTTATAACGACGAATACGGTTCGCCCATGCATACACTTTCTGCTTCAGGAAGTCGATGCGCTCTGTGACACAAGACGTATAGTCTTGAGGACTAATATCAGTCCCCGAGAACGCCCGCCTCACAAAGCGCATCACTCTAGGGCGAGTATTGCCCTCCCTGAAGCAGATTAGTTTGCCGATGAGCGCTCTGGCCTCACCAATACGGCGTTCAATTCTGCACCGCCAAGCTGGTACAGCTAGATTCGGTCGTGTAGCTCTCGAGTCGTTAGCAAATTTGACGTGAGCTACACGACATGCCGCTACAGCCGCGCAGTACAAAATCGAATGAGTATCGGTGAGGTCTTCGCAGCCATCAAAATAGTTTGACAACTGCGAATCCAGAACCGCCACCAGCGCCCTATTTTTGTTATGCATGGGCAAACGAGGTAAGCGTGGCCTAAGTTCGGGCGACATGAAGCGATATTCCTGAATCGCATCCTCCAAAGCACTCCTCAATTCCTCATTACATTGGGTACTTACGTCTGTAGCCCTGTCATTACTCCCCTCGTCAGCATGACTTGTATTGGACTGCGGTAGTACTACAGCAGTCTGCGACTGAGGGGCGATGACATGGCTACTCTGCATTTCACTTCGCAGGCGATCAAGTACAGTGTCATCCAACATATGATTACGCTGGATGACCCGCACCTGATCCGACAGTCGTTGTGCCGAAACGTTGACAGCTGGCTCAAGCACCTGAAAAAGAGAGAGCATCCGAGCACGGTACGCGGTCAGATTGTTTCCCCCCTCTGTAGCCCCATAGTATGAGCGCATGACATTTTCATTGATGGATCGTGTCCATCTCATGCGCTGCACACTTCCGCCGGGAGCTGGGACCCTATCAGAGGCCGGTGGGCCTCGAGGTCCTAAGCCGTCCGGCGGCCGGCGTCCTCCCCGTCGACGAGCAGGTGATGGCGTCGTGGGCGGAGAGAAATACTCGTCGCTCGAGCTCGACGCAACTGCCACGGCCGGTGTCGTTACAGCGCTCACAGTGAGACTGGGTACCGACGGCGGCGAGGCGGAGCTGAGCGAAGAGTCCGGAGGTGGTGGGCGTGCTTGGCGTGCGGCTGATCTTGTCAACATATCTTCATTTTCCTATTTCTTGCTTATTGTTGTTTTATCGGAGGTGACATCTGTCAAGTCACCTCCGATTCGACCGATTCGAGTTTCTGATTTTTATTACATTTTCAACATTTTCTGTTTTCTGCCTTTTTTTTTGGTTTTATATTGTAAGATACGTTTCTGGCTTGGATTTAAAAGAAAAACTATTGGTATATGTTGGTCAAAATTACTTTAAAACGGTGAAAATTATAAAAGTTGGAAAATGAGACGTCTTGTTGACACGGTGTTGCCAATTATTATTATTATCTATACATATAATAAATCTGTAGAAAAGTCATTTTTGTACATTGAAGAAATTGAAACAAAAAATAGCCAGCGTGTGAAAAGATAAGTAACAGAACCCATTTCCATCATTTTTGAAATTTTTGTCTGTTTGTCTGTTTGTCTGTTTGTCTGTTTGTTTGTGCGCACATCACGTAAAATCTACGAATTCAATGCTGACAATGTTTATATACAAAAATTATACGCAACTTGAGGTTTAACTTAGTTTTTGTTTCATCGAAATCGGTTCACTCTATCAAAAGATATGATTAATTTAGTGAGTTCAAGAAGTAAAATATTACGTTACGCAATTAAGTATAGTACTTGCAACGACATCTTAAGACTAAAAATAGAACTAATGTTGATAGTTGAAATCTAAATCCGATAGATGGCGTTGTGCAAATGACGTCATTTTCTGAATCGCGGTGTTAAGATTTTCCGCGCGAGGATGACGTCCACCGTGTTTACTAGGCAAATTGGGTTTCGTTAGGTGTCTTAAAAGTTCTTGCGTGTGTCGTAAAAGTTCTTTGGTTGCTTGGTTTATCGATTTTCTAAATTGGTCGAAAAAAAAGTATTTGCTTATCTTATTGGTTTCGTTTGGTCAACTTTGGTCATTGGTTTGAAGTACGAAGTAAAGATTGTATTTGATTTACTTCGTAGTTTGAATCCAATAGTGCCAATCGTTATACAGTAAGTTAGTGTTGCCAATTCGTTGAGTCACGACCACGAACAGACGATACGTTGTCACACTAGACTGTTCGACGCACCGTTCTTTTAAGTTTGTAGGCTATTCAGTCATAAGTGTTGTTAGTTTTGTTTATTGCTTTAATTTTCCTTGAAAATGCCTCAAAGAAAAAAAACTAACCTTTCGCTGCGTAGCCGAAATGCGAAAAGGATGAGACTTTGTAGGTCTCAGGAATCGGAAGAAGATCGTGAAGCACGGTTATCTGCTAACCGAGAGCACATCGCTCTTTCACGTGAATCGGAAACGTTCACCGAAAGGGAGTCACGTTTAAGTTCACAAAGAACACGGACCGCGACTTTGCGGTCTCAAGAGAGTATCCAGGAACGCGAAGACCGGCTGTCTGCTGATCGGGAGCGCCACTCTCTCTCACGTGAGTCAGAGACATTCACAGAAAGGGAGTCGCGCTTAAGTTCGCAAAGAACTCGGACCGCGACTTTGCGTTCTCAAGAGAATATCCAGGAACGCGAAGTTCGGCTGTCTGCTGATCGGGAGCGCCAGTCTCTCTCACGCGAGTCAGAGACTTTCACAGAAAGGGAGTCGCGCTTAAGTTCGCAAAGAACTCGGACCGCGACTTTGCGTTCTCAAGAGAATATCCAGGAACGCGAAGTTCGGCTGTCTGCTGATCGGGAGCGCCAGTCTCTCTCACGCGAGTCAGAGACTTTCACAGAAAGGGAGTCGCGCTTAAGTTCGCAAAGAACTCGGACCGCGACTTTGCGTTCTCAAGAGAGTATCGAGGAACGCCAAGCACGTCTGTCATCTGACCGAGAGCGACACGCTCTCTCGCGCGAGTCTGAATCTCTCTCCCAAAGAGAAGAACGATTACAAATAGCTAGACATAACTATGTAGGTGTACAAAGAAACAATGAAAGTTATCTTGCATCTGAAAGGGAAAGAATAGATGAACTAAGACGAGCAGAAACAGCAGAACAACGTCAATCTCGCCTAGAAATAGAACGAGCTCGATACCATATGAATAGAGAAACAAATAGCGGAGCTGATGAGTCCATGGAAAATGACGATGCAAATATTTTATTACCTTGGGACAATAGGGAAAAATCAGGGTTCACATATTCGTCTAGAATTAATTATGCTGGCTTTACTTTCGTGGGTGACATGAGAGAAATTTGTAATTTTTGTCATGCTTTGAAATGGAGGAAAGAGACAGATGGAATGTGCTGCTCAAATGGAAAAATTGTTCTTCCAAATTTCCAAGATCCACCACACTTACTTAAAAGTCTCCTGAATGGCGATCATCCCCAGTCGAACCGTTTTTTGGATAATATTCGTTTATATAACAGTGCTTTCCAAATGACTTCCTTTGGGGCAAAACAAATAACGGAAGGACCGTTCATGCCAACCTTCAAAGTACAAGGTCAAGTTTATCACCTTATTGGATCTTTGCTGCCAGAAAATGAACCCAAATTTCTCCAAATTTATTTTGTATCCGATTACACGCAACAGCTCAATGTTAGAAATCACAATTTTCCCCAGCTCAATGCTGAGCTTTTGGGTCAACTTCAAGAATTGCTGCATCACGTTAACCAGTACGTTCGTGAATTCAAAGCTGCATTGGAGTCAATTCCACAAGGCAGCAATGATTTCAAAATTGTTATAAGTGCCGATAGACGTCCTGTGGGTGAACACCGTGGAAGACACAATGCACCCGTCGCAGATGAAGTTGCAGTTGTTTTAGTCGACCAGGAGTGTGAGAGACGTGATATCGTGTTGCGTACACGCGACGATCGCCTTCAACGCATTTTGGAAACCCACCGAGCTTACGACGCCCTGCAATATCCACTAATTTATTGTCATGGTGAAGATGGGTACAATTTTGGGCTGTACCAAGTGAACCCTACTACGAGAGTCACTAATTATCAAAAAAAAATATCTGCTCAACAATACTATTCCTACCTTTTACAAATAAGGCAAAACAGTTTCGTATATTTGCAACGATTTCGTGGTTTGTTCAGCCAATTTATTGTGGACATGTACGCAAAAATAGAAACTGAACGTTTAGTGTATATTCGCACTAACCAGCAACGGTTACGCGCTGAAGAATACGTGCACTTGCGGGACGCCATGCAATCAGATAATAACGTCGAAAACTTGGGTCGATTGGTTATTTTGCCATCCAGTTTCACAGGCGGTCCGCGGTATATGCACGAACGAACGCAAGATGCTTTTTGTTACGTCCGTAAATACGGCCAGCCGGACCTTTTTATAACATTTACAACAAATCCAAAGTGGACGGAGATTTGCCAGGCACTTCTCACAGGACAGGCGTCATACGACAGACATGACATTATTGCTAGGATTTTTCATTTAAAACTCAAAGTCTTGATTAATCTACTTACAAAGGAGAAAGTTTTCGGTTCAACTCTTTGTTTTATGTATAGCGTCGAGTGGCAAAAGCGTGGTTTACCCCACGCGCACATTCTTCTGTGGCTGGAAGAAAAAATTCGTCCCGATGCTATAGACAGTGTCATAAGTGCAGAATTTCCGGACTATAATGCAGATCCGATTTTGCATGACATAGTAAAAACACATATGGTTCACGGGCCATGTGGCCTCTTAAACAGGGAATCACCGTGCATGAAAGATGGTCAATGCTCAAAAAAATACCCCAGAGCACTGAAAGAACTAACTATGGCTGGGGAAAATGGGTATCCGCAATACCGGCGAAGATCACCGTCACAAGGTGGTTTCACAGCTACTGTCAGATTCCGTGGACAAGAAATAATTCTAAATAATAGTTGGGTGGTACCGTATTCTCCAGTTTTGTCAAACGCTTTTCAAGCACACATTAATGTTGAAATTTGTAATAGCGTCGAATCTATAAAATATATATGTAAATATGTTAATAAAGGTAGTGATCAAGCCATGATAGCACTAAGAAATAACAACCAATTTGATGAAGTGACAAGGTATCAATCTGGCCGATACATAAGCTCTTCGGAGGCAGTTTGGCGCATTTTGAGTTTCCCTATTCATGAAAGGTATCCGCCAGTCATCCATCTTGACGTGCACCTGGAAGGCGGGCAGCGAGTTTACTTTCAGCCAGAAAATGTGGCAGAAAGAATGAACAACCCAAGACAAACCACCTTGCTCGCATTCTTTCGCCTTTGCGAAAGAGACAATTTCGCTAAGTCTCTGTTGTACAATGAAGTGCCACATTATTATACTTATAACAAGCAGCAAGGTGTTTTTAATCGCAGGAGACGTGGAACTGCTGTAGAAGGCGAGTCCGGCATTTTTAAAGAACACGTGATTGGAAGAGTATACACGGTGCACCCAAATAATGCAGAGTGTTATTATTTACGCCTTCTTCTTCACACAGTGCGAGGACCTACTTCTTTTGCTGAGCTCCGCAAAGTGGACGATATAGAATATCCCACATTTCAAGCTGCTTGCCGCGCACGGCATTTATTAGATGGCGATCAGCATTGGGATGATGCTTTAGCCGAAGCATGCGTCAGTGATAGTCCACATCGTTTGCGCCATTTATTTGCCATTTTGTTGACATTTTGTGGCCTATCGGACGCTGGGCAGTTGTGGCAAAAATATAAAGACGCGTTTGCCGAAGATTTTTTGAGACAGCAAAATATAAATAGTGAAACTTCTGACCAAGTACGTGAAAGCTGCCATAATAGGGCTTTGCTGGCTATACAAGATATAGTTACAAGTATAGGAGGGAACCCCCTCAGTCAATACGGCTTGCCGACACCGACAGTTGGTGGGGAACGAATTAATAGGGAGTATACATCTGAAATAAATTACAACCCCGAAGAGTTAGCAGAAATATTGCGAAATGGCTGTTCAAATTTGACGTCAGAACAACGTCAAATCTTTGATAGAGTATGCTGTAGTGTAGAACATTCATTAGGAGAAATGCTGTTTTTAGATGCACCTGGTGGAACAGGTAAAACTTTCCTCACTAAAGTTATCTTGGCTCAAATAAGGAGCCAAAACAAAATTGCCCTTGCCGTCGCTTCCTCAGGAATAGCTGCCACTTTATTACCAGGAGGAAAAACTGCACATACAACATTTAAAATACCAATCGACTTGGACCGCACAGAAAACCCTGTTTGCAACGTGTCTCGCAATAGTGATAAAGCAAGGGTTTTACGCGATTGCGCCCTTATCGTTTGGGACGAGTGTACGATGGCAAATCGTAAAGCTGTGGAAGCTGTAGATAGAACGTTGCGAGATATAAGACAAAATGACCGACCGATGGGAGGCTTAACGGTGCTATTCTGTGGAGACTTCAGGCAGACACTCCCTATAATACCCAGAGGAACGAGGGCCGATGAAATAGGTGCCTGTTTAAAGAGCTCTATTTTATGGCGTAGTGTCATATTAACTAATTTGAGCTTTAATATGCGAGCATAGGTGACGCAAACGCGCAGGTTTTCTCAAATTTACTACTTCAAATTGGTAACGGCACATACCCGACTCAAGAAGGAGGTAAAGTAACTTTAGTCGAAAGCCTGTGTTCTTCTGTTGCCTCACAGCAGGAACTCATTTCCTCTGTATACGGAGATCCATCAGAGATCTCGAACCATGACGCTGCTTGGCTATGCCAACGAGCTATTTTGGCACCTCGCAACGACCAAGCAGCAGCAATAAATTCTCAAATATTGGTACATGTTTCTGGAGAAAGTAGGGAATATTTATCTATTAACACGGTTTTAGAAGAAGGAGATGCCACCCACTATCCAGTAGAGTTTTTAGACTCTCTAAATACACCAGGTCTTCCAGCACACAAAATTTATTTAAAAGTCGGAGTACCAATCATTCTACTCAGAAATTTAAGCCCACCAAAACTATGCAATGGAACTCGGTTGAGAGTAACAAATCTCCAACGAAATGTCATCGAAGCCGAAATCTTAACAGGTTGCGGCTCCGGTGATGTTGTTTTCATTCCCAGGATACCCATTATCCCCAATAATTTTCCGTTTACTTTCAAACGTGTGCAATTTCCTGTAAGCCTCTGTTACGCTATGACTATTAATAAAGCCCAAGGCCAGACGTTATCCGTTGCGGGTGTAGACCTTACTTTTGATTGTTTTTCACACGGCCAACTCTATGTTTCTCTATCACGTGTTAGCAACCCAAACAACCTTTTTGTATATGCTCCGGGTAATTCCACCGCTAACATAGTATATAGAGAAGCATTAACGTAATCAACTATACCAAAGTCAGGACTCTTATCTAAATCATCAAAAAGGTGATATACTCTTATCTAAACGACGTTGTTTTGTTCTCGACAACCACGCGAACGAAGTCGCGGGCACAGCTAGTTATTAATATATTTTATTAGAGAAATGTCTGAATACTAAACTAAATAGTAAATGTGTACGTCGACAAACATAGTTGCAGGCTAAAACTAATTGTTCAGTGGGTATCAGAATCAGTGCCTTTTTACAAACGCGTTTTATAGCAAATGTTACTCTGTCACACCTTGATATTTTTCGCCTCAGCAGAGTCAACACCCCCACCAAACAATATCAAATCGTTAATGTATCCATACAAAAAGTAATATAGCCCTAACTTTGTAAAGTACACCGGGCTACGAGCAAACAATCAAAGCAGAACCAACACCCTGGCGCCCCTGCGATATTATCACTTCAACACCTTTTGTTTTCTAAAATTAAGGAGCTGTAAATACACTCCCGGACTCCTAAATCGAGCTACCCCGGCACTTTTTGTATAATTGTATTATAAGTCTACAGCTTTTTAAATGCTCGTGAATTTAAATACGAAAAAAGGACGACACTAAATTTATGGCCAGTATGTCAGCTTCAAAAGGAATTGTACTGTGGCTAGATTTAAGAGTACGAGAGTGTCCTTTTCTTGGGCAGCGGGATTGTCCGAAAGGGTTACCGCTGCCCCGGAACACAAAGGGCTAAGGAAGGAACACGGGTGGGTTTTAGTCAGTAAGAGTCTGACACTCCCTTCTGCTCCACCCAGAGCGTGTGTCCTTTTCTTAACGCAACTGTTAAAACATATATACATGTACAGATAGAGATATTATGGTAAGATCAGAATAGAGAGAGAGAGAGAGAGAGAGAGAGAACAGTCATGACGTGCAGCCGTCGACTATCTCTGCTTTGTGCTCATGTATAAAGATATTTTTTTTGTTTTTATTATATACTAGCTTTTGCCAGCGACTTCATCCGCGTGGAATAATGACTTCCGGAAATTGAGGCACTAACTCTCATAGAGTTTAACCGATGTGCTCTTTCTTCTGCCGATTCTTGAGAACGCGTATTTCTCATTCAACGCGTTTTTCAAGACAATAGCGGGCGGGCGCCGGCGTCCGATTGGGGCTTGAATAACTAAAAATACACACATCAAAAGTGTCTAGGGATCAAGCATTTTTATGCGGATTTCTTGAGATTGAGATGTGGCTTTGTAATAAATTTATGATTTTATAAATTTATATGGATCCTTTTTGGTGCATTTCATAATTTGAATCAGGAACTGTGAATCAAATTCGAGTAAAAGATGAAAATCAGCTGTCAATATTTCCCCTATAAAAACATACAACGCATTGAAGACATTATTAGTGCTACTGTTTCCCTACTACTGATTAAAACCAACGTTATTATGGAGCGGCGACGTCATTTAAGCAGGGAAGAAATGCTCAGAGCCGTGGGAATGATAGAAGCTGGTTCCCGGCAACGTACTGTGGCTTTAGCTCTGAATACAAGTCAGAGTGTTATCAGTCGACTTTGGACACGTTACCGAAGCACTGGTACCGTGGCTGAGCGCCATGGAGGACGGTATCGCTGCACCACACGGAGACAAGACCGATACATTCAAATCTTAACTCGAAGAGCTCCAACAATAACCGCCATGATGTTAGCCGTGAGGCTTCATCACTCTTCAGGGAACTTAATTAGCGACCAAACAGTCAGAAACCGCTTGCATGAAGTGAACCTTCATTCCCGAAGACCGCTACGGGTACCACCTATAGCAATGTACAATCGTAGGATTCGATATCAATGGGCTCTTGAACACAGAAATTGGGCAGAAGAACAATGGCGTTTCGTGTGCTTTTCTGATGAGTCTCGTTTTGGTATGAGACCGGATACAAGACGTATACGACACTGGAGAACCCCTGGACGCCAACAGCGATTAAAATCCTGCCAGGAAGTCCATCCTTATAGTGGTGGAACCATCATGGTATGGGCGGGTATTTGGATCGGCGGAAGAACTGAGTTGATTTGGATCAGAGGCAACCTCAACGCTCAAATTTATGCTGAGACGATTGTATCAGACGTCATCGTTCCTCTACAAGTGCAAATCGGTCCCTTATTTCAGTTAATGCATGATAATGCACGACCGCACACCGCAAGAGTTGTAAGACAGACTCTCGCCGCAGCTAACATCAATGTCCTGCCCTGGCCTGCTCAGTCGCCAGACTTGAACCCGATTGAGCATGCATGGGATATGCTACAGAGAAGAGCTCTGCCGAATATGGAGGGTATCCAGTCGCAAGAAGACCTTTTTTTGTTGTTGCAACGAACATGGGCGGCCATTCCACAGCGTGATTTGGATGAACTCATTTTGAGTATGCCAAACCAATGTTCTTGTGTTGTTAGTGTGCGCGGTAGAAACACGGATTATTAATTGTTTAAGTTACCCAATAAAATTTTAGAGAAAACTGTTATTTCAGTCTTTTTTTCGAACTTTTGTGTTAGTGGTTCAAATGTCAAAAATCCCTTTATTAGGAAAATGGCAAATTTCTTTATTAATGCAAAGGTGACTTGGTTTATCGTTACTGTGACAAACGAAAACACTTTATTTGATGAATCCTTAAAGAAAATTTTAATTAATATCAATCAGGAGAAAAGTTATTGCAAAAATATATGTTGATCCCTAGACACTTTTGATGTGTGTATATAACTACGTCTAATATATAAAATAATATATAATAAAACCTACTTCACTTAAAACTAAATACCTATAACTACTATAATTAATAATACCTATACCTATCATTAATAAAAGTACCTACGCTTTTACCTACTTAATATTAAAAAAAACTGAACATAAATTAACCAAAACTTACCTACTACTAACTAACTACTACTAACCTATTACTACTTCACCTAAAAAGAAATCCTGTTTTCCCAACATTTCCCTTCACTGCTCTGCTCCTATTGATCGTAGCGTGATGAAAAGTATACTATAACCTGCCCAAGAGTATAAAGAACAATTGTACCAAGTTTCGTTGAAATCCGTCGAGTGGTTTTTGTTTCTATAACGAACATACAGACAGACAGACAGACAGACAGACAAAAATTTTACTGATTGCATTTTTGGCGTCAGTAACGATCACTAATCACCCGCTGATAGTTATTTTGGAAATATATTTCATGTACAGAATTGACCTCTCTACAGATTTATTATAAGTATAGATGCTGTCATTAGAATTAATTATCTTTTTGTTTGCACGTGTTTCTGTGACAAATAAACCTATTTTTCTTTTGTTTTCTAACAGAACATTGTCTATTCCATTGTATCTTATTGTATCAGATGGAAGCTACAAAAACATGAAATGTCTGCGCGCTCCAATAGTTCGCGTAGTAAAAATATCTATAGATGGTTTTGAAACATGACTTCAAAAACCATGTGTTTTAAAACATAACCCTCCTTCTTCAGTCGGGTAATAATAATACATGAGAAACCCAAAAAGTCGTTTTTTAACAACAAGTGACAAGTCCAGTGATAAATGGAGTGACAAAAGCCTTCGGCTTCAAACACCGATTTTCAATTGAAAAGCCGGTGAGGATTTTATCCAGTTCCTTTAATCTGTTTCGAAAATACCTGAAACCGTATATGTAGGAAGTTAACAGGTGAATTGGCACAAACTATGTTACGACTTTGATACGAACCACTCACCCATATGAATGGCCTTTTCGGCTCGACAGGAATATTCACGGAATGTAAATGTTACTTGAGGTGACAAAATTTTGATTATCTGAACAACGAAACCCTATAACTTAATTGAAAGCCACATTTCTGGTCGTGACATCGTCCGAATCACAGCAGGTACCTATCTTCAAAATGGGGAGTAACTAACCGAACTCATCGGCTTGAAATCCGATAACCACAAGCCGCGGTCAAGTCCTGAATACGACAGTCCTCATTCATTGGTTCGGAAGCTCCCGGACTATGTTGAACACAACCGTATTTCTCATGTAGGTACGTTCATCTGTTAAACTTACATTAAAACTAACCAAGTGATCAATCCTTTACGTATCAGTGCGGTATTTTACTGTCTAATTGAAAACAAAGTTTTATTTGTATTAAAGTGATGTTTTAAGCAAGATATGCTCACCAACATTTGATTAACCGATTACATACTTATGTAAATAATTTTCTTATATTTCAACATAATATGTAACTACTTACATAATTTAGTCAATTGATAAATTGTTCGTGAACACGGGCCTTAGTCATCTGCCTTGTAATCGGTGTGGTCTGGTTACGTCCTCGAGAGTGACTCCGGACGGAAAACCAACTTTATTAAAAAAAAACCGGTCAAGTGCGTGTCGGACCATGCGCAGTGTAGCTCCGCCAAACATGACTACCTACCTAATTTGATTTCCTATACAAATCCTCAACTGATCCGACAATTTTCGAGTCAAATACAATTGGCCGACTATTACTCGTAAACTTGTAATGCCTACTTATGTGTGATAGTTTTCCTTTAAACTTCGTTATATATAGGTACTACTGCCGTGACATTTTAATTTCTAACTACTACCGTTTAGTTGGTAGAAGAGGGGGGGGGGGGGGACACTTGACTAACGAAAATTGGGTATGTAAAGTTTTTTTCAGGTATTTTTTTTATATTTTTAATTTATAGATTTAGTTATTTTATGCAACTTATTTCAAAATTTTGGTTTTCTAAGGAGCCATTAATTTAAAATAAATTTTCTAAATTCTGCTTCAAAAGTAGGCTGAAGAGTTCAATATCTATGCCACGTATAATTAATAATTAAATTAAATAATAGGTATTATTAATATGTCACTATCAAAATCAAACCAATAACAAGTAACTACAGTACCTAGTTATATTTGCAAGTTTGCAACACCATTTGTACTTACAAAATAGTTCGAATGATTTTATACTTAAGATTCAAAGGCCGAAATTTTCGCACGACTGCATTACATACCTATATTATTATGGTCGTCCCTATAGTTGACATTATATGACTTTAACTTTTTATCATATGATGAGAGGAGGCACCGAAAGTATTCTCAATCTGCTTACTTGTGACGTCATTTGGAGGTCAAATGAAGTGGTATTAAGTGTTTATGTTAAAATAAACTTCATCTTATAATTTTAAGCACTAAAAATAGAAAAATTAAGTTAAGAAACCTTAAATCTCGAAATGGTTTGGGAATCAGCGTAGGATTTTTTTTCTTTACATACCGAATTGGTACTTTAAAGCTTGATAAGTCACGATCGGTTTACTTAATCAAAAAACGGTCTACTCAAACCCCTAATATTATTGAAAGACCTATCCAACGATATCCCACACTATGAGAAGGACGAAAAAAAAATTATCATTCCCACTTTAGGGGAGGTACCGTAAATAATTGTTTTTTCAAAATTTTATTTTACCACTTTTTTGGCGTAATTAACGTGTATACTCATGCCAAAGTACAACTTTCTAGTACCAATAGTTTTTGAGCTAAACCGCGGACAGACAGACAGACAGACGGACATGGCGAAACTATAAGGGTTCCTTGTTGACTACGGAACCCTAAAAAAAGATCCAGCAATCTTACATATGGTTCAAAGATAATGCCTGCTCAGGTGATCGCTATTAATTGAAAACAGATGATGGCCACGCCAAAGCGTATATGAACAGATGGTAAAATGACTCAGAATGTCACAGCTTGAATATGAGCCCGGGGTTTGTTACGTGCGGGTGAAGGCAGGGCTTTATTAGAGCTTTTGTGTCTCAACATGTAGGTAATTACATGCAGTAAACCGATTAATTTGTTAATGGATAGTAGCAAATGAGAAACAACGTGTCTCATTCTTGGTTACATCCGATGTCCTTTTGACGTAAGATGAATTTGGTTGAAGAGATAACGATCAGTATCCAAAAGGAAAACTTTTTTACAAAAAAAAAATAACCAACTTCCAAAAAAGAGTGTCTTTTTTGGAAGTCGGTCGTTTTTTGTTTTGTAAAAAAAGTTTTTATTTTTCACTTTTAAGTTGTACAGAGGCCAGCACATCAAGCTACCCCATTCTGTCAGATTTTCCCAATTGAATATGAACCTTATTCCTTTGTGCTAAAGTTGAAAATCTATCAAAGAAATTTGACAGATTGGGGTAGGTTGACCTGCTGGCGTCTGTACTTACCAATTCGTATAACACTACTTGCGATGTAAATATCAGTGACAGAAAGTTATTATGACATCATCAATATAAACTACCCCTGAGGCATATACCCTATCCATTAAAAAAAAAATCTTTGAAATCGATTTACAGTTGCCGGAGATATCTCGTAACACACACATACATACACACACATTTAAATTAAAGTTATTTTTCACTTTGCAGTGTCTTTTTTGGAAGTCGCTAGTTTTTTTCATTTTGAAATAAGTATATTTATTTTTTATAATTTTCTTTTCCCATTTTCATTCCAAATTTATTCGCCTGTATACATACAGGAGAATGAATTTGGAATGAATTTTTAATGCTTCAATTGAATTTATTATGCATGTTCCAGCCAGTCCTCTAACTGAATCATCGGTACGCAAAAGCGTTCCCATTAATGCGATGTGTATTAAGTGTATCGCTCCTCGCGTAACGCGATTATTAGTACCTATGTATCTTTGTTCTGTCGCAGTTAAGTGCCTAAAGCCGGGAACAGACACGTAACACACCACGCATTACCCACGCGTGCTCATTGGTGATATTTCGTCTTGTGACTTCGCAGTGTCAGTCGTTATGAGGGTGTTACAAGTGAACAACTTCAACACAATCTTGTCGGGATAATCGCAAGTGTGCATTAGTCTGAGTTATGACAGCAATTATTGGGCGGTCAAGATCCTTTGGTGTCCTAATCTTAAGCCCCCAACACGGCTACTTGATGAGATGTTATTCCACGAGAGGTCATTACCGGAGCGGACCGGATGGCTTAGTGCCGGGCCTTCAGAAATTTGTTAGCCGTCGAGAATTTGTGAATCAAGTTTAGTAAGGTTAAATCCTCTATGGTTAAACCCAAGTACGGTTTCTGCTTATTTATTTAGAAAATCCTGTTATGAGTTCTCTTCTCTAAATAATTAATGATTACCTCGTAGGCTACTAAATTATGATCGGAATTTTGTTAAATTATAATGTTGTTAATAATAAATTTCTAAAAGTGTAGGTATTAACTTACCCTTTAAAATTCTAGTCTCTAATGAAATTCAGGGCTTCGGATTTTCCTAATACGAACGAGGTATTTTTCGTTTAGTTTTCAGTTGAAATTAATTTGGCTTTTTTCTTCATGTATGACCAGAAATTTGAACATTAACGAAGCGAAAGGAATAGACAAAAAGATTGACATATGTCAGGAGAGCGCGCCAACGACTGGACCACAGATAACATTTGTTTTTTTTTTATGATGAAGGCTTTGAATAATGTGATTAGCAAGTTGTGCACGAGTGCAAACTACTTATAGGATCGTAGCAGATGGCGCTCTGCCTAACCCTATGAGAAGAAGGTGTGGGTTTGTGTAAGTTTTATGTAAATTAAGCGAACAACTAAGATAACATTCCCACGTAATGTCAAATAATAATCTTCGCCTTTATTATTATGGCTAAAATTAATCAGAGATAATTATGTTGCTACTTGATAAGAGCGGCACGCGAGTAATTTCTTCTTATTACGAGCTCTGGAATGAATGTCTAATAACATAACAATCATAAACGTTGCCGTTCTTCCTTTGTGATTTTACCATAAGACTGTGACCTTAATTTGTCAAAATAATTGTGTTACGTTCTTCCCTTATAGGAATTAGTTGTGTTCACGCATTTGTTATGGTTATTGGTGTATTTGTGCAGATAAATGTATAAGAATGGCTCCTGCATTGATAAAAATAATTGACAGTCAGCAAAATAATTAACATTAAAACTGTCAATTTCAGCCAGCTTCCCTAGCTGAAATTGAGAGTTTTCATGTGTTTGGGCATACCTGCCGACCACAATGCGACTCCTCAAAGGCTCACAAATAGTTCACGAATCCTGGGGAAAGAAATCAAATATCGTGGATCTCGCTATTAATTAATTAGAATGTAACATAGGCAGTTGTAGGAAGTATTGAGGTATCACAAAAAACTATAAAATAATCAGTCGTCCCATTCATTTGCGTCGAGTAGGTATTGAAGTTTTGTATGGTACACATTTTTTTTTCGCGATTACGATGTTTTCCCATGTCCCATGGAGAAAGTCGTTCAGTTTGATAGACCACACCTTTTCACCACAAGATTGAGTCATATATACAGCATGTATCAACATGCTGTATATATGACTCAATCTTGCTCTCAATAGCGTGGGCTCTTTCAATTTAGTCGTTTCGTGTCGGACTGCTGCGGCGCCTCCGCAGCGGTGCGGTTGTCGTACTGCGACCGTCTAGTCGATTTTTTCCATACAACGTATGCACCAAGCACGCAGTGCGGCGCCGGTGCCGCGCACGCACGACAGCTGCCGATCGATTCTGTAAAAATCTCACCGTGATAACTTAGGTGAAGTGAGCGTGAAGTGAGCTATCAATAGGGGCGATCCCTAACATCAGTAGTGCTATTCTGTAAAAATCTCACCGAGAAAACTAAGGTGAAGTGAGCTGTCATTCCACCTGATGTTAGGGATTGCCTCCATTGATTGCTCACTTCACGCTCACTTCACCTATGTTATCACGGTGAGATTTATATAGAATCGATAGGCAGGTGGAATGACAGCTCACTTCACGCTCACTTCACCTACGTTATCACCGTGAGATTTTTACAGAGTAGTACTGCAGGTCTGTAACGTCGTAAATTATAACTGCAATAATTGTATGGAAGAAGTCGACTAGCCGTTCGCAGTACGACAACCGCACCGCTACGGCGCCGCAGCAGTCCGACACGAAACGTCTAAATTGAAAGAGCCCTTACAGAGTATTCCATCAACCAACACAGTCCTTTGAAAACTGTTCTAACTACATTATGTAGGTTCCTCCCAATTCTGCAACTACCAACATAAATTTCCCTAAATGTTCCTGTAAGTATAGCATTTGTTTGCTCACTAATAGTGACCTTAAAGCGAACAGCTAGCTGTCTTGGCGCGAGCAGCGCTTCCTAAGCCGGAGAAATGCGGGCTTTACACAGCAAGCGGAGTTATAGCCACCAATGGCCCGGTTTTAAGAACTGTCTTGTGTGCAAGCCTTAATTGTAGAACTTTATTTTTACCGTGAAGTATATAAGAATAAAAAGTTGCCGTCCTTTCACATTTATTTTACCTCTGACAGCAGTAACCCAAAAGCATTGTCACAAAGATCACTTGATTTTGACAGAATTGGCAATGGCAGCAACCTAAATGTAACGGCGTTAAGGATCACAATGATTTTGACAGTGTTGAAAAATCAGAGTTATATAAAATCTTTTGTGGTTGATGTGTGTTTTGTGGTGGCCCAGTGGTAACGGCCGCGACTTACCAGTTGTAGGTCGCAGGTTCGAACCCCGTCAGGTGCTTTACTTTGTGTAAATTATTTCATCACCATTGCTCTTAAAACGGTGAAGGAAAACATCGTGAGGAAACCGGCATGTCCTAGAACCAAAAATTCGAAGACATGTGACATCGACCAATCCGCACTGGGCCCGCGTGGTGGATTACAGCCCTCTCATAGAGAGGAGGCCTGTGTCCCAGCAGTGGGAACATTATAGGCTGATTATGTTATGTTATGTTATGTTATGTAATTGATAATCCTCCCACAAAAAGTACCTACACTTTTTTTTAAAGTTTATGTTTCTGTTACTTACAGTAGGTTTCCATATCGACGTTGCATTTCACAGACCAAAATTACATAGATACATAAACTTCCAATTCTTTATTCAATTTTTAGATTACAAAAATTCAGCCCTAATTCTAAAAATAATTAGTTTCGTAACTTAGGTCCCGAATTTTACATATAATTTACAAAAACAACATAAAACAACGTGAAACTCATTTAAATTTTCAATTAACGTTATTAATTCAATCCACGAAGTTTTATAAGTTCCAGCAGAATTTCGGTAGGTATGAAACAATTTCATTCGGGACAGGGAAATAAATAAGTAGGTGGGTATGTACTGTACCCCAATCCTGAAGAAAATTCTGAAGCAAACGTTTATTACCAGGATTATGGAAATTAAATCTCCATTTTATAGATTTCCGATTAGATTATGCTTTCCATTTTTATGGGATGTCCGGGCGTCGGCGACGTAATTATTTTAAAGATATTTCTATTTCACGAGGGGATTTTGGATGTTATCCCGTATTTAACGGTAGGGTGGAATCAATGAGTAGGATATTTAAAGGATTTTTAAGGGACTTAATATTGTATGCGAAATATGGACGTACAGACGTGGAGTGTCGGTATTGTTTATTAGCTGTTAATACACCAGACGACATAATCAAGCTATACATTTTCAGTTGATCCCACATTGTATTGTGAGTACTGGCTGGCAATCTAGTACCAAATGACACTGAACGTCGTTTGGTTTTCCTGTCGTACCTACTTTTGTTTTCACTGCTGTAATATATTTGTCAAACTATAAAAGCGATATCTTTGATCTACGTATGTTTCTATAAATAAAACCCTCACAAATTGGTAGCAGAGCGTGGTTACATTTTGCAAATATGAAAAATGGCATCAAGTACAAGTTATCGAAATATAGAACCTTTGACCAAATCGAACTATGATACGTGGTGTTTGCAAGCACAAGCTGTCCTGATTAAAAATGATTTTTGGGATATTGTAAGTGGGGAGAAAACGTTACCACCAGCTACAGATGCGGCGGCGAGATCGGCGTTCAACAAAGAGGATTGAAGGCAAGGGCTGAAATTCTACTTTTATTGACACCATCTGAACTGAAACAAGTTAAAGTTTGCATGACATCAAAAGCTGTATGGGATAAGTTAAAGGCTACATATCAAAGCACTGGGCCAGCGAGAAAAGCTACCTTATTAAAACAGTTGGTTCTAAAGCGAATGACCACAGGAGAAGATATACGTGACCACATAAATAACTTCATGGACATCGTGGACAAACTCGCAGATATGGATATAAAGGTACCTCCAGAACTGCTTAGCATAATGCTTCTCTACAGTTTGCCATCAACTTTTGAGGACTTTAGAATAGCCATCGAATCTCGAGACACCCTGCCTAATCCTGAAAATCTAAAAGTAAAGATTCTTGAGGAATACCGAGCAAGGAGCGGAAATGATCAGCCTGAAAATTCAGAAGCTTATCATATCAAGAAAAATAGGCAAAGGTTGTATTGTAAGAGCTGTAAAAAGAAAGGCCATACTATTGAGACATGTTGGCGCAAGAAGAAAACGTTGAAGAAAGAAAATTGGGGCACTAATGAAAAAGACAACGGAAGCAAATACAATTACAATGTTTGTCTGAGCACCGTAAATTCAGATGCTGATAAAAATGTCTGGTGTCTAGATAGCGGCTGCTCATCACATATGTGCGGTGACGAATTAATGTTTTCTACCATGACCCCTGAAATTGGCACTCTAAAGTTGGCATCAGACAAATATACGAGTAGAATTCAAGGCAAAGGAAGAGTTACAATAAGCACCGATAAACACGGTTACAATTTCAATGACACCTTGTATGTTCCTGATATATCAGTAAACCTTTTATCCGTCGCCAAGATAACGGACAGAGGACATAAGGTTGTTTTTGAAAAAGAGAAAGCCTACGTCGTAGAAAAATCCGGCGAAATGACACTGACTGCTCGAAAGAGAGATGGGCTTTACTACTTTGAATCTGGACGAAAAGAGACTGCAAATTACACACCAAAAAATGACAGTGACATCATGGAATGGCATCGTAAACTCAGCCACTTAAACGAAGGAGATTTAAAGAATATGGCTAAAGATAACCTTATGTATGGTTTAAACTTCGATGATGAAGAAATGGAAATATGTGAAACCTGCATCAAAGGAAAATTGTCCAGGTTACCGTTCGTAAGACATAATGATCTATACACAAGCGATAACCTGGAAATAATCCATAGCGACGTTTGTGGACCATTTGAATGCGATACACTAGCAGGATCTAAGTACTATGTTACTTTCACAGATGACTATAGTCGCTATTGTCACGTCTATTTTATTAAACGAAAGAGTGATGTATTTTACGTTTTCAAAGAATATAAAAATGAAGTTGAGACGTTCCACAACAAGAAGATAAAGAACCTGCAGACCGACAATGGCACTGAATACCGCAACAAGGAATTCGATGACTTTCTCAAATCACATGGCATCCAAAGAAGGTTGACCACAGTTTACACCCCTCAACAAAATGGGATTAGCGAGAGAAAGAACAGAACCTTGCTAGACAAAGCCAGATGTCTGTTAATCGAGGCCAAAGCACCTAAAAAACTCTGGGCGGAAGCAGTAGCAACTGCAAACTACTTTATAAATCGTAGCCCTTCCAAAGCACTTAATGGCGAAACACCGTTCAAGAAATGGCTAGGCCGAACACCATGTGGACATCATCTTCACGTGTATGGCAGGAAAACTTTTGTTTTAAAAAAAAACAAACGAGGCAAACTGACCCAGAATGCCAAAGAAGGCGTATTCATGGGGTACTCGATGACCTCAAAGGCGTACAGAGTGTACATACCCGAAGACGATGATGTAGTGATAAGCAGGGATATAAAAGTTATAGACAAAATGTACTTCGAAGAAGAAAGTCAGAACTATCATGAACTTGTTAATGAAAAAGATGACTCTCGAACGTCTAAGAAAAATAAGACGGTACAACCAATAGAAATTGAAATATCAGAGACTAAGAAGGAAAATACATTACAAAATTTGAACGAGCAAGAAAATGAAGTTTCTTCTGTAGAAGAAATAGAGTCTTTCGATGACGCATCAGAAGTTTTAGAAATGCCTGAAAATGGGAGGCCGCAAAGAGAGAGGCATCTGCCCGCTTGGACCAAAGATTTTATATTGGACCAGCACCAGACTGAAGAAAGTCACCTACTCTTGGAGATATCCTACTTATCTGATGAAAATGAAGATGATGAATACTGGCATGATGCTATAAAAGCTGAGATTAGAGCACATGTTAAGAATGGAACCTGGAAAATAGAAAAGAAGAATAAAGACATGAAAGAAGTGGATTACAAAATAGTTCTTAGAAACAAAATAGGACCTGATAACAGTATCACAAAGAAAGCCAGACTTGTAGCACGGGGTTTCACTCAGCGACCAGGCGTTGATTACAATGAAACATACGCTCCTGTAGCTAAACTGAGTTCGATAAGATCTGTTGTTGGAATAGCCACGGAAGAAGGTTTGAAATTGAACGGTTTGAATAGAGATGGATGTTACAACTGCATACCTGAATGGTGAACTAGAAGAAAATATAGTAATGAAGTATCCTGAATATTTAGAAGAATATCTGACTGAAATCATGGTTGAAGAAAGTAAACAAGAAAATTTAACTTTGTACAACAAAACAATGAGTATGTTAAAAGATATAAAAAACAATCCCAAAGAGAAAGTTTGTCATCTCATAAAAGCTTTATATGGACTCAAACAGGCAGGGAGGCAGTGGTACAAGAAACTCGACACAGAGTTAAAGAACATAGGTTTCAAGGCATCGGAAGCTGACCCATGTCTATATTTACTAGAGATAAGAGGAGTTAAAGTCATAATAATTATCTATGTCGACGATTTGCTAATTGCCTATTCGTGTCCTAGAAAGTTGAAAGAAATACAAGACCTGTTAAATACGAAATTTGAGTTAAAAGATTTAGGAACACCTAAACGGCTAATAGGTATAGATGTTACCTATAAGGGAGATGAAATCAAACTGAACCAGGAGAAGTTCATAGAAGACATTTAAAAAAAAATCAAAATGGAAGATTGCAAGGCCACATCTACACCAATAGAACCAGGTCTAAAACTAGAAAAAGGAGGAAGAGATGAAAGGAACGACCTGCCCTACAAAAATTTGATTGGCACACTCATGTATCTGGCAGTGGCAACTCGACCCGATATAATGTTTGCTATAAGCTATCTCTCCCAATTTAATGACTGTTACGGAGAAGAGCATTTCAAATGTGCAAAAAGAGTGCTGAGATACCTAAAGGGAACAAAAAGCGTTGGTCTTGTATTCAGAAAAACTCGCCAAGAATTATACGGCATGGCTGATGCAGATTGGAGCGCATGCAAACTTGACCGGAAATCTTTTTCGGGATGTTGTTTTAAATATGCTGGAACGGCCATAAGCTGGATGTCGAAGAAACAAAAGACTGTAGCGCTATCGACTGCCGAAGCGGAATATGTTGCTTTGACTGAAGCTGCAAAAGAGGCCATTCACCTGAAAAATCTATTCAAAGATCTTGGGGCCAACTATGAAAGCATAGTCATATTAAACGACAACCAAGCCGCCCTCAAGTTAAGTCAGAATGCAATAGTCACTTCCAAGTCCAAACACATCGACTTAAAAATGCACTTCATACGAAATTGCATAATGGACGGAGCGATACAGGTCAAGTATCTGCGAACCGAAGATATGGAGGCAGATATCCTAACCAAAGCCCTAGCTGGCCCGCGGTTGTTGAAATTGCGGAGCGGCTTAGGAGTTTATTGAACTCCTGAGCACCACGACGATCCAGTGAAGAGGAGTGTGAGTACTGGCTGGCAATCTAGTACCAAATGACACTGAACGTCGTTTGGTTTTCCTGTCGTACCTACTTTTGTTTTCACTGCTGTAATATATTTGTCAAACTATAAAAGCGATATCTTTGATCTACGTATGTTTCTATAAATAAAACCACACACACAGTCTTCGTACTATGATAAGTCATTTTATACTGTAAATGTATAGCTTGAGATTCGTGCGTACCAGAAAGTTAAATAGTCAATTTGCTTAACCTTTTGTTACCAGGACTCCACACTATATGAAACTCGAAATCCATACCCTTGTTCCACTCTCATATACTGAACAGACTTCCAATTCCTTATTGTTAAGTGTGGCGTACCTACAATGTCCCTGGTAAAAATAAATAATGAATCATCACACCTTTATTCCTTACTAATACCTACATAATGTAAACGATCGATGGTACCTCCCTCTGTGACCCTAAAGTAGTACGAATTAATATTCACAGCTCGCTCCCACACGCCATATCTGCGGACTGAAATTGTCCCATTTTATTCCTAATTACTACGCTATATATCACCTTTATAAAGACCCTAGAGTTTTATAGCTCTCGACGGCTTTACTTGTAATTAAATGTTATACGTATTTTATCGAAGATTGGGTATCGTTACAAATACAATTCGACTCGTTGACAACATATATTTGCGGAGCGCGTCCCGAAACGCTTCACTAACTTTGTTCTTTTTGTGTTTTTCCATCCAGTTTGTTGTTAGTCCCACGTCCGAATAGTTGGAGCACAACGAACCAATACTTTTGGGCTGGACATTGAAAAACTAAGCTCGTACATCATGTCTTTGGAACTTTCAGCGCAATGTCTACGTATAATTCCAGTCGATAGCAAACGTCAAACGCATATAGTGGAAGTGATATATTTTCCAATACAAAATGTCCAGCAGCGGCAGCGTGGAGAATAGCAATGCGTCATATGGCACAGAGCTACGGAGACAGAACGAATTAAAGTAGTCGATTTGTTTGGAGTCGATATCAAACGAGAAGTGTCGGTGTGGTTGACAGACGGCTCCCTTTGACTTATGAGACAGCGTCGCCGTCGCGTCTTCGAGTTTCACGCGAGCTGTATTAATCAAATCCCTATCACTTTCGACCGAAAAAACGACTTTTGCTTATAATCATATACGTCGATCCAAGTGTTTTCTTCTTCATAAACCAATCTTTTCTGTTTATGTTACACGTCTTCTCGTCGAGTTTCTATACCAGAGTTTCTATACAATCCATAAGATCGCTACGGCTACAGAGGTACGTTCTTTTCCTGCAGGCTTGCCAAACTTTCAGTCATGTGTGCAGCTTATATTTATACATTTTAGTACCTTACGGGCTAATTTTTCAATAAAAAAATAATTTTTATTCGTGTAATAAAATTGACGTCTGACAGATTTTGTATGGAAGAATTGTCAAAAATTCAAAATTATCTGCGGTTGGAAAATTCAGCCCTTAGTTTATTAAATGCTTATCCATTCAAAGTTCCATCGCAAAATTATTCTAATAAGGCCTGTTATCAATTTCACGCAATCCAGCTTTGACCCAGTGATTTCCCAAAGGTGCTTCATGTGACGATGATAACGTAATAATTAACTCTGTGTATTGGACACAGGATCTCGATTAGGGACTTGAATTATATAGTGTGAACCGTTATCGCAGATATAGTAATAATGGGTAGTTAGGTACCTACCTGGCGAAGGGACCTATCTGGCTGCATAATTTTGGCATTACAGAAAGTTAGTAGGTATCTATAGCATTACATTTTTTGTATTGCCAACCGTGAAAACAATGTAACGGCGCTAAGAAAGGAGGTGTAAAGGAACCATTTTGCTAATTAGCATCACCGAAAACACAGACCTATTAAACTATCTTTTCACTCGACGATTTGCTTAATTATAATTTTCTCCTAAATGACTATTCTAACAAGTAATATAAAAGAGCGAATTCATCTATTTGGATATTTAATTTGCGGAGAATTCTCATTTGGCACGTGCCCAACTAGAAGGGAATTTCAACCGCAATTCCGATGAACTTTCGCAGAACTAAAAAGTTTTCATTCTTTCTTTCCCCACGTTCATTTTCTTATACGATTTGTTAGGGAGCGGGTCAAGGTTCTTATTCCTATTCAATGAGATTATCACCATTACACGAATCTTGAGTAAAAGTAAATAAACGAATTTATTTCTACCTTCAGGGAACTTTATCTCTTCAGGCAAAATTTTACCGTGAAGCCACGAATGATCGAACAAAATATGTCTTCCATTGTTACTTTGGACACTTTAATCAAATAAAAAAAGTTTTTCTTCTCAAATGTTTGTACAAAAAGTGAATTACTGAGGCGAATTTCATCCGAGAAAAAGTAACTCTAAAGCTAAGTGTTGTCGAGTCATGTTTAATACAATGACGGCGAGTTCTTGCCAGTGGGACGGCGGCTTAATCGAAAAATTCCTTCAGGCATTCTGCAAATACTTGCATGGTTGAGGAGGCAGCCAGCGTACGAACACATGCCGCCCTTACCTGCCGATATTTTGAACTACACGGAATGATCGCAGCGGAATTATATGAAAATAGACGCCTCACCTTAATACCGGTCATATTTGTGTACCTACCGTGGGCATCTGCTGTATTTAGTAAATAAAATTACCGTTACAAAAACATAAACAAGTTTCTTTTTCATAACATTAACATGCTTGTTTCATGTAGTCTGCGTTCTGTCGACTAACATTTGGATCATTCGCTTATTTAACCCTAAATAGTTGCAGGCTGTGGTAAGTCAGGCCAGTAAATTGAGTTGGTAACGTAAATACAAACCACATGGCCGCTGGCCCTTTTTAATGCGTACCTACTTAAAAAGGATTGATTGAAGTGCAATTAGAAGTGTAGCTTTTTCTTTTCCCTTCGAATGATGACTACAATGTTACGTGTATGTTTAGTTATTCAAAAGCAGAGTTGGGGAATATTTACATAATTCTTGTTCTTGCCTAGTCATTAGTGCAGGCGTTCTGGCGTAAACGGCAAATGCACTATTACGGCCTTACAGCGGCGTAGTTAGAGCAACAATAAAACAATCATTTGTACAGAAAATGCAGTTTTCCCAGATATTATGGTCATTTTGGTGAGGAAAGCTAAAACATTTCATTTGAATTTTCTCTGTGAAGCTCAAAAGAGTTTGGTATAAAAGCTTTGTTCGTGAATCGTGACCGTAACAAATATTTAGTATTGTTTAGAAAGGGATGATAAATATGCGACTTGAACATGTCGCAAGAATGTGTTAGAACCATTACGTGAGCGACGTCACATAATAGTTTTTGTTGTTTACAGACAATTTAGTGGCGAACAAAAAATGTGCCTTTCAAGAGACAAGATGTCGCCTGCGCGCCTCCGCGGCATTCTGCTCATGTTGCTTGTCACTCGAAGTAAGCTCCTTTGATCTCAGTTTTATAATATCATGTTTTATTTACAGTATATTTACTTCAACTGTTCTACGAGAAAGGATTTTGTTCGTAGTCTTTGTCCATATTTGTACAATAAAATATTGAAATAAGTTTGTTTGCGGTTGAGAAGCGCGTTGTGAATACTAAATCAATTTTTTTCTTTAGATAAAGGATCACTAACGTTCTTTTTAGGCCATATAAAGTATTTTGTCGGCCGTACGTCTTTATGAACAGTCAATTATGTTTTGGGCTACGATTGCAAAGTTCACGTATTTTCTAAGTTGGTAGCTAATAAAAACAACAAATATTTCGTTCCTCCAACAGGATCTTTTAAGACAAAAGCCGAGATTGCGGTCCAAGTAGAACTGTCAAGAGTTTAATTAGGAGCTATGGTCGGAAAGTTCCAGGAAAAACTATTTAGTTGAAACAATAGAAACTAGCCGCATTTTATTTTTATGGCAAGGAATTTGCGGAACGTTTTTGCTCTGTGCAATTTACTTTGATGTTATCTGCACGGACAATGTTCAGTGATTTTAAAAGGAGCTTATTCCCCTGGTTATAACCCTGTCAGAACGATGTATGAATACGTTGTATATGTATATACTTTGCAGATCACGCTGACTAGCAGGATGATTAAAATAAGAGTTAAAACACCAGTAGGTAAGTAAGGTCAGCGGCAGATGATTAACACTGTTACTTTTAGGTATCTACACATCAACTATATTGATACAAAATTATTCGATGCATTGTATTTCAGCATTTCGTAGCATAGCTAAGAGTTAATATTCTTTTGATCCGATTTTAGATAATTAAGCTCAATGATCTTTATATATATAATTTTTCTCTACGTGTGTATGTCACTGAACTCCTCCTAAACAGTTGGGCCGATATTGATGAAATTTTTGTGTGATTGGGTCCCTGGATGGTTTGGATTCACAATTGGACCCGGTATGTGGCGCTATTCGGGCAGGACAACGTCTGTCAGGTTTGCTAGTAAATATATAAAATACTGGAGTATGAATTTACTTTAGTCGCCGACTTCAGAAATTGAAGTCATATATATGACAGTCTCTATAAAATAAAAAAAAGGAAACGACAAAACATTGATGTTATTGAACTCCAACTGTGCGGTGAATGATGAACCAAATCTTGTTAAAAATTAATGGCGAAGTACTCAGACGAACAATCAATACTTTCAAATCAGTTGCTGACAGGATTATACAAAGAATTAATTAAATAAGTTAAGATAATTCAAGTTGACTTGAATAGCGGTCGATACTAAAAGGGTGCATGATGAAAATATTTTGTTTTAATATTAATTACATCACATTATTCGCATTGTGGTAATGTTGTTAGCGCGAAAACACTTTGTTATTAAAATTAAAACAAAAACTGATAAAACTTTAATATTATACATTTATTATAGGTTTTAGATTTTCGTTTTATTGCTTGAGATTGAATGATATTTTATTGAAGGTAATTCTAACGATTTTTTTTAGGGAAGTCAGTGAGGGTACTTTCGATGACGCTCAAGAGTGTGTGAGCATTATTTTATTCTGTATCAAGACAAACACGTGAAGAGCGTATTCTCTTCCCAGTCTATTTGGGCGTTTTAAAGAGGATCCTCGGATTTGCTGAATTATTTACAAATTTGTACATGAAGGAAGTAATCAGGAAATCAGCTAAAACGTATGGTAATGTAGATGAAATGGAACTGGAGACTGTATAAAAAGTGTATTCAATGAGGGAAGTTATTTGTGGTGGGCGCGCCTGAGGGCAATTCGCTCTGCATCACATGGAGTGCCTCCGCTCTATGACGTTGACAAATTGCCTTCTTAAACGCCAAGGGAAATTATTTAAAATACTCATTTTGCCGTACAATATCAGACTAATTGGCTGCCTAAGAAACGCCTCGGGGCAATATGTTGTACAACCGGGGATCGAACTTGTTGACCCTATAATGAGTTATGGTCAATGTTCGCCTGAATGTAGAAGAATTTCGGTTAAGATTGAGATCAGTGGCTATGTCGGATGACGCTATACAAGCAAGATGTTCGATGTCGGAAGTGAAATCTAGGTCCTTATACATTATAGGAAAGCAACTATTGTAACTGCTAATCAACAAAAGTACTCACGAGGGGGACTCTTAAAAACAATTAATTAAAAACAAAACAGTCATCACTTTAATATTTTTTCTGAAATACCAAATTTTACCTATATTTACCTACTTTTTCAGGTCGTGGCTCTTAATTTCATTATCCTTTGCGCAGCTTTTTGCTTTGCGCTTTGTGCTTTCCTTTGGGTTGGTCTATAGGTTTAGATTAGCTGTTTAGCACATTTTTATATTAAGTTTTGTTGATATTTTCGGTTCTTAAAGGCATTTCGTAATTTTTATGGTAGAGTTCTGTCTGTTTTATTTTCGTCTATGCCTAAAAACGTAATACTGAAACTGATACCTAATAAATGTAAGACATGATTACTCCAATAACATTTTATGTAATAAAACCAACTATGCTGTCCAGAGGGACAGCATAATTTATCTCATGAAGATTTCTAGACATATACCCAATACGTATTTTGAAGTAACCTGTACGTAACCGAGGTGAGCTGCGAAGTCGGTTAACGAAGCCATTTTGCTCTAATGCGAGTCATTTGCTCGCAGCAGGAACTCTGGAGAGACATAAATCCGTGTGAACACCTCGATAAAGGGGTAGGTATGTTATCGGCGGATTTTGTCTTATCTCATCTCGCAGGCGCGCTTTATCGCCGCAGGCTGGGTGAAGTGCCGCCTAACGCCGATTGTCGAAATATAAAAGCGAGTAATTTCAAACGACAAGCTGAAGTTTTCGCATATTATATTGCAAATCGAAATGGAATCGAAAATGTATAATGCCCCTCGAGTGTGACGACAGAGACCCAGTTAAATGATGTGCGACGAGGATCACATGCTTACGTTAACGCACATCCCGAGGTTACTGGACACAATGCCGTAATATGAGCCATACAATTATTATAACGACGTCGAATTTTCTATTCCACAAAACGTAGGCTTTTCTCATCAAACCAATCAAAAAATAAAGCAGATTTCAATATCACTAAAGCTTTTTTCTATTAGGGTTTCTATTGACTTTCACGTCAACATTTTTAGATTCCCGAGTGACGCAATTTGCGTGAAACATTGACGGTTGATGCTAAAAGGTCAAGTCGTAAATGAAAACTGGCATTTTGAGGTTGAAAATTTGAAGGAAATTGCAATCTAGGGTTTTTTTAGGTCATTATAATATCTGTTAGAGTCCTTGCACAGTTATTTTACCTCTGATTCCGCATCACGGCCAAAACTAAAGTGATCTTTTTTGCAGTTGAAATAAGGTCGTTTTTTTCCTTTTTGGCAAATGAGCCGTTGTCAACGATTCTGTCAGCGTCATGTAGTGACAGTAGTACAGCAAGATGAGCACACTTTATGGTAGTTGTTATTTGTTAATGTTAGCAGCTGAAAAGACGAGTTTCTTGTTGCTGGGTTGTTGCCAATGACAAGTCTGTCAAAATCACAGTCATTTTTATTGTTGTTATAATAAGGTTGCTATTGCGTTTCCGCTGTCAGAGGTAAAATAACTATGAATGGATTGTATCTTGGTATGACCATTAAATTGTCACTTGCCCTGACTTCAAGCAATGCACAAAATTTTTAATTGTTAATTACTAGGTCTTTGTCAGAGTGTATTTTATGAGTATTTTTTTCCCATGTACATTTTGTTCGTGCAGAACAAACAATGTTTCTTTCTTTCTTCATTTTCCTATAATATCTAGAATAGAAGTTTCGTTATTAAATTCTGTATTCGGTTCGTAGCTTCTCTAAAGTTTCTAAGAAAGACGTCACGACAATTTAGATCTGTTCGAAGCTGGCTGGGATAGTAACTCGGATTTCGGCTGCGGTGTAATATCGCTGTCTGTTATGCTCGCGTTGGCAATATTCTACATTTCTCTAAATTCCAATAAACGTAGAGCGTACGTACGTAAGGTATTTAGGTACTGGTGTTTTCTCTCGGGTTTTAATTAAGTAAAGATTACATATCTACTGTGGAGGCAATACAATAATTACAAGTCACATGTCTGTAAGTTAGCTGATTTGGGAATTACCCATGTACCTTGTTTATTTTTCTTCTTTTTTATCTAGTAGTACCCAGTAGTAAACGCTGCGACTTATAAGTTGTGCGTCGTAGGTTCGAACCCAGACAGGCGATTTACTTTAAATTATTTCATCACCACTGTTCTCAAAACGGTGAAGGAAAACATCGTGAGGAAACCAACTTGTTCTAGAACCAAAAATTCGAAGACATGTGACATTTTCGAACTCGCGCTGGACCCGCGTGATGGATGGCCCACTCCCTCTCACCGAGAGGAGGCCTGTGTCCCAGCAGTGGGAACATTATAGTCTGCACCCTAATTGCGTAACACACTATCAACCGGAATCTGAATCATTTTGAAGCAAATTGCAATCCATTGCTTCATACGGTCGAAAAATGTGTCTGCTGAACACGTAAATAACGCAATGAATTTTGTTGAACTGTCAAAATGAAACCGATTCCGATTGATAAAATGTGTTACGCAATTGCCCCGCTGATTATGCTTGTACAGTACAATTTTTCTATCTTTATATTATGCCTGTGTCTTCATGATATTCTTTTTTTTTTTTGTTTAGCACCCATTATCTATTAATTGGCCGCATGGTTGGTTCAATGACGCAACGTCGTCTTTGCTGTTTTAATTTTTTTGTTTGTCTGTTTTGAAACTGTACTACACAACGCAATATATATAAACCGAGAAACTTTCCTAACCGCGAATACTTATAAGTCCTACTAACTTGCGGTCACCGACTTTCATCGCTGACAGTTAGTCGTCTTCTTGTTCCTCAAGATATTACCTCCCGACTAGATAAGAAAGTCGAAGTCGACTGGGACAGGTGACGCGGCTTCCTTCGAGCCGTTCCCCAGAAGCCTGGCTGTGACACCGTTTTATCTCTTTGATGGTGGCTTTAGACGTTTAAATTACAAGAAATTCTTGGATTTGTTTATTAGAAAAATATCTGGAAAAGGGTTCAGGGTCATCATAGTTGAAGTTTAGTAAGAAACCAATGGATGTTTTCGAATAAAATTTAATTTAATTAATACAAAACAAACTGTTCATTTTTCTAGTTAAACATTGATAAATGATTTTATTTCTGTAAGTGGGTTTCTAAAAACACTTTTACACGTCGATAATATTTTAAAAAACTAAATGAGGTCGACGTTTCCTATCTGACTACTCTGAGAAGAAAGGCTGAAACATATCAGAGGTGAAACTCTCTTTTAAAATCCAGATAAAATCTTGGTCAGATCATGTGAAGACCATATAGATTGGTGGCTGAAATGGTCTTTTGAGGAATGAACCATACAGATTGAGTGGACCTGTCCAGTCAGTGTGTTAGTCAGTAATCATGCAGCTCAACTCAAAACTTAAGAAGTTTAACATTCGAAAACATTTACTGGTTTCTTACTAAACTTCAACTATATTCGACAAACCTGGTTACTTTTCTCTTTTGGTGAATCTAAGAAAGGCATTTCAGATCTCTGCATTCCCATATGCTGACATTTTCTTCCTATTTAGTAGAATAAAATAGCGAATGTTTATTTTTTTAACTTTTAGCTGGTTCGATTCCCGGCTTAGGTAAGCTTGTCGAGAAATCTGCGAATACAGTTTTGTTTTCTTTAAAAAAATAAAGGAATGTTTCCTATAAGTAAAATAACCTATCTTAAGGATTTAAAGTGGTTTCCCTTCAGGGCCCATTGATTTTTTTCCACCCTGTATAATGTATATCCTACTAATTCCTACTATTCCTACTAATATTATAAATGCGAAAGTTTGTGAGGATGGATGGATGGATGTTTGTTACTCTTTCACGCAAAAACTACTGAACGGATTTTGATAAAGTTTGGCACACATATATTTTATAACCAGGATTAACACATAGGAAACTTTTTATCCCGATATTTCCACGGGATCGAAACTTACGCGGGTGAAACCGCGGGGCGCAGCTAGTACAATATACATTTGAGTTGGTGTATACAGGATGGCCGGGACTACGACGAGAAAACGGATTCAGTACATGATTGACAGTAGTGATTCTGACGTTAAAAGTTTCCGTCGGTTATAAAAAAAAAAAAGTGCAGTCCTATACATTTTGACGGCGTAGATTTTGCACTTTTCTAACAAAACCGCAGATTTTTTTATAACCGACGAACAATTTCTTTACTAGCGGGTTTAAAATCATGTGTTTAATGTGTTGTGAATTAATGGTTATTGTTTGCGCATTGATGTTCCTGCCACACTGTACCTATATGTAGGTATAATCTCGAACAGAAAACAAATTAAGAAAGCAGAGACGAAGAGCTTAGTACTACCATTTCAACGGCGCAATTCAACTCAATGACCGCCAAAAATTACTGATGCGCCTCACATCCCTAATCTCCCCTTTTGCAACTTATTCGAGGACCGTTACCAAAGTCAATGAAAACAAAACTTTTGAAAACAATTATCAGCGCGGAGTATACTTGAGAAACTAATGGGGCTTTATGTGAAGAGTTCAGAGGGAACACAGAGGAACGGAGGGAACATGGAGGAATGGGGGCTGACGGGAGGACATTAATCACACCGCTTTGTGTGTGAGCACCTCCTAATTTACATGAGAAGTCAGGGGTCAGTATGGTAAACTCTGCTTACTCACTTTCATCTAATCCACGGCAATATTAAACTTTTTATGTAGAAAAAGTATAAGAGAATTAATTAATTCCCGGCCGTCATTAATTAAAAAAAAAGTATTGCTATTTTGACATGTTTGAAGTGGATGCAGAATATGATCAAAAACTCTGTTGTTATGATCCTTAAATTAATTGCGGTAAAGTTGATTCAACCAAAAAGTAGACTTTCTTCGTATTTCAGAAGGCCAATTCTCGTAATTTTTAAGCGTTCAAAATCTAGTCGCAGTCTCAGCTCGGCGACAAACAAATTTCAAAAACTTGTTAAAAATATAAGTAAATTAAAAGGTATTTTTGACAGATTGAGGCTGAGATCAGAATGTGAATGTTCTTAAAAGTAGGAGAATTGCCCCTCTGGTTGCGTACCTAACATAAAATATTCTACCATGGAAAATGTTCCTACTTCGAAGTTCACAACTTAGGTAAAGTTCTGAACTTCGAAATAGGAATATTTTCCCCAGGAGGTAGCCTCTTCTACAATACAGTAGGTATCTACATCATTAATTATACACACATTTACGTAGTCGCCTAAACTTAAATTAAGATTTCAATCTCAACATTAATGAGTTGCTTGAATAAAGTTATTTACATTATATTATTAAAAGCCTGTGATGTCCCACTGCAGAGAAAAGGTCTCCCTACTCTCTTCCCACTTCTCTCTGTTAAAACCTGCTAAGGACCAGTTCTTGTTGAAGGAGTTCAGGACCCATTGGTTGTCTGACATGCGGGAGACGTGTCCAGCCCAATCCAATTTTAGCGTGGCAGCTGTCACTAATCCTACTAATATTATAAATGCGAAAGTTTGTGAGGATGGATGGATGGATGTTTGTTACTCTTTCACGCAAAAACTACTGAACGGATTTTGATGAAACTTTACAGCAATATAGTTTATACATCAGAATTCATAGGATACTTTTTATTCCGATATTCCCACGGGATCAAAACTTACGCGGGTGAAACCGCGGGGCACAGCTAGTTGGTTATATTTGTTATGGAACGGATGGTCGTATTAACAAATATCATACAAAATCAAGTTAAAAGCCAAAACGGATAAGTATAACTTTGCTACCATGACATAACATAGCACTATAATACGTCGTCTTTGAAAATTTAATATACAGAAAACGATTTAGCAAGTGACTGAACAAGGTAAAGCCTAGCTTGCCTGCTTCGCATGCAAAGTATGAAGACGGACCTTTTTGTTAAACTTTCATAATGTAACTGTGAGAGCTCTTTCATCGTCTGTTTTCATTTCGGAGCACGTTCATATGTTTAAAAGAACCTCGCGGGGCATTTTCTTTTATATTAAACGGGAAGTTTTTCTGAGTAGCAATTTTATTTATCTGTCAAAAAAGGGTTTTGGCTGTTGTCTTTTCGATTATTCGCTTGGCTTGCTTAGAAATTTTGGGTCTTTACATCATTATGTAAAGACTCAACATTTCTAGGCAAGCCAGTTGAATGCACTTTATTTTTGTTGCGCTTTTTCGTGGCCGTAAGTACCAAAACATGATATTATCTGTATCATCCTCAGAAATTGACTAATTAAGTTGTGCTTTGACTGCAAAATAAAGGCAAGTACAAACACAGCCTGCTTTCAGGGACAGGAAAACTTTCTCGGCGCACCTGAGAAAATTTCAGGAAGTTTTTGCAATAAAGTTAGGTACCATTAAAGTGCTTGTTGTTGTTGCTTTACATACTGCATTAAAACTGTATTCAACACCAAGCAGCGAACACATAAATTCAAGTCTACGGCTAAAATTAATTACAGTACATTTGTGTATCGGTTTCCCAGTGCGACGCAGTGGAATCATTAGCGGCGCGGACGATGAAAGGGGAATTTGTTTCAGCACAGATTTGGTACTTGTATCTGGCAATCAATTTGATTAATAGAGAATCCAATACGGCTGATAATGAGGAGGATTTAATTTATTTTAATATGGACGAGCGGCTAGTGGATCAGGAGAGGTTTAAAGCGTGCTGTATTGAGCGATTTTAGTGTTATAATGTAAAATATTAATGGTAATATTATAATGAGTTGCGTTGAAAACGGGCGGCTGATAATGCGGATACAGAGTAACAGCTTGTTGCGTGGAATTAACAAGTGAGATCTGTAGGCCAATTCTGCTAATTTAAAACGTTCAAAATCTAGTCGCAGTCTCATCTCGGCGACAAACAAATGTCAAAAACTTGTCAAAATGTAGGGAAATTTGAAGTATTTTTGACAGATTGAGACTGAGATCAGACTGTGAACGTTCTTAAAAATTACGAGAATTGCCCCTCTGTTTTATTTTACAAGCACTACAAATCCTCTCATATTATTGTTCCTTTGAGGTTTTGTCCGAATAATATTGTTTTTAAAGAGGATTGAAGATTTTTATTTGGAGCCAACCAACTTTCGCGCCATTTTGTTTTTTTTTTTTCAAAATGGCGATTTAAATGCAACATAACAAAACTAAACCCCGTAAAGTGTTTCATTTTCGAGATAATAACATTCAAAGTTGATCACGTGAAATCCATATCAACTTTGAACGTTTATATCTCTAACAAAAAAAACAAAAATTTGCGACAAGTAGGTAGGTATGCCACGGACCTTCAATTCAAAGCTCTTTACCATACTACAATACTGTTCGAAAGCTACTGATACGATTCATACACCGGCTGCGTTTTACAATGCAAGAACAAGTTTTCGTAATCAGTACTTTTACAACGGTTTTTGTGTAAGTAGCTAAGTAAGTTTATACACAAACACTTTTACACGTGAATAATACCTACCCGACTGCGCCAGAAATAGGGTTATGTTAACATAACCCTGCTTCTAGCGCAGTTGGGTAAAAACTAGATGAGGTTGGTGTGTCCTATCCGACTACTTTGAGAAAAGACACCGAAACAAACTCAGATCAGTTTGGAGCAGTTATTTTTACGTATTCATCTCATTTGCAATTTTATGTTCATCCTGATTTATAACTATTCGTAGAGGAAACTTTTCTCAAGAACCTACATTCCTATACTTAAAGTATAAATATCACATTTCCGGATGACAGCGATGCGGACAAGTACTTCGACGCCTAAGTGTCCTTTAGTTTTTGTATTTATTTGTATAGTTAGTCGTTTAATTTAGTAAATAGGAACCTAATTTAAATAGTTGTGTTAAATATTGTAAAAGATACAAATGAAATCGTTTTATATGTAACTTTTACAATATTTACAAGGAATTTAACTTTGTTCTCTGCATAGATGCAAGTAAATAAAGTAGGTAAGTAAATCAAAGCCCTGAACATAAAAAACTGATCGCGTGTCCTCTTTGCACTATAGTAAATATAAAGGATATTGTACGTCTATTGACGTATGGGGGAACAGACGAGTCCGTGGTGTGTCGCGTGAGCTCGTCCTAATGGTCCATTACCTCAGCGCAAAGTTCAAACGGATCGCCGACGATGCGTTTTATCCTCCATCTCGTATTAAATGGATTGCGAGCGTCACTTCTGCAAGCGATGATGACTTACGTTTCTGTGTGATGTCTTGTTCTGAAACAGTGCACGGATCTTACCTGAAAATGAGAAAATGGTTGCTTGAAAAACGTATATGTTTGGGATATTTTAATATTGTAAATTGCTGGATATACATAGATTATGTTTATCAGCGACCGTGGAACTTGCTTTTAATAAATTAAATAAATTTTATAGCCAATTATTAAGAGACCAAGAATAATTAGATAGGTATAGTTAAGGAAGAGCGTCAGGGTAGCCCGCGAAATTCTAACTACTGCGCTATCCAACTTGTAAAGCTGGGCACCGAATTTTGCTGCAGTAAATTTTGTATGTTGATTTTATTGAAAATCGGATTCATTTCACGATTGAAGCTGGTCACGCGTATGTAAAACGTAGACGAATCAATTGTCACCAAAAGCCAATCAGCTAGTGATTGCGATTTCTGAATAATGAACCAATATGGTTACGGCATTATGTACGCCGACGTGGTTTGAAATATTTCATTCATCAGTTTTTTTTTTCAATTCAGTTTTATTAATAAATAAAAAATATTGTTCATTAAAAGCTTAAGCAACACCAATTTAAGCTTATAATGAAAGTTGTAATGGTTAATGTTAAGTTTCGGACTTTCTCAATAAAGCTGTTTTTATTTTAAAACCAAAGCTTACTCTGACCCTAACTGTTAACTTTACATCCTTATTGTAGGTACCGATCGTATTTACACTGATTGTTTATTGCAATAACCTCATAATTATTCAAAAAATAAAAAAGCTCACATAAAATCCACATAGATTGTTTTGGCATCAGATTTCCGATTCGTTTGATCTTGAGCTTGTTTATCGTCGGAATGGGAACAATATACAACATCAAGCCGGCTATAGAAAACGCAAAAAAGCGAAATTTTGAACCAAAGTAACTCTTAAGCCCACAAACATAGAACTACCCTCCCAGGAGGAGCAAATTTGGTGCTCAGAGAGTTTTATTTTGTTTAACAAGCTCTCGGTTTTAATAAATTTACATTAAGGATATATTTTGTTTTCTCCAGGGATATTCAATTTTTATTCCACTGGAAGGTTTGGCTATCCCGTTAAATTATACAACGGAAATTTTAGTTCGTTCATTTATATAAAGTAAATGGTCGGGAAATGCGAAAACGAGCGTCCTAATCGAAATTTTGAAGTTAAAATACTCTAGAGACAGTTTCGAGGATTACCACGCCTGTCACGTTGGTTGTAGCTGCGTTGTGATTACGCCGACGTCAAGAGAATCACGTCCATTTCTCGCTTTGTGCGAAACAGGTTGATCAATGTAGTCAGTAATGCAGCAATGGACGTAATTCGTCCCTGTTGGATAGTCTGCGTGTTCGAGCAGGGTAGTGTTTGTAGCGTTATGTTATTACTCAATGAGCAATCCATTACATTGCTGTCCATTTTGGAGATTAGTTTGAGTGACGATGCAAGTTATTACGCAATTGCAGGACTTCTTTTTCTTGAAAATGAAATAAAACAAGGAGAGCGCCTTATACGAGTACCTATCGTGTTTAAAAATACTAGTTAGTGCAAATGAAATACACAAATAAGGGTAAATCATGCTCGTGTCAATTAAAAAGCCAAAAACAGAATCAAATCAAATCAAAAACAGAAGCCCTTTAGAACAAAACTAAACGTATTCTAGTACAAATTAGACACATTAATAATAATTTAAACAAGCTGTACGGTGCGAGGTAGAATTAACCGCTCCACACTTTCCTCTTCATATAGTCTAAGAGTCAAGCAGTAAATTATAAACGATATTTACTTCCCAAATACAGCTCTGAGATTCGTTTGAAAACAGGGCAATGTGCACGCATTAATGGTCTCGTAGTACGACGTAAACTTCGGAATCGTAGGAGCACTGAGTGGGGTGTGATTTTAGTTCGTTTTGTCATAGAATAAGCCAGTTGTATAGAAGTGAAACTATAAAAAAAAAAAAATAATATCCTAACCTAACTATTAACAAACTAAAATATGACGTGGAAAAATTCCTCCACATCACTGTAATGTACAGACGCCAGCACATCAAGCTAGTACATTTTTCAACTTTATCGCTACAACATAAGGTTCACAGTTGATTGGGAAAATTTTACAGTTTCGGGTAACTTGATGTGCTGGCGTCTGTACCAAGAGACAAAGGTCCCAAAAAGAAAGGTGTCTCTGGCCAAGGTAGAAACCGGCCACGAGAAGTTTCATATCTTTTGAATTTCCTTTGTAAATTCCCAATTACTTTTCATCTGCTACGATTCGTGCTCGGTCAAGCCAAATTCAAATTATTTCATTTCAAATAAACCTATAGATGGGCACTTATGAAACGTCAGAAGCTATGTGCACGGCTGTTCCAATTGATCGTTTCCTCTGGAGAAGAGCCGACAAGAAACTCCACGGTTACTCTTTTTAAACAGAAATTTAAATTCTATCGATACAATCCTGACTTTGTTGGACATATCTTACGCCTTACATCTTTAGCACGATTTTGACTGCGTTTGGCCCAGCATGCTAATTGCGTAACACAGTACACATTTCAATCTGACTATGTTTGAAGGTTCATTGCTTCATAATGTTCGAAACATTTGTCTGCTCAACAACGTAAATAACGCAATGAATGTTGTCGAACTGTCAAAATGAAAGCCATTACTACTATTTGTGTTACCCAATTACCCCGCAGGAGATCCGTTTCTACAAGATGGGTGATTTTTTATCGAAGGGTTTTACCCTTCTACGTGAGATCCCACGTAAAAGAAAAAAAACTTAAATCGGAAGAAAATTTCGGAATAAAGCTGAATCCATCCATGGGGGTAATTCAGATAGCCATTAGATAAAGTCTTCAACATTTGTTTAGACTAGTTCTCAGCCGTCTTTTTAAAATTCTTATTTCCCTAGTAGAAGCAGGCAAGATGACCATTCCCAGTCGGGTTGGATCGCGCCCAACTGCCAGCAATTAGCAACGGATCGACAGTCACGGTAATGGTTGTCATTCACTGCAGAAGACCCTTTTTATCGAGTTTGGTGGATCTTATCCTGTGTAACAATGAATTAGGGTCTAATGTGCGTGTATTTGTTTGCTATGGGTAATCAGGGTGTCATTATCGGCTATGGCACTGTTGAAGTCTGAGAAAAAATGTTTGGATTTTTTTTTTATTTTTTTTTTATTTGCGAATGGGCTCACTCTTGACATCGATCACGCCTGATGAAAAGCGATGGATGAGGTCTATGATGGAACAAGCGTGCCCAGAAGATGCCTAAGGCACTGGAACTCCCACACATCGACGAAACACAGCAGGCTGCTTGACGCCGGACTCTAGTGGGAGGGTGGTCGCAAATCAGGCGGGTGTTAGCCCTACCACCACAAGGGAAGAATCGGCTAGCCAAATAAAGTGTTGGGTGTGACTGTCCAGGATGCGACGAGCGCTCGGTTCAGTTGAGTAACTGGCGGAACGAACTGCGCTACACGAGGAGGCTTCTTCATGCATCAATTCAATTCAATTCGTTTATTGCATTCCACAATGTACATGAATACATCCCAAAATATATATGTACAGACGCCGGCACATCAAGCTACCCGAAACAGTAAAATTTTCCCAATCAACTTTGAACCTTATGTTGTAGCGATAAAGTTGAAAATTTATTAAAGAAACTTTACAAATTGTAGTAGCTTGATGTGCTGGCGTCTGTACCAAAACACATGTTAAAGTGAGGTTTATGACAAGGAAATAGTTTATTTTCAAAATTATATTTAAAGACAGGTTGTGTCTGTTTCTCCTCCCTTTAAAAGTATTTAGTTTTCTTGTTTGTTTGAAAAACACTTTTTCGAATGTAAACGTGACACTTGACATCCTTTTCGCACGAAACATTAGTGAAACCGATACCCAGACTTCATCTATCATAATAAACACTATACTTAACCCTCGTAGGAAGGAAGATGCAGCGTGGTGTATTTATGGGACACCCGGAAGCCATGTAAACACAGTTTGCCATTATAACGACATTGGGACCGAATAGCTTCGCTGATGTATAACCCAATGAATATGGCTCGTGGCTTGCCTGACGACAATATTTTGTAACTGAATTACATTTCCCTCTCGTCTTTCCTTTATAGAGTATTGAGAAAGTCTCTGGGAGTTGATTTGATTAAAGTAGATTGTTGGTTATTAATTTAGTTAGTTTTTAATAACGAGTGTTTGTAGTTTAAAATTCAAGGTGGCATGAGACATCGACGCGCAAACTGAACATGAATTCAGCATATGATTTAAAAAAGTTTGCTTTTCCATACATTTAAACCGCGCAGGTATTTTTACCCCGCTTTTCTGTGAAACAGCTGTTTTTTTTTATAACCTACGAAAATTTTCTATACGGCTGCTTCTAGAATCATGTGCTCATTTTATGGTTTCAGTTTGTGCGCGATGTCCCTGTAATCCTGTATAGGTAAACTATGTACTTATGTGTATACAGGGTGGGCAAAAAATCGTGGATCAAACGAAACTGGGCGACAGCTGGGATTGTTTGCAGTAAAAAATTCTCTGTGGCAGTGCACTGACTTGATCTCCATAAAAATTATGACAATTTGAGTGTTTACAGTAAGGTTCTAAAGTTACAAATAATTTTTCGTGAGACTTAAAAGATATTGAAAAAAGTGCCAATACTGATAAATCATGGTACCCACTATCATAAAAGCACTTTTGTAGTGATAATGCTTTTTTTTTTTTTTTTTTGTATTTTATTTTTTACTGCAAATAACCCCAGCTATCGTTTTGTTTCGTTTGATCCACGATTTTTTACTCACCCTCTATATGTAAATACTCTTTTTATGATTCTTACAGTCGGTACTGAAAGCGGACTGAAAACAATTTTCAGAAATATTTTTAAATATTTTGCAAATAAAAGGTTGTTATATTCTCTTTGCAAGAATAATAATTTATCACAGCTCTTAAAAAATATGTCCCAGTTATGCTGCTGTCTGCACAACGCATGACAGGCAAACATACATTTATTATACTAGCAACTTGTTTCATCAAGGCCTAAATTCCTAAACGGACTTCCGTTGTCTTTGTATTTCAGGGATGTCACTAACTTGTGTCATAAGTAATCAGTGTCACTACTACCATTAGTCTTGTCGTCCGTTCGCGACAACCCTTGCCTAGTTGGCACTAGATTCGGCAAGAGCACTAATTTGTTACGTGTCTCCTTCCCTGCCCTAATTGCTTTCCCGTCAATAGAATAAATTAGAATACATTAAATACAGTGTTGTTATAGTAGTGTTACTTAAGCTTTGTTGTCATGAGGCTGTAATGTATCGTCTACGTCAGTTTGAGTCGGAAGGATCGTATAGCGTCCGTTAGAAGTTTTCTGACTGCAACTTATTCCAAAGTTAGAATATACAGACGCCAGCACATCAAGCTATCCGAAACTGTCAAATTGTCCCAATCAACCTTGAACCTTATGCTGTAGCGATAAAGTTGAAAATCTATGAAAATAAGACAGATTGTAGAAGCTTGATGAGCTGGCTTCTGTACACCAGGCTTATGGTTTATTGGGTACATTTAGTCCTGCTACGAGTATCCTTTTTTAAGTCCAACCGAAAGACAAAAAATATACTGTGTCGAAATCGTTTATTTTTTGTGTGGAAATCTTAATACTATATGGTTATGATTGATTATGGTTTGTGTGCTAATTTACATTAGTGTAATTGAAACTTGCTCGAAGGACAAAGGTATACTTCATTAATTTTATATAACCTTTATTCCAAGTGCCCGAGTGCACTTTTATCGTCCTTAGTTTATTTTCTACATGCATTTTCTCTCATTCCATTTCTCCTATTAACAAATTAGCAAGACAAACAAATTCTACTAATTAAAGCAGTAATTTCTCACTGTGTAAGATCGGCTGACTTGATACTGTTTAAGTTAACGTTGTGGCCTGGCGCATGCATCTGCGCCACACTTTACCGTCTTACGAACAACTTAACGCTATCTATTGCAGTTCTCAGACCATTACACACGTCTTGGATTTATTGTTCAGTGTTAGTTTCAGGATGTGTTTTCTCTTTTGTTTTACTGTGTCCCGGTGGAGCAGAATTTGATGAAGAGGCAACGGAGTTTATATCCTAGTACTTCACTTGAGTGTTGTTGGGGGCGAAAAAACCATCGAAACGGTATTCCGTCAAATAAAAAAAAAAACTGTCTATCTTCTCAAATATTTTTCTTGTTGTTTATATTTCTCTTCTATCTGTGATCAGTAGCGGATTCACCACGTAGCAAGAGTAGCAAATGCTACGGGCCCCGCGCATTTGGGGGCTTCGCGCACCAATACTTTTTGACCGTAAAAAATATCGGTTTAGAGACAGAAGACGTATGAAGGTATACCATAAAATTACTGGAGTTTTTGGAATATTCTGACAGCTAAAATCTATTCCAACAGAAGAGAAAAAAAAAAGAAACCATTATCGTAAGTGCTTACGCGGATGATTGGAGGATAGTTTAAGCGACGAATCAGTGCAGTTTGCTGCAATTGCGAAAATCTGGTGTCGCTAGTATTATTGACAGCAAGAAAGAGGCATGAGGCTCTGGAAGTGAAATTTTACAGGCTTGAGTAGCTAAGCGTGAGTTAAGGAACACGATGAGCCAAGAACGTCTTGATTATATCACTTTGATGAAAATTTAATACGATTTGCTCCAGAGAAGTCGTTATGAATATTATTATTTCTAAATTTGCCCAAATTAAATCCAGAAAAGTTTGTTTGTTTTATTTAATACCATAAACTTGATAACCTAAAGCAAACCAAGGGATAGATAGAATTGATAGAATTTGCTACAGGCCCCGCGCGGGCTTAATACGGCACTGTCTGTGAAAACTTGTAATTGGCCTTATTTCTATTACTCTCAATCGTGCAAAAGTGTTTAGTAAACTCTGAAATCAACTTAATTCCCAAAAAATAAAGTTGATATTTGTATACTTAACTTGAAATAATATAAATCGGTTTAACTCTAAATTCTAGAGTGTGCCAGAAGACATAAACTCAGATTTTGATCTAAAGAAAGCGCGATTGTACGTACACTCATGACTTCCGATAATAGTCGTTTCTTTCGAAACAACTTCAGTCTAACGGTACAGATAGTACAATCCACGAAGACGCGCCCCACCCTTCTTTCTAATCGTTAGCGGTTATCGCTATTCAATTCCGCTAGTGTTTTAGTTTTGTCGATACACACTAATTATTATTAGTGGCTAATTAGTGTGTGTTGACAAAAGTGGGGCGCGTCTTCGTGGACTGCACTATCTGTAATGATAACACATCTGGCAGAAGTATGTATTTCAATTTTTTACCTTGATGTGTTTTAAAGGTGCTTTTTAAACTTTCATATTAAGATTATGACTATGTTTTTGCTATAAGTAACTTCAGGGTGACATTTAATATAACTGAGTAGGTACGTTAAGTGTCTAATTTAAATGCTAACGAGTGAAATATAAAGCGAACCTTAATTACATCATGATTCTGCCAAAATTCTAGGTGGCATAGTTAGCAGAAAGTGGGATTGTACAAACATTTTTATAGTGATGACTAATTGGGAAGGTTCGCATGTCGCTCTGCCTTCATTACATAAAGGGTGAGGCTTAGGCCTTGAGAGCTAATAGCTTACACCTAGCGATTTGTGACGTCATTGTCCTACCTTTGTATTACTTATAGAATTTAATTATGAGCTACGCGGGTACGTGACGTCGAGCGTTTGAGTTTTACCGCAGAATTGTTCCGTCAAATAATGTATCTCGTAAAAGCGCGTTTCGGAATCCAGTTTTAGTATGGAGCAATCGTAACGCACATAACAACTTTAGCATGTTTGACTGTCGGAACTGCGACGTTGGAGTACCCTACAGAGGACGAAATTTACATTTCGGAAAGTACATTATTTTATTTTGTTTTTCCCTTTTTCAGCAGCAGCCAACAGTTTACCGTTAATTAATTTGATAAATGTCGTATCGTAGTCGTGTCGCTTGTTCTAAATGGACGTGGACGAATTCATCTAATAGTGTCATGTTACCATGCCATTACTCACTGCAAACATTTTCACTGAAACGCTGAAAATATGAAGCATGTAATTTATTTTCATGTTATAAAAGCAACAAGAGATAACAAAATTGGTATGTAAAGTTATTTTAATAACAAAATGCAGCAAATTTGGGTATTCTGTTGTATACCTATCGTTTTTAGAGAAAATAAATTAGTTCTATCTTCTGGCTGGTTACAAAAACAGTCTTCAGCAAATTCATGTTTAATATTTTTGCAAATAAAGCACTTTTATGATAAGGACGAATAATGATGTATCAACATTGAATATTAATCATAAGTACACGAATACTCGTCCAAGAATATTATGAAGATTAGGTAGGTATACTACCATACCTATCTAATCGTCAAAAAAATCTATCTATCCATAAATAATAAAGTATCTCAATCTATTATGAAAGTCAAGAAAGCTGGTACCGCATAAAACACTATCTCATCTTGATGTTCGCCAGTACATTTCTGCGAAGCCTACATATAAAAACTAATCTAACTTGTGGCTGGAAACGCGTGTTGTTTCTACAAACTAAAAAAGTTTCTAACACGAGTGTAGTTAGAGCTCAAGTCTCGTATCTTCGGGTGCCTTCGGGCGCCGTCGGCCACTTTCGTTGTTCCATAAAACATGAGTGCACACGGACAGTAGGACCCACTAGTGCTGTGCAGCACATAATCTGATTATTTGCTCCGAATATGTACGGGACGGTACTTCAATGGTATCTGTTTACATGTTCCGAGGATTTGTGGTGCTTCTAGTACCCAGACGTGTTAGTTCCGACTTATGGAGGACGCCGATCAGAATGCAAACGAGAATCGATGAATAATTCAATAATACTGCGAGCTTTTTGCGAGTCATCGATATTCATTTGATGGTGAACGTTCTCCTCAAATTTAGTTTTGTGAGCAATCGGAGAAGATTACTAGTGGGTTTTGCGATTTAATAAGATGTAGATTGTGAAGAAATATACTATAGTTTGACGCTAGAACATGTCTATTCTATTAGATAGAGAGTCGAAATTATTGCGAATAAAGTTACTATCAATAGTCACTGTTGCTATTATATAAGACACTTTTCAAAGGCAAGAAAATGACAAACACAAACGTAAAAATATTGAAGCACTGCCAGCGACTCAAAAATATCGATTGAAATTTAAAATGTGTCCCTGCTGTAAAGTTCCCCTATTCTAGTTGAGGGATGACAGATTTGCGTTCGTCGTCAATTTGCTCTCGCCTCGCATGTAGGACGAAGCTCTGTGTACAGACGGCAGCATAATTTAAGCCGTAACTGAGTACCTATGTATTGTACTAATGTTGTTACGAAACTTTTTGCGCTCGTCCTTCATTTGGCGTGTGTTATGTATGTGTGGTTTTGTGCAAAATACTACGCTTGTTAGTTCTGATGCCTACGTTAACCGTCCGTCCTTTTAGCAACTTGTCTAAAGGGAATAAAATATAACTTTTATTCAATTAGTACAAGTATATTTAGCTTCGTTAGTGACAGGGGTATTGGTAGGGAAAACCACATTAGGTGGGTACTAGAGATCTTTAAAGAAAAATACAAATACAGTTTGCGTTATTTGCATACTGCTTTCCCGGTTTTCCTCTAGTAAGTTATTTCCTGTCCTTTAAATTGAATTTAAAGTGAATAAAGTTACAGTGACTAATATTTCGACGCTCGGAGTCAAACGCTGATCGTAGAAACGTGGTCGAAGCGCACATACCCAATGTAGGTAACCACTGACGCAAGGCTATATACTACTTTTGCCATTGAAATTGAAATGGTAAAAGTGTTTGTTTCTCATTAGAATGTGAAATTGAATTATATCTGTCTTGATATGCACATCAGAGTGATGTCCAAAATTCGTTACAAAATGGACATTCGTAGCCTCTTTTCCATTAGTCACCCTTTTTTTTTTTTGAGGATGGGAAATCATCAAATGATCCCTTCCGCTCTGGGTGGAGCAGAAGGGAGTGTCAGACTCTTACTGACTAAAACCCACCCGTGTTCCTTCCTTAGCCCATTATGTTCCGGGGCAGAGGTAACCCTTTCGGACAATCCCGCTGCCCCGGCAGGCTCCGGCCCTTACGGGCCCCTTCCTTAATGCTGACATCTCTTTGAGGCGCGCGTGGAACACGTAGGCGCCGTCCGGCACGGGCCTGGTCCTGATCGGACGGAGAGTTACCCATTACTCTCCGCCCGCAGGCCCGCGCCTACGGTGGCCGGGAGTCGTCACGCGGCTCCCGACGCCCGGAGCGTCTCCAGCGGCGGCTTTTAGTCACCCTAAGCCAAGCCTCTTTTTTTTGTAGAAACGATAAAAGAGAGAGAGAGAGAGAGAGTTTTAAAATCAAATTCAATGTAAAATACTAGGATTTTGATAGCTTAGTGCGTTGCCGACGGTACTAGAGTCCGAGTGTGTATGGTAAATAGATAATAATTTAGCTGGAGAAAGCTTACTGTGAACATTCCAGATGGTCTGGTTATTGAAAAGTATTCTGTTATCTAAATTCTGTTATCTAAACATATGCGTTTTCTGTACTCAATATGTTGTTTGTGGCCGTGTGGCTGTCCAAGTCTACATTGTAGCCTTTGTTGGTGTGTCCTTTTGGCATTATAATCTTTTTATGTTTTTTTTATAGTTATAAGGTGTATTTTTTTGCTGTAATGCCAATAAAATGCATTTTTATTTTCTTTTAAGTACTCTAGTTTAAAAAAAATACATAATAAACATAACATGACGCCTACCGGAAAGGTTTCCTACATTACTCAAATAAAAAATTATTACCTACTTAGGTATGTAATGTCGCATAACTTGGGTAAACAGTCCATCTATCCCTTGAAAGATAATCATTAGGAATGGTTTTATAGGTACTTGAGAGTCATCGCGTTTAGGGCGAATTCCACCAAACTTTTATACTTACTTAGAATAAGTCTTATCCTCAGAATAAATTTTGAATTTTTGTCAGTTTTTCCATACGAGAACTGTCAGACGTCGATTTCATTCCACGGATAAAAGATATCTGACTTTGGTTAAAACAGCCTTTAGGGAAAATGACACCTGGAGAAGACAAAATAAAATTTTAAAACACATGGCCCAAATAAGTAGGAAAAGTAAGGGTATTAAAAATGTCACCCTTAAACATTTAAACCAAAAGTTCCCAGAGAGAAAAAAAGTTAAGGGAAATATTTATTGATATTAATATTTCGAGTTCGACTCCATTTTGTTTCTCCGTCGCAGCTGGAACAGGTGCCACGAGGGATTAACGAGTTGTAGAAGGCCATAAAGGGCCCGGATTCAACCAGAGGGATGCTGTTCACTGGGTTATCGGGAAATGGAGTAATCCACAATGAGATTAATTAAATCCTGCGCGAGTGACGACCCTCGTTTTAACGCTTAAAGTACCGAAACGGTACTAAAGTGTCTCGTAGTACGGGTGGAGTTATGTGTGGGCCGGGTACCATGTTAGGTTTAGGAGTTGGTGCAGTGCGGGGCTTGATTTAACAGTTACAGCAGTGGGAAAATTATTGTTGTTGTTTTCCTTGTCTTCATAATAATGGGCGACTTGAACTTCTTTCCCATTTCATAAAAAACGCCGCATAAAATACGCCTAATGTAACTTCGGTTCGATCATATTTTTTTAAAAATTATATATACTTGCATGAGCTTTTCAGAAGTTGAGTTCGGGATATTAATAGAAGAACGCTGCATACATTTCTTCTTTAAAACTTTTTGAAATAATCTGAAAGGCTTTTATTTTACTATTTTTATCCCACTTCATATCATATTCCATTCCGTTTTGAGATTTTCCCATCATGGGAACATATCCGTTTAAGTGGGCAATCCTGGTTTAATCCGCAAGATGGTCCCCGCCAAATTGTCTAATATTTTATTCGTCATTGTAATGATGAGCTCCAATTGTTCGGTTGACTCGTCGGCTATTTGTCAGCGAAGCTTTTGTCAAAAGACAGAAGGGAGAACGATTTCTACTTTTACGTTTTTCGCGCGATTCATTCAAAAGGGTTGCTCTCTTTCCGTTAAAGAATATTAGGTAGGTATAGTTTTTTGTAAAATATTCTTAAAACTATAGCGTAGGTCAAACACCTCAACGCTTAAAATTGTTTTTGTAATAATATTCTTAATGAATTCATCACATTTCACACTAATATTATAAAGGCGAAAGTTGATGAGAGTGTGTGTGTTTATATGTTTGTTACTTGTTCACGCAAAGATTACTGAAAGAATTTGGATAGCACAAAAATAGTTTATAACCAGGATTAACACATAGGATACTTTTTATCCCGATATTCCCACGGGATCGACACTTATGCGGGTGAAACCGTGGGGCGTAGCTATTCTTATATAAATAATTTTAAAAATATCTGTTTCCTAATGCTAAATGCCTAATGGTATGCTAGAAGAGATTTCTTTAGAAATAAGCATCACCTTGCATGTATTTTTTCTGTACTTTTCTTCTTGACTGTTTATACAGGGTGTCCCTGGAAGTATGGATCAAATCAAATAGGGGCGTGGGCAAAGTCATTTCCAAACTTTTTGATCCTGAGAATGTTGGTGAATTTTAGAACGGTTAAAAAAAAATTGGGTAAGTAGCACATACCTCTTACTTCTTACGCATAATACATAACTTGTGAGCTGAAAGGTGGAACGTACCTAGATACCTACGACGATCGATATCACTTCAACAAAATGCGCGGTCAGCTGTTCAGAGACAAATTGTAACCCTTTTTACAGTACGCACCATTTAAAACCTAAAAGGGACTCTGTAGGTAATGGACTTCTGTTTGATGTTTGTTTTACGTCGTTACTCGCGAATATAAATTATTCAAGAGGAAATTTGACTGTAATTAATGAGGTCGGATGGTATAGGTATGATGTTTACTTTGCGTGGGACGATCGTTTTTATTTCACCTATGCCCGCGACTTCGTTTGTGTCAAAGACATTAAATTATTTACGTTTGCGTACATCGGAAAACACATTAGATTCGGTTTTATATTTTTTCGCGGAACCCTAATTTTTTTTTCTAAAATAGCATATGTTACTCCTGTTGTAAGAATAAGCGTGTTAAAAGAATAATGTTAGACAGGCCCAGAATGAGATGGCGGGATGAACTCCACTCTTTCCACAGGGATTGGCGCATAACAGCACTGGATAGGGATAAATGGAAGGAGGGAAGGGAGGCCTTTCCCTGCAGTGGGACAGAAACGGCTGATAATAAAAAAAATAGAAGTATTAAATTTTATTTATGGGAACCGAACAGCTTTTTAAAGGTAATAACTGTGAATATACAACTGCTTATTCTGCCAGTGAAAGTGCCGTCGAAATCAGTCCAGCCGTTTTGGAGATTAGCCGGAACAAACAGATGTTGTTTTCTTAAAAGTACCATATATACGTTCTTATAAATTAAGTAAAAAAAAAATAGAATTACCAAAATCGGACTACTCTAAAAAGTTATGCGTGGTCATAAACAAAAAAAATATATACGCGTCGACTTGAGAACCTCCTCCGTTTTTCGTCGGTTAAAAAGCTGTTACTTTGACATTACAAACAGACACAATAATTTTATTTATTTGTATAGGTAACATAACATCACGCAATGTACACCCAAAATTCATCAGTTAAAAACATATCTGTTTAAGTCCCACGAAAAGGCTCCTGCAAACAGGAGCGATACGAGCTCGCGATTCGTGTCGCGTGTCATGTTTGAAGGAGCCTTAATAAGGGGTGAGCTTGTTGCCATCAGCCGGGCACGTAACCAAACTCCGGGCTGCTATTGAGAAATTCTTGATAGATATCAACATCGGCCTGCCTTTTCCCAACTATGTTGGGGTCGGCTTCCAGTCTAACCGTATGCAGCTGAATACCGCTGTTTACATGGAGCGACTGCCTATCTGACCTCCACAACCCAGTTACTGGGTAATACGATATCCCTTGGACTCGACTTGTTGTCAGACTTTCGGGCTTCTGACTATCTGTAACGACTGTTACGTTTTATTTTTAAAAGAGTAATCGTGGTGTTTCTTGCCAGTTTTTCTTCATAGGAAACGACCAATTGGAACCGTGCACCTAGCTTCAGACGTTTCATAAGTGCCCTTGTAGACGTATGTGAAATAAAAAAATTTTATTTGATCTGATTTGGTTTGATTTGACTGTCAAAGACTAAGGGACCAAAGCTGCAAATCGCGAAAAAAAATCAGCTGCATTTTGAAGAGTTATGCGAACATAACTATAGGGAATAGCTGATTTTTTTTCGGGATTTCAGATTTGGTCCCATAGTAAAAGTTGTTCTAAATGATGAGTACAATCTCCCATTTCGATTTGTCGCATGTTTTCAGTTTCACCCTGCATATGGAAGTTTGGAATCAGTTACTGCATACTCTGTCTGGATAAAATTCAACGCTAACAGGAACGAATGGAAAACACTAACAAAATAAAGTTATTCAAACCAATGTTAAAGCAAACTATATCGAGGAAATCACATCTTTGTCAGAAGTATGTTGCTTTCAAGTAAATGCGGATTAAAATGTATTCAAATTCCGGACGGGATTTCAGCGCCTTAAAACCGTTAGGAGTGCTTCTGATAAAAATGTAAATCCCGTTTTACGATTTCTATTGAATTTAAGTTTAAAAAGTCCCTGGAACAGGAGTTTGGCATGATTTTTTTACAGCCTACTTTTGTAAATCAGTAAAGTACAGGGTGTCCAGTGGCAGATTTCAATGTTCGAAAAATTGTAAAAAAAAACTGCACCATTAATTCAAATAATTTTTATTGTTATTTAAAAACAATAAATGCGGATTTTATTTTTTGGAAACCACTTTCTCCAAATGTGGTCAACATTAGAATGAGCCTAGCACACTCGTCAATTCTAGCACGCATGTTTTCAAAAACGCGTTTACAGAGCGACTGAATCGTGTAAATCTTGAATGATTTGAATTTTATGTAGATGGAACTTGAGTTTTTTTCGCATTACAACGTATAAGGCGGATTTCGTATTCCTAATATCGATGAACGTGCATGAAGTGATAAACGGGAATTTTCAGTCACAGAAACCATAACACTTTCAACATTTTCGTCCGTGGCTACCGCTGGTTATAGGTCCTGGTCTGGGGCTGTTTAATGTTGATCCTGTAGCTCTGTACTTTGCTACCCAAGACTAAATAAGGTTGATCGATGGTCCATCACGTAATCGACGAATATCGTAACGATTACTAAGTCAAGGACGTGTTTCAGTAAGCGAAAATGCGCTTGAAATGTATGCCTCGATGGCAAAAGTGCAGTGCACTCCACACCACCGCTCCATGGCAGCTAAAAAATCCGCAGAGCTTACGCTTACAACGACGCCCCCCGCGTCACTCTGACGTGCTGCGTTCAGAATTTACGTTTGTTCAAACTTTGAAATCTGTCACTGGACATCCTGTATATTCAAAAGTAAAAATTTAATAATGTTATTGAACGTGGACGATGAAAAAGGCGAATGGAAAAAGAAGGACACATGTCGAAATCTTAGCATAAGGTGTTCTGTAAATTCTGCCTACGCCATGGGGAAAGCGTGTAAGTAACATCTCGCTATTCTAAGTAGGTGTGACCATACAGTGGTTGCTTTGTAAGTGTAACGCACGCACTGAGTAATTCCGCGTTGTGTGTTCTCGCCACAAATAGATTACCACGACTGGGTTCATTCTAGCGATTCAAGGGGCATTCCTGGAACATTTTGTAGTCTTTCCGGTATTGGTAGTTCACTATTTAATATTAAAAGTAATCCATTTTTAACCTTGTTGTAGAATTTAAAAGGGATTATTTTTAGGACGTCAGTGTTCTCGAAACGTGTAGTGTAGGAAATGTTTAAATTAATCAGTCATATTCACGGAAATCTCCAAACGGCTTTTTGACACTTCCCGTGACCGAAGGACTGGCTTTTACTTTGGCCAGAAGCTAAGCATCGACAAACAACGTGGCCATGCTGCGAGCCTCCTGGGTGCATTGCCAGTCGACAGCGATGCGGAGGAATTTCTCGACGCTATATTTTAGTTTGTTAATAGTTTTAGTCAGGTTACCAATCATATTAGGTGACGACAGTCTTAAAAATGTGATTCATTAGTTAATTAATTAAATTCCATTGCTATCTTTAAAGTTACAATTGCTATTCTTGTGTTTGGTTAGTATCTAGTTGTGTTTTCAGTATGTGCCAGCCCTTACCCAGTTCTAGGTAAGGGAAGTACACACTCGGTGGTAGATAAGCAGACATTTCAGCCGCACTAGATAAAACAGAATTAATCGTAGTAGGCGGCCAATTTGCTGGCGTGTAGGGAGACCGCCCATGAGCAAATACAGGGTGAACTGCAAATACAAGTAAAACAGGTTGTATAATGCTTATGCGGCTGACGCAGATTTAGGCGGGCCGCACCGCATTGTAAAAAACTTCCTCTGTACATGTTGTATGAAATATCGCACACTCTGTAAAACAAGGTCAGAATGTGGCAAAAAAAAGTTGAATCTCGGTACCTCCGATCTGGCCACTGTTCGCGCCAACTATTGATGAGAAAAATTATTCAAAAGTTTCCAACAGAAACAAAGAATATCAGTGTGATGAGGCGACGGGGCGACTAAATGAATAAAGAGGCGTGGTTTTCAGCGGTGGCAAGCGCATCGCACTCTAACTTTTTATGTTATTTATTGAGGCAAACGTAAAAACGGTATGTTTGCGCCTTGAATTGTTTATATATGTCTGTTTTTAGCCGTGTCTATTTTACGCAGTTTGCTTTTTTGGCCTATGCCCAGCGGTGGGACAATATATGCTAAAAAAAAAAAGATTTTAGAATAGTTATTCAATCAAACGCCGAGCCGCCCGCAATAATTATTAGCAGAGCAGTATTTGATGAGCAGCATCCTAATTGCGAAACACACTATTACTCTCAATTGGAATCATTTTGAAGCACATTTCTAATCCATTGCTCCATATGTTCGAAAAATGTGTCTGCTCAACAACGCAAATAACGCAACGAATGTTGTCCAATTGTCAAAATGAAACCCATTGGTACTGATAGTGTGTTACGCGATTACCCTGCAGGACAGGTCAACGTTTCAATTTATTGTGCCTCCAAAATTGCAAGACATCTAGCTTTTTGTCTAATATAGAACTGTTTCTAGGGTTTTATCAAGCCACTGACCGGCCTTGATAACGATAAAATATTGTGTCCGGCAAAGTAAAATCAAAGAAAATTAATTATTTATCAAACTGAATACCAACTTAAATTGTCCGGTTGTTCAAATCACAGCTGTTCTTCTTTGACAGTTGTATGAAACGGCTTTAACACGGTAAATTATGTAGGGGTTTACCTATTTATAAACGGGGAATATATTAACCTTAGTTGATATTTGCTATTATTGTGACATTTTTACTGTAATTGATTTGTATGGTTTGACATTAATTTGTATTATTTTATTTTCCTAATTGTTATTTAAAATTATAAGTAATAGGTATCTTTAAATTTATGTAATTAATAATAATATGTTTGTAGAGCATGGAGGAATCTTATAATAAAACAATATGTACTAAATACCCATGTTTGCAAACCAATAAATGATTTGATTTGATTTAAAGGGGATAGTTTGTCAATTTGATAAACAATTAATTTCTTTGTCAGTACCTACTAAAAAGCCACCCTGCACTAAAACCACTGACTTATAATAAACAAGTACCTACGTTGGACTTCATACTATCGATTACAAAATGAAGACATTTGATGTTCGCCATTTTGGCGCTGACAGCAAGGTGAGCGTCTGTGGAACTAATATTTTTAATAGCAAGTTTACTCTAATGATAAAATTGTTCTAAATATCTCATAGTAAACACAAAATATACAAAAAAGTTTTAATCCACGATTTAGACCTAAATCATCACATACGTACCAAAACAAATCGACGGCCATTTGCGGCAATGTGTCAATTTTAGTTACTGAGACGCTCAAGGGGGCGCTTTGAATCGGCACAAAAAGCAACTGTCATTTCGTATAGTTAGTCCAGCGTACTTGTTTAATATAGGTCAGTGACTAAAACTGAACTAATGCACGCATACTATAAAGCACAGTGCACATAATTCACAATAGCAGCAGTTTGCCAGCGAGGCCGCTAACCGCCGACCGAAACCACTATACGTTAGCAGCTTAAAATATAAAACGGACGTTGAGATCCAAATTGATTTTGAGGATTTTTAGTTGAATTTTATAGTGGCTCTAAATAGGAGGCATTAGGCATGATAGAGAATAGTTAGTGTTAAGGTTGTTTACAGTTAAGCAGGACTAGGTATTTGTATAGTGTTACAAGGTTTTTTTGAAGCGTGGCCGAAATTGGAACTAACGCTTGTTTTTTTTAATAGGTTTCACAAATATCTGTGGCAATGTATACTAATAGTGCCAACAAAAATAAAGATCATTGTCATTTTGACGGACTTAACAATGGTAGCAACCCAAAAAAAAACATGCATGTACTTACATTGGCATGATTTTTTTAAGTAGTCAAAGTTATTTTATGGCTATTTTTAATTGGGATTTGGCTGTCAATAACAAAAGTAATACTTTTTTTAGTACTGCTTGATGTGCTATAGTCTATACTATACTCTAACACATCAAGCTACCCAAAACTGTCAAATTTTCCCAATCAACTTTGAACCTTATGCTTTAGAGTTGCGATAACGTTGAAAATCTATTAAAGGAATTTGACAGATTGTAGCTACTACAATCTGTAAAATTTCTAGTAGCGGGTTGCTTGATGTGCTGGCGTCTGTACCTACCTCATACAATATTTAATAATATTATAACATAAGTTGGTATCTTACAGATCTTCTCATAGTTTTTATATATTTTCCAGAAATATGGAACCTCAAGAGAAATCAAAATAAAGTCGGGCAGCGTCGCGAGCATTCACTAATGTTAGTCTGTCTCTATCTCATTAATCTCTGTTTATAACATAATATATCTCGACTTATGTTTTAAAAAGATTAACCGTTTCTGGCTTTGAAAAACTGAAATAAGGCAAAGAAAAATATCGTGGGAAAACCTTGGGCTTAATGGTTTGAAATTGTTAACAGTCAGTGAGCAAGCGTTATGATCTGCTGTGAAAGGTGCAACGCAGACGGCACACTTTTTGTGCGATCCAGTCTGCGGCGCACAAAAAGTCTGCATGGCGCGCAAAAAGTCGGCCGCGGATTTTTCACAGACTCAACGCACACGACGCACATCTTCGATCATTTTGTCGGCAGAGCTGTAGGGACGTAGACGCTATGGAAGTCGTGCAGAGATCGCGAAGTATTATTTTGATAATAAATCGCGCCATGATAATAGATCGCGTGTAATAGATTATCCTAATTAAAGGTATTGTTATTATAAGTATTTCTTTTGCATAACCTAAAACTTGCAACAAGTATGTAATACTTCATTTATATTATTCAATCATTCTTTCATTATTTCAGTATGTCTGTAAAAGTAGGCTACTTCATTTATTGGGGTATAATGTAGCAAACCATAAGAAATTCGAAACGGATATCCACCTTTTAAGTCATTGATATTTTGGATGACGGTAGATGAAACATTACAGTTGTTTGTTCACGACTATAAAAGGGGGAGCTCCGAGTGGCAGAGACCATTCTTGTTCGAGACATCGACCAGAGCGGAGCTCCAGCCTACAGCTACAAGTTAAGTAATTTGATATTGTACCTTAATAATTGTTTATTATGACTATTTTTATGTGTAAACCATATTATGTCCAATATTGCTAATGTTCTAAAATGTGTAACACAATATTCCTGGCTATTGTTATTATTTTCAGTTCCCTTGGGCCATAGTCCAAGAGATAGAATTAATTGTTGTTAAAATAACTATATTTCATGGTAAAGATTACTGTAAGACTGTTTCCGTGGAGTTTCTTGTCCGTTCTTCTCCATGATGACCTAGATTTGGAACGGACGACTAGCTTACTGACTAATTACTGATAAATAAACGTCTAGCCTTGTCTTTCTGTGCTTTACTTTGTTAAATCCTTCCCTACACACCATATTCATGAGAACATTCGTACACAATATATAATTAGTAAACATTCTGGTATTCAATGCTTCCTATTGTATAATACACATCATATTCATGAGAACATCCACACCCAGTAAATAACTAGTAACCATTCAGGTATTCAAAGCTTTCTATTTGGGTAATTTATATTACCCAGATTATACTACTACCCTACTTTTTGCTATTATCAGAAGTGGGATCGATCTACCGTTCACTATAACTAATATTTCCTTAAATTATTATTACAGAATGGAAATCCCAGTTTTGCAAGACCTACTGAGGGCCATCAAAGACGCTGTGTCCGGAGGTCATCATAAAGAGAGTGACGTCGCTTTACCAATCTTCGATCCAGCTACGAGTGACCTGGGTGCCGACTCATGGTGCGGCAACATCGACGCTCTTGCTAAGGAGTTTGGTTGGAGCAGCATCGCAACCGTGGCCAAAGCCGGTAAGGCCCTTAAGGGATCTGCTTTGTTATGGTTCGAGACATGGGATCCCGCAGACGGTCGTACATGGGAAAATTTATGCTTAGAACTAAAAGCGTTGTATCCTGAAAAAAGGAATCTTGCAGAAAAAATGCGAAAAGCTGTACTGTATTCATCAGAATCTGCAGATTCTTATTGTGAATATACTAGGGAGAAAATTAGGTTACTCAGAAATACTAAAGTTTCGTTTACCGAATCACAATTGGTAGAATTAGTTTGTGGAAGTATATGTGACGTTAATGTAAGAATGGCCTCTTTTAACAGCAATGTCAAATCTACATCGGAGCTAATTTCCTTATTTACCTCTTATACGAAACTAAAGAAACGACCCTTGGAAAATAACGGTAGAAATTCTCCTAGTACTAATCCTTCTAAACGTCCTAAAGTAGATTTTCGGTCTGGCGACATAAAATGTTTTACATGTGGCAAGGTTGGGCACACTAGGGCACAATGCTCTACAAAAGATGTAGATACCAATGATGCACAACAGCGTGAACAAAAATCTGGCTCTTTCGCAAGTAAATTTTGTACTTACTGTAAAAAACCCGGTCATAACGATTTGATTTGTAGATACAAACCTAAAAGTGACTCCAATACAACTGAAAAGGTGGTTAATTTTTTAGACCAAACAAATTGATACTGACAGCAGTATCAATATATGGGGTTGCCATAAATTCACTTGTAGATACTGGAGCTAGTTGCAGTTTAATCAAAGAATCAATAGCTAAACGTCTTGGCTGCCATCTTAGCCCATGTCATTTAAATCTTTGCGGTATAGGGTTCGGTAGATTACAAGTACTTGCTAAAATTATAGTACCAATTAAATTTGAAGACTTGTGTATAGAATTAGATATTTTTGTTGTTAAGGACACCGATTTTTGCTATGATCTTTTAATAGGTAGAAATGTTATTCAATACCCAGATATAGAAATCGTGACTGACTCTTCAGGTTCCCGATTATTACGAAAAACTGCCGCTGAATGTGGCTCAGACATCAATTTTATAAAGGATGATTCAAATTCACTTTCGGAATTTCGGGTAGCAGTGTCGCATTTAGATTCTGTGATACAGGATAAGATGGAAACCATTTTTGTAAAATACCCCTCTGTTTTGAAGTCCATTGGCCATGTCAAAACCGGAGAACTTGAAATAAAACTAAAAAGGGATGAGGTTATCTACTACAGGCCATATCGATTAGCTCCAATAGAAAGAGAAAAAGTTCAAAAAATAGTCCAAGAGTTATTAGATAAACAAATAATTAAGGAGAGTAATTCACCCTTTGCTAGCCCTGTGATTTTAGTTAAAAAAAAAGACGGAAGTGATAGAATGTGCATTGATTATAGAGCGTTAAATAAATTGATAGAAAAAGATAGATATCCTCTCCCTTTAATCGAGGATCAAATTGACAAGTTAGGTAATTCTCAATATTATATTTCACTTGATATGAAAAATGGCTTCTATCAGATTCCCGTATCAAGTAATTCAACTAAGTACACTGCTTTTGTAACACCGGACGGACATTACGAGTTTCTGAAAATGCCTTTTGGTATTTGCAATGGTCCCTCGGTGTTCCAAAGAGCAATTACTAGAGCAGTACATCACTTAAAATTTCTACTTGTATACATTGATGACATTTTAATTCCCTTTAATACAATAGAAGAAGGACTAGACTATTTGGAACAAACGGTTTCGGCTCTTAATTCTTCTGGTTTTACGGTCAACCTCAAAAAATGTAAATTTTTTGTAGATAACATTGAATATTTAGGTAGACATATATCGCGGGACGGTGTTAGGCCAAGTGAAACAAAAATTAATGCTCTAGCTAATTCTCCTGTTCCCAGTAATATTAAACAAGTCCGTCAGTTTATGGGCCTATCCAGTTATTTTAGAAAATTTATCCCCGATTTTGCCTCACGAACGGCATGTATTACTAATCTAACCAAAATTAATAAAAAGTGGGAATGGGGCCCTGAACAGGATGCAGCTCGAAAGTATGTCATTGACCGTCTTATTTCCAAACCACTATTAACTATTTTTGACCCTTCACTCCCGACAGAACTGCACACTGATGCCAGTTCCATAGGCTACGGAGCAATACTATTACAAAGAGTAGGTAACGTTAATAAGGTCGTAGCCTATTATAGTAAACGAACTAGTCCTATAGAATCTAAGTATTGCTCTTACGATTTGGAAACCCTGGCCATCTTCAATGCCCTGAAACATTTCAGAGTTTACCTTCTGGGTATCGAATTTACAATCGTCACGGATTGTAACGCAATAAAATCCACCATGACAAAGAAAGATTTATCTCCTAGAGTGGCTCGTTGGTGGACTTTTATGCAAGATTTTCGCTTTAATATTCAGTACAAAAAGGGTAAATTCATAAGTCATGTTGATTTCTTAAGCCGCAATCCCGTTGAATCCTCGTTCCCCATACGTAAACGTAGTTTTCCTGAAATTAATTTAATTGAAGTCCCCGACGCCGATAGGCCCGATTCATGGTTAAAGATTGCCCAGACAAACGACTTGGAGACTCAAAACCTAATATCTCAATTACAATCGGGAGACTTAGATTCTAATCAATATATAATAAAAAATGATTTATTGCATTACAAAACTAATCCCGATGCGGAGCCGAAAATGTTTGTGCCAAGGGGATATAGAATAAGTGTATTGAAACTGTTTCACGATGAAAACTGTCACGTGGGGTTCGATAAAGTGATGCATAAAGTCCGACAGTATTTCTGGTTCCCTGGAATGGCGGCTTTTGTTAAAAAATATATTTACCATTGTTTGATTTGTATTACTAAAAAGGGATGTTCTGGCCCAAAACAAGGGCTATTACATCCTATTGACAAAACCGCTATACCATTTCATACCATTCATTTAGACTGTACTGGGCCTTTTACGTCAACCACGGAAGGCTTTAAATACATTCTATTACTAATTGATGGCTTCACCAAATTTTGTTTATTAAAGCCTCTTAAAACTCTAAATGCTCGAGAGTTGGATCCTATAATAAGAGAAACCGTTACTTTGTTCGGCACGCCATCTTTGGTAGTTACTGATCGTGGTACAAATTTTAGTTCAAATCATATTCGATCACTTTTTAGGGAGCTTAATGTCGAGCACCACATGATAGCTACAGGCACTCCCCGAAGTAATGGGCAGGTCGAACGTTACGTTTCTACAGTAATCAATATGCTTAGTGCTGTGTGTAATGAAGCGTCAGAATGGTCGAACGAACTACCAAAAGTACAGCAATCTCTGAATACCACTGTGCAAACATCAACCGGTTTCTCTCCTATGCGATTATTAATTGGTGTCGAGGGAAACATACCAGTTGTGCAAGCCCGTTTAAATGAAGTTATAAGTGAAAATATAGATCATAATATCGATTTGCAGGCCGATCGTCAACTTGCTAAGCAACGTTTAATAAAAGTCGCGGAAAAATTCAAACAACGGTTTGACTCTGTTAGGCGGAATAATAAAAACTATAATATAGGTGATTTGGTTTATGTTAGTCAGGACCATAGGCGTCACGATAAATTAAGTTCAAAATTTAAAGGTCCCTACGAAGTAAGTTCGATTCTCCCCAATGATCGTTATTCTCTAAAAGGTCATGGTAATAATTTCAGAGATATTATTGTGGCTAAAGAAAAATTGCGATTCTGGCCTGGAGAATGGGTAGACGAAAACAGTGCTGTTGAAAATGCCATGTGAACAAAAAAAAAACTACACATAAATATAGGTTGCGCCTCGTCTTTTTTCTTGTTTGCTTTGATTGTAATCTATCTATGATCGTAAACACAATGAAGTGGTTAGTAATGTTATATTAAGCATTTCGTCTTTAGTGATATCTAATTATTAATTATGCTGTAGAGAATTTATTTAAAATTTATATCATGTACCTAATTTGACTAGATTGTGTTTGCAACAAACAACGCTCTTAACTTATAAAAATCACTTAATTGTTATTACTATAAATAATTAAGTAATATTTGATTTATAGTCAGTTGATGTTGATGTTTCGTGGATTCTGATGATGTCTGAGAAATATGAATCAACTCTTATTGCATAAAGATTTCTTTAAAATTACTACAATGAAAGAAAGAAAATATTATTACTACGATGAAAATTATATTATTATTATTTATTTATCCGCTGGGAGCCTCCTATTTGGTGCCGAGTTATCTCACTGGCAGCGGGTGAATGTGACTGGCATGTCTATGTAGTTGGCTAAAATGTATTTATCCGCTGGGAGCCTCCTATTTGGTGCCGAGTTATCTCACTGGCAGCGGGTGAATGTGACTGGCATGTCTATGTAGTTGGCTAAAATGTATTTATCCGCTGGGAGCCTCCTATTTGGTGCCGAGTTATCTCACTGGCAGCGGGTGAATGTGACTGGCATGTCTATGTAGTTGGCTTAAATTTATTTATCCGCTGGGAGCCTCCTATTTGGTGCCGAGTTATCTCACTGGCAGCGGGTGAATGTGACTGGCATGTCTATGTAGTTGGCTAATATTTATTTTAACTTATTTATTTTGGCTAATCACTGGTTTACCCAGAATTGAATGTGGACCTCCATGTCTATATAAATACTCTAAATAAGAATATATATATATTTCTTTTTCTTTCATTGTAAAATTAACGGCACCTGGCAATACTTCGTGGACGAAGTACTGTCAGTATGGCCGTAATAGATTATCCTAATTAAAGGTATTGTTATTATAAGTATTTCTTTTGCATAACCTAAAACTTGCAACAAGTATGTAATACTTCATTTATATTATTCAATCATTCTTTCATTATTTCAGTATGTCTGTAAAAGTAGGCTACTTCATTTATTGGGGTATAATGTAGCAAACCATAAGAAATTCGAAACGGATATCCACCTTTTAAGTCATTGATATTTTGGATGACGGTAGATGAAACATTACAGTTGTTTGTTCACGACTATAAAAGGGGGAGCTCCGAGTGGCAGAGACCATTCTTGTTCGAGACATCGACCAGAGCGGAGCTCCAGCCTACAGCTACAAGTTAAGTAATTTGATATTGTACCTTAATAATTGTTTATTATGACTATTTTTATGTGTAAACCATATTATGTCCAATATTGCTAATGTTCTAAAATGTGTAACACAATATTCCTGGCTATTGTTATTATTTTCAGTTCCCTTGGGCCATAGTCCAAGAGATAGAATTAATTGTTGTTAAAATAACTATATTTCATGGTAAAGATTACTGTAAGACTGTTTCCGTGGAGTTTCTTGTCCGTTCTTCTCCATGATGACCTAGATTTGGAACGGACGACTAGCTTACTGACTAATTACTGATAAATAAACGTCTAGCCTTGTCTTTCTGTGCTTTACTTTGTTAAATCCTTCCCTACACACCATATTCATGAGAACATTCGTACACAATATATAATTAGTAAACATTCTGGTATTCAATGCTTCCTATTGTATAATACACATCATATTCATGAGAACATCCACACCCAGTAAATAACTAGTAACCATTCAGGTATTCAAAGCTTTCTATTTGGGTAATTTATATTACCCAGATTATACTACTACCCTACTTTTTGCTATTACGTGCGTTACGTCCACTCCTAGCAAATGCAGATTGCCGACTAAAGTGTGCGCCGTCTGCGTTAGCGCGCGTTGAAGCAAACGTTCCATTTTTTTCACAGACTTTTTGTGCGGAACGGCGCGACGCGGTCTGCCCGAATTACACGGATTTTTTGTGCGCCGGACTTTTTGCGCGTCGTGTGCGTTACTGCATATAATTGCATAGGTTCTATTTTCACAGACTAAAAAGTGCGTCACGGATAGTCTGTCGTCTGCGCTGCACCTAAGAGAAAAGGCCTCAAATTCGAGATTAGGCCCGCCATAGGTACTGGCGGAAAAATGCCAATTCAGATCTCACTTACAGAGTACAGTCATCGCCCTCTTTATATAATGTTAGAAGTTAGAACAAGCAAAAATGAAAATTGTCATTGCAACAGGTTTAAAAATCATGCTTCTTACTTATACTAGATATAATAAAATATATAATTCTACTTAATATTATAAACGCGAAAGATAGTGTGGATGGATGTTTATTACTATTTCACGCAAAAATTAATAAACGGATTTTGATGAAACTTTACAGTAATATAGATTATACATCAGAAATAAAACATAGGATACTTTTTACTTACTTTTTTTACATAATTATTTATGTAAAAAAAAGTAAGTAAAAAAAAAAAAAAGTAAAAAGTAAGTAAAGTATTCATTACTTATGTAATGAATTTCATCTTGACATGGTAAACTTATATTGATTTGATTGAATGTGTTAATAATATATATTAATGAGTCTTTATCTGGGGGCACGGGAGTACCCCTGCCAAGACGAGCCAAGCGAAGCGCAAGGGCACTACCTACCTTTTCTCGGGCCTAACCTAACCTAACCTAACTTGGGTTTGGATTATACCAGATAAACAAAATTTTCAGTGGTTGACTTATTAAACCTATAAAGTTTCAATTGCATAGCTCTTTTACTTTAGATTTTATTGATATCTAAAATACCCCGATTTTAACGATTATAAGTAACGTTGAAATTCGAGAATATTTCATAATATTAAGACGAGAGCACATCACGTTCATTATTTATTTATCATCCTTACAACTATCATTACAGGCCTTACCCTAATGCGACAGTGTAGTTATAACCTTAAAAAAATAACTTATCTAACCTTACATACCTAACAACAAATAATAAGTATAACTTTTTACCATAAATAACTAACGTCTTTACGGGAAGTCAAAAGCCCGAAAGTCTGACAACCAGTCTTACCAAGGGGTATCGTATTACCCAGTAACTGGGTTGTGGAGGTCAGATAGGCAGTCGCTCTCCGTGTAAAATACTGGTATTCAGCTGCATCCGGTTAGACTGGAAGCCGACCCCAAAATAGTTGGGAAAAGGCTAGGCAGATGATGATGATGACTTTTCATAACTAATAGGTAATACGGGCTGGTGTCCGCAACTCCACGTCAATGCGCGGATTTTGCGTATAAAAACACAAAAAAAAAAAACTTCTGGCCACGGGCACATTTAGCGGTTGCGGGCGTCGCCGCCGCCTCCACACGTACCGGTCCGGCGCTCTAAGTTCCAATTGACGCAGCACTCCCAGGTTATGTGCACGCCACGCAGTAGCTTCACTAATACGCAGCAAGACTGAACTCCCGGCGAACCCTGAGGCTGAGCTTCATTATATCCCACCATACCCAGTACAAATAGTGTACATTTACCCGAAACAATGAATCTAGGAAACATTTATAACATATATTTCCGCATTGAAATATTTGAACAAGCGAATGAGGGTATAGTACAAATTGCAAACGATGTTAATTAAATAATCATCAATTAATCAGTCAATAGTTGTATGCCTACAAAATTACAACCGTAACTACACGGTGTACCAGAGGCATCTTTTCTTAGATTTCCCGTGGGCGATGCTTACTTTTCTTGGCTCAATATGAACTACAATCCATTCACTGTTATAGATTCAAATCAGCGTAAATAAGTTCAGGTACTAAAGATAATTTTATTTCATTTTTAACTCTTACAATCCTATTATATCGATATAAGTCATAATTATTTTTATTGTTTAAGGTTTTCATCAGGAATAACGTTTGCTATACAGGGTTATTTACAAAACACCAAAACCCTCAAACATAAGAACATATTTAAAAGAAATGTTTGTGATTAGTATTAATGCTTTTTATAAATCCAATCAGATCACTTATGTGATGACAAAACAATAATTAAGCATTGCTTAATTGTTTGTATTGTAAACTTATATTAATTTTAATTTCATTATAAATATAATCCTTCTCTTTTACCTCCTCGTTTCCTTTTTTTCACATCACTATTTAAATTTGATTAAAAAGTGGTAACACATAAGCTGCCATTTTTCTGCACCTGTAGTTTTTATTTTAACTTAGGCCTACATTCAAATGATAGGTACTTACACAAAACATTGAATTGCAAATTTTAATAACCTGTCAAATATTTAAATTGATTTCCATCGCCGAGTTCCGAAATTAAAACAGATTGCTTGTCGGATTCACAAATCGGAACAACATCACCGAAACAGCGCAAAATTATTTGCAGCGACGTAAATTAACAAAATTATGAACAACAGAGAAAATATACGAAGATATACTATAGGTATACCTACACCATGTTCTTAATTAACTGTAATAAGCGAGGATAGCGCCAGGTGCTTCTTGCTTCACTCACGGTTACATTAAGGTAGGCATAAATGGCGCTATATACGTGAATACAGCCTGTCTTAAACATACATGTACATAAATATATCTTTACTAATAATAAAGCTGAAGAGTTTGTTTGTTTGAACGCGCTAATATTTGGAACTAACAGTAGGAATAAAAAAAAATCCATTTGATAGTCCAATTCTGGAGCAAGGCTACTTCAAATCAAGCTAGGACCCTTAAGAACCGAGAAAAAATAAAAAAAGTAATAAAGAACGCTAAGGGAAAACGGAGTAATAGCGCGGGCAGGCGATGCGATGCGATGCGACGGGTGGGTCGGGGGAACAAGAAATATCACGCGGAGGAAGTCGCGGCAGAAGCTAGTCTAATAATATTCGCAAGTCACATCTGCTGTGACTTTGTTACAAGAAGATGTTTATGTTGTAAAGAAGATTTTCTCAACTCTAGGGCGATGCGGAAAACGTTAGCAAAAATTAAAGTCAATTATTACCTGCGGGGTAATTGCGTAACACACTAATAGTAGCAATAAGTTTTATTGTGACCGTTCAACAACATTCATTGAGCAGACCTCATTTTCGGCTTTATTTATGAAGCAATGGATTAACATGATTCAGAATGTGGTGGAAAGTTTGTTACGCAATTAGGTGTGCTGGAGGTAAAAGAATAAATTCATACTTTTATAGGCCGCATAAGTGTCGATCCCGTGGGAATATCGAGATAAAAATTATCCTTTGTGCTTTCCCGAGACTTGAACTATCTCTATACCAAATTTCATCTAAATCAGTTCAGCGATTTAAGCGTGAAGAGGTAACAGACAGACTGATAGACAGACAGATACACTTTCGCATTTATAATATTAGTATGGATTATAGTCAGGTGGAACAACTTTTAGCTTTCAGGATATTAACGTCACGTTTGTAACAAAAGTTTCGAGGGTGTTTTTAGGGTTTCGTAGCTGAAGAGGAAAAACGGAACCCTTATAAGATCACTTCGTTGTCCGTCTCTCAAGACCCTTTTTCTCAGGAACGCGTAAAGTTATCAAGTTGAAATTAATATCAAATACTCAGTGCTGTAATTTCTTGAAGCAGTGAAAAAATCAAACTTCTAAGTCAACGCAATCAAAAGATACGGGCGTTTACGTTCCGTTTATGCCGCATATTTTGACACTCGCAAGGAAATCAAAACCTATAGGATACTTCACGCTCACATAGAATCATGAAATTTGGCAAGAAACTATGTCATGTAGCATACGTAAAGGAAAACATCCAAAAACCGTAAATTTGTAGTTACATTACAAAAAAAAAATCCCGTCATAAATTATTTACAATACGGAACCCTCGGCGCGCGAGTCCGAGTCCAACTTGACCGGTTTTTTTATTGCTAACCTATAGAGGGACATTTTTGCCAAATGTTACTACAGGCTGCCAAAAATGGCCGTTTATACGGTCTTTAATTCCGGAAAACTATTTTGTGCAAACAATATTGTTAAAATTAAAACTAGTTTTGTTTTTTTTTATTTAACTACACGTTTCAGAACTTTGCATTTTGAAAGTAGAGTGGATAAGAACTTTTTTACGTTTGCAGATTTTTTTGCCAAAAACACAGATATTCATTACAATCATAGATTACAATCCATTGTTAACTCTGCTTTTATTCTAGCATCCACAAAAAAAGAGTTAAAATACATTTGTTGTAGCAGTACCTTCCTACTACGGTTCGTTTTCTTTTGTTTAAAATATTGAAAATCACAGTAAGAGGATTTTGTATGGTCTAGTTAAAAAATATTAAACATTGTACTGCTGTAATGAACTGCCGATTCTAATGTAGTACAATGTTTAATATCTTTTAACTAGATAGTACGAAATCCCGGGATGGACAGAGCTCACTCACATTACACAAAAGTTACTAGTTAGCTAGTTCTTTTACCTACTGTGGTACAGTGATATTATTCTAGGTGCATCGTATTCATATACCTATAGTTAATGTATACAAAATATTGTACAACATTTTAAATGAGTAACGGTGGAGAATCTTGCGCATTCTTCTCCATATGAATCCCTTTTGGAAAGGGCGTCTATAATCAATTATATTTGATTGTAAATCTTGAGGTTCAAAGTGCCTTTTATATGCCTATTTGAATTAAATGACTTTGACTTACAAGTAGGCGGCGAGCCTATTGCCATTAAACTTATATGAATAGGTATAAAAGCAAAAATAATGGCAAACAACTAATTATATGTCATCAAACCAAGACTTTTCACATGGGTTGACAAGAATCACGCGCGTCGCATTAAACCAAAACCCACAGTGTAGCTTATAACACTCCCTTTTCTGCGTCGAGGGCTTAAAAGAAAGAAACGGAAAGGACATAAAGGACGGATGAAACTGATTTATTTGGGTCACGCACGGTACTTAACAATTAAACTTTTAAAAAGATAAAATCTACTGTGTTTTGGTAGCATATTTTAAGGCTGATTTTTCAATCATCTGATAACTTTAATCGAGGAATAATTTTAAATACCTCGAATAAAAGTTATCTGGCGATGGAAAAATCAGCTCTTAGTTAGGTATTGTGAAAAACCAGGGGCCCAAGTCTGCTATTTTTTAAATTCGTCATTCCAACACGATCCCATTGTCATTTTGCTAAAAGTTCGTAATCTGCTAAATTCATAATGGTCGATCATTGGTCGGTCAATGGTCTGAGAAAAACTACCGAATGTCATTCTAGATTTAACATATTACGTATTAGTATTTGCAATCTGAAGTAGTAAGAAGTTCGTAAATAACAATAAACATTACATTTATTCATTTGTCATTATGTACGAGATTACCATTTTATGCCATTTCTTTCAATGGAGTGTCAGTGGTTGACCATTGGAAATTCATAATGACGCCATTATATTATTAGATTACCAAACTTGTCAAAATCAACAATTATGAAAACAATTATAGACCATTCTGACACTATTGCAATAGCAGTCTTGAGGCCCAGATCTATTGTAGGTAGTCGGCTTTCAGTCAAACCTGATGCATCTGATGAATATTCATCAGATGCATCAGGTTTGACTGAAAGCCGACTCTAACACAGTTGGGAAGAGGCTGGAAAAATTCTCGTAGTTAAAAACGTTCAAAATCTAGTCGCAATTCCACTCAGCGACAATCAATATCAAAAATGTTGGAAAATTCGTGGTATCTTTGACAGATTAGAATACAAACGTTCTTAAAAATTCGGAAATTGCCCCTCTGATATAGACAAAAACTTAGGTACAGTTAAAAAATATAAAGACAGCAAGGTTATAGTCTAAAATAAAGTAGGTTATTCTAGTCTTGTGACGCTGGGACAGCGTAGCAATCTGTTACGCCTTTTGTGTGCTCTTTTTTGCTCTTCTGTAAACCAATTGGATAGTTAAGCAATCTTTAAACGGACTATATATTTAATTTAACGTTAAAAAAACCTGTAAATACCTACTGTGATTTTATAGATTCCCGAATCCTATACGTTATAATTTATACATTCTATACTTTATAGAACCCATAGCCAAATTATCTGTCTATCTTATTATAGTTAGGGTAATATATTACTACCATTCTACCATGAGAATACACCCGTATGTGAAATTGATGACAGTAGGAGGTTTAGTTTGATTAGTTTCGTGGTCCAGAAGTGGAACAAACAGATAAAACACAAATTGGGTTAAACTAAGTAACATAGAGAGTAAAGACAACGCGCGCCATTTTTAGCAGTCCATGTGCTGAGTTGCCGTCTCTAACTTGCCCCAAACAGGATAAAACACAATTAACTCTGTACTTGTTTGTACGGAAATAACAATAAAACTTCTTTAAATTGTTGTTTAGATGGCGAAAATTCCATTGTGTAGGTACCTACTGTAAATAAACGCTCGCAGGCAAGAAATTAAATTTGTTGTCTTGTGCGCTGATCTTGTGCGATAATCTTCGAGGTTTTGGTTGTGGTTTACCACTTTTAATCCTTGGAGATTTTCAGTTTAAGGAGAAATCAAATCGAATCCCAAACACGAAATCAAAGCAAACAGAAAGGCCTTGAGGCTATAGGGAAGGGTCGGCCATAAATTTTACACTGCAACTGTTACACCAACTTTGTTTTGCCGGTGGCCAAGTGAGCAACTATAACTATACGAGTTATTTTGTCAAGTAAGTTACGACGTCGCAGTTCTCGGCAACTGCAAAATAATGTTTGTGAAAGGTTAATATGACAGGCGACGAGCTTAGAAGAATCACTTGGTGGGTTATATTGATAAAAGATGACGTACAGAGCAGTAAAATTGAGACATAAAATATTTGGGTCTCTCGGTAACTAGACGACGTTATAAAGATCGGGTAGTACGTATACAGGGAACAGCACGGCAATGAAAGGGGGAAGGAGCCTGTGTCCACAATGGGGTGTAAATGAGCTGGAGGTGTCGGAGCATCGCCCGATCTTAGCTGATAATTAAGCTTAATCGTCGATTTACTTATACGAAATTTCGAGGCAACCGTATCTGTTTCCCTCGGTGGTGTTGGTGTATGAATAATTCAGGCATTCATTATCGTATTCTGGAAAAATTCTTCTTTCATTTCGCCAGGAAATGAATTCTTCAGGAGTGTCGATTTGGGTTTTTTTTTATTAGGAACATGAATTGTAAAGCGGCTTCTTAAGAGGAGATGCGGGTGGTCTTTTCTCCACAGAAACGCTCTCGCCTGTTTTCTTTTGGTTAGTGACCATACAGCAATGAGTTTTTACTTAACTACTTGTATCATGCCCCTATGTTTTCTTTTTGATGATACATTATTTTTATAAGCACTAGAAATCTTAAAAATGCCAATTCAAAACCGCTGTCAACGGGTGCCCAGTGTACAAATTTGACAACTAGAAAAACATAGGGACACAGTACAGATTCTCGAATTATGACTACTAATTTACTTAGGCTTTTTCAAAAGTCTCTCGCACCGCATTTCCTCTTAATAGCACGGCGAACTTCGCACCTCCTCAGAATCAATAAAAAATGTTTGAGAAAATGAATTAAATTATTTTCTTTTTTTTTTCGTGAATTTTTTCCACGTTTTAATAGTTATTCTGCTATTCGGGGCGGACACAAATCAAAGATCATAAAAATCAGTACAGCCATTCTGGAGTTATAAATGGTATAAGTAACCCAACTTTGTTTTATGTATAGAGATTATAAGTAACTTTTTTATGAATGATGACACACCCGTACCTATATATTTTGCAATTCCATTCCATCCATTTCCATTTTTATTTTTTTCATTATCGATAATGATAGCAATTTACTGATAATTATGACATCCATTTTGAAATCATCATTCAGCATTCATCATTCCATACATTAAGTTTATATTATGAAATAAAAAATATAATTTTAGCATGAAATGACCATTACAATTCAATTACTTAATCATTTTACGAATTGCTTCATAAAGTCCTGACCATTTGCACAAGTAATTACTTTCATGGAAAACGTACTCATCGTTTAGTACTGTAATTTCTTTGTAAAAGAATTTCCTATTTAGATTTGAAAGAGCGGGTTTGTGGGTAGTCGATAGCCAATTACTAGTTCGTATACTCAATGTATCGGATGGTGCGATCGCAACAAATCCCGGGGCAATACTGTTAAATTGGAATCGGTTCCCTAGTTGACAGTCAAGACATTCGACAAACTGCAACTGTGAACAACAGTGGGTACTTTTGCTCTTTTATCATCTTATTCCTCGCTTTCTCTCGATATTTTTAATTGGTTTTTGGTAGTTTTATTACGTTGGGAACTCGAATCGATTGCTGCTACAGATTTATTTCGTCAAACCACCTAAGGAACACAATGAGGAAAGTTTAGATAGCTGTTAGAATGGAACTCAATTTGTTAGACAAAGGAAACTGTGACTACTTTTAGCACAGGGGAGAACAATATGGTATTAAAACTTTGAATATAAACTCGTACGTGTTAAAACATTATTTGAAGAAGAAGCGCCAGGGTAGCCCGAGAAAATAAATCAAATTCATAAATTGTCATGCGTTTTTTGCAATTTCCAGCACCCTAATTGCGTAACAAACTATCGATCTCAATCTGAATCGTTTTGAAGGTTATTGCTAATTCATTGCTTCATATGTTCGAAAAATGTGTCTGCTCAACAACATAAATAACGCAATGAATGTTGCTGAACTGTCAAAACGAAACCCATTGCTACTGATAGTGTGTTACGCAATTACCCCGCAGGTCAGTGACATGTTGAATGTTGATTAAAATATGTTTTGCGAGCGTAAGGAATATGACTTTACAGCATTATAATAATTAAAATAATAATATCAATACAACCCTCTAACTTCATATACCTAATCCTATTGAATGACTATTTCATGAAATATCAATCAATGGCATTATATGAATTAAAGCTATTAACGGGAGGGTAATTAGCTCCCCTCCCCTATAAAGCTATTTATGTAGTGACAGTATTATTATTTTCATGTCTAAAATGGATGCGAAATCTGAACGTAATAATGATGAAAAATTGTATTCCATAAGGTAATATAATATTATTCAAAAAACATTTTTAATACGCGCGAAGGCTTGCACCATTTGTCATTTTGGGTATTTAATCATTTTGAGCACAAAGTGTTGACATTGAGCGCATTCTGCAATGGCTAACATTCCTAAAATCGAGCGCTCGGAAAATGTGTGGGGGTAAATGTATTCTGTAATAATGTGAAGTTATGTGATAGCTGTGGTAGCCCAGTGTTTACGGCCCCGACTTACGACTTGTAGATCGTGGGTTCGACCTAGGCGCTTTACTTGTGAGTAATTTATTGAATCACCATTGCTCTCAAAAAGGTAAAGGAAAATATCGTAAGGAAACTATGTCCTAGAACCAAAAATTCCACGGCATGTGATATCCACCACCCGCACTGGGCCCGCTTGGTGGATTACAGCCCACTCCCTCTCACAGAGAGGTCTGTGTTAGCAGCATTACAGGCTGATTTATGCTTATATGCTATAGCTACCTAGATAGGCCACAAGTTTGTTTAAAATAATCGTCTAAAATTAAATCACAACCCTTGGTTTATTGGTAGAGAATGCCTAAGGCATTAGTCCGCCTTTGTACCTTTTTGTGCGAAAAGTTTAAATAAATAAATAAAAGTTTTTTATCTGGTTGAAAATATTTGACCAGGGTACAATATTTTTCTCTCTTTGCATGTTTTTCTTTTCCAAGAAACCCTAAAAAAAAGAGAAAAAAAAAGAGAGAGAAAAAAAAGAAAAAAAAAAAGAAAAAAAGAACAAATAAAGAGTCTTCTATTCTATCGTCTAATTTGAATATCTTCACCAACTAAATTACAAGAATACCTACCGAATACTTAATATAAAGCTTGTAAAACCACCTACGTACACGTAATTCCGGAATTAACTCCAACAAAGAAAACACTTCACAAGAAACTTGGAAACAAAGTGTGAAGCCAACCGTAGCGTGTCGTTTAGGCGCGACTTAAAAACGCATGTCGCGAACAACTTGGCACCAAGCACGCTTAGCATTCTCCCCACGAAGCCTCCGACGATACATAAACTTAATTGAGTTCACCAAGTTACAGCATCCGGTTCTTAATATAGCACAGCGGGTTTAAAAAAAAAACGCGGGGTTAAAATGGGACCAAATACAAGTCGGGCTCGCACACGAAGGGTTCCGTAACACCGTAAAATATTTAATTTTAACACTACATATTTTAAAAAATACAGGTTTCTTGTATCCCCATACCAAAAACGTATATTCGTGTGTGTGTGTGTCTAAGGTGTATTTCGTTTTTGTGTTGTAAAATTTATATCCGTAATTTTTATAGTTTACCTAATAAAGAGTAATCTATCTATCCCCCATTTAATTTTTAACTTTATTTATGTGTTATTATATCTTGATAAAGGGGCCATCAGTACACACTCGCGAAAATTCCAAGTGTCTACCTATTACGGTTCAAAAGATATAGCCCTGTGACAAATGGACGGACGGACTGACGGACAGCGGAGCCTTATTAATAGGGTCCCGTTGGCACCCTTTGGCTACGGAACCCTAAAAAATTCGGCTTTGTAGAGGATTGTCTCTGGCAGTCATGTCTGTGTGACAGTCTGCTGCTATAGCTGGATCATGTGTCCTATTTATGTATAATAAAAACACTCCCCGTGTTTTCGTGTGTCGTGTCAGGTCTCCTCCCCACTTGTGTGTTCCCACTAAGAACCTATTCGGAATTCCATTGAGTGACGAGTATCCAAGCTAAAATTTTGATTATTTATGATATTTTTGAAATAATCTTCAAAAATATAATTTTTTTTTCAAAAGTATCATTTTTTTAATATCATTTTTGATCATAGTTTTTTACTTGGACATCTGCACATGCTATTTTAACTTCTAAACGAAACGTATTCATGACCTTATAAATTGTACCAAATAAATAATCAAAATTTTAGCTTGGATACTCGTCACTCAATGGAATTCCGAATAGGTTCTTAGTGGGAACACACAAGTGGGGAGGAGACCTGACACGACACACGAAAACACTCCCCATTATACATAAATAGGAGACATGATCCAGCTATAGCAGCAGACTGTCACACAGACATGACTGCCAGAGACAATCCTCTACAAAGCCGAATTTTTTAGGGTTCCGTAGCCAAAGGGTGCCAACGGGACCCTATTAATAAGGCTCCGCTGTCCGTCAGTCCGTCCGTCCATTTGTCACAGGGCTATATCTTTTGAACCGTAATAGGTAGACACTTGGAATTTTCGCGAGTGTGTACTGATGGCCCCTTTATCAAGATATAATAACACATAAATAAAGTTAAAAATTAAATGGGGGATAGATAGATTACTCTTTATTAGGTAAACTATAAAAATTACGGATATAAATTTTACAACACAAAAACGAAATACACCTTAGACACACACACACACGAATATACGTTTTTGGTATGGGGATACAAGAAACCTGTATTTTTTAAAATATGTAGTGTTAAAATTAAATATTTTACGGTGTTACGGAACCCTTCGTGTGCGAGCCCGACTTGTATTTGGTCCCATTTTAACCCCGCGTTTTTTTTTTAAACCCGCTGTGCTATATTAAGAACCGGATGCTGTAACTTGGTGAACTCAATTAAGTTTATGTATCGTCGGAGGCTTCGTGGGGAGAATGCTAAGCGTGCTTGGTGCCAAGTTGTTCGCGACATGCGTTTTTAAGTCGCGCCTAAACGACACGCTACGGTTGGCTTCACACTTTGTTTCCAAGTTTCTTGTGAAGTGTTTTCTTTGTTGGAGTTAATTCCGGAATTACGTGTACGTAGGTGGTTTTACAAGCTTTATATTAAGTATTCGGTAGGTATTCTTGTAATTTAGTTGGTGAAGATATTCAAATTAGACGATAGAATAGAAGACTCTTTATTTGTTATTTTTTCTCTTTTTTTCTTTTTTTTTTTCTTTTTTTCTCTCTCTTTTTTTTTCTCTTTTTTTTTAGGGTTTCTTGGAAAAGAAAAACATGCAAAGAGAGAAAAATATTGTACCCTGGTCAAATATTTTCAACCAGATAAAAAACTTTTATTTATTTATTTAAACTTTTCGCACAAAAAGGTACAAAGGCGGACTAATGCCTTAGGCATTCTCTACCAATAAACCAAGGGTTGTGATTTAATTTTAGACGATTATTTTAAACAAACTTGTGGCCTATCTAGGTAGCTATAGCATATAAGCATAAATCAGCCTGTAATGCTGCTAACACAGACCTCTCTGTGAGAGGGAGTGGGCTGTAATCCACCAAGCGGGCCCAGTGCGGGTGGTGGATATCACATGCCGTGGAATTTTTGGTTCTAGGACATAGTTTCCTTACGATATTTTCCTTTACCTTTTTGAGAGCAATGGTGATTCAATAAATTACTCACAAGTAAAGCGCCTAGGTCGAACCCACGATCTACAAGTCGTAAGTCGGGGCCGTAAACACTGGGCTACCACAGCTATCACATAACTTCACATTATTACAGAATACATTTACCCCCACACATTTTCCGAGCGCTCGATTTTAGGAATGTTAGCCATTGCAGAATGCGCTCAATGTCAACACTTTGTGCTCAAAATGATTAAATACCAATTTAATATCATTTTTTTTTTTTAAATATCATTTTTTTGTGTGTTTCAAGGAAACGTCGTTAGTGAAAGAATCTACACAGGCAAGAATAATTATGATAAATAAGTATATTAGACGCAGGTTTCCGTTATATGGAAGACGAAGAACGTAACGTAACGCAATTTGGTTAATGTTCATTTATAACGACCTCTGTAAATGGCGAGATATAAAAATATTTGTGTTTACTGCTGGTACTGTTCGTAAATCATAAAGTTTGGAAAATTTATTGCACGTCCAATGTTACATGTTTTGTTCGTAACTTCAGTGACGTCCTCGGAATGACTAGGGGGCATACATCCATACTAATCCATACTAATATTCTATAAATGCTAAAGTGTGTCTGTCTGTCTGTTATCTCTTCACGCTTAAACCGCTGAACTGATTTAGAAAAAATTTGGTATATATATAGTTTGAGTCTTGGGAAAGGACATAAGATAGTTTTTATCCCGATATTCCCACGGGATCGACACTTATGCGGGTGAAACCGCGGAGCGCTGCTAGTGTACATATATTGGGTTTGGTACTTATTTGGAAAGAAAATATTCAAGTTAGTGCACTTTTTAATTGAAATCGCATGAAAGGTTGTGTTACACGTTCCTTTACTAATATAATGAAAAACAAAATACACACATCAAAAGTGTCTAGGGATCAAGCATTTTTATGCGGATTTCTTGAGATTGAGATGTGGCTTTGTAATAAATTTATGATTTTATAAATTTATATGGATCCTTTTTGGTGCATTTCATAATTTGAATCAGGAACTGTGAATCAAATTCGAGTAAAAGATGAAAATCAGCTGTCAATATTTTCCCTATAAAAACATACAACGCATTGAAGACATTATTAGTGCTACTGTTTCCCTACTACTGATTAAAACCAACGTTATTATGGAGCGGCGACGTCATTTAAGCAGGGAAGAAATGCTCAGAGCCGTGGGAATGATAGAAGCTGGTTCCCGGCAACGTACTGTGGCTTTAGCTCTGAATACAAGTCAGAGTGTTATCAGTCGACTTTGGACACGTTACCGAAGCACTGGTACCATGGCTGAGCGCCATGGAGGACGGTATCGCTGCACCACACGGAGACAAGACCGATACATTCAAATCTTAACTCGAAGAGCTCCAACAATAACCGCCATGATGTTAGCCGTGAGGCTTCATCACTCTTCAGGGAACTTAATTAGCGACCAAACAGTCAGAAACCGCTTGCATGAAGTGAACCTTCATTCCCGAAGACCGCTACGAGTACCACCTATAGCAATGCACAATCGTAGGATTCGATATCAATGGGCTCTTGAACACAGAAATTGGGCAGAAGAACAATGGCGTTTCGTGTGCTTTTCTGATGAGTCTCGTTTTGGTATGAGACCGGATACAAGACGTATACGACACTGGAGAACCCCTGGACGCCAACAGCGATTAAAATCTTGCCAGGAAGTCCATCCTTATAGTGGTGGAACCATCATGGTATGGGCGGGTATTTGGATCGGCGGAAGAACTGAGTTGATTTGGATCAGAGGCAACCTCAACGCTCAAATTTATGCTGAGACGATTGTATCAGACGTCATCGTTCCTCTACAAGTGCAAATCGGTCCCTTATTTCAGTTAATGCATGATAATGCACGACCGCACACCGCAAGAGTTGTAAGACAGACTCTCGCCGCAGCTAACATCAATGTCCTGCCCTGGCCTGCTCAGTCGCCAGACTTGAACCCGATTGAGCATGCATGGGATATGCTACAGAGAAGAGCTCTGCCGAATATGGAGGGTATCCAGTCGCAAGAAGACCTTTTTTTGTTGTTGCAACGAACATGGGCGGCCATTCCACAGCGTGATTTGGATGAACTCATTTTGAGTATGCCAAACCGATGTTCTTGTGTTGTTAGTGTTCGCGGTAGAAACACGGATTATTAATTGTTTAAGTTACCCAATAAAATTTTAGAGAAAACTGTTGTTTCAGTCTTTTTTTCGAACTTTTGTGTTAGTGGTTCAAATGTCAAAAATCCCTTTATTAGGAAAATGGCAAATTTCTTTATTAATGCTAAGGTGACTTGGTTTATCGTTACTGTGACAAACGAAAACACTTTATTTGATGAATCCTTAAAGAAAATTTTAATTAATATCAATCAGGAGAAAAGTTATTGCAAAAATATATGTTGATCCCTAGACACTTTTGATGTGTGTAGAATTTAGAACAAAGTAGCACCCTAATTTATTGCGTAACACGCTTTCAAAAAGAATCTAAATCATTTTGAAGGATATTGCTGATCCATTGCTTCTTTATGTTCGAAAAATTTGTCTGCTTAACAAATGAATGTCGATGATGAATGTCGTTGAACTGTTAAATTGAAAGCCATTGCTACTGATATTGTGTTACGCAATAACCCCGCTGGAACGACACATCCCTACGAATACGTAATTCATTCATTCATTCCTTACGAAACAAAGTTCACAACTAAATTAAAAATGCAAGATTGTGAAACAATCTAATAAGGAGCGAGCATCCGTGAGCATAACATAAGCAGTTTTAAATTCTTTGCTAAAAGGAAAAGTTTCCCTTCTTGGAATGTATTAAGACTGGAAAGGCAACATGCTTGCATTCGCGGGCCGGATAAATTCCACATGCTTTGGATTCTTTTACGTTTTTATTTTTAAGGTAGCGCCTTTCTCGCGTTGAAAAGTGATCGGTTTTATGGTTTTCCATCCCGAAATTGTTGAGTTTTCAAAATGGTTTAACAGGTTTTGGAGAGTTCGATTTGAGCTTTGAGCTACTGTGATGGAATGTTCAATTGATTGAATTTCAGTTGCATTCACATGTCGTTTAACGTGAAAAGTATCCAAACTACAGGTGCTATCCATTTGGGAATAATTAGGATTTTTTTTCTGCGGCTAGGAAACAGACAAACGTTGACTTTCGATAGTAATTTTAAGGTAGGTAGGTACCATACCTTAAAATTAATCAACGTTGCTTCCATGAGGAAGTGAAGAAGAAATACGTAAGTATGTTGACATGGCAATTCTAATTAATTTGGTTCTATGATTGACGGAAAACAGCGTTTCTTCCCTCTTTGTAACAACCAGAGCAAACTATGTAGGTAGGTACGGAAATAAGCCGGAAATATCCAAAATGAAGGGAACTTTTCATAAAATCTCGAATGTTGTCGACCGTTCCTTCCTTATGACAACCCAAGGAAATTCAAATCCATTGCATAATAAGCTACGACCAAGTTGTTTCTGAAGTAATGTCTACAAGTACTTGTGGATCTGTGTTTTAACAGCCGGTTCGGGCGCTAACTCGGCTTCTAACTAATAAAACAGCTCTGTTCAGATCTTTAAAACCCCGAAAACGGCACCTTTGAGGATTTTTATTGCTTACAATATATTTATTTATGTAGGCAGTTTACATTGGCAATAAAGTGTTATTTTTCCGTTCGTCGTGTTTTTGAACAGAACGTTAAGACGGTTAATTCATTTAGTTTGGATTAACTGGTAAATTACCAAAGTCCAAAATGGCGTATTTCGCGAACCCTTTTTGTTATCCAGAGAATAAGAAGTAAGTGAATTGAAAAAGAGAAATTTAATTAGGGTATCGTCGCTAAGCCCTCGGGGTTGTTCGGTAAGCCGACATTCTGTTGAAAAGACGGGACGATGCACATCAGTAGCTATAATGTTTTTAAGTTAATTTTATGGAATTAAAAAAAGGATAATATTTTACGACATGACGTATTTAGTAAGGAAACGTATTCAATTATGAATACGACCTAGGAATAACGGTTATCGTGGTTATAGAGTGGTTTGGAATATGTATAAGAAAACATTAGTGGTGTTAGCTTTTTCTTCGTATGGCAATCCAAACCGAATGCAAAATTTAGCATGCTATCAATTCTGATTTAAAGGGTTACATTCTTCAAACCGGAAGCATTCAAAATTTTGCATTCGTTTAAAAGTTTAACTTCTAGTGTTTAAGGCTTTAGACTCTAAGATGCATTAAGATTTCCACCTCGGATTACCATAGTGTATAATGCAATGTTCCTTTGTACCCATAACTTAGTAGACATTATGACAGAAGCTTGACAGGCACATTGAATGCAAATGCAAATTACCTCGCGTAGTTGCAATTGTCTATGCTATGCTAAAGGATACAATGTCATGTAGGTACGTAACCACGTTTTATGTTCCAACTTTATCACTTAAAAACAACCTTAACAACAAAAATCTAAAAGAATTCCAAAAGAGCCAAATGTCGAACATTGTATACGTTCGACATTGTGTTTTAATTCTGTTTTAATGCTAGCTAACATGTAAATACTTCCATGTGATCTTGTTGGTGATGTTCTTTAGAACGGTCAGGTGCGTGGTGCTCACAACCGGCATGCGTAACGACCAGTAGTGCTCTTAGATTCATTATCTACTAGATGACATTTTTACAGAATAGATTGGTAGGTGTATGCACGTGAACGAAGCTAAACAAGTATGTAAGGATCGTAGCAGATGGCTTTTTGTAGTTCCTGCGTAAACCCAAGGGAAGAAGGCGTCAGTTTTTTTTTACTATTTGGAATTCTTCTTAGGCGCATACAGTTCCCCCAAGGGTGATAATGTGTGATTTCATTGACTGTTAATTTAATATAATAGTTTATTGGTCTGAGCCGCACAGGTCGATCGATCAGGTTAAGCTACGCTTGCCGTGGTTGGTCTGTGGATGGGTGACCATCTTTGCATAACGAGACCCCACCGTGCTACGAAAAGCACGTTAAGCCGTTGGTCCCGGCTGTCATTCGTGGATCTTTGACAGTCGTTACAGTAGTCACAAGCCCGAAAGTCTGAAAACCAGTCTTACCAAGGGGTATCGTATTACCCAGTAACTGGGTTGTGGAGGTCAGGTAGGCAGTCGCTCCATGTAAAATATTGGTATTCAGCTGCATCCGCCGGTTAGACTGGAAGCCAACCCCAACATTGTTGGGAAAAGGCTAGGCAGATGATGGTCTGCCACAGTTATGGGCAGCTTACTACGACCATAAGTTATTGAAATTGGGGAAAAATAGGGCCGCGATAAACGTTACGTCACGTTTTGTTGGAGGTTTGCAAAAACATTTACCCTCAATTACTAGAAGTTGCATTTGTTTTCTCAAAAAAAGCTACTCCTAGTAAGTGGAACAGTAGTAGTGCTTGCTAGCATCTCTGTTCAGGAAGCCCCAGCAAATTGTTTTTCTGAGAACTAAATCGAAAAGTACCTACGGTAAAAGGACTCAAACGGTATGATGGAATGAAAAGCGGTACCTACTTGTTTTGCACGTTTTCTCTGATTACCTTCAAATGAAAGAGTTCGTCTTCATGCTTTGCTACGTTCCCAGTTCTCCTAAGTGGTGCATAATTAAAAGGGTACAAATTTTAACTTAAGTATACTTTTGGAGTCATTTATTCTTTGAGGACTGTTAAAGGATTAAATGAGTCTACATGACTTATTTTATTTATCTTCTTTACAAATAAGAAAACTTGAAATATCTGTTTGTAATGTCAAAATAACAGAGGGGCAATTCTCGTAATTTTTAAGAACGTTCACAGTCTGTAGGCCAATTCTGCTAATTTAAAACGTTCAAAATCTAGTCGCAGTCTCATCTCGGCGACAAACAAATGTCAAAAACTTGTCAAAATGTAGGGAAATTTGAAGTATTTTTGACAGATTGAGACTGAGATCAGACTGTGAACGTTCTTAAAAATTACGAGAATTGCTCCTCTGATCTCAGTCTCAATCTGTCAAAAATACTTCAAATTTCTCTACATTTTGACAAGTTTTTGACATTTGTTTGTCGCCGAGATGAGACTGCGACTAGATTTTGAACGTTTTAAATTAGCAGAATTGGCCTACAGCTTTTTACTAGATGAATTTGAAAGTATACAGGTACCTACGGTACTTATAACAAGAACACAATTAGGTATAATTATTGTCTGTCTGTCTGTTTTTATCGGCAAGTCTCCGAAACGGCTGAACCGATTTTGACGGGACTGTCACTGGCAGATAACCGGAATAATATAGGCTTTTATTTTAGAAAAAATAGTTAGGGTTCCGCGCAAAACAATTAAAACCAACCCATGAAATCTAATTGTTTTCCTACATGCACGCGAATAAAGTCGCGGGCACAGCTAGTGCCTAATATTTTGAAGTAAGCTCGCTTACTGGTTGAGTGATAAGGCCTGTTGTGTTGATATACAACGTAATTATGCTTCTGTATTATATCTACGTCCATATTAAGCGTGAATAGTTTACAGTGCAAAGTTACCAGCCAGTTAAACTGCAACTACAGTGCTTAAACTTAATCTAATCTGCAAAGAGAGTTGAACTGCAGTACCTATGTATAATGTTCAAAAGATTGAACTCAAGCAGAGACTATAAACAAACTTATCTATTTTTCAGTCAAACTTGTGATGCTTCAGAATAGAAAGAAAGATAAAGAAAAATAGGTTTATTTGTCACAGAAACACGTGACCAATAAACCTTTTAAAACGTCCTACAGATATAGTCGACAGCTGTATGATGCTATGCTATAGGGGGACCCACAGCACAGCACTGATTTTCAGTGGTTACCCGAAGCTTGAATAATTTGTGCCTTTACGATAATTTGCTGGTTTGGCTTATCATGACAGCACGAATGTATTCCGAAGCGCGATATTGTACGCCAAACTATGAAATTGTTGCAGCCAATACTAAATTATCGAAATTCAGTTTCAAGATATTTGCGAAGTTTTGAAATATAATATTTAAACGTAATGAGCGCTTATATAATTTCTAACGGGACGATAGTATCGTGGACATCCACGTCCATAAAATTAAATGTATTGAAATACGAGCACGTTACATCGTCCGTGCGATCGTGGACTGTTTAAAAGCGTCTTCATACATATGTTTCCATACGTTTTACTTCCCTGTGTTATCGTGAAGGACGTTCACGATAATATTGTCACGTTAGAACCAACAAACCTACCAGCAGTAGGTACCTGTGAATGGTAGTGATTCACAGCTTTTCATCGAGAAATCTCAAGTATATCTGGAACTTACTGATTAAAGACCCGTATCGAATGGGAACGAAATAGCAATTACGAACAGCATTCCGATTCAAAAAGGAGAATTAACCGAATGAAACGAGCGAATTCAAGGAAATAAATTGACACGAATATTTCGTTAATGCCAGACTTACTACAGTCGAAACCTTTTTGCTACGTACCTATATACGTACGTAGGTAAGTAGACACCGCAATTGGTTTCAGAGAAATGTAAAAAAAAATTGGAGTTTTTCAGAGAATGAGAAACTATTTTAATTTCAACTTGATACCTCCACGCGTTCCTGGGGAACTGGTTCTTGACAGACTGACAGACAGACAGACGAAATGTACGGACGGACGGAGAACGAAGTGTTCTTAAAAGCGTTCCGTTTTTCCTACTGAGGTACGAAACCCTAAAAAGAAATTGATTGTTGAGTAAATCGAGACCCTACGTCAATTTGCCATGTTCATAGCCATGCCATACAACTGTCAAAGAATGACAGTTGAGATATGAATATATCGCTGACTGAATTCGATAGTGGCACAACTCAAAATTCAACAATTTGAGAAAACGTACAATAAATATTCGAAGACTAGTGCGCGCGCACAGAAAAGCTCTTACCGACTGTATTTTATGGAATATAATTATAGTTTATGTTTGGTTTATAAATATCTACGAAAATAAAGTACCTAATTTAGAACAAGAATTCATTATTAACTCAAATTGCCACAAATTCGACTTGTGCCACTAATGTATTCAGTCAGCGATATATACTATATCAAACAATAAGTACAGAGGCCAGCACATCAAGCTACCCCAATCTGTCAAATTTCTTTGATAGATTTTCAACTTTACTGCAAAGAAATAAGGTTCCTAATCAATTGGGAAAATTTGACAGATTGGGGTAGCTTGATGTGCTGGCCTCTGTACACAGACATTATGTTGTTCATTTCAACTGATGATCAACGACTTGCATTTTTAAACTTCATTCATAGCTTGTCCCTAAAAACCGCAGAACACGGAGAACGCTGCTAGAGGTGGCATTGTCAACATTTTCCATACAAACCAATCGTGTCACCGGTTACTCGCCCTACTATACACAACGTACAACTCTCTTTTTAACCGACGTCAAAAAAAGAAGGAGGTTTTCAATTCGGCTGTTTTTTTTATTGTTACCTCAGAACTGTATAAGCCGATTTGCAAAATTCCCTTTTTATTTGAAAGTATATACTTTCAGATTGGTCCCATTGAAATTTCATCAAAATGGGTTCAGGAGTTTGGTTTTTAAACCAAAATTACTGGTAAAAATTCAAGTAAACGAAATTATTTTTCTAAGTATGTTACGCGATAACTCCGGCGATTGTAAATCGATTCCAAAAAAATTTTTTTAATAGATAGGGTATGCTTTTTTTTTTGTGGATGGGAAATCATCAAATGACCCCTCCCGCTCTGGGTGGAGCAGAAGGGAGTGTCAGACTCTTACTGACTAAAACCCAACCGTGTTCCTTCCTTATCCCTTTGTGTTCCGGGGTAGCGGTAACCCTTTCGGACAATCCCGCTGCCCCGGCAGGCTTCGGCCCTTACGGGCCCCTTCCTTATTGCTGACATCTCTTTGAGGCGCGCGTGGAACACGTACGCGCCGTCCGGCACGGGCCTGGTCCTGATCGGACGGAGTTACCCATTACTCTCCGCCCGCAGGCCCGCGCCTACGGTGGCCGGGAGTCGTCACGCGGCTCCCGACGCCCGGGGCGTCTCCCGCGGCGGCTGGGGCGTGAGGCTCTCTCCCTCAGCCGTCCCGCCACCTCCTTCGCTAGCATGACTGCTTCGCAGAAGGAGGTGACTGCCTCCCACTCCCTCTCGCCCCGGACCATGGCTTGAACCAGGGCTGGGCGCGAGAGGTCGCTGCCGCTGCCGATCGCCTCTGCGAGAACACGGCGGTGCTCCGCCCAATTGGATAGTTTTATTATAATCCTTAAAGCGGATAGCAGTGGCCACTATATTCCGTTTTAAGGATTATAATAAAACTAAACAATGTAAAACTACCGTTTCTAATAATATTAACGTATAATCTTGTGAAGCACAACTTAACGTGCTTATTTTCTGCATTTTCATTCTAAATTGTATGAAATAACCAAACACACGATGAGGGCGCCACTGTGCGGTCGGCATAGTCTTAATAGGCTAGATTGTAACGTGAATGAAAGGATAAGAATGTATTTTTATTACGATATATACATGATCAAATTAAATTAGCTAGCGAAACTCTACTCGCTAACTAATTTAATTTGTCCCCGTATATGTATACCTTTGCAATTTTAGTACGTCTATGATCTAACTCTTCTTAAAAATCTAGTAGGTATTCAGCAAAATGCAATTACGAAAATAATGACCCGTATCTACCTGTGTTTAATTTCAGACAGGCATGAAATAATGAACTGTTCGATTCCATCAATTCTGCTTTGACGTTGCCGTGAGTTTGAATTAGAGCTCAATTTTCCATTACCGATACTAATGTACTCCTTTATTAACGACGGGGAATTTCATTTACATTTTGTTGCTATGAAAGGTATTATGTGGTAATTTTTTAGGAAATCATTGTGTAGGTACCTTCTATCATTATTAAGTATTTACGCTTATTTTCCATCAGGTTTTATTGAAATAGCTTTTTATTTCCCAGCACAACGAACATTATTTCAACGTTTATTAAATTATCAGAAACTCAACAACAGCTAGGGTTACCAACTTTTTTCATATTTTCGAATGCCTATAAAAATATAGGAGGTGGCGAAAAAAATAAAATAAAATATACCTATAGTATTTTAAAAGAAAGAAAGAAAAAGTATTTATTGCGACTCGTACAGGAGGATCACAAACTAAATTAAACACAGTCAAAATTAAAATACTAAAATAAAAACTAAAAAAAAATTAAAAAAAAGTAACAAAAAGAAAAATGAAACAAAAAGTCCTATACGAGGCCAATAGGCTCCTATCTCAGCATGATGCTGCGATATTTAAAAATAAATATCGCAGCGCTGGTATTCTGATAGGGCCCGCTGTGGTCTCAAGGGCAGTTACGGAAATAAAAAATAATAAAAGAAATAAAAAAATAAATAAATACTTACTTAGATCTATTAAAAAATAATGGATATTTTTTGCTAATTGAAACCTTTATTACGGGTTTTTTTTTTTTTTTTTTAAATTTTTTTTTTCATGTCTTATAAAGTTATAAGTTATAACAGTCATAATTATTATTATAGTCTAAGTTAAGGTTACAAAATATCATTAAGGCTGATTTTACCAGGGCACGCCGCGATAGCGGCGGTAAGACCCCTCTTTGAGGAGTGGCTAGAGAGGCGCCACGGCGCCCTCACCTACCGCCTGACGCAGGTCCTCACCGGACACGGGTGTTTCGGGAGGTTCCTGCACATCATCGGGCGGGAGGAATCGCCCGGGTGTCACCACTGCGAGGGTCGCCCGGAGGACACGGTGGAGCATACGGTGGCGGTATGCCCCAATTGGGCGGAGCACCGCCGTGTCCTCGCAGAGGCGATCGGCAGCGGCGGCGACCTCTCGCGCCCGGCCCTGGTTCAAGCCATGGTCCGGGGCGAGAGGGAGTGGGAGGCAGTCACCTCCTTCTGCGAAGCAGTCATGCTAGCGAAGGAGGTGGCGGGACGGCTGAGGGAGAGGGCCTCACGTCCCAGCCGCCGCGGGAGACGCCCCGGGCGTCGGGAGCCGCGAGACGACTCCCGGCCACCGTAGGCGCGGGCCTGCGGGCGGAGAGTAATGGGTAACTCTCCGTCCGATCAGGACCAGGCCCGTGCCGGACGGCGCGTACGTGTTCCACGCGAGCCTCAAAGAGATGTCAGCATAAGGAAGGGGCCCGAAAGGGCCGAAGCCTGCCGGGGCAGCGGGATTGTCCGAAAGGGTTACCGCTACCCCGGAACACAAAGGGCTAAGGAAGGAACACGGGTGGGTTTTAGTCAGTAAGAGTCTGACACTCCCTTCTGCTCCACCCAGAGCGGGAGGGGTCATTGGATGATTTCCCATCCACAAAAAAAAAAAAAAAAAAAAAGGCTGATTTTACCAAAGTCATATATCTTTTGTCCGTGGAATAAAGTTGACGTCTGAGAGTTCTATTATGGAAAAGCTGCAAAAAAATCAAAATTAATTCTCAGGAAAAGACCTATTCTAGTTATTGGAGCCCAGGGGCCGAGAGTGGACTAAACGATAAAAGTTTGGTGGAAGTCCTAAGTAATTCAACTTACTTATGAGATTAACACTGGCCCTATTGCGATCATTTTTAGAATTTTATTTTTATTTTACGACATTTTACATAGAAACTAGCTGACCCCGCAAACGTCGTTTTGCAAAAAAAAAAAAAAAACAGATAGTAGCCGATTCTCAGACCTATCCGATATGCACACAAAATTTCATACACATCGGTCCAGCCTTTTCGGAGGAGTTTAACCACAAACACCGCGACACGAGAATTTTGGTCGGGGCAAAAAAAAAGTATTTTCGTATTTCTCATACAATTTTTTTATTTTTATTTTAGGTTTAATTTTTTATTTATTTATAATATGTATGTGACGTTTTGATCGATGACTTGCCATCTTATGGGCAATGCCATGGTCCCATTGCTGTAGAAGTTTTGAGATTTTTTATCAAAAAAATCTGACAGGTAGTTTTCACAGTGTTCTTTTGAGGTTAACTTTATGCTTCCTAAAGAGTTCTGAAGTGACAGAAACAGGTGGAAATCTTATGGAGCAAGATCAGGGCTATACGTAGGATGCATCAACACACCCCAGCCAAGCTCTCTCAATTTTTGCTGAGTGGCTATAGATGAGTGCGGTCTGGCGTTGTCGTGATGAAACACAACGCCCTTCCTCCTATTCACCAGCTCCGGCCGGTTTTTCTTAATAGCTTCTTTTAACCTCATCAGTTGTTGACAGTAGAGGTCATAGTGAAAAGCTCATAGTGGACGATTCCTTCCCAATCCCAGCATCACTTTGTTCCGAATCAGGCCGGGCTTTGCCACGGTCTGTGGGGCGTGTCCATGTTTCGACCACGATCTTTTTCGGACATTTTTATCGTAAGTGATCCATTTTTCATCACCCGTAATCAACCGTTTAAGAAATGGGTCGGAATTATTACGTTTCAACAAAGAATCGCAAATGGAAACACGTTGCATTAAGTTTCTCTCAGTGAGATCATGTGGTACCCAAATATCAAGTTTTTTCTTGTACCCAGACTTGTGTAAATGCCGTAAAATTGTTTTGGGATCAACATCCAGTTCTTCAGCAATATCATAACAACTAATATGTCGATCTTGCTCCACTTTTTCAAAAATGGCACTGATTTTATCCGTGACAGGTCGTCCAGAGCGAGCTTCATCCTTCACACTAAAATTTCCTGACTTGAAAGGCTTGAACCACATTTGTGCTACTCGTATTGATACCGCATTAGGTCCTTGAACCGCACAAATTTTATTCGCGGCGGTCGTCGCATTTTTACCTTTTCTATAATAAAATTTTAAAATGTACCGAATTTCTTCGTCACATAGATTCATGTTGCTTGCTTGAAAAACAATTGAGAAATGGCGGGAATTAGTTTTTTTTTAATTTATTGCATCTTTAGAATGTCAACATTTAATAGTATTAAAACTAGCCAGTTACATTCAGTACTGCCAAAGAGGTTTGATTACTAACAATAGATTCAAAATACGAAAATATTTTTGCCCCGACCTATTATATTAGATGAAAATATATTAGTTTCGCCTACTATATATTTATTTGAAATATATTATTTAGGCCTCTATTGTAGCAGGATACTTTATTATGTAGTAGGGTTGGCAACCCTAAAAACAGCACACGTGTAACAAAATAAAAATCAGAAAACCCGAAATTCGATTAAACAAAGAGGTTTTGCCAAACAAAAAGTTTGCTTTAGAAGTCATAGGTCGGCCCACGCCCTTTGTGCCGAAATTCATATTGTGAAGTACGAATAAAAAGGTCTAGTACGTTTATGGGGAAGTAAGTCCCAAACAGGCAATTGGATTTGTGGGTTGGAGTTGCGAATACCGATACGATATGTTTTCCGCTTAGTTATGTATGTATTTGTTACTGTAGCTAGTTTGTAGTAAAGGATAAGATAATCATTTCAATTATTTGTTACTGTAGCTAGTTTGTAGTAAAGGATAAGATTATAGGATTGTCACAAAACAAACTGTTTTGTGACTATCCTATAATAGGTGATTGCTGATGCTTAGCTCAGCTCATGTTGGCAGACCAACGGCCAGGTAGGTGGATGGACGACCTACAGAAGACCGCTGGAAAAACTTGAATAAGTCTCACACATACCAAGAAAGCATGTCATTATAGAGGTATGAGGAACAGGGTGTAAAGTTCACTCATACTCTATAGAAAAGGGAGGATCCTCCGACCAGACGGGTGTTTTGTCTGGCGGACAACTGCCCAATGATTCATGCAAATTGCGCGGTAAACTCTGCTTGCGAGATGCAGGATTTTGCGTGACGTCAGTATGATGCATTGTTCGCATACGGCGTTGTAGATACCGCTATAGCACAAAAGGGAAGTGGCCTATACTTAGCAGTGGGTGGAACAAGGGTGCCGATGATGATGATAAGGTAATGTGGGATATTTCAGTATAAAATGTCGATAAAATATAAAATGTAAAACGACCAGTGTGGTCCGGATAAACCACCTTTGACCACGCGTATAGCTCGTGTAGGTATCACAAAAAGAACACTCAGTTATTGGAAAATTTTTCAACAAAGCAAAATTCTGCAGTGACGGATTCCCAATTAAAGTTTCGTCTCCATTGGTTGGATGGTTGATTGGTGTTGTGTACCGCCGGTTTCGTGGCCGGCTACATGACACCAGTCAGCGAAACACGACGCAGAGTGCGTTAGTTACTTTTTTTGTTTAATTATAATGTTGTATGTATTTATAGTATATGTTTCACAACTAGGATTTTTTTTAGTGGCAGCAAAAGAATATAATGAACATCAATGGAAATACCTATACAAAGTGTACGAGTATCAGAAATGTGTGGTCATATTTAAGGGTATCAGCCGTCCCATACATTTGGGTAGATTAGGTTAAGTTTTGTATGGCACAGTTGATAAATTTTAAGATTACGATGTTAGTACCATGTAGAAAGCTGTTCAGTTTACCAGACCCTTAAATATGATCACACCTTTCTGAAACATGCTGTATATTGGGTTGATATCGCAGCGGCAATCTGCGGTGAACCAACCACATACAACTTAATTCGTATTATTTCATGGGTATCACACATTAATTGAGTGGTCGGCATTGTAACGTTTCCTCCCCGCATGAGTAAATAAATAAATGGCGGCTCCTTTATTTTTGTTCACGTAATTAATGTTACGTGAACTAAATAAACTTTCGCTGCACAAGCAGCTCGTGGCGAATGTTATGATCTGCTTAAATGTAGGTAATGAAGTTCTTTCAAACTGAAGCTGGAAAATATAACTTGAAAGTATTAAGTGTTTTTTACCACTACATTTCGTTACTACGTTAGTACTTTACAACCCTTAGGTAAAAAGTCACTTGCACGTCGTAACACGACAAGGTTTATTTGTATATTTTATGTGAACGTTAGAACGTTTCAATTTTATGGGATTTTTTTTCAAAAGTGAATGAAAATAACCATTCCGGACCCACCATACCCCTGGCCATACCCCTGGGGGTAGGGTGGGCTGCCTTATGTTCACAACGAGTTTTCGAACAGAAACTCACTCAGTTGACATAACATTGTACAGTCAAAAAGAAAATTGCCAAATTAACCAAGGTTGGCATATGGATTGGTCATACGTACCTACGTAAATACATAGATTCACAGCTTATTCCCATATGGGTAGGCAGAAACTATAGAACGCCACCTGCTACGATACTTATTAGGGTTCCGTACCTCAAAAGGAAAAACGGAACCCTTATAAGATCACTTCGTTGTCTGTCTGTCCATCGGTCAAGACCCTTTTTTTAAGGAACGCGTGGAGTTATCAAGTTGAAATTAATATAAAATACTCAGGGGTGCAATCCCTTGCAGCAGTGAAAAAATGAAACATAACGCCATCAAAAGATACGGACGGTTTATGTTCCGGAATCAAAACCTATAGGGCATTTCCCGTTGACCTATAATCATGAAATTTGGCAAGAAGCAATGTCTTAAAGCACAAGTAAAGAAAAAAGTCCGAAAACAAAAAAAAAACCCGTGAAAAACTATTTACATACCTACTTTGTACGAAACCCTCGGTGCGTGAGTCCAACTTGCACTTGACTGGTTTTTTAAATTATTTTTTATTGCTGAATGGGCCTGCTTTTGACCTCGATCATGTCTGATGTAAAGCGATGGATGAGATACCTTTTGCCTCGTTTACGTTCATACATCTGGTCATACACGCGTCCCAGTGCGAGGACTACGCACCTGACCTTTCTGAAGAACATCATCCCTAAAAATGATGTATAGGTGAATACTCCTTAAAAAAATGATGTATAGGTAAATACTTCTTATAAAAATGATGTATAGGTAAATACTCCTTATAAAACGATGTATAGGTAAATACTCCTTATAAAAATTATGTATAGGTAAATACTCCTTATAAAAATGATTTATAGGTAAATACTCCTTATAAAAATAATGTATAGGTAAATACTCCTTATAAAAATGATGTATAGGTAAATAGTCCTTATAAAAATGATGCATAGGTAAATATTCCTTATGAAAATGATGTATAGGTAAATACTCCTTATAAAAATGATGTATAGGTAAATAGTCCTTATAAAAACCAAATGCATAATAGTTTTCCGCTCTAACTAAAACCGTAAGTTTTGTATAGTCATTTTCTTCTCTCGGGTAAGAAACGACATCAATAAAACTCTCCACGATATCCCTTGACTTGAAACTTGATTTTATTACGAGATCAAATTGGTCGTCAACAAAAAACTTTTAAAAAGTAAGCCTCTTTTATTGACGTTGTTTATTTTGAAGGGATGCCTCTCTATCCTAACGGTAATAAGATTTACTAGGAGTGGGGACTTTATTTAATTTCAAGTTCGACCTTCAGGGGGAAGGCATGTGACGACGACGTTGATCCGTTTTTAAGTCTATAAAAGTAAACTAAACATATTATTTTGTTCAGACTTTTTCTTCGGCATGATCCAGTTTTCATTTTATTTTGTCATCGTTTGTGCACTCTGTAGTCAGGGTCAGTCTTTCAGCGTAAAGTTCATCATCTCTTAGGGCTGATCTCTATAATTTACGGACCTTTATTGGTCAAAATTAACACTCCCGGATTTTTACCAATAATGAAGATCACAGGTAAAATTAGCTTAGAAATCTATGTATATGCCCAGTTTGGTAATAAAAAAATGCTACCACTGCACTGGTAAGCAAAACTATTCGTTTTTTTATAGGAACTGAATATTAATTGCTTTACATATTCTGCTCCATAAACTATAGGTCCTATTATCCCTTTACTGTCATTACAAAACGATTGTAACTCCTAAAAATATGATTTGTATTACATAAGTGACAGTTTTAGTACAATAGTATGACAAGACGCTGTACTGTGTTCAACAGACGTGCACAATCTAATTGCTCAGCAACACCCGGACCATTATTACAACTAGTTACGAAGACAGTTTCAAGTAGGTACATGCCCAAAGTTGTGACCATGACCGGTCGATATGTCAACTGTTCAAGGTATAGAGGTATGAGGAACAGGGTGTAAAGTTCACTCATACTCCATAGAAAAGGGAGGATCCTCCGACCAGACGGGTGTTATATCTGGCGGGCAACTGCCCAATGAATCATGTCGGGCCGTTGTATCTATGTTAGTTGCGCGGTAAACTCTGCCTGCGAGATGCAGGATTTTGTGACGTCAGTATGACGCGTTGTTCGCATGTGGCGTCGTTGTAGATACCGCTACAAAGGCTTCAAGTAATTCAGAACTTTGCTATCAAAGAAAATGTATTCAAACTGTGCTAAGTAGGTCCTCATTACGTCTTATTTTGGAGTACTGACTTCATAACGTTACAAATAAGGGCCGCCAAGGCGAGGCATACTAAAAAGGATCACAATCTAATTAAGATATGCTTAAATATTTCAAAGACAAAGGCAGCTTTTTGTACTTGAATAAAAACAAATGATCCTTGCAGACCGCTGCAGACATATAAAAATAACTCGTGGTTTTCCATAATTGAAAATATTAGTCTAAAACTTTTTAAATTTTTGATTAAAGAAATTAATGAAGCACTAACAATACTACAATTTTTAAAAGTATCCATTCAAGTAAATGTAAGCATTCTTTGTGTGATATGTCAACTAAGTAAAATATGTCCTCGATAATATAAGATATTATACTAACGACATGACCTGACTTCGCAAGATGGAGATTCTCGAGAGGCAGCGAACCGACATAATGCACAAACTGGCCTGGACTGAAGTACTTTAGCATAAAAATTGTGTATCAATGCCACTGTAATTGGAAATCGCTATATGGAATTCCACTAAACGGACTGAACAAATTATAGGGATCGTTAAACATAAGGGGTCCTAGAACCACTCATTGGGGAAACCTTTCGATTCGAAGCATTATTTGGTACTTCTGCTGGTGTTGATCTTTTTGTTTTGCTATTGTTGACTTACAGTAAATTAAACCCATGGAAAGTTTTCACTACTCTGCTAAATACGAAATTCACATTAATTACCGCACTGACTATTTGATTAATACTGTTAATTTACTTTGAATCTGACCGTATGATGTTGCATTTAACAGAAACACAGCATGTTTTGTTGGTACAATGTAGTAGGCTTTAATATTTATTTCGTTTCATATAAATAGTATATGTACATTTAATGTTGTTAATATGAAATACACACAAACACCATGTTTAGTCCGTGTGTTGTTTCTAATTACGGTTTCGGTATCACAATTGTACGAGTATTCAATTTGGGTGTTGAAAGCTAATTTGGTTTAATTATTGCATTATTGTCACCACTAATGTTTGTAGGACTGTTAATGTGTTTACTAGCTAGGTATTTTCAGCTTTATTTGGAATACGGTTAATGGTGTATAAACGATTAATAATTGACATGAATAATTTTTATTCATATATGATTTATACACCGCGATTTTTCGCTTGCTGGGTACAAAATAGACATGAGTGTACATCGTACTTTTCTACATTTAAGTGATTGAAAATTATTCTATTACAATTATAGTTCTAACAATTGATTCGAGCAATACCACTTCCGTTATGTCGTGTCATTTTCATCTGAATTTACCAAAATTTCACTGAAGTAAAACAATATATTCTAAAATTCTCGTATTTTGTGAGGAGGAAATGTCTAGTCATAATGGAGAGATCATAATATCATAGTAGATTGTACAACTAGTGCACAAAAGAAGCCATTTTACCCCGAGATGTTTAATATCCACCGTAACCGCGGGCGAGGGTGGATAGTTAAATCGAGGGGTAAAATGGCTCGTTTATGCCCAAGTTAAACACTCTGCTTTTTACTTCGATTGCGAGAAAATGAAACAGGCATAAAGTATAAAACAGTTTTTAATTAATCAAAAATGTTGCAAAATTGACGAATAGAATAGCTAATTCCCGCTACGAAACTTTTAAAAGTTTTTTTTTTAATATTTAACAGGTGTCATTCGACTTGGGGTACCTATTGCAGTATTAATAAATACTGCATGTTAATTTTCCCACTTTCATACTTCTTTAAGTTTACATTCTACCTCTTCTTTGATATTTTGCCTAACCAGAAAATTTATTTTCGTAATTTTTTAAATTAATAATTGTTTGTTAGTCGGTTGAGTTTTTCCTTTAAAAAATGGGTCACTTGTCGAAGTTTTGTCACAGATGACGGCCAGATTATTTTTCATCTTGGAATTTTAAGCCTTATAAATTTCTGTTATTCTATGTTTATATTGTAATGAATTATTTAAAATATTTTATTATGTGTTGCTGGTGATTTTTTTGATTTGCGGTTCCTCGTTAAAGTCAGCGAGTTGAGACTTTCGAGGGTACAATAAACTCTGTTCGTCTGTTTTTCTGGTATAGTACCGAACATTTTGCAAGCCGATTCATTCGGCTCCACCCCCAGGCTTCTGCAATATTACACCTGACTGATTTCCTTGTGGAAGCAGACAGAACCGAACTTACTAGCACAAAACCTGAAGTGTTCTTCTTCAAGGACGCCGTGAAAACAGTCGCCACATCTTTTCATCCTAGTTTCGAAAACCATCTAACAGATATTAATTTTTTTTTTAAACTCCTAATGTAGTTAGTTTAGTTTATTTATTTATTTATTTTTTAAATTACGTCACTACGATTCGTATTACAACTTCGAATCTATAAAAATACAGCGGGTTTCTTGTTTTATGCGGTCTATTTTACTCACGTGGACGTAGTGAATGTTTTGGTTGCTACTAAAATTTAAACTCGTCGCGTTGCGAAATTAAGACAATATATTTTATTAAAAACCTAAAGTATTTCCTAATTCCATAATTTACGTTAGTTTTGTGACAAGTTTCTTCAAGCCTTTTTAATTGTATTTTCTACCTTTTAATATTTTTTTTGTATTCGGACTTTCAACATAAATTAAACGTGTTAGTAGTGAAGAATTTTTTTCGTTTTCTTTCTTTCGCCACACTACTTTTACTGCCAAGTCCTAAAAACGTTTCTTTGCGTTTTTAAATAATAAATGACAACTATTTTATCTGGTTTTATTCAATTAATGATAGAAAACAATTAGTGATATAAATTGAAGCAAATTGAATACAATAACGACTTTAATCTGCGACGTTTTATTGTTCGTGTGGCTGTTGGGCCTGATTACCTTAGTCTTAAAAAAAAAAACTTTATGCACTAGCTAGAGCATAAAAAGCGGCTTTAAGTCGCCTACGCACAACATAAAGACGAACATTTAGAGCATGAAAAGTAAAAACGTACTTTATTTCCTTTTATACTACCTCGTAGAGTTTATTAGAGGCTCCAAAATAATGGCTAATGATATAAGTTGGGACATAATGGGTTGTTAAACTAATTTAGCGGCCTTTTCATTCTCTTATAACTCTTGATGGTTTGACATTTTACAGAAGTTGTATTGAATGTTTACTTTTTCGTCATAGTCTTTATCGGTTTGTTTTATTCGAGTAAGGTAAATGGTATGGTGGCATGGTTGATCTTGGCTTGTTTTAATCATTAGGCTGTAATTATGACCATAAGAAGCAGCTGCACGAAAGCCACTGAAATAAAGAAAAAATCACTGCGCATTATATTTGAATTGGCAATAAGAAAACAGAACAAAGAAAAATCTGTCAAAAATGATATATAGCAGGGAAGGAAGTTAACACTGAGATGAAGATAGATAAAAATATACAGACGAAAAAGCCATGCTGCGACTGCCCTAAATAAACGATAACATGGATAGATGATGATGGTAACAATAAAAGAAAACATTTTATCAGCTGGTTAAAATAAACGGGAACCTAATAAAATAATAATCATAATTTGGAAGATCATTAATAAAATTATGAATGAAGGCGACGAAGCAACCAGCCATTCATTACCTACCTACCACCTACTCAACTAAGATTAATAGTGTTGGAGGAATGTACCGTAAGTACTAGTGATACGAAACACGTAATCATAACAATAATTAGGTGCTTACGTACTCGGGGTTACGTGAGAAATATATCACCCGTTATTTTGTGGAGAATATAATGTTTATTACATCTGTATTACATAAGAAAGTGGTAACAAATTGTGTGAAGTCCCTGACGCTATTGTGCTAGGTGGTTAACCTGCAATACAAGAGACTGCCATCTACCGGAGGAGATACTATTAGAATAAGGTTTATTAGTATGAAATTATGACAGAGAAGGCAATCATTTAAAAAAGTAAACAAATTATTTGAGGGAATGTTGAACTAGATGGTACAAAATGTTATTGTTTTAAGTAGTAGCAAACGAAACTTTAATTGAAATCTTGGAAGTAGGTACAAGTCTGACAACCAGTCTCACCAAGCGGCTAACCAGTTTCTGGTTTAGGTTGCTCAGATAGGCAGGTTCTCGATTAGACTGGAAGCTAACTCCAACATAGTTTGAAAAAGGCTAGGCAGATTGATTGTAGCTCTCCTTTTTTTTTGTGGATGGGAAATCATCTAATGACCCCTCCCGCTCAGGGTGGAGCAGAAGGGAGTGTCAGACTCTTACTGACTAAAACCCACCCGTGTGCCTTAGCCCTTTATGTTCCGGGGTATCGGTAACCCTTTCGGACAATCCCGCTGCCATTGTAGCTCTCCTAAGTTGGATTTTTTTGCCTTGTAAGTTTAAGATCGAACTTAGAGCTAAAGTAATATAGGATTAGCGAACACTATTACATTTTGGAGATAGCTTTTTCATCATCAACAAGCAGAGCAGGCAATATCAGCGGTTGCCTAGTAAAGTCGAAAAGTCGTGGAAGTGCTAGTTAGCAACGTATGAGCGGCTGTAAGGTGCATGTTAGTGACAAGTTTTCTCACAAGCCGTTCAAACCAGGCTTGGTTAGCTCAAGGAAAAACATTCTCGTATATGTCTAGGGAATATTGATAGCGATTTATTTAAGTGGCATTCGATTCTTCATAAATATGAGGTAGATTTGTTGGTGTGAACCATTTGACGGTCGGTATGCGATAACACAAAACTATTTTGGTTTATACGGCTATTGATCCTTTGAGTTTGAAGACACCTCAAAGACACAGCTGCAAAATTGTTGTTCGGTTAATACGGATAGGCTGTATTTTCTTTTATTAGGCTGTATTTTTTTCTGGACCCTTTACATAATCTCTTTGTTATCTTTTGTGCCCTCGCCCTTTGATTAGATTATGTCATGTGGAGATACCAAAGTGTTATCTCTATTGATTTCTTATAATAACGGACTACCTCACCGATAATATTGTCTATTTATCAAAGTTAAAATTTTGAGCCAAAACCCCATGGAAAATAAACCATGAAAATCACTCCCAGATTTCCTGTAAACTCGGGCGTTTGTTTTTTTGTTGAAATGAAAACATTTGACCGGGTTGGAAGTTAAATTTTGTGCGTATTGTTTTTATAACAAGGTACACCCTAAATTATAACGTTTTGTTTGAGATAAGGGCCTCCAATAAACCGAAACTCGGAACAAAAAGGTTTGTCTGAATAATATTTATAGGTTTGTTCTTGTTGGAAACAATTTGCCGCTCAATTACGTCGCCTCCGTATAATTTTTCAGCTGAATGCACTTTTACTCTGTTGCCAAATGATTAAAGCTACCATTAAACGAAGTTAAAATAAAATGGTCGTGAATGGTTTTTATATGTTTTTTGGCTGCTTTAAGTTAAGTAGGTAGGTATCCTTAAAAGGAGATATTGAAATGTTTTTGTCTCGTAAAAAAGTTTAATATTTTCAATTTTATATTTCATAAAAGTTAATTTTAATTCTCTAGTATGACTCACTTTTTTAATGTTTTATAACCGCAAAATAAAATTGACTGAAGCAAATAGCTATGTTTTTATGCATCACAAAAGCGCAAGGTTCAAAATACAAACTTCTTATTGAAAATTTCCCTGAATTTCACTTTGATACCTAACTACCTAATCCAAGCCATTGTGCTTGTCTCAAACTGCCTTGAAGCTTACTCGCGTAAGGAATAAAAACGTGCAGAATTAGTATAAGTTCAGCTGGTAAAGTTCTGTTTCTAAACTTAAAACTAAGCTTGAAATAAAACAAACACATAGGCATTGTCCTTATCGTAACTAGCAGCCTGTAGAAGTTTCTTGACGGGAAGCTTAAAGCTCGTTCTATGGAACTAGAAGTAGCGAGCTGTCACATTGAATTTCATTGTTATGAACGTAATCTAACCAAAAGTACCTACCTAAAAGCAATAAAGCGTAAACACGCGTACAATCGTAAGCTTATTGCTGCTCGTGCTTCGAGTCATACTAGCCAGACTTTAAAGCATGGTAGTTATATTGATGGTATGTTATGTTATGATCTCGTATTATTGTAAGAAAAACGGGAAAACAAGCGGTAAAATTCATATTGCCGTGATCAAAAACCATTAGAGTATTAATTTTTTTTTTAAATATCGATAAGTTCAAGTTAAATTAGAAGATATGCACAACGTCAATACTCACCATAAAAAGAGGTTATGCGCTCCATCCTCAAGAATTTTTTTTTTTTAATTTATCATTTAAACAAAAGAAAACAGGATTATTAATATTAAATAGCAACCAAAAACCACTAAGGTTTAAACTTGTGCTATCATGAGTCTATCTCAATAAGGAAGTATAATATAATGAAGCATTTTATATGAAAAAAAAAAAAAAAAAATGTTAAGTGATAACCCATATTATATTGCAAATAAAAATATATAAAAATATATAATAAGTTGCCCAACATGTTTAAAACTGAAAAATCATCAACAATATTCACAAAAAGGCAAAATAAAACTGTACCTAATCCAAAAATGTTTCTACTCAGTAATAGAATATTTAAAATCTAGCTTAAAAATATCGATTTTCTCTCATGTACAAAAGTGGAGATCTGTCCTATACAAAGAATAAGATTTAGTCTATCCTATTTAACATCATATAAAATTATGACCTGAAAAGGATGACGTTAATATTGCTGAATAATTGTATTAAATTCATAATTATCGAAATTAAATATAAAAGAAAATAATTAAGTAATAATAATGGTTTAATGCATGCTAATTTAGGATGATAAGGGCTGGCAAATGATAATTGCAATGCTTGTGAAAGGCTGCTAAGTCATAAGTACTAACTACATAACACCAACATTGTAAACTTAGTTCGCAATAAACGTTTTGACTTTAACTCTATTTTTTTAAAGAACCTGCCTATTAAAAAAATAAAAATGTCAATTTTGTTACTTTTTAACCGACTTCAAAAAAGGAGGAGGTTCTCAATTCGGTTGTATTTTTTTATGTTTGTTACCTCAGTAGGGCGTTATTTATAGACCGATTTGGACAATTATTTTTTTATTTAAAAGGATATACTAGTACTTCCAGATTGTTCCCTTTTTTGTCAAAATCCACTTCTGATAATGGGATCCTGGAGAAATCGAAGGAAATCTTCAAATATTATAGGCACATCTATAGCGATTTGCAGTAACTCGTGCATTTGCTCTCGGAAAGCACCATTTGGTGAAGTGATGATGAAGACCACAGATGGCCACCGGATTTACTCAATAATAAGTATTTCACGGGTTGCGATTCGATTACTTTAATATAACCATATTAAAGTAATCGAATCGCAACCCAAGCTAAGCAATTTATTCTCGTCACAATGCGAATGGTGAAATGGAGCTGATGGTGGAGTACCAGGAGAACTCCTCAACAATTAACGTCCCTGCATCGGGAAAAGCAATATTTTGCAAAAGGCGATGAGCAAGTTAACATTAGGCTATTGTAACTTAGATACATTGTATACAGACCCACTAAAAAGCGAAAAATAAATACTTATTAACAAAAAAATAAAAAAAAAACACTACAAAGTGAAAAATAACTTTCATTTCAGAAGTCGGTGGCAATAAACTAAAATACAGAATAAAACTTACATTCTCTTTTATTTAATTCATTTGTTTTTAAGCAAATTACGTCTTTCAGGAATCTTTGTCGATTCTGCGAACGAAACTCATACAGACACGAATAGAAAGATTACAATTGAAAATTTAACACTCAAGGATAAATTTAAGCCCTTTGTAAGTTTTTTGTGTGTCCCCACTGTCTTCGTCAGCCCTTTTCCTAAAAATATGTAAATCGGATTAAAATATAAGAATAAAATTCATTCGACAGGCACTTCTTTCATTTTCAATTTAAAAATGACAATTGCTAGAATGGCTTCCATAGTTATAACAATAACAGAAAAAGATGTTGATTGAATATTCAACAAAAATAATTAATTTTCTTTATGTTCAGATGTTTTCTTTACGAAGTTTAGAAGAGTTATTCCGGTCGGACCCCCTGATCTGATCCCAGAGGTTCTATCCTTCTTTCGAAACTTCTTTGGAGACATAAATCTTTGATCAAAGGACGAATTACAGTTGTCCTAATCTTTTAGTTTTAGTTTATATTTATTTTAGTCTATGAAAGATAAGGGCTAATGTAATATGGAGAGGGCTATAATTTTCTGAACGCCATTCGTCAACAATGAGGCGCGCAGATGAATATTCATTTCAAACTGATGCTCATACATCACGTACAGTGTGTCCGGTAATTAATGGGTAACCTCCAAAGTGATTACAGAAGAAATAATGGCTGTTAATCTAATATTTAAAATTCTCGTGTCACAGTGTTAGTTACCATACTCCTCCGAAACGGTTGGACCGATTTGTATGAAATTTTGTGTGCATATCGGGTAGGTCTGAGAATCGGCTACTATCTATTTTTTATTTTTGCAAAACGACATTTGCGGGGTCAGCTAGTAACATATAAATTTCAAAAGTAGGATTACCACAGATGGTTTTATAAGTTGTAGATCTTATTTATTTTAGTCTATGAAAGATTAGGCCTGATGTGCTATGTAATATAGCTGATTCTGAACGTTATTCGTCGACTATAAAGCGTGTAGATGCATATTCATATCAGACCAAGGTTCAAACATCACATATAAATCTACTATATTCTATACATTCCCTGTTTTCTTTGCCATTTCTCTTTGGTCTGTTAACTTTTATTCTCACTAATGCAATAACCTCCAATATGGCCGTTTTATCCGATTAAATTGTTAATAGTGGTCATCCCTGGAGATTTATTAGCGGGTTAACAATATTATCTAACTAATTGAATTCTGTAACGGGTGAACGACTGCGGTTAATTAAGGTCTGACCATCAGTCCAATCTGCGGAACTCACTGATCTTTATAGAAAATAGAACAGTTCAGTGAGCTATTTAAGGATGCCTAAATATTATTGAATTGTTTTGGACACCTTAAATAGGTCATCTCCAATCATATTTATCTACAAGAGATCGAAAACATTAATTTTTAGGATTCCGTACATCCGAATGAAAAACGGAACCCTTATAGGATCACTTTGTGTATCTGTCTGTCTATCCGTATGTCACAGCCATTTCGTTCCGAATGTAATGGATCGATTAATTTTATTGGTACACATATGAATTTCTGTGACCTAAACAGTCCGTGTTTGCGTAGGTATAATGGAAATAGATGAATTATGTCAAATAAGATCTTTTTTAAGGGTTTGGTTACCGCGTGACATATAAAATGATGGCTTACTGTCACAGTCTCAAATATGTTTTAGTCTCAAGAAAATAGTTGAAAATTGACCATACCTACCCTATCTCCGAAACTACTATGGGCGACTAGAATCAACTCTATTTTTTAATTTTGACGTTCAAAAGTGCCTTTTAAGTGCCTATTTGAAATAAATGATTTGACTTTTGACTTTTTTTTTACTTTTACTGACCCTAAAATTTTGAAAAAAAGTTCCGAAAATAGTTCTATACTTACTTATAGATTACAGGAAAATCTATGAGACAGAGAGAGAAATAATATTTTAGAGAACTTGGGACATATACCTACCTACCTTTGCTTTCTGTTTCATTTTGTTACTTTTTTATATAATTTGTTTTTATTTTAGACTGTGTTTAATTTAGTATGTGATCTTCCTATACGAGTCGCAATAAATACTTTTAATTTCTTTCTTTCTGGGTAGGTACTTAATAAACAGATCATTATTGGAAAGTGAAATAAAATTGCAACTTGGCTGCAATGAATTGGAAGAAGATTACACATGAAACATACGAGCAGTTAAAAGAACAGCTTTAAAACATCACGGGTCATTGGATCATTAATAATAACATATAAGGTTATTCAAGAGAGAAATATTACATCTTCATTCCAGCATTACGAGAATCAATAACAATATAACAAAGTGCTCTCCAACTTCTAACGCAGGCGAGGCCGATAGATACTGCCATTATAGGAACATAAACACGCAGTAATTTAGTTGGAAAAACAATGATCTTATTATATGAGCATAATATTTGCTATATTATCTGGTCTTTAACTATGCTCTACGGGGTAATTGCGTAACACTCTAATAGTAGGAATGGTTTTCATTTTGACTGTTCAACAACATTCATTGCGTTATTTAGGTTGTTGGGCAGATACATTTTTCCAACATATGAAGCAATGGATTAGCAATGTCCTTCAAAATGATTCCGATTGTGAATGATAGTGTGTTACAAAATTAGGGTGCTAGTTTATTTAGGCAACATAAGCAAATATTTGGAGTTCTGACACAATTGTGCTAATTTAAGTAGATGTAAATTCTGTTGTATGTATTTTAGAAGAAGGTACAAATTTCTTCGTTTCAATCCCATCTCCGATCGTCTCCTAAACATAATAATTTTGTAAGATGATCATTCTTACTTTTTCTTCTTCCTGGTGATGGAATATTTACAGCAATAGGATAAACAATAATCTCTCAGAGATTTATCTCGCTCCATTAAATTTGTGAAACTGATTCTACATCTATTTGAGATTCTTGATATTAGGGTGATTTGTAAAATGTAGTAGAATTGGAGATAATCCTCTAATAAATATTACTCTCGACTCTCTCCACTGTACTTCAAATAATTCCGTATAAAAGACACAAAATAACAGTTATTTATAAGCTTTCGGTATCGGTAAACCCAGTCAAACATATGAGGGAAAAATAGTGGTGGAAGCGAACGATAAATCGGTTAGTGTACTGAAATTATTTACTGGCCAGTATTAATATTTACATTTAGAAGTGAGGCGTGGACACGCATTTATGAAGTAAAAATCCGTGTTACACATAGTTTTAGTGGCTGGTAGCAGCTGGATGAGAGTTCCGAGAATGCAGCTGAATGGCGTGCAATTGGAGATGCCTATGATATGGCGTCAAAAATCTGCCATTTTTTTTTTTTCAATTTTGATATACCCAGTGTCACTCTCATAATTAAGACGAATCTAACGGCAACTCTCAAACTGAAATCGATCAAGCCGTTTGGGCTACAGAGCGTGCCAAAGAAACATAACCCTCCTTCTGGCACACTCGAGTAAAAAGTTAGCTTGTTTTTATTTGTTTGGATGATCTCTAGTTTTATGTTCTTTAGTAGCATTCGAATATCCCAGAATATTAATTATTAATTTATTTTATTCAGGCAAAACGTACGTTTTTAAAATTTCTAACATGTCGATGCTGTGGTAGACATCCATGTCCACGTCACGGCATCACTATAACACAGGGAAGTAAAATGCATGGAAATATATGAAGACGCTTTTGAATTTTCGTCTACGATAACGTTATAACATGCAAGTATTTCCATACATTTTATTTTCTAACGTGGACGTCCACGATAAATGGTCTCATTCGAAATTATAAAAGCGCACAATCGGTGATACACTTTCTATAATACTAAACTGTTGATCAATCAAAGCCTATCGCAGTCCACTGCTGGACATAGACCTCTCCCAGGCTGCGCCCAAAAATAACAAAATATTAAACTGAAACTGTTGTTAAAGACTAAAATTTAGTCTGTTAAATACGCTCTCAAGTTGCCCAAAAACCCATAATAAAGCAATAGACGACAAAAACACAACTGTGTATGGTCGCGATACTACACAATTGTGGTACACAGATATTTGCGGCGGGAAAAAGGATAAAAAAAGAAATACGCACTGTGGCTTATAAATCTCGACGAGTGAGATAACGCGAAACGAATAGTAGCTCAAGTGTCACACGGAATTGTTTTACAGCCAGAAAATGGGCTTGTTTATGCTTTGGAATTACTATAAATTTCTGTCCTAGGGTCTCCGAATTTAGATGAGACTTGTCAGGAAATAACAAATTGGAGATCAGTGTTTTGATAAAATAGGTATAGTAACGCTGTTTGATTGCAGATTTTATTCAGTTTTTAGGACCTGAAAAATTGAACTTTGCTGTCGTACTCGTATCCGTTTGAATTTTATATTTCAAGCAGGTGTATTTTATTCTGAAATTAAAACAATTCGTTTTGGAGTAACAACTTTAGTGAAAGTTCATATCATAAAAAAACTATAAATTTTTTATAGCGGTCCGGTGCCTTTGTAAAAAGCGATTTACCAAATTCTTTTAATTTTACACCATTCTGTTTCTACTTCGCTTTATATTTTTTTTTACTTTTCGTAATAATATTATAAAGTGCTCCATATTTATGATACTTAATGATCATAATAGAATCAGGAAACAACAACGAAATAAAATAACAGCCATAAAATCTCACTCAAATATTATATAAAAATAAATGGTGTCTACATAAAAATTGAGAAGAGAAATAAAATTGTTCGAATTTTTCTAACAAGCGGATTTGGATGAAAAGCGCGAAAGTAAACAATAGCTTTGTGAGGTTTATGAATAGTCGCCGAGTGTTGGAAGAATAATTGGCTCTTTTGTTTTCGCCCCGGACATACCTATTCATCAATAAGTAGACCTGTTTCAATCTCTGTCAGCTTTTGTTTTAATTTGTCCCGTTGGAATATTAATCTGGATCAACTGGAGTTGCTGAGTGTACGCTTTTTAATTTTAAATGTTTGTCACGGATACCGCTTTAGATTTTTAATTGATATTCAAATTACATTTATTCAGTTGGTATACTTGCGTATGTAAAGCGTGGAAATCATAATTTCTTAGCAAAATTTAAGCATGTCCTTTAGGTTCCTTTACCCAAGAGAGGGACATCGTAAGCTAATAAAAATAAAAGAACCTAGGTAGGTACTCGTAGGTGAAGCAGTGAAGCGGCTTTTTACGATTTTCCTAAGAATATACAGCATACTCAAAAAAAAAGGTTGAGAGAAAATAAAATATACATTCCAGCACGCTCGAAATAGGTTTTATATGTATAATAGACAAGTATTTGGATGTAGTAGCGTGCGCATAAAATTTTACTATCTGCAGACGGCATAAATACACATTACGTTGAGCAAAGTGTCCCTGTTCCAACCTTTAACCTTTAGTTGTCCGTTAGCAGTAAGAGTACCTATAGATAGATCCCTCAGGACGAGAGATGTCGTCTTCGTATGGGGAGCGTCAGCGGGTATACAGTTCAGTTTACGGCCGTCTCGACCTAACAAGATCCCCGTCGCCCGTTACACCAATTTATTACGCCCTTAGAACGGATTTATATTTTTTGCGGTAGTTTCTGTCCGTACCACGCGTTCTAGGTCCGTAACATATTATCTACGAGAGTGGCTCATTTTGTATCTGGCAGATGTGGGCGGCATGCGGCATCTGGTGCTGACTGCTGATGTCTTGTGTCCGGCAACGGTTACCGAGTCCCATTAGGGTGGCAACTAAAATTGATGTCGTAGTCGGACTAAGTTGTGATAAGTTTTTTTTAAGTGTTATTTTATTTTGCGAGACCTAATAAGGGTTTGACATTTTGATGATTGGTCACATGAGATTGTTCACATCTGCGGGGTAATTGCGTAACACACTAACAGTAGCAATGGGTTTCATTTTGGCAGTTCAAGAAAACTCTTTGCGTTATTTACTTTCTTGAACAGACAAATTTTTAGAACATTATGAAGCAATGGATTAGCAATATCCTTCAAAATGAATAAGATTGAGATTGATAGTGTGTAGAATTTGATATTTTGTACATACAAAATATCAAATTCTAACTGCGTAACACACGCGTCCTTTTTTTTTTGTTTGTTACTCTTTCACGCTAAAACGGCTTATCAGATTTGGATACAATTTGGCACATAGGTAGACCATGACTTGGATTAGGATATGAGATACTCTTTAACCCGATATTCTCGGACTTATGCGGATAAAACTGCGGGGCGCAGCAAGTCTAAAATAAGTCATTTGGATTTTCATACTAAACTTATTCTTACGGTGAAAAAAATCTAGGTAGACACACCTACTACGGTAAAAAAATAATAAAAAAGGCAACGTTAAAAAAGCCCCATCATAAAATACTATCTATTAACTACGAATTTCTTCTCATAGATAAGCATAAACGCCATATTAATTAAAATCAGGGTAACTGTGCAATGAGTACAGCGAGCGGACAGATATGAAGTAGTACAAGGGGAAAGTTTTTCAGTGGTTTCAGGAAGTTGGCGACGCGCCACGACGGGACGTGTCGTGCGCCGCACCAGGGTTGGTCATATCCGAAAAGGGGCGAAAAAAACACATGAATTGTTGCAGAGACAAAAATGGAATGGAGAAGCATGTGCACGTATAATATTTTTTTTTTGAGAAAATAGGCACTTCTGTTTAACGGCTCGTGCATTTTGTTGCTAAGAAATGATACCTACCTGGGCTGTTTGAAAAATTAAGATACTGTACCATAAAATAAAAAACAATAAAAATGCAACCCAAAAGTGAATTTTCCTATACGTGATATTTCACGTATAGGAAAATTCACTTTTGGGTTAAACGTACATAACATTTTTTTTTTGTATCGAAAAACGTAATATTGGCACGTATTATTTTCATTACTGCGAAATGAAATATCTACCAAGTAATTGAATATGCAAGGCTTGTTTCGCCGGCATCTGCTACTCGGAACAGATTGAGCAATTAGCATAATCCCGACATTTTTGATACATAGCCCCGGGTTAAAGAGGAAACTAGAACGCAGCGAAGAGCTCGGTGGCAGCCCTGCGTGACGCGGCGATATCTCGCTTGATGACGTCACTCCCTACTTTTATGGAATACGAATAAGGATTCATTAACTCCACGATAAAGTAAATTAATTATAACAGTAAATTCTTTATTAGGGAACTACGAAACTGCTTTCGAAGCGAATTGGGATCAAAACTCGGGACTGCCTGTTAAATAACCAAGCAAGGATTGCTCAATGCGATGATGTAACATGAGATTTAATTACGAAACGGAAGAGTTAACAGCTCAGAACTGTTACAGAGTACTTTTTAACAACAGGGATTATTTTCAATTTTATACAGCGTGAATTTTATTTTCACGGTTTATGTATCCATCGTTTACAGACTCCATTAACCATGAACTGCTTTCATGAAATAAAATACTTTTATTTATCAAACTGGGGTTTCCGTTGTCGTACACAAACGGAAAGGCGCCACATGACGCCGTGCGCCTTTGTCTAGTCCCTTTGAACAAACATTTCGGTGCATTACACTTACAAGCTTCATTTTATGGAAAATAAATATTATATTTTCTTTCGGTTTATTTATTTCTGTTATGGTGAATTGTTTTTTAGGAAGAGACTGCTATAATATTTATGGTGCTTCGGATCTCGTAAAGTGATAGCTAATTTTCTTGATGACCCTATTTCTTTTTTCATGCTAGCGATTTCCCGATTTTCTTCGAAAGACGTTTTTTTATCTAAAAGGGGCAGCTGCTGTTGGAGTCACGGTTTACACTATAAAAGATTTACCTACTACTAACATAATTTTGATCTGGGCTTGTGGCTAAATAATAACAGCTGCAAGGGTCGATCTTCAAAGTTAAGCAACTCTTGCCGAGGTCCGTTCGAGATGGGTCATCATAACATACCGAGACCCTTCCGTGCCTGAGAAAGCACGTTCATTAGTTGGTCCCGGCAGTCATTCGTGGATCTTTGACAGTCGTTACAGGTAGTCAGAAGCCCGAAAATCTGACAACTGGCTAGTGGAGGTCAGAGGCAGTCGCTCCATGTACCTAAAATACTGGTATCCGGTTCGACTGGAAGCCGACCCCAAACATTGTTGGGAAAAACTAGGCGGATTGGTTAACATAATTTGATTTAGATAATACCATTAGGTAACAACTAAATGTACATTTTGTTACTTATGAAAAGATCATTAAAACAAAATATTAAGTTCCTGAAATAACAATGATCCTTCTTTCAATATTTCTCTACAATGGAAGACCGTGAAGGGTGCTTAAAGGAACATGAATAATCTTTTCCCGTCGCTAAGAGGAATTGGAGAAGCCAATAGTTCATTCAATTACTGTCGAATAACGAGTAAAATAACGTAAAACGATGAGCCAGATACCGAAATGACTAATTGTATCGATAAAATAGAAGATATGGACGAAGTAAAGCGATTATAGTTTTGAAGTTATATTGATACAAATGGCAGAGGATTGCTCAAGATTGTCGATAGTCTAGTCTCGATAGATGTTTTTAGAAAATGTAAGAACAGTCTGTGCAATGTTTTCAGTTTTCTGTTAAAATGTACTGTGAAAAGACTTAAAATAATAAATAATAATATGTAGATATTTTAGAATACGAATCGATAGAATTTTATGAAATTCTATCGATCCGTAAAAAATCTCAACCATTTATGCAAAGGTGAGTCAGCTAATCGCTATAATTGACTGTACATGTCGGTATATAAAAAATAAAAGGGAGAAAGAATCATAGCCAATCAGCATTGCCTCGTTATATGTGGATGCTGGTTCTTTGGCCAACAAATAGGCCAGCCCTCTAATCACACGAAGAGTCGACCAACTGCTTCGCGATATCTTGAACAACCAAGTGGACACTATTTTACTACTGTACTGTGAAATATTTTCACGTTTTCAAATTCGAATGCGTATGGTCCGTTTGTATTTCTTTTTTTTTTATCCGTTTTTAAAACCAAAATTCTAAATCAGACTGCAGTTTTCATGAAAATGTCCCTCATTTTTTAATTACCACATCCTGTCGCCTTTACGGTACGCGTATAGCGGTCACGTCCTTGAAAAACTCAAACAATGGAAGTTAGAACAAAAGTATTGAGGTTGAGCTCTGAAACTCATCTGTCACCCGATCTAAGCGCCTTTGGAATTCTATGCCAGCTGGGCTCTTAAGGCCTTCGCAGACATGCTACTTTTAACATCCAGAAATCGGTTGGTCTAGAGCAGAGCTTCTCAAACTTATTTGGTGCAGCGCCCACTTTGAGAATATTTTTTTTATAGTGTCCCTAATTTTTTTTTACTCACCATCTCTCGCGAATCTGAAACAGCTATTGCACGATTATATTTCAATGAGTAATATTATACATTCGTAAAATAGGATATATAATTTTATCTGGGTCTTCTACTGCCCCTCTGAAAGTCTGTGGCGCCCACGAGGGGGAGTTATCGCCCACTTTGGGAACCTATTGTCTAGAGGTCGCAAGCGCTATGGTTGAGCAACCTCATGCTCAGCAATAGAGAGGGTAGCGTGGGTTCGATTTCCAGGTCGGGCAAAGTGTTATTGGGCTTTTCAGTTAGGGATTTCTCAGTAGTAGGCCAGAGTCTGGATTTGTGCCCGGTTAAAGGTAATAGGGTCACCCCCTATTACTGGTGAAAAGTGGTAGTACAACTACGTTTCAGTATACGTAATAATTTATAATAATAATAATTTAATATATATTTTTTTATTTTTGGTATACCTCTGCCTAACCTTTCAAAGATTACAGGCGTGATGGTATGTTATGTGAAGATTACAAGCGTGATGTTATGTTACGTGAAGATCACAGGCGTGATGTTATGTTATGTGAATTGGCGATTTTACAAATCGGAATTCGCGACTCTCTGCGTTTCAGCGATCGCTGCAATGCTGCATCGCTTTTTTAACCGAGTTCAAAAAAGGAGGTTCTGTATTCGACCCGTATGCACATGTACATATGTACCTATGTTGGTATGTCCGCGATTTTCTCAAAAACTAATAAACCAATTTTGATAATTTCTTCATCAATATGATCTACATACTTTCAGGAAGGTTTTAGTATACAATGTGTAACGTTAAATGCGCAAAACCTCATACACCCAACCCCAATTAGAGCATTGAGTTAAAAGCATAATACAAAGACCAAAACAATTTTTTTAAAGCTATTATTATTAAGAAAATTATGATCCTAGCATTACTTTATGCATTCAAAATTGAGTCTTATGGCCTTAATATAACACTTCATTTTCTTTGGCTCAATCGGCAGATATTATGGCAAAATACATAATTTTTGGAAAAAAAAACCAATACTAAAAATTATTGAAATTGATTCAGTAGTCAATTATGAACGAACTATTTTCAGTTTTTGGTACAACACATTAGGTAATTATTATTATGTACGAAGTTATATGCGTAAATGTCAAAAAACGAAAATGCGGAACCAACGACAGAGACTCTCGAAATTAAAGTTATTTTTCACTTTTGGAAGTTGGTTGTTTTTTTTTTTTTGTAAAAAAATTATTTTGGTGACTCGCGTTTGAGCGTAGTATCGCTATATTATCAAGATTCACCGAAGCTAAAACTTTGCGGAGCTTAGAGCTCCGTCACTGTATCAAGCTTCCAACTATATTATTATATTGTATTGGGGTCATCCTGTAAAGATAGTGTCTGTAAGTTTAGTAATAAATAAATAAATAAATTGCTGATATTAAAAACAGTATGTCTCTTTCTGTACTCCGTGATGTCTGCTAACTCCTTTTACGTAACGCAACGTGCCTTCGTATTTCCTCCACCGAAACGACTTTCAAAAAGGTAACTTTCAGAAAAAGACGCCAAAGAATCCTCTCTGTGAATACGCCGACGTTTTACCGGAAATTAGGGTCTCCTTAGTGTAGATTGCTCAAAGTGATAACAAGCGAAAGGTTACTGCGAGTTGAATCGAATGAGGTTGGAAATAATTTACGTAGACGGCGCTGTTTTTGTTGTCCTTTTTTTCAAGGGAAAAAGAATTGCTTTTATCCTTTGTCGAGTGGGCGGATCTTGTACCACTTTCAGAAAGGTTTCAAGTCGAATCGTCGCTATTAATACGTTATCCGTACTTTAGTCGCATTTGGGATAAGACAGGCATTTGTTTAGGATGTTTAAGTTTTGATATAATATAAGAAAGTTTGAGAAGTGTGTTTAACTGAACATTTTGATATTGAAGAAGGCTAATGGCTCTGTTTGCAATATTTATGTATGGATTTTGTCTTTTATAGTCCTAACGAGCGCCTACCGTTTAATTTATTATTATTTAACCATTTATTTATTATTTATTTATTTAATACTTCAAGCACATAAATGTACAGAGGCGGACTTATGATACACACATATAAACAGACAAGAAGAAAGGAACAGTAAAATATGTACAAATGTAATATATGTAGAAGATTTCTATTGTAGAGGTTGTAAAGTAGGTAGCAATGATTTCAGTAACCTTCAGTTTTTGAGATTAACATGAAGCAATTCACTCGTTCATTTATTTTATCATAAGTCGGAAGTCGCAACCATAACAACAAAATCACGTTTTCCGCAATCAAACACACACAATGTTTCTATCGTTAGACGGAAAAGAAACCCAATGTGCTTCTGCCCACACGTTCGTAATAATTAAACACGTGTAATGTGGCGAGAATGCGCTAAATAGCGGCACGTGTCAGGCTGAGCATGAGTTACTGGTGCCTCGTTAACTTACCACTAGCTCCACCAGTAGAGTCGAGCGACAGGTCGTTGAGCTCCCTAAATTAGGGTTGAGCTCACGATGACAGATGTATGCATCGTGACAGGTCAACTTATAGATGTAATAGCTGTTTCTTTACAAAGACTTTCGAATCGAGACTCTAATCTTATTGGAGCCATCTAATAATCTAGATAATCGCGTGGTGTTGGATGTCAGCAGTGACCAATTGATCTAAGTGGATCTTTTGAAGATAAAGGCAGATGGAAAAACTATAATTATTCTAAACTTAATCTAAATGGAAACAATAGCCAAGGAACGCACAATGAAATACTTCGGCTTAGCGAAGTAAACATCAATAAATATATATTTATAAATGAGCTCAGTTTTTACAAAGCTTTGGACGTTGAGCAGTTTTTACGACAAAATTAACGTAAAGACAGGAAAGATTAATGAATAATCCAGAGCGGAAGAGGCGTCGCTCGGTACTTCCGTAACCTCTCGCAACTCGGAAAATAAAACATCCTGTAGGTATCATTGATCGTTTGGTTTAAAGCGCCACAATGCAGCGCTCGCGCGGAAAAAAGCGCTCTTTGAATAAATTGAAGAGCTCTTTTGTTTTCATTTAATTTCACCCCTCTTCTTAATTTTTTTGGGCTAATTAGCGGGCCGCTTGTAGTGTGATTTCTGACTAAAAACCTTTGCATTTTCACAATGATACCGTCTTAATTGACCCGCAAAAGCGCCGTTAACACTCTCTCCACTTTATATTAATTTTCCCGGAAATTTTTCAACTTTTCGAATTTTCTCATTTCGCTCCGGGGATTATAAGTCATCTATTTTTTGTGAAAGTACCTACAGACAACAGAACTTTTTAACAATACCCAGCTGCAGCGTTAAACTTTTATTAAACGCTTCACAGGCTTATAGACCCACAAGTTGGAGGTCTCTTTGAAGTAATCCGATATAATTTATGTATCGGTTTTGCGTCGGTATTTATATTTTTATTAAAAATACAATTCGAACAGTGGAAATGCTTGTAGATATGTAAAAACCGATATCGTGTAGCGTAACATAAGACTTCATTATTGACATAATCTATGCCAGACATGAATTGTACATTACCCAAGTCCAGTTAGAGTACTTACCTAACATCGTTTCTAAAAGTTCGTGCACCACCTGGCATAGTTCTAATAAGTCACCAATTGCTCGTTTGTATGAGGCCTGTGTTCGGCCTCTGCGTGTTCTAGTGCCTAGTGGGCTCGCCAAATGCTAATATCCGGCCTTCGTAGATTATCGTGACAAATATAGGAGCATCGAGTTGAAACCTCTTTTTGGTCAACACTAGTAAAATAGATAGACGAGACTTGAATTGACCTCGTAACGTCAAACAAACTATTGAACAATGAATAAAAAAACTTGTACTTATTTTTGGTTTCTTTGATTAAGAATGTCAAAATATATTTTATTTATCATAAAACAGGTTGTTATGATATAATTATAGATCATTTATTATATTAAAGAACATGTTGCTTATTAATCAATGTAGGTAGGTAAGTATGGTCCATGGAATTAGTATGTAATGGCCATAAAGCTTTAGGTAGGTACGTCGATTTTCATTATTTTCAGTATTTACGTCTGTTCAAGGAGGTTATTTTATTTTAGTTCTTTTGTACAAATTAATTGTAATTGTGTGTTGTTTTAATTAGTTGTATAATTTTACTGTATTGTTGTTTGTTGTATCTACAAGGAATCTACTACACTGTGGGATGAAGCCTCACATTATTATCAAGAGACAAAATTTCATATAAAAATATAAATAACTTGGTATAGAAACTCATACCTTTTTCTTTTCCGGGTGGATTTCCAATAACTGAGGTTTGATATCAGCACCGCATGAAGTCACTTCTGAAACAAAACACACAACTTTTATAATATCTTCAGTCTTTCATATCCCGCAGTCTATTTCAAAGTAAAAACAAACAACAAAAGATGCTACTTATTATGAGGAAATGCGGGTGGTCGTTTCTCCATAGACACGCTCTCACCTGTTTTCTTTCTGGTTAATAACCATAAAGCAATGATTTTTACATAATAATAAATATTAACTACTTGTATGTCGCTATGTTTTCCTTTTTGATGATACATTATTTTCGTAAGCACAAGAACCCTCAATAAATGCCGATTTAAACCGCTGTCAACAGAGGCCTAGTGTACAGATTTGATAACTATTAACGAAAAAAGAAAAACAGAGTTACACAGTATATATCCTTCTTATTCAGTTTATGAAATATCTTTCAAATTGGTCCAATAGTGGAGGAGGAAATAGGCGAGAGGTAAACCTTGAATTATGACTTTTTACTTAGGCTTTTTCAAAAGTCTCTCCGACCGCATTTCCTCTTAAGGGTCTATACAGAGTGACAGATGGCAGGGACGTCGACGCACACCCTGTTACCATGAATACAGTACGCGATTCTGAACCCCACAGTGTAGAAATTTTTAGTCGGTTATTGTTTTTAATTCGTTGTTCCATATACAAGGTTACTTTTCAATGACCAACCAAATTCAAGGATGTGGTACAGACCATCAAACTAAACAACTGTCTCCATGGAACCAACATCGTAATCGCGAATAAAAATTCAGCCGTCCCATACGTTTGAATTGAAGTTTTCTATGAGACAGTTGATAAATTTTTCGCGATTACGATATTGGTTCCATGGAGAAAGTTGTTTAGTGTGATGGTCTGTACCAAATCCTTAAATTTGGCTGGTCATTGAAAAGTAACCCTGTATATTGACCGCGTAGGTATTGCATTTTTCTATGAAACAGCAGATTATTCTTTAGAACTGACGAAACATTTCTACCCTAGGGCGTCTAGAATCATGTGCTAAATTCATGGTTAGAGTTTGCGCTTCTATATCCGTGTATTTAGATTTAAATATTACCGTAATTAGGTAAGTATGTTCTGTTTTATAAAGTTATGGTAAGTTTTATTTAATTAGTCTGGAAGCCAACTTCGAACGATTGCGAACCTTAACGTATACTTAACAAAAAATATTTGTGTGTTATGTATGTATATTAAAAATTACTCTTTAACTAATAAAATATCTGTTAACTAATACACTACAAAAATATGTCACATCGTAAACTGAGAGTGACGCGCTTCCAAAAGTTCCACATTCCAAATTTAGCTCAACAGGCAAAAATAACTCGTAGAGTTACATAATGAAACTCCCCCCATCTCAGTAAAGTGTTTGATGGCCGCCGTCCCGATACATAGGGTTTGAAAAGCTAATTTGCTTGGAGTTGGCCATAATTTATAAACTTCGGCCATTGCTGGACAGGCATTAATAGACTGTCCGCCCAGCGATACTATTATGTTCACTACGATTTGAGTAACTTTTCTATCACAAATCACAAGTAATGTTTTGGGTAATATTTCGTGTTTTATTGTGCGTTAAAATGTTATTTGTAACGATAGCCTTTTTTATTGAGCAGCCAACTAGAACTTAATAACAAGGTATTCCACTCAGGGCACTTATTTCAACGGCATTTGACCGAATGGCACCTAAGCTGTTCCACAAAATTTAGATAAATTCGGTGCGGTGGAACAGTTTTTTAATATGAATTTTAATCTGCGAACGGCACTTGCATACAGTTTGTAGTGATGGGAAGTCTGTAGTTTTTAGGGTTCCGTACCTCAAAAGGAAAAACGGAACTCTTATAAGATCACTTCGTTGTCCGTCTGTCTGTCGGTAGATCAAGATCCTTTATCTCAGGAACGCGTGGAGTTATCAAGTTGAAATTAATAGCAAAATATTCAGGGCTGCAATTCCTTGAAGCAGTGAAAAAATTAAACTTCTAATAAACGAAATCAAAAGATAAGGGCGTTTATCTTCCGGAACCAAAACCTATAGGGTACATCCCATTGACCTAGAATCATGAAATTTGGCAAGAAGCAATGTCATGTAGCAGAAGTAAAGGAAAAAACCCGAAAACCGTAAATTTGTAGATAAATCACAAAAAAATTCCGTGTTTAACTATTTACATACCTTAAAATTTGTACGGAACCCTCAGTGCGCGAGCCCGATTCGCATTTGACCGTTTTTTTTGTTCAGGACGTTACTCACGATATGGTCACTGTCAGTCAAGCGCGTGTTGACAGCGATGTGGACGAATTATTTGATGCCCCATTATTCTTTCCCGTTTTTTTTGAGGAATGTACATATTATTATTATTATTTTAAGCTTACATATTTTGTATAAATATTATCTTGCTTGAAAATAAAAATTCTAATAATTTTTTAATCTAAAATACAACTACCCTAGAGCATATTGTTTTTATGAGGGAAGCACAAGTAGTATTACCCATAGATATGAATAAAGTCTTAAAACTAAATAAATATCATATTATATTGAGTTTTTTTTTTCACTTTCAAAATCGTTCATATTAACGTTACGTTTACTCCGCGCGTTCCTGTTGGACCAAAGAAACCGGTAAAGTTAAGCAGAGCACACACCGTCTTCTTCAACACATACGTAAACATGCTCCCTGTTCCATTCAACTAACTTTGAAAACAACGTAAACAAGTACCTTTCATGAAAGATATCGTAAAGAGGTTTCATGTATCGCCTTTTGCTTTCTGTTCATTCAACCACATGATCAAAACAAGATGGTTTTTGCGTAAGCGATATAAAAGTTATTAATATGGAGTTACAGTTCCCACCAAGTAGGTTAGCGGCCATAAATAACTTATATACCGTCATGCAGTAAAAATGTTACGTGTATATTATGGGGTATTGAAATTCAAGGATATTGTAAATGGTGCTGTGGGGGATACTAAATGTTGCGTGGAGGATGTTTAAGGTCGTGCAATGCTCGATTTATCAGGAAAATATGATTTTGATAATGAAATAGAAGAAAAAGTATTGAAGAAAGAAGATCACTTAAATGGTTGAAGGTTTATCATTTTCCACAGCAATGCATCGATATGCAGAGCACAGCCATTAGAAGTCTCTGCTTATAAAATTGGCTCACATAACGAATAATTTTATAGAAACATCTTATATTAATACTTGGAGAAGGGCTTGTGGCTAAGTAATAACTGCCTCATGGGTCGATCGATCAGGTCTACGCTTGCCACGGTTGGTCCGTGGATGGGTGACCAGCTTTACACACCGAGACCCCCCGTGCATTGGAAAGCACGCACGTTAAAACGTTGGTTCCGACTGTCATTTTTTGATCTTTGACAGTCGTTATGGGTCGTCAGAAGCCCAAAAGTCTTAGCAAAAGATATCGTATTATCTAGTAACTGGGTTGTGGAGGTCAGACGCTCCATGTAAATTAATTATGGCATCCTCTAGAGGACATCAAGTAATTAATTTAAAAATAAATAGTTTGCGATAGTGCTTTGTTTTAGGCAAACAACTGGAATAAAATCAATGAAAAGAGCAAACAAATCCTCAATATTTCAAACCACGCTTGTTCAATACATTTTATCTCACACAATACAATATTTCAAATCTTATCGAGCTTCCAGGTAACAAGAGGTTTCCTATCGGCTCGCCGATTGTAACAACGATGTTTGTGTTCGATTGTGCGAACAAACACAACACAAACACAGGAGGATACATAAGAAATTGCAGATTGCTAGGACAAGGAATACAAGTTTCCATCTGTTTATTTGTCTTATACTTATCTTTCGTAGTACGATCACAATACGAAAACGTACTTATCACTTTTGGACTTTGTCACATTAAGGCGCTGCCCAAACGTAGGACACCGTAAAACGCTCAGTTTTTTGTCGCACCGTTTATTGATACATATTATAAGCCAGAAAAAAAGTCTATTGTCAAATGTTCAAAGAAAGGACATTTCAAAATATTTCATATTAATAAAATAGGATCATGATAAAACAATCGTAAAACAGTGCTCAAAAAATATTTATCGTCGCATAATTCTCGAAATTTTTAGTGTAAACTATCATATTTCATGTAATGATAATAAAGAGAATTTAATCAACTAACGAAAAACCAGATAAATATTCCACTGAGCCGTGCATTTATTTTTTAATTTAATTAAAACTGCAAAATTACTTAAAGGTGGTCATTCGATTCAACCAACATCAAACGCATCGCTGTTTTGTACCTTATTTGTTGCCGCGATGCGCTATTGTCGATTACCTAAAAAGCTTCTTACCACGCCTTAAACTTGTTCGTTGACGCGTCACATAATTTAATGTTACTATATTCGCTTCGTATATTATATGACAAGAGAGCCGACAAGTGACAATCGCTTTCAAAGCGTTTCGTATTTTTTCAACGACTTTCAAGGGGATTGTCATAAGGTAGTAATTCAATAAATTTTTGATTTTCCCATCTTCATTATTTGCTTCATTATATAGAATGTCACTTTGTCTACGCCCTAAGGTTCTAAGTCATCACCATCTAACTAGCCTTTTCCGAACTATGTTGGGGTCGGCTTCCAGTCTAACCGGATGCAGCTGAATAGCAGTATTTTACATGGAGCGAGAGTGACTGTCTATCTGACCTCCACAACACAGTTACTACGGTAATACTCCTTGGTAAGACTGGTTGGCAGACTTTCGGGCTTCTGACGACACGTATCGACTATCAAAAATCCAAGAATGATAGCCGGCCAACGGCTTAACGTGTTTTTCGAGGCACGTGGGGGTCTCGGCCTAAAGTTGTAAGTAGGTAGTATGGTGGTATGGTCAGTCCGCCATTGACCGCAAATTTTTATATTTGTCTGTAATTTATATGGTGTAAAGAGTATTCTATTCCATGGTCAAAGTTTTCTCGAGTTGACCGTACTCGTCTACCTACTATTCCATCTTGTCTTCCTCTAAGGTTGTTCAATCACAATATGAATAGAACTGCAGAGTGCTTTCAATTTGAGCGAAAGATGTTCTAGTAGCGAAGCTTCTTGTGAAAGACTTCGTTTCCACTTGCTTTCGTACCTATTTCTACTGCAGTATTGTTGTGTTCGGTTAAAGGGGTTCCCTCCATTCAGCAAGAGCAACCCTCGACGAAGGGTGTTTTGAGTGTTCATCCGGCAAACGATTATTTCGTATAAGCTACCATTGATGATTATTCCGGTACACTGTAAAGAGAGTGGAAGTTAATTCGGAATACCATTCAGAATTCCGCAATCTATTCATTTACACCTGAACCGAAAAAAAGCTCTACTCTAAAGCTATCTATTAAGCCTTATGACTTGTCTTTGATATAAAAACCAATACCTATTATGAGGACTTTATTGGTTAAAAGTTCAACTTCAAGTTAAGAGTAGTCCAAATCTTCCTTCGTCCGTTAATCATGCAAAACTATTTATAGCTTCTTCCGATTACTCTTTCACATGCCCACAGGCCTGGCTGAAAGTCCCTCCTGCAATAAAGTTATTTACTTCTTTTACTGCCGTTCAGCCACTGGTCACACACATTAACCGACTGGACGAACACGGGCATTAAAAGAAGTAAAAACAAGAAGAGACATAAAGACGTAGATAACTCAGTAGGTTGCGCATGCCGCCGGTACATTTCACACGTAACTAAATTCGATAACGGCATGTATAAAAGATTGGATCGTGTGATGTGAATGAATATGTGGCTCTCCCGGGACGCTCGCCGTATCTGTTTTATAACGCTATCTCTGCTCAGATTATTTCAAAACGGTTCCTCCCCCCCTGCTCGTTATAGTTTCTTTATCCTAAGTTTACGGCACACCGGAGAAATATGCTTTATGATTTTATTTCGTGTTTTTACGGCTAATATTATTGAATAAAAAGGGTCAGAAAACGGCGCGATTTTCGAGAAAATAGCGAGCTGTCTTTTAAAATTCAAAATATTAAATCTGAAGATGTTATTGAATAAAGTTATAAGAGCCCTTTATTTTTGAAATAAGAAAGAAACCATATATTAAACGTGTGCCTATAAAGCCCTTTCAAGACCGGCAGCCTAATTGCGTAACACACGATCATTCCCTATCTGAATCATTTTGAAAGATATTGCTAATCTATTGCTTCATATGTTAGAAAAATTTGTCTGCTCAACAATGTACATAACACAATGAATGTTGTTGAATTGTCAAAATGAAACCCAATGCTACTGATAATGTATTGCGCAATTACCCCGCAGCATAGCTAATAGCCCCGATTCTGTTGTTAACAAATTAAACTAAATTTAAGTTCAGTGCATCTTTTTCTTTCTATTTCAATATGAAAAGGAAAGAAGATAAATATTAGTTTAGTCCTGTCAAATTAGTTAGCGCCTGACGTAAATTGACGTATTTTTAGTAGCCAATTTTTTAATCACGTCTAAACTTGTCAATGGATTATCTAATTTGACAGGGCATCCCCTTTAATTCACTCTAAACTAATATTTTGATCCCATCCAATAACACCTAGTCAACACGATTTTAATAAATAAAAAGTCCAATAAATATGTTCACGAGGTAACTATAATGTAATAAGTTATCGCCTAGGTGACCGTTTATCACAATAACGCAATAAAGTCACCGTTTAGTGACAAATTTATATTTTGGCGCGTCTCCAATCGTGTCAATTTACTTTATAGCTAGTCAAACACGATAAGGAACTAAGTGCTTTTGGTTTCATATTGATAATAAAATGTGCGCACGTGTAATAATTATTCACTGTCAAAATGTGTCAGAAAAAGAAAATTTTTCAGAATACATGTGAAGATTCAAAAACACAGATCTCAAAATCGTCAAAGTATCGTGGCTAAGTAAAAACAGCCGCACGGTCGATCAAGTCAAGCTACTAGCTAGGGTGACCAAATTCATATACCAAGACCTTCCGTGCCTCGGAAAGCACGTTAAGCTGTTGGTCCCGGCTGTCATTCGTGGATCTTACACAGTCGTTACGGGTCGTCAGAAGCCCGAAAGTCTGATAACCAGTCTTACCCAGTAACTGGGTTGTGGAGGTCAGACAGGCAGTCGCTCCATGTAAAATACTGGTAAGCTGCGTCCGGTTAGACTTAAAGCAGACCCTAACATAGTTGGGAAAAGGCTTGGCAGAAAGGTATGTGTAAGTATCATGTAAGGGGCAAGCCGATCTAAAAGCTAATTAGGTACCTAAGATTTAATATAAATAAAAACAACCAAATGGCATAACATTTTTCTTCCTTTAACATCTTTGTCGAGATAAAGAAATATATATCACGTCATTTGAGACAGTAACTCTATCCTGGAACATTGGAACAAGTTGTACAAGAAGCAAACGTGTCGAATTACGAAGTAAACCAAATGAAAGCGACTGTGTTTTGAGAAAAACAGGCCAGCTTTTTAAGGATTTAGGCGCAAAAAAACAAGAGATAAAACGTGGGAATAAAAAAAGCGACCAAATGTGAGTTGGACTCATCAACGAAGGTTCCCCGTACCGCCGTACAATATTTAACGCTACATTTTTTAAAAATATTTTAGTATACAAATACGTTACTTCTAAGTTTTAATTTATTTTATTTTTTATTATTTGTTGTTATAGCGGCTATAGTAGTACACACTCTGAAAATATCGACACCTCCATGCAATAACATCGTAACTCACTTTTTTCCAAAAATTGAGTTACAACGGCATTGTTATGTAAAGAAAAAATGCATTTTTTCTGTACTATCATTGTAATTCTATTCCCTTTCGTTTCTAAAAATATGTAACTTAACAACTTGGAGTTACAATTATCTGACCACAAAAATAAATTAAACTTCAAAAAAACTAAATTGTAACTCAGACATACAATGTTTGTCCTCGTAACTTATATGTCATTTCACTGTTTTGTTTTTCACGTAAGTCATGAAAACCCATGAAATAAATTTTTCTTTTACAACTTAACCATACCTATTTATAGTCCGCCTAAACTATATTAAATAGAGCCAGCTTCAAAAATTTTGAGTTTGCTATAATTTTTCAAACTTTAAAATCGCTCTCCTGTAAAATCACAAAAAGTGAGTTATGATGTTATTGCATGGAGGTGTCGATATTAAGTGTCTACCTAATACGGTTCAAAAGATACAGCCCTGTGACAGACGGATGGAAGGACAGCGCAGCCTGTCTCGTTAGCTCCCTTTGGGTACGAAATTCTAAAAAAAAGAAACAACATAAAATGTGTGAATGAACAACAAACGTGATAAATTCTTGGCTAGGCTGCGGCAGTCCCACACAAAACATCTTGTTTTGTATTCACGAATCACTTAATGATTTAACTTAGGGAATGAACTGCTTCTGCCAAGAGTTACGAAACCTTGATAAAGCTTTTATCCTGTAGATTTATTTCTCTCACTGCAAAACAAAAGCTTTCTTTTTTAGGGTTCCTACCTCAAGGACCACGGGACCCGACAATTGAAGGGGGCCCCTTTTATTTTACTTACAAGAGACGTGTTAAAAATATGTACTGCTATATAATGTACCTTTCACCTTGCCTGTTTTTTTCACACTTTGATTGCTGATGATTTTAACCAATGGGTATTTGGTTTTCATAGGAATCAAGTTCGATGTGCCTATGCTAATATAGCCTAGAGCGATGTCGCTCATGTTCTGAATTAATTTACCTCGATCGTTGGCTATTATATTTGGATCAATTGTACTCCATAGTTGTAGCGTACCGACAAGATCTATTGATTAAGTTATAATCTAAGCTTACCGACAGGAATATTCACCATATCTAAGTTGTTCGACAGAAAACTGTTGACAACATTCTGGTCCTTCAGCCCGCACGCCTTTCCGATAATGCAGTGGATTTGAAGAGCTTTTACCGTGTTATTGCTAAGACTGACCTTTAATAAGAGTTATCAATATTATAAACAGAATTAACGGAAACAATTTTGTTTTAATCCGTAAAGTTTTTGAGTGATGGCAGGATTTAGACTTTAGAGCGAATAGACGAGTTTTGGAGTGAGGACCGCGTATCGGTAAGCGTAGTGTGGGACGCGTCTCAGCTAGATGAATCGTCGACCTTAAAAAGGTCGCTGGGATAGACTGGATGTGGAAGGCGGTGGTCAAAGTATTGTGGCGCAGAAGCCTTTGTCCTGCAGTGGACTGCAAAGGCTGAGTTGATTGATTGATTAGGTTCCGATATTGAATCGTGTATTCTTTTAACGTCACATCAATCATCATTACTATTATATTAACCCATAATCGTTCGCTTCGAAGCTGATCTATCTGTCTGGCCTTATTTAAAGAAAGAAAGAAAAAGTATTTATTGCGACTCGAATCTTATTGTATGTAATATACTAATATTAAAATTGTTGGTCGGAATAAACTTTAGGAATTGGTTTCTAGATTCGGCTGAAGATTTACGAAGGGACTGGATGAAATATGTCGGTTTTAAATTGCAATGTATTAGCAAGCTTAGCATCGTTTTCGAGTAAGGAGCCTTAATTATCTAATCTGATCTAATATAGAGGTTGAAATTGTTTGTTTGTTTGTAACAGGTGATCTGTTCTGTGGAGCTATTGTCCGTCCGTCGCGTGCTGTGTCTGTGTGTGTGAGTGGCATTAGGTGGAATGACGGTTCACTTCGAGCTCATTTCACCTAAGTTTTCACGGTGAGCTTTTTACAGAATAGCACTACTGAAACAACAGATTTTTTTTTATAATATAGAAAGCTTTACTATTTTCGAGTGTCATTGGATGTTTTATGGTAAAGTTGACTTCTATGCGGAAGAAGTCGCGGGCTGAAGCTAGTTAACAACAAAACATAGAGAACAGTCAAAGCGTATTTGACGTCCTCCAAACAAACTAATTTTTTATCCTCTTGTAACTTTGTTCGTGCACTAAAACTCAATTGCGTTTGTGACTCGAGTAAATTACATGAAAAGGAATTGTTTGTTTATGCATATCGCTTGTGGCGAGCCTGCGTTAAAACCGGAGTAGGTTATCAGGGTAACAGACATTGTTTACAAAGCGACCATCCGATAAACTATTGAACTGGATTTAAAATATTGTGCTTTTTATCGCATTTACAATAGGTACTGGTATCTACACGTATTTCCCCTAGGTTTAGAAGTAAATTCTTGGAAATCTGAAATACTGATATCTGTCAGTAGGCAGGTATTGAGTAACTTTATATAGAAAACGGTACGCCATTAGGTATATGACATTTTACAGAATTCGCTTAAGTAAAACTGGTACTAATAATATCCAGTGACCTTTTTATTAAAAAAACCAAAGAAGCCTTAGGGTTGGACCAGCATGGTTATGATTTAAAGAAAATATATCTATTCAATATTAATATGCAAACGGTAAATATTAATATTGAATAGCCAATTCCAAAAAACGAAAAAAAAGCACAGGCTTGAAACGTTAGCGAAATTGTAATATTGTCGCGTTAGCATTTTGTTCCTACAGATTAGAGAGCAATTACCATATGATGGGACCACGTACGTTTTAATTAGTTATATACCTACCTACATGTTTTATTCATGGCTTATTTTAAACTAGCTTCTGCTCGCGTCTTCGTCCGCGTGAAATTTCTTGTTCCTCGACCCACCCTGTCGCGCGCGTTTTCTTTTAGCGTTCTTTCTGCCCTTTTGCCCCTTGCCCGGCTCCTAAGAGTCCTAGTGTGGTGTTAAATAGCCTTCCTTAAGGTGCGACTTTTCGATATTTTTTCTATACTTTCGGGAGAATATTACTCCACTGTTTGACATTGTGCATCAAAAGTTAAACATGATATCGTTTAGACTTATTATTAATTGTGTCTGTACGGAAACAGAATAGTAAAATAAAAAGCCATTAAAAAGTTATGAGCCAACAAAGATTCGTTTTTTTTTTGCTATTTTTAACGTAACTTTGGGTGTAAATAAGTAATTAAAGAACTGTAATATCTTCAAAACCAAGTCCGTACTGACAAAGCTCAGTTATCGAAGAGATCAATAAACTTTATTTATCATTGATTTATGCAGTGGTTTTTTAATAAAACTCGATCTTCCAAAGCACTTTTCGAATTTTTTTACGCGCCTTTCGGTTCGGAACGGTGTTTCTGTGCGTGACAAATAGACGTTATTCGTGTAGACTAGCGTCTAACTGCTCATCACTGATACTAGCGCTGTCAGACACGAAGCCAGGCGAGACAGCGTGCTTTTTGGCCATGACCACCAGTGAGTTCGAGCTCGCGACTAGATTACTCTTAAGTATTGGACTCAAATGCAAAAATATTTTTTAAAATACGACTGGTAGTTCCAGAGATTAGCGCATTCAAACAACCAAACAAACTCTTCAGTTTTATTGTTAGGGTTAGGTATACAGGGTTACTTTTCAATGACCAGCCAAATTTAAGGATGTGGCACAGACCGTCAAACTAAACAACTTTCTCCATGGGACCAACATTGTACAAACCTACTTCATCTGCCTAGCCTTTTTCGAACTATGTTAGGGTTGGCTTCCAGTCTTACCGGATGCAACGGAAACCTAATGCTTTGCCGATATTTCTATACAACAGGAAAAATGAACTTTAATAAATATTATTTCATATATATAGGTAGGTATGTAATGTACATTGTATACAGTAAAAAGTCACACGTGTCTACGAGTGGTTTCATTCCCAGTAATTAAAGCTCCGAGCGATACCGACTCGGGCGCGTCGGATAATGAATTTCCCAATAACCACCTGCAACTTTCCTCTTCAAAACAATTACGAACGACACACGGATCACTGGTTTTACAAAAAAGTTAAAATATTTTTATATAACTAACGTTGAAATAACATTCATGAGAAAAGTACCATCTAGGTCGAATTAAAAGTCATGTTATAGGTATATATGGTGTTTTCCAAATTAACCCTACAAAACTTCAAGAGGTGCTTTAGACCATCAAACTGAACAACTGTCACTATGGGACCAACTCTGAAATCACGAAAAAAAATCAGCTGTTTCATACATATTGGTCAAGTATTAAACAGTTGATTTTTTTTTCGTGATTTCAGAGCTGGTTCCATAGTGAAAGTAAGAACTTTCACCAACTAAACATTCACCTACCAACCATTCAACTTTCAACTTTAAGAGGTAATGTATGGTTGATGGTCTAAAGCACTTAAAGTTTGTAGGGTTAACTTTGGAACACCTTATAGGTATATACGCTAGTCGGACCCTTTTCAATATAACCCCCAGCGCAGCGGTCGCCTCCGGATGCCGACCACAAACAAAATATATTCTTTTCATACCGTCCGAAAGGTATCCCTACACTGAAAATCAAATATTTACGTTCATGTTCATTATTAATACGTACTCCTCAAATTATAACTCCGTATGAAGTTTTAGGAGAAGTGGCAGCGGCCGCGAATTACGAATTGTAGGTCGTAGGTTTGAACCTAGACAAGCTCTTTACTTTGTGTAAATTATTTCGTCATCACTGCTCTCAAAACGATGAAGGAAAACATCGTGAGGAAACCGGCATGGCTTAGAACCAAAAATTCGACGACATGTGACATCTACCAACCCGCACTGGGCGTGGTGGATTACGGCCTACTCCCTCTCACCGAGAGGATGCCTGTGACCCAGCAGTGGGAACATTATAGGCTATGTTATTTATTACCTATGCATCAAATTAGAACTACGCATTAAGTAAAATGTCCGCTTCAGGAGCTTAGGACGGTAATTTCAATGTACATAAACATTCCTAAACATTAGAGGTGGTAATTTATTTTTTTATTATAAAAAAATCCTTTTGAAGGTTTCAGAGGCTTAAGTGAAATTAATAAGGTAGTCAGGAAAGGTACGGATGCCCCAGAAAGTAAATCAAGTACCATTTTCAACGATGTTTTTATAAAACTTTAGATTTTTATCACAGACTGGGAAGTTCTTGTGAAATGTTTATTTGATTTTGGTACTTATACAAAAGACTGGGGTACTTAAATTACTTTTTTATACCTAATTAGAACTTTTTATGAAAATAAATACGTTTTTAAAATGAACACGTTTTCATTCATGTCGCGTGTTTTTTTATGAAGGTAAATTATGAAAAGAAGCAACGAAAAAGTCGAGAGACGCATATAATATGATTTTACTATTTACTTACCTACTGTTTCAGGGTTTTCCCCTTATTTCCAATTTTAACCACGAGATAAAACCAGAAAAGATAAGTAACCTAATAGTATTTATAAGTCGTTTCACAGTTATTATACCTCTGATTTGGCATCACAGTCAAAAACCAAATTGATCTTTATTTTCATTGACATAAGGTTGCGGTTGGATTGCTGCTAGTGACAAGTCTGTCAAAATCACAATGAACTTTATTATTGTTGTAATAAGGTTGTTGTTGGGTTGCAGCTGTCAGAGGTAAAATAACTGTGAAAGGACTGTAGACGCTTCATTTTTGTCGTATTGATTAATAAAAATCTTAAATTCATTCATTCATTCACTGACCGATAACGCACAGCGTAAATCGCTGGGTTTAGAAGCATGAAACTTTGTATATAAGAGTTCCGTATACAAAGAAAGCGAGAACTAAGAAAGGATTTTTGAAAATTTATCCCCTAAAGAGGCTAAATAGGGGATGAAAGTTTGTATGGAAGTTCGTCATTTTTGCCAACGGGAAATCTTACACACGCCTTGAAATCTATGTATATCTATACTAATAATAAAGCTGAAGAGTTTGCTTGAACGTTCTAATCTCTGGAACTATAAATGGATAAAAACAATCTTTTTGCATTTGATAGCCTGATTCTTGAGAAAGGAAACTAGGAACAAGCGTTGTGTTAGGAGTCGAGCAAAAAGAAAAAATAATCTGAAAGCACGCAAAGCAAAAAAGGTAATACCTCGGGCAGGCGATGCGATGCGACGGGGTGGGTCGGGGAAACCAGAAATTTCACGTGAATAATGAGCAACATATCTGTCTTCCAAGATAGATATAGCCACCCAAGCATCTGCGGCTTCGCTAATATAGAATACAGAAGAGGATAGTTATAATGTAATCAACAACGATATTGTACTCGTAGACGTGTACCGCTAATTAATACCAGCAACTATTGTCTAGGAGTAAGCGGAGTAATTTATCCCCTAATTAATTTCGAATATGTTGTGCGTGTTATAAACCGACGGTTGAAAGGCTAATTGATCTAAGCGACATTTTGTAAAACTTGTAGTAGGACAGATTAAAGTTTTTTTTTAATTAAAATGTTCATAGACATATAATATATAAATATTCATAGATATTGCATAGACTTTTATTTAAATAAAAGTCTATGCAATAGTTCTTTTTTATGAATATTTTAATAAAAAAAAAACTTTAATCTGTCCTACTGCAAGTTTTACAAAATGTCGCTTAGATCAATTAGCCTTTCAACCGTCGAAACTAAATAGGGATAAAAACAGACCGCGTTCGTATGGTGCATGATAGCCGCATCAAGGTCCATCGACGTGAAATGATTTCTTTCAACTTTGATCATACAATCAGCCTACAATGTTCCCACTTCTGGGACACAGGTCTTCTCTCTGTGAGAAGGGGTGGGCCGTAATCTACCTTGTCTACAACGCGGGCCCAGTGCGGGTTGGTAGATGTCACATATCTTTGAATTTTTGGCTCTAGGACAGACCGGTTTCCTCACGATGTTTCCTTCACCGTTTTGTGAAAGAAAGAAAGAAAAAAAGTTTATTTGGACACATTTCGTGAAATACAAAAACTAAATAAAAATAATGTTGCAAACAACAATTGTGTGTGCCTCACGGCTGCGCCAAAAAGGTTCATTTCAGCATTAATGCCAGACAGATGCTGTCTGACGCTGGTTTTCTAGTGAACCTTTGGGGACAAGTGACGGGGAGTACACACAGTCTCAACATACCTTACCTATACATACTTTTTACCGTTTTTTTGTGAGCAGTGGTGATGAAATAATTTATACAAAGTCTGTCAGGGTTGGAACCTACGACCTAGAACTCGTTAGTCGGGGCTGTTTCCACTGGGCCTCCACGTTGGTCCATGGTGTGGAACTCACTATTAACCGTCCATATTTTTTTTTTTACTGTAACAGAAAATGACTATCGCTCAATTACATTATTTAAAGATAATTGTATAAAGGATAATGGGCAAATTTGTATGGAAGGTGGTCCATATCACCAATACACGTAGTGGGTGTCTTTTTAGGTAGGTCTTGTCTTAAAATTCATGAAAAGAAATGTTTTTTTAGTTTGACGAACCGGGTACTAGTACAGTCAAGTTCATAAGACTTAAGTAATATAAAGAGAATTAATTAAATTCTTTTTTATGGTATACATATAATTATATTCTACGTATTATGTACCTGTGTATGTGTGCTTGTGTACATACGTGCGTTTTAATCAAGACTAGACATATTGGTACAGTCAAAGATATTAATATGTAACCACATACAAATGTATATTATTGCATAAATGGAATGTTCCATTTAGCTAAGTGTTTACATGTTAACACTTCTGGCTGTAGGTACTCGCCGGCAATGGTATTCGAACGCATATACTATGGATGCGAGGCCAAACACATAACTGCTCGGCAACACCCAACCCCAACCCCAAATAATAATAAAGACAGTAAAAAGTATTTTAAATGCATATATTTAGAAAACACAGTTTACAATCATTTGTTAGGCGTAGAACCCAATGTTTTTATTTTATTCACAGTCAATAATTATTTCGTCTAAAAACTGTGCTGGTGGATTAAATCCTTCATGTCTCGCTAGACTCATGTACCAAACCACAGATAATATGTGTGCACAGCTTCCCAACGTACGACTACCGGTCAAACAGCTACAGTAATATTGAATTATGGCATCGATACCAGTTTGATCTCTGTCTATTAATATATAGCCATAATATTGGCGTGCCCTAACGTGTCTGGATTGTATTCTAATCCGCATTAAATATACATTTCTTTGTTGAATATTGAACTCATTTAGGTCATGTAACTGTCCATCTCTATATAATTCAATTGAATATACCCCATCCCGCAAATGTTCGGCACAATACGACTTCGCTAGTTTTATATGGTAAGTGCCAAGCGCGAACAGTATTATTTGCTCTTTTGTCAGGGATGGGAAATCTATATTACTATCTTCCATTCTTCTAAATGGGACTCTTTGTCTGTTTAGACTGTGTGAAACCACATAACGCATTAATATATTTGGCATGTGCTCTCTTTCCTGTATTTTATTTAATATAGAAGGAGCTTGCTCATTGTCATTAAGAACCACGTGAAAATGATTTATCAGTGCTGCACACACTTTAAAATCCACAAACATGTGTGGAAGCGCTCTATTAAAATAGTCTTGGCGCAGAAGCTTGTAGTCACGCTTAAAGCGTCCATTGACTACTTCGATGACCCAACGACATATTGTTATTTTCCTGGACTCGTTGGCTTGGACTGTTGTTAACTGAGTGGCACCATTGGCCTTCGTAGGAGGCATGCGTCCTTCGTAACCATAAGGTTCTAGGTTTTCTATGGCATCACGGAAGCCTCTGTCTAATATAAAGACATCGTTTGGGGCAAGAAACACATGCAATGGGTGTTCTTCATCATTTAAAATGGAATTTAATATTGTTGCGTCACTTGTAGTTGCAGCATATGGTCCCAAAACATCAATTATATAACCGTCACTTGTTGTGATCAGGAACGGCTTTAAAAGGTTATCAAACTTGTGTAGGCTGTAACTAAGCCTCTGGAATAAAAAATTCGCACTTTTTTGGATGTAAATATATGTGCCATCGCATATCAATACTAATTTTGTATTTGCTTCATCACCGAAGAGCGATTTAGGTATTAGTAAAATCTTTTGCAGTGCTTCATTTCTAGTGATGTGATCAAGACCTAAATGCTGAGGGACGTATTCATCATCTAGACACTTTCTTGCAATTACCAGCTTCCTCTCTAATGTTCTCCGTGACATTTTAAATAAACTGGCAAGCCTTTCGTTGCTTTCTCCAGTTCGTAGTTTAGCCAGGTAGATACCGAGTATAGTCCTTGCGTCCCTGTGTCCTTGAAGCGACGGTGTTTGCGATATTATTGAGTTAAATTCATCAACAGTACGTCCGACCCAAAAATGTAGACTTCCGTCATCAAGTCCGACCATATTTTCGAAATCGTATTGAGTGCTCGATAAGACTGCTTCACTCAATATGTTAGTCATATCTGTGAAATGTTCTGCTGTAAAATAGTGTGATGTTGAGCAGTTATTTATCAATTCATCCCATGTGTTATTTTCCAAATGTTCCGTGCAGGCTCGTGCGTGTTGAGGTATGTACAACTTATGTACAGTCAACATATAAACCTTAATAGTTTTAGCTATACGACGGCGGCTGTCTCTAACACAGTCACTAAAAACACAGTGGTTCGATGTGTTTGGTGCTCTTTTATACGAAGGCACGAAAAGTTCGTTATTGTTCGTTCGTGCATTTGCAGCCTGTACATTATCTTCTATAAGTGGCACGGGCGGTGGTGTTTCTTGTCCATCGTCTGGTGCAGAAGGTTGTTCTGGTTCTTCTGAAACTCGTTGCCAACACCGATGGCAGACTGATTGAGTATTGTTGAATACTACCTGAAAATAAAAGCATAATCATATATAAATGCACTAGAAGACGCCACCCATTACAAGTTTTTGCCGATCCCGGGAACACACATCGCACTTGTACATTATCTACATAAAATACAATAATGAATAACTAAATCATAGAGCCAAACTCGTACTCTCTCTATATATTGTATTATTACTTATATTTCTCTTATATTTTTGATATAGGTTAGGATTTTTATAAGAGTGCAACATACGTGCAAAAAGCAGGTCTTTTCCCTGCCTGCGCTCTACAGTAGGATATTTATAGGCTGAACTTAACATTTAACCAAAAAACCAATATAAATAAATAAATATCTAATATATTCACACCAATTACCTAGCCCCAAAGTAAGCACTTTAACGCTTGTGTTATGGATACTAGGTAACGGATAGACATACATATACAATACATATATAATATACATATAAACACCCCTGACTCGGGTACAAATGATTGTGTTCCGTACCGGGATTTGAACCCGGGACCTTTGGGCTAGTAGGCAGGATCTCTGCCAACGGGACACACAAGTCATCAAGTTACCTATAGAGATATTATAAAAAACCTAATTTAGAGAGCCACTGAGCGCGGGGTGTAACTGTTATTACAGTAAGTATTCTTTTGAAGGTTGATATTAATATGTATAATCTTACCTGTCTTATAGCGTTCGCTTGGATGTACGAAACATGTGCAGGGTGTGTTTGTAGAAGGCTTGCTGACAAAATATGATTTTGTCGACGCCTAAATATAGATCGTGGACACAATACACACAAACGATCTTCGTTCATTTTCACAAGCAATATCAAGTCCGAAAACGTAACCGAGTTTAGTTCATGTAAGATTATCACAGGAGTCCAGGAGCACGCAAGGGTCGTCAAAATGGCACAAAACACAATCGCATAGCAGGCAATGAGAATACCGACTAACGGGGATGTAGGAGTGGGGTAGCAACGGGGGCGAGTTTAGTGCGCCAGCGCTTGTTCAAGGTCAACAACTTGCTCTTTCTTTGTCGCATACTTGAGATTCAGTATTTTCGTCTCGCTCGCGCTCAGAGCACGCCGCTTATCTCTTATACTGTGCCGGTATGATGTATCTGTATGTTCTCGCATTACGTTTTTTATTTTTATAACTTCGTATTTCAATATTTTCGTAGAAAACAAAAATCTATTGAAAAATAATGAAAACTTTTCGGCCTGATTGTACATGCTACCCGGTTACTTGGATTTTTTAAAATATTTTTTTATTTACATATGGGCTATGACCTATCATTAAAAAAATATGTCTTGAGTATTGGTTACTTGGACCAATTTGACGCAATGTCCTTTATACACTCATCTCACAGAATTTCAGACATACAGATATTCATTCGTCCGTGAACTCATCACAGCGACCATATCGATCAATGGTCGGTTGTACATCAATCGGCCATCGAAGGATAAGAAACACCGAATATGTATTAACCTTTTAGCCCGGCTTCATAACAGTTGTCGTGCCCCCAGCGCCCGGCACAATGATTCGAATTTTCTTTTTTTTCGAATAACCTGATAGAGTTTAGCGTAATTTGGTCGTAAATATACGACTCTGACGAAATGGACACGAAAATATTTGTCGGATTTATCCGACGTAAGCGGTTAAAGGGTTAATGTGTATTAAGGCAATCAATAGTAACTAGTTGACGTTGATCATCCGTAGCCCGGTTGTACCCTAACACAGCTACGTTCTGTTATTACATCCAAAGTAAAGCCATTTCAGCCAGTCTTGATTAAAATCATTTTTACAAAAAAAAAAAAAACAATCAACTTCCAAAAAAGACACTACAAAATGAAAAATAACTTTCATTTCGGAAGTCGGTGTTGTTGGGTTCGCAATTTCGTTGTTTGCCACCGACTGTTTCAAATATAAAATAATTTTGCAAATCGGCTTATGAATAACGGAGTTCTGAGGTAACAAATAATTATAAAAAAATAAAAATTCAATCGAATTGAGAACCTCCTCCTTTTCTTGAAGTTGGTTATAAATAGGCATCTTTTCTCATCTTAAAAAGACATTATCCCTCGGTGTCTGAAAGCCTAATCGAGAATCCCTGATCTGTAAATAAGCTGCCCATCTTGAGATTTGATTGTGATTGGGTAACCTAAATAGCAAACCGCTTACAGATTTTGCCGCAGAATTAATAAATTAGGAATCTGGAATCCTAGGGTAGGTGGTAGATAAATAACAGTACTACAATGGCAGACAATAGCAAAACCACTTCAATAATAATTAGAGTTTTGGCTAACAGGGGCTTGTGGATAAATAATAACAGCCGAATCAATTGATCAGGTTAAGCTACGCTTACCGCGGGTGACCACCTTTACATAACAAGACCCCTCCGTACCTCGGAAAGCACGTTAAGCCGTTGGTCCCGGCTCTCATTCGTGGATCGTAACTGGGTTGTGGAGGTCAGATAGGCAGTCGTTTCATGTAAAATACTGGTATTTAGCTGCATCCTCTTAGACTGGAAGCCGACCCCAACATAGTTGGGAAAAGGCTAGGCAAATGAGATGATGAATAATTAGAATTTTATGTACAAAGATCGACGGTCGTGTTTCTCATCGTTTACTGTCTGGTGAGGGAAGACCCAAGTAATCAATAATTTCTATTGTAAAACAGCTCACCTATAAAAATAACAAAATTATCCAATATTGTCATTAATTGCATCGTATATTGAAGGCTGCAGCAGAGAAACAAAATGAAAATGTGATATTTTTCCCTCCAATCCTTGAAAAGCGTAAATTAATCAGAGTACAGAGTGGATTTCGCATCGAAGAGGAGAGCTCTATTCACGCCTAACTGAATAGTTTCCACGTTCACAATACTGAACAATGGACCCTTTGTACGTGTAGAATTATCGACGAAGATTTGCAAAATGTATTCAGATAAGACGTTCGGTTCGCTCTGTTTTAATCTTAGCGCTAACCGTGCAGGAATACATTAGCTAAGAATCTTGTGATATATACCGGGATGAATCAGAATATACGTTAATTTTGTTAGAATATAAGTCTTCCAGCCATAATAAAATCTGATAAGAAACGATAATACGATCTGATAAGGCAGAAACCAAATCAGTAGGTACTATATTTACTCATTGTGTACTATGTGCACGGAACATACATTATGTGTAATCGCAAAGGTTAACATGGGATGAAACTGTATGTAGAAAGATTATGACGCTATCGCTTTAAATATCCATGGCCTTATTTCAACAACAAGAGTTCACGTAATTTTACTGTGAGGATAACCTGATGATGCTCCTCAATAACCTTTTTGTTGCCAACACACAATCATGATAATAGAACAATGTGTAAAACAAAAACTTATTAAACTCTCGAGAAACGACTCAAAATTATCCAAGCCATAAGTATTTAAAGAGAAGTTAATTAAATAATTTAGTTGTTTCAAGTTCCTTAAAACCAACCAAGCCGTTGTTTCAACACTTTCTGAAGCACGCCAAAATTAAATCTTGAAATATTTTCATCAAAATTACAGTGTTCCTACCCGCAAAGAGTTAAACCATAACATCGTTAAGCCCTTTGAAAACAGACCGTTGTTATTTGAGCTCCCTTGCCCCTCCCGCACCTTCTTTATGTCAAAGTCAAGGGGGTATCAGGAATGGTTGACGGGGTTCTTCAGTGGTTGGTTGTTAATAGTTCAGTGGCTGTTATCGCAGTGATTGAGTAAGCCAAGGCCACGAGAGTTCGTGCTTCGAATGTAATACAAAATGCGTCTTACAGTAAACAGTGGTATTAAAACAAATCGAGATTATATTAGTCATTGTTTACTGATGATTGTGACTTATTTGCGTTGTTATGCATTTGTATGCGTTCATTGTTTATAGTTGTAAGTAGCTGTGCTTTGAGACTTCACTTGTCTTATTAGTCTTTTGGGACGAAAAGTTAACATAGACTCAAAGTCCAAGTTCTACTTAAAATAAATGAAATCAAGTACCTAGTATTAAAAGGCAATTTTGAACGTTAAACTTTACAAAACCCTTCATAGTTACCAAATTAACTACTTACCTAAGTTCTAATAAATTATATTACCTAAGTACTTTCTGTTACGTATAGTTTGGTTGTGAAAACGTAGAAAGCAGCTAGACTAGAATTCTGAAACTTTAGCTAATTTAATCCGCCAATGTACATACGCAGAATACGAGTGAAAACTTTAGTTGAAAACTGTAATAGGTGAACTTGAAGTGAGCCTTCAATAATGTCAATCCGTCGCATCAGGTGGAGTGAAGTTCCCTTAATGTACGTTTTCACGGTGAGTTTTTTTCAGAATACCTAAACCGGCTGTTGCAAAACATCTTGTGAGTTGAATTGGTGTTGTCATTTTAATCAACCAATGACGACTGCTAACGTCACTCACGCTAGCAGTCGTGATGACGGCAGATTTACTGATGAGAGACTTGATTAGGTTTTAAGAAATCGTTGTTTTAACTTGGTTTAAATTCACACACCCAGGCTGTTCGTAGTATGCGTAGGTACCTATGCAAACTACGCACAGCCTGCGGGGTAATTGAGTATCACACTATCAGTAGCAATGGCTTTAATTTTAACAGTTCAACAACATTCATTGCGTTATTTACGTTGTAGAGCAGACACATTTTTCGAACTTAAGAAGCAATATGGATTAGCAATATCTTTTCAAATTATTCAGATTGAGCTTGATATCGTGTTACGATATTAGGATAATGTTAACTGCGGACAAATAACTTATTATGTACTTAAAATAATGTATAATGGATAGCTTACATGTCATGCATGTAATATCGTATGGAGCTCGGTCCAAAGCGTTTAACTGCGCGACCCGGAAGACAAATAGCCGACGAAGCTCAAAAGTCCGGAATGGCCAGTATTCTAAAGTGATTGCACTAGCTATCTCTACCGTTTGATATATGAACACTGGGACAAATTCCTGTGAAGCTGGAAGGAGCTCCCTGATATATAGACGATGCTAGGACTGTAAAGACAGGCAAATTTATTATTTAGCAAATTGACTACCAACTTAAATTGCCCGTACTATTCAAATCAGAACTGTCCAGTTCTATGAACAGATTTTGCTTAAAGCAATTAATTTTCCTGAGTGCATCTAGAGGTAAGAAAAGTAAGATTGAGTGAACTCACTAAATAACATGTTATTATAACGCTGATGTATTTAAAGCGAAGCCGGGATTTTCAGACTAGTGAAATGTTAAAACTTTTACTTTGCCTGCATCATCCCACTGTTGGGGAACGGCCAGGCCCATGACTTTCAGCTCTTTCTATCTAGGACTAACATGTGGATCATTGGATAGTTTGTTTTCTCCAGCTCGTCCCGCCTTTACGATATGTCAGGGCTCCACGTAGAGGTTATTTTGGCCCACAGCTCATTGGGCATACAGCAGACGTGGCCAACCCAGTCCCACTTCAGCTTAGCGCCTTTTTGAGCAACGTCAGTATTCTGTGTTTTGGTGCGCAGTGTGGTGTTGCAAAATTGATAACAAAATTATCCCAAAACATTGTTATCAGCATCACAGATTAGTATAGAATTATCCTAAACAGATATATCGTATACCTTATTTAAATTATCGCTTTATCTATCTCGGAAGCGACCCACGTTTACGTAAACGTCGGTTTTACACCGAATCACGTTTAGGTACGTTTACAATTCGGCGTAAACAAAATTAAATGTATCGTGTATTCATTAAGTGCTCTTACTAATGCTTTGCTCGTGGTTTGAGCTTAGAGTTATTAGTAGGCTGAGTATTTTACTATTTTATGCCTGTTTTAAATCATTCAAATATCCTTTGGTATCCCACAAGATTAGAGAAGGGCTTCGAGGCTAACAACTGTAGGCCAATTCTGCTAATTTAAAATGTTCAAAATCTAGTCGCAATCTCATCTCGGCGACAAACAAATGTCAAAATCTTGTCAAAATATAGGGAAATTTGAAGTATTTTTGACAGATTGAGACTGAGGCCAGACTGTGTGAACGTTCCTAAAAATTACGAGAATTACCCCTCTGGTTTATGTATTGAGAATTTTAAGTAGAGCATTGTTATACTATACTTTAGTATTAGGTACTTAAGGCGAAAGCCCGAAACATACATAATTTCGTAAGAAATTTGACGGTACAAGTTGATTTGACGTTCAAAAGTGCCTTTTATGTGCCTATTTGAAATAAATGCTTTGACTTTGTTGGATCACAAGTTTTCGACTTTAAATTCTCAAATCAGAAAACGGGTGTAAGTCTGCGCCAAAGAAAGAAAGACATTTTATTTGCTCAAACATGTGTATACATACAGAATTAAAATAATAGGTACATGCATGCAAGATCTTACAATAAGAGTGGTTCACGACATGTCTGCCATTTCTCATGGCGTGCAAATATCTTAAACCAACCAACCGGCCGATCTACATATTCTGTGATATCTCACCGCGAAAACTTAAGTGAAGTGATCTTAAAGTGAGCCATTAATCTCTAGCATCAGGTGGAATGACAGTTTCACGGTAAGATTTTTACAGAATAACACTTCTGATTTCATGACTTACAGCATAATCAGCCTATAATGTCCCTCTGCTGGGACAAAGGGCTCCTCTCTGTGAGTGGCCGTAATCCAACACGCGGGTCTTGTGTGGGTTGGTAGAAGTCATGGCTTCGAATTTTTGGTTCTAGGACATGCCGGTTTCCGGATGCCGGAGGATCCGGTTTGAGAGCCAACTTGCTCGATTTTTGGGATTTTTTTTTAACTATCAGTCAATACCTCCTATAGTTTACTTATTAAACTTCGTAAATTTACGATTTTACATTTCCTGTATATAAATTCCCATAAGTAAACGTCTGAAGCAGATCAATAAAGTTGCGTTCGGATATAACTCTGCGACTGCTGATATTGTTTAGATAGCAAAGTCGAAAGTAAGGGGAGAATGGGAAAACAAAGTTTGAAAGAAAGGAAATTGAATTTTTCAAATATAACATGTGCTGTTTCTAGAATATGTTGACTATCTTCATTGTTCGAAAAGCTTCATCGTTTTTGTTTATGTTACAATTATAGTTAGACCAGCTGTTGTCCGCGACTTTATCGGGGTGTATTTTGTACTTATTTGACAAATGATTTTATTTCTGTAGGTAGGTTTTTACAAACACTTTTACACCACAATCATATTTTTAAAACTAAATGAGGTCGGCGTTTTCTATCTGACTACTCTGAGAAGAAAGGCCAAAACAAACTCTGAGGTCACACTGTCTTTTTAAAGTCCAGACATAATCTTTGTCAGATCATATGAAGACCATGTAGTACATTGGTGTCTGAAATAGTCTTTTGAGGAAAGAACCACACAGATTGAGTGGACCTGTTCAGTCAGTGCGCGTAATTGTCAGTAATCGTGCAGCTCAACAGAACTCAATAATTTTTTTATACAATAATCCTCGATGAAAAGTAGCCTATATCCTTCTCCAGGTCCCAGGCTGCCTGTCTGTCTTTCATAACCATTGGTTTATGGTTTAGGCGGGAAAAGGTAACAAACAGAACGATAGGGTTACTTTCACATTTATAGATTGAGTAAAAATAAGTAATTAGTAACGTACCTTTTTCAGTTTAAATATACCCGAGCGAGCAGTAGCTCTTTTGAACTACCCACTTACGGCCACGTAACCAAAAAAGGCCCCCTCAAACGATCACATCAAAAAGTCATAAAAAAGACCATCTTGAGAGCGCATCCGTCCCTCTTGAAGTACCTACTCCTGTAACAATCAGGGTCACTTGGAGTCGTTCTCAAGTGCGCATTACGACTGTCAAGTGTTGCCCTAAAGGATCTCTAGCGAGACTAGTCCTGTTGAAGTGTGTACTTACCTACTGGTAGCTATTTATGAGTGGACTGTGTTGGGTGATAGATTACGGTATAGACTTATAAGGTACCTACGGGAATGTTGGCTTTACGTCAACCGGTGACTTTATTCTTTACTGTATTAACAACAAACAGCGGTGCAATTGCGTAACACATTATCAATGGGAATCGGTTTCATTTTGACAGTTCAACAACATTCATTGCTTTATTTACGTTGTTGAGCAAACACACTTTTCGAACATATGGAGCAAAGGATTAGCAATATGCTTCAAAATGATTCAAATTGAGAGTAATAGTGTATTACGCAATTAGGGTGCTGGTCGCTGATTTATGGCCGACTCCTATAATATACGGACTGTTATTGGTTTAAATTAAATACTCTTGTATCTTTACCAATAATAAAGCAAAAATCTATACCACCACAGATGAAATTACCTTACGAATCTATTTATATGCCCAGTTTAGCAATAAAAAATGCTACCATTGCTAAGCAAAACGATTCGTTTTTGTTTATAGGAACTGTGCATTAGATACTTGCTAGTGAATACAACGACCTTAAATGAAAACTCTGCCAATATTTGTACAAAGGAGTATTTTGAAACTATCAAATATATTCTAACATCGAAAACGTGATTTTTTGCAAACAAATTAAATAATAATGATGGACCGGCTATGAGTTTTGCCAATGTTTGATAAGCTACACTGATTAAACTATTGTATATACCTACATATTTTTTTGAATTTTCGTAAGCAGATTGACATCATTAGACAGTTTAATTTACTGTCGTCTCCGCCTCGTAGGTGACTGATTGCCCCACAGTATCAAACTTCATCAGTGAACTCTTACAGGCTTAATATGAAGAACAGTAGAGATTAAATCTGTCTGCCATTTACTAAAATGTTTAATTAACGCCGCCATAACGAAGGTAAGATAATGGTTATGGTGATGGCGTGCCTCCTCAATATTAACAGGTGGTTCTTTAGGTAAGGGGTCTACCACTGTGAAGATAATGATTACGTGAATGGAAAGATAATGAGAAAATATACTGTTTTGCATAACGTAAACGTAAATTGTATCTTTGTTGAAAATATTTCCTTATTTTTATAGAGAAGGGGATTGTTGTGTCATTTATTATCAACTAGCTGCGCCCCGCGGTTTCACCCGCGTAAGTTTTGATCCCGTGGGAATATGGGGATAAAAAGTATCCTATGTGTTATTCTGATGTATAAACTATATTACTGTAAAGTTTCATCAAAATCCGTTCAGTAGTTTTTGCGTGAAAGAGTAACAAACATCCATCCTCACAAACTTTCGCATTTATAATATTATAGTTATTATATAGTTATAGTTATATAGTTATCAATATTTAGTCGCAATCAAACTGGCTAAAAGACTTCTACTTTTTCCGTGTAGTGAAAAGTTTCAGCCAAGATTTCAACACTATTATTTATGTATTTAATTTTCGCTTTTATTCTTATACACGCTGACTACATCTCTTTATCTACTTTAATATGGCAGGTATGCTGGAAGAGATTTTTTTAGAAATAAGTATACAGTACGTATTTTTCTGTTCTTTGTGGACATAAATGGTTAAATAAATAAACTTTTTTTTTGTCATTGTGTGTCAAAAAGGTGGCATGATGGTGTTTCTATAAAAAAAACCCTTAATATACTTGGAAAAGAATCGAGGCTCACAATGTGATCTTAAGTACCTATTTACTTACAGAACCAATTTGTATCGTACCAAACTATATTATTATGTAGTAGGTACCTAAGTATACCTACATAATATATGCCACAGGTATTCCAAATAATAACGTAACTTATCTCATTCCCAGGACGTTCTAAGACGTCTCAGGACGTGCCAGGGCTGTTTACATAATGTTGTTCTCGGCTCTTGCAAGCTGCCGTCTATAAATACACATGCTGTATTCCTGAGGTACGTTTAGCCAGCAAACGCAAATAAACCATCGTAATTACTACCGCCTTTGTCTACAGCAAGCTATTTATAAATGTTGGATTAAACGGAACTGGAGGTAATTTGAAAGAGACTGAAAGAAAGGGGTATTTTTTGGTCTCAATACTCTATGGTTCGTTCGATTTAGAGACTGCCGATCGATTCTGGAAAAATTTCACCGTGAAAAGTTAGGTGAAGTGAGCTTAGAGTGAGCTGTCAAGAGTATCAATCCCTAGCATCAGGATGACACTGACAACTCACTCCACGCTCACTTCACCTAAGTTTTCACGGTGAGATGGTTACAGAATCGCACTACTGTTTCGATAACAAATGATTTCGGTGTTGAAACATTGACGCTATTAAAAAAGAAAATGCTAGTTCGATTTATTTTGAGATGAGAGTAAGTACTATTTTTCTTTTAATATGTAGAATGACGTCGAGTCACAATTTTAATATTTAAAATTGTTATTGTTGTTGTTCTTGTTATTTTTTAAATTTTTTTTTTTTAAACAAAGTCTGGAATATTTTTGTTTAGGCGTAAGGATATGGGTAACTATTGTTCACCGTGGCTGGGAGTCAAACCGTCGTCGCTCAAGCCCAGTTTCCTGTCCCTCGCAATCTCAGCGCTCAACGCTCTCTTGGACGCTAAGCCTGTGATGTGTTCACGAATGAAGGAGATCTTGTCGATTAGTTGTACTTAATTCATGAGTTTGTGTCTTTAACTAATGTAATCGGCCATGGTCGTTTTATGTTAAAACTAGCTTCTGCCCGCGACTTCGTCCGCGTGAAATTTCACCCTCTCCCCATTCACCCTCTAAGGGGTGGAATTTCGAAAAACTCTTTCTTAGTGGATACTTACTCTTCACAAAGAACACACCCTCTAAATTTCATGTTTCTAGGACCAGCAGTTTAGGCTGAGCGTCAATATATCAGTCAGTCAGGACTTTGAATTTTATATTTAGATAAAAAATAAATAGGCAGACACAATGTATTTTCAGACTTCTTTTTATTACAGTTAACATTGTTCTATCTACGTAACTCTGTATGAAAGCTAACAGTCTGTGGAATTTACAGGATGAGTAAGCGGAGTACATGTCACTAACCGGACCTTTCTATGGCTTCCCATTTGTCCGGGAGAAAACGTGTATTTAAGGGGTTCAAAGCTTATTTTGCGGAAAGAGTTAAGCCGGATTTAGCAAAAAAAAAAATCACATATTGAATCGAGACAAGACTAAAGGAGAGGTAATACAATAAAAAGCACTACTAAATATGTAATCTGCATTCGCGATTTATTTGCCAAAAATGTAAACAAATATGAGTTTATGGAAAAACAACTTTAAATCCTACACAATAAAATTCAGTTTATGCTACAACTTCAGGCATTTTTATAAATTTTTCAATAGTGCTAGTCACTATGAAATCAACTTAATTACTATTTGATGTTTGTTTAACTTGAAATAATATTAATTTGAAACATAACTTTGAATAGACTTTACATACAGACATACATAAACTCACGCTTCTTCCCATAGGGGTAGGTAGAAACTACAGAACGCCATCTGCTACGATCCTTACATACTCTTCTCCTTTTGCCTCGTTTACGTTCATACATCGTAGTTTTGTAATCGGGTTTACCAAATTGGAAGTAAGAAGGTAAGTTCTTTATTGAATTAATGTTATATGAGAAGTTGCTGCAGCGCGCTTATGTTCATGTCCAGTACCTATCTCATAGTAATCCACCTGCGGGGCAATTGCGTAACACATTATCAATCGGAATCGGTTTCGGAAAGTAAAAAAGTATTGGTTCCCTTTTTTTTGTGGATGGGAAATCATCCAATGACCCCTCCCGCTCTGGGTGGAGCAGAAGGGAGTGTCAGACTCTTACTGACTAAAACCCACCCGTGTTCCTTCCTTAGCCCTTTGTGTTCCGGGGCAGCGGTAACCCTTTCGGACAATCCCGCTGCCCCGGGAAACTTCACCTAACTTTTCACGGTGACATTTTTACAGAATGGACAGACTGTGAACGTTCTTAAAATTAAGAGAATTGCCCCTCTGGTCTCCATAATTATGTCCTCCTAGGGTGTCCTCCCGTTGTTTCCACTTACATCTGCAATGGGTATCTACAATGACCAATTACTACCTACTGTTTAAAAGATCTCACTTGAGTATGAGATCGTGACGTTAAAACGTTAAAACGCGTACATACGTATACATACAAAACATTTGCGACATTTATACGACGTCATCACTTCATATGTCTACTTCGGATAATCTGTCGTAACTCTAGGGATATAAACTCGGTTGTCTTGCTTTTTCCATAAGGCTTGCTCTTTACTCCGGTTTGATGCTATCTGCTTATAAAATATAAACCTCTATATTATAAAACTTTTTCTTCTTTCATTTTTGGGTGATATTATTATCAGAACCTGAGGCGCTTGTGGCTCAGTCATAATAGCCGCACGGGTCGATCGATCAGGTTAAGCTACGCTTGTCGCGGTTGGTCCGTCGATGGGTGACCATCTTTACATACCAAGACCCCTCCGTGCCTCGGAAAGCACGTTAAACTGTTTGTCCCAGCTGTCATTCGTGGATCTTTTACAGTCGTTACGGGTAGTCAGAAGCCCGAAAGTCTGACAAACAGTCTTACCAAGGGGTATCGTATTACCCAGTAACTGGGTTGTGTAGGTCAGGTTAGACCAGAAGCCGACCCTAACATACTTGGGAAAAGACTAGGCAGATGATGATGATTATTATCAGAACTTGAATACCGACGAGAAATTCACTTCCATAGCTTTACTAGCCTCTAACATCTGAAAATGGCAATGAGCGACCACATACAATAGAACCTCAAAATAATTCTGATGAAATGTCTGTATTTACAGATCTGTGTCCATTCGGGACGCTGTAGCATATTCATCAGAACATATATTTCCCTAGCCACCACTTACAACCAGAGATTGTATCCGCAATAAGATGACTTGTGGGCCGTAATTTGTTCCTAAGGTAGGTACACGCCATACTTTTCCACCTACGTAAAACCGAAGGTAGCGTTTTTATTTTCTTAGTAGAAAAAGTAAAGTCGTTTACGAAGCTCAAGTGGCCAAACTTATCTATGAGACTTGGTTTAAGCCACCGCAGTCCTACATGTGTTGGTAAATAAACTAAATAAGGATTTTCATATGCAAAACAAACTCGTTGGTTTTCAGACCACTGTGCACTGTTGAGCACGATAACGAACCGCTCAGGGTTGTAAACATTTCAATATTTACAACTCTCCGCTGCTGTGCGTTTTTTATAATAGTTGGATGGAGTGTACTCGTGAACTGAGTTAGATCTCAATTAATTCGTATCGACTGGTATTGAAAATCATCGAATGAAATAAAATAAACTAGTAAGAAGTGATAGTTTTCGACTTCCGACTACGAATGAATGAGAGATGATGATGATATAAGTTTTAAATCATTTGACGCTTAAAATTGGATAAATAATTTACGAGCACTGTTCGATAAAACAGATAATAATATATTGTATTTATCTTTTGCACGATTTGAACCATTGATTTGAACTGATTGATTGATTTTGTAATTTATTTTGGCAGTTTAGTTTTCAGTTATTTATTAAGGTACTTCAAGCACACAAATGTACAAACACGGGCGGATTTAGTCCCATAGGTAGACATTTTCTACCGGTTAACTAGTCACACACAACCAGAATCACTTTTCAGTACATCTGTTACATTATCATTTTCCGGTATTTTGGTAAAGTCACGGTGGAAGACCCATTTTCAATCAGTTGAGTGTTTTTGTAAAATAGGCCCGCATATACACAGGCCTGCGAACTGATAGTAGGTAAAAATGCTAAGGTCAGTGTTACAAGGTTAGGTCAACAGTGAGCACATAGCGTTAGATAATGTGGCAACACTTTTTATCATCATTTTAAAATAAATAAATGACGTGTATAACTACTATTACGAGGTTCTCAAGTAAAAAAATGTGCACAAAAAATGCTGTATAGTTATACAAACAAATAAAACATTTATATTCTTTCTAATGACGTCTATAGCTTATAGCCGTATTCAAGAATCCGTGGGTTAAGGTGATCAATCTTCTCACGACACGAGGTCAGACGTCCGTAATATAATAAATTATTAGGTATACGAAATAATTTGTGTAGATATTATTATATGAAAGCCAAAATGATCAAGTGGAATTTGACTGTGTCTTTATTTTTATACCAGTATCAACACCATTCTCTTATCATAATTTATGCGGGGTCGGCGCAACACGTCTTTTCCCACCATAGGTACTTCTCTATTAATCGTAATCTCGGTAGTCACCCCCTTAATATAATGTACTTTGTGGTCACCCCCTTTCTAGCTATATCATCTTTCACACAGTCCATCCATCGTTTCTTTGGTACTCTTATAGCCAGTATATTTGTAAAGAAGTATATGGGCCCTTAGTCTAGCTGTTGGAAAACGCTATAGCCGGCCTGTATTGTCAGGATGTTTATACTATACCCACATAATCTTGGTACGTTAACGGTAGTCATACTAATAAAAAATAATGGCAGGCCCGCTCCAAATTGAATTGAAAGCGTTTGATAACCAGTTTTACCTCCAGAATGAATACAAAAATAATAATAGACGAGAGATTAATTTCATGAGATATGCAAAATAAATCCACTTTGCATATTTTCCCGGACCTTTCCTTTGTGGTTCGTGAATAGTACCAGGGGAAGTTTTTCACATAACATTTTTACTGGAAAATAACTTACGAAAATACGTCTTCCCAATGGTTCGAATTTAGGCTTTAGGTGATGCAAACATATAAACTTGGATATATCTCAATTAATTGGTATCGAATTAGGTAGGCATAGGTGTAGACTAATATGCCTAATTCGGCATCAGTTGATATCACTCGATTCTATCTAAAATCATCGAATGAAATGAAATATAGACGAGAAGAAGTGATAGTTTTTGACTTTCGACTGTGAATTAATGAGAATTGGTATTTTATATGAAAAAAATATCTTAATAACACTTAAAATAGGATTATTTATGTACTATTCGTGAATATCACAGGCGCAGGTAAAGTTTTTCGCACATAGGTAACATTTTTACTGGAAAATGACATATGAAAATACGTCTTTGCAATGGTTCGAATTTAGGCGTTTCTCAATAAAACTTAGGTGATATATGAGTTGAAGGCCATATGAACATGTGGAACATATGAACAGCGCGCCGGGAAGTTTGCCTCGTAAATCGTGTGATAAGTTGGGACTGTTGGACCACTACGCTGCGATTGGAGGAATTAACAACAGACTTGCGACCCGCTAGACTGATTTATTCTGCGATTATTCATTGACCTCTGACACTAAATTTGGCTGACTACACAATTTTGAGTCAAAGAACAGGGTATTCCATTTACGTTATGTGTTCTAAAGACTACGAAGAGTTTGAAGTTTCTGATGATCTCTTTCAGAATTTTGCGTGATGGTAAGATCGGCATGCTCAATCTGAAGGCGTCCGTTCAGAGCTTTGTCATGACAGTCTAATTCTCTCTAATCTAATTCTCCTAAATCTACTAAATTCACGCAAAGAGTACGTTGTCATGATAATAATAATAAACATCAGACGTGGGTTCCAGTAGGATAACTGTGTAACACACATGAAATGGCAATCGATCGCAATGCCTTTTATATGACAATACAAGCATTCATTGCTTTATGTACTTTGCGTGGAGCAGACGAAATTTTCAAACCCATGAAGCAATGTATGTTAAAATCATGAAAATTTAAGGCATTGTGTTCGATTGGCATTTTTATGTGTGTTACGCAATTACCCCGCCGGTACTTACAACAATCAACATCTATCTAGCCTTATTCCAACTATGTTGGGGTCAGCATTCAGAGTAACTGGATGCAGCTGAATACCAGTATTTTACATGGAGCGACTGCATAACTGACCCCCATTACTCAGTTAATGGATAATACGATACTCCTTCCCTACCACTGTAGGGACACACACAGAAACTATCTAGTATGACAAATATAAGAATTTCAAATATATCTCTGTAATATCGAGCACGAAAGCTTCATAGGAATGTATTTCGCTGCACGACGCAAAATTTTCCGAATGTACTCTACATTCGGAAAATTTGAAAGGACCGATTTCCAAGAGCCACACGCTCCATTTAAAATATTGCATTGTATTAAACCGTCTCATGGAGGACCCAGCTATTGGAAAAAGGTTTCACATGATACCCAAAAATTTATATGAGGAGAAAATATTTTATATGACAGGTACAAAGTTCCAATATGGTTCCATATTGATGTTGTTCACGCAGTCAAAATGTTTATTTTAGCGCCGATATTGGTCGAATTTTGATTGATTGCTTTGAGCTGGGTCTCGGGTTGCATGTTTGCTGACAACTCCTGAAGGCATTGTGGAATTAAAAATTGGATGTTACTTTTGCGGTGTACAAGCCACAAGTTTTCGAGGACTGCTCTTACTGTCGAGGTAACCTGAAACCAGGACAAACGACGGAAATTTCTAGTCAACTGTAATGTAATCAAGTCAACGTTACCTACAGTTCTGTTTCTCCGAATTCCAATTCGGAGATGTTCGGTTCCATCCCAAACGTAAAAATGACGGCGTCTCTTTACGATCGACCAAAGATAATCCGTGACCTGTAGAAGATTTCATATTCGGAAAATGAAGTTTCATTTCTTTGGAACTTTGACCTGACCTCGCAGACATCAAACATATTTCAACTGAGGTATTTCGATTTTCATTCACTCTCAAAATTATTTCGTGGAATAAAAGTATCTCTTAATTTGAGTTACTGAACTATAGAAAGACCTTCATTTTGCTTTGTTCGTCATTTTATTATAGCGTCTAGTCGAAAAAAACTAGTTAACTATTCCATTGATCGCTCATATTAGCATTGCGAACACGTAATGTCGATAATAATTGGAATCGGTTCGATGTGACGGTTACTGTAGATTTTATTACCATTTAAGTTACCTAATTAGGTTGTAACACAGTATTTGGAGCTTGGGGGACATCGTAAAAACAATGATTCAGGTATCTACCTTCATCTTAAATATTTAAAATGGGGCTTATTACCGCTACTGTCTAGAAGCACGTTATACCTAATACACATGTCTGTAACTTGCACAGAAGTATGCTTGATGTAGCCTAAAGTAGCTTGCACGCCATTGTGACAAACTGAAACTCAAAGCATTTATTTCAACTAAACCAATTACGATTACAACTTTTGAATTGTCTAGGGATCGGTCAGTCAGAAAGATGAAGCTAGTTGCCCATTCCAAAGCGTAGTAGGTTCCTATAGAGGAGAAAGGCCAAGAAACTCCATGGACATTCATCAATCCGAAGTTTTTATGGCCTAATGGCATGGGTTTCGTATTATAATATCTAAAGTTATTCTAACTATTTTCGAGATAATTACAGTCAAAAGACCAACTGTTTAAAATACCTAAAGATCGTTTCACAGATTTTTGTAATAACTAATGAATGAAATTCACAAAGCAGAATTCATCTACGGTTAGGTAATACACCTACGGTTTATTCAGCTATAATGAATAAACCTAAGGTTGATTGAACTAACGGACGATTCACCGACTGTTGGTTTTTGAACAAAAACCTAGGTTTTGATCAAACATCTGATTTTGTCTGTTTTTGTGCTTTAGAACCAGAAGAAGACAGTCGACGTCAGGGGCACACCAAGGTTTGGTTTGGTTAGGTTCCTTTAAACCCTGCAGACAGAAATAGGAGCCCCGCGCAGCGGGGCTCCGTCGAGCTGACGTTGTCCGTCTTCTTCTGAAATATAATAAAAACGAGCGCACAGTATTAATAAACTTAAACTGTAGGCAAGTCGACCATTAGGTACTTCAAACATAGTTGAAATATCCAATATCTTAAAAAAAATCATTAGATTAATCGTTCTTTAGCGTAATTAATTTTAGTTTAATCAAAATTAAGTAAGTAAAACAGTACCTAGTTCAGTTGACCAATATGTGTTATGAATATATCTGAATTAACCGTAGTTATATCGAAAATAGAATTTTCTTTTTAACTTTAGATATTACTAGCTGACCCCGCAAACATCGTTTTGCAAAAAAAAAAATAGATAGTAGCCGATTCTCAGACCTACCCGATATGCACACAAAATTTCATACAAATCGGTCCAGCCGTTTCGGAGGAGTATGGTAACTAACACTGTGACACGAGAACTTTATATATTAGAAGATAATACGTAACTCCAGCATGCAAACTACTTGCATACTTTTGTGCAAGTAACAGACATGTGTATACATATGTGTGGTATAAAGGAAAAGTGCTGAGATCACCGCACTTGGCAGATGGATTAGTGATTAGAAGCTACTCTTCATCTTGACGTACAAACTTCTTGATTTTAACAAGAAGCATGGCGTGGAAAACGAAGATCAAAACACAAATTGAAACCATTCTCGTCCTAATACTGTGGGGGATTGGTCAATCCTGGCGTTGACAATTTACCATTGTCATCGCATACCTACTCATCTGCTAGCAACTATAATAAAGTGGTAGGTAGGTACTTACCGTGCATTAGCAGTCCATTCATCATTGTAAACTCAACACCATATTGCTACATCTGGCTTCAAGTTGTTTAGTATCGTCGCATAAAAGCGGTTCCGCTCTACTTGGTTTAAAGGGACATAATAATTACATTATATCACTCCAAACATTATGTTTGAGCCAATAAACCGATCTGTCATAGTAGTTGTCATAAGAACAGATTGTAAGATTATGATATGACAAGATGATGGACAACATTAAACGCGTGAAATGTCCCACTTATCCTCCTAATATTATCCTACTATTTATATCTACATAATTATACCTACAACGTGTAACGTTAAATGCGCAAAACCTGAAAATAGTTTGTTCATAATTGACTACTGAATCGATTTCAATAACTTTTAATATAGGTTTTTTTTAAATTATGTATTTTGCCGTACTATCCGCCGATTGAGCCAAAGAAAATTAATTCTTATTTTATGGCAATAAGACTCAATTTTGAATGCATAAAGTAATGTTAGAATCAACACGATTTACTTAATAAAAGTAGCTTTAAAAAAACATTGTTTTGGTCATTGTATTATGCTTTTAACTCAATGCCCTAATTGGGGTGTATGAGGTTTTGCGCATTTAACGTTACACGTTGTATATTAATAACTAGCGGCCCGTCCCGGCTTCGCACGGGTGGAAAAAAAGTCTATAATAATCAGTGATAATGTAGCATTCAAATGGTGAAAGAATTTTTTAAATCGGTCCAGTACTTTTTGAGCCAATTCGTTACAAACATACATACAAATCTTTCCTCTTTATAATATTATAGTATAGAATTATAGATAAAGCTGAACAGTTTGTTTGTTTGAACGCGCTAACCCCTGGAAACAATTGGTAGCCCAATTTTTAGGCTACTTAACATCACGCTAGGACCCTCAGGAGCCGAGCAAAAGGAAAAATAATCAGAAAGAACGTTAAGCGAAAACCAAGTAATGGTGCTGGCAGGTGATGCGATGCGATGCAACGAGTGGGTTGGAGGAACAATAACTTTCACGCGGACAAAGTCACGGGCAGAAGTTAGTAATATAATTATGTATATACCTACTTAATATAATCTATACTAATATTATAAAGAGGTGAAGTTTTTGAGGTTGTAGGGACCGATTTTGAAAATTCTTTCACTAATGGCAAGCTACAGTGTTGCCGAGTGTCATAGGATATATTTTATGTTACAACGAGAATTTTCACGTGGACGAAGTCGAGGGCAGAAGCTAGTATTGTTATTAATGTGAAAGTTTTTTATGTTTAGATGTTTGTTACACAATCACGATCAAAAACAGCCGAACGGATTTGTATGAAATTAGGCACAGATAGTTTATTTTACAACCAGGAGTTACCTGGATATTTTTTATCTCGGTAGTACGTTCTCGTAGGATATTTCCCGACATCAATGCGGGAGAAGCCGCGGGCAAAAGCCAGTTATAATATAAACGTATAAACAATTATCGCCAAGCAAAGCCTGGGGATAAATATTCTCTCAACAAAATATGTTTTAAGTGCTAAAATACAAAAAAAAGGACTTAGTTATAATTAAAGGGAACGAAAAGTAAGTAAGTATTTAAATTAATAATGAACTATTCCTGGAACCTATCGGTTTCGTCTAAAAAGTCTGAAATATATTATAGTCGCGCTGTCGGTCAGAGCGAATATGGTGATCCGTAGGTTCGCACGGTGCTCAGTAGAAGTTAAAATTACTCTCTTTAGAGCCTACTGCACTACATTATACACGTGTAGCCTATGGACTAACTACACGCAAAGGTCGTACGGCGCCCTTCGAGTCCAGTTTAATAATGCGTTCAGGATGTTGTTGGGTCTCCCTCGTTACTGCAGCGCTTCGACAATGTTTGCGGAGGCGCGCGTAGATTGCTTTTATGCAACAATGCGCAAGAGAGCCACCTCGCTGGTTCGGCGAGTGCGGGGGAGCTCCAACAGCATGCTGGCCGCGCTCGCGGAAAGGGTCGATTGCACCTACATTAATCACTGCTGTAGGTTACATATTGATCGCGGGTAATGTGACTGGTCTAATAAGTCAATTCAATATAATTGTGATATGTGTTGTGTACCTATGTGTTGTTTTTAATGATTTCTATGTTTAGCTGTGCTTGATTTGTGTAATGTGACTGTGTCTGTATGATTATTTATGAGTCTGAGAAACTTGAAATAAATGATGATATTTGTTATATTTATTTTAAAAATGGCGAAGTTGAGTTTCGCTCACTGATACGTTTACCTAATGCTCGTGTGACCAGGAAAAGTACAAAGAGATATTCCAGAATTAGAGTTTTCCTTACTTCGCACGTGTATTGCATGCAGATGATGCCATAATTAACTTGCTTCATTTAGACTTTGTTGTGTTCCTTTAAGGATAAATCTTTTCCACGACATGTATCATTCGGTTGGTTCTTTCCCTTAGAGGCTCAGTGATAAATATTTGTTTTCCCGATTTCTTATAGTATTATACATATTATCTGTGTCGTATCCTACCATACAGATCATCTCATCGTCTGCCTAGCTTTTTCCCAACTATATTGTGGTCTGCTTCCAGTCTAACCGGATGCAGCTGAATACTATAGCATCTACCTATTACAGACTTGTATATATACTTACACTTTACATACATTCATATTTATTCATCATACTCTTTTATCAGGTTTACATCTTATTTTGCGAATCGGCCTGAAACGATTGATTTCCTTTTATAATTTCCAAATTAAATATTATTAACAGAAAAAAATAATGGTACTTTGACAGCCTGACGTAAATGTCATAACAATGAAAACTATAGAAATATTTAATTTGGAAATTATAAAAGGAAATTAATCGTTTTAGGCCGATTCGCAAAATAAGACGTAAACCTGATAAAAGAGTAGGTATGATGAATAAATGTGAATTTATGTAAAGTGTAAGTATATATACAGGTCTGTAGTAGGTATAGATGCTATAATACCAGCATTTTACATGAAGCGATTACCTATGGCTCTCCACAGCCCAGTTACTGGCTAATACGATACCCCTTGGTATGATTGGTTGTCAAACTATCGGATTTCTAACGTTCCGTAACGGCTGTCAAAGATCCACGAACTACAACTGGGGCCAACGGCTTAACGTGCTTTCCGAGGTACGGAGGGATCTCGGTATGTAAAGATGGTCACCCATCCACGGACCGACCACGGCAAGCGTAGCTTAGCGTGCGGCTGTTATTATTAAGCCCACGATCACCTCCATCTTACCATCTAAAATATGTAAATTTAAAATTATTCTGTTTTAAAAATGTTATTTCAATTCACATTTTAGTATCCCCACGTTTTGAGCAGAGAGAATAATGTGATAGGTAATAAAGAATACGACCTCTAAATATCTCTTTGTTATCCCCTTTTTAGTACCCTCGAGCCGAGCCCACAGGTTTCACATCCCTGCCTCTGAAAACACACGTTCTACGAATCATGTACCATTTCTTTTGTTTCTACATCGCACATCTGTTTCTGCCAAAGCATAACACCACGCCTGACATGAAGGTTTAGCCAGAGGTACCTATTTATAAAATGTGTAATAATATTTACGTAATATTTTACTTTATGAGAAAATAAGCAGTGTGCATTTCGACATTTGTGCTCCATAATACGAAAATAATTCGTTTATTTTGTTTGGTGTATCTCTAAACAATGTTTGTTCATAAAAACAATGTAAAAGTATTTTATTAAGGTACCAAAAGGGTAAACATTTATTAGCGTCAGCGTTTTTCGTTCTATGCTGAGGGTATTTTTTTATTGTTGGTTTCAAAAGGGTAGCTTTTGCTTATCAAACGTAACACAGGGTAAACGCAAGCGATTAAACGAATCGTGGCTATGAGGGAAAAAAATTGAATATAATTATTGTAATATTATTTTAATAAAAACCTTAAATTCATTCATTAATTCATTGACGACCACGTACAGGCCTAAACCACGGTAATTATATAATATTATACCGTGCCTAAACCGTTGAGTCTAGATGTATGAAATTTTGCACAAAAGTCACTTATCTGACGAAAGTGAGCGCTAAAGAAGGATTTTTGAAAATTCACCGCCTTAAGGAATTCAATAGGGAGGTGAAAGTTTGTATGGAAGTAATTTTTGCCTATGGGAAATTCTATCGGGCGTAACGTTTATAAGGTAAATAGAATATTAAGGCGATTTAAGTAGTTGTTACATGACAGGAAAAGCTAAAGCCATAAACGAAGTATTTTTTTTAATATTGAAATATTTTCCTACCCATTATACGTGTTTTTTTTTATATCCCATAACTCTAGGGGGTCATTGTACTCGTCGTTATGAACAACTTTTACAATGGGACCAAACCTGAAATCGCGAATACAAATCTGCTGTTCCCTACATTTATGTTCGTACAACTCGTCAAAATGTAGGGAACAGCTGATTTTTTTTTTCGCGATTTCAGGTTTGGTCCCATAGTAAAAGTTGTTCAGAATGACGAGTATAATGACCCCCTAGAGTTATGGGATATTAAAAAAAACACGTTGTATATATCGTCATCATATTGAAAACTAATGTTTATTAACTAAAACGATCTAATTAACTGACAACTACACGTCCAAGAATGGGGTTCTGTTTTCCATCGGGGTATACTGACAAAATTATTTACAAACTTTGCTACATTTACCCTAAGGCATCAGTCCCAGATCTACGATGAGGTTGTGACTACCAAAGATTTACTTGCTCAAGAAACGTACAAAAGATTGTAGGAGCCTTCAAAGTAAAAGAGATACATATATTAATAGTTGATCGCTGACTGTTTACACCGCCGGCGAGTACTCGTTTGTCGCAGCGACAAGAGCTATTAAAGAGATTACTCGCTCCGACGCTCGATTGGCTGGTAGAACACTAGCTGAGAGACTCACGCATACAAGCGAGTAATCGCTCATCGCAGTCGATCACTCGCTACTGGTTGCTCGTCAACTCGTTTTGAGCTTCTCGTCAATCGCCGGAGGTGGAACAGGTGCCTTTTTTTTTAACGTGGAGAAATGCTCATGCATGCTGCATTACCACGTGGAAATAGTGCAGTTATGTGGGGCTCTAACCCACTAAAACTCCACGGTGTCCTCCTCCGCCGCTTATGGCGGGAACACGGGCACGCGTCAGCACTAATTCGTGAACCCGCCGCGGCTGTCCTTCACCGGACCCTCCTCTGGGGAGTACTCCTCATCACCGGCGCATCAGAACACATAGCACGCCGTGGCCATCCCAGGGACCACACCAGCACATGGGCGCCAGACAACCCTGTGTCCGGCACCCTTGGTCCCCTTGCGGCGGGTCAGGTCGTTGGCCCCGCCGCCTGCCAATTTTCGGCCGCAGAAGATAGGGGATGGCTAACCTAGAATGTTGGGTATCGTTCGATGTAACGATGCCTTGCTCTACCGTGTGTGCTCTAGCCGTTTAAAACTTGGCAAGTGTGAGCCGCTTAACTTCTACGACTATGGCGGCTGTTATGATACAGCCGCCATAGTCGTAGTAGAACTAATTGGACATAGTGTTTTGATAGTAAATTGTTATTCTACATTAGGGTTAAGAGGGGTGACCTAGCTAAAGTCTGATTTTTAATTCGAAGGAATTCTGATATTTCCGAAGTGTTGCCAATAATAAAGCGGTCCTACTAAAAACGGAACGCATTTAAGCGAAATTAAAAAATCTTTCTTGTATTTAAGGTTTCAATTAGAAAAACTAAAACTTAAAAATGTACTGATAATTTTAAAATGGTAATCAGATTTTTTATTATCAAATTATTGAAGATATAATAATGTGTCATTATCATGCATGTTATCCGGCTTCAATGTGTTCACGGTGTTTGTTGCGATTTATTCTTGAATTTTTATTTGCTGTTACATTTTGTTTGTTGTTTACATTGTCATATAGTTTACTTGATCTCATTCTCTTTCATATTTTATGTTATTTTATCAGAAAAATTCTAGTCATTTTATTTAAATGACTAGAATTTTTCGGATTAATATTATATTAAGTCGGGGCAAAAGTATTTTCGTATTTTTCATACAAAAAAAAAATTTCAAAAGGGCGTCCAGAGCGAGCTTCATCCTTCACACTAAAATTTCCTGACTTGAAACGCTTGAACCACATTTGTGCTACTAGTATTGATACCGCATGAGGTCCGTAAACCGCACAAATTTTATTCGCGGCGTTCGTCGCATTTTTACCTTTTTTGTAATAAAATTTTAAAATATACCGAATTTCTTCGTCACATACGTTCATGTTGCTTGCTTGAAAAACAATTGAGAAATGGCGGGAACTAGTTTTTTTTTTAATTTATTGCATCTTTAGAATGTCAACATTTAATAGTATTAAAACCAGCCAGTTACATTCAGTACTGCCAAAGAGGTTTGATTACTAACAATAGATTCAAAATACGAAAATATTTTTGCCCCGACCTATTATTTTCGGAATATTTTTCGGATACTTTGAAAAAGGACAAGACAGAAAAGGTTTATGATATCTGAAGTGTCAAAAAATTACCGCTGTCAGAATTCCTTCGAATTAAAAATCAGACTTTAGACTCAGTAACATAAACTCACGCCGTCTTTCTATGGTGGGAGGCAGTAAACTACAGAACGCCACCTGCTAAGATTCTTACACACTCCTGTTACTTCGTTATTGTATTGACTTTTCTCAACATAACTAATTTGGTCACAATTACGTCCTTTTAAGGCGTCCCCCTCCCGGTGTTTCCATTCACATCTGCCTTGTAAATACTTTTTGTTTGTCACCTTTCATTCATTCTTTCAACATGGCCAAATCACCTAAGCATACTCTAAGTTACGGTGTCACAATTTTTTTTTTCTATTAAAAGAACATTAAACTTAAATCACCACAGGTATTTTTATGAGCATTCAATTCAACGCTAAATATCAGTTCAACCTGTCATAGGCCAGAGTTGGTTTGGCAGAGCCTTCAGTAGTAGAACGGCACAAAAAAAATATCTCCAGCATTTTGCTTTATAAAAAATCCTATAGATTTTTCATAGAAAAAAAAAACTACCGACTTCCAAAAAACACTACAAAGTGAAAAATAACTTTAATTTCGGAAGTCGGTGTCGTTGGTTCCGCGTTTTCTTTTATTGACACCGACTTCCGAAATTAAAGTTATTTTTCACTTAGTAGTGTTTTTTGGAAGTCGGTAGTTTACTTTTTTGTAAAAAAGTTTTTTATTTTTCACTTTTTAGTGGGCCAGTTTGTAACTTATCTAAGTTACAATAGCCTAATGTCAACTGCTCATCACCTTTTATAAAATATTGCTTTTCCCGATGCAGGGACGTTAATTGTTGAGGAGTTCTCCTTGTAAGAACCAGGAGAACTGGAGCTGATTGAGAAGTCACCATCAGCTCCACTTCACGATACGCATTGTGCTTAGCAACCACATAAAATTACCTAATCGAATCGCAAACCGTGAAATATTTATTATTGAGTAGTTCCGATGGCCATCTGTGGTCTTCATCATCAGTTCCACTTCACCGAATGGTGCTTTTTGTGAAGTCGTTAAAAATAGAAAGCGTTTTCAGAGAATAACTTTGAAAGTATAGCTGTAGTTATTTTTGGTGTCAAACAAAAATAGTGAGCGTTGAGTCGTCAAGTTTGCAAACCAAGTAGTCCAGTTTAGCAACGTAGAGGTTGCACTAACAAGCTTACGTAGAAAAGTAAACAACGCATTTTCCATTTGCACAAGGATTTTTCCCCCTTTTTTTCGAATGGCACAGGATTTTGAGAAACACGTTAGAAAAAGAAAGATTTTCTGGCTTTTGTGGCAAAACGTTTGTAGAATATATTACCTACCTACTGCTAGAAGGATCTTTTGGCGTTCGGATGTCGTTGACATCCCAGGCTATGCTGATAACTGTTATTTTGTGGAATGTATTTCAAAACAATTGGCGGCGTTAATTCCAATTTTGGCCACGAACCAAAACATATCTCTAAATCATAATCAAGTGATTTATTCAAACTAGGTTTAGAATCAGCAGTTTTTGAACTTCAAAATTAAATAAGTCAGTTCCCCAATACGCCCGCCCTTCACCACTATCTAGTCTAGCTGGAAAGAAAAAGAGGCACAACAAACTCCCCAGCAGAAAATGAATTACCTTCTCTTTCCGCGACGACATTCACGTCAGATTTAACTAAATTAACACAAACAACAGTTCAACACACTGAAGTCTACACCCGTATTCATTTAATTGTTTATCAATTCCCATTAATTACGGCAGTATGTGTTCTATTAGCAGACAGCATCGCAATTACCTTGAACGGTAGATAAACAAATATTAGTACAGTTTCATTATCACGTATGAGTCAGAGAGCTCGGAACTAGGGTGCACTTAAGTAGAAAGCAGGGATGACAAAAATCCGGTGTTTTTAAAAATAAGATTTGATTTAAAAAGTTTTAGTTTATAGGTTGGTACAGTCAGCAGCAAAAGTCGATTAACACGTTTACTTTTACAAACTACCATATAAATATTTAATTGCTTTTTAGCATTTCTTGTAAAAGCTATTACATGAAATGCTGAAAAGCAAACAGTACTTATTCAGATTGTTTATGAATATATTGTTCAATACTTAATTAGAATTAAAAAAACTGAAATGTAAATCAACTTTTGTTGCTGACCGTATCTAGTTTTTATGTAGGAATTTACTTAACAATTTTTCGTAGACAAAATGGTTTTTGCGAGATATCATACCTACCTGATAATCTAATTTGATATAAAATATTGTATTATTATTATTGCTCCCATTTGGCATGCTGTTCTATTAAACTGAGAAAAACCATGTTAGAAAGAAGTGACCAACCCTGGTAGAAAGTCGGAGTCCAATTAAGTACTACCTACCTACACATTCAAGTTGGTAGGGTATAGACGTTGGATTTGACTTTGACTTTGATGTGTGAATTGGTGTGGAGTGTGAAATGTGTATTGTATGGAGATAGCTTTTGTAGTACAAAAGCTATCTCATACAATTTGGCGGCCAACGCGTACAAAAGTACGCGTTGGCCGCCATATTGTAAGTGTTGAGGTGCGGACTGGCAAGCGAGAGGTCGAGATTTCGATCCTCACTCTATCAATGCACTATTGAAGTCAACTGACCAGGCATTCTGTAGGTAGTTGGAGGGGTTAACGGAAAAAGTACTTAGTCACCCTCTTATTTATAAAGAAATGATTAGCGTCTACTTAACAAAAAAAAAAAAAAGAAGTTTAAACGTCCCCTAACTTTAAGCAACTTTAATAAACAACGAGAATCTGCAGAAAATCTGATTCTTGCCAGTTTAAAGTTAATGAAAATCGGCCAAGCTACAAAACTCATATAATAGATTCCATTATTGTTTCTCGTAGACACGGCTGTATCGTAGAACATTCGGCTTTTTCGATATTATCACTATAAAGTCGATTCAAATGATTGTTACCTTACCTAAGCTAACAACCATTTGAATCGATTTTGTCCGTACGATAATACAACACGCGCCTTCATGCACATAACAGTACCATCACTGTAGTAGAGGCTTGCCAATAGCTGTTGCAGCTGCCTTTACAGGTTGTTTTAATCACCGTTTTCCTTTTAAGGGGTCATTGTACTCATCATTATGAACAAATTTTACTATGGGGCCAAACCTGAAATCGCGAAAAGAAAATCAGCTGTTCCCTGCATTTTGACGAGTTATGCGAACATAAATGTAGGGAACAACTGATTTTTTTTTCACGATTTCAGGTTTGGTCCCATAGTAAAAGTTGTTCATAATGATGAAATGACCCCTTACAAGGAAAACGGTGATTAAAATTTCACACTGTATAGACGTAGGAGATCCCTCTCTTCCTCCGAATTAGTAATGCCATATTTTGTTTATTAGGAACACAAAGACCGGAACACAAAGGGCTAAGGAAGGAACACGGGTGGGTTTTAGTCAGTAAGAGTCTGACACTCCCTTCTGCTCCACCCAGAGCGGGAGGGGTCATTTGATGATTACCCATCCACAAAAAAAAAAAATCCCTACCTACGTTTCGCAAGACACTAATGATATGGTCGATTTAAAAACTTCTCTTGCCATACGTCACCGATTCAATGACCATTACAATTCTTGGTACGGTACAAGCAAGGGGTGGAGATTAAGATGATAGGGACAGCCATAAAGCTGACCCTATTGTCTGAAGTGTGGTCCTTTGTACCACTAAAGCATGTTGATATTAAGACTGTGCCGACCGTACAGTGGCGCCCTCATCGTTTGTTTGGTTATTTCATACAATTTAGAATGAAAATGCAGAAAATAAGCACGTGAAGTTGTGCTTCACAAGATTATACGTTAATATTATTAGAAGCGGTAGTTTTATATTGTTTAGTTTTATTATAATCCTTAAAACGGAATATAGTGGCCACTGTTATCCGTTTTAAGGATTATAATGAAACTAAACAATACAAAACTACCGTTTCTAATAATATTAACGTATAATCTTGTGAAGCACAACTTAACGTGCTTATTTTCTGCATTTTCATTCTAAATTGTATGAAATAACCAAACAAACGATGAGGGCGCCACTGTGCGGTCGGCACAGTCTTAACAGACAGGAGCCATGAGCTATCCTTGTATGGTTCATGCTGATAAGATATAAGAAGCAGAAAGGAAAACTGGAAGAGTTGGTGCTACTCATCATCTTGACCAAGCCCTATACGGCACCACTAGAAAACTGTTGGAATTTTATAGGCGTATTTGCAGCCGTAACTCCAACCATTATTCATACACGTCCTGTTCCAACTCCATAGACTGTGCACGTAGATGCGACAGATAACCGCAGCTGCGACTTTTTGTCGCTAGTTTTTTTGTCGGCCGCGATCCAGCTGAGGTAGTTTGTCGAGTATCGACATAAACTACTCTAGTATAGCCGGCTATGGTCCACCTTTTGTCCGGTAACAGAGTTACAGCTCAATGGGCTCGCACGATTTTCGTGTAGCTCTGTTTTCCGAAGTAGGTACCAATCTAACGAGCGTACAAATGCGTGCTGTTCATAAATTCGCGCTGGTGTCTGTATATGGCGTTACATGTTTATGAGTGCCTGTTTTAAGCTAACAAAATTCTATTTCAAAATAGTAACGAGACCAATAACTAGCTGTTATTTATTGAATTATTGCACGGTTTATTTCAATTTTCTCAATGTTAAAACCCTCCGTAACCGCGAGATTTGTAGTCTCATGGAATATTTCCATCAAACTGACGTGGGTTCTGGGATGAGCCGAGATGTGGTCGCAGTGGACAAGGGCCTCTTCCCGCTGTCCTTGTCGAAGGAGATAAACACATCTGGCAACTTTATATAGGCTCAGAAAGAAAAACAGTCCCCTTTTCATTTAAATCTAAGAGCTTTATACTATAGACTCTATAGTATAAAGCTCTTAGTATAGAGAGTGATAGAGATAGAGATAGTATAGGGCGAATTCTCTATAGTATAGAGAATTCGCCCAAAATAATTTGAGCTCGTAAAGTATAAAGTCCGAGGAGTTTCCTGCGCAAAGATTAAACTAGCAGCCGAACTTCCCCGGCTAAGTCTTGGTCTCTAACATCCGATACTTCTCCGCCTCATCGACCTAAGCTGCGAGCATGTAACCCAGCTTTAAAAAGTTCATACATATTTTAAAAATTTGACTAGCTTTTTACGTAAACGATTTAACAGTTTTCTGAATCAAAGCCAAACCATTTATTTCAAATAGGGACATAAAAGGCACTTGAACGTCAAAATTTACAAGAAAATATGTAGAATTGATTCTAGTTGCCCCTTCCAAAAGGTAGTTTATGAAAAAGAATGGGCAAGAAACTTCACCGTGACTCTTTTAAAATATTTTACATACCAATAAATGCTTTACATAGAACATGCGAATGAAGTAGAACTCAAATATTAGAAGCTATCACTGAAAATAAATATTTACACCCAAATTTTTTTATGCTGCACCCGGCACCGGTCGTTTTTAACCTGCGTGAAAGTCATTTATGAAGGTACAAATTGGACAGTGACGATTGGACTGTACCAGTTACTTTTTTTACACTGGAAGCGGATTTATTGGAGAATTGAACTATTCGAGTCTAGATGAAACAACAAATTTCAATGCAGGATTGTCAAAACGAATTTTGTGCTACACAAACTGATTGATAGGGTACATTGTTTGATGTTTTTGATGGAATTCATATGAAAAAAGAAACCTAGGATCCTAGCAGGTTTTTTCTAGATAGCCTTTTCTATAGAATCCTGCTCTTTGAGTGAGTATCGTAACGTAAAGGTGTGAGGATATGTAGAGTTATCTTTTGTGATAATTCCTATACTTTTTTCCAGATGCAGTGCCTGGGATCACGATTGGTATTTTAGCAGTAAATAAAAAGGCCTACTTACGTTCAATAATGATTCCAATGTAACAGGCAGTTAATAAGAGTGAGCAGGAATAAGGTTGCCATGCAATAAAGCTTTTGAGGGGACAAACTGTCACTTGTCACAGTGATTAAACGAAGACTGAAATATGGATGACTATCCAAAAGGGGCACGAGTGGAAGTTGATCGTTTTCTGCTGAACACTTCGAACGCCTTTGACAAATGAGCCCTTGTTCATCTTATTCCCTCATGTTAGCCTCATATATAAAAACAAAATATTTTACCCGGCATTTTTTGCATATTTGATAAATTGGATGCTTAGTATTTCAGACAGCGTTATTAATTTTATTGGGAGCGGCTTAGCAACCTAAGGCGGGCCGATCAATTTATAATCGATAAATTATATTGCACAATATAACTAATTTCGCAATGTTTTTGACCTTTATGGAATAATAGTGAAAGTTGCGCAATGATTTCACCAATTGTTTGAGCGAATTTGATATTTTAACCGACTTCAAAAAAGGAGGAGATTCTCAATTTGGATGTTTAAATATATTTTTTTATGGCAACGTATTTTAACTGCACGCGAAAATATTGAAAGTTACGTGCCGTCAATGTCAATGCGTGAAACTAATGGATCGTTTCAGTGCAAGGGCTGATTCAATTATATTGCACAAATTTATTGTAAATGTAGGGTTCAGTATAAGAGATTGGTATTCGTTTTACCCAATTTCGATGTCCATTTTATTTTTGTTTTCGAGCGAATCCTTTTTTCCTTGGAATTAAGTCACGGCAGAGATATAATCAGGAGCAAACTGCTATGAGAAATACAAATAAATAAATGTGAAGATAAAGAAAGTAATTAAGGAAAAAAACTCAAAGTCCTCCACACAAAAGATTGCTGCTACGCTGCTAGTGAAGGGATTAAGACTTATCTGGGTCTTCGTTGGCGTACTGTAAAGTAGGTAAAAACTACTGGCGTTCAAGAACTTAGGGAATTACTATACTTTTTGTGCTTTCAGAATAGGTATACAATTTAAGCTAAACACTTCAAGGGTTACAAGAGGGTTAGGTCATCATCTGCCTATCCTTTTCCCAACTGTTGGGGTCGGTTTCCAGTCTAACTGGATACAGCTGAATACCAGTATCCACAACCCAGTTACTGGGTACCTAATACGATAAAGGGCAAAGGGGTATCCTATTACCCAGTAGCTAAGGTAAGACGTTCGGGCTTCTGACGACCCGTAATGTCAAAGTCAAAGCATTTATTTTAAATAGGCACGTAAAAGGTACTTTTGATCGTTAAACATTACAATAAAATAGAATTGATCTAGTCGTTACCTCTTTACGCTTAAACAGCTGAACCGATTTAGGTGAAATTTGGCATAGAGATATTTATGTCTCAGGGAAGGACATAGGATAATTTTTATCCCGAGATTCCCACGGGATCGACACTTATGCGGGTGAAACCGCGGGCCGTTCCTAGTTTGTAAGGTGGGGCGCTGCTAGTTTGTAATAAACAGATAAGTAATTCGAGTAAAATAGTTACCATCGTTTTAATCGTCATTAAATAGGCAAGCTTTTTTAATACTTGTCTATTTAATGGGTAATTCTTTGGTTGTAATTTTTTTTTTACAGTAAGGCTCTAAAATTACAAATAATTAATTATTCGTGAGACTTAAAAGATATTGAAAAAAGTGCCAATACTAATAAATCATTGTACCTACTGTCATAAAAGCACTTTTGTAGTGATGATATCTTTTTTTACTGCATATAACCCTAACTGTCGCCCTGTTTCGTTTGATCCACGATTTTTTACCCATCCTGTATAAACTCACGCCTTTTTTCCATAGGGGTAAGCAGAAACTACAGAACGATCCTGCTACGATCCTTACATACTCCTTAAGTCTCGTTTACGTTCATACATCTGGTCATACCACAGATATAGATATACCTAGATAACGCAATAGCAACTAGGTACTTCGCGTGCCAAAAATCGCACCAACTTACGTTCAAAAATCATAAGCCGCCACTTTTGCGCTAAGTCCTGTGTACTGCTGGATGGATCAGCGTGAGTGAGAAAGAGCGCTTGTGACGTCATATTAGATCAAAAAAATGGCACGCTTGGTTTTCATACAGATCGTGATACTTGCGTTATCTAGGTCTATCTACGTATATCTATCGTCTATCTGTGAGTTTTACAGTTATGTAAGTATGAGATTACGAAGTTACTGGAATCACCGAAAAGGTCGGATAAGAGTAACACAGAGTTGTAACAGTCACTAACACAGCGTTGTTGCATCGTCGTTCGCATAGATGGCTGCGTGGCGGCTGTCTTCTGATAACAGAGGGGCGATTCTCGTAATTTTAAGAACGTTCCAGTCTGATCTCAGTCTCAATCTGTCAAAAATGCGTCTAATTTCCCTGCATTTTGACAAGTTTTTGACATTTGTTTGTCGCCAAGATAGGACTGCCACTAGATTTTGAATGTTTTAAATTACGAGAATTGGTCTTCAGATGTCAGGGGAGCTTCTGTCATACCACGTCCACGACGAACTGCTATATTCGATGACTATTTGGACTCCACTAAACCTAGGGTGGTAGGTAATATGTGGTGGATGTCACATGTCTTCGAATAGTTGGTTCTAGATCGGTTTTCAGTTCCTGCAATGGGCCCGCGTGTTGGATTATGGCCCACTCCCTCTCACAGAAAGAGGAGGCCTGTTTCCCAACACTGGGAACATCATATTCTGATTATGAGGTAATATGTACTAAACGTTTACAAATTTCATGAAACACCCAATTTCTTACACCTACGTCGATTGTACAGGTGCTAACCAAATTTTGTTCCGATTAAATTGGGAGCGCTATGTGAGACAGTTCCAGATTTCCCCCGAGAATGTTTGCGCTTCATTGCTAAGTGCCGACAGATTGTTCTGCTTTATTTTTAGTTTCCAAGCACTTTGGGTTCCCTTAGAGCATATTTGTAGGTAATAGAGGCGTCTTTTTAAAGCAGAAATGGTTATTTGGAATAGTGGTAGTGGTCGTAATATATGGTATTAGAAACCACTTACGTTTGAAAGAAGAGCCACCTTTGAAATATAATTATGTTTTTAGGTAATTTCGTTACTAATTGTAGCGGTATCTACAACGCCACATGCGAACGACATATTGACTTCACACAAAATCCCGCATCTCGCAAGCAGAGTTTACCACGCAACTAGCATATATACAACGCGACGGCCCAACATGAATCTTCGGGCTGTTGCCCGCTAGACACGACACTCGGAGGATCCTTCCTTTCCTATGGAGTATGAGTGAACTTTACACCCTGTTCCTCATACCCCTATACTAATTATTTTTTATCCACCGGACCTAAATTACCCAATACAATAACTCAAAAAATAAGAAAAATCTTTTTTTTTCTTAGTTTGTTCGGTCCCACCGCTGGGCCTAGTAAGGTCTTAAGAATTAAATATTGTAAGCACGAGATAAGTATACATAAAGCGAAGCTAAAGCTACCTACATCTACGTCTACGAATAAGTAATTACTTATTCGTAGACCTACATAATATTCTACCTAAGCGTAGGTATAAAAAGTGTACGTAAAATTATACTTATTACTTTTTATAGGTCATGAAATAAACCCTCATCATAACTTTATATTAAAGTAAGGCTGCTTATACACCATAACTTTATTATAGAAACATTTTTATATACCTTACCGATTGAAATTTATGAACTACAAGTTAATTTCACGTAGGTGTGTGTGTCAGTTTTGTATGCATCGTCAATATGTCGATAGTAACTCGGACACGGCGAAATTTAGTGATTTTCCATGAATACTTAATTTTTTTGAAAAATCCCTTTCAGCCACATGCAAGACAAAGAACTAAACTCTTCAATTCACAAATAATTTTGTTTAAATTTTCTTTCCCTTTCCCACAACGAATGAACAAAATTGATCAAAATCAGCCAATTTCGTGCACGGCCCCTTAACGCTGTTTAAAATTTTATATCCGATCTCCTGTGATGAATATTCAGTTTCAACTTAAAATTCTGTTACTCTTGTGTAGACTCGCGTATGTTGATATGATTATATAATGTTGTCAGTCGATTTTTTTTCAATGTTTGATGTAGAGTTTTTTGGTATATTGTTTACCAAAAAACTTAAAAAAAAATCTGATTACAATTTTTTATTGGGAACGTAAAAAAAAAAACCAGAAAATCTCGTGCCGGTTGGAAAATGAAATATTGGGTGCAGAGTTCTCTCGACAATAATTCAACATTTGCAGATACAAATATGAAACAGTGTGAAGTATTTTTTCTGACACTGTTTTAAATTCGAGCTGTATGCGACCACGAGTGTGGAAATAAATTGGAATGTACTACTTCATAAAAGAGGACTGTTATGTCCATAGAACAGTTGTTATGTCTACCCAAAACGTTGCAAGATTTTAACGTAGTAATGAGTGTTAGAAAATGAGGGAATTCCCGCAACCTGCCGCTGATAGATGACAGGCAATTCCCTTGTTCCGTCAGCAGAAGATATCCAAACCGCCCCCTCCACAGATTGTATTGACTGTAATACTCTTTAGACGGGTTGACGTCAAATAGATTACGACAAAAACTGTGCGAAAAAATTTCAAAACTTCGCCCCTTATCAAAAAATGATCAAAGGCGAACTCGAAGTTGTGTTACGTTTAAGCCGCTAAAACTTTTTAAAGACTTTGTTACTTTGCCCCTTGATAATCTATCAAATTTTTTCTTCAAAGTATTTTATAATACGAGTTTGTGAAGTTTTTAAAAAAGGAAATAGGCGCGCAATTGCGACGGTTAAATAAACACGGAACATAATGGAGAACACAATTTGTGTTCATATAACTGTGAATAAAAGGTCTGTGCAATTTTATCACAGTCACATTTAATACTCACTTACTCAGCATATTTCACGTCGCTGCAGCGAACAGCATTATGAGCGGTATCTGTGTAAGACACGGGAGTTGTTATTTGTTTTCAGATCCGTTCACAAAGTCGGTATAGCGGGAAGCTCAAAGGACGGAATGACGGATTTACACATTTAGTGCAACATTGCGGTATCTCGGCAGTTTTGTGGTCGAAAGTTATTGTGAACAAAAAGCGATGTACCCCAAAAAGAAGGGGAACACGGCGTGTGTGTCCCGCGGTAGATTCTGTGAACAAGCAGAGGCGGCGTGTCACGAATGTTTGACAAACAAACAAAACTGCTCGTTATACCAAAACGGAGTATCAAATAAAGTAGAGAGTTGCGAATGAATTGCACGCTAAAATAATTCTGGTATTGGATTCTGTGCTACCCGGTGTTAAATATTCGCTATAAATCAAGCCTGGAATAAGTAATTGAATGACTGTGGTAGGTAATACATTAATAAATCTAGGTCTCTGATTTTAGTAAAGCCACTTTTTCGCATCGGTATGTTATTATTTAATGCAATAAATCAGCTGTGTACCTATTTACAATACTTAATAAGCTTGGATTAAAAGTATAAGGGTAACATCATTTCATCATTCTCCTGCCTTTATATCCCAATTTATTTGGGGTCGGCTCAACATGCCTTTTTACCCGACTACGGCAAAGCAAAAAGGAGGCTTATGATTTTGACCGGTACGTATGTATGTTCATCTGTTTCCTCATAACTTCTAAACGACTTGTCATAATTTGACAAATGAGGTATTGTTGGAAGCGTCGACCTTCCCATGGTCGCATGCTACCATGGCTTATAAGTATGTTAGTACAGCGGCATGCGACCACGGAAAGGTACTTTCTTGTTTCATCCTTTCCACTTTTCCAGTAGTCGGGTTTTAGTTTTTAAACTATTTTTTTTTTCATACTTTTTAGAGCGTCATTTTTCAATAGTCGGGATTTAGTTTTTGAATTTACTTTTCTTTCATACTTCTCTATTGGTCGCCATCTCGGTAATTACCCGCTTTTTAACCATAATTATCATCATTCACACAGTCCATCCATCGTTTCTTTGGTCTTCCCCTATTCTTATAGCCATCGACATTCATACTCAAAACTTTCCTCACGACATTTTCCTCATTCCTCGGTATTCCATACCCGTACCATGACCACCGATTTCCACACAAATTTTCAGTTACCGGTGCCACTTTGAGACAAAATACTTACACAAGTCACAGTACCTACTAATCCACTCAACTTTATTAATTAAAATTCCAAATAATCATACCAGTTGATAATCTACTCGATACTGGCTTACAATACTCGCCAAACACAAATTACAAACGAAAACCTAACAACGGTAGAACCTACTCGATTCGAACCGAATAATCGATTTATAGAATAGTATCGTAATATCCAGGCACTATTCTGGGAACAAATTCAATAAATTTTAAGGAACATGCAGCTTTTCGCTGAAACGCTGTAAGGTACCTACTACAGAACGAATTGTGAAAGCGACGGCGGGGCCGCACGCGATTATTTCTTATCACTCTGTTTATTTAGGTATCTTAACTTTGTGCTTATTACTTCTTTTTGGGTAAAAGGCATTCGAATATTTCATTTGTTTATTTTGTGGCACTGAACAAACAAACAAATACGTTATTACGGGTTCTTGTGGTTATTCAGTATTTGGTAGGAATACAGTAAATACAATAGCCCCAGGTTAGTGGTAACACTTTGACCTTGAGCTGGCCTAGTGTAGTACAGAATTTCAATAGAATTTACTTTATTGGCTCCAAAAGTAATACATATACACGATTAGGTGCAGCGCAGACGACAGACTATCCGTGACGCACTTTTTAGTCTGTGAAAATAGAACCTATGCAATTATATGAAGTAACGCACACGACGCGCAAAAAGTCCGGCGCACAAAAAATCCGTGTAATTCGGGCAGACCGCGCCGCGCCGCTCCGCACAAAAAGTGTGTGAAAATAATTGAACGTTTGCTTCAACGCGCGGTAACGCAGACGGCGCACACTTTAGTCGGCAATCTGCATTTGCTAGGGGTGGACGTAACGCACGCGATCTATTATCATGGCGCGATGTATTATCAAAATAATACTTCGCGATCTCTGCACGATTTCCATAGCGTCTACGTCCCTACAGCTCTGCCGACAGAATGATCGAAGATGTGCGTCGTGTGCGTTGAGTCTGTGAAAAATCCGCGACCGACTTTTTGCGCGCCATGCAGACTTTTTGTGCGCTGCAGACTCGATCGCACAAAAAGTGTGCCGTCTGCGCTGCACCTTATTGTGATACTCAAAAAGGGAGTTGAAACTGTCTCTCCTAAATACAGATTACTAGTAATCTAGCTAGGAGAGCAGCGATTCACCCAACAATTCATTGACACAGACGCCAGCACATCAAGCTACCCGAAACTGTCAAATGTTCCACCCTGTTTGACGGTACTGGTTTCGTTACCAGTGACGTGTGGCCTACCGTACAATAGTTTACTGTTTTTCTAAAAATCAAAATATTCCATTTGTCACAAACCTACATGGGCACTTATGAAACTTCAGAAGCTAAGTGCGCGGTTCCCATTGGTCGCTTTCTATGGAGAAGAGCCGGCAAGAAACTCCACGGTTACTCTTTTGAAAATAATTTTACAATGTTTTCAAATTACAGTATTAATAGGTATGGAAGGACTTCGTAGGGCTGTCAACAAGTATCAGGTAATTAACAAAATAGGTAATAGGCACAAAATCAAAATATCTATTTGTCTACAAGGCAAATGAATTAATCGCAAACCGGCAAGTAGCGGTAACTGTTCGTTTTCCCCCAGAGTATCTATTGTAGCGCCGCCGCTGAGAGCCTCTACAAAGTTACCTCGCTCTCAAAATGTCAATGCTTTATGATCAATTAATTTCAACAAGAAAACGTGTTGTTTCGATAACGTATTGTTTTAAATTAACAGTTGAAGAACAATACTGTTGTTTGTGATTAACGATCTCGCATTATATGTAGTTCGATTTATTCCTTACTTTATTTAATTTAGGGCTAATTTTTCAACCGCCAGATATTTTTTATTCGTGGAATAAAAAACGTTTGACAGTTTTTGTATGAAATAACTGTCAAAATTTCAAAATTATTCCTCGAATAAATTTATCAGATAAGTAATTGAAAAATCAGCCCTTAGTTAATTAGTTTATCATGCATCAAGTTCCTATATAATTACTATCCTAGATTTTCCCCGAGGCTTCGCCCGCGTGTCAAATGTGGCGTGAAAAGGTTGCAGACAGACAGGAAGACAGACAAAGTTATTTTCGCATTTATAATATTAACTAGCAGCGCCCCGCGGTTTCACCCGCGTTAGTGTCGATCCCGTGGGAATATCGGGATAAAAAGTATCCTATGTGTTAAAATTTTCCGTATGCAAAGTACGCACATTGACGTGGAGTTGCGGACATCAGCCCGTATTACCAATTACCTATATTTATTATGGAGAAGAACCGGCAAGAAACTCCATCCCGTGGGAATATCGGGATAAAAGTATCCTATGTGTTATTCCTGATTATAAACTATCTGTGTGCCAAATTTCATCCAAATCTATACAGCCGTTTGTAAAGAATTTTTTAAATCGGTCCAGCAGATTCGGAGCCTATTCGTTACAAACAAACAAAGAAATCTTTCCTCTTTATAATATTAGTGTAGAAGTGTAGATAGTGTAGATAAGCATGAAAGTATGATTTTTTTTCAATGTAGTTGATCCTTTTAATTAGTATCTCATGCAGCAAGATACCCTAGCCTTCCCAGAAATAATATTTTGGGGTCGTCTTTCAATTTAACAAGATGCAACTGAATCTGAGTATAAATATTTTAAGTGGCACTCCAAAGGTACAACTTATTGACACCCAACAGGTTGTCAATAAGTTTAAGAGGAGTAAAGATGATGAAAGATTATATTTCGCTATAATAAGAATGAGCATATATGGTACATATTGAATTAATAATATTGTTACTTATAAACAACCTGAGAATGTCAAGGCTCTTTCCAAGAGCCTATTTAATTAGTTTGCCTGAAAATTATGTAAGATCGGCAGATATAGCAAGTGCCTACCTGAAACTTGCCTTGATGAACCAATGAATTTATAAACTAAGTTTGTTTAGCCTCAATTCAACATTAGCTAGACATTCTACTTCAGCAGAAGTCCATCCTAGGATTTACTTCATTGTAGGATTTAATCGGATGTAGGTCAACACAGCAAAAATTATCAAAATAGATAAATAATCTGTACTTTCTCGCACAAACTCTAAAAATGAATTGACAGAATTGTGTGTCAATTTAATAAAGTTCATATTTCCCTGACAAAAAAATCGGTTACAAATAGTCGATTTTTGTTTCTTCTTTTGTATCGCTTTGATATTAAATGGCGGCAACAGATTTTTAGAAATCGAGAGATATTTAAGTACAATCCTCATGGGTAAAGTTGCTTGTGGAAAGTAAAGACACCACTGTTGATCGTACCGAACGTGTTTTAATTACAGCTTAAGCACAAATGTAGCCCTGCCCTACATACGCCCCTAGGAATCTGTTCAAACGTGTTTCATTTCACTAATTAAAACACACTTTTTTGTTTTACTTCAGTTGATTAATCAAGAGCACTGTAGATGAATACGTCTGTAAATGATCAAACGTGATTCCTGCGATGCCTCTCAACTCAGTCCTTAATGTGACTGAAATTAATTAGTTTGTGCGTCACCATCTCATTACGTCATTAGGTTTGTGCACAACAACCAATTAGCGAGAGTGGTTCAGTGGGAGGAACATGACAGGAGTACAGGTGATGAATAATCGTGATTTTGGAGATTTTGTGTCACCGTCTTCTTAATATTAAGCACTATTAATATTAAAAAGACGGTGAAAAATACCACTAAGTACGTCACTACGTACCTAATTGTATTTTTCTGTGTCTATAGGTTCTTCTCATTGGAATGTTCCCAAACGCACCTAATTTGTTTATAACTCGTTAGTATTATTAGTTTCATATAACAGTGGTTGCGCATGCATTTCTGCATATGCATGCGGGTACTTAATTTAATAGTTGAAAATATGTGAGCACAATGTATAAGAATAAGAATAGTTTTATTGGTCCATTGTTGCAAAATCAATTTCAATAATAATAATATTATATGCTTACGGTAGTTATTTGAACGATGATCCCCAAATAGGCAGAGTCTGTGTCTTGTGGGTCTAACTAGGTATATCTATCACATAATTAATTTACCTGTGCTTGATTTTTAATACTTTTTACGTATAGTAATAGTAATTTTATTCTAAGTGCATTGTCTTCACATTTAATTAATGCATATAAAATATTGTATAACATTTTAAAAGAGCAAAGGTGGAGTTTCTTGTCAATTCTTCTCTATAAGGTTTGTATACCTTTTGAAGAGGCGACTAGAATCAATTGCATTTTTGTAAATGTTGACGTTCAAACGTGCATTTTATGTGCCTATTTGAAATAAATGATTTGACTTAATTAAATGCTATACTTACCGGTCAGTTTCTCCGTCAATAGTAACAGCCAAAGTAACGTCACAAAAGTCAAAGTAACGGTTAAATTTGTTTCTTCACTATTTAACTTGATTCAAGAAACACATTTGTCGTAGTATCAGTAAAAGTCAATACTTTGACTAATTACTTTAGTTGTTGAAGAAGAAACTGGCCGTTAATGTTATGCTTCAAAACTTGTACACACGGCTACACATCAAGCTATACATTTCCAGTTTTAGTTGAACTCGCATTGTATAGGTTTTTCGTACAATCAGAAGTCAGCTTTTACTGGTTATTGTATAGCTTGATGTGTAGCAGTGCGTACAACAATACTCTATTGCTAACTGTGGAGGGTTGTAAATGGCTTGTCGTGAATTACCTCATTATTACGTTTGTATTGTTAGCTGTAAGCCGCCCAAACATTAAAATAAATTAGAATATTTTTGTTTTGATAGGTTTTTATTGCTTTTGTTTTCAATCTAGTACTTTTTGAACAGAATTATATAGAACTCGGAAAATAAACCACAAAAAACAGTTTTCAATATTCGACAATGCATAACAGCAATACCTAGCTCAAATTATTAGAGCAGAAATCAATGTCCTCAATTTTCAAGTTTTCACAAAAAACTTCATTTCATCGCTGAAAATTCTTCCTTACTTTTTCTGTGGCAGCGACGAATTTTGTATGATTGGATAGATGTATAAAAATGTCTTGAAGATTTGTTGAGCATCCCTCATCTTTGGCCAGACCCACAATCTACCTTCTTTCATTCATTTGAATATTTATTGAAGAATTTACATCTAGCTGATACAGGCACCTGTTTGTATAGAAAAATTGGAAATTTTGAGTGCTTCGTTGGTCTAGTTCTAGTGGGCGTAAGCGCGACTAATGAACGTGGAATCCTGGCTTCGATTTTCAAGTTGGAAAAAGTATTTTTGAATTTTTTCATCTGGAATTTACCAGTAGCAGCCCAAACTCTGGATTTGGCAATGACTGTTGATTGGCCCCCTCGTAACATTTAACTTGAACATATCTCGCCTTCTATTATAATTATAGGATTTCAACATTACTGGTGAAATGTTGGGGTAGGTACTATTGGTACACATATTATGCCCAACCCTTCCGGGAATACAGGCGTTTAAGTTTATTTATTTAACCATATTTTATGTATACGCAAATACAAACCCACCCCAGAGACGTAGGGCCGCTTTACAACAGCTGTTACGTCGTTCGTGTGCCACCAGTCCTAACATAAACAGACAAGAAGAAAGGAAGAGAAAAATACATAGGTACAAAGGTGATGCTTATGTTGTGTTGTGTTATGTGTGTGTTAAACATATCTATATAGGGTGACTGGTAATTAGTGACCGATACTTAAACACGTGCTTGTACTCATGATAACAAACAACTTTTACTATGGGACCAAACCTGAAATTGTGAAAAAAAATCTGCTGTTCAGTCATTTGTGTTCGCCTAACTAGTCAAAATGTAGGTACTGAACAGCTGATTTTTTTTCGCGAATTCAGGTTTGGTCGCATAGTAAAAGTTGTTTGTTAACATGAGTATAATCACGTGTTTAGGTATCGGTTACTAATTACCAGTCACCCTATATATATATAAATAAAACAAAGTCGGGTTAGTTACACCATTTATAACTTAAGAACGGCTGGACCGATTTATATGATCTTTGATTTGTTGGATTTTTCCCCGGCCCGAATAGCAGAATAACTATTCAAACATGGGAAAATTCACGAAAAAAAAATGAAGATAATTCATTTTCTCATACATTTTGTTTTTGGTGATATCTCGAGAACAGATTGAAATGTTTTTTTATATATTTTATTTTATTGATTCTAAGACGGTACGAAGTTCGCTGGGTCAGCTAGTTTATTATATTTATTTGTGCTTATATTAATATATATTATATTTATAGTTTTAATAGGTTTTTGCGTCCCTTTATATTTAAAAATAATTATTCCTCAATTTTTCACTTTATCACCACACGTTACACCAATAGCACCTACCTACCACTGTTTGTCTCTGCATCACCCAAAGGTTGACCGGTAGAAAAAGTCTATGGCATTAAGTCCGCCTCTGTCCAGACGCCAGCACATCAAGCTACTACAATCTGTCAAATTTCTTTAATAGATTTTCAACTTTATCTCCGAAACATAAGGTTCAAAGTTGATTGGGATTTTTTTGCAGTTTCGGGTAGCTTTGTGTGCATAAAGTATTAAATAAATAAATTGATGAAATGTGAGAGTACCTAGCATAGCATACACCTCTACATAACCCATTGGGGAATACCGGTACGATGTTAAGTAAATTTAAGCGTTCACCGATCCATGTTGTACCTGCTAATTAAGTTAGGACGTAGACTACACGTGTAATTGATAATAATGACTTTTTGCACGATCAGTGTGCACTCAGCTTTATCCCCTGAGTTATGTTGACAAGGTATTAACGTTACATAATTACTTTGGGAGAGATCACTGGTGGCCCAGTGGAATCGGTCCCGACTTACAACTCGTACAGCGGGGCAATTGCGTAACACATTATCAGTCGGAATCGGTTTCATTTAGACAATTCAACGACATCCATTGCGTTATTTACGTGTTGAGCAGACAAATTTTTCCAACGTATGAAGCAATGGATTAGCAATTTTCTTCAAAATGATTAAGATTCTGATTGATAGTGTGTTACGCAATTTGGGTGCAGGTCGTGAGTCCAAACTCAGGCAGGCGCTTTACTATGTGCATTTAATTTCATCACCACTGCTCTTAAAACGGTGAAGGAAAACATCGTAAGGAAACCGACATATCGTCGACCGTAGGTTCAATTGAGGTAAGGGACATTGAATATCTTGTCCCTTACATCAATTGAACCTACGGTCGACGATATCTAAGAACCAAAAATTCGAAGACATGTGACATCCATCAACCCGCGATGAGCTCGCGTGGTGGATTATGGCCCACTCTAGAGAGGAAGCCTGTGTCCCAGCAATGGGAACATTATATGCTCAATCACTTCAGGATACTATGGGCCAACAAACATGTTTGTAATAAGGTGGCGCTCTGAGGTAAATGTGCGGATATAAACTTTTGAAATCAATCCGAGTTTCGGGGAAGGTAGGGTCGAGCGAACCCGTGACATATCTGGCACCTTTCATGTAAAGTTTGATCAGGGGATGGAATAAGTGTCTCCACCTCTGACCTATTTAACATTTATGTAAATGTAAACAGAACGTGTACCTATTAATTAATGACACCATTAATTTGAAAGGGTTTGGTGTAATAGTACCAGTTAGTACCTAGGTACAGTTACGAACATTTGTTTTGGTGGCTTATGGCTAAGTAATAATCGGATCGATCGATCAGGTTAAGCTACGCTTGCCGCGGTTGGTCTGTGGATGGGTAACCAACTTCATATACTAAAACGTTAAGCCGTTGTTCCCGGCTGTGATTCGTGGATCTTTGGCAGTCGTTACGAGTTGTCAGAAGCCCGAAAGTCTGACAACCAGTCTTTCCAAGGGATATCGCATTACCCAGTAACTAGGTTGTGTAGGTCAGATAGGTAGTCACTCCTGTAAAATTCTGGTATTCAGCTGCATCTGGTTAGACTGGAAGCCGACCCCAACATAGTTGAGAAAAGGCTGGGCAGATGATGATGATTGTATCACCGTGAGCTTTAAAAGAAATAAAGCAAGAGTAACATTTATTTGGACACAGTTCGTGTAACTCAATGTAGGTACAAATAACAAAATAAAAAAGTGAAAATAATGTTTTAACTACAATAGTGTGTGCCTCACGACGGCCAAAAAGTTAATTTCAGGTTTCAGCATTAATACCAGACCTTAGAGCATTAAACCAACCGGAGACGCCATTGTCAGGCGTTCCCCGCTGCCAAAGGTACGAGACCGCCGGTCATATTAGTCATATAAAACTAGTTGCCGCGCGTTCCACGTCATTCAGCAAATCACACTAGCGCGGAACGAACGTAAGAGAAAAATGCCGAATTGCAGTGTTTTTTCGTGTAAAAATAGATCGGAAACATCTAGTAAACAAAAGGATAACCTTACTTTCCATGTATATGTATTATTTTGTCCTAATAATAACATAAAATGCAATAAATTTGCAAAAAACCAAAAAATATTGTCGGTCAATGAATGTTGCCACTAAATTGTACAAGACCTAATTTAGTGTAATTTTTAAAGTTGTAATTTATAAATATTGACAATTATTTCAAACTTCTATTTCGCATTTGTTATTCTTATTACTGTTTACAACTTATTTTGTTACTTTATAAGATTTTTTTACTAAAGCCTTTAAAAAATTGCTATTTATTATCAAATAATTGATTAATGATATCAAACTTATGTTCCACAAATCTCTTACAATTTTCTCATATCGTTATTCTTCATTACTATAAAATATTTACGGGTCAAGTTATCACGAAACTACGCAATTTTTATATTTAAAAACAGGCCACACTGTAGCAAAATGAGGGCTGTGACTGTATAGAAACAAATATCGATATCGACTTTATGACTTTATGTTATTCCAGGGACTGAAAGCGGATACGGTTAAAGGTTAAGATACCTCAAAAATATAACGGTACCGATTCAAAATAGAGGTTGAGCTATACCGGTACCCATATAAATAAAGGTTCGGATAAATTGTTATTTAACCGTTATACGATTTCGGTACCGAAAAACATGCTGACGGCGCGGCGCGGGTGCACGGGGGTGTCTACAACAACTTGCTGCAACTTGACCTTATGTTTGTTGTACTAGTGGTAGGCAGTTAGCGCGTGAAGGACATGGAGTGATTTAACAATCGCTAACGACAGAAACAGACAGAGTGGCGAGGCGGTGTGTCAAAGAAACCCTTATTTAAAAATGTTAAAGTATTTGTACTGATATTATTAAAAAGGTTATGTTACTTCTACTGAAATATACCGGTATGAATTTCGTACCTTAAAATACGGCTACTTTAAAAAATAACGATATCGTTATATTTTGGTTATCGTTATTGAACGGTATGACGTCATACCCAAATTTAAAGGTACCTTTATTTTTGGGTAATTCAGTCCCTGTGTATAAATTAATAAAAAATCAAATATAATAATTATATTATATATATAAATATAATATAATTATTATATTAATATATTAATTTAATATATATTAATTTTAATTAATTTTTCAGATTTCCAAAAGATGCAATGACTCGGGATGTTTGGATTTGGGCTTGAGCAAATCATGTTCCGTGGACTCCTGAACGTACTAGTACAATTTGCTCACAGCATTTTGAAGCTTCATGTTCTAGAATACATTCTAATATTAAGAGACTCCGTGCTGCTACTGAGAAATTCCTAATAAGAAAACCAATAACACTGCCCGACCCGGGTATTGAACTCAGAACGTCGTGTTCAGCATTCATCCTTGCGAACACTAGACCACCGAGGCAGCGATGATATTCTGTGAAAATCTTACGGTGAAAACTCATGTAAAGTGAGCGTGGAGTGAGCTGTCAATAGTGTCAATTCCTAGATAAAACAAACTCACTTCACCTAAGTTTTCATGGTGAGATTTTTACAGAATCGACCGGCAGTTCTTGTACCGTGGCAATGAATCCTTATAGACTAACTTTAAAATCTAAATCCTATGTTACTTATTTAAAAAGAATTGATCTGCATTGAAGATCAATTTGATAAGTAAATATGAAAAAACAATTAAATAAAGAAGAGCCTTTTTTATCACAACTATTGGCTGAACTCATCGACAACAAAATATCGATAGTGTCAAGCACTTTCATCGCTTACACAAAAATGACGTCATGCCGTATCCTGACAGCCCGTCTCTGTGTGAGTTAGTACATGTGTGCGTATAGTTTATGCGAGCTTGGTTCATTGAAGAGTTCCTGTGGCTATCTGTGGTCTCCTTCATCAGTTCCACTTCACCAAATTATACTTTTTGAATGCAAATGCTTGACATGTTGATGAAAATACCAAAATTGCTATATGTATGCCTATAATATTCAATTCAATTCAATTTATTTATTCAAAAACAATTTTCATTGTGTGCGAATATAACTAGCAACTAGATACACATGCAGTTAACTAATAATTAAAGTGCTTACACTAGGACTGATCACAATAAAAAATAATAGAAAAAAAATAATAATAATAATAAAATCAAATAATAACAATGACAACAATAAAAAGAAATAAAATTAAATACTAACAATGTCAACAATATAAAAAAATAAGTTATAAACCCAGTCCACGAAAAGATAAATAAAAATTAAATTGGTAATAACAATGTCTGTAGATGAAGCGAAAATTAGTCAATAATTTTAATTTAGTATTTTACAAATCATTTACAGAGTAGAGGCATTTCTCTAACAGAAATGCCTTGAGCCTTGCTTTGAACGAGTTTGTATATAATGTGCTTTTTAATTCATGCGGCAACCTATTAAATATTTTAACTGCCTGGTACAATGGACTGTGTTTAACAATGTTAAGTGTTGGAATGAGTTTGCTATCTAGATCTTTTCTACGTGTTTTTTCCCTAATCAATCTATCTTCAGGAGTTTCAAAGTAGAAAATGTATTTTTTTAAGGTGGATAATAGTACCAATATGTACAGTCCCGGTACTGTGAGGATGCCAAGTTCTTTAAAATAGGGTTGACAGCTTTCTTGTTGGGCAATATGGACAATGGTTCTAATTGCTCTTTTCTGGAGTATAATCGCTCTTTGAAAATTATAATTGTAGCTGTTACCCCAAAACTGTATGCTGTACCGTAATCTAGATTCTATTAAAGCGTAATAAACCAGTTTTAGAGCTTCTAAACTTACCTCATCCCTAAGAATTCTTAGAGCATAGCACGCCGATGATATGGATGAATCAAGGGCTACTAACTCTTTTTTCCAATTTAATAAATCATCTATATAAACCCCTAAAAATTTTACTTCCCTAACAAGCTCAATTTTAACCTTATTTAGTTCAAGTTTTAACCTTCTTTGAGGAGTTCCCTCAATTCCTCATGGATCCCATCATCAGAACTGGATTTTGACAAAAATGGGACCAATCTGGAAGCATATCCTTTCAAATAAAAAAAAATTGAGATAACAAACATAAAAAATAAAAAAAAATACAACCGAATTGATAACCTCCTCCTTTTTGAAGTCGGTTAAAAAATGTGTTTGAGCAACAACGTCAATAACGCAATTAATGATGCTGATCTGTCAAAATGAACCCCATTGCTACTGATAGTGTGTTATGCAATTACCCCGCTGATACAAGCAGTGCCGAGTAATAGGCCTCCTCCCTTTTGTGCCATAGTACATTTCAGTCTAAAACACAGCTACCTACTAATATTTTTAAAAGGTAAGGTTATATAATAACATTCATCTTATCTGCAGGTATCAAAGCCAAAAGCCGACCTGTAATACCCAAAAAACATTTTTACCTGAAAAAATAGGAACGCCAGTCAGCTCAAAAGTTCAGCCTGTACATACCCAATTTGGCTGATGGGTGTCCGTTGGACCGAGACGTAAGTCCTCAATAAGGGATAGTCGGGTGAAGGGTCCCACTATCGCTGACGAAGCGTAATGTTATGAGTTTGGTCGAATCGTAAGCTACCACTCCGAGAAACAAATTGTGATCAAATGACTGAGAAACACGCTTACTAAAAGTATTAGACATTGAATTCCAGAAGTATTTCATCATTGATGCTTTATTGGTCTAGTTTTCTAACCTAAATAATGTTTTCTGTGGGTTCTGGTGAAGAATCAATGGTTTGCCCTGCACTATGACAATAATATGCTGGTATTATCATTAGGTATTGTTTTGTGTCAGTGGCTTTTTTAAAAATTATTATTATATTTATTTATTAAGTACACCAACAGCTTCTATACATATCTTATATACTATAAGTTACAATAGCCTCGGAATTACACAAGTAAGTCTTGTACTTTTCTAGCAATTTATTTAAATTAATAACGAAAATAAAAAAAAAACTGAAGTCATTCATAACCCCAAAGCTGAGTCCTCAAAATTGTAATAAAAAGGGAGGAAATTGTCTAATAACGCTAAGTACAATTAACGACGGAGGCTTAATTTTTCCGACCTTCTAAAAATGAATATTTCGCACAAATGGAAGAAATGTCAGTCCTTTTATAATTCGGCATCATAAAAGAGTCAAAGTTTGATTTAAATACGGATAAAAATATCACCGAGGGACTTTAAAAGGTTAGATTTAGGAGATAAGACGATCTGAATCTGAATTGATTTTGCGAAAGTTAGGAAAAAGACGCTTTGTTCAAAATGAAAGTGAATCTGATTTTCATTTTGAATAAAGCTATGCTGAGCGTTCGTAAATTGCTGATAAGAAATGGATCTGCTTGGATTTGACTATGGCATTCGTAGAACAGTTGATTAATGTAGTAGGTACTTTTTTGTTAATGTATCAAGTTTGCGTAGATTGAAAAGCGTAAGATTTATAGGTGAGCTTTATAGATGGATATTTATGATGATGTTGACAACATCATCATTATAAAGACAAAAGATGTTAGGATAGCTAATACCAAAGTAAATCACAATTTTACCTTAGGCCAATTACGTCAAAATTTCATGTTAGTATAAAAAATGTCATCCACAATCATCCATTCAGAAATATTCCTTTACAATTTAAGTCAGTATTTAGTTTCAGCGAGCCGTGAACGATGTGAGTCAAAACATTTTCATGAGAACTATATAGAACGCGTCATAGATTTTCCATTAATATTTTGATTCTAAATCTGTGTACCTAAGTATCATTGATTTTTAATAGACCGGAGCTTTATTTATGACTCAGTTATCGTTCAAGAGCGGGCCCTGGACTGCGGGCACTTTTCAAGGCGGCCGGCTATTTTTATATGCGGACACACGTGCCCTGCCAGATGCAACAGAACACATAATATGATATGTATAGCTTTGTATGAAGTATATGGTAATACTAACACTATTATATTTAATAATGTTTTCGTTAATGCGGATTATATTAGGACGTGTTAAATGTATTTGTTTTACAAAATACCAATAATGATACGGTTTCGATATTTGTTTAGGGATACCGCATCTACATATATGCTTGTGCAAAGAGGCGTCAAAATGACTAGGCTGACCCGGCAATTTTCAGGGCAGTCTATTTATTTACTTAGGTACACCAACAGCTTCTATGTATATTTTTTTTAAGTACAGACCAGCACATCAAGCTACTACAATCTGTCAAATTTCTTTAATAGATTTTCAACTTTATTACTGAAGTATAGGGTTCAAAGTTGATTGAAAAAAAATTACCGTTTCGGGTAGCCTGATGTGCTATCGTCTGTAGATCACAATAGACTCGGCCTTACACACTCTCCTAATAGTGTTTTCCGGAATCGCTATTGATCCATTATCTACTTTTGCTCATACCCCTTTACATCCATAATCAAAATGATGGGGTTTATTTATAAATGTTGATTAAAGTTAAGAGACGTTTAAACGTCAAAATGTGTGGCTGAAACTATCGCTAACCATTATTTTAGGCAATGTTTATAAATAAAGGGGATTATGTGCAGTTTTAGTGCTAAAATAAAAAGATTCAGGTACAAATAAAGGTTTGCTTTTTGGGTATGTGTATATTTATCTACCTACGTCATAAAATATTCAAAATCAAATAGACAATGCGGCTTAACTGAACAGTTATTATTTTCTCACACAATAATTATGCAGTATTTGATTTATCAAAGTATTAAATCATAATTTAAATGGCCATGGATATTGCAATAAATTACCTACCTTTGCGTCAGTAATACCTATTTACATTCATAGCTTCGTATCATTGCTACTTAGCAATTAATCTGCCTAGCATTTTCCCAACTAGGTTGGGGTCGGCTTCCAGTCTAACCGGATGCAGCTGAATACCAGTATGTATTTTATATGAAGCGACTGCCTATCTGACTTCCACAACCCAGTTACTGCATTGAAAAAAATAATTTCTTACTACACCACATTAAAGCGATTTCATTATGGCTTACTGACTATAAACAGAAAGAAGAAATGTTTGTAGAACAGTAAAAACAAAACAGTAACGTTTAATGGATTGAACACAGGTACCATTTGCTGAAAAAAAAAATGTTAAAGTTAAAACGTTAAAGTTTACTGTCATGACGGTAACATTTTGCTTGAAGCTTTAACTGTTATTGGATCAGTAAAAAATACTGTTTTGAACGTTAGGCTCTTAAGGAACTGTTTAAAGCAGTTCAGATTAATGTTTTTTCATTAATATTTACTGCTTATTTCTTTCAGTGTGGGTACACGATACCCTTTGTTAAAGGCGGAGTGTCAGAGTTTTTTGGGCTTCCGACTAATCGTGCCGACTGTCAAAGATCTACGAATGACATCCGGCACCGACGGTATATCATGCTTTTCGAGGTACAGAGAGGTCTCAATATGTAATGTTTATTCACCCATCCACCGATTGACCGCGGCAAGCGTAGCCTAATTTTCGATCAACCCATGTAGCTGTTATCATTTAGCCACGAACCCCTCTTTGCTACTAAGTCCTCAGAAATATCTAACTCAACAAATCTATACCAACTAAGGTCTAAATATCTATATGTTCGACATGATAGAGGGAAATCTTATCTAAAACAATTCTATTCAGGCTGCGTACAAAGCAGTCGTGGTATTTATCTAGACGGATAATTTAATAGAAGCTGAATATTGAAGCATGAATTTAACCGAAATATCTGACATCTAGTCTTTGTCGGAGTTTGTTATTAGTTCTGTCTTACTTGAAGGCTTTATGCTAATCATTGTGTAGGTGGGTAGGTAATGAATCGTTTACCAAATTCACTATTAACTTAAATTGTCCGTATATTCAAATCAGAACTGCCATGCTCTGACCGTAAAATGGCGTTAAAGTCAAATTGTTAATTCACCAATGTACCTACAGAGGCTAGCACATCAAGCTACCCGAAATTGTCAAATTTTCCCAATCAACTTTGAACCTTATACTTCAGGGATAAAGTTGAAAATCTATTAAAGAACGTACGTAGTGATGTTATGAGTATGACATAGTGTGTCAATTTGATACACAATTTCTCTCATCGTACATAGGTACCTACTCATCATCATCTGCCTAGCCTTTTCCCAACTATGTTGAGGTCGGCTTCCAGTCTAACCGGATGCAGCTGAATACCAGTATTTTACATGGGGCGACTGCCTATCTGACGTCCACAACCCAGTTACTGGGTAATACGATACCCCTTGGTAAGACTGGTTGTCAGACTTTCGAGCTTCTGACTACCCGTAACGACTATCAAAGATCCACAAATGACAGCCGGGACCAACGGCTTAACGTGATTTCCGAGGCACAAAGGGGTATCGTCACCCATTCACAGACCAACCGCGGCAAGCGTAGCTTAACCTGATCGATCGACCTGTGCGGCTGTTATCATTTAGCCACGGGCCCCTCTAGGTACCTACTATTAAGTATTCATTCCACATTAAACTAAAGTTACTTATAGTACCTACCGTACTATTTAAACTCATCTTCTATCTTCTTCTTCTATTATTATAAAGAGGAAAGATTTGTATGTATGTTTGTAACGAATTGGCTCAAAAAGTACTGGACTGATTTTAAAAATTCTTTCACCATTTGAATGCTACATTATCACTGATTAATATAGGCTTTTTTTTTTCTTTTTTTTTCCCGTGCGAAGCCGGGACGGGCTGCTAGTATAAAATATTTACTACTTAAAGACAGAAGGTTAATAATAGTCAGTGGAAAGTAAAAACGGACAAAAAAAGATTCTAATAGTGTTAGACTAGGATGTTTCTAGTTCCACACCAGAGTGACAAATTCAACTTAAAAATTGCCTCGTATATCCACAGGCAACGAGGCAATATTATGTCCACTATCGGTGTCAGCTACAACTGCCTACATAGTATATGTGATATATGATGTATGTTGATTTTCCGACATCTGGGAGATGGCAACGTGATGACGTCACTCGGAGTGTCGGATGCGCCATACGAATGTACCGTGACCTTAGGAAATACACGAGTGAAAATTCAACGTCCAATATGTTGTTGAGATGGAAATGAGTTTTTATTTATTTTTCGCTAGTTATATTTAGTGTAAGCAGTCTGTAGTGTTCCCACTGCTGGGACACAGGCCTCCTCTCGGTGAGAGGGGGTGGGCCGTAATCAACCACGCGGGCCTAGTGTGGGTTGGTAGAAGTGACAGTTAAGGGCCTATACTACCTCAAATGGCTTAGCATGATCCTCCGGTATGTCGAAAATACTGCAGCATTAATTTTGAAATAAATATATGGTAAAGTTGAGGATTAATGTTAGGTCTTATGTTTGACGAAAACACGATTCCATAAAATTTTCTCGATAGAAAAAAAATCCAAAGTTACCTCCAAACCGAACAGTAAACCACTAGTATTCAAAATATACTTCAAATTAGATCATGAAACTTTGTATACTAAACGAGTTGACTGTAAAGCAGGTCTTATGTTATTTATTTTTTTAAATACCATTATTTTCACCGTAAAAAGCAAATACCTAAACTATTGGCGCTACCTGCCGCCTAGCACCGCACTCTGTCTCGCTCTCACTCAGTCCGCGAGCAGTATCGTTCGAGCGAGATAAAGAGTGAATTTTAGCTGAGGTAGTATGCCGACTGAGTAAGAGCGAATTGCGACAGATTGTGGTGTTTAGGTATTTGCTTTTTATGATGAAAATAATGTTAATTTAAAAAATTAAAAAACATAAGACCTGCTTTATAGTTAGTTCAGTTAGTATGCAAAGTTTCATGATCAAATTTGAATTATTTTTTGAATACCAGCGGTTTATTGTTCAGATTGGAGGTAACTTTGGAATTTTTTCTGTCGAGAAAATTTTATTGATTCGTGTTTTTGTCAAACATAGGACTTAACATTAATCCTCAACTTTACCATATATTTATTTCAAAATTAATGCTGCAGTGTTTTCGACATAACGGAGGATCATGCTAAGCCATTTGAGGTAGTATAGGCTCTTAAGTCCCATATAATAGGGGGCGAGCCTATTGCCATCAAAAGAGGGGAAATCTAGCCTAACCTATCGGGAAAAACAGGTATGTTATGTTTTATGTGTAATTGTTAACTGAGGCGGATTGGTTGGAATTTAACCTAACACCGTAAAACACCGTCCTTAAGTTTTGAGTTGAGCTGCACGATTTCTGACAAATGCTTGCAGTGACTGGTCAAATCCACTAAATCTGTGTGGTTCTTCCCTCAAAAGACCATTTCAGCCATCGATCTACGTGGTCTTTTCATGATCTGACCAAGATTATGTCTGGACTTTAAAAAGAGACTGTGACCTACGAGTTTGTTTCGGGATTTCTTCTCAGAGTAGTCAGATAAGAAACATCATCGACCTCATCTAGTTTTCAAAATATAATTGACATATACGTTTGTGCAAACCTACTTACAGAAAAAAAATCATTTATCAAAAAGTCCACACACCCACTAAAAACACAGAAGAGGCAGTTCCAAAATTACCACGGTTGAAAAAAAGAATTGACGATAAAAGAAGACGCTACTTAGCATTTATCGGCAACCTGAAAAAGGGTAAAGGTAACAACAACAATTACGAAGAACAGTCTTGAAACATTAACTACTTAATAATCTCAACTTTACAGAGATAATACAATCCTATAACATTTATCACTCACTTAAAAGGTAAAGTAAAGCCGAGTCAAAATGTCAAGAAAGCCGAAAGTTCACAATAAATTAGACGTTTATAAAGCTGAGAACCGCAATAAATAGACCCACCTGTTACTGACTCTCAACTGTTCGGACAATGCTTGATAAGTACATTTCTGCTTATAGCCGACATGGGACAGGACAATGAAGCTGTATTATTTTAGTTCATTTTATTCTCTTACACTTACGACCCGCCCTTGTTTCGAAAGGTTTTTTTCGACATGACAAAAACCATCGACTTCGTTCGCGTGGAAGTCGTAATATATACAATGCCTATACTAAAACAGCAGTCACATTTTTAAAAAACTTTCCGTCGCTATTACTTCGTTTTCGCTTAGCGTTCCTTCCGAGTTTTTCTTTTTGCTCGGCTCCTATTGGTTCTAGCGTGATATTAGCCTATAGCCTTCCTCAAGAATTGGGCAAATCTGACTGGTAGTTCCATAGATTAGCGCGTTCAAACATACAAACAAAACTTTTCAGCTTTATCATTCACATAGTAATTCATATAGAAGCAGGATCGTTGTGTTATAAATTAAATTGAGCTTTTAATTATATTTGTTAAAATGTGGAGCTATTGCTCCACATTTTAACAAAAGGTTCAGCTGAAATCTGACTAATTTTCGGTAATTCATTATACCGCCTCTTTACAAGAGCAACGTGACATCTCATAAAAAATCGACGGGTTGCACTCCGGGAGTGCCGGCAGAAGTGAAAACTTAAATATTAATGTTCTGCATTTTTGATATTTTGGAATGGTTAGAGAATAATTTTGTACGAATTGCTTTCGTTATCACTATAAAAGTATTATTATTTATGTGGTAGGATACAATATTTATTCATTGCGCTATCGTACACAAACATGACAATTATCGAACATTCGCGCAAGCGCCTTGCGCCGCCTGTCCTCTCTCCATCCGTCTTACGAATTCTCGATCAGGTCACGTGTCCTGACGCGAGTTTATCACGTTGTTCTTGTAAAGAGAAGTGATAATTTTTGCGCATGGCGAATACCTGACACCTGTGAAATAGGCATCATTATGTTAATTTTATCATTATACTTCGGTAATGAAATCAGCGGGATAATTTCGTAACACACGAACATCAGGAATGGCTATTATTTTGACAGTTCAACAACTTTCATTGCGTTATTTACGGTTTTGAGCAGACAAAATTTCGAATGGATGGATTAGCAATATCCTTCAAAATTATTGATAGTGTGTAATAATTAATTAGGGTACATATTGAGAACAGACGTTAAATAATAATAAAATAAACAGTACAATCAAGAGAGTTTCATAACTTGACAGGAAAGACAAATGACTTTAAAAATATATCTGTTAACATTCTAATTTGGAAACAACAGACAACTTATTTCATTAATTTTAAACTTGTGTAAAGTTTTCCAGCCAAACTGACTGGTATTTTAAATCTCCTCACGATGAAAGTTCATCGCTTTATCTTTTCGACAGTCGCGCATAGCATAGTTTGGTAACTTTTTATAAAAATAAAACAATATTTGCGTTGTTATTGTGTATGAGTATCGCAAACTTCATCAAGTGAAAGAAAGAAAGAAAAAGTATTTATTGCGACACGTACAGGAAGATCACAAACTAGGCTACAGTCAAAAATAAAAAACCAATATTTTTTTTTAATTAACAAAAAGACTACTTCCATATACGCCACTGTTGATGCTGACGTGACTCATAAGATCAGTGGCGCATGGTTGAAATGGCGATCACTTACTGGAGTACTGTGTGATCCACGTATTCCCATTAAAACAAAGGGTAATCTATAAAACAGCAGTTCGTCCGGAGTTATTGTATGGATCCGAATGTTGGACAATAAAGAAGACACGTGAACAAAAGGTCCATATCAATGAAATGAAGATGCTTAGATGGGCGGGAGGTCAGAGGTGTGACCAGACTGAACAAAGTCCGTAATGAATACATATACGAGGCAGCTTTAAAGTCGCACCAATCACTGACAAAATTACCGAAAACCGCCTCAGATGGTATGGCCACATTAAAAGACGCAATGAAGATCATGTGCTACAAATTGCACTAAATCTAGCAGATCAAAAGAGAGGCAGAGGCCGCCAGCTATTGACCTGCTGGTCATATATAAAAAGAGACCTCAAAAAAACCCAATGGCCTGAAGCAACAACCCAAGACAGAAGTTTATAACCAGGATTAACACATAGGATACTTTTTATCCAATATCCCTACGGGGTCGAAACTAACGCTAGTGAAATCGCGGGGCGCTGCTAGTATTTTATATATTTCATTTGGTCAAAATATAATTCCATAGTGCACGTCGAGTCGTCGAGTTAGCTTCACGGGTAAAAAGTCAAGGAAATTATGTTTTAAGTAAATTGATTACCTTCTTAAATTGTCCATTTATTCAAATAACAACTGTAACTCCTGACAGCTGTTGTATGAAATGGCTATAATACAAGGAATTTAAAATTGCACGGTATCAATTTGCTTCGAATAAAAATCCCCGACTGCACATAGATAGAAAAAAAACGTGCTGCACCGACTGCTATTGACATTCACACATCACTTTTATCGCTATCCGTCAAGAAAAGCGGAACGGCCAACCTCGATCCGTATCCGGCCACATTCCGGCACGATAGCCAAAAGTCTATGCATTGAACGGAGTGCATTTCGTAAATCGGCTACGGCTATCGTTGCATTATTCATTCCCTTATCAATCTCTTTAGATTAGCTACCGATCACGTGTTGCGCTCAACGTGACATTTGTATTTGCATTCAAAGACTTTATATTCTGAATACATTTTGTATGTACATTTCATTTGCTTCAAGATTTGTTTGCTAGCGCCTAGTAGCCTTAAGGCGAAAGCGTAGCCGCAAAGTTCAATTTTTTTACGTTTTTTGCACTTTGCAGGCAGGAGGCCAATTCGCGTAATTAAAAACGTTTAAAATCTAGTCACAATCTCATCTCTTATAATGTAGGGAAATTAGAGGTAATAATGATAGTTTGAGTTAGAGATTAGACTGTGAACGTTCTTATAAATTACGTGAATTGTCCCTCAGGTTGTATGTTGATCTAAATATGATTCGCAACCTACACATATTTATTTATAGAATTATAATCATAACAATCATGAATACTCTCACCGTTACCACATCGTTTACCTTAGCGCATCCCCCCTAATGTTTACAGTATAAGATAGATTTAAATGCTGTTTATTTTATTGTTTCTACATACATGTGTTTTACAGGACATTCGTTTTTTTATGCCTATTAAAATTAAACTAAACTAAAAATAGACAGGTAGGTATCCATAGTAACTGGCTATATTATTAACGAAGCGTTGGTGCCTAAGTAGGTACCTAAATGATTCTTATCATAAAACGGCATTAATTGAGTCAAATTAAGTTCAAAGCAATCGACTATCTATCGGAGATCTTTTAGAACCCTATTAAAATAGCCATTTTAAGTGCTGAATGGAAATAAATTCCATTACACGAAGTTATGCTATAATAAATATAATTCTACCATATTTACCGTATAAAATTGATAGTAGCTTTAATATCGTGTCTATGTAAAGATAAAATTATGATCAAAAGGGCTAAGCCTTTTGATGTTCCCGAGAGTTTTCTCTGATCCCTTGTGGCATAATTTTGCGTAATACTCATTAATTGCAATAGGGTTTTATGCGTGATCAACTCGTCAATTACGTGTTTTGGTCTATATAAATTAGATTTTGCGGTCTTTATGGGGATTTTGCAAACATCCCGGTAAACTGTGATTATTTACTGGGATATATAAACGAAATACATTTGTATTCCTTGAAATGTTTCATAACTTATTGTTGAAACTAGTTGTTGCTAGCGGCGACCTTGAATGAAAAGTGGCCTACGTCCTTACCCAAGCTATGATCTATCTGAGTGCATAATGTCATTAAAATTCATATGTTGTTTTAGCGTGAAAGCGTAACAAAATACTCACTTTCGCATTTATACTTACACTTATTTTTTAATTTATTTTGTTTTGGTCTTGTACAGAAATTTTAATTTTTTTTCTGGTGTTTTTAAATGTTTCTATGATTGTATTAAGTTTAGTTTGTGAGAGTCCCAATAAATACTATATATTTATATTTCCTTTTTTCAAAAAGTTTTCTCACAAAAATAAATCAACAAGTAAACGGATCTAATGTATTATCCAGTTGGCGTTTAATGTTTTCGAGCTAAGACAGTGTATTTACAAAGGATGTCTTCAGGACAGTAAAAGTAAGTAATAAGTAAAGTAATTAAGTAGTAAAGTAAGTAAGTAGTGTTCTCTACTGCATAATAACTTACAACGTTTAACTACAAACTTTTCTTTGTCCTTACGACATGACACGACACGAACACATTTGTCTGTGTCATAACAAAACAGACAACATGGTTACAAAAAAAACAGCGGTAGCTTAGCGGCTCTTCTAGCAGGTACGAGTATTTATTTATAGTTCTGCGGTATCGGCCTTTGCCCAGGAAAGCTACTTCCATCTGTACTGTGAAGCAACAAAGCACAGTCCCAAGAGGAACTGTTATTCTGTTGTCAGAACCGAGACGCACTAACTCGACTGAGCAAGTTTACCCTTAAACTTCGTATTTACAAAGTCTAAACTTTTTAATGGCTATATAAGTTGTTAGGTAAAGTCATTCAGGTCATGACTTTGGCGTCTGTCAAAGTTCCAGATACGGTCGTCTTTTGTTATTATTTCACACGCTTCAAGATTATGCTGCGACATTTTAGGCCTCCAGTCTTTGTAAAATATATCTATACTTAATATTATGATGAGGTAAAAAAATTATATCACTAATTGGTGGTTACAGCATTACTGAGTTTATCCTACTATTCTACTACTTCCTACTAATATTATAAATACGAAAGTTTGTGAGGATGGATGTTTGTTACTCTTTCACGCAAAAACTACTGAACGGATTTGGATGAAGTTTGGCACACATATAGTTTATAACCAGGATTAACACATAGGATACTTTTCATCCCGATATTCCCACGGGATCGAAACTTACGCGTGTGAAACCGCGGGGCGCAGCTAGTAGTATTATAAACGCGAAAGTTTGTGAGGATGGATGTTTGTTACTCTTTCACGCAAAAACTACCGAACAGATTTTGATGAAACTTTACAGTAATATAGCTTATATATCTGAATAACACACAGGATATATTTTATCCCGATATTCCCACTGGATCGACGCTTGTGCGAGTAAAACCGCGGGGTGTTGTTAGTATTTTATGTTAAAACATGCGCACGAAATCTCGGGCAGAAGCTATAGGTAATGTATTGAGACCTCAGTGTATTTAGGTAAACGGAAATTAATAATGTATCTGTTCTCATTCTTAGAAAATATATTGAAGTTGTCTTTTGTTTCCTATTATCTCAGCGGTATTGTCCGAACAAAAAATAGAAAATCTATTATTAAAAGAAACCCTATTTTTTATAGAAATAGAGCCGCAGCAACGTGATTTATGTTCAGAGCAACGCGAAATAGTTTTTCTATTTATAGTTTTCCCTTTCAAAGAAATGGTATTTTAGGATTTGTCACGTTCTCACTATTTTCCGACGCATTTTCGGATATTACCAATATGCAGTCTCACTAAGTATGAAATTTAAGGAGGACGAAGTACTGGCGAATACAAAAGTTGTGGTGTAGGTTTTCAAAGTACAGTTGAGCGCTTACTTATGCATGAGAATTGAGATGCAAAGAGAAAAAGAGGTAAGTCTAGAGTCTAGACTATATTCCGCGTTTGTGTTACATTTAATAAAGAAATTGCGAACTTTAAATAAATTCGTACGCAAAACGCTGCGACTCCCCTTGACAAGATCTGACCCAATTGTAAGAGATTTTATTTGCAAAGCTGCCGGATTTAGAGACGATATTGCCACTTGGCCTAATTCAGCAAACACTTTATTTACATTTGGAAAAATTATCTTTTACAAATAGGAAATAATGGAAGCTAGGCTATTTCCTGTTTGGTAACTTTCCCGTTTCGTAAGCAACAAAAAATACTTACTTAAACAAAAGTGTAATTTCGTATTTAAAAAAAATTATACGTTTATAATCTCGTTCCGTTAATAATAACAAATAATTTAATGTACGTTTTTGTACGGTACAGTCAGTTCTACAATACAATGGCCCCGATTCTGTTGTTCACAAACTAAACTAAATTAAGTTCAGTGCATCTTTTTCTTCCTATTTCATTAAGAAAAGGACAGAAGATAAATATTAGTTTAGTCCTGTCAAATTAGTTAGCGCCTGACGTAAATTGACGTATTATTAATAGCCAATTTTTTAATCTCGTCTAACTTGTCTATGGATCATCTAATTTGACAGGACTAAACTAATATTTTATCTTCTGTCCTTTTCATAATGAAATAGAAAGAAGAAGATGCACTGAACTTAAATTTAATTTAGTTTGCAAACAACAGAATCGGGGCCAATATCTCTCTTACTAATAAACGTTGTATAACGTCTATATAGTTACACAACGCTTTGTCTTCTTTTTTCGAAAATCAAGTTACTGACGACTGAAAGAGAGAAATCAGTGTGTAACTATTCATCTGATATAATAGGTACGTTTATTATGTGTGCGCCCACCGTGTACTATGTGGCAGGTAAGTTAATAAAATGTTGCGTAATTTATTAGTGTTCTGTATTGTACGCGATGAGTACGAATAATGTTACTCTATAATTACACTATCGATAAGAAAGTTCAGTAAATATTCAAGGAATGGGGTCGAGCCTTCAACTAGCATTAAAAAATAACTTTATCTCCTAGCAATAGGGTTTAAATTCCCAGCAAAATAAACTTAGTTAAGTAATAGTTAAAACCGAACAGTAGGTGATAATATAATCTTGAAGTTAACTTCTGTATAAATATGTGTAGTTCTAAGAATTTGAAGTTAAGCTAGGACGGAAACCATGGCTTTTGCACTGACATAAACTGATATATATATATATGAAATTCTACAATTTTGCAGGAACCGAGGTAGGTTTTGATTTGATCCGATTTCGCTACTCGTCGGTGGACATTACAAAGGTGGTCAAACTGAAACAGTTTGTGGACACATGCCTCTTCTTTGTTTGAGGGAGTGGGCTGTAATCCACCATGCACGCCCAGTGCGAATTGGTAAATGTAACATTACCAGCATAAGAACCTTTAAATTAAATTTGACGAACGGAAGACGATTATTTCATTATGTCTGGAGTTCTCTGCGATGAGTGTGTGATTTTTGTCTAATTTTATCTTTAGCTAATGTAATTGGCAGATCGCCGTTTTACGTTAAAGAAAAAAAAATAAGTAGGTACGTACGGGGTTCATGCTCTTTTTATACTTTTTGTTAATTAACTACCTAAGTATTGATATTACTTAAGTACCTACTACTACATCTGCAATTTTCCATTAATCCATTAACAAACGAGTACATAACTAACTAATATCTGTATATGTGTATGTATCCAAAAGCTAGGTATAATAGTTGACCTAGGTCAAAATTTGCACAAACCTTGTGTATCTTTTGATGTCTATTAATTTTAAATGCTCACACTCAAAGTTGAAGGTAAAACTTGAATAATTGTATAATGCAAAGACAACTTTTTTTATTGCTTAATGGGCTCGCTCTTGACCTCGATTGGTGATTGATGAGGTCTATGATGGAACCAGCGTGCTCAGAAGATGCTTAAGGCACTGGAATTCCCACACAGCAGGCTGCTTGACGCCGGACTCTGGTGGGAGGGTGGGCGCAACCAGGCGGGCGTTAGCCCTACCACCGCAAGGGAAGAATTGGCCAGTCAAATAAGGTGTTGGGTGTAACTGTCCAGGATGCGCCGAACGCACGGTTCAGTTGAGTAACTGGCGGAATAAACTGCGCTACACAAGGAGGCTTATTCATGCATCCCAAATATAACAGCAGTGCTATTCTGTAAAAACGTTAAAATTAACGTTTCTGCTAACGTTCTTAAATTTTCGAGAATTGCCCCTTGCACGATATCCCTGCCACAGTGCACCGTAATTGCGTAACACACTATTATTCGCAGTCTGAATCATTTTGAGGGATATTGCAAATCCATTGCTTTATACGTTCGAAAAATTTGTCTTCTCAACAACGTGAATAACGCAATGAATGTTGTTGATCTGTCAAAATGAAAACCATTCCTACTGTTAGTGTGTTACGCAATTACCCCGATGTATAACTTAGAAATAATTCACAAAAGTGAAATGCAAATATTACAGAAAGCCACTCAAACTTTGCCTGCTGAAATGTGTCTATATAAAAAATAAAAAGGAAAGTCTTGCCTCAATCTCTATACAAAATATCGTAAAAAGTGAGCCTTTCACTGAAGAAGTACTGTCATAAATATATTTTTTGACCCAGAACCCGTGATAGATGTCTCTGTTTATACTGTAAGAGGATACAGACGTACGTAATCTTGATGTAGAAAAGAAATTCAAAAAGTTAATTTTGATTTTTTCCTTTGCGTATGAGACAATAGGCTAGTTTCCGTCATCAATAAATTGTAAATCTATTTAGTCCGTCCGTCCGTCCGTCCGTCCGGCGTCCGTATTGGAAAATAATGGACACGTATTTTTTGTTTTTGTAAATCAATGAATATTGAATATTGACAAAAAAACTCGGGAGTTCTCATGACGTTAGAACGCACTAAAAATTATACCAAGGTGTGACGTATTGAGAATTTTAAAAGCGTTCTATCTTCGTCAATTTTGGTTTACGTAACAAAAGAAAAAATACGGGTTAAATATTTTTTGATAATCTAACTGACGGACTAATTAGATTTTTCAGTTGACAAGCCTATTGTGTATGAGAGGATGAATGAACAAGAGGTATAATTGCAAGGCGGATGTAACTGGAAACGCCCTAGAAGGACATAATAATTATAGTGACCTTATTGCTAATGTTCTCCAGAAAAGTCAGATGCGTATTACTTGCAACCGGCGTCCGTGTATTAACGGATGCATTGCCTTTAGATACTGGGCATAATCATTTCTAAGCGCGTTGCAGCAACTTCAATTTATTCAGTAAAGGATAACACACAATATTCAGATTTTCAATTTGGTAAAATCGAGTATAAAACGACGATGTATGAAGATGAACGTAAACGAGGCAAATGGAGTATGTAAGGATCGCGGCAGGTGACGTTCTGTAGTTTCAGCCAACCCGCATGGGAACTAGCGTGAGTTTATGTATGTATGTATGTAATGAAGTATCGTAAAGTGCAAAGGTTATGAAAACAAGTTTTCTTCGATTAACGCGATCGGAGATTAAGAAATAAAAAAAAAAACTGTCAGCTCTGTAATTATAGGAACGACGCTAAATTTAGCCACACGTTTAGTTTAACATAATCTTATGGTAGATTCAAATAAAAAAATCTCGGTAGGCACTCTCAGAGTGTTCGAAAATAAATAGCTAGGCAAACTAAAATTAATCATATTTAATGTTGATAACTACTTAATAAAAATCTTACCAGTCTTACCAAGGGGTATCGTATTACCCAGTCACTGGGTTGTGGAGATCAGATAGGCAGTCGCTCTATGTTTAATACTGGTAGACTGGAAGCCGACCCCAACATAATTGGGAAAAGGTTAAGCAGATGATGAACTAATAAAAATCTTAACAATATATTGTATAGTGCGATTAACATCACGGCAACCCTCATAAGTTTATGAGAATATAACCTAATTAGCTTTAGCCCGCGACTTCGTCTGCGACCCAGGATGAAAAGTAGCCTATATCTTTATTCCATGGCCATAGTCTACCTATGTGCCAAATTTCATCCAAATCCGTTCAGCCGTTTTAGCGTGAAAGCGTAACAAACAAACAAACTCCCTTCCGAATTTAACAGGTGGACCTCTGCCCAACCTTTCGGGGAACACATATAGGCGTGATGTTATGGAATGTTAAATAAAGTTCATTGAGTTTAAATAATATTTGTTTTGGAAAGCAATGTCTGCTACTTTGTCAAGAAAAAAGGTTATATTTCACTTTAATCATCGGTCAAAGAGGAAAAGGATTTAAGCTCATTAAAATTCTGATGGATCCGAGATAGAATGTTAACTCCGTTAACATCCACACCATTTACTTTGAGTTAATACCCGTAATTATAAAAGGCTTTGAAGGTCAATAGATCCTTATTTTGAAAGGCGATTATGTCAGAAAACGGGGTTTTTATCTGAATAATTAGTTTGTCATCCTTCCGTGTGGAATCAGCACTCTAAAAGTGATCAATCATAATCTGAATCATTTTGAAGGATGTTGCTAATCCATTGCTTCAAATGTTACAAAATATTGTCTGCTCAACAACGTAAAGAACGCAATGAATATTGTTGAACTGTCAAACCGAAAGCCGTTCCTACTATTAGGCCCGTATTACAGAACGTCACTCAATACTCAAGCATTACTTAAAACTAGATTCAAGCCATTTGATTGGTTGAAACTAGTTTTAAGTAATGCTTGAGTATTGAGTGATGTTCTGTAATACGGGACTTAGTGTGTTCGGCAATTACCCCGCTGAAACATCGTTTTTTATATATATTACATTTTAAGTAAAATGAGACCATAAATTCAGTCTCAGGACGAAAAACTAACATTTGTAAACTGGATTTTTTTCTTTTCAGTCTATCATTTTCTCTCTTCTTTAGCTTTATAAAACCACAGCTAAATATTGCTTAAATATCTAATTAAGTAATCAATTACATACATACACGAGAATACAAATAAAATGAGATTGTAATTAGGTAGGTAGGTATATTTTATATATCAAACATAATCAAAATAATGTCACGATTATTACCAATATCAACTACTAACTTATATTACATTTGAAACCCGGCCTTATATCATGCAGATAAAAAATAAATAAAAAACACAACACAAACGGCATTGAATGACATACATATTAATTTGTTTATATACTGACAATAAATTGTCCCCTGCATATTCTTGCAGCTATTGTACAACGCGTTTATCTTATTAGCATCTGAACGATTACTTGGGTAGGCTGAGAAGGCATAAGATATCCATTTGTGGGTACATATGAGTCACTCTGTAACTTGGTGACTTAATACTCGGACGTACAAGGCCGTCTTACGGTCTTAGATTGTGCACGATTGTAAACTAAAATCAACTGTTTTTGTTAGTGACTAGTTTTTGTTGTTAGGAACATTCACGCATCTGTCCTGAGTTGAGCATGAAATTAATTTATAGTCGAAATTAATGATGCGTTACACCTTATGGGGAGATTTAGTTGCTTTAGTTTACATGTATGTACTTATTGCTTTATAAAATGTTTTAACGAAAAATATGTACGTTTTATGACTTTAAAATCTTATACAGATAAGAGATTTTTATAGGTATTCTCGAATTTTATGGCTCTTCTAACTCGAGATGAAAGAGTTAATGATTTTTTACGGCTTTATAAATATTTAATTCAATGTTATCTAGAGTGTATGTTGTTTTTTTTTCTGCTGTTTTTTGGATCAATATTGTTTAGTTGTAGGTGGAGTAGATTAGTTATCTTTTGATGTAATAGGTATGTGTAGGTAGGCGTATAAATTAAAATAATTATAATTTTTATAATTCTTATCCATTTTCCACTTACCTAACAATCAAGGAAAATCTCTAGCAATATTTTGTTGTTTGTTATCAACAAGTTCTCAGTTATTTCAAAATACGAAAATAAAACTTCACTGAACCACTTTTCACACAAACTCCCAGATATCAGTGCAAACTGTTCAACTAAAACACATTAAACAACATTCGCCATACACAACATTAATTCGAAATCGGCGCGAAAAACATCGCATTGGAGCGTCGTGGCACGCACAGCACGTATCAACAGCCGTAGCGTTGCCGCCGTACTGGCTTACGTACTCACGACTCTACGTAGTTCCACTTCTGCATCTACTACGAAAGGTCTCAAGAGCCGCCGTAATCACTTTTCAGAGATAATCGCACCAGACTGCGTGCATTGCTGGCTAAAACCCGTTTCTTAACAAGACGACAACTGAGGAGCGGCAATGATATTAGTCTCGAGGAAATTCTTAGTGTGGTATACGTTGTGGCCTTTCAGCAGTAGGAAAATGCGGGCTCCGTACGGAAGTTCCTCGGTCTGGTCATTTGGTTCACTAATTCGAGGTAATTCTGAAAGGCTAAGCTAGCTGCTTCGAAACTATAAAGGGGCCGTAACAGCTCCCAGGCTTCAGGGTCCCTTCAGCAATTGGTGGGAGGAGTTATGTAAAACAAGTCGGGTTAAATTAACAACTTTGGCTGAGGGAGATTAAGTGGGTGCTTTGGGCCGATCCTACTGTGTGTACTGTTTTTCGTCTGACTGATAATTCAACCGCATAAGTTATAAAGCCGGAAGATAGCTTTTTTTTTTGTTGCCTCAGTTCCGTAGTTGTGACAATATTTGTTTTGTATGAAAATACCGTTGTTTGAAACTTATAAAAATGGGATGCGACACAACATTATTCATGAAATGATTTGATTAAATAACAATTTGTCTTTTCCTGCTAATAGTATAATTATATTGGTTTTGCAAAAAAGTTGCACATGTGGGTGAAGACTTTAATTATTGATTTTATACACGTTGACCAAGTTTGAGCTGAAATCAAAGCTAACTAATCGGTTGCAGAATTTATCTTACAACGATACAGATTTTATTTTAACGATCACCTCATGAATACCTTTCTCATTACTGATACATGTAATTACTGAGTCACTTTAACCTGATTGCATTTACGTTGTAATAATTTATGAGAAACTTTGGCTCCTGAGATACAAGACACCATAAAAATTGCAGATATAAATGTAGACAAGTATCTTTTTACTTAATTTAGCAGCCAGCTGTTCAACTTGCTTGCCGGGGCAGCGGGATAGCCTGCCGGGGCAGCGGGATAGCCTGCCGGGGCAGCGGGATAGCCTGCCGGGGCAGCAGGATTGTAGCCTGCCGGGGCAGCGGGATTGTCCGAAAGGGTTACCGCTACCCCGGAACATAAATGGCTAAGGAAGGAATACGGGTGGGTTTTAGTCAGTCTGACACTTCCTTCTGCTCCACCCAGAGCGGGATGGGTCATTTGATGATTTCCTATCCTCAAAAAAAAAAAAGCTGTTCAAACTGCTTTTGACCACCATTTGTACAATCATGTTTAGGATGTGACTAAGTTTGAGTAGGTATGTATTTCTCTTTGTACAATAATGTTATTATTGTTATATTTTTCAGACCTCCCTTGTAGATATATATGATCACATTTACATAGCATCTAAAGTACTTATTTATGTAGGTATATCAAATAAAGTATATATATTACCCACACACTTGTATTATAATTTCTCCCGCCGGAGCAAACCCCCAAGATCTGAACAAGCTGAATTCTAAGCCGCACAAACGCATAGCTCAACTCCAAATCCCAAACTTAATAGTTTAGAGGAGTGAACTCAATAGTTGAACCCGTTCTTAGCAGAACCAAGGGCTTTCTTGAGGGGTTAATAAGAATATTAATAACGACCACTTATGGCCACGAATCTTTTAAAATATCAAGTGAAGTACGCTGGTGGTTCTCAAGAGAAGCCATAAAGTTTAAAAATAACAAACGTGTACGAGTACTGAAGGGTTGGGTCGTTCCCATGTGGACACTTCAGATGGCTGTAGCAAGTTTTGAAAAGATAAATTAACTTTGTTTCTTTTGAACTGAGTTTAAAAAGGCTGTTGTTTATAGCTGGAAATATGAAGAAAACAATATATGAAATATCTCGATATATAAATGCGAGGCAGCGTAAAAGTATGCGTAAGCCTATAGTTTGCCCACTGCTGGGACACAGGCCTCCTCTCTATTAGTGGGAGTGAGCCGTAATCCATCACGCAGGCCCAGCGCGGGTTGGTGGATGTCACATACCTTCGAATTTATGGTTCCAAGACATTCGGATGATGTTTTTTTCTTTCACCGTTTTTAGACCAGTAGTGATGAAATAATTTACACAAAGTAAAGCGCTTGCCTGGGTTCGAATCTACGACCTACAACTCGTAAGTCGCAGCCGTTACCACTGAGCCACCATTGCTCCCCATGCAGGTCTTTCAAAAAAGACAATAAGGCTCAAGAAAAACTAATAAGTATTATGTAAATAAGTAGGTATCTGTTGTATAATAATAGTGCTTATAGTAAGACGAATATCTATCTATATGAGAATACATAGTTTAAACCAATGGTAAGGCCAATTCTTGTAATTTAAAACGTTCAAAATCTAGTCGCAGTCAAACAAGCGACAAACAAGTGTCAAAAATTTGTCAAAATGTAGGGAAATTAGACGTATTTTTGACAGATTGAGACAGAGCAGACTGTGAACGTTCTTAAAATTACGAGAATTGCCCCAGGTATCTATTACACTGGAAATCCTAGTTTTCCATAGGTACTTGTAAATTACACATTCATTCATGTATTATTAGCATAAGCATAATAATGTTCCGACGGTTGGGATAAAGGCCCTCTTCTCTGTGAGAGGGAGTGGGCTGTGATATACCACGCGGGCCCAGTGCGGGTTGGATTCATTATTAACAATAATTATTACAAGAAAATATGAGTTATATCAGTTAAGTCGCTAACTGCTTAACTTTTGACCTTTGCAATAAAATAAAATAATATAAATCATCCCGTTGTTGTCCCGAAAACAACAAAACAAGAATCAAAAGATAAAAATGTTCTGATTTGCTTTACGTGTTTATTTTAAAACTTTTCCCTGATGGATTTCTCGTGTATTGGTATTCCAATACACAGGAAATCCTAGTTACGCATTCATTCTTTATTAATAATAGTTACTATACTAGGTACACACGGCTACATATCAAGCTATACATTCCCAGTTTTAGCTGACCTTGCATTGTATAGGTTTTTCGTACAATCAGAAGTCAGCTTATACTGGTAATTTATACCTTGATGTGTAGCCGTGCGTACAAGGAAGAACATGACTAATCTCAAAACCATTTAGCCTTTGACCTTTGTAATACTTAAATAAAATAATAAATCATCGCTCTGCTGTCCCCAAAAAAAAGAACATTAAAAGATAAAAAAAATCCAGATCTCCTTTTCAAAAGTTTTTGAATTATTGACGCTTCCTCCTTCCACTTTACAGAATTTCCGGTTTTTCGTATACCTACTATACTTTTTTGCCTGAATTAGGGACTGACTTAAGCCCCCTGAAAAAGTACGGATTTGGTTCGTATCTTATTAAGTATTCTAATGTTATTATGCTAGCTTTGCATTTTAAGTACAGTGGGTATGCAAAACAGATGTACAGAAGCCTGGAAATTCACCAAAATTATTTGTTTTTATTTTTGATCATACAGTCAGGGCATGTTGAGATGTGGTGTCAATTGTGTCATCATTGTGTCTAAGAAAAATTTTATAATTTTCATTGCTTAGAAAATTGACACCACACGTCAACTTGCCGTGTAAAAGCCATTTCATACAACCGTTTTTGAATGACAATTGTGATTTTAAATATATGGCCAATTTAAGCTGGTAATTACTTTATTTAACATTAATTTCCCTGACTTTGCTTACCACATAAGTAGCTTTTCAAACACAGGCTAACAATTTTAAAGATTTTGTACTATTTGTGTACCTATTGTTTAAAAAATAAACAAAACCGGCCAAATGCGTTTCGGGACACGCACATTGAAGGGTTCCGTACTTGAATAAATTTATCACAAGAACAAACTTAACATTGTAGAAGAAAACAAACCCGGAATATTTTTGAAAGAACTATTCAACGATACCTTATGCCATAGATAGATAAGATAGGGATAGGGATAGACTAGAAAAAAAAACATCCACACTTTAAGAGTAAAGGAGGTAAGTAGAGTACCCTAAAAAAATTTTTTTCAAGATCTTATTTTACCACTTTGTCGGCGTAATTAATATGTATATCCATGCCGAATTATAGCTTTCTAGTACTAAGAGTCTTTGAGCTAAGCTGCGGACGGGTGGACGGACAGACGGTCATAGCGAAACTATAAGGGTTCCTTGTTGACTGCGAAACCCTAAAAACGTTCAAAATCTAGTCGCAATCTCATTTCAGCGACAATCAATGACAAAAACTTGTCATAAATTAAGGGAAATTAGACGTATTTTTGACAAATTGAGGTTTTTAAAATTACGAGAATTGCCTCTCTGATTCTTGTAATTCATGCAATTTTAAGAACGTTCACAGTCTGATCTCAGTCGCAATCTGTCAAAAATACCACTAAATTTCCTACATTTTGGACATTGCTTGTCACTGAGATGAGATTGCGACTAGATTTTGGACGTTTTTGATTATGGAAATTGGTCTTCTGTTTTTGTTCACTATTTAGTCGTCATTGTATTGTGTAAATGTGTACCTTTAACTTTTTTTAGGGATTAAAATTGATGGTGGTGGTGGTGGAGGGTGATGTGCCTGGGTTACTTATCTCTTTTGTACAAAATCTTATTTATAAACCTGACCTTAATTTTTTTTTCCTGGTTTCGTCTACAAAGGTTTTATCAAATCGAAAGGATCTTTATGCTATGGGCATTGAAATATCTGACGTTTTTCTTCTCATTCATAATAAGGTTAGGGATATTGAAATGAAAACCGATTTTCATCTTCTTTCATAATTTTCGGCAAATTACTATTGTGATGAAAATGTTAGGGAAGCGGGTGATGTTTTGCTTGGTTTCAGGGATTATAACCTCTAACTACCCTTATTAAGTTGGGGATGACATGTTTTCATAAATATGTAGATACTTATTTTTAGAAAGAAAACAAAAGAGATTTTTTTTCTGCACAAACTTTACGCGCATTCTCGTTTCCGTCCGTCTTTTTCTTTTTTTTTTTCTCTCATTTTGTTTCAGCATTAATAGAATTCGTAACTCTACTCTTTCGCAAGGCTTTTTAACGCTTTGAGAGACCCTAAACGCTCATTGGCGTAATAACAATAAACCTTATATTGTGTCTCGTTCAGTGTCCTTCAACCGATTAATTAAGACAGTAAACTTTAAGAGCTCTGTACATAGTATATCTGGAGGTTCATTAGCAGATAGATACCGTTGCCACAAAAATGGGAATATAGTAGAACTCAGTTTAAGCTAGTTGTGGTTCTTTTTAGTATTTAATTACATTTTTAATTGCAGGAAACTTCTATAACTAGGTAAAAGACTGTACGAAGCTAAAATAAAATGAGGTTCAGTACCTATGAGGTTGTTTATTCACACACGTTTTTCTTGGCTACGGTTTATTTGCCGTGTGTAAGTACGGTCATCAGTGTTGTATGGATCACTATGAAAGCTTCATGAAGGATAGGTTTTTTCTACGTCGCGGTTTATACCACCAATGAAACCATGCCGTACACAAAGGGCCTAAGGGCCTAACAACCACCTTAAAAGAGTGAATAGAATGTATATTAAATTGAATTCGTCGTCATCTCGTAACACCGACACAGTTATTATGCGGAAGCTGACTTGTTAGATGATAGACGGAGAGGAATGACGTCATGTTTTGAAACTAGTTCCTAGATGTAAAACGTTTACTGAGTTAGGATAAATTATTCACAATTTTATTCAGAAATTAATTAGTCATACGAAGATGTATCTATTAATAGTGACCGGTTTATAAGATTGCATCTGATAAAATCGATGACCTGTAACTTGATAGTACCCTACTAGTTTTTTACTTTTTTTCCTACATTGATTGTATTACATAAGTGTAATTTTTGCGTTCAGTGAAAATTAGTTTAATCAGTTTTTGTCAGTAAAAATTCAATCAACTCAGCCTATATATATATATAGAGCTGCTACACATGTTGCGCCACAACAACATGTTCTCCGCTTTCCTCATCCAGTCTGTCCCAGCCACCTTCTTAAGGTCGAAGGTCCCTCGCCTGCTCCTTTCTGTGAAAATTGCACAAATAATCATATTTGTATTAAAAGTCATGTGAACTTCTACGACGATCTTAAATGACTGTATCGAACCGTAATCGAAAACATTGAATTACGTACATACGTATTACTTACGATAATAATTTAAAGGACAATGACCAAAAGTCGTCCAAAAAATCTCATGCATCAAGGTCAAAATATTATAGTAATTATTTTCATATTTTTTTACGACATTACGCGTCGGGGATTAGATTTTTGAACAGGGAATTTAATTTAAAGCAAAAAGTGTTGATATTGTTTTATTCCCTTTACAAGACGTTTCGTTTCAAACGATATGTTTGATATAACCTTGAATTTAGAAAGTGTCATCAATTGATCACATCTTTCAAAAAATATGTAAAAAAATTACACTTTGCTGATTTTACATTAATTACAAATAGAAGAGAATTGGATTTTTTTAGAGCAATAATGGCCGTTCGTGTATGACATCTCAAACAAAATAAACCTACCTAGCTAAAGGTAATTTAGATTTTTTTGAAAATCTCCAAAACCTGGGTTCTGTTTACAAAAAGAACTTTTGTAGGAGTCAAAAATATGATAAGTGTCATAATCATATTGATTGAGTTTGATGCAACATGGTACGGGATTCCATACATCCATGAGCATTGTCCTTTCTTCATCAACATCACATTCACATGAAATTCTTAGAAAATATCTGATGAAAACATAGGTTAAAATAAATAAAAACTTATACCTACTACTACAGTCTTCTTTTTAGCGTGTCGATGGCAATCTAAATGTACTTCAGAACTCGTATACGTGTTTGGCGCCATCACGAGTGTTCATCAGTTTTGTACTTCAAGTCTTCAACAGTTGTAAATAGATACCTAGTACCTATCTACTACAGATCACAGCATCTACTCTTAAATCCACGAAATAAAGTGAGTAATTCTCCTTACCTAATTCTAAGAATAATGAGTAACAGATAACTAGTTCATGCCTAATAAATCTAAACAGTCATAGAATTAAGACACGCTCTATTGAATGTCAGTGTGTCACCAACCGTGCTGGCAAATAGATGATCATTCTAAAAATAAAATAAAGGTTTTATTAATATTACCTCGTATCTATTATAAAAGTTGATGAGATTTAGTTAAGTATATTTTTTTAGGTTCACCAACAATTGATTACACTAATTGGTATAACCACATAATACATTTTTAAAAGTAAAAAAATAGTGCGTAAATTATTTATAGGTAAACACAATATGTATAAAATCATTGTTTTAAATATTATTACTAAGTAAGCAAAGTAAGTAAGCAAGTAAGTATTATTAGTACTTAAGTATTTAATTTAAGTATTCCTTTAATATTTTGAAATATAATATTTTGCTGCTTATGTTCTTAGGCCCGACTTACCTATTCTCAAGGTACTACTACTAAGCGATATTCATGAGGCAGCGCGCCTACGCGTTGTAGTTAACAGAATTTAGTTGCTAGAATACACACTAATGAAATCAAATTCTTCTTTAGTAATTATCAGTGGTTTATAAAACCACTAGCCATTACTTTTACTTTTCTTAAAGTTTGATGTCTGCCTGTAGGCGTCGTGGATTACATTATTACCAAAAAACGATTTGGTTAAACTAGTGTCTCGATGTAAGTTTATTTTATAATGTTAAGGGCCTATACTACCTCAAATGGCTCAGCATGATCCTCCGTTATGTCGCAAATCCTGCAGCATAAATTTTGAAATAAATATTTGGTAAAGTTGAGGATTAATGCTAGGCGAAAACACGATTTCATAAAGTTTTCTCAATAGAAAAAAAATCCAAAGTTACCTCCAAACCGAACAATAATTGCCGCCGGTATTAAAAAAATACGTCAAATTAGATCATGAAACTTTGTATAGGTACTAACCGAACTAACTATAAATCAGGTCTTATGTTATTTACTTTTTTTTTTTATTACCATTATTTTCACCGTAAAAAGCAAATACCTAAACTATTCAGGCCTGTTGGTCTAGTGGTTAGTGACCCTGACTGCTATGCCGGAGGTCGTGGGTTCGATTCCCACCCAGGACAAATGTTTGTGTAATGAGCACGATCATTTGTTCTGTGTCTGGGTGTAATTTATCTATAATATTTATGTATTTAGAAATATATAAGTATGTTTATCAGTTGTCTAGTACCCATAACACAAGCTCTGCTTAGCTTGGGACTAGATGGCGTTGTGTGATAGTTGTGGAATATTATTATTATTATTTTATACATCTTATTTTATATATCTCGGGACCATGGGGTCCCGGTCCTTTGGAAGGCGTACGAGGGGCCGAAGCCAACTCGCAGAGGCCCCTTAGAAAATTTTAATGAAATATGGCACTAACCGACGATTATCCCTTTAAGCACTATGAAAGTGCACCCAATATTATTATTATTGGCGCTGCCTGCCGCCTAGCACCGCACTCTGTCTCGCTCTCACTCAGTCTGCGAGCAGTATCGTGCGAGCGGTATAAAGAGTGAATTTTAGCTGAGGTAGTGTAGGCTCTTAAAACTGCTTGCTGATTTTGCCTGCCTTTTAATAAAATCGTTCGTTAGATGATTTGTCAAAATATCCGTTTCTTCTTTATCGTAAATAGTGCTGTGCACACCACTATCTGATAAATTCACTGTAGTCATACTTGCCTCCTTCCTACTAATATTATAAAAGCGAAATTTTGTGAGGATGGATGGATGGATGTTTGTTACTCTTTCACGCAAAAACTACCAAACGGATTTGAATGAAACTTTACATTAATATAGCTTACCTATACATTAGAATAACACACATAATACTTTTTATCCCGATATTTCTACGGGATCGACACCTATGCGGGTGAAACCGCGGAGCACTGCTGGTACTTTCTAAAATAAGACTACGCTCTCTGTTAATGTTTATGTGAATTAGTCGTTGGAGTGCCATAATACATATTACATGAATAGAGTACCTAATTAAAACTATGCAAGTTTGTCATATAAAGTACCAAGGACTCTAGGTTACTTTAAGTTTATTAAGGTACTAGCGGCCTGTCCCGGCTTCGCACGGATGGACATTTATTTTTTAAACATTTTATGTTTTTCTTGCAATTAAAAAAGCCTATATTAATCAGTGATAATGTAGCATTCAAATGGTGAAAGAATTTTTAAAATCGGTCCAGTACTTTTTGAGCCAATTCGTTGCAAACATACTTACATACAAATCTTTCCTCTTTATAATATTAGTATAGATTTACTATTTAACCCAAAGCTAAGACAAAACTTCTAAGTAGTCTTTGTAGGCAAAATACTAAAGAAAGATACTTACCTGACAGGAGCTTTTACCTGCGTAGGTACATAGTAATAGAGATGTAACTTCTTACACTGAGAATGGCATAGTGGGGTCGCTCCCTAGTTTTACTTTAGCTGTTTATTTGTCCCGAAATGTAAGTAAAAGATCACGTTCGCAGTTATTATACTGTTGTAACATTACCGTGACTGTTTGCTTTCGATCCTTATTCTTAATGCTATGAATGTTAAGTAGACCACAGGGAACCGGTAAGCAATGAAATTCTGTTTTACGTAAAACCGTTACGTGGGGGTAAGTATATTGCAAGTAGATACAAAATTACAAACACAGTTATAGAAATATATCAGGAACTAGATTCTGCGCGCGATTTCGTCCATGTGAAATTTCTGGTTCCCCTGACCCACCCCGTCGCATCGCATCGCCCTGTTACTTCGTTTTAGCTAAGCGTAATTTCTGTTTTTTCTTGTTTTTGCTTGGCTCCTTAGGGTACTAGCGTGATGTTAAGTAGTCTATAGCTTTCCTAAAGAATTGGGCTATCAAATGCAAAAAGATTTTTTCAAATCCAACTCGTAGTTCTAGAGATTAGCGCGTTCAAAGCAACAAACAAATAAACAACAATAGATAAGAAATATATCCGTCGTATCTTCAAGAAAGTCTTCGTTCGTGGATCTTTGACAGTCGTTACGGGTAGTCAGAAGTCCGAAAGTCTGACAACCAGTCTTACCAAAGGGGATCATATTACCCAGTAACCGGGTTGTGGAGGTTAGATAGACAGTTAGACTGGAAGCCGACTGCAACATAGTTGAGAAAAGGCTAGGCAGATGATGATGATCTTCAAGGAAGTGGTTTCTGCCTTTAGTAATAACACCTAGCTAGATATTTGATATTTCTCTGTCATGGCCGTCAAGAATCTGTTAACAGATAGAAAAATACAGGATGATTTCTTCACTACATAAAAAAATAAACGTCATCATAATTCTCCTGCCCTGCACGAAATCTGAATAAACTTTGAAGGATACTTCTGATCCATTTCTTCATATCATCATCATCTGCCTAGCCCTTTTCCCTTTTCCCAACTATGTTGGGGTCGGCTTCCAGTCTAACGGGATGCAGCTGAATACCAGAATTTTACATGGAGCGACTACCTATCTGACCTCCACAACCCAGTTACTGGGTAATACGATACCCCTTGGTAAGACTGGTTGTCAGACTTTCGGGCTTCTGACTACCCGTAACGACTGTCAAAGATCCACGAATGACAGCCGGGACCAACGGCTTAACGTGCTTTCCAAGGCACGGTATATAAAGATGGTCACCCATCCAAAGACCAACCGCGGCGAGCGTAGCTTAACCTGTGTGACTTGTGCGGCTGTTATTATTTAGCCACGGGTCTTTGCGTAATCCATTTCTTCATATGTTCGAAAAACTTGTCTGACCAACAACATGTATAGCGCAATGAATGTTGTTGAACTGTCAAAAATGAAAGCCATTGCTACTGATAGTGTGTTACGCAATTACCTTGCTGGTCCCAATTTATTTGATGTCAGCGCAGCATTTGAGTTCTTCTTCCATACTTCTCTTTTAGTCCATATCTCAGTAGTAGATAACGTGGATAGAAAGAGGTGACCTATCAATGTTATCTTCCACACAGACCATCCACCCGAAGCAGTCATGCTAGCAAAGGAGGTGGCGGGACGGTTGAGGGAGAGAGCCTCACGTCCGAGCCGCCGCGGGAGACGCTCCGGGCGTCGGGAGCCACGCGACGACTCCCGGCCACCGTAGGCGCGGGCCTGCGGGCGGAGAGTAATGGGTAACTCTCCGTCCGATCAGGACCAGGCCCGTGCCGGACGGCGCGTACGTGTTCCACGCTCGCCTCAAAGAGATGTCAGCATTAAGGAAGGGGCCCGTAAGGGTCGAAGCCTGCCGGGGCAGCGGGATTGTCCGAAAGGGTTACCGCTACCCCGGAACACAAAGGGCTAAGGAAGAAACACGGGTGGGTTTTAGTCAGTAAAAGTCTGACACTCCCTTCTGCTCCACCCAGAGCGGGAGGGGTCATTTGATGATTTCCCATCCACAAAAAAAAAAAAAGATCATCCACCCCGTTTCTTTGATCTTTTCCCTACACTTTTTTGCCTTCCAAATTCATATTTAAAATTTTCCTCACGTCATTTTTCTCATTTCTCCGTATCACATTCCCATGCACATAGGTACCATGACAACCGATTTCTATGTAACACAATTATGCGTGTATGTTCGAAATTAATTTTCCTTACCGACCCTAAACGTACGTTTAACGGAAATTCCTTGTTGAAATTTAATTATTCTCTTTCAAATTCCGTGTAAACATCCAACAAACCTATAAAATGTAAATAAAACAGGAAAACACATTAAGAACATACCATCTTGTGGGGCACCGCAAAACCGAGAGAAGTCGCGGACGAAAACCAATGTATTAGGCACGAAACATGAATAATGAATTCGATAAAAGTATACCGAACGATAATTGCATATCACAATACAATACGGGACCATGTTTGGGCGTTCTAGCCTGTTTGAGTTCGACAAACTATAATGGGCAAATAAGGTTACGACATAGTGCGTGGGTAGTTTTCTTCCGAACTACTTCGTGCTACCAAAATAAAGAAATGACAATCGCCAGTATTACCTGACCTCTATCGCCCTTCTTCGCTTTTCGATTCTCAGGCAAAAACATGTTACAATAAAATGTGTACAGGTCTTTTTGATTGGTCATAGAAATGCCTACTACTGTTGTAGTCAGCCATGTTCAATATAGCAATGAGAATATGTCACTCAAATATGTATGAATGACAGGAATAATATTTCGTTTTATGATTGATTTTCGGTAAGAGTTAAAGAAATACATTTACAGGGTCAAATTAAATTAGCTAGCGAAACTTCGCATACCTACGTGATAAAATAAAAAAATAATTAAATCGATGACTTTTTTTGTGGAATAATCGATCGCAGCTAGTGTGGGTGATAAGTATAGATATCTTAGCACGATAAAATAAAAATAAAAAAGTTTGATGTTTTTTTAGGGGCCTACGTGTGTTGAGTTGACAAAATCGATATCGATACTAATCACATCTGTAAAATTTACACAAAAAAAACAAATTATTTAAACTAATATTTCAAGTGAGTACACTAACCTAAGACTAACTAAGAGATTACCGTGTTCAAACAAACAAACTCTTCAGCTTTATTATTTTACAAAGAACCGCAGCACTGTACTGCTGACACGAACACACAATTTTGCGATTTAAAAGTTTTATTTGAGTTTTAATCACGATGGTTGGATATTGTGATGCTTTTCCGAATTTGTATTTACATAAAAATGTTTGTATATAGATAGATTAAACTAGTGGGAACAAAATGAACTAATGACTTAAAATCTAGGTCCGTGTCCAGCGACGGCTGACAAGCAGAAGAGGGACGCTAATTAAGGAACGCTATGGGTAGCGCCCCAGATCGTAGCTTAGTGTTGCCTTCCTAACTTATAAAATACTTAACATACAAACATAATACAGGCGACGCCATGTATTCTAAGGTGCTTTTACAAATATTCAATAGATACATGACGCCTTTAAGCAGTGAGTAGGTCTTGATCAGCTCACGGTAGCCTGTAAGACCTCATGGGTACGGCGACTGCTCAGAGCTCCATGGCGTTTTCTGCCGATTATTTATGCTCGACAAATACATCGAATGCCGTCAGAGCCGCCGCGGCATAATAATATGTTTGCACAACTGTCATCCAGTGCCGAATCCCCAGTCTGTCGTACTTTAAAAATGTTAAATGCCCTTCTTAAAAATAACATAAGAATCAAGTAATCAAAACAATACTAACACACCTACGAACAAGAACGTTTCCCAATGCAAAACTTACTGTAGAATACCTAATTAAAGTGTCGGGTATACTTAAAAAAACTTTACTCTGCACTTAACAACTGTCACAACGCTTAGTTATCTTGTTTGCTCAACGTCCGTGTGTCACTGCAGGGATCCAGCAGAATATCAGCGTCAGGTACATTTGCCTGACACATGCTGAGCTGGACTCCCATTTGGTGCAACCTTGAGACGCACACCGCACTGTATGTTTCGTTATTAATTTTAAGTATTAGTCATAGTGTCATTTTTATTTCTATAAGCATGTTTTTCATTTTGTTTTATAACGGCACCTGGTTTTTTATATTATATACATGTTATCACCTAGTGTTTAACTTCTGTGTGTTGTGCTGACTTTTGTGTGCGCCAAATAAATGGTTTATCTATCTATCTATCTATCTTCTGACTGCCAACCCTGAATGTGATATGTTTGCTTATATGTCTGGTGTTCTGTGAGAGAAAGTATTCAAGGTCCAGGTCCAAGAGTCCACTGTTCCGTGTGTTAAATTATAACAACATAATTATTGTTAATTATAGTTTATGTATGTATATATAATTATCGTCAACGTAATAATAGTTTCTATATTAACTAATGTAATTGGTGTTGTACACACGGCTACACATCAAGCTATACATTTCCAGTTTTAGCTGACCTCTCATTGTATAGGTTTTTCGTACAATCAGAAGTCAGCTTATACTGGTTATGTATAGCTTGGAGTATAGCCATGCGTACTATTTCAATTAACTATAAATAAATAAGTAGCTATAAGGCGTTAAGGATGTAAGGAAGTTTTCCGTAGTCTAAATGCTGGTGGTGATAAATAGTTTGACATGGGTAGTAGGTACATTACATTCTACTTCACATACAATACACATGTAGACTATTTACTCAGCTCTAAAACAGGACAAGCGTACAGAAACCCGTAAAAGTCCAGTGGTATACCCAGCCCATATGTTACTACAAGTAATGGGTCTGCTAAGGGCTTTGCAAGCTGGAGACAGAACATATACTACATATAACATTAGGTGACTGTGGTAGAGTTAATGTCACTGCATTCGAGATTCAGTACAGTGAAAATATGTTCTCTAACCTACATTCTTTTCTTATATTATTTTCTTGACAGCTTTTGTAGACTTCAAGAATTATATTATTGAATATTTGAGGTACCTACCCATTGTTTTACATAGACTTTACTTACATGCTTATAAGAAAATCTCACGGAACGATCTAGCTAGAATGTAGTTTTAAACCAAGACGAGCAAATTGAATTTACGATAAGCCTACCAACTTTATAAGAATGATAAAACTACATAAAGGGAATGCCCTAAGTAGCCCGCGAAATTAAAATTTTCTTACGTTTTCTTTACAAGAAAGGAAGTCTTCCTTTTTTAGTCTTATTGAATTACTATTTGGTGGAATATGAATCAATAGGATTATATGAACCAATGACTATACAACCTCTTGACTGCTCATACGGGCGACTCAGGCTCACGAAACATACATGAAATTGCACTGATGTTAGATGAAACTGTTAGTGGCCATTTTAGTATTGTCCAGTTATTGGATCTCTGCACACGCGCTTATTTTGATACCTTTTAAAACATTTCTGTATAAATAAAAACAATTATGAGTTCATGTTCAACTAAATGGTGTGGAAAATCGTCTAGAACATCCAGCTATAAAAAATATGTTCATCGGTGAGTAAAACATATATAATTTAATAATATTATGAATAATTGCAGGGCTCAAGCTAAACTGGTTGTTTACGTAAAATGGCACAAAAATGTATACCGCGTTGATGTCTTTTTGAAAAGACCCTTTCTCTCACTAGGGTATTGTCTATATGTCTGTCCCTTTCTATCCGCACTAATGTTGTGGTGTTGTGACAACTTATTAACCACCAAAACAAAGTTTTTATTGACGATAAAAATTACGATGTTCCATAATGGTAAAAAAATTAACATTACTTAATGTTTATATTTTAGATTTCCAAATATTCCGGAACAGAAAGAAAAGTGGATTAATGCAGTTCACAGGGAAAATTGATTTCCAAAAAAATATAGCGTTGTTTGTTCAAGGAATTTTACAGCAGATTGCTTTGAAACTATAAAGGACCGACGCCGTTTATTTAGTTCATCAACACCGACCCCGTTTTTGCCTTTATTAAAAATAAATATATATGTAAACATCCAAATTGAGAACCTCCTCCTTTTTTGAAGTTGGTTAAAAAAAGATAAATTTGAAGTGTTACGTCAGAGTTTTATATGCACCCAGTTAACACCCTATCAGTATAGTTTAAAAAATGTAGAATTAATAGACGTCGATTTTATCGATATCGATATTATTGTTGAAAAACTGATTTGTGCATCACTTTTTTTGCAACATTCGTCCTGACATTGTTGCATCGGCCAATCACAACCGCTGTATTTTCTTCGTCCCCCGACCCGCAGTGGTGAGTCGTGTGCCTAGACGAAATCGGTCTATCAGCTCTCAAGTGGTTTTATTCTCTTTGATATGAACTTAGAGGGTTGCATTGATGATTTTAATGATTATAATTCTGTAAATACTTATACTTGTTACGCTTGCGAATCATATTTTGTTCAATACACTGACCTGTAAATTGCAAAACATGGATTTCTCGGGCTACGCTGGTGCTTCTCCCTTAATATAATCTTCTTTGTTACAGGGTCGTTAATATTAAAACGTATAAGTTTATAGGTATACTGTAAAGTATCCCGCAGACATGCACGACACGACTTTGGCAAAACAATTTCCATAAAGTTTTCTTAAAAATTGTTCTACTAGAGTCGCGTCGCGCCTCTTTGCGGTCCCAGCCTTATAGGCAAAGTATACAGAATATTATTGAGTTTGTATATACACCGGCGGCAGTCAAGCGTTGTATTTTAATCAAGCAACACGCATTAAGGCTGTATGAAATACTGGAACATAGGAACTTTCCTGGTCTAGTTACAACTTCCTAGTTAAATATACCCACTAGGGAGACGCTATTCAGTTATTAAAGTTGAATTAGTTTGAGGCAATATAGAATTAACGAGACGAGTTACAAATCTTATCTGTCTACAATACAGAAATCCATCCATACTTATATTATAAACTAGCTTTTGCCAGCGACTTCGTCCGCGTGGAATAATGACTTCCGGAAATTGAGGCACTAACTCTCATAGAGTTTAACCGATGTGCTCTTTCTTCTGCCGATTCTTGAGAACGCGTATTTCTCATTCAACGCGTTTTTCAAGACAATAGCGGGCGGACGCCGGCGTCCGCTTGGGGCTTGAATAACTAAAAATATACATATAACTACGTCTAATATATAAAATAATATATAATACAACCTACTTCACTTAAAACTAAATACCTGTAACTACTATAATTAATAATACCTATACCTGTAATTAATAAAAGTACCTACGCTTTGACCTACTTAATATTAAAAAAAAACTGAACATAAATTAACCGAAACTTACCTACTACTAACTAACTACTACTAACCTATTACTACTTCACCTAAAAAGAAATCCTGTTTTCCCAACATTTCCCTTCACTGCTCTGCTCCTATTGATCGTAGCGTGATGAAAAGTATACTATAACCTGCCCAGGAGTATGAAGAACAATTGTACCAAGTTTCGTTGAAATCCGTCGAGTGGTTTTTGTTTCTATAACGAACATACAGACAGACAGACAGACAGACAGACAAAAATTTTACTGATTGCATTTTTGGCGTCAGTAACGATCACTAATCACCCGCTGATAGTTATTTTGGAAATATATTTCATGTACAGAATTGACCTCTCTACAGATTTATTATAAGTATAGATATAGATAGATTAGAAAATAACTAAGGAAAGAAAGACAATGGCCCCGATTCTGTTGTTCACAAACTAAACTAAATTTAAGTTCAGTGAATCTTTTTCTTTCTATTTCATTAAGAAATAACAGAAGATAAATATTAGTTTAGTCCTGTCAAATTAGTCAGCGCCTGACGTAAATTAACGTAATTTTAGTAGCCAATTTTTTAATCACGTCTAAACTTGTCTATGGATTATCTAATTTGACGGGACTAAACTAATATTTATCTTCTCTCCTTTTCATATTGAAATAGAAAGAAAAAGTTGCACTGAACTTAAATTTAGTTTAGTTTGTGAACAACAGAATCGGGGCCACTGTTGAGTAGAATAAAAGTAAACGAATATAATATTGGTCCTTATGTTAAAGTTTTAGCTCAGTCTTCACTTGAGATAGCAAACCTACTTGCTGATTTGTTTCCACATTAATAATTAATAATATACACACATCAAAAGTGTCTAGGGATCAAGCATTTTTATGCGGATTTCTTGAGATTTAGATGTGGCTTTGTAATAAATTTATGATTTTATAAATTTATATGGATCCTTTTTGGTGCATTTCATAATTTGAATCAGGAACTGTGAATCAAATTCGAGTAAAAGATGAAAATCTGCTGTCAATATTTTCCCTATAAAAACATACAACGCATTGAAGACATTATTAGTGCTACTGTTTCACTACTACTGATTAAAACCAACGTTATTATGGAGCGGCGACGTCATTTAAGCAGGGAAGAAATGCTCAGAGCCGTGGGAATGATAGAAGCTGGTTCCCGGCAACGTACTGTGGCTTTAGCTCTGAATACAAGTCAGAGTGTTATCAGTCGACTTTGGACACGTTACCGAAGCACTGGTACCGTGGCTGAGCGCCATGGAGGACGGTATCGCTGCACCAAACGGAGACAAGACCGATACATTCAAATCTTAACTCGAAGAGCTCCAACAATAACCGCCATGATGTTAGCCGTGAGGCTTCATCACTCTTCAGGGAACTTAATTAGCGACCAAACAGTCAGAAACCGCTTGCATGAAGTGAACCTTCATTCCCGAAGACCGCTACGGGTACCACCTATAGCAATGCACAATCGTAGGATTCGATATCAATGGGCTCTTGAACACAGAAATTGGGCAGAAGAACAATGGCGTTTCGTGTGCTTTTCTGATGAGTCTCGTTTTAGTATGAGACCGGATACAAGACGTATACGACACTGGAGAACCCCTGGACGCCAACAGCGATTAAAATCCTGCCAGGAAGTCCATCCTTATAGTGGTGGAACCATCATGGTATGGGCGGGTATTTGGATCGGCGGAAGAACTGAGTTGATTTGGATCAGAGGCAACCTCAACGCTCAAATTTATGCTGAGACCATTGTATCAGACGTCATCGTTCCTCTACAAGTGCAAATCGGTCCCTTATTTCAGTTAATGCATGATAATGCACGACCGCACACCGCAAGAGTTGTAAGACAGACTCTCGCCGCAGCTAACATCAATGTCCTGCCCTGGCCTGCTCAGTCGCCAGACTTGAACCCGATTGAGCATGCATGGGATATGCTACAGAGAAGAGCTCTGCCGAATATGGAGGGTATCCAGTCGCAAGAAGACCTTTTTTTGTTGTTGCAACGAACATGGGCGGCTATTCCACAGCGTGATTTGGATGAACTCATTTTGAGTATGCCAAACCGATGTTCTTGTGTTGTTAGTGTTCGCGGTAGAAACACGGATTATTAATTGTTTAAGTTACCCAATAAAATTTTAGAGAAAACTGTTATTTCAGTCTTTTTTTCGAACTTTTGTGTTAGTGGTTCAAATGTCAAAAATCCCTTTATTAGGAAAATGGCAAATTTCTTTATTAATGCAAAGGTGACTTGGTTTATCGTTACTGTGACAAACGAAAACACTTTATTTGATGAATCCATAAAGAAAATTTTAATTAATATCAATCAGGAGAAAAGTTATTGCAAAAATATATGTTGATCCCTAGACACTTTTGATGTGTGTATATTATATTTATTGAGGTAGCTTAGAATAGTTTAAGTTATAATAAGGCTGACATGCCACTGTGGATAAAAGACTCTAATATAAACTAGAATAAAAAAAAGATTGTCGGTCTGTGGGTCTGTTCTTTTTATGCCTTAACAGCTGAACGGGTTTCGATGAAGGGCACACAGTAATACAATGACCTGAGTTAGGACATAGGTCAACGGCGTGGGGTACACGTGAAGGCCCGTAGGGTATTTTCGGACATCCACAAGAGCGAAGCCGCGGGTAAACGTTAGTTCTAAATTAAAAGAATGAAGATGAATTTCGCATCCCGAACTTTCCACTACATACAAACTACAATTTGGTAGTTGGGAAGCAGGCTACGTCATAAGTCACACAAAATCGAGTATCGAGTCTCAAATCGATGCTAAAAGTACAAAATCCTACAAAAACTTGGGAAACTTTCTAATCTATGATAATGTATGGACTCCTTTTTCATCATCGCCGTCGAGAAAATTTGGCATTTGCGGGATAACATTTCTTTCTCAGACGGATTTTTGAAGGTCGTTCTATGACAACAAATGATTGGGATTCATCAGTCAAACTACAGCCTTATTTTTAATTTGAAGGAATTCTGACAGCGGTCATTTTTGAAGTGAAACTTCTTTACGCACGCTTGACTTGGGGAGTAAGCTGGCGAACGCGTGACGTAAGCGTTACGAAAAGTGTGATCGGGCAAGGCGAACGGAAGTTAAGTGGGGGATATAAGCAAGAGACAGCAGTGCGCGCGCACATTTTCTTTCTCTCTTCCTCTCATAGCCAAATACGTTCCGTATATCTAAGCAATAGAAGATCTATGCAAAAATATTAATTTACCAATGAAACCATGAAATAAATTTAAATATTTGTAGAAAATTAATATATGTATATGTGTATACATGTATATATTGTACACACATATATATATATATATACATACAGATGGAGCGAAAGAAGTTTCACTTCAGTCGTGTGGTCATAAGCACACTCGTTTTTTTGACACTTCAGATATCATAAACCTTTTCTGTCTTGTCCTTTTTCTAAGTTATTTAAATGACTATAATTTTTCGGATAAAATAACATAAAATATGAAAGAGAATGAGATCAAGTAAACTATAGGTATGAGAATGTAAACAACAAACAAAACGTAACAGCAAATAAAAACTCAATAATAAATCGCAACAAACACCTTGAGCATACCTATTAGAAGCCGAATAACATGCATGATAATGACACATTATAATTATTATTTGTCCCGAAGAACAGGCTACGGAATCCAGGCCCATGCCGCCAAATCTGTAGTTACAAGAAGCGAAGATTTTACAATCAAAAAGATTTTCCTAAAAAAGGTTTGTAACTCATGGATTAGTGGTCAGGGATCCCAGTGAAAGAAAAATAATTACCTTACTAATTATTGTATCTTCAATAGTTTGATAATAAAAAATCTGATTACCATTTTAAAATTATCAGTAAATTTTTAAGTTTTAGTTTTTCTAATAGAAACCTTAAGTAAAAGAAAGATGTTTTTTTAGTTTCGCTTAAATGCGTTCCGTTTTTAGTAGGACCGCTTTATTATTGGCAACACTTCGGAAATGTCAGAATTCCTTCGAATTAAAAATCAGACTACAACTGATTCCAAAAACGATTATAAACATTAGGCAGCTGATGCAGATGAGGAAGTAATTAGGAAAAGTAATTATCCTTTTTGGAAAGTGGATTATTATTTTCAAATGGAAAAACAAAATGGACAAAGCCCTTTAAAATTATGAAGGGTGTTGGTTTTAAATTGTTTTCAGATTACCAAGTATTTAGACTTTGTACTCTGAAAGCGTATAAAATTAGACGATTCAAATAGAATAGTTCATTCACATTACTTTGCAGACATTCTGTTCGCGCATCGCTTAAAAATATTAAACGAAATTATACAGTGACTTCCTCTTTTAATCTAAAATCCGCATACCAAATGAGATGATATCATTCTACCCTTCCAAGAAGAAGTATTACACATTTTTGCTCAATTTCCAGCCAAATGTATACAAATTTGGGAGCAAATGTAAGTTTAAGAATAAATCTGTACTAAGATAGATTTTTATTATGGCTGTTACCGTTAACCGTTAGTTTATTAAATACTATTACTAAATACCAATAAAGTTCTAAGTGTTATTTCAGCGCATTTATAGCCTGTGTTATACTAGACTGTTGCGAAAATCAAATGGATTTGTTTTAACTAACTTTACGACCTAAAATATTACTTTTGCTAATTTCCCTACGAAGTCAACAAACTTTTTAAGCCTTAAATGTTGAACGTTATATTTTACGATCTCAAATTAAGGGTAATAAGCATTACCCAAGTGGTTTTTAAAAGTAGGTATGGTGACTTAGTAGGTATGGTGACTTAGTAGGTATGGTGACTTAGTAGGTATGGTGACTTAGTAGGTATGGTGACTTAGTAGGTATGGTGACTTAGTAGGTATGGTGACTTAGTAGGTATGGTGACTTAGTAGGTATGGTGACTTAGTAGGTATGGTGACTTAGTAGGTATGGTGACTTTCAGTAGCAAGGTTGAAAGCATTCTTCATTGCATAATCAGCCTTTAATATTCCCACTGCTGGGACACAGGCCTCCTCTCGGTGAGAGGGAGTGGGCCGTAATCTACCATGCTGTTCCAGTGCGGGTTGGTAGATGTCACATGCCTTCGAATTATTGGTTCTACGACATGCCGGTTTCTTCACGATGTTTTTCTTTCACCGTTTTGAGAGCAGTGGTGTTGAGATAATTTACACAAAGTACCTAAAGCGCCTGTCTGGATTTGAACCTACGACCTACAACTCGTAAGTCGCAGCCAGTTGGCCACCACTGCTCAAGCATAAGAATACATTCTTAATCCTTGTGTTTTCCATATACATGGTTATTGGAAAAACATTAACAACCTCTTAAGAGGTCATTGTACTCATCATTATGAACAACTTTTACTATGGAACCAAACCTGAAATCGTGAAAAAAAATCAGCTGTTCCCTACATTTATGTTCGCATAACTAGTCAAAATGTAAAAGTGTAAAAGTTGTTCATAATGATGAGTACAATGACCTCTTTAGAGGTTGTTAATGTTTTTCCAATAACCCCGTTGTAAATATTTTTATTAGTAGACTCTGGAACTTCATATACATTATAAGACTCCGACTATCAAAACGACTCTTCTAAAGTGTCAATTTAATTAAAGTATCCCATTCAAGTCGCATTTCTCGGTCTGTCACCTCTGAATACGTGTCTGCGTATTATCCTGAATACGTCCTCAAAACTTTCAGGTACCTATGCACAAACTAAAGGGAAGGTTAAGAGCTCTTCTCTAATTAGATTTCATGTTATTTTAGCAAGTCGTAGAGAAATAGTCGAACTATATTTTAAGCTCATTCAGCTTAAAATACAGTTCGACTACGAACTGTATTTTAAGCTTTTTTTTTACTAGTTTGCTTTTACTACTAGTTTCTCTACGACTTGCTAAAATAACATGAAATTTATATATATTGATAAAAAACAGAAAGTTTTCAATTCAAGAAATTATAACTGCATTACCTTAACTTTTTTTAATATGGATAACTTGCTTCGTTCGCGAGCATCTCGTAAAACAAATAGGATTTCATGGGGTTTAATTGTTTAGCGCGGAATCCTGATTCTTTATCTAAAATAAAAACTTAAACTACCTCCTCCATATAACATCAGCTATCTGCTAATGAAAGCCCTGTCAAAATCGGAACAGCCGTTTTGGAGATAAACCGGAACAAACAGACAGACAGAAAAAAGTAAAAAATATTTATTATTAGTATCATAATTAATAATGTAAACTTTCATATGTATTTAGTAAAAAACTGTTATTTTGACACACAGGCACTTTTATTTATTTGTATAGATGTATAGATTTAGTTTACCCTGAATTTTCATACCTACTATAATTTAATAACTTGGAACATTTTAAAAATATGCATCTATAAAATCATACTGAAAATCAGAGTTCGCTCCTAACGGATATTACAACTCGCTCCACCAACTTCCAATCTGAACGTTTGTGTTTGTGATATTAAAAACATTCTACTTTGTTATGAGAATAATTTGGAGTAAGAATATACCAGGATTATTTTCTTTTTCTAAAATACGGGTATATTAAAGAAAATATTAAGTAAATCTCTTCCAAAGTAGGTCATATAATACATGCTCGACTCGTACGGAAAGCTAAAGGAGGTATAGTAAGCTTAATAAGCATACTCAGTCTGTAATGTACTGCTGTGCGGGACGTTACAGCGCTGCTTTAATTTGATAATGGCACATTTTTTTAATAATGTTACCATTCAACACAAATTAATCTTAATATCATGTGAATAAAACTCATAATTATGTTGTTTTAGCAATTTTCAAAGGGTTCTCATTATTAAAATCCTACTTCCTACTTCCTACTAATATTATAAATGCGAAAGTTTGTGAGGATGGATGTTTGTTACTATTTTACGCAAAAACTACTGAACGGATTTTGATGAAACTTTACAGTAATATAGTTTATACATCAGAATAACACATAGGATACTTTTTATCCCGATATTCCCACGGGATCAAAACTTACGCGGGTGAAACCGCGGGGTGCAGCTAGTCTTAATCCTACTAATATTATAAATGCGAAAGTTTGTATGTATGGATGTATGGATGTTTGTTACTCTTTCACGCGAAAACTACTGAACGGATTTTGATGAAACTTTACAGTAATATAGCTTATACATCAGAATAACACATAGGATACTTTTTATCCCGATATTCCCACGGGATCAAAACTTACGCGGGTGAAACCGCGGGGCGCAGCTAGTAAAAAATAATAACAATTCAATTTCTTGTTTTATTTTAACTGATGATGAACAAGGATTCGGATAGTGGCCGCCGAAGGGGACAGACGTGTCGTGTCTTGACCCGCCTTTGTTTTTACTTGATGCAATGTGCACAACACGTGGCTGACTCTGAGCTTGAAACTCGAACGGGGTTTCGCTTGCTGTGTTTTTGTGGGTGCAATTTAAAACACCTTAAAACGGTGGTAAAGTGGCATACGTGTGTACCTGATATACAAGCCTGAGGTCTAGGCCTTCCGGCCGAGAATATCGACGACGTGGATTTGGTGAGATCTTTCCATTATATATTTCAGGGACCTCCGATAGAGGCTTGGAGGCTGTATAAAACTGCGTTTTGCGTTGTTAATTTGGACTTTTGACGCCACGCGTGAATTTAACATCATTGTAAGCTATAAATAGGCTTTAAGGAAATGTCTTCATATTATATTTAGGAGCGAAGGACAAAATAATACACTCTATTATTTTAACCTGAAATACGGTATCGCTCTAGAATTAGTACTTCACGCTTTTCTTAATTTAACATTGTACTAAATTATCAAAACTGCCTTGAACAAGCTACCTATTTCCTAGCTTGTAAAATTTGTAAACCGCGCGCAAAATTGGACCGAAAGGGTAAAAAAAAAAGGTTAAGTAACAAAAAATAGCGAAGCTCATAAATTTCAAGCGTTAAACTCCCCTGTCAGCTATAGTGGTTCACAAACCCAAAGCTACACAACACATGTGTGCAGAGCAGGTCTTGTAATACCATAAAAACAAAAAGTTTTTTTCTTTTAAAATGGGCACAATTGTGCGTATGACAAAAGACGGAAACTGCCTATTCAGGGCCATAGCACATCAAATAAATAATGTAATGGGTTTAACTTTCGACCACGTGTCTGTCCGTCAGGATCTTGCTTCATATGTTTTAGAGCATCGAGATGACGAAAGAATTCGCTTAGCCCTTCTAAATAATGTACAAGAAATTCTTCCTAACAGCATTCTCTCCCAGGAACAAAGAATAACAAAATACATAACACAGCAGTTTAACAAGACGTTCTGGGGAGGAGAGGATATCTTAATCGCCGCAGCCGAGTTCTATCTTGTAAATTTGCACGTGCACACGGATACAAGACACAACCTAGTGTATTCACCTACCGGCGAACCAGTACCCGGCAACATACACATCCTCTACAAGGACCAGCACTACGATAGCTGGGTCATGACCGACGACAAACACTATAACAGCAACCCGATAGATATAATGAAAAATCGAACAATGTCACAACAACACTATATAATAAGCCTTTAATTAACCAGTACAACACACGTGAAGAGAAAGGTCAACTCACGAAATCCCAGTCTCAAACGAACAGCCCTCAATTAGCTAGCTCATTAACACAATATGAACAACAAGCACCAATGTGTACACCGTTATCAGAAGTAGTCGCAGATGTCACTGGGTTCACAATACTTAGAAACCAACCGTCTACCTCAATAAAGTACACTTGCCTAGACTTGCGTATTGCAACTTGGAACGTCCGCGGGGCCTCAAAACCGACCAAAAAAGATAAAATTGACGCTGAACTTTCAATTAGGGGCATTCATGTAGCCTGCTTACAAGAAACAGGTATGAACTCAGGAGCATACAACTCTACACACTACGAATGGCACCTCTATGGAACCTCAGGTAAAACACATCGGGGACTTGCAATTCTAATCAGAAAAGATGCTCAAATTGAATTAGTTAACAGAAAAAAGGATACAGACGCGATGTCAGCTACTCTTCAAGTTAACAGGGAAAATGACAAGCCTGCTCATCTGTATATAATCAATTCTCACATAAACTGTTGTACATCTATAGCAAACAGATCCTTCACAGGCTTATTAAACTTGATCAGACAAAAACCAAGGAAATGTACTTTAATAATTCTTGGCGACTTTAACGCACATATTGGTCGACATGATACACAAAGTTTCCAACGCAAAGGGCTGATCCAACAAAACCTACACCATGACTTATCTAACTACAACGGGGAAATGTTAATGGATATAGCCAACAGGGAAAAACTGCAAATAGAAACGACAAAAGCGAGATCATCGTGCAGGATAACGTGGTCAAAGGGCATTCAGAAATCCCAACTGGATCACATTATAACGCCACATGCATCAGAAAAACTTTTTGATTTTATTAAAGGCGAATGGGCCGCTAGGGGCACATCCGACCATAAAATAATCTGGGGTCTAATAAGAACAAATCGAATTTCAAACAAGAAAGAAAGCACCAAACACATTATTACACAAAGACAACAGCAAGCCGCGAAGGAAACAACAATTGCGGCCAAGGATTTTAACTATAAACAATGCTATTGTGCCGCTCTCAATAGTAAATTCACAAAAACAAAATACCAAGATTGCATAACAAAAAAACTAAAAGATAAAGGGATCAACTCAACGGACAAACTCATCGAAATACCCTGGAATACCATAACGGAAGTATTAAAATCGGCTGCTCAGGAAACTCTTATTTTTCAGCCAGTTCTCTCCAGAGATCATCGACTAGCTCTTGCTAACCTACAAAAGGCTAAATTCCTACAAAGCAGGCAACCAGATAATCCAAATAGGCACAACCGAGTAAAAGAATGTCAGGCAACACTTCAAAAGGTTAAATATCAGGAAGAGCAAAAAGCATGCAGGGCCTGCCTCAATGGATTGGGGAAAAAACACCCTGCAAAACGCATGCAGATGCTATACTTTTTTTACAGCAGGAACAAACTTCAAACAAAACGTCGAAAAAGATCTACTTATATACCAATGACCAAATGGGAGCAAATTTTAAAAAAATCCGAGGGCCATCTTATACCAACAGTTAATATAAAAAAGCCGATAACCGAAGTACAGGGTGAGGGACCTATTACGGACGACGTAATGGCAATCATTAATAAAATGCGGAACGGGACAGCCCCCGGAACGGACCAAGTGGTAATCGAATTATACAAAGCAATGCCCCAAATATTACAAGAAGCCGTCACCAAACACATGAACAAAGCCTGGACACTGAACGAAGCACCTGACACATGGTTGGAGACCGTACAGGTACCAATTCCAAAAAACAATAGCCCTAAAAATGAGAATGAATATCGCCGCATATCGGTTTGCAATACGGGTTACAGAATTTACGCCTCCTACGTATTAAAAAAACTAGATGAGATAATAACGGAGTTGGGCAACTACCAAGCGGCCTTTTTAAACAATAGATCAACAGACGACCATATATTCACGCTTAAAAGGGTCTTAGACGAAGAATGGCGTGCAGGTAAAAGAATTTATGTACTCGCCCTCGACATTGAAAAGGCATTTGACAACGTCGACCTCAATGCACTAAGAGATATCTTATTACAACGAACCAACAAATCGCTAACCAACAGGATAATCAAGGTATGCATGAATGAACGAACATGCATCAAATGGTGTGGCCAGCAAAGCAGTTGGATTATTAAAGGAAAGGGAGTCAAACAAGGTTGCCCTCTGTCCCCTCGCCTGTTTACACTGGTCATCGACGTCCTTAGAACCCTCGACGAAGAAACACAATTAATAAAACTTGACCAGGATCGCGAAATCTCACTCCCTCTAGTATTATCATTTGCGGATGACCTTATCTTTATTACAGATGACCTAGAAGGATTAGAAGGTATCATATACCATATTAAACCCCTACTAAACAGTGTAGGCCTCCAAATAAACGAAACAAAAACAAAAATACTAATTAGGGACCCCAAAGCTACACAGATAACGACCCACGTGACCCTTAATGGAATAAGTATACCAACATGTGAAGAAGTTAAATACCTAGGTACATACATAACATCTACATTAAGTAGAAAAAGCACTATAAAAAAACGTTGCGAACAGGCCATGAAAAACGCCAAATCGTTACTACCATTCATAAATAATTCAAATATGGACTGGAAATTAGCCAGACTCATGTATCGAATGGTGATCGTACCGTGCATGATACACGGTTTGAAAGTTTCGGCACTTACTAAAGCTAACAGATCAAGACTCAGAAAATATGAGCGAGTTATCATGAAGGACTTGATTAACCACTCTAGAAATAAACCAAGACAAAAGAAAATGCATGAAATATTAGACGGAAAAACAGTAACCAACGCATCAAGAACCATAGGATGTGCTACCTCGCACATGTCTACAGGCGTCGCAAACCACACCTGCTACATGCAGCAATGCAATACAAAGCCAAATCCAAGAAGGTCGGCCGACCTATTTACACATGGAACGACAATTTAAATCAGGACATGAAGTACTTCGACAAGGGAATCAATTTCTGGATGGATACAGCGGAAGACAAAAGTAAGATCAAGATCGCTGCTAGTGAGATTTACAATAAACCGGAAACGGATAGTAGCGAAACTTCCGAAGATGACATCGATAACAGCAACATCTAACACAATACAACAGAACAATGACATACAAAAGAACCGAGAAAGCAGTAACACTCCGCCAAAAGACTCGCCGATGAAGCTCGACCTGAACCAGCCTGGCGGCAAGGTCGTTAGAAGATGCCCATCCATAGATAATAATTACCCATCTCTCCACTAGTCCAATGCTTGCTCTAGGATGCATATCCGGTAGGCTCTTAAATCCTTCCCTATCCTACGGGCACGTCCTCCTTACCAATTACCGCGCCCCCCGGTCTATTCCTTGATATGCAATGGCCGCTGTAGCACCATGATCATGAGGCTACAGAAGCTAGTGCGAATCTTGGGGTTCATTCGATTAATCGAGTCTGGTTTAACCACGCTGGGATCGGTGCAATTCATTCATTCATTCATTCATTATTTTAACTGATGATGAACAATGATGAACAACACGATATTCTTAATAAAAATAGCTTTAAAAAATAGTTTTGATCATTGTATTATGCTTTTAACTCAATGCTCTAATTGGGGTGTATGAGGCGTTGCGCATCTAACGTTACACGTTGTAAAATTCTATTGATTGATATTTCCATGAAATAGCCATGAAACAAAAAACGTAAAAAGATTTTAATTTCGTTGGCTACCCTGGCGTTTGCCCTAAACAATAGACTACCGTTAAACCGTCGTGTCTGCATGATAATCTAAGCGGGTTTATTTTATGAAAAAGGGCTATCAGGCATAAATCACGTAAACATACACCCTTTATTCTGATTCCTTACAACCAAAATGCCAGTAGATAACATTACGAAGCAATAATGTATTAAACAAACTTAGCGTCGACGCGTCGGTCGTGAAGCTTGTCCATGTGTGGGAAGGTGCATTGTTAATGTGAACACAAGTGGCCGGACTTATACGGATTTAGAAAGAATGGAAGAGGCATCTGCACGTATTGTAACATGGATTTGTCTGTCTGTCTGTGGACCTTGATTAGGGAAGTACCTACAAACTGGATGGATTTTAAGTAAGCTTTTATAATTTGGAGCAGGTTTTCATGAAGGTGTCTTTGAGTTTGTGCGTGGTTCGTCTTTCAATCATGAAACCGTTTTATTAAACGATTCCTTAATAACATTATATTATTCAATGTGAAAGTAACTCTGACTAGATCTGTCTGTTTTCACGTCCTTTTCACGTCTTATCGGCTAAACGGATTTCGATATTTTTCGGATGAAATTGGTCACACAGGTTGCCTTTTTTTTTGTATGACCACTCGCAGGTGTGCAACTCATGGAGGTTGCCAAACTGCTTAACTGGACTATCCTGTGGTGGCCAAAAATTACTTTAAGGCCCCCAGTCAGGGGTAGACCATGACCTGGGGCATAGGGTTTTTATACCGTTAGAACGCTCACGTGGGATAATTCCCGACCTCCATGCGGGTGAAGCCGCGGGCAAAAGCTGGTAGGTACCTAATAAATGGTACATAGCGTAGGTGGGCAGGACTCGGCAAGAGGCATGATCTTTGTAGGTATAGTAACAAATAATTAATATTGGGAATCGTTTCATTTAAAGACGTTTCATTTAAACGTCTAATAACGAAGTTAATTAATATTAATTTCCAAGAATTCCTCTGTTTCATTATGAACTAGTAATTGAAAGAAATTAATTTAATTATTCTGTCTAGGAAATTGATACCTTTATTAAATGGAAATATGAAGACTTGATTTATACCTAAAAGTTTTCATTAGTGTATACTAATACACTAATGAAAACTTACTACAGAAATAAGCAGGTACAGTAAAGGAGATAAGTAACCAGGGTCGTCGGATATAATTGATTTTTACTAAGAAACCGATGGATTATTTCGAATAAAATTTAATTTAATTAATAGAAAACAAACAGTTCATTTATGAAATTTTATTTCATTCGAAAACATCCATTGGTTTCTTAATAAAAATCAACCAACCATATCCGACGACACTGGTTACTTATCTCCTTTGGTGATCGTACATACTAGCAAAAAAAAAGTATTGGTTTCTTAATAAACTCCAACCATATCCGACGACCCAGGTTACTTACCTCCTTTGGTGATCGTACATACTAGCTAAAAAAAAGTTTATGATATAGTAATAAAGAAAAAGAATGATAATTGTTATGATTTTATGTATTTTGTTTTCCCTTTTATTCCTACACACGTTGTCTACATCTCTTTTTAAATTCCTTTTTATGTTCTCTCCTATCGCAGGTATGCTGGAAGAGATTTCTTTAGAAATAAGCATCACCTCTGTTACGTATTTGTCTGTTCCGTTTCCTCCTGTATGTTTATGTGTGTATAGATCACATCAAGCAACTACAATCTGTCAAATTGTTTTAACAGATTTTCAACTTTATTGCTAAAGCAAGTTCAAGTTTGATCGGGAAAATTTGACAGGTACGGGTAGCTTGATGTGCTGGCGTCTGAACATATATAGATACAGCTATTATGTGGCTCTTATTCCTACTTGTAACAATTAACGAGTAATTCTAACTAAACTGTTAAGTAATAAATAATCGCATTAACTTCATAGTTACACTTACCCACTTCACCATAATTTTGATAACATTAAACGGTTAAGCCGTTTCCCGCTACGTTTTGTCTTCTATTTCCATCTCGTAATATAGTGCACATAGTGCCAACGGTACTGACCCGCCCCGCCCCCCACGCTAAGCGGAAACCTGATTTATTAGGAGACGATGTGTTTTACACTAAAGGTCAACTTACACTGGTACTCACGCCATAATAATGGTAATCGTGCCACAATTGTCCTATACATCTACTACTAAAAGGCAAAACGATTGCTCTTTTATGGACCGGCTCTATATTTGAGGACTTATAGCCCATTGATAGCCTATAATAGTACGTTGCCTATTCCGTTTATTTAGGTGGACTGACCTTATATGGTGTCAGACTGGTAGATACCTCTGAACTAGCGTTTAGTTATTCATTTTTATTTAGCACACTGATGCATAGAGGTTGTAATGTGATTTATTAGCGAGACAATCTCGATCTGTAAGAACCATACAAAGATTTATTACATGGGGATTTTCTGTTCCTAGAGAAATGTGAAAGATATCGCGTTTCCGACTTATTTTGCATCAGTTGAGAAATTAATCAAGTCTCTTATTGCAGGGAATCTATAATCTAAACTAATAATAAAGCTGAAAAGTTTGCTTGTTTGAACGCGCTAATCTCTGGAACTTGTAGTTGGATCTGAAAAAATGTTTTCGCATTCGATAGCCAATTCTCAAGGAAGGCTATAAGCTATTTAACATCCCGCTAGGATTCTTAGGAGCCGAGCAAAAAGAAAATAAAAAGCATAAATAAAGTCAGAAGGAACGCGAAGCGAAAACGAAGTAATAGCGCGGACAGGCGATGCTATGCGATGGGATGGACCGGTGGGGACAAGAAATTTCAGGCGGATGAAGTCGCGGGCAGAAGCTAGTACTTCATATGCCACGAAGATAGTCTATGAAATGCTTTAAAAGTTGTTGTAGGATTATCTCGAACTACTAAACAAGCTTCCGTTATTTATGGCAAGACTATATAAATGCAGACTTCAGCGGCTTTAACTCTTTCACGTAAAGCCGTTTAAAAGGAAGAAGGAAGTTGGCTAGTTCGGAATAAAAATGTAGATTTAGTTGGACAATCAAGTTAAAACGAGGCTAATATTTCTGAGGAGACATTGGGTAGCTCTGTGCATGCTAAGAGAAGTCGGTAATTTCGTCTTTAAACGTGCAAGCGACGAACTCGGGAGGCTATTCTTAACGTTGTCGATATAAGAAATAATTAGTGGTATTGTAATTTGTTCTTTTATGTTTTTACTCGTGAAGATCCAAGAAGGTTTTTGAATGTCAATGAATCTGCTGCGTTTACGAGTACTTTGAATGAATATGTATATAAATTATTGTATGTAGCGTTTTGTGAACGTGTGGTGAATGTGTGTGTATTTTTTTTTTTTGTTCAATTTAACGCTAGGTGCAAAGCGGAATTGTTTACAGTGCCGTAGTACCCCAGTGGTGACGGCCCCGACTTACTAGGTCATTGGTTCGATCCCAGGTAGGCGTTTTACTTTGTGTAAATTATTTCATCACCACTGCTCTCAAAACGGTGAAGGAAAACATCGTGAGGAAACCGGCATGTTCGTGCACCAAAACTTCCAAGACTTGTGACATCTACCAACCCACACTGGGCCCACGTGGTAGATTAGGTGCAGCACATTTCTCTCTCACAGAGAGGAAGCCTATGTCCCAGCTGATTATGTAAAGCAGAATTGGAGAACTGACTTTTTGCACGACACGTTTTTCCTCGAAAAAGGGATAAAAGTTCACGATAAGCTTATAGGTTCTATGTTGTTTAGGCGTTAACTTGGCTTCATGCCAGGGTCCGTTTTTGTATCAACATTGAGGCGATTACGAGTAGCCTAGTAGTTTTTATCGCTTTACAGCAGTCTGCATAAAACCTTCGCTTTACACCATCTATGATTTATTTAACAAAAGTTGGTAGACTGGAACTGTTAAAATCTGTGTGTTTCTCCAATAGGTCGAATGATCAAATAATTGTTAGTTTCGGGTCTATGAACACGCTCATGTTCAAAAGCAAGGTCGTCAAAAATAAATTGATTTATCCAATTTTGGCTATTCAAGGTGTATCAGAATAAACGCGAGTCTTAAAAGTAGTTTGTTCATCATCATCAATTGACTACTGAATTGATTTCAGTAACGTTTAATATAGTTTTTTTAGAAAAAAAAAATGTATTAGTTATGCCATACTGACCGCCGATTGAGCCAAAGAAAGTTAAATCGTATTGTAAGGCAATAAGACTCCATTTTAATACTAACCAGCTTTGAAGTCGAATCGAAGGAATAAATAGACGTCCCTAAATAAATACAGTTTGTATTTTCAATTCTTAGCAAAACAGGAAAATCTCTACTGAAGTACAGACAGCAAATAACAGTAGTTAATGACAACAGATTTCTGACCAAATAAAGATAAAATATTACAGGGATATATTGGGCCCAATGACATCGAATACGATTTTATATGTCTTGCGGTTTGAGAATATGCCCCCGTCGCTGACACAGCATTAATTTGTTCAATTTACTGTAGACTTTCGTTCAATAAACCTACCTCGAAAGAAACTTATAGGATTTTTCTCCATATTCCTTTTTGTCTCAACCATTTAGAATTCCGTAAATAAATTAGTGGAACTAATCAATATTCTGGTCGGCCTTCCGTCTCTTGCAAACATGTAGATAGGGGTATTAAGAGGACTTGGTTTTGCATCATAATAAGATTCCTTTTAGACGCTTGTACCGCTTTGTGTCTTTTAGCATATACAATGTGGTCATGTGGAGATGAGAATACGACAATACATGAAAACACTGGCAATACTAATGCATACAAGTATTTAGGAACTCTCGAAAAAATCGTAAATATTGATTTTTAAATAGTGATTTTTTCGAACAAACTAAATAGTAGTGATGGGCCCACTATGGATTTTGCCATTTTTTGACTAGCAATAGTGAGTAAACTATTGGATATATTTGATTGAATTTTTGGATGCAGACTGACTGACCGACCCCAACCTAGTTCGAAAAAGGTTAGGCAGATGATGATGAGACTGCCAAGGTCATTAAATAATTATAAGCAGTTTAATTTATTGTCGTATTGTCGTCTCCACCTTGTATAACAAGTGAGGCGAAAGCTTATGATTTAACATCATTTTTAACCGTCAAATAGAACCTCTTAAAATCAACCAAAAAACAAAACCAATTATAACCAATCTAAAACCAAACAAAAACACAAAAACAAAAAATTAAATATTGATTTAATAATAATCCTCCATCTTTTATGTTCAGGCAGAAATGTGTTCCATAGCTCTCTTCGCGTCTTTGCTAGATGCGAAGAGGTCTATGGAACACATTTGAAGCATTTTCAAGCCGCATTAAATAACTAACAGGAATGCCTTTTTCCTAGAAAACGATTTCATTTCAAGACTTAAATCTCGAGAATGGCAGTGAAGAGCCCGGGCTACGAGGATCGCGTTCATTCCAGCTGAACGATCTAGGAATGCCTGCGATGTCAGAAGTTTCACCAAGTCCCAGACTTTTGCTATTTACCCATAGGACTTAGGAGGCAAGTGATCTAGCCAACAATTCAGTCACTATAACTTCGTTTCATTAGTTGAGCGTCCTTTGTTTTGAATAATAGTAATGTGAGGATTGATGTCACTTTCATAATATACTTCACCTTGATACTCCGCTAACAAGATCCGCTTTTCAGCCCATTTAAAGCTTTTTAGAATGAAGAGAGAAACCTGTCTATTACTCGTATCTAACTACCTACTCAAAACATGAAGAAAAACGTAAATAATGAAAATGAATCATGTTTGATGTAAAGTATCTAAGTAATTATTTACACAACGCCAGTTTTATTTTTAGATAGATAAATAATCATATCATGTTCGACTTTTTTTTAAAGTTGATAATATTTCTAGGTATTCTATCCTCAGTTGACTGTAATTTGACGAGTCTCTAGTTAGGCCTTAGATAAATAAGCTGTGTAAATATTATTTAGCCCTAATTCTGAACTAAACAGGTCAGGTAAACAACCACAACGGACGTATATTGGTTTTGTATTCACTCAGTATGCGAAAAGCGATTGAAATGTTCTGAACTGGGTATGTACAGTTTAACCAGAAAAGGCATGCGCTTCGGTAATCTTCGTGTTTCCGAATTAGCGCGGACGTCACAGCGTTCGTCAAAAGTTAGAAGCTTAGAGACAAAGCTTTTACAATAATATACGTAAAAGCTTTAAAATATTTATTTAAAAGCTTTAACATATTTACGTAAAAGCTTTAAACTTCATACTATCGCGCAATGATAGGTAGACTATTCAGAGAGAGATCATCATCTGTCGCCCAATTTTGAAAAGATTTTTGAAATTCCATAGTTGTTTATCTATAATTTTGTAATCATGGTAATACTAAATGAACAAGTACGAACTTCCATGGTTGTAACAGCTCTATATTAGATCTCACCATCACGCGTCTGTATTTCCGAAGATAGACATACTTTTCTAAGAAGATCTGTACCACTGCTTAGGTAGGTAGATACCTATAATCGTTTCCTTTGAGCAGTTCTACTGGTAGTGAGTATTAAATCGAATAGTAGGAGCGCCACTCAAGGGCTAGAATCGGGGACAGATCGCTAGCGAGGCGGCGTCTTTTTCCTTTACATTAAATATTGCATTTCCACTAGTTAACGATTTCTTTTTTTTTTGTTCTTATTGTAGGTATTTCATATTACCACCTCGTTGGTTACAAGCGCAACTGCTGCGAAGAATGTCCTGGGATCAATCTCCAGGTCAGAAAATGTGTAAAATTATTGGGAATTTCTTAAAAGCAGCGCGGATTACTAATTTGTGCTCAGTCGTTTATCTAATGGCTTCAGGCTTGGGTAAAATTATGTGGGACTTAAATATAACAGGCAAAATAAAGATGAACTAGATATTTAGATAAATCAATCGATACCCGATTATTCACTGAACCGTTCTTTGACGGTTTTCAGTCTGACGAAGCAATTTGCAAGGATCAAAGGTGTCCTGTCCTTAGCACCGGATAGGGGTTGTATAATTAAACGAGCTAAATGACAGAATAGATTACAACTTATATAGTTAACTGAATGCTTTGCCTCCGGTCCTCCTAACTAAATATTCCGTTATTCGAATAACTGAATAAAGGAGATGTTCCAAAATGTATGGAGCCTGGGCCAGGTCCTTGTACACTATACTTAAAAATAGGAAAATTCATTTAAAACAGTTCTCAACTGTCCAATTGCTGTAAAATAGCTTGGTTTTCTGGTAAACAGAAGAAATTACACCTGAAATTGCAACACACTAAAAACAACCCGTCATGGCGGTAAACTGTCATTTTGATTGATTAATGACGTTTGACATGTTTTTGTGTATTTCGACGCTAGACGAAAGTGACAGAAGTGACACTGTTGTGACAACTGACAGTTCTCTTTTTAACAACAGAGTAACTAAATCTGTGAGACGCCATGTTGAAAGTCGATAAAATTAATTGATAAATATCAGTTCACTACCACAACAGTACATATTTAATTGAATTATCTGTATTTTCCCGAATTCTACGGATTTTTCTCTTTTTTTTGAGGTACTGTACATAGACCTGGCCCATTTTGAAACATCTCCTTTTGTAAAAAGTTCGAAGGACTCCTCCTACGTTCAGTTTTTGGACGGAGTTTGATATCATTCCTGAAAGGAACGATTTTGAATGAAGGTAAGTAAATATTAGTTATAATATTTTTCGTTCAGGATAGGCTAACAGTGGAATATATAAGTCTAATTATTTAGTTATTTCATTTGAGTTTTGGTGTCAGAAGTGGACGAATGATTGCAGAATAGGTACATTTAATGAACTATCCATATTTCTCTAGATATACCTACGTAATATCCACTAACAATATTATTAGGTGAAATGTGTGTATTCAATTGATTTTGATTTTGGATTTAATTTCGCAGTAACCTATTCATTTTGATATTTAAACTAAATGAATCACTTACAATTCAAATACGAGCATTAAATGAATCGAGGGAGTCAAATTAAATGTCTTTTGTGGCAAATTCTGAAATTCATTACAGAATTAAGTGACGAAATCCCAGAATTTCCCATTATTTGTTTCACAACTTCAGAATGAATTTCCCTTGAAGACGTTGCTTTCAAAACGCATGTATTTAATAATGTTTAGTTAATTAAATGATAAATGTTTAACTTAATCTGTACCAACGTACTAAATTGAATTTCGTGATAAGTATTTTACAATATTAATGGAAAATTGTATCATAACAACCGCAACTTACGTGTTGTGGGTCGCCGTTTCGAACCCTGACAGGCCTTTTACTTTGTGTAAATTATTACATCACCACTGCTCTCAAAACAGTGAAGGAAAACATCGTGAGGAAACCGGTATGTCTTAGAACCAAAAATTCAAAGACATGGTGACATCTACCAACCCGCACTGGGCACGTGTGGTAGATTACGGCCCACTCACTCTTACAGAAAGAAGGCCTGTGTCCCAGCAGTGGGAACACTATAGGCTGATTATGAATGGAAAATATAATTACTTACACGAAGATTTAATTAAATAAACCGCTTGCAGATGAGAGTTGATCATCTTAAAAAAAAATCGGTTGTCTGTAAAGTCGGTTTACTGACGATAGTTGAACGTGACAACGTCATAAGAAAATACTAAAAAAAAATCTTTTTTTTCATTCTTTATTATTATTATTTTTTTTCGATTGTGCCTCTTTGTCGCTCGTTCCGCACTCTCGCTTGCACTTCAAGCCTTAAATGGAACGCCTCAGAGCGAGGTAACGCCGCATGACGTCATGTTTTTTCGTGCGTGCAGCCAGCTTCATCGAATTATAAGACGTTGTCACGTCAAAAAACAAAACAATGAAATTATAAAAACTTACCTTGCTCCCAACAAAATATGAAGCGATATTACAGGCTTAATGAAAGCTACTGAAAGCTCTGATCATGCAGCTTGTTGCTGGTATAAAAACCACAATGGTCCATAAATAACGAGGGTTGTAGCCAGGCAACATCGCAACAAGTAATTCCCTTTACTTATCTCTTACAATATGAAATATCCAAGGAACAACTTGCTTGTAAAGGTTTTTTTATCGTAGGTTATAAGTTTTGATAAAATATTTTTTATATGATAAGTCCTATATATAAAAGGGTTCGATTTATTTTAACCATATCTGCAAAATGTGCACAATGGAGTGGGTAGGTACATACTGGGTATACAGGATGACAGAAACTTTGAAGCGCAAACTGTAACCATTATTTCATTAATTCGTTGAAATTTTTCGTAGGTTATTAAAAAAAACATTGCTGTTCCATACATTTTGACCGCGTAGGTACTTTTCTATGAAACAGCAGACTTTTTTTCTGATAACCAAACAAAAAAATACGCTATGGAGCTCTAGGAATAATGTAGTGAATTCATAGTACCTAACAGGTTGCACGTCGATGTATGCCACCCTGTATAAAAGCGGCGGAGAGCCTGTACCGGCCGTTAAACAAACCTTAGTAGGTACACTAATCTGCATTCGAGATTTATTTGCCAAAAATGTAAACAAATATGAGTTTATGGAAAAATTACTTTAAATCCTACACGGTAATGCACGTTTACACTACAACTTGAAACATTTTTATAACTTTTTCAATAGTGTTAGTCACTCTGAAATAACTTAATAACCATTAAAATAGAGTTGATAACTTGAAATAATATTAATTTGAAACATAAGTTTGAATAGACTAGGTAAACTAGACAGGTTTAGGATCCTAGCTGAGGGTAACTCTTCCTACGAAAATAATCTGTATCATGAGCACAGGTTACCGTGTGATGAATAAAAAAATAAAAATTAGTGTCTTAGTCGACGCATTTGCTTTGTTCTATTATTAAATGCAAGAAGTGTACAGAATGTTTTATCACCTTATTCTATGCACGGAGTATCTACATACCACAATAATTAAATATTTAATAGGGTTAAAATTAGCATTGCGTAACCAATACAAATACGATGAAACGCTTGCAAATAACTGTTTTGTTATATCGGCCATAGAACTCTGTCATTTTACGTATCAAAGGGTTTTTCATTTTATATTGTAAATTCTTTTTAAATAATTCTCAGTTGGGATACAGCTCTTTTATCTGTTCTGTGGGATACAGTACAAAACACTAACATCCAGATAATATTTGGGCCAAAACCATGCCATTTTCATCGAGTTGTGGTAGGTATATAACAACACACTCGTGTTACAGGGATGCAATTATTCACGATCCCCACCGGACGCGCCGACAAACGGTGTAGAGGGTACTACACAAACTATTATCATAATCTCATGTTAAGCTACTATGTACTAAAATAATTAGCGTCTAGCTATTGTCTGATATTCAGTTAATGAGAACAGAGACGTGCTTAAAATTTTGTTTGAATTAGTCGCTGTGTTTCTAACTATGTAAGTAGGTACCTAACTACTATTAAAATATCAACCCCCTTAAAATTCATTTTTACTTGCACCTTTTTATTTTTCCGGTTAGGCAGGTATTGCTAACAATTTGAATGATAATGACAGCTCGAAATGGTGAATGTGCGCGCGTTATGTGGGAAAGAAATTGCTTAACATTCACGCATCACCCCCGGGGTGAGCGAAAATGTTAAGCAATTTGCAGCCCTTTTCACGTCTTTTTCAAATAGAGTGAAAACTGTCTGTTCGCACCAATTTTTGCCTGTGTCTTCTTATTTTAATACTGCAAGTAGCATGCTAATTAAATCGAGGAGCAATTTCAGACAACTAGAAAAAGTTTTATAGTTTTCTGTCTGGCTGAAATACTGAAGCAGTATTTGGAAAAATGTTTTTAGAACGTCACGTATGATAAACAGATTAATACTCATAAGATTTGATTGCTACTCACAATATTATTAAGTGAAAATAACTAAATACTCGAGGATAGCAGTTGCATTAGTGTACAAATGATATTTTAGTTCGATACGTGGAAATATTTGATAGACGCCTGCAACTGCAAATAGAATACGGAACAGTCGCTGGCGCCTGCCGCATATATGCAACACACGTCAACACTTTGATACTGACAACCTTATAAAACCAACTATATATTAAGGAAATAGATTTCAAATTGCAGTGACAGCGTTTCATGACACTTGTACAATTTTCACACGTAAAATCTTTCAGTGGATGACAAGATTTTATATTGTCAATCTACGTTGCTATACGGAAGTTTTGATCAAGGATAAAAGTAGTTTCAAATAAAGGATCCATTATTTTTTTCACGTTTTTTATAAGTATTAAAGGTAAATCGCTTGACTCATGCAATAAAAGCAGCTGGGCACAACCATAAACATGCAATGAAAAGACAGCTTCAGGTATGAAAAAATAAACCGAGGCTTTCAATGTACACAATACTATAGAAAAACTATATTATTCAAAACATTTAATTTAGTGATGTTCTGTGGAGTACTCTGTCGAGCACTATGAACGGGGAGTGTTGTTAAATTCTGAAAACTTTTTCATTAGCGAGTTTCAGCCTAGACCAGTTCTAAAAGCGCGCGTTTTAACAACTACTAACTGTATTATGCTAAAGATCAAAGTGCCTATTATGGTGAAATATTATACTTTTACCCGACTACGGCGAAGCAAAAAGCAGGGTTATGATTTAGACCGGTATGTAGGTATGTATGTATGTAACTGTGTATGTTCATCTGTTCCCTCATAACTTCAAAAGTACTCATAATAATTTAAAAAATGAGGTATCGTTACTAGGAGCGTCTTGACCGTCCGCTGGTTATAGGCTATGTAATCTCACACTAAATTCAATATGGAGCCCTCTAGAGCTTTCTAGAGGACATAAAGTAATGGATTAAAAAATAAATATTTTGGTATGGTGCCTTGTGGGGTATCAAATGAAAGGGCTTGATTAGAATGTTCCAAAAATATAAATATTACTGAAATAAGCCCCATATTAATTTAAAAAAAAAGTTTATTATTATTATTTATACATTTGTTTTCTTCGGCCTAGCCAGATAGCTGATGACACGGGCCTAAGCCAAGTGTTCATCAATGGGATTTAGTGTTGGAGTAATATTAGATACTGCGTGGTTGTCCGCAGTGGGCTGTATGTTAGCCGAAACTATATTTGTGTGGGAGTACTGGAGCAAGTTATCAGACTCACATTGGAGGAATTTTATTACTAGTCTACATGTATTGAGAATCGCTGCCTTCTGCAGCAGGTGGTAGGTGTTAGGTGGCAGGTTGAGAGCACTAAGGGACTGATGAAGCTGTTTGGGTATTACTCCTGTTGTAGATAGCACTATAGGTACTATTGTGACTTTTTGAAGATGCCAAAGTCGGGTTATTTCGTCTTTTAGTTCGGTGTCATTGGCTGGTTTTTCGGCTATTGCAGTCTGCAAGTTATGTGTATTTGGCACGACAATGTCTATTAGGAACCCAGTTTTATTTACTTTGTTGATTAATGTGATGTCTGGTCTATTGAAGTGAATTGTGCGGTCGGTGAGTGTGCCTCGGTCGAAGAACAATTTTGCTCTGGGGTTTTCTAGTACCGTTTCAGGGTTATATTTATAATATGGTGCTATGGTGTCTATAAATTTATATTTATGAGCTAGTTTTTGATATTATTATTATTATAAAAGGTTATATTATTATTAAAAAAAAAAATTATTACAGTTGTATTATTATTATTTTAAAAGGTTTCAAAACTAAAACGATGTTTAAAAACGAAAAAGATGAAACAAGAAAGTACTTTCCCGTGGTCGCATGCTACAATACAACAAACTTAATATGTAATACAGAGGCATGCGACCACGGGAAGGTACTTTTTTGTTTCATTCTTTTCAGTAGCAGGGTTTTAGTTTTTGAACTTTTTGTTAGTATCTAGCTTATTTTTTTTTCTACAGACTTACAATGTGTAGTGTAGTAGTGTATAATGATCTCAATAAAAGATCAGTACCTATTGAGTGAAAAGTTTAAAAGTTGTTATGTCTATCAAGCAAGGTTTCCTTTAAAGATTTCTCAGACTTTCTCTCGCGATAGTTTTCATGGTTTTCGAGGATGTTTATGCCAATAGAAAAAAAAAGAAAAATCCAAGATGGCAGCTGCGACAATTTTCAAATTTTTCATCATGGGTGTCGTTTTCACGGTTTTTGCGGGTGCTAAAGCCGATAGTAAGGTCACAATGAAAATCTAAGTTTCTAAAAGCTTATACTAGATGGCTATGTATTAAAAACGCCTATTAAATTTACACTCTCTCTCTCTCTCTCTGTCTCTTCTATTACGCGTATATGCGTTAAACTGCTGAAGTTTGAGTAAGAAAAAATAAGACTTGGATGAACCCACTCCGCCCCTTTCAATCTTATGTAAGACTTTAGCGGTCTGTCCCGGCTTCGCACGGGTGGACATTTTTTTTTTTCTTGCAATTAAAAAAGCCTATATTAATCTGTGATAATGTGGCATTCAAATGGTGAAAGAATTTTTAAAATCGGTCCAGTACTTTTTGAGCCAATTCGTTACAAACATACTTACCTACAAATTTTTCCTCTTTATAATATTAGTATAGATCAGTATTAACCGAAATTGAAAAGTAAAAAGCTGCAAAAAAATTTAAAACGAATAAATTTTGCTTACTTTTGTGATCTTACGTAAGAACAATCTAGACCCCTCCCAGCCCCATGTAAGAAAAAATAAGACTTGTTTGGACCCTCTCTCCCCTCAAATCGTCTTACGTAATAAATGAACAGCCCCAAATATGCGAGAAATGCTTTTTGAACTTCCAAATTACGTTTTTAAAAAGTCATTCTTTAAAATCAGACACCGGTTTTACTAAAGATATTTTAAATTTTGTTTGAATTTAGTAGCTTCCTCAAAATATTCACAAAGCAACAGTGTTATTAAATTTCACAAGAAAATCAACATATTTATTTACGTGAAACAAGATTCCTGCCTCCGAACCTCCGATACTAATAAATTAATGCAATATTCTAATTATTTATGACGATCCTGTTTCTCGTTGGAGAAGCGCCTTCAAACGTATTAAATATCTTTGAATAGATTAATACAATAGGTACTGAAATCAGTTAAAATAAATTGGTTTTTTTACCAATTAAATGGAATTTCATTCTCTCTGAAAATATTGTGTCAGTTGTGCGCTTTTAGCTGAAAAATCTATTTAACCCACCCTTTTTTTCCTATCAGACGCCAGCACATCAAGCTACTACAATCTGTCAAATTTCTTCAATAGATTTTCAACTTTATCGCTAAAGCATACGGTTCAAAGTTGATTGGGAAAATTTTACAGTTTTTGTAGCTTGACGTGCTGGTCTGTAGCTAATAATAAGATTTTACTACAAAAGCCTTATTACAGTAAAATGTTACTTAAGGAAGATAGAAAAAAAAATAGATATGCATTATGTAAATGTGCTGTTTGCTCTCATTTTCCTGTATTTGTTCTCGATTTTTTCCCCAATTTTGGATTATTAGGGAATATTGCAATGTGCCCGCCTGTGATACCAGGGCCTTTTTTTTTGTTTCCTTAACTCCCCCATTTCATTAACGTATTTAGATTGTTAACGAAAAATCCTGATAGGAAAGTAGAAAAGGGGAAGAGAACATTTTATTTTAATAAGATCAATTACAGTCTAGCATTTCTTTTGCGAAGTAGCTTTCCTGAGTTTTATCCAAGGCAATTTAATTCAGTCAATTTCATGTTAGGTTATATTAACAAACTAGGTTGGTACCTTCTGAGTGTACTGACTGACATAGCAGGCACATAATAATTATTATCTACATCGCATTAGACATAATTTTACAAAACATTCTCAGAATCGTCTTCGTCTTTGCGAAGAATTGCACCTTATTTGACTGGCCAATTCTTCCCTTGCGGTGGTAGTGCTAACGCCCGCCGTTTGCGACCACCCTCCCACCGGAGTCCGGCGTCAAGCAGTCTGCTGTGTTTCGTCGATGCGTGGGAGTTCCAGTGCCTTAGGCATCTTCTGGGCACGCTCGTTCCATCATAGACCTCATCCATCGCATTCCATTAGGCGTGATCGAGGTCAAGAGCAGTGTCCATGTAGCAATAAAAATATAAATGTATATTTATTTCCCCTTAATTAGGGGCCCGTGGCTAAATATAAACAGCTGCATAGGTCGATCGATCAGGTTAAGCTACGCTTGCCGCGGTTAGTCTGTGGATGGGTGGCCATCTTTACATACCGAGACCCCTCCGTGCCTCAAAAAGCACGTTAAGCCGTTGGTTCCGGCTGTCATTCGTGGATCTTTGACAGTCGTTACGGGTAGTCAGAAGCCCGAAAGTCAGACAACCTGCAGTCTTACCAGGGGGTATAACCCAGTAACTGTGTTGTGGAGGTCAGATTGGCAGTCGCTCTATGTAAAATACTGGTATTCAGATGCATCCGGTTAGACTGGAAGCCGACCCCAACATAGTTGGGATAAGGCTAGACAGATGATGATTCCGGGAAAAAATTATTGGTAAAGATAGTTACCTAAGTACATAATTGTTAACCAATACAGCTTTCACTCGACTTTCCTACTGCTTCTCAGAATTTTCCAACAAAGGGAAGATTAATTTACTGCCTAACGTGAGTAGTTGTTATTATACAAGTTTTTCTTTCATATCGATAGAAGTTTCCCTGTATTCTTGGTACTTTTTTTTCCGAGAATTTTAAAGGTTTAGATAACCCGTTCATTCATGGCTCATGACAGATACAAAAGCTGGAACGCCCCTTAGCTAGATGGACTGACGACCTTAAAATGGTAGCTGGGACAGTCTGGATGCGGAAGGCGCAGGACGGGGTTTTGTGGCGCAGCCTGGGTTCTCCCAGGCCCATGTCCAGCAGTGGACTGCGATAGGCTGAGTTGATTGATTAGAAGGTACAAAAACTACATTTCGTATTTAATTATCACTACATAGTATAAAACAAAGTCGCTTTATCTGTCCCTTTGTACGCTTAGATCTTTAAAACTACGCAACGGATTTTGATGCGGTTTTTTTTTAATAGATAGAGTGATTCAAGGAAGGTTTATATGTATAATACATGTATGTATTTTAGAGGTTTCTAATGTGATGTCGTAAATAAACCCTTTTTTTTGCGCTTACATTGCAAACGCTGGCTGAACTCTACGAGATAGGTCAAAATAATGTACTACAGTACTGTACACCTTAAAAAGGTCTACAAAAAAGTCCGCGATGGTATATGTGATGGTATATCTCTTAGGGATAACCCACAATAATCATTTTTATCCTTTACTTTTTACGAGAAATAATGGCTTATTTACGAAGCGATTTTAAGCAATACAGCATTAATCCTTATCCAATTAAGTACCTCAAATACATTGTGCATTTAATATAGATAAATATGGCCCTTTACAGCATGTGATTTAAATGAATATTTTCGAAGATATTACAGATTTAAAATGCAGGAACATAGCGGTTGCTGCGGTACCGGCCGCGGCCGGGGGCCCGCCGCGGCGGCGCGTGCTGACATTCTTGAAATGCCTATACTTAGTATCAGCATTGCACCCGTGCAAAGCCGGGGCGGGTCCCTAGTAAAAGATAAATGAGTAACGTCGGCTTAGAGTGTAAACCTGCCAAATCCATTTTTTGACTTTATGACGTTATTCATACCATTCGAAAGATTCATATTTTTTTAGGAATGTAATCTGGAACTACCAGCCGGATTTAAAAAAATATTGTCGAATTTTATAGCCTAGTCTTTGAGGAAGGCAACATGATATTTAACATCACGCTAGGACCCTAAGGAGCCGTGCAAAAAAGGAGTAAGAAAGAACGCTTAGCGACACCGAAATAACAGCGCGAGCTGACGATGCGATGCGACGGGGTGGGTCGGAGGAACAAGAAATTTCATGCTGACGAGATCGCGGGCAGAAGCTAGTCTTAGTCAAGATCCTCGATTTGATGCCACAGTGTCTAATTGAAGATACCAATGTGCACCAGGTGAAAGCAACACAATGTAGTACTGATGATGAACACATAACATAAACATTTCAACATCTTTCTTTCCCAGGAGTAATTTCTAAGCAGTCCCGACTTTAAACCCCGGAGCGAATGATTTACGCGAGACTATCTGGAGTCAAGCACACTACATTTAACACGTCGCTCCTTGCTGTGAACTGAAGAAGTTCGAACAATACTGGGCAATAAAGTAAATGAAAATATTGAAAAAAATCCTGAAAGACTTTGTTAGCTAGAGTGCTACAAGGATATTTTGGCGTTTGAATGACATTTATGGAGGGCGTTGTTGATAAATATTTTTGAATTGTCACAGAAAAATTGTGTTGAAAAAACAAGATGGCGGCATTAGTTACCATTTTTGCCGCGCACCGAATGTTCCATGTACCTACAGTGGTATTGTATCCTACTAATATTACAAACGCGAAAGTTTGTGAGGATGAATGGAGGTTTGTTACTCTTTCACGCAAAAACTACTGAACGAATATGGATGAAATTTTGCACACATATGGTTTATAGCCAGTATTAACACATAGGATAGCTTTTATCCCGATATTCCCACGGGATCGACACTTATGCAGTTGAAACCGCGGGGCGCAGCTAATTAGATCATAAATGTACTATTGTAGGCCCCGAAACAGGTGGATTAGGAAAACTGACAGCAAGCTGCAGCAGATTTCATGGCAAGAATAGCGCAATGGCCGAGCGATTGGTTGCTATGCTATGAGTCGCGGATTCGATTACCGGAACAAGTTAATACCTATTTGTATAGTAGCAAAAGGGCAGTTATTCAATCTGGTTCTTGCTTTTTGTGTATATTTGTCTAGAATAGCAGCCAGACTACAATTCTTTGTCCTCTATTTAAGTCAGAAAATTTAAAAACATTGGTAGTAATAAATATTAATTTCTATTCTTACAAGCTTTTATAGAAATAACTGTGGAAACATTTTGGTGTTTTCTCCATGACCTATTTGGAACAACACCAAACTACGCAACAAGTGACACTGTAATGGATTCTCTAAACTTTTCAACATCTCTCATACAGATAAATAGATATGTACATTTTACTTATGATATTGCCAAATGCTTAAGATAGAATGTGTCGTAAATTGTACTAAAATAAAAAATAAGTTTCAAATTTATTATCAAAGCAAATCAGTATATTAAAGCCCAAAGTTGTCTTCAAAGATGAGACGGGTTTGTAGGTCCTAAGTCACGTGCCATCTGCACCTTTCGCCAATGCCGGAGCCGGCCTCCAGATGCGGGTAAGTATCAGTAGAGGCACGAAGCGTCTCGGTAGGCTCCTAATAAACTCGACTATGATTAGATACCTACCTGTTGTCTAGGTCCAGTAAATAATCTGTTCAATATTGTTTCTACATGCATCATATAATTATGTAATCTTAGCTTAAGCACGAGTGTAGGCTGGAAGACTATTTTAAAGGATATTTTATTTAACCGATTTCAAAAAGGAGGAGGTTCTCAATTCAACTGTGTTTTTTCGTACGTTTGTTACGCGATATAATCGGCTATTGTAAATCGATTTAAAAAAAAATGGATAGGGTATACCTCAGGGGTGAACCCAATGATATTTTTTTACTTATCATTGGGTGAACCCATTTAAAAATAAATGGGTTTTGAGTTTTTGAGTTACCATCAATAAATACGTTTTTTTGCCACTTAGTTTATATTGATGATATTATAATGACTTACTGTCACTGATATTTACATAGCAAGTAGTGTTATACAAATTTGTTTGAGTAATAGTATGTACAGTCAGCAAAGCAGATAAGTATGCAGGGTCGCGGGTTGAAGTTACTAAGAAACCGAGTAATGTTTTCGAATGAAATTTAATTTGATAAATTAACTGTTTGTTTTCTATTAATTAAAATAAAACTTCAACTATATTCGACGACCCTGCATACTTATCTCCTTTGCTGACTGTACAACTTATAAGTGAAAAATAAAAACTTTTTTACAAAAAAACACAATCGACTTCCAAAAAAGAGACTACAAAGTGAAAAATAACTTTAATTTCGGAAGTCGGTGGCAAACAACGAAAATGCGAACCCAACGACACCGACTTCCGAAATTAAAGTTTTTTTTTCACTTTGTAGTGTCTTTTTGGAAAACGATTGTTTTTATTAATAAATCTAATCCTCAACAGCAAAATCCTTTCTTTAAACGCCTTGTTCTACTATCTATGTATTTATAAAAGAATATATCATTTAGTTCCAGGAACTAAACATGAGATAACCGAGTGCTCATTCAAAGTGACTTCATATACTGCAGCCAGGGAGCCGTACCCCTGCTGAGCGCACTTGCTCCATTACCTACTGTTAAGCAAAGCAAGATATGAATATTTAGTTCTCACAGTATTACACTGACTGCCTTTTAATAAACACTAGGAAGTAAATTTTGCAGTCTTTGGTTTGAAAGTCAGAAAAATTAAAGTCGAAACTTTGGCAAAGTAACATTTATCCATACTAATATGCGAAAGGGTGTGTCTGTCTGTCTGTCTGTTACCTCTTCATGCTTAAACCGCTGAACTAATTTAGATGAAATTTGGTATAGAGATAGTGTGAGTCCCGGGAAAGAACATAAGATAGTTTTTATCTTGATATTCCCACGGGATCGAAACTTACGCGGGTCAAACCGCAAGGCGCTGCTAGTTGTTAATTTTTCTGCTTTTTCTATTCTTATAAGATACCAGCTTTGAACAGAGAAAAGTGAAAAGAGAGTAGGGGATGATGATGATTATGATGGGGATGATGGTGATGTAGGGGGTGGGGGGGGGCTAATAATAATTAGATACCATGGTAATCAAAACTGCGTTATCTCACTGAACAAATGCCGGACCTACTGTTTAACGAATAGAATTTAACGATAGAGGATATGTTTGACATTTAGTTAATGGAAAAGGGTTTTATTGGCACAAAAGAAAAGCGTTACATTCAAAATTTAACCCTTATTTTTGTTTATTCAGGTACAGTCAGCAAAGGAGATAAGAATACAGGTTGTCGAATATAGTTGAAGTTTAATAAGAAACCGATTGATGTTTTGGAATAAAATTTAATATAATTAATAGAAAACAAACAGATCATTTATCAAATTAAATTTCATTCGAAAAAATCAATCGGTTTCTTAGTAAACTTTAATGATATTCGACAACCCTGCATACTTATCTCCTTTGCTGACTGTACATAGAATTAGTATTTAACGTGTTTTTTTGATTGCCCCGTTGGTGACGTGGAGTCCTGGGTTCGATTTCCGGATCTGACAACGTGTTATTGGGTTTTCCATTTGGATTTTCTTAGTAACAGCCCGGACATTGGAAGTTGGCGGTTTAATACCCCCGTGCCTCGGAAAGCACGTAAAGCCGTTGGTCGTGCGCCTGATCTCTCTCCGGTCGTGTCGGATTGCCGTCCCATCAGACTATGAGAGTAAAGGAACAGAGAGTGCGTGCTGTGTTTGCGCACACACTTTTGTACTATAATATCTCTACCTGGCTAATATCTGTTGAGATTGGCCGCTGTATCGGTCGGAAGGCAATTATTATTTATTATTATGTAACGTGTTATATTGGGAGAGAATTTACAATTATAATCTACCTATTACAAACACTTAATCTTCCTATTACAAATACTTCCTGTTATTCCTTCAGAGTTATGTTTACAATTAGCTATGTTAACCTAATAAACATAAAATAACTTTACATCATAGAAATAGTTTTACACCATCCTGACATTAATACCCAAACAAGACTTTCAACCTGGAGGGTCCTGGTACCCATAACATAAGTTAAATCTTTCCTTGGGTACCAGAATTCAATACAAATACTACTGACTATTGTTACTATCATGATATGTATTTTTCTCTTGTTGCATAAAAGTTGTTTGTAAGTGTTTGATTGCACAAAAATGTTTGGTCCAATAAACAATTTATTATTATTATTATTATTATTATAACCTAACACTAAGAAAGAATCCTTTATTTAACTGACTAAACAATCCTATACTTCCACTGAGACCAAAGTACATCCGTAAGATAAGAGAACACAGTCCTCTCCGTCTCTTATTTCCATACATTCACATCTCGTTTGCACCCCTACTGTTCAGTACAGGACTGTGGACTACGGGGCCACGGACCCCAAGAAACACGGTTATGTTTATGCGATAACCCTTCACGTTCGCCTGCAGGAAAGATAAGGAAAATGGTGGAACAAGCAATGGGGCGTATCGTGTAATGATATTGTCATGCATTTTATCGTATAGTGGAATTAAGGTGTGAAAGAGATTTATTGGGAGCCAGTTGTGGTTTTGTTTACAGTTGAATGTAAGTTAGCGAAATTGTTAGTCCTTTGTGGCGCACAGAGTCATAAAACTCTAATATAATTAAGTATCATAAACACATACCTATCTCAAACCAAAGCCTACTTTTAATTGGTTATTATTGCATTAAGTGTTGAAAACCTATTTGAGATATTTATTGGTCTAATTGTGAATTTAATCAATACAAAGAAACCTGGTGAATAACTACTAACATGAAGTACATACCTTTGAAAAATAATAAGTATGCGTTCAAAGGATATTTTCAATTCTCCAAACGTTTGAGTGAAAATTATTTTCAAAAAAGAAGCTTTAAATTTAATTTAACCTTTTAAAACGTTTGCGGTTTTGCCAACGTTTTGACGTCATTTACAGTGTCCTGTCTTATTTCCTTTGGATTAAACCTGCCACAAAAGACTATGTTAATGAAGCGTTTAAAACAGAAAAAGTCAAAGGCTGAAAATTTTCATCTGGTAAAATAAAGGCATAAAGAAAATTCGCATGTTAAGGATAAAGTTCTAACTTCTGGCGAGGTATTATAATGAATAATGGTGGGAATAGAATTTGGAAGACATTTTCGGAATTAGGTCTTTCAACTTTCTGAACATCCATCTTGATCTTGTCAACTTTTTGACACTTATTTTACATAACCTACGTGTGCCTAAAAGGGATGGTAATAAAGTTGATAGACGTAAGTATATTGGCACCCCCACATTGTGGGCCAACTGCGATGTAATGCCGGCGCTACACATTGGCCTTGTCCATTGGCTCAGACTTGGCACCTCATCCAATGTTGAGCAAAATCAGTAAAATCCTGTCCAATATCTGTCCAGGCCCGATACACACATTGGAGCCAATGCTCCAAGGCTACAACTTAGGTCAAATTATGTCTAATGTGTGGCCCCAGCACAAGACTTTTGCCTTACCAAATATTTGTAGGCAGAGGCGAATTTTGGGGCCAAAACTGTCAACAATAAAACCTTTTCCGACCAACATCGGTTTGAGTACAGTTTAGACTTAGTTAAACCTAAATACATATTATTTTAATTATTTTCAGATAACGTACCTATCTTCTTAGCAAACATAATTAATTTAATCATTTGCTTCCTAAACTTCAAAACTAAATTAATGTATCTTTCCCCAGTGTAAATTCCACAGTGCTCTCATAATGAAACCTTGACGAGTCACAATTTAAGCTCTCTACTCATAGTATGGCTGCAGGCATTTCCACTGTATAATTAATACTGTTATGAAACTGCATTCCTGGAACTGTTCTTCAAGGAAATTCTAATCATTTATACAATCCTGGCTGGTTATTAATTTGTGGTTTTTCTGAAGCGGATTTCTCGAGGATTCTAGTATTATACACCAATAAATTACTGTCGCATTATTAAAAATTGCCCCTTTTAAATTTGTTATTCCATTAATATGTTGTGCAAAAAGAGTTCTACAAACTGTGTAGCCCGAAGTGAAAATCACAAGCGGTCCACTCAACATCGTCTTCAACCATTCAATGAAAGCGTCTTTCATCGAGCTATTCAAAGGATTCCTTATTTCTTTTGAAGAAAGAAATCGGTTTGAGTACAGTTTAGACTTAGTTAAACCTAAATACATATTATTTTAATTATTTTCAGATAACGTACCTATCTTCTTAGCAAACATAATTAATTTAATCATTTGCTTCCTAAACTTCAAAACTAAATTAATGTATCTTTCCCCAGTGTAAATTCCACAGTGCTCTCATAATGAAACCTTGACGAGTCACAATTTAAGCTCTCTACTCATAGTATGGCTGCAGGCATTTCCACTGTATAATTAATACTGTTATGAAACTGCATTCCTGGAACTGTTCTTCAAGGAAATTCTAATCATTTATACAATCCTGGCTGGTTATTAATTTGTGGTTTTTCTGAAGCGGATTTCTCGAGGATTCTAGTATTATACACCAATAAATTACTGTCGCATTATTAAAAATTGCCCCTTTTAAATTTGTTATTCCATTAATATGTTGTGCAAAAAGAGTTCTACAAACTGTGTAGCCCGAAGTGAAAATCACAAGCGGTCCACTCAACATCGTCTTCAACCATTCAATGAAAGCGTCTTTCATCGAGCTATTCAAAGGATTCCTTATTTCTTTTGAAGAAAGAAAATTCATTAACCCATTAGTAGGGAGGCATGAGGCAATGAGATGAAAATTTCTAAAGGGTTGAAGTGCAGTAATTTTTCTTTTAATTTTTCCTTTTTAGGACCTTAATTTGAACATTCAATGTCGTGTATGCACAACGTACAGACGCCAGCACATCAAGCTACTACAAACTGTCAAATTTCTTTAATAACTAAAGCATAAGGTTCAAAGTCGATTGGGAAATTTTGACAGTTTCGGGTAGCTTGATGTGCTGGCGTTTGTACATTTCAGGAACAATTTATTTTATACAAACCCTTCATGAGGACGGAACACGAGCCAACAAACAAAATTGTTTCCGTGAAGCCTTTGATACGCTCAATTAAAACCACAATTCAGAAACTTTGTGACTGAAACTTCAACAAAGTTAATGCAAAAAATTGTGGAATGTTCCAATGCAAAAAATCAAACGAGAAATGATAGAACTTTTGAAGACATCGCTTTCTGAATCTTGAATGACAAAAGTTTAAAAAACTCAAAAGATTGAAGAGAAAGTTGTATGAGTTTTCTTTTGATAATATTATTCATTCTATTTACCGTGAAGTTCTGAATAATAAATGAATTTTGGAGATAGATTGTGTAGGTGTTACATAATATTGTAAATGGGTAACAGTTGCCACTGTGTACCAAGGGTGTTAGGATTAGGACTACAATTCACTCAGAAATGACAAGACGTTGACGTGGCGATCCGTCAGAAACGTCTCCACGTCATGTCGGCATGCCACCTATTTGGAGCGGACATCTCAAATATCATAAAAGGGACATGGAATGGACAAACGTCAGCGCCTCACCCATCTCAACTCTCTATATGTAAATTGTACCTAAAAGTTATGAATATCCTTGTGACCGTTTTGCAACAACTATGTGATCAGTTATAACAGCGGTGCACGTAAAGGTATTATATTTCGAAAGTAATAAATAAAAGCATAGAGGAAAGGTTCTCAACTTGCTCGTTATTACAGTAGCTCGTGTACTCTGTGTTCTTTCAATTTCCTCCTTTATATTATGTAAGCTAATAAAGTATTATGCTAGGAAGAGCTTCGGGCTTGCGGCTTGCGTTTATTTACATAGACTTAACGAGAGTAGTTTATTTATAACGATCTTCTATCTACATACTTATACAAAGGATAACATTATGACCAAGTATTTTTGTCTGTTTGCATTTTCAAAATTCTTAACAAAACTACGGGTTTCACAGGGTTAAAAAAATGCCTCGGAGAAGGATATCGGATTATTTTTGTTATTCGGGTAGATACGAGTGATTTATCAAGAATGGTAGTGGAATCGCAACTAGAAGTAAGTGAATTGTAAAATCCTTCAGTTGGTAGAAGAAAAAAATTTACTTCGCAGAAGAGAAACTGAATTATCTCCATTATTATTCTTTAAGCTGAGAGAGGACCTGGGAGGGGCTCGTGGCTAAATAATTACAACTATACAAGTCGATCGATCAGGTTAAGCTACGCTTGCCGCGGTTGTTCATTGGATGGGTGACCATCTTTACATACCGGGACCCCTCCGTGCCTCGGAAAGCACGTTAAGCCGTTGGTCCTGGCTGTCATTCGTGGATCTTTGACAGTTGTTACGGGTAGTCAGAAGCCCGAAAGTCTGACAACCAGTCTTACCAAGTCTTACTTATCGTATTACCCAGTAACTGGGTCGTAGTGGTCAGATAGGCAGTCGCTCCATTTAAAACACTGGTATTCGGCTGCATCCGGTTAGACTGGAAGCCGACCCCAACATAGTTGGGAAAAGGCTAGGCAGATGATGATGATTATTCTTTAAGCTTTCCGATAATATGGTATGCGGCTAACATAATACACGAAAAACCTCAGAATGTGCCGAGGAGCTTAATAGAAAACGGATGTCAGTAGCAATGCGTCTACATATTCGATGTAGATGAGGCGTGTCGACGAATACAGCACTCCAAGTATAATGAGATGCTGAGAGTGCAAATATTTTCTCGTATCTACGCTTGAATGATTGATGCTGTTTGTTGATGCAATAATCTGAACTAGCTAACTTAGGTATCTTAGTTTTTTGCATGCACCATCGAAGGTTCTTTATGTAGCATACAAGCATACATATATAAATTCACACCTTTTTGCCATGGGTGTAGGCTGAAAATGTAGAACACCACCTGTTACGATCTTTCTATTTCGATAGACATAAACACAATAGGCGAACCCAACTGTGGAAATACTAGTTATTGAACTAGTCATTGCATCCGTAAGCTTTTATAAGGCTTTATTGCGCTTCAAAGCTGAATTCTATAAACCTACATCTTCCTAAGTAATTTAATCTGAACGGCGACAATTTTTCATAAAATCAGACGAGTCTTTTGAAGATAAGCAAAGAGGGCCTCTCTTTGCTGCTCAAAAATATAACTAAAAATGTCTACAGCTTCTAAGAAACACAAAATGTAAGAAACACTTAAAGAAATTAGATTTCTTTAGCACTTCAGTTCAGATTTTTGGTATGTTTTAGTTATTATCACTCCAGAAATATTATTGTAAACTAGCTGTTGCCTGCGACTTCGTCTGTGATTCAGGATGAAAGTAGCCTATGTCCTTCTCCAGGTCATGGTCTACCAACGTGAGAAATTTCATCCAAATCCGTTCAGCCGTTTTATCGTGAAAGTGTGACAAACAAACTTACTTTCGCATTTATAATATCACTAGCTGACCCCGCAAACGTCGTTTTGCAAAAAAAAAAAAAAATAGATAGTAGCCGATTCTCAGACCTACTGAATATGCATAGGTATATAATTTCATAAAAATCGGTCAAGCCGTTTCGGAGGAGTATGGTAACTAACACTGTGGCACGAGAATTTTATATATTAGATATTATAGTTAGGATTAATGTTAAGTTCTAAAAGAAAAGCCATTTTGCTAGCTGTGAAAATCTTTTTGGAAAATGCGAGTATAAAAGTAGACAGACGTGTTCTCTGAATACGGCTACTGATAAGAACTATGTACCGGTCTCATAGTCCCCTGTAAATGAGCTACTATCGCCAGGGGACAGCGCATCAAGATATTTGCTTACTTTTGTTTTAGTATGAACAGAATTGTTGCATTTTCCAGAAGAATATGTGCAAAGCCGACGAAAATATCAGTGCAGGTGAGATTGAGAAACGGTCGCAAAAATTTTGACATTTTTACAATTATCCTACTTGTACTTTCGATTCAAAATTCGTTCGAATTTACTTCATGTTTATAGGTACGACACGTCACGTTTTCACTCAAAAAAATAGAAAGTGGTTTTCTCTTTAATTTATTAATGAACTATTAATTCGATATAGAAACAGAAGTCGGTCAGAAACAGCTCCATGAAAAACCTTCAGTCGTTCGTTATATTTTCATAATTTTGTGCTTCCGAAGAATCATACAAATTATTTACTTCCATGCCATCTAATCGATAGTGTGATATTATCTGTTGTTATTATAATAACGACCCGTTTATTTCCTCTGTACCGTAAATATAAGCAATTAGTCGTCCGTTACGGCACCCGGGGGAAGTGACAGGGTTCTATTACACCATTAGTCCGCGACACAACACGACCCACGACTGGCATTAATTTGCACATGGCTTATAGTCTTAATTACTATTAGTGTAATGAAGATATTTGGTAGAAGTTAAGTCAGACACCTTCATCATTATTAGCCCTCATTCGAACACTGATGGTCACATTGAACGGTGATTGGATATTGGCCCCGAACCTGTTGTTCACAACTTAAATGAACTTAAATTTAGTTTATTAAATTTAAGTTCAGTGCATCTTTTTCTTTTTATTTCACTAAGAAAAGGACAGAAGATAAATATTAGTTTAGTCCTGTCAAATTATATAATTCATAGACAAGTTTAGACGTGATTAAAAAATTAGCTACTAAAAATACGTCAGTTTACGTCAGGCGCTGACTAATTTGACAGGACTAAACTAATATTTATCTTCTGTTCTTTTCATAATGAAATAGAAAGAAAAAGATGCACTGAACTTAAATTTAATTTAGTTTGTGAACAACAGAATCGACGCCATTGACTAATTTGAACATGAATGCCGTAACCAACATGTTGTAACAATATTCTGATTTAAAAGGTGTCCGTGGAGTTTCTTGCCCGTTCTTCTCCGTAGTAACCTACTACGATTGATTTATAGTACTTTGTTGTTATCAGCTAAATAAAATACTTTTTTACGACACATGCTGGAAAAAGGTGAAGGAAAAATACTATTGAATATCGATAGTCCCTCCTTAGTGAGTGAGATGGACCGATGACCTTAAAAAGGTGGCTGAGACAGACTGATGCGGAAGGCGGAGAACAGGATATTGTGGCGCAGCCTGGGAGAGACCTACGTCCAGCGGTGAACTGCGATAGGCTGAGTTGATGGTTTGACCCTTAGTAAGGAACGTGATCAAAGGATACATTACTTTCCAATATTCAATAGTAGGTATGGTCCAGATTGGTCTAAGTTATTACTACTAAACTTTCATTATTCTAACCCCTTACTAATAAACGTATTATATCAGATGAAACACACCGGTTTCTCTCTTTCAGTTGTCAGTAATTTGACTTTCGAAAGAAGAAGACAAAGCGTTGTTTAACTATACAGTCGCTATACAAGTTTTATTAGTAAGGGGGTTAATCTTCAACTTCAAAATGCTAATCTTACGAATTTAATTAACCTCTAACTCCGAAGGTAAAATTTTCTTTAACTAACATCAAGTTTTAGATGTACAATATTAAAAGCTAGTTTCTCACAGTCCTTTCACGTTTTAGTCTTAGTTCTAGTTAATGGCCCCGATTCTGTTGTTCACAAATTAAATTAAATTTAAGTTCAGTGCATCCTTTTCTTCCTATTTCATTAAGAAAAGGACAGAAGATAAATATTAGTTTAGTCCTGTCAAATTAGTCAGCGCCTGACGTAAATTAACGTATTTTTAGTAGCCATTTTTTTAATCACGTCTAAACTTGTCTATGGACTATCTAATTTGACAGAACTAAACTAATATTTATCTTCTAAATTAATCTTTAAAACTAAATTTAAGTTGCACTGAACTTAAATTTAGTTTAGTTTGTGAACAGCAGAATCGGGGCCAATGTAAGCTTTAATCAAAACTTAGCTCTATTCATGGTTTCAGTAAGACACGTTAGGCTTGCCTATTTGCTCTGGGCTTTGAAGTCGCGAGCGATGGAAGGGGCTTATTTTTCAACAATAGGAAGATGGTACTTGATATTTCGCGTGTAATCTGTAGTTAAAATATGAGGTGTTATTAAAATAGAGCCCTACAATTGAGATGTACAGCGCAAGACTGATTGTTCTAGGGGTATTTCTATACCCAGCATTGGACGTCTTTCGGCTAATATGATAATGAAGTTCAAGCGATATAGTTTGACTGATATTTGTATTAATATCAAAGTAATTTATTACAATTAGACTGAGAATCAGCGCTTTTTGAGCGTCAAAATTAACATCAGACATTTATTTCTTATTTTAGAGAAGCATAATCTGTAATTTAAAGTGAATTGAAATTCATCTGCCCAGCCTCTTCCCAACTATGTTGGGGTCGGCTTCCAGTCTAACCGGATGCAGCTGAATACCAGTATTTTACATGGAGCGACTGCCTATATGGCCTCCACAATCCAGTTACTGAGTAAGTAATACAATACCCCAATTGGCGAGACTGGTTGTCAGACTTTCAGGCTACTGACGACCCGTAACCACTGTCAAAAATCCACGAATGACAGCTGGGACCAACTGCTTTCCGAGGGACGGAGGGGTCTTGGTATGTGAATATGGGCATCCATCCACGGACCAACCGCGGCAAGCGTAGCTTAACCTGATTGATTGACCGATCGCAGTTATTACTTGGCCATAAGCCCCTAAAAAAAACTGAAAATTTACACTGAAATGAATATCCAATGAACGTGAATTTTCTTAATAAAACACAAATGACCCCTACGTGCTTGAAATTATCTACTAATTTAAGTTCTTCAATGAAAACAGAAAGTGGGTGGATAATATATATTTACCTTAAAAGTTCCATCAGAAACAACTTGTCATTTATTCAGGAACTTATTCTTGCTTAGCTTATTTTTGTTTGAATATGTTGAGAAGTTCGGTATAATGTATGTAGGTTTACTTAGGAATTCAGTAGAATAGAAGAATGGTCCTTGGATCCATATACGTAGTTTATTACTGAGCTAGGCTGATATACCTACATCTGATTTGTCTTTCACTTTACATTATACTAATAATGATGCTCGAGTAAAATAGAATAATTTAGAAAAAACGTATCTTTGGTAACTTGGACTTTTTCGACGGGATATATTGTATGTTGTTAGATTTCGTTCAGTTAGGATACTTTACCGTTTATTTTAATTTTATCTAAATGTGTATAGAAGAATAAAGACTATTCATGTTCAAAGTATCAGTATCAGCAGTAGTAGTATTAACCAAAAAAAAAAAATAGTTTCTCTTTAGTAACTCTGTCTAAAATGTTCTATTTTAAAAGACTTTCTTCCTGAAATACACACCTCCAGTTCATTTTCTAAGCCAAGCTCAACTTCACCGCTATAGGGTGTACAACTAATCTCCAGCGACGGCGGTACAAAGCTTGCAAGCTAATAAGAACTGCAACAATAACACGCTGATAAAAGGTTGCACAATATCGCATAAGTCTTAGCTATAATAGAGGAGCAGGTTATTGCCTTTTCTCATTTATTATACGCAACTTTTTTATCATAAAAGCCTCAGAGTGGGTATTTTCTTTCGCCGACCCCAATATAGTAGGGAAAAGGCTAGGCAGATGAGTATTTTCTATATTTTAGTAATTAGTAGATAGTACTCTTCTCTCTTTATGAAGGTCGTCCGGTGACGGATTACCACCATACCTAGTTCTGAAACCAAGCAAGGTTGTTGTGAACTGGTTTGTAAAGTATGGATGGCGGAGTAATTAGAGGCATTATGTTACTTTCAGCTTGATCTCTGACAATGCATCTGCGATGTCTCCGGTATAAGGCCGCGGCCTCAGCCCACGTCATACGCACGTAAAAATATCGCGGCGGGATTTTATCGCCTACTGGATTTTCAACCCTCGGTGTTGAATCGAGCGTTGAGAATCCAACATAGTGTTTCCCAGCGCGTCGAAAACAAATCCAACGCGAAAAAAAATTGCCCATGTGAACTTGTGCTTATAGAAACCGATCATCATGCGAATAAGGGTTCGTCGCGTTCGTATGTCACTTTTTGTTCGGAAAACCGCAAGGCAGCCTCTGTCGGTGCGACGACGCGTTCCGGATCACTGAACAAAAAGTGGACGCGGTGTTACAAAAGTCAAAAGATGCTGACCACTTACCATCAGATGGGTCATCTATTTGTTAGACATTCAATAACTACAAAAACTTCTTTTATATGATATACAGTCTTTCTAAAACCGTCCATGTTTACAAACCTGGTAATAAATACTACGTTTTAGGTGGCTTTGGTTATAAATATGGCCACTAAAAAAGAAACATCGCTTCGGACGACGCGACGATAGGTTTATAAGGGAAAAGGTTTTCGGGAAGTTATGTCAAAATATATATTTTTATGATAGCTGCCGCCACATGTTGTGGTTGGCCCTTGTAACCCTTCAGGAAACGAACGCGTATGTTAAGTGGACCATTCGTCTATTTAAGTGCTCCGTAAACTGCTATAGATCTAAGTTCTCAAAAGACCATGGCAGCATTGCCATGTTGACTGTTGACAGCGAAGCGGAGGAAAATATTTTGATGGCGTCTGTTCGGTTTAGGTTTTTTTTTTAGAATTTGTTTTTGAGGCATTACTCATGATATGAGAAATGTCTAATCACTTTATTATCTCTTTTTATTGGAACAATACAGTGTGAGTAATAATCGTAATATTCCTGAACTTATCGTTTTCTAACTTCTTTAAATATGCAGACATTTTTAAATACTTAATAAATAACAAAACTCGCCAAATCTCACCTGCATTTATAGAAATTTAAAGATAAATACAAATCAAATAAGAACGAAGGGAAAGCACGTCGAACATGAAAAGACTTCCCCAAATCGCGTTAAATAAGAGAGAGTGATTTTTATGTAATTTGGTTTTTTTTATTTTAGACTGTGTTATGCTTGTGATCTTCCTGTACGAGTCGCAATAAATACTTTTTCTTTCTTTCTTTGATACTGTTGAGTTATTTGTTATTGAAGACGTTCTCGTATTTCAAGATAAGGCCACAGATATAGATAGACCTAGGTAGCGCAAGGATCACGATCTGTATGAAAACCAAGCATGCCATTTTTTGACTACCTACTATGATGTCACAAGCACTATTTAATGATGGGAAAATCAAATCGATTCAGACCGGCGCATGCGGCACTCGTCTCGCCCCACCACCGGGGCCTAGCGCTAGCGTGCAGCGCTCACGCTCACCCAGCCTGCTGGCTGGGTGACTCAAGACTGAGCACAAAAGTGGCGGCTTACGATTTTTGTACGTAAGCTGGGCACGCAAAGTAGTTGCTCTTGCGTTAAATAGATGTATCTATCTATATCTGTGCTTAAGCCTAAACAAAAAAAAAACTTTTGTTTCAAAGTGGTCGAGCTTTTCTGTTCTGTTGCCAAGGACAGAGGCCTCCTTTTCTTAGGTAAGGCTGGTGTCCGCAACTCCACGTCAATGCGCGTATTTTTTTTTCTTCCTTTCCTTATCAGAAGTACTTCGTAGATTGGAACAAAGTATGGCAGTAAGTGCCCGTCAGAATCAACTAATTAAAAGCGCATGAGACAACGCAAATTAAATAAGTAACAAAACAATAATGATCCTAAAAGAAAATATTCAAATGGCACATGCTGAACAATTATGAAGAACACTTCTAATAGACTTTATTATCCACCGAGACATCTTTATCGTTCTTGAAGACAATACCATGTCAGAATGAAATACACAAGCATTCATTGAATGTAGAATAGTACTTAGATATAACACACATAAAGAGAACAATAGTCCAGAGTTCCAGACAATACTGAGAGACAAGAAATTGTCTGTTCAAAATTACAACAATAGTACACACTACAAAACACATCGTAGTATATAAGTGTAATTAGTGATACCAACTTACCCTTATCAGTAGTACCTACCTCAGATAACAAAAAATAAACTATTGAACGGATTTTGTTTCTAAAGTTCATTAATAATACATTGGCAAGCCACTTTTAAACTTAAACTCAAAGAATTTATTTCAAATAAACCAATTACAGGCACTTTTGAATTGTCAAAGTTACAAACATGCTTCAGGTCCCAGGGGTAACAACCCTTAGCCCCCCCTTTTGTGTGCAACTGTACGCTAGACTAATAACTTAAAGGTACAATCGAGAACAGTATCATTACGCTTTATGTTTCGCAAATGAATTATTGTGTATGGTCTGTACCAAAAGTGTCTGATGAAAATATAAGCATTGGATCAGATTTTTTTTCGAACAGCAATTAATTATTTATCAATATCCTTCAAAATTATCCAGATTGTTATTGATGGTGTGTTACACAATTAGTCTGCGGGATTTTGTAAAACAGTTTTTCTTTTTTGAAGATGGGAAATCATCGAATGACCTCTCCCGCACTGGGTGGAGCAGAAGGGAGTGTCAGACTCTTACTGACTAAAACCTACCCGTGTTCCTTCCTTAGCCCTTTATGTTCCGGCGTAGCGGTAACCCTTTCGGGCAATGCCGCTGCTTGTCAACAGTTTCACCAGATACTTTGAACCTTTGAACCAGGAACTTTGAACCTTATTTTTAGCGATAAAGTTGAAAATCTATTAAAGAAATTTGACAGATTGTAGTAGCTTGTTGTGCTGGCATCTGTACTTCATTACCTACAATAGTATAATTTGATTGAAATGCTTACATAGATATTTTAATTAGTAGAGGTACTTACCTAGTGTATCATAGGTACTTGAGATAAATGATACGTAATATAATGTAAAATTATTATTTGGGTTATTCTGAGCCCAATTAGCAACACCCACGACATATCCCAATTTGCTGTAATGTGTGTAATGTGTTGGGAATAACTTTAATGCTTCACTTTGCCCTTTTGCACATACCTCTCTAATTAAAAACATCAGAATCAGAAATAATTTTAATATAAATTCATCAGACTTTATAAATGAATACTTAACAGGCCACATAATTTCTACATAAACAACTAACTTTTTTCATATAGTTCGTGAACCAAAAAAACTGTCGTTTCAAGGCCCACTCTTATCTATTCAATTCAGACCAAACGTTTCTGTAGGTATAATATATGTGCATTACACCCGTTGGCCCAAAATTTCAGGGTTTTTATAAAAAATCTGGAATACCACTCTCAATTCAGTGAAACATGATTAGCATATAAAACGGGGCTCGTTCTTACATCCCTACGTCACACGAAGACTATTTGATATGCTATATAACTCTTATGCAGGCTACTCTTTAGAGTGCGTACCTCTGATTATCGAGGGCATAAAGCTGTTATCTTGTTGGGTAAATATTGTTTCACAGAAATGTGATGTGATGTTTACTTAATTTGATGGGATTGAGAATAATTAGATTTGGTCGGTTAACTTGTATATTGTACTAGCTATGCCCTGCGGGTTTCACTCGCGTTAATTTGAGGAAAAACCTACTAAAATTATATTCCACTAGCAGTGCCCCGAGGTTTCACCCGCGTTAATTTGAGGAAAAAACCTATTAAACTACTACAATATATTCCATTACTTTAAGATTATTATTTAGTATCTAATTTACTTTAAGAAGCTATTTTAGGTATATCACGCTATGATCAGTAAGAGCGGAACTATAGTAAACCTCACACATCTACGGGTGCGCGGCGGCCGTGCTGATTTATTTTAAAACTATGATATCTCCATATTCATTGAAATTAAAAGATGGCACGGGCAATTTTGTTCAAAGTTAAATATTTGTGATGAATAACCTATTTATTTGGAAAAAGATTAATATCGTGTTTATAAAAACACCTTCGCAAATAAAGCATTATTTTAGAACAAATTTGATTACCATAAAAAAGGTCCTAGGTCATAATCCTTCACAACTTCGAGAAGCGACCCTTCAATGTAGATTGGACTCTGCAAGACGTGCGAATTGTACATGACTTTCGTCTTGTCCAAATTCATGCCGAGGCCAACTCTCCTAGACGCTCCATTTAGGCTGTGCAGCATTTGGTCTAGCTGTTCCAGCGTCTCTGCCATTGTGACGATGTCATCGGCAAATCGAAGATGTGAAATGTACTCCCCGTTCACGTTGATACCCTGTCCAGTCCAGTCCAGCGTCTTGAAGACGTCCTCCAACGCATTTGTGAACAACTTAGGGGATATTACATCCCCCTGTCTGCCATTCACAATCGTAATTAAGGGGATCAATAAACTAGAATTTAGCATAAACAATAGATAGACCAGACCACATAAATGATTAGGAAATGCATTGAATCATTTAGCACTTATTGGCTTGATAACGACAGTAAATAACATGAGAGGCTCGTGGCTACATTCACGGGTCGATGGAAGGTTAAGCTACGCTTACCCCGGTCGGTCCGCGGATGGGTGAACATCTGTTACATATCGAGATCCATCCGTGCCTCGGAAAGCACGTTAAACCGTTGGTTTCGGCTGTCATTTGTAGATTTCTAACAGTCGTTACGGATAGTCAGAAGCTCAAAAGTCTGACAACCAGTCTTACCAAGAGGTATCGTCATGTTACCGAGTAACTTGGTTGGGGAGGTCAGATAGAATCTTCAATAAACTTCCCGTTGATATAAAATTATCACTTTACAAAAGGGACTTCAAGGCTAAATTGAAGCGTTACCTACTGGAAGGCTACTATTATTCTATTTAGAACTTTATTATTTCTCAGGTGAATGGGAAGTGGTAGACCGCGAAATTCAAATTTTCTTACGTTTTTTTGCAATTTGCAGGTCAGTGTCAGGTTGTATCTTGATCAAAATTTGATTCGCGACTATAACAGGTACGTATTTACAGAATTATAATCATAAGAAACATTCATACATCTTTATAAGTGAGATTTGTACCATAAACACTTTTCACTAGAAGATTTCTTCTTGTGGTACAAATCTAACTTAGGAAGATGTATTAATGATTCTAAAGACTATAATTCTGTGAATAAGTACCTGTTATAGTCGCGAATCAGATTTTGATCAAGATACAACCTGACAATGACCTGCTAATTGCAAAAAACGTAAGAAAATTTGAATTTCGCGGTAATCACTGCGCAATCACCTTAAGAATTAACAATAATTCACTTACTGAGAAACTAAATTTACATAAAATGTTTACGAGCGTGCAGTAACGTCGTTAAAAGTAAAACAATAATGAATAGGAAGGTAGTGATAAAAAAGTAAATATCATCTAGTCACCCGAGTAAACTCGGATGTAAAGTAATGTTAGATGTAGGTAATTACTAGATGTGGCATTCATGGCAGAGTATTGACAAATAAAGAACTTTTATTTTTATTATTGTTTGTTTGCATGAACACTTGCTAATGCTAGTATTTTTATATTAATATTGTTATTGACTTATTATATACGATTTAAGTTGATTTTTAAAACAAGACATGCTTTTCGCTTATTTATTATATTATTAATAGAAATTTACCATGATTGTTATTTTTGTTAGGTACTATTAGTCTAAAAATCTTCTACTGTTCTTTTACATTCATGACATATAAGTAAGTAATTGTCATTGGACAGCTGACATTAGCTATATTTAATTATTTGTGGCATTATCTAGTTATTGAAATGACATTTTATTTATTATTATTATTACTCTTCCTCATATCTAGTAATTAAGTAGCATGTATTTTATTGTTGTTTTATGTTTTGTATTTTTTAAGTTATAAAATCATTTTTAATATTCGACACAATGTAAAAATTGTTATGAATAAATAAATAGGCAGTCACTCCATGTAAAGTACTGGTATTCAGCTGCATCCACAGTAAGTACATTCATACAGTAGTAGGTACAGTAAATACATTAAAAGCATCATTAGATTGTTCTTTACCAAGTTAAATGAGGTCGTTGGCACTTTAAATTTATCCCCAAGATATTTCTGAATTACCTACAACCTGTTATAGACTCGCTACAAAGTGCTGATTCTCAGCCCAATTTGAATAAAAATGACGTTTGATTTTGTTTTTTTTTTAATCTCATAGTGATCATTTTAATGTTTAAATATTACGTCCACTGCTAAGGCCATTTTTCAATTACTTATTAAAGGATGATAATAGAAATTCTTCTTTGACAAAAAAAAAAAAACAATGTAAACTTACTATAGGCATAATAATAGTCTCCCGATCGATCACGGTGGCCAATCTCAACGCAATTAGCCAGGTACCCAGAAGATATTATAGTGCACAAGTGTGTGCGCAAACACAGGTGCACTCTTTGTACCTTTACTCTCATAGTCCGATGGAATGGTAATCCGACACGACAGGGAGAGATCTGGCGCAGGACCAACGGCTTTACGTGCTTTTCGAGCCACGGGAGTATTAAACCGCCAACTTCCAAACTCCGGGCTGTTACTAAGAAATTCTTAATGGAAAACCCAATAACACTTTGTCCGACCTGGCAATCGCACTCAGGACCCCCACGCTCAGCAGTTGCGCTTACAACCACGAAACCAACGGGGCAGTACTAAAGGTATACACGATAAGGGCCTGCTCTTCTAAATAGAAAGAAGCACCTGCTTATTCCACACGATGTAGCAATGTTTCTAGAAATACGAGGCTCGTGCGAATAAATGTAAACATATATGAATATGTAATACAATCAACATGCAAGAATAACAATTTTATGATATCAAATAAAACCTAACACGAGTATCTCGGTAAAAATAACAATTCAATGCTTATTTGCTTCTGATTCTACTGTGATCTCATTTCGTCACGCACGCGAGCTCGTCGTGTACATATGTATGTTTCTGCATGATTTGTTATATTGTCATACGCACCAAAATTTCAGAATTTTTCCCCCTATTGTGTGGCACGACTCCGGACTCAGTGAAGCTCAGAGAACACGTGCAATGAAAGTAATGAGTTTATTCAAATCAGACACCACAGGGGCAATTCTCGTTATTTTAAGAACGTTCACAGTCTGATCTCAGTCTCAATTTGTCAAAAATACACCTAATTTCCCTAAATTTTTGGCATTGATTTTCCCTGAGATGAGATTGCGACTAGATTTTGAACATTTTTAATCGTGGCGATTGGGCACCTGTTATCTTATCTACGAAACGAATAAAAAGGCCCAAAGTTTTTGTTTACCCAACTGGAAATTAGGGGCATTACAATACAACAGTAAGCCCATTTTAATTAAACTTAATGTGGCCATTCATTACCTACATGAGGTTAAAGATAAAGCAAATGAGAGATAATTATTGAGGCCGTTCCACTCGGGTGATTTCACTCGGAGAACCCTTTTAATGTTCCTTTTCGTAAATACTGTGAACACAGGAACTTGGTACAGGACCCATTAACGTAGATTCGTTTAATGAAAGTCTTGTTTTGAATACGTAATGAGGTTTTAATAATATCTGGAGATGACACTTGGGGGAGGTCGTAACAAGCCAAATTGAGCTTTCAACGGTGAGCACGCGCCCATTCGGACCCTTTCGCATACGATTTTAGGTTTTCATTGCTCATAATAACGATCCAAGTGAATATAACAAAAGATATATAATAAGTAGTACCTATTTATAAGATTAGTATACTCTCAGCTGCCATCTAGAGCTTCGGCTACACACGAGACAAACAATAAAATAATCAAACAAATAAACCCGACATATCAATTACAAAGAATACCGAGCAATCTGGGAACAGAGTCCCCTTCAATGGGCAATTCAGTGAAATAGCCCGACATTACATAGGGAGCGTTGGGCAGTTTACCTCAAAGAGTGGTCCAAATTGCCCAGCCTTGTATTCCAGTAATAAGGGTTGAGATATTACGGTACACTAGGCCTTTGTAACACATGTCTATTTTGTGACTCTGGCTTATTTTCTACTAACTACTTTAGTTGGATTTTCATAGTGAAACTAGAAATGTAATGATTGTGTTAATTGTTTATGGGGAATGATGTGTATTTTTGGACTAGTTTGCTGATGATTGAGTGAAAATTATTGAATATCAGGCCGCGTCCTAACCAAAAGCAATCGTCGCGCGACCAGAGACTGACCCCTAAGTTTGTTTCGCCATTTATTCTCAGGGTCAGTCAGATAGGAAATGTGCACTCCACCTAGCTATTTAAATAGGTATATATAATTCAAACTCACTGAAAAGGAGGACAGTTTATTTGAAACATCTTAGGTAGTTTAACTAAAAAATTGGCCCGAATACTTATTTCTTTAAATAAAGTTTATAGATCGTAACATTAATTTTCGAAATAACTACCTTTCAAGGGGAGGTGGAGAGGTTGTTAAATTTATTTGAGGAAAGTACGAAACCCACGCGGACGAAGTCGCGGGCAAAAGCTAGTTTTTTTATATGACGTGTAAAAGTGACTCCAATATCCTATTTGCAGAATAAACAATTCCATTTCATCTATCTAGCCACACGATCAATCCAGCCGCGTTTGTAAGACAAAATTCAGACAAACAATCGCGTCGATCGCTGTTAATTAGGACGCGGTGTTAGACAGTTTTGTTTGGTGTATCAGGTTACAGAAAAGTGAAGGCTTAAGAATGGATGTTATTTCAACATTGTATTTGAAGCATACGATGAATTGGGTTTGTTACAGCGCATAAAGACTTTAAACTTTTAAAATGTCAAAGTTCTCTTAATTTCAATGTAGTAGTTTAGTAGTCTGCAATTGTAACTGACAATGTAGTTACTTACGGCCGAACCCATTAACCTATTTTCAGTTACAGACAGATCGCTACTGACGATAGCCAGTAGGTATGATCAGATCTGTCCTCACCATCATCAATAAAGGCGGTAACAATAGATTTGGTTCTTTAAAGGTTCTTTATAGATTTCTTTCTTTTTTCGTTCCATGGCGTTCCGTTAAACATTTTTTGTAAAAAAAACTTCTTTAAAACTAAATTAAATTAAAATTCTGTAAGTAAATAGTACCTACAGAGGCCAGCACATCAAGCTACCCCAACCTGTAAAATTTTCCCAATTGAATATAAACCTTATTCTTTTATGGTAAAGTTGAAAATCTATCAAAGAAATATGAATACATTAGTACATTAAACAAGATTCTACTGAATTTTGTTGAATACATTGTTAACGCTGGAGAGGAGGAATGAAACGTAATTGGCAGTTTGACTTATGAAACACCAAACCTGGTTGAGGTTACCTACTTAAAATGAGGTTTTATTTCAGTGAATAAATAACTCACTGCTGATTTATTTGAACGAAATCTATAAGTAAACTCATATCAACTTAATTTACTCATATTATTATGTCAATACGGCATTTATAAGTCCTTTTGATTTGAAGATTTAGAAGATATTCATCTCAAAATCATTTTTCCAATCGGGTAACTCTGTTACGATTTCAAACTCACTGTCACATACCTTACCATCACGTGAATCGGACATGTTTTAAATGATTATTTATATTTTGATTTTTTTTTTAAGTAAATATTACTTATGTCACGTTTATCCCTGCAATTCGGCCAACAAACCTACATATTTATAGTATCTGTAGTAACTGTCTTATCAAACAAAGAGTTGTGAACATAATAGGGACGTATTTCTTGGCTTTTTCATACAAATAGCTATCCGTAGTAAACGGTATACCCTCTCGTCGATGTTAGCGTGAGTCGGTAACATTCCTACATTTTTGGGACGTTAAAACTGGTTAAAACCACAGATAGATAGGTTTTTCTACCTCCACATTGACAAAACTGGTGATAGATTGGTTATTGGGGTCGGCCGTTATAAACTAAAGTATCTCTGGTACATACAGTTGGGTCCCAAATAAAATAAGTTTAGGTACTGTTATTCATTTATCTGATTATTTTATTATATCATACAAAATTATCTACACAAAAGTGACGAAACAGTATAAAAATAACAAAGATAGTGTTGTAGATATAAATATGACAATTATTTATGATACCAATATAGATTAGTGATGTTTTTTTTTTATTAAAATAATAAATGGTATTTTATTGAAGCGGGCCCAGGCATTCAGCCGGGATGACGCTGTAGAAGATTGAATGTTGTAGACGTTTTATACACATTTGAAACTAACATGTTTTCATCATAGCGTGACTCCGTTGTAAACTCCTTCAATGCACTTCTTAGGCGGATGCTGAAAAAGAGAATGAAAGTCAATATCCAAATGGTATAAATTATGGATTTGGTAATAGTTACCACTATGTACATGAATTCAGCACATGAGTCTAGACCCGTAGCCTAGAAATTTTTCGTAGAAAAGAAAAAATCTGCTCTTTTATAGAAAATTGCAATACCTGCGCGGTCATAATGTATGAAGCAGCAATTTTTTTTCAGAAAAGTGGGTTTCAGAACCATTTACTCTATGGTAAGGGAGGGTGCCAACGAGCAACTTTTGTCTCGGCAACTAATTTGTCCCTAACATTAAGTCTATGAAAGTGCAGTCTTTGTCGCTACGTGCACGCACTTTGATACATATTCGTAGATTTGATGTGAGAGACAAATTAGTTGCCCGAAAAAAGTTGTTCGTGGGCGGTCCCTAACAGGTTGTGTCTACCACTATTCAAAAAGTTATAAAAATATTTAAAGTTGTAGCGTAAACTGAACTTTATTGTGTAAGTTTTTAAGTTATTTTTCCATAAACTCATATTTGTTTACATTTTTGGCAAATAAATCGCGAATGCAGATTATTTCCTTAACTTTCATTAAATAACCATACATAAATTCATCACGCCACGTCATTATCAATATTTTGAATGATAATTTAATGAAAGTTTAAAATGGCATAGGTATGCACTCTAAGGAAAGGATTTGTTTTTTAAACAGATGATTTGAGAATTATTTTAAATCAAGTAGTTATTTTATGAGTAATTACATGCCGAAGATTCTCGCGATCGCGGTCGCTATATCGATACCTCGATGTCGATACTCGCTATTTCTACATTGATGGCGAACACGTCTGTTTAGTTGCACCTGAACGCTCAGTTACGCAGATCTGTATGTTTGTTCTGTACTCTGACTACTCCAGAAGAACAAGTGGAACCGATTTGACCAATCACGATCCAGATCACATCGATACTTGCCGTCGACCGCGAAGTTAAAAAAGAAAATGTCTTGTTTTTACAGGCATCGAGGTAAATCCCCAAGTAACCGACGATGTTTCGCAGTGAGGCATTTTCGGCGTGCAATCACCCCGAGATTCCACTTCGAAAGTTTGAAAGCTCTAACTACAGTTTGGCAGGTCGCGCGTCCAAATAGAACTTATTTTTGTAAATCTCATACAGTCATAAAATACGTTAATTTGCCGTAATATAGAAATTTCACACAACTGTCAAAGAATGACAGTTGTGATTTGAATATGCGGTGATTTATGTTCGTAGTCAATTAAATTGATTAATAATAAATTTCCATTAATAATGATATTGAAATAGTTACCTTCGACTGGTGGGGGCGCAGGCGCAGGGGCGGGCGCTGAAATTTATGAAAACAGTTGAAATTCTGTACTCCATATTATATTATATTTTATACTAAGAGTACGCCCATACTTCCTGAAGAGTTCGGTGTATAAAACACCCATATTTCTTCAGTTATGGTAGCGGATTCAGGGTAGGTACGGGCTGCTAAGTACTAAGATATTCTCACTATTTCATAATACAGTATATTTAAAGCCCTTTGTACATACACGGCACGGTTTCTTTATGTTACGGTAAAAAACGTACTGTCAACAAGCTTCCATAACGATCCATACATACAACACTGACGATCGTGTCTACACACGGCGAATAAACCGTGGTTTTTCCTGACAAGAAAAACGTGTGTTTACAAAGAGCCAAAAGCCATGGAGACCATTTTGCGGCATTTTCATGGTATAAATATTACCTGGTTCAGCAGCAGGTGCAGGAGCCGGTGCAGCATCGGCAGGGGGCGCAGGCGCTGGAGCACCTGAAAACATTTTTAATTATAAAGTAAATGAATAGGTTCTTAAATTAATATTTTTGTTCATCAATAACCGTGAAACGAAACAACGATATCCAGTGAAACTGGTGTTATCTTGTGTTAGTTATGAAAGTAATTAAGGGGGAGGCGCCAGGGTAACCCGCGAAATTAAAGTTAAGTTCATCCTAAAATATCAATCAATAATACCGGATAAATTAATTTAGAGGGTGATGTTTAATAATTTCAATGATTATAAAAATGCCTATGGCATTAAGTCGGCCTCTATACATTTATGTGCTTGATAGTATTGAATAATTCTGTAAAAATATACTTGTTACGGTCGCGAATCATATTTTGTTCAATATACAACCTGACACTGACCTGTAAATTGCAAAAAACGTAAGAAAATTTGACCATCCATTGTGTAACCCTTTATAAAATTTCAACAATTATATCTGTAATTTATATGGTGTATATAATAAAGGGTATTCTATTCTATGTTTCCCTGCTGCTAAAATAGGCTAGTACATTTTCGTTAGGGGTTCTCCTAACAAAAATGCATTAGCCTATTTTAGTACCGTCTTACTTAGATTTTAATTAGTTAATTTTATACCTTCTGCTGGTGGAGCGGGAGCCGGAGCGGGAGCTGGAGCACCCTCTGCTGGAGGTGCTGGCGCGGGAGCACCTGCATCATCAACATATTAGTATTGCATGGTGTGTGAGAGTAAGATGGTGCTATACGTCCTTTATAGCTTCATCTCTTTTCTACATTTAATTAAGATTTTGAAAAATACTGCAAAGTATAATATGAGGTATCGATAGGCCGCCAGACCGAACCAGTTTTCATCAATCGATTGTCATTTTATTTCGAATATAATTACGCCTTTACAACAATGTCAGCCGTCGCTGACCTATTTTCTTAGCATGGTGACTATAGACATTCCTGGTCTCCAATTACGACAGCTGTATCATAAACAATTGTTAGCTAATTCGTGATTCTGTGTCTACTTATCTAAAACTGTGGAAGCGTGAACATTAATTCCAACACTGCTGTAATTTGGAGAACCGCCAACGGCAACAGACACTCATGCTGACAACGCCTGGAATCCTGCCCATCCCGCATGAAAAGTTACTTTAAGATAAATAATTGCTTTACTTGGAGTATTGTAAACGACGAATTCAGTTGAAATCCGAAAGAAGTCGGTTAGCACTCAAGCTTCTCGTTACCAAGAACTAATTGATATAAAGGAAATTACTGTTTATACGAGTATTCACCACAGATTTTATGATTTTCTATATTGAGTATGACGTATAAATTGAAAGTTGTGGTTATAACCTCAGCTATTTCGTCACATGTCGTACTTTCACGCCCACATTTCCCGTCTAGAACTTTATAATTAGAGACCAAGACTGTTCCGTAAGCGGCATCAATCAGCATCATATTCTGTCATGTGGTCGAAAATGATGTATGCGCCCATTCTCGCGATTAACGATAGAAGATTGCAGAAACGAATCATTAAAAACATATATAACCAAATGGGCCTGCTATTGATCACGATCTCGCCTGATGGGTAGCTATGGATAAAGTCTACGATGGATCGAGCATGCACTGCATACACTGGCATGCATGCCAGTTTACTCTCATATCATTGCTATAGTGTCAAATGAAAAACTAATAATAACCTTCAGCAGAAGCCGCGGGCGCAGCGCCATCAGCCGGAGGTGCGGCTGCAGGCGCTCCTTCCGCAGGCGCAGCGCCATCAGCCGGAGGTACGGGCGCAGCGCCATCTGCCGGAGGTACGGGTGCAGGCGCTCCTTCCGCGGGCGCAGCGCCATCAGCCGGAGGTGCGGGCGCAGGTGCTCCTTCCACGGGTGGTGCCGCGGGTGCCCCTTCTGCGGGTGGTGCAGGCGCTCCTTCGGCTGGAGGCGCAGCTGGTGCACCTTCCGCAGGTGGGGCCCCTTCTGCTGGCGCTGCCGCCGCGTCACCCTCCTGCTAAAACACCAAAACCATAATATCATGTATGCCATACAGCCCCGGATTCATGGGAAACAAAAGTTGCTTAATATTGTTTCACCGACATGTTTTTTTTTTTGTTTTTGTTGCGGAAACATTTAAAAACAACACTAAATTATGTTGCTGCAACAATGTTATGCAACTTCAGTTTCTGAACACGGGGCTTAAATCTACATGCTATTAGGAAGCGGCCATGTATTAATAATAAAGCGCTCAGCCAGAAACAATGTCATAATTAAGTGCTTGCCAATAGTTATGCCTAATGATGCTAAGAGTAGAGAACTGCCGCCGAAACCACAATTTATTGTTATTGTTCTGCACATTACACAAATTGTGGAACAGTTTCTCGAAGTTGTATCGCATCGAAGATTTTGCACAGAATAATAGTATTTAATAACAATTATGAGTATTGTATGTAATCCCGGCAAAAAGTTAATCCTTGGACGTTAAAACGGCTAATATTTATAATAAAAGCGAATGAAAATAATCTGAAAATTTGTACAAAACTAAATGGCAAAATGATTCTGAAAATTTTAGTTCTGTAATGCTTCCATTAGTCTGCTAAATATGATACCCTAGGGAGTAAGTTGAAGCGTATGATGTTCAAAGCAAATGAATGTATGTACAAAGCTGCATTTGGAATCACATGTTGTCTATGGATGAGCCTCTAATCATGATTGCAGACAGTCAAACACGGAAAAAAAATAAAGCGAATGATGAAAAAAATAAATAGTACATTTTGATTTAGCGACAATGAATGACAAAAATAATAAAAAGCCAAAAGCAGTTTTTGTTCTAGTCCCAAGCAATGAATTCATATTATGGTTGTAAAAATAAATAACAATGTAAAACTAAAAATACTCTGTACCTACTGTGTTAATTTTTCATTCGACCGTGTCATTTAAGTTCACTGTTTATTCATCTCAATTAATGTCGTCCATAATGAATACTGAAATTATTAATTTATGAGAGGCAGTTGTTATTATCATTTTTATGAAAGAAAATTATGTGTTCGTTAAGCTAATTTTGCTTAAAATGAAATCCACTCGGTGTTATATTGAGATTTAGGTCATTTTTGCGGACTTTAATTTGATATTTTTTTTTTGGATTCTCCACATTGTAATTAAAATAAGTTATTTATTATGATGCAATAAACATTTTTTTTTTTTATATAAATTACTAAGTAGGTAGGTACTTGTTTAAGTAGCTTGACCAACATAGATAGAAAGAAAATTATTGAACAACAAAAAAAACAGTTTAATTTGTTTGTTAACCTGTTTGTTCATGTTCTCTTCATTTAACTTTATCAAAAAAAAAAAAATACAGAACAAACTATCGAAGCGAGTAATAGCGCAGGATTCATCGTCTTTTAACTTTTAACAACGTTATAATAATAACAGAAGAATTAACGCAAATTACAAAGCTTATTCAGCTCAAAGACGAAGGCTTTATGAGACGCACAAAAGTTTTCGAGATGTAAGTTTAGAAGAGACTCTTGCGTCGAGACTCGAGACTTACCGAAAGGATCCGAAGTAGGTAAGTAACATCTGCGTTTGAAGTAGGTAAGTAGGTAGTCTTTGATCTTGAACAAACGTTTGATACACTGAACAAGTATGTAAAATATAGAGAAGGTTTTTTCCGAGTACAATACTTGATTTAATAGATTTGGTCGTTTTATTTTCAATCCTTTATTGCAATTGTGAATTAATATTTTTTATTTTTGACTTAGATGTGGTTATTTCTAAGATATTGAATTGCTTGTGCTTCCTTAAAAAAAGTCAGGAAAAACTTCCTGGGATAAAGTAAAACAGGTCTACTTATCTGTGAAGGGTTGAAAATTACTTATTTTATTGCCTAATCATGGATTTGTGTAGCATTTATAAGCATTCATCATTTAAATGTGATTTTGAATCCAACTCTTTTAGAAGTACCTAACGCTTTTTGAACCAATTCATGTAAATATTCTTTATCACTGATGGCATTACTGTCGAGAATATTATCTATTATATTTTTATCAGTATTTATGTCTACCATAACAATAAAATGTTACTGTGCCGATTTCAGAATAGATCACACACAGATATAGATAGACCTAGATAACGCAAGCATCACGATCTGTATGAAAACCAATCGTGCCATTTTTGACTACCTACTATGACGTCACAAGCACTATTTAGTGACGGGAAAATGAAATGGATTCAAAAACGCCGCCGCGTGAGGCACCCGTCTCCGCCCCACCCCCGGAGCCTAGCGCCAGTGCTCACGCTCACCCAGTACACAGCAGTGCTATTCTGTAAAAATGTCACCGTGAAAACTTAGGTGAAGTGAGCTGTCACTTCACCTGATGTTAGTGATTCCCACTATTGATAGCTCACTTCACGCTCACTTCACCTAAGTTATCACGGTGACATTTTTACAGAATCGATCGGCTGGACTGAGCGCGAAAGTGTGAAGTAGTTGCTCTTGCGTTATCTAGGTGAATCTATAGCTGTGTTCCCAAATCACACAGTAGTTCTAACATAACATGCCATCACGACTGTATTCCCCGAAAGGTTAGGCACAGGTGCAACTATAGTGAACCCCATGTAATAGGGGGCGAGCCAGTTTACCATCAACGGGCCACAAATCCAGACTCCGGGCCGCTACTGAGAAATTCCAGATGAACTGAAAACCCTAAAAACACTTATCCGACCCCGGGAATCCCGCTTGCTACCACTAGACGAGGCAGTCTTGATACTGTGTCTCATTTATTGAGCTGGCTTAGTTTAAGTAGAGCTTATATAGGCACACCTAACTTTAATAATGAATGTGGCGGCATCTACATTGTCACATGCGAACTACGCATTATACTGACGTCACGCAAAATCCTGCACCGCGCAAGCAGAGTTTACAGAGCTGCTAACAATAATTGGTTGGACCACTGTTACAATAAATATATAAAATTAATTATAATGTCATGCTTACTGTAACTAGAGTATATACAAAGTCCGACATCAATCGTCGGGCAGTTCCCCACCAGACAAAACACCCGTCTGGTCGGAGGATCCTCCCTTTTCTATGGAGGAGTGAATTTTACACCCTGTTTGTCATGCCTCTATAATTATATATGAACATTATTGAAGGATCTACTTTTCTCGTACTACGCCAGCTAGAAAAAAGTTGGCCTCTTAATATCTCAGAATAGAAAAGTCGATAATTTGGTGTCTTTAAGGGCAATTTCACTGCCTTAAAGCGTGAGCTTGAACATAACTTCAAGTAATACGGAAATCGCTTGTCTAAGCAAGCATATATTCCCAAATCGGAACAAACAACCTAATCTAACTTGTGATCTTAACTCTTCACGTCTCGTACTACTTTACCTATAATATGTAAGAGTGTATAATCAAACTTACACAAGGTAACTGAACTGCGAGCATTTTGTCTGAACCCCGGGAGTAAAAGGTTCTTTTGCACATGGGACCCTTATTTTAAGATACCCAATCTTTGTTTGATCTTTTGTTTTCCCTTTCTTTTGTTTACCCTGGGACTGGCACTTGAAAATATTTGACCTAAGCTTGGTTTCGAAATAACTTCACATTTTATGAACTTTACTTTAAATCTGAAAATATATACTATTACTAAGTGACCCCGCAAACGTCGTTTTGCAAAAAAAAAAATAGGGGTATGAAAAATAGATAGTAGCCGATTCTCAGACCTACCCGATATGCACACAAAATTTCATACAAATCGGTCCAGCCGTTTCGGAGGAGTATGGTAACTAACACTGTGACACGAGAATTTTATATATTAGAAGATAGATTATAAGTGACGTAGGGGTGTACTCGTAACCATACAAGGTAGACACCATAAGGACACTAAATTAAACTTCTTAAATCTAATGACGTCCTTAGTCTACATACAAAATTTCAACAAATAGGTACTTTATTAGTCACTATAGTGAATTAGTGACTAATAAACTATTGGTTGAAATTTTGTCGACTAGCTATAGCTAGTCAAAGATTGCAAAACCCAAAGTCGGCCCATCACTACTACACAATTATTATTATTTTGTTTGAAAAATCCTTTTTTTTTTTAATTTCGACGTTAGAATTTATTTGATAGTTTCAAATTACTCCTATGCATTGGTATTATCAGTGTTCTTATTTATTGTCGTCTCCAAATTGTATTGCATCTAAATTATCGCTCTCTGCTGATGTGTCAGTCAAATCCAATATCTATATGTTGGAAATCGGGAATCTAGATGTCGGAATTATGGAAACCATGCAAGTTCTAAGTTTTTGGTTCTACATTGTGCTTTATATGTTGTTATTATCATGTTCGTAGTTTAGACTGTGTATCTCCACTATGATTGATATTTTACTTACCGATATAGATCCCAAATCCTCGTTCATAATACTTACTTTTTACGTATACAGGGTTCAATGTCCACCAACACAGGATACAAAAACATTCACATAGGTATACTCGATAATCTAATCTACATAGACATAAAAATCCAAACAACATAGAGTGGTCTACCTTTTTCCAAACAATAACATTGAAAGGACTCCAGGAATACAAAGGATCAGAAAGGGATATGAATGGATCAAGCGTAGCCATAAAAAAACAATACACTTCATATTTTATGTTGATAACACTTTCAGCGAGATTCATATTATGTTTTTCATTGTGTTGATACGAATCAAATATATTTGGGTTTATAAATGAAGTGAAAAAATATTATTTAAAGAGGCTCGAATTCTTGAAAATGTGTTAAATCTGAATAAAATCTGTCGTATTTCAAAGCAATAACTAGAGGTTACATATTCGTTGAAATGGATTAGGAATGTTCCAATAAAATACGAACAGTTTTCATTCTATTACTGCAAATCTCGACTTATTTCCAGCAGCTGTCGAGGTCCTTCAAAGGAACTCCAGGGTCATTGAAATACTCATTTAATAGGAGTGCAGCTTTCTAAGAGTCCAGTTATATTGGATTCTTAAGATGTCTGCTTGGAAGCCGCGATGTCCGGAGCACGACCCTACTCTTTATAAAGTCGATGGAACATGTTCATTCTACTACAAACACTAAATCTGAAATAAACGAAGTTCTAGTACTGCTATCGGTCAGGTTAACAACGACACATAGGGATATACAGGGATACAGGACAAACGGGGCACAAATGACATCCACTAAGTGTAATACAGTACAGAAAATTAATTTATTAAACGTATTATCTTACAAAAAACATTATTTAATAAATAAATAATTATAAAAAAATTATTTGACATGTTCCAAATGGATGTAATCAATCGACTAGTACACTGATTTTAATGGAGGAATTTATTGCTAGATACCTACAGGATGACATCCGCACGGCGCGGACTGACCATAGAGGGTAGGTAGGTATATCACAATGTGTTGATAGTTAATAACAATCGTCAATTGACATAATAGTAAAGGTCTTATAGTAGGTGGGGGTGATTAACAGTTCATGCCTCAACCTCTTCCTCTTTTACCTTCTGATCTCCTGGCTTGCCCTTGGACCAGTCTGGTTTTTTCTGTGGAGACAAAAAGGGATCCATTAATAAATATTCATGTTTTACTGGTTCTCTTCGAAGCGGATAGCGCATCACGGCTATATTCCCAGATACGCCCGCGCTCAGCAAACTGCTTAATTTTGATAAAGCAGGTTTCATAAAAATATATACATATGCCGTTGTAAAATACCAAGTGATTGTGCGGTGCAATTTTTATTTATAATGTAATTGATAATGTTTCAAATAAAATTTACACCCTCTTTCTTGGCATAAGCCATCAATGGTGCTCTTTTATTCAGCAGACCCACCGCACCATACGCCGAAATTACAGGCGTAACATTATTGTCACGACTCAGTGAGTGGCGTATGGTCTGATGTAATAATAGGTACGCAAACTTTAGGTAATAACTGTGTAAAGCACACACTTCAAAGCTTTGAAGTAGGTATAACACATCTAAGAAAACTTTGCTATGAAAATCGAAGCGTTTTGTGTAGCAACCTAGAAATAACCGTTTTATAATACAAGTGTGGGTTGTGTGTGCACTTCGGAGCGCATGTTGGTATCACACAAAAGCTTTATACAATAAATCTGCTAAGGGGCCAAAATGCAGCATAATCGCAGCTATCCTTGTTATTTATCCTTATGAAAAACTAAATCCATTAAAAGGAGAAATAAAATTCAATACCACGCCCTTGAACACAGGTGGACGGATGAAATATACAAAACGAATTGATGCCAATAGTTAATGTGTCTGAATTGGCAAAGATCTTCAGCTTCAGTGAAAAATGAACTAGATAATTGTAGCCACTCTAATAACGGTACATCTCATAGCTGTGCTGAAAATACAACATGCCGCGTGTATGAGCAACGTCTAAATTAAAACGTGTCGGTACGCGTTGTTGCTTTACTTTCTATTTACCTTGGCTGCAGCGCCACCCTGTGGAACATCGCATCATGATATTGTAACAATATTATTTTCGTTTCTATTCTACTTTGGTAACCTCAAAAATGACTTTATTTATTCAAAGAGTACCTCTTTTCTATATGTCCGACGAAATTAGCTTCAAATTATGTAGATTATTAGTAATATCAAAAAATGCTACAATTCCAAAGATTCGAAAGTTTACATAGAGTTGATGTATAGTTAGATAAACAAAATGTGTGAGAGTAACTGAATGTGCGAGCGATGCGGGTGTCTAACTATAACGTGAGTGTAGGTGTAGAACTGTAGATAGATAATGTGGATAAGTATTTGAAGATCTTGTGCGCAAATTACACAACATTTTAACAAAGACCTATATGCAGATTTATTACAGAAAGTTAGTCACTAAAAGAAATAGAAGAAAAGCTTTTGTGTATGTAAATTCAAGTTCCTATTTTAGAGGAGTGGCGAAGCTTTGCATGGGAATATCTGAATACTGAAATAAACTAATTTTTAAAGTTAAAAACTTGCAGCGTAAGCCTTTGGTTGGGGAGGAGTTAAATTAAAATGTTAATAAAAAGATTGCAAGTCACAACTACATAAAGTTGAAGCTGTATTTAACGCGTCATCCAAACTCTTTCTCACCTTGTTTTATCAGGTTTGGATCTTTTACGGAATTCAAAAGATATATCGTAGAAAAGAAAGATTTATTTATATTAAATTAATGGGTAGTTAAAAAATAAGTCATTATTTGTTCAACAGTAGAGAATGATTGTAAGAAATTGACTGTTAGTTTTAACGTATGATCTACTTCTTTCCAATAGCCCAATCAGCTTTCTCCGCTTTCTTGGCCTGTAGAAGATGATTAGGTAAATGACGCTTTTTGTTAAACATTACTACTAATAAATACAAAATGAATAGTTAAAAACATACTGTAGCCGTCGGGAGTCGAACCCATGAACTGAATGTAGTAGAAGCAACTATAAATTATGAAGTTAATGAAATAAAGAAAACTTAAAAGAAAATGTTCATAGAAGAATAGAAGAGTTTTAGTTCAAAGATACAAAGTGTTTAGAAGAAAAAGATGAAGCAAATAATAAACTACGAGTTGAAGAATGTTAGACAGAAGTTTAATATTTTTTTAATATACATTATCGTAAACAATTTCATAGAAGAACTAAAAACACGTCGGTATTGTATCTGGTGTTGTAAGGAATCGTGTTGTATTGTTATAAATATGTCAAACATAAACTTCATGATTCGTTCTGCGAAAACGAACAGTTAATTCGGCAAGTTTAGTAGCAATACATATATTTTCGTCGACCTTGTTAGACTCAACAGTCTACTTGTTAACATCAGCATTATCTTTATAACCAGCTACTATATTATCTAAGATATTCAAAAATATTGCTTCTATATCAATATAAGAGTTTTCTTTCAAACTATCATCAATATTATCATCTAGATACAAATGAAAAGTAATCGTATAAAGTATCTTACCTCTTTGTCTTCTTCTTCAAGGGTGAACTCCTTCTTTTTGACGACCTTCAACTGATTACGGAAGTTGAATTCAGCGGCCTTCTTCTGGAGCTTGGCGAATTTGTTCTCATATTTGGACACCTTCTTGAGTGTGGGTTTGACGCTGAAGTTAAAAATATTAAGTTAATATTTTCTCAAAATATAGGGATTTGATGGGCTACTTGACCTAAATATTATAGTCATCACGTCATCACATGGGCTAGAGTCGTCATTGGGTGAGTAAAGATGAACATTTTTCGATTTTCAATTTCTAATCTATTTTTATTCACGTTTTAAGCCAATGGTTTTTATGAACCGAGGAAGCTAGAATTCGGCTTACGTTGTACACAGTTCTTTGTATTTTGCGGTATGTGTTCATATTTAATGCCTCTACGCGATACAATGCGACTGTAACAAAGACAGTCCAGTCGTGGTAGCAACATATAAGAGCTATGTTATGTATGTGTATGTACCGGCCTTTGAGTAATATCAGCGAGCAATTTTATTCACAGAAATATCCTTAGTTGCCCATTTGCTGGCTTTAAAACGCTCTCATGAAATAAGGATTCACTAAGCCTCTTAAGAGTCAAAGTGGCCTATCGTAAACCCGTACGCTTACGAGTGAACCTTTATCCTGAATATTCAATCACATTTTATTCTTGAATCCAGATTTAACCTTCCTACACTTTCAAGAGTTGCGTCTTACCCATACGCATTATTGACAAAAAATAAAATTACAGTACTCCAAAATATTCTAGATTTCTCCATTCCTCGTTTTTAGTGAATGGAACCCTTATTGTAATAAAAACGGAAAAGAAAACCGAAACTACTTGAGATTATCGTAATTCAAGCTATTACTTCTAAATTATAAGGGTACTCACAATTTGCCTCTGAGGTCGTTGACTTGAGAGTTCAGGTCCGAGATCTGTTAAAATAGAACTAGTCTTAGAAATCAACATCCAAAATAATATGTCGAGTTAATAAAATATAAGCAGATGTATAGAGAGTCTAAGAAAATGTTATACTGGCTACAAAACCTTAAGAAAAGCTGTTGTTGACATTCCAGGTAAACTAAGGAAGGATTTGAATCAAATACATTAGTTCTTTTTGAAATGAAATTAAATATATGAAAGTAGATAATTAACAATATTTAAATGAAGTTATAATATGCAATTATTGATATAAAATTAAATATTATAGATAGGGAAGATAAAATTTAAATAAAATACAGATAGGCTAATGTATGTAAACACAAAACTTATACCAAGTACTAATGAAATAACTTAATGAAATCATTTCACAAGTCTGTTTCATTTACATCAAATGTGTGTACACACATTAATTAATTAGGAACGAAGTAACACACGACAAACAGAAGGTCCAAACTTGTGCAATGTTGATTCAATTTACAGCTGAAACCTCATGCAATGCACATTGTGATTTATGTCACATGGAAAGCTCCCAAACTAAAAAACTCAGAATAATCACAAAATTAAACCCATAACCAAGATTAAACAAAAAATAATTCGAAATATTAATTTTAGAAAAGCACAGAACAAGATATAGAGCTGCTGAGCATAGATTAGGCAGTGTTATTTGCGAGCTGAAGTCTTGTTTTAATTTCTGTGGTCGTAGGAACATAATTATACTACTATCCCGAATCAAGGTTGTGACCTCCTATATATCTTAAACCTGTGCTCTTTGCCTAAACAATAAACATTACACAATTCAACGTGGGCTATATAAGTACAGGTATATCTGACAATATTCGTGCAAGAGATCTACTTATCGTGCCTCGTGATTGGTAGCTGGCCGCCTGCAGCTCCTGTGCCTCAACAATCTAGATTTATTCACAAATGTACATAGAGATGTGCAGGATATTATACATGTGCAACATATATAACACGAGCGCTGACAATATTGTACTGCTTCGACTGCGATCGAATCGTGGGTCGTGCGTCGGCTGAGAGTCAACTGTGCTTCTAACGCTAGTCTAGTCAGTGATCGAAGTTGTAACATATTGAGCGCTTGTCGGTATGCGAGTTAATTTAATATGTATGTTGCGATGGAATCAATTCTGTATACATCGGCGATCAATGTATGAGTACCACGTTGCAAAAAATGTGTGTCATGGAGTGACGGTGCAAAATCGATCCAGACTTGCAAATGTGGGTATGTATGTAGATACAGATGTGGGTACTGTGTGTCTTTGGACTCGCAAGTGAACATAGTATACACCACTCCGTGTCCCGGATAGTGATGCGAACGTTCCGAGCGGCCGCTACGTCGGCTCGGACAGGGAGGGGGCGGGCAACATCGACCAGAGCATGGCACTTTCAATTTAAACACTCGGTGTATACAGGTATTGCAAAAGGTTTGTGGGGTATATCAGCAACCGAACACGCAAACAAGTCGCGCGGAATATTACGGCACATACGTGAAAAGTTGGAGATTTGGAACAAGAAGTTTCACTTACACTATGCACTTGCGTGTGCCAATAGAGGAACCAGTCCAGCGTTCCAATTACACCTCAACTAATTATTATCATAAAAAAGAGAAAATTCAGTAAGGCCTCTAAGCTCGCCACCACACATGAAGCGTCACACTGGCGGATGCATCTATTATCATTATGCTTGATTATGTACTTGAACACTTTTTAAATTATTATTATTAAAGTGCCATACTATTTTAGATATGAGTTTAATAGGTATTTTAAGGGATAGTTGTTACCTAAGATTATAATATAGTCGTCATGCAACAGGCAAAGCTTTAGCTGGTAAGTGGTTTGGTGACGAGATGGCTCGAGGTAAGGATGAGCATGAGAAGCACATCGAGAGATGACCGACACGACACATCAATCGAATATATACAAATACATATACGTACAGACGATACATGAACAATATAGATTGACAAGAGACGTGACCGCGCTATTGATAACATAAATATATAACAAGTATACATAATATATATGATACAGTTACGCGGGCATGCAGCGGTGAGGCGACGGGCCCTCGCGCCAGTAGTGAGTGCAGTGTTGTTACTGTTACGCCGGTGGCGGTTACTGTAGTTAGTGTAGTTAATGGTGTAAGCTTCATGTCAGATGACGCGACCGGCGGAGATCGATTTTGCACCGCACGCCTGCCGTGGGCGGGGCGGAGTGCGTCCGCGCCGCGACCCTCCCCACTACGACACATCGCACGCGCTCTACAATACACCACTAACGAACCGACCTTCCACCGTTATTTACAACTCAACAACAAACAACCGAAAACTTACAAAGCGTTATCAATGTATAAACACGAACTGTCACACGCGCACGTTTGTTACAGAATCGATGACTGTGATATTCACAATGGTTATAAAGTATTGGTCAATACCTCATAATCTCTTTTCCTGACTTCATGTTCCAAATCCCACTTCTGGCCCTCACACACATACAAGCGGTCATAATACTCCTGTATTATTCTCTTGAGCATTGCTATAGAAAAAGGAAAGACATATTATTGAGCCAGCAGAATGAGCATGGGCATCGGTGTGAGTGACCTGACGACGCGGAGCGACGTGTGCATGTGTGCGGTGAGCCGTACAACTATCATGTCATGTCGTAACAACTAAATCAGATTCAACTCATTCAGTTCAGTCATATGCATTCCCAATTCCTAATTTATGTAGTTTACCTCCATTTTCCTAATTTCGATCGCTCGTTCTAGTTCATATTTATCCCCCTCAAGGTTGTATATTCTGTGCCAGTACATTTGACAAATGGTCTGGAGTTCCGCTAAAGAAAAACAATCACATTTTAAGTTTTGAATCATTTTCGGCGCTCCGATGTCTGTCTCACGGTTCTGTGTTGATGCTGTGTAGTAACCACGATATGGGACCCTCGACTGGAGGAACAAAGCGTAAGCGAAGCTACATGATCAGTACTGAGGTGGGTATCAAATGGACTATTACTGAAACATAATCAATGTTGTTATTGACTCAAAACTCGATGAGAGTATCTACATAATCTATTGCAGCTTTGGAATTTGCTACAACGGGTCGTTGTTATTTCAGCGTTTTTTAATTTACTTTGTTATCCACACGGTTAAGGTTGAAAGGTATAATTTATTTTCAGCTCCGTAAATCGACAATTATAATATTGCTGCGAAAACATAACAATATTTTAAACTAGTCACATTATCGGCATGAACTACTCAAACGAGAGCGTAATATATAAATTGCGTAGCTCCCAAACCAGGTCAGACCTCGAGCGCTCTGCGGGTCACCTCCACCTCGTGATCGTACTTCTCCTCTTCAAGCTTGATGATACGCTGATGGTAACCGGTTATGATGCTCGTGAGAGCCGCTACAACATCAACCAAGAGTTACTCGCGCTGTACGCAGTTGTACCGAAGATTGTACGCGGTGTACACCCGAACCCCGCGCCCACCGCCGCCATCGACCATCAGTTAGCCAGTGTGAGTGGGAAGAAAGTTTAAGGACGGAAATATAGAAGATAGTGAGTATACGCAAATAAAATCAACGATATCAAATGAAGTTTGGAAGAAATAGAGAAACGCATTAGACAGATAGGCCTGAGATTGTTGGCCGGACACACCATTAAAGTCTTTGTTAAACCAGCTGACGAAGTAAGAACAACACGCCACTTGACATATCACAAGTTACGTTAATTTTTTTAATATATGAAAGAAAAGTCTTTGTAAGTTGTGTGAGTCGGCACAAGAGAGCTGTTCGTTGACAGCAGCTCATCTCTCTACCTCCATATCTTTTCTTTTAACGATGTATTCCAGATCGAACTTTTCGTCTTCAAGCTGTCCGATGCGTTCGTGGTATTCTTTGCAAACCCTCTTAACCGTATCTATAATTCGACATAACACATGTACAAATGTAGCTTATGGTGGAACCCTATGTGAGAGTTACACGATCATGGGTACCGTCGTATAGTGAAGTGTATGATGGCTTATTGTATGGGGTCTTTACATATGTCCACTTGTTGGCTATAATATATCATGTGAGAGATGTACAAAACCAGATTAGGGGTATCATAGATAGTAGCGGAGGTTGAACAGATATTTACCTTCGTTTGCATCTTCAACGTTCTTGGGTTTGCCGCACCTCTCTTCAATGATGCGCCTCCTTTCAGCCGCTTTGCGTTCCTGTTCCTTCTTCAGTTCCTCAGCGGCTTTCTTACGTAGCAGCAACTGTTAGAAGACCGAACCGAGGACTAAGTATAGCAATTCTATTATGTTCAAAAATCGGTCTCTTTAGTTGTTAAATTCTACTTACCCTGAGCTTCTTCTTTCTCTCAGGTGTCATGAAACCCTTCTTCGCCTTCTTGGCTTTGGAGGCCTCTTCCATGCGCTTGCGCACCTCAGCGCGCTTGCGGTCGATCTCGGCCTGTTTGGCCTTCTTCGCCTGGAGAGAGTGGACATTGGTAACGAGTGTTCTTATTAGTTACCTAACTGATGAGATAGTTTGTGTTATGTTATGGATTTATAGTGTTATGATAATGGCAACGAATAGTTATATGTATTGTATGTGTGTGTATAAATGCTTGACTTTTTGTATATAGTGCATGTGAATGTGTGTCGTATGTGCATGTATCTAGGTTTGTGTTTTTACGTGAAAAAAAATTGTATGTTTCAAATCTTTAGGTTGTGTAAAGTTTTTGTGTGTGTTGTGTGCATTCAATAAGTGTATAAATTATACGTATATTGTGTAAATCGTCTGTTAGACGATTGCTTCTCGTCGTTACTTTACCTCCTCGAGACGTTTTTTCTGTAAAAGAAAAAAAATAAATCTCAGTATACGACAATAAGCTGAACAAATTGCTTGAGTTAAAGTGTTTACGTTTGCTACAATTACCGGCACAATATAGGGTACAATTGAGGCCAGAAATAGCTGCAGATTTACTGGCTTGGGCTCATTTCCAGTACAAAAATTAGGTGTGTACTATAGTTTTTTATAACTTTTAAATAAGGTAAAATTCTTTCAAAAAAATAAAAAAATAGGACGTTCTTTGGCAAAGTCTTACTTTTAGATGCATCTAGTTGGTTCTTAAAATCAAAAATATTGTGCTAGTAACTGTCAAACATTCAATTACAAAACACTGCAATCAAGTAAATCCATCCACCTTTCTAATTTTGTTAAAAAGTTTTCCTAAGAAATCTTTCCCATATTTTTGCTCGGCAGTGTATGGTAATAGAATGAAAGTTTTGTCCGTTATTACAGTGCAAATGCAATTACAGTATGTGGTATGAGTTGTGAGGTAGTGCGGGCTTGTAAGTTACAGTCGGACTTTTAATTTGCTGCACCTAATTAAAACTCCCACCATAGTTACAGTATCATTAGGCCTAGGCTCATTAAGTTCTTACAATATTATATCGCTATGCCGTTATCACATATTTGATTACAAGCTTTCAGGAAAAGTTCTCCACTTAGGGATTTAATACACATGTTTATTGCTCCTCTATAAAATATGAATATGTTTCGAATAGGAGTTATATGCCATAATTATTGTATTTATCAGCCCTAGATTTTTTTTTTATAACAACAATTGTCTTGAAATCAATTTTTTTTTTGTGGAATAGCAACAAAACTTATATACAATAATTTTAAAATTTAAATATCTCTCGCTCTTTTTTGCTTATTTGCTTAGAATATGTAAAAAGTATTTAAGCATTATATTATTTTTTTTATTTTAAAATTATGGAAGCAGATTATTATCTTTTAGGATAAGTTTTCTTTCCTAGACAAGTCCTCTAAGTACAATTAAAAGCTAAGTGCAAAATTACAACTAGGTAAAAACATATAGTAGTGTACTTGGTGCTAAATCTAACTCTGTGTGTTAATTAATACGTATATAAGCTTATTGTTACTTGTATTTATAATATTATATTTTTGCGTCATTAGTTACATAAAGTCGACATTTACTTATTGAACTCTATCGACTTACAACATTTCATGTAAAAATAAACAAATCACTGTAACAAATACTGTAAAATTAAAGAAAAATAATATCTTTCGTCAAACACATTTCTTCTTTAAGCTGTGCCATATTTGGAATGATTTTTTTTTATAATCTATACTAATATTATTATAAAGAGGAAAGGTTTTTATGTAAGTACGTTTGTAACGAATTGGCTCAAAATGTACTGGACCGATTTTAAAAATTCTTTCACCATTTGAATGCTACATTATCACTGATTAATATAGCTTTTCAATTGCAAGAAAAAATAAATTTTTTAAAAAATAAATGTCCGTGCGAAGCCGGGACAGGCCGCTAGTAATGTATATTTTGATTTTTTGCAATCATCAGTTTTAATTTTAACAATGATTTTTTTTACAATTATATTTTTTGTATCTTTTAATTTCTGTCATATCACTGATCGTAAAAATGAGAATGATATCTTGTGTATGTTGTGTGTCAATATGCGTTGGTTAAAAAAGCACATAATTACCTTAGTCTCGAGGAGACATAGCATTCAGTACTAAACGGTGAATCCGCAGTGACGACAAAGTTTCAGCACGGAAGAACGAAGAACAGCCCCAGGATACACGGAAAGTAACAATGAAACAGAAGAAAGATACACGAAACATGTTAGATTTATAATTGTAGAAATTATGACTTTATTTTTTATATGACCCATCTTCATCCTTTAGATGACCCATCTTCATCGTTGAGATAACCTACATTTACATTATTAAAAGTTAAATATTTTTTTTGAAAAACTATCATTATTTTCTTTAAATTAATCTCTCCCTCTGAACTCTGAGTTTGTTCGTCTAGATTTTTTTTCTCAGAGTCGAAGAATAATAAGAGTTTATATATGCAATTTACATAAGTAAATATAATTTATTAAAGTTAATGTTATTCCATAAATCCAGCATTCTGTTGTCAAGAGACTAGAGTTCATTGAAGTCGTTTCGATATAAAGGTTGTCAAAGATTTCGTTCCATTTAGTGTCCATTGACTTACCTTACTTCATCGGCGTCTCCCATTGTGTTGTTTTTGTTGGTCTAGGAGTCCTGAAAACGAAAAAAATATTTTCACTACTAAGTCACTATTACTGAAAAATTTAAGTATCATGTATGAACTAATTGGCCTTAATCATTATCATTAATTCAGCTGGTAGTTTGGATTGTATAGAGAACCAAAACTCACTCACTCATGTCTGAAATAAAGAATTTGAATTTTGAATTTGCAAAGTAATAAAAAATATCCGAATTATATCAAAGTCCATTGTTGATTGTCTTAATAAATAAATTTATCAACATTAACATTCAATATAACGCTAAAGATACAAACTGAAATAATAATTACTTCAAATTGGCTGACACCTTTACAAATTAGCTATCACACATCTTTGACATTTAAAAGGAGCTCAGCAGATGTCAAGGTACAATTTAATGTTACTCTGTCATCAGTAAGTACAACAAAATATTATTAACGATAATAAATAAAGCGTATTTGGCCAGACTCATAAGAAACAAGATCGTTATTTGAAACTATTTGGAAGTAAGCCAAGTTGTCGACGTGTGAATACCGACATTTGATACTTGAAATCCGGTAACCTACCCAAGATTTTCCATATTTTACTATATATTAAAACGAGTCGTATTGCATTTTCCGACTGTTATAAGCTAAACCTACATTCTTTCCAGTTATTAAATTGCTTGCATAGTTCAAGTTATCATTCCATCCGAAAAAAAAACTTGGTTACCTAAAATTAGATCATGAAAATAGTAAAAGAATCCGTGTAATAACGGTTGCCAACGTAATGAAAATTCCACAATTAGGTTCGGGCGTGCTCGCGGACAATCGGCTAAGTTCGGACGGTGCGCGGGCGACTGAAATAGGTTGGCTCGCATACAGCGCATCCTAATTTGGTGGCGCGAAGCTCCGCTTCGGTTACTCGGGTTTCGGCCGTTATGCAAAGCAGACCGATGTCACCGATGTTGGAAATGTTGAAGAGTAAAACGATATTTTGCCAACCCACACGGATTAACGGCAGTAAATCCAATTATTTTAAAAATAAATCATAAAACTCAAACTAGAACACGGTTCGGAAAATCAATCGCGGATGGTTAAGAACTTCGTCGAAGTTTAATTTCAGTTTAATCACGCATGAAACTTATTTTATTTTTCTTAGACAATACACGAGGCAATGTTATTTTTTAATTATATGAAGGTACTATTACTTGATTAGATAATTTGAGTATGATATGCCAAAGTACGCAACGGATTTCCGATTAGCACGTGACACAGGAAATGGATAATTGAACGGTTGGATAAGGCTTCATTGTAGTCCGATCCAATGTCTATATCAAATAGTCCAGGAGACAATGATGACACTTGAGATCTTTAACAATGACGTCATACAACTAGCTTAGAACATTAGTTTTTCAAATTCCGAAAGGTCACTTATGAGGACATCATTTTGATACACGGAAAGCTTGTCAGTCCACACACTCGATCGTGAGAACGATGCATCACGACGCAGTGTCCGATTTACCACGACATTGATATATCACTTCACTGAACGTTAAATGCACTTCAATAATCTTGCGTCGGATTACCGTTTTGTTAGTAAAAATATTTCAACTTTCACTAAAACTCACCTAACGCAAAGAAAAAGAGGATGGCCCTATAGATGGTTTAGCCAACACGAGCCACAGCTGCTGACTGGTGCGAGGCGGGCGGCAAGGTGCGGCGGGCAGTGCGTAGGCGCAGCCGCCCCGCACACCGCGCCCGCGCGCCCCCGCCGCCCCAGCGCCTGCAGACTCACCCCGCAGCGCCCGCGCTCACCATCGCACGCCTTTGGTCCAGACATTTTTAGAGCAGTGTCGTTTTGACACCAACACCGAAATAACATCAGATGTAAGCTCCAGTTTGAACTACTCGGATGCCTCGTAAATTGCTGACCGACTGATGCCATGTGCGTTTCCATTAACAATTTTCATCAGTATTCGTATCAGTTTATTACGGTACGAAAATAATGCTTAAAATAACCCATGCTACTATGTTTTATCATATACTCGATTTATTTAATAAAAAAGAACAAAAGAGAATATGAAATAGGAAGGTTACGGCTAGATACTGTTTTCCGATAAAGCCATAAAGTAAAGAATTGAAAGCTCTATTCTACGTAACATAAACCGACTTTAATTTTATTCCGCGACCCCACATACGCTAGTGAAGTCTTTCGTTACATCTAAAATGCTTTTTGCTCTTTATTTCATTGATAAATTGAAATTCTTCATCCGCTGACATAATTTAACATATGCACTTTTAATAATGAGTAATTAAATGAAGTTAATTCAGATAATGTTCACATTTTAAAACATTAACTAGAACTCACGTAGTTTAAACGAACAGAGGTAGGGAGATATGTAAAATTGCAACGTCCAACTGTGCTAATGAAATGTAGGAAATGCAATTGTTTTCGTGCAAATGCGGAAGATCAAAGTCATTAGTCTCCTAATTATATTTGTTGTGATTGTGATCTAATTATAGAGAGTTAATTGATTGTCAATCATCTCGATGACTGTTTGGCACCTGAAGAGTTCACGTGGCGCCAATAGTTTATGTTCAACGTGATGACCCTAGCTGTAAGTAGATGAACGTAACATTTGTTATCTCATCAGCCCTTACCTAAGTCTGTATTTCCTGATAACAACAAATAACAGTATTATTTTAATCTTACTTCAGTGTGGGTATGAGATGGAGGTATACAAGACTCATCTGTTTATCACACTAGGAGCAAAATGGTAGTTCCATTTCAAAATTTGAAAATCCCTGCAAAAAAAACATTTTGAAAAAATTACGGGCATATTGTTTTCAATCTTCTTTTTAATTATTGATATAACAAACTATTTGAATAATTAAAAAAGAACGATTGAAATAATAAAAATATTATATTACTTTAAAAAAACCGTTAGTCGAAGACTTCGGACAAATCCCGACGGATGGTAGCTCCAGGTTTCAAGTCTCAACTGCGCAGGTTGCCGTGCACCATCGTCAACAGCATCATCACCTACCTACCTATCAGATGACATAGTGGCCAAACGCAATCCTGTTCAATATGTGCGACGCATCTTTAATGAAACAATTTCTATGAAAACTTTATGGAAATTGCTCTAACAGAATCGCGTCGCACCTTCGCGTCGCCCCTGTCTGCGGGAGCCTTGACTGCCAAAGGCTCAATAAATTAAGATTATCAAAACAAGCAAAGCGATCAGTTTTGACGTTAGGGAACCAAGAATATCGGCAGCTCAAATGTCTTTGCATGACATCATCGTGTACCTTATATTTAATGATGACTTTTCTTGTGAACTAGTGTTTCCTAAAACTGCGAAGGCCGCCGCATAGCGTTCACAATTTACCGTCGAATGACGTCACTAAAACATTATTATTTTGTGAAAGTAAATTGGTGTTTTCCTAGAGAGCCTTTCTTGACACCTTAAAGTCAAACCCCGGTGCCATCATTTTCATAATAACCGTCACAGCGGCCTTCATGTAGGCGGCCACCGCTGCAGTAGAAAACCCTAGCCTAAGTTAACAAGAAAAACTGCTTCGTTGGTCTAGTAGTCGCAAGCGCGACTGCTGAGCGTGTCATCCTGGGGTCAATTCCCAGGTCAGGCGAATGTGTTATTGGATTTTTCTATTAGGAATTTCTCAGTAACAGCCCAGATTCTGGAAGTTAGCCTCGAAAAGCACGTTAAGCCGTTGGTCCCTTTTATCTGTTCTGTGGTTGGTTGGTCCTGCCCCTGATCTCTCTCCGATTGTGTCACTAAAGCGTGTACTAAAAGATCTAATAGTTTCCAGTCAATGAAAGATAACAACGCAGCAATTAAAATTGGGCTAGATTGAATTTCACACTACCTAAGTTGGATTGGAAACTGCAAAGTTAGCCGCCCTGAACAAACTGGACTCGACCGAATTATTGGAAATGCACTAGCGAACCTAAAATGGCGCTTTTCTCAGATTCGATTTTCAATTAACAACTTTTTTATCTAGACCTTCTGTCTATCTATACAGGGTTATTTAAAAAACGCCAGCAACCTCTTAAGAGGTCATTGTACTCATTATTATGAACAACTTTTACTATGGGACCAAACCAGAAATCGTGAAAAAAAAATCAGCTGTTCCCTACATTTTGACGAGATAGACGAAGATAAATGTAGGCAACAGCTGATTTTTATTTCGCGATTTCAGGTTTGGTCCCATAGTAAAAGTTGTTCATAATGATGAGTACAATGACCTCTTAAAAGGTTGCTGGTGTTTTTCAAATAACCCTGTAAGTATATATAAAATTCAAAGTCCTGACTGACTGATATAACAACGCACAGCCTAAACCGCTGGTCCTAGGGACGTTAAATTTGGAAGGTGTGTTTTTTGTGAAGAGTAGGTATCCTCTAAGAATGGATTTTTCGAAATTCCACCCCAATGATGGTGAATGGGGGAAATTTCACGCGGACAAAGTCGCGGGCAGAAACTAGTACTTTATAATTGTTTTTTTTTTTGTTTTCTATAATATTCACGCTGCTTTCAGTACAAACGAAAATTAAAGTTTTTTGTTCAAACTAAGTATCTAATAAAACTTAAGGACATGAAAATGTGTTATTGAAACTACAGATACTTAGTTAAATAAAGATAGTTAGTTAGTTTATATAATACTTTATTTAAAAACAAAAAAATATGTTCATACATTTAAACCGCCTAGGTAGGTATTTCACTTAGTTATCAATTGGTTTGGTATAATTAATGTATACAAAACATTGTAAAACATTAACAGTTACGGTGGAGTTTCTTGGTCATTCTTCTCCATACGAAAACTATCTTTTGGAAGGGGCGATTAGAATCAATTCTATTTTTTATTGTAATTTTTGACGGTCAAAAGTGCCCTTTCATGTGCATATTTGAAATAAATTATTTGAGTTTGACTTTACTGCAATTTTCTATGAAACAGGTTATTATTCTTATTTTTTGATTAGCGACGAAATATATCTATTCTAGGGGGTCTAGAATTATGTGCTGAATTATGTAACAGTTTGCGCGTAGTTTTCGCTACAACCCTGTATGTATATTTGCTGCCAAATTTAATTTTGCTCATGGAATTAATACGTTTTTTTCTGAACGAAAAATCGAACTGTCATCAAAATCAAAATATTTTATTTCACCTACAAGGGCACTTATGAAATGTCAGAAGCTAGGTGCACGGTTCCAATTGGTCGATTCCTATGGAGAAGAATCGGCAAGAAACTCCACGGTTACTCTTTAAAAAAATTCATCATTAAAACTACACCTCTTTCATAAAAAAAACGTGATATGATTACATACATATATGTGATTACAGATTGTAATTAAAGTTGGTAGAGGGTCACAGTTGCTGTAATAAACGAGTTCCAACTATTTCTAATTACGGCACGTTTACAGTACCGGTAACGTGACAAATGTTGTTGTTGGCAGATAGTTTTATCCTGCGTATCTACTATCTTTCACCAGAATTGTGTACCTAAAGACGATTTCTATTTTCAATTTTAACTACCTACCTAAAAACAAAGTTGAAAATGAACTTAAATTTTAAATGTCATATTTTCAACTTTAAATTATATGTTACTAGCTGACCCCGCAAACGTCGATTTGCAAAAAAAAAATAGGGGTACTATCTACTGAAATAAAATGCGCTGGTTCGGTGGATAACAAAAGTATATAATAAGTCACTCAAAGGAAAAAACCAAAATGTAGAAAAAGCATAAACAAAAGGTATAAAAAGGTAAAACTATTAAAAAGACTTGCACAAGGGGTATGAAAAATACCTAGATAGTAGCCGATTCTCAGTCCTACCCGATATGCACACAAAATTTCATACAAATCGGTCCAGCCGTTTCGGAGGAGTATGGTAACTAACACTGTGACAGGAGAATTTTATACATTAGAAGATTATGATTCCGCAGTAATATTCTGTAAAATCGTGCTATTATGAGTAAGTTTTGGATGAGTTGTTCGCGAGTTTAACATTGAAATAAAATAAGACTGAAGTGAAGTAACCATGAGTTCCAATTTGGTTTACCTTTACGAGATAGACCTACCTGATGAACTTTAGTTAAAACTTTGTGAATTCAAACAAAGAGGAATAAACAACCAAATTAATCAATCAACAAGTTCTGATATTACAGGATCATTAAAATTGACCTACCTGTTATAAATAGCAACAACAATGCAAGGAATGGGGTCATTTGGAACTAGCTTTTAGCTCTTAATAGTATTTTTAAGCTTAAAACAAGTATAGTGATTACGTATGAAAGACGAACGTGTACCAAAAAACACAGGTTACTGAAATGCTACGAATGGAATATTCAAAAATAAAACCGTTTACCTATAGTTAATAATAACACGAGTTTCATCCGACACCTGGAAATGTTTGTTAAAATAATAAAAAAACACGATTCAAATGCTTTTTAGCGTATCTTATAGAACTGAACTGGTCAGAATGAGTTGGAAGCTCCATTTGTTGAAGCTAAACTTTAATGAAAATGTAGTTAATTGGTAAAAGATAATGCTCTTTTGACAGTTAATTCACTGTCCATGTACAGACGCCAGCACATCAAGCTACCCGAAACTGTAAAATTTTCGCAATCAACTTTGAACCTTATGCTTTAGCGATAAATCGACAATAAATTCACTGTCCATCAAGTCAGCACATCAAGCTACCCGAAACTGTAAAATTTTCGCAATCAACTTTGAACCTTATGCTTTAGCGATAAAGTTGAAAATCTATTAAAGTCATTTGACAGATTGTAGTAGATTGATGTGCTGGCGTCTGTACAAAAACAAAATGTCACATTGAGTCATAAACATGTACAAAAACAGACTCTACGTCGCCACCGATCGATGTAAACACGGACATCTATTAAAATAAAAAGTATGTACCTACAATGTACAGCCCAAATGTCCAATATTGGCTCGAGCCGTGGTTGACGTAAACAACTATTGTCATCAGTGTATTTAGTTCCTAATACACATAAACTTGACATCAGAGTTGAACTAACTCTCAATTATGTCCCAAGAAAAACAACTTGTGCTTGGAAAACTAAATTTTTCAACGCATTCAAAATATAATATTGTAAGCAATGATATTATATATAAGTATAAGCGGTATATATGTTTACACATGCTCCGCAAACAGTGGCACGCCCACAGATATAGATACACCTAGATAACGCAAGAGCAACTACTTCGCGTGCCAGAAATCGCACCAACTTACGTTCAAAAATCGTAAGCCGCCACTTTTGCGCTCAGTCCTGTGTATTACTGGCTGGGTGAGCGTGAGTGAGAAAGAGCGCTTGTGACGTCATAGTAGGTAGTCAAAAAAAATGGCACGCTTGGTTTTCATACAGATCGTGATGCACGAAAATACTTGGTTAATTAGCCTAGCCTCGTTACGTATCATCTTGTCTCTTTTTTGCTCCTGATAAGTACAGTCAACAGCAAAAGTAGATGATGAAAATCAGAAATACAATACTAATGAACGGAGTTCGAGTCAGAACTGTGTGGCGTCGAAGTGTCGTTATGTGATTGTAAATTATACCAAACATTTACTACTTCGACGCCACACAGTTCTGACGCGAACTCCGTTCATTAATTAGTATTGAGTTTCTGATTTTCATCATCTACTTTTGCTGTTGACTGTACGACATGCCGTCCAACTTCCACGTGTCATCTATATAGACGTGTCATCTATATACATTGTTCCGCTTTTGAAAATTGAATGTTGGGTATGTAACCTGTCTACCTCCTTTAATTTATAGTATCATTGATTGTATGTTTTTTTTTATGTAAAATAATTATCACCCTCACATCAAACAAACACCAGACTTCTACAGCGTTAATTGATACGAAAATATCCCGAGCCTTAATTAATATTAAACATCATTAAAAAAACAAATAGGTATCAAAAAGGTTTTACCAACGTCAGATATTTTATTTCGTTTACTTTATATAACATCTTTTATACATATACATATAGGTATACATTCACTAGCTTCTGCCTGCGACTTCATTCGCGTGGAAGTCGAAAGAAAAACTCCCCGTCGTAATTTTTAAAATCCGAATGATAGTTCCAGAGACTAACGCGTTCAAACAAACAAAAAAACAAACAAATTCTTCAGATTTATTATTAGTATAGATACAAATAAATAAAATTGATGTGTCTGTTTCTAATGTCAAAATAATAGGTTTTTACTAAATGCATATGAATTTATGTACAGTAATAATAACAAAAAAAAATATTTATTTCTGTCAGTCTGTGTGTTTGTTCCGGCTAATCTCCGAAATGGCTGGACCAATTTTGACTGGACTTTCACTGGTTTTTTTTTAGCTTATTATTTAAGAAAAAGAATTAGGGTTTCGCGCAAAAAAAAAAACTCATGAAATTCAACTGTTTCCCAACATGCACGCGAACGAAGTTGCGGGAACGGCTAGTACTAAATTAATCGACTACCATATTTATGTTGGGTTTAGGCATAAATTATATTAAATCTAATATATAAAATTCTCGTGTCGCGGTGTTTGTGGTTAAACTCCTCCGAAACGGCTTTCCCGATTCTCATGAAATTTTGTGTGCATATCGGGTAGGTCTGAGAATCGGCCAACATCTATTTTTCATACCCCTTTTTTATTTTTTTGCAAAACGACGTTTGCGGGGTCAGCTAGTCTACTTAATATATAAAATTCTCGTGTCGCGGTGTTTGTGGTTAAACTCCTCCGAAACGGCTTTCCCGATTCTCATGAAATTTTGTGTGAATATGGGGTAGGTCTGAGAATCGGCTACTATCTATTTTTTTTTTTTGCAAAACGATGTTTGCGGGGTCAGCTAGTCTAATATATAAAATTCTCGTGTCGCGGTGTTTGTGGTTAAACTCCTCCAAAACGGCTGGACCGATTTGCATGAAATTTTGTGTGCATATCGGGTAGGTCTGAGAATCAGCCAACATCTATTTTTCATACCTTTTTTTTTTTTTTTGCAAAACGACGTTTGCGGGGTCAGCTAGTCTATTATATAAAATTCTCGTGTCGCGGTGTTTGTGGTTAAACTCCTCCGAAACGGCTTTCCCGATTCTCATGAAATTTTGTGTGAATATGGGGTAGGTCTGAGAATCGGCTACTATCTATATTTTTTTTTGCAAAATGACGTTTGCGGGGTCAGCTAGTAAAATATAAAAATAATATTGAAAGAAAATGAATCTATGATAAAATCTACGAAGCACCCAAAGGCCCTCAAAACAATTACAAGAATAAAATTATTATATGTTAATATAACTTCTACTTTCTAGGTAGCTAATTATTTTTGTCTGGAAACTTTTATTATGATAACGCAGAAACTAGAGATAAGTTCTTATTAGGTCAAACAAAGCTCGCCTTATAATTGTGTGTTTTCCGAAACGAGACTCGTAAGAGTCCTATGTATGGCCTCCAAAAGGTATTTGACAGTTTTCCACTTCAGCTGTGAGTGTGACACACCACATTATGATTTAAAATTCTAGTGATCCAAATATGTATTTCAACTGCTATAACATTTTTATTAATTGATTCAACTACCTATGACTTATCATAAAACAAAATCGAGTAATCCCATAGGAGTACCTGATTATTTTTTAAATCATAATGTGGCATCATGGCTGGAGTGGAAAAATGTCAACCAACATTTAGAGGCCACTGTACCTACGCAGTTAATCCTACTAATCCTATCCTACTAATCCTACTTCCTTCCTACTAATATTCTAAATGCGAAAGTTTGTGAGGATGGATGGATGGATGTTTGTTACTCTTTCACGCAAAAACTACTGAACAGATTTTTTTTTTTTTGAATTTTTTTTTACTAGAGAGAGAGAAGATATAATAATAATAATAATAATAATAATAAATAAAATTTATTTTCTCACCACAATATTTAAAGATTGACAAGTAGGTACTGCTTAGTAATAAGTAATACACATTACAATATTGTGGGAGACTGGTGCCTAAGCTAGGCCGAAACCTGTGTTTCAGGACACCAGGTCTCCACCCCGGGAACAATGTCTGGGCGTACTAAAGCGTTACACCATATATCATGTGGCGAGTACAGCGTTGTGGAAAGTTGAGTGATTGTGTACGAGATGTGATTATGTATGTGTGTATGTGTGTGTTGTGGGTGATTTTTTGTAGGTATATGTAATTTTTATGAAGTGGCAGTTATAAATTAAAGGTTTATGAGTTTATTATAAGGACACTTTCGGTATTCTCGTAAGACAGTTTCAAGAGCCAACTGGTAAGTTTGTTAATCAAATTAATCCTATTCAAGGTATATATATCAAGAAGACGATGGATTTTATTATAAATTCGAGCACTTAATACGTTGAAGTGCCGACCTGCAAAAGAAGTACGACACCGAGTAGTATTACAAACTGGGTAACCTTTACGCTTTTTTAAAAGTTTATTATCAAGAGGAAGCAAAGAATGACGACGTAGTACCGCACGTAGAATGAAGAGTTGACGTACGTTGAGGACTTTTGATTCCGAATAGAGCAGGACGGTTGGGTAATCTCGGCGTTTGAACTGCATAACTTTAAGAATTGCCCTTTGCGCTCGTTCAACCTGGACTAAGTAAGTCTTGCAGGTTCCTCCCCAAGCAGAAATGCAGTATGTAAGAACGGAGACACACAGGCTCTGGTAAACAAGAAACAGGGTTTCACGGTCAGCTGAGTGTCTCAGTTCTTTGAAAATATATATTAATTTTCTGATTCGCGAGCTTAGTGCATCAGTGTGGGGGCGCCAGTTAAGATGCTCATCAATGAGCACTCCAAGGTATTTGGTGCTTGTAACTAGTGACAGGGTGAGGCAAGTGCAAGCGTTAGTACTGTGATCTAGAAAGTTCGGGCAAGTATGGGCTTTGATTGCACAGGATTCTATAGGAGGTGCGCCCGAGTGAGGGAGGGAGAAGCGGACAATCTTGGTTTTGTCAATATTGAGAGTCAATAAATTCGCTGAAAGCCATGTCATCACTCGTTGGAGTGATTGCTCCGCTCTTAGTTTAGCATTATCCCAGTTGTCGTCATATATGACCAGTGCCGTATCATCAGCATAGGTGAATATATCGCAGTTAGGTATTGATAAGCGGCACAAATCGTTTATGTAAAGCAAGAAGAGTGTAGGTCCTAAAATACTTCCCTGGGGAACACCAAAACGGATGTATCCATCATTACTATACCATGAGTCGATTTTCACACATTGCGAACGATTTGATAGATAGTCTGAGAAGATTTTAAGTGCCTTGCCACGGATTCCAATGCTTTCCATCTTCGATATCAGTGTAGGTATAGAGACAGAGTCAAACGCCTTGGTCAAGTCAAGAAAAACGCCAAAGCACTTAAGCCCCTCATCCAACTTGGTTACTACAAGACTTGTGAAATCTAAGACCGCGTCCTCAGTAGAGATTCCCTGTCTAAAGCCATATTGATTTTTTGCTAATATATTATATTTTGCAAGATATGTGGTAAGACTCTTGTTGAGTATCCGTTCTAAAATTTTTGACAGAGAGCTCAGAACTGAAATCGGTCTGTAGTTGTTAACGTTGCATCTGTCACCACTCTTGTAGATAGGATGAACTACAGCCTTTTTGAAAGCATTGGGGAAAGTACCAGACTCGATGGCGCAGTTACAGACGTGTGTTATGGGTATAGCTAAAGAGGAGCTGGACTGTTTGAGGATACTTGCTGGGATTTTGTCATATCCAGTGGCACAGTCACTGCGTAAGTTATCAATAATCCTTTTAACATCGGATTCGTCGACCGGCATAATGGCTAGGGAATTGCACGGTGGGGGTTGTGCTGGGCATTCGACCTGGAATCCAGAGAGAGTATTAATTTTCGAAGCTAAACTTTCACCCACAGTAACAAAGAAGTTATTTACCTCATTAATGGACACTTTCGAGTCAGCAGAGCTTAGTAAAAGTGCACTTGGGGACTGAGGGGGGGAGTTCTGATTTATTATACCTTTAATAGCTTTCCATGTGGCCTTGGTATTGTTTTTAGCTTTAAGCAACTCATTTTTATCGTACGACCTTTTTAATTTTTTTAGAAGGGAATTGAGATAATTTCGGTATCTGGTATAGGTGGTCATAAGAATATTATTATCGGGGGATGATTTGGATTGTTTATGGAGCCTGTCTCGATTTCTAATGCACCGAACTAGACCTGGTGTCATCCAGGGCTTCAGAATTCTACATTTTCTGGGGACACGAACGTTATAGCTGTGTGCTGCTATCACACCTTGAATAGTAGAGATAAGTAGATCAGCAGCCAGATTACAGTTTTGTTCATTTAACACAGGACTGAAATCTGTGTTATCTAGTGTTTCCTTAATGTTTGAGTAGTTATATCGTAGAACGTTGGCCGGTTGTTTAGCTGCAGGCCGTTTTTTAATTTGTAGACAAAGGATGACTGGGAGGTGGTCTGTGATGTTACTTTCAAGGACAATTACTGTGGCAGGACATTTGGTTTTTAGTAGTACGTGATCTAGGCAATTGCCAGATCTTGTGGGAAGCACATGCGCGGGTAGAAGACCTAGAGAGGCACAAAGGGTGAGATAAGTACCAGCTTGACGATCATGATTGTCGGGTTTAATATCGATGTTAATATCGCCAATCAGAGCAATATTATTGTAACCTTTTAATGATTGTACTAAAATATCGAGACTACGGTGAAAATTTTCAAGATCAGAATAAGATGGAGAACGGTATATGCAAATAACTACTGTGTCACCTATAGTACAGACAAGGCAATTTGAGTCACAGAATGAGGGTTCAATGTACGAGCAGTTCAGTGAAGTCTTGGTGTAAATCACCACGCCATCATTCTGTGACTTATTATTTTTCGTGACGTCAAAAGAGTAGCCTTGCAGGTAAGGAAGGGGCCCCGAGACTTTTAGCCAACATTCGGTTAGTACAATTGCGTCAAATTCAATTTTAGTGGTTGTTAGCATCGTGATGAATTGGTCAAAGTTCTTTTTAATGCTTCGGATATTTATATGAATAATTTTTAGGTTGTTCTTTGGTTGCTTCATAAAATCCAAACACCGCTCGGGTGGGCAAAGATGAGAACAGGCTATAGAGAGGTCATCTATTTCGTTGGATATATTATTATTTAGAATAGCCATTTGTGGTTAAATGTATGAGGTGTAGCGGTTTGTAATTGTTTCTGGGGGAGGACTTCTTATTTGGATACCGAATTGTAGGTGACAGAAAAAGACAAGGTATTACAATGTTGCTATCAGTGCTACTCAAATATTTATGGTTGCTTGCATGAGTGAATCTGTGTGTGTAATATATTAGTGAAAGTGCGTAATAAGTAAAGTGTAAGAATATTAAAAAGTAAATATTAGTTACACAAAGGCAAAAGTTGAATACAATAACTAAATTAATGCATGCATAATGAAAAGAATTAGGTATAAAAAAGAATAGTCATTGTTGTCCCAATAACATAGTGAGACACTTCTCCGATTTGATATGGAGTGGTTTTTCAGTTGGATCCTTACGCAGAAGTATTCTTCCGTTCGAATACCAACTGGAATAATTATGGGTTTTAGCAAACTGACGGGTATCATAAAGTAGCTTTTTCACGGTTGATGGCAGGTGTTCGTCGACATAGACAGGTTTTTTGTCACCTTCGATACCAATAATCTGGGTATTTAATTTATCATGTAATGAGCGCTCTTTATTAAATGTTCGAACTTTGGTTAGAAAGTCGTTTCTTGTGTTGACGCAGCAAAATTCAGCAACTATCGGTCTGCATAAGCCTGGTTTTCCAGGTATACGGTATATATCCCGGAAAGCGGAAGTCTGTATGTCCATGTTGAGAGCTTTCCCCACAGTTTTTGCTATAGAAATGAGATCTTCAGGATTTTCTTTTTCTTTAACCGGGATATTGCGTATCTCTATAGTTGCTGGGCGCGACTGGAAATGCAGGTCTTGTATTTGCTTTTGTAGTCGGCTTATATATTCGGAGTTCGCGCTTTTTTCCTTTTCTAAGTTAGAAACCTTGCTGATGATATCATCATGCTGTTTATTAATAAAGGTCATACTGCGGTCAATCTCAGAGTTTGTCGACTGAATTGAAAGGCACTGCTTTTTAAGCTGAGAAACATCACTGACTAATTTAGATAATATAGCGTCTTGGTCGGCTTTCCAAGATGTTAGCATCTGATCATGCTCATCCTTCCATTTCGTCAACATATCCAGTAGCTCAAGCTTGAAGTCTTCTAATGCTGGCTTGAGTTCAGTATCCACTTCTTTATTCGGGGAGTCGTCGATGCGTTGGCGTTTGCACCGTACAGTGATATTGTTCCCGTCAGTATTTTGGGTAGTAGACGCAGACGTTAAGTCCGATTCAGACAGTGATTGTCCAAGTACCAAGGTTGTTTTAGGAGTTAGAGGCGGAGTTCGTTGCATTTTGTAGTTGGCCGAGTATTCCTATTATATTCTTAATTATTTTATATAAGAATACAGTTTCAAATTCTTGTCAAAGGGAAAGTGTACAGCATGTATTGCGGATTGCCAGCAAAAACGTATAACAAAATTTGTAAAAAGCAAAAAGCTCTTTGCGTAGGCCGGAATCGAACCTAAGACCGCAGTGCCGCGCTACTTGTGCAAGCCACTATCAAACCGCTGCGCCACAAGCCCGTTACACGGCTAGTTGTAATTAGTGACCAGTAGACTAATTGAAGGTTAGGTGATTAATGAGATGTTTCAACGATTTCTTTGTGTTGTTAATGCGGTCAAAGTCCAAATGGTTGCCACTTCTTTAAAATGTTTAGTTCGTTGAAATAATAAAACTATACACAGATGGGGTTGCAGATTTTAATGAAACTTTACAGTAATATAGTTTATACATCAGAATAACACATAGGATACTTTTTATCCCGATATTCCCACGAGATCAAAACTTACGCGGGTGAAACTGCGGGGCACAGCTAGTTGTTATATACAGACCAAGTCTATGCCCGAATTTGTAATTTTTTCGGGCAACTGTTACAATTTTTCTTTCAATTAAAACCTTATTTGGTCTATTAAAAAAATAGCAAAAAAAAAACATGTCGGTCCACCCGTTCTCGGTGATGCGCTAACCAACGAACAGCATTTGATTTTTAGTTATACAGAGTGAAATTTTAATAACCATTTTCCTCTTAAGGCATCATTGTAGGTACTCATCATTATGAACAACTTTTACTATGGGACCAAACCTGAAATCGTGAAAAAGCTGTTCCCTACATTTATGTTCGCACAATTCGTCATAATGCAGGGATCAGCGCGATTCCATGTAAAGATTATCACATTATCACTTTGATGAGGTGCTGTAAAACGAATGAATTTACGCATTTGAGCCATCCAGCCCACTCTGGACACCAGCCCTGCTTACTTTATTGATTGAGTTTTTCCTATAATATTGTAGGAACTTATAGCTAGTGCAGAGAAGAAGAAGTATATCGAATTTACGTGCTAATAGCACGTAAATTCGCAGTAACCCAGTGCAATCAATGTAACCATACCAACTACATAATACCGACAAGCAAATACCGACTGCAAACTCTTGAAATCAGAATATCCCACTTTAGAAACATCTGGCTACGGAATAGACGAGAGAAATTTCAATACAGCCACATACAGAAACCACATTGTTGCCCTGAAACTTAGTTTCCAACTTTACACACGCGTTTTGTTAAGAATAGAATATTTACAAAGTCTGAATATAATAAAGACATCGCGTCAAGGATTCTGAACGTTATATCTAGCAGTGGCGAAGGGTGAATCTATGACAGAGGTAAGCCGGAGCAAGAAAAAAATGTCAATGAACCATTTCATTATATTTCAATGATGAATTGTCTAAAGAGTGGTTGTCTTCTGAATTTTCGAAGGGAAGCCGGCGAGAATCGAGTTATAATTATGGTTCCTTCGCCACTGATGTCTAGGTACCTACTACTTGAAACCATTTGTTTTGGCATATTCGAATTATTCTGAAGAAGTCTGCGGGATGAAGTCGCTAGAATATTAAGTCCCGGATCTCGATAACTTTTAATTAAATAGCTCAACTTGATATTTCTTCACTGATTTTTTTTTATCCATGTAGAATTTTGGATTGTGGGGCAAGTAAAATGTTTTGTAAACAATTTTACAGGTGGTTTATTTTATCTTTACTGACACCGATACAATGTAAATCCTCTTAATTTTAATCTATATATCTTAACGTCTTTACTCTCCAAAACATGACAAACGTTCCCTTCCACTATTAATCCGCCATTCCTCACCTCTCCCCTTCTCACTGTCGTTCCTTCTATCTCTCATGCGTTGCGTTCCATTCCTCATAGATTTACTCGTACATTAATAACACTCATCCTACATATTACGTACATAGGGAGGGATACTTTTAAAATACGGAAAATACCTATAGTATTATATTCTATAGTAAGATGTTCTTGTGCTATGGCTGGTACAGTCAGTCGAAAGCTCTTTGTTTATATAATAATAATCGTAATCATATTTTATTTGTGTAACATAGGTAGTAAATACAGTTCTGTATTGATGTATTTCCTTTTATTTTCAAATAACATAATATTTACTTACATAAACTATCAGACTTAAAATAATAAATAACAATATATATATAGACATTTATATAGGAAAATGAAAAGGGGGAAAAAATCGGCATAAAAAATTCGTCTGCATCGCTGTCAACAGGAAAATTGCTCAAAAGGCTAGCAGCATTGCCCCTTTGTATGGCGATATTGATTCTATGACCAAAAGAACGTAAGTGTGTATAATTTTTACTAACAGGACTTATCGGGTTTATATAATAACAAACTATATAACCTGGGAATTAACCTAGGAGCCAACGTTTTCAAGCACCAGGCGAAAGAAGTAATATATTTCGTGTTCCATGTTTATTTAATCGTGTATTATTTTTAATCCGAGGTAACTTTGGAAAAGTTCAGCGAACATTAACGTCCTTATCGAGACAACACACCCGAACCACTGACTTGAAAGAGATAATAATGTATCATTTTACATAAATATTACGCAAAAAACGAGTTCTGGCCTAAATAGGAACTGTCTATCGTTGCCCGTCTCTTTCATTTAATGAACAAAAGACAAGGATAGAGTTACTCATTCAATTCTAAGGATTCTCCTTTTATGGTACGTGTTTCAAGTTTCCAAATGACTTCGTTTATGTCTTGGGGTCGATGTTAACTGCCTATGTAGTAACTTTATCGGAATACTCGTAAATGAAGACATCTTAATAAAGCCGACGCCATTTATACGTTTTTAAAGACGCCATAACTTTTTCATCGAGGTATTTTTAAGCAAATTTTAGTACGAAGAACAGCTGTTTTCAGCATAAAATGTATTTATTCTTCTCTTATACGCTGTACTTTAAATTTTATTTTTACTAACTGTTACCCTCGACTTCGTCTGCGATCCAGGATGAAGGTAGCCTATGCCCTTCTCCGGGTTATGGCCTACCCATGTTCCAAATTTCATCGAAATCCGTTCAGCCGTTTAGCGTGAAAGCGTAACACAGAAACACAAAAAATCAAATATTTTCTCTTTATAATATTAGTTAAGAAAACGTCTTTTTGAGTCGAGTGCACACTTTCTTTTACAAAACACTTTTAGTCTTCACTCTCATCTATTACCGATTTCCAGTTGAGACGTGATAATAAGGGACATTTACATCAAGGCTACCCACTAAAGAATAATCTATATTTAGCATAATCACTTCTTTTGGTGACAAACAAATCGCAGAATTCTATTTTGAAATTCAAATAGCCTTTATTTCTGATACTGTACATAATATTACATTTCCATTTATGAAGTACAAATTGTGATATAAGTTTTATTCAATTTATTTACTATACATGATATTACATTTCCATTTATGAAGTACAAAAATAAATTGAATAAAATTTTTATTTACTTACGCGCTGCGCCCCGCGGTTTCACACACACAAGTGTCGATCCCGTAGGAACATCGGGATATAAAGTAGCCTTTATATTAATCCAGGGTGTCAGCTACCTTCATACAAAATTTTATCAAAATTGGTCCATCCGTTTGAGCGTGAAGAAGTAGCAAACATATAAAGATACACACACACACTCACAAACTTTTGCCTTTATAATATTTGTGATTTTAATTAAATACTATTTTAGTTAAAATAAATATTGATATAAATTATTTGGTTTCATTAACTATTGGTAAAAATTATATTTTACGTGAGCACAAATAGTTATATTTTAACATCATGTATTCTAGTGTTAGTCAAAGACGATCAATGAAGTGAACCACATGTTATTGCGCTTTACTCCACCAAACTGTTTTGACTCGAATTTCTGTTTCATTAAAGCTCTAAACTAAAGCCGAGTACAGACTGCCTGAGCTTCGTAACCGCTAATCCACCAATTGGTGCCTTGAGTTTCAACACTCTGTAATTGAAGGCACGAACTTTGTTAATTTGTATATTTAGTCTAGAAACTAGTTGTGTTGTTTACTGTTTTAGGTTTGAGTTTTGTATAGACACCAGTAAATTTTCCCAATCAACTTTCAACCTAATACTTTAAAGATAAAGTCAAAAATCTATTAAAGAAATTTGACAGATTGTAGGAGCTTGATGTGGTAGCGTCTGTACGAAGCCATGTAAATATAAATTGGAGCAATATGTTTATATTGTCACTATATTTTCCGACGGTACTTTTGTTTTCGGTTTTTCTTCTCAAAGTAGTCGGATAGGAAACGCCAACCTCATGTAGATGATTGTCGTGATAAATTAAATCAATTATTAGTCAATTCTGTCAAAATATAACATCACCATCTAAGTTAAAATATGATCGCCTGTGTCTCTGGCCTTTTAGCTATGTTAAGGTAATTTAAGAGAGAATGAGATTTAAAATTTGGGGAAGACATAGTATAAAAAACATTTCGATCATGATTAAACCAATTTGCTCTCTATCAAAATCTCCAGTAAACTGTAATGTGTGAGACACAAGCTCGATAGACTTTATGGCATGCGGTAATTGACATTCAGACTCGTAAAACTCCGTCAAACACGACTCCCAAGCCTCAACGTCTATGAATTTCCTAACTACAGAACTTCAGCAGTAAAACAACAGATTATGCCTAGCTCGTGTAACCCCTACATTAGTCAGGCTGTGCGAAACAATGGCGACCTACATATTTACCGCTATGAATCTTGTGCTGGTTGCCATTATGGCAAGGGCAACACAAAGATCGTTTTAAACCTCTATTTTCAGCAAGATTTTTCTTTTAAACTATGAAACTGTTCGGTTATTTTTAATTAAAACTGGATTCTAAATAGTTGATTCTAATAATTTGGAATTTTCTGGCAAAAACAGTTTTATTTTTAGAAATGATAAATTGTTGCTTTTATGCGCTGCAAGCTAGCATGTGCTGTCGCCTGCAGCACATGTGCTATCGTATAAAAGCGTATTTTCATCAAAAGTTTGGCAGGACAGATTGGTTACTCTGTAAAGCACAAAGAGCCAATGTTCATAAAACTTGTCAATTTTGACTAGGAACCTAATCTGCCTATTCTATTCGTTACTTTCGTGTAACGAAGCGAGAGGAGTTTTACTATCTTCATAATTAACTGACATCCTTAAAACTATACAGGGTGAAATTGAAAACATGCGACAGATCGAAATGGGAGATTGTACTCATCATTAAGAACTTTACTATAGGACGAAACCTGAAATCGCGAATAAAAAATCAGCAGGCCAATTCTGCTAATTTAAAACGTTCAAAATCTAGTCGCAGTCTCATCTCAGCGACAAACAAATGTCAAAATGTAGGGAAATTTGAAGTATTTTTGACAGATTGAGACTGAGATCAGACTGTGAACGTTCTTAAAAATTACGGGAATTGCCTCTCAGATGTTCCCTACATATATATTATGTTCGCATAACTCGTCAAAATGCAAACAGCTGATTTTTTTTTCGCGATTACAGCTTAGGTCTCTTAGTAAAAGTTGTTCATAATGATGAGTACAATCTCCTATTTCGATTTGTCGCATGTTTTCAATTTCAACCTGTATACTTTGATTTTTCTTTGTTAAGAAGAAAGTTAAAGCAAAGTCATTTGGTATTTAAAAAACTGGCTACATTATTTATAACTAATACAGTTAGGCTGTTACGCAGTTGAATCTTGATGTTCTAGTTTCAACATGTCTTTCATTGAGTCAAATTTCATTGAGTTTACACAATATTAATGTGTAAGCATGTCAAGAGGATGAGCAGAAGTATAGATTTATCCGAGTAAACAACACTAGCTTTTGCCCGCGGCTTCGCCCGCGTGGATGTCGGAAAATATTCCACAGGAATGTACTATTATTGTTTTCATATAAGTAACTCTATTGCTTTACATTATCATCATCATTATCACCATAACAGCCGAAAGATGTCCACTACAGGACAGCGGCCTCCCCGGAAAATAAAGTCGATATAATTACTTATCTACTTTTTATAATTTCTTTTTATTTTGTAAAAAAACGTCTTCTGTCGATATTGACGTCTCTAAAAACCCGTCACGTCCGATGAAAAACAGCATCGCTTACGTGTTGTAGTTACAGACTTACCTACAGCAGATACTGTTTCTGTCACGCCTGATTAACTGTACGGCTATTTCTGGACTTGCTAGCTTCGTTCACACTGTGCGATAATGTTTTTGAGGTTCATAGTCAGGTGGTAGTGGTAGGTCTTTTTCTATTAGTGGTTCCACTCAGACTACCAGGTGTAGAACAGCAGGATTTACACCGGTCCAATGAAAATGTGGTGCTAAATCAAGATTTTCAACTTGTTCACAAGTTGAGTCTTGTCAAATTAATCAGCGCCTGACACTACTCCATACAAGTTTACGCGTGATTAAAAACTTGTCTACTAAAATTACGTCAATTGACAGGACTAAACTAAAATTTATCTTCTGTCCTTTTCTTAATGAAATAGAAAGAAAAAGATGCACTGAATTTTCATTTAGTTTAGTTTGTGAACAGCAGAATCGGCACCAATACCTATGGATGTAGGTCGGAATTTCGCAGGATAATAGTGTTTTTTAAAACCCAATTATAACTTTTGAAACGTCCAACAATAAAACACAGAACAAACGACCACATCCACCTTAGCATTCTGGCTTAGATTTGTGGTAACATTAATTCAAAACACATATACCTATGGACACACAGCACCATCAATTTGAAGCTCTATTCCACGAGCTGTTTGTATACGTAATCGTATCCGAATCCGGGCTTTGAGCAATAAATAACGGACACTAAATAAATACGATTGAGGAGCTGCATCCGGTCATCTCATACGTAAATTCTATAGAAACAAAGCTAAAATAATTATTGTTAATCAATGAGTAAGAGCCCAGTGGCCCAGTGGTAACGGCCGCGACTTACGAGTTGTAGGTCGTAGGTTCGGACCCAGACAGGCGCTTTATTTTGTGTAAATAATTTCATCACCACTGCTCTTAAAACGGTGAAGGAAAACATCGTGAGGAAACCGGCATGTCCTAGAACCAAAAATTCGAAGACTTGTGACATCTGGGCCCGTGTGGTGGATTACGGCCCACTCCCTCTCATAGAGAGGAGGCCTGTGTCCCAGCAGTGGGAACATTATAGGCTGATTATGTATGTATGTAATCAATCAGTCAGGAAAAGCATACCGTCAAACGGGGCGACTATGTGCCAGGCAGATGAGAATGTGCAATGGAGGTCATGGACTACAAAAGTACCGATTTCTTTTTCAGCTTTGTCATAAGCCACTTTTTTTTAGGATGAACTAGTGATGGTAAAATCTTTATAAAATCGACTAACCTAAAAAAAGTGGCTTATGACAAAGCTGAAAAAGAAATCGGAAATTTTATAGTCCATTACCTCCATTGCACATTCTCACCTGCCTGGCACATAGTCACCCCGTTTGACGGTACATTTTAAGATGTAACAAAAATATCATTCCAGTAATCTTGTTTATCCATGGGATAAAAGACCATCATCGTTCTCCTGCACATAACCCAATTTATTTGTGGTCTGCGCAACGTGCCTTTTTCTTCCATAGTTTTTTATTAGTCGTCACCTCGGTAGTGAAGTGGTAAAGTATGGGATAAAAATTATTGATGATAATGTTTGATAATTTGGTATAATGACCAAGTTCACATACATAAAATACTTATATAATTAATAACAGAAGACGAAAGTCTGTACAAGGAATATTCATACGTTAAAATAATTATTATAAGGGAAAATATATTTTATATTTACCTACATGAAAAAAACAACTGACATTTTTTTTTTTACCACAGAGCTGCAACGCTACAGTAGTATGATCCTTTCTAACCATATAATCACACAGTCCATCCACCGTTTCTCTGGTCTTCCTCTACTCTTAGAGCCATGGGCATTTATACTCAAAACTTTCCTCAAGACATTTCCCTCTTACCTCCGTATCCTTTTATCATGGGATAAAGGACCATGACCAAACCATTTTTACTTGTTTAGATTTAACAACGCTTGTATACACTACAGATACCACAGGAAGTAACAGAAAATACAGCATTTTAGGCACATTAGGTATGCTGATTATTTATTTTAACCGATTTCAAAAAAGGAGGAGGTTCTCAATTTGACTGTGTGTGTGTTTTTTTTTTGTATGTTTGTTACCGTGTTACGTGATATCAAATTACGCGGCAATTGTAAATAAAATTGATTTCAAAAATTATTTTTTATACTTTGCTTGGGTAGTTTTTGAGTTAGCTTCAATAATACGTATTTTTGCCACTTAGTTTATATTGATGATGTTATAATAATTCCCTGTCACTGATATTTACATATCAAGTAGTGAAAGTAAAAAAAAAACCGATGTCCAAATAAGACACTACAAAGTGAAAAATAACATTAATTTCGAAAGTCGGTCGCAAACAACCGCGAACTGCGAACCCAAAGACACCGACTTCCAAAATTATTAAAGTTATTATTTTATTTTTCACTTTGTAGTGACTTATTTGGACGTGTTATTTTTCTTTTGTAAAAAAGCTTTTATCTTTCACTTTTAATATCAAATTGTCTCACTCCGGAAAGTTATTCGTTCCTAAGCCAGGAAATGGCAGAAATCCTGAGAAAATCTTCTAATTATTCAAAGTGGACTTGCCAACGAGACAACTTTAAAAAGTGTCTTTGCCGTAGCCTTGTTTCTTTTTTTTTGCAAGTTTTTCCAGCCATTGCCAACGCTTAAGATATTTTTTCTTAAGAAAAACAGTAGCAATTGTTTTTCGATCCTGTATTTACGCTCGATTCGAGGGAAGAAAAACTTCTTTTCTAATTTTTACAACCTCAGTTTTAGAAATGAAATTGCACAGAAGTTTAGCCGCTCCATAGGTACCTCCCTAATTATGTGCCTACGCAAGTAATCCCTGATGATAAAAAGCACTTAGTTTAGAAACCAGATGAAATAAAAAACAGATACAGAAGAAACAGTAATTCGAAGTACTATCTTTTTGTTCTTCCATAAAGCAGTATACGTAAATATCGGATTTATTCATTTCTATTTCATTAACTTTTTATTCGATGAATAACTTTTAATAGATATTTATATATCCGTATCTGTATTTTCTTTTTATTTATATTTATATATAACGTCTATGATTTTGTTAAATTACTTGAGGTTTACATAGCAACAACTGCCCAGGAATTAGATAAAATAGAATACTCGTTATTATGTATTTAATACAGATATAAATGTAGAAATTTTATAAAGGGTGACACAATGGGCGGTCTTATCGCTAAGAGCGATCTTTGAAAACAACCTTTGGATAGATTAAAAAGGGGGAGGAGAGACAAATACTGTAGATAGTCTGTGGTGTACCATTTACTTCTTAAATAAATATATATTTAAATTCTACTATCCTACTAATCCTACTTCCTACTAATATTATAAATGCGAAAGTCTGTGAGGATGGATGGATGGATGTTTGTTACTCTTTCACGCAAAAACTACTGAACGGATTTTGATGAAACTTTACAGTATTATAGTTTATACATCAGAATAACACATAGGATACTTTTTATCCCGATATTCCTACGGGATCAAAACTTACGCGGGTAAAACCGCGGGGCGCAGCTAGTATCATAATAAACATGAAACAGGAGCAAAGAAAATATGATGATGTTTAAGGAGAGAGGAAGTGCTTTTTTATCATAATTTTAAAAGTGGACAAAGATTGAGCACGCCGTACCGACACGGGCAAGTTATTTCATAACCGTACTGCTTGAACAGTAAAGGATTTGTCTTAGGAACTGGTGGAATCTCTAGTCTCAGGTTTTCAGATGACCACAGATATCTATTATGTGTCATGAAGGAACTTGAAACATTCAATACTCAATACTCAATACTCAATTCTTTATTGCATTCCATATTATGTACATAGATGGTATGAAATATTGTCAAGATCAATATGGACCCTGTCGGGCACAGCAAAGGTAGGAGAAAGGATGGCGCCAAAAAAAACAATTCACGGAATTAATTATTGTAGGTAGATCTAATAGATGTATATATGCGTGTATAAGTATTGGTAGATTGTGTCCGATTTTTAATTTATTTTTGTATTGTGATTTTTTAATTTATTGTGTATGCATATTATTATAATATTATGACTATTGCTTAAGAATTTGTAAATTATGTTAGATATTTTATTTATTTTATCGTCAAATTGTTATTAAAGAAATTAATTTATGTATGTATATTATTACTATGTTTTTATAAGCAGGTTAGGCAGCTTTTGTCAGGTATTTATTCTTATCGTCATCATTATTTATATATTCATTTAAATCAATTATGTATAATTATTATTATTATGTCCGTGTGTAAGTAAGTATTGATAAATTAAGTCAGGTATTTTTATTAATTTTTTATCGTCATTATTATTAATATCATAACTATTTTAAAAGAATTTGTAAATTATGTCAGATATTTTATTTATTTTTATTGTCAAATTATTATTATAGCAATTAATGTATGTATGTATATTATTATTATGTTTTGTATAGTAGGTTAGGTAACTTTTGTATTCTTTAAGATAAGAGGGAGTTTTAGGATCAAACAAGATATGAGAATTCCGGCGAAGACGTATGGGAAGCCACTTCAGCTTTGTACGAAATTCAGATATGTGATCATATTTGCGTAGGCTAAATATAAATCTAAATAGTCAGAATTTAATAAGGAATAAACTATCTAAGTGCATTTAACTCACTCTGATCATTATCAATCGGTCCCTGTTTGATATCGTTCAACAAGTAGATCCCTCTTGAGACATTAATCCGTAACCTGTCGTTTAATTAAACTAGATCTAACAAGGATCTCTCTGTCTGGATCCTCTAAACCAGGTGGTAATACAACCTAAGAATAGACTACGTCTCTTGCACGTGTTGACCTGGCATGTCAGTATTTTTTAAACTATACAGCAGTGCGATTCTGTAATCATCTCAACGTGAAAACTTAGGTGGAGTGAGCTGTCAGTGTCATCCTGATGCTAGGGATTGATACTCTTGACAGCTCACTCTAAGCTCATTTCACCTAACTTTTCACGGTGAGATTTTTCCAGAATCGATCGGCAGGCTGATATCATGAAAACCTAAGGTGAAGTGAGCTGTCATTCCACCTGATGTTAAGGATTGCCCCTATTGACATCTCACTTCACGCTCACTTTACCTAAGTTATCACGGTGAGAACGTTATTGTGTGTATAGTGATATTATATTATCTGTTATTATGCTAGATTTTTACAGAATAGATCGGCTGAATCCGTTATAACATGTTATGCGTCGATGTCCATATCACACTGCCAGATAACTTTTATTTGAGGAATAAAATTCACTTTTGACAGTTTTTGTATGAAATAACTGTCAAAATTTCAAAATTATTCCTCGAATAAAGTTATCTGATTATTGAAAAATTTGCCCTTAGTCAATTTACAAACTCTTATTTTTCGTGACGTCAGCAGACTGCCACCGACCGACTATTTGCTTATTAACAAAGGGCTAAGGAAGGAACACGGGTGGGTTTTAGTCAGTAAGAGTCTGACACTCCCTTCTGCTCCACCCAGAGCGGGAGGGGTCATTGGATGATTTCCCATACACAAAAAAAAAAAAATGGCAGTCTCCACAATTATTAGTTTCTCACGCCCGTTGATGTAGCTTGTACGCAGCTGTAGATCGATAACGGCTAACAGAATTGTCAAATATTGGGCCAAAAAACCGTTAAAGTACAGACGCCAGCACATCAAGCTACCCGAAACTGTCAAATTTTCCCAATCAACTTTGAACCTTATGATTTTAGCAATAAAGTTAAAAATCTATTCAAGAGATTCGACAGATTATGGTAGCTTGATGTGCTGGCATCTGTACATCAAAATTTTAAAATATTTCGGGATTTCACAAGCTCCTAGTTAATTAGTAATTATACAATATCCCACCCACCACAGAAATTGAAAATATGTTACATTTATTCTGTACAAATGTGAGTCCGTTCATTCGCACTACGGAAATAGTCACCGTCCGAAAATAGCACAGAGAACTATGTGAACACGAGAACTCTTTCTGTATGCGCTAATACCTACTAGTTTTACGTTTTTGAGTTTAACACAAATTTTGTACTAACGTTGATGTTTTCAGGTAAATGTTGTACCATAATGATGCTCTACTCCACAGCTCTACTCGAATTTGACCAAACATCGCGTTTATATTCTCCGGAAAAGAAGAGCTACAGGGGTCTATTAATAATACCAGCCTATTATTGTCTCACTTCTGCAGTGGTGGCCCAGTGATATCGCCCGTGACTTACGAGGTGTTGATCGTGAGTTCCACCCCAGATTGGCGCTTTTATTATTTCATCACCACTGCTCTCAAAACGGTGAAAACATCATGAGGAAACCGACATTTCCTAAAACCAAAAAAATTCGAAGACATTTGACATCTACCAAACCGCACTGGGCCCGCGTGGTGGATTACGGCCAGTTCTCTCTCACGGATAGGAGGCCTGTGTCCCAGCATTGGGAAAATTAGAAATAGGCTGATTATGCAGGGTAATATCCTCTTCACATACAGGAAAGGCAAGAACATTTATCACTACGCTTGCTTAAGATGAGTTGGCGATTTCAGATCTATGTTTGAAATCTCTAAGCCGTCCACGAAATCCTGTTTCCGGACTGTTACTGAAACCTTTCCGCAAATTTGGAGCAACTTTTGAAAAGACGCTAAATCTTCTTATCTTTATAGCGTGTCGATGGCAAAAATAACACGAAAAAATATACAGTGTGTCAGGTTACACGATGGACATACTTTAAGGGAGTGTAGTACCCATGAAAATGAACAACTTTTACTAAGAGACCAACACTGAAATCGAGAAAAAAAAAAACAGTTATTCCTACATTTTGTTCAGCTATGAGAACATAAATGTTTAGAGCGACTGTTTTTTTTTTTTTAAGTTGTTCATTTTCATGGGTACTACACTCCCTTAAAGTATGTCCAACGTGTAACCTGAGACACTGTATATAGTTTTTTATATTTGTTTGGCCCAAAATTCAGCAACGCGAATGCTGTCCGCTCACGCAGCCATTAGGTCATCAACTGTGCAGATGACAGGGTATGCGGCGCAAGATTGGATTGTACGAGTATCTATTGTTTCTAGCTTCGAGCTTGTCTAGAACAGTGCAAACGAAGCTATTTCAATGTTGCAGTGAACAGTGACTGCGCTGATAAAGCTGCAAGCTGGAGCCCATTCTTCAAAATAACAAAGCGGACGGCAGTAGATTCATTGTCAAGTTCCATTATAGATTGAATCTAAATTAAAACGGAACGGTTTTCTTTGGGAAATAGTTTAAATCTAGTAGTCATTGTAGTAAACGTCTGCTTGTCTGGAGGGATACTAATGAAATTACTTTTGTCGAGATTTGTGAATGCATTATCGGATTCTCACTGGCAAATGCGCTTGTTGAAACTGTTAATTGTATATGGTTACCATATCGAATAACTTCTGGCACCTTTTTAATGAAAACGACAGACGACAGGAGACAATCCGAAAATGTAACAACGATTTTTTTTATAATTTTAGTACTTTATTAAACAAGTACCTGCCGTGGAAATGTATCAATTTTGTATTTTTTTGACAAATACGTCTTATTATCAGTTATATTAAAAAGGCCCCTGCGGGGTTGCATAACACACTATTAGTATCAATGGCTTTTATTTTGACAGTTCAACAACATTCATTGCGTTATTTACGTTGTTGCGCAGACCAATGTTTCGAACATATGAAGCAATGGATTAGCCTTCCTTCAAAATTATTTAGATTTACATTGATAGCCTTAAGGGTCTTTGACAGTCGTTAAGGGTAGTCAGAAGCCCGAAAGTCTGACAACCAGTCTTACCAAGGGGTATCGTATTACCCAGTTACTGGGTTGTGGAGGTCAGATAAGCAGTCGCTCCATGTAAAATAATGGTATTTAGCTGCATCCGGTTAGACTGGTAGCCGACCCCAACATAGTTGGGAAAAGGCTAGGCAGATGAGATGATGACATTGATAGTCTGTTACACAATAAAGGTGTTGGTCTGACGTTGCTGAAAACAAAAATCTTTTTCAGAGTTTAAACTTCTATATCATCGAAAAGTTTTGAAATATCAGGTGGCCGAGAGGGAGGCGTTCTGCGTTTGAGTCGTAAAATGTCACTCACATCTCGAATGTCTGTCGGTAATTTTACAACATTTACATCCCACCTGACAGATGAATCTTCCTTCGTAGTCCTCAGGGCACACACAAAATGGATAACTTACCTTTATGCGTGCTTAGCTCTCGTCAAAAACTTAGGAGTTGGTTTATACATTTTAGTATCTTTAAATACTTGTATTATCTTTGTGTCTGGAAACTTTTATTATGATAACGCAGAAACTATACAGAGAAGTTCCTAATTAGGTCAAACTAAACTCGCCTTAGAGCAGTGATGGTACAATGGTACCGTCCGCGACTTACGAGTTGTAGTAGGTCGTAGGTTTGAACTCAGTCAGGCAATTTAATTTGTGTAATTTATTATTTACCACTGCTACAGTGAAGGAAAACATCGTGAGGAAACCATGTCCTAGAACAAAAATGTCGAAGACAGGTGACATGCGCCAGCCGGCACTGTGCCGGCGTGATGGATTACATAAGGCCCATTTCATCCCACTGAGAGGAGGCCTGTGTCCCAGCAGTAGGAAGATTATAGGCTGATTATGTATACATGTTTGAAAAGCATTTCCGATGACGCGTGTTTATTACTGGTGACTGTCTGCAAAAATCCTTAGAGTAGTATGAAACAAAGTCGCCAAAATGTCTGTACGCGCATAACTTCCGAATGTCTGCACCAAATTGGATAATTATTTTTTTGCTGTATTCTGTGTGCGAAGCTGGGGCGGGGGCCGCCGGCCGCTTGTAAATAAATAAAATAAAATAAGACTTCTACGGGATTGTGCTAAGCTTTCGGGCAAACAAATAAATACGAGCTACTAATGATTCTTTAACCTAACACACACACGTTTTCTTAAAGTTCAATATACATTGTCACTCGTGAAGGGTCTTTAAATGGATCATATCGCCTAACTGATTACTATGTCGAACCTTCAGCCCATTCAATCATCATCATCATCAGGGGTACGGTGGGTCTGCAGTGTGCCTAGCCTTTTTCCAACTATGTTGGGGTCGGCTTCCAGTCTAACCGGATGCAGCTGAATACCAGCGTTTTACATAGAGCGACTACCTATCTGACCTACACAACCCAGTTACTGGGTAATAAAGACTGGTTGTCAGACTTTCGAGCTTCTGACGACCTGCAGCATATATCCAATAATTACATAAAATTCCTTACCGAAATACAGAACAACGGTAATTACCGTCTACTTTATTCCTCAAAGAAAATAAGTAGGTTTTTATATTAAACAAACTAAATAGAACCGTTTAAAAAAGACTCGTATCGTTCAGGAATCTTAAACGTACATATATCACAGCATTTCATTATTAATTCTAAACTTGTTTCTGAACACACTTTTATATTCGATAGCAACATCTCTTTGATACGTTACTCTTATTCAAACGTTTGGAGAAAAATCTCTGAAATGAAGCTCTTTTTTGTATTTTGTGTTTTACGAACTGTGTCCAAATAAACTTTTTTCTTTCTTTCTGTTCTTTCATATTTTCTTTGAACTTTTTGCCCTTGTAAAAACATTTTTGATTCTATTAATTTTTGTTTGTATAATTTCAAGTTACGAAAATTGCCATGAATTTTCATAAATAAGAAAATGCACGATACCTACATTGTTAAAAAAAACTAGTAACAGATTACATGGACAGAGAGAGCTGGTAAGATAGTAGGGATGAATTTGCCGAGCAGCGAGATATTAACGGCTAATAAATAAAAACAGAATACATATGAGCCATAGCTAGGTGTTAGATTTTTACAAATTCCATGAACCGCACTCCTCCACCACACAGGATTCCCTGTGTCGTGGGGTCCAGTTTTTTCCCAAGTAAGGCTAATATTTTCATATATTTAGGTGAATTAATTAGTTTGAAAGAAAAAAAACATAGGCAAGTACAAACACCAGCAAATCAAGAAATCTGTCAAACTTTAATAGATTTTCAACTTTATCGCTAAAGCAAAAGGTTCGAAGTCAATTGGGAAAATTTGACAGTTTCGGATAGCTTGATGTGCTGGCGTCTGTATAATGTAATAGAAAAGGTAACTAACTAAAATTATTATGTTGTAGAAAGACGGTTTGATGACAAGAGGTTTAGTTGCTTTTGGGTGTAAGTTTTTGTGAAATGGGGGGTGTGTGTCATGTATAAAAACAACTTTGAGTATAAAATTGTAATTTCTATGGTTTAAGAAAAACTATGTTAAATAGCTACCTAGCATTCAAATTATTATACGCTTTGACCTTTAGATGAAATCCGACGACCTTCCAATGAATTTATATACAGGGTTATTTGAAAAACACCAGTAACCTCTTAAGAGGTCATTGTACTCATCATTATGAACAACTTTTACTATGGGACCAAACCTGAAATCGCGAAAAAAAAATCTGCTGTTCCCTACATTTATGTTCGTGTAACTCATCAAAATGTAGGGAACAGCTGATTTATTTTTCGCGATTTCAGGTTTGGTCCCATAGTAAAAGTTGTTCATAATGATGAGTACAATGACTTCTTAAGAGGTTGCTGATGTTTTACAAATAACTCTGTATATCCATTTCCACAACTAAAATATGACCACTTAAAATTCAAACAGCATTTTCGCTAAACATATTTATATTGCGTTCAAAGGACGAAAACAGCACATTTCCCGAGGGTAGAACCTGAATGAAATAGATATACCATGATCAAATGGGAACATCGACAATGATTGGATAAACAAAAAACGACAAGTTACCGGAATAAATGAAAACTGTGATATTGAATACAGTCTTCAACAAAAGTCAATATGTGTGCAAAAAGTATAAAATACCTAAGGGGCAATTCTCGTAATTTTAAGAGCGTTGAGTCTGATCTCAGTCTCAATTTGTCAAAAACTTTTTTGAGATTGATTGTCGCTGAGATGAGATTGCGACTAGTTCTGAACGATTATAATTACGAGAAATTGGCCTTCAGATCCGCAGAAAAACGATTTGGCGTTGAAATTTTTCTTAGACCATCATAAAAATAACCACTATGTGAAGCCGTGAGACAGCTAGAAAGAGTCGCGGCAGACCCCGTAGAAGATGGCGGGACAAGCTGGACAACACAAACGACCAGTGGTCCATATTACCACTGGAACCCACGAAGCACTGGAAGTCATGGGAAGAGGCCTTTATTCAGCAGTGGGATGATAAAGGATAACAGTAGCATTTTAGTCGATTTGAAATGAAGTCAGAACTACACATCGTTTGAAATGGAGCCAGAACTACAGATCACTTCAAATGGAGTCAGAACTCAGAACTACACAGCATTTGAAATGGAGTCAGAACTACAAACCACTTTCCTACCCTATCATAACGTAGAGAATCTCTACGTGTGAACTCTACAAAGACTTAAACTAGAGATTCTATTATTATTATATTATTTCTACCTACTAGAGTTTCGATTTTTTGCTAGATCATTTTCCAAGTTCTGTGGCTCTATCCTGAACGAGTAATAAGTAATAGAATAGTCATTACTGAAAGGATAAGCATGAATCACGTTGGCTGGATTCATAAGTTATTCCTCGATTTTCTAAAGCGATTATATACGATACGATACGATTTTGTTTTCCATCAAAAGTAACGTGAAAAAGATATACTTCTAAGAGAAAATGTTTCCCATGCATACAAAACGGTGCCATCCAAAATCTTAAACCAACACGGTCCTAATCTGATTCGCAATTTCCCGTATTCGTGATATCCGGATATTGAGAAAGATTTTTTTAAACATTTGATAAAGTGAACAAAATGGAACTGGAAGATATATGTTTGTGAAAGCCGAGCTCATCACACAAAAGAAGTGTGTAGGAAAATGTAGGATCGCAAAATTTTACCTGAATTTTACGGCAGCTGGCCTTATCACACAGTAGAATAATACAAATTTTTATTTCAACAGTCTCAAAGTCTCCATACTTCTTACTTCAGCTTTGGGAATAGCTTTGTCTCTGGAAACTTGCGCTGGAGCTCTGTCTAGCATAGGGTCGTAGAATTATGCTGAATAATGGCAGTTTTGCGTATATATGACGCATATTTTGCCCCAACTTGTTCTTTTGTATTTGCGTTCTTTCTCTCCGCCATATTTACCGCAAATAAACGTATTTTCTTTCCTTCCCCAAAATAATAGAAAGACAGTGGACAGGTAAATTTTTGCTTTCGCATATACCGGCTAACGATACACGAACGAACTTATGTATGTACAAATGGGACACAAAGTAAATATACATACATAAATGGTAATAGTAGTAAAATAATATTTAAGGATCACAATATCAATATTTTAGGAGTTATTCTTACTAACGACTACCGGTAATGGCTTTTATACATATACAGGATATATACATAAATATGAATATTGTATTTTCCTAAGGAGTAGACAGATGAAGGTATGCGATGAAGGTATGCGGTATACTACATTTTATACTTCATCATTATCATTTCAGCCGAAAGACGTCAACTGCTGGTCATTAGTGTCCCCTAAACACCACCACTTCGATTGTTTATGTGCTTCTCGCATTCAGTAGACTCCTGTGGCCTTCAATAGGTTATCGGCCCACCTTGTGGGAGGCCTTCCAACGCTACGTCTTCCGGTACGCGGTCACTACTACACAACCTTTCAGCCTCATCAGCCATCTGTTCTGCAAGCAATGTGCCCTGCCCACTGCTACTTAAGTTTAGTAATTATTCAGGCTATGTCGGTTACATTGGTTCTCCTACGGATCTTTTTATTTACCTTGCAGACTATACATACAGACAATGTTTTCACCTCAACATGACTACATGAGCTATAAATCTTTTGGCTTATGCCAACGCCAGAAACGGAGAAGAATGATGGTACTAGGTAATACCTGACGTAATTAATACCTAGTATCTACACTCACTATTATAACACATGGGTACTATGGCACACTTTCAACCCGGAAGATGTAACACTACATTTTGTCCAACCCTAGCGTTTTCCATTGGAGTCAACTTCTAGTATAACCAGATGCAGCTGAGTTTCAATATTTTTTTTTATATGAAGCGACTGCCAACCTTAGCTACCTTCACAACTGAGTTACCGGGCATCGAAACTACAGCTTCAAAAACTAATAATATAGAGAACGAAGACCAATCAAGCAAATATACTCAAAAAACATTACCCTGCTTTTAAGGCACTCGTCTAATAAATAAACACTAATACAAACAGAACGCACTCCTGTGACGTAATGACGGGTCCCTTGGGAAGAGAGAAAAGGATAATATAAACATGGATTTGGAAGATTGATGATGGTATTATTCGAGGGAGATGAACCGACGATCACATATGGAGAACTCTTACGTTTGCCTAATCAAGCGGCATTTTGTTAATGTTTTGTATTCTGAAACATCCGTGTGCATTTCTTGATGGATCGTCAAGGAAAGTGGGTCGGTAATGTTCGTATTCCTAAATGACTCAAGTAGGTACATATTCACGCATTAATCTCGATGCGAAACTGACAGGTTTTATAAACATTGCTCAAATCTTATTTTATGGTTGAGCGTTGTTCTAGATTTATGGGTCTAAGTTTAAAGTTGATAAATAAAGTTGGGACTCGATATAGTAACCATACCTACACACTACCTACAACTTGTAATTCACTCCTTGAAATATCACTTAAATCTAAACAGATATACCTAGATCTCGACAGAATGAAAATCGGGTTTGATTGTCGCAACAAAACTAATACTTGACTAGAAGTAGATATCTCATCTGGGTCAAGATAATAATGTTCTCCGTTTGATTCAGGTTACAACTATCGCTGACAAAAAGCTCTCCTACTGTCATCTTCTTCACTGTAGGTATTCAAATTTTTTTGAGTTAGTATAGTGTAAAAAGTGTAGAAATAATAACACACATAATAATACACGAACAAAATGTTCATATCGTCATATCAGACTCTAAGAAAGTGGAACGGACTTGTGTAAAGTACAATCAACACTATTCTAAGTTTTAAAATAATTATCACGTAAACAATTTAGACAGATTAAAATTGCTTAGGTATTAGTCTTATAGGCTAGATTGTAATTAATTATTAAGAACCTAGTTCTTTTTAATAAAGGATAAAAAAAAACTCTAGGTACTCGACAGGGACCCTAATGATTCTCGATTTTTTTTTAAATTTTCCAATTAAAGTTTAGACCCTGGAACTAATTAGCATAATCAACCTCGTAATTGCTTTATCACTTTTGACAACAATTTCCATTAAATTGAAACATTACTAAGGTTGATTGTTGGTGTTTGTTGTTGGTCATTATCATCATAATCAGTGCTGCAGCAGTCCAGTGCTGGACATAGGCCCCTCCAATTGCACGCCTAAAACTATTCACAAAAAGTTAAAAAAGTGATGACACTTACTAAGTATACAGGATGGATTTTTGAGATGGGACAGTAACTGTCACATAGGCAAGTAGACCTTGTCGTTTAATGACGTGCGAGTGACATTACACCATAAGGTAATAAAACAATTACGAGGTCGACCATACATAATGTACACTGACTTCTAACATTACAACACAAAACCACCAAAGTCAGTTTACTTTGAAACGAAACTTCAGCCCATAAATAATGCATCAAATAACAGAACTTCCTTGCAAAGAACAACATAACAAAAATTTAATTTAGTTCCCCACAGCCGCGGTTTGCAGCTTATTCCGAAGAATGCTTGTACACACGGCACAGCTTTACTTATTCACTGCTTTGTGACTCACGCTGCAGAATGCCGGCGAATAAAGATGCAACACGTCTTGTTGGTTTTACACAATATTTCTGTAGTACTTGTGACTTGAGTCATTTCTGTCTGTATATGTATTCTTTTGAGCTGGCTTCGCTGGATTTTTAAGATAGAATCTCTGATTGTTGCCTTCATATAAAATGATGAATACCCCACGAAACAGAATAGGCTATTTGATAGATTTTGTTCACGAGTATGAGGTGCAGTAGATAAAAGGCAAATGATATTTGGGCAGAATATCCTTTTTATTGTTATCAATGGCAATTAACATAGGAAAATTTATACGAGGCACAATATCAGGTTAAAAGAGTGGTGGTGACAGCAGAAGAGAGAGTGTTACCAGGACTTAGTATCTAACGTCATTTTGAATCATAAAAGTATTGCCAGATATGAATAGTAAGCATACTATATTATTATAACAGATTTACGTGCTACTTCTTCTCTAATATATAAAATTCTCGTGTCACAGTGTTAGTTACCATACTCCTCCGAAACGGCTGGACCGATTTGTGTGAAATTTTGTGTGCATATCGGGTAGGTCTGAGGCTACTATCTATTTTTTTTTTTTTTGCAAAACGACGTTTGCGGGGTCAGCTAGTAAACTATAAAAATCGTCAACTTATCCCAGCCCTCGTCTCGTGTTAATTAGGGTCGGCGCTAGGTACACGTTTTTTTTTCTATTCTCCCCTGTCAGCCGTCACACTATCATTCACTCATTTTTCTCTCATCATCATCTGCCTAGCTTTTTTCCAATTATGTTGGGGTCGGCGTCCAGTCTCACGGGATGCATCTGAATGCCAATATTTTACATGAAGCGACTGCCTATCTGACCTCCACAACCCAGTCACTGGGCAATACGAGACTGGTTGTCAGACTTTCGGGCTTCTGACGACTCGTAACGACTGCCAGAGACTGCCAGATCAACGAATGACAGCCGGGACCAACGGCTTAACGTACGTACTCCTTTTTTTCTCATAAATCATCCTTAAAAATATGAATTTAAAAAATAGAAGCTCACAGTTCAATAAATTAGATAGAGCACTCAGAGATTCTACTTGTTTTTTACGAGTATCCTCGGTTCTCCGATTCACACCCACAACCAATTAGTTACAACAAAGTGAACTCGGTAAAACGCAAAGATAACGTAAATGAAGACGAGTGGAGTCGTACCTATCATATTACGTAACAATCCTAAATTCGGCTCAGTTAACAGTAATTTTATCGAAGTTACGCTTCTCTTAATAATTCCAAAAGCTCTTTAGCTGTCAGTCTTTATTAATTCCGGTTTAATGTGGAATAACTGTCTACTGTGTAGGTAATTCGTGATTTAAAAATTTTGCCAATTCTACTTCAGGTAGGCACTTTTTGTATACAAATAGTAGGACCATCGAGGACCATAGGAAGGATTGTAACATTTTGAGAAAACTAAGAACCAGTCGTCGTCGCTACTACATTATCTATCACATATCATTAGTCTCAATTTTTTCATACTAACAGCACTCTATCATTTTGAATGATATAACTTGCCTTTATTAAAGTAAAATACCATTATGTTAATCATATATTTTCGGGGAACAGATCCGCGAGAGTAAGGACCATATGAGATTGCATCTACGTCCAGAAAATAATGTAGACTCAAATGAAAAATGTAGGGAAATTAATATTGCTTAAATAATACGCCCGAAATTAATTTATTACTCATGCATGATAAACAACACATAACAGACCCATTAAATTCGAAAATAGAATGCGCCTCAAAAGACCAAAAAATACCAACCGTTTCCCGTAGAGAATGTACGAACTGCAATAAACAACGAAACGATCCGTGAAATCAGTTTCATTCCCATATGCAAACGTGAAATTAATTCAGGGATGATAGTGGTAATACTCGTAAATTACCATACTCTTTGTTCCAATCGTGCTGACCCGTTTAAAGGAAAAATTGAGAATATTTTCCCGCCCACTACCGCCATTTGGCAGCGCCATCTTTGGGATAGGCGAATAGTCTTTTGTGTTGCAATCTGTGCTAAAGCGAATGAATTAAGCAAAGTGCCACGGATCGTTGTTGGCTTCTTTCTGTCGTGTACGAAACGCAAGGCTCGGACACTTTTCCGGATGAAAGTCGGAAAATGCCCGGTAGATGGCGTTGTTTGAATTACAAATGAAAGTATTTTCACTCTTTGTATTTTTACGGTACACCACAAGAAATAAAAATGCACTTTTAATTATTTTCTATCTTTTTAATGACATATGGAATGCTATTGTGCATAGCGCCACCTGTTACATTAATTATGCGGTGTTTTACGCATGTGTTACCATGATGTGGCGTCATGAATTCCGGGCGATGCGGTTAACAGTAAAAAATGTGGCGCGACTGGTGGAAATGCCGATAGATGGCAGCACTGCTCTTATGTCAGCATTCTACTGAATTTTCAACTTGTTCCCGAGGGTGCTACTTTTTGTTGACAAAGTTTCTCTATTCATGTGCACAAGTTTGAATAACAAAATTTAGCTGGAACAACTACCTGAAGGTTATCCAAATACCTAATTGTTACACGCGGGGAATCGAAACCGTTTCCCCTAATGCGTAAAGCCAAGCCCTTATCCACTGAGCTGTCAGCGCTCTATTTCTATTGAGAACTAATTTGTGATGAAGTTCATTCAATTTTCTGTTTGAATAGATGCTTAGGTCGAAGATATAAAGATATTTCAAGTATGCCACACAAACAAAAGGTCAGACGTTACGACTGTGGAATTGTCTAACACTAGCTGCGCCCCACGGTTTGAATATCGGGATAAAAAGTCGCAGTTTGAATATCGGGATAAAATCCTATGTGTTAATCCAGGATGTCAGCTACCTCCATACCAAATTTTATCAAAATTGGTCCAGCCATTTGTGCGTGAAGAAGTAATAAACATAAACACACTCACAAACTTTCGCCTTTATAGTATTAGTGTGATAAATTATTACAATAACACCTCTTAGAAAAGCACTGAACTAAAAAAATAATAACGTTAAATAATTGGGCTATTGGCATTTATATAAATATCATGAGTACTATGCGTTATTTCTGTAAAAGCCATTTTGTTACAAATACTTCTATTCGACATACCTACTAGATGACGTCTGCACGTAACTGCCCCTCCGCAAGGCAAAGCATCCTCATTCAAAGTAAGGACCAAACATTGTTCTTGAAATTAGATACCGCCAAATTGTTCATTACAGTTTAGTCTAGATTTCAACAAGTGGTCCCTCATATCTTAGATTTAACTGAGAGAGTACACATCACCTTGAAAAAATCCGTGACAAAAATGATTAACTTCGTCATTTTCATTCATAACATAGAGTCTAAATTCCCTGAAGGTACGAGATGCTACGGAACTCCTTTTACCCACATTTCATCAGTTACGTTATAATTTTCACGCTTATTATCGCAGAACCTCCCTACAGCCAATCTTCCCTGTTCGATCTTTAAGTTTTAACATTGTAGCCGAAGCAGGCGTCCTAGAGGAGCTATGGTGTCGGCCAGAGGGGGGGTTGTACGGTGCGGGGGGAGGGGTTATGACGTCAGACTCCTATACTGCGTGCACAGAGCAACGCCACTCTCTATATCCGGGTCACCTATTTTGGGATATTGCACTTTGACGTCACAACCAGGATTCTATGAAAAACGTATCGAAGTGCAGGTGTTTTTTTAAATGATGGATGAGTTGAGTGGTTTTGGATGATAGATTGATTTAAAAGAGTTTGAAGTCATTTTTATACGGTTGATCGTTTGTTGCATAGATCGTATCACTCTAAAATGTTTGCATTTTCCGGACACAACTACATACTAACCCTCTTACTTGTACTTACTTGTAGGCTTATATGAAATATAATATTTTGATTTTGATTTTGACTAAACGTTGTATAGCGTCTGTATAGTTACACAACGCTTTGTCTTCTTCTTTCAAAAGTCAAATTACTGACGACTGAAAGAGAGAAATCGGTGTGTTACTATTCATCTAGTATAATACATTTATTAGTAAGGGTGTTACAATTTACCTGTCCCGATTTAGATAAAACCCAGCGATACCCACGATGTGGCAAGAAAAAGATCGCCTTCTACCTATCCCATTGATTTCCGTTTCTAGCGTAGCTATTCCACTATGAGAGAGGTGGACGTAAAGTATAGCAAGACTAAGATTAAGTTAGTCTGCCTATGTAGTCAAATAAACTATACTAAAATGAACCGTTTACTCCTATGCATAGATATGCAAATGTAACTGCTCACTTTACTGTACCATTCACTGACACCGCTACAAGTATTTAATGCTACATCCTATATAAATAAAACAAATTCGAGTTAGTTACAGCATTCCATGCCCTAAGAACGGCTGGAGCGATTTTTATGATCTTTGATTGGTTGGATTTGTCTCCGCTCCGAATAGCAGATTAATTCGAAAAAATAAATGAATATAATTAATTTTCTCAAACATTTTGTATGGAACGGCTTTTTTGATGATATCTCGAGAAAGGATTGACTGATTTCGATACATTATTCAATTCAACTAATAAATTAACACAACTACCAATTAATTAATTATAATTATGTCATATCTTTATGTATTTTACTGTGTGTACATAAATAATAAAATAAATAAATAAACATTTATTGATTCTGAGGCGGTACGATGTTCGCAGGGTCAGCTAATTTATTATAAAAAACATAAGCCAATGTTACAGATAATCAGGACCCTAATTGCGTTACACATTATCAATCTCAATCTGAATGTTATTACTAATCCATTGCTTCTTATGTTAGAGAAAATTGTCTGCTCAGGAACGTAAATAACGCAATGAATGTTGTTGAACTGTCAAAATGTAAGCCATTGTTACTGATAGTGCAGTGTTACGCAATTACGGTACCTACTGATCAGATTAAAAACATTTCAAATTTGTAGGTGTTGGTATATAATTGATTTTTGGGTGACATCTCTGAGCGTGGAAATTGGTGACTATATTATTATATTGGGTTCCCATCTGTAAAAATAAATGTAAGTGATAATGATAAATAAATAAATAATGCTCTGTGAAAATCGGTCGAACGCCATTACAGTTGAGTGACGTATGAAGTCACCTGCGTTATACTGATACAGCATATACTTAAGAGCCTATACTAACTCAGCTAAAATTCACTCAAGAGACAGAGTGCGGTGCTAGGCGGCAGGCAGCGCCGCCTAGCACCGCACAAGTATTATTATTTATTTATTATTTTTTTTTTTTATTATTTTCACCGTTTAGGTATTTGCTTTTTACGGTGAAAATAATGATAATTAAAAAAAAAATAAAAAACATAAGACCTGCTTTATAGTTAGTTCGGTTAGTATATAAAGTTTCATGATCTAATTTGAAGTATTTTTTTATTACCAGCGGTTTATTTTTCGGGATTTTTTTCTATCGAGAAAGTTTTATGGAATCGTGTTTTCGTCAAACATAAGACAACTTTACATGCTAAGCCATTTGAGGTAGTAATGGCCCTTAATCTTCCTTGATATTGAAGCACATTGGTTTCGTTTGCATGGTGGAAAGGAACATAAACGACAGAAGCCCTAGCATGGACGTGCTACGCAAAACGATTTTTGAAACGAAAATATATATAAAAATATATCCTACGACATTTTGGTTTAAATTATTGCGAAAACTACAATAAATATCACCCACAAATATGAATAAAGTCTTAAAACTTAAAACTAAGTTAATATTATTTGCGAAACGAGTGTTTTCAATTTTAAAATCGTTTGATTTTAAGTTACGTTTACGCACTCCGCGAGTTCAAACTTTAGTTACATTATTCCTTCGCTGCACATACAAGACTTGGTTCGTTAATAAGCTTTTGTTGTACACTATTTTTTAAACTAAATCGTGTTTTATTCACTAGTGGCAGTATCCCAACTTTCAAGGCGCAGACTGTCGAACGAGGGGTTATGAGTTGTAATGCCTTGTTACACTAATAACCTGCATCCTAAATGTGTAACACACTATCATTCTCAATAATTGTTCTAAAGAATATTGCTAATCTATTGCTTCGTATGTTCGAAAAAATTATCTGCTTAAAAACGTAAAGTTAATGAACTGTCAAAATTAAAACCATTATTACTTATAGTGTGTTACGCAATTACCCCACTGAAACTACGAGTGAACTAACATAGCTTAGTTGGAGGAGCTTTACCATTACCAGGAATAAATATACAAACCCACATTGCTAGTAGGTAATCTTATTAAAATTCGGTGTGTGTACCCTGTACTTAAAACTCTACCCATTGCTTGGGTATGATGCGTGATGTTATACAAAATGGCACATGTATTACATAATTGCATTAGCAGTGTCCACTCCATCAGATAATTATCTACTATGTATATAATTTTTGCATTAAGGTTTGTATGTAGTCGGAAATCCTATTAATGAAGTATCCTCGTCAGCTCGGCCATGACGTAAACTCGATTAGTATGGATCGAGCTGCAACCTCCGATAACATAGTTTAAAAGTGTTCCTACAGGCTCACTATATAGATAACCTACATGGTCGGTTAATGTCAACTAGTAAAATATTGTGAGATAGGTCAAACTTACTGTTTCTTTAAGTTATTATATACCCTTTGCTTACTGTTTGTTATTCCTCTCCGTGAACTAAAGATACCATTTATGAGTACTCTACTTCATCATCTGCCTAGCCTTTTCCAGTCTAACCCGACACAGCTGAAAGCCAGGGTTTTTACATGGAGCCACTGTCTATCTGACCCCCACAATCTAGTTACTGGTTAATACGGTACCCCTTGGTAAGAACATTTGCACCGCCTCATCAGAAATAACCGTTGAGGAGAACAAAGAGTTGAAAGAACTCCAAACAATTTTTCTCCCTATCTATCCACCACGGCAGATAAATGAGTAATGATTTTATTTATCTAAACTAAGTAGGTTTATTTGTTTGCGTTGTTTGTTTGTGTACAAACATTTTTACTCGTCAATTATATTATAAAAAATTGTATGAGGTTGGTGTTTCTTGGCTACTCTGAGAAGAAAGGCTGAAACAAACTCAGAGGTCACAGAAAGTCCAGACATAACTCGGTTAGATCATGTGAAAACCATGTAGGTTGATGTTTGAAATGGTCCTTTGAAGAAAGAACCACACAGAAAGAGTGGACCTGTCCAGTCAGTGTGCGCATTTGTCAGTAATCGTACAGCTCAACTCAGAATTTAAGAAACTTAATCGGCAGAATTTAATCAACTAATCTTACACAGTATTATTATTTTTACACCTCAATTTGTTATTTCCTAACAGCCGGTACCAAACCTTATACACAACAGAGAGATATATTTTAAACTGACCTAGAGCGAAATTGTTAAACGTCAATAGTTCAGCTTAATCCAATGATTTCCACGTAAGATGAATATTGTAACTAAATATCGTTTCGTGAAAGCCATAATGGTTAAACCAGGACGTAAGCCATTCAAAACTATAAATTATGTTCGAAAACCAAGCGAACAAGCGAACTCAGATCGTCGTTATCTGGAAAAGGTTACAATGTAATAAGATAGGCTAGTCGATTCTCAACAGCCTTCTTCATATTTTTATGACTAGGAAATCTCAATTACTTATTTGATTGTGTAAGTAATTCTAATCTACTTCCCATAGAGGACTCCCATAATGATTAGAGGCAAGTATATTCGCGATTGAGCTGGAGCCGCACCCCTCGGCCTCGCCTCACCCCGTTCTCGCCAAAACTGTTTCAGAATGAAACTGACCTAATTCCACCGCTGCAGTCCCCCTCCGCACCAACTGACGTCATAGCATACCTTCAAACCCAACAAGTATATATTCCCATTTATTATACAGGCAATAACAATTGCACGGTGATCTAATATAATGGTGACAGTCGCCTGGCAAGGAGTATGGCCGTTACAGCGTTACGGTGTTAATGGTCCAAGGTATGGAGTCAAAAACTGGGTCATCCCGGGTTGCAAGCCTCTATTCATGAATCGAAGCACGCAGGGTGACGCGCTCTCGTTCATTCTTGGTCGGACTTGTTAATCGAACATGGTTCCACCTGCGTTCGACTGACGCATGAATGATCTATATTGGGCTATAAATAGATTTGATAAAAATAAATGTAATTAAAAGGGAAATTGGTAAGTGGTTTATGTCATTTATGGTTTCTAAAGGGAATAAGAAAAAAACGGATAGGTAACTACTTCCTGAAATTAAATATTAATTAAGAAGGCTTTTGCATCGTCAAAATGAATAAGTATTCATTCAAATTATGATAGACATGTCAATCAATGTTAAATAAGTATTTATTAAGTTCAGGCTTCTAAAGTTTAGCGCTGAAAATTGCCCTTCAAACAGAATCTTTAAAGCACTCAGTTATACCCAAAAGTTTATGGGACGTGCTTTAAATGTGTAGAATTTATTTTTCTCGTTGAAATAATGGAAAAGACATGGCCTTGGACAACCAACACCATTCATTGTTCACCTAAAATCGATGACTCACAGCAAACAAATATGGGGCATACCTACAAACCTAACACCACGTTTCAACTTATAACGAAAATAGCTAACACCATTATCAGACTAAAATACAGGGCGTTCAAATAGTACGGCCCATGCTTGCAAGGCTGGCTGATGTCCTTGCTGCCTGTGACGCACGTACTCGCCTTGACGATGAACTATGATACTCGATGGACTATGATGAAACAAAAAAAAAAAATGCTGCTTAAAAAAAAATAAAAAAAATGTGCTAAAAAATTTTTTTTTTAAAATGTGCTTAAATGGTTTACTTCAATTTTGTTTGGCTGTGGAATTTGGTAGATAAGTTTAATCAAATCAAAATTTTAACAAAGCTCATTTTATAAATCTTTCAATATTCAGAGTATGTACAACAGCGGTCTTATCGCTAATAGAGAAATCTACCAAACATTAGAGAGATTTCTGGTGTCTGCATCTTCCATTATAAAAAATAAAACAAATAAAATTAGTTTATTTCAAGTAACAAGACCCACATACAAACAGATGTATAAAATGATACAGACAGGATAACAAGCACAGACAAAAACTAACACTCACAAGGTAACAATATGTCTGCTGCAGCATTGCCGGATATAAGGGCAATCTAGTCTGTTGGCGATCATCACCAGGACGGTGTTGGAATTGTTATGATATAGAAGTTCAATCGTGAGTGAATCAAGAATACAATACAAGAACTGGAACTAAATTAATTGATAACTTATCACTTTCTCTAAACACACCCACAACTCTTTCATCTTTTTTGTAACATTTGGTAATTCTATCCAGTTGTCAACTTTGTCGAATCAATACCTGTTGAGAGTTTAGTTTAGAAGACTTTAAATATATTATTTAAGTTAAATTCGGAAGTTAGAAGAGGATATAATTTTTTCCTTTTATAAAGTACACAAAACAATCTAGCCTATTAGCTAATAAGTAATTTGTATACAACCTAAACTGCTAAGTACTTTTTTTTTTGGGTGGGAAATCATCAAATGACCCCTCCCGCTCAGGGTGGAGCAGAAGGGAGTGTCAGGCTCTTACTGACTAAAACCTACCCGTGTTCCTTCCTTAGCCCTTTATGTTCCGGGGTAGCGGTAACCCTTTCGGACAATCCCGCTGCCCCGGCAGGCTCCGGCCCTTACGGGCCCCTTCCTTATTGCTGCTGCTTAAACTGCTAAGTACCTAACTATAAAATTAAGATATCATCCAATCATATCTTTCTTATTCACGTTATGGTAAGAGGAAGACCCTTGATTCATGGGTTCTTTATAATCGTCAATTCAGCAAGTGGGATCCAAACACATGACCGGTCCTACGATTGACCGAACTACGATTTGAAGGTTCTGCCGTTGCGCTATTGCTGCTTCGAAATTGGGCCGTCCACAGTTCTTTACCTAGCACCAAATATCGAGAAAAAAAACTTAAAAATAAAGCATTGATGACGTCATCAAATGACGCCAACCACGACAAGTACACCTGGAATACGTCACAAGACGTTGGATCATAATATTTTTGTATTGTCATTACAAATCTTCCCACGCTTTCACGCAATTTGATTCCTTGTAAATACTTGTTTGGTGTTTACAATTCTAAATATAATCTGAAATATTCATTCATGAAATCAAGTGTCCGTAAGCAATATTATATTCCGGAAAACAGCTCCATTATAGGTTACTTTCATTGATACATTTGATTTCCCACCAACGCATTTTATGACGCAAATCCACTTAAGCGAACTTTGTACAGAAAAATCTAGAGTGACAGACATTGCGTAACACACTATCATTTTGACGGTTCAACAACATTCATTAAGATATTTACGTTGCTGAGCAGACAAACTTTTCGAACATCTGAAGCAATGGATTAAAGAAAAAAGAAAGAAAGAAAAGTATTTATTGCGACTCGTACAGGAGGATCACAAACTAAACTTAACACAATCTTAATTAAAATACTAAATTAATTAAAATACTAAATTATATAAAAAAATAATTTAAAAAGTAACAAAAAGAAAAATTAAACAGAAAGTCCTATACGAGGCCAAAAGGCTCCTAGCAATATCCTTCAAAATTATTCAGATTGTGATGGATAGTCTGTTACGCAATTTGGGTGTTGGTATTACATTTCTAAGAGGCGATTTGGCAGTGGTAGTCCAGTTTGTAATTGAATGACCACGGCAACAGTCAATGGGCTCACTCCCAATCAGCAAACTAGCATTGTAGAACCTCATGCCAGGGTTTTATGCAAAATCTTACATGGGAGTCACCTCACGTCGTGATCATCACCAGCCTACAGCAGCCCACTGCTGGAGATAAGCCTCTCCAATTGCACGCCATTTATTTCGATTCTTGGCAACTCTCATCCCACTGCTACCAGCCACTCTCCGAAGATCGTCGCTCTATATAGCCTGAGGGCATCCCACCTTACGTTTACCGATTCGCGGTCTCCACTCAAGAACACGTCTACCCCAACAGTCATCGGTTCTACGGCTAATATGGCCGGCCCATTGCCACTTCAGCTTGCTTATTCTGTGAGCTATGTCGACAACTTTGGTTCTCTGCCAGATCACCTCATTCCGGATTCTATCTCTCAGAGACACTAGCTCACAAGGTATACTTGGAGTTTCTGTTGAACACGTGTGTTCGTGTAGAAATATTACGCGTTGGTCGGCCTACGTCTTTACCAACGCCTACATTGATCTAAGAGCCTTCAAAAAATATTCTATTTCAGAAATAGATTTTCATAAAACGCAGAGCCTCTTTCATTCAGTTAGCTCCGGATATATTCTACCGTTCACCTTTAGCCTTTCACATGAAAGTACTTTATTGATAGATGCGATATCAAACTATAATTATCTATGCAATAAAATAGCTTGTTTATGGTTCTCGTACCCAGTGATTGTAAAAATGTAATTGCTTTTCGATTTAACAATGACTTTAGTTCATAAAAGATGAAATCTAAAACTGTTATTACTCTATCAGATATTTTTTTTTATTTTTGTTGATTTAAAACTAAGCAGTCTTCCAGTTTTTCATGGAACTGTATTAGGAATGTATGAATAAATACATAAAGAATTAGGATTTTTTAAGTATTTGAAAAAATTCATCATCATTCTCCTGCACATGCATAACTACACTATTTATGATTGTATCTTCTGTCGGAGCATTGAATCAAACCACAATTTTTTTTTTTAACAGAAGTATTTGCCCTTGACTGTCAGTTTCAGCAGTTACTAGGCCCTATCCAACTATACAAAAATTGGCTGTTAAAAAAACTTAAGGCAGGGAAACTGCAGTAGACAATATTACGAAAAAATAAAACTTGCACAGGTTTTCCTTCACAGCGGTAAGAAACGATAATTAAACGTTCTTCCTGAAACCACATTACGGTGAAGGCCCCATAATTTGCCGTTAATCATAGTCCCAATATATTTCAGGTTGCCTAGCCGCCTCAGTTTCCTCTTAAATGTCAAACGAGTAGAGTCGATACACTTCCACTTGTTGCATCGTGACCGGGTCACTGCGGGGGTGAGGGGGTGCGGGCGGCGCGGCGTACCAGCCCCCAGCATCGGTCAACGACCCACCGGACGCACCCTGTCGCATCCAACCTATTTTAAGAACAGCCTGTATAGGCAAAGTTCGAAGGTCAAATTATGCTGCTGTTGGATCATGTTGTTTTATTTCGGATTTTGGTTTTGATTAAGGGTTGTAGATGAAGATAAGGATACGTTTTCATGTATGTGGTACGTGATAAAATGAAGACGGCGAATCCTATTAGGTGTACTTTTTAATTACGATGAGATGAAATTGATAAACATATTTTAGTGAAATGTATAAATCAATAAAGTACGATTTTTATTTCTTCATCTAAATTGCACTTCTATTGAAAGAAGTCAAGAATATTTCAATATTTTAGCGAATTAGATTTTTACACAGGTACCCACTTATTATACTTGCTTACAAGGTCTTGTATCTAATGTGTACCCGTATATAAATCAAATTGCACTCGATCCTAATGACAAACCTACACACAAGCTACCATGATAACGCATTGTATTCAAAACAAAGCCACGCATGAATAAAAAAGTTAAGTATAGGCTTTCTAAGTATACCAATGCATTGAAAGTTATTAATAACAACTCGCTTCTATTTCAGATGCTGGGTTGCATAATAGAGGCTGGTATTTGGTGACGTCAGGGGGCATGAGAGGCGCGGCGCGGGCGCGGCAGAAGGCGCCCATTCATGGGCCTCCGCTCACACACACACAGACACACCCCAACACACCGCCGCGAGGCCATCATTGTGATTTTCGTCATGACGTCACTCGCTCCCAACCAATCACAGCGCAGATCCATTCAAGCCTAACTCCTGAAGGGAATTTCGTGCGGGATGAAGGCAGCAGTCGACAAACGAACGCCGCGTCGGCGGTAGCCGTACCGAGGCTCCCGCGCTCTCGTATCGCGGAACACAAAAATTATGTTTGATGAAAAGTTTCTTCGGTAGCTGTTAACTTTTTATGTTACAAACACTTTTGAATTAATTAATATATTGGCATGATTTTCGATAAGGATCGCCTGTCTACAAACTTTGGATTTGGTAAGTAATTGAAAAAAAAAGTTAGGAAAAGTTGCTGCAGTGAAAAAGAAAAGCGTTAAGTTGCTGTTAAGTAACCGTAGCTTACTTAGAGAGCACGTGTAGGTCTACGAGCGTCTACGCTACGATGCTACGTTGCTACGGTGCTACGCCGCCTACGCGATGTCTGGCTCGTAGCTCTGTAGACTCGCCCACGCTTTGGAACTTCCCCGAGACGAATCGTGCCTAAATATTATTTTGTTCAGAACGAAGAATTTACTTTAAACCGAAATAAAAAAAACTAAAACGAGTAGGCTGTTTTAGTTTTTTTTTATTTCGGTTTAATTTACAAAATGGACTAAAGTGATGAAATTAGACATGAACGTTGGTACGTATTTGGAGCCCTAAAACTGTAAAACGATAAAAAGCCCCAAAAAATCTAGCAATTTAAGACATAAGTACCCAGTTTTCTTTAATCTTAATCTTGAAACGGACAAGTTAGCCCCAGAATGTTTATAATTACGTCCGAAAACATATTTTTTTTAATACGTCATACTCCACTCTCTATAATCTCCCATAAATATCCACTTAGAATATTATCATGATATTAATTTCAAAAGCAGTCAAAAAGTGTATTTTGTACGATTAGGATTTGGTTTGCCTCTTCTTTGTACTACGACTAACTTCAGTAGGCCAATTCTCGTAATTTAAAACGTTCAAAATCTAGTCGCAGTCTCATCTCGGCGACAAACAAATGTCAAAAACTTGTCAAAATGTAGGGAAATTTGACGTATTTTTGACAGATTGAGACTGAGATCAGACTGTGAACGTTCTTAAAAATTACGAGAATTGCCCCTCAGTTTTCTGACTAACTGACCGACTATTTAATTTCAACAATTCAAAAGTACCTGTAAATGGTTTAATTGAAATACATGCTTTGAGTTTGAGATTGAGTTTTGGTTTTAGGATTCCGTATTTTCTAAAACTGAAAACTGGCCGAAAAAGTCCCAAAATCAAAGATAGAAATTCCATTGAATTTGATGAGTATTAACGAGAATGACAGAATCTCTTATGCCTATACAGCCTTTGTCCTACATCTCCCTCTTTGACTTCACAGTCATCTGGTCGCCTTGCTGTCTTAGCGAACTTTTTTGAAGGGACACGCAGCTGCCTGTTTCATTTTCATTATAAAACTGCAAAAAATCTTTACAATATTGTTTCCCAATTCTACTCCATGAAACCATAAAAAAGGAAACTGAAGTTATGAACATTTTTTAGGTACTTGTTATTGAAAAAGTATTTCAGTTGAACGAATCGAAAATTGGATCACCGATATCAATTTCCAATATTTGCAACAAATTTTCTTTCAAATTAGGACGAGAGTTCCGTCCAATTATATTAAAACTAAATTCAGAAATCCCATTCTCGATAGCAATTTCCAATATTTGCAATTTTACTGTAAAATTCTTTCAAATTAACACGTGTTCCATGCAGTAGTATTTCAGTTTCCAATATTCTCAATCACGAAATTCTTGTAATAAAATTCATTCAATTAATACAAGTGTTCCTTGCAATAATATTAAAACTCCATTAAGCAGTTATATCGGGAAACAATTATTTGTATCTGTTTTTATTGCGAACGAAATCCGACATATTTATTTCATTTTTCCCGGATACATTTTAATTCAATAATTGGGCTCAATTCGTGAAATTTTTAAAGCACTATCAATAAAAACATCAGTGATTTGATATGATTTTTTCTATCTGACTGCATTTATTAATTCTTTCATATTCTTACTTTTATCTTTATTTGTGTTTCATAGATACAAGATATCGCAACAAAGGCTTAAATCTAAGGCACAATTACAGGCCCTGTGGGGCACAGCACCTATAATTAAATAATATTTTAAAATAATATGAGTAATCATTTACAAGTTTTAGATATTAGGTTTTATTAATTACTTATATTTTAAAATTTGTTAAGCACTGCTACACTAATTTGGACCTTCAGTATGTAACTATACGTACCATTTGAACACAAGGTTGCTTGCCAGAAAGTCCCTTTATCGATATGACAAGACAAGACAAGACAAGTTTACACGCGATTAAAAAATTGGCTACTAAAAATACGTCAATTTACGTCAGGCGCTGACTAATTTGACAGGACTAAACTAATATTTATCTTCTGTCCTTTTCATAATGAAATAGAAAGAAAAAGATGCACTGAACTTAAATTTAATTTAGTTCGTGAACAACAGAATCGGGGCCAGTATCTTTGTCTTGTATATCTGATCTGGAATAGTGTCGCTTTGTCTACGTAAAAATAGCCGTTGGCCTACATTGATCACTTGAAGGTGATGTGCAGCAAGTAGATAGTATAGTTAATCTACCAAAGCCTGGGGACATCAAAGGATATCCGAGATCCAATATTCTCAGTACATCTTGTGATATGATAGGCTATTTCGTCGATATAAATAGATATTCGTTCCTCTGAAGCCTATATGCTTCAGTGGAATTAATATCTTTGTGAGTCCTATAGGCCTTATGGGATACCTATAGTAAATACATATTATCGGCACCGGACAGTCATCTTGCTCTATATTTCATCAGTTTGTATTCAATATATCGCTATTTCAAAGACTCAGTAAATCACTTTGGTCGAGTAGCAGTGGTCCTCTGTCTGCAAATGGCACAAAATTTCGATTAGGTACTTATTATTCGTCTGCAATTAAACATGACAATTTCTTTCACTAATTTTTACTTCTATAGCAACTTTTCGTATTTTTCTATGACCTAAGTTGTACCTAAGTGGATGTAATGATGGTAGAACTTCGATATTTGATGTGATCACTTACAGCTGAAGGCCAATTACCGTAATTAAAAACGTTCAAAATGTAGTCGCAATTTCATGTCAGCGACAATCAATGCCAAAAACTTGTCAAAAATGTAGATAAATTAGAGGTATTTTTGACTTTACTTGAGACTGAGACTAAAATCAGATTGAAAGTTCTTAAAATTACGAGAATTGCCCCTCTGAAGGTCTAGTTATTGTTAATTCATTATTGAACTTTTGTGTTCAAGATCGCTTGTGTTAAAGGCATTATATTCTCTTACCCTGTGTTTAAAAAAAAATCGTGTTATTTCCACATGCTTATTCCCATAAAAAAAAAAACACTTTTGGATTTAGAAATTTTATACTTACACTTTACTTCTTACATGAAGGATGATTAACTATTACAACAAAAGGAATATAATTTATAGGTTCCGTATAAAGAAGAGCAACAAGAACAACAATAGGTTCTTCCAACCATTTGATTTGTAAGTTATTGTTAAAAATTAACAGCAGTGTTTTGGTTAAGAATAGTACGACGAATTCAATTTAGCATGGAATTTAACGTAGAACGTGATGCTATAAATTATCTATCTCAATGAACTCTTAAGGGAGAACCGTAATGATAAAAAATCTTGGCACCTGCTGCACAGGTTTCACGCAAGCAAATGAATTGAAGCCATTTATAAGTATAGATTCGTAGTACCTTTCTAGGATATCCATATAAAGTCCGCTAAATGCAATAAAGTAACATAATAAAATTGTGGTAGAGCATATACGATCAATAAAGGAATTTCAATGGGGGCAAAAATTACACCTCCCGGCGTACCGGTGACAGCTGGTATTCGATAACGTAGAGTCCAGCTGGTCATTCTTCTCACCATAACCCCCCCATCCCCCCTCCAGGACCATCACCAAAGGACCACCACAACCGGAATTAGGTATATATAGATACGACGAAGAATGAAGAAAGTCGTCATGATGACTTTTACAATAACCACAAACTTTTAGAAGTACACTCAGACTAATGACTGAGCACACGCACAGCGTGGTGATTGTATGGTGATGATGGATAGAAGTGGTTGTTCTAGTTAGTTGCTGGTTACTTGTCTATTGTTATGACGGTATGTGCACTATTGTTATTTCATCACTACTGATCTCAAAACGGTGAAGGAAAACATCGTGAGGAACCAAAAATTCGAAGACATGTGACATCTACTAACCTGCACTGGGTCCGCGTGGTACCTAGGAAGAAGAGAGGAGAGAAGTGGAGACCTGTGTTCCAGCAGTGCCACATTATAGGCGAAAATATATATGCTAGACCATCATTCGGTATAAGATAAGGTCTGAGTCGGATGTCGGACTAATGCACTGTCGAAGTCTCGTAATATCGGTGTGATATTTGTTATCTGTCGAAGTTCAGAAAGCCAATTCCCGTAATTAAAAACGTTCAAAATCTAGTCGCAATCTCATCTCAGCAACAATCAATGTCAAAAACTCATGAAAAAAATATTGGGAAACTAGCTTTTGCCCGCGACTTCGTCCGCGTGGAATAATGACTTCCGGAAAAAAACAATTTATCCCCCTTTTCTCCCCATTGGGAGGGAATTTCTCTTAATCCTCTCAAAAAATCCTCTCTTAGTGGTAGCCTACTCCTCCCAACAAACACACATGCCAAATTTCAGCTCTCTACTGCCAGTAGTTTCGGCTGTGCGTTGTCTGTCAGTCACTCAGTAACGGAAGAGTTTTATATATATAGTTATAGATAGCTGTGCCCATCCTCCGTCAGTGATTTCTAGAACTGCTAACCCGGGAAAGACCGACGTACAACTGACCATGTGAGAAACAACTGACACTGAGATCTACTCCAGCAACACGAAAAGTCTGCCCTTGAGCCTTATTAATTGTCATTGCATAACACACCGATACTGGGAATTGCGTTCTTTTAAATTGGAATATTATATGAAGTTCGCGTTTGGATCCCCCGCCCTTTTATACCTCCCGCCGCGAGCCGAGTCGAGCGCGGCGACCGTTACACAAAAATAATCCTTAAAGCATGATTCAGTATTCACGCGCGATGGCTTATTAGCGTATTTCATGTATAACTTTGGTGTTTCTGTACCGATTTCTATGATTCTTTTTTTATTAAATAGGTAATAATGTTAACATTTTTTAATTAGGGATGAGTGAGAGTGTTATAAACGTAAGAGTAGACAAATATAATCAGAAAGCTCCGAACTGCTAAGCTATCGGGAGTTACACGTGTTATTGTGAGTCAACCATAAAAGATAGACATTTGCTGTCGTAGAATATTTTTTATATAATTATAAGGAGAACATTTCCGTCATACATGATTTCTGTATAGCTTTAAACATTAAGGCTGCACACGCGACGGAAGCTTAAAAAATGAAGTAAGTTCTCCTGTTTTCCCAACATTTCCCTTCACTGCTCTGCTCCTATTGATCGTAGCGTAATGAAAAGTATACTATAACCTGCCCAGGAGTATGAAGAACAATTGTACCAAGTTTCATTGAAATCCGTCGACTGGTTTTTGTTTCTATAACGAACATACAGACAGACAAAAATTTTACTGATTGCATTTTTGGCGTCAGTATCGATCACTAATCACCCGCTGATAGTTATTTTGGAAATATATTTCATGTACAGAATTGACCTCTCTACAGATTTATTATAAGTATAGATTATAAGTATTTTTGACAGATTGAGACTGAGATCAGACTGTGAACGTTCTTAAAATTACGAGAATTGCCCCTCTGTTATTGAATTACCTGCACAGGCAGTATTTGACCGTACATTATAGAAATCATTGATTTTTACGGCATTCAATTGATCAGAAAGTTATTTTTCTGTCCAGTAACGGTTGTTTTCGGGTAAAACTTCAGCAAAAAATTTTAGACACACAGTTATGTCGCATATTTTTTTTATGCAATCTATCTAATATTGCACTTGGTAATTTATTTATTTATTTTTTATTTAATACTTCAAGCACACAAATGTACAGAGGCGGAATTAATGCCATAGGCATTTTCTACCAGTCAACCTTTGGGTGATGCAGAGACAAACAGTGGTAGGTGCAATCATGAAAATTAAGAAATAAATATTTTAAATATAAAGATACGCATAAATCTATTACAACTATGAATATAATATATACCTAATTACATATCATAGTTCATAGTTTATCTTGCTACATTGCGAGAGGATCTCTATGAAACTGAGAAGTGCCAGATTTTCTCGAAGATCCTTGTCTGTAAGTTGAAGAGTAGTTTTTCTGGTTAACTACCTATATATTTCTGTATCCTGTTTTGCGATATTTAGTAGCCTCGAGACTTCTAAGAAAGATATAAATTTTGTAGTTTTGTCGACATGCTTTAGGAGTTGGCTTCTAACTTATGAGGGGCAATTCCCGTATGCAAATCTCAGTCTGGATCTGCCAAAAATATCTCAAATTTCCTTAGTTAACAAGTTTTTGACGTTGATTGTCGCCGTGATGAGATTGCGCTAGGTTTTGAACGTTTATAATCGGCCTTCAGTTGCAAGGTAGAATGCCTTATCAATACAAATCTTAGTGCCATTCCGAGGCCATTGTTTCGTGTAACCCATAAGCCATTTTGGTTTCTTACTCTTTGTTGTGATACAGACTTTTGTTAGTTTTAACTTATCCTAGGGATTGAACGGAGATCAAGGAGTATTTTTGGGAATTTAAGATTGTGTTTTCATGAAATAACCGCCAAGCTTACCACGTAGACATCAAAAACAGCTGATTACTAACCTTCAGCAAATCTCTTCTCATTTCTTCTTACATAATTTTCGATTCGTACGTTTCTATTGATACAGAGAATATTTTTAGTTTCCTTTTTACTTCGCTCCCCAATTTTAGCTTTTTGACTTGTGATCATTTTAAGGCATATATTTAATTTATCTTTTAATATTTACGGGTTCAGAGCTGCAGACGAACTGCAGAGGCTTCATAGAAACAATACCCATAAAGCTGTACAAGCAATTCGTGTGCGGGGGGCCCGGGCTGTGTCAGAGGGGCGGGGGGGACGAGAGGGGCTGGGTTTGACGTCAGAGCTTCCTCGTGACGTCATGGGTCTTTGCCACACCCGCGTTTGACGTCACCACTGCTTCTGGAGATAAATATATAGCATTATTTCTGAAATTATCCTGAAATAGATTCCAAATTTTTAAATATATGGAATCAAACAAAATAAATAGGTAAACAAAATTATTTAAAATAAAAACCCTTATAGTATTGCAATCTATCGCTGAAAAGAAAAACAAAACATCAAAATACGTAAACGTAATTTTTCCATTTCCTATATCAAATTACAATTAATTCTCATTAAGCCGTGAAAAATTAAGAATAACTAAACGCGATGCACCAAGGCTGAACGTCTCAGCCTGTAAAATTCAATGAACGAGCCTGGCGACGTCACTGACGCTGCAGATCCTATTTTCGTCCTTGTTACTCGTACCGCTTGGCGACTGTGCGAGAGAGATAGTTGTTCCAGTGACCCAATTTCCCGACCTCGCTCGGGAGGGATCGGCGTCTATTTTTAAGCTGAAGGTCGATTTATTTATAGCGGGGTGCGCGGCAGGTGGCTAAACGTGTTCCGACCACCTACCAATGTAATGGCGCTTTTGTAATTTTGTCGCTTTTAACTGTAATGGGTTTTAGATCGGCTTGATTACAATTATTAGCCTGGGAAAGTTTATACTAAAAAAATATTAAAGAAGTAACAGTTCCTGCTTACTTTCTAATGTTACGTTGACTTAAGTACTTAACTTCTTATTAGTTTAGAAGGATGGGTAATAAAAATAAATTCAAAATAAGACAATGATTAGAGACATGAACTTTGATCTTTCGATCCCTCTCAATAGCCAAGCGCTTGCAATAGCTACTTCCCGACCGAACGATGGTTATATTTTTAGGTGAATCAAATTCGACTTTCGTGTAAGTACTTAAAAGACATCTCATCATTTTCTGCCCAGCCTTTTCCTATTTTGGTCGGCTTGCAATCTAACCAGATGAATGCCAATTGCCAGTACTTAACATAAAGCGACTGCCTATCTGACCGTCCAAAGTTACTGGGTAACACGATATCCCTTGACAAGACTGGTTATCAGACTTTTGGGATTCTGACTACCCGTAACGACTGTCAAACATCTACGAATGACAGCCGAGACCAACTGCCTAACTTGGTTTCCGGGGCACGGAGGGGTCTTGGTAAGTAATGGATGGATGGCCATTTACGGAACGACCTCGGCAAGCGTTGCTCAGCCTTCAAGATCAACCCAGGCGGCTGTTATTATTTAGTCACGAGCCCATCAAGACATCTAACTTTTGAAATATTACTTGTAAGACAACGAGATTAACACTAGCTTATGATAGAGTTATTGAGAATCTACGTAAAACGCAGGGTAGCCCACGAAATTCAAATTTTCTTACGTTTTTTGCAATTTGCTGGTCAGTATTAAGTTGTACGTTGATTTAAATATGATTCGCGACCGTAACAAATATGTATTTATAGAATTACTAGCTGACCCCGCAATCGCCGTTTTGCAAAAATCCTACTAATATTATAATACTACTAATTCTACTAATATTATAAATGCGAAAGTTTGTGAGGATGGATGAATGGTTGTTTGTTACTCTTTCACGCACAAACCGCTGAACAGATTTAGATGAAATTTGGCACACATATAGTTTATAATCAGGAATAACACATAGGATACTTTTTATCCCGATATTCAAGTAAAACCGCGGGGCGCTGCTAGTATATATATAGTAGCCGATTCTCAGACCTACCCGATATGCTCACAAAATTTCATACAAATAGGTCCAACCGTTTCGGAGGAGTATGGTAACTAACACTGTGACACGAGAATTGTATATATTAGATAATCATTAAAGTCAGCAATACAAACTCTCTAAGACCAAGTAATCCTATTGATGATGACTATTTCATGAAATCTTGACATTTAGTATTATACTAACACAAGTTGTATTATTTATTCTAGTGATTATAATTCTGTGAATACATCGTCGACCGTAGGTTCAATTGAGGTAAGGGACATTGGGTATCTTGTCCCTTACCTCAATTGAACCTACGGTCGACGACATATTTGTTACAGTCGCGAAACATATTTTAATCAACGTACATCCAGACACTGAGCTGCAAATTGCAAAATCGTAAGAAAATTTGAATTTCGCGGGCTACCTTAGCGTTTCCCCTTAAAATGGCTGTGAGTAGGTAAACAAGTAGGTATTAGAACAATGTTGAATTGTTTATTGTTAAGATTTTTAAGAAATACCTTTTTTATTTCACGACTGGCTCGTGGGCGCTAAGCTACGCTTGTCGAGGTCGGTCTGTGGATAGGTGATCATCCATTACATATATTCATCTGCATCCGGTTAGACTGGAAGCTGACCTCAACATAGATGGGAAAAAGCTAGACCGATAACAGTGTTTATGATATTGGCCCCGATTCTGTTGTTTACAAACTAAATTAAATTTAAGTTCAGTGCATCTTTTTCTTTTTATTTCATTATGAAAAGGACAGAAGATAACACATTAGTTTAGTCCTGTCAAATGAGATAATCCATAGACAAGTTTAGACGAGATTAAAAAATTGGCTACTAAAAATACGTCAATTTACGTCAGGCGCTGACTAATTTGACAGGACTAAACGAATATTTTGTCTCCTGTCCTTTTCTTAGTGAAATAGAAAGAAAAAGATGCACTGAACTTAAATTTAGTTTAGTTTGTGAACAACAGAATCGGGGCCATTATTAATACCTACTTAATTAACTAGCTTCTGCCCGCGACTTCGCCCGCGTAAAATTTCACCCTCCCCCCATTCACCCTCTTAGGGGAGGAATTTCGAAAAACCCTTTCTTAGCTTTCTTAGTTCTTCACAAAGAACACACCCTCCAATTGTCACGTCTCTAAGACCAGCGATTTAGGCTGTGCGTTGATATACAGGGTTATTTGAAAAACACCAGCAACCTCTTAAGAGGTCATTGTACTCATCATTATGAACAACTTTTAGGGACGAAACCCGTAATCGTGAAATAAAAATCAGCTGTTCCCTACATTTATCTTCGTCTATCTAGTCAAAATGTAGGGAACAGCTGATTTTTTTTTCGCGACGTCATTTGTTCATAATGATGAGTACAATGACCTCTTAAGAGGTTGCTGGTGTTTTTCAAATAACCCTGTATAAGTCAGTCAGGACTTTGAATTTTATATACAGGTTTACTTGTAATTCGACGTATATCAGTCAGGAGCTGATAGGGGGGGCCAAAATGCAAAAAATTGAACCCCCCATATGTATGGCCGAAATTCAATTCTTAAGTTCGAAAAATGTCTGCTCAACAACGTATTTAAAGCGAGTTATTCCGGTCTGATCCCCCGAACCCCCTCCCCCCTTCTGGATCCCCGCTAGATCTTCGCAATGAATGTTGTTGAGCTGTCAAAATGAAACTTATTGCTACTGTTGATGTTTTACGCAATTACACTTCAGGGCCTCAAGTCTGCTATTACAATAGTGTCAGAATGGTCTATCATTGATTTCATAATTTGTTGATTTTGACAAGTTTGGTAATCTACTAATATAATAGCGTCATTATGACTTTCCAATGGTCAACTACTGACACTCCATTGAAAGAAATGGCCTAGAACGGTAATCTCGCATAATGACAAATGAATAAATGTAATGTTTATTGCTATTTACGAACTTCTTACTACTTCAGATTGCAAACACTAAATACGTAATATGTAAAAATGTATATTAAATGAAATCTAGCATGAAAAGTAGTAGTTTTTCTCAGACCATTGACCGACCGATGATCGACCATTATGAATTTAGCAGATTACGAACTTTTAGCAAAATGACAATGGGATCGTGTTGGAATGACGAATTTATAAAAATAGCAAACTTGGGCACAGTTCATAAAACCAAGAACTTCAGAAAAATAGTTTCAAACTTGCTGGCGAAGTTTTTATTGATTTATTTATGAAAAGAGTAAACGAGTCAGCGTTTATTTCTTATTAGAATAATTTAGTATCGTCAATTATTTTGTCATTAGCATACACGTTTATTTTCATAGATAGAGATATATATCTTTGTTCAGAGTCTTTTATTTTATCAATCATGGCCGGGTATTACTTATTATCTGGGAAAGAATCAAGGTATGAACTTGTGTTATCAAATACTCTATCTAATCTAAACCAATAATATTATAAAGAGAAAAGTTATGATTTTCTGTATATGTGTTTGTTACGCTTTCACGCCGAAACGGCCGAACGGATTTGGATGAAATTTGGCATATTGGGTAGATCATGACCCGGATTATGATACTTTTTATCCCGATATGCCCACGGGATCAAGTCTTAAGCGGGTAAAATTGCGGGGCGCAATTTTACCCGCTTAAGTTTTACCCGCTAGTACTTTATAAAATCTTCTAGAAGGAATAGAGGAAACGTCCATACATCTACTTAATTATTTTAAGTAAGTAACTATTGAAATTTTCTTCTTCTAGTTTTAATTAATTGCTCCATTTTTGCCCAATAAAGTGCTTATAACCAAAACGACTTACTTATTTAGTACGATTTAAATCTTTGATTTATTATTGGTAAGTAATGTACTTTTAAAAAAATAATATTACCTACACAACTAGCTGCGCCCCGCGGGTTTACCCGCATAATTTTTGATCCCGTGAGATTAACGGGATAAAAGTATCCTATGTGTTAATCCTGGTTATAAACTATATAGGTGCCAAATTTTATCCAAATCGGTTTAGGAGTTTTTGCGTGAAGAAGTAATAAACATACAAACACACTGCGAAACTTTCGCCTTTATAATATTACTAGCTGACCCTACAAACATCGTTTTGCAAAAAAAAAATACGGGTATGAATTAGATGTTGGCCGATTCTCAGACCTACCCGATATGCACAAAAAATTTCATACAAATCGGTCCAGCCGTTCTGGAGCAGTTTGGTAACAAACATCGCGACACGAGAATTTTATCTAGTAGAATTAGTGTGATAACCGTACTTAATTAAAATATACCCGCACATACTTACAGCAGTAACCAGGGGAAGGGGCTTGTGCCTAAGTAATAACACGCTTAAGCACGGTTAAGCTTCGCTTGCCGCGGTTGGTCCGTGGATGGATGACCATCTTTACATACCAAGACCCCTCCGTACCTCGAAAAGCACCTTAAGCCTTTCCCAGCTGTCTTTCGTAGGTCTTTGACAGTCGTTACGGGTCGTCAGAAGCCCGAAAGTCTGACAACCAGTCTTACCAAGGGGTTTCGGATTACCCAGTACCTGGGTTATGGAGGTAAGATAAGCAGTCGCTACATGTAAAATACTGGTACTCATCTACATCCGGTTAGACTGGAAGCCAACCCCAACATAGTTGGAAAAGGCTAGGCAGATGGTGATGACTTACATAGCAACAACTGAAATAAGAACTTTAGAACATAAAATAAAACATTTCAAAAATATTTTAATTAAATAAAAACAAAACATAGATAGATAATATATAGATAGATGGATATATAGATAGATAGATAGATAGATAGATAGATAGATAGATAGATAGATAGATAGATAGATAGATAGATAGATAGATAGATAGATAGATAGATAGATAGATAGATAGATAGATAGATAGATAGATAGATATATAGATAGATGGATATATAGATAGATAGATAGATGGATAGATAGATAGATAGATAGATAGATAGATAGATAGATAGATAGATAGATAGATAGATAGATAGATAGATAGATGGATAGATAGATAGATGGATAGATAGATAGATAGATAGATAGATAGATAGATAGATAGATAGATAGATAGATAGATAGATGGATAAATAGATAGCTAAATAGATAGATAGATAAACCATTTATTTGGCGCACACAAAAGTCAGCACAACACACAAAAGTTCAACATACCATGCAACCGAACACTAGACAGCACTTGAACACGCCGCCTGCTACTCTGCCGTACCCCGTACTACAGTCGTATCATTACGCCTGGTCGCCGGGTGTCGGGTGACAGGAAGGTACTTCCTGAGCGGGGCTTCAGCTCGGGTGTCTAATGTGCTAGCTGTCCTTTTTTGTAACTATTAGACCGGCTCATAGGTATCGCTTGATTGACTATTAATTAACAAAAGAATAACGATTTATAGCCGATTCCTATAATTTACGGATCGTTAATTGGTTAAAATTAAGGGGCCGTCTGTAGGCCGTCTCCACGAGCGAGAGAATCGCGCCGATAGTCATGCGATGCCATCAAATTATCGCCTCGATCACAGATATAGATACACCTAGATAACGCAAGAGCAACTACTTCGGGTGCCAAAAATCGCACCAACTTACGTTCAAAATGCGCAAGCACTCGGTCCTGTGTATTGTTGGCTGGGTGAGCGTGAGTGAGAAAGTGCGCTTGTGACATCATAGTAGGTAGTCAAAAAATGGCACACTTGGTTTTCATACAGATCGGTGATACTTGCGTTATCTAGGTCTATCTTACCGTCGTGTGGAGATTGATTCATAGAGTTTCTATTGACTTTGATGTCGCTGCGATTCTGTCGCTCGTGGAGACGGCCCCTCGGACTCTTGTACCTTTACCAATAATGAAGCAAAGACCTCATTGCCTTTGCATAGTAGAGCCTCCCATATGGAAGTAGTTATCATAGGTAAAATTAGCTAACGAATCTATGTATATGCCCCAGTTTGGCAATAAAAAATACATACTACCACTAAATTTGATAAGCCATAATTCGTTTTTTTTTATAAGATCCTAGCATTAGACTTCTCGTATGTACCAAAATATTAAATAGGTAGGTACTTACCTAATTTGGAAAAGTTATGTCTTAAATTGGTTGTATCTACTTCCAGCCTTTGTTATTGGCTTGGCTGGTAACAGGCCTTTTGCACAGTTTCCAGATAGACGCTAAAACTAACAGATCAATTAAAAAATTTAGCGGGGTTTGATGGAAATATCTACCAAATAAGTTAATTGGATCTTGTCCGAAGTTGTTATAAAAGGTCACAAATAGTAGGTAACATTCACAAATCCCAATACAACACAATATAAATGCATTATAAATCATCTTTTTTCCTAGCTTTAATATGAATAGGTACCTACACTTACTTACTCTTCAAAGTCCATCAGCTGAAAATTGGATGAATTTTCGTAGCCTCAGTTAGAATGATACCCTTAGCGCCATCTACGAGCTTTGGCTAATACTAACAGCATAGCGAGTTGCCGAACAAAGGGAACAGCCAACTTAGGGCTGAAATAATTATTATACCTACTAATTTTAGAGATATTTCATAAATTGAAAATATTGGTTATTTCCAGCTGTTTAATCAATTAAGATAGTTTCTGAAAAACCTTGATTGAAGCTTATTCAGATAGACGATCTGTACTGACAATATTTATGAAATTCAGTTGTTCAGACGATTCATCTACCCACTTATTCTTGCACGCATTTTAGATCAACTTATATTTTCAAATACTACACGTGGACTGCCTATCTTTCAGCATAAATTATCTTCATTTCATTGAACACCATTATTATGCAAACTATACCTTTATTTAGAAAATAATTTTAGAATATTTTATTTCCGGTACTTAATAATATTTTCACAATACTTACGCATTATTTTTAGAAGCTTCAGCACCCTAACACACGATCAATCACAATCTGAATGATTTTGAATGATATTGCTAATCCATTGCTTAATATGTTCGAGAAAATTGTCTGCTCGACAACGTAAATAACGCAATGAATGTTGTTGAACTGTCAAAATAAAAGCCATTGATACTGTTAGTGTTTTCTGCAACTACCCCGCAGGTGCCTATATCAATACTGGGAATACAAATAGCTTTTATCAAAAAGGGGGAAATAACGAGTTCTTTGTACTACTAAACATAAAGATAATGATTTTCGATTATCTACAGTGCATTGTTGTTTGAATGTTATTCGTAGGTAATTAACCCTTATTTGAATAATGTTTAAGACATTATTATATTTTGTAGTAATTACTTAGTTTCGTATAGGAAAAAATATATTTTGGATGTTAATTTTAAAAACATAAAATAAGTGAAGGAAAGTAATAGAGGATTTGTTTAACGATTTTATTTACCTTCTTAGTAATTTTACACACTAAGCCCAGTACATTTACAAAAAAATTTGGCATTCAAGTTTTCCATGGAAAACAAAAACTTCATTCAAAAACTTATAAGTTTAGTAGGTAAAATTTAACTTATCCTATTTAGAGCATTCTCATATATACCTGTAGTAAAGTCTTCACTGCAAACATGAAACATTGATTTAATAAAAGGGGAAACACGGTAAATTACATATATTAACACAGACGCCGGCGGAAATCAGTCGGCACAGCTTTCTATTTTTATGGTTTAGAAAAACAGAAAATGTTGATGAGGATTTTTATTTTTAAAGTTATACAAGAATCTCAAGATCTTTCTCTACTAATGTTTTATTAGTAAGTAATGTTCTCTTTGTAACGATTAATCTTTAGAAGATGTTGTTTAGGTGCTTTTCAAACCACTTTGCAAGATTTTGTTTTTCTTTTTGCTTTTTTGTATTAAGTAGGTAGGTACCTATATACTAAAAAAACATAAGACTTTGTTAATTCATTACCAAGTACCTAATACAGTCTGTTCACAGTTAGTCTACCTCTGATTTTCCATCACTGTCCAAATCACAGTGATCTTTATTGTCGTGGTAATAAGGTTACTATTGAGTTGCTGCCATTGCCAAGTCTGTCAAAATCACAATGATCTTTATTTCGTTGCTATAAGGTTGCTATTCGGGTCAGAGGTAAAATAACTGAACGGACTGTAAAGAGGCCAGCACATCAAGCTACCCCAATCTGTCAGATTTTCCAAATTGAATATGAACCTTATTCCTTTGTACTAAAGTTGAAAATCTATCAAAGAAATTTGACAGATTGGGGTAGGTTGACCTGCTGGCGTCTGTACATTTTTCATTTGAGTATTTTTTCCTGTAAAACTTGTTGCTATTTTTCCGACTTCAAAAATGAGGAGGATCTCAATTCAACTGTATGTTGTTTTTTTTTTTTTGTATGTTTGTTACGCGATATCTCCAGCAATTGTAAATTGATTTCAAATTTTTTTTTTTAATAGATAGGGTATGCTTCAGGGGTGGTCCCATATAAATTTTATTAACTTTGCTTGGGAAGTTTTTGAGTTAGCTTCAATAATACGTATTTTTGGCACTTAGTTTATATTGATGATGTTATAATGACTTCCTGTCACTGATATTTACATAGCAATTAGTGATATACGAATTTGTGCGGGGTAAGTACAACTTAAAAGTGAAAAATATAAACTTTTTTACAAATAGTAGGTAAACAATTTTTTTTATTTTTCACTTTATAGTGTCTTTTTTGGAAGTCGGTTTTTTTTTGTAAAAAATACTTATTTTATTTGTTAACAACTTCACATTTGGATAGCAACCCGCCCTTCGAATGTCAAATTCTCTTTGTGTATTCTTAATTAAAACCATAAACAACATCATTCATGATAGACTTACCTAAGCTACCTACCAGTCTGGAATAGGCCTCCAGGTTTAAATCTTTGTGGCGGTTACTTCATAATCCTGTAATGAGTGAGGCGCCGACCTCCTTTGCAGGGCTTCCGACCGGCCTCGCAGCCGACCTGTCACGACTTACGAGATAATGTCACATTTCAATGTTTTTTTTTTCCTTTAAGAATTACACCTGGATAGATTTGTTGCAAAACGAATATGCCTATTTATTTTTTCTTGTAAGTAAGTGTTATGTGGATACCTTAAGTAAGGTTCAATATATAAAGCTACATAGGTTGAAGTTTTAAAGAATAATCAAAGAAAAAAATTTCCAAAAAATCTGCGGAATTTTTCTCCTTAATGCATAGTTTCAATCAAACTTCTGTGCAGATTAATCATGAAATAATAAAAAATAATCATATCAATTGTTTACTGCCTATTTAATTAAATTATGTATGCAGTAAATTTTATTGCCATAAATAATAATCAAATTATATATCAGATAGTTGGTAAATAAATTGCAATCCTTCGAAGTGGCGCAAAAGCCTCGCGAAAGCGCCCGTGCCTAATCCTGTGGTCTAAATTAAAAGCGCAACCGAGATGCATCACTTTATTCAACGATTTCGTAAGAACCAAAAATGGTTAGTCTTGATGAAACGTAAAGATTTTTCGGCCGTTTAGAAAAAGGCAAAGCTGACAATAAAAAAAATGGGAATATCAAAACTGCGGTTTTTAGTATTGGCAAATAGCATAATCAGCCGATAATGTACCCACTGCTGGGATACAGGCTCCTCTCTTCGAGAGGGAGTGGGCTATAATCTTATATCAGGCGAGCCCAGTGCGGGTTGGTAGATGTCACATGTCTCCCGAGTTTTTGTTTCTAGGACAAGGACATGGACGGTTTCCTCACGATGTTTTCCTTCATCGTTTTGAGAGCAGTGGTGATGAAATAATTTACACAAAGCAAAGCGCCTGTCTTGTCACGAACATTCGACCTGCAACCCGAAAGTAGCAACCGTTACCACTGGACCACCACAGCTGTAACGAAAAACGTTTCGTAAAACATTGAGAATAGAGTTCAGTAGGCTGCACGGCTGTGGTAACAAAACCGGTTTAAGCTGGCCTCTATTGAAACTCCGTAGGTACTCCGCTAGGCCATCTAAAGGACAAAGTGTTAACACTGACGTGCGGCCTACTGTACCCATATACGTCTCCACCGTGTCGTAGGCTTCTGCTCAATTTATAAAAACAGAAAACAGTTTTCTAGCTTCTTCCGTTTTCGTAAGTTAGATTAAGTACTTAATTGAACACTTGAACAGCTAAGGAAGCCCCCTTTCTGCCTGAAAAAACCCTTTACAAGAATAGGTATTACAGATGTCTCTTTTAATAATCGGTAAAATAAGTAATTGCACCAGAAATAATAACAAAAATTAAATAATTGGAGTAGGTAAAATAAAAAAAAACAGCCACAAGGCAGAAAATGCTTTTAGCATTTTATACTTTATTTTATTTTTATTAGTGACTAGCGACCCGCCCCGGCTTCGCACGGGTGCAATACTGATACTACAGGTATTTCAAGAATGCCAGCACGCGCCGCCGCGGCCGGTACCGCAGCAACCGCTATGTCCCTGCATTTTAAATCTGTAATATCTTCGAAAATATTCATTTAAATGACATGCTGTAAAGGGCCATATTTATCTATATTAAATGCACAATGTATTTAAGGTACTTCATTGGATAAGGATTAATGCTGTATTGCTTAAAATCGCTTCGTAAATAAGCCATTATTTCTCGTAAAAAGTAAAGGATAAAAAATGATTATTGTGGGTTATCCTTAAGAGATAGACATATACCATCGCGGACTTTTTTGTAGACCTTTTTAAGGTGTACAATACTGTAGTACATTATTTTGACCTATCTCGTAGGGTTCAGCCAGCGTTTGAAAAGTAAACGCAAAAAAATGTGTTTATTTACGACATCACATGCATGCATGTATTATATATATAAACCTTCCTCTTGAATCACTCTATCTATTAAAAACCGCATCAAAATCCGTTGCGTAGTTTTAAAGATCTAAGCGTTCAAAGGGACAGAGAAAGCGACTTTGTTTTATACTATGTAGTGATATAGTGGCAATAAAAATGCACACTCTTTAAAAATTTCAATTGTCTACCTATTACGGTTCACGAGGTACAGTCCGCTGACAGACAGACGCATAGAAGGGCGGACGGAAGGACGGACGGACGGACAGGACAGCGGAAGCTTAGTAATAGAAAAAACTCAATAAAATAAAATACCAGGTACCTAATTCAAAAACAGCCTATATGCTATAGCTACTTCTATTTCACATAGGTACTTCTAATGAAGTTTACCTAGGTCTTCCTACCTACGCATTACCTACTTATGTATAACCTCCTTTGACATGCGCCAAGCCGGCTAGGGGTGGAGGACATAATATAGGCCCGTGCACCAACTTGTAATGTAGTCTACTGCCGTGTTCATTCGCACCCCAACCTACCCCGTCGACACACGTCGCTCCAGCAAAATATTTTTTTTTACATAAAAGTTTTCGAAAAAGAAAATAGTGTTGAGTAATACAAGTTTCATTTTAAATTATTTTTGTGTTTTTAAAATTCAGGGCAGTAAGTATTTTATTTTTTGTTTTGTTATAATATTGTGTTTATCCGTGTTATTTTTTCATTTAATTTAGTTTTGTTTATTCTGTTAGTGTGTAAAACAAAACCCTCTCAAATTTTAAACAAAGTATTTACGAGGGAGAAACATTTTTTTTTATTATCTGAAAGCACTCTGTGTTATTCTGTGTTTAGTAAGATGTTTATTTTTATTTGTTTTTTAGAACAGTTGTTAAGATTGTATTATACCATAAACTGTTAATTGGACAGTTATTCAAGTTCTACCTACTTGGATACCTAAATAATAATAAAGATAGTTAATTTTTACATAACTATGGCATAAAATCTAATAAGTCATATACAATTTTGATGAAATTTGTATTATAAAGTCTTCTAAAAAAAAAAGAGAAGTATCAACATAACCACAAAAAAATAATTAATCTGAATTCGCGATTTATTTGTCAGAAATGTAAACACATATGAGTTTATGGAAAAATAACTTTAAATCTTACGTAATAAAGTTCAGTTTACGCTAAAACTTCAAGCATTTTTATAAGTTTTTCAATACTCTTAAATCAACTTAATTACCATTAAAATAAAGTTAATATTTGTTTAACTTGTAACCTACGAAAAATTTCTACGCTAAGAGAGTCTAGAATCATGTGCTAAATTCATGGATACATTTGCCATCCTGTATATAAATAAATTCAGAAGAAACTTACAAACTATTCTACACGTTAAATGAACCAACCCTTAATTTTTATTAAGTATCATTTTCACGTGAACGCATTTCTATTGGTGCTTCTGTATATTTTAAATCGCAACGACAGGGGCTGTAAACCTTTTTTTTTTTAATATATTCCAACTTGCTGAGGTGGCCAGTAATACGGTATTAGTATCGAATGTTCCAATATGCGTGCATTAAGGTAAGCCGGTAGTATGGTTTCCTCCGCGTGGGGCTTCGCTCGGCCACCCGATATCTTAGTCACCTTAGTTTTTTGCGACCCGTCCGACCGAACTGTCGTACAAAATAATATATATTGTAGCCAAGAATTATATTTTTTTAACGAAGATACAAATTAATCCGCTTTGTTGTATTTGTGTTGACAGTTATTGTTTTGTTAATAGTTTATTTTAAATTAAGAATTTTATTTTACTTACAGACATTTTTTTAATTTTGAAATGTGTTTAAACTTTTTTGTTTTATTTTTTTGTAAACGTGAAATTTTAGCTTTATTAAGTTGCATTACGTATCGCCGTGGGTTTGTCGCCTGTCTTAGAAGATCCACAGACGAGTCTTCATTCTTCGGTTTTGTTGGTAAAATGAAGCCCAAAGCAGCTGCTGGCCACTGCACAAGATTAGTTAAATCTATACTCTTGTGCGTGTGACAGCGGCTATTGCGGACTATTCATTGTCTACGAAGTAGAAGAAACCGCATCCGGAATTACGAAGAGGAATTAATTAATTATTTTAGGAAACAGGAGATTATTTATTTACGTAGCAATCTAGTGTTAAGATTTACGTATAGATTAACTATTCAAAGTTCGAACTGCAGTGCTATTCTGTAAAAATCTCACCGTGAACACTAAGGTGAAGTGAGCTGTCATTCCGCCTGATGTTAGGGATTGCCTCTGTTGATAGCTCACTTCACCTATGTTATCACGGTGAGATTTTTACAGAATCGATAGGCTGTATTCATATTACGGAAGCCTGAATCTGTAAGTTATCACATGAAGAGAAAGTGTGAAGATGCTCTTACAACCGAATTTTTTTCGTAAATGTTTGTTTTTAAATGTTACCTATGTTTTGTAAATCAGCTGTCTTTATTATTTGAATAGTTTAATATTAATTTTTGCATGAAATATTTTCCTGGATATTTTAATCTGAGCACAGTGAGTGAAATTTAGCAATAAGCACCTAAGTTATTCACCCAACGAATCAGCTGTTTTAAATGATAATGCACTTACTTTACTCAGACCACAATGTTTGCAGAAAATTATCTTTTATATTTGATCGTGTAGGTAATTCTAAAAATGTTGTTGCATGGTTGTTTTCATTGTATTTTTTCTTTATTTATTGGACAGAAAATAGGCCTCGTATATCTTAAATTAATTTAGTTCTTCATAACGGTAACTTTTTAGGGACTACCATTGAAATATATTCATGTATATTTATTATAAAAAACTAAATTTGTTTTTAATTTGTTATCTACTCTTTCGGTTTCTGAATATCTGAACAAGCTGTAATCATAATTTATTATGACAAATTTATCAGAAAAATCTAGTACCTACTTACCTAGCCTGTGTAAAATTGTTCATACCTATTGGAATTTAAAGAACACTAGGTAGGTATATTATTCCTGTTTTGTTTGGGAAACAAATAGATACAATGAAACATGAAAGTATAAAAAAGGTATCTACTGACGCATTTGTATCTGTGTATCTTATTCATAGGGCTTTATTTTAAATTTTCTACTTACATGCTTTTATTTTTATGGTTCAATGTTGTTTTCTCGTCAGAAGCTTTTAGTTTTCCTTTGTCTTAATTTACCGGTAAGTGCATTATTAGCCCATGTATGCAGCTGCATGCCTCGCTTCAGCAGACTACATTCAGGTAAGTGTTTTATTTCTGTCTTAAATTTAAACATCACTATACGTAGCCAATATCCACAAATGACGCCATTTGTCATTTACCATTTCACAATTTTAAAAGTTATTCCAACTACAGTGTTCTACTTGCGTACTTTTATCTTTTATAGATTGTAAAAATAATTGTTAAAAAAATTCTTATAAATACTTAAATAATTGCACTTTTCGCTGAAGGAGAAATTACCTACCTACTGGTCTAGTACCTCTGTGTTCTTATCGAATATATTTTTAGACTCTTGCTTCGAACACAACCCATAAAAATCATTTTTTGGTAACGCTTTGGTCCAAAACTAGCGTGCGGGGCTACTAAGTATAAGTTTGGGTTAAATTTCTGGGTGTTACCTTAAGGTTTTGTGATGCTGTTCGACAATAAGCTCCCTCACTATTATTTTTCTGTGGTTTCGCCTCTACCTAAGTGTGGACCCCATTCGGGCATTACAGGGTGGAACTTTAACTTGATCTTACCCAATATTTAAGTGCAAGCTGAGCAAAGAAAAAGAAAACCATAAACTTAATAACATAAAATGTATCACTAATCTTGGATAGGTGGATCTATCATCAACTAAAAGTTCTCAATTTCTTCTGAACCTTACTTAACTCTTCCTAGTAATGTTTTTAACCTCTGCACGACTCTATCAATCACAAGCTGAATAATTTTGAAGAATATTGCTAATTCATTGCTTCATATGTTCGAAAAATTTGTCTGTTCGACAACGTTAGATAACGCAATGAATGTTGTTGAACTGTCAAAATTAAAGCCATTCCTACTGTTAGTGTGTTACGCAATTACCTCTCTGAGTTTAATCGACGGTTAAACATCGCTGAAAAACGTCATTGGAAGTATGGCTTTAAGAAAGGTAGAAATTATATGACTACGTCCTCATTGCTACAGCCTTCTTATAGGTATCTTAAAGTCTAAAAAATTTAGATACGTACAGCCGATCGATTCTGTAAAGATCTCACCGTGAAAAGTTAGGTGAAGTGAGCTTAGAGTGAGCTGTCAAGAGTATCAATCCTTAGCATCAGGATGACACTGACAGCTCACTCCACGCTCACTTCACCTAAGTTTTACAATGAGATGGTTACAGCAGTGCTATTCTGTAAAAATCTCACGGTGATAACTTAGGTGAAATGAGCGTGAAGTGAGCTGTCATTCCACCTGATGTTAGGGATCGCCCCTATTGATAGCTCCCTTCACGCTCACTAACCTCACCTAAGTTATCACGGTGAGATTTTTACAGAATCGATCGGCAGAATCACACTGTTATGAATCACAGTGTTATGAACATTCAATGTAAATGTAAAAATTAGAATATGATATATCTGATTGCCCGTATCCACCTATTTCTCGAAACTAATTAATTTAAATTATCTTAATGATGGATTGTAAAGAGGGCCAATTGAGAATATTTTTTTCTTAAGATTACAGCTTTGCATGATAACGATTACCTAGATAAAGGTAGGTAGGTACTGTAGATGCATCACTGACGCCTGCAATATTTAAAATTGTTCCTAAGCACCTAATAAAAATACCTACTATGAGACATCGTACGTACCACCTAGGTAGGTAGTACCTGGTGTCTTGATATTTTCGAATAAAATTTAATTTAATTAATAGAAAACAAACAGTTCATATATCAAATTAAATTTCATTCGAAAACGTCAATCGGTTTCTTAGTAAACTTTAACTATATTCGACGACCCGCATACTTATCTCCTTTGCTTTGGTAAGTAGACTCAGGTAGGCTACACTTATTGGTAACGAACGTAGTCCAGATTTGTTCCCGGTTGAAGCCAATAGGTTCGCCCTCAATTAAGTAGGTTAGATACATTAAAGAGATCTTTTCCTGACTGTACCTACATGGGACTTATAAATAACGGCCAAAATGTAGGCGTACGATAGGTAGTACACTTGCAATCTCATACATTAAAACGAAAGTTCTCCTGGTTCTAAATTCCAAAGACCAAACAATTTGCAGAAAACTTTTTACTCATTTTATTTACAACTGAAAGTTATTTGTACCTAAGTAATAAATTAATAATCGAATCAGATTGATCCGAACCATCATAGGCGTATATAAGGGGGGGCGGGCTGCGGGCGGGCCTTCACCCCAGAATGGTCTAATACCCACCCCAGGATGTTGGGGGATCTATTCGAAATTCTAAGCTGGATACTTACCTACATAATATAATTTCACACAAAAGCAATCAAATAAATAATCTACCACCAAGACCTACACGTACTTATTATTACCTACATAATAAATTCCATTTAGTTACTTTTGAAATCACAAAAATAATTGAATGTACTAATACGCAACGTAATAAGCTAGAGTAGTACATTAAAATTTCGCACCACAATGCAAATTATAAAGGTATTCTCCAAATTATTGACGAAACTCTTTTGGGAGCAGAATGTTTAATAATGAAGAACGCGCTAAAAGAAGAGGATCGGTCGTGGGATCGCCCGCATTTGGGGATGGGGCCCGCTTGGCATGGCGAGCTAACACCCAGACAGGCCCCCCTGGAAACAGCCCTAGATACGCCAATACGAACCATCCGAGCCTCGTGGATCAGTGGATCACAGAATGTATCAACATCCGTTCAGTGTCTATCAATGTTTTCAGATTTCCATCCAGTTTTAGACATAATCAATCCATCAATTTACAACAGATAGTGCATGGAAATCTATTTAGTTATTTTTTTTATATTGGACAGTTCTACTTTGTTAGTGATTCTAGGAAAAGATGAAAATGCATTTCGTTCTATGCCTGGAGTGGATTGAAAGGCTTCATGTTGCAAATAATCATCCATTACGTACCCATTGTGACATTACTATAAATAAACTTGCATGTTGCTTTTAATTTGACATCTATCAGCATTTACAAAAAAAAATCCATTTGCAGCTTAGTAGTTTGAGAAAATAAACTTTTATTTTATTACTGTAATAGTAATATTAAGTTAACTATTTCAAGTTACATAAATTCGTTAATAAACGCATCTTCACACACGCAAAAATCGTTATCAATGTATCTAACTAGGAACCTAACATACCTACTTGCATGGTTGAAAACTGATTTGTAAAAAGTACTGTGGTGAGTATTTCTGAATTGAAATAAAAATAATATGTGTGTATTTTAGTTATGTTTGGTTTTAGAAAGCAATTCATTGTTGCGTTTAGAAAAAATAATACTATTGAATGTATGTTATACATCTTAAGCTTTCGGACGTACACACATTTTAAACATGGAGAATATGGAATATTTAATTCAGAACTTAAGTTCTGAAGTTCTGTTCTTGAGTTCTGTGAGATATATTTTACCTAACCACCACACCAACCCCCGATAAAGTTAGATAAGTATTTGCGCAACAAAAGCAAGCGCATCTCTATGCTACGGCCTACGGCGTAGCACGTTACGCTACGACACGTCTACGCGTTTGTTCTGCTCTAGAAATATTTGTGAAAACTTTCTTTGAAAGCCTGCAAATAATTTAATTCGACTTTTTAAATACAGCCTATCTTTCATTGCCTTATTTTGTCATGATTTCAAGATCACACGTGCGTATTAGTTGCCATATCACTTGCTACATACCGGACTACCAACTTAAATTGTCCGTAAGTATATTCAAATCATAACTGTCATTCTTTGACGTTTTTGGCAATGGCAGTTTTAAAAGGCTTTTAAATCCAATCAGTCCACTTACTCAACTCGACTCAGCAGTGCTATTCTGTAAAAATCTCACCGTGAAAACTAAGGAGAAGTGAGCTGTCATTCCACCTGATGTTAGGGATCACCACTATTGATAGCTCACTTCACGCTCACTTCACCTAAGTTATCACGGTGAGATTTTTACAGAGTCGATTTTGTTGTCGAAACTAAATTAAGTTTCCACTCCACAATCCACTATAACAATCATCTTATTTGTTTCTTAACTAAAGTTCTTTCCAGCTTATATCAGCACATCGGAATACATCGAAAGCCTGAAGCCCTTGGCAACTATTGGGCACTGCACAGGACTAGTAACCCGAGTATACTCTTGTGCGTGTTCTAATAGTTGTTGTCGGAGCTTCACATTCTACGGTCTGCGCCGGTGCACCGACAAGGATCATTTTTTATTGTAATTTTTAACTTGTGTGTGTCCCTTTGTAATTTTTGAGGCTAGCAACCCGGATGTATTTTTTTTTATGTATGGGAAATCATCAAATGATGGGAAACCCGTGTTCCTTCCTTAGCCCTTTGTGTTCCGGGGTAGCGGTAACCCTTTCGGACAATCCCGCTGCCCCGGCAGGCTACGGCCCTTACGGGCCCCTTCCTTATTGCTGACATCTCTTTGAGGCGCGCATGAAACACGTACGCGCCGTCCGGCACTGGCCTGGTCCTGATCGGACGGAGAGTTACCCATTACTCTCCGCTCGCAGGCCCGCGCCTACGGTGGCCGGGAGTCGTCACGCGGCTCCAGACGCCCGGAGCGTCTCCGGCGGCGGCTGGGACGTGAAGTTGTCTCCCTCAACCGTACCGCCACCTCGTTCGCTAGCATGACTGCTTCGCAGAAGGTGAAACCCGGATACAGTATTAAGGTATGATTCCGATGGCGGTGACAGATGGTAAAGTTATTGTATGAAGCTCTGGTTAAACAGAAGCGAATTCCGCGTGGGACGCATAACGCGACTGCGCGCTTCAATTGCTTTTATGCTTATGAAGTCACACACTACACTGTCCTCCCAATATCTATTAACACTATAATTTAATAATTATTTTTAAAAGAGTAATCGTGGAGTTTCTTGCTGGCTCTTCTCCGTAGGAAACGACCACTTGGAACCGTGCACCTAGCTTAGACTGACGTTTCATGCCCATGTAGGTTTACAGTGTGAATTAAAATATTTTGACACGACTATTCGCGCCAGTTCGAACATCTCCATAGAAGTTAGATGACACAAACGGCACGAGGTTCGTTTCAATTTGATTATATAACTTGAATTCTTCAAGACATAAATGAATCCTATGCGCTGTCCGCACTCTTAAATACCTGCGTACAAACTAGTAGTATCGCTGGCGGACTTTGAACTTTCGGTTATACTTATACGAGCCTGCAGCCATCATCAGAATCATATCTTTAGTGCCTTACCAGAAAGGCAATTCTCGTAGAACGTTCACAGTCTGATCTCAGTCTCAATCTGTCAAAAATACCTACCTCTAACTTCCACATTTGAGATTAATTGTCGCTAAGATGAGATTGCGACTAGATTTTGAACGTTTTTGATTAACTGAATTGACTTTCAGTTTTTATAGTTTATACTTGTTTGTGCTACAGTATTTTTATCTAAATTAGTAAACAAGCGTACAAACACGCTGTGAATGTTTGCGTGAAGACAAATAGCGTCAGCAGATAACACACACACACTTCCGACTTTGCCATTGTCTCGGACGGTACCGAGAGCTCCTGCGCTTACACACACATTCACAGCCACAGCTTTTTGCTATTGGTACACTTGGTAACCACAAGTAAAGCGCGCGTAGCTTCGTGAGATAAAAATACTATACCTACTAAAATGCGTGCCTTTAAAATGGGAAACCACGTTCTCAGTTTACTTCATTAATCTTTAATTTTTTATGTTTTCTTTTTTGTACCAATTTTTTTTCTCATAGTATTGCGGCTTTAAACCATATTACCGGACTAGTAAAACGTGCATTCTGTACTAATAGGTAATATCAACAATCTATGCTAATAGTCGAGCTAGTTTTGCTTAGTCACCATTGGACTTGGTAAATGGATAATAGCAGCTATTATTATCCGCATATGTATCTTGAACACCGATTCTCGTTTTCGTTGCTCAAAGACCTAGAAACGCATCGGCGTACGTCTAAATAAAATACGCACATATTCTAGATACTCCACAGACTGCTCTCAAAACGGTGAAGGAAAACATGGCGAGAAAACTGGCATGTCGTAGAACTAAAAAATCGAAAATTTGTGATATCGACTGACAGACTGTGGATTACAATTACAGCTCACTTTCTCTGGAAGAGAGGCCTGTGTCCCAGCAGACCAGCAGTGGGAAGATTATGTCTGATTATGCTTGGGTATGCTTATGTAAAAGTGGACAATCGACTTACGAATTGTCTGAAAAAGGTGGTATCACATATCAGAGCGACTTTACTTTAAAAATATGTAATTGCTTGCTAGTATTTTTAGTTTCTCTAGCGTTTTAGACTATAGATTCAGGTGAGCTAACCATGACATTGCCAAATCAGAATACCTACTTAGTATCTGCTCACACTGGACAGTCAGCCAACTTTTTTTTTCTTCGATTTCCGTCCTAAATGGTTCATACCTTCAAAACATGTTTTTTTTTTCTTCAAAATAAAACACGTAAATGCATTTTAGAAAGTTTATTGGAATTGAAAACACGTCAGTCTTAGGTGTCTAAACATTATGTAACAGCAAAAAAATAGGATATTATACAGACACGGTAACACATGTAATTAAAAAAGTCGCTCTAATTAACTGATGTACTTCTGAACTTATAATAAAAACGTAGAAACGGACATTTTGTAAAACATTATACGCAAAAATAAAGGAAATTATGACTAGTTTTAAAATAGTACTTAACCAAAAAGCGGTTTTTAATAAACTAGTGTGGAAAGTTTGTATAAAAGTGAGCACGACAATAAAAGGAATGATTCAACATTTTTGATCTTATAGGCGGAAATAATTCAACTTTAATAAAAATAAAAAACGAGTGTGCTTATGACCACACGACTGAAGTGAAACTTCTTTCGCTCCATCTGTATGTATATTTCATTTACTAGCTATAAGAGAAAGAGAGAAAGAAAATGTGCGCGCGCACTGCTCTCTCTTGCTCCTACACTGTGATACAGACAATAAGCCTGCAGTGTGCTTAGATATAGGGAACGTATTTGGCTATGAGAGGAAGAGAGAAAGAAAATGTGCGCGCGCACTGCTGTCTCTTGCTTATATCCCCCACTTAACTTCCGTTCGCCTTGCCCGATCACACTTTTCGTAACGCTTACGTCACGCGTTCGCCAGCTTACTCCCCAAGTCAAGCGTGCGTAAAGAAGTTTCACTTCAAAAAAAATTTTTTTGACTAACGTCACACAGAATGCATCTGGGAATATATTATGGGGTAGTAAGCTAATAATTACATCGTTTCTTGAAGCATGATTGAAGATACAATTATTGAAATAACTGCTTTTAAAAAACTCACTCTTTGGCGACTGTAATCAATCAAAACTATTTTGTACGCAATCTGAAAGCAAAATTACTCCTGCGCAACTATCCGTAACCAAAAAATATGTCATGATATCGTCAAAATGGGACATAGCAGCGAGGCCAACGGAAAAGCTGGACAGTAAAGACAACAGTGATGCACCCAAAACAATATACAGGGTTTTCGGCAGAACGTTGAACACACTAAAATGGCAGATAGGTGGGGTCGCCTGCTACCTACCCAACCCAAAAAAAATTACCCAAGCCCCAAAGTTTTTAATTTTTTTTTATTACGTATTTACGTAATAAAAAAAAATAATAAAATAGTAAGTTTAAAACTTTGAAGGAACTTTATGTAGGATAGACGAAACTGGCAAATCTTTTTTTTTTTTTTTGATTTTGTCTCAACTATTGGTAGATTCATCTAATATTATTGTTTGGTGCAAATAGTAACTAGACAAAAGTTATAAGCCTAAAACATTACAAAAAGGGATAAAATGTGGATAAAAGGTGATTTTGAGCTTTTCTTTGCATTGCATTAAAAAAACTGTGGATTTTAGAAATAATTAATTATAAACCTTTTCAAAAATTAAAAAAAAAATTAATAAAACTATGGGGCTTAGGTATTTTTTTTTGGGCTGGGTAGGTAGCAGACGACCCCACCTATCTGTCATTTTCGTGTGTTCAACGTTCTGCCGAACAACCTGTATAACTCTATCCAATGTTCGATCAAAAATTTTAACAATTGTGAAGTTTAAACTATTGAATATTATTATTTGACAACAATCATTTGATACTAATTATTGTTACATCTTTACGACACTTCAAATGTAGCATGTATATTATGGGTACTTAAACTGTTTTTTTTTTACTTTAATGATTATTTTATTACACACTTATGTACTTCTATTGATATATTATTTGTTCAATCAGATCGCGTCTGCAAAGTGGAGAGACATAAATAAGGTATACGTATGAAGTGAACTATGGAACATCAATCGAGAGTACTGCTTATATTATTAAGTTAAACCGTTGTCATAATCATACTACAATAATAATAAGTTAGGTCTTGACTAGACTAGCGGTTTCAGCTCGAGTTTTTATTATTCAGCATGGAAAACACAGTTATCTATATGAAAATGTGTCTGTAAAATTCTGTTTTTCAGTAGCCAAGCTCAGTATAAGAAAAGCCTATCCCAGCACAGGTATAATATTAGGCTAGGCAGATATAATCTAAATTAAAGGAAACTAAAACTTTTGCTACATAACTTACATGTGCATTTGGATTGAGTGATCTTTTTTTATTTCGTGATAAAATCTGATTGTACATTTAGTCAAAAATAGTCAAAACTCATAGCCCAAAGTAAAAAATTTGTCACTCTCAAGGATCTTCAGTTATTGCCCAAAATGTGGATCACTCAAATCAGACATTTTGCAAAAACGGCTATGAGCTAAATCTCAACAAAAACTTACTCTACTGACTAAGTTTATACCTCAAAAATTTGTTAACAAATTGTCACAATATTTTTTAAAACCATCAAGCCATTTGAAGCTACTTCCAGGTATTTAAGACAGTATCATTGGATCACTCAGTACAGACACCATTTTGTCTGAGAGATCGTTGTAATAAGGTTTAGGTTGACTTTTTCTGTACATCTTTTTTTAATCCTAAAATATATGTTCCCAATATATTTGTACAATAAATATCATAACACAAATACCTTTTGTTAAAAAGTTATGAGTAATTAAATGTTTTCAAATTTGCTGAACTGAGTGATCCTTATGAATACTTATAGGTAACTACCTGTTTCGTATTGATTTACACAACTTACGATTAATTTTTGTACAACTTTATGACTAAAGTTTTACATAAAAATTATTTACATAGACGGCTTAGTTTACGAGATATTAGATTTTTAATTTTTTAAAGAAATTACGCCTTGTAGGGTACATATGATTTTAACTTTTAATGTATATATTTAAATGTTTCATATTTTATTGTTATTTGCTTAGTCGCACATTTCATTTATTTTTGTACGACATTTAGTGCACATAAGTGAGCTTACGTGATAGTGACAGTATCATTGGTTTTCCTGTTTTATGCAAGAACAATGTAAGTACCGAACGTATTTATTTAGGGTCCGACGTCTCAAAATTTGCCAAAGATGTAAACAACAATAGCCGCTCGAAATTGTAATTTATTCGTGCGACGCAGCAAATAACAATAAAATATGAAACATTTAAATATATACATTAAAAGTTAAAATCATGTGTACCCTATAACACTCAATTTCTTTAAAAAATTAAAAATCTAATATCTCGTAAACTAAGCCGTCTATGAAAATAATTTTTATGTAAAACTTTAGTCATAAAGTTGTACAAAAATTAATCGTAAGTTGTGTAAATCAATACGAAACAGGTAGTTACCTATAAGTATTCATAAGGATCACTCAGTTCAGCAAATTTGAAAACATTTAATTACTCATAACTTTTTAACAAAAGGTATTTGTGTTATGATATTTATTGTACAAATATATTCGGAACGTACATTTTAGGATTTAAAAAAAAGATGTATAGAAAAAGTCAACCTAAGCCTTATTACAACGATCTCTCAGACAAAATGGTGTCTGTACTGAGTGATCCAATGATACTGTCATAGATACCTGGAAATAGCTTTAAATGGCTTGATGGTTTTAAAAAATATTGTGACAATTTGTTAACAAATTTTTGAGGTATAAACTTAGTCAGTAGAGTAAGTTTTTGTTGAGATTTAGCTCATAGCCGTTTTTGCAAAATGTCTGATTTGAGTGATCCACATTTTGGGCAATAACTGAAGACCCTTGAGAGTGACAAATTTTTTACTTTGGGCTATCAGTTTTGACTATTTTTGACTAAATGTACAATCAGATTTTGTCACGAAATAAAAAAAGATCACTCAATCCAAATGCACATATAACTTACATATCGTGTTCACAAACTAAATTAAATTTAAGTTTAGTGCATCTTTTTCTTTCTATTTTATTATGAAAAGGACAGAAGATAAATATTAGTTTAGTCCTGTCAAATTAGATAATCCATAGACAAGTTTAGACGTGATTAAAAAATTGGCTACTAAAAATACGTCAATTTATGGTTGGCGCTGACTTATTTGACAGGACTAAACTGATATTTATCTTGTCCTTTTCTTAATGAAATAGAAATAAAAAGATGCACTGAACTTAAATTTAGTTTAGTATATGAACAACAGAATCGGGGCCATTGGATATACAGAAAATATCTCAAGCAAAAACCGCTAGCAGCATCAATTTCAGGCCTAATTACTGACCATTTGATCATTTGATGAAGCTTCAGTCGTTATACAAATATCGGGAAATCAATCAATCATTATTACCGTGTTTAATTCAGTTTTCCGCAGGTTTCGCCTTAGCCGCGTCGCCGAAGAGCATGAGACACATGGTCGCGTGGAGGCATGCCTTGGCCGGGAGGAATTTCTCGTCGAAGGTTAGAGAGTATCGGTACATCCATACTGCTGGCTCATATTCAGACTGGAAATAATTATTCTAAGTAATAATAATAATACTTACAGTATACAAACAGGGATTATTTTTCTATAATATGTGGACTATCTATCTGTAGAGGGGCTTGTGCTAATAACAGCCGCACGGGTTGATCGATCAGGTTAAGCTATGCTTTCCGCGGTTGGTCAGTGGATGGGTGACCGTCTTCCCATACCAAGCAGAACATACAATCTTCAATACCCTCCGTGCCTCTGAAAGCACGTTAAGCCGTTGGTCCCGGCTGGCATTCGTGGATCATTGACAGTCGTTACAGGTCGTCAGTAGCCCGAAAGTCTGACAACCAGTCTTACCAAGGGTTATCGTATTACCCAGTAACTTGGTTGTAGAGGTCGGATAGGCAGTCACTCCATATACATTAATAGTATTCAGCTGCATCCGGTTAGACTGGAAGCCGACCCCAACATAGTTGGGAAAAGGCTATGCAGATGATGGACTATCTGATCTATAAATATTCTTCCATTTAGCCAACATATACACACAAATTCTTTGTTATCAGCCTATACTGTCCCACTGCTGGGCAGACCTCCAAATCCTTCCAGGAAGTCTTTTTTTGCGCCGCAGATACTAAATTGAATAATTTGTATTAGAAATGATAATGTAGAAATTATATTTATTTGCATAAAACATTGTACAGAGGCCAGCACATTAAGCTACCCCATTCTGCCAATTTTCTTTGATAGATTTTCAACTTTATGACAAAGGAATAAGGTTTATAATCAATTGGTAAAATTTGACAGAACGGGTAATTTAATGTGCTGGCCTCTGTACATGTTAAAAATGATTAATTTTGTCGATGAAAAGTCTAACTAAAGTATTCATACAGAGCAACTGAAACAGATTTTTCGACGCTGATTACAGAATAGCCGTATTCAGAGATGAACAGAGCCGGACTGCCAAGAACGCAGAAAGTAAGAAGTTCAAGAAAAGGCTGTTAAGAGCGGATGCTGTAAACCTATGTTCAAGCTCATCGCATGTCTTCATAAATATTATGTGAGTCTTTCATCCTACTTTAGAGTATCACATTAAAAATACCAGTATTCAGCCTAGTGGACGAAGTGAGAATTTGTTCCACTTTGAGCACAGGTGCCTAACCCGCACTAAGCCGGCGTGGTAGATTACACCCCACTCCCTCTCATAAGGAGCAGGCCTGTGTTCCAGCAGTGAGGACATTATAAGCTGATTATGTTATTGTCACAGTGGTCAGGAACACTCACACTGTTCCATGTAGAAATGAACAAAAAAAACCCTTACCAAGTATGTATGAGACACCGCCACTAAGAAGGATTCTATTCGACTCTTCGGTTTCGTGTAGAACGCGAGGTAAGCAATTTCTTTAGCGTCTTTTATCTTGTTTTGTCTGTAAATATAAGATATAGAATGACCCCCTTACTAATAAACGTTATATAGCGTCTGTATAGTTACACAACGCTTTGTTTTCTTATTTCGAAAGTCAAATTACTGACGATTGAAAGAGAGAAATCGATGTGTAACTATTCGTCTGATATAAGTAATACGTTTATTAGTAAGGGTGTTTGTATGCTGAAACATACTGTTGCTTAATCAGCTTTAGGTAAATAGCATATTATCATGTTTTCGTGTCAGTAGTAGGTAGGTAGTAGGTACCAAAAGTGAACGATTGTGACGACATAATCATACTTCCTACTATCCTACTAATATTATAAATGCGAAAGTTTGTGAGGATGGATGGATGTTTGTTACTCTTTCACGCAAAAACTACTGAACGGATTTTGATGAAACTTTATAGTAATATAGTTTATACATCAGAATAACACATAGGATACTTTTTATCCCGATATTCCCACGGGATCAAAACGCGGGTGAAACCGCGGGGCGCAGCTAGTAATAACATAAAATTCGACTTTGTCTAAAATACTTATCCGGTCTTTCACGATATTTTTTTTTTTGTATTATCTGACATCGTTCTGACACGTAATGGGAACAGCCAGAAAAATCAGTCCACCAATGATAAAAAAATATTGGCATTTCGATGTTCTTTAAAATCATTTTTTATATAACTATCAGTGACTACCTAAAGCAACATTTTTTTACATTACAGAATTACGACATACATATGCAGTAACGCAGTCAGCGCCCGCGAGGCGTGCGGCGCGCGGGCGGGCGGCGCGTGCGCGTGCGCCGCGGACAGGCAGCGAGCTGCGCATGCGCCGCGCCCGCCCGCGCCGCACCACCAGCCTGCTATTGCGGCGCCGGCCCAGCATTCTGGGTACTGGATATAACACGAGAAGATTACATCAATAAAAAAACACATCAATTAAATGCGTACAATATATAAAATGTATACGTCATTCAGACCAACGCGACGTGGTGGTGGGTATGTGTGAGACAGTACATTAGATTGTCACCAGTGACAATTTTGTTGCAATGGCTTGTATTCTGGACCGAAGACCCGAAGTACAGCTTGAACGCCAGACGTAACGTGAGAACAGCAGTGCTATTCTGTAAAAATCTCACCGTGAAAACTAAGGTGAAGTGAGCTGTCATTCCACCTGATGTTAGGGATTACCTCCATTGATAGTTCACTTCACGCTCACTTCACCTATATTATCACGGTGAGATTTTTACAGAATCGATAGGCAGTAACCAATCAGAACAATGAACACTTTGCCCGAACTCGTGCGTGTGTGGTTACGTATGTGCTTCGTGCCTAAGTAGCGCACATAACTATGACGAAACGTATACAATTTATAACACTGACTACTCAATTTTATAAATGCAATTGTTTACCAATAAATAAATTTTAATTTATTTAATAATCTCATCAATAATAATATCTCGAAGTACGTGAAAGTAAAAATAATAAAACAACGAAGTTTTTGTAAGTTTCTTTCAATATTCATGGATTATTTTGTTAAACCCAACGACACAACGAAAATCTATTAACATTTTAACAATTGCCAAACGATGTGAACAACGAAATAAACTCTACCACAAATCTATGCATTTTAATTTAAAAACCCTCAAACTTACCAACTCCACATATCTAGCTATTTTAGCTCCTAGCGCAACATAATCGTAGAAATTGAAGACCTCTGCAAACTGATGCATCAGACTGAGCACAGGCTCCCAACCTTCGGTGTCAACCTTACTGAATCGTTCTAGAAAGAAATCCTTCGACGGTTCGACGCTCAAACGACAGTCAGGCACCTTCTTATTATTTATAGGATTCATTGAGATGATTTCTGATGGTAATCTGGGAATAAAGAATCCATTAAAGTTTACATAGTTCTGGTAATTTTCTTTCTAGTGTACCGAATATTTATACAGGATTATTTGTAAAACACCAGCAACCTCTTAAGAGGTCATTGTACTCATCATTATGAACAACTTTTACTATGGGACCAAACCTGAAATCGCGAAAAAAAAATCAGCTGTTCCCTACATTTTGACGAGTTACACGAACATAAATGTAGGGAACAGCTGATTTTTTTTCGCGATTTCAGGTTTGGTCCCATAGTAAAAGTTGTTCATAATGATGAATACAATGACCTCGAGGTTACTGGTGTTTTACAAATAACCCTGTATAATCTCCACGGTTTAGGAAGTCGCAACGAGCACATAGAGAAGGAAAAAAAATCAACACAGAAAATGTAATAAAGATATTTTTAATACAGTTGCTCAAAAAGTGGTGTATTGCAGGGACGTATAGCGTTCGGGATGTGGGCTATTACATATTCGTGCTTTTTTTTTACCTTTCCCGAACTCGTGCGTTCTCTTTCCCAACTGTCAAAATAATGTCTATTGAAAAGAAAAACCAACCATGAAGTTTTTACTAAAAAAATTCATAGAATTTTTTATGATTCATGCAAATACGTATATTTCTAAAAAGAAGCTACTAATTTGTTTCAATATCAGATTTAATGATTTGATTGAATAAGTTAGGTTAGGTATCATTTCATTTCATCTCATTAAATTTCATTTTCATTTCATATCAATAAAAAAATTCTACTGAAGACTTGGCTGTATGGGCATAGTTCCCTTTGCCTACCAGAATGGGTGAAGAAAAAAAAATCTCTGCTTATATTCTACGGTTGGCGCCATTTTTCAGAAATTTTCTTTGCGAGTTTTAGTTGTTTGTTGCACAAAATGAGTAATTTCGACCCTAGTTTTTTTGAATTAACACCACTTATTTTATTAAATTGCTTCATTTTTTCGCAACTGTATTAAAAATAGTCGTTCAGTACACGTGCGAAACCGTCATTGCAACTTGTTCCGACTGTCAACCCTCGCCTTCGGCTGCACCTCGGCTCGGGTAGACATTTGTCGGAACTCTTTGCAATGACAACCTTTCCGCACTTGTAATGAAATATACTATTGTGTTTTTTTTTTTAGTTTTTGGTTTTGATTGCCACGGTATACGGCTTCTGGGGCGTAAAAAAAAAACACTAAAGCGAGTCTTACTGACGATTTTGGTAAAAAAAGGAATCTTGAAGACCAACAATAGAATAAACGTATATGATGTAAATAATAGAAGACTTACTTTAAATCTGCGTCAGAAAGTAACTCTCTAAAACTAATGATGTGCAGCCAGTATCCTAGTTCTAAATGCTGATAAGTGCAATCCTCTTCTGTTAAGGCCAAGTCTTCTGGCTGAATACCTTGACAACAGACAATTAATATATTAAAAACACTATAAGTAAATCAATGCAACGAATGTTAGTTCGCGATAGGGAGTGGTATTCCTTTCTCTGAAGTGGCAAATTGATGACCATAGAATAGTATTAGGACAACAGTTACTATTGGATGCTTCTGTTTAATCACACTTAATATAAAGTCGAAAGTTTGTGTGTGTGTGTTTGTAAGTTTGTTACATCTTCATGCACAAACGGCTGAACGGATTTGGACGAAATTTGGCACACAGTGAATAGTTCATAACCAAGATTAACAGACAGGATACTTTTTATCCCGATATTCAAACGGGATCGACACTTATGCGGGTGAAACAGCGGGGCGCTGCTAGTCTCTCATAAAAGTGAAAGTACTTTCAACAAACTAAGACATATATAAAATGTATTTTGCTGAGAAAATGCTTCATAATGTGACACAATACCCGCTAATTTGATGTCTTGTGACAATTCACATTTCCTGGAACCAGAAGTCTTTGCAATGACGAATTCGGGCAAACTTTGGTACAGTTAAGAATTAAAAATAACCCAAGTATAAAATAATAACTAAACACCACGCCTGTATTGCACGAAGTCTGGGCAAATGTTTAAAGTAGTACAAATAAAATAAAAAAGCCAAAATTACTGTCACATCCCCTCTCTCCACAGCCTTTCAACTCTTTGCCAACGGTCTTCATCATAGCTTCAAAGTTTTTTAAATGTGCTGCCTTATCAGTCCGATCCTTCGGCATTTCGTTTGTAAATCGGTCGAAAATTCCGTCATCCATGTCTTCCACCGCCGCGCCCTGGATATTATCGTCTTTTAGTTCAAGCATTCTGACTAAAGTGCTGCTTTCTGCGACAATTAGGAAGGAATATGTTAGGTATGGTAAAAGCGAGTGTTAGTTGAATGCGAGTGGTGCTAGCGTTCTCACGAGGCGAGTCGGACAGAACTTAGTTAAACAAGTAAAATTGAATACAACCACAGATATAGATATACCAAGATAACGCAAGTATCTGTGTGAAAACCAAGCGTACCATTCTTTGACTACCTACTATGACATCACAAGCACTATTTAGTGATGGGAAAATCAAATCGATTCAAAGACGCCCGTCTCGCCCCACCTCAGGACTGGGCGCGAAAGTGGCGGCTTACGATTTTTTTACGTAAGCTGGTGCGATTTTTGGAACGCGAAGTAGTTGCTCTTGCGTTATCTAGGTGTATCTATATCTGTGAATACAACAGTAATTTAACCTTGAAAAGGTCGAAAAATAAAATAAGACCCCATGTTTATGTACTTACTATAACAGGTAAATATTTATCAATAACTTACTTACCACGTTCGTGGCTGCCATAGCACTGAACGTTAGTGAGATGGCAGTTTGTACCGTCCTTCTCGCACACCATACTCATTCCTGGCTCCACTTGCGTGCATATATCTCCTTCACTGAATTCTGAAATATATGACTTTATTTTAAACACCCTTTTTTAAATAAATAAACAAAGACATATTTAAACTTTATAGACAAAATAATATCAAAAATATAATTGGATGGAAAACGAGCCGGCAGCTGTTAAGTTGTCACCGCTAATATTAGGGGAATCACAGATGCATTACCATTCCAAAGACAAAACTGAAATGACTTTCATGCTCTTTGCTATAATATGCAATAATTGCACCAACAATCAAACCCTTAAAACCGGAACCAGCGCTTGAAATAATGATATTTTTAATTCTATTGGTACTTCTAAGCAGTATCGGTACTGTACCGATACCAAAAAATATTTGCGTAAGTTAGAGTGAGAAAACAGATAAAGTAAGTAATAAGTAAAAAGGATAGTTAATATGAATTAGAAAAATAACTTCAAGGTTGCCTACCGTACGAGGTTCCTCGTACATTCTCATCATCTTTCTGTATTTGGTACCGGTACTTATTAGGTATAGTACCGGTACCCGTCTGGAACCGAAACCCAGTTACCGAAATGGCAAGAACCGCTAAGTACCGGTACAGAACCTATACTTTTCGTACGTACGTACCGATTCCAAGCCCTGACCGGAACACAGGCACAACTGCATTTCACTAAGAACTCAACTACTACTGCACCAGTAGGCTGGCTATACTTAACGAGAGGGATTAGTTTAGAACATTCATAAATTGTGTCCCGCATTGAAAAAATCCTACATCTATATCCGTACCTAATTTGACAGGACTAAAAGAAAAGATGCACTGAACTTAAATTTAGTTTAGTTTATGAACAACAAAATCGGGGCCATTGTCAGCTAAAATTGAATTTCATAAATGAGCTGTTTGTTTTTTATTATTAAAATTAAATTTTATTTGAGAACATCCCTCGGTTTCTTACTAAACTTCAACTATATCCGTTGATCCTACATACTTATGTCTTTTGTTGACTATACATAATAAAGAGTATTCTCTAGCTATACATATATATCTAAACATACCTAAGTCCTGTAGCACATTAACTTGTCTGAACAGACAGTACCATCCATACAACATGGACCTCGCCAATCCTCCCATAAACCCTGGTTCCACACGGACCACTTGCTTGAGGTGAAACATGTGAGTGTTGCGGTGCTTCTTTATCATGTTTAACTCCGCTAGGATGAAGTTTGTTGATGGCTGGAGAAAAGAAAAAAATGTATTTCTCTGACACATCTCAATTTTAATTCGACTTTTAGAGCAATTTAATTAATTCTCTGACGTGTAAAGCTGTAATACTGTTAAGTTAAAAGGTTGTAAGAAATAACTACGATAACAATACTTAGATTTGATTCAATAGAATCAATTAAAAACGGTATCATTTGCCCTCTTTTCTCGCTATAAGGAAAAGCAGCAGTCAACTGAAAACAGTTATATAAATGATTGAGTTTCTTGCACATTCTTCTCCGTACGAAACTTCCTTTTGGAAGGGGCGACTAGAGCCAATTCAATTTTTTTGTAAATTTTGACGTTTTGAACGTCAAAATTAATAAAAATATTGTTTGTGCCTATTCGAAATAAATTATTTGAAAGATTTAAAACACACCTCATAAAGACTCATTTTGAAAGCCTCTTCAGCCGCCGCTAGGGCCTCATCGAAGTACCCCATCTCCAAATATACAGAAGCTAAAGAAACCAGCACGATGTCCTTGAACCGTCCTTCTACCGTGCGACTGGCGGTCAGGATACAATGTAAGGCGTTCACGTTGTTACCGCGAACACGCCAGTAGAGGGACGAAAGCGTATATAGCAGCCATTTTGGAGCAAGTTTCTGAAATGAAAAGGAAAAATATATAGATTCCCATGAGTTTAGGACGTCCTAAATTTAGAATATATCTTTCGGAATGATCGGAACACGTTTCACCTTTTTTTTATAATTGCTATTGTACGAATATTGCTTATTAGACGATGTATAATATAGGCAACACACGTTGTGGTCGCTTTTTTCGCGCAATGAGTATTTTCTTTCTTTGAGCAACACGATAAAGTCTGTCTAAAGTAGTCAAAGATCTAGATGTCTGTCCTAAAAAGCATATAACCTCAATCACTATCATAATATGCTAGTTAATTCGAGTATGAAGTCAGACAAGGAAGCTTCTGTTCCGAAACTTATCAACAAAAATTACGAACTTCCTTATAACTTTAATCCCTTATTTAACCCTTTTAGGGAATTAAGTTTCAAAAATTCTTCCTATTCGTTATAAGGGACAAAATTGGATGCTTCTAGACTAGACCCAGTCGTTTGAGCTGTACGTTGTCTGTCAGTGAGCGAATGAATGAATTTAAGATTTTTATTAAGCATACATGTGAGATATATATGTGATAACTCTTACCATCTGCATAGCGGTGTATATCCGCTGGCCGATCTCTGCGTCCTGCATATTACGCACCGACTCGAAGTTACCGTTAGCAACATACTCCAAGAGTTTCTGTCGAAGGTGTTCCGTGACGATCACGTCACTAAATATCTGTGGTCTAGAAATATAACTCATATTCAAGATAAATTCAACTTCAAATCTGAGTGGCAATTCTCGTATTTTTAAGAACTTTCGCATTCTTATCTGTCTCAATCTATCAAAAATACAATTATTTTCCTAGATTTTTAACAAGTTTTTGACATTGATTGTCGTTGAGATTGCGACTAGATTTTAAAGGTTTTAAATTGTGAGAATTGGCCTTGAGATTGCGACTTGAATTTAAACGTTTTTTTTTGGCTTTCAAATATCACGTTACGTTGGACGTTCATGAGGAAACAAAGACAGATGAGGACTTTTGAGCAACAAAATACACACACTAAGATGCAATTTAATGGTTTTTCAATGCAGGTTAGAGGAAGGCCATATTCCTAAGTCTAACAGCGGAGGTCTACAGACTAGTACTAACTTACTTTTGCGATTTCTTCTGAGTAAAAGTAGCCGCCTCCTTATCATTAGGGCAGGTAGGTGGGTGCCAGGGCAACTCATGTTCCACGTTAGCTGGCACCCCTATTTTATCAGTTAACAAAGTTTTTAGTCTGTAAAAGAAAACATACATGTTGGAGTATATTGGCGTTAGTCAGCATAGACGTTCTACGAACATAATTAGATACTTAATATTTTTTCTGAACGGCTGTTTTCTAATTGTTATTGTACTTTTTCTGTGTGTGCTAATATTAATTTAATGTGCTCTATGCAACTGCTTGCTACGCATAGTGGTGCAGTCAACCCAAACATTTTATCCGATACATATTTTTCATTATTATATTTCGTGTACCGTTTTTTAATTAAATTTAGTTTATATAGTAGCCACCAAAGTGCTTTCATTTCTAAAGACCCACAGGCCGCCATCCTAACAGAACGAAGATGCTGCACAAGCGCGATCTAATGGCTCGTAATTATTTACGTAGCGTCTTCTTGGTGCCAACGAGACATCCAGTCCAACGCCTATGCATACGCTCATTATTATTTTTTCATTGTCTTGAAAATGAAAATAAGAGGGATATATACTTATTATAACAAAACATAAAGGACAAAGTACATCGGTAACCAAGATTCTTTGTATCAAAAGTTAGTATATAAGAAATACCTTATTCCTTTATTCTCAAAGGGTAAAAATATTTGATAAATAGCTTCCAAATTCTCTGGAAATGATTCTGATTTATCTTTGCAATGTTTACTTGTCGGCCATTCCGGATCCTTGTCAAATTCTTCTCTATTCCTGCTTATTTTTAATGAAGGTGGATATCTGAAAATAACATACGTTCCTTGTATCAATATGATGAAGAATGTCTATTATACCAGCTTGCTAAAGAACTGTAAATCGAAAGAAAAAGCCGACATCACAAAGGAGGGATTGCTAAACATAGTGCTGATGCTTTAACCTTTTGCCTGTATTATATTTTTTTAATGTAATGCTGAACATAATAAACGTTATTCAATCAATAGGCTTGTCAGCTGAAAAAATCCAGTTAGTCCGACAGTTAGATTATCAAAAAATATTTGACCCGTATTATTTCTTTTGTTACGTAAACCAAAATTGACGAAGATAAGAACGCTTTTAAAATTCTCAATACGTCACACCTTGGTATAATTTTTAGTGCGTTCTGACGTCACGAGCCCCCACTCCCGAGTTTGATGCGTTTTATCTTTGTCAATATTCATTGATTTACAAAAACAAATATAACTGACAGACTAAATATATTTTCAATTTATTCATGGTGGAAACTAGCCTATTAACTGAAAATCAAAAGCTCATAATAACATTATTCTAATATATAAAATTCTCGTGTCGCGGTGTTTGTGGTTAAACTCCTCCGAAACGGCTGGACCGATTTGTATGAAATTTTGTGTGCATATCGGGTAGGTCTGAGAATCGGCCAACATCTATTTTTCAGACCCCTTTTTTTTGCAAAACGACGTTTGCGGGGTCAGCTAGATTGACATAAAAGGAGTCACTCTAGTATATTCTGCATACAAATTTATACATACAAACATAATTATCTATCTATTCTAATAATAAAGCTGAAGAGTTTGTTTGTTTGAAAGCGCTAATCTCTGAACTGCCAGTCAGATTTGAATAATCTATTTGCATTTGTTAGCCCAATTCTTGAAGAAAGCTATAGGCTATTTCGTTCGGCTCTTACGAGTCTTAGCGTGATGTTTCACGCTAGGACTATTAAGAGCCGAACAAAAAAGGTAGAAAGAACGGTAAGCAAAAACAAAGTAAAAGCGCGGGCGGGCGGGCGATGCGATGCGACGCGGTGGAATGTGGGAATAAGAAATATCACGCGGACGAAATCCCGGGCAGAAGTAGTTAAAAAATAAAAACCACTTACAGCATGAGCCCTGTATAATATTCATCTATACTCTCTTCTGTATCAATAGGAGCCTTCTTTTCTTCTTTAGGCAGTAGTGGCGTCTCTGTCGGTTTTCCTTTTGTTGACACTTTAGGAGTCTCAGGTTCAATAACTGTTTTTTCTCCTTTAGATCTCTCTATCTCTTCTTCAATGAAAGCATTTGCTGAAAATTCTAATTGATAAAACAATTAGTAACCATAGTTTATTCCATGTTATATTTGTTTAAAAATAAAGAGTGCCTTCCTTCGCTTGTGGCGTTGGTTCTGATTAGACGATGAGCAAACGCGACGCTAACGCTACGTTACCGCAACGTAAATTCGATTCAACAACGTTAATCCGAGGCATCCATGCAGCATTAACGTGACGTCAACACCTACGTTAAATAATAGCCTCCCCGACCGATTTTGGTCACGGTAGCCAATCTCCACGGAGATTAGCCAGGTACGCAGGAGATATTATAGTGCACAAGTGTGCGCGCAGACACAGGTGCACTCCCTCTTCCCTCACTCTCATAGTCCGATGGGACGGCAATCCGACACGACCGGAGAGAGATCAGGCGCACGACCAACGGCTTAACGTGCTTTCCGAGGCACGGGGATATCACACCGCCAACTTCCAAACTGCGGGCTGTTACTAAGGAGTTCCTAATGGAAAAACTCAATAACACTTTGCCCGACCCGGGAATCGAACCCAGGACCCCAAGCTCAGCAGCCGCGCTTGCGACCACGAGACCAACGGGGCAGACAACGTCAAGTCAGTACGTTGAATACACGCTCATTGAAGACACTCATCTGCCTAGCCTTTTCCCAACTATGTTGCGGTCGGCTTCCAGTCTAACTGGATGCAGCTGAATACCAGTATTTTACATGGAGCGACTGCCTATCTGACCTCCACAACCCAGTTACTGGGTAATACGATACCCCTTGGTAAGAGTGGTTGTCAGATTTTCGAACTTCTGACTACCCGTAACAACTGTGAAAGATCCACGAATGACAGCCGGGACCAACGGCTTAACGTGCTTTCCGAGGCACGGAGGGGTCTCGGTATGTAAAGATGGTCACCCATCCATAGACCAACCGCGGCAAGCATAGCTTAACCTGATCGATCGACTTGTGCGGCTGTTATTATTTAGCCACAGGCCCCTCCTCATTGAAGACACTATCTGTGGTAAATAGAACATACCTTTTGGTAAATCTGGATACAAATCCGGGAATGTTGGTGTTGGCCCGATTTCCTTCAGTATTTGCCCATCAGTAAGTTTTATATAATCCCCTTGCAGTACAGTTGTGGAACCAATATCTGTTGCAAGGTTGGCATGTCTGCCTATATGTTTTATTAGCCTTTGTAAGTTATATGCAGAATCTAAAGCATGGACACCTTTTTCTTTTAACCAATTTTCGTTGTATGTAGGTCCATCTAAGAAGTATTGTACTAGCGAATATTTCTCTCCTTCCTTTTTTAATTCTTTTATATTCAAGCCTGTTAATTCTGTCATCTTGTCGAAGTTTTTTTCTAAATCCCTGTAATCTGTAAATGAGTAATGTTTTTTATTAGTAGAACATTATCATCATCATCTACCTAGCTTTTTCTCAAGATATCTATGTTGAGGTTGGCTTCCAATCTACCCGGATGCAGCTGAATAACAGTATTTTACATGGAGCAATTGCCTATCTGAACTCCACAACCCAGTCCAATGGGAAATACGATACCCCGTGGTAAGACTGGTTGTCCGACTTTCGGGCTTCTGAAACCTGTTGCAACTGTCAAATACCCACAAATGACAGCTGGAACCAATGGCTTAATGTGCTTTCCGAGACACGGGTCTTGGTATTTAGAGAAGTAGAATAATGTACTCAAAATATGCAAATTGTTGTAAATAGTACATGTCTTACCAAATTCCTCAGCATGTTTCATAGTCCTTAAGAAGGCAGCCTGTGATTTAAGCCAATGTGCCTCTCTCTGATTGTATTGTGTCAGTTCTTCACGAAGTCTGTTTAAAGTCCTGTAACATTATGAATGTTGCAAGTTAGTAATCAATGTGAAACCGTAGAATCAATGAGACACCCCTCAGCCAGGTGGACGGACGGCATATCTTTAAAAAGGTGGGGAACCAGGTGTTGTGATGCAACTGGAGGCCTATGTACAGCAGTAGACTAAGATTGGCTTAGTTGATTGATTTTTCTCCCAACTTGTTCTTTTTGTGTTCTTTCTTTGCATCATGTTTACCGAATCAATAATTTTTTGTTATTCTTGATGATACGAGTACAATAGAATTTTCATCTTGTAGTGCCTGCTGTCAATGCAGTGGTTACTTTCTCTTGTGTTGGGCTTTAGTTAAACTGTATTTAAAATTTTAATAAACACCCTCCTTTATCCTTTGTGACTTAAACATAGCTGGTGAAATTTTTGTGTACAGAGGCCAGCACATCAAGCTACCCCAATCTGTCAAATTTTTTTGATAGATTTTCAACTTTACTGCAAGGGAATAAGGTTCATATTCAATTGGGAAAATTTGACAAGTACAAGACACTGTAGCCTAACCTTTCATGGAACAAAGGCGTAGCTCTGTTTTGTTTATTAATGAATCGCTGAAACAACTGCAGATAACATTAAAATAATAGTTTTCATAAATAATACTCACTCTTTAACTACTTGCATCTTTTCCAAAATATACTTATGACACATCATGCCATATCTATGCTTCTCTGCCAGTTCAAATGAAGGGTTCAACTTCAGGCTTTTATCAAAGTGTTTTAATGAACTGTTGAAGTCGCCAACCACAGCTAATGTGTTGGCTAGTATGAATTGATTGATGGGACAGTGATGGTCATGATCTACGGCAGCTCCAAGGACTATGACAGCATCTTCTGTGGCTTTACTGCGGTGGAGTATTAGTCCCATGCTCAAAAGAGCTATGTCTCTATATATCCTGTAATAGAAAAGTACTAAGGTCAGTATAAGATAATGCTGATAACATCAATTGAAATTAGAGGAAAAATTATTTGTTCACTTAGAAAAAAAAACACTGTTATTATCAAATAATAAACTACAGGAAAAAAATTATACTTACTTTAAATAAGGCCGTGGAGTTAATTATGCTATTAGTTTTCCAGATAAACAATTCTGTGGAGATTGTAAATTAATCATGCAACAACAATGGTGAATATCTATCAGACATTTAAATTATGCTATGTTTTACCTCGGTGCAAAATACACAGCCCGTCGGCTGCATTCCATGGCTTTAGGGGCATTTCCTCTGACCCTCCAGTAGAGAGAAGCCATGTTGTAGTGTAGCCATGAGGAGCTGTTCTTCTTAAGAACTCCAGCCAACCAGCGACCAAATTGATCATCAGTCATTTCTGTAATGTCAGAACTTGTTGGTGATGTCATGGTCTCTGGTAGGGATGTCTCTGGACTTGCACTCAGTTTTTCTCTCTGTTTCATACTCTGGAATTAATTAATATCACATGCTTTGTTAACCCTTTGACCGCCACAGTCGTGTATAGCCGACAAATGAAAACGTGCCCAACACGCCACCGTCGGCTAATGCTGACAAGAAAACACCATGTTTTAAGTATAAACACAGAAAACTGAATTTAGTTTATTTATTTTGTACTTAAAACATGGTGTTTTCTTGTCGGCATTAGCCGACGGTGGCGTGTTGGGCACGTTTTCATTTGTCGTCTATACACAACCATGGCGGTCAAAGGGTTCATTATTGAATGGCACGGCACACACCACAATTTTACTAATTACAATACTACATTAAATTCTTCAATGAATGCCAAATGAGTTTAAACATAAACATACCTCCAAATGTTCAAATACACACATACTAAATGTCAACGAGGAAAACCTCTCGCAGTCAGGAACATGAGCATCCCCATGATTTAAATGGTGAAGTGTAAAATCTTCAGGGCCAATCTTTGTTTTGCCATCTTCCAAAGAGGAGGTATACCAGTCTATGGTGTTCAATTGACCTGCTCTCAGGCAATTGTCATCTTCGTTCAGTAACATGTGAATATCTGTGTCTCGTTCCAGCTCAGCCCACAAGCCTTTTATAATCTTTTGTCTTAGAGACAAGTTATGGTGTATGTTGATAATGTTGTCCCAACGCGTGTCTTGATTTAGGAATGCCAGTAAGTCGTACGGTCTTGCCATTTCATAAGGTGAGTCCAGCTTAAACAAAAGGGTTTATTTTTTAGGGAAAAAAGCTCAAGCTGACTCAATAGACATCTATAACAATTGTTATATTTCTTGAGTGACCCAGACTAAAATGTATGATTATAGTATTATTACTAGTGAAGGCTTTATTAATTTTTATATACCTAAATTACAAATTCAGTTTAGCACTATCATAATTATATTAAAAAGTCATGATGTTTTTCCCATAATAATTTATTTAACAACACTGCCTTCTGTTCAAGGCAAAGTTAATTAGCAAGACATTTGCTGCAACTAGATGAATAAACACATAATAAAATGAGAATTAGGTATATGATGGCCAAATACCGTTTGCATAGCTTATCAATAATATTCACATTGGGTTTATAAGTTGAAGGCACTAGGAAGTGTTCATTAATACAGGAAACGGTTATCTTACCCGCGGCTGTATCAGACCACCCTCAGTGACCATCCAGTGCGTCGATCCTTGAGTTCGAATGGTACAAAAACTGAACAACCACCAAAGTTTTATGAACTTCATTTTAATCTTTTCAAAACAATTCCGCTATTAAAAAGTCAAATTATTCATAATAAAATTGTAACTTCTCATAGACGAAAACGATCAAAACTGGTTATTGAACTAATAACATCGTAAATCAGTGAAGGATTGATTCCTCGAGCGGCGAGAAATGACATTTGACAAAATTAATGACATTTTTGTGATTGACATTGACATTATAACCTTCTTCGATGCTAGTGTTGTACATAGCCTCAGAGTTCATGAAATTCAAGAAAATTAGTCTAGTTCGCTGTCGCATTTCGCCACATACGGTAAAGAGGATTTTAGATATTTAATCAAATAAGAAATATTATTTACATTAAAACTGAACAAAGGCAGGCCCATAAGGAGATGGCGGGATGAGTTGGACTCCTTTAAAACAATGTTTAGATCTGCTGTCTTGTACGGATCAGAATGCGGCGTCCAAGGACTGGAAGTCGAAAAGTCAGTCGTCCGGCGGTGAGATGAGTCGACGATATTGTTTCCATCGCGGGTAGAACCTGGATGAGGCTGGCACAGAACCTTGGAGATTACCACAAGAAAAGAGAGGCCTATGCTCAGCAGCGGATAAAGTCGGGCTGTGGATGACCAATCCGTTCTGTCTATTAATATTGTGCTGTAACTATTGTACTGTATGTGCTTAATGTATATTTTGTTATTAATCTCCTTCTGTTTTCTGTGTACAGACGCCAGCAGGTCAACCTACCCCAATCTGTCAGATTTCTTTGATAGATTTTCAACTTTAGCACAAAGGAATAAGGTTCATAATCAATTGGGAAAATCTGACAGATTGGGGTAGCTTGATGTGCTGGCCTCTGTACATAAAGTCGATCTCGAGTAGAACACTATTAAAAATGAGTGATAGTGAGTCCGAGCACACTGTGTCGTCACAGCCGGCGAAACAGCGCTTCTCAGCCACCCATGAGAAAAAGCTGAAACAGCTGTTGCATGAGGAGCTCGGAGACCTGCGGGGTAGTTGCGTTACGCACTAACAGTAGCAATGGCTTTCATTTTGACAGCTCAACATTCATTACGTCGTTGTTGAGCAGATATTTTTTTCGAAAATATGCAGCAATGGACTAAACTAAAATGATCCAGATTTTGATTGAAAGTGAGTTACGCAAGTAGGATGCGGAAGCCGTCGCAGCTTCTTTGATATCTGCAGTGGTTAGCTAGACCAAAAGAGCCCGAGGACTTTGTGTGAGCTATTTGGAGTAGTGTCCCCAGCAGTATCATCCTCCCCTTCCTGGAAATGCAATCTCATAGCACCTTGGAATCATTAGCTCAGCTGGCAAAACGTGTCCAGGATATAGTCGCACAACCAAGCCACGTAGCTTCTACCAACAGGACCCATCTTGAGCGAGATGGTAGCTTAAATCGTGGAATAAGTTTGTGTTTGTTAATAGATGTTTTGTGTTGTGTTATCACTATTCCTCAGCGCACTAAAACTATCTGATACAACCATCAAAAAGCACAATTACTGGTAACTATCCGCCACGATAGCGATAGATACTTCTGAACAACGCATTAAATTCCTTTCAAAAACGTTCAATTATTTGTGTAAGATACAGACATGTTTATAAATTTGTACAGACGCCAGCACATCAAGCTACCCCAATCTGTCAGATTTTCCCAATTGAATATGAACCTTATTCCTTTGTGCTAAAGTTGAAAATCTATCAAAGAAATCTGACAGATTGGGGTAGGTTGACCTGCTGGCGTCTGTATTTGATTAAAAGTGACTAAAATTACTATTTTACTAAAACATGGCGTAGTTTTCGTTTACATCACTAAATTTGACGTAAACTGTTACGTCCAAGAACCAATTTCATAATTCTTTGTTTCACATTGATTACCGTCATTTAGTTCAGAAATCTCTTTTCAAAAAAATATATACATGATTTTGATTGTTCTGCTTCGAAAATGCTGTACAAAAATTATTTATTATTATAGTCTTCGACAGAAAATTTACATAGACGTTTCATCTAAAATTCTTTGACCTGTCCAGTTTACAAAATATTTTCCATTTGTTTGCTTGCAATTTATAAAATAAACAAAGTAAACATTCTAATCTTGAGCTAAAACCTACAAGTAGATACAGCTTGATGAAAAATTAATAAAGTCTACTGTCTACCTTAGTACCTACACTCAGTAGGCAAGTACCTATGTAGGTAGGATAGGTAATAATTTTATCAAAATATATATTTTCAAGGACTGTTTCACAAATGTACAAACTACAAAAAGATACTTATCGGAAGTTACTTCACATTTAACACAAAAGGTATTGAAAGGGTGTACTCGTCTACCTATTGTACAAACCCTCACCTCGCTCCACAGGGCCTAATGCGCATGTCCAAATAACCTCATATAATCCACGCCTTAATTCATCCACATAAATTGTAACATTGTGCTATTACTGTTACAATTGCATTTGTGAATAAACACAAGAAGGCTTTACATTGCCAACTTTATCAATACCTGGCATAAAGGCATCGATCTGAAAGAAGTAATTTTTAATTCATGAAACGTCGATGTTTCACAAATGTGTCAGAATGGGGTTTGTTACAGCGCTGATTGAGGTGCACGGCTAGGCTCATGGGAATCATTAAAAACTATGTGATCGCAGTGTGTTAAAGTATTGCGTGAGTGAAAGATAAAATGGTAAATGACGCACAAGTACAGTCGCCGCCAAATTTGGATGTGCGTGGCGACGAACGCACAAACGAAAAGTGTGATGTAAATAACAGTGTTAAAGTATTGGAATATAAGGTCGTTATACTTGCTAAGTGCTGAAATTGTAATGCTATTAGTTTAAATGGTGAAATAATTTGCAATTTCCTTTTGAAGGGACTGCTCTGGACCTATGGTTTGAGGGAAATATGTTTAACTGCACTCTGGCTTCCATTAGGTGCTTTAATATTTTGTTATGCGACAGCGTCTATGTTTCAAGCAGATGACATACATGAAACACATTGTAGGGTAAGTATTTAATCCTTCTCCTCGATGGCTTACTGCTGTGCTGATTACTAAAACCAATAGCAAAATAATGACGAGTTAGTTAAAAAGAAAGCACGTGTCGCTACCTATCTAATTGATAAATATGCTTATCTGTTTACATTTATCAATTAGGTAAATTACGTAAACAAATAAGTGGTTACATAACCGTAGCAACGTGTAACCCTTCTCCTCTTAACCCTTATTTACTTATTACGCAAGGCTTGCAACATTTTCTCACATGGACTAATTTTATTAGGCATAATATAGGTACATTTTTACTTATATGCCAATGAATGCCTACGTTACTCTCTTGCGCTTTTGTGCATGCCTTTAGCCGTGCCTGGCAGTACCTAGAACCTTAGTAGGTACAAGTTAAGTATGTGGACTTACATTAGAGTTGTCTGGGTCTGATTTATATCATAGATCACGTGATATGGAAAACGGTACGTCGGTTAATTTTGCGGCGAAAAGGTTGTCTTATCCACGGTACCTACGTTATATCGAAAGGATACAGTCATAAGGACTATAGGTAATGTCCACCTGCACCCTAATTCACAACCATACGACAATCTATCGTATCGAAAATGACACATTTCAATAACCGGATTTGCCTTGATCCTTATTTTTTTACTTGGAGAAATGCTCATGGATTCTGCACTACCACGGGGAGAGAGTGCAGTTATGTGGGTTTACACTCATCCGTGAACTCGCCGCGGCTGTCCGTTACCGGACTCTCCTCTGGGGAGTACCTACTCCCCATCACCGGCGCACATAGCACCCCGTGGCCACCCCAGGAACCAAACTAGCACATGGGCGCCAGACGACCCCGTGTCTGGACACCCTTGGTACCCTTGCAACGTGTCAGGTTGGCTCCGCCGCCTGCAAATTTTCGGCCGCAGAGGATAGGGAGAGTAGCCAACGTAATACCAACACTCCTCCTCCCCTGCGGCCCCACCGCGTCCGCCATCAGACGGTAGCGGCCCTTCAAGGCCGCGAAAGGTAGGGAGAGCGGCGCACCGCAATACCGGCTCCTCTCCCGCCGTGGCCTCCAACCCTCAGCCGCGATGCCTCCCATTATGACATCGTTGTCCGCACCTATCTATTCGCAGGAAATATAGTGCACAAGTGTGTGTTCAAAAACTGGCACTCTCTTCCTTAACATTCATCGTCTGACGGGTCCACAATCTGACTACCGAGCAGAGATCAGGCGCAGGAGTGACCGACGGCTCGTACTCTCTGAAGCCTGTGCTTAGGTACCTAAAGTCGATAGTTACCCCAGTAGGAAACTATCATACCGCAAACTTCCTGACTCTGGACGGCGACTGAGACATTCCTAACGGAAAAAAACCAATGACAATTTGCCCCCAAAGTTGGGCAAAATATTATTGAGTTATTCACCTACTGACATCACGCTCAGGGGCCCAAGTCTGCTATTTTTATAAATTCGTCATTCCAACACGATCCCATTGTCATTTTGCTAAAAGTTCGTAATCTGTTAAATTCATAATGGTCGATCATCGGTCGGTCAATGGTCTGAGAAAAAATAATACTAAATTTCATGCTAGATTTCATTTAATATATATTTTTACATATTACGTTTTAGTGTTTGCAATCTAAAGTAGCAAGAAGTTCGTAAATAACAATAAAAATTACATTTATTAATTTGTCATTAAGTACGAGATTACCATTTTATGCCATTTCTTTCAATGGAGTGTCAGTGGTTGACCATTGGAAAGTCATAATGACGCCATTATTATTAGTAGATTACAAAACTTGTCAAAATCAACAATTATGAAATCAATGATAGACCATTCTGACACTATTGTAATAGCAGACTTGAGGCCCTGCAGTCACCACTAGACCAACGACTTCGCTTTGAATCGCTACCTACCTATGAGGTAAATTCTACGTATTTGTAGAAACAAGACAAACTAATTGTTAAAAGAATTTATAAGAAATCTCTGTTTATTGCGAAAGGTATTTATAATTTACAACTTTTTTTTGTACAGACGCCAGCAGGTCAACCTACCCCAATCTGTCAAATTTGTTTGATAGATTTTCAACTTTAGTACAAAGGAATAAGGTTCATATTCAATTGGGAAAATCTGACAGATTGGGGTAGCTTGATGTGCTGGCCTTTGTACTTAGACTTTTCTGTCCAACTCTGGCGCCTCCCTCCATTTCATCCACATCTTTCTAGTTTGCCCTTTCGTGCTGTGGCCCGTTGTTTTACCTATAGCCGTAACTTCGAAATAGATTTCGATGAAATATAGCCATCGATGAACGTTTTCAGTATCGCTCGACCATTGATCGACCACTTTTGATTATGAATCAGACTCAAGTTGACTACCTTCTTTTGTAGATAGGGAATAAGTAGGTAGGGATCAAACATATCGTACTGGTATTCATATGATATAATGATACGGAATAAAGGATGGTACTTTGTTCACTAATACCGCCTTGACCATAATCCTCGCGCTTGGTGAACCGACTGGTGACCGTAGGGTCCGTAGGCCTATGATAAGTTACTAGGAAGAAGAAGTTGTACCTACACTTGACCGCGGTGGTAAGACTGTGACCTTGAACTGGCCTAGTAACTATGTATAACGAAGAATAGAATAAGAGGCCAGCTTAAACTAGTGTAAAGTATGCAAACTTTGTATACCACTGACGTGCAGCCTACGTTACGTCGGTCTTGTAATTGATGGGAACCTCTAGGCACGTATATTCACGTGGCATGGTTGCCGAAACTGTGGCTAGTTCTCTACTTCTTTATTTTAATATTTAATATATTTAATTGCTTGTAACATGGCGCGCTAAATGCAGACCTTACAAAAAACTTGAGTGCAAAAATAGTTTGATTAACTCTACCCCTTTTAATTTCCAGGTCTACAATGTAGTGCCATCAATAAGTGCGATTACCGGGATAAGCCCACAGAGGTACATTTGGAGAATATGTATCGCTTTTCATTTAGGACCAAGGCTATTGATAGGTTCTTTATACTACAGCTATCATCGAGAGCGCACTTCTCATATTACCGAGGAAAAGGTAATTTGTTTATACCTGATTTTTTTTTATTTTTGGTGTTCGACTTTTTAAAGCTCATCACAGGTGTAGCTATAATAATATATTATATTAAAAATCATAGCTAGGCATATTACGATATATTTTCATTATTATGTGTCCGCACAAACAACATAATGTAATATTAACTATGACGTCACCAACCTGTACTGTAGGTAGGTAATTTATGTTATAGTTAGGCCGACCATCAATGAAAGGAAGGCAAAATATACATAATTATATTATAACTCCGTCTCTGGCTTTAGGAAAAATAGAACCTTTATAAGATCACTTTTTTATCACAGATGTTCTTCTGAAGATTTATGCAGCGTAGGAAGTGTTATATATCATTTGAGAGAACTTATATGAAACTTTTTAAATGTTTGGTCCAAGGGTCTAGAAGAGCAGCGGGATTGTCCGAAAGGGTTACCGCTGCTCCGGAACATAAAGGGCTAAGGAAGGAACACGGGTGGGTTTTAGTCAGTAAGAGTCTGACACTCCCTCCTGCTCCACCCTGAGCGGGAGGGGTCATTTGATGATTTCCCATCCATAAAAAAAAGGGGTCTTGAAGAAATATCTCAAAATGCCTGTCTCTCTTAAGTCTCTAAAGCTAACATTTTGATTCTAAGGGTTATTAGATACCATAATCTTATTACGTTCCCTTTGCTGGGACACAGGCCTCCTCTCTTCGAGAGGGAGTGGGCTAATAATCTACCACGCGGATCCAGTGACGGTTGGTAGAGGTCACATTTTTTCAAATTTTTGGTTCTAGAATGTTTCCTCGCGATGTTTTCCTTCCACGTTTTGAGAATAGTGGTGATGCAAATTTAGGACAAAGTAAAGCGCCTGCCTGAGTTCCAACTATAGTTGACTATCGATAGTTTGCCAATGTTCCTAAAATGTAGACTATCGATAGTTTTCCAATAGTATTGTGTATGTTTTAACAGCAATATAATTAAACGAAGACCATTCAGTTAGACCAGTATATTTTGTTTTATATTGCTACCGACCCGTGTTACTTACCTACTGCTTTTTTAAAAGAGAAAGAAATATTTTGTCTAACATTTATAAACAATACCATTGCACGTCGGTAAACTATCGATAGTCAACTCTGGTTCCAACCCACAACCTACAACTCATAAATCGGGGCCATTACCACAGGTGGGCAACCACTGCCCTCGGGGGTTACTAGATATTGGCCCCGATTCTGTTGTTCACAAACTAAACTAAATTTAAGTTCAGTACATCTTTTTCTTTCTATTTCACTAAGAAAAGGACAGAAGATAAATATTAGTTTAGTCCTGTCAAATTAGATAATCCATAGACAAGTTTAGACGTGATTAAAAAATTGGCTACCTACTAAAAATACGTCAATTTACGTCAAGCGCTGACTAATTTGACAGGACTAAACTAATATTTATCTTCTGTCCTCTTCATAATGAAATTGAAAGAAAAAAATGCACTGAACTTAAATTAAGTTTAGTTTGTGAACAACAGAATCTGGGCCAATGACCCATATTTTACAGGAAAATTATAGCTGTTTGCGAGTTGCGACAGCGCAAATAACAGTTTTGAAAAAAAAAATAACTTACCCAAATTAGGTGTCTACTTACGAAGGCCTTTTGACCATAGTGAAATCAAATTAAAAATCGTTCGTTAGTTTCTTCTACTTCGTGCTGGCACGTCTGTTATATTTAAATGTTGTGGGCCCAAAACTTCACGACTTCCACGGCGTTATCGGTGGCAGCACAGAGGTCACTATGGCTGCATGTTTGGTCGTACGCTGAAATATAGTACATATATTTTTTTCCTTGATGTACTGTTTTATGTTTTAAATCTTCCACAGCAAAAAATGCAGCTTTAATTTTACTGATTAAAGGCAGGTGAACAGGATCAGCTAAATGAGAGAGGAGTTTGAATACTTATTACATAACATAACATAATCAGCCTATAATGATCCCACTGCAGGGCCACAGGCCTCCTCTCTATGAGAGGGAGTGGGCTGTAATCCACCACGCGGGCCCAGTGCGGGTTTTTGATTCTAGGACATGCCGGTTTCCTCACGATGTTTTCCTTCACCGTTTTGAGCAATGGTGATGAAATAATTTACACAAAGTAAAGCGCCTGACGGGGTTCGAACCTACGACCTACAACTCGTATGTCGCGGCCTTTACCACTGGGCCACCACTGCTTATTACTTATTAATCTAGATTATGTATCATTCATTTACATAGCAAGCACTAAAGAAATACGTAGCCTACAAATCCTAAGAAAAGAAGCTCCGAACCTTTTCTAATTTAAGCGATTTACGTTTTCACCTTTGAACTTCAAAGGTTACAACGTAAATAAGTTAAATAGGTCGAATGGAAGTTTAAAAATAATCTGGGCTTCCTACGATGCACAAACAGTGTTTCGCCCGAACAATCGAACGAATCGAAGGAATCTACAGCCTACAGCATTCCACTGCTGACATAATATAAGCGTCTATCTTTGCACGGCATTTAATTTGGTTCTCGGCAACTCTCGTCCGGCTGCGAAGATCGCCGCTCCACCTAGCCTGAGGGCATCCTACCTGACGTTTGCCGATTCGCGGTGTTCACTCAATCATGAACAGGAATCTGAATACCTACTCACAAATATTGATATTGTTTTTTTTTTCAGGCTCGGACTGCAGCGACCAAATTAGGAACAGCATGCTATTGGCTTAATTTCATAGAGCTGTTTGCGCTAACAGGCGTTACTTATATCTCCAATAGGGAAAACTATTGTAAGTGCCAACTTTTTCTTATCTACTTAATCAATTACTTATTTTATTAAACATGTTTTCTTACATTTTCTTTTGGAGATTTATATTGCTGCTTCTTCAAGGGTAAGATTCTTGATTTCTACAGATTGAGTTTTGTTTTTAGATGAGCTCCCTAATACACTATCAGTTACAATCTGAATCATTTTAAAGGATGTTACTAATCCATTGCTTCATATCTTCAAAAAGTTGGTCGGGTCAAAAACGTAAATAATGCAATGAATGTTGTTGATTAGTCAAAATGAAAGCCTTAATGCTACTGTTAGTGTGTTATACAATTACCCCGCAGTCTCTTACTTGCATATTATAACTTTTACTCCATCATACTAATCAATTCAGTCCACAAACATCCAGAACATAAAGGGATTCTCCGTCTACATCATCTCTCGACCCTGACCAAATCACTGCCACATTCTTGAATACTAAACGCACGACTTTAATTCCCAATTCCATGTGTTCCAGTCGTTCACGAGAAGATATTCATAGTGTTCATGGTAGCGGCTCTGTTGCACATGCTGTGTCGCGCACGCGTCGGATGCATCGCTAGCCATATCGTGGAACCAGTGAGGTCCAACAAACTTGTGTGGACGCTGTTCTACGTCGCCATTGCTGCCACCGTGGGACTGATTATATTCTTCTTGCGACATCGACTGCTGTGCCGGCCGTTAGGTAATTGTTTGCAGTTTATTGTTTCGATAAGTACCTAGTTTGTTAGATAGGTATTTGACATAAGTTTAAGCTCTTTCAGCAGTAGATAAAGACTGGTTCTTGCTCGCTAATCGTTATAAAACACTCAAAGTAAAATCTAAAATCGAAATAAGTATTTCTGGTAGTCTAGTCTAGTAGGTAGGTACCTATCTGAAATGAAATGAAATGTTTATCATATCAGACACTTACACGTCAGTATTTTGTTGGTATTTTTTTAAACTAATTGGAGCTAGCATTTCCTAGCTGACTGATCCCTGAGAAGAAATGCGGAAAAAAAACTCAGAGGTCATGGTCTCTTTTTAAGTCCAAACATTATACTAGAAGAAATTTATGTGAGCCTGACAGTGCGCAGCGCCATGTCTCGAATGGCCTTTTGAAATAAGAGCCAGCCAGAACCATCTTTGAGTTAACCTGTCCCAACAGACGGCATGCATGTATGTATCACTCGTCGTATAGCTCAACCCTATTTTAGGGAACTCAACGACCCGTCACACCACGCTCGCGCTAGGTCATAATAAATAAGTACAAAATACTCAAAACTGACATAAACAGTTATAAAGTCATGTATTCAATCTAGTCTAGTTTGCATGGTACTCACTTACTCATCTAGTATCAAGCATGATTGTACAGATACCAGCACATCAAGCTAATACAATCTGTCAAATTTCTTTTATAGATTTCCGACTTTATCGCTAAAGCGTTGATTGGAAAAATTTGACAATTTCGGGGAGCTTGATGTGCTGGCGTCTGTACCTAACAATCAATGACATATTATTTAGTGACCTTTTATTACACATTTCTCTTTTATTTGGGCTGTGACTCTCTGACCTTTCCATGAACCAATATAAAATGTCAGCATTCAACTCTGCAAAATACCTATTAGGTTGGTAGATAATATTGATCATACCGTGATAATGTTCTTGCCAGTTGTGGGAAACCCGTTTTTTTGTGTTTACCTTCTTTAACCCTTTGACCGCCACGGTCGTATATAGCAGACAAATGAAAACGTGCCCAACACGCCACCGTCGGCTAATGCCGACAAGAAAACACCGTGTTTTAAGTACAAAATAAATAAACTAAATTCAGTTTTCTGTGTTTATACTTAAAACATGGTGTTTTCTTGTCGGCATTGGCGTGTTGGGCACGTTTTCATTTGTCGGCAATACACGACCGTGGCGGTCAAAGGGTTAATCCTCGTATAATTAGTTAGGTATTCTACTTGTACAGTCAGCGTCAAAAATATCTGGACGAACAGACTGTCCAAAAAGATTTCAGCAACTAAGAAAATTAAAATTTATCTCAGTGGGATAAATAAAGTTCTTAGCAGAATGATAGTTGTCGTGTACTGTCTTCATTCTGAAATCTTCCTTGTGTGATTGAGATTAAAGTTTAATTTTCTTAGTTGTTGAGATCCTTTTGAACAGTCTGTTCGTCCCGATATTTTTGACGCTGAGTGTACACGATGCCAGGTCTAAACAGATTTACGCAATAATGATTTCAGTGCAAAGCAGTACTCTTGCGTAACAGTTTCAATAACAATCTGAATCATTTTGAAGGATTGCTAATCCATTGCTTCATAGTCCAGTCATTATATACATTTAAAAGTGAAAATGAACTGAGAAAGCCAAATTTTGGATATCACGTGGGGGGTGGCTAGAAAAGCTTAAGTTCAAATTGTCGACCAAAATAACCTTGTGCAATTTCCGCCATCTTGAAAAAACCCTTAAATTCAGTTTTTTCATCATAACTCGATTCCCCGTTGAGATACGAAATTTTTTACAGAATACTTTTTTGTTGCTCTTCTTGCGATCTACAATTAAGGTCCCATGCATTTTTCACGTATCGATCGTCGTTTTCGAGATATCGATCAAAAATATCAAAAATTTTTTTTTTCGCTATTTACTTTTTTCTGGTGAAAGATATCGAAAAATGTTTAAAATAACTTGTAGAGCGTGTCCAGACCTAGTTTTTTTATTTTTCATTTCCGACAAAAATTACGACCTCTAGCGCGCCACAAAGTCAGTGAAACTGTGCCCGGTTTTCATTTAGCCGCTCGCTCGGTTGTATCCACGCGTCAAAATGGTTCAGGGAATTATTGCAATACAAAAAAAATTCATAAACCAGCCAAATTAGAAATCAAATACATGAAATTTATTGATGAAATAATTTTTATGCAGATAACATAATGATTACAAGTGGTAATTTTTTCCACACGTTTTTCGTTGTTTGGATGGTCCTGGCTGTTCAAGTTCCTCCTCCGTAGACTCTTCGAGTCGTGAAACCTCTTCAATCGCAGGAAATGATGTTGTGACGGTCAAAAATCGTAATCATCGTCATCGTCGTGATCGTCGTTGAATAAAATTTCGACTCTGGCGAAATTGTCTGTCACACATGTCTGTCCACTGCAGTGCAGGCAAATAACGGAGCAATGGATTCCTGCTTTCCTGCAGCCACAAGCAGCTCCACACTTTCCTTTGCATTTGAAAAATGCAAAGGAAAAAAAAAAAATGAAAAATGCATGGGACCTTAATTGTAGATCGCGAGAAGAGCAACAAAAAAGTATTCTATAAAAATTTTCGTATCTCAACGGGGAACCGAGTTATGATGAAAAAACTGAATTTAAGGGTTTTTTCAAGATGGCGGAAATTGCACAAGGTTATTTTGGTCGACAATTTGAACTTAAGCTTTTCTTGCCATCCCCCACGTAATATCCAAAATTTGGCTTTCTCGGTTCATTTTCATTTATTTCCCGATTTTTCCGACGTAATGACTGGACTATCATACGTTCGAAAAATGTGTCTGCTCAACAACGTAAATAACGCAATGAATGTTATAGAACTGTCCACATGAAATCCATTGCCACAGTTAGTGTGTTACGCAATTACCCCGCTGGACTGATTGTCTGAAATGATCATTGCATGTGGAGTTTTGGGTTCAATCCCAGGTCGGGAAAATTGTTTTTCTGTTAGGAATTTCTTATTTAAAGCCCAGAATCTGGACTTGTCCCGCGGTGCCATAGCAGTAGGCTCCCCCTATTTCTATCAATTAAAAAAATCTCTTCTGTTTATCACTTCGTACCTGAATTTCCCTTCATAGTGTTATGTTAAAACATAGTTTATAAGACCTAAGTACGATCTTTTGGAGTACTTACAGTTGTACTAATTATTTATACATATTGTCAAATACCTTTTTTTCTCATAAAAAGGCGTTTCATAGCTTTGATAAAAATATAATACAGCAATTCTATTAGCACTCAATAACACTTTTAGTTTTATATTGTAAAAAACGTGATAGTGTTACAACAGCGTCATAATAATATCTTATAGGTACAGCTTTTAGTCTCTGTGAGTGACTAACCATAAATTAAACTGTTTATTGCTGTTTCTCAAAGTCAATGTAACAGCACTTTTATAAAACCCTTAGCAGGAATCTTCGTTGAACCTTTTGCTGTACAACTGAAAAATTATAGATATTGCATCTGGAAGCTGAAACAATAACGCTACAGTTTCTTTTGTATTTCCGTAGACCATTCTTGATACTTGCCTATAAAGTGAACATTTTCATTTTCAGCATTTACATGGTTCTCGGTGTGCGAATACATCTTGGCGACGGCGAACATGGCATTCCACGCCATTGTGGTCCGCGACCTCCCTCTACACGAACTCCAAGTGGTGTGTCCTACTAACAGTAAGGCGAACTGAACGTGTACATACATAATTTGATTGTGAATGGATTCGGTCAGCGACATGTAACGGAATATGGATATTTGAATAGAAGATTAAAGAAGTTGCACTTAAAAAAGGGCGGATTGTCTTGTCGGCACAGACATACCTACTGGAAATCCCTTGGTAAAACTATCTATCAATCTATCATGTTTGATAAAATATCTTTTATTCGCTCACAATTTTAATTAACATTATTTTCATGAAAGTCAACGTATACCTGCATCAACGTATAATGCACCTCGCGAGTGGCTCATGTTTTTTTTTTATAGATTTTGCGTATTTCTGAATAAATAATGGAGTGAATATTCTCAAGCAAGATACATGAATGAAAATTTCAAAAAAAGCCCTTCCTTATTTATTAAACATATTACTTATACACTTATGCAGTGAATGAGACCAAGCTGACGAACACCCCCCCCCCCCCACCCTTTTACTGTTTTTATTTGAATTTATTGACAGTACACAGTACAGTATTAATTAGAATATTTTATTAAATTTTTGTTGATTTAATTTATCGTTTTATTTTATAATTTATAGTATTAACAGACGATCGAACTTGGTACGAGCCGGATAGCGTGTATGGTTTGCTCCGTACAAAACCGTCTGTAGTCTGAGTAGTCTGGCGATAATTATTAGATATTAGGTATTATGACGAACAAATTTTTTACAAAGCGTACCAAATGCGCTGCCCGTACCAAGTTCTATCGTCTGTCAATAGTATCAGTTTTATTTATTGTTTTTCTATTTTTTTTATTTATTAATTTTTATTTTTTTGTTGTTTTAATTAATTACTTAAATATTATTATGAGAATATTCATTTTGTACGCCAATGGTGGCAAATCATTCGTTTAATCAATCGTTTTAATTTATTAATTACATCTTTAAATTTGTTTTTCCTAAAGTTCGACAAATAGCAAACTTGTACCTGTTTGGATTTCTCCGTTAAAAGTTTTGTGAGTAAATAAAGTATATTTTTAGTAGCTAGTGGCCCCGATTCTGTTGTTCACAAGCTAAACTAAATTTAAGTTCAATGCATCTTTTTCTTTCTATTTCATTATAAAAGGACAGAAGATAAATATTAGTTTAGTCCTGTCAAATTAGTCAGCGCCTGACGTAAATTGACGTATTTTTAGTAGCCAATTTTTTAATCACGTCTAAACTTGTCTATGGATTATCTAATTTGACTGGACTGAACTAATATTTATCTTCTGTCCTTTTCATATTGAAATAGAAAGAAAAAGATGCACTGAACTTAAATTTAGTTAAGTTTGTGAACAACAGAATTGGGGCCATTGTAAATATTACCATTGTTTAATGAAGGAATTCCGCTGTAAGTAGGTTTCTTAAGTAGCCTTACGCTTTAGCACACCAAAAAGGGATTGGTAAGGTAAAATTGGTCACTGTTTGTAAAAACTATTACGTATAGTCACCCTCGTAAGTGCTTTATCACTCAAAGGCACATCACAAAATTATAAGGTTTTTTGCAAGAGCATATGATAGTTGAAACGTATATCTCGATCAAAAATGGTGGCTAACATGGTGTAACAAGTAGTAACAAAACAATACAAGTGAAATAATTATAAAAAAAATCAAAAAGGTTTTTATATTTAAAAACTGCATCGTTTCTAGTGAAATTTTAAATTACATTATAAGAAATTAATACCTACCGATTATTTTGATTTGAAAGGTGTGAATAGAATGTACTAACTTATGAATCAAATAAAAGTTCAACCTTAGTGAAATTTTAATTTAGGCACTGGGAGCTGTAGTCAAAAAGTGATAAAGCACTTACGAGGGGTCTATACTTATGTATAGCTGGATATTTTGACACGTCTTTCCAAAGATATACATAAATGTATGTACAGTATTATACATAATGTATAAATAGGTAGGTACGGTATACATTAAGCAACAAAAAAATAAAGATTGTCAGAATTCTAAATTTTATATTGGCAATTTCTGTACATTTATACAGTTTAGGAACCCGTTTCCACTGTCTTTTAAAAGCAATTTTTATTTGCCATTTTAATTACAACCACTAGGTATGTTATGCATAACGAACTTGTTTTACAATATTTTATATGTTAAAAATTTCTTATCTTGAAATGTAAAAAACACAGCTTGTTAGTAAAAACCAAACAAAATCAGAAATACTCACCTAATTAAGAAAACTACTATTAAGACCGAAATAGTGGTCCTTCTTCCTTGTCAATTTTTGGGTCAAGTTTGATCAAGCTTTACCAAGTAGCTATAGATTGCTAGTTAATTTTGGGACTTTATCTATTTAATTCAGGAAGATAATAAAAAAGTGTATTTAGATAGTACTTAATAGAGATATAAAATTAATGTAGATAATACTGCCTTATGTATTTTATAATAAGTGGATACTTTGTGTATCTGCTGACACAGATCTTGCTCCATAGCCTGAAAATGTACTGAATGCTAAGTAACCCAACACCACACTACCCACAAATAAAGAGACTATTCCTGAAACACTCAAAATCAAAACGGGTTCTGAAGAAATCCAGGTGACGACTCTCGCTCAGGAAACAAAATTTGAAATGATTACATAGGAACAAAAATAAGCCCTAAGAAGTAAATACTATCATAATAGCAATTTACTCACTTTAATTTACACATTTTTTTCTAGTTCAATAGTTTTATGTGTATTTCATCAGTGACTGCGCCGTCAAAACGGTGCAGTAACCACAAAGGTGGTCGTGGTGGATAGAAACTGTCAGGAATTGATGTAATGAACCTTCTACAAAAGCTAAAATAGGTACTTACGTGTATAATTATTTGTATCGTGCATGCAGTACAACACCAGTCTTTAGAAGTGTCTCTTTATACAAACACTACAATAGATATAGTATTTTTTGGCGCTTACGAAAGGTAGATACTACAATATAACATACCTAATGTTTTTTTCACTGGAAGCAAGGCCGCCGTAGCCAATTCAAGTGTCATTAAACTCTCTACTAAAATGACTGTAGTATTTTAAATTTTGTAGTCTTCCAATTTCCGATCTTTTATCGCTATGGGCTTTTAGTCTTAACTTTGGTGTGTCCAAAATTCTTACTCCCTTTTCTAATCCCTTAACAAACGCTAAAAGTAGCGCAAATTAGTGGTGCCTTGCAAATGCAAAATCAGATACCGTCAGAATGAAGCTAGAACTAAAAGCCATTATAGCACTTTAACGAAACCAAAGTGAGATACTGGCCCCGATACTGTTGTTCACAAACTAAACTAAATTTAAGTTCAGTGCATCTTTTTCTTTCTAATTTAATTACGAAAAGAACAGAAGATAAATATTAGTTTAGTCCTGTCAAAGTAGTCAGCGCCTGACGTAAATTGACGTATTTTTAGTAACCAATTTTTTAATCACGTCTAAACTTGTCTATGGATTATCTAATTTGACAGGACTAAACTAATATTTATCTTCTGTCCTTTTCATAATGTAATAGAAAGAAAAAGATGCACTGAACTTAAATTTAATTATTAGTTTGTGAACAACAGAATCGGGGCCAATGCCTATTCGTAATCAGAATTTACATTAAAAACTTCGTTATGAAATTATCAAATTGTAGTTACAAGGTTAATTAATAATCTTAGATAAAACACAATAAGAGCTGAGACATTTTGGTTATTTCCGCCTTTTCCGTAAACGTACCTAGTAATTATTATCTAGCTACCTAAAATAATGCCTTGTTCAATTAATTCTTCTATAACTGAAAAGGACCAAAATTATTATTATTATTAATTAAATTACAATGTATTCAAACCAAACATATCTTAACTAAAAATACTGGACTACTTGAGTAATTATTTTTATTTAAGAGTTCGCTCTCATAATAGCTGTAAAACAACTGAAACCTTTCTTTTATGTGTAAAATCAAAAAATAAGAGGGAAGTGCCATTTATTTTCTCTAAAACTTTAGAGGAACAGGTGTTACTGTTGTGAATTCTGAATTATCAAAACCAGATTCTTTCAACTTAGTAATGCACATTAAAGCTGAATAAATAATTAAACCGTAGTTTTAGTTGTAAAAAAAAATAGATCTTTTTGGCGTTTACCCACTCGCAAGTTGCAAGTATAGGAAATGTATGTATGTACCTATGGAGAATTGTATTAGTTGGTTATTCCATTTTTATGGTATTTTAATGCGTGAGGGTTACCGAATTAATGCATCAATCTGAACCTATTAGAAATCTAATAAACACCTAGATTTTTTTTATACACCGTTGGTACCTAGCTTAGTCCCTAATCCGCTGCAAGCAACATCGGTATCACGAGACTAGGTGCCTAGTGCCTGCCCCAACTAAGTTAGTGCTAATCTTAAATTTTATCTTTTAAGTTCATGTTTTGAGTATTTTTGCATATAAAGTATCTATTGTTATTCATCTGTATATTAAATAAATAACGAAACTGTCTTCATCATTTCTAATTTCTACATAAGTAAAAAAGCCTTGTGACAATTTGGTTTACCAAAATAAATATAAATTTTATTATTAAACATAAGTAACTAAGTATTTAACTAAAATTATAAAGTAAATCATGTAAGTATTAAATTAAATGGCAGACAATGAATTGATTATTGAGATAATTACCTATAATTATGACGTTGTTAAATTTTTAACTTTTGTTGGTAGAAATTGGTAAACTACCTAGGTTTTATATTTTATTGAAATTTATTATAGGTACATTTAAATGCTTTAATATTATATTTAAAACTGTGTATTATTCTAGAGTTAATTCTAGTTGGCAGTATATATTATTATTATAAATTCTAAGAATTTAAAGCACAGAAATCAATTATGTACTTACATATAATAGTATCTTATATGTAGAAAATATTTGAAGACATGAGTGGATGAAGGTGATATGTCGCAAAATTCTAATTTCGAGAAAATTGAGTTCAAAGTTTCGCATAAACATTTTAGGATAGGTATTTCAAAACATAGAACAGCGAAAATCTAAAAATGCGACATATCAACTTCATCCACTCATGTCTTCATTTGCTTTCGCAAAAATTTGATACATTTACATTATGTTATCCGGTAATTTTTTTATTTAGAAATTAAGGTAGGTAATCAAGAATTGAATAGGTATTATTACCGAAGTTAATAGTATCATGACTGAGTATGTTTTTGCTGTTATTCAATGAATGGAATGTTAACATTACATTTATAATTATAGTTACCTACTTACCGTATCTACTTTTAAATTAAAATCCGCTAATACATTTGTCCGATTCGGTGGGCAGACATTTGTTTTAAACAATAAAATATCTCATAATAACTTGTAGTTTTGATGCATAGGCTTAATTAAACCTAATCCCTAGTAAGAAGAAAAACAATTTATTTATTACATTTCTACATAAACAGCAATCTAAATGCCTACTAGAACTACAATACTTCTTTTACTCGTAACATGCTGTATCCCGATTCATAGCAGTAAGATCAAGCCAACCTACCTGATGGATAAGAATAATCTCTTCACCCATTACTACAAAGCATACGAGCAAACGACAACTAAAAAATGCAATGCAACAGAATCTGTTGGAGTTGGACTGTTGGTAATTTCTAGAAAGAAAACAGAAATAACGCTAATAAACATCAGTACAGCTTATAATAACATCAACATTGAGGTCTTACAAAAAGAAAAATATAGAAAAGTTTCTTAAAAATCCTTGATACCTGTTATATTATTTTTAACCACTGATACCATTTACAGAGTTGCACAGAATTTTATACATCAAAAAAGCAATTAAAAGTAAATAAGATGACTATTATTGTATATTCTTAACAGAGCCATCTATTGACTTTTTAGTAACAAAATGTTTTCTTCTAGATGTCGCTACGAGTCAGGAAAACAAGAGATAGAAACAAGCGTCATCTCTTTCATATCAAAGATGGCGGCATTCGGGAGCTAGGGCAGGTACTAAATGTATATGTGTTGGTGTATACGTGTATAAAATTTCACGTTTGACCACTCTGGACACGCATACATTGAAAGAAAACCGGGTGAACGCGGGGCAAGGGGAGTAACGTCCGTGAAGTTGTGTCAGCATATGCGCAAACGAGGTGCGCATTCGTCGCGTGCGTTGTCGGGATTCTTTGTGCCATTCTTCGCATACCAATAAGAGTATATTCTTTAAATTTACTCCTAAATTGACATTTAATCAAAATTCGCCCGTTCACCTCATCTTCGGCCTCCATAATAGGTGAGTAAAAATTATTTTTGATACAATTTTCATACAATCAAGTCAAGATATAAGTGATTTTTATTAGGGAATGTCAACAATGCGATCGCGATCCTGCAATATTTTACATAGTTGTCGTGTTTGCTTCGCTGCGACTTCCGGTCGTTCGGGTGTCGGCATTTCGCGATGTAAACATTATCTAGTTTTAGGATTCAGCTGCATTTAGGCAAGCTGTCGGGAATGAAGTGTGCTCAAGGTGCTTTTGTGTTGTTAAATTCGCTTGAGTGTGCTTACTGGGATGGCGCAATTTTCGAAAGACGCGGTTTGGTATCGTTCGCCTGCGATAGACTTCAGTCGCGTTGGTGGCTGCATGCGATTTGACGTATTCTGCGCGCAGTGATGTCACTTGTCAGCTTATTATATGAAATGTCAAACGTTTTACATGTAACGCGCGAGTGAATAGTAAACAAATTGACAGTGAAATTGATATCAGTGCTGTGAAATTAAATACGAGTGACATGGACTGTTATTATTCGAAATTTTACCCAAGGCGTGAGTATTTATTGGAAAAATATAGTAAATAAACAATAAAATTCCTAACATACTTTCGTCCATACTTGACATAGTTGAGTAAAGTTCTTGCATAAATTAAATATTTTATGGCTAATTAAACAAAACAAATGACTTGGGACTCTTAATTAAAACTTTTTATTGTTTTCTTTTATCCTAAATGTTGGTTTGAAAGGATTATAACGTTGGGGTTGCCGTTAAATACCCCGTATAGGAGTTTTATTTGAAATTATTTATTTTTAATGAACTGTTCCGGTAAAAAAAAATTACCCCCTTATTTCAGTCTAAGACGACCCACTGACCAGTTTTTATGATTAAGATATTCCTTTTTAAAAGTCACTATCTACGGTAAATTAAAAATATTATATTTATTATTGTTTTAATAAACAAATATTAACTTTGTTAAAATAATGTGATTATTGCCGTTCACGTTAAGTTTGCATAAGTACATGCATTTTTAGGTATTTTCCATGAAAGACGACCCACGACCGAAAATTGAATAAAATAAAGATTCTTTTGTACCTACTAAAAATGGCGCTATCGAAAATAACAATACATTTTTTAAATTAAATAACGTGCCCCTGGTGCTTTTATTTGTTAGACAGCTAGATATATCAAATTGCATTACTGAAGCTTCATTAGCATTACATTGTATCCCTAAGCTGTATAAAAGCGCCTTAGAAGCATTTATTGCTGATAAATGCTTTTTAATGATTAATAATGTAGATTTTAATTTTATAATCTGCGATACTTTTTTAACGACTAAATGGATTCCTAAGTTTAAAAAATTAAATTAGGTACCTAGATATGACTACAGAAAAAATAAGTGGACTATCTACTATTAACATGAAAACAATATTTTAATAAAAGTCCTTAATAAGTTAATATTATTAAAGAATAAGCTAATAAATTGAAACCTTTAATAACTTGGAAATATTTCATTCTGTTAATAGTTTAGGTACCTACTATAATTTACCTGTAAAATTATCGGCAAAAGTAATATAAGTAATTTCTGATTCTCATAATTAAAATTTAAACAATAGCTTTTTAATAAGTAAACGTACCTCATTTATATAGCTTATTCGGTATTAATAAAAGTTACTTTACCTACATTAAGTTCCTATATTCTGACTTGATAAGTTTCTTTTCTCTATTAGGTACCTATAACTTTTCGCGTTAAAATGAAATAGTACACTAATACCTCGTAATAGTGCACTTATTGTCAGTGTCGTCACAAAAAATAGTATAACTAGTACAAATAAGGTTTACTTTGTAGGCAACCAAATTATTAAATTTTAGCCGATCTGGTGATAAGCCTGAAAGCCGACGCAAACTTTTTCTTGTCAAAATTAGATATTACTGCGTATAACTTAACTTGTATAAAAATATCTAATTATTATGAAGGTGTGAAAAGCTTTTCACCGATTTAATTACTCTATGCCAAAGTCTGATACTGCAAAGTGCTGCGTAAGTATATAGTTTTGTAGAGATCGCTTCACTTACAGTATCTGTCGGACTCTCGAATGGGTGCCAAGAGTTATTTTGGTCAATACAGTTGATGTTTTTATTGCGCGTCGCGACGCTGGCGAAGCCGACAAGTTGCGAGCTCCACGACAACCAATAAGACGTGTAAACTGCTGACGCTCCAGGCCCTCACGGCGCGTCGCATCTAATGGCCGATTCAGAACGATTTATCACGTATTCCATCTTAGGGAAATTGAATTTGGAATCGTTTGCCCCTTTCGCAGACGGTTATTATGTTCCTTGATTAAACTTTTTCTTTTTAATACCGCCAACTCTTTTACACATGGCCAGGGTTATAAAACACTTTCAAACTTAATTACACCTCTTTATAAGGTTATTTCTGTTTGTTAAAGTACAATAAACTATGGGATAGTGATGTTACATTAATACAAAGCTAATTGGTGTAAAGTTGATGCACTCTCCGGATGCTGTAATCGTATAGGCCTGCCCGTTCACTTACACAAACTCGTATCGTATAACAATGTTCAGAGAAGAAAGAACTAAATATGAATTAGGTATGTTTATTATGGAGGTGACACCCATGCATGCCATGTCAAAATATGGATTAAACACCAACAGTAGAATATTTAATTATATTTAGAACCTTAGTCATGCTAAACCTACAACTAATCCTATACTGAAGAAACATTCACAACTTAGTTCCGACGGCAATCGAACATAAATATGTTTCATCTGTTACCAAAAGAACACCGATATTTGCTTATCATAATAATTATAATTGAAAGAAAATTGAAGCACGATACTAAACTTTATTTTTAGAATCTTTTAAATATTATCAGATTATTATTCCGTTTATAAAATATGAATTGGTGCGTAAGTTATTATTTAAGACTAACTCATAGTTATAATAATAACCAACACTATTAAATTATATTGGATGGAGTATTATGAAATTCTATTGTGTATGCGTTGCTTACTTAATTTTATGATATAACTATCATATAAAATTATTTTAAGTAACCAAACCAATAAAAATATATTGAAATGGCCAACAATCAGGTAAACTAATTATTTAATCTGATTTATTAATTAAAGTTTTTGGGAGCAACTTTATTAAAAGTTTAAATAGCAAAGACATCGCCAGTTAAAATCTATCCCAGCAAAAAATGTACCTGCTTATTAGATAGGGAATTAATATGTATAATCATAGAATTATATCAACAAATTACCCATGATCATCAAATATTGCGATAATTATAACTAACAGGGAAAGCTATAAGTGCAGTCAGACTTCGAACTCTTATAAAGGTTCATCCCAAGACTAACTTAGGAGCGAGTCGTTAAAAACCACTTTTGTCACAAAAAAGTAAATCTTTTTCAATAGTTTTAACAAACACCCACAAAATAAAATCAACCTCAATTTATGAAAGAAGCAGTTTTTTCTTATTCGTTTTATTAATTAACGATAAATAAATACCTAATACAATAATTTACTGTCTAATTCGATCGTCGTGCTCAATCCCTCCCCTCCCGAATGTTGAATGGCGTGGAGCTCCTAGGAGCGTAACCGCTACCTGCCCATATTGACCTGCGGAAGGTTCACTCCTTTAATCCCCAAACAATCTCGCCGACCACGAAACATTTCATTCAATACCGTGTGTCACGCTACCAAAGGCATACAGATGCGTCTGTTTATTTTTATATTGATTCTTTATGTTTGAGGAAGTTGTAAGTTTTGCGTTGGCATTGCGAATTCACTTTACCAAAACTTGTATCGTGTTTCCGTCGGTCAGGTGAACAATTATTGTGTTTGGGACCCTTTCTTTCAATTGAAAGTTGAAATCCGTCGGCTTCGAACGATGCTTTCAAACACTACTGAATCTGCTGGCAACAGAGTTTCAACGCAGCATCGAATGGTAATGTAATAGGTAATACGGGCTGGTGTCCGCAACTCCACGTCAATGCGCGTATTTTGTGTACGGGAATGGTTATGTAATAATAGTTAAATAACTTTTATCCAAAACACTTTGAGAAAAAAGTGAGTGGTCCTGTCAGGTTATCTTAAGATCGAGTCAAAGCTATCAAGATCTATGAGTTGTATCCAGCAAACTAAGAATGAAAAATAGCTTATTAACCTTAGATCTTATGACACGATTCTGAAATAAAAATCCAGAATCTTCGATTCTATCCCAGATATTTTTGATTTTTCTTTGTACCTTTTGCCTTTTAAATGACACATGTAGATTGAGTCATGGAGAGATGTAAACGTTAAAAATTTTCACAGCACCGCCTGGAGATATGATTGCGACGAGTGTCCAGTAGCCTCGCTCTATTCTCGGACTCCTATTTGTGGATTACTCTCGCGTGAAACTACCAACACAGTCCTGGCGGAACAAACTGTATCATCGAAGTAATAGAGTCTCAATTCAGTTTCATTGACACGCTCCATCCGACCTTCTCGAGCAACAAGAGGATTGAAGCGAAAGGACCCACTCCTTGCCTCTTATTTATCTTAATTTCGCTCTCCAAAGAAGTGACAAATGAGGATTATGGCTGTGTGAAATCGGTGTCACTTGCACTTTTGTATAACACTTTCCAGAAATGTTTATGTGCGTAATTAATATAACAATATTAACGAGGTACGTACGACGCACATGTTGGTACTTTTCCCGCGTTGTCACGTTGTTAGAAAATGTAAGATGAAAACATAGGATATTAATGTAATAAATGTCACGTTTAACGGAGGTGTTGTAATAAAATATATTTTAGCGTGACTGTTGCTTTGCAAATGAGAAAGATTTTTTAGCATGAAACGGAATGATCACTTGCGGTACATATTTATTAGAGCCAACGAGACGGATCGATTGTTGTTAATGCGCAACCAGATAAACCAGTTCCAAATAGATTTAATTCCCTTGAGAAAGATCTCAAATTGTCTCTAGTACGCTTTATGGCATAGCGAAATTAAAACAAAAACTACGATAGTTAGATTCAATTACAAAGTTTAGTATGATCGTGCAATCTAGACGGGACGGGACGTTTTGAAACAGTTTCGTTTATTTCATGCTTATTTATATATTTCTGAACACTAAGGAGTATTTAAAGTGTTTACCTACGCTTTTTATCCAGCTTTATATTTCATTCATATATTTCTGAACACTAGGTGTTTACCTATGCTTTTTATCCAGCTTTAAGACGTATTAAAAGACTATATACCGCATGTAGAAATAACGAGAGACTTGCTTACAATATAACACCATTATTTTTTTATAAAACACCTTTACCTTATTGATCATACTGTGCCTATATTACATCTAATATGATTTCGTTTCTAGCCATTCCAAGCCCTGTAAAAGTCAATCTATGATGCTGTTTCAGTCTCGGTTCAATTTTAAAAAGCATTCATATAGCCGATACGGACTGTAGCCAGTTCAATGGATGTCTACAAACATAATGTGACACACCACATCATAATACAGCCGATAGAGCCTCCGGGCAAACAGCTTCCGGTCCTCTACCGTTTCTTTATCGACGAGAGCCGAGTGTTTGTGTCTTGATTTCATTGACAGAGATAAGCAAGCTTTTATAGTAGCAATGGATGTTTTCAATTGCTGTTTAGTCGTACAAAGTCATTGATATGGGTGATATACTCGTAGGTTCATTTGAAAAGAAATACACCGTTTCTCACAGGTGTCGGTGTGAACCCTAACATCGCGAATAACGATAAAATAATATTTGGCACAAACGAATGAACAAAAGAAATAAAAATGAAAAGCGTGCATTTTATTGTTCCTGTGTAACCAAATATTTAACATGATGAAAATTTAAATAATTAATTAAATTTTTATTTCATTCCACTATACGAAAATTCCTATGCTTTCACTGATATGAATAAAACATTATTCAACTTTAGATTGTTCCGAAACGAAATCACAGCGCAATGAACAAATAATTCTCTCGATCGAGTGCACTACATATTGCAGGTAGAATTCGATATGAAGCTCACTTTGAGTTCACTTGTTAAACTATCGTTATAGTTGGAATTGTTCCCGGGGCGCGCTCCGGGTCGGTCTTGGCGATTTAATTAAACTTGTTATTTGTACGTTTTATTTCGCAATTGGGCCCGTGTTCGCTTTGATTGTCTGTCGGCTTGTGAGAGAACCGACCTTTTGTCTTGTACAAATTTGTAGTTTTAACGTAGTTTCCTATTGAATTTGCTCCAAAGTCTATTACAACAAACTGTGCAGAATACCCGAAACTATTTATTTTGTAACGATGGACGTTACTGTAGATTCATCTTTCACTGTTCGAGCTCATTATTATGTATTGTGTTTCCTCGTTACATTCTCAGAAGTTGACTACGAATTTATTATTGGAACATCGATTAAACTGGCAAATATTGACGATACGTTTTTATGAAGATGACATGAAATATTTTTATTATACAGTGTTATTATGTATTTCATAGAATTTTAAGCTGTAACTGTGCTGTTGTTGAAGCTGAGCCTTAAATGTTCCGGTTTTATATTCAAAATCGTGACTTGTTTTGTCAGGAACTAGGAAGAATCATATTCGCTAGTGCTTGTAGCACAAAAACGGCCGACCGAACAAAATTTAGCGTTCGTTACTCCTCTCCACTGTAGTATTCGCTTAAAAAAAAAACTTTTTACGAAAAATGTTCGTTTGCAAATTGCGCCGGTCTAATGGAAATATCGGATCAGGGCAGATGTCGAGCCAAACAATTAGAAGTTTTTGTATTGCTTCATTAGCGTTTGCGACGGACAACAGAGTTCCCAACACAACATCGGCTCTGCCGATCTTAAGAAAACATTCTAATTTATCAATCTAGTTAGAGAAACTTGCTTGTTTTAGCGAGTTATTGTAATTAACTTTTGATTGTGTCTTCTTTGCATGATAATTTAAATTAATTCTTGATTTTAAGCTGACTGCCCCGTTGGTCTCAGGGTCGCAAGTGCGACTGCTGAGCTTGGGGTCCTGGGTTTGATTCCCTGGTCGGGCAAAATGTTAGTGGGTTTTTTTATTTGGGAATTTCGTAGTAACAGCCCGGAGTCTGGAAGTTGGTGGTGTGATACCCCCGTGCCTCGGAAAGCATGTAAAGCCGTTGGTCCTACGCCTGATCTCTCTCCGGTCGTGTCGGATTGCCGTCCCATCGGACTATGAGAGTAAAGGAACAGAGAGTGCATTTGTGTTTACGCACACACTTGTGAACTTTATTATCTCCTGCGTACCTGGCCAATCTCCGTTGAGATTGGCCACCGTGACTGAATTCGGTCGGGAGGCTATTATTTGCATAATAATTTAAATTAATTCTTTATTTTAAGTTGAAAATCGACTATCACAGTGGCGATAGCATATACAAAATTAATGAGCTTCTAATGGTAGAGTAAGCGTGAAGTTCATAAATAAACTATCAACTTGTATGCATTCATAATTTAATAACCCCTTTTATTTTAATACCAACTCAACACTTAAGCAGTAAACTGATTTTAATTGATTTGTAGTAAATTAGTAATTAATCACGTAGGTAGTAAGTACTTACATACGTGAATTCATATAATATTTTTAGTTTATACACTCAAAAACTAGGGTTGGCTCGCTCCGCTTTGTGGACAAGCCGCCGAACGTTTTTTTTGTTGTGGTTCACCCCTACGCACTGTAGCGTGTCAATTTTATTTATCGTATTTTTATGGGTGATCTTGAAACAGCTTTAAAAATACGTATCTACATCGAAATGGGTTCATTAGTTATTACGATAATCAAAAGTTATGTATGATCAAAGTTTAAAAGTTTGAAGTTTTTAAAATGCTTGTTTAGTGGGTCCTGTATCAATGGTTAGAATATGTCATAATTTTAGATAATTAAGTTACTACCTACATAAAGCCCAAAATTTATAGTTTTTCATAATATGTATATCTTTATTTTTCTCTCTTCACAAAGGTTCACATAGTTATGAAAATAGAGACAAGAATTATTGTGTTTGGAAAACATGTTGTGTTGTCCACTAAATATGATCCTTTTCAAAAGACTGGCGTCCATAGTAGAATAACCCTGTGTGACCATCTGATAGTTCCTCAATGTCAATTAAAATTTATATCATATACAAAGTCATATTTGTACGATTCGTAATAGAATATTAATGTTATAATGCAATAAACTCTTAAATGATGCAGTGGACAGGTGAGGTAGAAAGGGACATGATTTTATATTGATTTTAACGTGCCACCGCCCTGTATGTTTCCAGCCCTGTGGTCCGAAATACATTTTGTTATATAAACAACATTATCTCCCATTTCTTTTATAGACTATCGCATTAATTTAATCAAATTCTCTACCTTTATAATCCCGAAAAATGATAAATTTTACAAACCAAATAAATCAATAATTACTCGTAATACGCCAATTCATCTCTTTAATTACAGCCGTCCCGCAAATATTTGAATGTGTCTATTCAAATACCTTTTGGAGTTAAACAACATTATCTCCCATTTATTTTACAGACTACCCGCATTCAATCAAATTATCTAGCTATACCTATAAACCCGAAAAATGATAAATAAACGTAACCATTTGGTTTTAACAAACCAAATATATCACTAATTAATACGCCAATTTATCTCTGTAATTAAAGCCGTGCCCGCAAATATTTGAATGTGTCTATTCAGAATATTTCATCGACCATTTGTGTCATATGTCCATTTACAGTTGGAAATTCACTAAATCAGTGATTTTATTAGTCGAAGTCTATGATTTGTATTCAACGGAGAGTTGAATGTTTAGCCACCGCTCTCCGCTCGGAAGATTGATGTAGCGCCGCTCCTGCCGGCTCCGACCAGCGCGGCTGTCGCACGATAAATTAAAACCAACTCACATTAGAGGCCGTATATTAAAACTCACTATCATCCTGCTCATTCCTAAATGGAAGTCCTACGCGAGAACAGGATGGAAACATCGGCGATACTACAGGACCGCTTTTTTGTTATTCCACGACGAGACTAACCGTTAACAGTAACTTGGTTCCTATAATGACGGACTAAAGATGTTCCGTCCACAATGGACGGAGAAACTTTATTTTGTAGCTGACTCATAGAAAAGTTTTAATTTCGAAGTTTCACTATTTTCTTATAACTCTACTATACAGCAAATTGCTTATAGAAAAGCAGTTTTTTCAGCCAATTAATGGAAACCGTAAATTATCATCAACCACGCAGTGTCTCGCAACCTCATTAAATACACCATGGAGACAAGTATTTCTTACTTATTTAGGTTAAAAATTATGTGTAGCAACAAGTATGCGAGTGAAGCGATCTGACCAGATTACTCGGTCGGCCATCGCGTATCTGCAATCGGTAAATGGTTACTTTAAGTCTCGATATGCCGAGTATTCCCCATGGAATGTCACCGTCGCCATGCTGCACTTATATGTGCTCGACGGACTGAATTTTTTCTTATCGCAAATGCATTTTCTGCAAGTTTTCAATGCGAGCGACGTGGCCGCGGCCCCGCAGAGCCCGCCATCCCGCACTCGTACTTAGCCGTGTCGCCAGCTTCTTGTGATTTAGCTTTATACACTCATCGACTAATTAATTTCGTGGTATTTACGGAGAATTTCAATTATTCTTATTTATTACAAAGGTTATAAAATAAATTTTCCACTCTGTTGGAATAAAACCAGTTGTTTTGATTTAAATACTAGGTATACAGTGCGTGTATGCTAAAATACATGGTGCATGACCGGACTTCACCTCAGTTACGTGGAGATATATTTTTTTATAATTTGAATATCTCGTAATTCCCGTCGAGTGTGGATACCTATTAAGCGGCGGGCAGTAATAACCCGGTCGGCTCCCTTAATCCATCACGGGCGCTGCAATCGTCCCGCTGTCAGTCTATTCCGGGATGCTCCGTTTTCGCTAATGATTCCTCGCCGCCGTGAGATCACGCGACATTTACAAAGGCCGATTGCGCCGACGATTTGTATCACAAAACGCTACTTCATCTCGTTCTTGCGGCTTGTTTTTAATTTCCCCGCACATAGTTGCAGTTTTAACAAAGCACGCTTTATGCGTTTCGCATAAAGCTCTACCCACATATGCGACATCGCGTTCCACACGAGAGAGTTTATAATTTATTTGCGTCGCAGTTTTCTGGCGACGATTTTCCCACAGGGGCGGCGTCTCAAACGAGCCGCGCCCGCCCTTTATGTGGTTTTTTGTAGCGGCACAAAATGCCCGGTGGAAAACATTCAGTGATAACTGGTAACAATCGCAGCCGCCCGGATGCTCCCTCCATTCCGCGCATACCGCGCTGGACCTCGACTGATGCTTTTTCATCTAGCACCGCGCGCTGACCGAACGCTCTTGAGACTCGCGGCTCGCGACGACACGAAACAATCAACTTATTTACTGCCTTTGAAACTTTATTATCTGTTACTAAACCGTATTGAAAAGGACACTATTTGATGTTAAATAAAATGTTTTCAATAAAAAACCCCGATGATATCGTTGGATGATGGTTGGTCGAGATGGTCGTTGTTGAGACTGGCCATACAAGGACAACTGAAAAATTGTCTGATTCCACTACTCAAGCATGAAACTTTTTGGAACGCCGTCAATCAGATGATGATGAAATCGGTGGGTTGAAATAACTCCATCTTAATTTGATACCTTTTAGCCGAATGTTTGCTTTTCACAATACAACAACAAAAGTATAATGGGAGTAAATTAGTGAGTGATTTCAACATAAACTAATGTTGGTCTAATACCAAGAGCGTTTGGAGCCGGCGCGGCAGTTCATTAGCAGAGGCGCGCTTCAGTCGCGCGTATTTCATTGTTCTATTGTTTTATTTGCCTCTGTCCGGTGCTTACTGAGAGATATACAGCCTCAGCAACTATACAGCTCTGACACCTGTAACCCACCACTATTTCACTTCTTTTCAGCAAAGCAAACAACACATAGGTAACATTTAATTGCCTATACCTCATCCCCGTCGACTCTGTAAAATGTAAATAACCGAGAAGGTATTCCACGAAATTCATAGAATCGTAACGTTTCATGCCTCGCTCTGATACAAGTTTTTATTAATGTCCTATTGTTTCTTAATCGCCGCTCCAGATTTGATATCGCGATAAGTTTCTGTTAAAAGCATAAGTTAAGTAAGTAAAGCCGTAAGGTCGCTGCCGGTAGTTTTTCTCAACCAAAAAGCGTAGCCGTCAGATCTGAAGCCCGATTAGTGTTATCTTTCCGTTCGATCGCACTTCGACAGACATTACTGCGTTGTTGAGAGCCGAAGATGTCGATTTTTCAAATCGTAAACTAGCTTTTTGATATGCGACTGTAAATAAGAATAACTCGTCCGTCTACTTGCTTCATTAAGATTTCAAGATCAGTTTAGTTTTGGCTAAATGTAAGTGAGTAAATGTCGTGTTTTGGAAAGTTAATCTCTTGAAAGGATGTGACATGTTCTGTGTGGCGACAAGACGATCATAATTAGTCTTACTTTTTCAATGTTTTAGTGTATTGAGCGAAGGCGTGACGCTGTGCCGCATAGATCTCACGCTAGATGTATTGCCGTTCCAGTTAGCTGACAATAAATCGTATGTTTAGCGACGCGGTGACTTGTATAATTAACAATAGCGGCATTATACGCGATTTCCAAACTAAGCGACGTAACGCAGATCGTTTGTCACGACGCAAATTGCTATTTATGAGGATTATCTATACTTTAACAGCGTAAATCATTTCGTTAGTAATACGTAGACAATTCATAATACTTCTTATCTCATTGTACTACATACGGTCTGAAGCACGTGACGTCAAATTACCATGTGAACACCAATGTGCGAAATCACCATCAGATATTTCTACATACGCTACACACGATACACGGGTACATTTTAATTTAATATTCCTTTGTGTCAGTTATTCCACTCACTGGTTTATCACTTGATAAATTCACTGAATCCTGAAAATTCCTTCCGCTCCCAGTAACACGTAGTTGTAGCGTCGACCGCAAACAGTACAGCTCATAAATAAGCCATTGCTATTTAGCTAACAATCGAGCTCCGATGGGCATTTGGTCAGATTCCGAGGCAGGCAGCCGTGGCAGCCACGTGTGCTCGCCTCCGCATGCCTCCGCCCGAATATGCAGCCCTTGCAACATGAATTTTGGCCCCTATGCCGAATATTCCATGCACATTGGACACAAATAATGTTGGAGAATAATGTGACACAGGTGAAATCGAACGTCGATTACCATTTCACGTCTCACTCGTGTTGTATGTAGCTGTGAGGTAGATAATGTGCGGTTATTGATTATTGTTAATAACTGAGAATTGTACACTCTCAGCCAAATTGGCGAGAGCAAAAACCAATATGGTTTCTCTGAAATGGATGCGAGTTTTGTTCTGTGCACTTCCAAAGTAAAATTTCGAGTTAAATGCTGACAATTGCGTGCTATAATACGAACACGTGACAACAATTTTTATTCGCAGAATACAATTCACGATACATTTCTTTTCATGCATTGTACTGTTTCTGTATTTCCGTTTTAATACACTTTTAGCGTTAAATGGATTATAAATATAATTGATGTGATGACTATCTATGAAAGACATTGGCTCGTGACTGTACCTATTTACTGCACGCATGTTCCGTTATTATTAGGTACATTCTGCGGTCTATATAATTTGTACATGTTAATTAATCAGTGTAGTTATTAAATCATTTCGGTATACGTATGGTACAATGGGATAAGCACACTAGCGGTAATTGGGCTGTGGTTTAATAATTTCCTGAAACCCATTCTTGAACCTATAAAAGGCAGAGATAAACTGTTTTATCTTCCTAAGTAATTGTTAATCAATTACTCCTTTCATAGAACTTTTACAATCTAAAGCAAATTATTTTAGAAGCTAATGACGATGAATTTACTTGACATAAACTTAACAAATTAGTCTACTTTTTTGTGTATGATGAATACATACATACATTAAGTATTTCTGACGCCCTTTGAGCACATAACTGCTGTGATAACATAGCGATCATACAAAGTTTTGAAGGAGTATTTCTTTTTGCGGCAGAATATTGAGAATAGAAATATAACGAAAATTCAAATATTCAAAACTCGGCCCTTATTTTGCTTCCTGCTTATTTTCTTAGTAAAATGAACTGCCTATCGAATCGCCTTTGAGCCCTGGCTTCCTGACATGAGACATTGCTACATCGGAAAATTTACGTAGCACTGTTGTGTAGCAATGTTGCGCAGCGCGTTGCGTAGCGGGATGCCTAGTGGGTTGCGTAGCAGTGTAGCGGGATGCGTAGCGTGTTGCGTAGCAGTGTTGCGTAGCGGGATATGTAGCGTGTTGCGTAGCGCGTAACGTTGCGGGATGCCTAGTGGGTTGCGTAGCAGTGTAGCGGGATGCGTAGCGTGTTGCGTAGCAGTGTTGCGTAGCGGGACATGTAGCGAGTTGCGCAGCGATGTTACAGACTTTATTTCTGTAATTTATGTTACTATAAATAAATTAATGATTATTTTGTGTTAAACTTTACGTTATGTTGTATTCGTTTTAGGTAAGTGACAAATGGAAAGTTTGCGGTGATCATAGACGCAATGCATCCAGCAGGGTACTACGCGAATCTTGGTAAGATAGTTCAAAATTACGACTACTTTACTATAAATCATTTCAACAATTATGTTTTTCTAAAGGGATTTGGAGTGGCGGGACAATATCATGTTTTATGAATAAAGAGATAAAAGAGTTAGTGTGAGTGAAAAATATATTATTAAAAAATTACAAAGTGTTGAAGATATTATTTTGGAAACAATAAATATAATTATAATTAGATTGTTAGTTGTCAAATCCCTCGTGTAGAAACGTATCAGAGATTTATATGTTTAGTATTTTATTTATTTAGTCCTAGTTTGTGTTCCAAAACGATATAAACTGATAAGAAATGAATTAAAGATAAAACTCGTAATTTTTGCGAGAACCACCACGGGCGCAAGGGTACACACGGTAACATTGTACACGTTCTTATCAGCTTATGATTTTCGTAGAATCATACTGATATAGAAACGATAATAGCGATGATCAAAAGAGATAATGGATTATTAATTTTTAAAAATTACATCTCTACACTTTCGATGTTATTCCCACTAAACGTCTCGATTGTCGCACTTGCTTTTCAATGAAATGAAATCGAAATGTTCTAAACTTGATCGCCGTCTTATCCTAGACACATATCACCGTGAAAACTTTAGGTGAAGTGAGCTGCCAATAGTGCCAATAGCATTAGGTGAAATAAAGCTCACTTCAAACTTCACCTTAGTATTCACGGTCAAGTTTTAGGGAATAGATCGGCAAATTTTTTAACCACCTTCAAAAAGGAGGAGGTTTTCAATTCGACTGTATATTGTTTTTTTTTTGTTTCAGTTAGCTTCTATAATATGTATTTTTGTCACTTAGTTTATATTGATGATGTTATAATGACTTCCTGTCACTATTATTTACATAGCAAGTAGTGTTATTCGAATTTGTGTGGAGTAAGTACAACTTGAAAGTGAAAAAAAAAAGTCGGTGCCAAACAACGAAAATGCGAACCCAACGACACCGACTTCCGAAGTTATAGGTTTTTTCACTTTGTAGGCTTTTTTGGAATCGGTTGTTTTTTTTTGTAATTAACTACGAAATAAGGCTAAGACACACCAGCTACAAGAATAATTATTGCCGTTAGCCTATGGTCACTTAAATTATCAAGAAGGCTCAGTATGATTTGATTGATACTGGTAGACGTTACATAGGCTCATCATTAGAGGTGTTCCACTCAGAGCACTGATTTCAACCGCGCTTTGACGAACCGCACCTGAGCACTTCCACTATCCGCACTGAAACAAAAGACTGCTCACACGGCAAGGAGACAACTTGATTAACTACTGAAATATATCCAAAACATAAGTGTACACTTGACGGTAGAGCTTTATGATATTTTCATTGTAATCCATCCATACATCCTACTAATATTATAAATGCGAAAGTTTGTGAGGATGGATGGATGGATGTTTGTTACTCTTTCACGCAAAAACTACTGAACGGATTTTGATGAAACTTTACAGTAATATAGTTTATACATCAGAATAACACATAGGATACTTTTTATCCCGATATTTCCACAGGATCAAAACTTACGCGGGTGAAACCGCGGGGCGCAGCTAGTTTTTCTATAGTAGTTAATTGTCCCATTTGCTCTCTTTTACGATAGTCCACCTTTTCTTTTCACCCAACTGCGCGACAACAAACACAGGGTTATGATTTTCACGCGTATCTGTAATATGTATAAGGGATACTTTTACTTTTACTTATACCCCCTTACTAATAAACGTTGTATAGCGTATGTTTATTATAGTTACACAACGCTTTGTTTTCTTCTTTCGAAAGTCAAATTACTAACGACTGAAAGAGAGAAATCGGTGTGTAACTATTCATCTGATATAATACGTTTATTAGTAAGGGGGTTAGTGTCTTATTAAATAACCAATAATCAGTTCTCTCCTTTTCTCTATCAATCTATCCTTTTTTTTACCAAGAAACTATATTTTTTCTACTCCTGGGACTCAGACTTCTTCTCTGTGGCAGGGAATGGGCCGTAATCCACCACGCGGGCCCAGTGCGGTTGTGGGATGTCTTCGAATTTTTAGTTCTAGGTCTCCCAATTTGACTTGTGATTTACCTCATGATCTTTCCTTCACCGTTAATATGTTTTTATTATTTACTAGCGGCCTGTCCCGGCTTCGCACGGGTGGACATTTTTTTTTTTTTACATTTTATTTTTTTCTTGCAATTAAAAAGCCTATATTAATCAGTGATAATGTAGCATTCAAATGGTGAAAGAATTTTTAAAATCCGTCCAGTATTTTTTGAGCCAATTCGTTACAAACATACATACAAACCTTTCCTCTTTACCTATAATATTATATTATTTATGAGTTAATATTTATTTAGCATAGATAATCTCTTGTTTCTCTACCTTACGATGTAATTCTCATTTAATTATTCATTCAACAGTAAATCTCAATCCACAGTTTGGCCATAAGCGCCCAAAGGGCGGCACACTAAAACATTCGGTTCTCTGCCTTCCGCAACCACTCTAACCCGACTACCCCTTTCCGGTTCATCAGAAACCTCTCTATTACACGACTCATAGCCGAATGGTTCGTTTATAAACGGACTAACTTTGCTTGCAGTTTTGCCTACTTTCTAAAAAGCTCGTGCTTTTTTTAACCGAATTCATAAAAGGAGATTCTGTATTCGACCAGTATTTATGTATGTCCGCGATTTTCTCAAAAATGAATGAACCAATTTTGATAATTCTTTCATTAGTGTGATTTAAATACTTTCAGGAAGGTTTTAGTATATATAATATATTAGGCAATTATTCTTATATACATACTGCATCTCCGGCATTTCTGTGCGAATTTTGATGAATCTTCTAGTCAATGTCGTCAATTCTTCAATGCATTAGTGTTAATTGATTTTTATGGGGTAGGTTACAACTAAAAAGTGAAAAATAAAAACACTTTAAAAAAAAACAACCGACTTCAAAAAAAAAACACTACAAATTGATAAATAACTTTAATTTCGGAAGTCGGTGTCAAAAAACGAAAACGCGGTACCAACAACACCGACTTCCAAAATTAAGGGGACTACATGACCTGACGCGCGGTCACTGTCGGACTGCATAGAAAAAAAAGAGAAGCGCGATGAGTCGATGACACAACGCTGTTAATTTATTGCAATATAGGAAGCAATTGTCTATTTACAAAAAAATCTATTGTTTGGACTAAAAAATTAAAACACTAGTGCTTTATTATGTTGCTTGCAGAACAATCTGACAATCAGAATTATTGTATGTATTTTTTTAGTATGGATTTTATTGTAAAAAGAAAGTTTTTAGAGGTATTTTCATAATTCTTTTCTATCATATCAAATTAGTTGTATTATGTTTTCAGCACACTATCTACGTAGCATATGTCCTGAAGAATATCATATAATTTTCTAATTTTGTTTACTGTAGTCGATCATATACTTTTATTGCTTCTAAAACTTGCATTTATTGCGTTTAGGTCTTGTAGTCCCCTAGTTATTTATCAGTTATCACTTTGCAGTGTTTTTTTTTAGTCTGTTCATTTTTTTTTAAAGTTTTTAAAACTAAACATGTTTCCACTTATCACCTGCGTAGCCTTTTCCCAATCCTTATGTTGGGATCGGCACCCAGTCCAATCTGATCAAGCTGAATACCAGTATTTTACATATAGAATGACGGCAACGGATGAACATCTTTTCACAACGGCATAATATTAAACGGTTTATCAAATTAATTAATAATCAAAGAGTTAACTACGCATGAAAAGGATTGTTAATATAGACTTGTTGTCTATAATTACTTGTTTTACACTAAAAAATCCTCATTCTTCATATCCTAAATCATGAATTCATTCGGTGTCTTTCGTTTAACCGTGACTGAGAAATCAGAACATTCCAAACTTCCAGATTTATTATATTTGAAAAGGTGGGAAATGAAAGGAAATCCTTTGTCCGGCAGTAAGGCAACACGGGATATAAAAAAATGAAAAGATAAATGTGAGGTAGAAGACTACAGGCATCTGGGGGCACGGAAGTGCCCCCGCCAAGACGAAAGACGAGCCAAGCGAAGCGCAACGGCACTACCTACCTTTTCTCGAAGCGCTTCGTCGTTTTTTTGAACTCTCATTACTTGGATTTGGATTATACCAGATAAACAAAATTCTCGGGATATGATGTCAAAAGTGGACTTATTAAACATATAAAGTTTCAATTGCATAGCTTTTATACTTTAGATTTTATTGATATCTAAAAACCCCGATTTCGTCACTAACTCACTGATTATCAGATGTAGAGTTTGTGAAGTTTGGGCTTGTAGAGTTAGGGCGTGTAGAGTTAGAAGCTTGGCTCTACATGAGATCTGATAACTTTTTGACAGTGCGACCCATATGGTCTCGTCTCAGCAACATTTTACATGAAAATGTTTTTGGTGGGTATTAATTACAGATTCAATAATGTGCTTTTATTTCGGCCACATAGGTCTATGCTTCCACAGATGGGCAATCGTTTCGCGCCAAAGTGCGAAATTCACAGTTGACTTTTAAAAACAGCTAGGTATTGATGTAATACCTTTTCATCATCCGATAGGACAGTTGATCTGTGTATATTTTAATATCATTGACTTTTAATGATTTGCAAAGTAATTTAAATGAACCGGTCGGCAAGTCGGCACCTCTTGCCGACCGGTTGGCTGTCACAGCATATTGTGTTATATTGTGCAATGCTATGCACAATATCACACATTCTGGGACTTGCTCATACATGCATAGACAAAAACATCTCATACTTACCGCTTTTCACTCAAACCTTTTCCTATACCTACATAAATATGTAGATGGTATCTACATATTCTCTGATAAAAGCCCATAGTAAGAGTCCTCGATCTAATTACACTAAGTTAGTCATTTATGCAATCGAGGGCAAATAGACAAAGGTTCTAATTTTATACTGATTGAAGTTCTAGTAAAATGTAAGCTAAATGTTGTGAAAAATGTAAGTGAAATGATTTCATATATCAAGTTAATTGAGATCTAGAATTATAGTAGCTAGATACACGCCCACGCCAAAGTGAACGCAATTTTGAAAAACATCTTATTTCTTGTTTTTATTTCCATGAATGTGCCAAATATTTTGACCAAAAATGAAACTTATTAGGACTTCAATCATCGTAATTAAAACACAATTCAATACTACTGATTAACAAAACAAATGAAGGCTGCCTTTGAGGTGAAATGGATACTCTTCAATAGTAGGTAATGCCATGTAAATATTGGCAATTTCCCTTTGTAGTCCGTGTACACTGGCTGGTAATACAAATAGGCCCTTCTAATTGCTATAGTCAGTTTGTTCGTAGCGAAGCGAGAGTCGGGAACCGATTGATTAGCCAATTTATACACCACTAATACCCTCCACTGCCAAACTGTTTAAGGGCAACACGCTTATTTAGCTAATTTAAAATTAATAGCCCTCGTCTCCGATTTACGATTAGTTTAGACATCGTACTACCACAGACTTTTTTTACAACGTTGATACGTGGGAGTTCCAGTGCCTTAGACATCTTCTGGGCACGCTCGTGCCATCATAGACCTCATCCATCGCTTTCCATCAGGCGTGATCGAGGTCAAGAGCGGGGCTTATTTAACAATTAAAAAAAAGCGTTAATAACTTCCAAATATCTTTTCAGATAACTTAAAATTAATAGCCCACATCTCCGATTTACGTTTTGGTTAAAACATCGAACTATAACGGACTTTTTTGGACAAAAACTTTTTTTTACGGTCATGGGTTGGAAATCTAGTTTGGCTGTTCGACAGATAATATATTTTTGTTGGTAGCTTTGTATCTAACTCCAATTAAGGCCTCGAATTAGGTAACCGTACCGATTTACATTTTAGTTTAAAACATCGAACTATTACAATTTTTTTTCCGGTTACGGGTTGATAGACTTATTTGGTCGACTGACCCATGAAACGATTCTTCTAAAAAGAAGAAACATACACATCCAAAGTGTCTAGGGTTCAAGTACATTTTTAACTATAAAAAAATATCCAATTAATATTTACCTAATCTAGTCTTCCAGAATGGCTTCTTACTTTAATTCCTATGTTTAAGTTAACAACTTATCTCTATATTTTGTAAAAATTAAGAAAAATTAAAATTTTTGCAAACTGTGACAAATTAACCTAAGTTAATGTCATCAATTAAATGGCATAAAAAAGGCAAAATGAGGATTTTTTATTGTAAAGATAAAAAAAATTAATAATCTTTGTTTCACACAATCACAGCGATTTGGCATGCTTAAAATCAGTTCATCAAAATCACTTTGAGGAATGGTCGCCCACGTTCTTTCTAACAAGTCAGATAGTTGTGGGGTCTGCATGGCGTCCATACTGGGCAGTGCTTTTCTTTGGAGCATAACCTATGCGTGCTCAGCTAAGGTTGAGGTCTGGCGATTGAGCAGGCCAGGGCAGAACGTTGATGCGAGCATCGGCAAGAGTGCGTGTTACGTCTCTAGCCATATGTACACGTGCATTGTCGTGCATTAGTCGAAACCAATCACCCAACCGGCTTCGCAAAGGGATCATCACGTCTGAAACAACCCTCTCCGCATAAATCTGAGCATTGAGGTTGCCCCTGATCCAAATGAGATCGGTTCTTCCACCGATTCAAATACTGACCCAAACCATTATTGTTTCCCCTCCATATGAATAAACTTCCTGACAAAATTCCAAACGTTCTTGACGTCCAGAGGTCCTCCAAACTCGAGTACTTCTTGTATCCGGCCTCATACCGAAACGGGATTCATCGGAAAAGCAAACAACGCCAGTCTTCTTCCTCCCAATTTCTATGTTCACGAATCCATTTCAAATGGGCCCTACGATTGGGGGATGCTATGGATTGAATTCTCAGTGGCCTTCGGGAACGCAGACCCACTTCACGTAACCGATGTCAGATGATTTGGTCGCTTATCAGCAAACCTGTGCAAAGCCTCGTAGCCAACATCATGGCGGTCATGGTACGATTCCTTCGATCAGTATTTTGGATGTACCGGTCCTGTCTGCGAGTGGTGATGTGTGTCATGTCGCTCGGCCACGCTGCCCGAGATACGATGGCGTGTCCAGAGGCAGCTTATAATGCTCTGCTCTGCTCTGTGTAGTGCCAAGAGCGACAGCCACAGTACGTTGCCTGGAACCAGCTTGCAACATTCCAACGGCTCCCATAATCTCTTCTCGTGTCAAATGATTTCGTCGCTCCATATCGATGCAATTTTTTTCTGTTCCGTTGCAGAAATTGTAATGGTTTTGTATAAACGCTATTACAAACACTTATAAAGGAATCCTGATTGAGAGTTGATTTTCTATTTTTAATTTTAATCAAAATTTAAAGAAAATTATTTATTGAAATAATGAACTTAACTAAAAAGAATCAATAACGATCCAAAAAAAATAAAATAATAATCCTCCATTGCGGCGATACTCTAAAACGTACAAAAATCCCTAAACACTTTTGATGTGTGTATAGAGGAAATATACTGTATGTATCGTTGTTACATTATTTTACTTTAATCTTAAATGTGTGGACGGCTCGTCTCCGATTTACGTAACAATGTAAACATCGAACTATCATTCACTGACTTTGGACAAAAAATGTTGTTGTTTTATTTTGTTACGGGTTGAAAATCTTGTTTGGCTGTTCGATAGATATGCCTACCTATACCTATGCTTTTAAAAGATTTTTGTTGGTATAGCTGTATCATCATCATCTACCTAGCCTTTTCCCAACTAATATATGTTGCGGTCGGCTTCCAGTTTAACTGGTTGCAGCTGAATATCGTATATACGAATATAAAAATAATAATAATATCGCATATCTTGGTATCGTTGTATGTAACTGAAAAAAATACTATGAATTTAGCATACTTTAAATTAGGTAACCGTTCTCCTCTGCGATCAAAATTTTTGTTTAAAACTAACTAACTGTCACTAACTTTTTTGGGCAAAAAAAGTTGTTTTCTTCCGGTTACGGATTGAAAGGCTTATGTAGTCGATCTTCCAATATTTTTTTTCCTTTATAAAAAGAATAAATAAATAGAAAATAGACTGTTTGTATTACTAATAATAATGGAACTTGAAAAAAAAAATTTTTTTTGTTAAGTTTAAATAAAACACTGCCTTCCCATTAGTTTTAGTTAAAATCAAACTATTGCTAACTCAAAAAACTATTTTATTTTTTCGGTTACGGCTTAAAAAACTTATTTGGTCGATCGTCCGAAGGATCGATGTTCATAAAAAAGAATAAATGAATAGGAAATAGCCACGTAGCCTTTTGTTTTAAATAACGTTTTTTGCTGTGCTTCCAAACTTGTCTCAAGCGCTTAAAAACTTTTACCAGTCACATCATTTTAGACACGAAAGATCATTTTTTAAACAGCATGCTGTCTTCTTGTCGTGATTTGATAAATGAACTGATTAGGATGAAGTACCGGTTCTCACAATATAATAAGGATAAAAACATTAAGTTGTATGTCTTTCAACAGTAGGTTACACAGATTCGCGGGAAGTCCTGATTTCTGCCGTGCGTACATAATACAGGAAGTTGACCAAGTAAATAAAGAAGACGTCAGTAGGTATACATTTTTGCTCTTATTTTCCTTCTTAATTGGCAGTGTAATCTAACCACTTAGCCAATCAGATTAGCCTTTAATCTTTATAAGCTAGTCAACATCAATATTTTGCTGTGTGCAAAAGAAAGTCCTGTCCAACCTACTTTCGGTCTACTTTCTGCTGTGCAATTGATGTTTATCAAAGGTTTAGATATCCAATTCATAAACTAATTGAAATTAATTAGTCCTTAATTATGCTAATTAATAGGTAGTTAATTTATTGTTCGTAATGAGTAGAGTTATGACTAACTGCTCAACAACAATAGAAATCTTGTATCCCATTCATTAGTTGTTCGGGTTTAATTTTATCAATGCAGCACAAAACTTTTTCCTGGCATGTTAGGGAAATACCGCGATCTACATAGCGCGGGCGCATTGGAACACCCGTTGCTATAGGCGCACACGCGTTCGAAATGTTCGCATCATCGCTACAAACGTCGAGTTTATCGCTAAGAATAACCATAAAGGTATGATTTATAAACGTCGCCTCACCATTGGCTCGTGTAATAAAACCGTCGCATTGTGCCATGTGCGTCTGAATCGTGCCGTTTCTATCGAACGCGCCTTATTTATGCATAAAAATGTTTTCATTTGTGCCCACCGGTAATTTTCACATAAACTACTTTATTCATCCCCGACCCGACAAGTAGTAATCAAACTATGAATATAAACCACGCGATCGTGAATGGGAATAACGCTGGTATTGGTTCGGTAATGAATGTATTAGACTCCCTGTATAAGTATTATAACCGGTCAATAAATAAAATGGAAACTAATGCAATAACAATCCATTGATGCAAATCCTTTGAGCTATTGAGAATGTAAATTACATACAACATGCTTCTTTACGTCAGACATATCATCTTATTTTCTCTTGTACTGAAGGTACTCGAGGTATTAGTCGATGTTAATTATGGTAATACAAACAACTCGGCAAATATTAAATGTATTTCAATTTAACTGTTTCTGTATCTACTTAAAATCTGGTTCTTTTTGGTTCTGTTGGCTAATGTTTGCATCGGTATCAGTAGCCGCTCAAATCTTATCAGCATGAACAATGTGTACTCCTGTTATAACCTATCATTTCCTTATACTAACTGCACAACAGATTGCATACGATTAACACATTAATCACCGAATGAATGGTATTGATGAAGGTACCACCCGACTTAATATTTATCTGCCGCTGACCTCCGATCTTAACAAGCGTTAATAATGAAAAGTAGGGAAGTGTGGCGGATGCAGAGAGTGCAGCGTGCAGCAGCGCACTCCGATCCCGACGCCTTCACCGCCCGCGACGTGACATAACACGCCGGCTCCGCCCACGCCCTCTCACTCACTCCCTAACCGTGCGAGCGAGACGCGAACACACCCTCCGTCGAAGCCTCCACGCCACACTGTTTCTTAGAAAAGCCAACTGTTATTATCGCCCGCGGATTGTTCTCGACCTCTCGCCGGTTTATTTTGCTCCTCTCATGAATGAATCTCGGCGCCCGCAGGTGCGCACCCTCGAGCGCTAAATTTCGACAGCAATTACTCATTTCTAAAATGGTATAAGTAGTTGCACGCCAATTTCCAGCACGCCACATGATAATTTCCAGTGGCTGATGCTGCTACGCTTTCGGTTAATTTGAGGCTCCACAGGAAGTTGCGTTTTGGAAGCGCTTTCGCCTTGGTTTGATTAGCCTTTTCTTGATTTTTGCTGTCAATCCGCCTACTCGGTTTCACGAATGGATAAATGCCCGCCGGATCAGCCATCAATCAGACAGCTATTGGCACCGATGCACGCGATAATTTCGGCATCTGCGAGGAGATTTAGTGATTGCTGCCAATGATTGTATAATCGTATTACAATTGAACTAATAAACACTTTACATGTGTAAGAAAAGAATGATTCCATCGAAGGAATTCTAAACATACATTCCTGACCAGGAAAATAAAACAAAGTGATGTACTTTCAGATTTTTTAGATTTACCTAACAATAATTAAAATATGATAACATATTTCTCTGGAATCGTGACAAATAAAGCATTGTAAAATATGACTGTAACTGATTATCATCATCTCCTTTCTATAATCCTAATATACGTAAGAATCCAATTTAATTGCATTCATTGGAAACAAAAAAGAAATAGAAACTAAACTGCAAAATAAATTACAATACTGAGAAACTTATAACAACAGCACTGTTGTCATTGGATCAATTTAAATCCGTTCTGATAAAAGCTGTCATTTTAACTGTGTCAATAGTACGCTGAAAAATTGCGTAAGCGCTGCAGCTGCGGCAACTACATTTTACCGTTTAAAATAAAGACTTGCTCTTTCTTCACTTCTCCTGTTATCATAAGTACTTGACTTTTAATTATTGCCCTATGTTCTAACTAAATTTAATGAACGCCTTAAACTTTAATGAAACTATAATATATGTATGATACTATGATACAATGAAAGAAAAGTGAGGAAGCCATATAATCTTGTAAAGAGATGTTGTTGTTTTAATAATAAAAAGTTCTCCGGCTCTGGTGTTAAGGCTATGATTGGCATCGTTTCGGCACTGGAAGTGGACAAACCGGTTGCCGCACAGGCCGGTAACAGTAGCCTTAACGATTGTTGGACCACGATCAAATTATACCTTGTTCCGATTTGTATGCAACTAAAACCTAGCACCGCGTCGCAGATCCAACACATGCTGCATCTGTTGCGTTCACTTATATCGCAACATTAGGAAGCGCATTGTCTAAAACATTATTTTTCTTAAAGAACATATTCGAAATATACAAATTAGAACACATTTATAATTACGGCATGAATGATACACAGTTTTTACGTAAATATTTGATGATCTTAAGATAATTAATGCCATCTTTGTATAGCATCTCTGTGTACCTTATTAGTCACACAGAAATGTGACTTAGACAAATTTGCTTATATGGAAATTCCGACCCTAGAAGTAAACATTATTAACATGCTGTTAATTTGCAAATCATCAATATTTTTTCCGTGTTTGTTTCTATTACATAGATAAACTAGCTTCTGCCAGCGACTTCGTCCGCGTGAAATTCGTAAGTACTTTCCTGTAAAAATTTCGAAAATATATCTTTACTAGCTGCGCCCCGCGGTTTCACCCGCGTAAGTTTTGATCCCGTGGGAATATCGGGATAAAAAGTATCCTATGTGTTATTCTGATGTATAAGCTATATTACTGTAAAGTTTCATCAAAATCCGTTCAGTAGTTTTCGCGTGAAAGAGTAACAAACATCCATACATCCATACATACAAACTTTCGCATTTATAATATTAGTAGGATAATCTTTATCATTTATTTAGATAAATAAGTGTTCGGGCCAATTTTTCAGTTTATAGATCAAAGGGATCAGATTTTTCAAGTAAACTGTATCCCCCGCTTTTCACCCCCACGGGGTGGAATTTTAAAGAATCGTTTGAAATGTGTTCATAACTTGACTCAAAGACCCATACCCATTTTCGAGTTAATGGAAGCAAGCAGTAAAATCCATACCTTAAACATTATTACCCCTTTTCACCTTGGTGGGAGTCGATTTCTGAAAAACCTTAAAACACATACTTTTTTGTTTTGTTTTATTAGTAGTACCGAGTTAATCTGACAGCGGGTTACATATTTTTCTAACCTATCAACTTTGTCACCCTCTAAAACCTCTGTGAGGGTTTTTTTTTACTCTAAAAGTGACAATCTATATTATTTATTGAGCCAAATATTGTCAAGTTTCAAGTTTATTAACCAAATGAATAAGATTTTTCATATAAACTGTATCTCCTTTTTTATCCCCATAGGGGTGGAATTTAGAAAAATCGTCTGTTGTGTGTGTTCCAGTTAATCAAGCCACGAAATAAAATACTCACCTGTGAAATTGACTACCCCTCTTAGCCCCGTTAGAGTTAGATATCCGAAAAACCCTGAACCATTTTATTCTTTGTTAAATTCTTCCATACAAACTTTGACACCTCCTAATCCCCCTTCAGGGGGTTGTTTAGAAAAACAAAAATGCTAAACTTCATAATTTACTTCTTGTTAGATAAGTATTCGTGCCAAGTTTCAAGGTTATTAACTCAAGTATTAAGATTTTTCATACATACAAAATTCCCCCTTTTTACCCCCTTAAAGGTTGAATTTCCAAAAACCCCAATCCTACTCTATCACCTACTCTTCACAAAGAACACACCCTCCAAAATTCGTCTCTAGGACTAGCGATCCAGGATGTGCGTTGATATATCAGTCAGTCAGGACTTTGAATTTTATCTATGCAAGTATGTGTATGTATGTGTGTTCTTAATATAAGTTGGAGTAACATTAAGTTTTTATTTCATCGCAATTGCTCCATTCTATGCAAAAGTTAGAAACGGTACACGTGTACTTATATTATTTTTACTTGAATACAAAATTTAGCGAATGAAACAACTTCAGTAGAAAACTTCGTCCCCTTTTCACCCCCTTGTGTGTTGAAATTAAAGAAAAAAACAACGATTTACGTTTTGTTAGTTTCCAACCAAAAGCCGAAATATTAGTGATCAAAATCATAATTTCATCCCCCTTTTCACCCCCTAAGGTTTGAAATTCTAACAACACCGTTGCGTTAGCTTCCAATCATAAGCCTAGATAATAAATTTAGTGAAATTTACTCCGAAAATTAAGGATTTTCCATACACAATTTCATCCCAAGGGGGATGAAATTGTGTATTTAACCCTTCGGTGGTGGAATTATCAAAAGCGCTCAGACACTTATAAATTAATTTTCAATCGTCAGCCTAAATACTAAATGGAAAGATCCTAACTTCAAAACTGACGGACCCCTTTAGGGGTGGAATTCTTAAAAAAACTTTCTTAGTTGATACTTACTCTTCACAAAGAATACACCCTCTAAGTTTTATGTTTCTAGGACCAGCGGTTTGGGCTATGTGTTTATATATCACCCAGTCAGTCAGTCAGTCAGTTTACCATTTTATGTACCTATATATAAATATTTGTAAGATTGGTTGAAGTATTGGTTGAAGTAAACTAACTGTTTAAAGAATAAAAATTCAAACTCCACATGCTCAAATTTTATGGAACCACTGAGCCAACACAATTGAGATAATAAATCAGTAACAATACTAACACAGACAAGTTGGAAGATAGTGGAAGGAATAAGCCAACAAATTTGCATGTTTTCCTATAGACCGCTTACGTTGCCAACTAGCCGTGACGTCAATACTACTACACAATTATCGGCAACCTATTATCATTAAAAATAGAACCATTAACGTTAAAGGCACTGTTGTACTTTTTTGACGGACAAATACGCTGATGTAAGTGATTAAGATTTACCATTGAATATTTTTACACGCCGGCTTGTACTCAATAAATTACTGAGACGTTTAACAAGACAGCTGTGTGGACAACATTGGCTATGACTGTTCCGTTTTTTTGGCACTTCTGACTGCATTGTGATTTGTTCTATCGATTTACAAGGAACGCCCGCAAAATTGAAAATCCCAATTTAAACGTCAACTTTGATGTTTGATTTTATTAACGTGTAAGAAACGCGCGTTTTCTCTGTGGGCAACGTAGGAGCAAAAACATGTAATGATTCACCAAGACGCGATCATTTCCACCGAGTCGGAAAATTCCTGTAATCGTGTATCTCATAGACTTTCTTCAGCGAGCACTGCACCGATTGATAATTTAATCACACGCGAAACACGTGTTGATATGCCGCGGACGGCTTAACATACAATATCTTTTGTGTAGTTTTATTTGTGTTTCGCGGAACTGTGTTCATGATATTAATTAATAATTACCTATTAAGCACTTTTTGCATGGAACATTATTCGATTCTGTATCTGGAGAAGGGCGTTGTTAGCTGCGCTACAGTTTATACTTTTGCAGCTATCATTGTCTTACTTGTTGTACTAAGTCTAGTGTTATTGTTCCGAAATAAACTTTTTATTATTAAAAAAAAGGATACGTATAACCTTTTCATTAGATGAGATAACTGCGGTGGTGACGGGATGCATAAGTTGCTACGCGTTTTATTAGCTAACTTACGTCTGTAGAACATTCCTAACTAACGTTTTATCGTCGTTAAGATAAGAGCACCGAAGTAGTGGTGACATCACGACGACACAGACCATGTCTTGATAAAGAAAGTGTTCAGTAGGTAACCTTTACTTGATAAGATAAAGAACGAAATCTGCTAATTCACAATAATAGTTGTTTTAAAGCAGGCCGGGAAAGTTATCGAGACCGGTCTATGACTAATTACGATAACAACCATTAATCGAAAAGTAGATGAAGGCCAGTTAAAGTAAATCCTAATTATTAAACAGTAGGTATCAAGTCAAATAAAAATAAAAAGCTGTAATGTACGACTTCCCCGAGTTTCGTGAACGGCAGCTTTACTCAGGCTGAGTATACTTGGCACAGACAAGAGAATATTGGATCGAAACTCGAAATCTCAAACCTGTTTTCTGAAATCTGTTGTCCTTATCTGGTACACAGCAATGCATATTTCTGTTCTCTCTCTGTGAGTCACCGTTTCTACGTATCACACCGGCCAGTCGCTCTACGCACTTCATGGCCACTCGTTCGACTTCGTCACGCTTTGGCTGCTATGACTGGTCAGTTAATGCGACAATAAATTAATGTCCAATGTAATAAGTAAATAGATTTCTTACAAAAAAACTTTTGATCGTACAGTTCCGCTCTTACATTTCGAAATCAGGCTGGGTATTACCGTCGCACATTCATTGGTTTAATTGACACTGTACGAGTTTTAATATGTAGTTGCAATTCAATAGCATCTTCTTTATTCAAAGCAATGGTCGTAATTAATTACACAAATGTAATGTAAGTTTTACATTTTAAACCAAGGGATTACATTGTGTGCCATGTGTAGTATGATCAGGAAATACTAGAGTTGCCGCGAATAGTGTTTATAGCGAATAATCGAATACCGATTAATCGCCATTCACTTTGGCGAATAGTCGAATAACTCGACATTACTATTCGACATAAAAAAAAACATTAAACACATTAAAAATATTTCTAATTTCTTCTAAGGTTGTGAGAAAAGAAAACAATAAAGTTAAAGAAATCTGTTTCATTGTTATACATACCTACATATGTGTAGTAAATTTAATTTTCCATTTTAAATATTAATTAAAAAGCCTTACTAATTTAATTTCATGAATATGATAGGCACATGCACATATTACAGATAATAATTGATATTGTGTATTGTTTTATTAAGGAAAATAATTAAAAAAATGATTATTTTTAACTCAGTTAAAAGTTTATTTTCGACGACTATTCGCCGAATGCCGAATAATACTAGCTATTATTCGGTATTCGACGAATATCAAAAAAATGACGAGTAATGCCGAATACCGAATAATAGCGAATATTCGCGGCAACTCTAGGAAATACATTGATGCCTTATTTAAGAACAGTAAACTGTTGAAATAATTGATATAGTTTCCGAATGGCATATAGTATTTCATTTTTTTAATATCTTTCTTATAACCATCATCGTGTCCAAAAGCGTACCACAGGTGAAAGGACGTTTTATTTGTCATCATGCCATCGAGATTAAGAGAATAATTTACAACATTTTAAACGTTTATGCGCCATTTGGCGTGTTTTCTTATAAACATTCTCGTCTCCGTTATGGACTTTATTTTAAAACTTTCTTCAGCGGGTACTGACTCGACATTACTCTGAAATTTTATTGTAATTATCTGTTACGTTTGTTTTAATCAATCCAAACTCCGCAGCGTTTGATTATAGACTAACTGCTGCCTTTACGCTATCTTCTAGGTCTATATTACTGTCTGTACTGTCTCATGGGAAACAAATAATAAATAGGGGATCCAATTACGATCTGTCTCTATTTATGCAGTATCGTTTCCAAATAATTCCAGTCCTTATGCTATAAGGTAAACCAACAAATATTGTGTAATGATAATGGCGCTAGTTTGGTTAGCATTGACTCAAATCATGGTCAAAGTCAATCTATTAGATATGTATTGATAATGATTCATTTGTTTATTGATACAACGAGTGGCGCCGAACGTGGTGCACGCTCGGAGGTGTAGAAAGAGAAAGGATACTTATTCAAAAGTAGGTAATGTTTTTGCTGTTCTTGCTGTGTGTGTTGCGGCAACGGCGCGGGCGCATGATTCATCGGCGCGTGGGCAGAGCTTATTGTGTTCACCAAGTATCTATTCACACTAGATAACTTTGACTTTTTCTTTCGCCTTGATCCCCGAACAAACTTACTATCGTTTTTATTGAGTAACAGTTCGGAGTCTATATTATTTTTATAATGATTTCATTTTCGTTTAATTGTTATAAAGCTGAATAGCTGAACTATTTTTAAATAAACACAATAGCGGAAAAGTGTTCTGAATAGAATTTGAAACAGTGGTTCATTAAAACTTCATTGTTATGTTTTATATCTCTAGTGTTATTTACCTTTCACCGCGTCGGGTCCTCTTCGTGAGGCAGTCGGATCTTTTATATTAAAACAGTTCCTTTGGCTCTACCTGCTTTGTTTACAGAGGTGTTCTTAAACTATTTATTCAATTTCACTAACGGATTGTGCCTCTTTATCTCTTCTTTAACTATTTAATGCTTTTTATCATCAGCCGTCATCCACACTGAACATAACTAGACGCCTGGCGTTATTTTTGTTTCAAACTTTTATTTAGTCTTTTAATGAAGGATCTCTTAAAACAGATATTGTAGTTTTATTTTTGTAGATATAAGGAAACATTTACCGTCGGCAACAATGTTAACATAGCCTGCAAATACTTAGTATCTACAAGACCATAACTTTAATTAGCGCAGATAAATATAGTAAAAAATGTGCGGAATGGAAACGACAAGTGAATTGCGACTTTGCAAGTTGCTATTTTAACCTGACCTTTTATAGTTCGATACACATAGAGCTGACGATGCTGATTGCGATGTTGCAAACGTGAGCATTGTGCTGGCGCCATTGCAACGCAAGCGACACGACCGAACCAACCGAGCTTTCTCACCGTGGCATTGTAATAGAGCCGTTCACTTGAGACCTCTACGCAAATATTGTACTTTATTATTTTATAGACCGCTTTATTTAATGAATGTTGCTCAAATGAACCTTTTTGTGACAGCTACCGAATATTATCTGTCGTTTGATATCGTGGTATTAAATCTTTTGTGAAACTTAAAACAGTCTTTATAACTGCAGAGCTAACTGCATTCATGTTATAATGAAATGCATTGATTTCACTAATATATTCTGTTATTACCGAAACTGCATTCAACCGGTTTAGCTTTTACTTGGGTTAAAACAAACAAACACGTAATTTGAAGAACTCATTTTATTCAAATATGATGAAAAAAATTCACAGTTAAATGAGATTACAGAAAGTTTGATTTTCAGCATATCATGGAATCATTATAAATGACTTCCATAAGAGAGAAGCATAATACTGATACCAAGAATTGTGAGGAATTAGGTAGGTATCATAATCGCACTGTGTATTTGTGAATAACTACGTTGTTTGAATTTAACCACAGTGTTAATATACGAGCAGGTTTGTGACAAAAAAAAAGTTCTTCACCAGAATCATGTCTATTATTTATATTTTTCTTCTCGTTCGTTTAACTGAAGGCAATCTACTTAAATGTTACGAAAGTTTTATGACTCTTTTATTATTGCGCATACATTTTGACTTTTACGAAGCTTTCAGCTCCAATTAATAAAGTATTCGAGCATTTGTCAGGCAAAATCACGTTTGCCATAAGCTTGTTAAAAAGCCTCAAAATACTGCCTTGAAAAAGCCCTCAAAATATTAAAAATAAACCTCTAAGATGATGATGATTAGTGGTCTTGGCAACTTTGTCTATAGTAGGGTAAACCAGGCAAACGTGCCCTAGTCGGATACGTGCCCCACTCGCGAAACTCAGTGATGCATTTTAAATTTGGCGCTTATTTGATCCTAGCTGGTCAGTAACCAAAGTATGGCCGCGATGTAAACAACACAGTGCTGGTTTTTATTTAGTTTGAGTGAGAAAAAGTGATTAAAAGGTTTGTATAACTACATGAATTTGTTTTATATATATGTTCACATTGATTAAAAGTATTTGCTCGATATTATTTCGCGTTTTTTAAGTTTTTATCGAAAACTAACCTCATTTAACTTTTGTTTGCCTATAATTACGTTCCGTTTTTTGTTACAAAAATCAGAATTATTTAAGTGGGGCACATTACACTGTACATCGTCTAATGTGCCCCGAATTTTTTCGGCTAATGTGCCCCATTTGGAGATTGTTCCTGAGTTCTTATTTTGATTAGTTTTTAATAAAATTTTGATTTTTTTTTAGGAAATGGGAAAGGTTAAAGCCATTGATCCAAGAAAATGGACGGAAGAATATATGCAGAAGGCGGTGGAGGATGTAATGTAATGTCACGAGGATTACTATCGTACCAAGAAGAAGAGTGAATGGATTCGGTGTTTGCAGTGTTCTGGCTGGTTACATGAAGACTGTACAAGTTATAGAGAGAAATGCAACAACTGCGATACCAAAGAAAAAGGGAAAGGGAAAGGAAAAAGAACCTCTAAATGAGAGGTTTTGCTGGGGCACATAAGACTGATCTATCCTTGTAATGTGCCCCATCCTAAGTTTCACAAAATTGTTGATCTCAGTTATTTTTAATCATATTTTAGAAGATTTTTTAGTTTTTGTTATGCCAATTGAGTCAGAGGTTAAGACTGATTACTTTAATAAACATGTTCTGAACAAAACACGATTTTTATTTCGATTCTTTGAATAGTGGGGCACGTTTGCCTGGTTTACCCTAGACAAAAAAAAATGTTTCTTTGAGAGCCTAAGTTCTGCCTCTGCTATGCGGAGACGAGAAGCATCCGTTTTCATATGTAGACTGATGATTCCCGTCTTCCAACTGCCATAATCCTCATTTATCTGTTACGTAACCCCCTTCCCCCCAAAATAGTAGGGCCCTAGAACAAAATTTGGTCACAAAATGTTCCAACTGCCGTTAAACCATGGTGAAACATTCTAAAAATAAGTTTCAGAATAGACAAAAATGGAGAAGTCCTTTCAGAATGTTCGCCTGTTTATTTATACGCGTCGCTTCATTTTGATTTTATTGAAGTAGTCGTGTTGTAGTCTGAAAACGGAAACCAGATACATTTCATCACGGAGTTGAGAAATAAAGAGTAAAATAAATGTCAGCCTTTATGAATGTAGTCTACGCGAAAGTTATGTGGCGAGCAGAAACTAATGTAACAATACATAACTGAAAGTAATTGAGTGAAGTAATGAATCTTTTGATGACGTCCACGTCTTCTTTCAATAACATTGACTGTAAATAATAATTACATAATCATTTTATTATAAAGGTAACCTAAGTATTTGAGCGTTCATCTGTTTAGTCCACTCTCTGTGAGGAAACTTCGAAAGGTAAAAAGTCTTGAGCTCATTAACCACTAACATAGGTAATAAAATATATAAATATAATATAGGCACCTAATAGAAATGTACAATCATGGTCGTTCAATAATTAGTACTTAGGCACAAATTAATGAGGCGCCGATGCAACTTTCCTTTCAACTGAAACTTTCTGTCTACGCAGATAACTCTTAAATTTGATATTTCCGATACCGTTGCGGATGGACTTTTGCGTTACCTAGATTTTAATGTAACTCCATTAAGATTAGTTGAATAGGCTGTTATTATGTGAATTTCTACTGTTTTAATAATTCTGCTATGGCTTTCTAATCTTTAAGATAATATAATTTTTCCCGTCGCTTCTGCAGATTCATCTCGCTATTTTCACTGAGCAGTTCGTGCAATGTGCATCTTTTATGTTAATTCGCAGTAAATCAAACAGCCAGTTAGTTTCTAGTTAAGAATGGAGGTAACTGCGCAAAAATGTGTACTGTGCTGCGTTCTACGACATAGCCATCTTGGCGGAGCAAACCAGAACCTCACCACGGCCACAAATGGCTCGCTTCATTCCCGCTTTGAACGCAACTAGTTAATGTACCGTTCCTTCTATGTACCGGCTCTCGACGTACGCCCGTTTAATTTTTAGCAACTAAAGTTAGCATTAACAATGAGTAATATTTTGCTTTGCGGAAACGTAAACTGACAGTAGCTATAACAGCACTCAATAGTCAACCATTACTCTACCCACGTAACCACAAACCTGTAACAGAATTTAATTCTTGTTTTACTATATTGCATGAAAAAGATTAATATCTAATGCCGCATCAATGGGTTTAAAGCACAGGAAGTGAAACCAGCCTCGGGGCGCTCGGCTAAGTATCTGTGTTTCACAAACTCACACACTTTACAAGCCTACGCTTTAACACTAAGCTGAGAATTAACTACTGATGCAGTTTTTTGATTAACTATAAAACGGAAATTTTCTTCTAAGTTTTTCTATTTGCCGCTAGCGTTAACAGTTTAGTTTCGATGGATTATTACACGCTCAACTTGACGAAACATTGTTTTACGTAATAGACTTATGAGTCACAGAAGCTAACTACAACACACTGTATTATAGTGCAACGTAGGTCATGCTTATTAATATCCTTTTATCAAGTTGTTTGAATCCAGCAGTAATGTTCTCACAGTTGGTTTAGAATCGTATAACAACGTTACTGATATCATATGATGCGGTGTCAGCGAGTCCAATCGACTCGCTTCGAGTTAGAACACATAGAGTGGAGGCGTACAATCGCTCGGTATAAACGTGTAAACACCTGTGTTTGAGCGTGATCGCGTTGTTGCAACGTCGGTTGCAACAAATCAGTTTGGAGAGGTGCGGGACGCGGGCCGCACCACACATGCATTATTCAAGGCTCATTTCTATTCAACGCCGACAGGCCGCCCGATAAAAACTTCTCGTTTGACAACTTGGACGCCTGCACCCTTTGTACTTACGTCATGTCCCCTGCGCTGATACGAGCTGCTTAAGTGTCTTAAACGTTATTTGTCACTGCTATATTTATGAGCGAGTAATAACCTTATCGACACGAATTTGTTTTGTACTGCTACTGTCATTGTTGTAGCGAGCACATGTTTTTATTAAGTAACCATTTACTTCAATTTATTTACTTCTGTGTTGTTGTTCGTAAAAACTTGTTTGTGTTGCTATCGTATAAATGCGAAGACACCACATAATTAACCCAACAAACCGTAGACAAATTATGAGATTACGCTCAGTAATTGTGTGTTAAATATGTTAATATTTGATTGTGGGCTTTTAAGCTCTCTAAGTCCACTATTAACAATTTACATATTGTAGGTAATTATTGAATGTAACAAACGCAGCCATGTTCATGTATTTACATGTAGTGTATACCGACGGAGGTCAAAGATCAAACAGTGCTTTATGTAGGAGCAAAAGCTCAACACTCCAATCGAAGCGTGATCGATTCGGCCTACTTACAATGTCTAGTGCACCAGAACAATCTGTATGAATTCTCCGACAACTTATTTAAATAATGCAATGAAAATCAGTATTAGAATCGATATAAAAACAAAGACAAAAACTGTTATTAATCGATTCCGAACTGTTGAGTAAATAGCTTAGTCTTAATTTGGTTCTTAGATTGCATAACGCTTATCTATTCGTTTTTTAATGATCATTAGGTAAACACCCCAATTATCGGCGGCTGTTGAATGACAAGTGGTCGAGCGACACTCATTCGGAAGCGGCGAGAAACACCGTTGTTGCTGGCACAGTGCCCATGACCGGGCGGCGCGACGCCTTTACAGTTATACGTAAGGGTGTGGATTGACGGTTCGTGTTTGCACGACTATAAAAATGGAAATGCGTAAAATAAAATCTTCTGAATGCCATTTAGAAGCGACGAGAACATTTTATTTAGAGAACTAGGTTTTTTAACCTCTCCTAGGAGTCATTATCAAATATTACGGACAGAAAAAGAGCCTAATTAAAATAGTTTGTTCCGAATGTGGACACATAAATCTGTAAGAATTTGGAATTAAATCCTATGTGAATGATAAAATAAAAACACATAAACGTAAGAACGATAAATGAGCACATAAAAGTCCTCGGACAGGAGTGTGATCAATGTAGAGATTAATAAGTTCCGTCGGATACTTGAGCTGGTAGAATTCTTAATCAATTGGAAGAATATTCAAGAACATTGGAATTCTCAAAATATTTGTTTAGTCATACTTCGGGGAACTGCAATAGGCTCTCCGACATATATAATTTATTTTAGAAAAACTTACAGCTAAACAGATACAGTAAATAATTATAGAGAATTAAGATTTATTTATTACTAGCTAATTCCCGGCATACGTTGTAATGCCTTTTTCTTTTTTGTTAGGAACCTTCTCCGGTGCGCACACAATAACTTACTAAATTTTCATTACAATCTGTCAAGCCATTTTCCAATTTTTCCGAGATTGATGTTTGTATATAAAAAAGAAGATGACTTCAACGGCTTTATTTTAAATTAATCCTTTCACGTTTATGAAAAATATTTTTATATTCAGTTTTATCAGTAGTGTAACTGTTGGATGCCTCATCATCCGTGTAATCTGCGCATGAGTTCATTTAAAAGTCTCGGTGAGATATAGATCTTTATGACGTGATAGTCAACAATTACTGCAATTAGAAACACGGTCAATTATATTAGGTTAGCAGTGATTTATGTGTCTGAATGTGATTCTTAAAAGAAAGATTGTTAGGTAAGTATCTAATTCATTCATGGTTTCTTAGTTTCTCATATCATGGTTTAACATGGCAAACTAGCTGATCCAGCGAACTTTGTACCGCCTAAGAATATGAATTATCTTAATTTTTTTTCGTGAAATTTTCCCGTGTTTTAATAGTTATTCTGCTATTCGAGGCGGAGACAAATTCATCAAATCGAAGATCATACAAATCGGTCCAGCCATTCTTGAGTTATAAATGGTGTAACTAACCCGACTTTATTTTATTTATATAAATACATAACACACGCACTTCATTGAATATGAAAATGATTAGGTAAGAATAGAGGGATACAGTGTTATAACGTTTATGACGTCCGTGGCTCCATGCCCAGTAAACTTGCGGAGTTGTGACGACGTCTTTATTGTGTTCTGCGGACGTCGACCACAAAGCCTGAACTTTGTTTCACGACCTTCGTTAGCTAACTAACATTCAATCATGTTACCCATTTGTTAAATTAACTATGGTTATCGTTATATCGCTCACACTACGTTTACAAGAACAAGGAAAGTTGTATACGTTAATTTTCACGCAGTCATGCTAATTACTCTTTCAAGAGGTTCACAAACCTTTTTTTTTTATTTTTAAAGGCTGTTTGATACTAACAAATAAATCAATGTGCTGTGATTTAAAAATAAATAAGTGAAACTTGCCGTCGCTAAAATACGCGGGTGTTAAAGATAAAATTAGCCATCGTCAATGCGCTACGAATGCTGAATGCAACAATTGCACTTTATAATAACCCGCATAGTAAACGCGCCAGCGATTGTCTGTGTCGAAACTCCATGGATCGTGCCGCAGGCTGTCGCAGCCGCTCATTCTCTAATTACCGCTATCAATTCCATTAGCGAACTTATTGTGTAACATGGCAACTGCAAATCATTAAATCAACTAACAACAGACTGTGCCTATTATTTCTAATACTTCGCTATAGCTAATTAACGATTCTTACTCAATCATATACAAAGGTAAATAAAACTGACAGAACGACAGAACATTATCTCGGTAGGTGGTTGATACATCACACAAGGGAATGACGAACATAAATGGTAAATCAACAAAACAACTAACCTATCCAGTCATTAAGTACATATGTGTGTCGCAAGGGCCTTGTTTTTTAGCATTTATATGTTCTATTGCAAGGCAGGAATTCTGTTAATCGTCGCTGGCAACATTTTGCACATGCCACGGACGTTGTTGCTGCGGTAAATGAGTGTAATTTAACCACAAGCAGGCTTCTCGGCGCGCCATACAGTCGAGCTGAGCCTACAAGGCAGCCATCACTTATGATTATGAGTTACTATTGTTTTTCTTAATATACGCAACTAGTTTTTGTGCCAGGTTTCCCTTATATGGATTAATTTGTGTTGTAATTTTCTTAACACACGGTTGTTTTCAACTTCAGAAATGGAATAGAAAATGGCCAGAGCGTGCAGCAGCAGACCAATCTACGGAAACAAAAATTAATAAAGCTGCAGACTTCTTTTCCTGACTTTACTTTTGTTTATTCCTTTAGGAATTTATAAATGTAGAGAAACATAGGAATTAAAGACTATACTTTTTACGCGTTTGATAGAGTTTCGTGTAATCTTGTTTTGTGTTACCTGTGTCTGATCTTCTGCTATATTTATTTACTAATTAAATTCATTTTAGACGTTAGTAGTTATCAAATATGTTCAAATATCCAAGTACAATAAGGGGCAAAGTCGCATACTATTTGTCGTTTTATGGGCGTAATAATTAGTTATTAACCTATGACTTAAAATTGATATGTTATACACCCACTGAAGCTTACATATAAATGGACGTAACTCTAATCGACATACAAACTAAACCACATTAATATATGTTGAGGAAATGTCAAAGGTTCGGCAAAAAAATTACAATGAAGACAAAACTAACTTACCTATATATTATGCTAGTCCCAAGTTTAGCCGTTTTTTAACATAACCTACAAAGTTTTTGTAACATTCGTGCTACTACGGTTCAGTTCGCCGAGGTGTCATCATAATAGCAGTGCAGGTGTTATCTTGCCGTCGCCCACGCGGCCGCGCAAGTAAATCACCAAACACGCGCCCGCGCCGCGCCGCCGCCGCCGCGCGCCACAATCTATGCAAATCGCGGGCTCAAACTTATTGCTCTCGCCTCAATTCCTTTCCAAATGCATACTAAATAGTAAGCCGACCACGCCAGCCTTTGTTCCCCAAGTTTTTCACTTAACCTCATGTGCTCTGTCGATTTTAATGGAAATATTATGGTGTCCTTTTGCTTTTAAAAGCTGGATCGTGACAGGCTTTTGTCTATGTTTGGGGACTTTGTTTGCTGTCTTGGTGGTAGGTAATGTAATTTATCTGTTGAGGAACTGGTGCTAATTACTTAGTCCAGTTACTTTTTCATAATGATATGATAAGAATCGTCTTTACCTCCGTGCATGTGAAAGAGTTGAGCAAATATTTATGTTTCTGTTTTCTTAATCCCCAGACTATAATTAGGAAAATTTGTGCGGACATTAATTTAAAAGATAGTTTATATGAGAGCTGCGAACAATGAGTTTAATGTGCAGGTTGCTATTTATGTTGTTTCAAGTACGCCAATGTATTCCCATGGAGTTCTTAGAATAAGACACAGAATGTAACGAGAGATGTTGCTCCCGTTCTTCCGCATAGATGCTACTCGCATTGCGATCCAATTATACCTGATATCGTCGAGAAATATTATTGCGCTGATTTACTATGGCAACTATAATTACTGTGAGAATCGTAAACGGACACAATGCTGGCCTGCCCGTCTATGGTTATAACGTAACAGATAGGTATGTGATTTACACTATACATTAATTTCCTGTTATTGATGTTTTATAAACTAAGTTTTATTTCTTCAACTCCGCAATAAATCGTTGAAGTAGTGCGGCTTAGACATGTGATTCACCATTAACTGACGAACAAAGACCGTCATGTCACGTTGGTACTACTTGCCTATTCACATCGCCGCAGGAAAAAAACAAAAATAAATGTAATTTTCCGCTTATCAAATGTCGAGAGGAATCTGCTAAAACATAGATGTTCCACGTCGACAACGCTAAACTTTCTAGAAGAAAATCGTCGTGTTTGAGCGCGTCTTGCTTGCATCGTCCGACTGGTCATTGAACCCTCGCGAATTGTCGGCAGCAATTGTCTCCCGCCATCACAACGCAGCTGGGCTGGTCACCACAACCGTTAGTACTAATTGCACCGGCTATAATCACTTTACGACCCTATCCAGCATAAATTAGACAAACACAATATCTCTCTTGACGCTCGACTTCACATACTGAAGAGCGCGAAACCAGCCAAACTATTGAACACAACTGTTCAACGGTTCTATATGGCTTAACCGATTTCAAAGCATTCAAGATGCTCCCAACAAACTTGTTGCGCTAAGAGCGTACCTAGCATACTCATAAACTTAGTTAAGCCCTCTGTCGGCAACATAGCTGACTCCAGTGCAGTTCAAATTAATTCGATTATCAGCGCACCTTGATCTCACTAAAGCTCTCAGATTCCCTTCATTAGGTACCTACACATACACGAGTCTGCGGCATAATGAAACAAACACGATCTAACATCTCGAATCTCGACTAATATTTGTGGATACATTTCTAGCTGGGTACGTACATAAGACGCAGTTGGAAGCTTTAATATGTACATTAAACTATTACTCAATATTCAGATGGCGGGCGTTCCAAACTCACGCACTGTACTGGAAGTTGGTCATGAATTCATTGTTTTTGACGTCGTCGTTGATATTGAACCACAATAGGAAAGAGTTCAGGTCACGTTTGAACACTGTACGGGCAGGGAATACTAAAGATCAAAATATATTGAATGGGTTGAGTTTTTAGAATTTTTCCCTTACGTAGAGACATGCATATTATTGAATAGTAATGCATAGCTGGGACATTCTTTGCGATTTATTGGGCGAAATTATTCGACAACCTGATCATTATTATTACAAACAGTTTAGTAGCGTTAGAAACTTTAAGGTTCAATAATTTGCATATATTCCTGAGTATATTATATATTGTGTGCGCGGTTTCTGCAACACTTTACAACTCAATATTAGCTATTTGTATAGCAAGACAAGAGTAAGCACGCATTAGACCTACATATCCATTCTAGTGTAGCTTCTCAACTATCATGTCGATTACTTCAGATCGCCGTATACTGACCATTGATTAGAAAAAACAAATGAACAATAGCATAACTGATTGGGAAAATATGTGCCTGAACATTGCTCTTGATAATTTTTTTTTTTTTTTTTGGTTTAAAACATTATTTATTATTGGTTTTAACTAACAGACTTAAAATAATAATAAAATAATAATAATATGTACACTTAAAATAATAATAATATGTACAATAATAATCTATTTATCTTGATAATTAATTTTTATTAATAGGTAGCGTTAATAATATAGATCAATTGTTAGTAGAAAACGTCTTTGGTATAGTTAAATGTCAACGCTAATCAATCATACCGCTAAACAAAGACTAGACAAAGTAAAAAAGTATTTTGTAACAAAATACTAATCAGCATAATAGCCCCATAATTACAATTTACCTCTCTTGGTAAAACTAATGCACCGGAGGACATTCAACAACAAATAGAGAAGTTGTCTAAACGACTTAATGGCTATTTCATACTCAAGCCATACATTTATCGCTTAACGCTTCTGTGGTTGCTTACAGACTACAGTGAGTTGTTATCTCTGCCAGTTGCGGCCACGTTACGCGCTGACGCCTCTCATTTACGCCATACGAAAAGTAATTTGAACGTCCGTTTTGCAAAACCAATCGTCTCAGTACCATTCACCTTTATAACCAAACACTGGTCAACTTGAAAGTGTACAACTTTCTTTCGATGTACGAGTATATCGTCTTGTTAGTTGCAGACTAGCAGCTTATCAATTATAAACATGTCGTGGAAGTCCCTAAGACTATTAGCACTCGATCACTGGCATGTAATGTCCTGTGACATATAACTTTATATTCAGGCGAGCGGTCGTCGGGCGTCGGCATACGACATTATTTACATATAAGTCGTTGTTCCTGCGCTCATTCATGGCCCGCCTCGCTCAGACCACGCTGATTTATCGCCTTAATTTCATAAGTATCTCTTTGTTACCAGGCCATCTATATCATATTTGAGTAATATCCCGCTCGCTTTATTGGATATGTTCAAGAAGGGTCAAATTCAGAGGACCCAAAACCAATTAGATTGTATGCTTCATGGTAGTCATTTGCCTACATTTTTTCGTAGGGACTGGTGCTTCCAAGTTTTTGGAAAGGATCCTTTTTTTGCACATGGATTGACTAATTTTGTTACAACATGATACGTCGCGTGTCGTTGAAAATGGTTGATGTGTTCATGCGAGCAAAAGAAGATTATTTGACTTCTTTTGTTTCGATAATTGGCAAATTATTTTCTTTAACTCCGATCTTTTACTTCAAGTGTGGCATTCACAGGCGTCACTATTAATCCTTTTTTATCCACAAGTTTCTTGCATGTAGTTAATAATAACCATTAAGTAATCTTTGATAATATGTTAATTCAGCAGACCGTGAACTTTGCCCATAATTTATGCATATTTTATTGCTGCACATGCGCATTATGTAAACAAACCCGTTTTCGCTAATTATATTTACTCATTAGATTATATAAACTGCATAACAAAGGCTAAGAACCTCGTGCACATTTTTAAAGGATAATTAGTAAAAAGTTACTTCTGTCCTTTGTCCCACGATCAAATAATAACATATACTATTACACTATTATAGGATCGATTAAAGTAAAAAGGATGTTTAAGTCTTCGAATTCAAAATAAAAAATACCTGTAAAGAAGCCCTTCGCGTGATTCTTGAGCATTTAACGTGACACTTAAGCATAAATAGCTGTTTACGGTAGTAATAGCTGTTCTAGGATTTTATCGGATGTACTTAATTATTTATCCTGGATATTGTCCGAGACTCTATCGTTTTTACGAAAAAGGGACTACTAATGTATTATGCTTTTCGGCCTTCTTGCTTTAGGTCCTATTCCTATAAGTTAGGAACTCATTGTCCTTTTTGGTTTCGGTCCTAATAATAAAAGACTTACAAATCACAATTATCGTTCGTATCATCAAAAGTCATGTCAGTATTGATACTTCTTTTCTTTTGAATCAAATTGCGAATTCTATTCTCTCGTGCCGCGGGCCTTGGTAGCGACACTTTATGGTGTGCACAAGAAACGATGGTGTGTCAAGTGACATTTATCTTCATTGACAAACTGGAAAACAACGAATCTGTAGCACACATTTCAATAGAGAAACATACAAACTCTTTCTAAAGACATCATACAGTAGAAACGCGAGTTGACATGAAAAGCGATTTCGTGAGGGTAACAAAAATTTCGCGTCGTGTGAACAGAAACGGATTCTGTGACGACTTATGCAGATTTTTTCGACGACACGAGGCTAATTCCGTACGTGCACATAAAATGTGATAATGTTAAGCGTTTACAGCTAATGTTGCAAGACGACTCAAGACATTCGCTGAGAACTTGCAATCTGAGTCTTAATTCGCAGCTGGCGGAGCGAGTACGATGATTCACTTATACTACGCTCACTTGCGATCTGTTGTCGTATTGAATCAAAGTCTAAATTGGCGTAGCAATCTACATAAATACCTATCTTTTGTATTAGTATTATTTTATGTTGGCAGGCAAGCAGAGGCTACGTGACTCAGAGGTGAGATCTCTTGATCATCTTTGGGGATTTGGTTACATTGAAATAAAAAAAATGGCATTGATCACTGCAAAATTTGACGGCTTCATAATTTAATTTTCATGTGTATCTTATTTCTCCTTGGCAGTCGGAAGCTCAGAAGTTTCATAAATATTTGCGAAGTTATTGCTGCCTCCCAATTCATGATTTGGAAAGTTGAATCACTATGGGTGAATCATGATTTTTTGGTTCTACCAAACGCTATCCCGATCTGTTGCCAGGGTCTGAGTGCCAAAAAGTATATTGGGCATTTGATTGGTCATTCATCGTCTTTATCTTGTGAAAAAGTAGGTACTCTACCATTAAGTCTAAATACCAATGAATATATTCGTCATTATGTGTGACATAAGCCTAGGCCGATTTCGAAGTTTGTAATTGAAAACACTGCACATTATTATCATACGTAGGTAAATCGCAATCCATGCAAAACAATTTTTATTAGGTTGCATAACGTTTGACATTTCCGTATGAGTCGACCTGCGATATTGCTGACCGTCTGACGTAGTGGCTGCGGCGTGGCGCAGACACAGTTGGGCAGATAGGGGGTTACATCATTGTAGGGCATTCTGCGGCCTGTGCACGACGTAATGACGACTTGAGGTGTACTCCACAGTCCACACACAGTGCATAGTGCACGCGCCACGTGGACCACGCACTACGCCTTGTGTCGTCCACGTCGCATTTGTAAACATTGACGCCGACCAGTAAACATCTTTGTGATGCGGCTTGATTGTACCACCGCACGCGCACATTTTAATAAACATAATAATCGTGCTGAATCATTATTCATTAATCATCCCATCCCACTTTAATATTCCGAAGAGGAATTAATAAAAACCCATTGCCCCATTTCCTAGCGGTTTACGCTATTGAATAATTAATTGAACTCAGACGGCGGTAAAATCGAAGATTATGTATGAACCACACGCGTGTTTTGTCAACGAGTTATGTTTAGACAATAACTTTACGTGATTGTTCATAACTGAATACTTTGAATATCATTTGATCACGAAATTAGTTATACAAATATGATCCTTTTAATTGGCAACTTATTATTTTATTACCAACACACACCCCGTCCGTAACTCCATTGACCGTATTAACAATATTGTTGGATTACATGGCTGACCTTTCCTGAAAACAAAATATACGAAAACCGCACGGTGGGCCGATTTGAGCAAACCCGTAGAGCACTGGACGGTCAACCGAAAATTAATTAACATACTTTGGCGCGCAACCCTCGACCGTTGGACGGTACGCTCACAGGTGGCCACCCACCCCCACAGCGCACACCCCAACAACTAGGGCTACCACCTTTGTAAACGTTTTTGTTCCCATAACGATTCATGATTTTGTTTTTTTTTATATTATTTTCCACGCGCTCGAATACAGAAGAGAGATACAACGATGTTAACTACGGATTTACGGAACTACACTTATGTTGTTCTTTAGGTACCTTTTAGCTTTTGATTCGATTATGATACTGTTCATATCCAGATGTACCATTTAGATTCTAATAACGTTATTAAAGGTTAGCTTTACGCTCCTAGCAGCTAACTAAATAGAAATACCATCAACAAATTTTAGGGAAACGCTATGATATTGGCAGCCCTGAGTAATCTGATTCTGAAAACATATCACTACATTTCAAATATACCTATATGAAGTTAATTTGATGTGTCTGATTGCTAGTTGAGTAGTCAAATGTAATACCGTTAACGGGATTTCAACCACAAACTTGAATGAAACTATTTGTTTTGTTTGCCTATTTTAATTGATAGTTACTATTATTTATTGCCTACTCTTTATGCTGTAGATAGCCAACGGTAAGACAATGGTGAAAACAGTAGGAAAAGCTCCTTGATAAGAATGTCCCTACCAGAGTTTGCAAACCACGCAACAGGCCTACTAAAACTTAAATTGATAATATAATTTACGTATTACCCATTACATTAATTTAATTTTGTTTTATTTACGTCGTAAAGTGTTCATTATCCTTTGATAATGTTAATTTTTCATGTGCTTTCCCGTTTTATTTACCCTTTTTGTTTTAGTTTCTTGTAAATAAATAATAATTAGCGAAACAAGGTCTAGATTGGCTACGAATGTTGCGATTGCATAAGTGGATAGTAGGCAAATGTTAGGAAAAAAGCGTGCTGCCACGAAACAGAGGTGCTTTTATAGATTCTAAAAGGTACACGCGAGGGCCATACAGCATTAAATTACCGGAATTATTCCATTGTTGAAGTTAAATGCATTCCTGTTTCAGGAATCGCGTGCAACACATATGTACAAAATATTGTATATAGCTCCGTTTTGACGTATACCAACATAGCGTTACAGAATCGCCCTGCTCATACTTTTGGGCATAACTTTGCTTACTGAAATATTATTCCGTCCGAGATTTAAATCTGAAAGTTGCGCTTATAAACGAGACAAATAGAATTATGAAAGTAAATCCAATTGAAAACTGAATTGAAAAAGTCACTAACTGACAACAATGACGATCAATGTCTGTCTAATATCGCCATTCAGCGAAAATTTGAAAGTCTGTAAATATTTGCAGTTTTATTATTCACTATGAAATTACTGTAATAGGTAGAGAGCGGTTGATAAAACTATGTCTATACATCTGCTTCACAAAGGTTTCTGTATGCGTAACTATTATGCTCGGGTAGTGTCCTAACAGTTCCGTCCTTTACCTCGATGTGACTAATATTGCCTACGTACGTACTTACGTACCTACTTTGTGGGCATTGTCTATAAATACAGCGAGTGCCTTTTGTACCGCCCACTCGGATATGTTATAAATGTTCTGGAGAGTTTACCCTAGTTCTGTTCTTGATTCATCGTCTTATTATGAACTAGCGACCCGCCCGGACTTCGCACGGGTGCAATGCTGATACTAAATACACTACATATAAACCTTCCTCTTCAATCACGCTATCTATAAAAAAAACCGCATCAAAATCCGTTGCGTAGTTTTAAAGATTTAAGCATTCAAAGGGACAGAGAAAGCGACTTTGTTTTATACTATGTAGTGATTTATCGGAGTTATGTTCCTTGCTGGTTTCGTCATAGCGCCTATTCCATCCGATAAAATGGTAAATTCAAACTCAAAACATTTATTATTTACAGGCAATTTTTGATTTTCAAAGAGTCGGTCAGTTAGTCAGAAAATTGAAGCTAGTTGCCCATTCCAAAACGTAGATCTCTATGGAGAAACACGAGCAAGAAACTCCAATACCGAACCCTAATATTTCCTATAAATAATACAACGAAGTTTTTTTTTTTATGAGAAATCTCATTCATGTCGTAACAATAGACTCGAGCACACGAGTTCATTCTTATAAATAAAAACGCAAACAGTGCTAATATTGCACAACAGTATAAATTGCACGCATGAAATAGATAGGCCCCGTACTCCCGTTTAAATATGATCAAGAGTCGACCCCACCGCGGCGTAGCGAGGGTCCCACTTATTGCGGGCACTTGTCATATCAGCACAATGAACAGCCATGCTTTATTATTTTAATTATTGCACGTCCACGATGCGCCCTTTGTCAGCCAACCGCGAGCGCTCCGCTCGAATTAGTCACTGCTGAATAATAATTGTCCTAATTGAAGATCCTTGATACAACTTGTGGAGTTGTGTCGCTCCACCACTTAGGTAAGTAGGCTTATTGACTGTGAATAGATAAAATTACGTAACTACATAGATATATGGAAATTCATGCGTGATAGTCTGAAGATAAAAATCAAATAAATACTTAGTGGAGCTTATTTTTGATTGATAAAATTGTTCGTAGAAACCGTTCTGCATTATAAAGAGGTCAATTTCTCATTTATAAAGACGATTTCTCAATAAGTATGCGCCGGAGACAATGCGAATTTGTTGCGTCAATGTGGGCCATATTGACAGTAATGTATAATATACTAAATTGCAAGTTTTTGCCAGAGTACCGGTGTCATTATTGGGAAATGACATTTCGCGAGAATAATTTAATTAGACGCATCAATCTAGTTTGTTTTTTGTCAACAAAACTAGAGTCAACAGAATAAAGAGATTGAAATGTGGGTTTAAAGGGAAGTTTTTGATATAAATATATCCGGAATGTTGGTAGGTAAAGATAGGATTTATAAAGTAACGAGGAGGACTCGTCGCGAAGGCAGGCGGGGCCCGGGCGCATACTTTACTCTCGACTCTCGATCCGATCTTCATAAAGAAATTCTCCGTTTTGATATTATATTTATATTGTAAATGTTTCGTACCTGCATATTTGTAAGAGTAAATATGAAAATTTCCGGAATGCCTAAGAGCTCGCCTCCGATCTTGAGGGAACAAAGATTTTATTTGGTATTATGAAAATTTGGACTCGGTATTCCTTGGCTTCATTTGCCAGTTTTATTTTCTTAACGAAATATAAATAAATCATGAGAGACTTTATTCTGGCATCAGATAATGTCGACTTTACACTATTAAATTATGTAAATTTATTGTTAACTAGCGACCCGCCCCGGCTTCGCACGGGTGCAATGCTGATACTAAATACACTACATATAAACCTTCCTCTTCAATCACTCTATCTATAAAAAAAAACCGCATCAAAATCCGTTGCGTAGTTTTAAAGATTTAAGCATTCAAAGGGACAGAGAAAGCGACTTTGTTTTATACTATGTAGTGATTTAAATGTTGCTATTAATGGGTTGCGGAGAAATCAATTCAAATGTAAGCCCTCTTTTGAAACAACAAGACACCAGTACCAAAACTTGACGTCAATTTGCCAAAGCTTTTTGTAATGCCTTAAAAATAATAACGGACTAACCGCAGTTTTGCCCGATGTATTATCGTATCGGCCACAATACGATTGGAAGTTTACAAGACGAGCATCCGACACGGTAAACAAACAAGCGGTCTGACGTCAGAGGCACTCGAGCCGAGAGCCCGAGACGCGTATCAACTCCTACCAGACAAACCCATTCATTACTAGCAATAATGTTTTTCCTTATATTCATGTTCTTCAACAGAAGATTGTTACTTATAAAAACTTTCAACGGTACCAAACTTCATATTTACGCTGAAGTGGAGACGGTTTTCCATTTTCATCAAACTGAAGAATAATCAGCCGATAATGTTCCCACTGCTGGGACTGTAGTGGGCTGTGATTCACCATGCACGCGCAATGCGGGTGGGTAGATGTCATTATTATATGTATATTTCGGGATGCATGAAGAAACCTCCTCATGTTGCGCAGTTTGTTCCGCCAATCACTCAACTGAACCGAGCGCTCGGCGCATCCTGGAGAGTCACACCCAACACCTATTTGGCTAGCCAATTCTTCCTTTGCGGTGGCAGGGCTAACGCCCGCCTGGTTTGCGACCACCTTCCCACCGGAGTCCGGCGTCAGGCAGCCTGCTGTGTTTCGTCGATAGGTGGGAGTTCCAGTGCCTTAGGCATCTTATGGGCACGCTCGCTTCATCATAGACCGCATCCATCACTTTCCATCAGGCGTGATCGAGGTCAAGAGCGGGCCGTAGGAATAAAAAAAAAATTATGTCTTAGAATTTATGGTTCTAGGACATGCCGGTTTCCTCACGATGTTTTCCTTCACCGTTTTTGAGAGAGAACAGTGGTGGTCCAGTGTTAACGGCCCCGATTTACGAGTTGTTTGTGTATATCTCTAAATCTAACTGAAGAATATTGAAAAATCAATTTAACTGTAACTCTTTAACGCAGGTATAAATTAAAAATCAACAAAAAGGTTCTACATTTGTCGACTCGAATGTTTAATACTTTCACCGCTGTATAAATCACCTTGTTACCGATTATTTTACAACCATTAATTACCGTCTATTTCATTATTTTTTCCACTCAAGCTCGTGTTTCGTCACAGATATAAAGGTAAAAGGAGCCGAAGGCATTGTTAAAGGATAATAACTTTCAATCGGTCAAATTAATACTTTTCTTGCGTTACGTTCATGGGTGCGTCATACATAGAATTCAGGGTTACACACATTATCTACACTCACTCACTCACTTATTTACACTCGAGAATTACGTGGTCGGTACAACGATACGATACTGATTGTTATGTAATTGGTTATCGTTTGTCGGAAAACTTTGAATTGTTGCGACAAATGCTTTTCATGGATTTATTTTTAGGAAAACCGAAGCTGTTGAAACTTTTGGAAGTGTTGAAACTCTTTTCCGTTTAACGTGTATGGTTCATGTTGTACTTTGTTAAAAAATTGGAGTTAGTTGCTAAATAAGGGAAGTTTATATTTACCTAAATATTTAATACCTAGGTAGGGAAATTGGTTTTGAATCTATCTTACCAAGTTATCACTAGTTACAGTTAAGCTTTATCCATATAACGCTTAAGCCTAACTATAGATGCAATTGGTGTAGTAGGCAGGTATCCACCATTGGTAGTACGGGACAGAGAAGCACAGACGAAGACAGGAGTACGCCTGTACGAGTGGCGCGCGGAGGCACTACGCCGGGGGGAAACTCCGCTTCCGCGGCAAATTGCGGCGGAGCGGACCGACCTCCGGCGCGATCTCATGGCGGCATGGAAAGAGCGACTGTCGCAACCCAGCGCAGGGCACGCCGCGATAGCGGCGGTAAGACCCCTCTTTGAGGAGTGGCTAGAGAGGCGCCACGGCGCCCTCACCTACCGCCTGACGCAGGTCCTCACCGGACACGGGTGTTTCGGGAGGTTCCTGCACATCATCGGGCGGGAGGAAACGCCCGGGTGTCACCACTGCGAGGGTCGCCCGGAGGACACGGTGGAGCATACGGTGGCGGTATGCCCCAATTGGGCGGAGCACCGCCGTGTTCTCGCAGAGGCGATCGGCAGCGGCGGCGACCTCTCGCGCCCGGCCCTGGTTCGAGCCATGGTCCGGGGCGAGAGGGAGTGGGAGGCAGTCACCTCCTTCTGCGAAGCAGTCATGCTAGCGAAGGAGGTGGCGGGACGGCTGAGGGAGAGGGCCTCACGTCCCAGCCGCCGCGGGAGACGCCCCGGGCGTCGGGAGCCGCGAGACTACTCCCGGCCACCGTAGGCGCGGGCCTGCGGGCGGAGAGTAATGGGTAACTCTCCGTCCGATCAGGACCAGGCCCGTGCCGGACGGCGCGTACGTGTTCCACGCGCGCCTCAAAGAGATGTCAGCATTAGGAAGGGGCCCGAAAGGGCCGAAGCCTGCCGGGGCAGCGGGATTGTCTGAAAGGGTTCGGAACACAAAGGGCTAAGGAAGGAACACGGGTGGGTTTTAGTCAGTAAGAGTCTGACACTCCCTTCTGCTCCACCCAGAGCGGGAGGGGTCATTGGAAAAAAAAAAAAGCCTAACTATAGATGCAATTGGTGTAGTAGGCAGATATCCACCATTGGTAGTACGGGACAGAGAAGCACAGACGAAGACAGGAGTAACCCCTTAGACAGTAATGATGATAACCAAACATCCTGTTTTCCCATATCAGTTCAATTATCATGGATTTTTTATCTGCAGCCTCTTTTATAGAGGGACCAGAAAATCAATGCTAACCCATTCCTTTTTTCCTTCCTTCCTGGCTCTCCTTACTTTCAGTCCATCCGAAAGACCGCCCATTGTACCTACACTAGTTTTAAATATGTTAAATCCTTTTTGTTTAGGTATAGTTTTTCGTAGGTACAATAAAGCTTATAATATTATTATTTTTTGTGTTTTTGTGTTGTCTGCGACCATTCTGAAGCAGATGAGAGAAGAATTGTTAGAGTTTGGGATCCAGACTCCTTAGTCCTTTTTCCCTTTAGTAAGATTGCCTAGATAAAATAATAATGCTAACTATCACTTTTCTCATTAATTGCAGCGAGCGGCGCGCTCGCAGCCGGCACCATTGCGTCCCCGTGGAGCACGGCGGCCGGCGCGCCCGACACCAATGGCTCGGGCGGCGCCGACGCAAAGCACCTGGACGTTGGAGATGCCAGTGATGATGAGAAGGTAAATATCTCTTTTTCATGTTATTGCATAATAAGGAAGCCGATAGTTCATCAGATGGTATAAATAATCTATACCCCTCAAATCGGAACATGGAAACGCTGCTTAGCGGTATAAATATTATATAGTGGATAGTGGACCTATATACTTGCCTGGACGAGTTCTGTTACAAAGGTGTTTACTACTTAGTAGGTGGGTATGTCAGAAGTTCAGAACTACTAGTATCTTTAAGTCTTAGTTAAGTCTGGCAAGGTGATGAAATACCCAAACAAATGCTTTTGAACGTAGATATGAAAGTGAGGCGTTATCTGTCAGGCCTACGGTTTAAGTATCTCTGAGTCAGCTGCCCGATAAGAATTAGATAAGTAATAGGACTTTGGAACTATCATAACAATGTCCAGGTCATAACTCATAGGGCCTACAGCGCCATCTTTATGAGGCCTGGCCGATCTGTAACCGACTCCTTTGCAGCAATTTTATTAATTCGTTCATTATTGGAAGAATCCTATTTCCAGTGCGAAGCATTAACTGCTCCAGACTCAGCAGACGTAACTATCCCATTAATTTAATGATCATTGCTGGTCACTCGCCAACCGAGGCACTGAACACGTGTCGATTTTAACTGCTCGTAAATATTAGCGCATATTTACGCCGATCTTCACCTTAAGATGGGTGGGTGTTTCCCACGAGTTCTAGCTATTTACGGTTAGACTGGAAACCGTCACTCACTTGAGTAGGAAAACACTTTGTTTTTCATCTTCGCGAAAGCAAAATTTCCTTAAAATATAAGAATTACAATTTTACTTGGCTTGTCCAGCATATTAAGAAATTCTCTTTCTTAATCTCTCTTAATCTTTATTTCCGTCGATCATGGTTAGAATTGGAACTCCAATGTCTTCTGGATTTAAAGTTGATCGTTAATTTCATGAGTACCTATCGCTGCCAGCCTCTCAATAAACGAAACAGTGAACTCACATTTGTACATTTTATTGCGCGGTTATTAGTAAATCTTAGTTCCCTTTTGTAAGTCATCAACCGCGGGAGCTTTGTTTGTAGAACTAATAGTAAAGTCCGGATTAGAAGAGGGTACTTAAGCGTGTACGTTCTTGTAAACATATACGCACACAGCCGCAATTTGCATAGGACAGAAAGTACAAGTACAGTTCACAGTCACACGCATTTGTTTGCAGGTCGCACAAGGGTAACTTTAGTAGCCATTATCATATCGTGTAAGTGATACCCAAAATGTATCTCGTATTATAAGACTACCACTGAATCTTTCGGTTGACTCATCCATGCGTGTTAGGCCGAGAGCCGAGAAACGCTAGATCTAAAAAAAAAGATTTCCGAGAAGTTCAACTGGTTTCTTCTACGTTTCATTATCAATAGCATTTATTTTACTATCAATCACACCAAACTGATCATTAGTGAATTTTTTAAAGATCATTACGGCTGATTGATAACGAAATAAATTGTGAACTGTAACTAAAACAAAACAATATTAGTAAGCCAGGTTGTGAGAAATTGCAAGTAAATATTGACTCTTAGTAGTTAACAAGTCCAGAAACAGCTACGTTTCAAGTAGTTTCAAGGAACAGTGATTCACGATGTTTTCGATCCGGCACGTTGGACCAAGTCGAGGGCAGCGCGTTATTTTTATTTTCTTTTGAGAATAGAAGCGAGTCTATTAATTACAGTGACGCACTCCTCGACTTGTAACAGTCTGTAAGCAAACTCTCTTTACAAATGTTCATAATAAGTACATCTGTTCAGTGTTCCTACTTAGTTTCCATTTAATAAGGCTTCTGAATTTATTCGTTTTCTCTGGAAGTGGACTAGGCTAATATAGAAACAGTTTATCTTCGGAACGTATTTAGTTCCTAAGATTAATTATCGTATCGTAAGAGTCGATTCATTGGGGCGTAACAAGCTTTCGATACAGTTACAGCTACCAACAAGTTGCGCTCGGGAACAACTTTAGTTCTCCGGTGCAACTTCTAAGGGAAATGTTTCTATTCAGTAAATTAGAAGTAGGTAATCAAATCAATAACTGTTGTTCATGATGTAAACATCAAAACAATACCAGTCGTACAAATTAAGGACACACAGTGTGGGGCTCAAATTTCACATTTGCCAGCACTAGAACAAAAGTTGCACTTGTGGCAAGTGCAACTGTTAGAGTATGTGAATTTTCTATTACTGGAAGCATCTCCATTAGAACATCGGGGTTGCACGGAACGCGATTGTTCCCTAACTTAGTGGAAATGTAGCTCATTACTTACATTATTACCTTAATTATGTGGCTTCCAAGCTTTTCGGCTTACCAAACTCTTGGATTGTCCAGAAATATATTACTTTCCTTATGATTTTACTTTTCTTTTCTACCGCGTTTGTTTTTCTTTTAATTTTCAAAACAATTATGGCCTGCGTAAACGTATTTGCTATGACGTCTATCTTTACCTACAGTGGGAAAATTTATATCGACACTGCATTGTTTCGATATTAAACAAGTTATGTTTTTATAACAAAGTGCGTTCGCAGGACATGTCAGCGGCCGATGCGGAGGGAGTATGGAGTCCAGACATTGAGCAGAGCTTTCAAGAGGCCCTGGCCATCTACCCGCCGTGTGGCAGACGCAAAATTATTCTCTCCGACGAGGGCAAGATGTACGGTGAGTCCAAACATGCTAGAAGTCTTTGTAGGCACTAGCTTTCAAACAAGATATATTTCTTGAATTGTAGAGACCTAGGATGTCGGAGGCAAATTTGGATGAAAACGGTAGTTTTTCTGTTGATAAAGGAGAATATTTTGCTATATAAAACGGTAGGAATAAAGGTTTTTCAAATACGGCTCATAAGTAATATCCCGCAAGGCATGATAGACCTAAATATAAAGCACAAATATGTAGTAATAATGTTACAACTGCCGACACAAACACGTCGATTTACCTATACATGTCACTTAAGTTAAATAATGGAGAGATATCAAGGCCACTCCGCCGAAATTGAACAATGGCAGTGGCACGAGACAAAAGCCACTGTAGTACCTATTGAAGTCGGCCGACAAAGCCGTTTGCGCAATAGGATTCCGCGGAAAGACGTGAACCGGCAATTATTATCTCCCTTGATCGAACCATGTCGCCAATTCGAAGAACCCATGTGTCGTCGCGTGGCTTTTGTTTCAACGTTCACGTGTACAAAAATACTTACTTACTTATGAGTGGTGATTAGTCAGCAATGTTGCAATGGCACATAGCCACAAAAATATTTCCAAATGAACCCGCAATTTGTTCTCAATAAGCCTCGATTATTAAAATGAAAGCTCTGCTCATGAAAGGGAGGCAGGAGCAAATTTTTTCACGTTACATTGTTAACTTAGAAAGCTCGTTAACGCGAACGTGACGATTGCTACATAAAAGCAACGCTTTGCCTCCAGTAAATTAACTGCCGAAGGAAACGGTTTGTGTTGCTTTAGTATTTTATAGTTTGGCGTAAAGTCTTTTTCATCGTAGCTTTGTTAAACCCTGTTGTCAACTTGTCAGGGGTCGTCTCGCAGTTACGAAGTATTATGAAGATATAATAGTTTGAATAAAACAGTTTGCGAAGTGGGTTAGTTCTGAGTCCTGCATACTTAACCCGAGGAGAATAGTTCCATAACGCTTTCCGAAAAGTAATATTACGGGTGCTATGGAGCAGAATTGACATAGGACAATTATCAGAGGGTGGCAGTGCCATTACAACGCCGCCGGACGCACATTAAGTTTGCGTCAAGCGCCCAACATTATACGTCCCGGTTTTAATTAAAGGACTGCCCGCTCAGCCTCGTCGCGGTGCCAAATGGAATTGCTAAACAAATTTACCACAGGCGATGTGTCCACCTTAAGTGATTTAATAGGCGTAAAGAAATGCGATGTTTAAATTACTTCAAATCTTACGGTTCACACAGCGGAAGGGGAAATTAGGAGAATGCCCAACATCTTTTAGGCCTATGATATGCTTTGATGTAGGAATTAACGTTCATTAGTTTTTTGCGGCACGAGTCTACAAAATAACTTCTACACAATATAATAAATGTCGTTATGTCTTAGTACACAGCGAAGCAACTAACACAAGTCCTGAAACGAATTCAGAAAGCTTTGTCACTTCAACTACGCAGACTCTATTTGTAAACAACTATGTCTAAGTGTTATTACTATGTGCAAAAGATGTTGATAATGGCTATCTGTGTGGATAATAATTGCGGACACGCGTCGCGTCGCCCGGACAATATATGACCACATTACTCGAGGACGTGTCCTCCCGCTTAATCTACGTAAAAGTGCGTCACCCTTGTCCGTTTCCACCCTCTCCCTTGCCGTGACGTTCCACGGGACTCTGTTTTGCTTGATCGTCATGTGCTGCAATAATCCCGCATTCTTCTATGGCGATATTATTGTGTGTTTATTAAAAAAAGTAATGGGGAAATTATTTCTATTTATTTCAGCGGTTGGGAAATTATGATGTTCCGTTTAAGATGAGTGGATGAGAAACAATGCTTGTCGACCCAAATAAACTTAGGGCAAAAGTTCAAATGACTTTAAAAGTTACCCTAGGTGCTATGTATTCTCGTCTGTTATTCATTTTCTCATATAAATAGGTACTGGAAATTTGCTTAGTTACACAGTTCCTTGACCAAATAAAGACACAGACCAGAATAAACACATAAGGCATGTTTATCTGAAACTCATAACAATTGCAGTCAAGTGCCGGTAACAGTTATCCTAGCTAGGCGACACCGTCCTGCTGTTTAGTCTTAGATATCCAATACTAGGTCTCGTCACGAGACCTAGTATTGGATATCAATACAGTGAGCCATCAGCTTCGTTATTACATTAATGAGTCGAGCACGGCATGTCATACACGTGGTGTGGTGTAGGAGCTCGGTTGGCGGCTCACGCGGTGTTGAAGACTGTAGTTGGGAACACTTTGCCAACAAAGCTAGTGCACAGCTTTGCTGGCGGCACGTTCGTGAGTTAAGACATTCAAAACCGCTCAATATCCTGGGAGTATGAAAGTTTCGTCGGCGCACGGCTTCACGTGGTCCGGGGGTGGCAGGCGAGGGGTTCGTCGGGAGGGCTAAACTATGCGAAGAATGCGCAATTAGTGAGCGAGCGAGCGTGTAAGGGGCCCGGCCGCGCCGCTAGGCGGCGAACGCAGTAAGAAAATATAAAGAAGGGGCGGGCCGAACGCGCCCGTTGTTTAGCGCCCCGCCCGCTTCGGGCATAACTCCCGATTGTCTCCCAAGAAATCCTCCTTAGACCTGTCGCAACTCAACCCTTTCCGTGAGGATTTGCTCCGCATAGCTCCTGTTTGGGTCAGCGTGAAATTCTGCTACGACACCCGTGTAACTCTACAAAGTCCAATATCTTTCGCAGAGCCTTTGTCATTCAAAGGTCTTCATTTTTGACGAACTATCCTCGTTGCTATGATATGGAGCCGAGCTTTATTTCCATGTTATTAAAATACTCAGTTGTTCCCTATTAACACATTGTTGGCGGCACCCTAATTGTCTTAGATAATATCTAATTATAACTGAATCTTGGTGTCGATCAGTGGGGTCGTGGTTGATAATTAGCTTAAATCACACGGAAAATGGGCCTAAAATATGCCGTTTGGAAATAAAATTATAGGCCTTGTTAAAATATTAATTTAATACCGGTCATTGTTAATAATTGGGACTTAAATGAGTCAGTGAAGTAGATTTTTGAACAGAAGGAAAACTAGTAGGTATGTTACAGTGGAACATAACATTCAAATCAATCATTATTCTCAAAAATTTAAGCACGGACACGCACAAACTGACGCCTGATATTATTGATGGAAATATATTTTGTGGGCAAAAGCTCTATAAGCAAAAACAATCGCGAAGTCATGCCTCAGGTACGACGTTAATGTATTTCTGATGGATCTCCAATATCTCCCCAGTTGTCGAATAAATTACTTTTCAAAACGCCCGGCGTAAGAAGAGGATCGGGAAATATAAAAAAAAATTACAACACCTAACTCACATTTGATTGCAAACACATAAAATTGTGAAACTTGTAAATAAACAAACCACTAATTAAAAATTAACGATAGTAGCAACAAAAATGTTCATCAAAAAGAAAATAGTTAATATTCATAATGTAGTTGGAGCGTGCACGCACAATTTCCTCGCGGAGTGCGCGAGAGCGTGGCGCGTCGCTGGCAATGGACCAAATTAGCCAACTAACGAACTAATAAATAATGATCTCTTGTTTTTCTATTCACTGTGGAATAGAAACGTTTCGACTTGATCCTTCTCTGCACCGCACTATTTATAGAGAGATGCACACGACGTTTCGGGTGAAAGCACTCTTTATGCTCAATTCGCGGGCGCGTATGTCACTAGTGGAAGTTACGCTCACAACGGATAACATACGACGTGTATATTCACTTAACTAATTCGTGCTAACAGCAATTTGTTAGAGTGGCCGCACTTACTAATTTTAGCTTAACACCCGCCGTGAAAAGTTTACGACGGTGCCATAATTTCGAAGTAATTTCAAGAATGTTTGACTTAACAGTCTTCAAGAGTTTCCTTCTCGAGATCTGAGCTTTCATTCTAGTTTAATATAAAAATAACTGATATTGCTTTAATCTTGTAGCTGGGGCCGTGTTGTAGCGCGGTATTTAAGGCGCAATGCAGAATATTATGATAAAGGTTATTATTGGCAATAAACAGACATAGGATTCTTTGAAGTCTTTTTATTTCGTAATTATTTACACGCAGAAGGAACAGCTGATACCACAACTTACAAGCACTTTAGAACCGTAAAAAGCGCATTCTAACTAACCCCTTTTTGCCAATTGCTCCTCGATGATGGACAAATTCGTACTGTTAATCAATACACGTACAAATATTTCGTACGTATACGCACGCATTCGCCTCAACGAGCAAGTAAGGGGTTAATTAAATTCGCACCAGCAGCCGCCTCTCGTCGCCATCGCATTCCCCGAATTCAATGAGATTTCAATTTACTTTGCTCTGGCCGGCGCTTCCTCTATCGTGTCCATCAATTAATACACGATGTATATTAAAATTTCGTCACAAAGTTACCATTGGATTTAATTGGACAAAGCCAAATCACTCATTTTATGACTAGTGCTTACCGTTTCTGGCTGTAGTCTCCTTCATTACAGTCTTCAGGTGACCAGTTAAGTAATTATAGAATGGTTTGGTTTATTAACGAAATGAAATCGATGCAACTAAAGAAATGAAGATTGACGGCCGTAGCCACTCAGTACTTACACTTAAATTAGATAGGTACCTACTTCGTAGCGACGTAGAGCGTTAATAAAGTGTTGAAAATGTTTCAGCTGATTACATAACAAACAGTCAAACTTCTCACTTTTAAAATCATCCATAAACAGCAGGGTGGCAACTAAAAAAAAAAACAAATTAAATAATCTCTTACATTTGTGTCAAACAAAATTCAAAATATTTATCGACAACATTATTCAATGTAAACCAACTGAAAATTATTTCACAATACCAGTTTGCACTGACTACGGACGATCCACCCCGCATTCCGGCTCACTGCAGTTTCAATGATTGAAAATAGCTATTCAAAATATTTTGAAAATTGTTTCATAACAGGATCGGCAGCACTGTGCCTGCATTGCATTCTACGTGTTTGTCTGAAACAGCTATGCTAAATATTCCGCGGGCAATTGGCACACGTTTTAACCCCTTTATTACTTAAATTGAAATATCTCACTGTTAGGTATTATTATACATGAAGGTACCTAAATGCGGAAGCTAAAATGTTTGGAACTCAATCACGAGTCCGATTAAAGTGTTTGAAATGTACCTAGTTTGGATTTCGGGATTCTGGATAAGGACATAATTATTGGTAGGAGGGGGTACTTTTGATTTCGAAAAAGTATGAATTTTTTTCGAGCACCAGTAGGAAGGTAGATATTGGGAAACAATGATGCCGTTTTGGTTTTTGAACCTTATCATTTTAGTATGAAAGATAGAATGCATCTTGGTCTTACATGTTAGCATTGCATTTCATCCTGTACAAGTTCACTCAATCTGTGTGGTTCTTTCCTCAAAAGTCCATTTCAGACATCAATCTACACGGTCTTCACATGACCTGACCAAGGTCATGTCACTCTAAAAGAGACTGTGACCTCTGAGTTTGTTTCGGCCTTTCTTCTCAGAGTACTCAAAACTAGGAAGCACCGACCTCATCTAATTTTCAATATACAGGGTGCAATTGAAGTCATGGGCATTATTTTAACCTAAGGCACTACTCATGATACTAATTGCATTAGGGCTACTATTACGCAAATCAAAAATATTATTAATGCAAGTATGGAAAACCTTAAAATGTAGTAAGTCATAGAAAGTATCAAACACTTTGCGCTTCTCGATAGCAAATGCGTAGGTACATTACGCCGTACGCGTCATTGGGCGTGAATTCTTTGACCCCGCCCGACTCACGTGACATTCGTAAGTTGCCAATGAATTGATTCATAATAAATTCCAACTTTCCCTTCGTACTTTGCCGGCTTAGGACGGTCAAAACTACGTCAACTAACATACATTAAAAAAAAACATTTACGTACCTAGCTTGTGGATTGTTTTGAAAAAAGCTTATTTGTCGGTAAAGTGACAGAGGGTAAACGGGTGCTCTTCCACGAGCTTGTGCATGTGCCAGCACGTGAAAAGACGAAAAATCCAACAGGTTCTTAGTGGTTTTGGTGGAAAGAGACCCCGTGAAGGAATAGGGTCGTTTGGGTTGCGGCGATGGAACATTTCACGAGTTCATACTAAATTTCTTGTGCGATCGTAAATTACAACCATTTGTGGGTATTGTTGGTTGGTGTACCTAGCCTGCACATTACGCGATCGAGGCATCGTGTACACAAACACACACACAACACACAAATACTACACTAACACTTAATACACTGCAATCCAAGCACCGTATGACGCGAGCGGCGAGTACGGCGATTACATCACGGGATCAATAAATCAATTACGCGTCAATGCACCTGCGCAGTCGTTATGACACTGGTTCCGGGTTCATGTTGCGGCGGGAAGCAGACCCCGCGCGGGGGTGATATTCGTATTTTTGCGAGTGAGGGAGTGGGACGGAGAGAGTTCAGGGAATCCCGCCGGACGGCATGTCTTTTAGCCCATTGTTATTATTACTTGTAAGGAAAAACCCGCGCGCGCGCAGGTGATGTTTGTTTACATTTCGCTTTGCGCTGTACTGCGCTTTAAGATTTTGATACTTCAACATTTATTGGCGTTAACGAAGTATTTTGTTTTAATTACTTTAAGTGTTTATTTGCAATAATAAGCCTTGTGCAATTTGACTTACTAGATTTTTAAGGTTTTCCTTAATTGCATTAATAATATTTTTGATTTGCGTATTAATAGCCCTAATGCAATCAGTATCGTGAGTAGTGCCTTAGGTTAAAATAATGCCCATGACTTCAATTCCACCCTGTATGATTGACCTGTAAAAATGTTCGCAAAAACCAACGTATAGAAATAAAATTATTTAACCGGGAAATGTCGGCAGATAGTAAGATGATTAAGAAAAAAAGAAGCAAACATGGTTATATTTTTTTAAGAAAATACTTATTATCAAATATTATGAGTCTGTTACTTTGTATCTTTGACTAACCAGACTTTTATTTACATTACAGGAAGAAACGAACTGATAGCAAGGTATATAAAACTCAGAACAGGAAAGACGCGCACGAGAAAACAAGTTTCATCCCACATACAAGTGCTAGCTAGACGAAAACTACGGGAAATACAGGCCAAACTCAAAGTGGTTAGTATCACTCAAAATACCTACTTAATAGTATTTATAAATTCAATATCAATTAGCATTGTTTTTACACGAAACATTTCTCTACGAATAAAGCTACATTTCATGTCGAACTTTTGATTCAATTAGCTGAATGTTGTCGATCCGTGCTCACGATATGAATATTAAATCATGTCACAGAAGATACAATGTATTAAAATATACATATGAATAACGTTTAGGATGGTGGGGTGATGAAAGAAAAGGCCATGCAGTCAATGAGCACACTATCTAGCGCACAGATCGTTGCCGGGTTACCGCACCCCGCGTACCACCATACGGTACTCAACTTGCAAAAGGCATGCCTTTGTGTTACTAGTAAAAATAAAACTAAATCGCCTTTAAACTGTGTTGCTTCAATACTATTTAGGCATGTTGCCAAATTGCACGTATTAAGTAAAGAATAGGCGACAATAACACCAATCGAATAATGAAATTGCTTTACTCACATTTTTGTTTCTTTTTCTACCATACAAATAATAGACTGGTAATTGGATTGGACTAAAACTTTATTGAAAATGCTCAATAATATTGTTAGAAAAAATCATATTTACTGATAGTCACTTTGCTCAGGGCGTGCACTACATTGAAATAAAAATACATCCATGTCTCTATGTTTTCATAAACAAAATAATGCTTCAAGTGATGTGTGTAGAACTTAACAACTTGAGCATAAAATAACACGAAAGCTTACTGAATAAAGTTATTAATAACAAAGATATTAATGTAGTCTTTTATTTTTACAGCAATTTTGGCAACCTGGTCTACAAGCTGGACCGTCACAAGAGTAAGTATCTTGGTAAATAAAGTTAAACTTCATGAATGTTTTTTTCTTTACAAAGCCTACAATCTAATAGTAAACTTTTACGTTAGCTACTGTAATTTGTACCACTTGACTTATGTAACTTGGTCGCTCTTACCCGATTAACATTTTGCAGAATAATCAGCTTAAAAACAACCTAGTTATTATTTTTTGTCTTGGTATCGCATCGGTAATCTTAACTTGACGATAAATAGGACACCACGTCCGCGGCGCACTTGACCTAAATGCTTACCTATGCTATTATCAGATTTTAAATCTAGGTACCTTCTGTATTCAAGCATGGAGAGGAGGGAAATAAGCAAATGGACTAAAATCCGATACATTTTTCTTTCTTGAAACAGTTGGTAAGAAATCGGGAGAATTATCTTTGCCAACCATAACCTTACCACTCTTACTGGCAATTGTTAAGGGGGGCCCGTGGACGTCTTTTGCCTGATTTTAAATGACGTTACATACGATAGACTAGTTATGTGAATGACGCTTAATTTATCATTGATGACCAAGGAGTCAAGACAACCAGATCCTTTCGGCATGAAAACCCTCTCCAGATTTTGCAAAAATGCAGCATCAGAACTCTGCTGGACTATTGTCTTTCTGTAAAGACCCTCGAATCCAATGAAGCACAATGGGGACAAATACACAAACTTACACACACACACACCACACACATACCACTTATACCATACCACACCTGAAATCCCCTCTCTAGTTTCCACTCTGGTATTTATTCACGAGCCCCCAAGATGCATATTAACTTTCTAGTTTCAGGCTCACTGACAAATACTTTTTTCAACTCATGTCGTCGCAACTTATGTTGACCTATTTATTTATTTATTTATCCATTTATTTCAGGCATCAAGGCCCATATAAACACATACAATACAATATTAATATAACCATATGAACCTGCTTACTGCATTACCTGGACAATAAACTATTTTCAATTTCTATTTGTTCCAGCGTAAAACCGTTTCCCGGCGCGGGCTACAAAGGAGTCCCCGGTGTAGGGGGCGTGGGAGTACCGAGCGGGACCGATGTGGCGCCACCACCTCCGTGGGAGGGACGCGCTATAGCAACACATAAGCTACGTCTTGTCGAGTTCTCCGCCTTCGTCGAACACCCACGGGATCCTGAAACGGTAAGGTTTTGGGGTAGACTAGAAATAACTTTCCGTTGAGTGCAGAATGTGGGACTAGTCGGCTGTTGTACCTAAAACACCAAACTAAAGCACGTTGCTGAATTTTCTGCTTCCGTCCATCGCACTTAAGACCCCAGTAAGACATTTTGGAAGACTTGTAGTAAACAGTTTAAGCACTTGGGAAAACGGGGTACCTACTTAACAACAGCAACAACAACAACATACATTGCCCCACTACTTCGGTGTTCCGAGGAAGATGACATCGTCGAAAACCCCCAATATAGGGGACACTGAAAGGCGTCATCGTGATTGTGGTTGTCTACTGAGTCAACGCACTGAGACTGGCGTATTGCTCGCTTGGAAAAACCGGGTTTCAGCTGTGCGTTTACAACAAGTACAATTTAGATATAAAAAAAAGAAAAATGTTCCTTATAGGACTTGATTTAAGGATCACAATACTGTAAAAAAAAGTCATAACACCAGTAACAAGGAGAGGAAATGAGGAAAAAAAAAATAAATAAAATAACTGAGCTGAGGCCCTTTAGGCATTATTATCTTTGTTTTCTGTTTTTATAGTTTTAAGCTGTATTTATTTTGTTGTAATGCCAATAAACGCATTTTTCTTTCTTTCTTTCTTAACACGACTTACTGTAATTATAACATCGTGGCAGTGCACTGGTGTGCATTTTCGTCCTTTGGCTCGTATAAGCACAGATCTTACCTTGGACCTTTGAAACAGTAAATAAATATAACGTTGAGAATAAAATATATAACACAATACAACTAAAGGACTGTCAGCGTTCACTAACAAATTGAAAGTAACGCACCTTGAACTTATAGTATCATGAAATAATAAATTGTAACTGTCTCGGTTTGACTGACATTATAATTTAATGTTTAAATAAATACTTACCTGAATATTATGTTAATTTTTTTTTAATATTCCAGTTAGAATAAAGTTAATATAGTATTTTTTTCATTAAGTATATACTTTTCAATCTAGGTGAACGCTGAGGTGTATTTTCGCCACAAACATGAAAAAGGTCGCAGAATTCGTAAACGATCCAAGAATTCCATTTCTACGAACATCTTTTAACCGTAACCTTTTGTTTTGTTTCCAGTACCCAAGTTCGGCGCCTGCGCAACATCTATTCGTACACATAGGCGGCACAGTTACATACGCAGATCCTTTATTAGAGGTAACTATATCTTTATGCCACTTATCTTTTCATAAAACCTTTTCTTAGGACCTTGTCTCAATATTTTGTGTAAAAGATTTTTCTTAGAGATAAGTAAGACTGCTACATAATTGCCTTTGTAATAAAAAAGTGATTTGCCTTAAATACCGCCAAATATACAGTTTTATTTTTAAGTTTCATTGTGTCTTTGTTGCCTTTTAATCTGTTAAACAATGGAGTTAAGAAGCACTCACTACTATCCCTTCTCAATATTGAAAAACAAGGAAATGGTCTTATACAGGGTGTCCCTGGAAGTATGGATCAAATCGAATAGGGGCGTGGGCAAGGTCATTTCCAAACTTTTTGGTCCTGAGAATGATTGATGATTGAGAAATATTTTACGGTTCAAAAGTTGTGATTGTGACCAATTTTTTTCAATCGTTTCGCATAGTGCTCAAAGAAAAAAAAAATCATTAAAAAAAACTATCAGGGCTGTCTAAAAAACTTAAATTGACAGTTCCTGGTAGTTTTTTTTAATTGATTTTGTTCTTTGAGCACTATGCAAAGTGATTGATAATAACAAAAGTTGTTCATAACTTTTGAACCGTAAAAAAATTCACCAACATTCTCAGGATCAAAAAGTTTGGAAATGACTTTGGCCACGCCCCTATTTGATTTAATCCATTCTGCCAGGGCGGGACACCCTGTATAGGTTCCCTGTTCCTTTTTAAGTCCGAACCCTTAAAACAGTGAATTGTTCTAGCTTTTTATCTTAATCCTTCTTTTTTGTCCACAGTCGGTAGACGTACAGCAGATTAACGATAAGTTCCCTGAGAAGAAAGGTGGCCTCAAAGAGTTATACGAGAAGGGACCCAGAAATGCCTTCTTCCTGGTCAAATTCTGGGCGGACCTCAACTCAAATAACCTGGATGATCCAGGGGCTTTCTACGGGGTCACTAGTGTGTAAGTATAATTTGATTTAAGAATACTGATAAACTTAACACTTTATAGGACAGACACGATATGTAGTTGTCTAGCCTGAATTTAAGGTCGAATTTATCAATTAAAAATAGACCATAAAGTTAGATTAGTCGGGTGGTTGCGTCGCTGTAAAAATTGCGTTTCTGCCCTTTATAGTGTACATTCTGAAAAATTACGAAAAGGAGATTGCTCTGGTGCTAAAGATTGTTATCCTAAAACCGAACAGCCTCGTAAAAAAAATTAAATTATCGTACAGATTTCGTAATACTAAAATACTGTGTAAGAACTTCTTTGAAGATCACTAAAACCTGTTCAGTCTTTAATTCTCTCCAAGTACTTACTTTTTTTTTTTTTTTTTTTGTGGATGGGAAATCATCCAATGACCCCTCCCGCTCTGGGTGGAGCAGAAGGGAGTGTCAGACTCTTACTGACTAAAACCCACCCGTGTTCCTTCCTTAGCCCTTTGTGTTCCGGGGTAGCGGTAACCCTTTCGGACAATCCCGCTGCAAGTACTTACTTATTCTTACTTCGCTATACCTGTCTACTGTTTCTTGTGCTACCCTAATATTGTCAGTGGAAACTTTTAATTGGCCTCCTTTCACTAACTTTCAACTAGCTGTAAGTTTTCTTAAGAAATAAAAATAAATAATATGACGATTAAAGCAATGTTCTTTTATAGGTGAATGTCAAAGAGTAAAAGTCCGCGAGCGCAAAAATGTTACTAAATGACGCGGCTACGCTGTCTACGCGTAGATGGCGCACGTCTATGCGCGTAATATCTGTAATACTTGCGTAAAATGACACGTTATAATGCCAAATGATATTATTTTTACAACTGTGACGCTATAAAATGCGATAAATTGTAGCTATTTCAGACGGCTACGTCAAATAATACGGAATTTTATGTCAGGTATTGATTGATACATTGATATCATGCCAAGCCGTAGGAGACCATTATGATGAACACCAGTGGCGTTACGGGTAGTCAGAAGCCGAAAGTCTCACAACCAGTCTTACCAAGGGGTATCGTATTACCCAGTAACTGGGTTGTGGAGGTCAGATAGGCAGTCGCTCCATGTAAAACACTGGTATTCAGCTGCATCCGGTTAGACCGGAAACCGACCCCAACATTGTTGGGAAAAGGCTAGGCAGATGATGAAGGATGGCATTATAAACAAAAAAAGTCAATACCAACTGTTTAGTGCAGCTGCCATTTGTCATGCCACCAACGCAATAGAATTCAAAATCGGTTGAACGGACTGTAAAAAAGGTTTATTTAAATGTTTAATCTTATACCAAATGGAGTATAGGCTTGAACAAACTTCCTAGAGAATGCAAATGATACAATAGGTACAGCTCTTATAGAAGGTGGCAAGTGTATAAAGGTATGGCACACGTATCAACTCGGAAAGGGATCGTCGCCGTATCGCCTTTCACCTCACCGTCAAACAGGCGTCAACCTAACGTAAGCTCGTAACCAAAGCGGATCAGCAGCTCCGATACGTCGACTCGGCTACGGCTAGGTGACGCCGCGCTTACGGCTCGCCGACCGCTGGTTGATGGTGCTGCAGGCAGGCCGCGGGAGGGGAGAGAGGGGCAAGGGTGGACGGGTAGTTTTCTCAGGAACGTGTGGAGTTATCAAGATGAAATTAACATCAAATACTCCCTGCTGTAATCCCTTGCAGCAGTAAAAAAATCAAACTTTTAAGTCGATGCAATCAAAAGACACGGACGTGTATAGGTTTATGTGAAATAAAATATTTTGATTTTGTTTTTTTTTTTTATTTTGTACTGAATCCGTGGTAACAGGTTGTATATCTCTGCCAACTTTTATTTCGCAAATGTCTTAAAAATGATCTTCTTCATTACAGGTATGAAAGCAACGAGAATATGACCATAACTTGTAGTACTAAGGTTTGTTCGTTCGGCAAACAAGTGGTCGAAAAGGTAGAAACAGAGTACGCGCGCTTCGAAGGCGGCCGGTTCGTGTACCGCATACACCGGTCGCCGATGTGCGAGTACATGGTCAACTTCATTCACAAGCTGAAGCATCTGCCAGAGAAATATATGATGAACAGCGTCTTAGAAAACTTCACTATACTACAGGTGAGTAATACTATACTAATTCTATGGCGTTATGGTTATTTCAGACTCATCCAGTGTTATTTTCGTTGCGTGAGTGTTAATTTTTTTTTTTAAGAAATACAATGGCCCTGATTCTTTTGTTCACAAACTAAATTAAATTTAAGTTATTTAAGTTAATTAAGAAAAGGACAGAAGATAAATATTAGTTTAGTCCTGTCAAATTAGATAATCCATAGACAAGTTTAGACGTGATTAAAAAATTGGCAGCTAAAAATACGTCAATTTACGTCAGGCGCTGACTAATTTGACATACTAAACTAATATTTATCTTCTGTCCCTTTCTTAATGAAATAGAAAGAAAAAGATGCAGTGAACTTAAATTTAGTTTAGTTTGTGAACAACAGAATCGGGGCCATTGCCCCACACTAGGAGTTTATCCTGTGTTGTGGGTGCATTTACAACATTTAAACTCACAAACACAAACAGCCAGACCCGGAACAACTACTTGTAGGTGATACAAATATTTGTTCCGTGCGGGAATCGAACCCGTGACACGCAGCGCAGCAGTCAATCCCTTAACAACTGCGCCAACCGTGCCGTCGCAAATGGTAGGATCATGTATACTAAGGTCCGCGCGGAACTAGTTGGCCGCGCCTTAGGTATGTGAGCGGTGGGACGGAGGGGCAGGGGCGCATTACTCAATACGGGTGTTGCGAACCGCCGCCTCACCCCTTTCCCCACCTCAGCGGCCAACCAGTTCCACGCGGTCTTTAGTTTAAGTATGACTAGCTAAGCTTCATTGTTTTATTTGGCCGCAATAAATAGTAAATTCTGGCTTACAACATTTGCAGTACTTACTGGGGCATAATGTCATGTGGCAGGTTTGCCTTTTTTTTGGGCGGGAAATTATCAAATAACTTCTCCCGCTCTGGTCGGAACGGGAGGGCGTGTCAGTCTTTTACTGATTAAAACCCACAAGTGTTCCTTCAGTTGCTTGGGCCACGCAGTGTGCAGGGGCCATCGTAACTCTTTCGAACAACCCGCGACTGGCAGGCTTGCCTCAAAACAAATACCGTTGAAGGTCAAGACCCTCTAGGCCATTTTACAGCGGGGTGTATTCCTTTAATGGTACCGTTATGGTAGTCCTTACTAGTTGTCCGTTTTTTGGGTATCTGATGGCTGATTTTGCCCTCTAGCTGATGACTTGTACCTGCCCAATCAGTAAAGATTAAATACTTAACGAATTCCTTGAAAAAAACATTTTCTGTACCTATCTAAACACTGTGCCGCTTACCGCTTAGGAAAACCCACCTTTACTTTTAATTACGCTTTTGCTACACAATCAGTAAAAAATGCGCCACTTAGCAATTAAACGGCGAGTGCATTTAATCGGCGTTGTTTACTTTTAATGATAGTTATAGAGTTATGTGTTGCGCTACCCGTCACGAGCATGTGGGGCATATAACTACGCAACCAGAATACTCAATTGGCATTCACGGTTTGATAAGTCGGCTAACGTTGAAGTAAATAAACGTAGCGTTTTTAGGGTTCCGTACCTCAAAGGGAAAAAACGTAAGCCTTATACAATCACTTTGTTATCCATCTGTCTTTCTTTCAAGACCCTTTATCTCGGAAACGCGTAGAGGTGTCGATTTGAAATTAAAACCATACTCCGGTCTGCGGTCCCTTAAAGCTGTAAAAAAAAATCAAACCTCTAACGTAAAAAAAAGACACGGCCGTTTATGCCGCAAAATACGAATATTTCGACACTCAAGGGAACCAAAATGTATAGGGTACTTCCCGTTGACCTAGAATCATGAAATTTGGCAAGAAGCAAGTTCATGTAGCACAAGTAATGGAAAAAATCCGAAAACCGTAAATTTGTAGTTACATACCTACTTTGTACGGAACCCTCGGTGCGCGAGTCCGACTCGCACTTGACCGGTTTTTTTTAAACCTCTGTCCCTCTTGGAAAGATTTCTTCCCCATAGCTTTTCACACTTTTCTATATGCGTTGCCTTTTCTGGGCATTCTCTCGTCATCACGCCAGTTGATTTCTATGCCTTACTCGGTGACGGTCTGTCTTTTAGCACCCACTGTATGGTATGACGGCTCTTACCTGCCCAGTCTCACTTCAGCCGAGCTGATTAAATTATTTATGTCGTCACCCCCGTTCCTCGGAAAGCACGTTAACCCTTTGACCGCCACGGTCGTGTATAGACGACAAATGAAAACGTGCCCAACACGCCAATGCCGACAAGAAAACACCATGTTTTAAGTATAAACACACAAAACTGAATTTAGTTTATTTATTTTGTACTTAAAACATGGTGTTTTCTTGTCGGCATTAGCCGACGGTGGCGTGTTGGGCACGTTTTCATTTGTCGGCTACACGACCGTGGCGGTCAAAGGGAGCAGTTGGTCCTACGCCTGATCTCTCTCCGGTCGTGTCGGATTGCTTGCCGTCCCATCGGACTATAAGAATGAGGGAACAGAGAGTGCTCCTGTGTCTGCGCACACACGCCTGCACTATAATACCTCTCGCGCCGCAAGCTATAGTCTTCGTTGAGATTGGCCGCCACCGCCGAAATACGGTCTGGAGGAATATTTATATCGTCAGGATACCTAATATTAGAAGAAAAAAGTTTTCTGGCATATACTAATCTTTAAACTTTTTTCTCCCACAGGTGGTGTCAAACCGAGATACGCAAGAGACATTATTATGTGCCGCGTTTGTGTTTGAAGTGTCGAACAGTGAGCACGGAGCACAGCATCACATCTACAGGCTCGTCAAAGACTGAACGCGCTCCGCACGCCGCACAACGCCTCCCGTACAACCATTCCTTACGCAAGCCTCTGCAGACTATCTACATGGATACCTGACTTGCTGCGTTCATCGGCCGGCGCACGCACACGTATGAAACGAGAAGTTAACGCAGACCATGTTCCCGTACTTTCACGTAGAACTTGACGTAAACGAACGTTCAGTATGTGTGCGTGCGCCGGGTGGTTAACATGGAAAGACTAATCTGTATAAAGGTAGTCTCCGCGCCCGCGACTCGCCGGCCGCTCCGCCGCTGGCGCCACCTCGCGGACGCAAAACGAGTGCTGTCCTAATTTCACTCCTACTAAACACCTTTCTCTTTAGATTCAAAAATAAAAATATTTGTTATGAAACCTAAAATAGCAAAATGTGATCTGAAAATTACGCTACAAGTATTTTTGTAACTGAGTGTTTATTATACATAGCTCAATTTTAAAATATTGTCTATCGTAGTCCTGATACCTTGAGTCGCCCGCTGATCAGTCGGTGTCGTCAACATAGACTTCCTTGTCTATACGTAGTTTTTATTCTCAAATTATGGTTTTTGAAATACTCTCATTCTAAAATGATTTCTCTAAGGTTCTAAGGTAAAGAGAGTAACAATAATATTTTAAATAATTCTTAAAATACGAAATATCGTTCGGTATACTTCGCGTGTAAAAAATATCATATAAAAAATTATATAGATTTGAATACACACAGTGCCTCTATAATTATGTTACATTAACATAAATTACTTGAGCATATTTAGTCTTTTCACTGCATTAGAACATTGAAGAGAAAAAATTGTAAGTTACCTAATGCACAAGTGAAAAGGTTAAACTTTAGTGTAGTATACCATGAAAATATTAGGTTTACTAAGTATATATATAGAGTTACGACACCTATTCTTTTTCAGTTATGTGCTCGTGGTACAATTTACCGTTGCTATGTTTAGTTGAGTTTTAAACCAGTCCAAGTCTTTCTGTCCCTTAGTATAGAAATCTTATCTTCATTACTTATTTTATAATTTGGCATCTATTGTTTTCTTTCGAGTATTTTATTATGCTTTAATTATTATTTCATTTTGCCTTGTTATTTTTAGGTCTTTTTGAGACATAGCATTTTATCTAGTTTCTATGTACGTTTTGCCAGATTTGACTTACTATTGCAGTCTTTGCCACATTAAATACTAGGTACTTAGGGTATGGTATTGTACCTACATTGTACATATTCTATTGTTATGTACGTAAAGTTAATAGTGTCCATGTGTTCACACGGTCTGCCAGATCTAAAATTGTGTAATAAATTGTATATATCTGACTGTCGGAAAAATTTTTCTTTGTAGTGGACGCTATCTTCGCGCGTTCGAGGCAGCTTTACCCTCCAGACCCTTCCTCCAGCGTTTTCCATTTCTACAAACAATCACTACATTTCTAATTTCATGAAACGAATATAAAACAATAATGGCCGCTTTTGCTTCCAATTTCAAAGTACAAATGAGTGTCCACACTACTCGACATACTTGCTTGAATATGTTAACGTGGCAATGATTTGATCTCTCTTTTTATAGTCAAATATATTTAGGGTCCTCCCGTGCGTGCTATGGTGCGCTCATTTAATTTTACACAGTGTTAAGTTTATGTGCATTAAATAGTGTTTAGTTTCAAGACATGAGGTAGGAAAATATTATCTTAGATAATAAAAATAAGAGATTTTTGTATTTATTTGATAGAGTTATATTAGATAAATTGTAAAGTGAATAGTTTTAAGGTTCTTTTTTTATATGGCGATAGTCGTTCAGGAACTTATCCGTGAAGTTGTCACATATTTAGTACTTAAGAAAAAACTTAATTTTTGTTGCAACTGTAGATTTTCTTGTCCAATACTCGGTTATAAGATTTGTTTGATTGAAATTACTTTTTTTTTACAATTCTTATCAAAATTAAGACAACTTTGGTGTATTCTATTTGCAATACGACGGCGTGTTCAATAATTAGTAAAAGAGATCTGCCCTGTTGTGATTTTATATTTTTAATGTTAATATGTACTCAAACAAATGAGATTAACTCAAATTATTCGAGTCTAGCACAACAGCTACTGAGTCGAATATAGTTTACTAAACTTAAAACATGGAATTGTTTGATGCCGATGGCAATATTCAGTATAGGTATCGTTAGGTCGTGTTGTGTAAATAAAATAATTTTAGCGCATTTCTTTCAGTTAGTATTTGTAAGCGGTTTTTGCTTATATACAAGTCTTTCATATCGACAATCAGCCATATCAATATGAAAATATAAAAAGAATTAGTCGGCGGAGTTGGAGATAATCATTTGCAATCGGCTGCATTACCTTCGATTTTATAATTATAGTTTTGACTCTCTCTTAAGTTTTGAAGAATATTACTTCGTTGATTTCTTTTCAACGGACATGACAGCAAATGATTTTTTACAATACTAGCCGACAGTGTACAGTATTTTAAAGATAATACTACGTTAAAGATTTGTATGAAAATTTAATTATATTGTCTTCATAAAATCATGTGTATTATTATTTCAGAAACAGTTTTTATCAATATTACTCCCTGATAAAGTGATATGCAACTACATGAAGAAAATTCGGATTAGGAATAGGATTATCACTAGAACATTTTTTCAATTAGCTATCTTGTCAAGCAATAGATAAAATATTTTGTTAGGGATCCTTAAGTGACTGAAAACTCACTCCTTATTCAATTTTGGTAGAGAATAGACCATCGGACCTCCGTCCGAATGAGCATGACACAACTATCAATCAAGACACTATTACAGTTCGATCACAGTTATTTCACATCTGACTGTCTAAATCACAGTGATGTTTATTCTCATTCGAATAAGATTGCGTTTAAGTTACTACTGTCAGAAGTAAAATAACTGAGAACGGAGAATACCGTATTAGATTTAACATAATTATACAAGGTGTACAGAATAAACGCAAGTATTTTTTCGTACTAACCGCCGATTAAGCCAAATAAAATTAAACCTTATTTCAAGGTAGTAAGACTCAATTTTAAATGCATACAGTAATGCTAGTGTCAACACGATTTTCTTGATAAAAATAGCAAGCTTTAAAAAAAATAAGTTTTGGTCATTGTACCTATTGTGCTTTTAACTCAATAATGATTGGGGTGTATGAGGTCTTGCGTTAATTATGTTATTTACACCTTGTATACAAAATTCGATTCGTTTATGAGTCTTTAAAGCAGCGGGACCATGAGAATTTGAACAAAAGTAAATAAATTATCCACTTTATTACGGCCTAATAGAAGGTGACTATTGCAACTTGTTTAGTGCATTAATAGTGCCTGGACTACTATTAGACTACCAAAAGGAACTATCCGACCTAAGAATCTAACTCAGGACTTTCACTAATTATAATAACACCAGCTTACAATTCTGCCCTCGTAACAGCAAATGCAGTAATCGACATTTTTACGATTTTCCGTTTTTGTCAAAAATAACATGGGGAGACTTTGTATTTTTATGTACCTTTTTCGTAACAAAACATATGAGTTTTATATCAGTTAAAGTAGAGATTAAAAAAAAACACTTAACATTTTGCCATTTGCTGTTACGAGGGCAGAATTGTCCCACTGCAGGGCTCGCCGCACGGCACGCCTGCTCAAGACGGGTTGGCGATTTCAGACTTATTCTAACTGAAGTCTAAGTTACCTCACGGTGCTTTCCTTCACCGTTATCGGTAATGTCCAAGATAACTAGGAAAATTCTTAAGAATTGAAAGTCACATTGGTGCCCAGATTTGAACCTGAGCACGAAGTTGTCCTCGTGCATGTGAGGCGAGGCGGAGTGTGATGTGATGGCCCAGTGTACAGAGGCTAGCACATCAAACTACCCCAATCTGTCAAAATTCTTTGATAGATTTTCAACTTTACCTCAAAGGAATAAGGTTCATATTCAATTGGGGAAATTTGACAGATTGGGGTAACTTGATGTGCTGGCCTCTGTACATCACACTTCACTATAAGTACTTGATGATGATGATGAACCCAGTTGCAATAATATGTTATTGATCAAATACCAAACTTACTTAATTAGAGATATTTATTAATCGGCCCAAGATAAGGTCCAAATTATTCACGATAAGATATAAAGTAATTTCCAAGGTCTGATCGACAAAATACTTTCAGTTGTCAGTGATATTCGTGGAGGTAAGTGTAGGTATTAGATTTGATTTTTAACCGACTTCAAAAAAAGGAGGGGGTTATCAATTTGGTTGTTTTTTATGTTTGATACCTCAGAACTCCGTTATTTAAAAGCCGATTTGCAAAATATTTTTTTTTATTTGAATACTTTCAGATTGGTCTCATAGACATTTCATCAAAATCGGTACAGTATTTTGGTTTTTAAACCAAAATTACTGTAAAAATTCAAGTACAGAGGCCAGCACATCAAGCTACCCCAATCTGTCAGATTTTCCCAATTGAATATGAACCTTATTCCTTTGTGCTAAAGTTGAAAATCTATCAAAGGAATTTGACAGATTGAGGTAGGTTGACCTGCTGGCGTCTGTACATAAACGAAATTGGGTTGTTTGCTTTCCTATGACTTTTCAGTGGTGACTTAGTGGAAATGTCATGGGATGCATTGTGGCTTTATGTGCAGTATCTTTACATAATTAACAGACGTCAAAAAGGAGGAGGTTCTCAATTCGACTGTTTTTTTTTTTTGTAGGTACAGAGGCCAGCACATCAAGCTACCCCAATCTGTCAGATTTTCCCAAATGAATACGAACCTTATTCCTTTGCGCTAAAGTCGAAAATCTATCAAAGAAATTTGACAGATTGGGGTAGGTTGACCTGCTGGCGTCTGTACGTTACGCGATATCTCCGGCAAGTAAATCGATTTCAAAAATTAGTTTTGTTAACGGTTTTAAAAAAACCGTACAAATACCCATAAATAAATTCCCTTATAAATTTTATTAACTTTGCTTGGGTAGTTTTTGAGTTAGCTTCAATAATACGTAGGTAGATATATGATGTAGAGATGCCATTCCCAAAAAAAAAGGTAAGCATAAGCATAACTTAATAGTGAAAAATAAAAAACAACAGATTTCCAAAAATGACACTACAACGAGAAAAATAACTTTAATTTCGGAAGTCGGTGGCCTTCCAAAATTAAAGTTATTTTTCACTTTGTAGTGTCTTTTTAGGAAGTCAGTTGTTTTATTATTGTAAAAAAGTTTTTCTAATTAAAATTGATCGAAGTAAGTGTGCATACACAGGAGCGGCGCGCGTCAACGGCACAAAAGCAACTGCAGCTGCAACTGCTGTCGCGTGCTTCTGATGTGTATAAACACTAATCGGTGCTGTGGTACGGAACTGTAAATTGCCTTTAGTGGGCCATTTCTGAGTTTCTCGAGGACCCAGCGACCAGTCCGGAACCTTGTGTCCTTTTTCACGGTTCCGACCTAAAACCGAAAAACGGAACCACTTTTTATCTGTCTGTCACATTCGATCTGCTCCTGGTCGTTTTTTATTTCAACTAAGTATACGAACACAGATTGTTCCTGTAATTAAGGCATTCAACCAGACCATTAGAGAGTAGGTAAGAGATTACATTCTATGCAAGTATGCAACTGCATCACTAATCTTGCCCTAGTGATAAAATTGGGCCTAACTAAAGGCCTTGGACCAGGCTAAATTCAGTAGGGCCTGCGGGCGGAGAGTAATGGGTAACTCTCCGTCCGATCAGGACCAGGCCCGTGCCGGACGGCGCGTACGTGTTCCACGCGCGCCTCAAAGAGATGTCAGCATTAGGAAGGGGCCCGAAAGGGCCGAAGCCTGCCGGGGCAGCGGGATTGTCCGAAATGGTTACCGCTACCCCGGAACACAAAGGGCTAAGGAAGGAACACGGGTGGGTTTTAGTCAGTAAGAGTCTGACACTCCCTTCTGCTCCACCCAGAGCGGGAGGGGTCATTGGATGATTTCCCATCCACAAAAAAAAAAAAAAGGCTAAATTCAGTAGAAAAATTCCAACAAAAAGTTATCGTGGAAAACAGTGAAAAACAGGTAGGTTCTTAATTGAAAGTCACTGCCTGGAGTGATAATCATGATTCAAACTTAGTAACTAAGCATAGGTACCTATCTTACAAACATACTTATCTCTAAATACTGCTTATCTAATAAGAGCTTAGAAGATTTCTCAACAGCTGGAACGAACTACTATCAGTATAAAGGAAAGTAGGCAAATTGCATTACGAATCCGTAAATTATGCGAGATATTTTATGATAGACAATCATGGATGGATCACAACAATGCAGATGAATCATGGCGTTAGACGTGCTAAGTGCCGGGGCAGCGGGATTCCCTTCTGCTCCACCCTGAGCGGGAGGGGTCATTTGATGATTTCCCATCCAGAAAAAAGAAGACGTGCTAAGTGCTTCTATATGTCGTAGGTTTTTCATAAAATTAGGTTTTTGATCAAAAACCTAGGTTTTTTATCAAAAACCGAAAGATGACACATTTTAAACTCAATTACATCATAAACCTATAACAATCCAGATTTTTGATGAAAAACCTGAACTAGTTTGGGTTTACGATCAATCTGATATACATTTCCGTTGACAGGGACTTAGCCCCGCCCTTACCCCGCTTCTGCGCTGCAAGACAAATCGATGTGCATGCAAAAAAACTGTTTTTAATATTTCTGTGTACCTACTAGCAGATTTACAAAAAAGCAAGCACGTGGTAAACGTTTATTACATTTTATTCTTTTTTTAATGGGATATTATAAATTGCATATCAAAAAATACTACATACATAGCATAAATACTGACTGCACAGCAAATTCGCATAATACTAAACGACGTCAGGGGCACCCCGAGGTTCGGTTTGGTTAGGTTCCTTTAAACCCTGCAGACAGAAATAGGAGCCCCGCGCAGCGAGGCTCCGTCGAACTGACGTAAAAATCGCTGTACGCTGCGAAAATAAATTATAGTGTGTTTAGTGATATTTTGAGTTGAATATTTTGCTGTGCAATCAATAATTTTGATGGGAATTCGGAATTTTCTTGCATAGAAAAAAGATATTTTTTGATTTGCGTTTAAATACTACCCTTTTTTAATTTTGACTCGGTTTAGTCGTATTTAATAGTTACGAAATTTCATTTTCTAATCTTAATGGCTTATCAAAATCAGATTAATATAGGTAGGTACGTGAAATTGAAACATTTCATTTCATAATTGAATTGAAGAAGGAGAATATTGATTGGATCATGTATGTAAAATTTTGATAAATAAATAATTGTTTTCTTTCTACTAAGTTGCAAATGATGATGGATTGTTTTAAATATTTCATTTAAATTGATTTATTTGTCATAAAACAAAGCAAACCCGTGATTTTGACAAGAACGTTATCATAAACCCAAACTAGTTCAGGTTTTTGATCACAAATCTGGATTGTTACAGGTTTATGATGAAATTGAGTTCAAAATGTGTCATCTTCCGGTTTTTCATCAAAAACCTAGGTTTTTGATCAAAACCTAATTTTATGAAAAACCTGCGACATATATACATATATCTGTGTGTATTAAACAGATTGAAGACTTCCATACTGACGGCTCGTTGTGGCGATACTTAGGAGAAGTCTGTGTCCAAAAATTGACGTCTGAAAGCTAAATTTTGGTACCTAACCCTGTAAACCAGAATAAAAAGATCTGTATTTGAAAGACATCTAGTAGGAATGAAGGATCTTTGTCTGTATACAGCAGTGCGATTCTGTAACCATCTCACCGTGAAAACTTAGGAGAAGTGAGCGTGGAGTGAGCTGTCAGTGTCATCCTGATGCTAGGGATTGATACTCTTGACAGCTCACTCTAAGCTCACTTCACCAAACTTTTCACGGTGAGATTTTTACAGAATCGATCGGCAGGGTCGCACTTGGTAGGGACATCGACGCGCAAACGGTTACCATGGGTTCAGTACACACGGCTACACATCAAGCTATACATTTCCAGTTTTAGCTGACCTCGCACTGTATAGGTTTTTTGTACAATCAGAAGTCAGCTTATACTGGTTATGTATAGCTTGATGTGTAGCCGTGCATACATGATTCTGACGAAAAATATTTATCTAGAACCATGTGCCGAATTCATGGCTCCAGCGGCGTAATTACGCAACACACTAACAGTAGGAATGGCTTTCATTTTGACAGTTTAACAAAATTCATTTTGTTATTTACGTTGTACAGCAGACAAATTTTTCAAACATATGAAGCAAGCAATATTAATTCTTCAAAATGATCCAGAGTGTGATTGATAGTGTTTTACGCAGTTATGGCTGTTTGCGCATCGATGTCCTTGCCATCCTGTATGATGAATACCTACGCCAATAAATCAACCGACTTAAAAAAAACACTACAAAGTGTGATAACTTTAATTTCAGAAATCGGCGTCGTTGGTGCCGCATCTACCTACGTTTTTGACACCGACTTCCAAAATTAAAGTAATTTTTCACTTTGTAGTGTTTTTTTTTTTTTGAAGTCGGTTGTTTTTTTTTTTTTGTAAAAAAGTATTTATTTTTTTCTTTTTTTAGTTGTACTTATCCCAAAAAATTCACTACTTGCTATGTAAATATCAGTTAAAACATCATCATAAACTAAGTGGAAAAGAATTGGCGGAGATGCAGTACATTTATGCATATAACTTCGTACCTACTTACATAAGAACCTAATGTTTTATATCCTAAAACCTTCCTGAAAGTAGCCTATGTACTTAGATAATTTTAGTGAAAGGTTCATTAGTCGGTTCATTAGTTTTTGAGAAAATCGCGGACATACAAATATACATACATATGGTTCAAATAAATAACCTCCATTTTTAAAAATAACAACATTTTTAGATGGCGATCTACAGGGAAGTGGGGTTGATCGCCTCTGCTTTGATACTATGTTCATTCCTCACGGTAGGAGGAAGTGGTAAGTAAGCTACAGAATGTTTTAATCGAGGATTATTTAATTAGGTACTTATTTGCAATTAGGTCTTGGATGATACCTCAGATGAAATCACATCTTTTCATTATGAGTCAACGCTGAAATTTATTTGTAACCACTTCTATCTGAACACTAGATGACTAGAGTGAATATTGATTTTTAGGTATACTATAGATATTATTATACGTGCAACACGTGGCAACACGTGCCATAGGACCAACCCTGCCATCGAGGGTCCAAACATTTCGACCGAATTCAAGACTTTCTTTTCTGTAGGCATGTCATAACAGAAAAATCCATGAATCAAATCAGGAACAACAGTCCATAAGACAAGCTTATAGTTTGGCACTGCCAATGACGGATACAGCAAATTATTGGTGAATATGCTGTCAGATGAACAAAAATCTTAATTTCCAGAGGACCTGCCGTGTGCACCTCGCGATGTTGGCATTGCGGGTAGATCGGTGGTTTGCGTATGCAGCGCCACCTACTGCGACACTATCACTCGAGAGAACCCAGCGCGAGGCACGTTCGTCGTCTACACTTCGAACAATGTAAGCTTTATGTAAATATTTTTTGAATTGTGGGAATCAAGGACATGGAAACGTTAGGTAGGAAACCTCGGAGACTAGGTGGAGTTCCGATTTAAGAGGGTGGCTGGATGACAGTAGTGGCGAGTAAATGGCGAGGGATCGGAGAAGCCTACGACCAGCCGGTCTATTCTGTATAAAAAAAAATCTTACGGTGAAAACAGGTGAAATAAGCTTGAAATGTGTAGTAGTGTTAATGCCTCTCATCAGGGGGAATAGTGTCAATCCACAGATATAGATAGACCTAGATAACACAAGTATCGCGGTCTGTATGAAAACCAAGCGTGTCATTTTTTGACTACCTAGTATGACGTCACAAGCGCTATTTAGTGATGGGAAAATCAAATCGATTCAAAGACGCCGCCGCGGGCGGCACCCGTCTCGCCCTACCCCCGGGGAATAGCGCCAGCGCTCACGCTCACCCAGCCAGTAGTACCTACCACAGGCAGTACTCAGGCTCGTAGAGGCGATCGGCAGCGGCGGCGACCTCTCGCGCCCGGCCCTGGTTTAAGCTTTGGTCCGGGGCGAGAGGGAGTGGGAGGCAGTCACCTCCTTCTGTGAAGCAGTCATGCTAGCGAAGGAGGTGGCGGAACGGCTGAGGGAAAGAGCCTCACGTCCCAGCCGCCGCGAGAGACGCTCCGGGCGTCGCGAGCCGCGTGACGACTCCCGGCCACCGAAGGCGCGGGCCTGCGGGCGGAGAGTAATGGGTAATTCTCCGTCCGATCAAGACCAGGCCCGTGCCGGACGGCTCGTACGTGTTCCACGCGCGCCTCAAAGAGATGTCAGCAATAAGGAAGGGGCCCGATAGGGCCGTAGCCTGCCGGGGGAGCGGGATTGTCCGAAAGGGTTACCGCTGCCCCGGAACATAAAGGCCTAAGGAAGGAACACAGGTGGGTTTTAGTCAGTAAGAGTCTGACACTCTCTTCTGCTCCACCCTGAGCGGGAGGGGTCATTTGATGATTTCCCATCCACAAAAAAAAAGGCAGTACTCAGGACTGAGAGCGAAAGTGGCGGCTTATGATTTTTGTACGTAAGCTGGGCACGCGAAGTTCGCTGAGCTCTTGCGTTATCTAAGTAAAGAAAGAAAAAAGTTTATTTGGACACAGTTCGTGAAACACGTTGTTGTAGGTGTATCTACATTTATATCTGTGTGTCAATCCCTATCATCAGAGTCTCTCAGCCGGGCTCAAGTTCACGTGGCCAGGTAGACCACGGTAACTTGGAAAACCTTAAATATACCTACTTCGTAAGCCGCAGCAAGGACAACCTACACAAGTACGGGTTCATGGAAGGCTCAGAACTCCGGTGTGTATGCGGTTTCTCTACATAGACAATGGCTCACCTCCCATCTTGCACCTCATGCCCTGTCACCTGCACACGTGAGGACCTAATGGCTGCATTAGCGAATAATATCCGCGTTGCTGAATTTTGGGCCAAACAAATTAAAAAAAAACCGCTCAAGTGCGTGTCGGGCCACGCGCAGTGTAGGGTTCCGTATTTTTTATAACAGCCAAGTGCGGGTCGTATCCGCTGACTGATAGTTTCGTACCATGCTCTTACTAAAAGCCAAACATTACTACCTACCTAATTTGACTTCCTATACAAATCCTCAACCGATCCGACAATTTCCGAGTCAAATACAATTGGTCGAATATTACTCGTAAACATGTAAAGCCCACTTAAGTATGATAGTTTTCCTTTAAACTTCGTTATATATAGGTACTACTGCAGTGACATTTGAATTTCTAACTACAACCGTTTAGTTGGTAGAGGGGGGGGGGGACACTTGACTCTAAAGAAAATTGGTACTTTAAAGCTTGATAAGTCACGAACGGTTTACTTAATCAAAAAACAGTCTTCACAAACCCCCAATATTTTTGAAAGACCTATCCAACGATATCCCACACTATGGGAAGGATGAAAAAAAAAATTATCTTCCCCACTTTACATGTAGGGGAGGTACCCTAAATAATTGTTTTTTTCAAAATTTTATTTTACCTGTTTTTTGGCGTCATTAACGCGTATACTCATGCCAAATTACAACTTTCTAGTACAGTTAGTTTTTGAGCTAAACCGCGGACAGACAGACAGACGGACATGGCGAAACTATAAGGGTTCCTTGTTGACTACGGAACCCTGAAAACGATATTTATTTTTTCGTGATATTTTTGCCATCGACACGCTATTAAGAAGATCAGATGGAATGACAACTGAAATCAATCATGGTTTCACGTAGAGATTTTCACAGAATAAACCGGTTGGAGTCGAATGGCAATCACGATGATGACGGACGGGAACGTTATGGGCGAAGACTTACGGCGGGCATAGCAATGTGATAATTTGAAAAAGGATAATTTGTAGATAATTTGACAAAGGTGACACAAGATAGGTAGGTAGTTACTATAGCCCGCTAGGCCCACTATATTATCAATGCTGTCATGATGTATGGCCTTTAAATTATTCATCAGGTGTTTTATTTATTTATTTATTTGCTAACATGTAAAACACTGGTTAGTAGGCATGCATTCAAATTTCATGACACAGTAAGCAGTAACCCTGTAAGGGTATTGCAAATTTTATATATCAAATTACATCTAATTTAAAAAAAAAATCGTGTCACAGTGTTTGTACTCCGAAGCGGTTTGACCGATTCTTATGAAATTTTGTGTGTATGTTCTTCAGTAGGTCTGAGAATAGGACGTAAACTATTTTTTTTGTTTGCAAAACGTTTGCGGGTTCAGCTAGTAATATATTGATTCTAATTATTACAATTTAGTACATTATTCTAAACATTAAAAATTAAACATAATTACAAAAATGTATTACATTTTATTTTTAAATTAATCATTAGGTAGATACTATCAATCCGTTCATTCATTTTAGTCATATAGATAATTCTGTGATTTTCTGTGATTCTAATCTTTTAAATCTTCATCGAAAGGCCGATAGATGGTTGATAATTTATGCCTAAGTAGGTATTACAACGTTTCTTTCTACAAATAATGAAAGGTATTAAGTTTCACCTCAGTTTTATTCGTTTGTGATAAATTTGAAGATGGAGCACATCGAATGGTAATGAAAACCACGACAACGATTATAATCACAGACATTTCTGTTCCAAAGTTCAATCTACACTAATACATACGAGTAATATAAAGAGGTAAACTTTGTAAGTTTGGATGAAGGAGGTAATCTCTGAAAGTGCTGATCCGATTTTGAAAATGCATTCACTGGCAGAAAGCTACACTATTGCTGAGTGCCATAGTGTACGCTTTATAGTATAATTGACTACAATACGAACGATGTCTCAGGCAGAAGCGAGTACCTACCAAAACAAAGATTTTTTTGTCTTTTGTTGTCAACAAAATTAATTCCGAAAAGTACAAATTAAACTTTATACTTACATAAAAACTTATAACAGGCTGGCAAAAGATTCGAAAAGAGTTACGGAGAAATCAAAACACAACCACCTACAGAGCCTGAGGATGACCCAGGAGACCTAGAAGCTGAACCTGAACCGGAACCTGTCCCTGATTTGCCCGAAGGAGGTTTGGCTCCTCCACCGACTAGTGAAGACGAAGATGATGAGGAAGACGATATCGTTGGATCTGGAAGTACGTATCTCTTGGTTACAATTTTTTTTATGGAAGTACGTGATCTTTGTGGAATCGTAGATTGGGTACATATGCACTCTAAGCAGATAGGTATGTACAAGCAGCATGTGGCGAGTCTTATTGAAGGGATTAAATGATAAAAGTATGTAATGAGGGTTTTTTAATATGTAAATTCAATCTTATCAAAACTATATTTAATCACATTACATACGGTGTGTGTTTTTAATGTAATTGTCAAACAAACAGGCGTTAGGTGGCCCACCGCTTCGACAGTTGCAATACTAAAGGCCTCGCATGTGTTTTAGCCAGTCATCTCAGAAACATCAGAAATTATTAATGTCTATAATCATATGCGAGATAAAGGACCTCGAGCATTATAAGTAGGTACATATCTGCAATGACTACCTATTAAATTAGAGTAGACTAGCTTCTGCCCGCGACTTCGTCCACGTGAGATTTCACACTCCCCCATTTACTCTCTTATGCGTGGAATTTTGAAAAACCTTTTCTTAGTGGATACTTATTCTTCACAAAGAACACATCCTCCAAATTTCATGTCTTTAGGACCAGCAGTTTAGGGTGTGCTTTGATATATCTGTCAGTCAGGATTTTGAATTTTATGTATAAATAGATCTATAGATTAGTTTTTTTCAACCTGTATTCTCCCGCTACTGGGCAAAGGTCTGCCACATAACTTTCCACTATTCACTCTACGTCAGTTTCTCTGGCCAATCTCCCACAAACGCTTCTACATTTAACGAAACTTTACGTTACAGTCGCAGGAATATTGAGCAATGTCGTCCTACGGGTCTACCCGAACGTCCGCTACCAAGTTATTGAAGGGTTCGGCGGGTCCGTCACTGACGCTGCTGCGATCAACTGGCGGAAGTTATCTGATGCCGCTCAAGAGAAGTTTATCACGTAAGATGATCACTACTTTCGCGGAGACCGTCACCTCGTCAAAGTGACGGAGATCAATTATTTGCTCTATCGTGGTCAAAGCGTGGCATTAACTAGCATCAAAAATGTATTTTTCTCTCTCTATCGAACGAATAAACGAACCCACGACCTACAACTCGTAAGTCAGGACCGATACCACTGACCCACCACTGCTCTCATACTCATAAAATAATTGCTGCTAATTATTATGGAATTTACGATCCTAAAATCGCCACACGTTTTAAAAACTACAAACCACCACAATTTATATCAACATCTACCATCATCTGGTTGGTTCCCTTTATGTCGAGTCCCTTTACGTCGAGTCTAAGGCCCGTATTGCAGAACGTCACTCAATACTCAAGCATTACTTAAAACTAGTTTCAACCAATCAAATGGCTTGAATCTAGTTTTAAGTATTAAGTGGCGGTCTGTAATACGGGCCTAAGAGTCTCTTGCCCTTATCCTAATTTGTTTCATCAGGGTAATTGCGTAACACACTATCAGTACCAATCGGTTTCATTTTGACAATTCAACAACATTCATTGCGTTATTTACGTTGTTGAGCAGCCACATTTTTGAACATATGAACCAATGGATTGGCAATATCTTTCAGAATGATTCGGATTGAGATTGATTGTGTGTTACGCAATTATGGTACAGCGTCGACGGCAATCCTACTACCTACTAATATTTCTGAGGATGGATGGATGGTATGTTTGTTACTCTTTCACGCAAGAACTATTGAACGGATTTTGATGAAACTTTACAGTACTCAATATAGATTATACATCAGAGACTTTTTATCCAGATATTTCCACGGGATCGACACTTCATGCGGGTGAAACCGCGTGGCGCTGCTAGCATCTCCATAATTCTCTATTAGTCATCTCAGTAGTCACCGCCTTTCTAGCCTTATCATCTTTCACAAAGTCCATCATTTCTTTGGTCTTCCTCTACTCTTAAACCTATCCATAAACATTCATATTCAAAACTTTCCTCACGACATTTTTCTCTTCCACATTACATGTCCATTGGAACTTTGTAGTACTTATAAATACAACTCCTAAAAATTCTATCATGTTTTTAGGACCTACTTCGGCCCTGAAGGCCTAGAGTACAACATGATTCGAGTACCGATCGCTGGTTGTGACTTCTCCGAGTACCCCTACACTTATGCTGAAACTCCTTGGCACGACGCTGCTCTATCCAACTTCTCACTGTCGTCACATGACTTCTTTTTGAAGGTAAATAATGAACAAGGAACAAAAGTTTTATATAAATGAAATGCCTTACTGCTACTTAACTGCATAACTATTCACAACCATTCGACAGTGTGTCGAAAACACACATTTTCGATTACCTGATTTGCCTTGCCCCTAATAGCAAACAGCTTTCTGAAAAATAACGGTCGTCTATTCGATTTAAACTGACAAAATTGTCGGGTTTTGGACGTATGAACAGCGTTTGGATGGCTCCTTTGATAACATTGCAGCATACGCTTCAGTGCTAAATCGAACATGAATTTGATAACATTGATTTATGTTCGATTCAGCCCTGAAGGGTATCGGAAGTTTGGCGGCTGGTGAGCATGGGGGTCTAGATTTGATTCCCTGATTTGACTTTCAAGTACAGGCACCGCCCCCCCCAGTCCTAAATCGAAGGCTTAAAATGATTTCTAATAAAAACTTTTTAATTTTTAGCTTCCAATGATCAAGAGAGCTCAACGAGTAGCGACAGACGAGATAAAGATCACTGCCAGTGCCTGGTCTCCACCAGTGTGGATGAAAACAAATGATGCGATCACAGGATTCGCACAACTGAGACCTCAGTACTACCAGGCCTTCGCCGATTACCATCTACGGTAAGTTCATTACCACTAACAAAATATTTTTTCATGGTCCCTGCTTAGGTAGACACCTACTTCTGAACAAAAGATCAAGAGATCATGCTTGATATAGGTATGTCTTGGTTACACAAATTTTACACAGAAATTTGCTATCAAAGAGAATGTAAACACCAGCGTTATAGTTGCTACGGTCAAGAAAAGGCACCCCATTCTCTTGCGATAACCCCGATACGCCGAAAGAGTTGCTCTTTTCGCAAAAGTTTAGATTCTTTGTTCTAACAGCTGCATGTTACATCTAAGTATATCTACAATTTGTGTCATTTCAGTTTCATCGAGGAATACGATAAAGCGAATGTGAAGATTTGGGCTATAACTACGACGAACGAGCCGATCAACGGCATTGTACCGTTTGTGCAGTTCAACTCCCTCGGATGGTTTCCTCCACAGTTGGTATGTACAAAATGATAAATGATTTTATTTCTGTAAGTAGGTTTAAAAACTTAATACATATATAAACCTCGGTTATTATAGGATGAAGATACGAGAAATTGGCTATGAGAGATAGTAGGCAAACCAAAGAAAAGATTTTGTAAAAGATGTTATGTTTAGCTAGCTTTTGCCTGTAAATTCACCCGCATGGAGTTCGGTAGTTAATTAAGTAACGAACAAAAACATACTACCAGAATAAAAAGTCTATCCTATTCCTATGTCCTAATCCTCAATTACATCAAACTCCGTTCAGCCATCATGGCGGGAAAGTAACAGACAGACAGAGTTACTTGCGCATTTATAATTTGACTATGGACACGGTAATGATGGATAATAATGAAATGAACTTAGCGATGACAGCTGATAAACTTGTACAGACGCCAGCCAGCACATCAAGCTACTACAATCTGTCAAATTCCTTTAATAGATTTTCAACTTTGACAGTTTCGGGTAGCTTGATGAGCTGGCGTCTGTACCTTTGGAAGAAAAAGTTGTTCCGACTGACCCCATAAATAGGATAGGGGTAGGATGGATATAAAGTAGTTGGGAAAAGTCGACGTCTGATAGCCGGAGATTGAATATGGGCAGTTTGACCAGCCACGGTGAAACAAGTACTTACTGTCAATTAATGTGTATTATTTTATGATTACAGGGTCGCTGGCTAGCCAACAACCTCGGTCCTACGATAAAGAATTCCCGTTTCAACGAAACGTTAATCCTATCTGTTGACGATCAACGGTATCTCCTTCCTGTTTATTTAGCAGGAGTAAGTACCTACTCACAAACTAAAAACGGACACCAATCAGCAGTTCCTAAGGCTGAGTAGATCAAAGACATGCATAGAGACAGCAGCTGACATTGAATAATAAACCTTAACCTCAGTGACTTAAAGTATACTTTTAATTTATAGATGGAACTCGCGGCTCCGGAATCGGTTGACTACATGGATGGAATTGCTATACATTGGTATGGAAATTTCTTTCCGCCACAAATATTAAGTGCTATACAGAACAGGTATCCCGGCAAAATACTTCTTGCTACAGAAGCTTGTGAAGGTAAATTTCTAAAATGAATACTTAATCACAGATATAGATACACTTAGGTAACGCAAGAGCAACTACTTCGCGTGCCAAAAATCGCACGAGCTTACGTTCAAAAATCATAGATAAGCCGCCACTTTCGCGCTCAGTCCTGCCGGTCGATTCTGTAAAAATCTCACCGTGATAACTTAGGTGAAGTGACCTATTAATAGGGGCAATCCATAACATCAGGTGGAATGACAGCTCACTTCACCTTAGTTTTCACGGTGAGATTTTTACAGAATAGCACTGCCGCCGTCGATTCTGTAAAAATCTCACCGTGAAAACTTAGGTGAAGTGAGTTTGTTTTTTCTAGGAATTGACACTATTGACAGCTGACTCCACGCTCACTTCACCTAAGTTTTCACGGTGAGATTTTCACTGAATAGCACCGCTGTGTACTGCAGTGCTATTCTGTAAAAATCTCACCGTGAAAACTTAGGTGAAGTGAGCTGTCACTCCACCTGATGTTAGGGATTACCCCTATTGATAGCTCACTTCACGCTCACTTCACCTAAGTTATCACGGTGAGATTGTTACAGAATCGACCGGCAGCTAGCTGGGTGAGCGTGAGCGAGAAAGAGCGCTTGTGACGTAATAGTAGGTAATCAAAAAAATGGCACGCTTGGTTTTCAACTTTCATACAGATCGTGATACTTGCTTTAACTAGGTTTATCTGCAACTGTGTACTTAACAGTGTCAAAAATCTCAATAAACCAAAGTTTATTTTCATGTTACACCATAAATTGATTATTATTTGACAATAAAAGAAGCGTATCAGCAAGAAGGTAACAATTTGTGCTATAAAATAACATCACGCCTTTAAATTCCAAAGGTTAGACAGAGGTATGTATGTGCTATATTCTTTGCAAAATACGAAAGCGGCTCTATGTGATTTTTAATGTGATTGACGTAAGGTTTAAATTACAATGACTGACACTCGGTCGTCAAATGCAAGAACTTCACATAGCCCGCTATAGGTTGACCAGTCTCTCTGTATTGGGAACATTATTTTGTCTTTTGAACTACCTACACAGTTTTTTTATGTTAAATTAAAACTTACAGGATCAATGCCTTGGAACTCAGAAAAAGTAGTTCTTGGATCTTGGAGACGAGCAGGCAGATACATCAAGAGCATCTTGGAAGTATGTATGAGAAATTTTCAAATATACAGGGTGTCCCCGGAAGTATGGATCAAATCAAAAATCGTGGGCAAAGTCATTTCCAAATTTTTTGATCCTGAGAATGTTGGTGAATTTTTTTACGGTTCAAAAGTTATGACCAACTTTTGTTACTTTCAATCACTTTGCATAGTGCTCCAAGAACAAAATCATTTAAAAAAACCTACCAGGAACTGTCAATTTAAGTTTTTTAGACAGCCCTGATTTTTTTCTTTGAGCACTATGCGAAACGATTGAAAAAAATTGGTCACAACTTTTGAACCGTAAAATAATTCTCAATCATCAATCATTCTCAGGATCAAAAAGTTTGGAAATGACCTTGCCCACGCCCCTATTCGATTTGATCCATACTTCCAGGGACACCCTGTATAGAGTGCTACAAGGTTCTTTTGGCGCCTGCCTGAATGACATTGACAGGAGGACGTTGTTGGTAAACATTCGTAAAATGTTCACAGAAATTGCATTGACAAAACAAGATGGCGGCTTTAGTACCGATTTTGGCCACGCGCCAAAAAAACCTCGTACAGTCCGTTCACAGTTATTTTACCTCTGACAGCAGCGAACCTACAGCAACCTTATTAGTACGTTAATAGAGATCACAATGATTTTGACAGACCTGTCAGTGGCAGCTACCCAACAGCAGCCTTATTTAGAATGAGAATAAAGATAATAATATAACAATAATGTATCATTTATTTTCTCTTCACAATAAGTGGTCTTAAAAATAGTGCAAACTTAGAACTGTAAAATTTTTCCCACCTTTGTGAGAGACTGGTGCCTGAAGTAGGTTTTACGAATAAAACCTGTGTTACAGGTCACCAGGACCCTCACCTCGGTAAGAATTTTGTAGAAATGACCAGGAGATAACAATAACAAGTGAATCGAAGAAGTTCAAAAAAAAAAAAAAAAAAGATCAAGTGTGATTAGAAAGAATAAATCAGAGGTAAAATAACTATGAAAGGCGGTGTTGTAACTTTTTGTAACATTTATTTTTCATATTTATTTTTTAACAGGATTTGAACCACTACGTTGTTGGATGGATTGACTGGAATCTTGCCTTGAATCCTCACGGAGGTCCAAACTGGGTAGATAACTTCGTAGACGCGCCTATTCTAGTATTTGAAGATGATGACGAATTTATCAAGCAACCAATCTTCTACGCTATGGGCCACTTCTCAAAATTCATCCCGAGGGGCTCTCGGCGAGTGCGAGTGGCTCAAAGAAGTCTTGCAAGCATAGAAAATGTCGCTATAAGGAAAACAAATGGAAATATAGTTATTGTGCTTCAGAACAGGTACATACAAATCAAAGTCGCTTTTCGTGTTTGATCACGTTGTTGTTTTGAACTACGCAACGGATTGTGTTGCGGTTTTCACAATCAATTCGAGGTGTATAAATAATAAAGAAATCTCGATGTTTCGTCAAGTTGTAAAAACTGTGTGCAGCAGGGGCGAGTCACTAGTTATTAATAACTAGCTTCTGCCCGCGACTTCGTCCGCGTGAAATTTTTTGTGTTCCCCAGAGCCACCCCGTCGCATCGCATCGCCTGCCTGCGCTACTACTTCGATTTAGCTTAGCGAAAACTTCTGACTTTTTTCTGTTTTTGCTCAACTCCTAAGGGTCCTAGCGTGATGTTTAACCCTTTGACCGCCACGGTCGTGTATAGACGACAAATGAAAACGTGCCCAAAACGCCACCGTCGGCTAATGCCGACAAAAAAACACCATATTTTAAGTATAAACACAGAAAACTGAATTTAGTTTATTTATTTTGTACTTAAAACATAGTGTTTTCTTGTCGGCATTAGCTGACGGTGGCGTTTTGGGCACGTTTTCATTTGTCGTCTATACACGACCGTGGCGGTCAAAAGGTTAATTAATACCCCTAGCCTTCCTCAAGATTTGGGCTATCAAATCAGATTTTTATAAATCCGACCAATACTTCCAGAGATTAGAGCTTTCAAACTAACAAACTCTTCAGCTTTATTATTAGTATTATTTCAAAACTATGATATCTCCTAAGATATTCATTGTAATAATTTTTCATTGATAGTCCGCTCCTATTGGTCTTAATGTGATGTTATATAACCTCCTCCCCCCGCATTCCTCGATAAATGGACTATCCAACACAAATAGAATTTTTTAATTCAAACCAGTAGTTCCTTAGATTAGCATGTTTAAGAGTCCGTGCACAAAATTCCCTCGCTAGAGTTTAGGTAAATTCATTGCGATGCTATGTTTGTGTGCACCGTTCACGCACACACGCCTAAAGATCGAGCGTAGCGATCACTTAAACAGTTTTGATCCCATAAATGATATTTTCTTATTCATAATGGTTAAGAAATAAAAGTTGGAATGTTTGTCTAGTGTAGTATTCGTGTAGTATAATTACCACAATCAATATAAAAATGGTACAATTTGGTGTTATATGCATTTAGGTACCTACATATTTTAGACATTCAATAACATTGAGGCACGGTAATATTATTACAGTGTTGTGACTCGGTCCTGTTCTAGAAATAATTACTTACAGCCGCGCGGTACGTAAACACGCGATTGGGCTGCCCGCCTACAGTATTTTAATTTCATCAACCTACTTGAGTTTATTTCTAGTCTTGTGATTGTATAGGTAAATATTATATTTTTAATAAAAAAAAAATGAACTTCGTTATGAATGAAATAGGAAGAGTTCAATAAAAAAACATGTTGTATTTTTTTATCAGTAATTTAATAAAAAAAAAACTTTATTCAACAGTAAACAACATATCACCAGTAATTACTGTCTTTTCAGAAATTGCATTGTCATCGATTTTCAATGTACTCGTAAATACTTCTATGCACTTCTAGCGCTGATCAAAAGTAAAAGTTTACAAGTTCTTGAGACGAAGCCGTAGCGATTTGATTTGAATCACGTTTTGTTAGAATCTGTTTGATACGTGCCACATTTCGGCCTTTTTTTTTGGTGATGTGATTCTTTCTTTTGACCCATTATCTAAAACAAATTTCTGTATTAATACCAGTAACTTATAGGCAGTGTTGGGCTCAATAACTAAAACACTCCATCGATTGATTAGTCAAACCAAAGCATCAAAGAACCATTAAAAAAAATATGTGTGTGGTCGGGGGACCTTCGTCAGGAACAAGGCTCCTTCTCACGTATGATTTAAAACAAAAACAAAAATTTCACAGCCGCCATTTTAGATTTACATTTTGACCTCACATCGACTATAACACCCTCGAAAACTAAGAAAACGATGCTCATGACAAAAAATTAGAAAATTTTCGCAGTCGCCATTTTGGATTTTCAGTTTCACCTAACTATCTACTTTAGCACCCTCGAAAACTATAAAAATGATACCCATGATGAAAAATTTGAAAATTTTCGCAGCCGCCATCTTGGATTTACATTTTAACGTCACTATCGGCTTTAAAACCCTCGAAAATCATGAAAACGACATCAATGACTAAACATTTGAATTTTTTCGCAACCGCCATTTTGGATTCATATGTTGACCTCACTACTGACTTTAGCACCCTCGAAAACTATGAAAATGACACCCGTGACGAAAATTTAGTAAATTTTCGCAGCCACCATCTTGGATTTACATTTTGACCTCACCGGCTATCGACTTTAGCAACCTCAAAAACTATAAAAATGACAACAGCGCCAGCTGAGTCCAACTTTATAGCTAAGAACCATCCAAGTGACACAACACGCGCACACCAGTATTTTATATTTACATCAAAAGATTTAATGTTCTTCATAAATATACAAAGTACTTACTTAAAATAAAATTAATACTTACCGGATCAAAATGTAAATCAAAAGATTTAATGTTCTCCATAAATATACAAAGTACTTACTAAAATAAAATTAATACTTACCGGATCAAAATATGGTAGTCGGCATACAATTTCTGAAAATTATGTTTACGTAGAACGCACGCGCCTGCGATACAAAGCGACGCGTCCTCACGCTGGGAAGGCCCGGTCGCTACTGACGGGATCGATTTTGCGCGGTCGATAATATAGTTAATTTTGCCATTTATTTACGAAATGAAGTTATTGTTTATTTATAAATTAAAATTTAGATTCTATTAAATGGTTAGCTTAAAATTAATAGGTAATTTTTAAAATTTCTTAAAAGTATTTCTAAGGAATACAAAAAAATACTTATTTGTCTAGAACTTTTCCAAAAATTATGTTATTTCAACATTTTTTCCTGCTATATTTTGTATTGAAGTTGAAAAAAGTGGTTCAGCCACGTGCAAGTAGACCATATAATGATGCTGATGATATTTTTTAATGTTCAAAATCAAAAGTAGTTTCTTGCAAACGGATAATCAAACGTCAGTCTCGCGTCATTTTTCGGAAAACTTGTTGCGAAATTTAGTGATTTTCCATGAATTCTTAAATTTTTTGAAAAATCCCTTTCAGCCACATGCAAGACAAAGAACTAAACCCTTCAATTCACAAATAATTTTGTTTAAATTTTCTTTCCCTTTCCCACAACGAATGAACAAAAATGATCAAAATCAGCCAATTTCGTGCACGGCCCCTTAACCAAACAAACAAACTTTTCAGCTTTATAATCTTAATATATATAAATTACTAGCTGCGCCCCGCGGTTTCACCCGCGTAAGTTTCGATCCCGTGGGAATATCGGGATAAAAAGTATCCTATGTGTTATTCTGATGTATAAACTATATTACTGTAAAGTTTCATCAAAATCCGTTCAGTAGTTTTCGCGTGAAAGAGTAACAAACATCCATACATCCATACATACAAACTTTCGCATTTATAATATTAGTAGGATGTGTCACGTTGTTTGTCCGCCATGGACTCCTGAAATACTGAAAAGATTTTGAGAAATTTTGCACACTGTGTGCAGTTTCATCCAACTCTTGAAAGATAGGATAGTTTATATCTCAATATAAAATCGCAATCATATTTTATTGCGAATATTGTCAGGACAAGGTTTGTATGAAAGAAAATTTCGGAAATTTGAAAAAAAAAAATGCACCCGTGCAAAGCTGGGGCGGGCTGCTACTATTAGTATAGATTTGGATGTGGTAGTTAGATTCCACTTAATGCTAGGCTAAGCTTTTTCAGTCCATATAATCCTACTATCCTACTTCCTACTAATATTATTATAAATGCGAAAGTTTGTGAGGATGGATGGATGGATGTTTGTTACTCTTTCATGCAAAAACTACTGAACGGATTTTGATGAAACTTTACAGTAATATAGTTTATACATCAGAATAACACATAGGATACTTTTTATCCCGATATTCCGACGGGATCAAAACTTACGCGGGTGAAACCGCGGGGCGCAGTTAGTATTAAATATTACCATAAGATTTAACTACCAACTTTGAAAAAATTATTTGTTATTTTCAGACGAAGAAGACCAATGAATGTGCGAATAAATATAAGCAGCAATAGATACATTGAAATTACAATGGAGCCTGAATCAGTGAAGACAGTGGAAGTCAACCCTTAGAATTACAAACACTCATAACTAAATAAAAATATTTATTTTTGTAACTTTTTATATATATTTCTATTATTTTACCACCTCTACATTAGATCAAAATAAAACCAGACAAACACATTGGTAAAAATATAACTTGGCATATTTTGAGCTCTTTATAAAAAGGTTTAACTAAAAATACATAACATTATGGTTGATACCAAATAGTGGAAAAAGGGGCCAATAGTAGATATTGACACACAGATTTATTACAGAAAATACAGATATAATATCCTGAATTGATACCTATCATTATAATATTCGAAAACATTTTTCACAAATAAAGATAATACCTACATAGTTCGCCATAAAAAGAGGAAAGGGCAACAATGCCTACCACTATTTCTAAATCACTTGGGCACTTAGTATAAATCAAAAATACCTAGCCATTCCTAGTATTAAAGGCTCAATATTGGGACAATAAGGTAATCTTATCTAATGGCCAAACACGACAAACTACTCTGCTTCTAATGAGTCCTTCAGGTACAGGGCCATATACTCTTGAATCTGCTGAATTACCAGAATTATCACCTTCTAACCATACATGGCCTCTAGGAACAACTTGGTTACGTCTTGGGAAGTTACCTCTAACACGATCACCAGGAAGGCCTGTTATCCTTTTACAAATATTTTGTTTAGGGTTTGAAGGGCTTCTAGATATCACGATGTCACCACGCCGCAGGCGTTGAATGCGGGGAGATATATGTTCAGTAAACAGTATGTTGTTGGTTTGAAGCGTGGGTTCCATTGACGGGCCAGAGCACTGCAACAAATTATAAAAAAATAATGTAATACGAGTACGACGTAGGTGTTTGTTGTAGCCAGTTTTCCAGACAGTTATTCTATATTCTGTACTTACCATGACAAAGTCTCCAACATATTCGAATGTGCAATGCGTTATGCAGGCTGTTTGTAAAGCATACCCCAAAAAACCGAAGGTTTTACCAAAAAACCTCAGAAAGGCCATTTTATAAGGTTAGGTTTAAAAGTTGATGCTATTACTATTTATTCTAAGGAAATTGCCATTGCTTCATCGTTTATTAGTTCAATTCTAATATATTTATAGTCACTGCAGCAGATAACTCATCAAGAAAACATCACAAATTATTATTATTACGTTTTTCGTAAGTGACATTGTTGACAAAATAATGACAGATATGATTGATTGACAATTTGATTGACATAATGACACTAAACTTCTGCTGTCAAAATACCATTGACCCCTAAGAATAATTCCTTTTTCTTGTTCTGAGATTGATTCATTTGATTGGTAGTTTGGTACTACGTCAGTGCATTGATCCTAAACTTTTATTACCAGTACAAAAAATCGTTGACCTAAAGAACGACTAAAGTTAATCAATGCAAAAAATGCATTGCACATTCTGAGCATAAAGGAAAAAAAAAACTAAACTTTTAGTTTAGTTTGTGAACAACAGAATACGGGCCAATAAACGTCAGGCGCGGACTAATTTGACAGAATAAACTAATATTTATCATAAGTCCCTTTAAAAATGAAATAGAAAGAAAAAGATGCACTGAACTATGAACCAACTTTAGTTTAGTTTGTGAACAACAGAATCGGGGCCATAGTCTATGTTCCCACATTAAGCTCACTATACACAATTGCGTTTTACTTACGCAGAAGCGAACCTGCAACTCGTACATACATACAATGTTTGCTAGATTTATTATTTGCATGTCAAAACATAAGCCAATATAGTAAACGATATATAAACGATTGGCCACAGCCGCCACGGGGGTAACAGACATAAGTTGACGCAAGCATGTCAGTGGCGACTTTTTCGAGACGTGATCACGTGAATCAGTGTGTTTGTTTTTTTTTTTTGTTTCTGCATGGCGACGAGAAAATAAAAGTAATCATATAGGTACTCAAGGTCATATAAGATGATCTTGAACTTTATTATAATTTAGTAGAAATAAATAATTTTGATCATAAAATAATATTATTATATAAAGGGACTACTTTTTAGGAGTCAGATTAATTTGTAAAATATCATAATAAAAAAATATTGTAGTTTTACTTAATATCTGCACAATACGCAATCAACATAACATAGCACGCTTGTATTCTCCAAAGGGTTAGCCAGAGGTGCACCTATAGTATACCCACAAACACGCGTAAACAAATAATACCTCAGTCTCGATACGGCGTTCGTGCGAGGTAACCGTTTGCTAATTACTCAAGCCGCGCGCGCTCCTATTGTGTTGTCGTTATTACCTGCGCGTAGCTGCGATAGCTATACCCAACGTGTATGTATGTATATACCGTTGGGTGGACTCGCTGCGCGCAATAGCTAACGATGTATGCTTTTTTAATTTTACGCGATGAATGAAATTAAGAAAGATCATGTGTATGCGACTTGTGATGCGACTACTATGCCGAGCAGCAGTCCGTGGAGTGATTTAGTAGTACGAGATTTAGAAGAGACACAATACCAAGACGAGAATATTATGCAAATAGAGGGCGAAAGTAGGTCGGAGAAAAGGAAAGGACATGACGATGATACCGAATGGACAGAGGTGAAACCAAAGGAAAAAAAGAAGTACAAGCTTGAGATAGATAAAATAGAGGTATATATATCACATAGCGAGCAATTGCCTAAACAATTTGCTTTGGCTAGATTATTTAGAGATAACGGCATTACCGATATTCTAAGGGTGAAATATATGAACCCATACAAAGTCCGCCTCGATATGCAGAATGAAATCAGCGCAGAGAGATTAGAGAACTGTAAACAATTACTTGACAAGGGCTGGCGTATACATCGGCCTATGGAAAAGAGTATATCATATGGTGTTATAAGGGATGTGGATTTAGATCTAACAGATGAGGAAATACAAAATACAATAGCGTGCCCTAAACCAGCCCAGTTGGTGTCAATATTTCGACTCAACCGTCGGCATTCAAAAGAAGGTTGGTCACGAAGCGAAGCAGTGCGTTTATGTTTTAAGGGGTCTTTTTTACCACCTTATATATCCGTGGATGGTTTGAGAATTAAGGTGGATCCATACATCTTTCCTGTATCACAGTGTACGCAGTGCTGGAAGTTGGGTCATCCAACTAAAAAGTGCCCATCAAGCAAAGTTGTCTGTCCGAAGTGCGGAGAAAATCATACTAATTGCGATACTACGTCATTTAAATGTGTCAATTGTGACGGTGCACACATGGCTTTGTACAAAGGTTGCCCTGCATTCCTCAAAGAAAAAAAGCTAAGAGATATTATGGCGGAGTTTAATTGCACGTACAGAAGGGCCCTCACTATTTATGTAGCACCAAGGTCACCAGTAGATGTTGCCCCTAAGTTGTCGTCTATGGGATCTTTCCCTGCGTTAGTGTCTAAGCCTCCGTTTGTAGAAGATACGACATCGTTGCCCCGTGAAGCTGCATCTTACGTTGACATTGTAACGACAAAAGCACAAATACACAAAAGTGAAAAGGTCAAACAAGCCTCACAATCATCGTCCAAGAAACAAGGGAAACGTAAGGATGCTGCTCCTAATCGATATGAATACGATTGCTTTTTAAATCCAGAGCTACAGGGTACCAATAAACCAGAAGTGTTGTTTGAGAAAGTTGAAGAAAAGAGAGAAAGAGAAGTGAAGTTTGGAGAATTAATTAAAAGATTGCAGGAAATAATCTTTTTGAAAAATACATCTATTTTAACTAAGTTTACAAGTATTATAAAGTGTTGCGTCGAATGGATAATTTTAGTTGTGGTGGATAATGTTTCAGATTGGCCTATAGTAAAACAGATATTAGATTTTTTTTTCGTAAATCATGTATAATAACAGGAAAAATGTAAAATTGACTATTCTACAGTGGAACGCGCAAAGTTTAAGGCCGAAGTTAGTTACATTTGAAAATATTTTGTTACAAGAGAAAGTCCACATTGCCGCCGTTAGTGAAACCTGGTTAGAGCCTGATAGCCATCTCAACTTGAAAAATTATAGTATTTACCGGAAAGATAGGGATGATGGTTATGGTGGGGTTGCAATCTTTGTACAGACGCCAGCAGGTCAACCTACCCCAATCTGTCAAATTTCTTTGATAGATTTTCGACTTTAGCGCAAAGGAATAAGGTTTATATTCATTTGGGAAAATCTGACAGATTGGGGTAGCTTGATGTGCTGGCCTCTGTACATAGGTCAATTCGTGCATGTATCCGTGACGTACAAACTACAAACAAGGGTATTGAACTTTTGTGTGTTAAAGTATTCAACTGTAGTGAAATCGAATATGTTATTGCTGTGTACTGTTCACCATCTGCGCGTACCAGCCAGCAAGATTGGGACTCTGTTTTTTCTTTAGTAAACAAAAAAAGTCTTGTTTTAGGCGATTTTAACGGGCACCACACCAATTGGTCTTACAAGACTGATTTAAGAGGATCTCAAATCTGTGATGCTATTTTGGATAACGGTTTTATAACCCTGAATGATGGCAAATCCACCCGTGTTAGATTAGTTAGTAACCAACTTCAACAGTCCGCGCCCGATATAACGTTAGTTTCCTCTGATTTAGCTTTGACATTTAACTGGAACATTATGAACGAAACCCTTGGAAGTGATCACTTAATGATTAATGTATCGACCAATTTCAATGTTGTACCTAGAAATAATTATCGACGGAATTTTAAGAATGCGGATTGGAATAGTTACAAAAGCTTACTTGAAAAATTATTTATTAACTTTGAGCAGTCAGGCAATATTCAAGCCGATTACGATAATTTTATTGAGTGTATAAATTTGGCAGCAGATGTTCATATTCCTTACATAAAATTTAACATGGACCCTGATAGCGTCTTTAGTCCCAAACCGTACTGGAATGCAGACTTATCCAAATCAGTAGCAAAGCGAAGATTGGCCCTTTCAACCTTTAGACGTAATCCCACACCGAATAACCTATCGCTTCTTTTAATAAAAAAATATGTGAGTCACAAAATTTAGTGCGCAAAGCAAGGGATAAAGGTTGGAAGGATCTCTGCACATCATTAGACGGAACAACTTCACAAAGTCAGATGTGGCATAAAATGAAATGGTTTAAAGGGCGTAGAAGTGCTGGACAGCATGTTGATGGTGAGCGAGCCAATAATCTACTTCGTAGCCTAACCCCCGATTATGCATCCCCTCACGACCTATCATTTGTTTCTAAGAATTCAAAATTAGAGTCACCAATCACGAAACAGGAACTTAATTGTTGTATTAGAACTAAGGACACGTCACCCGGTTGTGACAATATTTCGTACTCAATGATTAAATATCTTCCTGAGAACGGAAAATCTATTTTGTTATCGCTGTATAATGGTTCTCTGTCGACTGGTTTTGTACCCAATCAGTGGCGGGACATCGCAGTCATTCCAATACCTAAACCTGGGCGCGACCCGCAGTCTCAGTCTTCACTCAGACCGATATCAATGTTGTCGTGTTTATGTAAAATATTTCACAGTATTTTGAATAATCGAATAGAATGGTTCATCGAAAAAAATCATATCTTATCGCCATATACTACGGGATTTAGAAAAAGTCGATCTACAATGGACAATTTGGTTAATTTAGTCTCTCATATACAAACTGGTTTTACAGAAAATAAAACAACCATAGGATGCTTTTTGGATATAGATAATGCATATAATAACGTAAATATAATTTCACTATTGCAAAAAATGGACTTCATTGGGGTGGGATCTAAAATATGTCAATATTTATGGTACTTTTTATAAGAAAGAAAATTGAAGGTTTTAATTGATAATGTTTACATATGTCGAACTACCGGCCGTGGATTAGCCCAAGGTGACCCTTTGTCACCGTTACTTTTTAACATAGTAACTTCAAGTATCTGTGCAAGAATTATGAGCAGCGGAGTTTTGATTTCCCAGTACGCGGACGATTTTGTTCTTTATTCAGTAAATAAAAACATACAAGTAGGGGTTAATCTGGTACAAAATTCATTAAATGTTTTAGTTAAATTACTTGCAAACATAGGCTTAGAAATTTCATCTTCAAAGAGTAAAGTATGCGTTTTTAAGAGAGGGTATAGAAGAGAATGTATTCACCTACTTGTAAATGAAACATCGCTTCAAGTAGTAGATAATATTAAGTATTTAGGGATGTGGCTGGACCGCTCGCTTAGATGGAAAAAACATATTGGGGAGTTAACCGGAAAGTGTATGAAATCTTTGAGAATCTTTCAAGTTCTTGCTGGGTCTGGATGGGGTGTTCATCCATATTACTTGAGGCTACTATATCTTTCCATTATTCGTTCGCGACTGGACTATGGCAACTTTTTATATGATAGCGGGTACAAGAGCAACTTAGTCAAATTGGACAGAATACAAAATCAGTGTATGCGCGTTATTGGTGGTTTTGTGAGAACTACTCCAATACACGTGATGGAGTGTGAGCTTCACCTTCAACCTTTATATGTACGCAGGTACCTCTTAGCTGGCAAATATTGGTTGAAGGTGAATTCGTTCCGGGGCAGTAAAATATTTGTCATGATAAATAATCTTGCCGAGTCATGCCAGAGTTTATATTGGAGGCGTAAAAAAAAACCACTATTAGTGACGGTACATGACTTTCTTATTGACTACCCTTTACTTTCATCGCAGCAATTGGAAAGATTTTCTTTGAACACGTGGGTTAGCAGTGTGGACCTATCCAATGTAGTAAAACTTTGTATAGATGGCGTCGACAAACCGAAACATCAGTATAGTTGTAACAACATACATGAAATTTGTGTGCATTATTTAAATGCTAATTATGTACACTTTTACTCAGTCTATACTGATGGGTCTCAGGAGGGTAACGAGTCGGGATGGGCTGTTTTTGATCCACAAACGAAGGCATCTATAAAGTTTCGATCATGTGCTGAAATTTCTATTATGCACGTCGAACTTCTAGCGATCTCAGAGGCTATTTCATACATTGAGTCATTCGAATCAGGAAATTATTTAATACTGACTGATTCTAGGAGTGCTCTGCAACACCTGGCTCGATGCACCTCGAATTGTCGAGGTGCACCGATAGCCTATAAAATTTTAGATTCTATTGGTAAGGTCCAAGGCAAAAGAATTGTTCTACAATGGGTACCATCCCATATTGGATTGTATGGAAATGAGGAAGTAGATCGCTTAGCAAAAGAGGCCATCACGGACGGAATATCCGTTGAATGTCTTCCCTTATTTAGTGACCTCTTGTATCGAGTTCGTAACCAGTGTTTAGAATTATGGAAAGAATACTTTGATGAGAGGTCACTAAGTAAGGGAATTTGGTATAAAACCATTCAGCACAGCCTTTTACGCCTTCCTTGGTTTGTGGGCACAGATATGCATCGAAATGAGATTGTGACTGCTTTTAGACTACGTGCGGGACATGTTCCGTTGAATAGCTTCGCCTTTTTAATGAGAAAAAGTGATTCGCCCAATTGTTCTGAGTGTGATAAGATAGAGGATACCACTCATATTTTAGCGGAATGTGTCCGGAACGAAGCTGAGAGGAGTAACTATTTCATGGAAAACGGTTTTAATTGTATTAATGTTGGCATGTATAATAGTATCTTGGCTGCTCCCTTGTCCAGGACAGCCAAAAAATTATTTAAAATTGTATACCTAGGTATTAAGCGTAGATAGACATAGAATGCCCCTATGAGGGTGACATGGTCAAATTGATCAAACCCTCTATAAATAAATAAAGATAAAAAAAAAAAAAAATAATAATAATACCTAGATTCGTAAAATTATAGATTTATACACCAGCGGGGCAATTGCGTAACACATTATCAATGGGAATCGGTTTCATTTTGACAGTTAAACAACATTCATTGAGTTATTTACGTGTTGAGTAAACAAATTTTTCGAACTTATGAAGCAATGGATTAGCAATTTGTTTCAAAATTAGTCAGATTCTGATTGCAATTAGGGTGCAATTTTATGTTATAAGTATTATTATACTTATACCTATCTTTGATCAATGAAAAAGTCGTGATAAATGCATAGTAGAAGAGGTTTTAGTAAACAATAAGTTATTAACTTAAATAATTATTTGTAATAAAACACACTCACTTATAATTGACAAATATTATAATAATTGTTATAATTGAGTCAAACACACTCACCCACACTGTACACTTAGCAATGCTTAGATGGTACTAGCATTTCACTTCATTCTGTATGTTTGTTTCTGCTGCAATTGTATAGCTATTAAATTGTAAATCCGTAATTGGCTGTAAGACTAGTTTATATATTTTAAAGACAAAATTTCAAAGAGCTGTGGATTTTGTGATGAATATACAAATACATAAATAAATAATAAAACACACATAAATCACAAGATAGAATTTACATAGGTACGCTGTACAGATAATCAGATAGTAGGACAAAATAATATCAACGCGACACGATGAATATGGATCATTTTCGAAAACAGATTTGTCCTTTTTCGTTAGAAGTAGGTATAAGTGCATAAGTATCAAAACTATTTATCTAGTAAACTAACTTGTACAGTTCGTTCATCTAATATTTTTAGAATATTAAGGCCATCTAAAAAGTTTCGATTAAATCTCAGGATCAAAAGTCATGTGCCAGCTCTACACAGGCTGTCACCAGCTGCACTGCGTGCTGGCGCATCACCAGGCATGTGACAATGAGGCTGCAGCTAGTCTCGTTATTCCCCATTTTTATCGTATACCTAAACTATAGTAGCAATTAAACGGCTTTTTGCCCTAGCCAGATGTTTAAATCTCACCGTTGCGTTCACTAAACTAGAAATGACCTAGGAATCTCACACATTTGGCAAACGTGAGTGTGCAAAAGGCCTTATAAGTGAAGGATATAGACGATTTTTAAGAGTTTAGTCGATTATGATTTGAATGATATTGAATTTGAGTTGACATAATGACAGCAGGCTGGCAGGCAGGATCAAACAGATTATTGTGTGGAATTCGCTGGTGCATGTCGAGCTTAGCGATTCGTCATAAATTTTGTTAGATTAAAGTGAAATAACATTACCCACGGTGCGCTAAACGGTCGTGTGTGTCCTTTGTTCATTGGCTTTACAGCAAAATTATTAGTATACCAAATTTTTTTGCGCCACGGTGTACCCGCTTTCACATTATAATTTCATTTCTATGGGATTATTTCTACAGAAATCAACGGTCAACAGTAGAAGATATTTGTTTTCGGTTTACCCAGTACTGTTAGATGTTTATGTTATCAAGTATTCGCGGTGTTCTATGTTTATGCCTGGGTAGAGTAGAATCAATATTGTATTAGAACGTTAACCTATTGTTGTGAAATGAGTGTGCATATTTAGTGTACCATTGAGTTATGAGCACCTGATGGAAGATTAGCATCGCCACCGAAGCTCAGGGATTTAATACCAAGTAAGTGAATTTTTTGCTCTTGGTGCCTGACCCCAAATCTTGGAATTATGCATGACTCACACACGTTTCTTTGTAAAGATTATTTCTGATATGAATAAACAATTGCCCGTTTAGATCAAATTAGGTACCATAAGTGTAAGGTCTTAAGTTTGAGTTATTCCAAGTATTTCAAGGGTCATACTAAGTTATAGCACATGAACAGAATATATAAACATGTGTTGATTGTGGGATACATCAGTAGTGTTCAGTAGTCTCAAAGTAATGGTTTGTAAAAACAATACAGAACAAAAGATCTGAAAAAAGAAATGATTAATAGAAGTGTCTAATAACTTAATAAGTTCTTATTGATTGTAATAAACCAGTGTAGCTATCAACAACAATAAGGCAAGTCTTTTAAATATATGTAGGTAATTCCATTCAGTCTGAAAGTAAAACTTCACTTATACATTTTAAACCATTGCTACTCATTTTAATCATTGTTTTCTTTGTCTTTAAAACAATAAAAATATTTTATGCCTGTTTTAGAACCCTGAAACAGGCATCAAACGTTTTATTCTAATGGTTATTTGTAATGGCAGTATTAACATAAAAAGAATATCAACCTGTAAATGTCACTGCAGGAGAATACCCTCTTCTCATACAGAAAAATAATGTTGAACTACACAAATTATGGGTGGCAGGAATATGCGGAACCTGGTTGTTACCATGGATTCAGTACCTACATGATTCTAGACCCCTCTGTGTTGAAATTTTTATTTATTTCTTTGTAGGTATTAATAGGTAATGCGGGCTGGTGTCCGCAACTCCACGTCAATGCGCGTATATTGCGTACGGGTGGCTTAATCTATCAACCCTAGCACCCCACAACATCAAGGCGTTGCTGGCCTTCCTTGAGGAGCTGGGGTGGATTGAATAATCGATTTTCCCACCCATACTCAAAATATGCACATAGATGTGGAGTTGCGGACACCAGCCCGTATTATCTATTACCTCTACCCCAGCACCTCAAGGAAGGCCAGCAACACCTTGATGTTACTGACTGTCTCACGTAGGGTACCTGGGTTACCGAATTACTTTGCCCTGTACATGTAAGGTTTATGTGTATAATATATTAAAAGTTAGCACAAAAATCTTTTTGTTTTGACATGTCATTGTTGCACCCGTATGAAGCAGGGGTGGGTTGTTAGTTAATTTTAATACATTCCTGAAAGCAATTTTCTTTGCAAGATTTACTATCAAGATTTATAATACTCAGTGGTAGACTTTCTAATGCTGCCACTGATCATATTTATTGGTAATATTATATCTTTCACATTTTGCTGGTGGTTAAACATTTCAATTTTAAAACAGGGTTGTTAACTCTGTGTTTAATACTTAGCTGCCTTGTATCTCTCTTTGTTATCCCAATTTTTTATGAGAGAGCCACTAAAAAAATTGAATAGGATAAAATTTATTTCCAACGTAAGTAGCATAGCGTAGTAGCATTGTATACCACAACTTAAGACTAAGTATTAATCATAATAAGTACTTACAATAAGTTTCCAAAAACAAGCTTTCTTATGAATTAATCATCTTTAATTAGTAATTGACTGGGCTTGAATTAATTGGGTCCCCTCAAAAGTTAAATAGAAGATGGAACTGGTGGGGAAATTTTAAATTACACAATTGGTGGAGGACCTATAAAAATAGTATCTTGCCTTCTGCAAGTTTATCGCATTATTTCAATTGTAATGGTAAAAATATTAGTGAGTAAGGAGGTTGGTACTGAGACTACAAGCCAAGATTCAAGGAAGCACTTTGTACCATCACTAGTGTAGACTCGTGTTGACTGCAACACTTACAGACACTATAATAAAATCAAAGTGTATAGAACAAAATAATTTATATACAAGATGTAACGTAATGAATGCAAGACCTCATACACCCCAATTAGAGTACTGAGTTAAAAGCATAATGCAAAGACCAAAACCTTTTTTTAAAGCTAGTTTTATTAAGAAAATCTTGTTTACCCTAGCATTACATATTGCATTTAAAATTGAGCCTTATTGCGTTGAAGATTTAATTTTCTTTGGCTCATTTGGCAGTCAGTATGGCAAAATAAATAATTTTTGAAAAAAAAACCTATATTAAAAGTTACTGAAATTGATTCAGTAGTCAATTATGAATAAACTACTTTCAGGACTTGCGTTTATTCTGTTATACCTTGTCTAAAGCACTTTAAGCCATTGGTCCCAGCTGTCATTTGTGGATCTTTGACAGTCGTTATGGGTAGTCAGGAGCCCGAAAGTCTTGACAACCAGTCTTACCAAAGGGTATTGTATTACCCAGTAACTGGGTTGTGGAGGTCAGATAGACAGTTACATCCGGTTAGACTGGAAGCCGACCTCAACATAAGTGGGAAAAGGCTAGGCAGATGATGATTTAATAGTGACATCATTTTTTTTGTGTAGATCCAAGCTCCAGCAAATGATACGTTATTCATTCCTTTTTTATTTCCAACAGAAACCATGGGGAGATTCTCAGGAAAGAAATGCCGACTATTGTCGATGTTATGGCTGACAGGCAGCTTCTTCTTCGTGGAGCTGATTGTCGGCTACATCACCAACTCAATGGCTCTGGTAGCAGACTCATTTCACATGTTAAGCGATGTTGCTGCACTTGTTATTGCATTTTTATCAGTTAAGGTAAGTTCCCTTGTTCTATTAACATAATTTGAACTGATAATTGCCCCGATTCTGTTGTTCACAAACCAAACTAAATTTAAGTTCAGTGCATCTTTTTCTTTCTATTTCATTATGAAAAGGACAAGATAAATATTAGTTTAGTCCTGTCAAATTAGATAATATATAGACAAGTTTAGACGTGATTCAAAAATTGGCTACTAAAAAAACTTTTTTTACTAAAAATACAACCGACTTCCAAAAAAACACTACAAAGTGAAAAATAAATTAAATTTCGGAAGTCGGTGTCGTTGGTTCCGCATTTTTTTTATTGACACCGACTTCCGAAATTTAATTTATTTTTCATTTTGTAGTGTTTTTTTGGAAGTCGGTTGTATTTTTAGTAAAAAAGTTTTTTATTTTCCACTTTTTAGTGGGCCAGTTTGTAACTTATCTAAGTTACAATAGCCTAATGTCAACGGCTCATCACCTTTTACAAAATATTGCTTTTCCCGATGCAGGGACGTTAATTGTTGAGGAGTTCTCCTTGTAAAAACCAGGAAAACTGGAGCTGATTGAGAAGTCACCATCAGCTCCACTTCACGATACGCATTGTGCTTAACAACCACATTAAAGTACCTAATCGAATCGCAAACCATGAAATATTTATTATTGAGTAGTTCCGATGGCATTCATCATCAGTTTCACTTCACCGAATGGTGCTTTCTGAGAGCAAATGCACGAGTTACATTAAAAAATACCCAAATTGCTATAGGTGTGCCTACAAAATTTGAGGGTTGCCCTCGATTTCTCCAGGATCCAATCATCAGATCCTAACTTGGTGACTATGGGACCACTTCAGAAGTATCTCCTTTCGAACAAAAAAAGAATTTTGAAAATTGGTCCACAATTGGCGGAGTAATCGCGTAAATTGATAACCTCCTCCTTTTGGAAGTCGGTTAAAAATACGTCAATTTACGTCAGACGCTGACTAATTTGACAGGACTAAACTAATGTTTATCTTCTGTCCTTCTCATAATGAAATTGAAAGAAAAAGATGCACTGAACTTAAATTTAGTTTAGTTTGTAAACAACAGAATCGGGGCCAATGCCTATGTTTTGTTTTAAAATTAATTGAGTATGTTGACATGTTTGTCTTTGAATTCTAGTTTTTCCTTTGATAATTTAGTGTCTATTGTTATAGTCACTTAGATGTTATTGTCTATTTAATTATTTATAAAAACATTGAGGTAATAAATCTGTCTGCCTTTGTAACCGTTTTTTTCATAGCATGTTGTTCTTAGCTTAGAAAAAATATTTAAGTTGCTATGTTCATACGAAAAAAAAGATTAGCAATGACAAATATTAATGTAGGCCTTTTCGTCTGACCTTTAAATAAAAACAATGATATTAGAGACGGTCTATAAGTAATCTATTAAAATGTAAAAACAAAAAAAAAAAATATTACAGCAGATTAGTCTTTAATGCCTCCAATTAGCTGATTATAAACTGTCTTGTAAACTGAAATTAATTTTAATTCACACAGACAGATAAGATAATTATCTAGCTATTTAAATATTTTATAAACGTCTTTAGGATAAGGTTTTCGTTATAGGTAAAACAGGAGTTTTCTCACGAATGCAAGCCTTTTCATACAGCAGGATACTCGTAACATTGACTCAATGAACCGATTGGGCTCATGACATCATCGTAATTACATATTAGGAAATAATGTAAACTCCCGTGTATCAAGCACTGAGGACAAATAATGATTCATCTTACAGAAATCGGAATGGATGATTCAACTCTTTTTGGAGCCACACAAAAGTGTTTCCAAAAACAAAATATTCAAAGAATATAAAGCCAAGGAAATGCATGTTTTATCGGGATTGTCTGTCCCGTTTAGAAGTCGACCGGAGCCCATTGCCACGCTGCGATGCTAAAGATTCTTAACCAGCGCTGGGGCTCTGTCTCGCATAGGGTCGTAGCATTATGCTGAGCGATCACCATTTTGCGTGGACGTGATTTTTCCCCAACTTGTTATTTTTTGTGTTTGTATTCTTTCTCTACGCCATGTTTACCACAAATAAAAGTATTATCTTTCTTAAAAAAAATATCTTTTGTATACCACTACGTTTCTTCACCCAGATGTCGCCAAAGAAATGGTCAAAGAATACATTCGGGTGGGCCCGCGCCGAGGTTTTGGGGGCGCTGGTCAACGCAGTGTTCCTGGTAGCACTCTGCTTCAGCATCACTGTAGAGGCTGTGAAGAGATTTATTGAGATCGAGATGATACACGACGCAAGGCTGCTGGTCGCCGTTGGGACCTTGGGGCTGATACTCAATATTGTGGGGCTGTTTTTATTCCATGGTGCGTATTTATATGCTTAGGAAATCTGTGTTTAATAATTTCTTATTGGAGTTCGTTACTGACGGAAACTTAAAGCTTCTTAAGTTTTGAGCTACACGATTAATGACAAATGCGTGCACTGACTGGACAGGTTTACTCAATTTTTGTGGTTCTTTCCTCAAAAGACCATTTCAGACATAAATCTTTATGATCGGACCAAGATTATGTCTGGACTTCAAAAGAGACAACTGAGTTTGTTTCGGCCTTTCTTCTCAGAGTAGTCTAATAGGAAATGCTGACCTCAACTAGCTTATAAAATATGATTGACGTGCAAAAGTGTTTGTACAAAGTACATAAAGAAATAAAATAATTTATCATTAAATGTGAAGTTTCTGCGCAGTAGTATCCAAAGAATAGGGCTGCCCTTAACAGAGTAAGCGATCTTTCATATTGTGACTCCACTGAACTTACACCCGGTTTCTAAAACCAACACAAAATTAGCAAGCAGACTGTTAAAAAGGTCAGATAGGCAGACGCTCCATGTAAAATTGGTTTTCAGCTGGTTAGACTAGAAGCCGACCCCAACATAGTTGGGAAAAGGCTAGCATATTGATTGACAGTTAAAAATACATGACAACTTATTTGATTTCCTGTCGACACACTATGTTTGTATAATTTTGGCAACACAAGCGTTACAATATGAAGGAAAGTCCCTATAAGACTTATTTTGTAGTCGCTATCGCCCATCAGCTTTTCTAACATGCAGATTTTTGCACTCCTAACAATATTAAAGGATTTAGCTATCTATGTCGGTGTAGACATTTACTTATTCTAAAAAAAACACGCGCTATCCATCATGTTTACTTGCTTTTTTCTAGCCAGTAAAAAAACATTTTAAAGTGCCTCCCTCTGTTTTGACACACTTCTTCAATCTATCCAGCCACACGTCTATCGCCCCACGCACTGTTTCTAGAGGTATCGATGCTGCTGCTGCCACTAAATGACGCTTCAATGACTCAATATTACGGTGAGGATTCGAGCAGGCTTTCTCCTCTAAAACTTCCCATAGACGGTAGTCCAATGGGTTGAGGTCGGGACTTCCAGGGGGCCAATCTTCGAAGGCAATAAAATCGGGTAAACTGCCCATAGCCAACGCTGCGTGGTACGCGCTTTGTGTGCCGGTGCAGAATCCTGTTGAAATATCCAATGCTTATTGGAAAATAGCGTTTGGGCCAGTGGCTTAACCACAGGCTCCAAATATCAGTCTGCTTTGGTTTTTACTCCTTGTTGACAAAAATGAAGCTTAGTGACTCCCTCGTACGACACGTCCCGCCAAACCATGACTGAGGCCGAGTGATGGCCTCTTTCCACCTTGGCAAACTTTTCAGTAGCTGCTTGAGAGCCGTGTGCATAGATCCTGTCATTTTGGCGGTTGAATCTTTCCTCTACGGTCATCCGTAAAAAGGATTTGTCGATATCCTTTTCTTTTTTGCGTGCTGTTGCCACAACTTTTTTTGCTCTGGTCACTGATGCTGCTTAAAGCAGCCGTCAAGCGATGTCCAGTACTTCGTCGATAAGCGCCAAGGTTTAGGTCTTGTTTAATGATGCGAGACATATGAGAATTCCAGCTAGTATTAGCTGGAATTTTTATTTCTCTGGCCATGACTTTCTGTTTGCGGAAAGGATTTCGGCGAATTCGCTCACCAACGGCTTTGATCGCTGCTGGCGTCCTTGAATCACGTGGGCGGCCGCTCTGTCATCGACAGAAGATACCTCGGTGACTCTTTTGATAGTACGATAGCCGAACTTGCTTATCGAGCGACTTTAAGAGGTTGAAAGTTCCGATTGGCGTTTTTTATACCTGTGTAACGCTATTACTGCGACACGATTCTCTTTGACACCCCACTCCATATTTTTAGCTGGGATTGATGAGACCAAGTAAGGTTTTATAGAAGACCAAAGCCTATTTAGGTATATCATAATAAAACAAAATGAGTATCAATTCATAAGTCACTCAATTTAAGAAATATTCGATTTTTAAAGGTAGGGACAGAATTTATGGCCAGTTTAAGTAAACAAATCAAGGTCCAATTATACAAAACTGATTAAGTCAAAGTGTCTTTGAAAACAAATAAAAACTAATGACACGATTCGCAATGGATAATTGCCGAACACTTACTTAAAATCCATCCGTTCCAGCTAAGTAGATAGTAGTACATATTGATTAACATATTAACATAGGCATCTTCTGGGCACACTCGTTCCATCATAGCTCTCATCCATCGCTTTCCATCAAGCGTGATCTTGGTCAAGAGAAGGCCCATTTAGCAATAAAAAAAAATATTTTCCTCATTTATGGTGAATGCTTCAGGTAGCCCGCGAAATTCAAATATTCTTACATTTTTTGCAATTTGCAAGTCAGTATTAGGTTGTATGTTGATCAAAATTTGATTCGCGGCCGTAACAAGTATGTGTTTACAGAATTATAATCATCAAAGTCATCAATACATCTCTATAGGTAAGACCAGGTAATCCTAACATCATGGAATTGTCGTAGTTAGGATCATCATTATAACCTAATACTGATTTGCAAATTGCAAAGAACGTAAGAAAATTTACATCGACGCGACGTAAGTGAATATTTATATTTGAAAGCAAATTACTGACCGATAAACTAAATTGGTCGGCAAAAAAAAAAGTCGGGAGCACCGATATAGATAGACCTAGATAATATATTATATTTTTATCGGTATTTATATCTACCATAACAATAAATAAATTGTTACTGTGCCGATTTCAGAATGATGCAGGGATTATTTTGCCCACTTTCCCACACACAGATTTAGATAGACCTAGATAACGTAAGTATCACGATCTGTATGAAAACCAAGCGAGCTAGTTTTTGACTACCTACTATGACGTCACAATCACTATTTAGTAATGCGAAAATCAAACCGTTTCAAAGACGCCGCCGCGCGCGGCACCCATCTCGCGCCACGCCCGGGGCGTCAGCGCGGCAGCGCTCACGCTCACCCAGCCAGCCAGCAGTACTCAGGACTGAGCGCGAAAGTGGCGGCTTACGATTTTTGTAAGTAAGCTGGGCACGCGAAGTAATTGCTCTTGTGTTATCTAGGTGGTCGGGAGCAAGAACTTTATTCTGTGATTTTAATTAACTTTAATGTGCTGAATCCAAATCTCTTCACAGATTTATTCAATCACGTCTAGTTCTTGAGATTTTTTCATTTAAATAAAATACTGATATTGACATAAAAATATTTATTTTGAACAAAGTAAAAACGTCTTACACCTAATAGAAATGACTTCTATGATGTAAATAAAACCTTAAATGAATGAAAATACTAATATAATGTATAAAAATTAACAATTATTTGGTAGATCGCTTTCTTTTATAACTTTTATCTGCTGTTTTACGATTGATTTCCTAACAAATCAGCTAACATTGCTGGTCACCACTTGCCGTTATATCTCTTTTCCATGTGCGCATGGAACCTCTCACCATGCTCATCAGACACGGCACCAAGATTATCTGGGAAAAAATCTAAATGCGAATGCAATACGTGTATTTTAATGACATGTTGCATCCGAGTTGTTGAAACGAAGAAAAAAGTTCTTGTACACACGGCTACACATCAAGCTATACATTTCCAGTTTTAGCTGACCTCGCATTGTATAGGTTTTTCGTACAATCAGAAGTCTGATACTGATTATGTATAGCTTGATGTGTAGCCGTGCGTACCAGTTCTTTGTAATTTTCTGCCCTGATGTTTCCAAAAAAATTGTGACATATAATTTCAAAATCTACCCAATCTCTTTTTTCTATATCGACCAATTTAAATTTAAAACAATTGGTATTTAAAGATTTCTCTTATTTGGGGCCCAACAATAATAATATAATATACTAGCACTTCGCCCGCGACTTCGTCTGCGTGTATTCGTGCCAAATTTCAAGTTTATTAACTCAAGCAATAAGATTTTTCATACAAACCAAATTCACCCCCTTAAAGGTCGAATTTCCAAAAACCCCTTCTTAGTGCTCCCCTACATAAAAAGGAAGCCGTATGCAAAATTTCACGTTCCTAGTCCTTGCAGTCTCGGCTGTGCGTTGATATGTCAGTCAGTCAGTCAGTCAGTTTCTCCTTTTATATATATAGATATAATATATACCTTCAATAAATTAAGTTGCATATTAGGCAAAAGCCTGAATAAATGTATATTTGTACGCCAAATGGCAAAACACAGAGAAACTATAATATAATTTGTAACACCTTGCACACTGTTGGAACCTATGTTTACAAATAAAGACTATTGATTGATTGATTGATTGATTCGATTTGGCCTCATTTATGCGAGGAAATGTAGTTTTCAGGTGTTTAAATGCCTCTCCATCTCTATTCATAGCTTTTACCATATGTTTTAACTAAGCCTAATTTGTTATGTAGTGGCGGCAAAAATAATTTTTAGCTGTCAAATAAAAGAAAACAAAACTAAATGAAAACAAAAATTGCTAATAGCATCAAAACTGAACGTGCTAGATAAATTCTGATTACATATTTAGATTTAGCGTATCGATATGTAACAATCCCATATAATACATTATTTTGATGCCGACCAGTAGTGCTATTTTGTAAAAATCTCACCGTGAAAACTTAGGTGAAGTGAGCTGTCACTCCACCTGATGTTAGGGATTACCCTTATTGATAGCTCACTTCACCTAAGTTATCACGGTGAGATTTTTACAGAATCGACCGGCAGTGCTATCAGTAATGCGTAGGTGTGTACACAAAACTTAAAATACATATCTTCTTTTCAACCGACTCCAATATAATGAGGGTGATTCACAGGTTTCTTAAAAGTTAACGGAAACGGAAAAACATTGATTCCGTATTCTAATTTCGAATAATAGTCATGCGTGCCGCTAAGTCCCGGACTTAAAATTTTATTGTTTTGTACCAATCCGACTGTTTAACCATGGATCTACACGCAATGCAATTGCGTGTTTTAACATCCCCCAATCATATTCTTCTTTAAAGATAATCAGTTTTTGTAGCAGTATCAGAATCAAATAAACCATTTTTTTAGGTTTTGCCCGCATGGATGTCGGAGAATATCCCTCATTACCAGTTTTAGCTGACCTCGCACTGTATAGGTTTTTCGTACAATCAGAAGTCAGCTCATACTGGTTATGTATAGCTTGATGTGTAGCCGTAATTTTAACAAATAGGGAACTTTTAATTCCGGTAGTACACCGGAATTAAAAGTTCCCTATTTCTTAAAATTCCAAAAAAAACATATTTTGAGCATCAGGTTTGTTCCCACACCTAGTAGCATTTTTTTTTTAAATATTCATTGTACAGTTTAGACTTTATTTTGTTATATTTACGAATTAAGACCTCATATTATGTATACAACCTTCTCGAGATGCAGTCCATGAGCGTAAATTAAACCTAACTGTACCTCGACCTTGCCATTGCGTCACAATGCTAACATTCTTTACGACCGGTCCAGGCATGGACCTATATCATAAATATTTATTACTTGTTTTTAAATATCATCCAAATCGAATTCAAAATGTTTTTAACGTTCGGTTTTTTTTACTTCCTCTGAAGAGTGGTTAACCGACCTTTTTTCCGGTTCGAGTTATCGAATACACTTTGGTTATGGCATGTTTTAGCTGTAATAATAATAAAAAAACATGATTCATATTGTAACTATGTCAGCTATACGTTGTCCAATGTTAAATTATTGTTTTTATTCTATTACTCATTTCAATTCTCACTACTGATTGAATATTGAAGTAGCTCAAAGTGGAATATGTGGCCAAGGCTAAAATTCTACCTAGACAACTGTTTTGCAAAATGCATAGGTGAATATGTGTATGCACACACCTACATGTTCTGAAGAAAGTTTTGATTACCGGAAGCTTCTAAAACAAAAGTAAACCTAGCTGTATGCTACTGCATGGAAATGAGTCTAGTTCGGAAGTAGGGCTCAAAAGTTTAAACTCTACTTTCTGCATGCAAATATGTTTGGAGTTGTTTTGCATATAGAACCTTTTGAAGGGGCGTAATAATGCAAAAGAGACTTAACAGGCTCATTTATATTGTTACTAGTTTCGATCCCTTGGGAATATCGGGGTAAAAAGTATCCTATGTGTTAATCCTGGTTATAACCTATCTGTGTGCTAATTTTCATCCAAATCTGTTCAACGGTTTACGCGTGATTGAGTAACAAAAATCCAAACATCTTCACAAACTTTCACATTTATAATATTAGTAGGAAATAGTAGGATAGGATTATTTGAAGCAAAGTAGATCAATCACAAACCAAATAATTCCAAACTCGGTGCAACTGGAGGCACGTCGCCTTACGGCCTTACCTTATCATTATCAGCTTGCTCTACATTTGAAGTGTCTTCTATTTGTTTTTGTCTTGAAGGATCCTTTACCTTTCCTAATATAAGACAGTTCCTTGAATAAGTACTAAACATCGGTGGAAGAAAGGGTTGACTAGATTTGCTAGTCGCGCACTGCTGGTTAATGCGAGGTGACGCAGAAATGAGTACCTGGAAGTATTTGGGGGAGGCCCAGGAAAACTCATTTATTATCGATATATTGCTTCAAAGCAGTGGGGACCTAGTGGTATCGGTCCCGACTTACAAGTTGTAGGTCGTGAGTTCGAACCCAATCAGGCACCTTTGTGTATTTAATTTCATAACCACTGCTCTCAAAACGGTGAAGGAAACAAAACATCGTGAGGAAACCGGCTCGTCCTAGAACCAAAAATTCGAAGACGTGACATCTTCCAACCCGCAATGAGCCTGCGTGGTGGATTATCGGCCACTCCCTCTCTAAGAGAGTAGGCTTATGTCCCAGCTGTGGGAACATTATAGGCTGATTATGATATTGATTCTAAACGTACCCTTTTTCTCGTAGATCACGGCGGCGGCCACGGTCATTCCCACGGCGGAGTCCCACCACCAGCCAACGTGAGACATCTCACAGAGATCGTCAACAGCAACGCAGACATGGCCTTAGGTCACAACGCGACTGACACAGAAGAGACTGACGAAATGGTCCCTCCGAAACCGGACAAAGTACCAAATAATAAGAAGCAGACGCCATGCAGAGCGGCCCGCGATCCTGGACATATGAATATGAAAGGCGTGTTCTTGCATGTCCTGTCTGATGCTTTAGGTGAGTGATTCTTTGTTTGATTTGTTGCTCAGCGAAAGGATTATATTGGATTTGTATACGGCGATTAAAAACGTCTTTTTCAGATACAAAGTGACTAAGTAGGTATAGGTACTATTCTATTCTGCAGGGTTCTTTGAAAAACACCAGCAACCTCTTAAGAGGTCATTGCACTCATCATTATGAACAACTTTTACTATGGGACCAAACCTGAAATCGCGAAAAAAAAATCAGCTGTTCCCTACATGTTGACGAGATAGACGAAGATAAATGTAGGGAACAGCTGATTTTTATAATTGTTATTTTTTTTTTATAATTGTTAATTGATTCTGTCACTTTCTTATGCCCACCCAGTTCGCCTGTGGCCTTTGTCAGTAAAGTTTTACGTGTCAACGTAAATTATCAATCATGAATTCTGCTCGTTGAAAAATCATATCCATGCAATTGATTGCCCCACTGTTGCAAGTTGCATGTCAAATTGAAAGAAATACTTTTTATTTGTTATATGCCTTCGATACCCACGAAGTCAATCTATAGGCGGCTAGAACAAAAAGGTGGCCGATGACACAATTACGTCATTAGCCATTATGTTTTCTCTTTTATATTACGCCCACTTTATTTCATACCTCTAGCAAAATGGTTACGATAACGTTTTCACGACGACACTTTATTTGTTTACACTTTACCACTTGAAAGTTTTAGATACCTAATGTAACTAACCACCACCACTATGTCAGCCTTCGGTATTGTCTCTCATTCTCCCTTAGTCCATCCAAAAGTTGTCTTTAAAAGATCGCTTTTAGCGATAAGACCGCCCATTGTGTCACCCCTTGTAAAATTTTACATTTATGTCTAATTTTTATGGTATACATATTAAAGAATATTCTGTCTATCTATAAATCAATTTAAACTGGCATAATTATGATTAGTTTCGATATTCATTAATCTTAAGTACAGTAGGTAGACATGAAACTGAATTTTTTCTACGTTCTGTAGTGTAGACAAATCATATAAGAGAAAGTTAGATACTACTGTTGACACGCGGATTTTAATTGCGTCTACTCAACGAGTCGTAAGCACCTGCGAAAGCAATTTCTGTCGTTTATCACCATTATGACATGAGTCCTTACATTGACGACATTGTAGAATGTATATTTAGCTGATTTTTGCTGGAATTTACTTAAAACTTAACAAGATTTTGTTTCTATGGTAACGGTTTTCACAATTCTTGAGGAAAACCAGTACTTTTTTGCGATGAAAGCTTAGGCAATAGTCGCCCAAATAAGTAGAAAGAGTTGTTACCACGATCCAGGAGTTCAACACGTGAGGCGAAAAACAATACTGAAGTCAAATTCTAATTATAGAACGGAACCCGTGTATACCTGGGGCGGGGTCTAGTGTTAATCAAAGCTGTGTAATATTTAGGTCAACGAACACTGCCTTAATCTAGAAACGTTTAGTTGAACTAGTGGCTAACGCTATCGGCTGTTTGCGATATCGCATCTGAAATTCACACCATTGATTTGAAAAGGCGATCGTTTATTTGTAGCCTACATGGTTTACATGTGAGTGAGTTTCATTAATCTGGGATTGATTTAGGATAATTATTTTAAAGTAATGCTTTTGGAGTGTTCTGGAAGCAGCGGGTTATTTTAAGAGCGTTGAGTGAGAATGATCATGCTCAACCATCTCACCTCGGACGTCGTGTCAGGACGCCTACTCCCTAAGCACAACACAGTAGCCGCTTACTGCGGGAACACGGGCACGCGTTAGCACTCATCCGTAAACTCGCCGCGGCTGTCCGTCACCGGACCCTCTGGGGAGTACTCCCCATCACCGGCGTACCAGAATACATAGCAGGCCGTGACCACCCCAGGGACCAAACCAGCACATGGGCGCCAGACGACCCCGCGTCTGGGCATCCTTGGTCCCGTTGCGACGGGTCAGGTCATTGGCCCCGCCGCCTGCCAATTTTCGGCCGCAGAGGACAGGGAGAAAAGAAAGAAAAATAGTTTATTCTGCACAAAAAAAAAACGCACATTACAAATAAAAATAAGTCAAAATAAACACATACAACGTAGTTAAAAGCCTCGTACTCAATTATAAAAAAAGAGCGGCCAACGTCATACCAACACTCCTCCCCTGCGGCCTCACCGCGTCCGCTATCAGACGGTGGCGACCCCGTGAAGGCCGCGGAAGGTAGGGAGAGCGGCACAATACCGGCACTCCTCTCCCGCCGCGGCCTCCAACCCTCAGCCGCGATGCCTCCCATACGACATCGCGGCCCGCCTCAGTTGCGATGTCGCCCAAGCGGCACCGCAACCTACTTGTTGGCCGCTACGTCGTCGGCCTTACAAGCAAAAGCCCTGACGAGCGGCCCCTCCGCAGGTTCCTCTTCGCTTCACCGTGGGTGACCAAGCCACGGCTACTGAGCCCCCCGCCTCGACAATGCGGGAATCCACCGTATCAGGCTCGTATCACCTAAGGCAACCTAAGAATGAATGACACCACGCATTGACAGCTGTTCCTACTAGCGGTGTATTTTTGCACGTCCAAAACAGGATTATTTTAGAAGTTTCGAAATACCTTCGGACGGGCGAGTATCGTCGTTGACGGAGTTAGAAATTAGCCCCCTGATCCGCTACAATATTTACTGAAGATAATCTTCTGACTCTGCTGTTCTTGATAGGAGACGAAATCACAAGATCATTTCAATGTGTAAAATTAACGTAGGTATTTAAAACGTGATTATAAGGAAATATATATACTTAATTCGAAGGATTTTACCTCATTCTCATTTACAACTATAAATATTTATTTGTTCTGAACGTGATTAATACTAACCCAGAGAATTCATTCAAGTATGTAGGTAGGTACTTGGAAAACCACAACCTCGTGGATTTCTATGTTTCCACTATAAAAACAATATTGTTATTTAATGTTAAGTACTGTTGGATACCTACTAATGTTTTGTTCGAAATAAAAACATGAGGAAACTTTCCTCTCCTCCCACACAAGTCATAAAAGTAAATTCAGGAAAGTATGTTATTTAAAAATTGTAGACGATGAACTAGATACATACAAAAATATTGTATCATTATAACGGGGTGTCATTCAGTGCCAAAAACTTCTTCAAACCTTGTTTGCCAAAAATAAAAGTTGATATTAATCCAACCCTTTATTTAAATGAGACTGGATTATGTGGGAAGATAATAATAGCATAATCTATTCATAAACGGATTCATTTTCTGAATGATCGGAAAGACTAGAAATAGATTAGTCACCCGGGGCTAATTTATGTCCACTAGGCAGCTAGGCTAGTGTCTTTTTCGGATTTTTATCAATACTTATCTGCGCAATGTATTAAAAAACTAAACAGCTATTTAACCGGGGCAGCGGGATTGTCCGAAAGGGTTACCGCTGCCCCGGAACATAAAGGGCTAAGGAAGGAACACGGGTGGGTTTTAGTCAGTAAGAGTCTGACACTCCCTTCTGCTCCACCCTGAGCGGGAGGGGTCATTTGATGATTTCCCATCCACAAAAAAAAGCTATTTAACCGTCTTGTCACACGGTGATGCAATACATTACTATTTCAACATTATCAGCTTCTTGCCCTTATCCAAATTTATTTGAGCTGCATATCTTCTACTTCCATTCATGTCTTCACCCCCTTCACCACCTCCTTTCTAGAATATCATCAGTCGGACGATCCATCCACCGTATCTTTGGTCTTCCCCTAATCGTATAGACACTATCTTGTCTGTCTCTAATCTTATTGTCAATATTTAAACCCCAATATACGGAATAAACACCATAGTCTGGTAGACTCGTTAGCCCTGGATCTCAACTATACATTTTGTTACATATGTCGTTGAAAATTGGTGCATATCATCCACATATTCTCTCAGACAACGTAAACCAACACCGAACAGTAACTTGACCCTTTAACGCAAGTCACACGCTGTGACGTTTATTGTCCTGCTTTCCATTCACTGCCAACGAAGGTTCTTGTAGGTAAGCACTAAACCTTGGTGCACTTGATCCATAGCCAAGTTTACCTTGACATTGACTAAATACTTTCGACAAGGAAATTGCGGATTCAACCGTGACAAACTCGAGTAAAAAACCCTGCTGATATTTTCAAACTTAATTGAAAAGAAAATTGATTGTTGTATTCTTGTTAACATTTAATTAAAGTCGTAAAATTGCTGCAAACACATTAATGTATAATTTAACATGGAAATTATAATTATCATTTCAGCATCCATAAAATACTTAATTCAATTGCTTTATTGGATGGAATACACCTACTTCATTACTAGTTCGTAATTAAAATTAGTAGTATTATTTTAATCGCGCCACAAGCAATAAATGTTTACATGCCTCAGTTTAATCCATGAGCTATATTAAATGGGGCAATGCGCACTACATTTGACTACACACAATTATCTCTCGTAAAAGCATTGTAGTGTTATGTATGTTTTTTTTTTGTGAAGTTGTGAATTAACATAATCGCCACGTACCGAGAAACATTGGAAAGCTTTTTTCTTAGTCGAATTTAGTTGCACGATTCCGATGAGTAATTTTCCCTGAAAGAAGAACCGAAATTCCAAGTTTGTTAATATGTAGTTTAGGCTTACACATCAATTTGTCAATTAACCCAAAGAGTCAATGGCCTAACGACGTTTATCGAACTGTGTGTGTATTGAATTCATAATGTAAGCGTTTATTCAGACACAGAATTTGACAATGATTAAACTCTTTTATTTGACGATTCTGGTGAATCGATGACACCGTTAACTTGGTGTGTTTGCCCAACTTTGGCAAAGGCCTCCTCCATTTCATTGCCCTCTGTTCTATTTGCCCCTTTCCTAGTCCAAATTTTTCCTACTATGGCCTTTATTTCATCTTCCTACCTTCGAAACTGTTTCCCTCGTTTCCTTTTTCTATTTCTTGGGTAAGTACCTAACAAAATACAATGTTTTTGTTCCACTTCTCAATGCCTCTTATAATATGGCCTGTCCGCTTGAGTTTTCTTATTCTCGTTGTTACATCTTCTAATTTCGTTCGTTTTCTGATAGTTACTTATTCTATACGATTTATTTATGTTCAACATAGTCCTCTCCATTGCTGTCTGATAGGTTTCTAGTTTCGTGTGTTGAATGAAAGTATCAATAAAAATAATTCGTGTGAGAATTTATCAGAGATCTTAGGTATTTAAGATGTCTGATGCTTACAATATAAAAGTGTATCTTTTGATACAAAATTCAACGACTTATCTTCTTCCTTGTTTAGCAATTTGATATCTTTCTTTCTTTACAATCAGAGGGGCAATTACCATATTTTTAAGAACGTACGCATCTAATCGCAGTCTCCATCTGTCAAAGATATCTTTAAATTACCTACATTTTTGTTATAGAATGTCGCTGAGATGAAATTGCGATTAGATTTTGAATGTTTTTAATTACGAGAATTGGCCTTCTGGTGTCTACCTTTCTATATACCTACTTAGGCTTGCAATTGTTTACATCTACGTCACAGTAGTACCTAGGCAGTCTGGGCTACTCAAAGGAAACATATAAATCAAACAACAAATCCTTTAACTATTGTATTATTCACAAGCAACGTTGTTGTGTTATTATAAACAGCTATTGTTAAAGCTATTGATTGGATCTTGAAAATTCAACTCGACCTTTGAAGTCTAAGGTTTCACATTCAAAGGCACGTCGATCAAAGGAACTTAGTGCATAATAAATGGCAACGACTGTCTGTAGTAAGAAAATTGGACCACGTAAACTGCTTATATCTTTCCACGAAGTAGTAAATACAGACAACTGAGGAAATCGCATCCACTTAATATGGTCCATTAAGTTCTTTGCGTTTGATAGTTTGTTCTTTTCCAAGGACGGCTTCTAAGCAAATTGTTGGATATTGCATTACTTGAAGGTTAGGTTTCTAACTTTCATTTTTTATTTATTTTAGAGCCAATTTTTAATTTTCAGATAACTTATCTGAGGAATAAAATTGCGGTTTGACAGCTTTTGTATAGAAAATATGTCAAACTGACATTTTTTTTTCTTCAGTTAAAAGTTATTAGGGCTCCCAATACTGTATTATTCCCCGCGAAATCTTACCACGTGCAAACCACAAGGCAAGAAATCGTAATATAATAAATAAATGTTATTATAGCATAAATTAATATTTACTTGAGAAATCCATAGAACAGAAATAATAATAATAAATTAATAATAAAATTTTACATTAAATTAATAAAATGTTACCATACATTTTGCATACATGCCTTTGTTCAGCAGTGGACGTCTTCCGGCTGTTGATGATGATGATAATGATACATTTTACTTAGAATACGTTAGTTTGCATGTATAAATAAGTCCTCTTTAAAATTTTTCTTTTGCTGTGCCCGACAGGATTCACGATTGTTACAACAAATTTTTACTTACCACCTAAAATTATACATTGTGTAATACAATAAATGATTGAGTAGGTACTTATTGAGTATATCAACAACATGTATGTTGACAGTTCAAAAACCACACCATTGTGTCATAGAGAATACGTTAATAGCAGATGTCGTGATAAGGTAAAGAATTTACGTGGTTTCGAAGTAAAGAATCGTTAAGTGGTCATAGTGAATTAAGGCCCTGAGGCCCCTGATTATTGGAAAATAATCCATTAGAGTAAAGTAGCTTATTAGCTTTTTTTTCGTCTAGGTTGGGATTAAACAAACTAAATAGTAGTTAGTTTAATCCCCGGATTCTGATAGTTGGAAGGGTATATTGGATTTAGTTTGTTAATCTCATGTCAAGTGATTTAATTGACTGATATTATTTTGGTCATCCAATTACAAATACTCACATGAGCTAGTTATTGTTTTAGAAACCAGCGCGAGCGGGGTAATGCGTAACACACGAACAGTTGGAATGGCTTTAATTTTTACAGTTCAACAATATTCATTGCTTTATTTACGTTGTTGGACTGATAAATTTTTCGAACGTATGAAGCAATGGATTAGAAATATACTTCAAAATGATGCAGATGGTGACTAGTGTGTTACCCTTGTAGGGTGCGGGTTTAAATAGCGGGAAATTTAGAATGTTCCCATCTATAGTTAAAATAATAAAGCTGAAGAATTTGTTGTTTTGTTTGAACGCGCTAATCTCTGGAAGTACCACTCGGATTTTAAAAAATCTTTTTGGATTTGATAGCCCAATTCTTGAGGAAAGTTATAGGCTATTTAACATCACGCTACGACCCTAGCTAGGAGCCGACCAAAGGTAAACAAGGCAAATAGAAGCGAAAACGAAGTAATAGCGACGGGGTTGGTCGAGGGAACAAGAGTAGGTATTACGCGGACGAGGTCGCGGGCAGAAGCTATCACATAATTACAATCAATATGATTGCACACACCTTAGATATAAATAACTGTCTGACCCATACAAACATCGTAGATAACAGAATTAAAAAAAAAAATCTTATCCTCCCATATTGACTGGCATTGACATTATTTTGATACGAAAACGAAATGCGAATCACTAGTAACCTTGTACCAATTTCACGAAATGTGTTATCTTTAACCTTATACTAATCTGATCAGTTACGCTGATCATCGGTCATCTTATCAATTATTTTACTTTCAAGGTTCTCATTACATAGTAAACACATACATTCCTTGATTAGCACTGTGAGAAATTACGAAAGAGACAGTAACAATACGATTAGGTACACTAAATAAAGGAAAAGGTTGCATATATATATTTATTTTTATTGTATGTTCGGTCATAACTCCGACATTTATAGACGGATTTGCAAAATTCTTTTTTTAATGGATAAGGTATGCATCAGGGGTGGTCCCATATAAATTGTATTAACTCGGGTTAGCTTCAATAATACGATTTTTTTCCACTTAGTTTATATTTATGATGTTTTAAAAACTTCCTGTCACTGATATTTACGTAGCAAGTAGTAGTGTTATATGAATATGTGTGGGGTAGGTACAACTAAAAAGAGAAAGAATAAAAACTTTTCCAAAAAATAAACCTACTTCCAAAAAAAAAAACACTAGAAAGTGAAAAACAACACTAATTTCGGAAGTCGGTCAAAAATTAAAATGCGGAACCAACGACACCGACTGCCGAAATTAAAGTTATTTTTCACTTTGTAGCAGTGCTTCCAGATCCCAAAAGTATAATTACAGTGGTGCGAGCTAAAAAATACAGGAGTTTCTAAAAACAATACAGTAGATTTCAAAATCGATTACAGTAAAATTACAGACAAACTTTGTTTACATATTGATAGAAAAATAAGTCTAAAATACAGTAAATCTACTGTAATTACAGTGAATCTGGAAGCACTGCTTTGTAGTGTTCTTTTTGGAAGTCGGTTGTTATTTTTTTTTTTTTTTTTTTTACACGAATTTTTGACCGTGCTCTGGCTTCTCAACTGTCGGCGTCGAACCGAGCATTGAGAATACAACAGAGTGCATCACTCACTAGCACATTGAAAAAGTGCACAGTTGGATTTTCAACGCACGCCGCTAAGACGAGCGTTGAAAAATCTAGTGCGCGCCAATAAACGACGTCGCGTTAAGACTGTGCCGACCGTACAGTGGCGCCCTCATCGTTTGTTTGGTTATTTAATACAATTTAGAATGAAAATGCAGAAAATAAGCACGTTAAGTTGTGCTTCACAAGATTATACGTTAATATTATTATAAACGGTAGTTTTATATTGTTTAGTTTTATTGTAATTCTTAAAACGGATAACAGTGGCCACTATATTCCGTTTTAAGGATTATAATAAAACTAAACAATATAAAACTACCGCTTTTAATAATATTAACGTATAATCTTGTGAAGCACAACTTAACGTGCTTATTTTCTGCATTTTCATTCTAAATTGTATGAAATAACCAAACAAACGATGAGGGCGCCACTGTACGGTCGGCACAGTCTTAAAAAGAGCGCCCGTGTTTACGTAGGCTTACGATTAATTATTTACTCAATCATATTTTGGAGATAGATAAGGAACTGGTTCATGATCGATTGTTTTGTAAGTAAATAGTAAATAGTAGGTGCCTATCGTGTATAGGAACGGGGGAGAAAACAATCATGTGTTAACTCATGCGGTAGACACCTGGCTTTATCGCACATGGCGATTTGATAACCCCTATTATTTAGTTGGTCTAAAACCGCAATTTTTTTTTTTGTTTTTCAAAGTAAAGATATTAAGAAACAGCAAATATTTTTGTGAAGGGGTGAGATTTCAATTTTACAACCAGCCATCACTCGTATCTCGTAATTATAATTTTGAAGCTTTTTTATCTATTTTCAAGCACAGACCAATGAATGCTGCTCCATAAATACAGATTTCCCCGTCCTATTTTGAAAGCTAAACCTAAGCTTGATAAAAAACAAAAGGCGAAGTAGGACTGGCTTGCGAAATGCGATACTTAAATCATCAGGAGAGCTCTGCTCCTGTGCTTAAACCTTCTAGGGATGAACATAACATTCTTTCATCATCATAATTCTCTCCCAATTTATTTAGGGTCGGCGCAACATGTATTTTTCTTTAACCATACTTTTATAGCCAATACCATCTTTCACACAGTTCATCCGTCGCTTCTTTGCTCAAAACTTCTAGGGATAAACACACAATTGTTTCCTAACATTTCATATTAACTAATTCCAATTTCCTTTGTTCTAGGTTCACTAATTGTAGTAGGATCAGCTCTAGTAGTATGGCTGACGGACTGGGAGTACAAATACTATATCGACCCCGCGCTCAGTATAGTGCTAGTCATCTTGATACTTGCGTCCGTATGGCCGCTGCTCAGAGAGTCCTCGTTAATTCTCCTGCAAACTGTGCCAACTCATATTCAGGTAAGATTTTCTATAACATTAAAATGGCTTTCACGAGTTGTGATACTTCTATATTCTATGTTAGAGCGTTTGGTTTCCGCACTTAGGTCTTCAGGTGGATTATTGTGCGTGGGCCATAGCGGCCTTTGGTGGTTATTCTAACCAGCCCATCTCCCTCCAGAAGTTGATCATATTTTCTGGTGTGTTAAGAACATCTGTGTAAGATCTGGGTGCCCCGAGAGTTTCTGTCCTAATCTGGGTGACGCCTGTGCATTCAAAGAGCACATGCGCAAGGGTGGCCTCAGCCTCCATGGAGGGTCTGGATTTATAGAAGACTGTCCGTTATGCCTATTGCGATGATAATTAAATGTAAAGCAGGCTTGCTGGCTGGCAAATATTGCTGTTAATACTAGAGAAGAAAAAGCTAACATTTGGTTCTATTTTGTAAACATTTAGATGCTTTCCCATTATCAGCCTGTAGCAGTCCACTGTTGGACAAGAGTCTCTCCAATTGAACGCCAATGAGCTGAAAATAATATACTTAACCTTATTTCCTAATTCCTTTACATTTTTTCTCGGTGATTAAGAAAAAAAAAAAAAAAAATCAAGTGCTCTGTAATGCAGATAAAAAAAATTGTTCATTCTTTTTTCTGATTGTAGGTCATCATTAATAATTTTTAAGCACTAGCAAACACTGGGGAAGATTATGTTATTAGACATAGAGACAAATGAGCAAAAAAAAACCTCAAATATTTGCTTGACTCGGCCTTGACCAATTTTCGCTACCAGACATTGAAAGATAAATAATATGATTAATGTTTTGTTTGTACAGTTTACAATAAAATTACAATGCTTTTACTGAAAAAGAGTTTCTCTGAGCTATTGTTGATGGTGATATGCTCTAAAGTACAATAGTAAAACCTTGCAACTTGACATCTGCTGGTGTAACGTAACCCTGTAATAATCAATTGCTAAAATATTCATTGTTTACAATTACATTGTTCGCAATGAAATGCGGAATTCCTACTTCCGATCTACATTACTGTCCCAGATATACAGGGTTATTTGTAAAACACCAGCAACCTCTTAAGAGGTCATTGTACTCATCATTATGAACAACTTTTATTATGGGACCAAACCTGAAATCGCGAAAAAAAAATCAGCTGTTCCCTACATTTTGATGAGATAGACGAAGATAAATGTAGGGAACAGCTGATATACTGTATATTGAACTACTGCTTTTTTGGTATAATGGTCGCAAGCGCTGACTGCTGATCATGAGGTCCTGGGGTATATTCCCGGGTTGAGCAAAGTGTTATTGGGTTTTTGCATCATGACTGGCTAAATAATAAAAGCCGCACAGGTCGATCGATCAGATTAAGCTACGCTTGCCGCGGCTGGTCTGTAGATGGGTTTCCATCTTTACATACCGAGACCCCTCCGTGCCTCGGAAAGCACGTTAAGTCGTTGGTCCCGGCTGTCATTTGTGGATCTTTGACAGTTGTTACGGGTAGTCAGATGCCCGAAAGTCTGACAATCAGTATTACCAAGTAGTATCGTATTACCCAGTGACTGGGTTGCGGAGGTCAGATAGGCAGTCGCTCCATTTAAAATATTGGTATTCAGCTGCATCCGGTTAGACTGGAAGCCGACTCCAACATAGTTGGGAAAAGGCTAGGCAGATGATAATGATGACTTTCTCAATAGTAGCCCAAATGGCAATAAGTTCACCCCCTTTTATATGGGACTTTGACATAACTGGCGAAATTTTGGTGTAAGTAATAAATTGAACATCCATTTCTATCGAATAGGTCTTGCGTTGACAAGCGCAGCGAACGTGACGCCTATACCGATTCCTAAATTGGACCAAGTTTGATTGTGTTTTATTTTCAGTAATTCATTGTCACATTCCCAGGCAATAGGCGTTTCCGACGTCAATTGTTTTTTTAGGTCCACTCCTAGCACATTCAAGATATCTTTAACATCATTGCTATAAAGTACAAATTCGAACGACACACGCCATCTTTAAACCCTTCAACTTCAAACATCTGTCAAACAGTTTTGAGTAAGCAATCTTGATTCTATTTTGAAATATATTTTCGACGCGAGCCACAACTTTCTACAAAGTTAATAAACACGGCTGTTACAAATGTTTGGTTGTTGATAAGCCGCTGAGTCTTTTCTGACGTTATTTATTTATTCAGGTGGACGCGATACAGAGGCGTTTGTTGGAAAAGGTCGATGGTGTGCTAGCTGTTCATGAGTTCCATGTGTGGCAGCTTGCAGGGGACAGGATCATCGCCAGTGCACATATTAGGTGGGTAAACTGTTTATAAATAAATGATGGATACACTTACAGCGGGCCGATTCTACTAACAAAATTGTTCAAAAATCGCAATGGAACCACATCTGAATCACGGCTGTTAAGCGTTTTAATATTCTACTAATCAACAACGATTCAACTGCGGTTACGTTTTAGTTTAAGCCAACGATCGATCGAAATAATTTCAAAATTTATTCTTCTAACAAAATCGAACATGAGCGTGACGTTTAGTGACATTCTACTGTTGTTTTGACACTTGTTAGAATCGAATGGTCTAAATATAATAATGTTGTATTCGAAAATACTTTCGGTGACATGTATCTAACATTTTTAGGTTCAACTTTTTTTCTTTAGTGTTATTAAACATACTATTTGGCATGTTGGTAACACAGTTTACCCGCTGTTACGTTCCCGCTACCATTCAGTTGCGATTCAGCATAGGTTTAGTTTCCAGTTTGCATAGGAAATGTAGAATGACTTTATAAGTAACTAGCTTCTGCCCGCGACTTCGTCCGCGTAATTTTTTTTTGTTTCCCCGATCCACCCCGTCGCAACGTGTCGCCGGCCTGCGCTATTACTTCGTTTTCGCTTGGCGAAAACTTCAGACTTTTTTTCTTTTTGCTCAACTCCTAAGGGTCCTAGCGTCAAGTTTAATAGAATATAGCCTTCCTCAAGAACTGGGCTATCAAACGCAAAAATATTTTTATATATGCGACCAATACTTCCAGAGATTTAGAGCTTTCAAACCGTGTTTCAAACAAACAAACTCTTCAGCTTTATTATTAGTATTATTTTAAAATTATGTTATACATTGAAATCAAATGATGTCAGAGGCAATTTTGTTCAAAATTAAATACATGTGATGAATAACGTATTTATTTGGATAAGGATTAATACCATGTTTATAAAAACACCTTCGCAAATAATGCATTATTTTAGAACAAATTTGGTTAGCATAAAAGAGGTTATAGTGAGCTAACCTTAAAAGATAGACATATGCTGTCGCGGACTTTTTTTTTAAACTTTTAAAGGGGAACAATTCTGTCATATATGATTTTTGCGAAACTTTAACCGTTTACGCAGCGCACGCAGCGGAAGCTCTCAATAGGAAAAAAATCCCCCGATTTTGAAACATTCTTCATTGGTGCTCCGCTCCTATTGGTTTTAGCGTGATGATATATAGCCTTCCTATAGCCTAGCCTATAGCCTTCCTCGATGAATGGGCTATCTAACACTAAAAGAGTTTTTCAAATCGGACCAGTAGTTCCTGAGATTAGCGCGTTCAAACAAACAAACAAACAAACAAACTCTTCAGCTTTATAATATTATAGTATAGATTATCTAACGGCGATCGAAATCGAACTGTTATTAAAACACAATTGAACGTGTAACGTTGCAAATTAGTAGAATCGCCCCCCAGGTCACTGCTGGTCATTGAAGCTGGGGAACGAGGAAAAAGTTGTGTGGAAAAGTCTAGAGTATGAATGAGTGTAAGAAGTTCAATGAAACGGTGGATGGATTGTATATACGAAAAGGGAGTGTATGATAATATGGTGGCTGACAGGAGATAATGGAAGCGACGAACATTTTGTACTGATTCCAAGTCAGGAATTATTAAGAAAATTCGGAGAGTTCGTTTGTTCTTGAGAAAGCTCAGGTGAGCAGTCCTCGCATCCGGCGTGCGCATGACCTGAGGGACAATTCTCGTAATTTTAAGAACGTTCACAGTCTGTAGGCCAATTCTCGCAATTGAAAACGTTCAAAATCTAGTCGCAGTCTCATCTCGGCGACAAACAAATGTCAAAGACTTGTCAAAATATAGGGAAATTTGAAGTATTTTTGACAGATTGAGACTGAGATCAGACTGTGAACGTTCTTAAAAATTACGAGAATTGCCCTCCTGATCTCAGTCTCAATCTGTCAAAAATACCTCTAATTTCCCTACTTAGATTTTGACAAGTTTTTGACATTTGTTTGTCGCCGAGATGACACTGCAACTAGATTTTGAACGTTTTAAATTACGAGAATTGGCCTTCAGGTGTATGGACGTAAACGAGGCAAAAGGAGTATGTAAGGATCGTAGCAGGTGAGGTTCTGTAGTTTCTGCCTAATGGTAGTTTTGGCAAGCACGGAAACAGAACTTCACAAACTGAACAAACATTTTTGCACCCGCTCTACTTCTTTTCCAGAGGGAACCAAAAATAATAACTCCACTATTTTCCTCCACTCCAAACATCATGGAAATACGAAAAGAGATTTCTGGAAAAAATTACCTTCAAAAGTGTGTGTGTCGACCCCCATGGGAAGACGTGAATCTATGTAACTATGTATGTATGATGTAAAGTCTATTCAAACTTTCTTTCAAATTAATATTATTTCAAGTTAAACAAATATCAACTTTATTTCAATGGTAATTAAGTTGATTTCATAGTGACTATCACTATTGAAAAAGTTATAAAAATGTTTGAAGTTGTAGCGTAAACTGAAATTTATTGTGTAGGATTTTAAAGTTATTTTTCTATAAACTCATATTTGTTTACATTTTTGGCAAATAAATTGCGAATTCAGATTAGAATAGCTTTAGTAGATTAGCCGTGGATAACAAGGAAACTGTTATTGGATAAATCTTAGGGCCGGTGTCTTAGAATTTTGATAGACATCAGCTTCAAGAGCCTAGTATATTCTCGATTTGATAGAATGATCAAAACCTCATTTGACTTTTGAGAGTTGCAATATATTTAGTAGTCAACATCTGTCGATTTCACACATAGAACAATAATTGTTCATTATTCGTAAGTACCAATGACAGTTTCTAATCGAATGCTACAAGCAGCTGGTAACAATATTCGTCCATTGAAATGTACCGAATTAGTCACACAATCCTCTCAATTCAATTGCACACCTTGCCCGATGATAAGCTACTGATAAATCTCTGTTTTATTTTTACCTTTATTTACTTACCGTGATACCAAGAAGTTATAAATTAGTCACGGTCGACTATTAAACTGCTGGTGTAATTATAATGCAATATGGAATAAATCATTAATGAAAGTATCGGCCTAAGTAACGGCCGCGATAAACGTGTTGTCGCGACAAACGTGTTGTAGGTAGTGCGTTCGAACTTCGAACCCAAGCAAGTACTTAACTTTGTGTAAATTATTTCATCACCACTGATCTTAAAACGGTAAAGGAAAACATCTTGAGGAAACCGGCATGTCCTAGAACCAAACATTCGAAGGCATGTGACATCTAGGTAAAAATAATTAGTAAGTCGTCATCTAAGACAACCATGACTTAAATGTTGTTGCCTTTTTCCACACAATTCTGTCTTGCGAGTTGCCGGCCTTTTTATTTCTTTTTTTTTGTGGATAGGAAATCATCAAATGACCCCTCCCGCTCTGGGTGGAGCAGAAGGGAGTGTCAGACTCTTACTGACTAAAACCCACCCGTGTTCCTTCCTTAGCCCTTTGTGTTCCGGGGTAGCGGTAACCCTTTCGGACAATCCCTTACGAGGAGTCAAGGTCCTCCCGCCATCTTCGTCTTGGCCTGCCGCAATGGCGTCGTGCCTTTAGTAGGCCCCAATCTGTGGTTCTTTTAGCCCAATTGTCATCTGATGTTTTAAGGAGGAGTAACTTAGACTGCCTTTATTTTAGAAAAATAATTAGGGTTCCGCGCAAAAAAATCGAATTAGTTTTTCGACTTGCACGGTAACGAATAATAATAGTAATAAATAATAATCGCTACCAGTTATTGAGTATTTGCTTAAACCGAAATGTTCTAAAATTCAAAAGATACACGTGTAAGATAAAGGTCAAGCGAATTGTGACACTTTGAAATAGCAGAGCGAGACATCATTTAAATGGAAAGGGGACAATGTGGCAATCTAATAAAAATGAGAGCAAATAACAAACTCTTTGGTAGCAAGTGCAGAAATACGTACTTACATTAAATTCGTACCTGTCTTTGTTTCCTTTTTGTAACGAAAATGTCCTTGATTTCTTATAATTTATGGTTACCAAGAGGAAACGAAAATTTACCTTTCAACGCTAGACTTCATGAAGTATATAAATAGGGACATCTGCTTCATGAGACGCATGCGCATTTCTCGGTATTTCCTGAAAGTCTTTGTTTTCATACAGTCGAATTAATCATGAACTGTAAACAAAGCGTCCCTTAAAACCCTGCAATGCTGTAAATAAATACCTACTTAGTTGTTTTAAGATTCACTTTACATTATTTTTGTCAACCATTTTAACACTTTCATAAAATAAATTAAAAATGCCTTCTCTGTATGAGAAGAGGTCTTTGTCACTGGAACAATATTTTATGCATGCCTTATGGCATACACACAATATGAAACCAGCGTTATAATGTTGGAAACAATGACAATATAAATGTTATGAAAAAAGTGCTTATTATTTATACAACTTTTTGGTACGTACGAATAGGTCACGCCTGAAACTTTTCCAAAACATAAAAACGCATGTCTGAATTAATTTTTTTTTTCAGAAAAAAAAAATTGTTAGGGTTATCCTTATATTGATTGACAAATGCATAGGATTTTCATATAAAACCAGGCTTTGGTATCTCGTTCATTAGTTTTAGGGATGATTGATGGTAATTAAATATCGATGTCAGACAAATTTTTCAAGCTTTTACCGAAATGGATGAGCGAATTCAATTAGTCGATCAGGCATCGCTGGAAAACTCTCGTTTTAATATAACCTTTAAAAGTTTGTCTGTTTGTTGAATAGGATTTACCTAATGGGCTTCGTTGAAAAAAGCAATAATGGATAAGAGGAAATCTGATCCAGTTTTCCTGATACTGATCAAACAGTGTATTCTATAAATTCATTATTTTCCCATTCCTACTAACATTCGCAAAAAAAAAATCTATAAGTAGTGGAAAGTACCACGGCATATTTTTCTGTGCGAGAAATAAAAATCCTGCACAATTCCTTACTATGTACTTAAGTGACAAAATATCGTACGTAAACTAGGCTAACTTGAGTACCTACCAAACTATTTAAAAAATGTTGGCACGATTTCTTATACAGCCTATTTGTAGCATAATTAGGAATTATAGTTAGGCTAGACGGCACGCCATTGAAATTCTTTACACGAAGTTTTGTTTTTTTATTGACATAAAGAGTTAGTAAAACCTCTTTCAGTCGTGACTTCAGTAAAAAGGCTTGAATTACAGTAGTGTAGCCTTTAATTAAAACCAACAACTGTTGTAAATAGGTCGACATAATAGGCTATGGTATTATTATAGAAAAAGAGTTTTATAAAAACATTTAATTTTTATTTAGCCGTTGTCGTAGGTACAACATCGACACCATTAAAACGATATGTCTGTTTACATTCAAATTTGAACTAAATATTATTAGAACACAAATTGACAACGTAGCATTGTACAAATTAGAGTACAAATCAGAACACGTCCATTGCAACTAGGTCAAGTACGTCATAGTATGTATACACGGTGTATTTATCTAAACATTCGAAACTTTTCCTTTGCTAGCTAATAGTCGGCCTGTCGTTTACACGCGCCAATAACGGCGCCGTGTGATAAGCAAAGCCTTTTAGTGCAGCCTAATTACCTTGATAAGGTAGCTGAAGAGGCTATGTCAATTTTCATACATACATAGTAGCGTGTATAAACATGATTTGCTACTTTGCCATTATTATAAGTGTCATTACATTTTGTTACGCTTTTTGTTTGTGACGTTACAAAGAGGGCTTAGAACATACCTAGTTTTCTTTATAATTAATAAAATTGTAGCGCTATTAATAAGCTTGATGATCTAGCGAATTCATCTAATAGTGTAGGTACTTAGTTATGCGAGGATTCCGGCGACTGGGACCGCAATTAACTAGGACCGTGGCACAGTATAATTATATATACAGTATTGTAACTCAGCCGTATCTTGGACATAAATGCCTACAGCCGCGCGGTACGTAACAAACAACGTACACAAGCGTAAGTACCTACCGTATCATGATTAATGAACCGCCTATAACTACCTATTTCACTCTTGTCAATCACTTTCCTTTACTCTATTCACTTTATTAATCCAGACATCGCTTTTTTCGGGAGATAAAAGGAAATGCTTGGCTTGTATTAAAAACCTCGGGGCATGTGTGTTTTGTTTTGTTAGTTTGTATAATTCAAAGTAAAGACGTGGTATTTTATTATTAATAATAGTTGTTTATTGTACTGTGTGTATGAATAATACTAGAAAAAAATAAATTTGACCGTCTGTCTGTCACTAGATAGTTGAAATTTTCTCAGATTAAGTATTTCTGCTGCTGCTATAACAACAATTTATTATACCACCAAAAACCGTTTTTTTTTTCTCGGTATTAACGACAACTACAGCTAGACTCATGAGATATTCACAGAATATTTAGATATTTGAGAGGGTTGTGATTTTAAAACATTCGTAGCCAGCTGTTCAGCTTGGCATTGGTGACCAAAGAATTTTTGTTTTCAGTTGTTGCGAGTTGTAGGTACCTAATTTATAGAGACGTTAATAAGCTGAGATAAAAAGTTATTAAAATTACTCGTCAGCTGTTTCTTGCATTGTAGTTGAGTAGGTAGGTGTTGAAGTTTGTAAAGATTGGAGTTCTCCACCTTGTCCATGTTTCCCAAAACAATTTTTAATTAAGCTTTATATTAGAATGCGGATTTTTTATACTTTAAAATTTAATAATAAAGCGTTTTGTACGTCTCAGTCAAGGCGCAAATATTTTTCGGTCGCAAATTTATAAGACCGATTTGTTATTCAAACATAAACATGGTTTTTTAATTAAATCTACCAATCAAAAAACAACATGCATTTTTACTGAACACTTCCTATTCAATTCACAAAGTACTTATTTTATTTTTTTATATAAAATAAAGTATATTTATAATCACAAAACTAAATGGAAACACAAAGTAGGCAAATGTAATTCAAATGCTGGAGGCGAGCAGCCCTATCGCATGTTTACGTACCGCGCGGCTGTAGGCATTTATGTCCAAGATACGGCCGAGTTACAATACTGTATATATAATTATACTGTGCCACGGTCCTAGTTAATTGCGGTCCCAGTCGCCGGAATCCTGGTTATGCGGGCATATAATGTAGAAAGTAAACATTTATTTATTTATTAACTCTGCCTTATGCACTGCATTGGGTCATCCCCCTTACAACTATCATTACAGGTGTATGTACAGAGGCCAGCACATCAAGCTACCCCAATCTGTCAAATTTCTTTGATAGATTTTCAAGTTTATTGCAGGGGAATAAGGTTCAATTCAATTGGGAAAATTTGACAGTATGGTAGCTTGATGCGCTGGCCTCTGTACCCAATGCGACAGTGCGGTCCTTTTACAAATCTATACTTACCAACTAATTATTTACAATACTTATAACAATTTTCTAAAAAGTAATAGGAACTTTAACATGAACTTTAATTGACATGCTATTAAATAGATCGGTGGATTCAGTTCAATGAGTTGGTAACAATTATTAAATTTTTTTTTTATCATGATTCTGAAAGTGATCCTACGGGGCAATTGCGTAACACATTATCAATGGGAATCGGTTTCATTTTGACAGTTCAACAACATTCGTTGCGTTATTTACGTGTAGAGTAAATAAATTTTTCGAACTTATGAAGCAATGGATTAGCAATTTTGTTTCAAAATGATTCAGATTTCGATTGATAGTGGGTTACGCAATTAGAGTGCTAGGCGTATTCAAGTATGTAACAACGCGTTTTAAATAAGTTTATTTTCATACAAAAGCAGTTTTCCAGCTCTCCCGATAATGTTTGTTTTTGAAAAACGTTTCACGAATAAATTCATTTTGGCAAACAGCCAATCCAAACTAGTCTCTCCCAGAATCAATGTCAATGAACCAATGCGCTGGCGCCTTTATTTTACACTGTTTGTACATGTTCGCGGCTTTATTAAATTATTGACCCGAAGAGATAAAATTAATACCATGCGTTACATTGTTTTGCCTCTTTTCAGATGTCATTTGAATTATTGCCTGAAATATGGCAGAGTTAAAATATCTTAGAGGTAGGTGTCCGCAACTCCACGTCAAAGCGTGTATTTTGCGTATACAGTGTTTCAGGGACACGTGCAAACTGAAACCATGAATTCAGCAAATGATTCTACATCCCTAGCATAAAAAAAAAATTGTAGGTTATCAAAAAAAAAAACTGCTGTTTCATAGAAAAGTACAATACCTACGCGGTCAAAATGTATGACAGAGCTAATTTTCTTTTAAAATAACTGACGAAAATTTTCAGGCGGAAATCAGAATCATGTGCAGACGCCATGCCAGCACATCAAGCTACCCGAAAATGTCAAATTTTTCCAATCAACTTTGAACTTTATGCTTTAGCGATAGAGTTGAAAATCTATTAAAGAAATTTGTCAGATTGTAGTAGCTTGATGTGCTGGCGTCTGTACTTACTGAAGCTATGGTAACAGGTTGTGGATGTCACTGCAAACCCTTTATCTTGGTGTTCATTTTGATAATGCGGTCATTTGTGTTATGTAGAGTATTTACCTTGGAAATAATCTTTTCATGGTACAGGTGTTAATAAAGTACAATTTCAATACGTCTAGGTGGATTTGTTAATATTATGTTGTATAGGTATTATTATTTATTTAATACTTCAAGCACATAAATGTACAGAGGATGACTTAACGCCATAGGTAGGTATTCTTCTGTTTAGCATATCGATGGCAAAAAGTTTAAACATTTTTGGCCCAAAAATCAGCTGTGCTAACTCCGCTCACTGAAGCAGACATAATAAGATCATCAAGTGCACAGGTGACAGGGCATGCGGCGCAGGATGGTAGGTGGGCCATTGTCTATGGGAAAGTGCCGCCATAAGCCGTCCGTGAACCCCTATCTGTGGAGATTGTCTTTGCTCTTTGTATAGGTATTTAAAGCTCAATATAATAACTCAATTGTTTAGAGTTGCGGTTTCCCGATATTGGCAACAATTATTTTTCATTTATTTATTTTACCATTTACGTACAGAGGTAGCTTGATATCAAGCTACCCCAATCTGTCACAATTGAATATGAACCTTATTTCTTTGTACTAAAGTTGAAAATCTATCAAAGAAATGTGACAGATTGGGGTAGGTTGATGTGCTGGCCTCTGTACACACATATATACCTACACAGACAAGAAAAAAAACAGAACAGAAAAATAAGTACAAAGGTGATGCTTATTTCATAAGAAATCTCTTCCAGCAAACCTGCGAAGGGACAATAAATAGAGAGATGTAGACAGCGTGTGAAAGAGTAAAGGAGACAAAAAAACATAATACCTACATTTCCTGTATTTTTAATTAATAAGTATCTAGTTAAAAAATCATTAAAAAATAAGATTGACGTGTAAAAGTGTTTGTACAAACCTACTTACAGAAAATAAGTCATTTATCATTAGCATATCTACGTTATAAGGTAATTAAGCGATTTGTTACAGGACAATTTAAAAACATACAACCTCTAAAAATCACTGCAATATTTAAGTATACAAATCAAAAAATACCTACCTAAGAGAACGGTCATTCAGTAAAAAGAAATAATATACACGGTCCCATTGTATATTTTACAAAGCGAGAGCAATACTGACGTGTTGAAATAACAATCAAATGATAAATGCTCTTTGTTTAATTTATATCGTCATTGTGTAAGAATATGGTTTGAAAAACATCTTATTTTCAACCCATTGAAAATGGTCACGTAGTAAATGCAGTTCATTATCAAAAATTATGAGTCTTTCAATAATATTTTCCGGTGTACAGAGGCCACCACATCAAGCTACCCCAATCTGTCAAATTTCTTCGATAGATTTTCAACTTAACCACAAGGGAATAAGGTTCATATTCAATTGGGAAAATTTGACAGATTGGGGTAGCTTGATGTGCTGGCCCTCTGTACATACGGACACTTTCTTATTAATGAGGTGTTAGAACCATAACTGATTGTACAATGTATTTACCATATAGTGTCTTATATAAACCACCACAATGATTTCTCAAACCATTGAAAATGGTTTAAATGGTCACATACTGAATGCAGTAAAATTATCGAAAATTGACTTTCAATAGTATTTTCCGGTGTTATTAAGGACAATCTATACATATAATAAAATCGTAGGAAAGTCAAAACTGTACATTGAATATTTTTTAAAAAGAATACTTGGGGCGTGATCTACAATCGATATCGAAGCCAAAAATATAGTTTTTAAAATTTTTGTCTGTTTGTCTGTTTGTCTGTTTGTCTGTTTGTCTGTCCGGGATAATCTCAAAAAGTACTGCATGGATTTACTTCAAATTTTGCATGAATATTACTAAGAGGTCAGGTCAACATATAGGCTACATATTATCACGCTATCACCTACGGGGGAGGAGCTGTGAATCGTTATTTTTCTTACGCATTCTGTGACAGCGTGTAATCTAACGACGCATATTTAAATGTTGTTTTTGAGTAAGCCATGCTGTTATCTAGCTATACACTATAAAAACTACGCCATTTAAGTAACTTGGGCAGAGAAATATAGTTTAATAATTAATGTTAGTAGTATAAAGACAATTTTAAAACAGCGCCATCTATGAGATTTCATAAAAATCAAATCAAGTTACATGTTAACATTTTTTGGAAATTAATAATTTAAATTTTATCATGTTGGCGAGGTAAGTAGTTAGTTATTCTTAAAATTCATAGATGGTGATGTGCATTTTCTTCTTATAAGTTGTATCGTATAGTTCGTTTTGACAAATTCAAGTTCCAACAAAACCCTCAAAATCTTAAGACTGCGCCGACCGCACAGTGGCGCCCTCATCGTTTGTTTGGTTATTTCATCCAATTTATAATGAAAATGCAGAAAATAAGCACGTTAAGTTGTGCTTCACATGATTACACGTTAATATTATTAGAAACGGTAGTTTTATATTGTTTAGTTTTATCATAATCCTTAAAACGGAATATAGTGGCCACTGTTATCCGTTTTAAGGATTATAATGAAACTAAACAATATAAAACTACCGTTTCTAATAATATTAACGTATAATCTTGTCAAGCACAACTTAACGTGCTTATTTTCTGCATTTTTATTCTAAATTGTATGAAATAACCAAACAAACGATGAGGGCGCCACTGTACGGTCGGTACAGTCTTAAGCAGAGTTGAGGAAGACAATTTAAAAAAAAATGCGGTGTTAAGTATTACAAAAAAGTTATGTTCATTGATGATGATCATTTCATTTCATGACACCCTCGCGAGGATAACGTCAGTGACAGTCCCAGCCGCATGCGTCATCTGTTTGCCGTCATCTTGGTGTTTTGTGGAGTCGCGAACCCGGTAGCTTTGTGGGAGAAGTATCGCTATCATCTGTATGAAGATTTTCTACGAGCTTTGAGGCGTGCTACTGGAGACGAAGTCGAAGTAATTGATGAACGCGTGCTGAACACCTGTCTCAGTTCACTTCAAGATGTGGTCATTTCTATCGGCGGCAATCCACTGATCGAATATGGGTTACTAGCTCCCCAATCATCACCGTATCAAGACCGTGGAAATCGGGAGTATAACGCTGAGACAAATTACAATCCGGGCGAAATGACCACCATACGAAATGACCATGTCGCTTTGTTCTCTTCAGAGCAAAAACTTTATGACACCGTCCTTGAAAGCGTTGGGCAAAACCAGGGTAAAATGTTTTTCTTGGATGCTCCTGGTGGAACAGGAAAAAACATTTGTCACCACTGGCATACTTGCAGAGGTCAGGAGGCAAGGCAAAATCGCTATTGCTGTAGCGTCATCGGGAATCGCTACCACACTGCTTCCGAGTGGCAAGACAGCACATGCCATGTTTAAAATTCCCATCGATTTAGGAGCGCCGAAACGCCTGTTTGTGGTGTGTCACGTAACAGCGATAAGGGACACGTGCTCAAGGATTGCTCTCTGATATTATGGGATGGGTTTACGATGGCCAATAGGAAGGTAGTTGAGGCCGTGGACAGAATCCTGCAGGACATCCGCAGGAACGAACATTTGATGGGTGGTGTCACACTTCTGTTCAGTGGTGATTTTCGGCAAACGCTTCCCGTGGTGACGCGGGGCTCGAGGGCTGACGAGGTGAATGCTTCGTTGAAACGATCTTCGTTGTGGTCACAAGTTCGTACGCTGCGCTCGACCATTAATATGAGAGCCCGGCTCGGCGGCAATGCACGTGCTCAAAAATTCTCCGATGTCCTTTTAAGTCTTGGCGAAGGCACTCTACCAGAAGAGATAGGTGGACAGGTGGTGCTTCCAGAGTCTCTCGGTAGAGTGGTATCCAGCTTAGAAGAATTAATTCGCTGTGTGTACGGGGACATCAGTCGTATACCGCACCAGCAGAATTCTTGGGTGTGTGAGCGGGCCATTTCGATGCCCAAAAATGATCAGGCTGCAGCAATTAACGAATGAATTATCTCGGAAAATGAGGGGAATAAAGTGGTCTAAACCTCGACAAACACTGTTGTCGAGCAAAATGACGCCACACATTATCCCGTGGAATTTCTGAGCTGCCTGTCAGCAAGTGGACTTCCAGCGCATACCATCAAGCTGAAGGTCGGTGTTCCGATTATGCTTCTTCGGAACCCCTCTCCTCCGAAGTTGTATAACCCGCCTTAAAGTCATCTCGCTCCACAGACACACCATTGAGGCGGAAATTCTTACGGGTTGTGGCGTCGGCGAGGCAGTATTTATACCACGCATTCCCTTCATACCTCATAATTTCCCGTTCCGGTTCAAGCGCGTACAGTTCCCCGTGAGTGTTTGCTTCGCGATGACCATCAATAAGTCGCAGGGGCAGATACTGAGGGCAGCGGGTGTCGACCTCAGGACAAGTTGCTTCTCACAAGGGCAACTGTACGTCGCTTGCTCCCACGTCACCAGTCCTGACTCTCTTTACATTTTGGCTCCTGGCAACATAACTACCTACGTAGTTTATAGAGAAGCGTAGTAAGGTATGATACCTTTGTACGTATTTTTACTCTTTTGTGTCCTGGAATGTATTCCTGCATTATTTTCTCTATTTCCTTCAGTCACATCTTATGACTGAACTCAGCAGGATTCCCATATAACTCTCTTCACTTGCTTCGCTTGCAAAAAAAACTTATATTTTAATGCTATTTTAAAAGTTGTGTACTTATAATGCTATAGCGACACTGGCATCTTAGGTATTTTTGGTGCTGTAGAGCCTTCACGCAGACGACGTCGCGGGCAGCAGCTAGTTTATTATTAAAGAGATACTACTGATTTATTTACCATTGACTTTTCTGTAGACCACAATAATTATTGCAACAATAATAAACAAAGAAGGAAAATACCATCTTATTTACATATGTTACTAGCGACCCGCCCCGGCTTCGCAGGGGTGTAATGCTGATACTAAATACACTACATTATACTATAAAGCTTCTTCTTCAATCACTCGTATCTATTAAAAAAAACCGCATCAAAATCCGTTGCGCAGTTTTAAAGATTTAGGCATACATAGGGACAGAGAAAGCGACTTTGTTTTATACTATGTAGTGATAGGTACCTACAGCCCAGATGGCTAGGTATACACATCTTAATGGCCAAAAGAATCGTGGCCAGCCTATGCCCATTATTTTTTACTCTTATTTACAATATTTTTTTGTAAGAAGATGTTTAAATCGATTGTTACAATTTGACCAAAATTATAGTCGAGTTTGTTGGCACACTAGCCTCCACCCGCGGCTTTGCCCGTTCGGTAGGTCGAAAAAGAGAAGCCTATGTCCTTCCCCAGGGTTCAAAGTATTTCCATACCAAATTTAATCAAAATCGGTCTAGAAGTTTCGGAGATTAACCGGAACAAACAGACAGACAGGCAAAAAAAGGTTTTTATGTTTTTGTTATAAGAAAAACCGTATATACTTTCATATGCATTTAGAAAAAAGCTGTTATTTTGACATTACAAACAGACACTTAAATTTTATTTATTTGTATAGATGTTGCCATGAAAAATTTTGCTTGAGCCACGAATAGAGGAAAAACAAAATGAACACAACATTTAAGTACGAAGTTTCGTACAATTAACACGATCGATACATTTAAAAGACGCCTGCGGCAGTAGGTACCTCGTAGATGCGCAATGTGAACGTTTCATTGATATGAAGATATAGTTATCTATTATTAGGTCCTTACATATGAAATTGGCGTTTTGTACGGGAGGAATATAAAGTATTTTTTTTTTTTGTAAAATATATTTAATTAATCAAAGTATGCACCGTTGTTATCTATGCACTTTTGCCATCTCATAGGTAGTTCATTGATCCCTTTACTAAAAAAAAACATGGGGGCGAGAATCAATGAACTCTTTGAAGGCGGTTTGGACTGCTGCATCGGAGTTGAATTTTTTTCCTTGAAAGAAGTTGTCCAAATTCCGGAAAAATGGTAATCTGTTGGAGCAAGGTCCGGAGAGTACGGTGGATGTCGCAGACATTCCAATTGTAGCTCATGTTGGTGCCGATTATCGTACAGTATCCACTTTTCATCACAAGTAATGATTCGATTTAAAATCCCTTCATTATTGTGTCGGTTGAGCAAAGCAACACAGCAGTCGACGCGTGTTTGCAAGTTCGATTCACTCAATTCATGAGGTATCCATCGTTCAAGTTTTTAACTTTCCCGATTTGCTTCAAGTGGATTAATACAGTTTTATCACTTACCCCGAAGCCTGCAGCTATCTCTGAAGTGCTTTGTGATGAATCCGCTTCCACAATAGCCTTTAATTCTTCATTTTCCACTTTGGTCTCCGGCCGTCCACGGGATTGGTTCTGAAGGTCGAAATTTCCAGAACGAAAACGTTGAAACCAAAAACGTACCGTGCTTTCTTTTGCAACACCAGCGCCGTACACATCATTAATCCTTCGAGCTGTTTCTGCAGCACTGGTGCCACGGTAGAACTCGTACTCGTAAATATACCGATATTTCATGTTTTCCATTGTGCGGTGACAAATGAATGGCTATTATTCGCTACACATATTTTTTTTATTTTTTTTATTTAAATATATTTTACACACGTCATAAAACTGATTTACATCGTAAAACGTCCTCGTTGCATAGGGTCCAGTTGAAAACCAGCTTCAGGCATTAGTTGTCTGATATTTATGCTAAACTGGGCCTATTTGGCGCAGCCGTGAGGCACACAATACTATTTTAAGTTTTTTTTTGTGAATATTGTGTGCCTTACTTAACATGGGTCAAATAAACTTATTTTCTTTCTTACAATATGTTTTTTTTTTTGTTATAGGTGTAGAAATTTGTCGGAGTACATGAAGATTGCGGAGAAGGTGAAAGAGTTCTTCCATAACGAAGGCATCCATTCAACCACCATACAACCTGAGTTCGTAGAGCTTCCTATTGGTGGAAATGAGGTAATATTTTACATTCATTTTTATACCTTTATTTTATTGTAGAATGGGCCTCGTTCACGTTTTATGGAAAGAGATGGATGATGTCTATAATGGAACGACCGACCGTCGACCGTGGCCAGAAGATGCCTGTTCTTACTTGCTTTGAAGGCAGACGGGTTATACCTACTCTTAAGTGGTAAGGAGTGGAACTCCTTACCAGTATTTCCTGCCATAACTGCTTATAACCTGTATCTTGAGTTCTTAGTGATAGCCGAGAGTTTGAAAGTTGGCGGTGTGAAAGTCCCGTGCCACGGAAACCACTTTAAGCCGTTGGTCCTGCGCCTGATCTCTCTCCGGTTGTGTCGGATTGCCCTTCCATCGGACTATGAGAGTGAAGGAAGAGTGAGTGTGCCTGTGTTTGCGCACACACGCCTACACTATAATATCTCCCGCGCCGAAGGCTGGTCTCCGCTAAGATTGGTTGTCATGGCTGAAATTCGGTCTGGGGGACTATTTCATCTAATATATTACCTGAGTTTTACAAGTGTCGAGTGAACTGAAAAACAATTCTCGTAATGTAAAACGTTCAAAATCTAGTCGTAGTCTTATCTCGGCGACAATCAAATGTAAAAATGTAGGGAACTTAGAGATATTGTTTGACAGATTGAGACTGAGATCAGACTGTGAACGTTCTGTGAAAATGTGAAAACTGAAAATTACGAGAATTGCCCCTCTGGTCACTTCTACGCAAGCGTGCACCAACGCCAATCCCATCATCGCTTAACATCAGTTGAGATGGTGGTCAAATGTATAAAATATGTTTAACATAAAAAATCTTGAAAAAACTAAAAATGTATTAAAAGTAACTCGAAATATAGCGACAATTAATCAATGATTCCAAAATGGAATCTTCAAAATCATTATTCGTCATCTATTAAAGCCATCTATAAAATTTCGTTATGCTGTTATGATTATCGTACCATAAATTAGTAATATTTCAACGATTATTCGTTAAGATATCACGATAACGAGAGAATATCGATTGTGTTTGCAAGTTTTTCTCTTATCTGAAGGTGCTACTACTACGTTATAATCAGATTAGATTTTAAAAAATATTTCACAAAGCGACCGCATTAGGTACTGTTTCGAAATCCCGAAACATTGCAACAACAAGATGGGGCTGCAAACGCCGCAGGCCCGCAGCTACGCCGTCGTCTGATTTTTATCATAATTTAATCGGTACTGTAAACCAAGAAGTAACTTATCTCTATTAATTTATTAATAAGAAGTACTTCAGTTACTTTAGTAAAATCAGAAAGTGATTGTCTAGCTTCGTCAAGGCCTACATTTCTTATACAACGTGTAACTTTAAATGCGCAAAACCTATATTCATATTCATATATTTATTTGCATTCCATAATGTAGTATTTTAATATAGGTTTTTTTTTTTCAAAAATGATGTATTTTGCCTTACTATCCGCCGATTGAGCCAAAGAAAATTAAGTCTTATTTTAAGGGAATAAGACTCGTTTTTGAATGCATAAACTAATGCTAGGATCAACACGATTTTCTTAATAAAAATAGCTTTAAAAAAATAGTTTTGATCATTGTATTATGCTTTTAACTCAATGCTCTAATTGGGGTGTATGAGGTTTTGCGCATTTAACGTTACACGTTGTATATCAAATTGCTTAGTAAGAAGGTAGCCACATGCTTAGTAACATTTCCAATAAAATTATATCTTATCCTTTACGGACCACATAGTAAAGACCGTCGCGTCATTGCCCGACAACTACAGCTTCCGTTTAGACTTTAGACTCTCGAGTATAAACAAAAGCTTGTAAATTTTAAACAAAATGTATTTTGTTACAGATAATAAGCGGGGCATCAGCAGAAGCGCCCTGTGCACTCCACTGTCCACCGAACGACCTTTGTCACAACGCAACGTGTTGCGGGCCCAACCAACAGGTGCGTCTTTTACCAGAAGACATTATTTAGTAGCTAGCCACTGCGCCTTAATAACAATACAAACACATCGGGTCCTATAACCAATCTGCTAAGCAATCTTCCAAGCTGAACTTATTCAAACCTCGCAGTCTTTACTAATTTTCCAACTTCCTCTATCCCTACCTGTTAAGATTTTAGAAAAGAACCACTATTTCTAATTTGGGCAGCTAAATTAATAAAAATTAAAAATAATAAATATGCTCGAACATGAACACTCAAACATCTGAAAAGTTGTTTGAAATTACCCCTGTTTGAAAAAAGTTCTGAAAAGTGGTTTCAAGTGATATTTCAAAAAATGGTTTTTCGTTCACAAATTATGTTGTAATAAAGCACACTATCTAAATTGGTTTTGGGATAATTGTTGAAGTAACCCATTGTACATATTATGTATATTGTGTATAAAGTGTAAAGAACGATTTATTAGGAGTACTAGTCTTTAGGGAAAGACCGAGACGCCCCTAATTACGAAAATTGGGGACAGTGTAAAAAAAGGTTATGTTTTTATAACCTTTTTTAAATAGTAACTGATGATATTGCTGACAATGTTTGTATAAAGCCTGGGCAAGCACAATCTCTTAAGCATATAATGCAAGTAAATAAACGTGAATGTTTTCACAAATTTATGCTTCTTGCATCACGTCTTCTTTATCAAATGGAAGCGTCGATTATATTTTTGTCTATACTTGAAGAACTACGCATGGACATCAGAATAAACTGAATTTATGCTACACTATTTGCTTTTTATTTTTTTAAACCAAATTCATTTTTATTTTACTTTTTTTTTGTCTAAGAATCAAATTAGGATTTTAATTTTTTCATTAGTATTTTAATTATATGTTTGGTTTGTCAGTCACTTAGCAGTATTATTTGTATTTCAATTACAGTTTTTCACTTTAGAAACGATAAGGTTTCGATAAATCTTGTTCAAGGAGATGGTTTCATTGAAAGTGGACGAAATGAACACCCCGACCCTTTCCATGTCAAATAATATCAAGATTTTCACTGAGTTAATGTAGAAATCGTTAGAATAATTATATTTTATATGTATAGAAGATATATTTGTATGGAAGTTATTTGTTGAATCATATAGTTGTATTATTATTATTACAGGTTCATTAAATCATAAGTGACTTTGTATTAATGCCAAATGTTTGTTAACGAGGCTGTGTTCATTTGTTGTAAAAGATTTATAAAAATAGTAAAATGTTTACAATTGATTGGACTTTGATTTCCTTAGATGAGAGTCGACCTAGCTAGACGTTCTCCGATACTATACTCTACTTGTACAAAAGGTGACATCGAAGATATATAATAATATATAAACATTTGACTTGCATGACTATTGGTGGCAGAAATAATCTTATCTATACACTACTATAATGGACCTGTTACACTTAAGTTCACAGTTGGGTGAAATGGTATGAGCACAAAACAAATATCTATAAGGTAAAATGGCTAACTCACAATCCTTTATCCTTTTTAATTATCTACTCCTTTTTCCTGGATTCCTCTATTTTCATGTATTAATTATCATTGTGCAGAAGTAAAATATAGAAATTACTAATTTCCCAATAGTGCGTTATTAAAATTGCTCTTCAAAGCAATGCGATTTTCCTACAGCAGAGAAGTGGAATGTCCTTTCGCTTGTAGTGCTCACAAGATAATTGGCGTAGCGTACTTATTAATCGTTTGTGAAGCACTGGGCGACCGCCTTGCGTCTGATCAATATCGTTGCATATTTTCTGAAGGACACGTAATTGTTACGTACGACCTATATCAACTTTGAAAATTGTCCGACCAATGGCAATTTACTCAGAAATAATATACAGGTAAACGTTTACTCTATGTCGAACGCACCCATTAGGTAGTTTATCTAACGTTATTGATGTAGACATACATAGCATGTATTTTTATTTTACCAAATATGTTGGTCTTTATTTACATATAATAATTAGTATGTAGACAGACACACACGTTTTCCCTATCTATAGGAAAAGTAAATTCATAGGAGTAAAATATATTATTATCCGTTATAATACTCCAAGACGTCGTACCTATACACAGAGGGTAATTAAATATAATTAGCAAAGTTATCACACTATTTATCAAGTACTTTTAGCCAAGTATCAGTATCTATGCGCTTAAAAATACACAGTTGTATTATGGTACATTATCGATGCGTTATAAATCTTGTTGCTTTAGAACTATTGTTTGTTATCATTGAAGCTGATTGTTATCAAATATGCCTCTTGTATTTGAAATAGATTAGAAACACGTGAGCCTTATAGATTTTCTGTGTAATTATATTTTTACTGATTTTCCGGACCTTCGTTTGGGGATGCATACATGATGGGATGCCGTTGTTTCAAATTCATTGACGGAACAACATTTTCTTAAAACGAGTCAATATTATGTGGATTAAGTATACACAACGTGAAAAATCTTTTGGGGATTTCTTTTACCGTTTTTGGTGACTCCAGCGAACTTATTTTGATAAAAGAGCCAGCCTCATATAATACGAGCTTTATCAACATTCCAGGATTTCCAGGAGCAAAGCACACCCTCTCCCACAGTAACGCCGTACCTCTGCAGACAGCGGACCATGGGATCTAGGACAGAATCTATGTGTTCCACCAATGGAGCCGGCGCAACCGGCCGGCAAGCTACCACGTGGAACCTAGAAGCTTTAGAGTGCGGGTTAGTAGAGTAACAATGACGGAACTTAGTAGCGATGGACCTATTCGATTTTATCGATCTCTCGATATGTTATCGGTGATATCACGTTGTTACTATCAGCTATATGTGATTAAGGATTGTCGCAAATTGATGTTGTGTAGTTAGTTGCAAGTAAACACAGTGATTTTGATTTTTTTTTTTGAAAGTTTTAATTGATTAAATTATTTTTTTTTTTTAAGTATTTATAAAATCAGTTATAAGTTAATCGATCTTATATTTTATTAAAGCCGTTTTAATTTACTTGTTAAAACTCACTGTTTGTAAATGTTAAGATATAGCGAGGAAATATTGTCAGTATCTAAACCTAAAGAGTACAACTTCGATCGTTCATTAACACTCCCGTGCATTTAACGTACATTTTGAGGCTAAATTGGAACATTACAGTATTACTTGTAAACCATAAAATTGGGATTTTTCATTTTCTTCCCTGAAATCTTTAGATGCCGACAGATCTGCAAGTACTTAGGTATTATTTAAGGTTAAAAAAGTACAATTTAATATATAATGTTTCACCGTATGCATGTACGATCCCTAATTCTAAAAGCCTACCTTTAAAACGTAATAATTACAGTTGTAACATTTTAATAGAAATAAACGTTTTTACCACGTCTGTCGGCACAAGATTGTAGACAAAACGCCGCTAAATAGAAGATAAGAATTAGATAGATAAATTAAGTTGATTTTATATTAATGTTAAGGTATTTGTCGACTAAAAGAGAACAGCAGACGCATTATAGAAAGCGAGTTTAATAATAGTATTTTTTTTAGTTCCCTGCTCCCGTCGCCTATGGTGGACGGTCGCCTTGCGGTCTGACACCCGGCCGGCCCAACCGAGCTGTTACGGACTAATCCTGTCACTTTCACTACGCATTAGCTGTGAAATTAGTTCCATTTTTATTATAATAACATTTCGAACATTATAGGAGACTTACGAATTTCTAACGTGTCATCTAACATAACGAATCAACTCATGTGCTGCTGTTGTAACAAACATTCGATAAAATTTCGCTACATTACGCTAGGTGTAACTTCACTCATGAGTGTAACGTCATTTCACATTTTAAATTAAGTACTTACCTTATCTAAATTGTTACAGATGCTTAAAGTAAAATTATTCATCATATTTTTTATTAAAATGAATATTGTAGAAGTTTGAAAATGAATGTAGATATAATTAATTTATAATTTCCGGATGCAACATGTCGTGTTTTTTTTTTAAATTAATTTTAATAAAATAGCAATAATAGGCGATATGATTTAATTAATTAATTATTTTTTACTGAGATTGAATCCTCGCGATACTGAACTGATACCATCAGTACGAGAATACAACGCGCAACGCGTCTAAAATAAAAAAAATATAAGATTATCGTTTCACGTTAAGTAATTAGCGTAAGCGTTAGTAAAATTTAATTGGATATTTTATTATTAAGGGGTATTTCACAACTGTGAGCTGAAATAGGTGTTTGTTGTTTATACCAAAACAATGTTGTTGAATGCTTTGCAAAGGGAGTTTTAAAAGATAATTTCAATTGTATGAATACTTAATGTCTTCAAGGCAACAATAAAATATATTATTAATCGTAGCAATCACGACCGGATTGGCAGTATTGAGACGAATAGATTAAAAACATGAAAGTGCTCCAGCTCTCACAATAATCACCACACTGAAATAACGCTGCGATGTAAAATATGATTTATAATTTTCTATCAAATTGTTTAATCCAGTGCACGTCTCTTTGAATTCATGCACTAACTTTTTATACATTTTGGATTGTTTATCCCTGAAGTACAATACGCATATTATATGTTTTTTTTTTATCTTGAAATAGTATTTTTGGTGGCATTATTTTTATAATACAATAATAAATAGTATTGTAAATTATAAGAACTTTACGAGGAAACCGAGTTCAATAACCTGTTACAGATCTTCCACGTGGATGACACAACACAATGTCTACCAATCTTATCTAAAATAAATATAAATATCTGAATAATGTATGTAATTTATAATCATATTAAGTATTTCTTTTTGTGTCTTGAGACCACAGATATAGATAGACCTAGATAACGCAAGTATCACGATCTGTATGAAAACCAAGCGTGCTATTTTTTTGACTACCTACTATGACGTCACAAGCGCTCTTTCTCACTCACGCTCTGTTCTGGGTGACCAGACAGCAATACACAGGACTGAGCGCGAAATTGGCGGCTTACGATTTTTGAACGTAAGTTGGTGCCATTTCTGGCACGCGAAGTAGTTGCGCTTGCGTTATCTAGGTGTATCTACATCTGTGCTTGAGACAGTCTTGTTGATGGCATTATTTTTGTAGTACATGCAACAATATAAAGTGTAAATTATAGGAAATTTACGAGGACAACGAGGTCAATAACCTGATACTGATCTTCCACGTGGATGACGCAACACACTGTCTAACAATCTTATCTGAAATAAACATAAATGATGATGATAAATTGTTAATTATGTTAAGTATTTCTAAATAATATCAAAAGTAAACTGGCAACTTCAATTAAATTACATATTTGGAACATTTACACTTACATATTCAGTTTAGATTTATAGTAGCCGCTTAGGTGAAATTGCGTTAAAAATAGTAGGCAAGTTATTAAAATTTTATTAAATAATCATAAATCTAACATTTCAGTATTGGTAATCAAATTTCTTGTTACTACCACAATTACTGAAGTTTTTAGATCACCCTGGCCTTTTCACAATTTGATTGTTACTATGATTAAGTAAAACCTAAAGTAAATTCTCCTTTGGGAATAAAGATAAACATTTTAGGACCTATCTAAGCTAATATTCTTTTATATATATTATAAGAATGGGGTTCTTATTACTTAAAATGTGATGTAATTTTGTAGTTATAACTAGTAATGGCCGAGTTAGGCTTGCATTTCATAGATGATGACATTAGAGAATTTTGCGGGTAACATTGCAATAATAACTTAGTTAGATAATCACCATTAAGCAAAACATAGTAATAGCATTTGCGCCCCAAAATTATGAATGAATTTTATACTCCCCTATTAAATCCATTTCGATAGGGCCCCTATTTGAACTTTTATAGAGTGACCGTCTCTATATCAAACGCCCCTATTTGAAAAAAATATTGTTTTGGTTGACAGTTTTTGTATTACCCTATTTGAACCATTGTTTCATAGTGACCGTTTTTGCATCTCTATTTAAATTGCCCCCTAGGTAAGTAGAAATGGAAGTGATAAAAGAGTGATGAATGTTTGATACATAAAACATATTCTGTTCTTATGCGTGTATCAAACAGGATGTACATACTTGAAATAGGATTTACCTACCGACTTTGTCTGCCTCTTATTACGAATGGCATATCATGATCTGAAGGCCAATCTCGTAATTAAAAACGGTCAAAATTTAGTCGCAATTTCCTCTGCGACAATTAATGGCCCCGATTCTGTTGTTCACAAACTAAACTAAATTTAAGTTCAGTGCATCTTTTTCTTTCTATTTCATTAAGAAAAGGATAGAAGATAAATATTAGTTTAGTCCTGTCAAATTAGTTAGCGCCTGACGTAAATTGACGTATTTTTAGTAGCCAATTTTTTAATCGCGTCTAAACTTGTCTATGGATTATCTAATTTGACAGGAATAAACTAATATTTATCTTCTGTCCTTTTCATATTGAAATAGAAAGAAAAAGATGCACTGAACTAAAATTTAGTTTAGTTTGTGAACAACAGAATCGGGGCCAATGTCAAAAATGTAGGGAAATTTAAGATATTTTTGACAGATAGAGACTGGCAATGATCAGACTGTGAACGTTCTTAAAATTACGAGAATTGCCCCTCTGGCATAGCATCTTATAAATCATTTTCCGTGTATTTATTTACCTCTAAAAAAAACAGCAAGTAAAAATTAATCACGGCTCCGCTTCGATTTCGGTTTGAGTTGACTTTTACCTACATTTTGATTTTTGTTATATTCCAATCACAATGTTATAAAATAATTATTTTGGATTTGTATTTTATTGTATAGGATTAAGTTTCAATGTAATTTATCACATAATCAGATCATGTTACGGTTATTTGGAGTAATTGTGTGACTGATGTGACGTATGACAAATGGGTCACTGCTCAATATTATTAATGAAGAATTAAATGATATGCACCATTGTTTCTATGTACTTTGTTGGCTAAGTTCGCGGTTGTCCAAGTTTCAACCTTATTACTAAGTGTTTAAGGGTGGAAAGTGATCCGCCAACTTAATCAAATGTACCAGCAAAGAATGTTCAACTTTTTTGGGACTACGTTTATGTTCATCTCATTACAATAATTAAATCTTCGCTATGTTAATGTCGCAGATGAATTGTCGAATCCGGTTTTACAAAACAGCTCCGTTAAGTAAAACAACTGAACGACGTTTAGCGGGTTTTTCATAATAACTGAACTTTAACACGCCGAAATCTCAATAACTTTTCGCATTTATCAATGCAGCGGGTCAACGATAAGAGGTTATGTAAAACAGCGTGATCAGATTGAAGGTTTTACTTCTAAATATTGTCGCTCTGCGTGTCATAAAAACAATAGGTAATGTCGTCTGAAACAGGAATAATTAATACGAGTGAAAATTAGCCTAACTCAAGTGAATACAGTGATTTTATGGACAATAATTGTAATAAAAATTTATCAGAGTTTTATGAAACCCAGTCCTAAAAGTACTAAATAGTCAAGTAACTGCGACCAACTTGGAAGTTGCTTTCGCTGGACGCTACCGCGGCACCGCTTGCTTCGCTCGCTCGGCTCGCGCACAGTTGGTCACATTACTAAGTACTAACCAAATCTAAACCGATTCGTCAGGGTGTCCTAACTTTGTTACTGCGACCAATTCGGCATAATAAGCCGCACCAAACGCTTATTGTGACTGCAGGTAAGCCATTCTGTAAACGTCTAAACGGCGCGGCGTCCGTAGCAGTTTTGTTAAACGTAACGCTATGACAATCCAGCTGAAAGTTAATCAGTGGTTTTATATAACGTAGCTGTTTTATAAAGCAACTAGCGGTTTTGTAAAACAGCGAAATCGACAATCCATCTGCGAATTTGCCGAGTTTTTTATTGTTTTTGTGCAACATTTTGTGAAAAAAGTCGTATTGATTTCATTTGTATTTACGTACAGACTTGACTAAAATGTTTTTGTTTTTTATTGCAATCGTTGAGACATGAAATGAACGTCAAATTGTGGATTGTGTTTCACAATAAATAAAAATATCTATTGAAACAACAGATTGTTTGAATTTCTTTACTTGAATACTACAAGTTCTGTCCCATTTTAAATTATTGTGCTTTTTATGTGCCAAGTGTTATCATAACTTACTAAAATTACACATACACTTACCTAAACTAAATATTTTATATTTGATAGTTAGCTTATAAATAAGTCAAAATTGTTTTTCTACCTTACAGAAAACATCGAATTATGCCTTACTACAATATAAGTATAGAATTCTACTACAGAGGTATTTTCCATGTGTCCATTTTAACACAATATTTTTTTTTCTTATTTAGCGAGAATCTTTTAAGTTTCCACAACTCTTTCGTTGAAGATGGCGGGAAGAGCTGCATAAAACGACCAGTAGTCCACTTTAGCCCAAGATCTAATGAGCTGGAAGTCATAGGGCCTTTGCCCAGCCATGGGATGATGCAGGCAGTAACAGTAATCCTTTCGTTATTTATCGGATCTGTAAAGAAATGAAGAAGGCGCTCTTGCTGGAATGAGCTTCTTTTCTCCGTTTGCCGTCTCAAATACATAGTATTCTCTGCCATTGATAATTTTTGTACGTGTTGTCTCGATGTTGAACCGAGGATTCTTCCCAAACAGAGAATCGTAGGGTGGCGGGCGACTGTCGTCGTGGCTTGTCGATTTTTTGCTCATTTTCGATTTCTTTCTCTTTAATTTCTTGTTCGTATTTAGTTTGCCAAAGACGTAACGTTTTATGAATATCTGAAAAATAACATTTGTGGTGTAATTTTATTTAATCTAAGTACTTACCTTATACATTCATAATGCGCCTATAATGTTCCCACTGCTGGGACACAGGCCTCCTCTCTGGGCAGCGGGATTGTCCGAAAGGGTTACCGCTGCCCCGGAACATAAAGGGCTAACGAAGGAACACGGGTGGGTTTTAGTCAGTAAGAGTCTGACACTCCCTTCGACTCCACCCTGAGCGGGAGGGGTCATTTGATGATTTCCCATCCACAAAAAAAAGGCCTCCTCTCTGTGTGAGGGAGTGGGCTATAATCCACCACGCGTGCCCAGTGCGGGTTGGTGGATGTCACATGTCTTCCATTTTTTGGTTCTAGGACATGCCGGTTTCCTCCGATGTTTTCCTCCACCGTTTTGAGAGCAGTGATGATGCAATTAAATACACCAAAAGTACAGACGCCAGCACATCAAGCTACCCGAAACTGACAAATTTTCCCAATCAACTTTGAACCTTATGCAGCGATAAAGTTGAAAATCTATTAAAGAAATTTGACAGATTGTAGTAGCTTGATGAACACACGCAGGAACTGTATGTATAGACGCCAGGTCTATACATACAGTTCCTGCGTGTGTTCGAACTCACGAGCAGTCGAGGCTGATGTAACTGTGCCACCTCTGCTCTAAACTACCTTCCTACCGTTATTAATTAGTTTTATTTTACGGGTTCGTGATCTTCGCTACTAAGCATGCTTCAACAAAAGCATAAGTTTGATACGCCATTTCATTCTAGTGTTGTAACACTAGGAAATGATGAAGGCCGGGCATTATAAGGACTGTCTATCGATTACCTACTTTTGACGATCTAAAAGTAATGCCGTTTTTAAAATACTTCATAGAAATACCTCAGCAGCAAACACAGCGACTGCAGTAGCGGATCCAGCGACCATCACCATATACGTCATAATAAGATCACTGTTCCGGAGCTTTCGATCTTTGGACTGCAAGTCCAGCGGACAGATCTTTGTGCTGGGCAGGTCTGCGCGCTTCAGGAAGTCCAGTATGCCAGACTCAAATATCTGTGTTAGTCTGTAAGATGAAAGACAGAAGTAAGAAAAGTATCTATTGCAAAGAATGGCTAGACTGGTAAGATTATCTTACTGCCAAGTTTACAGTAGGTATGTCTTATGGCAACAAGCTTGTATAGAAAGTCCATAACATAATTACGCCTGTCTCCCCGAAAGGGCAAGTAGACACCTCTACTGGATCATTATGGTCCATCCGTCTAGTAGGTACCTAACAGAGGGGCGAGCCTATGTCCATAAACAGAGCACTGGATTGTGCTCTATGTTTTTTTTTTTTTTTAGCTATTCTAATAAATCTGCCCCTACTGCTAATAATACTGCCGGGCTTGCTGAGCAGTCTCTCACGCCAGCATTGTAACACCGTCGACGACCCGAACACTGCCCGACCCAGGAATCAAACTTAACACCAGCGGGGTAATTGCGTAACACACTATCAGTAGCAATGGCTTTCATTTTGACAGTTCAACAACATTCATTGAGCAGCACTGACCTCTATAGAGGTCAGCAGACAGAACATAGGTATGTAGCAACAGATTAGCAATATCCTTTAAAATTATTGAGATTGATAGTGTGTCACGCAATAAGAATGCAGCTCAGTGCGCTTGCGACCACTCTATCTAGATTTCAGGAACAGCGGTGTAATTGCGTAACACACTATTAGAAGCAATGGGTTTCAGTTTGACAGATCAACAACGTTCATTGCGTTTTTTACATTGTTGAGCAGACACATTTTTCCAACATATGAAGCAATGGATTAGCAATATGCTTCAAAATGATTCACATAGAGATCGATAGTGTGTTTCGCAATTAGGGTTCTGGTAAAAGTGGGTAGGTATAGGTACCTATATTGCCTTTGCACTATAAACAAGTATAAATCCACTTACACAGGATCAAATAAACCTTTTAACTTGCTGCCAACAGGAAACGCGAACGCCCTCTGTTTCTTCATAAACGCATTAGGAGCTACTACATAGGTGCACTTATCAGATTCCTCCACGTCTTTCTTTGATGTATAATCGTTGTACATAAGGTGGTCTACCACGGTCTGTTCCTTGACCAAAACTGCGCCTTTCTTGACGGAGGACAAGAAATCTTTGTCGCTACTCACTGATAGGAACCGAGCCTTATTGTTGCTAATCATTGCGCTCAGGTAATACAGTTCTTCGTCTTCCTGTGTATGAAAATTCTATTAAGTAAACACACTTTAAAAAAAATAATTAGGTATAATACCTACTTAAAAAAAACCTAATTATGTTTTTTAACCGACTTCAAAAAAGGAGGAGGTTCTGAATTTGGATGTTTTTGTTTATATTTTTTTTACCTATGTTCGGCCATAACTCCGCCATATACAGGGTGTGTCGTAAATAGTGGTCCAGAGTAAAGGAGTCGATACACTGTATTCTTATGTATCACACACCGAAATTTTAACCATTTCCAGTTAAGGGTCTCCGAAAAAAAAAACGTTGATTTTTAATATTTCTGTACCTTGCTTCACGAATTTGGCTGTTATTTCAACAAATATCAAAACAGAATTAAAAAATATTGATATTTGTTGAAATTACCGCCAAGAAGGTCGCGCTATAGGTAGCGGCGACCTTCTGTCTGTACCACCACCAATCGCTTAACGAGCGTGATGGTTATAGTCTCTTAAGCCAATTCTTTGACGATTCAGTAGCAGTTCATCAGAGGGTGTACACAGCAGTATTTTTAAACCTATCACGATTAAGTAGGTAAGTCACATAAAGTTATGAAATAACTAGCAGCGCCTCGCGGTTTCACCCGCATAAGTGTCGATCCCGTGGAAATATCGGGTTAAAAAGTATCCTATGAGTTATCCTAGTTATAAACTATCTGTGTGCCAAATTCCATCCAAATCCGTTCAGCGGTTTGTGCGTGAAGAAGTAACAAACTTAAAAACACACAAACCTTTGCCTTTATAATATTAGTGTGATAAATTGATAATACAGGGTGGCACAAACATTGACGGGCAAACTGTTACCATGAATTCAGTAGGTAGGTACAGACGCCAACACATCAAGCTACTACAATCTGTCAAATTTCTTTAATATATTTTCAACTTTATCGCTAAAGTATAAGGTTGAAAGTTGATTGGGAAAATTTGTCAGTTTCGGGTAGCTTGATGTGCTAACCTGGTTTGTACATATTTCTAAACCTGAAAATATTTCAAAACAGGAGGAGTTGAAATTCATCGTGGGTTATTAAAAAAAATGCTGTTCCGTTCCATACATTTTGCACGCGTAGGTAAATACCTAGTGCACTTTGTATAAGAAATAGTTTATTTCTCCGCTAGAGGGATTCAGAATCAGGTACTTACTGAATCTGTTGTAAGTCAAAGGTTACACGCTCAGTCTGGCGTCAGTCTGGTCCATCAGTCTGCTCAGAATGACGGGAGAATTATCGTCTAACCGGTTGACTGACGGAATGATGGTCCAGAATGACAAACATTAAACGTGTTTTTCATCCATCATTCTGGTATCAGTCTTAGCCGGACTAAACTGATGGACTGAACTGACGCCAGACTAAGCGTGTAACCTTTGACTAACAGGCTGCGCGTCGAAGTATGCCATGGGCGCCGGGAGCGCGATGCAAGAGGATACACTTGCACCTCCCTGACTTCAAAATAAAATGTAGGTGTAAAAACATTCAAACTACTTATAGAATAAAGAGAACTCAACCCATTTGAGGCGAGGACCTAAAATTTTCGATTGTAAGTATTCTGCAATCTCTGGATTCTAAACCTTTTTTGCATTAGTCAACAAAGTACCGAACTCCTATTGTATGTACTTATGTATGGACAAACAATAACCTAACATATCTGCCTAGGTAGGTACATCTTAAGTGAAGTTCAAAAATAATCGAGCCTGCTTCGTTGAGCTGAAGATGCACCCCCCTGAAAATAAACTTGCCGGCGCCCATAGCCCATGCTACCCTGTATACCTACTATAGGTACTTATCCAAATGAGCCAACTTACAGATTTAACAACATGCTCCACCGAGCTGCCAGCTGATGCGACCCACCGGTAGTTTTTAAGATACAGGTCTTTAGGATACTCGATGGCCAGGGTAAACTTGGACAGGGTAAGGAAGGCAGTCAGGTTGGCAGTATAGAACGCTGATAGTAAGATCATGAACAGCCACCAGGTCACGAAGAGTACGCGGGTTGTGTCTAGAAAATGGTGTAACGTTAGGAAGGTACAGTCCGCGAGGCTTAAGCTGAGCTTTGCATTTGTGTGAGTTCACATAGATAGTGTAGGTGTGACGGCGGCCTAGAGCGCGACGCGTCCTTTGCTTGGTTTAAACCGGTTTATACTGCTTTTTGGCAATCGGCCTGAGGCGCACTCACACAAATGCAAAGCTCAGCTTACACCTCGCGAACTGTAACAGTAAGTATACCTACTTACTTAGCTATAATAAATCAATCTGCCTAGCCTTTTTATAACTATTAGGTCGGCTTCCAGCCTAACCGGATGCAGTTGAATACCTGTATTTTACATGGAGCGATTGTCTATCTGACAACCAAATTAGCTAATATAAATTTACTACCATACTACGCTGTCAGCAGCAGCGCTGTATCCTTAGAGAATAGCATGGCTGTTCTAGACATCCTATCAAATAGTTCCACCTAGTAGCAAATGATTATCCCTGTATTTCAAGAACCACACCAATTTCAGATCTACATACCCCTTTACATCATGGATCCAAAACCAGTCCTATGCATATGCCACAGCACAGATAGGTTATACCTACAAATCTATTTTCGATGTGGGAATCGAACCCGTCGCAGCGTAGACACTAATCAATTATCTACCACAAACGCTAATAATCTACTTAGCTACTGGTCCTCATGTTCACATTTTCGGGGTTCTCTACCTAAATATTGTTCAAAATATTCAATACGATCAACTGATCATATTGATATTTTTATAGGCAGAAATTACAGAACGCTATTCCATAATTTCTGCCTACCGCCATAGGAAGAAGGCGTAAGTTTATGTAGCCTGCATTCGCGATTTATTTGCCAAAATGTAAACAAATATGAGTTTATGGAAACATAACTTTAAATCCTACACAATAAAGTTCATTTTACTTACGCTACAAATTCAACTTTTCAATAGTGCTAGTCACTCTGAAATAAACTTAATGTGCCATTAAAATAAAATTGATATTGTTTAACTTGAAATAATATTAATTTGAAACAGGTTTGAAAGTAAATGATAAATGATTTTATTTCTGTAAGTAGGTTTGTACCTACAAACACTTTTACACGTCAATCATATTTTTAAAAACGAGATGAGGTCGGCGTTTCCTAACTGACTACTCTGAGAAGAAAGGCCGAAACAAACTCAGAGGTCACAGTCTCTTTTAAAGTCCAGACATAATCTTGGTCAGATCATGTGGAGACCATGTAGATTGGTGTCTGAAATGGTCTTTTGAGGAAAGAACCACACAGATTGAGTGGACCTGTCCAGTCAGTGCACGCATTTGTCAGTAATCATGCAGCTCAACTCAAACTTAAGGAGCTCAACGATTCGACGAACAATACCAAAGAAAGGACATTTGGGTGGGTCGCATAAATTACTCAAACTGCCAGACCATGACTAAAACTATCTGAGAAAATAAATAAAGGCAAAAAAAAAAATTAACCCACATAGTCTTCACATTCACAGTCATTAAAATAATATAATACTTACTTTACAAAGTAAATATTCATGTCACTGTATAAGTATATATTTTCATACATAGGTAGGTACATACTTATTCGATATCTATCTAAAACGTTTCAGCAATTAAGTCTTTCCCTAGGCCATCATTAATCAACAGCGCATAATAACAGTAATCAGGATGACCTGACAAATGTTTTGACAATGATCATTAACACCATTTTTATTTGTGATTAGTGATTACTTTTCGTGTCGCACATGGAAAGTTCGAAGGGTGTGACAAAAAGTGATAGATTACGTAAACCATTAGTAGCGATACGATCTAGGGTAGGAATTGAGCGTAGTTATGAAACTAGTTCGTAATGGATGGCGGGCCCAACATAATATTTTTGGTAGGTAGTATCGTGATTCCGATCTATACGTTTTTATTTACTTTACCTAATAATCTTATGCCTACTGTCTCTCTACTTATGTATCTATTTAGGACGAAATCTTGAAAAAAACTGCAAAAGGTGGAGACTAAAGCACAGAATACCTAATAGTAACTAAAGGCTACAATGGTAGGTACCTTTATGTACCTACACGTTCAACACACCCAAATTTTAATCAAAGCAACGCGCGCGCATAGATGCTCCAACCCGCACCCTTTCAATCACAATTTGAATTATTTTGAAGCATACTGCACATTGCTTCGATTCATTATCTTAGAAAAAAATTGTCTGCTCAGCAACATAAATACAGCAATGAATGTTGGTGAACTATCAAAATGAAAGCCATTGCTACATTAGTTAGTGTATTCCGCAATTACCCCGCTGAGCACACCACCCAGCCTCTTCTGTGGAGCAGTAGGTATTATACCTACATAATACACTACAGCTTGAACAGCCTCTATACATATATGGTTTGGTACTTACTGGCTTCCGGCGCTAAATTGGTGCCTTGCTTGAGGAAAGCGCTATAGACGAACCAAAAGCTAGGTTCTATTGGCAAAACACCTTCGTCGTCCGTGATCAGCTTGGTTCGTACGCGCGTGAAGAATGTAATGCAGGGTCCAAATGTTAGTACCGCAGCCAGTACCAGGTACCTGGGCAATTATTGATTTATGAAAGAAACAAGACATAAAAGGGTCGGATATAGCCACCAAGCTACCTTAAATGGTGAACGCAGGAGTGAATTAGGTGAACGGTGAGCCTATTTTAGGTGGTTATATCGAAACTAAATGAAAAGTGGTTCGAGGCTGAATGAAATTAAGAGATAGGTAGGATACAATACAAGCATGACAAACTTAATTCAATAAGAAGCTTCTACTCTCTAAATTTTTATGCAACAGTCACCATACCACACAAGGTCGTTAAAAGGTGCGAGTAGACCGGACCCGGCAGCAGATTCCTTGGGTCTCTTCAACATCATCACCCACACACCTTCGTCCAGGTATATGGAGAACGACACCTTCTCCCGGTAATCTATCAGAGTTGGTAGAAACGCAGCGGCCATGTCCACTTTCTGTTTTGAAAGTATTCAAAATATGTGTGCTTTGTCTCCGTTTTATGTGACAGGAAAAGTTGTTGTAAAATCAATTTGTTTTCAAAATCACGCGTCTGTCGCAAGTTGGTTTGTTTAAAATGTATCTATAGATACCTGCCTATAATTTAAGTAATAGAACATTTTAAGTACGACTAACAACTCAAGACTACTTAGACTACAGTCTAATAAGTAGTCTACACTCTAAATAAGTAGACTACAGTGTAAGACTACTTAGACTACAGTCTAAGACTTCTTAGACTACAGTATAAGTAGTCTTGAGGTGGACTTTCAATGAAGATCCAAGAACTAGGTCATGACCAACAGCACAAAACGTATAGGGTCGAGGTAGATGGACATGGGAGCAATATGTCGATGAGTACAATGTACTTGGGCCAGATAGTGTCTTTCAAAAACAGACAAGGTAGGGAAGTCGAAACAAGTCGAAGATCTACTGAAAACACATGAAAGGTAGTCTTCATATATTATCATGAAAAAGGAAACTCATCGACATGCGCACCGTGCCCGTCCTAACCTATGGTGCACAAAGTTGGTCACTTACTGAACAACAGAAGACGTCCAAACTCAAGATTTGCCAAAGGGCAATGGAGCGCAGCATATTAAGTAGGTGTTAACGTACCTACAGATCGAGTTAGAAACACCACGCTGCACTCATTTCTCAAGTAGCAGATGTTGGAGAAAAAACAGCCAGGCTGAAGTAGGAGTGGGCCGGACAGATCTCACGAATGCACCCGGATCGGAACAAGTAAGTGTGTGCAGGGGATATTCGTGCAAAAAGAATTGAGAATATTGAAATATGCTGCTTACTTGGAGGATACTGAAACTAATAGACAATTCTTCAAAGACTTACGCTGGCATTAAGCAGCCCTATTATGGAGTCATCGTCCATCTTACCCCCCAACTCATAGTTTCTTTTGGGCTCAACCACTTTATAGGTGAAATTAAACTTCTTCCGCAGTATATCCATGATAATGAAAGCCACGCCTTTGCCGACCACCGTGTCATTGTGCAATTCTGTCCAACTTAGGGGCGTGTTCTGAAAACATATTGAATCTAGACTTATCCTATCTTTATGTCGCAGACTCGAAACAAATCTTTTCAATTCAACTTGTGCGGTTATGGTAATACGGACTGATGTCCGCATTCTCCGCAACTCCACGTCAAAGTGCGCATTTTGCGTACAACTTATGTGAGTAAAATCTATATAACAAGGACTAGGTAGGAAGGTACTCCATTCATCAAAAACATAAATGCTTATCCGCAGGAGCTCTTAATTGGGTATGGGTGTCTGCACACCTCCATAAGTGGAATTGGCATTTAACTCTGGTCTTTTATCACATAGCAAAACAAAAATAAGGCACGGGTCATGCGAACAGCTCAGCTCAGCAACCACTGCATACCTAGCTATAAGGGTAAGTATTAATTCCTAATGACTAATTATATTTATATATTTCATTTGAACTTACATTATACGTCGTTATTTTGAGATTCTTCCCATTGACCTCCTTCATCAAACTCATAAAATGAGTGTCCTTCGTCTCCGAAGAGTTGAGCCCTAAAAAAACAGGTATAATTTAGAGAGACAGCCAAACCTTTACCGTAGATATTTATTTCAAGAAAACGTGCATGAGCGTCATAAAAAGAAAATTGCCATAAAAAGTCACCTTTATAAGTATCATTGTAAGGGACTTCGCAGAACGTGGCGTTACATAACGACGATATGATTAATTCTATGCCGGCCATAGCATAATGATGCTGACCGTTTCTGCTGTAGGACACATTTGGTGGTCGGTGTTCGAAAAGCGACTGCGAGTTATCACTGCGGACGACTACGAGGATGCGCCACCGACATGGCCTTTCGCCACCATTGTCCCCCCACGCTACGGTAATGCACGTTAGATTAACATTGACATTCAGTTTAATAATCAATAGACCACTTTTGACTAAGTAGTTCTAGTATGGAAGTTTTGCATAGGATAGCAGCTGGAAGTCTGGAACGTTCTCAAGGGTTCTTAAAGGTACTATAATTATGGATCTGTAGGTACCAAAGGTCTGTTTAGGTCAATGTGAACTTCTATATTCTGACAAAGGAAGCATTAGCAATCTTAGTTTTAACGCAGTGTAGGTAGTATACAGAACAGAGGTACCTACCTCAACTGAGACTTGAGGACGGCTTTGTATCCTTCCATTAATCGGCAATTAGGAAGTAAGAGAAGTAGACTGGACTTTAAAATAATGCCATGTGACGAAGTATGTACAATTCGGCAGATTGTCACAAGCCTATCTGCACCCTATTTGCGTAACACACTTTCAATCACAATCTGAATGATTTCGTAGGATATTGCTAATCCATTGCTTCATATGTTCAAATAAATTGTCTGCTCAATAAATAAAATAAAATGAAAGCCACTGTTAGAAATAGTGTTTTACGCAACTACCCCGCTGGTTATCCATTTTGTGTCATACTGTTCGTGCGTAATTGGATTCCTACTAATATAGCATTAGATTTGGATCTTTGGATTAGAGTGGTTCCCATGACAATTCCAAATCGTCGCGTTCTTTACCAGTTTCAGCCTATTTAGCAACAATAGGAAATTCCTCATTTTTAATAAAGAAATAAAAATATACGAAGCACATCCATATTATTCCTTAGGGCAATAATGTAGAGGTAAATAATCATAGCTCGTTAATGGGTGACGGCACGAGTAACTCGGTAAATTGTCATACTATGTGATCAGTGTGCGTCATTGAACGATACCCAATGGTTCTGATAATATATCCTTTTTGGTATTATTCCCAAACTTAAGAATCATAAATAATTTGCATAGGAAAACTTAAGGGTATAAGTACCTACTAGGTAGATAGGTACTTAAGTACCCGAACCCGACCGACCTAGGAATCAATACCGGGAGTCTGGAACTTAAGACGTAACGTAAGATAAGAAGCTAGACTTAAGTAATTAGGCAGGTACAGAGGCCAGCACATCAAGCTACCCCAATCTGTCAAATATTCCAAATTGATTATGAACCCTATTCCTTTTAAAATATATTTTACAGAATGGGGTAGCTTGATGTGCTGGCCTCTGTACCTACCTAATACTAACCTATACCACAGAATACCTAATAGTACTTCGTACAGAATGGCCACTCCCTACCCCGCGCTGACATCAGATACCGCACCTCACCCCGCACACCCGCGACATTATCGGCGGTTCATTAGCTCGGGGCGCTCACAAAGAACCGCAGCACTGTACTGCTGACACGAACACACAATTTTGCGATTTAAAAGTTTTATCTGAGTTTTAATCACGATGGTTCGATATTGTGATGCTTTTCCGAATTTGTATTTACATAAATGTTTGTAAGATATCACATTTTAATACCATGCGAATGCGATATAATAACCGATTATTTATAGTTAAGTAGGTCATTTAAACGAAAATATTTTAGTGTAAGCAATATTTAGCTAAGTACCTTATTTGCATGGGTATTTGCTCTGGGATAGCAACATTTAGTGAACTGGAACTGATGATGAAGACCACAGATGGCCACCGGGACTACTCAATAATAAGTATTTCACAGGTTGCGATTCGATTACTTTAATATGTTTGCTAAGCACAATTTATGCTCGTCACAATGCGAATGGTGAAATGGAGGTGATGATGGAGTACCAAGAGAACTCCTCAACAATTAACGTCCCTGCATCGGGAAAAGCAATATTTTGTACAAGGTGATGAGCAAGTTGACATTAGGCTATTGTAACTTAGATACTTTATAAACAGACCCACTAAAAAGCGAGAAATAAAAAAATTTTAGCAAAAAAAAAACCGACTTCCAAAAAACACTATGTACAAAGTGAAAAATAACTTTAATTTCGTAAGTCGGTGGCAATAAACTAAAATACAGATCCAAAGACACCGACTTCCGAAATTAAAGTTATTGTTAAAAAGTTTTACATTTATTACTTAACTATTATAATATTATTTTTATTTCATTACGAACCCGACTAATTAGATAAACAATCAAACTAGTCCTTTCTAGTCGCGTCGTCGTCGTTCCCGCCATTTTTTTACGCTCCGCACGACAACCAACCCTACTAGAGTTTACGCACACATTTGCACGTGTACCAACGTCATTTGGCTATGTAGTAGTAGTAGGTAATTATTTTGCGCGCGTTGTACGGAGTGTCCGGGGTGTGCCTATACGCGGGCCTGGGGTCTAGTCTCTGACTACGAAGATACGGGGCACGGGCCCATCCGAAAGTGGTTGATCCGTCAAAACAAGTGACTAATTAAATTTTTCGAACGGGCAAAATTACGTCGCGAGTACCTAAGGACAACTGTCAAATCGTGTTGTCATTCATTCGTATAGAGTGCGCGCAAGATAAGTCTGCGCGCGACGTTTGACTTCAAGACTAAATCCCTGCTAGCAGTTTTAATCACTTTCGGCATAATGATGACAATTATTTACTTTAGAAAACACGGAACATAACACGCTCTCTTGACACCTGAAATAAACGTCAAGATGGCGGCAAACGCCTGTTTTTTAATTCAGCCGCGCGCAGACTTATTTTGCACGCACTCTACTACTTGGTCATTCATTCTTAGTCTGGGCTTCGAACTACTCTTATGTCCGTAGATAATATGGATTAGGAAACGCCCTTAACTTGGGCCGAAACTACGGACTTCGTGCTTAGGGAGTGGACCCCTGCTGGTGATCCAATCTGAGTTAGCTGTGTCAAATAGCAATATAGTGTCGACCTAACCTACTGTGCGTTCAGGTTTAGAATGTCCAATCCCAAGGCTACCTGTCGCAAAAGCTCATCTAGAAAAACACATTTAGCCTGCAGTCAGCAGCTGAGCAAAAAAAATTACAATAAAATTGGTTTCGCCGTAATCGGATAAAAAAAACTCACACAGAATCCTTTTACCTACTTAAATAAAATTAACAAGCAGCAACTCATAATAATAATTCTCAGTTCTAACTGAAAATATTAAAAGTTCTATAGTGTGGACGTGCACTAAACGGTGACCCATCGTAATAGTTGCTGCCATTATAAATATTGCTTACATAGAGTAAATGTTAGCGTAAAATGTTTGCCTACTCTTTGTTGCATTTCTAACTGGTTTTGAAAAAGAAAACATAATAATATTTGCTATTTTGCCCAACAGAATACCCAAGTATTTGCAATAATCAGAATTTACTCGTAAGTATTATTAGTACCTTATATATAATAAAAGATACGATATTATAAGATACGTTATGGGAGTATGCTTTGGTGATATTCAGGATATGAAACCAATTTTCACCAATTTTCTAGTACCTATTATGTAAAGTTAGTTGTTGATAAGTGATGAAATGAACAGGATCACATAAACCCTTCTCCCCAGAAAAATACATGAGACAGAGTTTCATAAGTAAATTAATAATATTTTAAATCGAACTTTTGAAAAGCATGTTTCCTTTGGCCTTATTTCTATTATGGGGATAGGCCAAACAGGAAGTCTTCTGGAATTTGAATTTTGAATTTCCGCGGTGCTTAGTTAGTTGCCATAAAAAAATGGCTTGGCTTTTAAAATAGTGGCTATAAAATATAGACGGTTAAGTTTAGGAACGAGTTCATTGAAATGTTTCTGAAAATAAAAGTACAAGACTAATTTATTTTTACTATTTATTACTAATTTTAGAAAGATGATGTATGACACTTATAAACGAGCGTAAACATGGAGACGAACGCACCCTCTGGATGAAAAAAAAAGACAAATTGTCTTGTCTGTCACTGTCATAAATTGTCAAAAGCGTGATCAAAACATAACCTATCCATATTTATTTTTCTAAAATAATTATTGTAAATGGTCTAAAAACTTGAAAATATGAGGGATATATATTTGTCGATCTGTGAAAAGAACTTTGTTAATAAAATAGTGTCAGAGGGACATGTAAGGCGGTTTCAATTTGATTATAAACACTATTTATTTACAGTTTACAAGTTTTCCAAAAATAAGCTTTGATTACAGCGTTTAGATGGCAGAAATTATAATGAAAGCAGGACGTTAAACATATCTTTTGGATCCGAATATGGCAGCTGTATTGTGTCATTGGGAGAAACTAAGTATGCAAAAATAACAAAGTTTATATTATACCTGCCCAGTCTGTTCTAAACTTTCACAATATCTTGCATTTCCATCCAATACCATATTATGATATTTAAGTTAACCCTTGATTTGCGTCTCCAAGGATTTATCTGCTACATTCCTATTTAGACAATTCTCCATACTTAATTCTTATTTTAAATTAAGTTTTTTTTTTTTACTTTGCAGAGTCCTTGCACAAGTATCATGTGAGGTGGTACAGCCAAAACAAATCAGACCAAACGAGGGTTTGCTCTACATCAATGTGGAGATGAATCCTATGGCAGCACCACACATTGAAGCCAACCGGCAGACAGACCTTGCAGTGCATTTGAATAGAATGCTTGAAAAAGCTTACAAGGACTCCAAGTGCATTGACCTTGAGTCCTTATGCATTGTTGTTGAAGAAAAGGTAAGGTTTTATACTGATATGGATTGCAAAAGATCTGCAAAACAAGTTTCTTTATTTATGTTGGAATTGTTTGTGTACAAATGAATAATTTGCTATGTAGTCAAAATAAAGCATTTCTATGCTTTATTGAATTTCTATTCATAAATATGTATATACACATACCTACTACTTTAAGAGGAAAGAAAGGTATAAGTATTTATAACTTAGATCATAATTAGCATAAAAATTTAACTTTAATTCAATTTGAAAATGTGGATTATGAATTCAATGAAAACAAGGACTCTGGAGGAGCAGCAGTGGTGGCCAAATAGTAACGGCCACAACTTACGAGTTGTAGGTCTTAGGTTCGAAGCCAGACATGCACTTTACTTTGTAAATTATTTCATCACCACACTCAAACTGGTGAAAAACATTGTGAGGAAACCAGCATGTCCTAGAAGCAAAAATTCGAAGACATGTGACATCCACCAACCCACACTGGGCCCCCACGGTGAATTATGGTCCACTCCTTCTCATAGAGAGGAGGCCTGTGTCCCAGCAGTGGGAACATTATGCTGATTGTGACTGACTCTGTTTCTCCTTTTGATATTATCCCATAATCATCAAAACTGGTGGGCAAGAGTATATAAAGTTCCTCTCAGAGAACTTAAACAATTCATGCCTTGTTTATCTGTTTACATCTGCTTTATAAATAAATCCCCCTGCTACAATAATAACACCTGTTCCAACATTTTCCAGGTCTGGTCCCTAAGGGTAGACATCAAAATCCTGAACCATGATGGCAACCTCATAGAATGTGCCAGCATAGCAACTGTAACTGCCTTGGCACACTTTAAGAGGCCTGATGTGACTCGTAGCGGAGACAGTGTCATTATTCATGACATTACTGAGAAGGATCCTATACCTACTGTGCTGTTTCATTATCCTGTGTGCAGTACTATAGCTATATTTAACAGCGAGTAAGTTTTTTCATGTGTTTTTTTTAGGGAGCAGTGGTGGTCCATTGGTAACGACCACAACTTACGAGATATAGGTTGTAGGTTCGAACCCTGACAACCGCTTACTTTGTGTAAAATTATTTCATCACCACTGCTCTCAAAGTATTACAAAGAGCACAAAGGGCCATGGAGCGAGTCATGCTTGGCATAACCCGACTAGACCGAGTGCGTAACACCGAAATCCGTCGTTGATCGAAAGTCTACGACGTCGGGGACAGAGTGGTGCGCCTCAAGTGGAGTTGGGCAGGACATCTAGCTAGATGAGATATCAAATGGAGTAAAGCTGTGACCGAATGGTGGCCAAGGTTCGGCCAAAGAAACCAGGGCCGTCCAAAAGCACGCTGGGTTGACGATATCGTCAAAGTTGCAAGAAACACCTGGATGTGAGACGCACAGAACCGGGAAGTATAGCAAATGAAAGGGGAGGCCTATACCCAGCAGTGGGTGATTCCGGGCCGAAATGATGACTGCTCTCAAAACAGTGAAGGAAAACATCGTGAGGAAACCGGCATGTCCTAGAACCAAAAATTCGAAGACATGTGACATCTACCAACCCGCACTGGGCCCGCGTGGTGGATTACGGCCCACTCTCTCTCGCCGAGAGATGGCCTGAGTCCCAGCAGTGGGAATATTATAGGCTGATTATGCTAAAGTTTTTGAGCGTTATTATTGTGTAAGAAATGAAACATTAAATGCTATCTCACAACAATGAAAATGTGAAGGTTCCAGTTATACTACCCCAGTCTGATCTAACCCAACTATGGTGAAGTCAGGACTCAGGGTACTCCCTAACCGAAGGCCATCTTCGCGAGAGTAGGTACGCGATCGTCGGGCTCTTTTATGAATATGACCCTTTGTTGCCCTAGTACTCACGCGATCAATCAATTCGCGTTTGTATACAGATATGCGACCGCGTCGATAGCGTATTTGCGCGACAAACTCTTTCGGTATGAGGTTTCGGGTCATAATTACCCTAGTGTTAAGAAATATCAACAAAATGGACTAAATCCTACATTTGAATGCTCTATAAATAATTCTTATAAGATTTATTTCTACTTTTCAGCATATTAATAGCAGATCCCAACTTCCTAGAAGAATCAGTATGCACAAGTAGCATAGACGATGGGACAACACCATGTGGAGGCCTCCTAATAGTTGGGTTCAACCAGTACAAAGAGATTTGTGTAATGAACTTATCTGGAGCTGCCCTATCCAGCGCTGGTTTAGTTCGCAAAGCCTTGCAAGGAGCTAGTGACAAATGTAAAGAGATCGTTGAAGTGGTGAAGAAGGCTATCATCAGTGATGATACTCTGAGGTTGGTTGAGATTAACTATTTTTTAATTGTTATTGGACTATGAGCATCATCATCCTCGTGCCCTGGGCGCCTTCTCCCAAAGTCCGTCAACGAAGATACTGGCCCGTCGAAAAAATAATTCACTTTTTCGGACAAGCAAAATACGTCAAGTTAGTCATGCATAGTTCGAGTCCAAACCAGTGGCGTGCATTGCATAAAGGCATATAAGCAGTGCCTACCTCTATAAATCACCATAAGCATGGCAATTACATTTTAGTGGGTGTGCCCCACAAATAAGAAACATAAAATTATCATATGTGGAAAGAAAATAATTTGAAAAATCAAAATAGATACCTTTGTTGATGTTTCTGATTAGTGACTACGTGGTCTACCTAGACTAGACCCGGCCTAGTGCCTGCTTACCTATTCTGAAAACAAATGCACGCCACTGCTCCAAACTAATATTATTTCCGTAGATGATGCGGAGTAGTTATCGCCCGTGACTTTGGCCGAGACTACGGATTTCGTGCTTAGACAGTAGACCTCGTGATCCAAATGTATTTGGACACGGCGCAGCATGACGACCTTCTTCCAGACGCCTCTCATAGCCATCATCTTAGAAATCACCACCTTTCTAGCCATAAAAACTTTCAGAAAATCCATTTAACTATAAAGCCAGCCACATACATGCTCAAAACCATTCTCACAATAGGTTCCTCATTGCTCAACCCAGTGTCTTTGCCCATTGACCTTGGGCGAAAATAGCTGAAAACCATGGTGGCCTTTGCCCAGTAGTGGGATGATGCTGCCAGCTGTAACTAATGTTAAACCTTCTATCATTTGCGTTTTATAACAACTGGTGAGTTGTGGATTTAGATACACCTATGATTCAGGAAATACAGGTATTGTTAAAACCATGATGGTTCTTTTCATGAAAGGACTAGGCAGGCTTGTGTAGCTGACCCAGTCAAACTTTAGACTGGATTTAGTATTACGCTGACGTTGGTCACGTGTACCTAGATGCTGACGATAAATGGACATGTATAGTTTAGCACCGACAGTCAGCGAGCGTGAGTCCATGTATATCGGTACCTACCTATGCGTATGCGACCGATGTCAGCGCTGAGCGTCGGTCGAGCACTAAATCTAGCCTCAATCTGCCAACAAGACTTCCTAACAGAAATAATCTTGTCTGTTGGACCCATGCCGATGTATGTAATATGTGGATCCATTGTAAGATTTTCACATTAGTAGCTTATCTGTTATCAAGACTTCATTGAAAGTGATTGCTGAAGTAGTGTCATAAGTTTTTAGCTGCAGAATCATGATTTATCATCAGTCTATTATAGGTCCATGTCTGTTTACAGACAGTACAGTTCTAACTACGACACCTAATATGGCTCCTCCAGCTAAATGTTATCTTTTTGGAATAAATAAACATAGACCACAAAATTATTTACCAGTTGCAAACAGACTCCTTATCATTGACAATAGGTATATTGGTGTACCACATTAAAACTGGTAATGAAATACATAGTTGAATGTTTGATGACTGTGAAGTCAATGACATTTTGGTTAAAGTACTATAAAAAAGGCAAAATCACAATTCCTGTTAGTCATGAGTTAGTTCAATGTCCAATTAGTTCTACTCGACAGTTATATTTTTTCCTGTAGGTATTACTTAGCATAACGTCTGTAATTCCTCAAGGTGTAGACACAGGTGTGTGTAGAGTAACTGACTAAACACACTTTTCAGCTCTGCTCAGCTTTTGTCCATAGAAAACAAAGATTTTGTATAGATTCTGATCAGCTTTCCGCGGCTGAACGGATGCGTACGCATCTCATACAAAATCGTTGTTTTCTATGGACAAAAGCTGAAAAGAGCTGAATGTGTTTAGGTCCCTTAGTATACATTGCATCAGTGACAGTTATGTAGAAGTCCCTTGTAAAGCCTACTGCCAGTGTCTGGTTAGGCATAAATTCAGACTTACTGCTGCTGAGAAATTATTAGTAGAATAAGTTAATTTCACAGTATGCAACTTCTTTTAGACATATAAATTAAAGTTACTTTTCGTTCAAGTCGTATAAACCGTGCGAATCAGGGACAGGTTGCTAGTGTAATAATAAAATTGAATTGTTATTTTCAGACAAAAAAGAGTCAAGATTAACTTCTCAGATGTAATAACACAAGATCACCTGCAGTGCTTGAGTAAAAAGGATTTGAATATTAAACTCAAACATTATAATATTGATGATGAAGCTGATGATGATATAATGGATGCTGATTCTGATCCTGAGCCTAGCAAATATGATGGTCAGTATGAATTCTTGATTTCTTACTCACTCACAAGCATGTTCAGATTTGTTAATGTTTTTGATTATATTTATTATTTGGGTTAGTTAATTTTATGTGCTGGTTTACAAATTGTTCACAGTTGTGGCATCCAAACCCCAAACTGCAGAAATACAAACAAAACAAGGAGCTTCACAATGGATAGAAATTTCATCAGATTCAGAGGAAGACTGAAATAATACACATGTACTTGTTAAATAAAATGTAATAAATTTACATTTTAAAACTTTCTGTTATTATAATCTCTCTTAACAGTATTATATTAGCCATTGCATGTCCCTCGTCAATAAACAATCATAACATTTGACACTGAAAGGATTTAAGTATAATACACAAAAATATTATCTAACTACACTAACATAACAAGAAAATAAATAGAGCAGTTCATGTGGATGCAAGTGGTGTGGAATAATAAAATAATACATTTTTAAACATTCACTCATTCAAATCATTAATGAATTTAGCAAGTTTACAATTTGGCATGAAGTAATATACTTCAAATATCTTTGCAACTGATTCTCAATCTATATTTCTATGCTTTTATTGTAGAATGCAGATTGAAAATTTAAGAAGAAAATAAAATCAAAACTATTTGTAAATCTATACTATGTTAAAACTACACACTTCAGCTATAAATTACAGTCATATATTTATTCTACACTGAGTCAGAGTTCATCCCATTTTTCTGGTCTAACTTGTTACCGTTAGTCTTCACCATATAAATAAAATAAGTCATTATTTCCTTTTCATTCACAGGTAATGATTTGAAATGTTTTTGGATAGCCTGAAAAAAAAAAACATACTTTTAATAATTGCTATAAATAAACAGGATTACCAAGGTTTTCTTAGGAATTAATTAAATAAATACTGAATAGGGGAATATATATGAGTAATGCAATACTTACATCAGCTAGTTGAGCTTTGTTCAATCCTGGCCTTGTTGGCACCTTATAATGTCTTTTATATCTCCTCAATGTGTTCACTTGTAATTGGAACCAGTCTACTTCAGGTGAATCCATCTCTGCCTCATTGCTGTCATCCTCCGAGTCCTTGGGCCTCCTCTGCTTTGTCCTGGCACACTGTATCATTGTTTTATGGTAATCACAAATGTAAGTATGCCTGGCCTGAAAATAACATATGGAATTCAGTTAGCCAACATCAAGCCACTCAAGATTGTTAATGATGAAAGTTAAAAATAATTAAAAATGTGTGTGACATACTTGGGGGTCGATGTTAAGTTTCAGCCTTCTTTGGGCGACAGTCTTTTGTATGCGCTTGCTGTACGAGGCGTTGCCTGCGGGTCGCCTGCAACTCTCGCCGTCATCCATAAGGCAACATATTTGGTCAGAATTACCTCTAGAATCTTCTTCTCCTGTACTAAACCCGTTGTTCATTTGATACTCCCGTTGAATCATATATAACGAATAAAATGAACTCTTCTATTACACCTCGCACCAGGCGATGGAAAACAGTTCGACGTATTCACAATGACACAGAATTGAGGTTATGATTTATAACAACACAGAAGATTAGTGATAGATAAATCAATTAAAATCATCACAACAAATACCCGGCCGTTTGTCTATTGCACACTGATCACTGTACGAAGATAGTAATTCTATAATCACTGCACATAAGCAACAAATTGTCCATTGCTACTTCGCAACTGTTCAATCGTTTTAATTTCCCAAGTATTCAACGCTCTTAACAGATGACTGCTAGAATTAGAACTATAATTAGCACGAATTTATTATCTTCACGGTGCCTATGAGATTCAATTGCAGGCGCTGAATAAAAATGACTCGATTCGTACTCGTCGTATCCCGCACCGACCGATTCACCGATGGCATCGCCATTACAAATTTTATTATTACTAGTTTGTCATTTCATTCACTCACTCATTCACTCGCGTGCACCTTTAAAATAGGGCATAATGAAAAGGTGAATAGCACCTACTTTAGCGTAACACGATTAGAACCGCGAAACGAAAACAGTTCTTTTGGTGAATGTGTGCATGAATACAATATGACAACGTATCTATGTATTGTAGTATAAACAAAAAATAAAGCTAAGGCTAGCTCAGTTATTGGCTGAAAATTGGCGGGGCATTTAATTTAAGCCAATTGGAATGTTTTGTCACTGACATCGTCTGTTCATGTATTCATTACGACGAACGCAGCAAAGTTCCCTACGTAATAAGCGCTGAAATCGTGTGCTCGTTTATAATAAACACAATACACGGTGAGTTTCATTATTTCTATTATAACCATTTAATTTAATAATAAACGAAAAAGCTGTGCTACGTAAATTATTTCTGTGGTTTAAATAGTCTCAGTGTTCAGCTCGAAACGATATTTATAGTTTTACATTCTAATTTTGTAAGCAAATGGCTGCCGAGTGTCGAAGTAAGGTGACAGATACTATATGTACAACCATATATTATGTATACATAACAATGTCATAGTAGGTAAGTAATAGATATTATCAATGTTTATATGCTATAGCCATCAATGGAAGGATTTGTATATTATTTTACCAAATGTCTGAACGTGTCTGGTGTTTACGAATTAGTCTACAAGTACCTATCTAGTTCAAAACATTCAAACTGAGTCAGCGTTTTTATCGAAAATCGAAGATATTTTATTACTATTTTTTTTATTTAAAACTGTAGGTATTATATTCTAACTAGGAACATAGATTATAGACCAATTGAAGTGGTGTTAGAGAAAATTAGGTTATTAATTTTTATGAATGAACCAGATTCTTATTTATCATTGAGTGAATAAAATTATATAAATAGTTATACGTACGTACGTATATAATATACATAAACTCATGTTCCATGAGATACAATTTTTTTTCTTGTAAGTAAGTAATTTGTAAAATTATTTACATTCTTGGAGATGTGTTAAAATAAACATACCTAGCGAGGTAGGCATTATAGTTTTGCCTACAAATTCATCACTGTAAAATGCTACAATGGCATGGAATAGAATATAGGTAGGTATGTACGGTTTTATTTGGTATGTTTTGCAACAGCTGCGGCACGTAACCGGCGTAAAACCAGGCATTTTCTGAAAAGGGTGGGGGCACTATTACTTTTAAAGACTAATGACCCTTGATAGGAAAGACGCATTGACGCAGTCTAAAATGAAGTACGCATATTCGTATGTAGGTATGCCTACCCAGCACCATTCTTACGATTTGTACTCGTATATAATAAATATAAATAATCTTTGCCAAAACAGTTTTGAAGCCACATTTAGCATTAGGTACCTAAGTATACCCTAATAATTTCTTAAAATATTGAACTGTGTCAAATGGCCAACAAGTCATCTGTGTATGCAATTCTTACAATAGCAACTTTCCCTCTCTAGTCCTTTACTCCTGGCGTAGTTTGCGTCTTACGCTCTACAAACTATAATTCTCCCTATTTATTGGGAAAATCTTAGTAAGCAGACCAGAGTTTGCTCATGATAAAAGGCAGCACGCTCGGCTCCTATTTCTCATGAGACTGAATTCAGTCAGCGTCGAAATGTGGTCTGTGTTATACCCACCCCGGGTATAACACAGACCACAGTTTTACAAATCTTTTTCCTAGGGGAATGCAGTTGTTTATTTTTTTCTGTTTCTAGTCAACTAATAACTCCGGAATCGATGGAAATAAGCACCACTAAAATGCATCTTATCGGTAAGTTTAATAACTCTCTCTTCTCAGCATTACTCGGGGGCATGGTGGTGAGATCAGCTTTCGTCGTCTTCTCTCTTCACTTCGCCATGTTTTTTATGCCATTTGTGTTGGTATATTACACTACAAACAATATTATCGGTACTAGCATATTTTTTACGAACATGCCTATCGCAACATAATAACTTAACTGAGCACATACATTAAACTGATACATGTTAGTATGTAAATAGGAGTAGGTATTGGATACTGTTGCCTGTACCTGTCTGTTGCCACACAAAAGGTTTAAATGATCTTAGAACTTTGAACCAAAAAAGGTTCTCGAAATTTCCCAATCGCAAAGTATTATGTGTGACTGATGGACGAGTCATAAAAAAAATACTGCGGTTTTTCTTGGAATGGAATAAAAGCCTAATAGTGCTAATAGTAAGGGGTTTCAATCCAGAGCACACTGTCTGAATACAGATAACATCCTTTGCGGTCCTTTGTCGGAACTGAAAATACATATAGGAGCAACAAAAAGCAACGCGACGTCCACTGCTGAACTTTGATCTATCATGAAATGTTATATTTAGCAGGGTCTACCAGGAACGAGAGAAAACACATTAGTTGCTCTTAATGAATCACATGAGTGGCTTATGCTTCGATGGAAACCACATTTTTTGGAAAGTCCTATGAATAAAGTACATGCTACTAGAAAATTAAAAGTTTAATTTGATAAACATTTATGTCGCTTTGGTAAGGAAAATATGCATGATTCTCCTCCTCAAAATGTTTAGACACGAGAGCCGCGCCGCGTTGCGCGTCTCTATGCGGAGGAGGGTGAAAATTTCAGAGATGGGCTGCCCAATAATGGTAAAAGCATGGTTGGTACGATGCAGTGATGGAGAGTAAGATTGAAAGAAGCAGCACAGTGACATTGTTTACTGCTGGGAACGACGAGGTACTCGAGGTACGAAGATAATTTAGGACAAGCCATGGAGATGCGAGAAGTAATTATCAGAATGTTGGACCAAAAAACTGACGAATGGGAAGTAAATGCATGGAGCTGTGATGAGAATACAAAGAGGAATGTGTTGCATAGAATAAGATAAGAGTATACCTACTTATTAGAGGATGTCTGAAAGTATCATCGGTGACTGAAAATTTGTGTCGAAATCGGTTGTCATGTCATGGTACGGGCAACTGATGTGGAAGTATGAGGAAAATATTGTGAGGTAGGTTCTGAGTATGAATGTGGATTACTATAGACTACTATAGAGTAGGGAAGATCAAAGAACGATGTATGGACAGTGTGAAAGATGTTATAGGTAAAAAGAGGGTGACGACCAAGATGACGGGCAAAAGAGAAGACCTGTAATGACTAATGACATTTGTAAGGGAGATTTTAATAAATAAATAAATGTAGCGCCGACCCTAAAACGACTGAGAGCAATAGAATAAAGAGTTAAGAGCGAAAACGATGCGAAGCGATGGAACGAGTTTTGATATACCTGATTGTTAAATTTCAGTGTTTACATAGTCCTATAGTATGCACGTTTCGTTAACCTTTTAACCGCCTACGTCGGATTAATCCGACAAATATTTTCGTGCCCATTTCGCCAGGGTCGTATATTTACGACCAAATACGCACGTTTATTCTATTTTTTAATTAATTACGATTTGACTTTGACTTGAGGCCCTGATAGAAATCAGGGCCTCAAGTCAAAGTCAAATCATTTATTTCAAATAGGCACTTAAAAGGCACTTTTGAACGTCAAAAATTAAATTTAAAAAATAGAATTGATTCTAGTGTAGTAGTTTCGTGTGAAAAAGAATGGGCAAGAAACTCCACCGTTATACTCTTTTAAAATGTTTTACAAGTTTTTGTATACATTCATTATATAATTAGGTATATGTGAAGACAATGCACCTAAAATAAAATTTAGTCTACCACAAAATGGTAAAAAGAATTAAAAATATAACAGACTGGTAAATCAATTATGTGATAGATATGTTACGGGCAACGTGATTAACTGGGCATTATTAATAAGGACCGGCCATTATTAATAATGCCCAAGAGCGATGGGCAAAGTGATTAATTTATCACTTTGACCGGCCCTTATTAATAATGCTCGACAGCCCGTGGTCCATGTAATAAGTCAGTGTTTGAGATAGCTTGAATTTATCACAAACGACGTCAGGGGCACCCCGAGGTTCGGTTTGGTTAGGTTCCTTTAAACCCTGCAGACAGAAATAGGAGCCCCGCGCAGCGGGGCTCCGTCGACCTGACGTAAAAATCGCTGTACGCTGCGAAAATAAATTGTAGTGTGTTTAGTGATATTTTGAGTTGAATATTTTGCTGTGCAATCAGTAATTTTGATAGGAATTCGGAATCTTATTGCATAAAAAAAGGATATTTTTTGATTTGCGTTTAAATACTACCCATTTTTAACTGTTTATTTTTTAACTAATATGTTCAATAGTTTATTTTTTGTTAACTTTTCATGGTTTTTTATTTATTTTATAACTTTCACCAATATGTGTCGTGAATTATTAATAATTACTACTAAAAGTAATAAATTTCGATCGTTTATTCACATTTACCAAAACATGTGGTTATTATTCATAATTTTGTAAAAATATTAATAATTTTCAATTAATCAGATTTACCGTAACAGATACATGGTGCTCACATATTTACAAAGATTGTAAAATTTTACTAGTATTTTAAAAAGTGTGTGAGTTACATTTGTCACAGAATGTAAAAAACAATTTGATTTTGTCCAATCAGTTTGATTTTGTCTAGACTCTAGATTGTCCTATGGAGCAGGACCAGCATGTTTCCAAACATTGTTATCTTGGATTTATAATCCTCTAATTTGTAATATCCTTGTTTACAAAGTGTACTTTTTATGAGTTTTAAATTTTCTTTCATTTAATTGTAATATATCAAAAGGTATTTTGTTGTAGCATTTAACACAGCACCCCATAAAAAATGTTTGTACTTTAGATAATCTGAAAAAAGGTTGATCTAATTTATCTTTATTTCTAGTATTAAAAATTTCTAGTATTAGTCTGCTATTACAATAGTGTCAGAATGGTCTATCACTGATTTCATAATTGTTGATTTTGACAAGTTTGTTAATCTACTAATATAATGACGTTATTATGACTTTCCAATGGTCAACCACTGACACTCCATTGAAAGAAATGCATAAAATGGTAATCTCGTACATAATGACAAATGAATAAATGTAATGTTTATTGCTATTTACGAACTTCTTACTACTTCAGATTGCAAACACTAATACGTAATATGTAAAAATATATATTTAAATTAAATCTAGCATGAAATTTAGTAGTAGTTTTTCTCAGACCATTGACCGACCAATGAATGACGAATTTATAAAAATAGCAGACTTGGTCCCCTGGTTATTTGAAAAACAAAAAAAAAAAAAATCGAATCACTGTGCTCCCGGGCGCTGGGGACACGACAACAAAGTCAAATCATTTATTTCAAATAGGCACTTAAAAGGCACTTTTGAACGTCAAAATTTAAAATTAAAAAATAGAATTGATTCTAGTCGCCCAACTGATATAAAGTCGGGCGGTTAAAGGGTTAAAGGGGAGCTGTTCAGGCGGTTAAAGGGGAGCTGTTCAGCTACTGACAGTCATTTAATAAATTTATTATTCCGAGACTAAATCTAATACTTTTTTGGTTATAAGTTCAATCTACCGATTTATTACGTCAGTTAGGTACGGCTTTGCAAACTGCTAAGTAACATTACCCAAAAACTAAGCGCACATCACAGACCTTTGCTAAATCCTACTATAATAATATTATATATGCGAAAGTTTGTGAGGATGGATGTTTGTCAAAAACCGTTCAGTAGTTTTTGCGTGAAAGATTCACGCAAAAACTACTGAACGGATTTTGATGAAACTTTAGGGTAATATAGTTTTTTATACATCAGAATAACACATAGGATACTTTTTATCCCGATATTCCCACGGGATCAAAACTTACGCGGGTGAAACCGCGGGGCGCATCTAGTCTCAAATAATTTTATTTAAGACATTGCAATCTTTGAGCTACCAAACTAAATTATGTAAAACCTCAAGTAAATAAACAATTCGAAATCGCCCCCATAACAGAACTGACCATCTATCATACACCAAACTAATAAACACAATTACTAATAAATCGATATTAATTGTTGGCCATAGCTGGCATAGCCACCCAGAGACTTATATGCAGCTAATTTGAACAACAATAACATTTCAATACAAGATGGCCCAAGATCTTTACATAAATTATAATCAATTATACAGTTTACCTGCTCGATCTACAACAAATACTGGGAAGTGTACATATTGTTCCTACAATATCATCTATTTGACTTCTTTCAAGTTGTAAAATCACGAAATAGATATCGATTCTGCATAGCTAAGTAAGACAGTTTCCATAAAAAATAGCCAATTTTTTACTCTTACAACCGTGGCCTTGAAAGCTTAGAAGCTTACAAGTACATACATACGTTCTATAAATTGTATACCTACTATGTAAGTAACCCATTTCATTTTATACAACTTATTACCTTCAATTTACTATTAGTTTTCATAAAACTATACTTAAAATACTGAATTCTGTACAGTTTATTATTAAATACAATTTCTATTAATACAAGAAGATATGAAATGTTCTTATTAAGGTACCTATGTAAATTTACTCGAATTATAAACAAAAGAATTTCAGTATGAACATGGATAGCCGAGGCTGCGCTAATCGTCTTATTGACCGGTTGCTGGACGAGCTTGTTGCCAGTTCGTGCACACTCGTCTCTTTTCGTATATGTTCGAACGTTTCTAAAATGGCCGCTGCGCGTTGAGGGCGCTCGTGTGCACTTGTTTGGCGTCTGACTCTGCGACGTTGCCAACTTTATTGACTTAAGTACAAACGAAGACAAAACGTACGCGTGTGGAGTGGAACTTACAGCCGGTAGCTTTTTCACTAAACAACACGCGAGACCTTGTGCGTTTTCGATTTCCATGGAATAAATTTGATTAAAAAATAATGTGGCATACATAGTCATATTGAGTCTTTGTGATAAAAACCGATTTGCATGAAAAGTGACAGTGTTTTAGTGAAATTATTACTTCTATCAATACATAAAGCTTAACGCTCCAGTATTTGCAATATTAGAGAAAGGACATGATTTCAACAGCTATTGGAACGCAGGAAACATTTTAAAGTGACCAAAGAGGCTTAAAATAACTGGTTGACCGCAAGCTACGATTGTAACATGGGGGATCGGGGCGCGACGGGGGACGCTTGGGGTGCGCGCGACGATGCCTCGTGGTGGCCGGGTGGCGCAGGTGAACTACAGCATCAACAACAATTACATGAGGAGATAGCAAGAAGCACTGCCGCCTCAACTCATCAATTATATACATACAAAATGACCGGTGGATTTTCGAACAACGGCGGTGATACCTCAACTCCGAGTTATGATTACCGCATAATGTCAAATTCAAACGCGAGAGAAGAATCTCCTCAACAACCATGGTGGTATGCATCTGGATCGGTAGAGTCGCAACAAACATCTTCTCCTACGGTACGAAAGGTTCAAATAACAAAATTAAAAATATAACAAAGCAAAATAGTATTTTACGATCTTTTATCTACACCTTATGAATAAATCTACTTTTTTGTTAGTGTTTTAAGCACCAGTGCTCTAACTTTTCAAATAGACACTGTTTTATTAAAAAAATCTTGTGTTTAGCACTATAGGTAGGTATAATCAGTTTCACTCCACATTACATCTAAAAAACATCAGTACCTATTACTTACCTACTGTTTGTTGTTGTATAATAAAGTACGTTGATTTTTACGATTCACCAGTTTACAGCAAATACTTATTTATATTTATACCAATTTAGTTTGTTGGAGCAAGCAAAATCAACCAATAAAATAAAAAATACACAAATCATTCTTAGGTACAAAGAGAAACTTCAATACTCCTAAATTATACCTACAGAGTTTATTGGTACTAGAATTAAATGAATTATCCACGGGAATAATTTACTTAAGTGCCTACATATTTAGGAGATAGTTTAGTTTTAAGGTTAAAAAGGTAAAATCGTTTTATACTAAGTAAGTACTTCAAATTCTTTACTTACCTTTCGGCCATCTCGATAGCAGATAAATTGGTTGTATTCGTTTTTATTTCACAAATCTGAAGCAGGCAATTTTTTTCTTCTTTTAATCAGTATCGGTTTATGTTTGAAAATGCCAGATAATGAGTGGTCACTGCAACTTGAAAATACAATTCGTTCATTCTTTTTTCTTTTTCAAAACCATTCGGTCTGTTTTATTTTTTTTGAAAAAGGAATTTTTGGAACAGCCTTACCACACCATAAACTCGATTCTTTTCAACAAAGCGAGAGAGTACGTAGGTTTATTTTTGTTTTATACTGCATCGTTCCAAATTCCAATAACATTTCGCCCCTCTGCCTTATCATATATTAGGTGAAATGTCCATGACCTCTGTCTACCCCTTCGGGAAATATAGGCTAGATAATAAGGTTCCAATCAAATTCCAAAAGCAAGTAAGATTTTATTTTACTGATTCGTCAAGTAACGAACCTTAACAACCGCTGGTTTTTGTTTCCACGGCTTAAACAATCATAATATTTAATTCCTATCATCACATTATTGACCATCTTGCACGGATGTAGACCGGAATAATAAGCAAGTCGAGCTACACCAAAATATTAATTAGTTAGTTTATGTAATTTAAAATAGGCATACAAATTATAGCACCCTACTCAAATTGAGCAGTTGAATTTATTTGATTTTCAATTTGATCGGATTATTACGAAAATGGTTTCAGTAATCATCAGTCAGTGTCAGTGTCACTGTCATTTTTTCAAGGTCAAAGCGTTGTGTTATTGTTTGTCCAATCCAATGTCCAGTATCTTCTGAATTTGTTTATAGTTTTTCAGGAAACTACATCAATTTCTTGTTTTCTAGATTCCTGTGTAGTAGGTAATGTAGATGCAAGGTTTCTCAAGGTTTTTGAAAGTCCATATACATCATTCATTCTTAACATTATTCTCGGTGCATAATTTAATGTAAAAATACGATTATCGATGGACGGTAGGAAAGTAGGGAAAGTGTGAAAGTGGGGAAGTGGGGAAAGTGGATAGGTGCCAGGAGTTCGGGACACATCGAAGTCACTACTGCAGATTCCTGACATCTGCATCACACTTTGGGAAGAATGATAGTACTTCATACAATTTAAATTTCTTTCATGGTGTATTTGGGTGAGGAAGTGTGCTATACACTATGCTAAATAAAATTTATCTTGAAACTTAAAAATTTGCTAAGGCATGATTTCTGGGAGTTCTATGAGCCAATTCCTGAGCTAAAAGTGTTTAGTTATAAATTTTCTATTTTGACTTATAGCTCATTGCTAAGTAAATATCTTCCCGATAGTCTGGACTTCCTATGTGTTGGTTCTCATAGACAGGAGGCCTGTGTTCCAGCAGTGGGAACATTATAGGCATTATGTGTTGGTTTCTCTGGCCAGTTTCTTAAGCCGTCCAACCTCAGCCACCCGTGTTCTTCGGGCATGGTAACTTCAACTGTTAACCTGTAATACTGGTTCAAAGATCTGGTTATTGATTGAAACTGATATATGTAGATTGTGTGAATTAAATAAGTAAGTGGTCACTCGGAACCTGAGGACTACGTTGTGCAGTGTGACGTGTGTGTGGAGGACTGCAAAATAGAGCAAGCCATAAGTTGTACTCAATCATCAAGTTTGACCAGAACTGTAGTTGTGTAATATGCAAAAATAAATAAATATTTTCTATTGTTGCAGCCACAAAGTCAGTCAAGTCCTGATTCAGAACAGAATAATCAGCAAGCTAATGGTATACAACAAAACCACCAGACTCTGCAGCAGGTCCAACAGGAGCAAAACCAGGCCATCCAGCAACAGCAGAATCAGCTACAACAGCAGCTGCAACAACAAAACTTGCAACAAGCACTGCAACAACATAATCGTACACTGCAACAGACTTTGCAGCAACAGCAGCAAAGTCAGCAAGAGACTTTGCAGCAAATGTTGCAACAACATCAACAACAGCATCAGCAACAGCAGCAACAACAACAACAACAACAACAACAACAACAACAACAACAACAACAACAACAACAACAGCAACAACAGCAGCAGCAGCAGCAACAAGCTCTGCAGCAGAGTCTTCAACAGACTTTACAAGTGAGCCCAGCACAGGCTCAAGCTATTGTGCAAGCTCAGGCAGCTTTGCAACAGCAAGTTGCTCAAACTCTGCAGCAACAGCAACAGACTCTGCATGAACAGTTACAAGCTGTCCAACAACAACAAATTCAAGCTGCCTTACAAAGGCAATCTGCTACATTACAGGTAATGCTTCAAAACAGATGTTATTAGCATTTTTGTTGTTTGATAACTATCCTACTTCCTACTAATCCTATTATCTTACTCTTACTAATATTATAAATGTGAAAGTTTGTGAGGATGGATGTATGGATGGATGGATGGATGGATGGATGTTTGTTACTCGTTCACGTAAAAAGTACTGAACGTATTTTGATGAAACTTTACAGTAATAAAGCTCATACATCAGAATAACATATAGGATATATTTTATCCCGATATTCCCACGGGATCGACACTAATGCGGGACTGAAATAGACTATTTCAGTTCAGGATATAAAACAATACTGTAGTGGTCTTTCTGTGGTAGCGGTTGATTTTAGCCATTTACAGACACAAGCGTAAAAATATGATAAACATCAAATCAGATATACAGGTAGGAAAGTAAAGTTATATGTTAGCACTAGCAGCACCCCGCGGTTTCACCCGCATTAGTGTCGATCCCGTGGGAATATCGGGATAAAATATATCCTATGTGTTATTCTGATGTATGAGCTTTATTACTGTAAAGTTTCATCAAAATACGTTCAGTACTTTTTACGTGAACGAGTAACAAACATCCATCCATCCATCCTCACAAACTTTCACGTTTATAATATTAGTAAGAGTAAGATAATAGGATTAGTAGGAAGTAGGATAATATTAGTAGGAAGTAGGATATTAGGATAGGATAGTAGGAAGTAGGATAGTAGGATAATCAGCCTATAATGTTCCCACTGCTGGCACACAGGTCTCCTCTCTGTGAGAGGGCCATAATCTACCACACCTATAGATCGTGCAATCCACGAAGACGCGCCCCACTCTTTTTCCTAATGCTTACAGCACAAGTGTGCAACATTCTGCTAATGTTTTAGTTTTGTTGATACACACTAATTATTATTATTAGTGGGTAATTAGTGTGTCTCAAAAAAACTAAAACACTAGTGGATTTAACTAGTGATAACAACTAGCGATTCGGAAGAAGAGTGGGGCGCGTCTTCGTGGATTGCACTATCTATATCCTACACCTTATCATGGCCATACTGCAGATTTTTGTTTAGTTGAGAATTTGAAATATTAGTATTGGTACAGTCTGTGAGTGCTGGTCAGTGACTTCAGGAAAGCATGTCAAAGAGATTGATCTATGCCTTTAATCATTTTATTTAAAATGTTCTGAGATTTCTTTTTTTTACTGTAATAGTAATTAGAATAAGTTCAAAACCATAGAATGAAACTTTAATGTGCAGGAATTGCAGCACCAAGCTCAACAGCAGGCGTTAATAGCCCAGGCCCAAGCGACCGTCAAACAGAAGATGCCTAGGGCAAGGGCGTACAATAAGCCGAGGGGACGCATGACAGCTTATGCGTTCTTCGTGCAGACGTGCCGTGAGGAACACAAGAAGAAACATCCTGACGAGAATGTTGTGTTTGCCGCGTTCTCCAAGAAGTGCGCAGAGAGGTGGAATGTAAGTTTTTCTGTATTTTATTAATAGGTGCCCAATATTGAGGGCCTAATATGCATGATTAAGATGACTTTTCAAGAAGTTATTTCTCTTGGTTGAAGGAGACTGAACGTGACACAATAGAAGTGGTATTGTTATTACGTCTGGAAGACATTCAGTGGCCCCGATTCTGTTGTTCACAAATTAAACTAAATTTAAGTTAAGTGCATCTTTCTATTTCATTACGAAAAGGACAGAAGATAAAATATTAGTTTAGTCCTGTCAAATTAGATAATCCATATACAAGTTAGACGAGTTTGAAAAATTTCCTACTAAAAATACGTTGTAGCAACCCACGGGACACAACGTCTTTCAATGCGAGCCTCCCGCGGTCGCGTGCCGGCACGATATAGATTTTAGTAAGCTCTCTCTTTCCCTCACCGGGCCGTTGCGAGGAAGCCGCGTGGTATGCGATATGCGCGCCACTCGCGAGTCCGCTGCCCACACGCACACTGCGTAGACGCGTACGTATCATACCGCGCCAGTCGCCACGTGCCTCCCTCGTGCCGCCATTGTTACGCGAAAATTATTATTATGGGTCTTCGTCCCAACATAAAACTAGATTAAGAAAAAGTGTTAAGTAACTGTAATGTTCATTTAAATAAACTGTAATACTGAAAGGTGGTTTCCCCTGAGATAACCTCACCTCATATGTGGCGCTCCAACGTTTTTTTTCGTGTGACATTAAAGTGCATAGTTGTGAAAGTTTTGCAGTGACGAACTAAAATGCCAGTGACCAGGAGTAGAGCGGCTAGTTTGACTCGGAGGGAAGATGCAAACGACGCATTACCCGTCCCCTCACGACCAAATACGCCGACCGCGGCGTCCGCCACCCAAGATGGCGACGACGCGTTTTCTTCCTCGCCTCGCATCGATGCTAACGCTACGTTCTCTAACGAAAACGTGGCGACGATTATCGCCTCTCTCCAACGCTCTCAAACAGAAGCATTTAGGGAGTTGCTCAACTCGATGTCGCGGGCGAGTGCATCGACCCCGGAATCACTTGCGCTGCTAGGGAATAACACCCTAGCCCGCTGCAAAGCCACGTTCTCCGGCCGACCGAAGGAGTCGGTAGAAGCATTTATTGACGCTATAGAGGCCTATAGCGATTGCGCGCAGGTGGCGGACTCAAACATCCTGCGCGGCTTAGCCTACCTATTCAAGGATGAAGCAGCCACGTGGTGGCAAGGAATAAAATACTCCGTGTCATCATGGCGCGAAGCCAAAGAAAACTTAATAAGTGCCTATGGTGATCGCCGGCCGCCTCATCGGATCTACTTGGAAATATTTGCGACACCGCAGGGCAATGAAAACACAGATATTTTCGTAGCGCGCATCCGCGCCCTTTTTGCACGCTTACCTAAAGACGATAATACGGAATCGGCTCAAATAGACATGACCTACGGCCTCCTGCACAGCAGAATAAGAAAAAGGCTACGAAGAGAGGAGTGCCGTAATTTCTATGAATTACTACGCCTAGCACGGAATATCGAGGATTCATTCGGTGAGGTAAATAACATTACGCCGACGACGACGGCGAGTGAGCGTCGAACACAATCGCCGGCAACATTACCGACGTCCACGCAACCCGCCGCTCGCGAGAGCGCCCGCGTTCCCGCGCGCGATCTCGCCTCCGCACGTGCGCAGGCCTACGGCGCGCCTACCGCCGCCGCGGCGCAGCAATCGCCCGCTCCGCCCGCGCCTCCCGTGCCTGTTCCAGCCGCGCCGGCCGCGCCTATTCCACCGAAGCAGGACACAGCTAAGAGGCCGCGGCCCTCCTGCACATACTGCAGGCGGTTCGGCCATACCAAAGAACATTGCCGTAAGTTGCAGAATCAAGGTGAGAGTGAACAAAGTAAAAGTAGTGGTCAAAGTTTTTATTCCGTGCTATCTCATTCAATTACTAAAAATTTCGCATCAGACTATGTTTGTGATGAAAACGATTTTATTCCACGAGAAAACGTGCGTAACTTTTCTGATAAACGAAAGGATGTTATCCCACAACGTATAACTAATAATAATAAGTGTAATTCTAATAATGATATTTTTAACAATTTTAAAATTCAAAAGGAGAATGTCCATTCACGTCATAACGATATTTTGTGTAACAGCTGTAGTAAAAATCAAAAGGAGAATGTCCATCTATGTCAATGCCATAAGTTCTGTAACAATTATTGTAAAACTAAGGACAATGTACATGCATGTTATAATGATGTTTTGTGTAGTAATTTAAGGAATCAAAAGGACAATGTACATTCATGTTATACAGATATTTTATGTAATGATTTAAATTATCAAAAGGATAATGACCAATTATGTTCAACCGACTTATGTTTGTGTAAAGACCGGACGGGACCCTCTATTGGTCACGAGTTACGACCTATTTTTAATGTTAAAATTTTGGGTTTTTCCGGCACCGCGTTGATTGATACGGCCGCCAAACATTGCATTGCGGGTTATACGCTATATACTCTCCTTCTACGTCAAGGTCATCCCCTCAGCTCTTCGACACGCGAAGTTAAGCTTGCCGACGGTGTAATCCGTACGATGGATGTACTTACCACCACGTTAGAAGTGTGTTTAGAAACGGCAGTTATTACGATTCCGTTCTTAGTTTTTCCCGATTCAACAAATAATGAGACGTTATTAGGGATCGATTTTATAACCGCCGCGGGAGTAGTTATTGATTTTTCCAAAAAGGTTTGGTATTTTAGTAAATGTGGTAGGGTAAAATATAACATGTGCTTCGAACCTACCTCGCGTGACGTGTCCTGCGCCGCTACAGATATACTTAGGGATGATGAAGGTGCTCACCTTAAACCAGCTGAGCGTCAGGCGCTCGCTGACGTCCTCACCAGGCACGCACGCGTCTTTAGAACAGGGGGAGGTCCAACACCGTATGCGGAACACCGCATTGATACAGGTGAGCATTCTCCAATTGCTGTTCCTCCTTACCGCCTAAACCCTTCAAAGAAAGAGCTAATGAAAGCTGAAATAGGTAAGATGTTACAGGATGACATAATAGAAGAGTGTGAATCGGCTTGGTGTTCACCGGCACTAATGGTGCCGAAGTCCAACGGTGGTATCCGCTTCTGCGTCGACTACAGGCGTTTGAATGCAGTCACCAAAGCCGATACATATCCGATGCCACGCATTGACGAGTTACTTCAGAGCACAAAACGGGACTGCTACATGAGTACGCTAGACCTTCGATCTTCATATTGGCAGGTTAAGGTAAAAGAAGCTGATAGAGACAAAACTGCTTTTGTCTGTCCTTTAGGTACTTACCGTTTTAAAAGAATGCCGTTTGGTCTCCGCAACGCGCCAGCCACCTTTCAACGTCTCATCGACCGTCTCCGATCCTGCTCTGTTTTACAAGATGTAACTTTATTAACTTATTTAGACGATCTGTTGGTGATATCTGAGGGATATCAACAGCATCTGCAAGACCTCGAGGCAGTTTTTAAACGTCTGGCCGAGTTTAACCTCCATGTGAATAGGGAGAAGTGCGCTTTTGCTCGGGAAAGCGTTAAATATCTCGGTCACGTTATTACACAAGAGGGTGTTTCCACCGACCCAGGGAAGGTGAGTGCTGTACTCGAGATGAAGGTACCAGGAAACTTAAAGCACCTGAGAACCTTTCTACAAACTTGTTCGTGGTTCAGAAAATTCATACCCAACTTCTCAAAAGTTGCCGAACCATTGACACGCTTGACTAGGAAAAGTCAAGTATGGTTTTGGGGCTCAGAACAGACCCAAGCATTTGATGAGCTGAAGAGTCTACTGACCACAGCTCCAATACTGGTGCAAGCCGATTTCAGTCGTCCTTTCATTCTGCGTACAGACGCAAGTAACTACGCCTTGGGCGCAGTTTTATTGCAGGGTGACGGCAATCAGGAAAGGCCAATTGAATATGCCAGCCGACTCCTCAACGCAGCGGAGCGCAATTACTCCACCACGGAGCGTGAAGCACTCGCTGTAGTGTGGGCGGTGGAGCGTTTTCGGGCTTACCTAGACGGTCAACCAGTCGTGATTGGCAGTGATCATCAGCCTCTACGCTGGTTGCTATCACTTAAATCACCAGCAGGCAGATTAGTCCGTTGGGCTCTGAAGCTCCAATCTTTTGATATCCAATTTGAATACACTCCAGGGAAGGCGAATGTCGTAGCAGACACGCTGAGTAGACCGATTTGTTCCAGCGACACAAGCGACAGTTGCGGTATTTGTACAGTAATTTGTGATCTTCCCGCGAAGACACCAAGTCAGCTTCGCCTGGAACAGACTTCGGATCCTGAAGTGGACAAGATTGTTAAGGAACTGGAAGGACCTGATGATGTTGCTTCTAAAAGATGGTTAGAAAGGGGATACCTCATGGATCAAGGAGTCCTGTACCGGTTCAACCCCGACTCGGAGAGTGAATCCCCTCAATTAGTTGTTCCTGGCGGTCAAGTTGCAGCTGTTCTGAAGGAGTTACATGACTCTCAAATAGCTGGCCATCCAGGTATCGATAGAACCTACCAGAAGGTAGCACAGTTATATTATTTCACAGGGATGCGGAGAATAATCACCGATTATGTCTTAGCCTGCATCCACTGCCAGCGATATAAGGCGAACAACTCCAAACCGCCAGGCCTACTCCAGACACCGGTGATGAGCCAGCGGAACGAGGTGTTGGCCATGGACCTGTTCGGCCCACTTCCGGAAGGAAACCAGGGGGAGCGATGGGTCTTTCTCATAGAAGACACTGCTACGCGATGGATAGAGCTGTTTGCTTTAAAAGAAGCAACGGCAGAAGCCTGCGCTCATGTCCTCATCGAGGAATATTTCATGCGGTTCGGTTTGCCTCGCAGGATTATTTCGGACAACGGTGTCCAGTTCGTTTCCGCAGTGATGAGACAATGTATGTCGGTCTTAGATATAAAACAAAATTTTGTCCCTCTGTATCATCCACAAGCTAATCCTGCAGAGCGAAAAAACCGCGACCTTAAAGCTATGCTAGCCCACCTCGTGTCAGATGACCACACCTCCTGGCCGAAGAAGTTGCCAGTGATCCGCTTTGCCCTGAATAGTGCAAAATGCCGCACAACAGGCAAGTCACCGGCTTATTTGACCTTTGGCAGAGAGATGCGGTCGCCCACAGAGGTCGTTCATGACCTTCGTGACATCAAGGTCAAAGAAAACTTTGTCCCACAAGTGACTCCTTACCTCGAAAACTTCCTACATTCACTGTCAGCTGTTCGAGAACGCGTCGAGATCCAGCAGGACAAGACAAAGCAGTACGCCGACGCTTCGCGACGACCATCTGACACCTTCGAGGTAGGTGATTTAGTCTTGCTTAAATCTCATTTATTGAGCAAAGGTTCAAAAGACCTCACTTCTAAGTTCTACCCTCGCCGAGATGGCCCTTACCAGATCACTAAAAAGGTTAGTCCGACAACGTACACCATCGCGAGTACAGAACAACCAAATGTAGATGTAGGGAAATATCATTCCGAAGACCTTACACGTTACCGAGGTAGCGACGACTCCTTACCAAAACCCGTTATTCCAAAACGAAATCGCGGACGTCCAGCTAATGCTGCTGTCAGTGTACCAGTCCAGGAACGAGGGCGTTCTCCAGGACTGGAGGGGGAGTATGTAGCAACCCACGGGACACAACGTCTTTCAATGCGAGCCTCCCGCGGTCGCGTGCCGGCACGATATAGATTTTAGTAAGCTCTCTCTTTCCCTCACCGGGCCGTTGCGAGGAAGCCGCGTGGTATGCGATATGCGCGCCACTCGCGAGTCCGCTGCCCACACGCACACTGCGTAGACGCGTACGTATCATACCGCGCCAGTCGCCACGTGCCTCCCTCGTGCCGCCATTGTTACGCGAAAATTATTATTATGGGTCTTCGTCCCAACATAAAACTAGATTAAGAAAAAGTGTTAAGTAACTGTAATGTTCATTTAAATAAACTGTAATACTGAAAGGTGGTTTCCCCTGAGATAACCTCACCTCATAACGTCAATTTACGTCAGGCGCTGACTTATTTGACAGGATTAAATTAATATTAATTTTCTGTCCTTTTCATATAGAAATAGAAAGAAAAAGATGCACTGAACTTAAATTTAATTTAGTTTGTGAACAACAGAAACGGGGTCAATGTCTCACAAAATGTTATCTTTTGAAAAATTATTAGAGACGAGGTCAAGCTACTCTTAGCAGTGGACGACTTTCAGCTGTAATGGTGATGATGCAGTCTTACGGTTGTGGCTAATTGTGACAAGTCCAGGCAAAATGGTCTATGAGAAGGTTTGGTGAAGGGCGGGCATTTTGGCGTTGGGGGACTGTCTTATGTAATTTTGACGTTCAAAAAGTGCTGTTTCGCAGCTAATTTGAATAAATGACTTTTAATTTTGCTTTTATTCATGTCTAATAGTTTCTAATAATATAAAATAAAGTGTTTGTTAACAAAAAAAAAAATGTCATAATTTTCCCATTTGTTTAATTTTGATCATAAATCACATTGGACATGAAGAATTGGCACAATATTAGTGTATCGAGTGCCAAAAATACATTCACTAAAGCATTGTAGGTCGCGAGTTGTAATTCGCGAGGTTTAGGATTCTGTCCGCGACTTCATCCGCGTGATATTTCGGCCCTCGACCCACTCCGTCGCATCGCATCGCCCTACTACATCGTTCTCGCTTAGTGTTCGATCTGCCTTTTTTAGGGTTCCGTACCAAAGGGTAAAACAAGACCCTATTACTAAGGTTCCACTGTCCGTCCGTCTGTCTGTCTGCCGGCTGTTACCAGGCTGTATCTCATGAACCGTGATAGTTAGACAGTTGACATTTTCACAGAGTTGCCGCTATCACAACAAATACTACAAAGCAGAGTAAAATAAATATTTAAGGGGGCTCCTATACAACAGACATGATTTTTTTTGCTGTTTTTTTTATAGATAATGGCACGGAACCCTTCGTGCGCGAGACCGACTCGCACTTGGCCGGTTTTTTGTTTTTTCATGTCTCCTTACGCAATTGTCTTAGCTTGATGTTAAAATACGACTGGTAGTTCCATCAGTGTTTACCGCGTTCAAACAAACAAACTCTAGCTTTATTAGTAGTTGTTATTTATGAATGAATAAGTGGGGTATAACTAGTGACTAATTTTTTACGTTAACGACTGCTGCGTCAGTCCAATATATGAGCTTGTACGTATCGGTTGCGTTATTTCATCCCCCCCCCCCTTCGGTTATAACAGTAGTATTAGAATCTAGATCTGTTAAGTTCATACTCAAGATTGATTTAAAGATAACGTGGCTTCTGTCTATGCAGTCCCCTTCTATTGGCTTGGACATATATTATACAAAATAGCGTTATTTTTAGGGATTTTCAAAATAACTGTCCAACATTATAAATAGCTCAATTCTTGAGATTCGGTCATGGTTCACGAAATAAAAAAAAAAACCTTGGTCGTTAATTCGAGATAACTTTCAAATCTGTCAGATTCATATCAAGACTCATTGCCATCATCACACAACATTGTTTTATAAAACGGACATTTGAGAAATGCATTTAAAAGGCATTAACTTGATAGGTATTCTTAAGTTTAAGTTAAATTTATTTGGCCACTCGTAAGTCAACATTCCACATTTCCCCCCAGACGATGTCAGAGAAAGAGAAGCAGCGGTTCCATGAGATGGCAGAACAGGACAAGAAGAGGTTCGACCTTGAGATGCAGACCTACGTGCCTCCCAAAGACATGAAGGTGCGGGGACGTAAGCGCCAGCAGATGAAGGACCCCAACGCACCCAAGCGATCGCTGTGAGTTATGGTCATGAGTTTTTCTTTAATCTGTTGTAATAAATGTGGCTATTGTTGCATTAGCTTTGGACTTTATATTAAAAAAAGACTTTTTGTTATCAGTAAAAGATTTATGCTCATTCTCAGATCATTTTTGTAATTGCACATGATGACCATACCCTTTGAATTTAACAAATTCGAGTTCGTATATACATTTTTCTAGAGGACCCAGAAGGGCCCCTCAGGCGCTGAACGAACCCTAAGGCGCGAAACACACGGCGGGGTGGGGCAATCTTTTTGACCGCGAAGCAATAAAGACCGCGTCTGACCGTCGATGCCCACGGCTGTCCTCACAGCGAACATAAAACACAAGAGGGACGGAGGCAGTTAGTTCACAACGTTAAATTCTTCATTGACTGAGCTAGCCGCCCTGCGCCGCCGACTGCGTTACTGCATACAAACTGGTTTGTGTGATCCATGGCGGGCAGCCACGAAATATGCCGCGCCGCCAGTGCCCGCGTAGCACCGGCGGCGCGGTCTTTTTGCCCTCTATGTGCGTTGGTAGTTTAGGATTTCCTTTGCACTATCGTTCGCGGTCAAATTGACCGCCCCGGCCCGCCCCGCCGTGTGTTTCGCGCCTGATTGTGGTGACCTAAACAACCTATAAAACTCCCGAAATTGCTCACTGCTTCTGCCTTTCATGTTTGTTGTGTTAGACTGATCAACCAGCCCACAGAAAACACTTTAACATAGCCAAATTAAAATTCCAAAAGCTATTTCAGCCCAGGACTTCTTTAGAACTCCATAATTATTCCGTAATATTTTTTTTTTTTCTTGCAAATGGTAATTACAGTAACCTCGCCAAACTTTTAATGAAATGGTTTTTTTTTACTATACTTAACTGTAAATACAACACCTTGTTTTTGTTATACCAGAAGGAATCGTAGCTCTAAGTTATAGTTAACCCAATTAAGCAAAAAAAAAAATAATTAAGACATAATATGGCGCCAAAAATCGACCATTTTATTTTTTTTTTCAATTTTGATATACCCAGTCTCACTCTCGCAATAAAGACAAATCTAACGGCACCTCTCAAGCTGAAATCGATCAAGCCGTTTAGGCTACAGAGCGTGCCAAAGAAATGTACACATTATTACACCCGAAAAACATAACCCTTCTTCTGGCGCAGTCGGGTAATAAACCATTAATCGGGTGTTCCCTCGTTTCGCAGACAGAAATATAGAATTTCGTTTCGCACAAATTGTTTCATATAATATTTGGTCCTTGTATTTTTATTTCGAATATTATTTTTCAACGACTATTTACTTGAATGACACATATTTCACAGAAACACAATTCAATGAATTTTATAATCACTTTTTTAATTAACAAACTAATCAAACAGTAGATATAACGAATATTGTTTGTTCGGTGTATTTTTCCATGGTATTTTATTTCAACGAAAATGTAAAAATAGACCCAGAATGATCCCAGATACACACAAGCTTGAACTTGAGAACTTAGGATGCAAGAGTGAGCGAAGCGAGCTCGGGACTTGAGGCACACGATTCCATAAAATTTTCTCGATAGAAAAAAAATCCAAAGTTACCTCCAAACCGAACAATAAACCGCTGTTATTAAAAAAATACTGCAAATTAGATCATGAAACTTTGTATACTAACCGAACTAACTATAAAGCAGGTCTTATGTTATTTATTTTTTTAAAATTACCATTATTTTCACCGTAAAAAGCAAATACCTAAACTATTAGCGCTGCCTGCCGCCTAGCACCGCACTCTGTCTCGCTCTCACTCAGTCCGCGAGCAGTATCGTGCGAGCGAGATAAAGAGTGAATTTTAGCTGAGGTAGTGTAGGCTCTTAAGTTCGAAGGGAATGACGTGGGGCTCGAGTGAGCGAGCAAAGCGAGCGAACGAGCCCCTGTCATCTCCTTCGTGTTAAGTTGCTTTAAACCCTAGCAGTAGGCAGTAATAGGGGCCCCGCGTAGCGGGGCTCCGTCGAGTACGTCTTATTAATTATTAAAGACAATTAGTTAACTTTATATACAATCTCATTGTATAATTTAAGACTGCCGTGCATAATATGAAGTCACTATTAATGAGAATAACAAGATTGTTTTCCTGCTTGACTAGAATTTACCCGCATTGTTTTTGTGAACGCGGTGTTGCAATTTTATAGGAGGGTATGCATTTTTTCAAAGATATGAATTGAAACGTTTAGAAACTGTCACTCGATAAATGTTTTTCTTGGTAATACGTTTTATAGTAACTAAACAATATGTGGATAAAGAATACTTGATTTATAATTTTATGATATGAATATCGAAATATTAAATTTTATTTCTAACAAATCTATTTAATTTTTTTCAAAGTAAAGTAAAGTATTCTGCGTATTGATTACCTATTCTATGAAATGATAATATGAGAAAAAAAAAAGTTATGTGAACCGTTTTATACCATACCATTAGAAGTTTTATTAAATACCATTTTGATACCTAAATAAATAAAAATAAACAAATAAAATTTTGTGTAAGTGTACAAACAACCAAAGCTATGGAAGTGCGGAGTCTCCTAACACAGGCATCATCATGCTTAAAAGGAGGCTCCAATCATAAACTAATGTATACTTGTTGGTACAGAAATAAACATTTTGTATTTTTGTATTTGTATAAGTACCAAAAATATGAATGGACACTTGAGATATGTATACTAGAGTGTCCATTAATATTTTTAGAAAATCAAAATGGTAATTATTTGAGACTTACAAGAATTGAGAACCTCCACTTCCGACCGACTTCTTAAAAAAGGAGGAGGTTCTCAATTCTTGTGAGTCTCAAATAATTCCCATTTTGGTATCCTAAAAATACTTAATTAACTTGGAGAAAAAGCCAGATAGTTAAAAAGAGGTTCTTTTATTTAAAAATGCAATGATATACGCATTTTTAAATAAAAGAACCTCTTTTTAACTATCTGGCTTTTTTTTTTTTAGAAGATCAAAAAGTTTTTAGAGGATCTTTTATTAAAAGCATACATCATTAGTAGGTCAATGATTTTGTGGAGGATCTATTAAAATATTTCCATTTTTCACTAAAATTATCCCTACATTTACAGGTCAGCGTTTTTCTGGTTCTGCAACGACGAGCGTTCAAAGGTGAAGGCTAATAACCCGGAGTACACCATGGGCGACATCGCCAAGGAGTTGGGTAGGCGCTGGGCGGCTGCCGAACCGGAGATGAAGTCCAAGTACGAGAGTCTTTCGGAGCAGGATAAGGCGAGATATGATCGGGTGAGTGGTTGTGTTTTTTTTTTTTTCATAGTTGATCTATGTGAAGTGGTCGCAATAGGGATAAATATAGATTGAGACTAGACAAAATCAAACTGGTTGCTAATTTAATTTATACATACACATTTTTTTTTTTAATACATTGTTTTTTACATTCTTTGACAAATGTAACTCACACAATTTTTAAAATACTAGTAAAATTTTACAATCTTTGTAAATATGTGGACACCATGTATCTATCACATAATTGATTTACCAGTCTGTTATATTTTTAATTCTTTTACCATTTTTGGTAGACTAAATTTTATTTTAGTTGCATCGTCTTGCACATATAATTATATAATGAATGTATACAAAAACTTGTAAAACATTTTAAAAGAGTAACGGTGGAGTTTCTTGCCCATTCTTCTCCACACGAAAACTACATTTTGGAATGGGCGACTAGAATCAATTCTATTTTTTCATTTTAAATTTTGACGTTCAAAAGTGCCTTTTAAGTGCCTATCTATACTTATAATAAATCTGTAGAGAGGTCAATTCTGTACATGAAATATATTTCCAAAATAACTATCAGAGGGTGATTAGTGATCGTTACTGACGCCAAAAATGCCATCAGTAAAATTTTTGTCTGTCTGTCTGTCTGTCTGTATGTTCGTTATAGAAACAAAAACCACTCGACGGATTTCAACGAAACTTGGTACAATTGTTCTTCATACTCCTGGGCAGGTTATAGTATACTTTTCATCACGCTACGATCAATAGGAGCAGAGCAGTGAAGGGAAATGTTGGGAAAACAGGATTTCTTTTTAGGTGAAGTAGTAATAGGTTAGTAGTAGTTAGTTAGTAGTAGGTAAGTTTTGGTTAATTTATGTTCAGTTTTTTTTTATATTAAGTAGTAAAAGCGTAGGTACTTTTATTAATTATAGGTATAGGTATTATTAATTATAGTCGTTATAGGTATTTAGTTTTAAGTGAAGTAGGTTTTATTGTATATTATTTTATATATTAGACGTAGTTATATATTTTTAGTTATTCAAGCCCCAAGCGGACGCCGGCGTCCGCCCGCTATTGTCTTGAAAAACGCGTTGAATGAGAAATACGCGTTCTCAAGAATCGGCAGAAGAAAGAGCACATCGGTTAAACTCTATGAGAGTTAGTGCCTCAATTTCCGGAAGTCATTATTCCACGCGAACGAAGTCGCTGGCAAAAGCTAGTTTGAAATAAATGATTTGACTTTGACTTTGATTGGGTTTCATGCGATCGAAACTACCCAACCATCAGCTGAGTAAGCAGTGTTCATCTCGGGCGATTTGAAGATGGATCACATAGAAAGCTGTTGAGAGATTCATAAAAATCGACCTCAACATCAATTAGGCAAATTCGATTTATTATTAAAGTAGATCGGGAACATTTATCGAACCAAATTCTTCCTTGGAAACATTTGTTGTCCCAGCTTTATCGAGTAAACTTTAATTTACTTAGTTTAAAATACTAATAATCAGCTGCCTCTGGGTAGGCTGGCGGCATTCTCTGATGTTTTCGCACTGAGAAAATACTGCCGAAGAAACCATAACTCTTCTCACCCATATTACCCTACTTCATTATTTCCTTTCTATATAAACAAAAAAAAAAGGTTTTTTTACCTCAAAAACTTGCAGTTGACAAAATGTTCTTTCTCATCTTTCTAAAACTTTAATCTAAAAATATTCTCCAGTTTTCTAACACCAAATTACATATTCTTTGTCAGCTTCACCTGTCCCATAATAAATCAAGATGTATGTATCCAATAACAAAAGGCGGAAGGTTCCTCTATAGTAGAAGATTGGATGGCAGGTGCGAATCATCCCTTTATGTGATAGGTTTGCCCGTGAGCCGGAATGAAAAAAATGTTCGTCCGGAATGCAAGATTTCTTTAATAAAGACAGGCGTTGAGAACTTTATTTACATCATGTTTTTTTTTTTGTTGAAAAAGCGAGATGTGCTAATAAATATAGAAAAGGTAGGTAGGGGTCCATCTTGGGTGCTAAAAATACGTTCTGCAATCATTGGTTTGCCAATCGTGCTGAAATTGCAGTTCTCCTTGGCGATCCTTCTTTGTAGCAATTTTTGAACTGAACATTCGGCCTCGCCTGTGATTTTTTTATAAGCTTGAATGTTAGGTTTAGTTGCAGAATATGATAGCATACATACCAGATAAAGTCGCCCTTTTACAAGGAATATTCGATTATACTTTATGTTAACAATTTAGATAAAGCAGCAAAATCTAAAAAGTACCTAATGCATAGGTTTCCTGAAGATAAAATATTAACGCCATACATCAGCAAAGAGAGGAAAGTGTTTATAAGCGGAAACTTGTAAATGTTAAAGGTCATTAACAAGTTTCCGCTTTTTTATGAACACCCATAAGTTAGCTGAACGTTTCCCGGACATAAATAGATTAACTTAGTAATGATATCGCTGCAATAACTCGTAAACATATCTTGGTCTGTGTTGTTTACAATAAAAATATATTTTATTTATAGGAAATGACGGCGTACAAGAAGGGCCCGTTAGCGCTAACGCAGCAGCAGCAAACAGTGGTCGCCGAAGTGGAAGAAGACGTCGACTTCGACGCCGAGGACGAGTACAAGTGAACCCGCACACCATCACCGATGTGATCCTGGCCAGTGCACGCCATGGCAACAGTCGGGACATACAGTCGACCTCGTAATTGCTTCACTACTTTTGACAACAGTTCCCTGTAAATTGAATCTTTTCTAAGGTTGTAATTATCTAAAATAGCCCTTGTCGTTTTATGACGTGCAGGTGATATTCAACCTTATGCAGGCCACATACGTAATGATATACTTGCGCAAGTTTAGGCTTGCACAAGTCTAAACTTACGCGTGACACCGGATGGCTCTGATACTTGTGCTAATATATCCCACACCCGTTAATGTAAACTTGTGCAAGTCCATTTTGCACAAGTATATTGTAACATGTGTGGCCTAAATTAGGGTTTTAAAGCAATTACGAGGTTGATTTTACCAACTGTTCCTTGTGCACTCACGTTTTAAAGTTAACCTTATAGCTACAGTCGACCCCTGACTTTTTGCCTACAATTTTGATATACTCGGATATTTTTATACAACGACTGGTCATTTGTACAGATATTCGATAAGACGAATGCTTCACTTTATTTACCTTATCATTATATCCATGCGGAGGTTTGTGTATGTTTAATTTTTGGAAAGTTTTCGAGTGCAGACGGTTTGTTGAGTGAGAACTTTTAAATTATAAGTATGATTTGTTGTTGTTAGACTTTTAGTTTTATGTTTCGACATTGTTTTTGTTGTCGAATATTCTAATTGTAGGTGCGATCATAAAGTGGATTCGTTGGAACCATGTCGGAAAGAGTGAAAGCAGTTAAGGAAGAGATGTTTCACGGAGCAACCTGTGAATTATCTTTAAGGTCGGGTTGGATGGGGCCTTATAATTTGAATCATCGTAACAGCAATAGTTAAAATATGTACGGAACAAAATATAGGTTAAAAAAGTCCATCGAAAGAAAATTAAAATTAAGTGGATAGTATTTCAAGTTAGAAAATTTAGGTGTAAGTTCGAAACGCGAGAGTGAGTGAGATTTTGTTATTCGTGATGAGAAAATGTATAGTTAATAAATTATATTCCTTTATTGACCTTAGATTATTTTTATGTTATTAATATTTCGTTTAAATAATAAGACCTTGTTTGAATTTATAATACCATGAAGACATTCAAATCTTTGGTTTGACGACATAGACCATGTAATAATATTGTGTACTGTAAAAAATTGTGAATTCTTGTGTTGGAATAAACTTTGTTTAGTCGCCCGATAGTCGTTGGATTGTTTTACCATTTTGCATCGTGAAAAGAGTATGTATTATGTGTACATAAAAGGACTGCAAACCGTGATAGTACTTAAAGTTTTAGGACATCTAGGTTCCATTACCGTCTAGAATAAATGCTAGAATATCCTACCTTTGCTTATTGTATTACAACTTGTTAAAATATCATTTGACTGTTTTTATTTTCAAATGTTTGTTTTTTGATTCTGTCTTAAACGATTAAGCAATTATTTAAGCAATTCCACGAAATTAGAACCGTGTCGTATTAAAAGTCTAGTGGAAAGGAAAACGAGAAAATATTTTAAGCCGTTCTTAGTGTAATAGGGGCGATATTGTTTTGAAATTGATGATGCTCACTGTACAAAACAATATAGTGAATCTTTTACACAAACATTGATCTTTGATTTATTTAACCCTTTCATAAGTAGGTACTTTTGTAGGCATTTGGCTTGCTTAGCGCCTAGAACATGTGGCATGCGGATCACACACTACAACGCGCCACTCGACGGGACGCACATAACGTGCCCCCGCGCGTGATATTTTACATACAAATTCAATAATAATATTTTACATATAAATTCAATAAAAACTTCCGTGCGGGGAATTTGGCTCCGTTTCCCGCGCCCCGTTGCGTGCGTTGTGTTGCAGTCTGTGGTGCGCTTTAACATCCTTCGGTACACGCTATGCGATTATAGAAGGTGCCAAGCGCACAGTGGGGCCGGTTGCGAATATTAAAGAGCGTTCGTTTCACTTCGCTACTCGCAAGGTGACTCGCTATGTTCTAGGCGCCTAATATTGCCAGAAATTGAGCATATCGCTGGGAACTGGTTGGTGTGCAATTGGTAGCTAGAAAACGACTCCAACTCATGTCTATGAAGTACCAGGCCGTAATGAGTAATCATAAATAAATAGAAACCATGGAATTAGTATGTACTATAGGTACAGCACTCTGGTAGGAGTTTACCTAACATTACTATCTATAGTCCATACTAATTTCATCCCGAACTTGTCATAACCCTGCATGGGTTAATATGACAAGCGCCATCTGTCGAAAGTCTAAAATTCTGAGGTCATCCCTATGCATAACATGACAATTTTTTTGTACATATGCAAAGGATTAACAATATCCTTCAAAGGGAATCAGATTGTGATAGTGTGTTACGTAATTAGGGTTCTGGGCTCAGTGCACAACTACATGCAACGAAACTTACACATCCGTGATCATAGTTGCATAATTAGGTGCAGACGCCAGCATATCAAGCTACCCGAAACCAGAGTTGCCCAACTATCGATAGTTTCTCTATCGATAGATGACCTCGAAAACTAGTAACAATATCGATAGTGCTATCGATAGTATCGATACTATCGGTACTATCGATACTATCGATATCACAAATTAACTAATACTATTGATTGGAAGGGGTTGGTATCAGAATGACTAGATCGCAAATTGACCACGTCGCTCTTACAAGGAGAGTACCAAACTTGGGAATCACAGATTCCGTTGATTTTTATATATGTTGTAGAGTAGTCTCCCCTCAATTACCAGAGGGGCTATTCTACTAATTTTCAAGAACGTTCGCAGTCTGATCTCAGTCTCAATCTGTCAAAAATACTTCAAATTTCCCTACATTTTGACAAGTTTTTGACATTTGTTTGTCGCCGAGATGAGACTGCGACTAGATTTTGAACGTTTTAAATTACGAGAATTGGCCTACTGGTATAATGGTAAGACGCATGTTGGGGCGTAACTCCCAACAGTAAAAATGTTATGTTGACAAATGTAATGTTATGTTGAATGAGTAGACAACCGATTGGTTTAAAGGTTTTATTGCTACTAAAAATAACATGTTACAAGGTAATAATGTACAATTAAACAAACTGCAACGTTTTCACTATAAGTAGGACGAGTTCGTCATGTACAGCGTAGCTCGTACATATTGCCCACTCACAAAGATAACTTAAATGTACATCTGAATTGTTTCAAGATCAAGTTAAAATGTAAAAAGGTAAATACAAACAAAGTCCTAAATTATTGTTATGGTAACTCACAACGCGCAATAGGCGACGTTGCTTTATTGAGTGTGCGTGCACTCGATAAGTGCGCTGTGTTACTATCCACCGTGACGTCAAATAAGGCGTTGTCCACAATGCTTGCTGTCGACCTTCTTCGGGGCATCGGGTTGGGAACAGATGGAGCTTCTGGTTTCCGTCGACTTGCCCAATGCTTGCGTAGGCGATTGTAAGCGTATATTGCGCCCGCGAATGCTGCTGCGGCAGCTAATAGGTAAATAATACGTATTTTGCATTGTTGGCAGCAAAAATATAGGTAATGGTTTACATTGTTTAATTCCAACCACTTGTCTCGGCAGGCTTCATGTTTGGTTTCGCAGTGAAGAGATTCCTTGTTTTTCATGCAGAGGCTCTCGTCAGACTTCATGCGGTATACGGGTTTCTGTAGTGGACACAATCGAGTTGTTGCGTCATGTTGCACGCATTGATATATTTCGGATTCGGTCATTGGTATGTACGAATCCTTTTGAATGTTTATTGCTAACATCTCAGCAATAGGTATTAGGGTGACCATATCCACGTCATTGTTCTTCGGTATTGGTATTGTTCGATAGATCTCGTAGTTATCTCTGCTGATTAAGGGTACTTTTACCTCGATTATAAGATATCGTTCAGTCATTTTTGCCTTTACTTGTAGAAGATGATACAGGCGAAACAACTCTGTTTGAATGTTGGTGATAGGTAGGACTGAATCCTTGGATAATTGACCCGAGATTATATTCAATTCATCCCGAAGCTGTTCCGGTGCGATGAGATGTAAATTCATCTTGCCGTTGTAGATGTTTGTTACAGTATCTATAAGGGTCTCCTGGACGTTTCTGAGATGCTCAATTAGGCTATTTGCCGTAATAGCGGACATCACGAATTCGATTGATAGTTCTTGAGAATCCAGTTCGTTCTTGATATTGTTCGTAAACTTCTCAAGGTTTAGTAGATGTTGGTTAAATAGTTTGTACTGTTTTTCAACTGCATCTTCCGACCTCTTCAGTAAATTATATTCTGCTTCGATCACGGATGTCTGATTTTTTAACAACAGTGCCAGGTGTTTCTCGTTTACCTTGACCTGGTCAATGTCTTCTTGATATTGTTTTGCGAATTCGTCATCTAATACTCCGAACAGGGAGCGCGCGATGGAACCAACACCGTTGATAAGCCCACGTTTGCTTCTCGTATTCACTCGGCCTTGCGGATTCAGCAACATATGGTTGTAGTGTCCTATTTCGTCGGTCGAGTGTTGTAGTTGTGTTAAAATTACGTTACACTGTGTTTTCTGTTTTATTTTTGCGCAGATGTTTTCTAGATGATTGGTGAATTTACTGGATACTGCTATACCGTGCCAGTAAGGCTTGACGTCATAGTACACGATAATTTTCCACTCGCCGCGTATTAGTTGCATATTTGTCACTTTATCAAAATATAGACCTTGTTGAAGCTCGACAATGTTTGTTGTGTTAGTGGCTGCGACAGGATTTAGCAAATACAGCAGTGTCATGACCAGCCCAATGAAGTTTATTTTTCTGTTTGTTGTTTTGTGTCGTTGTGAACTTTGTGACTCGCTGTTTGTCTGTAGGTATGACTCATTTTCGTTTGTTTTTGAAGTATTTTGCTGTTCGGCAGTTTCGTCACCGTTGATAGGTAAGACAGATAGTTTTGTAACAGGTCTTTTCATATGTCCATTTCTTGTTTTTAGGCTAACGACCCGCACATATCCATCGTTCCCAGGGTGAAGCTCTGTTATTCTCCCCATGAGCCATTTTCCGGCTGGTATATGATCCTCATGAATAACCACCAGATCGCCTATCTTCAGATTTTTCTGTGGTTCCAGCCATTTTGATCTGGCTAATAGTTGGCACAAGTATTCGTTCCTCCATCTCTTCCAGATTTCTACGAAGATCTTTCTTGTTAGTTCCCATCTTGTTCTTGCATCTTCCCTTGTTTCGATGACTGTCAGCCCCGGCCTACCCGATAAAAAGTGTGCTGGCGTCAGACAGTCTAGATCGTCTATGTTTTCACTTAGTGGACACAGAGGTCTGGAATTCAAACAGGCCTCCAGTTTTGTTAGGATTGTGTTAAACTCCTCAAATGTTAGTTTTTGTTCTCCTACTACTCGTTTCAAGTGGTGTTTTAAGCTTCTGACTGCTCGTTCCCACAATCCTCCCGCTGATGGCCAAGCGGGGGCATTAAAATGCCACTCAATCTTCATCTCTGCGATTTCTTTTTGCAATTGGTCGCTTTTGTATGTTTGTTCGATTTCCTCGTATTGCTCCACGAGTTGGCGGTTTGCGCCGACAAAGTTTGTTCCGTTGTCACTGTATAAGTGACGAGGGGCACCTCTTCTTGCTGCCATCCTGTTTAAGGCTGCCAAAAATGCTGAACTGGTGAGATCTGATACCAGTTCAATATGCACAGCTTTGGTCACCATGCATATAAAGACTGCTATGTAGCCTTTCGTTGTTCTTGCTCCTCTGCCTTTGTTCATTTTGACGTCCACAAATCCAGTGTAATCCACCCCTGTATGGTAAAAAGGCGGCGCTTGATTTGCTCTTGCGCTCGGTAAGTTACCCATCAGCTGGTGTTCTTTTGTTGGGTTGTTCTTGCGGCACGTCACACATTTTCTGAGTTGCATTTTCGTTGTTCGGATTCCGCCGACGATCCAATATTTCTCCCGTAAGTGTGATAGGGTGAGTCTCGGGCCGCCGTGAAACGTCATTCGATGAGCTTGATCTATGAGAAGATGTGTTAATCGACTGTCGTGTGGAATGATCATCGGATGTTTCATGTTTTCGGTTAGCAAGGCGTTTTTTAATCTTCCTCCCACTCGTAGGATGTCTTGATGGTCAATGAATGGAGTGAGCGCTTTTATTTTGCTGTTAGACTGCACCGTGTTATGTTTTTGTAAATAGCGAATATCTGTGTCAAATGATTTTTGTTGTGTTTGCTTTACGAGCACCTTCGTTGCGTTATCCAATTCGTGCAACGTCAGATAACTCGGTAGTTGTCGCCGTTTCGGGTTCAATGGTCTCACTATCCATGCGACAATGCGAATAATGTGTTCGATAGAGCTGTGGTTTTGCAATAATTTTTCCACAATGCTCGGGTTTTCTATGTTGTGTAGGGATACATTGGCTTGTTTCCGGACTGTTTTTTCTTCTTGTTTTGTGTTATAATTATGTTTTGTTATGTTCTTTGTTTCAAGCGATGGTAGCCATGTAGGCCCTTGCCACCACAGTTGATTTTCTTTCAGCTGACTAGCGTATTGGCCTCTGCTTGCGGCGTCGGCGGGGTTTTCCTTTGTTTTGACATAGTTCCACGACGACCGTGGTATGACATCAGTAATACTTCGTACTCTGTTTCCCACGTATGCTTTCCAGCGAGATGGTTCTCCTTGTAGCCAACCCAGGACCACCATGGAATCAGTCCAGCCGTAGACATGTACTTCATATTGATTCAATGACTGTTTGACTTTGCGCATTAGTTGTGATAGAAGGTGCGCTCCATTCAATTCTAGTCTAGGCAATGTTGTTGTTTTTCGGTGTGGTACAATCTTTGACTTCGCGGCTACAAGCAGCGGCGGCCTTAGGGGGTGGCGAACAGGGCAATCGCCCGGGGCCTCGCTCTTGCAGGGGCCTCGCTGCAACAACCCAAGCTTAAAAAATATAGATTTTTTAAATTTAAAACTTTTGATTTTGATCCTTAATTATTTATTAAGGTTATACATAACATAACGGTAAATTAAAATAAAGTTAGTTAAGTAATTCATTCATTCAAAACATAATTGAAAAATTAATTATGTACCTAGTACTTGAATATCGCGCCATTTAATGGCAAGTCACGTGAAGATTCACATTGTTGAAAAAATAATAAATATTATTCGAATATTCTTGATTGTACTCGCGACGTTTCTCGTGTTGAGCAACTTTCAATTAATATAAGATTTTTTAATAGGTACAAATACAGCTGAAATTAAAGAACATTTTATGCCAATAGACGTGTTGAAAAAAGTGGTGTCCAAAAACGTATTCTTGAAATTAATCCACTTGCTTATTTTTTACCTTGTGGGAGTCATAGCTGGAATCTCATCCTAGGAGATGCAGCATCGTCTTGTGTCTAAGCAAAATATTATTTGGTTTGCTACAAAGGTTGTACACTCTGTTTGCCGGCTCAAGTCAATTCAGAGGTGGGCTATTTAAAATGCTCATGTAAAATCGTTATCGCTAAAACCACTTTCTGAAACTAGATGGGAGTGCAGGGTAGCATCGGTGAAAGCCGTTAAATACCAACTAAGCGATATATGTGATGCTTTAAAAGATTTAGCAGAAAATACAATAGATTGTCAGTTGGTCAGTGAATGCCATTCTATAGAAAAGGAAATAACTACCTAAGAATCAAGATAATGTGGAAAAGCGAAAACATGCACTTAGAGATGTGGACAACACCTACACGCATTCAAAAATTGGCTCGATAATATTATCGAGAAAATGGTTTTCAGTCATCCCTTGTAACAGCGAGAGAAATAGCCTAGGAAAATGATATTGACAGATAAGTAGTTTAAAGAAGTCAGAAGACGACATAAAAAAGGCAAGGTAATTTTGATTATGAAGGGGAAGATGAAGCTCATGAATTGAATGCGGAAAAGATTTTCAAATAATTTTATTTATATTTTACTAGCTTTTGCCCGCGACTTCGTCCGCGTGGGTTTCGTACTTTCCTCAAATAAATTTAACACCCTCTCCACCTTCCCTTGAAAGGTAGTTATTTCGAAAATTATTGATTACGATCTTTATACTTTATTTAAAGAAATAAGTATTCGGGCCAATGTTTTAGTTGAACTACCTAAGATGTTTCAAATAAACTATCCTCCCTTTTCATCACGACAGGGCTTGTTTTTATTAAAAAAGCATTTGGTACGTTTCCATTTTTATGACATATAGATTATCTAAACCCATTTTCGTGTTAATGGAAGTAGGAGTTTCTACTCCTTAAACTTTATTACCCTTTTCCACCCCGGTATGAGTTTTAAGGTTTTACTTATTCGACTCCTAGAATAAGTAAAACCCTAAACTCATACTTTTTTTATTTTAAGTAAGTAAGTAGTAAAACCCTAAAAGTATCAATCTTTATTATTTACTGAGGGAAATGTTGAAAAGTTTCAAGTTTCTTAACCAAAGGAATAAGACCGCCTTTTCACCTTCACAGTTTTTACTCCCCATAGGGGCGTAATATTGAAAACACGTTTGGGACATTTCCATATCTTGACTCAAAGATTATTTGTACCAATTTCCCATTGAATCAAGCCACGCAATATAATACTCCTCTGTGAAATGGACTACCCCCGTTCACCCCGTTAGGGTTAGATTTTCGAAAAACTCAGTTACACTTTATTATTTATTTTGGTCTTAAGTATACAAACTGAGTTTCAAGTTTATATTATTGGACCGCGCGATAAAATTCTTCCATACAAACTGACACCCTCAATCTCCCTTTAGAGCAGAAAAACATAAAATGAAAAACTATAATTTACTTAGATAAGTATTTGTGCCAAGTTTTAAGCTTAAATTTATTCATACCATTTTTTTGGAGTAAATCAAGCTACGCACTATAATACCGGCCTTCAAAATCGAATTACCACTTATAACCCGTCAGGGGTCTACTTTCGAAAGACACATGTCTTATTACTTACTTAGGCAAATATTCCTTCCAAGTTTCGAGTTTATTAACCAAATGAATAAGATTTTTTTATATAAGGTTTTTCCCCACTTTTCACCCCCACACAGGAGGAATTTTGAAAAAACGTTTGATATGTGTTCATAACTTGACTCAAAGATTATGTCCAACAACTTTCGAGTTAATGAAGCCACGCAGTAAAATGGAAAATTAATTTCACCCCGTCAGGGGTAGATTTTCGCAAAACCCGTATACATGTTATTCTTTACTTTTAGTCTGAAGTATAAATACTGAGTTTCGACTTAATCGGACCGCACGTTAAAATTCTTCCATACAAATGTTGACACCCCTAATCACCCTTTAGGGGGTAGCTTAGAAATGCAAAACTTCTTAATTTACTTTAGATAAGTATTCATGCCAAGTTTCAAGTTTATTAACCAAATGAATAAGATTTTTCATATAAGCTGTATCCCCACTTTTCACCCCCACAGGGGTGGATATTTGAAAAATCGTTTGGAATGTGTTCATTACTTGACTCACAGATTATTTATACCAATTTTCGAGTTAAATAAGCCAGGCAGTAAAATCCTGCCCTGTAAAATAAACTACCCCTTTTCTCCCCATTAGGGGTAGATTTTTGAAAAACCCTGATACAAGTAATTCTTTATTTTTGGTAATTAGTATAAATACTGAGTTTTGAGTTAATCGGACTACGTGTTAAAATTCTTGCATACAAATTTTGACACCCCCCAATCCCCTGTTAGGGGGTAGTTTAGAAAAACAAAAAATGCCAATCTTTATAATTTACTTAGATAAGTATTCTTGCCAAGTTTGAAGTTTATTAACACAAGGAATAAGATTTTTCATACAAACTTTCATCCCCTATTTAACTCCCATTTAACTCCCTTAGGGGTTGAATTTCGAAAATTCCTTCCTTATTCCTCGTCTACATTATAAAAGGAACCTTTGTGCAAAATTTCAGCTTTCTAGATCCAATGGTTTAGGCTGGGCGTTGATGAGTCAGTCAGTCAGTCAGGACTTCTCTTTTTATATATATAGATTTATAAAATAATTTTATGTAATGACATAAAAATAGTTTATTTTGAAAATCTTTTTACATTGACGACAATAGTCTACAACGTGCACGCAAGCTTTGTCAATTATTAAAACATTTTTGAGGAATTCGATGACACAAGATCGGCTTTCAGCCAGCCCTTGCTATTCTTTCAATCGAAAATGATGTAGGTCATTCGTAAGATTATTGTATTTTAATTGAAGATTTTAGTCTTAGGAAAAGCCATCTCTGTATTTGTTAATTTTGTAAATCTTTCAATGTAAAATATTTTAAAACTCAAGTTTTATTTATTTGTATAACTTTAGCATTTCTCGTCAAACGTGACAAATACCTAAACCAAAAAATCAGACCTACTTTCGCATCACATACTTTTCACGAAGGACAAAGGGCCTCGCAAAGACCTGCCGCCCGGAGCCTCGCAATGGGTAAGGCCGCCGCTGGCTACAAGTATTGTTGATGAGTGGACCCGTGCGTATATGACACAGGCATAGGCATCTAGGGAGGCGTCACTGAACCCATGTAGCTCCATACTCTGCTTTTCGCCACACTTAAGCCATCTAGGTATTTCGCAAGAGTTTATTGCCCTCACGTCCGCTTGTATCTTGCACCACTCCGCATGTATGTTATCGGACACTTCGTCGTCCCAATGTAAGTTTCCATCCCACAGTTTTTGAAATAATAATTTCAATTTTGTTGACACGGGAGCCAGCCAGCCGAGTGGGTCAAATAGTTTAGATATTTCGGCTAGTAGGCTGCGTTTGGTCTGTTTTTTGTTCACGTCCGAAATTGAGCATTGAAAGGTGAATTTATCCTCCTTTGAGTTCCAGCACAAGCCTAATGTTTTTAGTGTATTTTCCGTTTTGAAGTTGAAGACAATCTTATCGTTGTTGTGATGTTCGGAGATGTCTTCCAAAAGTTTTTGATTGTTAGCTGACCATTTTCGAAGGTTAAACCCTCCGTTTTTTAATAATTGTTTCAGATCAGCGGTCAATTTCTTTCCTTGTTCGATTGTATGTGTCCCATGAACGAGGTCATCCATGTAGAATGATTCTTCCAGCACCTTTGAAGCCTCCGGGAACTGTTCATGTTCGCCTGTCGCCAATCTTCTGAGTGTCATCATGGCTAGGAACGGCGCTGCCTTGGTACCGTATGTTACGGTTGTTAGTTGATATGAGCGGATAGGTTGTTCCAGCGATTCCCGCCATACAATTTGTTGCAGTTGTTGGTCTGCAGGAGCCACCCAAATAGCACGGAACATCTTCTCAATGTCCGCTGTGAACGCATATTTGTATTGCCTCCATTTCATCAGTAATGTTTGTAGGTCCTGTTGAAGATTGGGGCCTTTGTACATGAGGTCGTTCAAACTGCATCCTGTAGATGTTTTTGCTGACGCATTGAACACCACTCTGTACTTTGTTGTTGTTGATTCAGCGCGTTGCACGCCGTGGTGAGGTAAGTAACACTCGACTGTTTTGTTGCTGACTGTTGATTGCTTCATATGACCTAGATCAATATATTCAGCCATGAAGTCTTTATAGGCCTGTGCCAAATGTGTTTGTTTTTCCAACTTTCTTTCTAAAGTTTTGAATTGGGCGATCGCCATTGGCTTGGACGACCCCAGTCTGCTCTCAAGTTCATTCTTCATCGGCAGTCTGACTTCATATTTCCCACTCTCCAAGCGATGCGTGGTGTTGTTGTAGTATTCGATGCATGTTTCATTTTCCACCGATAGGTTGGATTGATCCTTAATGTCTTCGGTTTCCCAGAAGCGTTTGATATCTTCCAGATTATTTATGACCACATTGCAGTGAAATGTTTTGACATTGCCGCATAAAAGCCAACCTAGGTAGGTTTGTTGTGCGATAGGCTGATTGACGTCATCGCCTTTTATTATTCCTCCCAGCATGATTTGCGAATAAATGTCTGCTCCAAATAGTAAATCCACCTGACGGCTGTTGTGGAAGTCTGGATCTGCTAGATGGATGTTCTGTATGTGGGACCAAGATGGTTTTGCAAAGGTCTTATTTGGTAGATTCTTAATCAAGTTGTTCATGATAAAGACAGACGTTTGAAACTTGAAGTCGTTGTAGACAGAACTACAAGTAATTGTTGTCATTCCTTTGCAGCGGTTTTCCTTCTGTCCAACTCCAAAGATGACTCCTTTGCATCTCTCGCGCTTGACACCGAGAAGTTGAGCGGCATGTTCCGTGATCAAAGATATCTGAGACCCTTGATCGATGAGGGCTCGCAACTTGATTTGGGTCCCATCAACTGTGTCTATGTTTACTACAGCGGTCGCTAGTAGTATTTCCGAAGTATCATCATCCTTTGATACATGGGAAGAATTTGTTTGTTTTTCTGTTTTGTTCTTAATACATTCATCGTGTAACAATGTATTATGTTGACCCGCGCACTTGCGACATCGGTGAGCTGACGTACATATTTTTCCGTTATGGCTAAACAGGCAATTTACGCAAAGGTTCATTTTATTTACTGTGCTAAGTTTTAAGTGATTCGGCATTTCTAAAAACTTTGCGCACTTGTAAATACCGTGTTTGTCATCGCAAAGAGGGCATTGAAATGTTGACGCATGGAACGATTTCGTAATTTTCTTGTTGCTAGTTGCTTGATTACTGCTGTATTGTTTTTTAGAGTACGAAGAATTTTGATGTTGACTCGATGATGTACTTGGTTTTTGATTGTTTTCTTGTTTGCGGCGCGATGCTTCCAACGATGTAAACTTCGCTTCTAGGAAATCTAACAGATCTTTCAGTATTGGCAGATTTCGGCAATTCTTCAGCGAGTCATTGTACTCTGAATGTGTGTTTGCGTCTAATTTCTGCGATAATATGTGTACAAGAATCGGATCCCAAGTGTCGACATTCACTCCTAAATTCTTTATCGCATGTAAGCATTCCATGCTGACGTCATGGATTTTCTTTATTTGGGCCACTGACTGTTGTTGCATGTTTGGCAGATTGAAAAGCATGTTGATGTGCGATGTGAAGATAAGTTTTTCATTGTTATATCGGTGATTGAGGATATCCCAACACACGAGGTAGTTATCCGAACTTATCTGTAGGTGTTGAATCAAGCGTTCCGCTTCTCCTTGTACCTTACTCTTCAGAAACTGCATCTTCTGAGCAGATGAAAGGGAATTGTTGTTGTGTATTGCTTCCGTGAAAAGGTCTTTAAATGGGATCCACTGGTTGTAGTTGCCGTTGAAAACTGGTATCTCTAATTTCGGTGTTGTTTTCTCTCGATGAGCGCCCGACCACATTTTGGTATTCAAAGCCTTTTTCAGTTCATGGAACTGGTTTTCATACCTGGTGTAGCGTTCTTCGTACACTATCATCTTCTCTCCGTCGGTTTCACACTCTATCTCCCAGTGAAGGTTGTCGATTGCTGACCAGCGCGTTTGTAGTGTTTGCAAAGCATCTTGAAATTCCCATTTTTCAGATAGAAACTCCACGTGTATGTTCGCAACTGCTCTCATGAAGGCTTTGAAGTTTGCCGTCTGTTTGCGCATCATGTCGTCCAGCTTGCTATTGGATCCCGTATCCTTTTTCGCAGTGTTTTGTTGTTCTTGCCGAGTAGGAGGAGGTGATGGTTCTCTGGTTTGATTATCCTGATTGACATCTCTAGCATGTTCTGCCACCTCACTCTTCAAGGCTTCTTGTTTCTGTCTTGCTTGATCTGAGGTACCTTCCCCTGTTTGTTGGTTGGCACCTCCCATTGTTTTTGTTTGTACTGATTGCTCCCTTGGAGAACTAGCGAGGGTCGTGAGTTGTTGGTGTTGTTGAAGAATAAGCTCCTTTACTTCATTGTAGCACTGCAGCGTTAGATTATAGCAGTCCTTCGTAAAGTAGGGATGACTTACACTTTTTTCCGTAGACAGGCGGTCATGATTGAATTGGTATTCTGACCACAAGTTTTCCAACATGGCCTTACGGCGTTTGAAATAGTCGGCGTTCTTTCTGTCCCAACCATCTTTCTTAATATTTATTCCGATCTTCTTTATGCTGTCGTATGCTGTCGCAGTTGCAGTTGTTGGTCTGCAGGAGCCACCCAAATAGCACGGAACATCTTCTCAATGTCCGCTGTGAACGCATATTTGTATTGCCTCCATTTCATCAGTAATGTTTGTAGGTCCTGTTGAAGATTGGGGCCTTTGTACATGAGGTCGTTCAAACTGCATCCTGTAGATGTTTTTGCTGACGCATTGAACACCACTCTGTACTTTGTTGTTGTTGATTCAGCGCGTTGCACGCCGTGGTGAGGTAAGTAACACTCGACTGTTTTGTTGCTGACTGTTGATTGCTTCATATGACCTAGATCAATATATTCAGCCATGAAGTCTTTATAGGCCTGTGCCAAATGTGTTTGTTTTTCCAACTTTCTTTCTAAAGTTTTGAATTGGGCGATCGCCATTGGCTTGGACGACCCCAGTCTGCTCTCAAGTTCATTCTTCATCGGCAGTCTGACTTCATATTTCCCACTCTCCAAGCGATGCGTGGTGTTGTTGTAGTATTCGATGCATGTTTCATTTTCCACCGATAGGTTGGATTGATCCTTAATGTCTTCGGTTTCCCAGAAGCGTTTGATATCTTCCAGATTATTTATGACCACATTGCAGTGAAATGTTTTGACATTGCCGCATAAAAGCCAACCTAGGTAGGTTTGTTGTGCGATAGGCTGATTGACGTCATCGCCTTTTATTATTCCTCCCAGCATGATTTGCGAATAAATGTCTGCTCCAAATAGTAAATCCACCTGACGGCTGTTGTGGAAGTCTGGATCTGCTAGATGGATGTTCTGTATGTGGGACCAAGATGGTTTTGCAAAGGTCTTATTTGGTAGATTCTTAATCAAGTTGTTCATGATAAAGACAGACGTTTGAAACTTGAAGTCGTTGTAGACAGAACTACAAGTAATTGTTGTCATTCCTTTGCAGCGGTTTTCCTTCTGTCCAACTCCAAAGATGACTCCTTTGCATCTCTCGCGCTTGACACCGAGAAGTTGAGCGGCATGTTCCGTGATCAAAGATATCTGAGACCCTTGATCGATGAGGGCTCGCAACTTGATTTGGGTCCCATCAACTGTGTCTATGTTTACTACAGCGGTCGCTAGTAGTATTTCCGAAGTATCATCATCCTTTGATACATGGGAAGAATTTGTTTGTTTTTCTGTTTTGTTCTTAATACATTCATCGTGTAACAATGTATTATGTTGACCCGCGCACTTGCGACATCGGTGAGCTGACGTACATATTTTTCCGTTATGGCTAAACAGGCAATTTACGCAAAGGTTCATTTTATTTACTGTGCTAAGTTTTAAGTGATTCGGCATTTCTAAAAACTTTGCGCACTTGTAAATACCGTGTTTGTCATCGCAAAGAGGGCATTGAAATGTTGACGCATGGAACGATTTCGTAATTTTCTTGTTGCTAGTTGCTTGATTACTGCTGTATTGTTTTTTAGAGTACGAAGAATTTTGATGTTGACTCGATGATGTACTTGGTTTTTGATTGTTTTCTTGTTTGCGGCGCGATGCTTCCAACGATGTAAACTTCGCTTCTAGGAAATCTAACAGATCTTTCAGTATTGGCAGATTTCGGCAATTCTTCAGCGAGTCATTGTACTCTGAATGTGTGTTTGCGTCTAATTTCTGCGATAATATGTGTACAAGAATCGGATCCCAAGTGTCGACATTCACTCCTAAATTCTTTATCGCATGTAAGCATTCCATGCTGACGTCATGGATTTTCTTTATTTGGGCCACTGACTGTTGTTGCATGTTTGGCAGATTGAAAAGCATGTTGATGTGCGATGTGAAGATAAGTTTTTCATTGTTATATCGGTGATTGAGGATATCCCAACACACGAGGTAGTTATCCGAACTTATCTGTAGGTGTTGAATCAAGCGTTCCGCTTCTCCTTGTACCTTACTCTTCAGAAACTGCATCTTCTGAGCAGATGAAAGGGAATTGTTGTTGTGTATTGCTTCCGTGAAAAGGTCTTTAAATGGGATCCACTGGTTGTAGTTGCCGTTGAAAACTGGTATCTCTAATTTCGGTGTTGTTTTCTCTCGATGAGCGCCCGACCACATTTTGGTATTCAAAGCCTTTTTCAGTTCATGGAACTGGTTTTCATACCTGGTGTAGCGTTCTTCGTACACTATCATCTTCTCTCCGTCGGTTTCACACTCTATCTCCCAGTGAAGGTTGTCGATTGCTGACCAGCGCGTTTGTAGTGTTTGCAAAGCATCTTGAAATTCCCATTTTTCAGATAGAAACTCCACGTGTATGTTCGCAACTGCTCTCATGAAGGCTTTGAAGTTTGCCGTCTGTTTGCGCATCATGTCGTCCAGCTTGCTATTGGATCCCGTATCCTTTTTCGCAGTGTTTTGTTGTTCTTGCCGAGTAGGAGGAGGTGATGGTTCTCTGGTTTGATTATCCTGATTGACATCTCTAGCATGTTCTGCCACCTCACTCTTCAAGGCTTCTTGTTTCTGTCTTGCTTGATCTGAGGTACCTTCCCCTGTTTGTTGGTTGGCACCTCCCATTGTTTTTGTTTGTACTGATTGCTCCCTTGGAGAACTAGCGAGGGTCGTGAGTTGTTGGTGTTGTTGAAGAATAAGCTCCTTTACTTCATTGTAGCACTGCAGCGTTAGATTATAGCAGTCCTTCGTAAAGTAGGGATGACTTACACTTTGTTCCGTAGACAGGCGGTCATGATTGAATTGGTATTCTGACCACAAGTTTTCCAACATGGCCTTACGGCGTTTGAAATAGTCGGCGTTCTTTCTGTCCCAACCATCTTTCTTAATATTTATTCCGATCTTCTTTATGCTGTCGTAGAGTTCGTTCTGATTCTGGTATAAATCAGCTGACGACATGTTGTTTATGTTGTTTTTCTTGTTGACTTCAAGATGAACTCTTCTGTTCCGAGCTTCGACTGTTGCTCCACACTCCTGGTGCTATGTGTCGTGCGACCTTGCCCCTCTACGATATTCGCCCTCTCAATTGTTTACTGGGGTGACTCGCTTCTGAGAGACCACTCCACCCGATTCGCGACCGTAAAAGGTGTAAATCACACAACACTAAGTTGAAAAGTTGCTCGAAGGACCATATGTTGGGGCGTAACTCCCAACAGTAAAAATGTTATGTTGACAAATGTAATGTTATGTTGAATGAGTAGACAACCGATTGGTTTAAAGGTTTTATTGCTACTAAAAATAACATGTTACAACGCACTTCGCTTTCCTTTTCGAGAAAAATGAATTTAAAGTTTAAGTCCACTTGACTCATTTTTTTCCAATTTTTTTTTTTTTTTTTTTTAATAATTTGTTATTTCAATTAATAAGTTAGTTGATGTTAAATTTATTATATATCTGATATGTTCATATATTTTTTTTTGTCAATTTAAATGGATTTTTATTATTTTATTTTATCGTTAGCAATAATAATAAAATATTAAACATTTTTAAATCTAATAATACTTGTTATTATTATTGGGAATTTTCAACGTTAATAAATTCTGTTATGAATATAAATTTTCAGTTATTATACGCTCCTGCGGTGGAGGACCCCTCTTCCCTTAATTTTACCTGCTCCGACATCTACTACCTGGGAAAAGGGACGTACGTGTAAGAATATTATTGGCCAAAATTTGGCCTTGTCATGCAGCTGCTTTTAACTACAGTCATTCGACTACGAGTTTTCATTAGTGTAACACGTAAAAATTGTTTAGTGCTACTTGCTCGAGTGATTGGTGCATATTATCAAAATGGAAAGAGCGAGTCCGAGTTCTCAAGATCTTGTAGATAAAACATCCAAACTTGACGAATTAGTGAAGGGTGAAATTACTAATGCATTTACATATTGTAAATCGTTAGTAAAAGAAAATGAACTTATAGTGGACGATCCTCCATCAGAAATTTCTTCTAGATCAATTGCTATGGGAGAGGAATTTTATAAAAGTATCTCTGAACTGCTAGATGAAAGAGAAATCATTTATGATGAGGAGCTAATCACTATTGATGAAGATGATGAATTTAATCAGTATGAAAAGGTATGCTTGAAAACGTTTCTTATGTTTTTATATATATGAGCGTAATTATAAAAAAAAAAATACATTTATTTCGAGCAACATTAACTCATATGTGGAGTACAGACAACATACCAAGAATAATAAAATAAAATGAAAAATAAAATAAAATAAAAAGGCAACATCTAACGGGCCCTGCTGACGGCAACATGCCTATCACAGCAGTGCCGTATGTATGGGCAGTCCATCCGGTCCGCGATCATCGCCAGTACAGCATTGGGGCTGCCCCACACTCTACGCACCAGGGACGCGGCACGCTTGCGCATGGTCGCATAAAAGCAATCAGTGCGCGCCTCAGCGAACATGCCTGAGGCGCTGCAGTAGTTAATTATAAATATTAATATTAATTAAAATAACAAATTATTTAATAAAAATAAATAAATTTGGAAAAAAATGAGTCGAGTAATAAATAAATTTGGAAAAAAATGATTCGAGTGGATTTAAACTTTAAATTCATTTTTCTCGGAAATGAAAGCGAAGTGCGTCTTACCATTTTACCTGGTAATTGAGGGGAGACTACTCTACAACATATATAAAAATCAACGGAATCTGTGATTCCCAAGTTTGGTACTCTCCTTGTTAGTCCAAATCTCAAAATGTTTAAATCTCAAAATACCTATATATACATACTGATGCATAATACATATTTTGATACCAACCCATACCACTTACTTTTTCAAACATTATTTATTAAATGTATCCATTCATTCTGATATTAACCCTGTATAGGTGCCTACACAACTGTTCGGACTTTTTGCGATGTAGACATTTTGCGACTTAGGTATTTTGATATTTAGACGTTACGAGATGTGGACTAAAAGTGATGTAGTCATTTTGCGACTTAGGTATTTTGATATTTAGACGTTACGAGATGTGGACTAAAAGCGATGTAGTCATTTTGCGACTTAGGTATTTTGAGATTTAAACATTTTGAGATTTGGACTAAGAGCGACGTGGTCAATTTGCGATCTAGTCATTCTGATACCAACCCATTATGCATCAGTATGTATATATGTCTATCTAACTAGAGACCCAAAATAGGTGATTTTTTAATTTTGGTTTGTTTGTAGGTTTTTCTGTTTGTTCAAGCATTAAAATGGACCGATTTGGTTCAAGTTTGGTGTAAAGGTAGAGTGAATGAAGCAATAGGCTAGGGAAAGTAAGACATTTACGGCCTTTTTTGTTTTCCAGGATTTGACACACAACTATGAATGCTTTCACGGATTATTTCAGTTTTGTTAGCATTCACGGTAATTGACGCACTCTTTTCGATTTGTACATCGCCAAAATGAATTTTTCGACACATTATCTTTTACCAAATTATAGCGGTAAACGTTGCATAAAATAGCCGGTCTGTTTTTTTTGCCGGTTTGTTTGTGTTTTGTCTGTTTTTGTTATTTCAAATAAATATAAATTCATTGCTAGACAATTGTGATCAAAGATTATGTAAAAACTACGCTATTATTGTGATCATAACACATACTTCAATTGTTTTATTTCCTATCAGGGACATTTCCAAGTGGCCAGGCATGAAATCATCCAACATCAAGAACCAAAGAGATTAATGTATAGGTGCCTACACAACTGTTCGGACTTGTTGCGATGTACTCATTTTGCGACTTAGGTATTTTGATATTTAGACGTTACGAGATGTGGACTAAAAGCGATGTAGTCATTTTGCGACTTAGGTATTTTGATATTTAGACGTTACGAGATGTGGACTAAAAGCGATGTAGTCATTTTACGACTTAGGTATTTTGAGATTTAAACATTTTGAGATTTGAACTAAGAGCGACGTGGTCAATTTGCGATCTAGTCATTCTGATACCAACCCATTGGAAGCAATAGTATCGATAGTATCGATACTATTACATGATAATACTATCAACAGTATCGATAGTATCGATTATTTTTGAGTAATACTATCGATACTATCGATAGTATCGCCGTTTATTAAACTATCGATAGTGTGAGCTATCGATACTTTCAATACTATCGATAGTATTGCTCCTAAACATATGCTGGTCTTCGATAGTATCGATACTATCGATACTATTTTCTATTAAAGAAATTTGACAGATTGTAGTAGCTTGACGTGCTGGCGTCTGTACACGGGTAGACAAGGACAGAGATAGGACCCGACACAGTCGCGCGAGCGCAATCTCTTTATTCATAGAATATTTACGATTAAACCGTACATTACTCTACCGCGTTACGTGCAGCACGCACAGCATTCCTACCTAATATTGCAATTACATACCATCACGCCTGTAATCTCCACAGGCTTAGGCAGAGGTGTGCATAATAGTACATTCACATTTCGCCAGTTAAAGAGCACAAATCCAGACTCCGGGCTGCTCCTGAGAAATGCGTGACGGAAAAACTATATACAGCGTTACTTTTCAATGACCAGCCAAAAAGGATGTGGTACAGACCATCAAACTAAACAACTTTCTCCATGGGACCAACATCGTAATCGCGAATAAAAATTTAGGCGTCCCACACGTTTAGGACGAGTACCTAGGTATTGAAGTTTTCTATGGGACAGTGGATAAATTTTTCGCGATTACGATATTGGTCCCATGGAGAAAGTTGTTTACTTTGATGGTCTGTACCACATCCTTAAATTTGGCTGGTCATTGAAAAGTAACCCTGTATAGCGACCACTAGACCATACTTAAACAACGTGTAACGTTAAATGCGCAAAACCTGATACACCCCAATTAGAGTATTGAATTAAAAGCATAATACAATGACCAAAATTATTTTTTTAAAGCTAGCTATTTTTATTAAGAAAATCGTGTTAATCCTAGCATTACTTTATGCATTCAAAATTGAGTCTGCCTTAAAATAAGACTTAATTTTCTTTGGCTCAATCGGCGGATGGTATGGCAAAATACATAATTTTTGAAAAATGACTGTAATCGACTCTGTAGTCAATTATGAACAAACTATTTTTAGCGCATTTAATGTTAGGTACACGTTGTACTTATATGGTGTTTCAAAATCAACTCTACAAACTTTAAAGAGTTGCTTTAGACTATCAAAGTGAACAACTTTCACTATGAGACCAACTCTGAAATCACGAAAATAAATCTGCTGCCATACTTTTTGGTCTAGTAGGTGTTGAGCTTTTGTATTGAACAGCAAATTTTTATTCGTGATTTCAGAGTTGGTGGTTGGTTGGTTGGTGGTTTCGGAGTTGGTTGGTGTAAGTTATTCAGTTTGATGGTCTAAAGCACCTCAGAGATGATTTTGAAACACCTTATATAGGTACTTAAGTACTACTACTAGAGAATAAATTCAATAATTAAGTGTGTAGCGAATATTCAAGGCGGTCCGTTTTATGTTATTATCCCAACAGAATCGCGTATTATCATTTTATCAAGGGCCTTATTCTCTTGAACGCGAGATTGGCGGCTTAGTGAATTAGGACCCAGTAAATAGGTATAGGGATACGAGGAAGTCGGTAATAAAATAAAGCAAAAATCATTTGAAACATTTTATTTTATAAAAATAAACGTTTTGACGACAAATAGTTACAATATTCGGGGTCCTTACGAATTCATCAACTCATAACAGAGTTCCCACAAGAAATGTTTCAAGACATTGTAAAAAATTCAGTTTTTACAAAAGTTACTTTTTATCTTAAAACATTAACAACATTACATTTTTTCACATCTAATTCTAATAACGGTCGATCACTTTCATGTTTTTTACGTAATATCTTTAATTAGGTAATAAGAAAATAATATTTATTCTGAGAAAGGTTGTTTAACCAGCTAACACATTGGATTATTACATACAAATGACAACGACTTACATATAAACACACTACTGTAATATTTATCGAAATTATAAACGTAATCCTCAAAGAATTACAATTAGGTATAAATTACTATTATTTTCTAAGAAAATTATATAGCTCTATAGGTACTTACATACTTAGGCACACAGTGTACCTACATAATTGGAAGGAAAAATTAGAGTGTGGCCTCATTCGTTTTCTTGAGTAGGTAGTCGTTAAGTTATATTGTCATCTCGTACATACCATGTTGGTACAAAAATCAAGACCAAATTCATAAGAATTTATGTTTTTATAACAGAACAGTAGTGTGTTTCAAAGAGATGATTTATTAAAAGTAGATACGAATCCCGAACATAAAGTATAACGAAGACTCAGATCTATTCTGAGAGCAAACCAAATATATTTAGACTTTTTTTTCCAAAATGAGTGTTGATGTATGGCCTTATATCATTCCCCACAGTGTTCACTGGTGACTCTCCAAAGACTTTCTTGGACGGTGAGTAGGTATGCGATAATTTCAACAGGTTAGTGACTGATCCTTTATACAAATGTTTGTTCAGCTAGATAATATGTTTATTAGAAATGGGTTCACAGCAATGTGGGGCGCCACACTAGTGCTACTCCCACGCCTAATCGAAGCATGGGGTCATTCAACTTTAATTTCATGTACAATGCAATGTATTTCATATTCTAACTAGTATTAAATAACCAAAGATTTTCATCAAAACGAGCATTGTGACTAGAGAAACTTAGATAATTAATTTACTGGAAACAGTTTTTATACATTCTATTTGCTATTTCCATTTATTTTTTAAATACACACATATTGTAATTGTCCATACATTCCGTATACCGGGCTAATGACAAAAGCTCGTTGAAACATATTCTACATAATACCTATTTATATATGGCATACACAATTATAATTAATGATGTCTTTAACTAATATCACGAAACGCCGTTATGCAAATCAAGTTTTTTATCTACGAGATCAATAATTTTATTATATCGTTTGGCGTAAATACTTCGCTCAGTACCGTTACAAAATCTATAGAAGTTATCATATGTTAGATATCTTCAAAGGGAAACAATCTAAATCAAGCGACAGTAAGGTGAAATACAATACATTATGTCCGAGTCAGATAGAAGGTAATACCCTGATTGTTCGAAGAAATTATAAAAGAAATCGATAGGCAGATAAAACCGCGACTGGCCGTTCGTTTGGTTTGGTGTTCGAAGAAGATATTCCTAAGCAAAATGTTATTTACATGTTCCATATTTCACGTGCATATTTTCATGTTCCATATTCTACGGTAGGCTATGAGTCGTCGGTCTCGTGGGGGTCGGGGGGTTGTTGGGGGATGTAGTTCCATCTCGCTCGCACTTCTGTGGTGGCGGTGGCGGTGGAGGCGGGGTTGGGGGGTGTCTTGTTGGAGGCGGGCGCGGCGGCGGCCTGCCGTCTCGCTCGCACGACGGCGAGGTGGCGCTGGATGTAGTGCTCGTGCGGCGCCAGCGCGGCGGCGCGCGCGAGGCACTCCTCGGCCGCCGCCAGCTTGCCGCGCTCCACAGCCACCACGCACAGGTTGTGCAGCGCCTGCACGTTGTCGGCTTCTAGCTCCAGAATACGCCGGTAGCACTGGAATATGGAGAAGGACATCTTATTAGAAAATATTATGGACACTTCTTCATTTAATAAAATTTAATTTCTTAAAATTTTCAACTAGAATTGACATATACAGGGTTACTTTTTAATCACCAGCCAAATTTAGGGGTATGGTACAGACCATCAAACTGAACAACTTTCTCCAAGAGACCAACATAGTAATCGCGAATAAAAATTCAGCCGTCACATACATTTAGCTCGAGTAGATATTGAAGTTTTCTATGGGACATTTGATAAATTTTTCGCGATTACGATATTGGTCCCATGGAGAAAGTTGTCCAGTTTGATGGTCTGTACCACACCCTTAAATTTGGCTGGTCATTAAAAACTAACCTTGTATAACGATAAAAATATATATTATACAGGGTTATTTGAAAAACACCAGCAACCTCTTAAGAGGTCATTGTACTCATCATTATGAACAACTTTTACTATCTAATAGAACAAACCTGAAATCACGAAAAAAAAAAATCACCTGTTCCCTACATTTTGACGAGATAGACGAAGATAAATGTAGGGAACAGCTGATTTTTATTTCGCGATTTCAGGTTTGGTCCCATAGTAAAAGTTGTTCATAATGATGAGTACAATGACCTCTTAAGAGGTTGCTGGTGTTTTTCAAATAACCCTGTAGGTATACTGTATAAACCTCTAAAACTAAATTAACTAACAACTATTTCAGTAATATAAAAAAATAAAAATATAATTTCCTAACTTAACTAAAACTAATATGGCGCCTAATTTCTACAAGAAAGTTTTTATACTTACACTTTCAGCCGCATCCAAATCCTTAACAGAATTGATGTAAATGTCACCCAGAAGCACCAAAGCCTTCACATGGTCGGGATGGTGCCTGACCAGCTGCTTCAAGAACGGCGCGGCCTCCAATGGCCTCCTCCTGTCAGCAAGGAGTAGCGCCAGGTTGAAGAGTGCCGATCGGAAGTCAGGCTTGAGGTGGACCGCTGCCCTGAACCATCGCTCAGCGCATTCGGCGTCGCCCTCGTCCATGCACACCATGCCGAGGTTGAAGTGGACTCGCTCGTTTGTGGCTGGAATTTTAAGTGAAATATTTTACCAAGACGTTAGATAACAAATTATAGAAATGCACGGCTAAGCTGCCATGGTAGTTCTGTTTGAAGGTTCGTTTTGGAGGAACAATACAATATCGATTCGGCAGCGTGTCGAATGATTTGCTGGTTGTTTGTTTTTGGACCATCTGACTTCGCAAAGAAAAATGCAAACCGAACGAAGGATGAAAGAAAATGACTTAGGGAGTCATCATCATCATATGCCTAGCCTTTTCCCAACTATGTTGGGGTCGGCTTCCAGTCTAACCGGATGCAGCTGAATACCAGTATTTTACATGGAGCGACTGCCTATCTGACCTCCACAACCCAGTGACTGGGTTATACGATACCCCTTGGTAAGACTGGTTGTCAGATTTTCAGGCTTCTGACTACCCGTAACGACTGTCAAAGATCCACGAATGACAGCCGGGACCAACGGCTTAACGTGCTTTCCGAGGCACGGAGGGGTCTCGTTATGTAAAGATGGTCACCCATCCACAGACCAAGCGCGGCAAGCGTATCTTAACCTGATCGATCGACCTGTGCGGCTGTACGACTTAGAGAGTAATAGAATATAATTCTGCAGGTGAACTTTTGCTTTGTAGTTATAAGGTTTCCGTAAGTTCAAGTTTTTGAGGAATTTAAAACGAGGAGAAAGTTTTTCTAAAGGTCGTACGTCATCGACTTTGTTTCGATTGGATAGTAGGTACTCATACTTATTCCGATTCGATAGAACTTGTACCAATTTGATGAACACGTTCCATTTGTCAGAACTTGTTCCAGTTTGATAGAACTTGTTCTATTCGGATTGTAGTTGTTCCAATTTGATAAAGCTTGTTTCCATTCGATAGACCTTTTATAGATTAAAAAGGAACAATCCAATTTGATAGAACTGAATCCAATTTATAACATGGTGTCTTATAATTTGAAAGAAAGTACATACCATCTTTATCAAGTAGTTTGAGGAGACGCTGCCTGGCTAGATGCCTCAGGTCAGCAGCTCCGAGTTCTTGCAGGAGTATGGCAGAGTTCAGGAGGGCTTGTTCATGTTCTGGTTCCAGTTCCAATGCTTTGTCTAAGTAGGCCAGCGCTTGGGACGGCTTGCCTTGCTCTAGAAGGACCACTCCTAGCTGAAATTCAAATCGACAGTTGGTTATTGCAATGATGCACTGCAGATATAAAGGAAAAAAATATAAAGCAAAAATGATTATTCTGCACAAATAAGACCCACATTGACTAAAAATAAAATAATCTTAGTAGCTATAAGCCTAGTTAGGTTAGGTTAGGTTAGGTTAGTTTTTTTTTTTAAAATTATGGCTGATATAGGAATCGTTATAGGTAACTGACTGACCTTTATTGGTTAAAATTCAGACTCTTGTATCTTTAACAATAATGAAGCAAATGAGATCTTTGCTTCTGCTTGAAGCTTTGCATAGGAGACCCTCCCATATAGGAAAAATTAGCATAGGTAAAATTAGCTTACGAATCTGTTCATATATGGGAGTTTGGTAATAAAAAATGCATTGGTAAACAAAATGATTCGTTTTTGTCTATAGGAACCGAGCATTAACCAGTTAATAGGCTGGCCGCCAATTTTGAGTTCACTATCAGAGTACTTACGTTGTAATAAATGTCAGGGTTCCCACTGTCATACAGCAAAGCCCTTTCATAAACTTCCTGCGCTTCCTTCGTCCTATTTAATTTGATTAAAATATCTCCTCTATTTATGTAGGCCTGAGTATAATCAGCTCTCATGCTGATCGCTTGTCTGTATAGCATGTCTGCTTCTTCTAATCTGGTGGCGTTCTTAGAGATCAAATTCGCAAGGTTCAAGAATACATTTAAGTGGTTAGGCGCTATTCTTGCTTGGTATGATTCACCAGGTTTCGCCTTTGGAAGAAGGGACTTGGCTCTGACGTAAGCGTCCTCGGCTTCTTGATATCTTCCGAGGTGGTTGTAAGTCCTGCCTACATTGATGTGGGCTCCAACGTCATCTGGTTGCACGTTGACAGCTGTGTTGAAGAATTCTAACGCTTCTGCGTACTTCCCTTCCGCTTCTAAGGCATGTCCTACGTTATTGTACAATTTGGCGTTGTTACGATTTACCTGCAAAACATATTTTATATTTAGCAACACGTTCTAAATTCTAAAGAGCCCAATGATTAAGTTGCTTCCTTAGTACCTTCAGTCCCGAAGCAAATATTGAATATTCAGTCTTCCAATCCCAATTTCTCATGTAAGTTTTAGCGCTGAACGCTAGTAGGAGGAATATGAGTGTACTAGCGGCAAGTTTGGCCCGCCTCTTGGCCAAGAGTCGCCATCCGTGGGCCACTAGAAGACACCAGCCCATTGAAGGCATATAGAGCACTCGCTCGGCGACCACGAAGCCGACGGGGAAGAACAAGTTAGATGCTGGTAGAAATGGTAGGACGAGTAGTGCTAGGCCCTGAAGATAGAAATGGAGGAGATTAGATTTTGTTATTTCGAAAACATATAGTGCAAGGGTGTCGCGAACTTAAGAGCGTTTACGACGTACGGTTTACGAATCGGTTCATTCATTTCGAAAAACAAGGGCTTGAAAGTTTGTATGAAATTCCGTACGTCGTAAACGCTCTTAAAATAATAAAACAAAAGAATGTTCGTGTTTTTTTTACGCAACGCTTCGAGAGGATGTGAATACTTTACCAATCAATAACTCAACTGGTTGGGAAAAAAAATTAACAAGCAAACGTTTACGCTCATTACTCAAATGAATGTTTTTCTTTTAGTTTTTTGTGCAAACTAAACGCGAACGTTTGAAACGGATGTGAATACTTTACCAATCAAATGGTCCACACAATAAAACAGCGAGGAAAACAAAAGAAAATATTAGCTTACCATAGAGAGAGCCGACGAGCGCGTCCTCAGCGCGTGTATTGTCGCCACCACGATGATGACGACCAGCGCCAACGTGGCAATGTTGCGAGGATCACGCCAGCACCTCACGAGCGCTACCGTGCCCATGGTCCAGTCACAACAGAGTGCCTCCGGTAGCGTAAGTAGCCAGGCGTTTAGAGCAGGCAGGTACGCGAATGTTAAATGCCTGTAAAAAGAGAGATAGAAATGTTAGGAACGTTTTGTAAGAGAAATGAGGCTAGTTAAGTGATGCTGCTGAAATAAATAATGGCCCCGATTCTGTTGTTCACAAACTAAATTAAATTTAAGTTCAGTTCATCGTTTTCTTTCTATTTCATTATGAAAAGGACAGAAGATAAATATTAGTTTAGTTCTGTCAAATTAGATAATCCATAGACAAGTTTAGACGTGTTTAAAAAATTAGCTACTAAAAATACGTCAATTTACGTCAGTTGCTGACTAATTTAACAGGACTAAACTAATATTTATCATCCGTCCTTTTCTTAGTGAAATAGAAAGAAAAAGATGCACTGAAATTAAATTTAGTTGTTTGTGAACAACAGAATCGGGGCCACTGTGCATTTTTATGAATTTAGGTACCCAGACGATACCTATTTCGTTTGATGCAATATTAGGATGCAATCAATGTATTAATGGGACGCATTGTTCGCCTGGTGGTCGTAAACGTGACTCCTGAGCGTGGGATCCAGATCGGGTAGTTGAGATGAGCCGCCCTGATCGAAATTCAGTCAGGAGAATATTTTTTTATATTGGCCCCTAGTCGTCACATGACGGATCTTTCTTAATCATCATCTACTTAGCCTTTTCCCAACTATGTTGGGGTCGGCTAAGGCTCTAGACAGACGGACCGCATTTCAACTGCAATCCAACCGCAAATTGCAGTTCAAGTGCAGTTGAAATGCGGTCCGTCTGTCTAGAGACTTACTGTAGCGATTGCCTATCTGACCTATACAATCCAGTTACTGGGTAAGCCTATCCCTTGGTAAGTCTGGTTGTCAGACTTTCGGGCTTCTGACGGATTTATTTTTATCAACATAAAACTTCATATAAAAGGGCCTTATTCATAAGAAATATCCGTCATGTAACGACTTATTGTGTTTTACAAAAAACAAAAAGTCATTTACGTCCACCTTCTAACATCACAAAACGATACAAAAGCCATTCTTTGTTTATTTAAGTGAATGCCATAAGCCAAGAATCCACCGCTTGAACAATGGCGTACGAACGAGAACGCTCATAAAATTAATGTGGCTTAGCCTGCGACCGGCCGTTTCGCAGCTAGTGTGCTTGTCAAAGCCAATTATCCTTATTACTGGGCGATAAAGGCGCAGACTGCCTCGTTCGGTCACAAAAGAAGAAAATACGAGGACATGTTCGTGAATACACGATTAAGTACTTAGCAACTTGCTAAGCTTGGTTGGTTGAACGAAAAAAAATGAAGAGTGACGTAATCTACTAATTTGAAAACAGTTCAGCGGCAATTCAATGAAAAGTGGATCATTCTGTCGGCAAACCGTTCATCGGAGAAACGAATGTCGGAGAACTGTTTAAGAATAATTTTTTCCTGTGTGTCTGGTGAGGTTATCTTCTCGACCTTTAACTTTTTTTGGTAGCTTTCTTAGCTATTCAACAGATAATAGAATAAGCATAGTCCTCATTTTTGAGATGCTTACTTATTCACCCTCTTCGAAATTATAAGTTCTCGAGATGTTTACAATATGTGGAAAAATAATAGTTACCTGGCAGGCGGATGAGCAGCTCCAGCAGGGTTGTCAAACCTCGTGAAGACCGGCAACTGCGCGCCCATGACGTGCAGCCTAGCAGCCAACAGCGCGAGCGTGGCGCAGCACACAGTGGCAACACGTCGCGCCGCCTCGCCGCACGCGCAGCCCCAGCCGCCTCCCTTGCCCCACGCGTCCACCCACGACCAGCGACTGATGCCGCCTGAACTTCGACGCTGTAAGGAATTAAAGTGTTATTGCAGAGCTGCTCATGCTGCTCTCTTAGCGTGTCGATGGCAATCTAAATTGACTCGGCCCAGAATTTGGCTTCTTTTTTGGCGCCATCACCAGCGCCCATCAATTCCTGTAACGCGCAGCTGACAGGACACGATATTAAGTGTCCAATCGTTCGTGGAACAGCACCACATTTACACTCCAAGGCGGAGTCGTCTATGAATTTCCTGAACACCTGAACAGGTTTTCCTTGCTTTCACGCTAACAACGAGACTTTTACATGTCATATTAAATATAAGCCAGATGAAGTCGACATTTTCTTTGGGAGTTGAGTCGCTATTAACAAATCGATTCCTCCTGCCAAGAAGCAATACTGAATTCTGGTTGAAAAGGTTAATATGTCGTGTAAATAATAAGCATGTTATGGTTTAACTTCGTCTTCAAGGTTAGCATCTCAACGACGATACTTTGGTGTAGTAGATGCTATTGCCTGATTGCCTAACTATCACATAAAACGGTAGGTACGGGCTAAATATAAATATTATAAATAATTGAGAGGACGCAAGTACACGAAGAAAATCATAGAGGTATAAAAATATAATAGGTGAAGCGGTCTGGTTCGAGCACTAGTGTTGTACCGTTCCATTTTATATTAAAATTAAATACGTCAGACTGGATGGCCGCTGAAACGTGCTGGTTAAAATATGGGGTAAAGGCGGGGGAAAAAACGGATGGAAAATAATTCTTGCGCGTTATAGGAGTAGCCCTGCAGGTTTCATTTAAACGTATATATTGGAAAGCTTTATTTATGAGGCGAGGAATAAATTGCTCAAAGGCTATTTTGGTTAAAATCAAAGGGTATCAATCAATTTTACTCGACACATGTTCCCTTAATACAAAACAAAGTTTATAATCAGACCCAGGTATAAAGCATGGGGCCATTTTTGAATTTCGAATTTTGTTCCGTCTACGGTAAAGTTTTGTGTAAAGAAATGTATTTCAATCAAACCATTTCAAAAGAAAAACCTTGTTTTTTAATATATCCAAATATGACCAGTAACTTTATATTTTTGCTTCTTGCAATGATGTAACGGCAGTGTATTAACGTGAGTAGAATGTGACATAGAAAAACTAAAGAAAAAGCAGTAGTTAAATTTATGTGGCTCACCTTCTGTGCTACGAAAAGTTCGTAGACGACACATACGCCAGTGACGGTAATGCCTTGCTCCTTGCACAGCATCGCTACGCCAACGCAAGCGGTGCATGCTACGACGTAGCGCCAGTCTGAAAACATTAATGTTGCATTACATCTTTTAGTGTCTATTTTTTGTAGTGAATTAGAATAAAAATTATTTACTGGTCATTGATACAAAAAAAAAAAAAACGCTTACTCTAACTAGAATATTAACATAAGTAGTTATTTGAACAGTGGTCGGAATTCTATTCTAAAATAAACACAGAGTAATAAAAAAGTATCCATATTTACACACATCAAAAGTGTCTAGGGATCAACATATATTTTTGCAATAACTTTTCTCCTGATTGATATTAATTAAAATTTTCTTTAAGGATTCATCAAATAAAGTGTTTTCGTTTGTCACAGTAACGATAAACCAAGTCACCTTTGCATTAATAAAGAAATTTGCCATTTTCCTAATAAAGGGATTTTTGACATTTGAACCACTAACACAAAAGTTCGAAAAAAAGACTGAAATAACAGTTTTCTCTAAAATTTTATTGGGTAACTTAAACAATTAATAATCCGTGTTTCTACCGCGAACACTAACAACACAAGAACATCGGTTTGGCATACTCAAAATGAGTTCATCCAAATCACGCTGTGGAATGGCCGCCCATGTTCGTTGCAACAACAAAAAAAGGTCTTCTTGCGACTGGATACCCTCCATATTCGGCAGAGCTCTTCTCTGTAGCATATCCCATGCATGCTCAATCGGGTTCAAGTCTGGCGACTGAGCAGGCCAGGGCAGGACATTGATGTTAGCTGCGGCGAGAGTCTGTCTTACAACTCTTGCGGTGTGCGGTCGTGCATTATCATGCATTAACTGAAATAAGGGACCGATTTGCACTTGTAGAGGAACGATGACGTCTGATACAATCGTCTCAGCATAAATTTGAGCGTTGAGGTTGCCTCTGATCCAAATCAACTCAGTTCTTCCGCCGATCCAAATACCCGCCCATACCATGATGGTTCCACCACTATAAGGATGGACTTCCTGGCAGGATTTTAATCGCTGTTGGCGTCCAGGGGTTCTCCAGTGTCGTATACGTCTTGTATCCGGTCTCATACCAAAACGAGACTCATCAGAAAAGCACACGAAACGCCATTGTTCTTCTGCCCAATTTCTGTGTTCAAGAGCCCATTGATATCGAATCCTACGATTGTGCATTGCTATAGGTGGTACCCGTAGCGGTCTTCGGGAATGAAGGTTCACTTCATGCAAGCGGTTTCTGACTGTTTGGTCGCTAATTAAGTTCCCTGAAGAGTGATGAAGCCTCACGGCTAACATCATGGCGGTTATTGTTGGAGCTCTTCGAGTTAAGATTTGAATGTATCGGTCTTGTCTCCGTGTGGTGCAGCGATACCGTCCTCCATGGCGCTCAGCCACGGTACCAGTGCTTCGGTAACGTGTCCAAAGTCGACTGATAACACTCTGACTTGTATTCAGAGCTAAAGCCACAGTACGTTGCCGGGAACCAGCTTCTATCATTCCCACGGCTCTGAGCATTTCTTCCCTGCTTAAATGACGTCGCCGCTCCATAATAACGTTGGTTTTAATCAGTAGTAGGGAAACAGTAGCACTAATAATGTCTTCAATGCGTTGTATGTTTTTATAGGGAAAATATTGATAGCTGATTTTCATCTTTTACTCGAATTTGATTCACAGTTCCTGATTCAAATTATGAAATGCACCAAAAAGGATCCATATAAATTTATAAAATCATAAATTTATTACAAAGCCACATCTCAATCTCAAGAAATCCGCATAAAAATGCTTGATCCCTAGACACTTTTGATGTGTGTATGTATTTTAATACTACGATATTACAGCTGAGAATAATTCTTGTTTATTCTAAGTAGAACTTATATATTGGGCTAAACTTACTTAATCAGCCTATAATGTTCCCACTGCTGGGACACAGGCCTCCTCTCTATGAGAGGGAGTGGGCCGTAATCCACACAATCCATTGCGGGTTGGTAGATGTCACATTTCTTCGAATTTTTGTTCTAGGACATGCCGGTTTCCTCACGACGTTTTCCTTCACCGTTTTAAGAGCAATGCTGATGAAATAATTTACACAAAGTAAAGCGCCTGACGGGGTTCGAACCTACGACATACAATTCGTAAGTCGCGGCCGTTACTGCTCCACCCACCTCTGCTCTCAGGGCTAAACTTATTTAAGTATAATTAAATGTTTAAAAACTAACTTATTTAATAACACGACAAACACGTAGAACTAAAAGAATTTTAATCAAACTTTTTTCATTCATTCTTCAAGACTGGGAAGTTGTTGAATTATTTAGGTTGTGCCTATTGGGGATAAACAAATGAATGTTTTAGGCTGTTGCCACGCGGGAATCAACTGAAGAAATAAGACTGTGCACACCGACGGGCGTCGAAACTGTTTGACCTGCCATAAACAGAACAACCGATCTATACAGAGTGGCTTGTAATCCTTCAAGGACGTGATGTTGTGACCTTTTTTTCAATAATTAAGCATCCTATAAAGCCTAGGCGAAAACTCATGGAATTCAAGAAAACCCAATTTTCATGTGTTTTTGAAAATTTCCCAGAATTCGTCACTAAATACCGCTTTTCTGTAAGCTCTCTGATTGAATGGCCTACATTCCTATCCATTGGGTACCTTTTTTTTTTGCTTTGGGAGGGAAACCTTCAGAAGGCACCCGACCTCTGGGGATGGGAGGTCGGGGAGTGTGGGATTTTTACCTCACTAAAACCACCCCGGTGGTCACCATCAGCACATAGGGGTGGTCCCGGTTCCTTTTAAAAGACCAATTCCGGAACCCCCCCGTGCAACGCCTGTAAGGCACATCCATTGGGTACCTAATACTTTTTAACACACCTTTCGATGTAATCAAATTTTCTAAAACATCAAACTGTTACAAGTTATAGAAGGAAGTTAACCATTTTCCAAAATAATCTATGTATATGAACTTTGGCATCAGTTATCACACAATTGTACAATGGCTTTAAGAGTACAAATTACTAATCAGCTGGGTAATTGCGTAACACACTATCAGTAGCAATGGGTTTCATTTTGACAGTTCTACAACATTCATTGCGTTATTTGAGTTGTTGAGCAGACACATTTGGCGAACATATGGAGCAATGGATTAGCAATATGTTTCAAAATGATTCAAATTGAGAGTAATAGTGTGTTACGCAATTAGGGTGCAGCTATTTAACGAGGTACAAACGCCAGCACATCGAGTTACTTACAATCTGTCAAATTTATTTAATAGATTTTCAACTTTATTGTTAAGGCATTGGGTTCAAGGTTGATTTGGAAAATTTGACAGTTTCGGGTAGCTTGATGTGCTGGCGTCTGGTGCATGATTCTGAATTCCGCCTGTTTTACGTCGGTTATTTAAAACAAAATTAGCTCTGTCATACATTTTGACCGTGTAGGTATTGTACTTTTCTATGAAACGGCAGATTTTTTTTGATAACCGACCAAAAAATTTTACGCTAGGGATAGAATCATGAGCTGAATTCATGGTTTCAAAAAATACACGCTTTGTGTGGAGTTGCAGACACCTGCCTCTAAGATATTTTAACTCTGTCATATTTCAAGCAATAATTCAAATTACAACTGCAAAGGACATGGACAAAAAAGTACATTCCATATACACATACATAGTAAATAATATTGTATATTAAAAATAGAAAAATGAATTATTACGTAGTTTTCAACCTCTCTGAACTTGTCAGTTTTTATTTCAAAATATTTAGTAATGCAACGAATTCAGAGTATCATTTGTCAACGTCCGCCATAATGGACCATAGAGAAAGATAAATCTATTAATGGGCGTTCCACACCATGCATACTACTTGTAGACATGTGATATGGACGACAAAATACTCTAATTAGGAACATTTTATTCATACAAAACTATCTTCATTGGTATTTATTGCATTTTAATAAAATTATAATTTCATAATGTTGATGCGTAAGATAGTTTTTTTATATTTCACATAAAAAAATAAACGTAAAACGGAACGCGTTTACTTGTTTGACAATGTGTCATTGTCTATGTCAAATGTCAAACTATTGTTGTAAGATTGCAGATTCTTCAATATTTCATTGCGTACTGTGATTATGTTTTTGCTATTATTTTCTAATATTTTTGACCCCTGCTTATTTCTACGGACTGATACCTTCTACAACTCGATTACCTTGCTATTAACACTGCACACTGGACTCTGATTTGCATTGCGTTTCGGATTTGTTTTGTGGATCAATATGAGGTGCATCAACTGCGGAATAGCCATGCAAAGGTTGCAGAGGCATCTCGCTTTCTACATATCATCAAACAAGACTTTCGCGTTGAATAAGAAATGCTTAAACCCAGGTAAGAAGTTGGACTAGAAAAAACTTAATCTGATTTATTTTTATACAATATTGTGGTATGCGAAATTAACTTACAGTGCATCTTATTTTCAGTTACCTCTGTATACATTTATTTGTCATCCATGCTTATTATTATTACTTAAATACCGAAGCTGGTGAACATGAGAGACTACTGGGGCACAACATGGTTTGCCTTGGTTGTGGCAAATCTGTGAGGAAAATAAGACACCATAATGTCAGTATGGAGTGTCCATAAGCTGTCCTATTATCACAAAATACTAATTATGTGGTAAGCATTTAGTTTTTCATTATTATAAATATCTAGTTGTATTAATCTATAAAAAACGAGTTTTCATACTATATACTTATATATGATTGTAATATCTGTGTTTTATATATTTTCCATCTTTAACATATACTTAGTACTGCTCATTTTACAAAACATAATACTTGAAAACGTAAAGACATGTTTATAAAAGATACCCTTGTTACTAAAAATTATATAAACATAAGCATTTATCTGTGTTTATTCTAACTGTGGTTTATTTTCAGCCCTCAAGAAACAACTATGTTTGCCATGTGTGTTAGATGCGACCAAATAGACCGGAGGTGCATGACTCATCACCGGACATGCAGGAATTGGATTTGGACAATGATGCAGCAGCCCCTAATGTTCAAGCTGTTAGCCCACCAGAGCCACCACCGTTACAGCCTGTTCAAAGAGGGCCACTTCAAACGGAAACTGATACCATATCATTACCTAATTATAAGCGAGCTTCAATCACATCTGTTCACTGTATGTTTCAACAATGCAGAAACAAATTGTTACATTTGGTACCGCATAATGTTATATTTGATAGACCTCCTTCGGTCTCTTTATTAACACTATTGCTGCATTGCTGTAATGTATGTTATCTAGGTAGGCATTTAAGATATTGTTAGCTGCATCCTCAACCTATACCCCTCCGGCCAGCCCGGAGTATGATGTGATAGAGTCCATATAACTATTAATTCCCCATTTGTTAATTTAATTTATAACACCACAACTTTGTATTTTGTAACTTCATTATTTTGATTAAAAAGACTTCCTTTGTTAAACTTTTAACATCTTGATTATTCTTTCAATTAAATTCAAATTCCTAAAAATACAATAATTATAATATATCAAAATATTTTTACTTTTTTCTCTAATAAATAAATAATATTTTTTACTCTTCTGTTTTATTTTGTGCTTCCCTTGTTTATTGAACTATTTAAAAATAATAATAGGGTAACTTGTAAATGTACCTACTTTAAAGAAAAACATTCGTTTCGAATATACTTTGTTAATATTGTTATATTTGTTATTATGACTACTTTGTTGGTCCAGTGGTTGCAAGCGCTACTGCTGAGCATGAGGTCCTGAATCGATTCCCAGATCAAGCAAAGTGATATTGGTTGTTGGTATCAGGAATTTCTCAGTAGCAGCCCGGAGTGTGGATTTGTGCCCGGTTGATGGCAATAGACTCGCCCCCTATTACATGGTACTCAAAATAACTGGTGAAATGTGGGTGTACTATAGGTACACCTCTGCCTGACCCTTCGCGGAATACAGGCGTGATGTTATGTTGTTTGTTATTATTGTTACATTTTTTGAGACTATTACCCAGTTTAATAATTGTTAGTCAATATGCAGTTAAAAATCCTTAATTAAGTTGGCCATTACTTTGTTTAAATGCTTAATAATACTAAAACTATATCAGTTATACGTAATAATTCACAACTGTTCGCTACTATAAAGCACCTTTAAGTCTTTTAATAGTGAAATTATAATCTATACACCTACTTGCTAGCGATCTGATTAAAAGGTTTAATGAAACTGTTTTTGTCCAGTCTATTGTAATGACAAGTTCTCTGAGTTTTTTATTTATAGCAATTTAATGAGCCAATATTCGCGAATATAAAACACCAAAAATCATTGGTGTATATTGAATTCAATAACTATGCCGACGTCCTTACAAAAATTGGCCATGTCCTTTAAGACATAAAACAATGTAACGCATGGAATTAATTTTATTTCTTCGGGTCAATAATTTAATTTTAACAATGACTATGAAACTGTTTTGTTACAATTGTGCGTGCAATAATTTTCACAGACCGATATTCTTTAAAATACTGTTTTGACTTAGATCTTCACACAGCCTTAGGTACATAGATACATACGTATTTATAACATGAGTACCTTATATTGAAGCCTGTAGGCCAATTCTGCTAATTTAAAACGTTCAAAATCTAGTCGCAGTCTCATCTCGGCGACAAACAAATGTCAAAAAGTTGTCAAAATGTATGGAAATTTGAAGTATTTTTGACAGATTGAGACTGAGATCAGACTGTGAACGTTCTTAAAAATTACGAGAATTGCCCCTCTGAACTGTTACATAAATGTCTGGTCTGTATCGGGAATTCAGGATATCACCCAGAATTCGATTTTCAGTCTTACCAACATTAAAATACGATGAAAATGTTTTTCCCTTATATAGTAAGTAAGTGGAGTTTATAAAGGTTTCGTGTAAGTTACGTTTTCGTGTTACCTACCTAAATAATAAATGTATGCTCTTAAGGCGTTGTGTGTTAGGACCTGCGCCCACTGGCGGTACGGCACGGCAAGGGATTTTTATGCAGCGATAAGAATATAACATGTTAGTATGGCAATAAAATTGAAATTTCATATCGCAGTTTTGTTTTTGTACGATGATTATCATTGAAATTTCGTAATAAATAAATTTTATACTGCCTATTCGTTGCATAAAAATCTCTTACCGTGCCATGCCGCCAGTGGGCCCAGGTCCTTAAAGAGTATATTAAGTCTATATAAATGAATTAACCAAAACACTTTGGGTACCTACTGGCCCTTTCCAGTCATAAAATATTACCAGTTGTATTATATCGTTGAGTCTATAATGATGAGAATGATATTAATGTTTTATTTCATACTACACACTTATTGAACTGATTCTAATGATTCTTAGTGTAAATTGAACCTACTACTGCTTATATTCTGCTATATAGTTACTATAAGCGGTATATATAGAGACGTTGAGGGGTGTACTAAAGAAACTCTATAGTTTGACATAATCTGTTAACAAAAGCAACAGAGGGAAAAACGTCTTCGGCTTGCTACCATTCTATTGTCTCTTCGTATAAAGCTCTGACCAAACTGAGGCGGATTTCGCACGAGATGCGGGACGGAATTCGTTCTCGCCGATTATGTCAACTATTGGAGGTGTTCAAACTTGCGTGAAGAGTTGCGTGACTTCTTAGTCACTTGTAATCATTAAAACAAACGACGCGCACATTCGCGTCCCGCATCCCCCATCCCGCACGGGATTCGCCTCAGTGTAGCCAGAGTTTAAAATAAAGGACATTAAACAAGCGTTCATCTACATCAGTTTCCAATCTACACGTCCTCTACTGAGAGGACTGATCGTCGTACTGTCGTTTGTTGATACATTCTGTTACACAATCATATTGACATAATATTTTCTTTTATTTTAGGTACCTGTGTATCTTCTCCGCTGTGAAGCGCGCGCGTAACAAAGTAGTGCGCCGAGGAAGAATAGCGACGATAACATCTCTGCCCGTCCCACCACGCCCGTCACCTGTCAGAAAAAGATTTTTTATTAGAGAAAATATAAATTGTTAGATTCTGTGAGGGAACATTCGAATGATTAGAACATTCATTCATTCGAATGAATGAATGAATGAATTGCACCGATCCCAGCGTGGTTAAACCAGACTCGATTAATCGAATGAACCCCAAGATTCGCACTAGCTTCTGTAGCCTCATGATCATGGTGCTACAGCGGCCATTGCATATCAAGGAATAGACCGGGGGGCGCGGTAATTGGTAAGGAGGACGTGCCCGTAGGATAGGGAAGGATTTAAGAGCCTACCGGATATGCATCCTAGAGCAAGCATTGGACTAGTGGAGAGATGGGTAATTATTATCTATGGATGGGCATCTTCTAACGACCTTGCCGCCAGGCTGGTTCAGGTCGAGCTTCATCGGCGAGTCTTTTGGCGGAGTGTTACTGCTTTCTCGGTTCTTTTGTATGTCATTGTTCTGTTGTATTGTGTTAGATGTTGCTGTTATCGATGTCATCTTCGGAAGTTTCGCTACTATCCGTTTCCGGTTTATTGTAAATCTCACTAGCAGCGATCTTGATCTTACTTTTGTCTTCCGCTGTATCCATCCAGAAATTGATTCCCTTGTCGAAGTACTTCATGTCCTGTTTTAAATTGTCGTTCCATGTGTAAATAGGTCGGCCGACCTTCTTGGATTTGGCTTTGTATTGCATTGCTGCAAGTAGCAGGTGTGGTTTGCGACGCCTGTAGACATGTGCGAGGTAGCACATCCTATGGTTCTTGATGCGTTTGGTTACTGTTTTTCCGTCTAATATTTCATGCATTTTCTTTTGTCTTGGTTTATTTCTAGAGTGGTTAATCAAGTCCCTCATGATAACTCGCTCATATTTTCTGAGTCTTGATCTGTTAGCTTTAGTAAGTGCCGAAACTTTCAAACCGTGTATCATGCACGGTACGATCACCATTCGATACATGAGTCTGGCTAATTTCCAGTCCATATTTGAATTATTTATGAATGGTAGTAACGATTTGGCGTTTTTCATGGCCTGTTCGCAACGTTTTTTTATAGTGCTTTTTCTACTTAATGTAGATGTTATGTATGTACCTAGGTATTTAACTTCTTCACATGTTGGTATATTTATTCCATTAAGGGTCACGTGGGTCGTTATCTGTGTAGCTTTAGGGTCCCTAATTAGTATTTTTGTTTTTGTTTCGTTTATTTGGAGGCCTACACTATTTAGTAGGGGTTTAATATGGTATATGATACCTTCTAATCCTTCTAGGTCATCTGTAATAAAGATAAGGTCATCCGCAAATGATAATACTAGAGGGAGTGAGATTTCGCGATCCTGGTCAAGTTTTATTAATTGTGTTTCTTCGTCGAGGGTTCTAAGGACTTCGTCGATGACCAGTGTAAACAGGCGAGGGGACAGAGGGCAACCTTGTTTGACTCCCTTTCCTTTAATAATCCAACTGCTTTGCTGGCCACACCATTTGATGCATGTTCGTTCATTCATGCATACCTTGATTATCCTGTTGGTTAGCGATTTGTTGGTTCGTTGTAATAAGATATCTCTTAGTGCATTGAGGTCGACGTTGTCAAATGCCTTTTCAATGTCGAGGGCGAGTACATAAAATCTTTTACCTGCACGCCATTCTTCGTCTAAGACCCTTTTAAGCGTGAATATATGGTCGTCTGTTGATCTATTGTTTAAAAAGGCCGCTTGGCCGCTTGGTTGTTTCAGCTTTACAGTATTTTGTTTAATCCTAAAACCCCCTCTTATCTCAAAGAACGTTTTAAATTCCTTCATGACACACATAATAGATATCTGAGGTCATCGGAAAACCTGAGACTAGAGATGCCGATGCATTCCACCAGTTTCTATGACAAATCTTTTACTGTTCAAGCAGTACGGTTATGGAATGACTTGCCCGTGTTGATGTTTATTATTATATATATGTATATCTATATATTTATTTAGACTAGTATAATATACCTACTTTATTTATGTATTTATTGTATTTTGTAAATGGTACACCACGGACTACCTACAGTATTTGTCTCTCCTCCCCCTATTTAATCCATCCAAAGGTTGTCTTTAAAAGATCGCTTTTAGCGATAAGACCGCCCATTGTGTCACCCTTTGCAAAAGTTCTATATTTATGTCTGTAATTTATAATGGTGTACATAATAAAGAGTATTCTATTCTATTCTATTCTATTCTTGGTAGTTGCCCAATTCCGTTATTATCTCATCTAGTTTTTTTAATACGTAGGAGGCGTAAATTCTGTAACCCGTATTGCAAACCGATATGCGGCGATATTCATTCTCATTTTTAGGGTTATTGTTTTTTGGAATTGGTACCTGTACGGTCTCCAACCATGTGTCAGGTGCTTCGTTCAGTGTCCAGGCTTTGTTCATGTGTTTGGTGACGGCTTCTTGTAATATTTGGGGCATTGCTTTGTACAATTCGATTACCACTTGGTCCGTTCCGGGGGCTGTCCCGTTCCGCATTTTATTAATGATTGCCATTACGTCGTCCGTAATGGGTCCCTCACCCTGTACTTCGGTTATCGGCTTTTTTATATAAACTGTTGGTATAAGATGGCCCTCGGATTTTTTTTTAAATTTGCTCCTTTTGGTCATTGGTATATAAGTAGATCTTTTTCGACGTTTTGTTTGAAGTTTGTTCCTGCTGTAAAAAAAGTATAGCATCTGCATGCGTATTGCAGGGTGTTTTTTCCCCAATCCATTGAGGCAGGCCCTGCATGCTTTTTGCTCTTCCTGATATTTAACCTTTTGAAGTGTTGCCTGACATTCTTTTACTCGGTTGTGCCTATTTGGATTATCTGGTTGCCTGCTTTGTAGGAATTTAGCCTTTTGTAGGTTAGCAAGAGCTAGTCGATGATCTCTGGAGAGAACTGGCTGAAAAATAAGAGTTTCCTGAGCAGCCGATTTTAATACTTCCGTTATTCCAGGGTATTTCGATGAGTTTTTCCGTTGAGTTGATCCCTTTATCTTTTAGTTTTTTTGTTATGCAATCTTGGTATTTTGTTTTTGTGAATTTACTATTGAGAGCGGCATAATAGCATTGTTTATAGTTAAAATCCTTGGCCGCAATTGTTGTTTCCTTCGCGGCTTGCTGTTGTCTTTGTGTAATAATGTGTTTGGTGCTTTCTTTCTTGTTTGAAATTCGATTTGTTCTTATTAGACCCCAGATTATTTTATGGTCGGATGTGCCCCTAGCGGCCCATTCGCCTTTAATAAAATCAAAAAGTTTTTCTGATGCATGTGGCGTTATAATGTGATCCAGTTGGGATTTCTGAGTGCCCTTTGACCCTGCACGATGATCTCGCTTTTGTCGTTTCTATTTGCAGTTTTTCCCTGTTGGCTATATCCATTAACATTTCCCCGTTGTAGTTAGATAAGTCATGGTGTAGGTTTTGTTGGATCAGCCCTTTGCGTTGGAAACTTTGTGTATCATGTCGACCAATATGAGCGTTAAAGTCGCCAAGAATTATTAAAGTACATTTCCTTGGTTTTTGTCTGATCAAGTTTAATAAGCCTGTGAAGGATCTGTTTGCTATAGATGTACAACAGTTTATGTGAGAATTGATTATATACAGATGAGCAGGCTTGTCATTTTCCCTGTTAACTTGAAGAGTAGCTGACATCGCGTCTGTATCCTTTTTTCTGTTAACTAATTCAATTTGAGCATCTTTTCTGATTAGAATTGCAAGTCCCCGATGTGTTTTACCTGAGGTTCCATAGAGGTGCCATTCGTAGTGTGTAGAGTTGTATGCAGGAGCATACAACTCTACACACTACGAATGACAGGTATGAACTCAGGAGAGTTCATACCTGTTTCTTGTAAGCAGGCTACATGAATGTCCCTAATTGAAAGTTCAGCGTCAATTTTATCTTTTTTGGTCGGTTTTGAGGCCCCGCGGACGTTGCAAGTTGCAATACGCAAGTCTAGGCAAGTGTACTTTATTGAGGTAGACGGTTGGTTTCTAAGTATTGTGAACCCAGTGACATCTGCGACTATTTCTGATAACGGTGTACACATTGGTGCTTGTTGTTCATATTGTGTTAATGAGCTATCTAATTGAGGGCTGTTCGTTTGAGACTGGGATTTCGTGAGTTGACCTTTCTCTTCACGTGTGTTGTACTGGTTAATTAAAGGCTTATTATATAGTGTTGTTGTGACATTGTTCGATTTTTTCATTATATCTATCGGGTTGCTGTTATAGTATTTGTCGTCGGTCATGACCCAGCTATCGTAGTGCTGGTCCTTGTAGAGGATGTGTATGTTGCCGGGTACTGGTTCGCCGGTAGGTGAATACACTAGGTTGTGTCTTGTATCCGTGTGCACGTGCAAATTTACAAGATAGAACTCGGCTGCGGCGATTAAGATATCCTCTCCTCCCCAGAACGTCTTGTTAAACTGCTGTGTTATGTATTTTGTTATTCTTTGTTCCTGGGAGAGAATGCTGTTAGGAAGAATTTCTTGTACATTATTTAGAAGGGCTAAGCGAATTCTTTCGTCATCTCGATGCTCTAAAACATATGAAGCAAGATCCTGACGGACAGACACGTGGTCGAAAGTTAAACCCATTACATTATTTATTTGATGTGCCAGGGCCATAGCCCTGAATAGGCAGTTTCCGTCTTTTGTCATACGCACAATTGTGCCCATTTTAAAAGAAAAAACTTTTTGTTTTTATGGTATTACAAGACCTGCTCTGCACACATGTTGTGTAGCTTTGGGTTTGTGAACCACTATAGCTGACAGGGGAGCTTAACGCTTGAAATTTATGAGCTTCGCTATTTTTTGTTACTTAACCTTTTTTTTTTACCCTTTGGGTCCTTTTTTGCGCGCGGTATACAAATTTTACAAGCTAGGAAATAGGTAGCTTGTTCAAGGCAGTTTTGATAATTTAGTACAATGTTAAATTAAGAAAAGTGTGAAGTACTAATTCTAGAGCGATACCGTATTTCAGGTTAAAATAATATCTAGAGTGTATTATTTTGTCCTTCGCTCCTAAATATAATATGAAGACATTTCCTTAAAGCCTATTTATAGCTTACAATGATGTTAAATTCACGCGTGGCGTCAAAAGTTCGAATTAACAACGCAAAACGCAGTTTTATACAGCCTCCAAGCCTCTAGCGGAGGTCCCTGAAATATATAATGGAAAGATCTCACCAAATCCACGTCGTCGATATTCTCGGCCGGAAGGCCTAGACCTCAGGCTTGTATATCAGGAACACACGTATGCCACTTTACCACCGTTTTAAGGTGTTTTAATTTGCACCCACAAAAACACAGCAAGCGAAACCCCGTTCGAGTTTCAAGCTCAGAGTCGGCCACGTGTTGTGCACATTGCATCAAGTAAAAACAAAGGCGGGTCAAGACACGACACGTCTGTCCCCTTCGGCGGCCACTATCCGAATCCTCTGATTAGAACATTCATTCATTCATTTATTTATTCGTGTTCAATAATATAAACAATCTGCATTTGCAAATTATTTGCCAAAAATGTAAAAAAATAGTTTATGGAAAAATAACCTTAAATCCTACACAATAAAGTTCAGTCTACGCTACAACTTCAAACATTTTTATAACGTTTTCAATAGTGCTACTCACTCTGAAATCAACTTAATTGCCATTAAAATAAAGTTTATATTTGTTTAACTTAAAATAATATTCATTTGAAACATAAGTTGAATAGACTTTAGGTATATTTTTTATATTCTGTAAAGTTCATATCGTTTCTCACTCTTGCAGTGAACGTTGGTACTGAATCCTATATTTAATAAGCTTGTACGGTGCAGTCTAGATCTGCAGGGTAATTGCATTTAACACACTATCAGTAGCAATGGGTTTCATTTTGACAGTTCAACAACATTCATTGCGTTATTTACGTCGTTGAGCAGAGACATTTTCGAACATATGGAGCAATGGATTAGCAATATGCTTCAAAATAATTCAAATTGAGAGTAATAGTGTGTTACGCAATTTACTCACTTTAAATTTTTTTGTTTGTTATCATCTAGGTTTTCATCGCCTGTATAAAATTAATTAGAAACTTAACTACATAAAAAAAATAACTCTGAACTTGATTAGTAATGCTACTATTAGAATAATTCCTTTAGCCTTATATTTATTCGTAAGTGAGAATTGTTTTTTGGTATAAATCTTTAAAGCGAAAGCCTGCCTAAGAAGTTTATCAAAATCGTGGATTCACTGCTCAACTGTTGGAATCGAAGTGTTAAGTAAAAGTACAACAACAGCCATTTTTTAAAAATTACTACAGAAGTTGATGAAAACGATCTGCATCAAATTACTATCTCTTTCTCTTCACACATCAAAACTTTGGGTAACATTAATAATGCTCAGTTACAGTGGCGAAGGGTGAATTTATGACAGAGGTAAGCCAGAGCAAGAAAAAAATGTCAATAAACCGTTTCATTATGTTTTAATGATGAATTGACTATAGAGTGGTTGTGTTCTGAATTTTCGAAGGGAAGCCGGCGGGAATCGTGTTGTATGGTATCTTAACCACTGCTCAGTTATCAAGAGATTTCGCAAAACCTACCAAGATAAAAGCCAGTTGCTTCAAGACTCCAAGATGTTTTCGTAAAAACTTGCCACTTCTTGCAAAGCAGCACATTACTCTTTTACGACGTTTCGAGGTAAAACCTTCAAGTTTACAACGCGAGCTTCCAGAAAAATGGGCAAGTTCAGAAGGTGCCGTAAAGATTGCGAAAACAGCAGCGACTGCGCCACAGTCTATAAAAATAGCAAACATGGTTAAGGCTTACGTACGGGGGCTGCAGTAGTCCAGCGTTCACGACTTCATTACGGCGAGCACACTACAAACATATTTCCTCTACTCTGTGATCTTCACGAAATACCTTCACAACTTTACTTAGAACATGACAGTTTATGGAAAATAACGGTCTTTAATACAGTTCAAATTGAATATGAAAGAATAGAACATGAAGTTTCCTTATTTAAAGATCCTGCAAAAGTCCTGCAGATTCAAAAAGCGGTTGTTCCTTTTTCAACCAGAAAATGATCCTGGCTATTAAAAACATAATCCGTGCTTTTATTCTGAAATGATGAGAACAGTGGTAGCACGGTAATATTATTACCGTGGTGCTAGCCTAGTGGTCGTAGGTTCGAAGCCAGACAAGCGCTTTACTTTCTATACATATTATTTCATCACCATTGCTCTCAAAACGGTGAAGGAAAACATCGTGGAAAACGGAAATGTTCTAGAAGCAAAAATTCGAAGACATGTGACATCTACTAATCCGCACGTGGGCCGAGTTGTAGATTGCGGCCCACTCCCTCTCACTGAGAGGAGGCCAGTGTCCCAGCAGTGGGGAAATTATAGGTTGATTATGCTATTAAGCTTAGTATGATCACTCAAAAATTTAAAAATACTTACAGGAGAAAAAAATTGTATTGAGTTAGAGAATAAACTTTTTGGATTCAGCGTAAATAAATATAGGTTGCACACGGCAACTCAACGCCGATGTAAATCGTATCCAATATAAAATACGACACAATAAAAACGAGTGGTTATAATTGGAAGAAAAGTTTAAAGATCATCAGGTTCACACCTGACGGGGCGTAAAATTTGCCATACTAGTTGACGAGTGGGTTGCCATAAAGAAGCCAGCTACCAGCGGACGGTCGTTGGTCGTTATTGCCACAGCTATTGCTACCATCAACAACGTATTTTGAGAAACGAACATAAAATGGACTGCAGCCTCGTAAACTGCTTTGACGATTTAGAAAATTCTTTTTGGAGGTCTTAAGACCTTACACTTGGAACCTTGCCAGGTTGCAAACTCGTAAACAACCATAGAGTTTTCTAAACCACATTGCGTCTGTATTCTGAGACCAATTTTTGGAAAACAAAAGATGGTCCGTATTGGCTCAGGATCCAGTTGACTAGAAAAAGGAAAAGGAGGTCTTTGCTCTGCTGTGGGAAAGTAGAGGCTGACTAAATAAAATATATCCAATTCTACCTAGATACTAGAAAAGTGGATTCCTACCTACATGGTAATCTGATGATCCTTTACGTGTGCAAAATCTCAAAGATCCAACCCATCAAAATAAGACGTTTTTCACGATACAACGAAACGAATTGGGAATTTCGTTTTTCCAATCGGTTAACAACGAAAATATAATCAGATCGCCGTTCGAGCTATAAACAGAAAAACATTCAGAAAACGCTTGCTCGACACACGATTGCCATCAAATTGTATTTTTTTTTATGTCGAGCATAAAATTAATTTCATCCGGAGATGCACGAAGCAGGGGAGCGAATAATACTACTTACCGGCACAACTGAGCATTTTTTTAATAACATGTATTTGCGATTTTCCTTTGCATTTAGTTCCTGTTTTCACTTCTAAATTTGGCTTGGTGTTAAACAGTCTGATTGACCTGTTTCTGGAATCAAATTATTTATGTTAAGAATAATATATCCTACTAATATTATAAATGTGAACGTTTGTGAAGATGTTTGGATGTTTGTTACTCAATCACGTCTAACCGTTAAACAGATTTGGATCCAGGCACCAGGATTAACACATAGCATACTTTTTATCCCGATATTCAAACGGGATCGAAACTTAAGCGAGTGAAACTGCGGGGCGCTATTAAGAATAAAGTTTCTGAGAAAAAAAAAAAACTTGTAGTATTTTTTCGTTTATTATTTCGTTCCACTATACAGGGTTACTTTTCAATGACCAGCCAAATTTAAGGATGTGGTACAGACCATCAAACTAAACAACTTTCTCCATGGGACCAACATCGGTATCGCGAATAAAAATTCAGCCGTCCCATACGTTTAGGTCGAGTAGGTATTGAAGTTTTCAATGGGACAGTTGATAACTTTTTCGCGATTACGATATTGGTCCCATGGAGAAAGTTGTTTAGTTTGATGGTCTGTACCACATCCTTAAATTTGGCTGGTCATTGAAAAGTAATCCTGTATATTTTTCTTTTTGCATTTATTTTGTAAGTAGATTTCACAAATTTCGAACACAAATTTAGATTTTTTATTCAAAACGAACACGAATTAATGCTTTTGCTGCTTTTCAAAAGTAATTTCATTTTAAGAACTGCGAGTCTACAAACCATGTGCCAATAACCAACTACACCTAAGGTACTAAATTCACGGAGTATTTCTAACTATCTTCGAGAGGAACAACGAAAACTTTGCAACATTATATCAACTTCAATATTTGAATAAAACATTCTTAGATTCAGTACCTTTACCGCGCACTAGACAGAAATACAAGAGAGCTTGTCACCGAAAGAAATTGGCATCGTAAAACGTACGAGAAGTGGCCTAGCGCTTGCATTCCCACATAAAATGCGCGAATACCTAGTAAGTAGTAGGTACCTACCGACTGCATCCTAATGTAGTCTTATGTACTGGCTGAATATTTAGACAGTATATTTAGAAGTTTTGAAAATAATGATGAAGGGGCGAAGAGTAAGACGGTCACTATAAAAACCAAGCCTTATTTTGGAATGTAAAAATAAAAAAACTGCCAAAAAAGACACTAAAAAGTAAAAAATAACTTTAATTTCGGAAGTCGGTGTCGTTGGGTTCGCATTTTCGTTGTTTGCCACCGACTTTCGAAATTAAAGTTATTTTTGACTTTGTAGTGTCTTTTTTGGAAGTCGGTTGTTTTTTTTTTTTTTGTTAAATGTTTTTATTTTTCACTTTTAAGTTGTACCTACCCCATAAAAATTCGTATAACACTACTTGTTATCTAAATATCAGTGTCAGGAAGTTATTATAACATCATCAATATAAACTAAGTGGCAAAAATACGTATTATTGAAGCTAACTCTAAAACTACCCAATATGAGACAACACTTGAGGCATACACAATACATAAAAAAAAAAATTGAAATCGATTTACAACTTCCGAAGAAATCGCGTAAAAAAAATATCAAAGTCAAATTGAAAACCTCCTCCTTTTTTGAAGTTGGTTAAAAATAAGAACTATAATATTCCTTTCTTGAGGTATTAAATCTACACATAACTGTGCATATAACGGCTGTAATCAATACGCCTACCATACACATAGCCTTTTACATCTCTATAACCCTTCAGTGACCTTTAGTAGTCCTATTAGTTCCATGGGCATTAAACATAACTGGTGAAATGAGTTTCACCAGTTATGTTTATGTCCCTAGCCAGAGCGAGCCTATTGCCAGCAACTGGGCACGTAACATTTGATAGAGAGCAAATTCGAGTGCAATGAGAAAAATCAGCTCTAGTTTTTTATATCATGTTATTAGTTCCTAGCTTTTTTAGCAGTTTCACGGGTTTTTGTGAACATTTACGTTTATTTGAAACCATCAATAAACCCGTACAAACGAACGTTCCAATATACGAACGGCTTTAGCTCTTTTTTGAATTTTCATTTTAGTTTGCGAACTAATTTCAGGCGGGAGCATCAATTTTGGTCGTTTTAGAGCAGTATAAGCCTTTTGCGTGTTCCAACTAGCAATTCCACCTGCATATGTACTTGACATCTGAGATCACGGGCTTGACATGATCTTCTACTGAGGAACTTAAAACGTACACTACCCTACCCCCCGCTTTGCTCAGACAATAGTACCTATAACCATCATCCAGCAGCTTACACACAACACGAAGAAGAAGAAGAACGACGAAGAAGCTGGATGTATCATCACAACAATAATACAACACGAAGAAGAAGAAGAACGACGAAGAAGCTGGATGTATCATCACAACAATAATACAACACGAAGAAGAAGAAGAACGACGAAGAAGCTGGATGTATCATCACAACAATAATACAACACGAAGAAGAAGAAGAACGACGAAGAAGCTGGATGTATCATCACAACAATAATACAACACGAAGAAGAAGAAGAACGACGAAGAAGCTGGATGTATCATCACAACAATAATACAACACGAAGAAGAAGAAGAACGACGAAGAAGCTGGATGTATCATCACAACAATAATACAACACGAAGAAGAAGAAGAACGACGAAGAAGCTGGATGTATCATCACAACAATAATATTTTCGCATTGTTTGTCTTATTTCTCTTTAGTATATTCATGTATATATACATATTTGTGCTTATATTTTTACGTAATTAGGTATAATATTATATTTATAGTTTTAATAGATTTATGCGTATCTTCATATTTAAAATATTTATTCCTCAATTTTCATGCTTGCACCTACTACTGCCGATCGATTCTGGAAAAATCTCACCGTGAAAAGTTAGGTGAAGTGAGCTTAGAGTGAGCTGTCAAGAGTATCAATCCCTAGCATCAGGATAACATTGACAGCTCACTCCACGCTCACTTCACCTAAGTTTTCACGGTGAAATGGTTACAGAATCGCACTGCTGTTTGTCTCTGCATCATCCAACGGTTGACTGGTAGTGAATGCCTACGGCATTAAGTCTGCCTCTATACATTTATGTGCTTGAAGTATTAAATACATAAATAACACAGTATACATTTTTGAGTTACCAATTCGAATTCTAATAAAAATTCCTCGAATGTACGAAACACTTTAAAATATAATGAAGTATCCGAATGGAAATAACGAAACGAATGAAATGTCGAACAAAATATGCGGTCGAATCGGAAAAAATCACAACGGATACTGTCACACACAGCGTGTTGTTATTTTGAACGCAAAACGTTTAATATCTGGAATGAATATTAACCGAATGCCATCCGATACGACCTCAAAGTTTTAAAAGCATTTCAATCCGCTCTGGGGTTGCAATATTTTGGTCTATTTCGTAATACATATATTTTAGTCGCCTATATCGAAAAGGTTTCAGAGAAAATATTTTCCAGTGTCAATTAGGCAAGTTTTAATAACAGATGCAGTGTTTGAAATTGGTTTAATGACGGCAAAATTCAATCAAGCTTCCATTAAGACCTTCTTAAGCCATCTCTTGTGAAAAATGTGTCGATAAATAACTTTTTGAGTATCTTGTTAGATGGAAGATAAGGAAAGAGCCTTGTATATGAACCAGATTTTAGGAGTCATGTTCAGATAAACGATCGAGATACCTACATTCGTATGTTCTTTTACAGGAAAAATTTAACCAGTGCCAAAACTGTAACTGTGAATACAGCATTCTAGACCCCTTAGCATAGAATTTTTATGTCGATAATAAAAAATAAATGTTGGTCCATACATTTTCATTACTTTTATGAAACAGCAGATTTTTTTTGATAACCTAAAAAAAAATTCTACGCTACGCTACGCATTCTAGGGGTCTAGAAAATGCCGGGGCAGCGGGATTGTCCGAAAGGGTTACCGCTGCCCCGGAACACAAAGGGCTAAGGAAGAAACACGGGTGGGTTTTAGTCAGTAAGAGTCTGATACTCCCTTCTGCTCCACCCTAAGCGGGAGGGGTCATTTGATGATTTCTAATCCACAAAAAAAAGGGGTCTAGAATCATGGGCTGAATTGATGGCGCACTGGTTAAAATGTTATCCACACACGTACACACAGGACAGTACGACATACATTAGTACATATAGTGTGGTATATATTAATAGTGACAGGGCCAGGCACCCATAGCAACGCCAAAATTTACCTCAATAACTTGAGACGGATGCAATATCCTTCACTATTTTTGGAGTATCGCTGACGATTCTGACAGTTCCTTTATATGCCCTACATAAAGCGACTGACATTTGATATGTGAATACCCGGGAGCTCAAATTTTTTTAGAGATATTAGGAAAGAGGGAAGGTGTGACCATCCCTCTGCATCTTCAAATACTTATTGACTTCATTTATATTTCTAGAGATTATAACATAATTAACTATTAAAGAGGCAGAAGTGATATGCGGGGTAATTGTGTAACACACTAACAGTAGCAATGGTATTCTTTTTGACAGTTCAACAACATTCATTGCGTTGTTGTGCAGACAAATTTTTCGAACATATGAAGCAATGGATTAGCAATATCCTTCAAAATTATTCAGATTGTGAATGAGTGTGTTATTAGGGTGCAGTTTTACACTTGAAACCGTTTGATCCATTGAATGTCATATAGAAATGACGCTGGATTGCATGTATTTTTGATTAGATCCCTCCATGTGAACTTTTGCTGTTTAACTTTTCATGGGGCTGTAATTCAGAAAGCTAAAGACGTGGCTGACATAAAAGACACATCTTCGTCAAAGCCACATTTCAAACATGCATAGTTCCAAAGAGCCACACATCACTGACGATAGACACTCCTCAAGCTACACTACAGCTATAAAAATAATATACTCACCGCTTCAGTATGAATAGGATGAACGGCAAACAAGATGGCGGCGACAAAACTCGCAAACTCCGGCAGGAACATTGCGCACACCCTGTAACAGAATAACTAGGTCACTGGGTGGATAAACAGGCTGAATATGTTGCCACGGAGTAGATACCTACAGAAGGCTAGCTCCGTAAAACTAGCAAAAACACACTCGCAAACAGATGCGTACGTGCGGCGATCTCAAACCAAAACAAATGCCAGACGCGAGTGTGCTTGCACTCGCTTTAAGAAGACGCGTGTCAATGTGTGAGTGCATTTTCGCTCGTTGTATGACACCGTTCTTCTGTAATGTCTTTTCTGTGATGTTGTGGTCTTCTAGAATTACAATGTTTGAGAATAGGCGACTGTATTTACAACTGTTTGAACTGGGTTATTAGCAATCAAGAGCGGTGTATCAGTGTGGTAGCAGTTACAAATGGACGGATACTCGGTTAGCGTTTGGCGTGGACGGATTGGAGAGAAATTATGGGAAAATATGGCGTAGTGTTAGGAGAATTGAAATTGTATTAAATAGCAATGATTTGCGGTTTGCGGCGTATGTTTGTCTTTATTTTGAAACTGTTTTCACATCGATTTATACGTAAACCAGTGGCAATCAATTCACGTATAGGTACTGTGTAAAATATGATACTCTCTGGATTAGTTGACCGACTCTCTAAGTTCATCAACGAAAATCCGGACCAGTTCTAAAGTAGTTCGAAACTTCGAGGTGAATACTACACCCGATTAATTAACTGTTTTGGGCGGGCAAAAATACAGTGGGAGAAGGGACAACTGTCAAATCCGGGTATCATTCATTGTTAGGTTGAGCCCCAAACTAATCTTATGTCTTTAGGGGGATACGGAGTAGAATTTACCTGTAACTTCGGGTAAAACTACGGATTTCGTGCCCTCGAGATTCGCACAGACCAGGAAGCATGGCATAAAGGGAAGCCTATAGCCTCAGCAGTGGGTGAAATAAGGCTGCCAATAATAATAATAATAATAATAAATACTTTATTTCAGACTATGGTGTCAATTTTGTTAGTAACAATGTTCTTATAGACTAGTGTTAGTAAACTTAAAACTACCCACAGCAAAATATATAAACAGAACAGAAAGACAACAGAAAGTAAACTCAACAATCACTACTGCGCCATTCCATGAGAAATAGCGCAGCAATTATTGATGTAACTGCAGTCCAGCCGACTAGCGATCATGCTAAGGATGCTGTTGGCGCTGCCGCGAACTCTACGCACCAGGGATGCGCAATGACGATACTGATGATTAATTAAAATATTGCCTAACATATATATATTTGAAAGAAAACACCGAATCACAGGTTTCTAATTTAACGAAAACAAAAAAAAAAAACACACAAAACCCAGCCGTTTGCTACACAAAGATTTAAACAATGTTCACTTCAATTTCTTTTCAATACCTGAACTGTAGCCGGACCACAGAACTGTTAAATCCGGACTCACCCACACGGGCATACAAATAAAACCTTTAAAATGTTTGAAAAGGTAATTGTTAGCGTTTCCAGCGCTTTACTTCTATTGGATAAGCAGCGTTGAGCCGTGAAAACTTTTGTGGTTTCATTTCGCACGCACGCTCGCACGTCAGACCCGCTAAACTTTTAATAGACGGATTTTTATGTTTACTTCTAGGTATATGAAAAACTTTAATGACTTGTTTGGAGCGGATTAGTATGACAACCTAAGGTAAAAGTTTGATTTGAATCACTTTGGTGGTGTTTAACGTTAGCCTCGTTGTTAAGCCTCGTTTTTGTGAGAGAATTTATTGAAACAACACGATATCAAAGCGATTGTGTTCGATGTTTTTCTTTGTTATTATGATCCCTATTATCTTGCTTATTTATTTGATTTAATTGTAACTAGTTATTTAGCTTATCGGCTTTTAAGGTAACAAGTTAACAGTTTTGTCAGACCAAGTAACCGCCCTTTTTTACCCCTCCTCCTGGGTGGAGCGGAATGGAGTGTCAGACTCTTACTGACTAAAACCTACCCGTGTTCCTTCCTTTGCCATTACGTTCCGGGATAGCGGTAACCCTTTCGAGCGATCCCGCTGCAACCGCCCTCACTGGACTCTCTGTTACGACCGCTCTGAGAGAAACTGAGAACCGAACGTAGTGGAAGAACATCATGCATGAGGCCTCTAAGGCCTTTCAGAGACACGACCATCAGTAATAAAGTACGCGACCAAGAAGAAGAACAATTCAACTGGACTATGCGTCATACTTAATTAGAGCTTAACTTTCGTTTTTATGCTTTAGTCTTTATAACTTCATCAATATCCTTCGGTTCTTCAAAAAGTAATGAAACCATCTCAAGATCCGAACAGCCATCTACAAACTATGACATAAGTGATGTTCGATCGAAGACAAGTTAATGTCGAATGTCACTTAGGAATATCACCCGAGACCGGTGATGTAATGTCCTATCAGAGGCGAACGGAGTAAATTAGGCGTCATAAATTGGCCACCCATCACACTGACGGTTCGGCCGAGACCATAATTTAATCACAAGGATCGAACGATCATGTCATTATCTTTACTGCGAACACGGCTTACAAACGTTTACTTCGGTTAGTTGACCTTTGAGAAAATTGGGAGTCTGTTAACCGTAAAAGTAAGGCAAAATAAACGTTTAACTGTATTTATGGGAACACAAACTACAATGTAGCATTGAGGAACGAAATTGAGAAAGTTATAACAGATACGGAACAGGTAATAACAACAAACCACCAGGGACTGTCAACTGAGTTATCAACAGCACTTTAAAATTGAGTCGACAATTTTTACCGCCGTCTCTTGAAATAGTATATAGCGCGGTACGTACGTCCTGACCGTGTGAATTGTGGAAGTCGAATGACAATAATTGGGGAACTTTGTCCAGTGGAGCCGCCTCGTGGCGCGCAACCGCAACTTTGCCGCAGAGGTGGAACAACGGCTAATTGAGACTAACGCTGCGAAGGTGCTCCCGACGGCTAACTTCTGCCGGAATTAAGGCACTCGTTAGTGACTTTTTGCGAATCTGATGAAATCTCTTACGAAGTTGGTGAAAAAACATTTATGGCTAGTTTGTTCTCGGAGAGCGCACCTAATGAGCTCCTCTCAATCGATACGCTTGTGACGAGGATAGTGGCTTGTTTCGTAATTGTGACGATCTGTTTTATGTTCCTCGTTTTATATCGAAACTTTTAATTAAATTACTTGGAGACGTTAGACTAGACGACGTCTAAGTAACTTAGTGTAAGTAGACCCGTAAAAACTTTAATCATATTTTTGATGTGTGGCGTTATTCCATGTTTAGATCTACGACGGAGCCTTCACTCTAGATATTGTCAACGTGGTATAAATTATGACCCATTGAGTTCCGAATATTCGGGCTATAAATATGTTCATTTACATTTCAAAGGCCTAAATTAATGTAGATCCGATGTATTCAATATTTGGAATTAACTAGTGGAGGTGTTATTCATTACGGATCGTGTTCTTTTGTTTATTGTATAATGATTATAATTGCTATATTCATCCTATGATCAATGATCATTAAAATAGTATATAATCTAAAATTGTATGTGTTGATATTTATATAATACTAGCTGCGCCCTACGGTTTCACCCGCAAAATTGTCAATCTCGTGGGAATATTAAGATAAGTATCCTATGTGTTAATCCTGGTTATAAACCATCTGTGTGCCGAATTTCATCCAAATCCTTTCAGCAGCTTTTGCGTGAAAGAGTAACAAACATCCATCCATCCATCCTCACAAACTTTCGCGTTTATAATATTATAATAATAATAATATAATAATAATAATATAGTAGGATTAAAATAAATTGATATCATGTTCAAATGCAGACGTTAATTTTAGGGCTGAAAACATAAAAAGAGTATCATTTCACTCCAATGTGATTTTTGTTTGTTACTACCAAAAAAAAAATCCCTTTTTTCACTGGGTGCTGCTTACGTAATGCGGGTCGACCAGACTAAATGGCCGATAAAATTAGTTTTAAGTATTATGGCTATAGTTATTTTCACTACCCGCAAGCTCCAATGGCAGACATTCAGATTAAATATTCATTGAATTTCTAAATGTACCTACATTCAACCTACTTTCACAAAATCTACAAATAGGTATTAGGAACACTTCAAAAAAAAATTTCCGTCAACTTCCTTGAAATACACCAAAACATTACTATTATTGTAAACATTTAAATATAAAAACAAAAGTAAAATACATTTATAAGTTGCAAAGAAAAACTTACGTCTCCTTAATCTCAAAAAACCACCCCACGGCCATTCTATTTCCATCGAAATTCCACAACACTCGATTATACTGATATTTTTATCGATAAAATGTTGATCACTCAGAATATCGATTACGCTGAAACTGTTCGTAGGGTCACCTTGTTTGAAGCTTGTCGCGCCGCTGACGTAGCTACAAAGAGCTTGCGTAGCACTTTCGTAGCACTACGTAGCGCTGCGTAGCGCTGTCGTAGCGATTATTAATACGTACTCTACGGTTTTGTATCGTGGTGTCGAGAGGATTTTCAATTGACGTAGATAATTGTTTCGTCTGCAGTGGCTTTGCGGGTGGCGAGGTAGGTATCATTGGATTACCGCAAAAACATTGGAAGGACCAATAAAATATCATAATCAGCCTATAACGTTCCCTCTGCTGGGGATACGAGTACAGACCTGAGGGGTAATTCTCGTAATTTTTAAGAACGTTCACAGTCTGATGTCAGTCTCAATCTGTCAAAAATACTTCAAATTTCCCTACATTTTGACAAGTTTTTGACATTTGTTTGTCGCCGAGATGAGACTGCGACGAGATTTTGAACGTTTTAAATTAGTAGAATTGGCCTACTGCTCTGTTTAAGGAAATAGGATATAATCCACCACGCGAGCCCAGCGCGGATTGGTAACATGTCTTCGAATTTCCTCGCGACGATTCCTTCACCGTTTTTGAGAGCAATGGTGATGAAATAAATTACACAAAGTAAAGCGCCTGACGGGGTTCGAACCTACGACCTACACAACATAGTAAGTCGGGCCCGGTACCAATAAGGTCACCACTGCTCTCAATTTTATATCAAATAACATAAAATAATTTCTGGATAGATATGATTTTATGTTGTTATGAATTATGATATGTTTTATGTATTTGAAAAACCTGAAGCATATTTCATAGCACACCCATAGTTCGACGATATAATAAAAGTCCAAATAACACTCCAGCATTCCCGATATTATTCTAGAATTAAGCTGTCAAACGACGAACGATGTTATCAACGTGGCTCAACTATAGTTAATTACATGTAGGGGAGTGGATTACTTAACGATAGCTATTCGCAGAAGGTAATAGATGTCTATTGGTCGACATATCGCGTGCCGCATACTGCATTAGGTGTAGAAAATACGTGTGATTTGCTGCAAATGCGTTCACGTCACCTGTGAAGTCGTGACTGGTGTTCAACCATTTTCACAGGAAAAATAAAAAGTTATTTTCAACGTAAGCTTACCTATTTTTTTCGTTAAAAGTAAGAGATTACTCTGTAAAAAATATTAGTTTTCTTAGAATTTTATGGGTGTGCTCTCAAAACGGCGAAGGAAAACATCGTGAGAAAACTGGCAAGTCCTAGAACCAAAAATTCGAAGACATGTGACACCTACCAACCCGCACTGGACCCGCGTGGTGGATTACTCCCTCTTACAAAGAGGAGGCCTGTGTCCCAGCAGTGGGAACATTATAAGCTGATTATGCTATGTACAGACACACCAAGCTACTACAATCTGTCAAAATACTTTAATAGAATTTTGAACTTTATCGCTAAAGTATAAGGTTCAAAGTTGATTGGGAAAATTTGGTTCAGTTTCGGATAGCTTGATGTGCTGGCGTCTGTGCTAGTCTTTCTAAACCATAAACACAACGCCACAATTAAACTTTAACCAAATACGCTTATTACAGTCAACTATATTGTTGAATATAGAACTCCCTGAAATTCTTCATTACACCATAGCCCATTATGACGGTACCACCATCCAATTGCCGTGAAATTCTAGGAAATTGCGGACAACTTCATTCAGGTATTCGGTAGGTACTAGAAAGCTGGTTCATTAAACCGCCAACTATTCTGATAATTAACATAAGAGTTGAGTAAGAATACCTACCTATTCCTGCTTGCGTAAAGTAAGGGGATGTCTATCATTGGACAGTATAAATCGCGTGTGAAACGGAATATACGTGTGATTGTCTGCAGTTGATGCGTTACCAGGTGTACTAAACCTTTCCTTTCTTGACAGGATAGTAATTAGAAATTAACTTTTTAGTTACACAAATAGCAGGTAAGTACTATTTCACGCATTGTTGTGTTTTATCCATGGTGAGCTCATTTAGGAGCAGTGGTGAAGGGCGAGCGTTTTGGGGGACTGTCTTTTGTAATTTTGACGTACATACGAAAAGTGCTGATTCTCAGCGTAATTTGAATAAAAAAGAAAGAAAAATAGGTTTATTTGTCACAGAAACACGTGCAAACAAAAAGATAAGATTAATTCTAATGACAGCATATTAATAAAAACAAAAAAAAAAATCTTTATATACGAGCACAAAGCAGAGATAGTCGACGGCCGCACGTCATGACTGTGACAAGAAGGCTGCCACTCAGCATGATGCTGTGCTATAGGGGACCCAAATAAATGACTTTTGATTTGATTTGATTTGAGTGGTGGCCCAGGTGTATCGGCTACGACTTACGAGTTGTGTGTTAGAATCCAGACAGGAACTTTATTTTGTGTATTTAATTTCATCACCACAGCTCTCAAAACGATGAAGGAAATTATCGTGAGAAAACCGGTATGTCCTAGAACGAAAAATTCGAAGTCATTTGACATCCACCAGCCCGCACTGGATCCGCGTGGTGGATTACGGCTCGCTCCCTCTCACAGAGAGGAGGCCTGTGTACATTACACACTGATTATGTATGTATGAGTTCATTTCTTTTGTTTTGTTTTGCACTGTAATATAATTAAAGCACCGTTTTGATAAAGTCCTATTGCAAGACAAAAAAAAACCTAAATAAAATATAAAATTGCGCTAGCGTGCTAAGGTTTTTTTTTTTGCTTTGTTGATCAAATTTAGATCTAATAAGTCCAGACTCCAGAGGGGCAATTCTCGTAATTTTTAAGAACGTTCACAGTCTGATCTCAGTCTCAATCTGTCAAAAATACGTCAACTCAAATTTCCCTACATTTTGACCAGTTTTTGACATTTGTTTGTCGTTTTAAATTACGAGAATTGGCCTACTGGTTTCCCTACAATGTTTTTCTTCACCGTTGGTATGACAGCTATGCTTGATCTTTAAGATTAAGTTTACTTGAAAAGTACAGACGCCAGCACATGAAGTTACTACAACCTGTAAAATTTATTTAATAGATTTTCAACTTTATCGCTAAAGCTTAAGGTTCAAAGTTGATTGTGAAAATTTGACAGTTTCGGGTAACTTTATGTGCTGACGTTTGTACATATAATGAAATTAAACTCGCTCGTGCTCAAGAGATGGGTATATTAACCTCCAATGCGACATATGTATTAAAAGGGACTTGTTAGGTAGGTACAGTCGAGTTCACTAATCTATTGGCAGTGACAATGTTTCAAAATATTGTAAGCGTTAAAATTATCACATAGTTCTATACTTAGACATCAGTATAATGTTATCATTTATATATAACTGTTCATAAGTATGTTTCGTTAGTGTATCTGACGACTTAATATCTACATACTCTAGATTTCAATATACATATTTGGTGCAACCTAGGATTCGTAAATATCTATACAGCTTCGAATATTGTTGAATATAAAATCATAAACAATTCACTTAATAGAACTAAATAAATATTATGAGAATATAAGCATATTCACATAATATTTATTTAGTTCTATTAAGTGAATCGTTGTTTGTCTATGTAAGTACATAGACATACTTACTTATCTGTATTTGCAATTCAACTGCCACATAACTTTATGGGATTACTTCACCACAGCACTTGTTATAACATTTTTATTCATCGTAGCCATGTCAGAATGGTTCTCTAGCCAAACTTACTGGATCGTTACAGCTTACTAAGTACTAAACTGTATCTATACATTTCCCTGCCATATCCTCGCATTTTTGGCCGTTATTAATCGGTAGCAAGCAGTTAAAGTTTGGTAACTGCAGTTGCTCGGCGCTGTACGAGCAAGTTCATGTCAACATTCACTGAGCAACGAATAGTTAATACTTTTCATATAAAGGCTATTTCTATATAACTCTCAATTTGGCAAAAATAGAGCTGTGCTTTAAAATATTTGTACTCTTTTTTTTGGCTTACCAAAGTTTTTGGCAACCATCTCTGGCTGGGAATGCGTGTGAGGATATTTCAGTTAAGTCTCTATTTTGCAGTTTGATTTTGTAAAGCGAAAATATTTGTTGTATTACATTTAGTTTTTACTACCTAGCACTTGATAGCAAATTCAGCAAATCAAAGGACTGTAATTACAAGTTTACCACATAAAAATATTTATCGGGACTGTAATTTGCGCTTTACCACGATTCCTAGAAAGTTAATTAAAATGTATAAAACCGCATTCCAAAAATAAAAGCAATACGATGAACGTGCTAATTATCATAAAGCTTTTTATTTCCTTTGAATGAATTGAAAAATTCTAATTATAAGGTTTTTTTTTTAAAAACTTTCTTATGAAAGGGTCTCCGTAGTATTAAGCACCATTTATTAAGATTACACTAGGTATTTGAGAGGTGGAGGTACAATATCTATGTAGCTTTTATTTCTAGGGTTTTGTACTCAAGGGGTGCCAACGGAACCCTATTACTAAGCCTCCGCTGTCGTCCGTCTGTCTGTCAGCAGGCTGTATCTCATGAAACGTAATAGGTAGACAGTTAACATTTTCAGTGTGTATTTCTACTGTCGCTATGACAAAAAGAAAGTTAAAAATTAAAGAGGGTCGCCATAAAAGAAACGTGCTTAAAAAAATGTAGTGTTAAATATTGTACGGTGGTACGAAACCCTTCGTATGTGAGCCCGTCTCGCACATGGGCAGTTTTTTTTTTATTAGTCTGTTGGCTTAGAGTATTCGAGACCAGTTTCTCAAGAAGCAGGTTCTTGGCCTGGCTTTTTAGCGCTGTGTGTACTTTCTAAGTTAATCAAAATGGCTACGTGGGTTCACGGTAAAGACTAACATAGTGTTCAAACTTGGACTAAACAGACCAAAATTGCCAACTTGCAGTGAACCAAACTTTCGTACCTAACCTCTTTGTATGAGAAAAAGCCAGAAAGATTTTCCCCAATATTATAAGATCTTTTCTTTAATATCATAAGGAAAATCTGATATTTTGTATTTCCAACCTTCTTTGTCAACGATTTTCGGGTATAAACATACCATTACGTAACATCACGCCTGCAATACTCGAAGGTCTAGGCAGAGGTGAACCTTACTAGATACCTACACCGAAATTTGGTCAGTTATGTTTTAAGTCCCACTAGCAGCGACCTGCGGTTTCACCCGCATAAGTCTCGATCCCTGTGAATATCGGCATAAAAAGTATCCTATGTGTTAATCCTGGTTATAAACTATATGTCTGCCAAATTTCATCCAAATCCGTTCAGCCGTTTGTGCGTGGAGAAGTAACAAACATACAAACATACTCACAAACTTTCGCCTTTATAATATTAGTGTGATAGTCCCATGTAATTGGGGGCGAGCCTATAGCTATCAACCGGGCACTAATCCAAACTCCGGTCTTCTACTTAGAAATTCCAGAAGGATGAAATCAATTTTGCCCGATCTGGGAATCGAATCCAGGACCTCATGTTCAGCGGTAGTCCTTGCGACCACTAAACCAACAAGGCAGTTTAGGCAAAATGTGTGTAGGCACCTCCAAAATAAACAAGCATGAAATATCACGTTATTTTTTTCGCAAATTACTCAAAGTATTTTGAAAAATGATGCCGCATGTGATTTGTCACTGTTGGTTGTAAGACACAAATTCAAATTAACGACTGATACGGCGAAAAAGTGGGTGTTCATCACTTTCACGCACACCCTTCAGCCGCCTTTGACAAATGAAGTGTTGGAGTAACGCCTCGTTTATCTTACTCCCAAGCTCAGATGGAAAAATATGGTATAAATATAGAAAAATAACGACAAATATATCTAAGATTTTTGTAGAAATATCGGGATGAAAGTCAACCTTATTTCTTATATAGAGGCGACATATAGAATGTTGAAAGAAATGGAAATGGTTATGTCATGTTTTGTTACTCATACCTACTTGTCAACCTGTGAAGACATAGACAGTAGAAAGATAAGATAAGATTTATAACAACAACACAACACAACAACAACAACAAACAACAAACAACAACAACAAACAACAACAACAAACAACAACAACAATATATAATCAGCCTATAATGTTCCCACTGCTGGGACACAGGCCTCCTTTCTTTGAGAGGGAGTGGGCTGTAATCTACCACGTGGGCTCAGTGCGGATTGAAAGATGTCAAATGTCTTAAAATTTTTGGTTCTAGGACATGCCGGTTTCCTCACGATGTTTTCTTTCGAGAACAGTGTTGATGAAATTATTTACACAAACTGCCTGAGTTCTGACCTACAACTCGTAAGCCGGGGCCATTACCACTGGGCTGCTCTCAAGTAGTAGAACAGCCGATCGATTCTGTAAAAATCTCACCGTGATAACTTAGGTGAAGTGAGCGTGAAGTGAGCTATCAATAGTGGGAATCCCTAACATCAGGTGGAGTGACAGCTCACTTCACCTAAGTTTTCACGGTGAGTTTTTTACAGAATAGCACTGCAGTATAGGCAAACCGCTTAGTTGAGTCCTCGCCTGTGGGGTATAGGGGCGCGGAGGTAGGACGAGAACGGGGACAGGAAGAGGTGCGGGTGGCAGGCGCTAAGACAGGTGACAAGAATGCTCTTGTCAGTTTGCTCGCTACGCGGTTAGCGATCGCTTTGTGAGAGTTATACATGAGATTACATTATCAAGATGAGTCGAAATATCTTCGGACATAAAATTAAAAGTCTGGCAAGCAAATCGCTTTAAACGTATAAGAATATTTTAGAAAAAAAAACTGGATCCAAATTCTGCTGAATATCAACAAGATATACCTTTAAAGAAAACCGTAGCTAAAGTTACTGGACTATCGGAAAAGTCTGTATCTAGAATTGTACAACCAGGAAAATGATTCGAAACATTTAAAACCACCGAGAAAACCAAAACAGATTCGCAGAAAAAGATTGGAAATAGACGATTTCACAAAAAGCGTGGTAAGAAGAAAAGTCAAATATCAACTCTGAAAACTATGCTTAGAGAAGAGAATGTATTACACTGCGGCAAGGGATATTTAAGACTATTATTACATGATCAAATGCGGATCTAAAAGGAAACTCCTTATCGCATAGCCAAATAATAACATCGTGGAGGTGGAAGTACCAAAATAGTATTAAAAAATATCGTAGAGAAGGAAGACATATTTTATATTTATCTTGACGAAACTTATGTTAATGCGTATAACGTTTTGAATATGTTGGCAATCAAAGGTTGAACACGGCGTGCTGTCTCATATCGGTAAAGGAGACCGTTTGATCATCTTAAATTGTGGAGAACAAACTGGATTTGTAGACTTGTAATATTTAAATCCAAATGTAAAACAGGTGCATATGTTATCACGATTCTATGGATTTCGTGAATTTCAGTAAACGGATAAGTGATAAACTCATGTCTAATATACCACCAAATTCTGTCATAGTAATTGATAACGCAGTTTAATACATTCGGTTCGAGAAGAAAAAAAGCGTATTATGGCTTCTACCAAGCCAGCTATCCAAGATTGGGTACGACGGCATGGCGTGCCTTTTGATGATAAACTTAGAAAGGATGACTTATTCAAATTAATTAAAAGTCATTTCACAGAAGATATTTACAAAATTGACGAGTTAATGAAAAGAAACGGACATGAGGTGTTGCGTTTGCCTCCATACCAGCCAGACCGGAACCCAATTGTGTTGGTCTGGGGTGATATTAAAGGATATTTAGCACAAAAAAGAATCGACTCTAATTTGGACCAAAAGAAAAATTTTTTGGAGGGATTATTTGCTGATATTCCATAGAGACGTGGGAGCATTGTGCTAGCCATGTAAATAAAGTCGAGGACGAATACTGCAAACATAACAGAGTTGTAGATGATGTTGTTGATTTTATTATTAACTAGCGGCCCGCCCCATCTTCGCATGGGTGTAATTTTTTTTTAATTTCCGAAATTTCTTTCATACAAACCTTGTCCTGGCAATATCGAACACAACAAAAAATGATTATCCAATTTGGTGCAGTCATTCGGAAGTTATGCGTATTTCAGCGACTTTGTTTTATAAGTACTATGTAAGGATAAGGATGTGCAGGACGATTCAGGTGATTCTGATGATGGCTGCTTCGAAAGTGAAGAATCAAATTCCCGTGATATTGTTATGGACATAAGTGATTGATTTATAATTTTGATAAGACTTGCATATAATAAATAGTACATAAGTTTATTACCTAATATTTTATTTTGTTACCTACACATAGTTGTTTCACATAATTTTGTAAAGTCATCAATCAATTTTCTAATAAAAAATCATTACCTGTTCACAGTTAACCACTGCGACGTCACATATATCTTAAGAACTGTCCAGTGCACATTATTTCGCTTCTTGCTTGTGTATCTCGTTACGAGTGCCTGCCGCCCGCACCTCTACCGGTCCCCGTTCTCATCCTACCCCCGTGCCCCTATACCCCGCAGGCGAGGACTCAATTAAGCGGTTTGCCTACAGAATAATACACATCCTTTTATCCCAAAATTACCAAAACATGCCGGAAGCAAATGACGAAGTATCGTCGATAATTAAGCGCCATTCGTCATCGTAGCCGGAACCCTCAACAATCACGGATCGGCTGACTCACATATTGCCCTAATTGGTATCAGGCGTGGGTCCTGCCAAACGCTCCGTGTAACCACATAGCAATCAATCAAATAGACATAATGTATTCATTGACGATGTCACCAGACCACATGTACCATGTAACACGAGAAAAATACGGAAGCAATAAAGGGTTTGTACCGGTAATGGAACCCGAGGGATCGCAAATCGTCACAGCAGTTTCCGTCTTGTCATATAACTTTTACTGCTCCTATATTTTTCTATTTATTGCGCTCTTTTGTTTGTTCTTAGTTTTATCTTCGCGGGCGATTTATATGTGTGTTGTATGGCTGGGAGCGGTTACAGGTTAACGGCGGACGGCTGACGTCACGTGGTTACTTCAAATATCTGAATTATCTCGGTGGCGTGCTCAGATATATTGCATACTTCCGCGGTAAGATATATTTTATAAAGGAACTTGTTACAACTGAGGAGTCTGCGGATATTTCAAGTTCTAATGACCACGACTTACATTGGTCTGAAATGGATATGTTTTAATAAATTTTCTACTGTCCCTAGTAGAAAATTTATTAAAACATATCCATTTGAGAGCAGACTAATTCATGAGACCTTTTAGGACTAACTATACGTTAGAAAGTATCTAAAAGGCACTAAAGCTTGCATATACATGCAAAGTCTTTATACTAAAACGTTTTCGAGTAAATAAAACTGAGTAAAACCAAATATGCATATGCAAATGTGTACAACAGCGAAATGTACCTAACGTTTAGGTTTTTTACGGTTTTGCCAAATAGGGGGCGCTGTTAGGGTAACTTTTTTTGTCCTTCCATCTGTTTGATTACATTTTTGCCCCCATATGCAGTGCTCAATCCCGTATACGATTCGTTTTTCATTGAACCACAGATACATTACGGACACGAAGCGACACCACCACACTCGAACCTTAATAACACATCTAGGGAGTTTTAATTAATAAATGTCTTAATTATTCCTGAATAACGATACACTCGCATTACGAGTAAATTAATTACTAAATGTAATTAATTGCTCGCATGCGAGGATAAGACAAAGCCCCGCAAGTAACTATATGACAGGAGATGTACGGGTATTATGAAAAACTAATTTAACTCCGCGGTAAAAAGTTTCGCGCTCTCCGGCGCTCCACTCGCTCCATTATGTTATGAATGGCCCAAACAGCCTTCGTGTCTTACGTAACAAATTCTCTTGTTTGCCTATTCCGTTACTTTGGCTCAAGTTGCTTTGATTATTATTCCGGCGAGAGTTTAACGGTTATATCTAACTTTCAGGAATATTTCATTACTTAATATTTACGTTGTTAACTCTACCTACTGTTTTACTGGGTAATTGCACTGTTCTCGTGTTTCCCTATAGAATAGCTTTTTATCTCTTTCAGCCATTTTGTTTATACAAAGTTGTTGCTGTAATACATCGTCTTTACGTGTCTTGCATTCATAGGGTATGTAACTGAGGTAAGCGCAAGCAGTTTTATATTACAAACATGCATTACTTTCAAATTAGGGTTTTCACGTTCAAACGGCAGCGAGCTATGAATTCGAAAGTAATTCCATTATAAGTTAGAAGTTGAACATTTTCGAGTTGCAAATAATGTGGTAGCCTAAAATTTCCGCTTGTACTCTAATATGATTGGAGTGAGCGCGGCACTAAGCACATTAAAAACTTTTGAGTGCCGTAAACAAGCAAGTTATTGTCGTCGTGCGTCATAGCATCCATTGCCTACTAGCAATACATGTTTCGTAGAGTAACGTTTGTACCTGCATTGAACACAGCCGCACGGCCTCGCCACGCCTCGCTCCGAGTTAGAACTTCAGCGGATTAGAATGATGTTCGAACTTCGTTACCACGTTATTGTTGGCTCTGAACGCGTTATTTGCGCGTGAATTTTAACACCTCCAGAATACCGTAAAGGGAAATAGGCAGTAGTGCTCCATACGACCCTCACTAAGCCCCAATGGGTAGAAATACCGACGTTATTCGCTGCCCAGACGCAATGTAAAGAATGGTGGAATATTTTTGGAATGTCGGCACATTTTGGATGGAGCAATTTTAGTGTACGCCAATATTTAGTTATGGTTTTCATGTGCGGTCCTGTATTTTCTAAAGGTACTCGTGTAAGGAATAGTTTCGCACAAAAGCGAACCTTCTCAAAATACGGAACCGCTGTGGACTTGAACTCAAAGTTTCCCTTTCACTTGAACTTTGTTATCGAATCGTAATAGTTTACTGGGTTTGCTATCAAAGGGATGTTATAAATATATATGTACAAATGGGAACCACAGCGATGTTCTGTAACAAGTCCGCCGGACTAGAATAATAATGAGAGCTCGAAAATCGTTAATAGGATTATGCTAGCAAATTGGATATTGAGCATAAGCCGGGCTAAGTTGGCGGTGGACAGCAAGTATCCGTAATTAGCACTAACTAAGAGGATCGGGCGCACGGGTGCCTGATTAAAACTGGCTTAACTGGAGCAGTTGGTGGCCCCTCGCCTCGTAACTACTTATTAATGGCAACAGTACTGGCATCCTATTAGGTACACTCCTATTTTAAAAGCAATAACAACCAAATCAAATGAACATTCCGAGATCGTTTACATTAATTCATTAAGTATTTTAGTGCTACAGTTAACTTTCATGCGATCTTAATTGGAGGTCATTTGTTTCTTCGGTTCTCTGTTGCTACAACAAGGGATTTAGGTCACAGCGATTTATATGTAAAGTGTCTACGTAATATATACTTTCCATTTATTCTCCGAATTTCTTTCAATGTTTACAATTTACATCTCAATGTGTAAAAGAAAAATATTAACAATTTTTTATATTCCGAAAATAGATACAAAGCTGGGACAAAATTTTAAGCCAGCATTTCTCTGTATCAATCTGAATCGTACGTCAGTATAAGGTAGTGCGTGTCATTTGCGAGGGACGATAACGAGTAGACTTGCAAAATAAAAACCTCGACACGGCCGGGATTCACAGCATTCACCCTTTCTTCAACCCCACACTGCGACACGTTAACTCAATTTTACCGTGCAAAAATAAATTAAATTTCACTCTTTGGTGGCGTAAACAACCCTCAAACACCCGATCAGGGGTATATTCTACTGAATAATTAAATAACCCACGCCTACTTCGGCTCAAACAGTGGATTATTGAGTCCTAACAATTAAAAGTTTTGCTGTTCAATTATCAATTACGGGTTAACAACGTTGGTCAACTTTGATTGGGCTTTTATATTAATCAACGTGACGTCATCGTGGAGGACAGTTGTTATAAACTACTTAAGGATATACTTTCTGTAAATGTTGAATTGATCGATATATAATGTGTATAAAGTGGACAGTGTTAACAGTTATTAACACTAGGTACTACTAATTATGTAATTAAATGAAAACTAACTAGACTAAACTAAGTAGTTTATTTATATTTATATGCATTATTAAACCTTCCTGTCTGTAGGTATATAAAAATGGACAGTTATATATTTACAACACATGTTTTTTCATTCGTAAAACACTCAACAGAAGTATACAGACGTATTTATCGTTTACTAAAAGTACATACGTTACGTTACGTTACGTGGTACGTTGGGTTACATATGTAACCCAACGTACCAGTCGCCGAGCTAGTTTTCTGATTTTACCGAAGATGAGAACCAAGTTTGGCAAAAAAAAAATACGTTATTTTTTGAAGGAGCTCAATTATATTTTTGCTGTGCCCGACAGGGTCCATAATGATCACAATTTTTTAATTTACCACCTAAGTACACATTGTGGAATGAAAATAAAATTTGAGTATTGAGTATTGAGTATTATAACAAAATACCTGCTGTATAAAATACACTTATTCAGTGCATTCATAACTCAATTAGCTTTGTATGGATATTTTAATCTAATTTGTTTGATTGTTGGAACACGCTAATGTCTGGAAGTACCGGTCCGATTTGAAAATTTATTTATTTAATACTTCAAGCACATAAATGTACAGAGGCGGACTTAATGCCATAGGCATTTTCTACCAGTCAACCTTTGGGTGATGCAGAGACAAACAGTGGTAGGTGCAATCATGAAAATTGAGGAATAAATATTTTAAATATAAAGATATGCATAAACCTATTAAAACTATGAATATAATATATAGCTAGTTACATATATATATATATATATAAATACATGAATATACATGAAAATTTCCTTTTGCATTTGATAGCCCTATTCTAGACTCCTCTAGAATTGGGCTATCAAATGAAAAAAGAATTTTGACACATAGGCGTCAAGCAAAAACAAAAAAGAAACAGAAATAGCGCGAGCAGGCGATGCGATGCGACGCGGTGGGTCGGGTCGCGGGCAGAAGCTAGTCACAAATATGTAACACCCTTCCTAAAAGCTGAATGCATTGGATGGGTGTACCATAATTGCTTCCTTGACGACTGTGACGAACTTTATATAATAAATTTTAAGCATTGTTCTCATATAAGTGACTTTGTAATAAATATCTTTAAACCTAAAATAACTTAAATATTAATAAGAGTATTCTGATTCTATACGGTTACTTTATTTTTCATACGAAACTAATGTAACAATATAAACTCTCATTACTGGTCTACCAGCAATGAGAGTATCTTGTTTTGTTTTCTTTTTTCTATTTTAATAAAACAAAGAAAACAAACAAATTTCTATGCCTATTTACCTAAAAACAGTTTGAAATTCTATTAGCTTTGTATAATAAAATTAACTATCAAAGATAAAATGAGTTTACAACTCAGCCTGGGCCTATAAAACCATTAACAATTTCTGTATACACAAGAACCGGGAATGAGTCAGCATCTCCTTCAATTAAAACTCTTTCCATCACCCTGAGGGTATATAAATATGAAATAATTATTCATTCTCTCAAGCACTAGAGATTTGAAAGGCCTTCTCGTCCAATTAAGCCTTCTTGCGTTCTTTAATCAATCCAATTTAGGTGGTAAAGTCATTGGAGTTTTAACGAGAACAGAGTTTGGCTGCACTGCCGATATTCCGTTATACAATCAAAAGTTGGAATTTGCTCGCACCATAGAACAAAAAGTTGAAGTTGAATACAGTGGAAGTTCGTGTTGTTATGAAAATCAGGGAAACCTCGACGGTACGTAATTAGTTGTTACTGTGGTAATTTAAGGTTGCATGGGTTTTAATTGTATATTCATATTATGTATGCGCTTTTGTATGAACCGCCATGCTTCCTAGTACCGGCTTTGTAAAAGACATTAGGGTATGTTGAGATATGAACAAATTATAAAAAGGGATCCGGAAAATATGGAGATGTATTTAAATGTAGGAGTATGTTTTGTTCTACGTTATAAATATCCAAGCTCGCACAGAATGGTTTGATTATCACGTCTGCGAATGCTAGTCGATTTAATTTTGTAGTTATAGTAATCGCCATTTTGTAAGATCACTCTGATACACCGCCATTGTAAGCAACAGCTTTATTGCGTAACACGCTCACAGACCCTTTGGTTTTGACAATTCAACTAAATTCATTGCGTGGTTATTCAAACACATCAAGCAATGGTCTTTGTTTTATTGTCAAAATGAAGTGGCAATTAGGGGTGTATTATTAAAATAAGTACTAAATCCACTATACCTGTAATACAGCAATGATACGAGGGCATGTAGCAGCAAGTTCACCAGGTGATAGCCGGCCGGCTGCAGACCGTGGATGGCGTAATTCCATCGGAAGGTCAGCACCGTCAGCGGACGGTACGACTTGTGTGATTGTTCCTGGAAACAAATGAAAAAATATATTAGGACTACACCAAAAACACAATAAATAATATCGTAAATATGGCGGCCAATTCCAAAATTCCATCGCGGGATAAGCACGACTACAGCAACCTAGCAGCTGTTGCGACGACGCGCCGCCATTTTACGCCACAGGTAACATAGAAACAGCGGTTGGGAGCGAGTGTAATAAATGCTCATTGCTCATTATTCAAAAATATTGGACTTGACTATATCCAGATAAAAATGTTGTTGTGTCAGTTTGATCTTGATGCCGATGGCCGTTTCTGCCTGCTGCGAATACTTGCGGTATGGCGCAGATATGGCGAGGTACCTACTTGTCGATAATACACTGTCGATAATTGACTACCTAGTCACACTTATAATGTTATCCACTGTAATACTGTTCCAGTAAACAGCCGTAATGTTATAATTTATTAATTTTCACCAAAAGGTCGGCGCCTGCGACCTTTTGCTTGTCACAGTAATGCCACAGAGTGTCTATAGTCTATGACATCACTATGACACTTAAGGCATAGACAAGTAATGAGGTTACGACATGATGAGGTATCGACATCTTATTTTGTATACCCACATTCTTCGCAAAATAAATGATTTCTTTCTTTCTTCTTTCTTTACGTCTGGCGCGGATATATTTTATTTGATAATATTTTATGTAATCTATGTTATTTATTTATTTTTATTTCTTTTATTATTTTTTATTTCTGTAACTGCCCGTGACATCACAGCGAGCCCTATCAGAATACCAGCGCTGCGATATTTATTTTTAAATATCGCAGCATCATGCTGAGATAGGAGCCTTTTGACCTCGTATAGGACTTTCTGTTTCATTTTTATTTTTGTTACCTTTTTAATTTTTTTTTTGTTTTTATTTTGGTATTTTAATTTAGACTGTGTTTAGTTTAGTTTGTGATCCTCCTGTACGAGTCGCAATAACTATTTTTTCTTTCTTTACTTCACAATGTATGGGCGCATACGAATATCTACCGCTGTGCTTTAGCTCGATAAACCGCTATGAATGAGTAGTTCATTGGTGAAGCCGAAGGTCTATTGTGACTTATTCGAATCAAGATTTTGCGTCCGGACTTAAATTTTAGTGACGAGTCAGAACCGTGAGAAGCTGGGATATATTCAATGTCTAATTTGAGAGCAGTGATGGCTCGGTGGTAATAGCCGCGACTTACGAGTTTTAGGTCGTAGATTCGAACCCAGACGGCCGCTTTACTGTATGTAAATTACTTCATCACCACTGCTTTCGTAACGATGAAAGAAATATCGTGCAAAACAGGTATATCCTAGAATCAAACATTCGAAAATATGTGACATCTACCAACCCGCACTGGGCCCGCGTGGTGGATTGGGGAGAAACCGAGACGAGGCCTGTGTCCCAGCAGTGGGAACATTATAGGCTGATTATGGTATGATTATTAGTTTTTAAAAAGAAACTATAGATAGGTCAATTAAATTCTAATAATTAATTTAAACTAATTTCTAGGCCGACTCAATTTATATCTCCATAGAAATTCTAAGAATAATAGGTCAATCAATCTATTTCCAACTTCCATTTGACTTATAAAAGTATAAATGAGCCAATTACCCTATTTGTAAAATCCATTTGTTTTGTAAAAGTATTAGTAGGTCAAACGCCCTATTTGTTAATTGGATTTATGGGTAGGCACAGCCGATAAACCCAATTAACGAAAATTTAATCAAACTGTAAATTAATATCTGGGAATGCTACTGAACTGATATATTTAAAATAACTTATTTAACTTTTTTGCAAATTAACACGAGATTATTACTCATTGCGGATTATAAAAATATAACAATGCGGTTTTATACATTTGCGAGGTTAAGAGGAAATGCGTGGGTGGTCTTTTCTCCACAGAAACGCTCTCGCGTGTTTTCTTTCTGGTTAGTGACCATAAAGCAATGATTTTTTACAGATTAATAAATATTAACTACTTGTATGTCCTTAAGTTTTCGTTTTTGATGATACATTATTTTTATAAGCACTAGAACCCTCAAAAAATGCTCAAAGTTGCCGCTGTCAACCGAGGCCTACTGTACAAATTTTAACACAACACTTATTAATCATCATCTGCCTAGCTTTTTCCCAACAATTTTGAAGTCGGCTTCCAGTCTAAAAAAAATGTCAATTATTCATGAAAAAAGAAAAACATAGGGACATAGTATAATAACGACAGTTGAAAGGCTAATTGATCTAAGCGACATTTTGTAAAACTTGCAGTAGGACAGAAAAAAACTATAACTAAAAAAACTATTGCATAGACTTTTATTTATTTAAATAAAAGTCTATGCAATAAGAAGAAGAAGACGGATATATTATTAATATATCTATTATTAATATATCCTTCTTATTCAGTTTTTGTAATATCTTTTAAATTGGTCCAATATTGCAGCAGGAAATAGGCGAGAGCCAATCCTTGAATTAAGACTTTTTACTTAGGCTTTTTCAAAAGTCTCTCCGACCGCATTTCCTCGTAATCTGTGGTTTGGGTGACGTTGGAGGGACAAGCTGGATACAAACGACCAGTGGTGATGGCCTCTGATGTTTGAGCTCTGGATACGACTGCATGCAGTCAAGTAAAGACGCGCATTATTTTATTTAGCTTTTAAAGTGTCTTGTCGTATCATTAGGTACTAACATTAGTTTCTCATAAGCACTTCTGTGCTACTAAAAATTACATGGATGTCTTTTGAAATCTTGAAAAAAATGAATATAATAATAATTAGCCTTGGATCGCAAGTACTGGAAGTCATAGGGAGAGGCTTTTGCCCAGCAGTAGGATGGGATGATACAAGCTAACAGTAACAATAAGCTGCGATTACCGCGGTCAATTCGCGAATGGGTGACCGGTATAAATACATCGAAACCCCTGTGCCTGAAGAAACGGTCGTTTCCGGTTGTCATTAAAATGTCTATGGAAAGATTGACCCTAATTACGTAACACAGTATCAATCACAATCTGAATCATTTTGAAAGATATTGCTAATCCATTGCTTCATATGTTCGAAACAATTGTCTGCTCAACAACGTAAATAACACAATGAATGTTGTTGAACTGTCAAAATGAAAACGATTTCTAGTGTTAGTGTGTAACGCAGTTACTGAATTACCCCGCTGGTTCAGCCTCAGAATATTCGGTGTGGCCCAGTAATTGGGTCGTGTCTTGACATTTATCCACATCTAGTTACACTGGATGCCAACTTAGTTGGCCAGTGACCGATTTATTTATTACACAAATAACTATCAAACCACCTTTTTACACACATAATTCTACAGAAATAATTGAACTTCGTTACATGTGTCAATTTATTTAAACTTCGCTGACATTTCCATTCAGCCGCAAAATAAAAAAGAAAAACTTTATTTTTAATTAAATGTCACTGGCAGTGCATGTAATTAAAAATATTGTGAAGAATTAATAAGATGCTTCACAGTGATGTTATTTTTTAAGGGTTCCGTACCCAAAGGGTGGCCACGGGACCGTAATACTAAGGCTCCGCTGTCTGACTGTACGTCTGTCCGTCTGTCACAGGGCTATATCTCTTGAACCGCAATGGGTAGGCACTTGAAATTTTCAAAGAGAGGTCGCTATAACAACAAATAACAAAAATGAGATTAGGGGTTAATTTAATAATACCACACAAGAAACGTGTTTTTTTACTAGTGTTTAAAAGAATATGTAGTGTTAAATATTGACCGATGGTACGGAACCCTTCGTGTGCAATTCCGATTCGAACTTGGTTTATTTTTAAAAAGTATGTTTTTCTTGTTTAATTTTAATTAAGATTTACAGAAATGGAAATGTAAAAGTTTATGTTTTGAATGGTTCCATGTAATTGTGATTCTTCATGGTAAATTTTTTTTATGGAGATCTTTTATAAGACAGCGAAAAGTCGATTCCTAGTTTCCTTATGACTATTTTTAAGAACATAAAAGAATAATGAGAACACCCTTCTTCTTTTTTACGTCAGTTGATAATGACATCCCTTAAATGAAAACCCTCTCCCCTCCTCTACCTTCCCTTGTGATTGCAGATGATGACTCTGTTGATTGTCTATTCCATCTGTCATTTTGTGTATTCTTCCGTCAACAAAATCCGTTTCTATGGAGGTCTAAAACACGTAGATACGTAGGTACTTTGTCTTAAAAAGAGATTAACTTCCAGAAGCAAAGCATGACACTTGATAAAGAGCAGAAGGTCAATTCTCGTAATTTAAAACGTTTAAAATCTAGTCGTTAACGTTCGAATGCTAAAAACTTGTCAAAATGTAGGGAAATTAGGGATATTTTTGACAGATTGAGACTAAGATCAGACTGTGAACGTTTTTAAAATTACGAGGATTGCCCTTCAGAAGTCTTGACATTCTTATAAGTAGATAATCTAAGCAAAACAAAGTACGCACTCAAACCTTTTAGTAAATTAGTGAGAGTATACCTACAACTATCGTTTATGTTAGTTATACTTATCAAAGATCTACGTGTCTTCGTATGATTTTAGTGCTCATACAAGAGCACTAAAATCATACGAAGACATAAGTATAAGTATAAGAAAGTTCTGCGCTTTAGCTTGTGAAATTTCTTGTACCCCCGACCCACCTCGTCGCATCGCATACCTGCCCGCGCAGAAACTCAGAATCATTGCCTGACCAGGATCCTAATTGCATAACACAATTTTAATCATATTCTGAATCATTTTGAGAAATTATCATCATCATTTCTATATCATCATCATCATCATCATAATTTTTATCATCATTCATCATCATCAATATCGATCATTTTTTTTTGTTTTTTTTTTTTCATTTTTTTTTTGATATTGCTGATCCATTGCTTCAACATTCATGTCTTGTCAACAACGTAATGAATGTTGTTGAACTGTCAAAATGAAAGCCGCTGTTACTGCTACTGTTAGTGTGTTACAGAATTACCCCGCAATACCCTAAATGCGGAACACGAGTCATTATCTGAGGGTTTTTAAAGATATTCATAATCTATTCCTTCGTAGGTTTGAAAAATTCGTCTATTTAACAACGTAAATAACGCAACGAACGCGGCTGAACTGTCAAGATCAATTGTCCAATTGCGATCAATTCGTCGGCTTAGAGTTTAAACCTGCCAAATCCATTTTTTGACTTTATGACGTTATTCATACCATTCGAAAGTGTGAAAAGAAAATTTTCGAATGGTATGAATAAAAAGACAAAAAATGGATTTGGCAGGTTTACACTCTAAGCCGACGAATTGTCATTTTATATTTTTTTACGCAACTACCCGTTGGTTATCCATCTAAGATCCGCATGCTCAGTAACATCAATATCTAGTTACAAACTATAAGAGAGGATATGACTGCGGAAAATGAGAGTGCATCTGTGTCTGCTCACATACCTAGTGCACTATAATATCTCCCGCGCCGTAAGGCTGGTCTCCGCTGAGATTGGTCGAAATGGCCGAAATTTGGTCTAGAGAACTTTATTTTATTTACTTTAACTATATGTTCAGTTATTTTAAAGTCAATTATTTATCTACCTAAATATCGTTGTGAATGTTATGATACACAACACAAATGTTACCTATGTATGAGTTTCGGTAAGAAAATCTTTAAACAACATCATGTTCGGGTTCATTCTCATTCGTATCGGGATAATTCATTCCGTTACAAGCGAGTGGTTTTCAGGGAGCGTCGAGAGTTTAAGCAGGTGTTATGTATATGTTAAAAGTGGATTACGTGTATTACAGCTAGGGTTGCCACCTTTCTTTGTGTTAATTAAGTATATTGGTTGCTTACAGATAGAAAAAAAAGCACATGATATGAAAATAAAGTATTATTTATTTTTTCCTTTAAAACATACTTTTTATTGTTTTTGGCAATATTTAACAAATGTTTGTCATTTGGGGTTAAGTTGCGTTCAAAAACAATGAACTCAGTACAAATGCGATCCGTTCCGTTATACACGAAAGTACAACCAACTTTATATAATGATTTATAAAATTAATCCTAGAGAAATAACAAACTATGTGAAATCAAGTATTTTCGCGTACTTTATTTATGTCTTCATAAAGTATAGAGTACAATCACCACGAAATAACGTATAAACTTTATTATAAAGTATGGTTGGTAACCATTATTACAGCCGTGTTATAGTCAGTAAACGTCCACTTTTGCGTACGAGCCTCTCAAAGACTGCCATTAAATATAGCTATTATTACCTAAACTTGGTAAATAATTGGTGATATTAGAAATAATGGAGGGGCTTGTGGCTAAATAATAACATCCGCTCGGTTCGATCGATGGTTAAGCTACGCTTGCCGAGGTCGGCCCGAAGATGGGTGACCATCCATTATATATGGAGACCCCCGTCGTGGCTCGGAAAATACGTTAAACTGTTGGTTTCGGCTATCATTTTGATAGATCTTTGATAGTCGTTACGGGTAATCGGAAGCCCGAAAGTCTGGCAAGCAGACTTACCAAGGGGTATTATAGTATTTCCCAGTAACTATGTTGTGGAGGTCAAGTAAGTAGTGGATCCATGTTTAAAGAACTGGTATTCAACTGGATGCAGCAACTGAGTGCTTTGTTATGTGTACTGTGTTCGGGTCGGCTTCCAGTCTAACTGGATGCAGTTAGACTGGAAGCCGACCGCAACACAGTTGGGTTATAAGCCCATGATGATTAGAGAGATAGCTATTTGCTGAAACAACTGACAGCCTTTTCTTTATCCATTATTTTCAATCGATCACATCCATCAACACAATTTTCTCCAAAAAATCGATGAGCGGTTGGGCCGTTACGGCCAGTTTTTTCATCGACAACTAAAGTAATCAGTCAAAGTATTGACATTTACTTGACCTTTACTGATACTACGGCAAATGTGTTTCTTCGTTCAAGTAACAGCTAAAATAGTGAAGAAACAAATTTAACCGTTACTTTGACTTTTGTGACGTTACTTTGGCTGTTACTATTGACGAAGAAACTGGCCGTTAGTAATAATTTGGGTAATATTGGATGATCCAGGCCACCCCTGCCGTTCTTAGTAACTTTTTACGACACCCACTTGAAGAGAGTTAGTTGGTCCGTGTTTTCTTCTGTGCTATAAACCACACGAATAACATGCTACAGCCACACCCACCCTCTTAATGAACGCATTATTTCTCGTTAAAATCGGGCGTGGTCGCGGGAAAATTTATTGACGTCATTAATAGTGGGTCATTTATAAATGGGCACATTATCAAAAGTGGGCGTGGTTGCATTTAAGGCAGAACGTTCAACGTGTTGAGAAGTAATGCACGACAAGTTGGCGGGGCATACCCGTAGAAATGAAGTTAAAATAATAAGAATGTGAAAAAGAAAATAACAGTACCTAAATTATTCTATAATAAAAAGGCCATCAGCAAAAACACTGGAACTTATTCGTACCTGGCTAAATGAAAATACGGTGAAGGAAAACATGAGGAAAACGGCATGTTCTAGAACCAAAAAATCCATGATATGTGACATCTACCAACCCGCACTGGGCCCGCGTGGTGGACTACGGCCCACTCCCTCTCACTGAGAGGAGGCCTGTTTGCCAGCAGTGTGAACATTATAGGCTGATTATGCAAATGAAAATGTAGCTAATTATATGATACATTATTTATTTTATTTACACTAGATACTAAATTAAATGACTAACAAATATTAAAAATGTGATACCATGAAATTTCAAATCGATATTCATGTGTTAAATAATATTAAAACTCATGAAAAAATAGGCAACCACGCCACAAAAACTAGACACACAGGCATCGCACAAGCTATTTGCCTAAATGATAAATAAATAAATCAGTTTTATAGAGCACGGAGTTACACGCACAAAAATGTGCTTGTCTCATAAAGATGATTCATCGTCTAACAAAATTAGCAAGTGGAACGGAGCAAAACGGGCCTTCTTCTTTAAATGAAATTCCATGTCAGGTGTAGAGGTAGTACCATAATGGGAGCACATATATCACGTACAACAATATGGGTGTGCTAATAAATATCTCTTGTCACGACTTCCCCAATCCTATTAGAGCACTAGGTTCTGCTCGCGACTTCGTCCGCGTGAAATTTCTTGCTCCCCCGACCCACCCCGTCGTATCATTTCGTTTTCGTTTGGAATTCTTTCTGATTTTTTTTTCTTTTTTGTCGGCCGTTTTTATCTTATTATTTTTGGGGACCTAATATGGTGTTTAAATAGCCTATAACTTTCCTCAAGAATTGGGTTATCAAATGCAAAAATAATTTTTCAAATCCGGCTGGTAGTTCCAGAGATTAGCGCATTCAAACTAACAAACAAACTCTTCAGCTTTGTAATAATATTTAGAGGTCGCTGCATACATACCCGGATTGGTTTTTCAAAAGTTTAATGATTAATGACCATTACAGTTTAGCAGCGAAAAAGTTGGTCAGTTACCAAAATGAAAATTCAACTTTATCAAGTTATGTAGCCGTAAAATGTAATGGCGTATTTTTATAGGATTACTTTAAAAACATTGATTTACTGTTGCGTTAATGGTACACATTACAATTGGGGTTGAAAGTGAATGCAGAAAGCTACAAACTTGATTCATAGGAAAACATTTGTTAGCACTTATCTATACAAATTATATCATAATTATATACTAACTAGCTGCGCCCCGCGGTTTCACCCGCATAAGTGTCGATCCTGTGGGAGTATCGGGATAAAAAGTAGCCTGTATGTTAATCCGGGCTGTCAGCTACCTCCGTACAAAATTTTGTCAAAATTGGTCCAGTCGTTTGAGCGTGAAGAAGTAACAAACATATAAACACACACACTCACAAACTATCGCCTTTATAATATTAGTGTGATTGGTGTGATAACAAATCTGAAGAGTTTGTTTGTATGTTTGAACGCGCTAATCTTTGAAACTCCCCTTCGGCTTTGAAAAATTCTTTCTGCATTTGATAACCCAATTTTGGAAAAAGGCTATAAATTACTAAACATCACGTTACGACTCTTAGGAGCCGAGCAAAAACAAGAAAAGTCAGGACGAACGCTAATCGTAAACAAAGTAATTCGCGAGGGTAGGCGATGCGATGGGGTCAAGAAATTTCACGCGGACGAAGTTGCGGGCAGAAGCTAGTTACGAATAAACTTTGGCTCGCGGATCCGTGCGCGCAAATTTTGGGGTTGGGCCGCTTGCTACCAAATTCCCTATGGTTATGTTATCGGTAATTATAGTAGATGGCGTCAAGACTTTGAATAAGTGAATCCTATTGAAGCCTGGGTGATTGAGTGACAGGTATGTAGATTGTCGATTCAAAATTTGATCCGAATTTCAGAAAGCCAATACTCGTACTTAAAAAAACGATGAAATTTTAGTCGCAATTTCTTCTCGGCGACAATCAATGGCAAAAACTTTTCATTGTTTCTTTTGATTGTACTTTTGATAGATTGAGACCGAGATTAAAATGCGAACGTTCTTAAAAATATGAAAATTGCCCCGCAGGTAATGCTATGTGTTTTATTGTTTCATACATTTTTGGACAATGCTTATTTACAAGTAGGCTTGCCAAAATTGACGGCTTTAAGATTCTCTGGCACAGGGCTAGAATCTTTACGTCAATTTGAGAAAACGTCGTTAAATCCCGACTCTAAGGTACTACACTGTTTTCACTCAAGGGCCATTCAGCTCCAACTTTTATAATAAAATTAAGCACAATTACACAAAATTATTACTTACATAAAATGTGCGCCTGTGGAATAATTTTATCTAAGTGAATAAATCTGTATTTTTCTCATTTCGCATAAAAATGTAACGGCACGAAATTTTAAAAGAGCTTTCAGGAAATGTGTATGAAAATTTTAAATGACACCACATTCTGCATATTGCGAGCGTCACGTTGTGCTCGTATAAAGCGGGGAGCACAATTAAACGCTCGATTATCTGGCGTATAGCTTGCGGTCTGCGGTGTGCGCATTCATCAGTCACCGAAACAAATTGATGGGTTATGATAAATAATAGACACGAGGGCGTCGGGCACCCCAGCCACAGAACAAATAGTTACAGAAGGTCATCACCATAGAATTAGCGATAGCGGACGTACTTATAGACATTTACAGAAGCGCGCTCGCGATTTTTAATTGTTTGTGATCTCATTATGCGTTTATGTTTGCGTGCCACTGTTTTAATTCGCTGAATGGAGCCGATCTTCTGTACCTCTATCTATTCTGCGACGTCGGGCACACCGACCGACGCGTCAGCTTTACAGCCATATCATAGGTCACAGATGACAACTTGCTAATGTTCGAGGGGAGCAGCATGTTCTATCGGGATTTTTTATCCGCTAATGGTTATCGTTCCATTGTTCGTATACAAATAGCTGCTTTTTGATGCTTTAATAAAGAAGCATTGGCTGTTGGAACGAAATTGATTTTGTTATGGTTGGGAATGGTAGATGCGGCAGCTGAGCGTGCGAAAATTAATTAATTATATTCAGGCCGATACGAATCCATCTTAATGGCCGGTTTTTTGTTCAATAACACGGGTTTCAATGATTACATGCACTGTAATTAATCATTACTGGATTATCAGCTATGTAAGGCGTGTAAATAGAACATCTTTTTCGTTCCGTATCCCATAAATATCTTCTATATTTCTTAGTAAAAGCATCTCTTTTATTACATAGTTACCCAATACTTAATGGCCAAATCCAATCACAATAAAATCGAACGGTCCATTCTCCATTTATAATTAGTTTTCTTGCTCATTCCAAATTACTTTTCCGGAATTTTTTTTTTAAGTTAGCCGTTTCTACCCCACTGCTGAGCAAAGGCCTCCCACCAAATCCTTTCGACCATTATTACATCCGTAATTACTGCATCGAAAAAAAAACAAGCACAAAATAGACGAAAAAATGTTCAAAGCGGAATTAAATCAATTACTTAGCCGACGTCGACGCCCTTCAAAAGCAAACACTCCACCATCGAGGTACTTTCTACTATTTGTCATAAATCGACAGGCAGATGGCAACACAGCCTTGTATTTGTTCAATAGATTAATATCTACCGCTGTCTGCGTGTAATAACACCAACTGAACTGAGGTGACAGAATCACTGGCGAATAAAGGCCGACACACCATTCCATGCAAGGTTGTAAGCATACAATTTCCAAAGCATATTTGCTTACGGGGCACCTGATACTGTATATTATTTTTGACTCTCTAGTCTTGAACTTGTTAAATCTGTTAGTAGTTTGTTTGTGTAATGGTTTTTCAATTTTGGCTTCGATAGGAACACACGTTTAGCGTCAGGTTACGTAAGACATTTATTGATTTATGTAACTAACCTAGAGCTTATGAATTCGGCGGCGATAAGTAGTTTAGGTAGAAATTTCAAATATAGCACTCACTCACTAGCAAAAATACCTTACACTTGCGCAAGGTTCAAAAGTGATTGTCTTCTAATACTTATATATATATATTCGACTTGCAGTTTTTATTTCACGAGAATATTTATGCCCTTGAGTGTACCTGTGTTTGAAATTTCGTAGGCCCAAAATAATGTTGTCATCAACATTTATCGCATAGACCTTTCAGAACAGCAATGTTTATGTAAAGTAAGTATACTGTTTCATTTCGGAGTCCGTATATAATTTCCCCGGTAGCCGCCGGTAATGTGTAAATCGACTCTAACTGAGCCTCGAGGCGGACGAATGTGGATTTCTTCGTTGTTTTCGTGTTCTATAAAAGCTTGAAATGTAATTCTTTTTGCGTGGGAAGACAATTTCCGTAGTTTTAGGCATGTACGAATAGATTGGAGTGGAAATGTTGCCAATTTATTTGCCCTTATTAAAGATGGAATAACTTTTTCTTTAAGACGGATTTGTTTCATGTAGGTAGTTACCTACATTATTATAAGTATGAAAACATGTAAAAATAAGGCAGACCTGATGACTAACAAACTGAAGAATTATTACGTCTGTGCTAACTGAACACAAAAATCAACAAATGGTTCATTTGATACCACCGTTGCCGCCTATTTTTGGGAAATTTTTGATACTCACGTAATTAAAATAATTACACAAATATATTTCAATGTTCATTAGAATTGTGATGGTTTAATCATAATTATGTAAATTTATATTAAAATAACAAACAAGAAATATTTAAATTGAAATCGTGCTGGTACAGAAAATTATAAAATTCCTCTGCTAATTATGTAAACTGAAACCAGCGAAAAAGGTACAAAGAAGTGCTATGTTTTTTTTTGCAAAGGGAAGAAAAACGTCTAAAGCAAGGCCCCGCCCGCCCAAAGAGCTGGGGCGGTGAAACCGCCCAGAGCAAAAGGTCGCCTTTGCGTAATCCCTGGTTTCGGAGCTTTCGCTAATACATACAGAAAAAAGCAATTTAGGTCTCAGTAATACAAAGAGCTACGTATATTATTGTAACAATTTCGAAGTTAAATATGTTTTAATAATTGTTTATTTTGGATGATTGAGTTATTAAATGTTTTAGGGACTTTTTTACTTGGCCATTCGTCACGCGCGTTAGGTAAATCTCGAACTATCTTCCGATATACTTAGTCGAGAACTCTTGTCAGTTTGGTCGTTAAAAAAGTCATTGATTGAAAGAAAATAATATACAGGGTTATTGGAAAAACATTAACAACCTCTTAAGAGGTCATTGTACTCATCCCTATAAAAAAATTTTACTATGGGACCAAACCTGAAATAGCAAAAAAAGAAAATCAGCTGTTCCCTACATTTATGTTCGTATAACTCGTCAAAATGTAGGGAACAGCTGATTTTTTTTCGCGATTTTAGGTTTTGTCCCATAGTAAAAGTTGTTCATAATGATGAGTACAATAACCTCGAATTGAATTTTTTTGCGCTTACACTAAGTTCAAAAAGATGGATATTGAATCTTTAAAATAGGTTTTTTTCTATTATTAACGAAATACTTGTAGGTGACGTACTTCTTACTTTTCTGTATAATAAACGCATGCATTAAACTATCTGTTAACCATTATTTCGCGGACGATGGTTTGTTTTACACGTTTATTAACTAGATTTTAATTTATTCTGTCACACTTACATATATTGGGACATAAACCGAAAGTATAACAAACATTAGATACGCGAACAAAGCAGTAGTACGAACCATTCTTTCCCTTTACTTCTTTTCTTCCATCCCTTGTAATATACCTGTTAGTGGAATCGTGTCGTCACGTAACGATGTGTCAAGTTTTCCTTCACTGTCGAGTTGCCGACGGTGACTCCACCAAATTGGACTTTTTTTTATTGAAAATGGGGATGAAAACTTCAAAGGGCTGTATAATGTTTTATTTTCAATCCTTGAAATATGATCATATTGATCAAGTCCATGGAGAATATAGTGATACTAGCTTCTGCCCGCGATTTCATTCGTGTGAAAGTTGTAAGACATCACAAATTCTTATGTAAAGTAACAGCCACATTCATTTTTATAAATCTCCTTTGATTGGTGACGGCGTATCACATGGCCCCTCGTTTTCGCGTTCTTTCTAACTTTTTCTTTTTGCTCGACTGCTAGGAGTTGTAGCGTGATGTCAAATAACCTATTATTACCTTCCTTTGGGCTATCAAATGCTTTATTATATTAGTACCTATAGATTAATACGATTGAAAAAGTTTTGGTTCTTATATTGAAAAATATGTAACTTATATTTATATTACAGATATATACGTCAGAGAATTTACACACATGACCTTTTAAACGTTTAACATTACACAATTTCATTAAGTCTGGGTACAAAATGGTAAAGGGATTCTCTGAACTTTACAATCATACTTACGTGATTTAATTTGAACAAATACTCAAATCTTTATTTGAGTATTTGTTCAAATTAAATCACGTGAAACTCTTTAGTTTCAAAGAATTAAATGCTTTGATATTTTATCCGAAAAATGTGATATTATACTCTAATTAAAACGCTATCAAAACCAGACATTAAAATACAAATCGGGCCAAAATAACGTAACAAGTGTATCAAAAAAATATCACAAAATAACTGGAAAATCAAAATAGAAAAAAAAAAATAGTAATCATGAAGTACAATAAAAGCCCAGGAGAAGATGGCATTACAACAGACGCACTGCGAGTTGGGGAGCAATTATTACTACCACAAATTTGTAATCTATTTAACTCAATTTTAAAATCAGGCATATTTCCAAGTAATTTCTGTCATTCCAACATAATTCTGCAACATAAAAAGGAAGACAAATCCGATATAAGTAATTACCGTCCTATTAGCCTTGTCTCACATCTGTACAAAGCTTTCATCAAGGTCCTCGAAGACCGAATTTCCGACCAACTAGACCTCCAGCAGCCTCCTGAACAAGCTGGTTTCCGCCGCGGCTTGTCCACTACCGACCACTTACACTTTTTGAACCAGCTGATAGAAAAGCACAAAGAATGTAACATACCGTTGTACCTTGCGTTCGTGGATTATTCCAAAGCATTTGATAGTCTATCACATAAAGCCATTTTTAAGAGACTCAACAAACAGGAAATTGATACCACTTATGTTAAATTACTGGAACGAATCTGTCTTAACAGTACAGCTGCCATACGCTTAGATACTACTGGCCCATCCTTTCCAATTCGAAGAGGTGTCAAGCAGGGGGATCCGCTGTCTCCAAAACTCTTCACAGCAACGCTCGAGGAAGTCTTCCAAAATTTAGATGTACACTGGCGGGACAAGGACATTGTCGTTGGAGACAGAAGATTAACTAATCTACGCTTCGCCGATGACATTGTCCTTTTCTCATCTCCGGCGGCTGAGTTGAGTCTTATGTTGGAACAACTGAGCCATGCCAGCCTCGAGGTCGGACTCGGAATGAATATGACGAAAACGAAGTTAATGACAAACAGCATGTGAAAAAAGCAGCATGCAAAGTGGACATTGGGGGTGTGGAGGTTGAATATGTCCATGAGTACATATACCTCGGGCAAATAGTCTCTTTCCAGGCGAGGCAAGATAAAGAGGTTGCTCGACGCACCGAAAACGCCTGGAAGAGCTATTGGTCGATGAAACACCTAATGAAAGGATCACTTCCACTTTCCTTAAAAAGAAAACTCATGGACATGTGCATCCTTCCGACCCTCACCTACGGAGCACAAACGTGGTCGTTAACGAAACGTCAAAAATCCGCACTCGGGGTCTGCCAGCGAGCAATGGGACGAAGTATTCTTGGAGTCAAACTCACGGACCGCATTCGGAACAGTATACTTCGTTCCAAAACACAAATCGCAGATGTGGGCAACACAGCCGCCAAACTAAAGTGGAATTGGGCAGGCCACATCTGCCGCATGTCGCAACAGAATTGGGAAAAAGTAGCCACTGACTGGGTTCCGAATAACAGGAATCGGCGACGCGGTAGGCCCAGAAAGAGATGGCGTGACGAATTGGACGCCTATATAAAGGATTGGCCAGATTTAGCAAGAGACAGGAGAATATGGAAAGACGGAAGGGAGGCCTTTGCCCTGCAGTGGGACATAACAGGCTCATAATAATAAAAACAGGAAAATGAAAGGCATATTGCCTAAGTAAATAGAAACTGCGAGCTTACCAAGTCGCGTATTGTTAAAATGTGACGCCGGGGGTTAACACAATGAAACTTTTTTCATTTTGTACGAAAAAACTGAACTCATAGAAACGAAAATAAGGGGATGCAATTAAAAACTGTTATTCTTTTAAATTTGTTACTTCGTCTTACTCTTTGGATGTTGGGAGTTTGTGCGTCAGTAAATGGGCTTGCTTTTCTGTTTAAAAAGCTGCATTTTACATTCATTCATTCGGTACCGTTTGGTAGTAGTAGAAATAATCTGAAGAGAAATATCTAAGGTATAAGATTTACGTGGAAAAGTAGGTAAGTTATCCAATGTTTTGTAGCCTATAGGTACGTCATTCGATAACTTGAGATCTAGCTCAAATATGACATGTTATTGTACTACTAGATATACTTAATAGGTACTTATGTATTTCGTTGTAATCTGTTACCTTATAAGAATTGACCGAGAGGGGTTTGTGGCTAAATAATAACAGCCTCACGGGTCGATCGATCAGGTTAATCTACGCTTGCCGCGGTTGGTCCGTGGATGGGTGACCAACTTTAGATACCAAGACCCCTCTGTGCCTCGGAAAGCACGTTAAGCCGTTGGTCCCGGCTGTCATTCTTGGATCTTTGACAGTCGTTACGGGTCGTCAGAAGCCTGAGAATCTGACAACCAGTATTACCAAGGGGTATCGTATTACCCAGTAACTGCGTTGTGGAGGTCAGTATGTAACACACTAAAAATAACATAACAATGCCTTTAATTTTGAAAATTTTAAAACATTAATTGCGTGATTCACGTTATTGAGCAGATGAATTTTTCAAACATAATTAAGGAATAGTTTAGCCAGTTTAGCCATATCCTTCAAAATCCGTCGGATTGTGATCGAAAAAGTATTACGCAATTGAGTTGCTGAATAAAAACAAGTTCAAATCAGGCATACTTTGCGATTATATTTATTTATCTCGAAATAATATCTTTACCTAATTTTGTTGCTATTTTAAATAAAAGCTTTTGTTTGTGAACAATATCGTATTTTCTCATCTTAACATTACGCAGCATAATGTTTATAATCTCACTACACGTAACAAAGATAAATAAAAATGTTGTTTGATACATTTTTAAACAGCAATTTGTCATCGTCTTCGACGAGAAAATTAAGAAAGACATTAAAGATTTCTCCATGTTGGTTGAGAGGTTTTTTTTTTCAGACAAGAATAAGGAATAATTTATGTTATCCAAGATGCTTTGATGGATGATCACAATTCATTCAATTTATGTTTACTCAAAGTATATATTTACATAAAGGCAATAGATCATCTTTATCAGAAGATGCCATGTTGCGTGGGTATGCGAGCGAGGATTTGAAAGTCAATGAAAGTCTTTATGAACAATCACAAGATGTCTAATCCAATTACTTAATGAACTATAATGCGTGAACGACGTTACACCATGTACGTGGGGCGCGACCGCAAGCAATTTACTAACTATAGGATATCATAGCACAATTCCTCCAATCTATGATCAATCCACGTGAATGTATCCTTCACTTCTTTTTGTTATTCAATATGGCGGGCCGCGTCCCCAGTCCGTGGTGTTACGTCAAATAGACAGTTGACATATCTTTTAAAAAAAAAACAGGATTCATCAAAGAGGTTGACATCGCCGAACCAATTCTCTCGACGCGCCGTCATACATAATTCTCGTGTAGGCTTTTATAGTGATTACTATTTTATGGCGGATAGGTATCTGATAGCGTTTTTTTGATATTATGGATATTTTGTTCAGCACAGCATTTTGGGGTAGTGATTAATTAATGAACCTTTGAATTTATAGGTATGTATCTACGTATCCTACTGTTGGTCAGTACATTTACTCCCAATAGCAGGCATTCAATATTTATTGGAGTGTTAATTACTGACAGGTACTCCATTTTAAAATAGCTTATTTTATTTTGAACTAGCTGCGACCCGCGGTTTCACCCGCATAAGTCTCGATCGCGTGGGAATATCGGGATAAATAGTATCCTATGTCCGAATCCAGGTCATGGTCTATTCAGGTGGCAAATTTCATCCAAATCAGCTCAGCCGTTTTAGCGTGAAAGCTTAACAAACGAACTTACATAAATCTAATCTTTTCTCTTTCAAAAATCTAATCGTCTATCAGTTTAGATTAGCTGCATTGGTTTCTGCTTGGAGTTTTCCTACGCGATCGAATCAGAAATTAAGAGATCCGCAGGAGAGTCAAAGTAGCCCGAGGAATTGCCAGACGTAGCGTTGAAAGGCCTCCCACAAAGCGGACTGATTTCCTTGTGGAAACCGCAGGAATCCGGTGGATGCGTGAAGCACAGAACCGGTCGAATTGGCGGTGCTTCTGGGAGGCCTATATTCAGCTGTCTTTCGGCTGAAATTATGATAATGATGATTGCTGTATTGGTGAAATTGTTAAATTATGAAGCATTGGTTCAGAACCATTCATTTTCGGACTTAAAAACTTGGCTTCAGATTGGTCTTTTATTTGTTAACGTATGTTAATAAAGAAAACAATCGAATAGCGAATTCACGTTTAGCAAATTAGATAAACGATATACTTACTCACACAGGTATACGTGAAAGCTCAAATGTGTCTGTGGTGCGGGCAGCATTCCGATCGGGTGTTGCGGTTTGATTCCCGTATTAGAATTAACAGTTGTTTGTTGTGATTGCGGTGGTTCGCTTTCACGATGTGGAGAAATCGTGGCTTCCACGTTGAAGAGGAATGTATCTACGAAACGTCGTATGTACATTTTCGTGATAAACCGATTTTTTTTATGTTGCATTTCGGTTATTCATACTCCCATACATAATACTTTTACATGCCCAAAGCTTTGGTTTCCTGAGAAAGCGTTGAACTTTCACACAGTAACGGCTGTCCACAGCACAGCGTTATTTTTAATGTCTAATACAGGTGAAAATGACAGAATTAATTACGTCCGTTATATTAAGATGGAACACCTCTACGATGACGAACCCGAATATGTGAAAAGACATTGAAATAAATACATTAAGGTGAAACTTGAGTCTGTGAATATTTTGCCATTCTAACTTTGATTTATATTTAGGCTCAAAGGTTACCTATACCTACCTACTATACCTACACCTACTATATAAAAAGTACGAATGGGCCTAAAAAAATACATATCTCATTAAGATTTCTCTAGATACGAAATACAAACATGTAAAATGGAAAATACCTAGAAAAAATATGTGGAGCTTTCGAGAAATTCGAGGAAAATGGTTTTAAACATAGATCTCAACTTTATATGTGTAAAGTCAGGGAGTTTAATTGTTTACCGAACTGACATTCTTTGACAGCTGTATGAAATGGCTATAACACCGCAATTTTACGAAGCGCGTAAACGACAAAGCACTTGATTTAAAAAAAAACTTGAGAGGTGTCAAGGGACACCCGGATGGAACGAAGTTCCTTTCGATTAATTGGTGAAGGAATTGTAATAAAATTTTATTTTTTTAAAGTTATAATAATAAATAATGTAATGTATTGAATCTTGTATAAAATAATTATATTCAATGCGAAATAGAAATGAAAATATCTGGCTTGCTTTCTATAAGAGAGAGAGAGACAGACAGAGAAACATGCGACGCCGCACAGCTTACAATAGCTTACTATAGCAAAAAGTGTCGTGACAACTTTTCGTAAGAATTTTTTCCGTCTAGCCCCCTTTCACAACGCGCGATAAGGAACTTCGTTCCAAAAAAATAATAACATAAGTTATAAAACCGTTCCACTTATTAAATTTTACCAACTTGGTTAGTTCTTAGTGGAAAATTTTCAGTTTTTTGTTTGATTAAGCGTTTGATTTCCATTGTTACTTAGAAAACAGGAAACGAGATTTGAGCATAGGAATTCTTTATTTATTTTTATCTTTCGTATAAAATAAATAAGTTAGTCAATCGTTTGACTATTCGGGACGCCAGCGTTACCAAGCGGCGCTTGACAGAGTTTTGAACAACGTCACAGTAGTAACAATATGGCTGATGAAAACGGGAGACATATACCTTCTCCGCCATAACTATGTGGTTCAAAAAAAAAAGAAAAGTATTCACGCACACATTTATGCACCATACCATTTAGCATACCTAGGTATAGTCGGCAATAACCTAAGTTGAAACCCACCATGAGCAATAAATACCATCAATAATGTGTCAAAAGCCAACATAAAGGCAGCAAAACGTTCAAAATTAAACGTTCAGAGAACAGTTCAGATTGAACGTAGCCAACAATTTCGAACGCGTGATAATTTTGATGAATCGACGTGACATATTTAATTTTAACTATCGATAGCACAGACGCACGCCCGCCCGTTTAAAACACGATCAATCATTTAAAATGTTTGGAATACAGGCACATGGGTACCTGGGCAGGCACGTATATCAAATAAAAATGTTTGTGAGCCCTGAAAGGTTAGGGGTGTGCAACTATAGGGATGTACAGTTGACAGATATGCCTGGGAGGTGTATAAAACGTGTCGCGCTATTTTATTATAGATACTACTTTTTAGAAATAAATCTCTTCTTCAAGTGAAACCCTCATTAAAATAAGTCGCAATAGAATGGAAAGTGTTTCATATATTTAGATTTCAAAGAATGCAATGCAAAAGCGACATTCAACCTTGATATTGGAATATCAATCAATCTAATTTTCCCAACTACGTTGGGGTCAGCTTCTGGTGTAACCGGATGCATCTGAATACCAGAACTTTACATGGAGCGACTGCCTATCTGACCTTCATAACCTGGGTAAAACGATACGCCTTGGTAAAGCTTGTAAGACTATAGGGTGTCTGTGTAATCTACGAATGACAGTCGGGATCACTATCTTAACGTGCTTTTCGAGGTACGGAGGGGTTTGGATATATAATGGATAGTCATACATCCACGAACCGACCGTGCCAAGCGGAGCTTAACTTTCGATCGACCCGCGCGGCTGTTCCACGAGACCCTCAGATATTGAAATATCATAAGGTTGAATTTTGCTCAATAGACAATGTCCGAATTTGTAGGAGCAATGGGGCTTTGAACAGATTAGTTCAGTGATAATGAAAACGTTGTAGAATGCTTGTAGCACAAATGCTCCGTAAACTGCAATACTAAAACATTACGTGCAAGTTGTTTCACATCGCCTCAGAGCTTTAGCATCGTGATTTATGTGCACCAGTCGGCCCCTGCAAGTAGCGTGGGAAAACAGGCATCAAAATATTTTTCATTTAAGATTGCGGCAAATGTACCTACCTACTAATAATATTTGATATTGTAGGTTTCAAAAAGAATAACGTAAGCTCTTATTCATTTCTCTTCTAATCTTTCGACAGAGATGAGAGATTACGGATGGAAAAGCCAGATAATCGTAATAATACATGGAGTCGGATAATCCGAAATATATTGGTACGTATTGCGTACAGAAATCGCAATTCATTCGATTATTCAAATTAGGCTGAGTATCAGCACTTTTTGAACGTCAAAATTACATAAGACAACCCCAAAAACGCCCGCACTTCACCACTTCCTAGTGCTTTCGGTGAAATGTTTGTTCACCTGCACCCTTGACAATCTGAACAACGCCTCTGCGATGAACGTGGCCACCTGCTGGGCCTAAACAGCAGGTATAAGCAACAAAGATGTACCGTCGAAACGAAAAGATAGAAGATCGAATAACTTCGCAACGCTATGAGTTTCTGCAAGGATTGGAAGGTAGCTTTGCTTTACTGAAAAACCTCATTCTGGTACGAGTATAAGAGGCTTACAGATTTTTTCTCTAAGGTTTTTGCGCTTACAGGCACCAATCTCTTTCAAACAAACTCTAGAATCCAGTAGAAGGTCGTATTCTTATTTGTTCGGTTAGAATTGAAATCGCGGACTGTACCGCCAAAACCTATCAAGCCGTTAATTGAAAACAACTTTTTTTGAAATGTAGGTTTATCCTAGCGTAGAATTTTTTTTTCTACATAATCCTATGTGGAAAGAAAAGACGGCCATACTCTCTTTCAAATCTTTTCGTCTAGAAATGCACGTCTTAGGCGAATCTCACACAACAACGCGCCACGCGACGGGGCGCGGGTAACGGAAACAACTTCCCCGCGCGGAAGCGCGTTTTTCAATAAAAACGCGCTTCCGCGCGCAATGCAAATTCAATAATTTGCATGTATAAAACACGAGCGGGGGCACGTTATCTGCGCTTCGTCGCGTAGCGGGAGTATTGTGTGATCCAAATTATTGAAACAAAAAATGCTTGGATAGTTAATCCCATCCAAATATATTTAGTTAGTTTCACTTACAAGCTAAAGACGATCTAATGCTTACATCGAATCGGCTATAACCGGCACCCTAATTGCGTAACACACTATCAATCGGAAACTGAATCATTTTGAAGAAATTTGCTAATCCATTGTTTCATAAGTTCGAAAAATTTGTTTGCTCAACACGTAAATAACGCAATGAATGTTGTTGAACTGTCAAAATGAAACCGATTCTCATTGATAAGGTGTTACGCAATTGCCCTGCAGAATACCGCGCTACATTGATTCTATAAGTAGAATCGATGTAGCGCGATGTTCCGGTTAAAGCGAAGCTATGCCAAAGCGATTAGTCAGGCGGCTATAACACTACCTACCTAGTACCTGATATTGGCGCCCGCACGTAATTGTTATGGCATCTAGAATATCTCTGGGCGATGTACTAGCTTTAGGTTATGTAGAATGTAAGTTAGGTTAGATATTGAATTATGTGGGTGGTTGTAGGTTCTATAATGTTATATGTGATTTTTTAATAGATATATGGGTATTCTTGAACTTATAGCGCTACATAGTTATTTTGGTGCGTGGCCAAAATAGGCCGCCGCCATCTTGTTTTTTGAAGTGACATTTCATAAAACAATTGCACAAATGTCGCCCGTATGTTTACGTCATTCGAAGGCCTCAATTACATGCAGAAGATGCCTCACTGCGATACCTCGCGGTTGTGGTTTAGCTAGCTACCTCGATCTCGACTCCATGTAAAACAAATGCATGCTAATATCACGCACGCACATGTCCAAGAATACCCCTCATTGCGATGCATCGCGAACTGCTTGGGGGTTTACCTCGATACTCGAGATCCTTGTACAGCCTATTCAGTTCTTATATCTTTCATTTTGCATCACTGTCAAAATTACAGTGATCTTTATCCTCGTTACAATAAGGTTGCTGTTGCGTTGCTGCTGTCAGACATAAAAAAAACTGTGAAAAGACTTCCGTCTTTTCACAGTTAGTTAGTTAGTTAGTTCAGTGTTATTATTATTATAGTGTCTAATCGTGTACAGTAACTTGACAGTTCAAAGCAAAATAATTTTACCATACTCAAACCAATCTTGATAGGGTAGTGAACGAATTTGCGAAAAAACTCAAACTCAAAGCATTTATTTCAATTAAACCATTTACAGGCACTTTTGAATTGTCAAAATAATGAATTGTTAAAATAGGTAAGTACTTAGTTGAATTTGAAATAAATCTCAAAAAATCTATTCGTTATATTGAAATATTGCAAAGTAAATATTATTCAACTAGCATTTTAGCCTCATAAATAAAATAAAAAAGATAAAAATAGTGCTTTCATTTTGAACTTTACGTAGTCAAGCGTAAAAATCTTTCCATTTCATTGAGTTTTTCATAAACACGAAATCGGTCATGACTCATTTTTTAAGTTAGGTTCTATAGGAATACTTTAGTTTAAGGTTGAAGTTATTAATTCAATTAAACACAACATGCACATTGCATTTATGGCTCAGATAGTTGGATGTAGACCAAGATTTAAGAACAGTTGGAGTGAGAAATTGTATAGAAAAACCCAGAAATAGGTCACGTTGAAGGCCCACCCGCGGCTGTAAAGCCTCAGATGATGATACAAAGGTATTAAAATTATTATACGACCTTTTCTTGCCGAAAACATAATAAACATGACGAGTCGTTGTCACAATTTCATTTATGCAATCAAAATTTCAAATATCAAGAGTAGTTTTTTTTTAATTTTTTTAATAGTTTTTTTTTATTTTTTTTATAGTTTTTTTTAATTTTCCGCTTCGCTTTAAGAACTACGCTGGCTGATTAGTCAACATCGGATTGCAGCCAAGAAGCTCTTTGTAGTAGGTACCTAAGTTAGTAAGTTTATCAAAGCGACCCATCAAACACGATGCCACGCTGCAACGATAAGGACGGCAATATTTTAAAATTTTAAATACAAAATTATTGATTTAATAAACCATTTCCAGGAATTATTAATTCATATAAGCTTTGACTTTTGTCGCCACACCGCAGATTCCGCATCGACACTACAAAATATTATGGCGATTTTATATAGTCTGTGCGCTCTTTCGCATTACTTAACATTAACATTATATTAAAAGGAATAGTTTGTTTATAATTCATTTTCATTTACTAAAAACGTTTGTGACAAAATTATTGCTAACAAACGCAACTATACTAACCGTCTTACTAGTAAACGTTGTACCTATAGCGTCTGTATAGTTACACAAAGCTTTGTCTTCTTCTTTCCAAAGTCAAATTCGGACGACTAAAAGAAGATCGGTTTGTAACTATTCATCTGAATTATAACCGTGGATATAATACGTTTATTAGTACGGGGGCTAACCTTTTGTAAGATATTGATCGCTTTTTGAAAACGATTGTAAACTGTCATGTCGATTTTTGACAAACTCTAAGCCCTCTTTTGTTTTGTTCTATTTTTAAATCTATGGGAGCATGGTCACTATCCTCCAGTAGCATAGATATACTTCAACCATAGCCACTAAGTCTAATCGATTTAGGCATAATAAATGAACCTAAGCTGTTCCACAGGCTATTAACGAGTAAAACACCCCTTTTCTTTGTATATTCCATGTTTGCTTAGTAGTGGTGGGTAAATATTTTCCTTTGTACTGCTTTTCAGGCATTCGATATGATTGGCAGTCAGGTACATTGTTCCCATGACGTTTTGTGTGCGGTAGTGTTACAGGCTGTTTTCCTGATCGGCATTCCTTTATAGAAGCTTCGTATGTACTCTGTCAGCTTTCCCAACAAAATAGAATTAGAAACCGAAACGATAACAAGATAAGCACCCCTACAAGTTATATAAACAAGAATTTGTTAAAAATTAAATTATAAAATTGTTATAAACAAAATAAATGCATGGACTTTGTAATTGTTTGGAATTTCAAACTGTTTGCAAAGTTTAAATTGTAATTGAAAGTTTCTAGAATTTAAATATTAATGTCAGAAGTAATTACTTACTGTGTCTGAAATTCGCGTGCCTATCTGAAAATTAGGTATACTCCGCATCACTTCATTTTCTTCGCCGAAGCATAAATGAATTTCTGACGTAAGTAAAATAAAAATAAACATTGAATTTCGCGTTTTCCGAGAAAAGAAAATTAAAACATATTTCCAACAAAAATTACATAAGAATTTTACTCCGCCATGATTTCTCATAATTGTCGGCGTCAGAATTAAGTACTTTGGAGTGCTTCTAAAAGCGATTGCTCACAACTGCGTCAGGGTTCCATTCCAATAGACGAGGAGTGGACAAACCTTCTGTAGAAACATTCAAATATCCGGCGACCAGCTTAGTTACCCAGCGATAACATTAACTTGCCTTGGGCCAATTCGTTTCGCCAAAATTACTACTTAGTAATGGCAGCAATTTAATACAAAAGGTCAACTGTTGTTTTTAGTGACAGCGGGTCATTTTCATTATGTCGAGCACCTGTCGGCGTTTCGGCTCTCTTCGGGGTATTTTCTTTTATGCTGATAAAAATCAATTTGGGAGTATTGTTCTATGTTCTTATCTTAATCAAAGAAAAATATTGGAAGGGAAAGAGAAATGCGATGTGATTTTTAATCAAGGTTCCATTTAATTTGGTATTGGGTTTTTCGCTTCGTTGAGTTTTTTTTGCTTTTTCGGGAAGTGGCTGTGCTGTTGCCAATCTCCTTACAAGTTATTTATAATTTAATAGATGATAATTGAGAGGGAGGACGAGATCGTGCGTATAGCTGGATCTTGATGGATGGACGTCGCGAAAGACAGAAAAAGCTGGCATTTGCTGAACTTAACCTCAGGGGTTCTCAATTATTTTTTAAAATTCTTGTTGAAAGTTGTAAATAAAAGAAATATAAGATTTTTATTTTTATTTTATAAATGAGAGGAGGAGAGGAAGTTTAATGTGGGTGTGCCTTCATGAGATAGACCTCTGCCTAACAATTAGGGAAAACCAGGCGTGGTGTTATGTTAATAGAGGATGCCTGTTGGCTTAGCAACAGCTACCTATCTCAATCAATCAACTCAGCTCACTGCTGGCCATAAGTTTCTCCTAGGCTGCGCCACAACACCCTGTCCTCCGCCTTCCGCATCCAGTCCGTCCCAGCCACCTTCTTTAGGTCGTCCGTCCATCTAGCTGGGGGCCGTCCTACACTACGCTTGCCGATAAGCGGTCTCCACTCCTGGACTAGTCTGCTCCACCGGCCATCGGTCCTTCGACAAACATGGCCAGCCCACTGCCACTTCACTTTGCTTACTCTGCAAGCTATGTCGGTAACTCTGGTTCTTTTCCGAATAATTTCATTCCTGATTTTATCCTTCAAAGAGACTCCGAGCATAGCTCGCTCCATAGCGCTCTGAGCGACCTTGAGTTTGAGCTACCTACCTATCATTTAGTTAAGATTGTATCGACATTCTAAAGTTTAATATTGCAATATTGATAGGTAGGCAAACCTTTGCCTGAAACGAGCCTTGAACAGCTCAAATTACAGCCGAAACTACATAAAGCTGAGGTGTATCTGTAATGATGCTTGAATGAGTCACTGGAGAATAACTACACACAATTGTAGGCTAGCTAACCTGGTCATTAGCCTCTATTATGACCAAGTAAACACCGCACTTCTTGCCTTCATATTTCTATTTTTCTTCGAACTCAGTTTTTCAGGCCGCGTGTACGAGTAGTTCGCGTTGTTTTTCTTACAATATTAGCATACAAATTAAATCGTCCGCCATTTTCTTGGCGAAACGACCAAGGAGGACCACGTTCGCGATTAAGCCTTAAATATAGCGGGGAGTGGCTGGAATCAATCCTCTCTAGGACGTCCCAGTAAAGAACTTAGTTTTTAACGATAGCAGAGGGTTTCAACATTTGTGACAATCGCTTTTAAAGCACCGTAGTTCGTATTTCTGCGACATTGACGAACGACTTTCAACAGAATTGACATAAGCTTTTCGGTAGCTTATGTCAGTCCCATAAACTTTTGAAGTTTTTCGTCATTATCACTGATTAATGTGTAGGCACTAAGGTGGAAGTATTTTATAAAAGACCATAGCATAGTATTATCAGCCTGTAATGTTTCCATAGCTGGTAGGCCTCCTCTCTGTGGGAAGGAGTGGGCCGAAATCCACCACGAGGCGCGTGCGGGTTGGTGTATGACACATATCTTCAAAATTTTGATTCTAGGACATACCGGTTTCCTCGCAGTGTGTTCTCCTTTACCGTTTTGAATGCAGTGGTAATGAAGTAATTTTCACGCAGTAGTAAACTGCCGAGTTAAATAAAGGGTTCGAACTTACGATCTTCAATTCGTAAGTCGCGGCCGTTTCCAGCACTGCTCTCAAAGGACCATAGGAATTTATTATTCATTCTCCAGCTATTGTGAACTTAGCCTTGAACTCTGAATAGCCATGAAGCCTAGAAACTGATATAATTTACTGTGATTATAGCATAATTTTTTCATAAACATTTTAGGTTTTCTTTTTTTTGGGCAAAGGCGTCTCCTTTTTCTTCCAAACCTCCTTGTATTTTAAGGTTTCCTTTAGGCAACTTTTTGTTTTAAAGCAGCACTGGCTGATGTAGGAATAAGGTGAATTTGTATGAAGTTCGCACGCTTCAAGCGTTTTACGCTTCGGTTTGTAAGGATAAAAGATTTTTATTAGCTACTTTGATAATATTATTACTTTAAGATGAAATTCTGGATGACTGGGACCACGGGAGAAGAAATCTTGGAAACTAAGATTGGAATAATTTTAGACTCGGAAGCCATAAGCACTTAAGTCAAATCTTTTTGGATTCAAAAAGATTTGACCTAAGTGCTCATGGCTTCCGAGCGGCTGCCAAAATCACTCGTGATCTTAATTGTCGTTATAATGATGCCGTTGATCTTAGATTGCTGCTGTCAGAGATAAAATAACTGTGAACGGACTATAAAACATTGCGAAACAGCCTATCGACTCTGTAAAAATCTCACCGTGATAACATAGGTGAAGTGAGCATGAAGTGAACTATCAACGGAGGCAATCCCTAACATCAGGTGGAATGACAGCTCACTTCACCTTAGTTTTCACTGTGAGATTTTTACAGTGAAAACTAAGGTGAAGCTGCACTGCAGGTCCTAGCTTTTAATATTGGATTTTCACGACCTAAACATTAAAGTAATTATTAAAACCGGTTCAAATTACAGCTCGGATGCAGAAATTCATAATTACCTATCTTAATTGCACGTTTTAATACATGATCGGCATTCGCGATTTATTTTCCAAAAATGTAAACAAATATGAGTTTATGAAAAAATAACTTTAAATCCTACACAATAAAGTTCAGTTTACGCTACAATTTCAAACATTTTTATAATTGTTTCAACAGTGCTAGTCACTTTGAAATCAACTTAATTATCATTAAAATAAAGTTAATGTTTGTTTATCTTGAAATAATATTAATTTGAAACAAGTTTAGCTATTTTGACTTTAGCTATTTTCAAAGTACGCCATTAATTAGGAACCTAAAGACACCTTACCTGTTTGTTAATTCACAGCCGAGTTCAATACACTTTAGTGATACCTTAAACAATAATTAGGGCTCAAAATTAAGGCAACGAAATATACAGACTACTTAGGGCTTATGATTAAAATATCCAATTAACTTAGCGAACTTTATTAATTAAGTTTCAAACGGATATTGGATGAATGCAAAATGTAGTCTCGTTGGCTTAGTGGTCGCAATCGCTACTGCTGAGCATGAGGTCCTGGGTTCGATTCCCGGGTTGGGCAAAGTGAGTTTTCCATCTGGAATTTCAAAGTAGCAGCCCGGAGTCTGCCTGCTGGCCTTTTAGAGAGACTGAAAGTCACTCAACGAGCAATGGAAAGAGCTATGCTCGGAGTTTCTTTGCGTGATAAAATCTGGAACGAGGATATTCGACGAAGAACCAGAGTCACTGACATAGCTCTTAGCAAGTTGAAGTGGCAATAGGCAGGCCACATCGCTCGTAGAACTGATACCCGATGGGGAAGAAAAGTTCTTGAGTGGCGACCACGAACCGGAAGACGCAGCGTAGGCAGGCCTCCCGCTAGGTGGACCGACGACATCGTGAGAGTCGCGGGCAACCGATGGATGCAAGTGGCGGATTGTCGTTCGGCGTGGTGGTCTAAGGGGGAGGCCTTTGTTCAGCAGTGGACGTCTTTCGGCTGATGATGATGATGATGAGCCCGGAGTCCGGGTTTGTGCCCGGTTGGTGACAATAGGCTCGCCCCCAATTACATGGGACTTAAACATAGCTGGCGAAGTGTAGGTGTAATACAGGTATACCTACCTCTGCTGACTAGCCCTTTGGGAATACACGCGTTATACGTTATGCAAGGTAATGTCTGTTGTTGGTCGCTCATACATTCATAAAGATGTGGTTAGCATTAATTATATAGGCCGACCGCTTAACTGAGACGTTGCCTGAGGTAGCTGCGCGGTGCGTGAAGGGTGATGGTTGTCACAAGTTGACGAATCATTGAGTTCTCGCTTCACGTGACCACACCCCTCGCGCACCGCGGGTATTTAGTCTGAACGGTCCAAAGCGGATGGACCGCGGGCCATTCGACAGTAAATAAAAATCGTCTATGTCCCAAAGGACCGGTAATATAAAGATTTCAAAATTAATTTAAAGGGACAGTCGCATACATTATGATATCCGCGCTGCTACCTCAGGCAACGTCTCAGTTAAGCGGTCGGTCTATAGTTTACCACAAGTTGACTTAAATCAAAACTAATGTACCTTCCTAGTTTGGTTCGAGGACAGTCATTAGAATGACGATTTGTGAGATAAAAGCGCTGAAATGACAAAAAAATGGGGACCCTGATAATCTAATATTATGAATGGTTAATGGTTGGTTTAGTAAGTACAGTCAGCGAAATTAATTATTTATCAAATTGACACACTACCTGTATTTGTCGTCTTACAGTCATTTCATAAAACTATCACACACTGACAGTTCGAATGTACGTACAATTTGAGTTGGTAGTCAATTTGATAATAATCAATCAACGCCTAAGTGACCAAAAAACAAAAGGATTTTTTTGTATTTATTTGTATATTTAGTTAGTTATTCATTTAATTTAGTATCAAGTGTAAATAGTTAGTTGCGTTATCACTACATAGTATAAAACAAAGTCGCTTTCTCTGTCCCTTTGAACGCTTAGATCTTTAAAACTACGCAACGGATTTTGATGCGGTTTTTTTAATATATAGAGTGATTCAAGAGGAAGGTTTATATATATAATACACTAGCGACCCGCCCCGGCTTCGCACGGGTGCAATACTGATACTAAGTATAGGTATTTCAAGAATGCCAGTACGCGCCGGCGCGGCCGGTACCGCAGCAACCGCTATGTCCCTGCATTTTAAATCTGTAATATCTTCGAAAATATTCATTTAAATTACATGCTGTAAAGGGCCATATTTATCTATATTAAATGCACAATGTATTTAAGGTACTTAATTGGATAAGGATTAATGCTGTATTGCTTAAAATCGCTTCGTAAATAAGCCATTATTTCTCGTAAAAAGTAAAGGATAAAAAATGATTATTGTGGGTTATCCCTAAGAGATAGACATATACCATTGCGGACTTTTTTGTAGACCTTTTTAAGTTGTACAATACTGTAGTACATTATTTTGACCTATCTCGTAGGGTTCAGCCAGCGTTTGAAAAGTAAGCGCAAAAAAATGTGTTTATTTACGACATCACTTGCATGCATGTATTATATATATAAACCTTCCTCTTGAATCACTCTATCTATTAAAAAAAACGCATCAAAATCCGTTGCGTAGTTTTAAAGATCTAAGCGTTCAAAGGGACAGAGAAAGCGACTTTGTTTTATACTATGTAGTGATGCATGCATTTGATGCCGTAAATAAACACATTTTTTTTCGCTTACTTTTCAAACGCTGGCTGAACCCTACGAGATAGGTCAAAATAATGTACTACAGTATTGTACAACTTAAAAAGGTCTACAAAAAAGTCCGCGATGGTATATGTCTATCTCTTAAGGATAACCCACAATAATCATTTTTTATCCTTTACTATTTACGAGAAATAATGGCTTATTTACTAAGCGATTTTAAGCAATACAGCATTAATCCTTATCCAATTAAGTACCTTAAATACATTGTGCATTTAATATAGATAAATATGGCCCTTTACAGCATGTAATTTAAATGAATATTTTCGAAGATATTACAGATTTAAAATGCAGGGACATAGCGGTTGCTGCGGTACCGGCCGCGGCGGCGCGTGTTGGCATTCTTGAAATACCTGTACTTAGTATCAGTATTGCACCCGTTCGAAGCCGGGGCGGGTCGCTAGTTGTATATATAGGGTATATAAAAAGACCCATCACATAGCGGTCACGTACGCTACAAACAAAGTACCTAACATTGCACAAAAATAATTATAATTGCTACGAAACGACTTTTATTTTTGATGTGAACATTTGCTTTTTGCATGCAACGGTACAGGGGTAATGGGGGTATTTAAGTAGTGTTATAACATTAAAAACTTGTTTTCCTAATAAAACGTCAGTAACATTTAGAATATTGACTTCAATATTTCCGTAATCAGAAGGTTCCCAGGTATGGTCCAGTACAAAAAAAGGCTTCGTTAAGTGTCTTTTTATAACCGTTAATGTACGATATACAAACATTTTAATGTTTATAATAATAATCAATTAATTTCCCTGACTTAGGATTGATTTTTAAATTATCTGATAACTTTATTCGAGGAATAATTTTGACAGTTATTGATGTCGTGTTAAAGATGTCGGAAAACCCTGATATTTGGTTGTGGATATCAACATGCAGCAATTTATGTAGTATGGTGCTAGGTTTATAATGAAAAATATACCAATGTGGTAAGAATTGTATTAAGGTGAGTCGGGTAGTCAGAAGCCCGAAAGTCTGACAACCAGTCTTAAACAGTATCGTATTACCCAGTAACGGGGTTGTGGAGGTCAGACAGGCAGTCGCTCCATGTAAAATACTGGTTTGCAGCTGCATCCGGGTAGACTGAAAGCCAACCCCAACGTAGTTGGGAAAAGGCTAGGCAGATGATGGAGAGAAAATAATATATTTTAAAATACCTACATAACAATAAATTCTCAAAACATTATATCACATCCAGACTATATTAAAGAATGCCGATGAACCCCAGATTCCTGAGATCGAAAGCTAAGTACTAAAAAGAAACCAATAGTTATCTTACGACCTCACAGCGTTTACTTTCAGTCATAAATTTCAAAGAGAATGCCAAGCGAACTTTGATGATAGACGGAGCTTCGACGATAAAATATAAATGGGTCTCGTTAACTTTTAACTAGGGCGATGTAGTAGGTATAGGAAAAGAATGGAGTTTATCTATATATAATTAGATACAAATTAATAAAAATCAAAGAATCTGTAATTTCAAAATAACAGCTTTTTCCTAAATGCATAAGAAAGTTTAAACAATTTTTTTAAGCTTTGAATAATAGTGAGATGAAATACTGACGAAACTTTATTGTTTCAATGTCTCATAGAAATTAGTACTTACAACTTCTTCAATGCCTAGACAATGCAAACTGTACGAAACTTCATAACCAGTCAAGTAAACAGTAATTTACATCAGCTGAAAACCAAATAGTAACTTTCCTCTGTTCGCAATTAAGTTGTAATTAGCTTGTATAATCTAAAACAGTGTTATCTTGGCTCTGGGCGCCATCGAATAACACAGCGTCCTTTGAGATAGCATCTGATCTATAGTCAATGTTATTGTTTTGCTCCTCCGGGCGAATTCGGGACCACACTTCTCGTATATTAGGCGGAAACCGTTACAGCTGTTTAGGAGCTTATATATGTAGATATACAGCTAAATAGTTGTAGATAGATACCTACACTATTCTGTTGATTTTCCTTAAGTTTTTCTTCAGTATTTAGGAAATAGTGAGAAGACCAATACCAACTTTAAAAATATTATGTTTATCACATTAAGTACTTTAATTGATCGATCGAATAAGAAAGCAAAATAATATACAGAGCGAAAAAAGAATGCTATTTAACCGTCTCCAAGTTCCAAGGTAGTGAAAATAAGGCAGGAAAATTTAAGGAAAAAGAGCAAAACAGTGTAAAAGACTAGACCAGACCAAGAAGCTCAGAGCAAGTAACTCTCATTTAATGGATAAAACTTGTGCGGTCAGGGGACTTATATAATGGAAAGAGACAGAGAGAGAGAGAAAGTGTGAATTAAATACGCGTTTTAATACAGAGCCATCTATTATGAGTTTAAGAAGCTCTCATAAAGTTGTCGCGTCGTTGTGTTGTCCTTGGATTTTTATTTTGACCTGACTCTCGGCGTTAGCACCCTCAAAACCATTAAAAGAACACCACCCATGACAAAAAAAAGTTTTGGCAGCCGCCATCATGTATTTTTAGTACCCTCGAAAACTATGAAAACTATATCTCCAACCATGAGAGATAGTTTAATATATAGGGTGACTGGTAATTAGTGACCGATACATAAACACGTGATTGTACTCATGATAACAAACAACTTTTACTATGGGACCAAACCTGAATTCGCGAAAAAAAATCTGCTGTTCAGTACCTACATTTTGACCAGTTAGGCGAACATAAATGACTGAACAGCAGATTTTTTTTCGCGAATTCAGGTTTGGTCCCATAGTAAAAGTTGTTTGTTATCATGAGTACAATCACGTGTTTATGTATCGGTCACTAATTACCAGTCACCCTATATAACGATTTCTACCAGCCAACTCCTACAGTAAGGCTAAGAACTCACGGAGCGATTTTCACCCGCGTCCACCGCGGTTGCGGGACCGCAGCTTCTGTAGAATGTAGATATGTAAAAAATTAAAGCACAACTCACGACGCGTTTTACGACCGCGGTGTGTGCGGTTGTTTGCAGTTCCCGCTGCACCGGCGGGCAACTAGTAGAATCGCGCGGGCCGCGGTCACCCGCAGCCTCGGCGGGTGGCGCCCGCGCGCTCTGCGATCGGTTGGCGGGCGACCGCGGTGGCCGGCGGGGGGCGGGGGGTAAAGAATCGTTATCGTTTTACTGCCCGTCTTGCAACCGCCCGTCTTGCGGTCATCGCCCGCCACGTCTGCGTACCTCGATGATCGCAACCGCGACGGCTGCGTAACCGCGCAAATAACCGACCTCGTGAGTATAGAAATAAAACCGCAGTTCCACCACCACGGCGGTCGCGGGTGGAAATCGCTCCGTGAGTTCTTAGCCTAAACCACGTTAAAGAACTTCGTTCCAAAAAAGCAGATGTTTCATCGATTACAGCGTGCCCCTCAATATGAAGGGACCAAGTCTTGTGATAGTTCTTAAGTTATAGAAGAATGTACCTATGTAAAGGAACCGTATATATCATAGTTCCTCTCCCCACGACACCTACCTGCTCAATCCTAATCTCCGCCACGTCCTTGGCTTCATCTAATTGAAGCTCAAGTTTGTACGGATCGCTTCGCAAAGGATTCCTTCGTTTTGTTTCCCTCAGTTTACGTGTGCTTGATTCCTCGACCGTTAAGGCGTCTATTAGAACAGGTATCCTGCAGCGATTTCAATAAGCGCTTTATTGCTTTACGGACAATGCCACGGCCTTTCTTTTGCTGATAAATGATGGAGCAGATTGCTTTTGAAGACGTGCTTGCTTTTTTAATATTTTTGGGTTGGGAATCCGGAATAGTGTCAAAATATATTTAAGAAAGCTGGAAGTCAAGATTTCACTGTGTATATTGGTTTGCGTTTGATAAATGTACTAGTTAAAGTCATCAGCCAAGATCACTTGTAAATTATCAGCAGCATCAATTAATTAATCATTGCAAAACTTCGTTTTTAACCCGACTTCTTAGCAGTTGTCGTGCCCCCAGCGCTCGGAGCAAATATTGAAAAAAAAAATTTTTTTTCGAATGACTTGATATAACAGCGTAATTAGTAAAAAAAAAACAGAGTAAACGAGCTGTGGTATTTGTTCGTAAATATACGACTCTGGTGAAATGAACACAAAAATATTTGTCGGATCCAACGTATGCGGTTAAAAGGTTAAGAAGGTTTGCATGTAAAATCTTTTTTATATTAAAACTCGCGTTACCAGTGACAAAAAAGACAAAGACTTTTAAATCAATATTGTATTAGTTTCTGCAAGCACTAATATATCACTGCTACTGTCAACTTAAAATGGTGATGCTATAATTTTATTCTCAGGTACGAGGTCAGTAACCTCTGCACTTTACAGATTCTTTGCCACACTGCAAAAGCTATTGTCAAAGATAAGCTCAAGCTCCACACTTCGTATTTTTGCACTTACAGCTTCTATTTCTCAGCAAACGAGAAGAAACTTCAGTGATACATAAACGCCAAGCACGTATCTAAGAGCTAAGTACGTGTACATACGCTGTGTTAAAATGGCGTCATATAATGTTTCGAATGTGACGTAGTAAGTTTTAGTTATTAGCTCGTTTGCACACCATTGCAGCATTGCCGCGGACGCGGTAATGTGGCGGTAATAGAACAGAATGGATGAAAACTGATTGCATTTCGCAGCGGTATCGAGGCATTTATTAGCGTGTATTAGCATGCTATTTATGCTTATCAAAGTGTTTATTTATTTATTTTTATATTTATCGTCTTCCTGCTCTTGTCATTCCTCACACAATTACACACTTAATTTTAAGCAAGGTGTTTATTTATACAATATATGTTGCTCTCTTCTGGAATTTTTTTAAATAAACCATTAAAAGTTTGATATCATTGTATAATAATATCTACTGCCAGTGAACAGAACATTTCGATTGTTTGTTATTCTTTCAGTGTGATGTTAAAGTAATCTAATATACAGGTTGGCGGGGACATCGACGCGCAGCCTGTTATTATGGATTTATTACATTTTTATGAACCCCCTCTGCCTTTAATTTTGCTGTCAGTTATTAAAATAAAATAAATTTGCTGTTCCATACATTTAGACCGCGTAGGTATCACACTTTTCTGTGAAACAGCAGATTTTTTTTATACCAGACTAAAATTTATACGCTAGGGGGTCTAAAGCTTATTCAAATTTGTTTCAAATTTATGTTAAACAAATATCAAGTTAATTTTAATGATAATTAAGTTGATTTCAGAGTGACTAGCACCATTGAAAATGTTATAAAAATGTTTCAAGTTGTAGCTTAGGTAAACTGAACTTTATTGTGTAGGAATTAATATTAGTTATTTTTCCATAAACTCAAAAAAAAAAACTAATGTTTACATTTTTGGCAAATAAATCGCGAATGCAGATTAGAATCATGTGCTCAATGTATGCCACCCTTATTTGATAAAAGAAAGCTGCCATTTTAAATTTAAATTGTTTGAAATGACAGTTTCACTATTCGCCTTTAACTTTTTGGGAACCTTATGCGAGGTAAAATCATTTACTCGTATCGTATCACAAATTAATAGCAAAGCTGTTCTAATCCCATCTATCTGCTCAGCTCATATTGAACATACGTAAGCGTGAAGATAATAAGAATATTATTCAAATACGTCTCATTTATACACGATAATTATTTAGTATTAAATACGACGTCCATTCGGGTACCGATGCAAGTGATTTGCATAAATATGCATAATTCCTAATATCAAAATATCAACAAATTATCTTTATGGCGCATCTGGGCTCGGCAGTACAAATAGATTTTGTGTATATCGTGTTTCAATGCTTCGTCATTGGGTTTAATTGTGTATTGGGAGTTATGCGAGTTGTTTTAAAGTAGATCTAGCTACTACCGAAGTAAAGAGATTAAACCAATATAATATACTAAAACACGCTTCATTTAACTAAACAAGTGTTTTACTTTAAGGCTTCTAAGCTGTTTTTGTCCTATAACATACAGTGCAGGATATCGACGGTGGAAAGGAAAAACACTTGAAGCGACACTTTGGCCGAAAATGAGTTATAAATATATTTGAAATCAGCGAAATGAGTTAAAACATTATTATGTTTATAACTCCTTTTCGATCAAAGTGTCGCTTCAAGTCTTTTTCTTTTCCACCGTCGATATTATAATTAGCCTATACTGTTCCCATTGCTGGGACATGGGGCTTCTCTCTGTGAGAGGGCTTGGGCCATAATCCACCATGCGGGTCTAGTGCAGGTTGGTGGATATCACAGTCTTCGAATTTTTTTGTTTTAGGACGTGCCGGTTTCCTTACGATGTTTTCCTACACCGTTTTAGGAGCATTGGTGATGAAATTAAATGCACAAAGTAGCCTGTCGGGTTTCAAATTCATGACCTACAACTCGTAGGTCGGGACTGATACCAGTGGACAACCACTGCTCTGAGATAGGCGAGACCATAATTCGGAATTAAGACTTATAACATTAGCATGGCAACAGCGGCCTTCCCCTTTCAGAAATATCTGTCTGTAGGAACCCTTACAGTAACTATGTACGGTTTTTCGTTATTGGAATACGTGAAGACCACGAAAGATCAATACAGGACGTCAACGGATTTTATTACAGTTTTTGAAATAAAGAATGATAGAAAATGTAAGTGGGTCTGGACCGCTGTTACCATGCTAAAAAGAGAAAGCTGTAGACATTACCTACTCATTAATAAATTAACATTTGATTCCAAGGACAAGAGCTGCCCTGAAAAGTATTTACGTATAGAACTACGATAGCGTGAGACAGCCTTATAATAATAATAATAATTAATTAACTCGCTGAAGACGAGATTTAGGTCTCAATACCGTAACGTACATTTATTGATTTTCAGTTCACAGGTTCACCAGTTAAGTAACAAAAAAAATTACCATTTAAGGTCGGCACTTAGTAATGGGTGTACAGAGGTATGAGGAATGATGTAAAGTTCACTCACCCTCTATAGAAAAGGATCCTTCGACCAGACGGGTGTTGGTGTCTGGTGTGGGCAACCGCCCGACGATTGACGTCGGGACGTTGTATTTAGGCTAGTTGCGTAAACTCTGCTTGCGCGATGTAGAATTTCGCGTGATGTCAGTAGGATGAGTAGTTCACATGTGGCGATGTAGATGCCGCCACAGGTGGATATAGGATAAAATAATGTTGATGCAAAAATAATTGAAGATGATAATGCAAAATCGGTACCTGCTCACTTACTCGTATAATTTATGTACACGTAACATCGCGCCTGTATAAACCGAAGGGCTGGCAGATGTGTGCAAAAAGTACACCCACATTTCGGAAATGTTTTAAGTCAACCAGTTAGTCAGTCAGATGTCTTGTGTGTATGTGCTGTGTATATGCTGTGTACATGTAGTCGTGTCTAATTAATAGTTAGTCGGTAATTGTATCAAAGTTGCGTGACCCATTTTGACACAACATTACTTATAATGACTTAAATGCTAAAGTGCTTATATGTCGTCGGAAATAAACTCTATTTTTGGCTCACCGTAATACCATTTGCTTCCACATTAGCAGTGTTTATCGAAATACATTCCCTAGTCGAACTCTGTCGCGGTTCCCTGCGTGTTTCACTGGAGTAATCTGTCCCCTGGGGCTGCGAACATCCGTGGATTACTTACTGTTCCGCGCATACACATTCCAGACGTTTTCACTTATTTCGATAAGTTAGCGGGCGAGTCAACTAGGTTAGGATATTTAGGTATATATAATAGTAAATAATACCGCGTAAACGTAGTTTTTAACGTAATAACATCAAAAACAAATCTGTGGTTTGAAATATAAGTGATATACAATCACGTTTTGGATTAAAGGTTTAAACCAGTAAGGGAAGTAAAATTGTGAGATATACGTGTGTATGCAATCTAACACACACTCCAATGGTCTAACCACAAAAAACAGCATGTTGTAAGGAATTTATTTTCCGACTTCCACGTGGACGAAGTCGCGGGCAAGGCAAGTTTATACGAAATATAAGAACAGTTTATTTTATGGATAAAATAAAGCCGGATGCTTTTGCTATTATATACACTACTAGAACTTCGGTATTGAGTTAACTTTATTTACTTTCAGTATTGAAAACACAGCCAACAGTCGAAATTGAACGACAGTGGCTTCTATTCGATATTATGGACGTAAAAGTTGAGGTATATTGAGTATCAGAATAATTGGAAAAACATCTGAGATCTCAGTATTAGTTAGAGGAGACCACAGGAGGTATCAGGAGTGGTGATGCTTACTTACACGTGGAACCCTCTATTCAGTGCCGTAGGTAGTAAACATCATCTTTAGCTTACGGCAGTCCATTGCTGGACATCTCTTCTTCTTGGTCACGTATTTCATTACTGAAGATCGTGTCCCTGCACAAACTTATGCTGGAAAAAGGCGTCTCCAATTGCACGCCCTTCAGCTCGATTCTCAGCAACTCTCATCCAGCTGCTTCCAGCCTTGTCGCTCCACCTAATTTGAGGGCGTCCTACCTTACGTTCGCCGATTTGCGGTCTCTACTCAAGAACACGCGTACCCCAACTGTCATCGATTTTACGGCCAATATGGCCGGCCGAATTCTATATACACTTCCTCCTTTCCTTTATTAAGCTATTGATAACTCATTGCTACGAATCATTATCCTTGTGACCGGGCCGTAAATAGGCATCAATGAGTAGGTAACTAAAGGCGCATCAACAAACTAAAACACTTCTCATATCTACGGAACGAGAGGCTAACAAGGAATATAACATACTGCGCACTAGCTGTATACTATATTATGCCGCGGCAGCGTGACTTTTTTTTTGCTCCTAAAAATACATTGGCGGGGTTTGAACTCCTTTCAAGAGTAAAGTTGCTTTCAGTGGTTACAGGATAATGTTGACATTTAGCCAAGCTCAATGTTCTAAACACGGATAATCGCGTAATTGACATAATCGTAGGTTCCCAAACGCGCCTATTAATTTGTAAATCGAATAATAGCAAGTCTCTAATTGAAGCTCATTACCAATGTGTGTAATAAGCCTAATGATAGAGTGTAAGCATGATAATTGACTGAGAGGTAAGCTTAGATAATCATTTGGTGACATCGGAGGTTGAATGACGTCACCAAGGATACTTTGATAACTGAGAGCTCGGAAAAGATTAGGCTCGATCCTCGGTTATAACCTCGCTCGTAAATCTTAAAATAAATCCGTGATAAAGTGTGCGTTAAACCTGAGATAGTCCCAGACAAGAGAATATACTAACCCATTTTGACTCAATCAAGATGTCTGAAAAATTCAATTCAAAGTACGAGTGAATGGTACGGTAAAAGGCAACCTCTGTGACTTGTCTGTGGTTTGACTGATGTGAATGCGCCATTCGCCTGAGGGAAAGGGGACTGATAAGCCCTTGTTGAGTTTAACTTCTGCCTTCAGGCGAAGACATCTTGGCAATTCGTATACATACTTAGTAACTCTACAGTCCGTTAGTAAGTCTACCGTTCTTTTAATATCTGGTTGCTTTGCCGTGTGGTAATATTCTTATGTGAATAATGCAGACACAGTATATTTTCATTTATTTAGTGTAATTTTCACAAATTATGATTAATGTGTTTTGTTCAATTTGCGGAGATGAAAGAAAACGGGTGTTAATCTTTCGTGTGTAAGTAATTTGAGGTACTTTTTGAGGAATGTTGTGTGTTTCCTTATTGTTATTAGGGCTATACGTAACATTTGGATGTGGTATTTTACTGTAATGGAATAATAAGAAATGGCCTTGACGAGAAAAAGGTCAAATGGTGGGCGTTAATGTTATAAGGTCCATTTGTAATATAAACTTTTGAAGGCACTAATATAAGATCAAGAACCTCTATACATTCTAGAAGACCGCTTGCCCTTCGTATCGAACGTGGATCCACGCGAGACATAATGGATTTTTAATTGTTTCTGTAATCGCCAACAGTTTCAATTGTAGGTCAATTCAAAATCAAACCAATTGACAGCGAATAAACCATTAAAAATATCGAGTAAATTTGTAAACATCCCCGCGTCTTTAGACATTTGCATTCCTTGTAGATTTATAAGACAAGACATCATTACTCACTTAAAAAAACTGGGGATGACAGTAAAAAATGAAAAAGGAAAGACAGCTCTTTGTTAAAAACGTTTTATATTTCGGAGGAAAATATTGAAAACAACCCGAGGCGTATACTTTGCTCGTATAATTAAACTTTCACAAATAAGCTGTCACAGAAATGGAAAAATATATTTCAATGGTAACATTTTTAAAATACTCCGGGTGGAGTTGTTTCAGCGGAATCACTTAATAATGCGGACGGCGCGAGTGGCAAGTCTGTGGCCCGCACTTGGTAAATTCGGCCGGCTACTGGGTAGGGTCGGGATGTCTCTCACGGCTTCATCCCGAAAAAAACGTGAGATCCGATCTTTGTGTACTGTTTGCAGTCCGACCGTCGATGTTTCAACCCGTCAAGGCTTCAGTACCTATAATATAAAAAGTTATTTCGCGTTCCGTCCCGACAATTTTTCATGCTTAGGGTCGGGCGGCGGAAAATACGTATTAGCCTTCATCATTTATTTCGTATTATGCTTCTAATTTACACGATTTCATTGAAAAACGGTACAATACATTGTGTTATGTAGCGCACACGTGCCAGCTTTGAGGCTTCATAATGAAAATTCCGATAGAAATAAAAGTTTGAACACTAGAAACGAATTACTTTTGCCGTGACATTGCGTCAACAAATTGTTTTAATTGAATTTTGATGTAGACAAATCCTCATTTGTCTACATCAAAACAATTACAACATTTTTTTTTTAAATAATCCCAGACCCTCGTCTGTGATTAAAAATAATCAAAATAATCACGGACCATCGTCTGTGATTATTTTTATAATAGTCGTGTGAGGCTTAAACCAAGCCTAATGGCTAATTTTTCATTAGACATATTTAGACATATTTTCTACACAAAAGCTGTCAAACCGCTATATTTATTCCTCAAGAAAAAATCTGACTATTGAAAAAATAAAAGACTAATAAAAGACTAAAGACTAATAAATGGAAAAAATAACGAAACATGCATAATCAGCCTATAATGTTCCCACTGCTGGGACAAAGGCCTTCCTCTTCGAAAGGAGTGGGCGCGGGTCCAGTGCGGGTTGGTAGATGTCAAAAGTCTTCGAATTTTTGGTTCTAGGACATTGCGTTTACTCACGATGTTTTCCTTCACCGTTTTGAGAGCTGTGGTGTTGAAATTAAATACACAAAGTGCCAGTCTAGGTTCGAACTCACGATCTACAATTCGTAAATCGGGGCCGACACCACTGAAACATGAATAGAGGTAAACTAAATTAGTATCAGTAGGTACCAACATCGTGATGAATCAATTTGATGATCGTTGTCATCAATTCGGATAGCTAAAACGGAATTTTTGTGGCAAACGGTGCGTAAATCGATGCATGATCATTACTTACGTTTGGTATCGACAATTTAATTTATTGAGAAACGACGGCTGCCTTGCTTTTGTCTCTCCTAGATTGATACCATCACAAAAGGGAATAACGGTCTACCATTCCCTTTTGTAAGCACAATCCCAAATTGAAAGGAACGCGGTGTTCAACGCTCAAAATCAGAGCTTTGGTTATACGCAATCTATTTGTGTACCTGAGGGATTTACACAGTCGTAAGCTGAATTTTGCGTTAAAAGCAGACAGATAAACCGTTTATGTCGAGATTAAACTGCCACATAATTAATATTACGAGTTGGTAGTCAACCGCAACTTGACCGCTGTGTCTGACGTTTTGACAACTTGAAACTGAAATTAGCTGCGAAACGTTGTTTTTCATAAAACACGCTCGAACTACGATGTAGTGAAAATTTCTATGTTATCATCATCTGCCTAGCTTTTTTCTTTACTACTTTGGGGTCGGTTTCGAGTCTAATCATACACCAGTAACCGTATACCAGTATTTTAGATGGAGCGACTGCCTATCTGACCTCCACAATCCAGCTGCTGGGTAACACGTTACCCCTTGGTAAGACATATTGTCTGATATTCGGGCTTCTGACTACCCGTAACAACTGTCAAAGACCTACAAATGACAGCCGGGACCAACACCTTAACGTGTTTTCAGAGGCATAGAGAGGTCTCAGAATGTAATGAATGGTCACCCATCCACGGACCGACCTCGGCAAGCGTTGCTTAACCTTGAAGATCGATTCATTCGACATTTATTATTTAGCCAGGAGCCCCCTCGAAAATTATCTATGTAATCATACAAAATATAGCAATTCTTAGAGCGGTAGGTGTATGAAAATATAGCTAAAACGTGAGGTCGAGAGGATGTGTTCCGGAATTTTCCGACAAATGATCGGTCCCGCTCGGAAAGTTTCAAATTACGGTTGGCCCAAGCGCTTTGCTTTTAGTTCACTGAAATATTATACGCAATCACTCGTTTGAATTCGAAATTACTTTTGTGATTAAAATTCCGAGTAAAATGTCTAGAGCAGCCACTATAATTTAATATTGACGGATATGAGAGTTCAATGTGCAAGATTTAAAAGCAGATTGTTGGAATTGGAGAGTTGAAAAAATCCGGTTGCAGTCGGAAAAGTCTTAAATTCGCTGACGAGGCGCGCGATGGGTGCGCCCGGGCGCGCCGCCCCTGACAGCCTGATTACAAAGTTTCAACAGAATGATGCCGAGAAAGATTTTTTAATGAATATTAATTCCTTTCAAGTAAAACAAAGTTTGTTCTCGGCGCGGATCGGTAATTGCTTTGTTTTTCGTTTACGCTGAAATTCTTAATCTCCTCCCGTTGTCGAAATGCTAATACAGCTGAATTGATTTTCGCACTCTGAGCCTTTGTTTTGATTGATGGAATTCGGTAATATTAACCTGTCCGGGGTAACAATGTACTTTCCGGCGTTCAATAGCATCGATCCTTGAGAACGTAATTTTCTTTCATCCTTCCGTTTTCAAATCAAATCAAATCAAAATCGTTTATTTGCATAAAATGTGGCAGGTACAGACGCCAGCACATCAAGCTACGACAATCTGTCAAATTTCTTTAATAGATCTTCAACTTTATCGTTACAGTGTAAGGTTCAAAGTTAATTGGGAAAATTTGACAGTTTCGAGTAGCTTGATGTGCTGGCGTCGTTACAAAAGATGATATATAAAATTGTAGTGCACAGACACATTCCGCCATGTAATGATGGCATGCAAATATTTAATACATGAAGTAGGTATGTAGTAACAACATACATAGTTATAGTATTATACTAATCGTAGTTAACTAAACCAAGAAAGGAACATAAATAATTAATTTAAAAAAATATTACAATGCATTTCTGAAGTGGTAGGACTGACATGATTTTTTGTTCAGAAATTCGGCCGATATACAGAATAAAAACTATGCGATATCAACCATTTTTTCAAAACCACACAGAACTGTTAGGTAATGAGTTATTTAGAAGTGGCGCCATATACTCGCAGCTGCGCCTGAATAGTTCTGTCCTAGGTACAGGGACTTTCATAAAAACTGTGTGACTTTTCGTTTGTTAAAATTATTTTTAGCTTCAAAGAGCTTAGCGACGGTTTAATATCTACCTTCCTATTAAAACTACAAAATGATACTGTAAAATAATTGAGGAAGAAATACGGGATAAAGTAACTACATTTAGGGCATAGTTGATATAGTAATGTAATCATGATGAATATTTTTTAGGTTTATGTAATTAGCGTAGATTTAGTTTTGTGAATAAAAGAGAAAAACAATGGCCAGATTATAATTCATTCTACATAACAATCGGTTTAATCATTCAACAGCATTTATAATACCTATGCAATCATTAAAATTTTTTATGCATTTTACATTAAATATACACATTAATATTTCTACATAAACGATATAAATATACATTTAATCCGTCGGGACTAAAGGCGTGATTGAACTAACTTTTTACATTAACAACGGAATGGGAACTGAAAAAAAAAAGTTTCAAAGCTGGAAACATTTCAATTAATATTTTCATATTTAAGTAGGAAATTTAATACTAAAGAAAATTTTATTGTAGTTTGAACAGTACTCGGAACTAAATTGGGTCTTGACTGGTGTTATGTAAAGTACAGTTCAACTCGTAATTGCTTGATCACCCCAAGGCTGAATGTCACTTGGATGTCAGAATGCGACAAGGTCTATTTATCTATGTGACACTTAAACAGTTTCAAACTAAGGATACACACATAATCAGTCTATAATGTTCCCACTGCTGGACACAGGCGTCCTCTCTATGAGAGGGAGTGGGCCGTAATCCATCACGCGGGCCCAGTGCGGGTTGGTAGATTTCACATGTCTTCGAATAACCTAAGGATAATTACATGCCAAAGATGCCTCACTGCGATACATAGCCATCGCAGTTCAGCTCGCTACCTCAATATCACTTCCATATAAAACAAATTCAAGCTAATAGACACGCACGCACATTTCAGGCATCGAGGTAAACTCCCAAGCAGGCCGCGATGTATCGCAGTGAGGTATTCTTCGGTATATTGAAGTTTTAATTTACTGGGTAAGGTTGTTCGGAGTCTGTATATTTATGCACGGTTGATGACAATAGGTTCGCCCCCTATTAATTGGGACTTAAATATATAACGGTGAAATGTGGGGAATCTATTATACGTCGTATTTTTCCTCGAATGGTCAGGCCATTCGAGGAAAAATGATATCATCATCTGCCTAGCCTTTTCCCAACTATGTTGGTGTCGGCTTCTGGTCTAACCGGATGCAGCTGAATACCAGTATTTTACATGGAGCGACTGCCTATCTGACCTCGGGGAAAAATGATATAATGATGTTATTTACAAATACTAAAAAATAAAATAAATTTTTATTTATAAATACTTTAAACCAGATTATAACAATAAAAACTTTTTAACAAAAAAAACAAAACCGACTTCCATAAAAAAAACACTACAAAGTGAAAAATAACTTTAATTTCGGAAGTCTGTGTCTTTGGATCTGTATTTTAGTTTATTGCCACCGACTTCCGAAATTAAAGTTATTTTTCACTTTGTAGTGTTTTTTTTATGGAAGCCGGTTTTGTTTTTTGTTAAAAAGTTTTTATTTCTCGCTTTTTAGTGGGACTGTTTCTAATGCATCAAAGTTACAATAGCCTAATGTCAACTTGCTCATCGCCTTTTACAAAATATTACTTTTCCCGATACAGGGACGTTAATTGTTGAAGAGTTCTCCTGGTACTCCACCATCAGCTCCATTTCACCATTCGCATTGTGACGAGCATAAATTGCTTAGCAACCATATTTAATGTAATCGAATCGCAACCTGTGAAATACTTATTATTGAGTAGTCCCGGTGGCCATCGGTGGTTTTCATCATCAGTTTCACTTCACTAAATTTTGCTTTCCGAAAGCAAATGCACGAGTTACTATAAATAATACCCGAATCGCTATAGGTGTCCCTATAATATTTGAAGAGTTCCTTCGATTTCTCCAGGATCCCGCTGATAATCCTGGCTGCAGCATCAGGCCAGACTTATGTCAACATTGCATTGAACTTAAAATTTAGTCCTGTTTAAAATGAGCTCAAACACGACTACGGTGCTGTAATTTCAAGGTTTGTACTTTTTCTGATTCTCTAGGCTTCAGCATCAAGTCTCTATGTACTTCGGTGTTTCTCATTAACAGTACGTTTATCCACACATCAAGCCCTTTTCAATGAGCCTAAACACGATATATCTGCTGTTAGTTGTCGAGGAGTTATGTACTCTGCAGACTATCCTGACAACATCAGGTCATGACTTGATGATCATGAGACCAAATGTGGCAAATGCCCTATCAAACATCAAAACAATTTACTAAAACTGTCCTTGCCTGTTCGAGTAACTTCTTACTGTTAAGGAGTTGTACCTTCCATCATCAGTCCAGCTACCTGAGATGGTGACAATCATATGCAAATACGAATCGATAACCGTCGAATTGATAACCTCCTCCTTTTGGAAGTCGGTTAAAATACGATTATTTATGCAAAACATACAATCGATGGCTTTATTTTGTGTTGTCAAAAGTGGTGAAACAATTACGAGGCAAATTATACCTACGGGAATTCTGTGAGGCCTTTGGTCCATGTGTTACAGTTGGCATAGTGCCTAATGTCTGATAGCGGAATGAGCATAGAAAGGTACAGACCTCTTAATGGGTCGTCCATCTTGTGTTTATTTAGGTTCATGTCTACACAGTCATGTCTTTTAATATGTTTGCGCAAAGTTACAGGCTAAACGTACCTACGTTATTATCTGCCTAGCCTTTTTCTCAACTATGTTGGGGTCGGCTTTCAGTCTAACTGGATGCAGCTGAATACTGGTATTTTACATGGAGCGAATGCCTACCTGACCCCCACAACCCAGTTGCTCGATAACACGACACCCCTTGTTAGGAGTGATTGTCATATTTTCGGGCTAAACATACCTAAAAGCATAACATTCCCTACCTATAATGTTCCCACTGTTGGGTCTCCGTGAGAAGGAATGGGCCGTAATCCACCACATGGTACTTTTATTATTTCATGTACAGTCAGCAAAGGAGATAGGTATGCAGGGTCGTCGAATATAGTTGAAGTTTACTAAGAAACCGATTGATTTTTTCGAATGAAAGGAGACGTTTCATGTTTGTATGGGACTCCGGCCATAACATGTACACTTTAGAAAACCTGGAAAACGAACCCCAGATACACTAAATAATGTTTCTTTTTTCGTAATAATTGATATTCTTTAGGCACTAAATAAAAACTGAAAATGTTTGACGTTTGTTATGACCATCGACAGCCAGCCATGACAAGTTGGACATATGACGTTTATAACCTAGAATTTGTTAAAGCTGTGATTGTTGTTTTCCGTTTTAAAAAGCCAAAGTTGTAAGAAGTTAAAAGAAAGAAATGAAACGCAAAATAACACCGAAAGCCACGAAGTCGAAACGAACGTGACCACAACGAGACTGACAGACTGACTGATGTAATGTCATTGTCAACAATACAAATCTAGAATTTTTCGTCTAGAAGTACCTACAAATCAGGGACCGAAACCGGTACGATCAATACCGGTATTTTTCGGTTACAACCTTTATTGATTTACCGGTATTTTACAGGTGGTTACCTTAATTCTTAACTATTGAATACAACCGGTATTCATACCGGTTACCGAAATAAAAAATTACCTCTATCTTACACGTGCCGCCGACATTAGTTAAAGGGCGCGCATCGCCTGTGTACCTATGTGTCAAAACTACCGAGTTGATTTCTATGATGAGTAGGTACCTATAGATTGCAGATTTTAAAAAAGAGTAAAAGAACTCGTATCTTTCCACTTCATCATAGTTGTGTATGTATTTATTATTTTGATTACGATATAATTACATATTAACATTCTAGTGATATTTATTTTAGAAGTAAGTATGTATGTATGTTTATTTGAATGTAAGTATATTCTCATAAGATTTATTTATTTTTATTAAGTGGATTGTTTACGATTTTATGAATTTTTTTGACGTGATAACGTCTTATAAATCGATGAACACCGGCTGCACGCACGAAAAAGTGTCATGTTCCGCCTGAGCCTGATCGTGCAAGCGAGAGCGCGGAACAAGCGATAGAGAGGCACGATCGGCCCAAGCGTTGGCTTGTGACACATTTATTCATCAATGTTTCTTTGAGACGATGACGTTATCACGTAAAACTATCGTCCTTAAACCGAAATACAGACAACCAATTTTTTTGTCTCCTTTACTCTTTCACACGCTGTCTACATCTTTCTATTTATTGTCCTATCGCAAGTTCGCTGGAAGAGATTTCTTATGAAATAAGCGTCACCTTTGTAACTATTTTTCTGTGTGTGTTTTTTTTTGTCTGTATATATGGTGTGCTTACATAAATGGTAAAACAATAATAATAAATAAATAAATATTACGTAGATAGGTATTATAGCCCATCTAATTATTTTTTTATCAAGTAATCGTAGGAGACAAAAAGAACAGACTTTGCTCTCGGAGCCGGTAGAAAAATAAATTCAGATAGTGAGACACAATGTTCAGATGATTTACCGTCACCAAGAAAGCTACCCAGACCAAGTTCCCCATCTATTATTTCTGTCGGTATAACTTTAGAATAGTGCCGCAGGAGGGGGAAGTTGGTACTTAAGGGGGAGGGAGGGGGGGTTGACCCCTCCCACCTGGCACCACTCCCATGAAAAGGTAACTCACCGTTTCCGAGAAAAACGATCTTTTGTAACCTACCCTCAACACTCAAAAATTGCTTAAAAGGGCACGAGAAGGGGGTAGGGAGTAGAAGGGGGGAAGTGGGGCGTTGCCCCCTTTCCCCTGGTACCATTTCCATGAAAAGGTAAAGCACCATTCTTAAGAAAAATTGATTACAACGTCTCCGGCGCTGCGGGAAGTGCAGCCCCTTCGCCCTTACGTAACAAAGGATAGGCACCCATGCTCACCTACGCAGCTTCGGCTTCCGGTTTTCTCCGCGCCTCCGGTTTTTTATAAACACTCTAGGGGTAACAGCTAAAAGACTACGTGGAGTCGGGGTGCCCCGATTCGGTTTTGGGACATATAGTGACATGACGCAAGTGGCGTAGTTTTTTTTTTTACGTTCAGACTGGACATACTGTACAGATTTGGTTGTCAATCGCCCATAATAACGTTTCGTTTTCCCTTTTTATCTGAATGAGGTGAGAAACAATTTTTATTAATTTCTCGAAAAACATGAATTACCTTGTAATAAGAGTGGTAGCGTTATAATCGGGGACTCAAGCCCTACCAGCTTTGACCCTTTTTAGCCCGCAACTTCTGCGGCACTATACTAAAGTCAAGGCTTTCTGTCCCCACGGGTATAAAAAGAAGGAAAGAAAAGATATTGCAGTTAAGAAGAATTGTTCAAAATGTGCTTTTTATGGAGAGGGAGAAGACAAAAGAAATAAGCTATTCGGAAAATTTGTAGCGAAGGAACTTATGTTAATAAATGTTATGAACAAATCTTAAAGTATTTACAGGAAGCTAAGGGGTATCAGTATTGTGTGGTGCGTGCTGCCGGACTTAAAGAATAGCAACACCCTACTTCCTGTGGGTGTCGTAAAAGACGACTAAGGGACGTAGGTACCGGAGAAAGGGCAGCAGCGTTCTCTAGACATTTTACCACCATACTGCGATCACCAACCCGCCTGCCAACCGTGGCGATTATGGAAAACCCTCCCGAGAATGAGAAGCACAAAAACACTTGGCCCCTAGTACCCAGCGGCCCGCTTACTCTTGGCTACGGTAGCGGCCAAGTCCACGGTAAGGGAAAGGGTGCTAAGAACCCCCGGAAGAGATTTGGCTACCACAATCACCGAAAACTGGACCTAGCGACATACAACACGCGTACACTCCGGACCGACGCCAACGAGGTGATCACCGAACTCGAGAAAGAATTGAGCAGGTTACGATGGAGTATAGTGGGGTTATTTGAAGTCCGAAGAGAGGGGGAGGACTCGATAATCCTCAAATTTGGAAACTTGCTCTATTTCCGGGAGGGCGACCAGCAGTCCCAAGGTGGTGTCGGGCTTATCGTCCATAAGTCCCTTCTGAGCAACGTGGTGAAGATCGACAGTGTGTCGACCAGGGTGGCGTGCCTAGTACTCAGAATATGCGCTGAAGGTCGTACAGGTTCACGCCCCGACAATGAGCTGGAGACCATGTATGAGGATATTTATAGAGCCATGCATGGCTCTAAAACTCACTTCACCGTTCTCATGGGGGACTTTTACGCGAAACTGTGCAAACGAAACGATGATGAGGTCCGAGTGGGGCAATTTGGAGTTGGACGCCGGAACCCCCGGGGCCATCTCCTGGCCAGTTTTATGGAAAAGGAAGGAAACGTGAGCACAGAAAGTGGACCTGGCAGAGCCTGGATGATGCAACTAAAAATGAGATTGACGTCATTATTTCGACGAAGAAGCAAGTAAGTATTCAATGATGTCTCTGTGACCAACGCGGTGAAAACCGGACGTGATCACCGCATGGTAAGAGGCACATCAAGCTGGAAAGATCTCGACTGATAAAGTCTACACTCCGCTCAGCACCGATCCAAGTCTAAAACACCGAGAACTTTCAGCTTGAACTTCAGAATCGTTTCGAGTGCCTAGGGAGCTTTGGGGACAAGTATAACGATGGGTTCGTAGAAACTGTCCACACGGTTGGGTCTAAGATCTTCAAGACCCGTCGTACGAATACAAAAAAGACGCTCTCTGATCCTACTTTACAGCTCATGAAGGAGAGGCGCGAGATGATTCTGCAGTCTTCAGATGATACGCTCAAGTACAGACGCCAGCACCAGCACGTCAATCTGCTACAATCTGTCAAATTTCTTTAATAGATTTTCAACTTTATCGTTATAGTATAAGGTTCAAGGTTGATTGGAAAAATTTGACAGTTTCGGGTAGCTTGATGTGCTGGCGTCTGTACCAGCAGCTCAATAGATGGATCTCTAAGTCCTTGAAAAGCGACCTTCGCCGCTTTAATACAAACCTTATTAAGGACGCGATAGAGCAGAATAAAGGCTCCAAGGTCTTTGCTAGACATCTGACTATAGGGCAGAGTCAGCTTACGAAACTGAATACCGATAATGGCAGGATCGTATCTGCCAAACCTCAGCTGTTAAAGAGAAAGAGAAACCCCGTTACGAATCTGGCAAACGACCCGAGAGCTAGACTTACCCGACACTATACCGAAGACATCCCGGACGTCAGCCTGTATGAGATTAGGATGGCTCTGAAGCAGCTCAAAAATAACAAGTCGCCGAGTGATGATGGAATTACGGCCGAACTCCTAAAGGCCGTCGGAAAACCCGTGCTTAAGGCCCTTCAGAAGCTGCGTGGTTCAGTCATACTCGAGGGTGAAACACCACTGGCATGGAACAGAGGTGGTGATACTTTTCTTTAAGAAAGACGACAATGATTAAGAATAATAGGCCCATCTTACTTCCGAGCCATATCTACAAGCTGTTTTCAAGGGTCATCACGAACCGTCTCGCGCGCAGGTTTCACGACTTCCAGCGTCCCGAATAAGCCGGATTCCGTAAAATGTTTAGCTCCGTAGACCACATACATACGCAACGACTGGTTATACGGAAGACCGAAGAGTATAACCTGCTTCTCTGCTTAGCGTTTGTGGACTACGAGACAGCCTTTGATTCGATCGAGACATGGGCTGTACTGCAGTCTCTTCAACGGACCCAGATCGACTATCAGTACATCGAGGTGCTGAAGTGTCTGTACGAAAATGCCACTATATCAGTCCGACTCCAGGACCAGACCTCGAAATCTATCCTTCTGAGAGAGACAGGGAGATGTTATCTCTCCGTAACTGTTCAGCGCTGTACTGGAGGATGCCTTCAAGGTTCTGGACTAGAAAGGGGCTGGCATTAACATCAATGGCGAGTAAATAACTCACCTTCGGTTTGCCGACCATATCGTAGTCATGGCTGAGACTATGGAGGACCTCAGTACAATGATCGATGACCTCAGTAGAGCCTCTGAAAGAGTGGGTTTTAAAATGAACATGGACAAAACGAAGGTCATGTCAAATGCCCATGTAACGCCCACTCTCATGAAGATCGGAGACGCTACACTCGCAATCGTTAACGAATATGTTTACCTAGGACCAACTGTCCTGTTGGGTAGGTCGAACTTCGAAAAAGAGGTCAATCGTCGAATCCGACTCGGCTGGGCAGCTTTCGGGAAGCTACGCAATATCTTCTCGTCCCACATACGGCTGTGTCTCAAGACGAAAGTCTTTGACCAGTGCGTGTTGCCACTGGCAACTTGCCAATAATGGCCTATGACACGGAAACGTAAAAGGTTAAATGTCACCCAAAGGGAAATGGAGAGGGCTATGCTTGGAGTTTCCCTGCGTGATCTAATTAGAAATGAAGAGATCCGCAGGAGCGCCAAAGTAACCGACATAGCCCGAAGAATTGCCAAACTTAAGTGGCAGTGGGCAGGACAAATCGCTCGCAGAACAGATGGCCGATGGGGCCTAAAGGTTCGGGAGTGGCGACCGCGTACCGGAAGAAGTAGCGTTGGAAGGCCTCCCACAAGGTAGACTGGCGACTTTGTGAAGGCCGCAGGAACACGTTGAATGCGAGAAGCACAGAACCAGTCGAAGTGGAGGTGCTTGAGGAAGGCCTTTGTCTAGCAGTGGACGTCTTTCGGCTGAAATGATGATGATTATGATGAAGGGGTATCAATTAAATCAACTTACAAATGAAGAAAATGACAACTAACACGCTAATGCTCGAGTCTTCAATGCTAAGTAATCCCTTTGCAGACTTGTGAGTTGTGACCACACAAGCTATTCAATAATAGAAAATGTGATTTTTCAAACTTCGTTTTTATCTCATACCAATTAATTTTACGCTCCCTGATTCCACTAATATTGTCTAAAATGATGTAAGATGAATCAAAATCACATATATTTTTTAACATCACTAATGCAATTTCGTCAAATCAAGTACCTAAGCACCCAATTTTCTGGGTGTTTTCCTTGGTTTAAACACGGTGGATTGCCCATCTATAATGATGAGAAAAAAAGATAAACAAATGGTATTTTACCAATTTACAATGTAATACTATCTTAATTACCTTTGTTCATTTCCTTTTTTTACTTTAAATCAAATACTCCTCAAAAAGGCGAACTAAATAAATATAAACAGTACAGGTACAGCACGCACGACGATCTCCCTAGTAATGTATTTTCTAATGCCAACAAATTGTCGGCATTGCGATATTCTGTTTCTTTCTCGTAGTCAAGGTCATTTTTAGGTAACCGGTATTAAAACGGTAACCTAAATAAAGGTAACATATTTTTTCTTCTTGGGGTTACCCAGATAGCGGTTACCTTAATCGTAGAGGTAACCGAAATTCTTCGATACCGGTACCGTAATTTATACAGGTTTTCGGTCCCTGCTACAAATCTACAATCCACAAAAGTAGAATATATTTTTTAACGATGAATTGAATCGTCACACTTTCTTGTAATTAGTCAATAAAGTTGTTTAAGATACATATCTTACCATATTAGCAAAGAAATACATGCCTTTTATAACTAAATAAATAACGTCTACGTGATATTATTATGTTATAATGTAACATGATTTCTGGACGAAAGCAGTATGCAAGTAAGACGACGCCATGTTCAATAGATAATGGCAATAGTTTGAAAAACTGTTATTTTTTGTGCCGAAGTAATCAGGGGAATATTCAGAAAAGAATATTTTTCCACAATTAGTGGAACTATTTCCTATTTTTTCACTACCGTACACTTTATGGCCGAAAATGTAACATCTCCTTTATTTTGATAAATGAACTGTCTGTTTCCTATTAATTAAATTAAATTTTATTCGAAAACATCAATCGGTTTCTTACTAAACTTCAACTATATTCGGCGACCCTGCATACTTATCTCCTTTGCTGACTGTACCTACGAGTATCGAAGTAGCCTTATCCAGAAAAGTATAAATATATTTTATATAAAAAATGTAATACCTTAATAAATTATCAATCTCCGTAGGCTACAATTAAAAATAATACATTAAAAATAATACCTACTTAGCTCCCAGTTGATTGTAACCCGGCGTAACATCTTTTGTAAGAAGAAAGTATAGATAAAAAAGTAATGTTAAGATATTAGGGGCGGCTTAACTCAGCTTCCCTTAATTAGGTGCTCAGTATTTTCCCTATCATTTATAATCTCGAATGCTTCGAGATTTGTCAGTAGTCAGATAAAAAAAACAGGGTTTGCGCACCGAGGGTTCTGAACTTTTGAAATATATTCATTACTCCATGTTTAGATTTTCATGGGAATAGTTTTAATAGTCATTTTTAATCACAAGCCAAAAACTATGCTGCTATAAAAACATATTTTCAGTTGTGCAAATAAAGCCTTTTCGTAAACTGAAAGCGTACCGGAAAACTTAGCGTTGGAAGACCTCTCACAAGGTGGTCCGATGACCTAGTGAAGGCCGCAGAAATTCGCTGGATGTGAAGAGCACAGAACCGGTCTAAGTGGCGGTGCATTGACATGCACTACCATCGACGACGCCCTGGAAGTGGCGAAGTTTTGGGCCAGTAAGATCTGAGAAAGTCGTGCCAGCGACACGAAGAAGATGAAAAAGGCTAAAATAATGATAATGATAAACTGAAATAAGTACCTGTGACAGACAAAGTCAGTCGCACCATAAAGGTTTCATTTTTACAATTTTTGTTACGGAACCCTAAAATGTTCCTACCAACCCATTTACGTTTGTTCTTACAAGAATCGTAATTAAGGTATTCTTTGAAGCTCGGATAGCCAAAGGCGGAATATGTTATCCTGAATTTCAAACCGTAACAACGTTGAAAGGAAGATTTGTAGGTAAAGGTTGCTAAAAGAACAGCTAGTTACCTACAGAGGGAACAAAGCCATTGATTTTGGCAACAAAACATCAAAGGGTAACTACTGAAAAAGGCTGGTAAAGAAAAGAAAGAGGATAGGTACATATGTGGAGTATAATCACATAGAGCCTTTAGTTAAACTGGCTAGAAACTGGATAGGGATAGAAAAGGACTGAACCGAGTACGATGACAAAGAAAAAATCCAGTCATTCTGATATAGAAATGGGTAAAAATATCGGAGAATATCCATAAGATATGTGGTCATGTTGTGGAATGTGAATAAATATTGAGTATAGGGTAGTCTGCCAATATAAATAAAAATTCCCTCAGATTAAAAATGAAATAAACGAAACCCATATTAAAGCTCAAAGACAGCTAACATTAAATGTCTCCAAGATAAAAAGTGTTCATTACGGCGTCCACTAAGATTAAATCAACGTAGCGATATAAAACTTGGCTGAGATAAGATTCCTATTGTGATCGAGATGAAAGCGCGGGAGTGCTGGCCCACAATGGCCGCCGTGCTGTTCCATACCGTACACAATGGAGACCACATCTCTCATTTCTGAAAACAACGGATTCAAACACTTTTATTGTGCGATAAATTGGAACAGATGGAAATACGCGACCATAATGAAGTTGACGTAAGGCTCGTTTTCCGTTGCATTGTCCTTCGCCGATCAGGTTTTGTGGCGTGTGAATGGGCCTTAAATGTATTGAATTGTGATGATAGTGGAGAGCAATGTTTTGAGATAAAATATTGTTGCGTTGAATGAGATGGTATCGTCATTGTTTTTGCGCGATGAGATAAAAATAGACGGATTTTTAAAACCAATATCAATTCTCTATAACATATTTTGATATGATTTCATTCACTGTAGGAGCAGTTCCGGTTGTTTCAATAGATATTATATATTAAAATACAGGGTGGCATGGATATCGACGCTCATACTGAAACCATGAACTCAGCACATGATTCTAGACCCTATACCATAGCATATACCATACCATATACATTTCTCAAAAAAATCAGCTAGATCAGCAAATTTTGTTTTTAATAACCGACGAAATCTTCAAACATGTGGGTTTAGAATATCGGACTGAATCCATGGTTACCATTCTGTATATATATATCAATATATATATCAATCAAAATCAAAGTTATAATAGGTGCATAATCAAACAAAGGCAGAAAATAAACAAACTAACGAAATTGTAATTTGCGATGTTAGTGATACATGTGTAACTAGAGTAGCCAAATAATATTATATTCACTACTTCCACAAGTCTTTTAATGTATTTCCAACTTCACACCAAAAATGTACTCTATTTAGGCAATAAGGCACATCTATACTCACCAACACCAACAAGAAGTTTTTATACAACAAAGGGGAAGACCTTTATATCAAAGTGATAAAATAATAATACGCTCTGAGAGGCGGACGTTGCGATACATTCGCAAATCTTAAGGCCCTCTCCCCACAGGCGCGTTATTATCGGTCAATAATTTTGGATGCGTTATTTCGATGATGCGACCCGATTCCTTGCCACACATATGCGTTTTTATCGTCCGATATTTTTACACTACAGCCCCTCCGCCCGCACTTACACGTTACTAAGTTATTAACGCAGGTGTGTGTAAGATCGTTTGCGTTCTAATACAAAATGTTCTAAGAACTTTTATTAGATTATCGTAGGATGGAGAAACGCAGGCGTTCTATTTCTATTGCGTCGTTATTATTGCAGGAGTGTATCTTCGTGGCCGTCCTAATACAAAATTTACTGAAAATAGATATCGCAATAACGCATGCGATATTCAATTCAATTTATTTATTTGTGAACATATGTTACAATAGGTGTTACAGTCAAGTATATTATGACCTCTATGTCCTACCAATTGGTGGCGTAAAAATAATAATAGTCCTATTATTATAACAAGCAAGCAATACTCCACAACATACAACACATAATTATAGGAATTCCTCAATAGAGTAATATGTCTTCTCGATCAGAAATAGAAATAATTTTTTTAAATTCATTAATACGAGTATTTTCTGCTGATTTGATACACTTGGGTAGTTCATTATAAACCTTTGGAGCCATTGCGAATATGGTTTTCCAAAATAATGCAGTTTTTTTTGGAACCAAACGTAGCATACCGGCTCTGCGCAGGCTATTTACTTGTGAAAACTTAGACAAGTTGCAGGTATTATCGACCGATAATAACGCGCTTGTGGGGTAGAGCCTTTATCGTAATGCGTATATCCTTGCCGAGTAAAACATTTAGATATCAACTCAAAGAGGTGAAAGGAACTGACAAAGCCGTGATGTAACGAGAGAACACCAATCACGGAATGCATAACAAGGACTTCCGTTGCATTGCAGCCGGGTACACTAATGTTCCGTGATTCCACTCCTTATCGTACACAATACCTTGTTAATGTGAACTATTTTGAGGTTCAGAATAACAGCTGCCCCGTTTCAATGGATTAACACTGGTTTAGAAATGATTTCCATGGCATTTTAGGGATTGACTAAGTTTAGTATCACGTTACAACGGATCGGAAAGGTTTTGGAAATTGTTCGGCTTCCCAGCTATTTACAGAAAAGGAAGCCCTACATAAATATTTACGTACTTTTTTATTATATATGTGATTAGGAGTAAAGAAGAATATATAGTGCTATAAATGTTTCGTTCGGAACAAAAAGCTTTCGGGGATTATTTGAAGTTACGTTAGGACGTAAAAAATAAAAGCAAACTGGAGCTCGACGAAAGGCACGTGTGAAATCTTTATTTTTCTAACTCGCCGCGAATCGAAATTTGCAAAAATGCCGGCTGGCCGAAAATGGGATCTCGCCGCTTCCCACACAGCGTTTTGTGAAGTAAAAAGAAATAAAAGCGAGTGTAGCACGACTGACTCATAAAAATTGTACTAGCAGTGGCCTACGGACGTCACGGGAAATGTCGGAAAATGGGGACGGTCTCAGAGATACTCCGCACTAGTATGTCATTGAAATCCTTCCCTGCCTCCTAATAATAAAGCAACGAAAATCCATAATCATTTCTGACAAGAGAAAAATTTATATGACCGTGCCGAGAAATTCGCAGTTTGCCAAATTGTTTGATGTCATGTTTTCTTTGACTCTATGAGTTAACGTGAAATATTGCTTATATATTTATTCTCTCGACGGAGTTATCTCAAACAGACATAGTAGTGATATGGAGTAAGTAGTGGGAGGTTTCGGTTTCAATAATTAAATAAACATTTTGTATCTGGTAGTTACGTCACGATTCATAGCGGTGCTCGAGAATTTACATAAATCTGTATTTCATTAACATAGTAGATGCGGATAACAAGTTAATAATAAATATATTTACGTATTCCAGATTTTGGTCTCAGTGAATAATTCTATATCGGATGGGGAATATATTTATACCTTAGGTCTCTTCTTGGTCACTAGGATGCTCTCAACTTCCTTATCAAAGCTATAACTTCAAAGAAGATAAGACTGGCGTAATATATTTTCAGCTAAAATGTATATTCTCTTTGATCTAGAGTTGGAACAAAAAATATCTGAAATGCTACAGTAAGTAGGCAGTCAGAAAATACTACAAAATTATAAAATACTTCCTCGACATTTTTTTATTACCCACACCCCAAAAAGTAAATAAAAAGGAAGTGCTACGAGCACATCAAACGTTAGCTTGTAATTAAAATGCCTCCATTAAGTGCCCGAGTCGGCGCTAAGATGAACAAATAACTTGATTTCTATTCAAAATGAAGTCAATAAATAATTAAGTTACGAAGGACACTGAGGCCTAAATTAAGTGCGAAATTAGATTTGAACAAATAATTTTAAGTCGTAGATAAAGGTAGTAAGTAGTAAGTAAGTAGTCGAAGAATATAGTGGGGGAAAAAATATTGAAACTTGGTTTTAAGGCGCTAGGTAATCCCAATTTCAATTTACTGATTTGGTTTTCCCTTTAACCCGTGGGGCCCGTGGCTAAATAATAGCAGCCGCATAGGTCGATCGATCAGGTTAAGCTACGCTTGTCGCGGTTGGTCTGTGGATGGGTGACCATCTGTATATACCGAGACCCCTCCGTGCCTCGGAAAGTACGTTAAGCCGTTTGTCCTGGCTGTCATTCTTAGATTTTTGACAGTCGTTACTGGTAGTCAGAAGCCCGAAAGTCTGACAACCAGTCTTACCAAGAGGTATCGTATTACCCAGTAACTGGGTTGTGGAGGTCAGATAGGCAGTCGCTCCATGTAAAATACTGGTATTCAGCTGCATCCGTTTAGACTGGAAGCCGACCCCAACATAGTTGGGAAAAGGTTAGGCAGATGATGCTAGTTTTCTCTTTAAAATTTATTATTTTTTCCGTATTTTCAAACGCGACGGTTTGAAAATACCAAAAAAAAAAATAATATAATAATTATATAAAAAAAAAATAGAATTCATTCGGATATACTCTGCACTTTGGTGGTTTGTGATTGCTTGTTAATTTTATTGTCGCATTCTAGTGCCGAAACTGCTAATGATTTCCATAAGGCTGTTTATGTAACTGACATTTTTGCCTCACAATTCCTTTATATAAAAAAGACAATGATTTCGTTGTTTTAGCGCATAAGATTTAACGAGCTGAGCTCTTCCGTCTTTCAGGGCCGTATAATTTAGAGAGTATGTCATCACGTATTGTCTGAAGCATCCTTGAAGAGAAAGGATTTTGTTTATCATGCAAATAAGCAGTTTAAACGTTTATAAGTAAGAGGATCTCCGGAAAGGCTTTATACGATGCTGCATGCTGATACAATGTACTTACTGGCGTAAAATTAAATTGTTCATTGCAAAACAGTTTCTTACTAAGTTGTAATTTTATTTCGTATTTTGTGGGATATAAAGCTAAAGGAAGTATAATTTACGTAATAAGTCGCATAGATTCATGTATTTCCAGCGGACTAAGTTCTAAATAAAGATAGAAAACATGGTTTCTAAAAGTAGATTTACTCATAGCGAGACAAACTCACAGCGTACTAAAGCTGCCATTGGCAAACCAAAAAAGAAATGGCTTACGTCAGTAACCCGAGTTATTACTCACTTTCAGAAAACTCGTAAGAAAATGCGGGTAAATAGGTAATTACTGGCGTAATAAGATGCCTGGAGAATTAATGACGACCCTTGACCGACGACGCGGCTTGAGGCCCATTGGTTGCCGTTTCCACCGGGGCTGCTACCCCTAGATTTATAACTCTAGCCTCATAACGTCCCAAATTATGTTTACGGGTCGATTTTTTGAGGTCGGAGATTCGGAAGGTAATTGATGCTGAAGATTCCGGTAGAGTGGTTTATAAAGGTTGATGTTTTAAAATGTGGTACTTATTGGCTTGTAGAGTGGAGTTAGTCCTTTTTATTGGTAAACTGCCGAGGTTGTTCTTGATTTTTCTTTACGTACTTTTTACTGACTGGACTTTTAATACTTCCTGTATTCAATAAGTTCAGTTATGGACATGGATATTGTTTACTTAGGTATAATGATTATGTGAAGGTTTATTAATAACTATTTGCACCCCGCGGTTTCACCCGCATGAGTCTCGATCCCGTGGGAAAATCGGAATAAAAAGTATCCTATTACCCACGTGACAAACTTTATCCAAATCCGTTCAGCTGTTTTAGCGTGAAAGCGTAACAATCAAACATTAAAAAAATGATTTTCTCTTTATTTTAATATTTTAGTTTTCCGTTATTATCTCGTCACTTAAGATGACATAAAAAAAATTATACATTTCTGCAATCACTTCAATATTTCTAAATTAACATATTGTAAAGAAACTTCTAATTATTTATAATCATAAAACTTAAAGTTAACGCAATATTTACAGACATCCGCTTGCTCTCAAGTTACAGCGGATAACTTATAAGAGCTATTTAAACTTATTATATTTGGAGCTTCCAAAGAAGAGGGTACATCAAGAGATTAATAAAATGGTGCTATAAACTCCATTACCTATTCTGTAATTAAGTTAAATTGATAAAATTTCGCCAAGCGCTCAGGCAAATAATTAATTTTTCGACTGAAACATTTTATCACGGAAGTTTCGGAGTTGTGACATTTTTGGATTAGGTTGGTGTGGCTTATCTAGTGTGTTCAGCCGATATTTTTTGTAAAAAAAAAAATCGACGGGTTGCACTCCGGGAGTGCCGGCAGAAGTGAAAACTTAAATATTAATGTTCTGCATTTTTGATATTTTGGAATGGTTAGAGAATAATTTTGTACGAATTGCTTTCGTTATCAGTATAAAAGTATTATTATTTATGTGGTAGGATACAATATTTATTCATTGCGCTATCGTACACAAACATGACAATTATCGAACATTCGCGCAAGCGCCTTGCGCCGCCTGCCCTCTCTCCATCCGTCTTACGACTTCTCGATCAGGTCACGTGTCCTGACGCGAGTTTAGAGATTTTTACCCATTCCAAAAAAAATACGCAGCGCCGCTAAAGAAGTTTTCACTTCAACATTCGCGCAAGCGCCTTGCGCCGCCTGCCCTCTCTCCATCAGTCTTACGAATTCTCGATCAGGTCACGTGTCCTGACGCGAGTTTAGAGATTTTTACCCATTCCAAAAAAAATACGCAGCGCCGCTAAAGAAGTTTTCACTTCAAAAAATAAATTTTAAAAACTTAGGTGAAGTGAACTTGATGTGAGCTTAAAGAAATAGTGCCAATCCCTAGCATCAGCATGCGTAGCATGACCACCACATAAACGGGTTTTGTCGACGGAAGAATAGACAAAATGACAAATTGACTTCCAATCTGATTGAATTTACAATCAGATTTTTATAGAAATCTGTAATTTTTTTTCCATCTGTCGTTTTTCTATTCCATCTATCATTTTGTCTATTCCATCTGTCGTTTTGTCTAATTCCATCTGTCATTTAGTTTATTCAATGTTATTTTGTCTATTCCATCTATCATTTTGTCTATTCCATCTGTCATTTGTCTATTCCATTAGTCATTTTGTTTATTCCATTTGTCATTTTGTCTATTTTTCCGTCGACCGTTCCTATGAAGGTCACGCTACGCGCAGGTAGAACGACAGCTCACTTTTCACGTAAGTTTTCACGGTGAGCTTTTTAGGGTTCCGTACCTCAAAAGGATAAACGGAACCCTTATAAGATCACTTCGTTGTCCGTCTGTCTGTCCGTCCATCAAGACGCTTTTTCTCAGGAACGCGTGCAGTTATTAAGATGAAATTATTATCAAATACTCAAGGCTGCAATCCCTTGAAGCAGTGAAAAAATCAAACTTCTAAGTCAACGCAATCAAAAGATACGGGCGTTTATGTTCCATTAATGCCGCATATTTTACACTCACAAGGGAATCTAAACCTATAGGCTACTTTCCGTGGACCTAGAATCATGAAATTTGGCAAGTAAAGGAAAAACTCCGAAAACCGTAAATGTTCGGAACCCTAGGTGAGCGAATCTGACACGCACTTGACGGGTTCTTACAGATTATATCGGCTGATCAATTAAGTACCGTTTAGGTATTCATTTATATCTTGTTTGTTTTGGCACTAGTTGCGCGGTTTATGATCAAAAGTAGACTGGACTGCAATTTTATTTTACTATAGAATTAAACATACACATTTGTAGACCCTGCTCTTGCTGATTTATAAAACGAAAAGTGCTTGTACACCCAGTTGTTGCCATAATATTTTAAAAGACATCACACTTAGAGCTACAATCAATCAACCAATCGGCCTACCCTTTTCCCAACTATGTTGGGGTCGGCTTCTATTCTAACTGAAACCAGCTAAATAAAGTAGTTTACATGGAGCGACTGCCTATCTGACCTCCACAACTTCAGTTACTGAGTAATACGATACCCCTTGGTAAGACTGATTGTCAGACTTTTGGGTGTCTGACTACCCGTCACGACTGTGACAGATCTACGAATGACAGCCGGGACCAACGGCTTAATGTACAGACGGCAGCACATCAAGCTACTACAATCTATGAATTTTTTTTATAGATTTATAACTTTATCGCTAAAGCATAAGGTTCAAAGTTGAATGGGAGACTTTGACAGTTTCGGGTAGCTTGGTGTGATGGCGTCTGTACTATCCGAGACTCAAAGAGGTCTCAATATGTAATGGACGGTCACCCATACACGAACCGACCGTGGCAAGCATGACTTAACCTTCGAGCGATCCGTGCGGCTGTTAATTGTACTCAAAATAATAAAAATACCGGTTCCAAGGTACATAGGCTATGAGTATGCAGGTACTTCAGATTTGGACTTGAGCGTAATGTCTGTGACTCGAGCACTCAGAGCTGCCATCTTTACCTGAAACAAATGAAATTACCATTTACAGTATAAATGAAGTAAGTTTGAAAGTGACTGAAAAACATTTGTACCTACAAAAATGTTTAGGTTTACACTTATATAACTTGTCGTCTTCGTCTCGAAAAAAGGTACAGACGCCAGTACATCAAGCTACTACAATCTGTCAAATTTCTATAATAGATTTTCAACTTTATAGCTATAGCATAAGATTCAAAGTTGATTGGAAAAATTGGACAGTTTCGCGTAGCTTGATGTGCTGGCGTCCGTACGATGCTTTGCTTCAACATGCTACAATACATTAAGAAATATATTTTTTTTTTTTTTTTTTTTTTTTTTTCTCTGTATAACCTAAAGTAGGGTATACAGAGTATTTTTTATTCACACCTTGTATTTGGTACAGCCAGGTATACAGGGTCAAATTAAATTAGCTAGCGAAACTCTGCAGACGTGTGCAGATGTGCTCTCGATATCTAAAAAAACAAAAAAAAAATGTTTTTTTGGGGTAGACCGCTGGATGTTTTATTACTACGAGTTGGGAAAACCTGTCTATATTTAGTTTTGTTGTGTTGAGATATCGATACCCTTCACGTCGATGAAGTTTACATAGTAAAAAGCTGATTTTGAAACTGATATTTTAAGTGACTACACTAACTGCGGTTGTTGACCCCACAATAAAATCGACAAATTAATTATTTTTTTGTTTTATCTTATTTAGATATTGATACTCATCAAGTCCGCGGAGTTCCGCTAGCCTATTTAATTTGACCCTGTTTTATGCCGTGTTACAACTGCCATTGTTTAAAACTGTTAAAGAATGTAAATTGTGATTTGATTACACGGACAATTTAAGTTGTTAGTCAAATTTGCTTAACAATTAATTTTTCAGGCTTTACCAATCCATTGGTATTTGACTGAGTCCTCTTTCATCGAAAACTTTTGGTACTATTGTAGTTATCACCTGTCCTGCTACGACACAAATGCGCTGTTAATATCAAATGGTTACCACATATGTGCGGTTGACTGTACCTAATATAATTACAGATCCATTACTATAATGAATTCTATCTTGCATGCCTTAGGTTGTCTGCCTACGAAGAAAATGTTAACACATAACATAGACAGGGTAGGCAGAATGCCTTCCGATCTTCTTTGATGTCCCTATGAATAAAGTAATTCGTAGCATCAGACGAAATGTAACCTCTATGCCCTTGTCTATGTGAGTTGGGTAAGATTTTATTATTTCGTTTGTCCATTACCTATTTTCGTTATAAATGTAAGGCTTACTAACATGGTATTTTTGTAAGAACTCCATTTGAGAAAGGTCTCGATGCCCAAATTGACATATTGATTGAAAGTCACTCTACAATCTACATGCTTGGGGCAAAGATTTTTCTGGCTTAATACATTATTAATGTTTTACTTTTGGTGCAAGTGTTCAAAATCATTATGGCAAACCTCTTAGCGCGAATTTCACCAATGAAACCGATCGCGATCAGCACATCTAAACCGCGTTTAATAGACGTTAGTGTCAGTCCTACTTATAATATATAATAATTATAAACGCGAAAGTTGGTGAGGATGGATGGATGGATGGATGTTTGTTACTCCTTCACGCAAAAATTACATAATGGATTTGCATGAAATTTGGCACACATATAGTTTATAAACACGATTAACACATAGTATACTTTCTATCCTGATATTCCCACGGGATCGAAGCTTATGTGGATGAAACCGCGGGGCACTGCTAGTGTTGCATAAAAATAGTGACATTGACGTAGCGTTGGAAGGCCTCCAAAAAGGTGGACCGATGACCTTGTAGTCCTAGGCCCCAGGAATTCGCTGCATGCGGGTAGCACAGAACGGGTCGAAGTGGCGATGCTTGGGGGAGGCCAATCCCCAGCTGTGGACGTCTTTCGGCTGAAACGATGCTTATGATTAATGCCAGTGACAACTCTTGAACGAAGTTTAGACGTCGCGTTCAGATTCATTGGAGAAACTTGCCCTATGGCAGTTAAGTCCACTAACAATCTTGCCGACTGTGAAATATTTTTGGTACGTTTTATTCTCGTATAGATCGCGCCGACACGAGACTAGAAGAAGAATCACCTTCTTTAATACTTTCTATAATTTACGTTACTTCTTTGCAATGTCTTAAAGTTTACTTTCTATTTGTTTGAGTTCACAATTCGGATTTAGAAAAGCAAAATCTACAGAAGATGCCGTCTCAGGATTGTCCTCATTGGTAACTCAGTGTCTAGACCGTGGAGAAAAGTGTCTGACAGTCTTCTTAGATCTAAAAAAGGCATTCGACACTGTTTCTGTCCCCATTCTTGTAAAAAAGATGGAGTATATGGGCATTAGGGGTATGCCTCTAAATATCCTAACTGATTACCTAAAAGACCGTTCCCAGTGCGTTAAAATTGACAGTTTCACCAGTTCTGACACTAAATTTAAGTACGGCGTGCCCCAGGGAAGCGTCTTAGGCCCCACCTTATTCTTGATATACCTTAACGAATTAACTAATCTCGAAATTGAGAGAGGGCAAGTATTCTCATATGCGGATGACACTGCTATTGTATTTAATGGTACTTCCTGGAACTCCGTTTTTCAAGCTGCTGAGCATGGTGTCCATAAAGTTGCAAACTGGCTCAAGTCTGCCCTTCTTACACTAAATATCGCCAAAACAAACTACATTTGCTTTGCTATAAATAAGCGTACACTTCCCCCCCCAAACTTGGTACTGAGGATTCATACTTGTGACTTTACTTGGGTGCGAAAAGATTGGATGTGTTAAATCCACTAAATACCTTGGAGTAATCCTGGACTACCGACTTTCTTGGCACCCTCAAATTGAAGCTATAAATGATAGGATCCGTAAACTCATATGGGTCTTTAAAAAGTTGGGACATGTCACCTCTCAAGACCTCCTAAAGCGTATTTATATTGCATTGGCACAAACAGTTATGTGTTATTGTATACCTAGCTGGGGTGGTGCCACTAAAATTAAATTCCTTGAAGCAGAAAGAGCCCAAAGATGCTTGATAAAACAATATTCTTTAAGCCATTCAGATTTCCTACTGACGAACTATATCTAAATCATAAAATATTGTCACTTCGAAAACTTTATATTATCAACTCAGTACTTAAAATACATAAAACATTACCTTACGTTTATATATCTCAAACAGGTAGAAGAAAATGTAATGTGGCCACTGCTCCTCGCTGTAGAACTCTTTTTGCCAGGCGTCAATTCCAAGCCTACTCTGCCTATCTATATAATAAGCTTCACAACAAATATACAATATACAACCTTCAATTCCATGAATGTAAAAAAACAATCGTTCATGAGCTCGAGCGGCTTGGGTACTGTGATATAGAGAACTTATTATTTAAATACGAACACTAGACTATATTTCGTGACTTCTAGTGGTACTTACCGATCCCAAGATATTACATCGTAGGGCTAGAAGTTTCCTAATTAGGAGTCAAATTCACACAGCCTCTAAGAGAAATAGTATATTCTATCATTAAGGCAAACACACACACACCCTCTCACACACACACACACACCCTAACACCCTCACCACACACACACACACCACACACACATGCACGCACCTCACATAAAGAGAAGTCATTCCAGTAACTCTAAATTTCATTCATTGTGTATTTGTTTGTAATTTACTTAAAATAGTTTAGTATCTAGTTACCTAAAAATATGTTGATCCGAGGGAGGAGCAGAACCACCCAATACAAGCATTACTACATGCTTACTGGGAGGTTCTAGCCACAGAATAATATTGTATAAGAAAGTTACAGAAATAAACTATTTTATTTATTTTTTATTTTATTTATTTGTTCCAACTGCAGATATACGAGAAGAGAGGCAAAGACTGTACGATAGAATTTACCGCAACTGTCAGACAGGCGCGCCGCCATTTTTTACTTTCCTAAAACATAAACACCGCGCCCGCGGTTTTGGTAAATAATTAATCTTGGAGCTTATCGCATTAGCCTCCCCCTGATCCCCTCCACGTTTGAACTATTACAAGGTGGCGTAGGTGCGTGCACAAGGGCCAGTCCACAGATTTATGCGCCACTAACATGCCCAAAAATAATTGGATCGCGACCGAAAAATAAATTGCTGCAGACCCCTCCCTGCCCACTAGAAATAACTCCAACAATTTGTTATTGAGGATTCCTGAATTACAAGGTACCTATCGTAGCCTTCTTTGCGATATTTAATAACGTTTTTGGGTTATCAAATAAAGTATACTTCGGTAAAGTGGATGGAAGTTTGCAATATCGTCGTGATTATCGGAGAAATATGGAAGTGGAGGTAGGCGGTGGAAGGAGGTGGTATTGATAAAAAATACCTAAGTTATTTCTATTAATACGTCGAGTTATTTTTTGCCTTTCACCTTGTCAATGTAAGTTCTGTCTATTACATTTTCAACTCACTTCATGAATCTATATGCTGCCAATATTTACAGAGCGTTCGGAACATATACTTAACTGCAAGTAACTTCGAAGTTTATAGAAGTATATGCCTTGACAGTTACACACATAAATATCATAAGCACGGTAAAGGAAAATCAAACAGGTATAAGTGTAGGCATCCCTTTGTCACCTGTTCTTAGCATCGTCCTACGACGAAGGTATGACGGACATCTCACATATTATACAGGGTGTGGCGCAAATAATGGATAACTCTGAAACTGTCGACTCTGGCCAGAGTATCATCTATCATTTACCGCACTTATATCACCATATGCCCATGGATGACCAAATTATTGATATTTTAAATAAAAATCGTAACTACTCATACATAATCATTCCACCATTTCTACAATTGGCGAAAGGAGATGTTCCAAAATGTATGGAGCCTGGGCCAAGTTCTTGTACACTATACTTAAAAATAGGGAAATTCATTTAACACAGTTCTCAACTGTCCAATTGCTTTAAAATAGCTTGGTTTTCTGGTAAACAGAAGAAATTACACTTGAAATTGCAAGACAAAAAACAATCCGTCATGGCGGTAAGCTGTCATTTTGATTGATTAATGACGTTTGACATGTTTTTCTTCATTTCAACGCTAGACAAAAGTGACTGAAGTGACTGTTGTGACAACTGACAGTTCTCTTTTTAACAACAGAGTAACTAAATCTGTGAGACGCCATATTGAAAGTCGATAAAATTAATTGATAAATATCAGTTCACTACCACAACAGTACACGTTTAATTGAATTATCTGTATTTTCCCGAATTCTAAGGATTTTTCTCTTTTTTTTGAGATACTGTACATAGACCTGGCCCATTTTGAAACAACTCCTTTTCTCGATCTGTTTTTTTTATGTTACTCCTGAATATTTGTGTCATCAGACCAGTATCAAGTTTTTTGTTATAATCTAAGATAACTTCGCAAAAAATACTTAACATAATCAGCCTATAATGTTCCCACTGCTGGGACACAGGCCTCCTCTCAAAAAATACTTATTCTCAAATTTTAACATGTTTTCTAGGGAATTATGGATTGTTGGGCCCCTGTATTGAATATGGGCATATGGTGATATAAGTGGGGTAAATGATAGATGATAATCTGGACAGTCGACAGTTTCAGGGTTATCCATTATTTACGCCACAATACAGATACAAAGTACGAGGGGCGTTCAATGTATTCTCGATATTAGGGTGATTTACTAATGATGTGGGTAAGTTGACTAACTAATTAATGACATTATCTAAGGGTATAAAGGTAAAATTTCATATAGTTGTGATCATTAGTTTGCTAGTTATCCTTGGTGAAAGACAACTGGAATGGCTAGAGTAATGGGTAACTCTCCGTCCGATCAGGACCAGGCCCGTGCCGGACGGCGCGTACGTGTTCCACGCGCGCCTCAAAGAGATGTCAGCATAAGGAAGGGGCCCGAAAGGGCCGAAGCCTGCCGGGGCAGCGGGATTGTCCGAAAGGGTTACCGCTGCCCCGGAACACAAAGGGCTAAGGAAGGAACACGGGTGGGTTTTAGTCAGTAAGAGTCTGACACTCCCTTCTGCTCCACCCAGAGCGGGCGGGGTCATTGGATGACTTCCCATCCACAAAAAAAAAAAAAAATGGCTAACGTAAAAATGTTGAAGAAAATTGAGCACCGCGCTGTTATTAAATTTCTTACCAAACAAGGAAAAAGTCAAAAAACTATTCTCGAAGAGATGACGGCTGTTTACCAAGATTCTGCACCTTCGTTATCTACGGTTCAAAAGTGGTCAAGTGAATGTAAAAGGGGCAGAGAGAGTATTGAAGACGACACTCGCTCAGGCGGCCCTGTTACTGCATCTATGGAAGAAAACGTGAAAAAAGTTGAGAATTTTATACCGTAGGATGCCCGAATGAAGATCCAAATAATAGCAGGGATGACGGGTACCCACCAAAAAAGACGGGGTATACTGATCACCGGTGTGTTGCTTCTTCGAGTAACGCCCCGATCCATAAGGAGCGTGTTTCCAAGGCTTCTGTGCGAGATTGTAGTTTTGAAGACCACCCACCCTATAAACCCGGACCTATCCCCGAGTGATTATTATTTGTTCCGTAATTTGAAAAAAGACCTTCGGGGGAAACGATTTTCCATCGATGCAGAGCTCAAGGCGGCAATAAATGCGCACTTTTCAGAGAAAGAGGAAAGTTATTTTTACAGGGTATTGTAAAGTTAATTTCGAGCTGTAATAAATGCATTGGGGTAATGGTCCATTACATTGAAAAATAAAAATTATTTTAATTGAATTTACGTCTTTTTTCATGCAAATACCGAGAATATATTGAACGCCCCTCGTAGCTTTTCTGAACAGTATTAGTGAAGCAAAATTGACAAGAAATAATTCAGATGCACGTATGTCCTTCAATCCATTTGTCTGTCACAGCGGATTACCATTGTAAAGGACTAAGTTACCAACACACTCATATTGCCAGTTACTCAGCAATCTATCCTATAATACTCAGGTATTATTATTATGGATAATAGAAATCGTAAAAAGTGGTGACAGGAAAATAGGGATGGGAAAGTAATCCAATTAATAAATTCGCAGCGCTGTCGACTGAAGCCAAAGTGAGCGCTGAATAAAGCGGGGTTCGCATAAATCCTAAATTGTAACACAATTTACATTGCCGCTATAATCAACCGTTTCACAATGCACACGGTTGCAATTGGTATCACACAATCCAATTTAGCTAAAAGCTGAACTGTCCGTCAACATTTCATAGGAGTTTCGTTTTATTTATATGCGAGGTTGCCATTTATTTCAATATCCTCAGTTAGTTTAGTCAAAGCGACAATATGAATAACTGAGTAAAGTGCATTTGGCTTTTAAAATATTTTTACTATGTATATTTATACTAACATTTGCTTGCATATTTTGATACTGATGTTTTTGTAGGTGGCAGAAATCCAAGAAGCAGTGGTGACCCAGTGTTAACGGCCACTACTTACAAGTTGCAGGTCGTAGGGTCGAACCTCGACAGGCGCTTTGTGTACATTATTTCATCACCACTGCTCTCAAAACGGTGAAGGAAAAAATCGTGAGGAAACTAGCACGTCCTAGAACCAAAAATTCGAAGATATGTGACATCTATCAAATCAACACGCACTAGGCCCGCGTGGTGAATTACGGCCCCTTCCCTTCCCTTCCTTCCTTCTTTCCCTTCATCAAGAGGAGGCCTGTGTCCCAGCAATGGGAACATTATAGGCTGATTATACAGCATTATTTTTTAATATATGTGAAACCTGAATATAGATTTTTAAAAATAAGTAACGAAATCGATTCCAATGATTTTTACACCAAAAGAAAGAAAAAGTATTTATTGCGACTCGTACAGGAGGATTACAAACTAAACTAAACACAAGCTAAATTAAAATACCAAATTATATAAAAAAATAAATTAAAAGAGTAACAAAAAGAAAAATGAAACAGAAAGTCCTACACGAGGCCAAAAGGCTCCACCTCCACCATGTTATATTTTGTCCCAAAAATACTTAAAAATGGTAACAAATTGAACATTGAGTGACACTACATAATCATTATCGAGCGCAAGACGACGCTGAGTGCGCGGGCCGAGCGGGGTCGCCGCGCGCCGAGCTGTGAGCATGTTTTTGTACGGACAACTAGGTATCATAACAAGCTTATAACTTTGTGATTTTTCATGATACCGTTTTGAAATTTTGTACATAGAATCTTTACATAAAAATACTAGACACGTGTTTCGGGTTTCGCATATTACTAAAACTAATGTTGTATAATATGTTATACAAATCAGAGTAAAGATTTTTAGAATACAATCAACAATCATCTTCTAACAACACTTCGCGACACCGAAAATTCCAACAATGCTCACACACGTATCGTATGCAAATAATCAGTTAATTCATCGAGACGCTTTTATTACGTCATATCGGACGTTATTCGAGAGGGTCTCTCCGTAGTCCGTAGCTTTATGGATCATACGAAGGAGGAAATTTATTACATCGTCATTCGACTAAATTCCTCCCACAATGTTGCAAGCTAAAAGGAAATGAGGGTTGGCAGATGTTGCTCGATATATAAAAAATGTTGAATATTAGGTCGTAAAGATGACAGTTATTAAATCTATAGCCGGTGTCGAGGAAGCAAAAAATTCTAACAAATACTTATGAAGGCGAAAGATAATATTGATCAAGCTCGGTCGGTGTTGGGAATTCGAGCTCAGGATTGGAATGGAATCCCTAAGGTAAGCGATTCAAATAGTCCGTATTCTGTAGTATGACTGCGGCTGGGAAAATTGGTCTCAATGCAGTGGATCGTGCAATCACTTACAGTTGGGAGGTCTCTGCTCCTGTCTGTTGCGAATTGAATCGATTTGACAGCGGTAGGCAGTGACATACTCTGTACGTAGGGAATACGTCGTCGGAATTTATTCCAATACGTTTTGGTCAACATTGTACCTACATGAATTTATTTTAACGGGCCTATAGTCGAGGCTTTCGTTTCATATTTGTGAGGATTATCGAGTAGTAAAAAAGTATTTCAAGTATCAAATTTTATTGATATATTATTTAGTGATATTTATTTTAGATATATGTATGTATGTAAGTATATTCTTATACAACATTAGTTTTAGTATATGCGAAACCCGAAACTCGTGTCTAGTATTTTTATGTAAGGAATCTAAGTACAAAATTTCAAAACTGTATCATGATAAATCACAAAGTTAAAAGTTTGTTATGTTACCTAGTTGTCCGTACAAAAACATGCCCACCGCGTGGTGAAAGCGCCCGCGCACCACCCCCGCACGCAAGACGACGCGTCGTTTGGGCTCGATAATGATTAGTAGTGTCACTCGGTGTCAACTTGTAACCTTTTATAAAAATTTTTGGGACAAAATATAACATGGTGTAAAAATTAGTGGAATCAAAATAAATTACTTATTCTGAACAAACTATATTATTCAGGTTTCGCTTATACTAAAAATAATGTTGTATTGTATGATTATATTTAAATTAGAGAATTATTTTCCTTCTACTCTTACATATGTTGTCTACATCTCTTTTTATGTACTCCCCTATCGTAGTTATGCTGGAAGAGATTTCTTTACCTATCACCTTTGTACGTATATTTTTCGGTTCCTTTCTTGTTGTCTGTTTTATATGTGTGTGCATTGATGGCTAAAAAAATAAAGAAATAAAAATCCGTGGCTCATTTAGCTTTCCAACGCCTTTATTGGGAACTAGATAGTTCCTATCGATTCGATTACATCACTTGTTTAGTGGAAACACGTTCTCTGTCAAGTGTTCAAACAAAAAGTCTGGGTGTAAAAGCGTGTATCTCTGCATCGAGTACGGTAGTGTTGTCAGGAAAACAGATAAGCATCATTCAGCGCCAATTTATCGTCATGTTCATTTCACTTGTGAATTCAATTGAACTAAAGAATAGTTTCGATATCGAGCGGTGCCTATCGATAGTGTGCTCTATTGTTTCTTGCCTTAGAGTTTTTATCGGATGGGACATTGACATCTTGCTTAGCTTAACATAATAACATAACATCACGACTCTATTCCTCAAAGAGTAAGGCAGCGGTGTACCTATAGTACACTCATACTTTGCCGGTTATATTTAAGTACCATAGCGAGCCTATTGCCATCAACCGGGGATAATACCAGACTCCAGGCTAATACTGAAAAATTCCAGGTGGAAAAACCCAGAAATACTTTGTGCGAGCCGGGAATCGAACCAGGATCCATATAGGATATCCAGGATATCCTAAGCGACTGCTGCACTAGCGCACCAGACCTCTTGCTTATCATAGCACTATTGAAAGTAACGTTTCATATCTTTTTAAGACACTTTTATGTAGTGACCTTTAAAATAACTTTTATATGATAGGCTCTTTATGTACATCGGTGCTATTCTGTAAAAAGATCACCGTGATAACTTAGGTAAAGTGAGCTGTCATTCCACCTGATGTTAAGGATTGCTCCTATCAATAGCTCACTTCACGCTCACTTCATCGAAGTTATCACGGTGAGATTTTTACAGAATCGACAGACAGTATTTTATAACAATCACTACGAAAACAAAACGTCTCTGAAATAACAGATTTCTTACGATAAAGCAAATGGAAGGAGTTTACTCTAAGCCGGAGGACGTTTCAGAGGTTCCCCATGAAGGGCGGGTGTTAAAATTAAGTTGGACAGATATGCGACATGGTGACAAGGGTCGACTGGGGCAAAGGGACACTGTCTCCGTACCCCAACGTCCCCAACCCTGCCATCGCTTATACTGTGAAAACATTTTTACATGTATATATATCACTTTATCTTGGTACGCTGAACTTATTAATGCTGATAAAAATGAAAAACAGGCTTATTTACAACGCGCCGAAAATAAAACGAAACCAGAAAATGTCGCCGAACAAAATCTGTAGGTGTGAATTCTGGTATAAAACATGGCTCAATTAACTTTATTCGTAGCTAGAAACCATTTTTCAAATCTTTGCTATTACTTACCACCTTATTTAAAGAGATTATTCTGATATTATTTCTGATCATAATATCTATTTTCGAAATCATTTTAGGACTAGAAACTAAAATCTAGAAGATATTGTACAAAACTGACAAAACAAATAATAATTTGTAGCTAGTCCTGCCAAAGCAATCTCTCGATACACTCGCGCTCATCAATAATGAAAATATCTCCTCCGAAGGATATTGATTCTGATTGCGAACATCTGAAGATATTTCTTGAACCGTCTGTATATCTACTAATATAGTACGAGATAGAATTTGTCCTCATCAATTTTGAATACTCATACATGACCCACATATATCAAATGTATTCGATCCGAATTCGTTCGGAGCACTCCGTCAAATGGAATATAAATCAGAGTAAGAAAATATTTAACGACAAGGGTGTTAGAGGGTATGAATCTGATTCACCGGATCAGGAAACCGTGAAGCAAGTTCTAAATGGATAAGTACAGTCGCAGGACGTGTACACTTAAAAGGGTTTTTCTAAAGAAAAGGTTAAAGAAATAACAAAACTTTGCGGCTTATTCCGCCAAATTCAACGAGGGTGTAAGTTCAGCCCCTTGTTATAGCTGAATAATATAAGCACAGTCTAACTGCGACGAGCTCCACGGCATCAAAGAGATCCTTCAAATCAACTGCGCGCCTGTCGTGTTTATCGAATAGTAAAAAGGTAAAGAAATCCATTAGGCTCCAAACTAATAAAAACTTTACGTGACGGGGACTTTATAAGCCGAGCACTATTATGTGTACTAACACGTTTGATTTTATGAGCTGAGTCCATAATAGCTATCGCCACGAGAAAAAGAAGTGGTTCAATATTTTAAAGCCGGTTTACGGCTGCCTCAGTTTGCCTTTATTGTTTTTTACACGAAACATTGTATTCTGATCGACTGATTTCTTTCTACAGAGTTCCCGAAAGTAAAGAAGGAGCGGCGTACTGGCAGGATTATCGACGATAAAGTGCGCTACATTACACGTGCGTAAGGGGCAAAAGTCACACGATTTAGATGAGAAATGGGTAATATGCCATACCGCACTTTAGATACGTATGTTACGCCTGGCGCGGAGGCAACACATACTTGCTATCATTTATTCGTTTATTCTCTTGTTCGCTTTGACGTTGAAGAGCAACGTAAATGGTTCCACCACAATCTGCGCCTGTCCCTAATCCTGTAACACATTTATGTGTCTTAAAATGTGTGTTAATCATTTAATGTGTTTAATATTCTGCAATTCCCTTATCACGGGCTGCATGAAGAAGTCTCCTCGTGTAGCGCAGTTTGTTCCGTCAGTTACTAATCTGAACCGAGCGCTCGGCGCATCCTGGACAGTCAAACCCAACCCCTTATTAGACTGGCCAATTCTTCCCTTGCGGTGGTAGGGCTAAGGCTACGGACACGAATTCAGCGGGCGCGGCACGGCGGTGGCGGCAGCGTGGGGAGCGGCGCGTTTCTTTGCATAGATTTACATGGAACTGGCCTCGAAGGCTGCGGCGCTGGGAGCGGCGCGGCGTCTAGCGATGCCCGCGCGTCTGCATTGACGTAATGTTGTGTGTATTATTTTTTGCTTTTTAACGACCGACGTTTCAAAATGTAACAAAAAGATGTTGCCGTCGCCACGCTGTTTAGACATTTCGTTCGCGAATAGACACTGATTTCCCATAACACAATACTACGCCGCTCTAGCGCCGTGCGATCTGCCCGCTGGTTTCGAGACCGGGTCTGCATTGCCACACCGCTTTCCAGGCCGCCGCCGCTGCTGCCCCGCAATCGCATACTTCGAGACCGAGGCTAACGCCCGTCTGGTTTGCGACCACCCCCCCACAGGAATCCGGCGTCAAGCAGCCTGCTGTGTTTCGTCGATACGTGAGAGTTCCAGTGCCTTTCTTCTGGGCACGCTCATTCCATCATAGACTCATCCATCGCTTTCCATCAGGCACGACCGAGATCAAGAACGGGTCCATTTAGAAAAAAAAATCAAATACAAAAATATAACGTCCCTATGACTTCAGACCAGTAGATTTACATGTCACTCACAAGTTCACCCTCGTTGTGCATTTGAGGGTTTGTTGGCCGCGGAGAAAATTAACTGCCTAAAAGGTTTCCCTTTTTTAAACATTTATTCATGAAGGCTATTTATTAAAGCAACAGCAGTTACATGTAACAGTAGATAGGGGGTGGGAGACCATGTGGCGGACAGTAAATATATCAGTCTGACAAGGGCATCCATCTTGAGGATGGAGAACGCCCAACCTTTAAACGATTTACGAGGGGCAATGGGCGCTGCTGGTAAACACCAATGGATCGAGTTCAGACCAATAAATAACAACACTCCTCTAATCGTTGCTGCGCGCCTCTCCTCTTAAAGTTGCATAATATTCACGAAGTCCGTGAATAAATGCAACATACATGGTGAGGAAATGCAAATCGTCGTCCAGAGTACCGGTTTGAAAATGCAAATTGAATGGTCAAACTCAGCAAAGATTCATGAATTAAGCATCCCCTTAAAATTCCACATTTAAGAGGGTACATAAACAGGATCGGCTGGATGTTCTAATTTAATTTTCAATCTGACGAGCCGACCTTTGTTGTCAAGTGACGAACGGATAATGACGTTCGGGCCGCACTCGTGGGTTTTCAATGTGAGATCCTTTGTTTAAACATTGTAAATTAGACGTTATTAATGACGGCGTACAGAAAGGTTTCCTATGTCCTTTAATTTGGGTAATAAATTGTGGAGCGCAATTGTTTCGACCGCGGGACACTCAAAGAAATCGGTAGTATGTGGGCGGAATGTTGCCTGAAAGCTATTTGTATTAACTATTTCCATTTCATTTGTATGTAAATTTGGAACGTTGTTATTTTTCAATCTAGTATTGGAGATTGGATAAGGCAAAAGACCCGTCTTTGTTATTCGGAAGAAATATGAGTGGAGTCGCTATTCAGTGGGTATTGTCTGGTGGGACAAAGCGGCCGGCGGGGTATCCGCGTGAGGGCGAACTTCTTCCGAGATACAAAATTTAATTTCTATGATTTCGAGCTCATTTCTTTCTTGAGCGGGACTCCTTTGTCGTCGATGCCCTTTATGTGCTTCAAGTTGGATTTCAGTCAATGGAGACGCGATATTGTGCAGCGTTTGTGTGAAATGACTAGGACATTTGCACTGGTTAAATAAAGTGAATTTGTTGAGGTAAAATGTGCAATATTGTGTGTTCCGTGTGTCTGTTCGAGTTAGTACTAACCATTGTTCTGACAGCGAACGGCCTGTCCTAGGTGCTCTTTACTTTATGTTGTTATATCCTCAATTGCTTTTGAAAACCTGTCCCTATAAAAATCTATGGAAACAATTTTATATCCTTTATTATTTTTATAAAGTCCTTCATTATTCTAACTACATTCTGTGCGAGTGTAATACAAATGAATATATCGTCAAAACAGATATTTTATTTATAAAAGGGTCTTAGGTTCTTTTCTCCTGAAGGCAATCGAGCTTACACGAACTTATTAAGCTTACACAAAAGGGTTTGATCAGTACGTACATTTTAATCTCATTTGCAATTAATATCTCTATATTGGAGGGTTCGGGAATGACATTGACGGGCCCACTCGAGGCTCTGTTCTGTCGATAAAAGCAAATCTTTGTGAGCTAATATTTTCGAAGGCTTTCAATGTGAACAATAGCCTTTGGACAAATTGAATGTTGGATATTCCAATATCCTTTCTGAATCTGAATCGTAAGGCTTTTCATTTTATGAGGCCATTAAAAGAGTTTTACGTTTTCCTTACCTAGGCGATTTAGTTTATTTACGAGTTCAGAATTATGGTCTATTTTTAAATTCGAAGTTGGTAATGTGCATAATCTTAACTTTGCTCTGCATGGGAACCCATTTCTTGGAGTAATCGCTTCATTTAACGGCGTTCTGTTTGAGACTCATGAGAGCTCGTGCTTTTAACAAGACTCTGAAGTTATGAAACTTTATAACATGTTTCGCAAAACAAATATAAAATTCTAACGTAACTCTTGATACTTTGCTTGAAATATTTAAAAGAGTAAATGAGCTTTGAGATATTTTGAGACTTTACAAAGAAAACTTTAAGTCTTTATTATACCCACGGTACCTACTGTTAAGAATAGTCCAATTTATTTTGGTTAGGAACTTAGGACTCTAAGGCCTTAAAATAAACTGCTCTCGTTTGTGAGTTCTGACGCAAGATGCTGTTTTATCTCATGAGACGCTATTTCAAAAAAACTAATTTATTTCGCCAAATGTGTGATATTATTAACCTACACCAAAAGTGATTTCTCAATTATTCAGACACTCCTGATTTTATGGACTCCTCTGGAAGAGAAAAGTAGTAGACTTTTCTCTGTAATGAAAAAACGACTGAAATAGCGAAATACGTAATTGCAGATTCAAACAAAACTTCATACAATTTTGAAACCTCTCAAAACTCATTTATCGTTACAAAATAACATCACAGTTTACACGACACAATAAATACGCGACATGCAAACTAGGCTGACTCTGAGTAATACAGTGAGCAAAACGCTACAATTTCCTATTGGAACAATTCTATTTACTTGTATAGAGCCAGCGCGTCTTGAGTCCGAAGCGCTGCAGCGCTCGCAAATGCACCGAATTGAATTTATGTTGATTTAAGATTCGGTGCATATTTATTGCATCGATGCAAATGGTAAATAAACTGTTTGATGGTCAGAATTTGGATTTATATTAGATTTTGGGCTAAAATTATGGTTTAATATGAAAATGAAAAAAATAGGAATGAAAAGACATTTTGGTAAAAAGAATATGTTTTGTGAAGAATATTTGGTGTTTATGTGTTGGCTCTATTCTATGGATTTTTATAGATTGATTTTTCTGTTTTTTATTCGCCATTTAGTTTCGTCATAGATTTATGGATCATTTTATCAATCAGTGACCTTTATATATATCTCAGAGAGAATGTTAGTTAAGTCATTGATCCTCAAAAACCAAAACTGACAGGGCCTTATGTTAGGATATCGAAATATTTTAGTAGTACCTGAGTTTCTCAGCTGCTATTTAATTTGAACTAGTTAACTAACTACCCAAACAGGCACATTTAGTTCAGCACATAGCTTAGCTAGGCTTAAAATCCGGCCCGAAATACGTAAAACTAAAAACTTTTGTCATTAGTCCGGTGTTGTGACCGTTAACAGGTATTTTAATTACTTTGTAACATCGCTATTCATTTATATTATAACTATGTGAATTTGATGCTATAGTTTTGATGGCGGCGAAAAATAATTATGTTGTGAAATATATAGGTAGATACATCTAATCTATAAATAATATATAAAAATCCCGTGTCCCAGTATTTGTCATCGAACTCCCCGATGCGGTTTGGCCGAATTATATGATTATTTTTGTGTACACTGAAAGAAATAAGCAGTAAATAAAAATGAAAAAAACATTGATCTGAACTGCTTTAAGCAGTCCCATATGAGCCTAACGTTCAAAACAGTATTTTTACTGATCCGACAACAGTTAAAGCTTCAGGCAAAATGTCACCGTCATGACAGTAAACTTTAAAGTTTCAGTAAATGGTATAATAATAATATTTATTGACATAAAAGTATGTTACATATACTCGTATGGAAACACTGACTCCTGCGCTAGGTGTGTGTCTACCTAACCTCTGTTACAGGAATCAGTGTCTTCTCCCAGTAGTTTTACACAGATATTATGCAGTATGTTCAATCATGAAATTATTTTTTTTCAGTATTTGATAGGTCGTAGACTTTTTTTTGCAAAACAAAGTTTGCAGGGTCAGCTAGTAATTTATAGGTTTAAGTACTTAACAGAATTAGGCATTTATTTAACTTTGCTTGTCAAGTTAACTACTTTTAAAAAGGTTAAGTATTTGAGGGTTCCTTAAAAAGAAAAGTTCAGGGAAAAATAAATTGAATCCCCAAAACAGGAAGGAAGCTTTCAAAGTCTTTGTCCCCATAACACCCCCCTCCGCAAAAAGATGATTTGCGTTAGTTTTTATAGAATTTAGTATTGTAACCTCATTGCCTTGGAACCTGGCCGTGTGGTTTCTGGTAAAAATAGATCGTCTTCTCTATTTGTTCAGGTGCCTGGTAACTTTGTTACTATGGCCGGGGGACAGGCAACTAAACCCGTTTCGTGAGCTAAATTTACGATCAATCGAAGTTTGAAAAAGGTTCTTATGTCTAAACGGGAAAATACATAGGTATTCATTTAGGTATACGTTGTCTCAAACATTGAAAAGCATTGCTTAAATTGCGTAGTGACAACGCCATTTACCGGGCACATGAAATTTTTCGCAAAAAATATTATTTTCGGCCTAGGTACTATTGTTTTTTTCTAAAACACCTGCAATTTAAATAGCTCCGCTACATAACAGTGCTTTGTGAACAAAAATCCGACGTGCGATGTATCACCTGCTATCTCCGAGCTTTATGTTAGAGTCAATTGTGATAAATGGATCACCATATCCGTAGCATGACGTAGTGGTATTCACTATATTAAGAGCCTACACTACCTCAGCTAAAATTCACTCTTTATCTCGCTTGCACGATACTGCTCGCGGACTGAGTGAGAGTGAGACAGAGTGCGGTGCTAGGCGGTAGGCAGCGCCAATAGTTTAGGTATTTTTACGGTGAAAATAATGATAAAATAAAAACATAAGACCTATAGGCCAATTCTGCTAATTTTATATATTATATATAATATTAAACGTTCAAAATCTAGTCGCAGTCTCATCTCGGCGACAAACAAATGTCAAAAACTTGTCAAAATGTAGGGAAATTTGAAGTATTTTTGACAGATTGAGACTGAGATCAGACTGTGAACGTTCTTAAAAATTACGAGAATTGCCCCTCTGCTTTAAAGTTTCATGATCTAATTTGAAGTATTTTTTGAATACCAGCGGTTTATTGTTCGGTTTGGAGAAAATTTTATGGAATCGTGTTTTCGTCAAACATAAGACCTAACATTAATCCTCATCTTTACAAAATTATTTCAAAATTAATGCTGCAGTATTTTTGATATAACGGAGGATCATGCTACGCCATTTGAGGTAGTGTAGGCCCTTAATATTTACTATCAACCAAGTATTTTAAGCACTTCTGTGTATATGGCAATATTTTATTTATTATTTTGATCTTAATACTTCTTCCGGTTCTGTATATACTTCCCGCATCCAGCCGGATTCCTATAGCCTTCAAAAGCTCATCGGTTCACCTTGTGGGTAGCCTTCTAACGCTTCGTCTTCCGGTACGTGGTTGCCACTCTAGAACCAGAATTTATTAAATACTTGTATCCTAAACCCTGGCCCTGGTCATCATCTTGAAACCTGGGAGTCTTCAAGTCATGAGTGAAGAGTGTCGACACGTGTCTAGGGTTACGATACGTCAATTGTCAAAAAGTCTAGACAGAAAGCCGGACATATTCAAAAAAAGTCCGGACATTTGACTTTTTTTCATTATTTGTTTTTATTATCTAAGAAAACTCCTTAAATCAAAAAGTACAAACAAATGATAAGGCCGGACTAAGTCCTGACGGGGGACCAAAAAGCCGGCAATGTCCGGACAAATCCTGACGGATGGTAAACATCAGACGAAATAGATTGGAGGTCAAAGGAAATACCCAATGAAATAAAAAAAATAGCCACAAAGCGTTAGCCAGATACCCGTCTGGTCGGAGGATCCTCCCTTTTCTATGGAGGTTGACTGGACTTTAAACCCTGTTCTTCACACCTCTATAAAGTAAATGCTGTTAGTCATAAAAAATCTCACAGTTATACATCTCAGGTTTAGGTCGTTTAATTATTTCTTAGAACTATAGTAATTAAAACCCGACTTCTCAAAAATCACGCTCTAAAAAGTATGAAAGAAAAAGTTTAAAAACTAAAACCCGACTACTGAAGAGGATGAAACAAGAAAGTAGGTACCTCCCCGTGGTCGCATGCCACCATGGCTTATAAGTATGTTAATATAGCGCAAAATTGAAAACAATTGAAAAAAAAAAATTTTTTTTAGGTGTGACTTTATGTCCGATAGAGGGCGCCATATTCAATTTAATGTGACGTAACGTAGCCTATAATCAGCAGACGATCGAGACGCTTCTAACGATACCTTATTTGTCAAATTATGATAAGGAGTTTAGAAGTTATGAGGGAACAGATGAACATACCTACACACATACATACATACATACCGGTCAAAATGATAGGCCTCTTTTTTTGCTTCGCCGTAGTCGGGTAATAAAAAGGGTAGTCAGGCCGAAAAGAAGGTGGGCTGATGACATAATAGAAATAGCCTGGAAAGAATAACAGACTATTAGCAAACATAGATGGTAGAAGTTGGAGGAGGCCTTCACCCGAGGAGGTGTCCATATCCAAGAAAACAACTAATTTGTACTAATATCTAGACAATAACTAAAACTGCTGATAATTAACTGCCAACAACATTTGCAATTTAATTTAAGAATATGGAAATAAAAGGCTTTATTATTATTACAAGGAACTCTAAGGCATCTCAAAAAGAGAACCTTAAAATCCAACCTTCTTAGTGCAATAATTATCTTCCGTCTCAAAGGTGTAGAAGACAGTTAATTTCTAGCACTCAAAGCTGGATTCGCAGAAAAACTAAATGCAATATAACAAACTATGGATCCTAATTTAATTTTCAGAAAAGGCAAAAGGGGGATTGAGATCTCTAAATGTTTTCGATATCCCTATCTACTTACAAATCGCTATTTACCGAAGCCTTACGGCATTCCCCGCTATTCGTATTCAATTTACCGTCAAAATGGACGTTAGGCCTCATTTGGTATCGTATATCGAGTTCTATCTGTCCCTACATAACAATACAATCACATTTCCAAGTTTTTAGGCGTTGAATCGGAATCAAGTGAAGAAAATAGTTTACATATAGGTACCACTTTTGGGACGGTTAGAAAGAAAGAAAAAAGTTTATTTGACACATAATATGAACTAATAGACTTACAATAATAAATAATATAGTAGCAATAGTATATAAAAAATAAAGGGGAAATAATCATAGGGGCATCAAAAAATTCGACCGCATCGCTGTCAAATTAGTTAAAGGTTGATTTTATCATGTACTAACTAGCGACCCGCTTTCTTCATCGAGATTACTTTAATAGATGTAAGGTTAATATTAATGTATTATACACATAAATCTTTCAGATTAAATTCTCTAAATGATGTTTTAAACCGCATCAAAATCCGTAGCGTAGTTTAGAAGATTAACCCTGTCATACACACGAAACAACAACATAGACACGAAAAGCGACTTTAATTTATAATATTATGTCTAATAAAGATGACTCATATTGAGGTAAAGCTACACCAGTTTTGATTGGCATCAGAGGGGCAATTCTCGTAATTTTAAGAACGTTCACAGTCTGATCTGTCTCAATCTGTCAAAAATACCTATAATTTCCCTACATTTTGACAAGTTTTTGACATTTGTTTGTCGGTGACGTGAGATTGCGACTAGCTTTTGAACATTTTAAATTACGAGAATTGGCCTTCAGTTTAGTTTCAAGTAAAAGTTTCAGTCGGCTATAAATATTTTAGTTTTTTTTTTTTGAGTACTTATAACTACTTCCGCGTATGTAGATTGACACATTAAAATAAATATCCGTTTATTTAGAATGTTTTTTTTATTAAGCCATTTTATACCTACCTACCTTTTTTCACTAAATCTATCTGTATTCGGTAATCACTACTGCGGTGGATGTTTTATTTCCTGGCTCAGGTCCGAGCGCTGATAACAGGGCCCTCGGCTTGATAGCATCGCGTCTTAGTCACGCAATCCGTAACCCAGGCTTTACACAGTGGCCCAACTAACGCCAACGTCGATTCCAATGGTGGCCGGTGGACGTTAATACAGATTCGGTAATTTGTGACCCTAAGCTGGCTTAACACGATCTAACGTAACGTAACGTAACGTAACAACAGTATTCGCGTTTTCGCACCATTATTATCGAACATTACGTTTGCAAAATATTTTTTTAAACGTGATCATAAATCATGTGCTGGCGTAAAGTACCTAATTCGAATGTATTGCAAATTGCTTGATCACAATATTCCACAATTGGGTTACAGAGGTCCAGTGGCAGTAGTTTCATGTAAAATATTTATATCATATTCTGCCGCATCTGGTTACAACAGAAACCGACTCTATCTAGTTGGGAAAATACTAGGTGGATGAAGATTCTCAATATTTATGTCGGTTTTACTGTTGGCCCCAACATCGGGCCCAGTATGTTGGCTGTAAGGCACACCTAGCGTACTTCTAGCTGAGCAAATACTAGGTAGATGATTTTTCACAATATTTATGTCAACACTGGGCGATTCTGTCGGTTTTACTGTTGGCCCCAATATTGGGCCCAGTATGTTGGCTGTAACTCAGTAAGGCACACCAACGTTCCTTATTCATAGAGACCGTCTGAAAATCTAAGCTGTTACCACAAACAAGCTACGGGACTCATACATATTAATGTTTTATCTACATTGCCTAACACGCTGGGGAGTAATACTCGGTTTAATGTGTTTGAGGGAGTTTCGCTTTACCTGTCCAAATTGTGACATTCTCGTGTTTTGTTGCGTGGGAGAATATGTATGAATTCTTTCAACATTTTTAATGGCCAGAGACCGGTCGATAAGCGGGAGCTCTGTAATTATTTTTTGTAATTATGTTTCTAATTGGGCATTCCCAATTAGAAACATAATTACATAAGTTTCGTAAACAAGTTTTTAGAGCATTTTTTTTTATTTTATTTTAATAGGTAATATGACTAAGGGCTGATTTTAACAATGTCGGATATCTTTTATTCGTGGAATGAAATTGACGTTTGACAGTTTTAGTATGGAAAACCTGTCAAAAATTCAAAATTTATTCTCAGGATATGACTTATTCTAGGTTTAAAAGTTTGGTGGAATGCGCCCTTAGTAATAAGTTCTAAGTAGTGTCATGCAGAGGAAAGAATATGGTATATATATAACCGAAGTAGACTTATAAGCGTGGTGCAGGGATACCTGGATGAAAAACAACCTCAGTTGTGTTTGAGTTGCGGCATAAAATGAAGGATTTCGTCTTTTCAAAATACAACAAAACAAACTTTCTTTTCATTTATATTTTAAGATAAAATAAATTAAAATTCGGCATTAAAAAAACATTTTGGCGTTGGTATCAGTTCTCTGCAAAGTTTTTTGTATCACAGACGTTTTTATTTTATTTTAATTGTGCAGCCGGCTCTATTGTGTTTAGGGTTCTGCCAACATTGAGAGGCTTTGATGAATATTTTATTTTTCGACGAAGACACAAATGATTCGTAAAAATGAGTATTACAGAATAATTTGTAAAATATAAAACAAAGGTTTCTAATGTAACAAAATTAATTCTTAGTGGATTGGATGTCTGTTACGAATTGGATTGTGTTATTTATTTATTAGAGACAAAAATCAGTTACATGCTATAAAATACACAGAAATACTAAAACTAAGATTTAACGAACATGTAACCCACACCGTTGTCCACGCTTTAACTTAAGGTTAAAAGAAGTGTTAAAGACAAAAATAAAAAGGAAAAAGCACAATATTGCTGTGTTACTTAGCTTAGCTTAATTTAACTTAAAATACTCCACCATTTTCCATTAGCCATTTTCTTAAATGATTGCTTAGATAGATAAAATATATCTCGTTCAAAATTATACGTAGTTAAGTATGTTTTTAAGTGAGCCGATTTTATTTTGTAATAAATGATTTTAACAATAAAATGAGGTTTCACGATTGTATCTATAGATAGTACAATCCACGAAGACGCGCCCCACTCTTTTTCCTAATGCTTACAGCAGAAGTGAGCAACATTCCGCTAGTGTTTTAGTTTTGTAAATACACACGAATTATTATTAGTGGGTAATTAGAGTGTATCGAAAGAACTAAAACAATAATGGAATTAACTAGCGATAAACACTAACGATTCGGAAGAAGAGTGGGGCGCGTCTTCGTGGATTGCACTATCTATAAAATGTGTAAAATTTTTGTCATCATCATACATCTCATTATTATTATCATCTTGGGTAGCTTTGTTCCATTCTGTTGAGTACAGGGCTCCTCTTTTTTGAGCCATGCTTCCCTGGTCTGTGCGAGTCTCATCCCGAGGGATAACTCTCGTAATTTTAAGAACGTTCACAGTCAGGAGGTCATTCTCGTAATTTAAAACGTTCAAAATCTAGTCGCAGTCTCATCTCGGCGAAAAACTTGTCAAAAATGTAGGGAAATTAGATATATTTTTTGACAGATTGAGACTGAGAAAAGACTGTGAACGTCCTTAAAATTACGAGAATCGCTCCGCTAATCTTGGAAGGTAATTTTCAAATACTTTTATGTTCGTTTCAGTTTCTCAGTCTACTGAAATCTGAGCCCGCATGTAAAGTCACGAAAATATTCAGTCAAATGTCTTGAGTTACGTTCGTACACAAAGGAGATATTTCTTAGTCATCTACATTAGGCATTCAAGTAATTTCGTTCAGATATTATTTTGTATCCCAAACAGTAGAAGCGAAAAGGAAAACCTTTAAAGATCTATCTTGTGTCACGGATAATTTATGTCTTAGAAGTCTGTCACTGTAGAAGTTATGAATAATTCTGCGAAAAGTGTCGTTTTTAGGTAAATATTTCGAGTAGCTTTCGGTAAATTGAAGTTCTTCGTTTTCATTATGGTAAAGTCACCTTGGATAAGTAAACTACACCATCTAGAAATACTTCGGTCTGAAGGAGATTGGAGATTTGATATATGGGTCAGACAATGAGGATGTCAATTTATCAAGACCTTGAATAAAATTGTAAAACCGTATTTAATATTATTAATACGAAAGTCACAGTCCGTCAGTCTGTAACTTTTTTGACGCCTTAACGGCAGAACGGATCGACGAAATTGCCGATAATATCCGACCACCATATGGGCGCAGCCGCGGGCTAAAGTAGTATCACATTATTTAAAAAGGCGATAAGCGATATTATTATGATGGCGTCGGCCGATCAAGCTTTTCACGTAATTAAAATCGTTGATGGTAATACACTAATCACTCCAAATAACCATCGAACTTAAAAAAACGACCTACAAATCAAGAACAAGAACACCTAAGAAGCGTTCACACTTGGAACTTATCTACCCAATCAGTCTCCTCAATGTCCTAGGCAAAATCTACGAGAGGCTTATTTACAAGCGTCTCAAAGACTATGCCGAAGCAAAGAGTTTAATCCCTAAAGAGCAGTTCGGATTTAGACCCCAACACTCCTGTGTCCAACAAGTGCATCGCATAGTCGAGCACATCAGTGCCCACTTTCAGCGAGGCCGGATGACCGGTGCCTTGTTCTTCGACATAGCGAAAGCTTTCGACAAGGTTTGGCACAACGGACTGATATACAAGCTGTACCAGCTCGGTGTGCCAGATCGTCTCGTGCTCATCCTCCGAGACTTTCTGTCGAACCGCACCTTCCGATATCGCATCGAGGGTGCGCTCTCTGCCCCTCATCCCATACATGCCGGCGTCCCTCAGGGCTCGGTAATTTCCCCACTAGCCTTCACGCTATACACTAGCGACATCCCAAGGAGTGATGTAGCCCAGTTAGCACTTTTTGCTGACGACACGGCCATCTTCTACTCTGGCAGGAGTCCCTCGCGAATAGCCCGCACCCTCCAAAACTCCGCAAAAGCCCTCGGCGATTGGTTCCGGAGATGGAGAATAGAAGTAAATCCCGATAAGAGCCAGGCGGTACTATTTTCCAGACCCAACCGCCACCTCCCACCTACCCCAAGACCGATCACCATGTTTGACAAGCCTATTCTCCAGGAGGGCTGTAGGGAAACTAGCACACTACGTAAAAATAAATACAAATACAAACCGCGAACCCGGGCCCGCCGCCGAGACCCCCCGCGACCCCCCCGTAACATCACGGTCCGACCCTTGCTCGACAAGCCAGCCCGCGCCGCTGAGCAAGTAGCTTTAAATTCCCCAAATAATAATTCGACCCAGCCTGACCATTGCTGCCCTCCCCTCAATGACCCACTAAGCCGAGGCCCGAACCCCACAGGGGGTGCCCTTAGTGCTAGTCATTTAAATATAAATCCTTAGTTTGTAAGCCCTGGCTGGGGGCCTTAAAGTAATTTTTGGCCACCACAGGATAGCCCGGTTAAGCAGTATGGCAACCTCCATGAGTTGCACAACTGCGAGTGGTCACACCTAAAAAAAAAAAAAAAAAAGGAACTTATCTACAGCGTGTACACAATGTGTGCGACATTCAGTCCGGAGTCGGCAAACAGTCAGGCGCGGCGCCAACGTAAACATCACCCTATCTGGACAATTAACCACCTCGCCAAGCAAAGCGCGTTGCACCCAGAAGCGTCCTAAGATGTCCGCTGGGTGCAATTGTTCAGCCACCACTAACACATTTTTTTCCTTCCCTTCTTCCCTTTATCAGGTTTCCCGAAATGCTTTAGCATGATGGTCAGACGGAATACCTTATACGTAACGGTTGTAATCATCTAATCGAGATTCGCAGTGTCTTTCCGTCATTACAACTTTATTGCACTGCTAGGCCATACCAGCAGTGCTATTCTGAAAAAATCTCACCGTGAAAACTAAGGTGAAGTGAGCTGTCATTCCACCTGATATTAAGGATTGCCTCCATTGATAGCTCACTTCACGCTCACTTCACCTATTTTATCACGGTGAGATTTTTACAGAATCGATAGGCTGTACTTAATTGCGTAACACACTATCAATCTCAATCTGAATAATTTTGAAGGATATTGCTAATTCATTGCTGCCTATGTTCAAAAAATTTGTCTGCTCATCAACGTAAATAACGCAATGAATGTTGTTGAAATGAAAGGCATTGCTACTGACAGCGTGTCACAATTACCCTGCTGGAAACCAAAGAGCAATGGAGTTATCGAAGGTCATAGTCTCAATTTCTGCACTGAAAAAATAATTTCTTACTACACCACATTAAAGCGATTTCATTAAGACTTACTGACTTTGTAAGAGGAAATGTTTGTAAAACAATAAAAGACAAAACAGTAACGTTTAACGACTGAAAAAAAAAGTTAAAGTGTCATGACGGTAACGTTTTGCCTGAAGCTTTAAATGTTTTCGGATCAGTAAAAAATACTGTTTTGAACGTTAGACTCATATGTAACTGTTTAAAGCAGTTCAGATCAATGTTTTTTCATTAATATAATTATACTGCTTATTTCTTTCAGTGTGGTAGTTACCAAGAGAAGGCTAATGGTTGACGGTGTTTTGATTAGGTGTTTATTCTGGCTACTGGCTTTTTAGAGTTCTACATCAAACACAGCAGGTGCGGCGTTAAAGCAAACACTGCCCTGCCCGGTCAATTAACGGACACGCTAAGTAAAGCGCGTTGCACCCAGGAAATCCCTGAGACGTTTACCTACAGTGTGCTCTTTTAAGAAAAACTTCCGAAGAAGGTTTTTCAGCAGAGCCTTCGATTTTTATTCCGGTGTTTTCTTATTTTTGAATTTATTGCTACGGTTGCATTTGTTCGTACACACAGCATTTAATTAATATATACAAGAAAATGCTTTGAACAGCACAGTTTTCTTTCTCTAAGATGTTTAATTTCCGAGCAAAAATAAACGAGACGCTTTGTAAAGCATATTCTAGTTATAGGGCGATCTAATCTAAATTTAATAGAAAAAAGTAGTCTATGTAGTTTCTTTCTGCATCTGATAGGAACGGAAAAAAATGTATGTAATACTAGCTTCTGCCCGCGTCTTTGCTTCCGCGTAAAATGTCTTGTTACCCGTCGCATCACATCGAATGCCCGCAGTATTACTTCGTTTTCGCTTAGCGTACTTTCTTACTTTCTGCCCGGCTCATAAGAGTCCAGGGGCCCAAGTCTGCTATTTTTATAAATTCGTCATTCCAACACGATCCCATTTTCATTTTGCTATAAGTTCGTAATCTGATAAATTCATAATGGTCGATCATTGGTCGGTCAATGTTCTCGTAATAGGATTGTGTTATAATGACCCATTTATTTATAAAACCCATTAGTAGAAATGATTTTCGAAAAACTACTACTAAATTTGAACATTTATTCATGGCAGATTTCATTAATATACATTTGTACATATTATGTATTAGTGTTATAACAATCTGAAGTAGTAAGAAGATTAGCAGATTACCGCCTAAGTCAATCATTTATTTGTCATTATGTACGAGATTACCCTTTTATGCCATTTCTTTCAATGGAACACTCCACTCCATTGATAGAAATTGCATAAAATGGTAATCTAGTGGTTGACCATTGGAAAGTCATACATAATGACGCCATTATATTAGTAGATTACCAAACTTGTCCAAATCAACAATTATGAAATCAATGATAAACCATTCTGACACTATTGTACTAGCAGACTTGAGGCCCTGGTGTGTTGTTAAATAGCCTATAGGTAGACTTTCCCAAGGATTGGGCTATCAAATGCAAAAAGACAGTTTCAAATCCAACGGGTAATTCTAGAGATTAGCGCGTTCAAAAAAACTCTTCAGCTTTATTATTAGTCTTTAAAGATTACTCTATAAAGAAAATAAATGTAAGAAAATAAATGTAATTACAACTAATAACTCTATTAAAAACGAGCTTGAACGCAAGGATGCTTCGCGCAATCAAAGAGGCAAGAGCTGAATAATATTCTAGAAATATTATGTGAAAAGTAATTAGACATTTTGCACGTCTTGTCAGTATTAAAACTCTTTGATTAAAGAATATTTACCGCCCTTTAAACCTATCTATATTCCTTTGTATAACCAGGCTATATGTTCCCATTTCCCACTGCTGGGACACAGACATCCTCTTTTTTGAGAGGGAGTGGGCTGTAATCTACCAAGCGGTAAACGCGGGCAAAATGCGGTTAGTAGATGTCACATGACTTCGAATTTTTGGTTCTAGGACATGCTGGTTTTCTCACGATGTTTTCGTTCACCGTTTTGCTATATTCCTTTACAGAGACTAAAGACTCTAGTTGAAACAATATTAAACAAAATGAGGAAGTTACGATCAATTAGTGAAGTCGCATTTTTTTTTATATTGTAAAGTTGAATGAATGTAAATTAGTTTAAAACTAGGTGGCGTACCTCCGGTGCCTAATGGAATTAAATCTAGATTCTGTTTAGCGCAACCAGAACTTTGAAGCTTGGCATGGATATCTAGTACAATACATACGAGAAGACTTTCAAAATGTTCGCGAACTAATACTGTAATGCAAAAGTGTTTTCCGCCATGACATCCAAATGGATGAATATTGTCCGTGAATTCTGGATTCAGCTGTTGACCTAACTGCTACTTTTTTTAGATAATGGTTTCAAACTAATATACTAATGCATATTTTATCTTCCCCCAACTTGTCTTTTTTTGTGTTTGTGTTTTTTTTGTGCGTCATGTTTAACCGCAAATAAATGTATTATCATTCTTTTGTTTCTTTTTAATGTAATTGTGTCATTTTTATTAGGCTGTGACAACCAAACTTGTGAATAAAGAGCTGTCATTCTTTTAATGTTCCGTATTGCTAGTTTTTCCGTAAACGTTACTTAAATTGCCGCAGTGAGTTGCACAAAATAATATTTTCGTTTTGCCGGATAGTTGTCGCAAATTACTTCTAGGTAAGGTTTTAGATATAGTCCAAATAAATATAACAAAATAGATTTTCAAGACATTACCGGTAGAAAAATGGTGGAAAATCTTAAGTTACCATAAACCACTCAGCCTATTTCTCACCTATTACGAGTACGTACTCCATAAATTTCCTCTTCCTCGTCTCCAATGCCAAGTTAAATCCAGTATGAACCTAAACCAGTGATGTTGACATTCCTCGAATCAGCCGCGGACGCATTCGGAGCAAAAAGAGATTGTTTGCCAACTCTCCGGGTTTAAGTAATTTCCTCTCAGAACTCAAGAGTCGTTTCCGTTAGTTACTCCGTTTTGTTGATCGAGAGTGTTATTTTAGTGATTTACCAAAAACTCCGTAGGGGAAATTGTCCCTTAGTAGAAATATCAATAGGTATGGGAACGCCAAGCAGGGAATTTCGCGTTCATTGAAGGTTTCTTGTTTTCTTGTCAATAAGCGGGAAAAAGGAAGGAAACATTTTCACATTTGTGGCAATCATGCTCAAATGTGTGTGTATTGTTTTGTTTGTTTTTTTTTTTTGCCTTTTGCTACCTTTACGGCTTCGATTTTATTAGAAACGTAAGCGTGGTGTCCATATATTATGTTAGTTAAACTGCGAGTTTTTTGGTGTGGAACAACAGTTTTTTTCTAAAGCTAATATGTATGTAAACGACCTGTAACAGTGTAATCTCGTTTGAGTTTACAAAGCATTTATTTAGTTACACCATCAATGTTGAGTTTATTTTTTTTTGTTTTTTTTTTTATATGTGAGAACGATGTAAAAAAAAGACGTACTCACATGTTAAAACATAGATAAATATTAACTAACCTCTATGTGGATCGAGTAATTATTTCTAGATTCTCTTGTAAAACTTAGTCTAGTATGGATCTAGACTAAGTTTTACATGAGTATTTAGAAATAATTACTTGAGCAATTAAAAGTCTTGCGTGGATAATGAATTAATGACGCTATAAATAGTTTACGAAGAAATCAATTGCTCAGTAATTGCTCCTAAGGTGAACGTTGTAGTCATTAATATTTTAAGGGTTTGAAATAAAAGTATGAAAGTGATTACGGCTACACTTACCATAATGGTTTTTGTTTCTCTGTACAATTTTGTTGATTTTTTTTTTGTTGGAATAGTAGTAAAATATGAAAAAGATATTATTTAAAGCACTATTTTTTAGTACTTTATAAAATAAAAAATGGTCTACAGATCTAAAGTCTACAAGGCCTACAGAGTCCTCACATTTACAAGATAAAATGTGAGGAGTTTGTAGGCCTTGTAGATTTTAGATCTGCACATATATCAACTCGGAAAGAGATCGTCACCGTAACGTCTTTCGTCCCACCGTCAAACAGGCGTCAACCTAACGTAAGCACATATCCAAGGCGGATCAGCAGCTCCAATACATCGACTCGGCTACGGCTCGGCGACGCCGCGCTTACGGCTCGCCGACCGCTGGTGGATGGTGCTGCAGGCAGGCCACGGGAGTGGTGAGATGGGCAAGGGTGGATGAATAGACGTAAGCTCGGGTACGGAGAGACGTAAGCGCGGGGACGACGAGCCGCAAGCGCGGGAACTGCAAGTTGACCACGCACCGCACCGGGGTTCGCGAGCTTATCCCGAGGCGAGGTGATTACGTTACGATTCCAATTAGTGTGCGTTGGAGTAAGGAGTTTTATTCAAAGAATACTGAATGGCTCGAGTTGATACAGTGACGATCCCTTTCCGAGTTAATATGTATGCTATGACCTTTAACCTATTAATTACGGTAGTTCAACAAGGGAAAACTATCTCATGCAATATTGAAACTGACGATGAAAAAAATTATCGTAAAAACTCGACTTGTAGAATAACTAAATTATCATTAAACTGAAGAATGCCACCTGATGAAGTTTTAGCATCAGTAACGAAATTTAACCGACCGAGCTTATGTTGCCGATAAACTATTTAATTTACAGGAGTAAATAAATAAATCAACCTGCACCCTAATTGCGTAACACACTATCAATAGGAATCTGAATCATTTTGAAGCAAATTGCTAATCCATTGCTTCATAAGTTCGCAAAATTTGTCTGCTCAACACGTAAATAACGCAATGAATGTTGTTGAGTTGGCAAAATGAAACCGGTTCCGATTGATGTGTTACGCAATTGCCCCGCAGTATATACCTCCGTAAGACCATGTACAGCATGTTTTCAGAATTGATTAGCGAGAGCTACTTATGAAGTGAGGCACCGTACTAACCCGTTTCCTTTCTATTGCAACGTGTTTAGAAAACTAAGCAGCTGATAATAATGATCTGTATTTATTAAATTTATATAGGACCTATGAGCTGAATAAGGGCTATAGTACTAGCTGTATAAACATTTATAAAAGAAAAAAACGTTGACAAAAGCACAAAATATATAAAAAAATAACATAATTTATACACAAGTTTCCATTTCTATAGAGCTCAATAAAAGCGACTCACAATTCGCATTACTAAGCATTTTGACTTCAGAATGTTCCATTCATAAGACGTCAACAATTTGAAAAATAGGGTAACAAGCCGACGTAAGTACGCCCCTACTTCCACGTGGGCGGAGCCGAGGGTCAAAGCTAGTTACGTAATAACAGTATCAAGACGTATAATATGCTTCAGTATTTTCCCCATACACTTTTATTATAACGTTGACCGGATTCCGATCGATTGTTTCGTAATGAAACTAAATATGCATAGACATGAATAGCTCCAAATAAGAAGGGTGTGCAATTACCTACTATTTATATGGAAAACAGCAATCGACTTAACTGTCGAGCATTTTCCCTCGCAATGCTATACTTAGAAATAATGAATAAAGGGCACGAGCGCAACACTAACCATAATGAACGTGAGAGGGCTCCCTCGAAGGAGTTACGAGTACGTAATGGCGACGATGATAGCTATATAAAATCTAATAGGGACCTTTAACAGTGGTACATTTCACTCCGGCCCGCGGACGACTTAGTGAACTACGGCTGGCGAAGGGTGTATTTCATATGTGACCCTGCGCGCCGAAGGGTCGCGTCATAACACCCAAACCCTGTATGTATAATGTACATTAAATTGTCGCGACATCTCAAGTGAGTTGTGTAAAGTAAATTGTAATTTTTGAAAGCCCAAACAAAAGCGGAGGGCGCACATGGACTCAACAGCATTCAGAGTCACAATTCAAGTAAAATATGTATTAGTCACTTGTAATTTGTTTAGATGTCTCTTGATGCGTTTAAATACCTACTCGCTTCTACGTTTATTAAATTCGCGGTTAACAAATGTGGAAATATCTCGTCAAAGCAGTCCTCGGCAGTCGGTTCACAGTTTGTAGAAATAAAATTAAAAGAAAAATATCTTGCGCGTTCTGTTGTTGGCAACGCCTTTAGCGAAGTTTAATGAAAAACAAGTATCTCTAACGTCTCACTGTGCATACTGCAGAATTCCTCTAATCTAATTATGTGCACAGCTGGTGCTCATTGTTTTCGTTTAAAAATAAAATCTGTAGAATTTACGTCCGTTTCCTGCGTTGGGGCTAAATTGATGTTAAAGCCCCTGTTTAGGTAAACGACACACCAGAGCATCGGTGTTGCCATTACACGTAATAGAATATCCGAAAATGTGCATAATCCACGTGATTAACACATAATAGCGTATATTCGCTTTCACGATATAACGAGCGATCATTGACCTTCCCGCGGCGTTCGAACCACGACCGCAAAATCCAGCGGATGTTATTCAAAACAAACAATATGGCGAATTTGCATGAGTAAAATAACCTCTATGTAGACGGCAGACGCAGCGGTCACGATATTATGCTGTGCTAGTAAAATTGTCGCAATAAATTTTCCGTGTCGCTGATAGAAAAAGTTTTTCTAGTATAGATGGGGGACGCTCTCTTGCCAAGTCCCCCGTCCTTGTTTTACTGCGCCTCTGGTACGCATTACTTATAGCGAGTTGGCTTCGATTACAGCACTGCGTCGAGATGGGATTAACGTAACATGATATTTGTCCTTCGACACTCCAGGAAAAGGTCGAATTGTATCAAAATTAATGTAACTATTACTCATACAGAACAATTACGGCGCCTTACAGAAACAATCGATAGCCTGCGGAATCCGGAACAAGAGTGTCTATAAATAAGAGTATATTGAAAACTTAAATTCAAGGTTTTATGGCTCATAACTTATAATAAATTCTACATCAATGTCGGCGATAAACATTAAGTACAGCTATAACATACGCATTATGCACTACTTGTTCGTCGCATATAGGTCGTTAATAGGAAAAGTTTTTGCGCAATGCCGACGTACTACAACATTTTATTTGTGTTTTGTCGTTTAAACGCGGATGCATTGTTTATGCTCTGTTGAATTTGCACAATTTATGTGCTTTGTCAGTTTCGGCAGAGATAATCTGGCGGGCCAGTGTTCATACTGCGTGAAATTGTTATGAGAATACGCCATGTGGTTTTAATTTCAATTCGGCTATTCCATTTTCGAGTGTTATGAGTTTACAAACAGTCTATATTTATAGTCTATTAAAGTGTATTGTCGTGTCATGGCACCTAATAGGTATTAATGAATGAAGGGTCGTAATGCACACGTCATTATGACCCTACACTAGCATCGTTATGGTTGATATTCAAAGGCGGTGTTGTGTTCTATTTTCTAACGGTTATAAATCATAATTCTCACTTCGTACAACGTGCCCTAAAACGTGAAAGAAAATAGGAAAACCTTTGGGATTTTCCGTGTGATTTCATTTGCAAGCCCGATTCGGCAGGCCGGGCTCGTGTGGTCTATTTTGCGCTACACAAAGCACATCGGTAGTTTGGCACGTCCGTGCTCCGGGCCTGCCAAAACGTCAGATCTCCATTGTTATAGAAAAGTTAACAGTTTTCACTTGTCGGGAAATTCGAAAGCGAAGAAACGGGTGAAGAAATCAATTAAGCGATGCTTTTATTTCAACAAAGCATAGTGGAAGTTCGGTGTAGAGGGCGGTTGTATTGTCTCGGCAGAGATAACGGAGAAGAAAGACAAAGACATCGATCAAACTGAAAGGTCGGCGACATCGAACGAGTTCCGTATATAAAAGCATTATAAATCATATCTACGGTACAATATAGGGTTACGTTCGCTTGACGACAGATTTGAAGCCACAAATACTGTTCTAGGTTTCATTGAAGATTTACAGAGCTTTTTGCCTCAATAATACTTTACGTCGTTTATAAGTCTCTGAGAGTACGTAATACTGCGAAAATAAGAGTGCGTACAGTGTGTAATAAGTTTTTATTATCCCTTCTTCGTAAAGTAAAAGGAATTTTTTATTTCAATATTATACTCGTGTAGGTAATGTAAGGAATAGAACTACTTATTATAAGTATGTGTATGGGCTTAATTTGCGCACACTCCTAAATCCTGTAGAGAGATCTGATGTGATGGAATCGAGTGAATTTGTGAGTAATCTCATTGGGAGGGCGTACATATATCAGAGTGGAATCATTTCTATGTACTGTACGGTTTGGTGAGAAGAAGTCAATTGAAGTATACGGATTACATAATGTATGTCGGTTGATGTTTCTCTCGCTTGAATATTGAATACATTTTCATTCAGTGTTAGAGTTGCAATTAAATAATTAATTTTGTCTTTTTATGTCACGTCTCAGGAATGTATTTTGTATGTTTCATATTTTGATGTGAAAAACTTTTCTAATATTATGGCTTTTACAGTAAACTTATGTTTATGTTAACAACGTCACTTGTATTCAAATAGAAGAATGTATTGTGTGGTGATGTTAATAGAAGGGGAAGTTTGCAGTCAATAATGAAGAGGGGTGCAAGGTTCAAGGGAGTACTTTGGTCAACAAAGGGTCAATAAAGTGTTAATAAAAATCCTTATTACTCATCTTTGTTAGTTTTTTATACTTGAAATAACGTACAGCTTTATTGTTACAAGCTTTATTGAACATAGTAATAAATAAATAACGACATATTTCCAGCAACATTTCTGATCACACATTCAACGTAAGCGTTCAATAAACGGCGGAATTTATAGATGCCATGGATTTCAACATCGGTATATAAGGCTAGAAAACAAAAGCACATCTATACATCAACACCACCAGAAACAGACAAATCACTAACCACCAACAACTTATATAAAAAAAAAACAAAAGAAAAACAACGACTTTCCCATCTTACAATGACGCCGCAGATCATTTTCTGTGAAACTGGAACTCGAAGGAATCTTGCGTCAATATCGTCATCTGAGCCGACACGGTGACGTCAACGGCAGGAAGACGTCAGGTCATCAATCATAAAGCACAAAAAGAACGGCGTTGATAGGGCACGGAACTCTTTGCGTCGCACTTTGTCTGTGGTGTGATGACACCTTTTAGTAACTGCTGTGTTTTTTTCGGATAATGCGTTGTGTACGAAGTATTAGATATGGGTGTTAAATGAAACAAATGGGTTCATACCCATTTGTTTCATTTAACATATATTTTGTTTAGAATTCTACTGGATATATAGAGTAGTAATATGAGTTGATGCACGTCAATTAAACAAGTGCAGCGCAAAATAAATATAATATATGTTTACAGTGACGATGACTAATTCATGAACAGGAAGCATTACTGAAAATTGTAAAGAAAAAAAAACACTATTATGTTGGGTAATTAATTTGAAGTAATTTGATAATAATATTAATCACAATAATTACAACTATTTCATTTTATATTATTGTGATCATATTTATCAAATTACTACCCTAGATAATAGTATACCGTAGGGTATACTATTAATCACAACTATTTCTAAATGGGCTCACGGGTAAATAGTAACAGCCGCACGGGTTGATCGAAGGTTCCATGGTATTTTAGCCAAGCCTACTTCTAAAGCAGCAAAAATATTATATACTTTTTTATAAGGTAATAAACTAGATTAAGTTTTGTATGATCAAGATTAGTTTAGTTAGTAAGTTGTTATTTGCAAAAGCACGATGGGATTGACATCGTCGCAAAAGCGTACAAAAATCCCTTAAAAAAAAAAGAAAAAAAAAAAGGTTAAGGCTGGAAATACTGTTACGTCGACGTCAGTCGCTGATGTCAGTCGCGTACCAATTTTAGGTATATGGAGTCGCGCTTACTGACTGTGTCGGTGCTACAGTAAACACATCCATTTATCGTCAGCGTCTTGGTACGCGTGTCCGACGGTACACGACGGTAAGCTATGCTCACCGCGGTCGGTTCGTAAATGGGTGACCATCGATTAGGTACATACCGAGACCTCTCCGTGCCTCGAAAAGCGCGCTAAGCAGTTGGTCTCAGTTGGTTGTCATTCGTAGACAGTCGTTACGGGTAGTCAGAAGCCCTTGGTAAGCTAAGAGATATCATCTTACTCAGTAACTGGGTTGTGGAGGTCAGGTAAGTCAGTAAAATACTGGTATGCAGCTGTATTCGCTGTATCTGTTTCTGTATATTTTTCTTTCTTTCTTTTATTTTATCCGTTTAGACAAAAAAGCGGACCACAACATAGTCGGGAAAAGACTAGGTAGATTGAATAAATACAACTATTTGCAGATGATCTTTTATCAAATCATTTCTTTTCAACTAGACTTTATGATGTAAGCACTAAGAGGTATTGGCTAGTCCACTTTGTAATGTTGATAATAAATAACTAATTCTGTTGCGGCGAGATATAGAGATTGTGTTCGTTTCTGTGGTTAAATAATATTGTTTGTGTAAATCCAGTTAACCAACCAAATTGTGCGGTTTTTAATGATATCGTTATTTATATTTGGAGTAAAATTTCACATCATTATTAATTTAGGGTAACGCTAATGATTTATGTATGATGTTTTGTGTGTGTGCACTAATTATGTAAAATTAAGGTTTGTTTAATATTGTTTGTCTGGTGAATCCAATATTTTTTTAAAGATTTCATACATAGTTTTTGAGTTACTCAATAGTACCTATCTGCTTATGGTATCTTCTCGAACAAAAGTAAATAAAGGTACACAATTGATAGGCCCTTTGTACACACACGTTTTTCTTGCCGTGAAATGAAACTACTGTTTATATGCCGTGTGTAGGAACGGTCGTCAGTATTGTATGGAAGTCTGTTGACAGACACGTTTTTTCTGCAGTGTGGTTTATACGCCATACCAGAAAGAAAGTGTGCCATGTACAAGGGGCTATATAATTGTCTTTATGTCAATATTACAACGCGTTATATTCAAACTTACCCATCATTAGCCATTCCTCCCCTTAAAATAGAACTATTGTTACTCTTCTATGACAGATTCAAGATCTAGCTTCTCTGTCACAGAAAATAACGAAATTCGACCCATAAGAGGGTGAATGGGGGAGGGTGAAATTTCACGCGGACTAAGTCGCGGGCAGAAGCTAGTATAATTATTATAATTAATGTATACTCTCTCGTATTAAATGATATATGATCTCGTTACTAAACAAGCTATATAGCTAAACACTAGGTACATATCACATAATTCGGTGTAAACTCCACTGGGCATAATTATTGCGATCTAAATTACCTTTGACTAATAATGACCTTTGTTCTATCTTAGTGTGCATATACACGAGCGACTCTCGTCTCGACATACCGTCGTTGGTTATTCCAACCAGCCCACCTCCCCCCAGAAGGTGATTAAATCTCTTGATCTGTTAAGAACATCTGTGTAAGATCTGGGTCTCCCGAGGGCTTCTGTACTAGTCTGGGTGATGCCTGTGCATTCAAAGAGCACATAAGCAATGGTTTTATGATTCAGCCTCCATGCAAACCCTGCATAGAGGACTGTCCGTTATGCCTATTGTGTGGAAATGTTTGTTTAGCGAGCAGTGTTCCGTGATAGTCCCCCTCCCCCACCAGGCTCAGACCGTTCCTGTCAAGGTCCAGTAAACGTCTGGTTAGCCTGCCATCTAATGATGGCATGGCTTACTTTGACTGCCTGCCTCATTAATAATAGCCACATGGGTCAATCGAAGGTTAAGTTACGCTTGTCGCGGTTGGTTCGAGGACAGGTGACCATACATTACATCTCGAGACCTCTCCTTGCCTCGGAAAGCACTTTAAGCTGTTGGCTTCCTACTGTTATTTGTAGATCTTTGACATACGTTACGAGTAGTCTGAAACCCAAAAGTCAAACCAGTCTTAACAAAGAGTATCGTGTTAGCCAGAAACTGGGTTGTGGAGATTAAATAGCCAGTCGCTCCATGTAAAATACTAGTATTCAGCTGTATCCGGTTCGACTGGAAGCCAACCCCAATATAGTTGGGACAAGGCTTGGCAGATTGGATGTTGTCACCTAATCAGAGGACACACGATATAACACATTTCCTTAAATTGACTTCCATTTCCTAAAAGTCAATTGTCAAGCATCCGTCCACTTTTTGTTTATCTTCCCTATCTTTCCCGCTTATAGAAAATATGGAAATATCCCAAAAGGTCCCTTCTATTTTAAGGAGAATGGGTTATACAACTTATAGGGTTTTAGGTATGTCAGTGTACGTTGCCGTATAAGCAAACGCAGATATTTGATCATATCGGCGAGGGGTGGAGATGACCCGGAATTTCATCTCTCTGAGAGGTTCCAACTATGCGCCATTTATTTTAGTTTGTTTGATTTCTTATAGCTGAGAAATTGACTCGGAGTTGTGCGGGGGATATTTGGAGTTGAATGATTTATACGGCTTTTATTATTGGAGCGCAGTTACACGTATTTTTAGGGTTGGTTCCGTACCCAATGGGGGCCAACGGGACCCTATTACTAGGGCTCCGCTGTCCGTCTGTCACAGGGCTGCTTCTTTTAAACCGTAATAGGTAGACAGTTGAAATTTTTGCACATTGTGTACAGAGGCCAGCACATCAAGCTACCCAAATCTCTCAAATTTCTTTGGCTGTTCACAATTGTATATATTTTCTACAAATAATAGTATCAAGTACCTAGTTAATGTTATTTGAATCTACTTTAAAAATACAATATTTTATCAATGTTTATCTTGCTGCATAGTTTCTCAAAATCACATTATGTATAGAAAACATTCACCGTTTATTATTTTTCACTTTATGAACACACTGTGAAGCTAGAACTTCGTTAAAAAATATAGATAGAGCTTTATGAATAGCAAAATACTGGTGATACTATTAAAAGATGGTTATAATATATTATAAATACGTCACGTAGGTACTTATCCAGGATAAATAAAGTTGTGGTTATTTCACAATAATAAATTACAAAGATTTCACTTACTTGAGAACATATTTACAACTTATACTTATTAAAATAAAAAAGCCTTTATTCTACCACAAATACATACCTACAACAATTTAAGCATAGTAATTACTTTATCATAATACTATCACATTAGTACTTATTACACATTTCATTATCATTAATATTATTATTTCTTACTAGAGTTAAATTCATATTTATAATTGTAAGCAAAATATAATACTTATACTTATTATGTGAACAAAAAAAAAAACATTTACGAATACAAAACTTAAAACTTTTCAGTCCACCTGCAAAAGAAATAATTGCCGTGGTCGCAAATATTCATAAAAGATAAGGAATTGTTTTTTGTGTTTATTTGTTTGTTTGTCCTATGTCTTCTATGTACAAGAACAAGCAATGATAGGCAATTTTGTGGTAACCATGTCATTTTCATAATGGGAGTTAATATTTCATCTAAGACTGCTAAACACGACTTTGTAGTCCTAGTACATGGGAAATAATGATCATTATTGGCCATCTTATCTTCCCATAACCTTTAAGTACATCTTCCATAAGAGACATCGATCGTAAACTTGTAGGTTCCTACATATTTTCATGTTCTAGATCGACCCACTGTCTATAAAGTGAGATTGGAAAATTCCAAAGCGTCAGGTGGACATAACTCACATGCAGGACCGCCGGAATGAATAATTTACTTTACTAAGTTCCCAACTTTACTGATCCCGATGTATCAGTAACGATCCAATCCTATTCCCTAAAGAGAAATTAAAGCGCACATTCCTAAAACATGAATACTGTGATCTAATAAAGAGGAAATGTCGACAGACACTAATTTGTTTAACTACGACAACGAAAGTCAGACATTTTTGAAAGTAAACACGGCCAAACCACCCGCTCCTGGGGTTGCGATGTCAGAAAATTATGTAGGAACGTCAAAGTAGAAACCTCGGCTAGGTAAATATTTGCATGTTCCACAAACGGCCCGGCTTAGACAAAGCGGATGTAGTTCTCACAAGAAACAAAAGACAAAACATTGCAAATGGAAACACCAAGATGGAACGCCAAGGAGTTCGCTCGTTTTAGAACACTCTGTGTAGTTCACCGAACGTTATGAATATTTAGATAATGAGCGAAGTGAGCTCTTCGTAATTCGCCTTTTACCCGTAAAAAGCTTTTTGTTTGGAGTGCGTAATGTATTTTTATGTAGGTAACCGAACTCCTTGAGCGTGATCCTATACTTTTACATTACTATTCTATAGTTGTACGAGACCCAAATTTGTGTAAACTCACTTTGCCAGTATACATTTCCAAACACTTAAAATCGTCTGGTATTCGACACACTCCAGCATTAGTCGGCGAAGAATGTCTAAAATATATTTGGGGCGCCAAGATCGAATGTCGTAAATCGATCGACTATTCAACTAAATTCCCGGCTATTGGACAAACTACAGCTTAACTGCGTAAATCGAAAGTTCCGCACACCCTAATCTACAGCCCCTCACATATTGGTAGAACATTTAGATAATAAACAAAGGGAGCTTTTCGAGCTTTGTAATTTGGCCTTTGTCTAAAAGCTTTTTGAATGAGTTTGGTAATACTTTTTAACGTAAGCTCGGCCTTGGTGGGTATTACAGCATTACTTGATTGATCGATCTGAAATCTTTGATAAGGTTTTAATACACAATTTCACCACGCATGTGAATTTTCTTTGTTCATTGTTCTACCAACCCGCACTGCGCACTGGGCCCGCGTGGTGGATTACGGCCCACTCCCTCTCACAAAGAGGAGGCCTGTGTCCCAGCAATGGGAACATTATAGGCTCATTATGTATTATTCTACCAGCAGGTAAAGAGTCCGTGTCCCGCACATCGTTCCGTATAAAAACTAGGTTCGGCGGATCAATACAGATTAGGAAACGGCTGAGAGAGTAGAGGTTATTATTATGCTGTCATCCGCAGACCGCGCCTCCGGCGTCCGCAAATATTTTAAGCGTGTTACTTGGGATGAAACAATAGTGAGCGGGAAACGGGAATTGATTTGTAACCATAAACAAATATTTGAACATAAGTTTGGGCGCGCGGTCAGAATTGAGCGGGCGCTTTGTTGTTGCCGTTTCGCTTTGATCTTCTTACTGACCGACTTGAATTTAATAGTTGGACTTGGTGAATTAATTGTTATGAATTGTTTTTGCTTGTTTGTCTGTTATAATATTTGACAGAGAAAGTTAGTGTGCATGAGGTTCAAGAAGAAAGAAAGAATACATTTATTTAGCACAGACTAGAAGCCACAAATTACGAAGGTGACAGCCGGAGGACTTAAAAAAACCGAAATTATTATAATAGCGGTTTTAATTACGTAAACGTTGCAATATAAAATAATATATGTATATACAAGGAGTAACAGAATAAACGCAAGTCCTGAAAGTAGTTTATTCATAATTGACTACTGAATAGATTTCAGTAACTTTTAATATAGGTATTTTTTCAATAATTATTATGGGTGGGCCGAATATTCGTTTTATATTCGGTATTCGGCATATCCGGCAGGTTTACCGAATATTCGTATTCGGCCGAATATTCGGCTAAATCACCGAATGTTCGGCAAAGTGGTACGCAAAGTTTTTACTGTATTGAGCCGTGTATGATTGTTCATGAGTCGAGTGTTAAATGTGTTATTTTTATGAGGTTCCTAACCGATTGGACGGAGAAGGCACAGCGCAAGAAAAGGTGGAAGAATATGGGGGAGGTCTTTGCCCAACAGTGGGATAGTACAGACTAACTGAAAAAAAAAAACGACAATTTGTAACACAATATTACAATTTTGAATTCGTAAACCCTCAGATAACTTTATAAATAAGTTTAAATGAAGTCGATTGTAAGGTGATCCATCACATTGTAACTCCTAAACTCATTTCAGCTTCCTTTCACGAAAAGAACGAGATTAGCATTTTTTCCGCTACAAAATCAACAAGGACCTCTTACCCGGTTACAAATACCCATTATTAATTCCGAGTTACAAAAACTAAAATCAAAAGACAAAAGTAAGTGAGCCAATTTGTCCTAAACTCCCCTAACCGTGAATGCACAAAAAAGACGAATGCCGTGAAATTAGCTGGGTGTTTCAAAATTCGCGGTAGGTAATCCAGCGAGGTCATGTCTCCCCAACATTACCCTCATACAGTTTTTGTTACAGTGAGCGAGCTTTGTATTCCTGAATAAATTTACATCTTAACAAATGCCCGCTTGGATGCAAGACCTTTTTGCTATAACAGGGACCCTAATAAGTTCTTAATGGGGAAATGGAACTAAAATAATCACATTGTGCCCCAAATTGGGTTTGCGCACTGTATTTGGTTAATGTTTGCAATTTATATTGAAGGCTTTTGAGGTATTTTTGTTTCGTTTTTAGTCGTTCTCTCTCCTTCTAAGTGTATAGAATTTAAGTGAAAACTTTATTCAGACTGGTCAAAAGGAACATTATTTCTCGCTTAGTAGCTATCAAAGCAGAAAAAATTATTATAGTCATTTCCGGACGAGTGGAAATTTACCTTTTGGCAATGCACCAGATTACTACGAAATGAAAATGTTTTCGCGGGCAATTCTTTTACGTTGTCAACTCAACCCAAATGTTCCCCAAATAAAACGCTTGTTTATTTGTATGAGCAAACATTGCGAGGAATTGGGGGAGAAACGACGCACTTTTCATTATACCATATTACCATTCATATCCGATACAAATATCGGGTGCTTGTGACTATGAGCACGATCGGTGAAACATTTTTGTATGCTATTGGTGGGGAAACATATAGGCGGCCCTCTATCTGATCAATTACTCAACTCAGTATATCGCAGTCCACTGCTGGACATAGGCTTCTCCTAGGCCACAACAGTCCGAAGTTAGTTGTGACTCGTGACTAGTCCGAAATTAGTTGTGACTCGTGACTAGTCCGAAGTGAGTCGTAACTAGTCCGAAGCTAGTCGTGACTAGTCCGAAGCTAGTAGTGACTAGTCTAAAGTTAGTTGTGACTCATGACTAGTCCGAAGTTAGTCGTAACTAGTCCGAAGCTAGTTGTGACTAGTCCGAAGTTAGTTGTGACTCGTGACTAGTCCGAAGTGAGTCGTAACTAGTCCGAAGCTAGTCGTGATTAGTCCAAAGCTAGTAGTGACTAGTCTGAAGTTAGTTGTGACTCATGACTAGTCCGAAGTGAGTCGTAACTAGTCCGAAGCTAGTTGTGACTAGTCCGAAATTAGTTGTGACTCGTGACTAGTCCGAAATGAGTCTTAAATAGTCCGAAGCTAGTCGTAACTAGTTTGAAGCTAGTCGTGACTAGTCCGAAGCTAGTTGTGACTAGTCCGAAGTTAGTTGTGACTCGTGACTAGTCCGAAGTGAGTCGTAACTAGTCCGAAGCTAGTTGTGACTAGTCCGAAGCTAGTAATGACTAGTCTGAAGTTAGTTGTGACTCATGAATAGTCCGAAGTGAGTCGTAACTAGTCCGAAGCTAATTGTGACTAGTCCGAAGTTAGTTGTGACTCGTGACTAGTCCGAAGTGAGTCGTAACTAGTCCGAAGCTAGTCGTGACTAGTCCGAAGCTAGTAGTGACTAGTCTGAAGTTAGTTGTGACTCATGACTAGTCCGAAGTGAGTCGTAACTAGTCCGAAGCTAGTTGTGAGTAGTCCGAAGTTAGTTGTGACTCGTGACTAGTCCGAAGTGAGTAGTAACTAGTCCGAAGCTAGTCGTGACTAGTCCAAAGCTAGTTGTGACTAGTCCGAAGCTAGTTGTGGCTAGCCCGAAGCTAGTTGTGACTAGTCCGAAGCTAGTCATTAGTCGCTCTCGCTAGTCGAAGCCTTCAAACACCCATATATGTTAATGCAAGGCGAGTAGGCAGTATTTATCTGGGCTTGAATTTATATTGTTATAAATCTGATTTTTCAACAGTTGAAGGGCATTGAGGATCGGAACCATCCGAGAAACCATAGCGACCACTGAAATGTCACTTTTGCATGTAATTACACCAGAACCCATGTCCCATACTTTCGAAGCGCCACAAAATAAAGCCGCTTGACGGCGGGAATAGGTATGATGTACTTCCCCGACAATCTCCATCATAAAGAGCTGTAGGTACTACTCTTGAAATTACATCACTGTAATTTATGTGGTATTAGAAGCCAGCTACATGCTTTGAGTATGTGTAAGCTAATTAATATTAAAGCATACACAGTTTCAATTTAATTCATATCAAATATCAAACAGGCACAAACTCAATATTGTAGTAAATTAGCCTTGTCAAACATGGCTGTGTGTGTGTGTGTGTGTGTGTATAAGGTTAAAGGGCAAAGTTGGAGGACGTTCTATGTTCTATGTTATGGATTTGGTTTCCGCACTTAGTCCTTCAGTTGGACCATTGTGCGAGGGCCATGGCGGCCGTCGGTGTTTATTCCAACCAGCCCACCTCTCTGCAGAAGCTGATTAAGTCTCCTGGTCTTTTGAGAACATCTGTGTACGATCTGGATGTCCCGAGGGTGTCTGACCCAATCTGGGTGACGCCTGTGCATTCAAAGAGCACATGCCCAACAGTTTAATCAGCCTCCAGGCAAGCCTTGCACAGGGGACTGTCCGTTAGGCCTATTGTGTGGAAGTGTTTATTTAGCGAGCAGTGTCTTGTGATGGTCCCAGTCACCAGGCGCAGGCCTCTTCTGTCCAGTCGTAATAAACGCCTGCTTAGCCTGCCATCTAACGATGGCATAGCTTCTTTAGACTGCCTGCAGTCTGGTTACGACGTCCACCAGTTTTCTGCTTTTGTGTGGGTGCGCTCCTGTAGCCACCTGCGTAGTTGGTTGAAGAGGATGGGCACGACAGGTTCCGGTCCACAAACTGACGTACTGGATGCCCTTCGGCAAGCTCGTCAGCTGCGTTGTTACCTAGCGATCCACTGTGTCCTTTTATCCATTGTAGCGTCACTATATTGCGGTTCAAAACAGTTACCTGTTCAAGCTCATTGTGACATTCTAGTATTAGGTTCGATGTGATGCATTCCTTCCCTAGGGATTGGAGGACTGAGGCGCCGTCAGAGAGTATGCGGATACGGGAATCCGTAACTCTCCTGGCTGCTATGGCATAAGCCACTTGTATTATGCCCACACACTCCGCTTGGTAGACAGTGTTGAGCATACCCAGCGGTCTGGATATTTTTATGTGGAGGTCGTGTGAGAAGACTTCGACTCCAGTTCCGCAGTCGGTCTTTGAACCATCAGTGTAAATTCTCAGTTCCTTCGGGCCTGAGTAGTCGCACTGCTCCTCTTTAAGCACTATATTGTAATGCTTTTTAGAGCAGTAGCAGCAGTTGGAGGACGTATACAGGGTTATTTGAAAAACACCAGCAACCTCTTAAGAGGTCATTGTACAGTCACGAGCACTAATATGTCAACATTTGGCTACTTTCAATTGCGATTTTTTCGTGAAATAACGAATGCGACGTTGAAATACGACACTTTACATAAACCTATGGGTTCGAACATACTATGTTCGTAATAACATAAAATTTCGTTCAAAAATAAAGGAGACAATCGCTATTCAATAAAGCCAAGTGTATACATACTTATGCTCGTGACTGTACTCATCATTATGAACAACTTTTACTATGGGACCAAACCTGAAATCGCGAAAAAAAATCAGCTGTTCCCTACATTTTGACGAGATAGACGAAGATAAATATAGGGAACAACTGATTTTTATTTCGCGATTTCAGGTTTGGTCCCATACCTAGTAAAAGTTGTTCATAATGATGAGTACAATGACCGCTTAAGAGGTTGCTGGTGTTTTTCAAATAACCCTGTGTACAACGTGTTCCTAAATTCAACGTTATACGGGCAACAAAGGGTGGACCTGATCATGACTACTCGAGAAAAATTATGAAAAAAAAATCAAAATTTTTTGGTAATTACAAAGTGTGAAAAATTGTGGTCATGGTAGTTAAAAATATTTTAAAGGGTGTCAATTTTCGAAGGATTTCAATGGATTTTTTGTGATTTCCAAAAAAAAAATTTTTTTTTTTGTGATTTCCAAAAAAAAAATTTTTTTTTTCTCGAGTAGTCATGTGCAGGTTCCCCCTCTGGTGGCCGCTTATCGTTTAATTTTGGGACACATTGTATATTTACACTAGCTGCCCCTGCCTCCCACGGCTTTTAAGACTTGACAAAGCATGGAGATTTATTTATTATATGATAGTTAATGTATGTTGTTAATATAAACGTTCAGGAATACATTCTCTAAATGATGGTGAAAACCGCATTATAATCCGTTGTGGAGAGAAAAGTAATGCGGTGTGTGACCTACACAATAAGAGACTTTAATTTATTATGTACTAGCAGCGCCCCGCGGTTTCACCCCCATAAATTTCGATCCCGTGAGAATATCGGGATAAAAGTATCTTAGGTGTTAATTCTGGTTATAAACTATCTGTGTGCCAAATTTCATCCAAATCAGTTCAGTAGTTTTTGCGTGAAAGAGTAACAAACATCCATCCATCCAAACTTTCGCGTTTATACCTAATATTATTACGAGTAATAGTATAGGAAGTAGGACCTAGATAACAAACAAAGGGAATCTATAGTTTGACATGAACTTGTTCGTTCGTTATTATGTGGAACTGAACATTCATTCATTTCATTCCATTTATTTCATCATCAATTTTTACATAGTGTCGAAATGTCTTACACAACTTAACTTTAACAATTGAAGATTTTTTTTTATAAAATAGGAAATTACAAATGACCTACTTGCGTTTTATTTATTAAGTTTTTTGGAGTACTAAGAAATTGTATACTTTACCAGATAGAAAAATATAACATGAAAATTATGTTTTCCTTTTTGAGAATTCGAATAAAAGGGATTTTGTTAAACCTACGTAGTATTATTTTTTTCTTGGAAAAATACATTTTGTTAAAACAACGTTTTTAATAGGTAAAAGATTTAGAAAAAAATGTCGAGTGAAAATAATATTATTTTTTGTTACGAAATATGATAAAGGAGGAAATATGGCCCGAAGCAATTATTAAAATCAGTGAACAGAAATGTTGGATAAGCAAATTTAAAAAAATATTACCCATAAATTGAATCCCGAAAAAATATGAAATAATTGGCAGTGTAATGCCGTGGGCTAGGCCTATCAACTCATATACCGACGGACTAGTTACGTTCGTAAATTCCGGTAGATTTTAGGATTTATTTGAACCATTTTTATTCGATTAAATCACCTTTAAGCAGGTGAATCAGATATGGTTAAATTAGTTCACGCAATAAAACAAAAACGCAAACGCTGAAATAGCATCGAATATTTACATCTAGAAAAACGAAGACTTAGCATCCTTAGAATCTATACCTAATATTAAAGCTGATGAGTTTGATAGCCCAATTCTTGAGGAAGGCTTATAGGCTACATAATATCATGCTAGGGCACTTAGGAAAAACGAGCAAAGACAAAACAAAAAAAAGATAGAGAAATCGCTTAGCGAAAACGAAGTAATAGCGGGAAGCCGATGCGATGAGACGGGGTGGGTCAGGGGAGTCAGAAATTTCACGCGGACGAAATCGCGGGCAGAAGCTAGTAAGATATAATATGGGTTACGTACCTAGTTACATAATTAAATTCGTTCATAACACAAACCTTTAGCAAACATAATCCTGTCCACAATTCAATTAATTTTATCTTAGCATCAAGCCTCTTGTCGTATCACTCTTCACTATGAAGTTACGAAGCAGAAAGCATCTTAGATGTCACATTATCAGTATTCTTTGATCTGTCCATCACATTCTCAGACTACAGGATCAACGCTGGTCAGTCAGTGTCAGAGTGTTACAGTTTAACCCCCAAAGCGGTGACCAGAGCTAATGGTTCTAAAGGTTAACCCAATTTTGTGTTGATTCGTCGTAAGTGTCAAATATAAAAGAGTATGGAATTTGGTTAGATGTCATCGTGTGCTACGTATAGTTGGCCTAAAATTCTACTTGCTATAGGGCGTAATTGAGTGTGGTTTCATTAAATAAGTCACAAAGGCTTGTCTGTTGCTATGGAAAACAATCGGAATGAAATATTTTCATTGCACCTAGAACAGTAAGATACCTCATATAATAACTCAGTAAAGTAAAAAGTCAATAAGGAAACTGTAACGATAATGTTAACTTCATCATTTATTTACTAAACAAGTGGAGTTTTCCTACTAGAACGAAATGGTTCGAGCATGTATAAATATATTATATATATACATGCTTGTCCTTTTGAATGAAAGCTGAAGTGGCTTAATCAATATTGAGGTAATTCGTAGGTACCAATTACTTATTCATGTTGAATTTACAAAATGTGGGTCACCGATACCAAAGAAATACTCGTTCATCATGTTGGATTATTTTAATTCAATAAACTCGTTACGAAATGGATGATCTAATCAACAATCTCCTTAAATGAGTAGCCGGGAATAAATAACGGATGTAAAAATACCTTAAGGGTATTTTTATACCCGTTATGTATTCCGAAGCTGAGAGTCACCCGTTATTATGATTATGTTTTTGTAACGTAACCTTACCTGGGAACTTTCTGGTTACCAAAGTTCCAAGTTTATTTAAGCTAAGCGAAACGTAGTTTTAAATGATATAACTTAACTGAGGACGGTGGTCACATGAATGACATACCAAGCTACTTGCATACTTTCGTTCAAGTTACTCGCATATGTATTCCTGGCTTAAATTCTACTTCAGAGTTAAGATACTTTCATAATATTGTAAAATAATATGAAATGAGATTGCGTAGCTAAGTATTGTCTATGGAGCGTCGAAAGAAGGGTGCCTCATAAATATTCAATTTAGTTTGAAGCCCGAAAAGTCATTGTTAAGTCTATCTCCGATAAAATGCTGAAGCGCTTCACCTCTAATGGTGATTCCACTTTGGCCCACCTGACTCGTGAAAAAAATATTAAAAGTTATTCGGGAACTTTGTTTAAAGGCTTTTTTTTTTTGTGGATGGGAAATCATCCAATGACCCCTCCCGCTCTGGGTGGAGCAGAAGGGAGTGTCAGACTCTTACTGACTAAAACCCACCCGTGTTCCTTCCTTAGCCCTTTGTGTTCCGGGGTAGCGGTAACCCTTTCGGACAATCCCGCTGCCCCGGCAGGCTTCGGCCCTTTCGGGCCCCTTCCTTATGCTGACATCTCTTTGAGGCGCGCGTGGAACACGTACGCGCCGTCCGGCACGGGCCTGGTCCTGATCGGACGGAGAGTTACCCATTACTCTCCGCCCGCAGGCCCGCGCCTACGGTGGCCGGGAGTCGTCTCGCGGCTCCCGACGCCCGGGGCGTCTCCCGCGGCGGCTGGGACGTGAGGCCCTCTCCCTCAGCCGTCCCGCCACCTCCTTCGCTAGCATGACTGATTCGCAGAAGGAGGTGACTGCCTCCCACTTCCTCTCGCCCCGGACCATGGCTTGAACCAGGGCCGGGCGCGAGAGGTCGCCGCCGCTGCCGATCGCCTCTGCGAGAACACGGCGGTGCTCCGCCCAATTGGGGCATACCGCCACCGTATGCTCCACCGTGTCCTCCGGGCGACCCTCGCAGTGGTGACACCCGGGCGTTTCCTCCCGCCCGATGGTGTGCAGGAACCTCCCGAAACACCCGTGTCCGGTGAGGACCTGCGTCAGGCGGTAGGTGAGGGCGCCGTGGCGCCTCTCTAGCCACTCCTCAAAGAGGGGTCTTACCGCCGCTATCGCGGCGTGCCCTGCGCTGGGTTGCGACAGTCGCTCTTTCCATGCCGCCATGAGATCGCGCCGGAGGTCGGTCCGCTCCGCCGCGATTTGCCGCGGAAGCGGAGTTTCCCCCCGGCGTAGTGCCTCCGCGCGCCACTCGTACAGGCGCGCGAGGACTATCGCCTCCAGATCCCACGGCGGTTGTTTAAAGGCTTAGTTTACCTTTTTGTCAATTTGGAAACTAAATGGAAAATTGATGCGTTTGAGCTGCATTCTCAAGGCCACAACAAGGTCTTTCCAGGTAGATATTTCTTGTTTAAATAGTGTATTTAGAAATATACTAACTGAACCTAAGTTGTATTTTTTCTATGTATATTATAAACTAGCTTTTGCCCACGGCTTCACCCGCGTGGAAGTCGAAAAATTACCTACTGGAACGTACAACCGGGATTAAAAGTACCCTAAGTGTTAGCCCTGGTTATAAGCCATCTATGTGCCTAATTTTAACCAACTCCGTTCAGCCGTTTTGACGCCAATCCCGAACATAAATACTTACAAACGGACAAACGGACAAAAATACTAAGTTACTATGTTACCGATATGCTATTTCACCACAGATAACGCAAGTATCACGATCTGTATGAAAACCAAGCGTGCCATATTTTTTACTACCTACTATAAAGTCACAAGCGCTCACCCAGCCAGCTGCAGTACACAGGACTGAGCGCGAAAGTGTCAGCTTACGATTTTTGAACGTAAGTTGGTGCGATTTGTGGCACACAAAGTACTTGCTCTTTCGTTGTCTTGGTGTATATCTGTGTATTTCACGAAGTCCGTTTGACTATGTTTGTAGTGGTGCCTGCACATTCACATTGCTTTAGTGTGCGTAAGCTCACGGGCATTTACTTTATATATTATTTTATTAACAATTAAAATTAGATTTTTTACATTCATCATTTTTAAGAACAAATATGAATTTACCGACTCATTTAAGACATACTTCGCAGCATACAGCGCAGGAAAATAGCAACAAAAACTGTGCAACGGATATTATATATTGTATCAAAGAATATTCAATAAAATCTCTTTAGCACTGAAAAGCTGATAAGTGAAAGCTTGAACCTATTACCATAGGCAGCAAAACATGGCATAAACCAAGTGAAAATACCAAAAAAATCGAAAAAGAATTTTTAAAATATTTGGACCTAGATTTCGAATTAATAAATTAATTTGCAAGAAGATTCCATCCCAACCGACGGTGCTCTGACCTGAAGAGCAATTCGCGTAATTTTAAGACCACTCACAGTCTAATTTCGGTCTCAATTCGTCAAAAATGCCTCGTAATTTCCCTATATTTTTGACAATTGTTTGTACCGTGACTAGATTTTGAACGTTTTAAATTACGAGAATTAGCCTTCTGGTTGCTCACCGGTTCGCAAAATTTCTGCTTTGGAGTTTGCCAAAAAGCGATGGAACGCAGCATTCTGAGTGTAAAAAAACAGCACAGGATTCGGAACTCCACGCTGCGTTCCAAAACGGGCATGCTTCATGCATGTAGGAAAGAAAGCTGCTACGGTCAAATAGGATTAGGCGGGTCACTTCAGCCGCATGCACGATGACTGCTGGACAAAAGTTTCCATACAAGGGGTGCCTGAAGATGGACGGCGCCGCTGAGGCCGGCCCAGAAAGAGATAGCGAGATGACCTAGACGCGTACCGCGAGGGCTGGTTCTAGGTGGCCCGGGAAAAGATTTCCTGGAAGGATTCGGCCTTTGCCCAGCAGTGGGACAGTAAAGGTTAACTTAAAAAAAATAATAAAAGATAATTCCGACGCCAGCAACAGCGACTCTGTATTTAATTCATTTTGTTTTTTTATTGCTTTACTTTCATATTTTTCTCTTTGTAATATATTTGATACTTACAATTACAATTATTTTTGTTTTTCAAATAAAAATGAATAATTAAATTCACGTTAGGTTTTTATTGCTAACGCTACCTAGGTTCACGCACACAAACACGCATATCGGGACATGTCACTATTACAACCGATACTGAGCGAACTTTGTGAGATAGATCATCTGTATTATACAAAGTTGATACGACAGATGGGCTTTCCTTTAAACTGCCTATACTAGGTATCATTATCAAGCTCTCTACCAAAAATCAATTAAATTGAAACAGTAGTTTAGTCGCAAATGATTTTTTAAGTTTTTGCACCGTTTGAACACGATGTATTTTTCCTAACAGCTGATTATGTCTACAGGCATAGGTCATGCACCTTAAAACGATAAATCTACGATACGTTGTTGCCGCTCTTACGCAAGTCATAAACCAATACGTAGTACATAAGAGAGTGACAATCCTATTGGCAAAACATCACGTGCGTAAAAGAAATAGAAATAGGTCAGTGTGTTGCTATTGTATCTTAGATCCTTGCGACACAGAATACCGAGAGTACAGAAGTCTACCCTCGGCGGTCGCGCTATGGTTGTCAACTTTGGCTTATGCACAAAAAACTATCGTGGTAGTGGCACTCGCATCTAGTTGTTTGATTTATTGATGATGATGAGAAACGAAAAAACCAATAATAACTAAAATATTTTAATTTTAATGTTATTGTTACATTACTTTGTCACAAAGTGCTACAAAGTCATGTTCGCTTTTACTTTACGGCGCGGGACTGGGGGCCGGGGCGCTTACCTACCTACCTAACTACTGTGTTACGTTAATACAAACCATCGAAATACAAGCAAATACCTACTTACCTCTCTGAAACAACTGGTAGATTAAAAACGACAATTCACCGTTTAATGTTGAATTTAAACAACCGTCCACTGAACAGTTATAATTTTTTTTTATTGCTCCATTTTTGCACTTCATAGACGCATGTCTCAAGCGGATGGCACTTGCGCTCGCACTAGTCCCAACCAGTCCGAGATATCGTGTCCGTGAGCGGTGTCTATGTGTGCGTTGCTCGAGCGCACTTTGTATGTAGATTGACTTCTGTACTCTCTGTATTTTGTGCTTGCGATCAGTAAGTGGGGCCTCCAAAAAACTTGTTTTTTCAGTGCGCCGACGCTACCCTTCCGGAACGTAGGTACGTACGCGGAAGCTCCTGCGCCCTTATTGTTTTGTCGAACTTGTGCGCTGACAATAATTGTGAATTTATTTTGTTATTGTGATAGGACACTAAATAAGTTTAAGACAGTATTCCTTTTTTTATTGTGACAGGACAGGACACGTAACTTGGGATTATTATTATTTAGTGTTAGTGTTTTTTTTTTTGTAATTGACTGTTTCTATTGTGATAGTTAAACTTTGGTTGTGTGTGTGTATAATTAAAGTGTTCAAAAATACCTCGTGTAACTGACACGGTGTCAGAATACACTGACATGATTTTAATCTACGGCGAATGCCGTGGAAACGCAACGTTAGCTCTACGAACTTACAGAGAAAGGTATTGTGATAGCCGCAATTGCCCTAGGAATGCCCGCACCATACAGTTGGCAGTACAAAGATTACGGGACAATAAACGTATAGTGCTGTAACAGGAGGGAGTGCCACCGCGGTAAATGCCCGCTGCTTGGGACGAAAGAATTTTAGACAATTTTTCCCGCAGCCCGACGAGTCTCCACAGAGCCGCCCGGCAGTTTAGATGTTGCCATAGAACTATCTACAAGGTTCTAAAACGTAAAAAACGCAAACCTTCTAAATATCGGAAGGTGCAAACTTTTTTATCGAGAGACTTGCCGATCAGCAACAGTTACTGCCAATGGCTACTAAATAAAACATCCGAAGACCGTCATTTCTTAACTAATTTAATATGGACCGATGAGAGTACTTTTACTCGGACCGATCTGGAATCGGCAAAATCTCCGGTACTGCAGTTTGGAAAATCCACAGTGTGTTTCGAGTTACTCTGCCCGCGCGCGACGTTGGACGTTGCCACTTTGTATAGTTATCCAAGGTCAGTCACCAGGCCCAAGTTTTTATGAAGTTTGGGTTTCTCCTTTATTTACAAAGGGTGGTTGCGTTTTATTCTGATTTGTAAGCTATTTAGTTTGTTTGAAACAAAAAAATTCTCATTTATGATGCTTTTTATTTTTATACCGTATCGAATTAATACTAAACACGTAGAGTATACGTAGTGTAATTTAATGCCCCTCTGTCGTATCAACTCTGTATGTATATATATACTAGCACTTCGCCCCCGACTTCGTCTGCGTGTTTTCGTGCCAAATTTCAAGTTTATTAACTCAAGCAATAAGATTTTTCATACAAACAAAATTCCCCCTTTTCACCCCCTTTTTTTTTTTTTGTGGGTGGGAAATCATCCAATGACCCCTCCCGCTCTGGGTGGAGCAGAAGGGAGTGTCAGACTCTTACTGACTAAAACCCACCCGTGTTCCTTCCTTAGCCCTTTGTGTTCCGGGGCAGCGGTAACCCTTTCGGACAATCCCGCTGCCCCGGCAGGCTTCGGCCCTTTCGGGCCCCTTCCTTATGCTGACATCTCTTTGAGGCGCGCGTGGAACACGTACGCGCCGTCCGGCACGGGCCTGGTCCTGATCGGACGGAGAGTTACCCATTACTCTCCGCCCGCAGGCCCGCGCCTACGGTGGCCGGGAGTCGTCTCGCAGCTCCCGACGCCCGGGGCGTCTCCCGCGGCGGCTGGGACGTGAGGCCCTCTCCCTCAGCCGTCCCGCCACCTCCTTCGCTAGCATGACTGCTTCGCAGAAGGAGGTGACTGCCTCCCACTCCCTCTCGCCCCGGACCATGGCTTGAACCAGGGCCGGGCGCGAGAGGTCGCCGCCGCCGCCGATCGCCTCTGCGAGAACACGGCGGTGCTCCGCCCAATTGGGGCATACCGCCACCGTATGCTCCACCGTGTCCTCCGGGCGACCCTCGCAGTGGTGACATCCGGGCGTATCCTCCCGCCCGATAATGTGCAGGAACCTCCCGAAACACCCGTGTCCGGTGAGGACCTGCGTCAGGCGGTAGGTGAGGGCGCCGTGGCGCCTCTCTAGCCACTCCTCAAAGAGGGGTCTTACCGCCGCTATCGCGGCGTGCCCTGCGCTGGGTTGCGACAGTCGCTCTTTCCATGCCGCCATGAGATCGCGCCGGAGGTCGGTCCGCTCCGCTGCGATTTGCCGCGGAAGCGGAGTTTCCCCCCGGCGTAGTGCCTCCGCGCGCCACTCGTACAGGCGCGCGAGGACTATCGCCTCCAGATCCCACGGCGGCAGTCCGGCAAGGAGGCTTGCCGCCTCGCCCGAGATCGTGCGGTACCCCCGGATTAGCCTTACGGCTACCACCTTCTGGGGTGCGTTCAGGTAATGGGCGGCTCGCCGCCGCAGTGAACGCGCTCACACCGGGGCCCCATATAGGGCCATGGACCGCACGACCCCCGCGTAAAGCCTCCGGCAGGAGGCGTTTGGCCCCCTCAGGTTGGGCAAGAGCCGCTTGAAGGCGGCCCCGGCCCGTTCCAATTTGGGAGCCAAACGTCGAAAATGCTCGACGAAGTTCCACCGGCTGTCGAGGACGAGACCCAGGTACCTCATCGTTGTCTCGACGCCGATGTGAACCCCTCCTACCGTTAGTTGGGATCCCGAAGGCGGCCCATTCCGAGGCCCATGAAAAGACATGGCCTCGGACTTGTGCAATGCCACCTCGAGACCCAACTGCCGGATCCTCTCCACGACTATCGCAACCCCGCGTGTCATCGCGTCGGCCGCCGCCTGATGCGACCTCCCCTGCGCCAGGACTAGCGTGTCGTCAGCGTAGCAAACCACGCTGACTCCATCAGGGAGATCGGCCCGCAGCACCCAGTCGTAACCGATGTCCCACAGGAGCGGCCCCAGAACCGATCCCTGTGGGACACCGCACGACATCTCTCGCCGGTTCCATTCCCCGTTGCGACCGGGGTAGATGACGGCTCTGTCCGTCAGATACGCCCCGACTACTCGACGGAGGTAGGTCGGCACCCGGTGATACCGGAGCGCCTCCCCAATGCAACTCCAGGGCAGGGTGTTAAAAGCGTTGGCGATGTCGAGTGACACCGCCACGACCACCCCACCCCGGGACACCGCGTCCCCCGTCGTGAGGGCCCTCACGCGCATGATGGCGTCCACCGTCGAGCGCCCCTTGCGGAAGCCGAACTGGCTGTCCGCAAGATCCGGCCCCGTCCTCACCAGGTGCCCGACGAGGCGGCCCGCAATGCGGACGGAGAGTCCGCAGGGCGCCCTGGCTTCTGTATGAGGACCAGCTTCCCCGTCTTCCAGCGGAGTGGAAACTGGCCCCTCTCCATGCATGCGCTTAAGAGCGCCTCTAGTCGGGGCCCGAGAGCCCCTGAGGCCAGGACCCAGGCCTTACCCGGCAAGCCGTCGGGTCCTGGGGCGGTATTTTTGGCCTTCAGCCTATTTACCGCCACTCTCAGATCTACCCCGGTCACTTCAGGGATGTCGTCGTCGTCCGCGTGGTCCGCTTCAGGCACCGCAAGTGGCGGAGCCATGGGCGGGGGAGTATGCTCCGCCCGTGAAGGGAACAGAGCGCTCACCACCTCCTCCACCAGCTGGGGGCGGAGACTCTGCGTCAGCGGGGGGGCCCAGGTGCGGAGTTTATTCCGCACCATTTTATAAGGGCGCCCCCATGGATCTCTGTTCAGAGTCTCCACCATCTCCTCGCGGGCCATATCCTTGGCCCGCTGGACAGCCTCGCGGAGGGCGGTCTTCGCCGCTCTGTACCCCTCGTACAGCTCCGCCTCCGTGGCTTCCGCATCCGGAGGGCGGATGCGGAGCCCTTTTCACCCCCTTAAAGGTCGAATTTGCAAAAACCCCTTCTTAGTGCTCCCCTACATAATAAAAGGAAGCCGTATGCAAAATTTCATGTTCCTAGTCCTTTCAGTTTTTTCTGTTTTTTTTTTTTATATGTCAATCAGTCAGTCAGTCAGTTTCTCCTTTTATATATATAGATTAAGAAGATTAAGATTATATATGACATCCACAATAAAGTTCTGTCTATGTATCATTCATTAATCTGTTAATCTGTAATAACACTCCCCGTTCTCTCAAAAATCATTATAACCCACCCAATGTCCTTCATAACTTGTAATTTCTGAACCAGCACGCACGACATGTTCATTTAATTTTTATCAACGGTCACGGGGATAACTAATCAACCGAGTAGTATGACCCCATTCTGCCCTTGTGGATTGTGAAATTATTTAGTTACTAGGGAGCGGGAACAACGGATTTTGATACTAAGGGTCGCCCAAGGGACCACAATGATATCCAACCGTGTGTAAATATTACAAGATTTAGAAATATACAAATGTATTTTCATGAGGCTAGCTAAGAGCCATAAAGCCCTTTGTACACACACGTTTTTCTTGCCTTGAAAAGCTACGGTTTATTCGCCGTGTCGGTCGAAAGAAAGACATCGTGTCGTGTACAAAGGGCCTAACGGTCGGATTGGAAATCTCCTTAGAAATATGTAGGTATGTTGTGTTTTTATTTCGCCGTTTTCTGTTACGTTATGGACATATTTTAGGGTCTTATTTCTGGAGATCACGTGTAATAATAAATTGTTATTGTGTATGAAAGGATCTTAGCTCATTAACGTCGAATATATTGTTGGTTGTTTTTCAATACTTACCGGATAAAGTATAGCTTATGATTAATTAAGTAATTAGATGATTTCTACTAATGATGATCTTAAGGTACAGACGCCAGCAGGTCAACCTACCCCAATCTATAAAATTTCTTTGATAGATTTTCAACTTTAGTACAAAGGAATAAGGTTCATATTCAATTGGGAAAATCTCACAGATTGGGGTAGCTTAATGTGCTGGCCTCTGTACAAAGCTGATACAGTATAAGCATAGCAACTACGCGGGCCCCGTGCGGGTAAACGGGCTACATGTCTTTGATTTTTTGGTTCTAGGACATGCCGGTTACCTAAAGATATTTTCCTTTACCGTTTTTAAGTGCAGTGGTGATGAAATAATTTACACAAAGTAAAGAGCATGCTTGGGTTCGAACCCACGACCTAAAACTCGTAAATGGCGGCCGTTACCACTGGGCCACCATCTGCTCTATTACATTAAAAGCTGATATATTCTTCTTTCATTTGATGGGAACTCGTACTGTTTGAAAACAGTCTTGAAAAAATTGATGCTCGAAACTTTAACGGCATTAAAACAACACAAAAGTAATAAATCACTCATAAAATAGACTTTATTAGACGCTTTTACTCGTCAATTTAAATAAATTATCGACTAACGACGTTTTGGTAATGACAGTTAACGAGTTGACGAGCTGTTCTAAGTACCTAATGATAATATGTATTTGTATACCACTGATTTAATAACGCTTTACGTGTATAACATCGTAATCATATACATATTTATACCAAGTGATTAGAATACATTTAATCACTTGGTCTGCCTCCACATTTAATCCTGGTCTACATTCGAATAACCGAATTGACTAATTCGAAAATAAAATGATAAAATCATGTTTATTTATCTAATTCGATCTTTTTACACGTCAATTATTTAAAACGGGATAGTGTACTTTCCTGGCTGACTAATCCCTGAGAGAAATGCCGAAACAAACTCAGAGGTCACAGTCTCTTTTAAAGTACAAATATCAAATGAGAGTGTATGAGCGGATTTGGGAACTTGGGTAGACTATGCTTTTTTGTTTTTTCGTACACATTTGGAATTCTCCTGGAGTTCCTCCATTGTGTGGGTAACAGAGTGGTATGCCGGACTCTTACTGGCTAAAACTCGCGTATTCAATCACCGCTCCCCCGACAGCCCAACAGGCCACGACGGTCCCACTTCCACGCGTGTCCCTTACTCTCGAGTGGCGCGTGGAACACTGCGGCGCCAACTGGGGCTTGTCTGGTCGGAAGACGGACGCCCCTAGTCCACCGCCCGCAGGCCATCTCTCATGGAGGTCGCAGATCGTTTTGCACCCTTCTCGGGCGCACGGTGCGTCTCCTGAGGGAGGGGAGAGAGGATGCGGCTTCTTTAACCCGCAAATCTACGGATGTTTTTGTAAAAATGACATTGAAATACCGTCAATGAGAATGCGGACACAATTTGTACATCGACCTAGACAAAAAATAATCCTATTGGGCTGAGGACTATTTACGTGTGGCCTACCTCAAGATAGTACCTATAAGGAAGAACAAAGCGAGATGTGGGAAGCTATGCGGGATTCTATAGCCCACCAGCAGAACCCTATAGGTTAACAAAGAGAGATATGTTTCCTAAAATGTTAATTAAAATTCCCTCTTTTAAAAGTCCTTAGCGGTAACAGAAAAAAAAAAAAACAAACCAAATGTAGCTCTAAACTAACAAGGATTTCACAGTAAAACCGGCGACTATATACTACTATAAGGACGTAATTAATTCCGCGAATATTCGCTTCAGGGCGGCTACATTGTTTGCTCTTCAACACTTATAAGGAAGGCAGAGAAACCTTCCTTCAGTGTCAATCATAACAGTCGGCTTCTACCCAAAACAGACACACAATTTACATTTACAAGGCCCTTCGTTTGTTATTGTAAGCTATGTGATTTGTTCTAACAGAATCGCGAAGAGGCTTAGGCCGGCCGCACATTGGATACGAATTTGTATCGTACGTAAACATAACTATGAACGTGTATACGTTCGTATGAATTGCGCGTAAACACATGACTAAGTCGCATTTAGTGTGGGAGGTAACACACAGTATAGGGTCGAGATGGATTGTGACTTTTTGTACGTGTTCGTAAGAGTCAAATTCGTACTTAAACGTATCCAAAGACTGACTGTCCCTTCGTAAAGTATGCAAATGAAAAGCATCACCGATGACAGAAGGATTGTGGAAACTTACAAAGGAACAGAAGTGTGAAGAATCATTTATTAAACAAATTGATAGGTACGAACAGTAAAAAGCTACTGAATATTAATCGTTTCAAGCACGACCGTTTAATCTTCTAATAACAACCTTATCAGAATATGAATAAGGATCGAATTGATTTGCTTAAGAGGTTCGTGATCTGAGAGTTTTGGCTCAGGAAACAAACCGAGGGTATGTAGGTCAACAACTTGAAGGGAGAGGCAGTGGGTAATTGGAACGTAAGCCATGTGAACCTTCGATTTTCCGTAAAATCAGTCGAATCGGTATTGATGTAGGAAGTAACGCCTTCGGTCCTTTGGGTACAAAGGAAATAATAAACTAAGCATACAATAAGTATGTGAAATAGAAATAAACATAGATGTAGGTATTCGTTCATAATGTGGAATATATCAAAGAAATATGAGTTTCAATAGTCCATTTCATATTTCAGTATTTCGTCGAGATTCTGTATTACGCTCATTGTAATACAACCTCTGTATCCTGAGTTTTTTTCCTTTGATTTTCAGTTGGCGGGTTCAAAAATCGACCTCGATTCACTAATGTGATGAACTTTTTCGATGTAAGCCTTAAGACGCTGAGAAGACCGAAATAGGCTTGTCTCAAACAATTTTTTAGCCAAATCTGTACAGTTTGTGACGGCGAAAAAAAAATATGTTAATCTTGAACATATTTCTGAGAACCTTGTTGTTTTCAAAACACGTTTTTTAAAAGTTTTCTCGATACAAAAAAATAGTAAACTAACCTCTTAAAATGATCTTCTAACAAAAATATCTGTATTACTCATCAACGTACGTTGGTAAAATTTATAACAATAACGTATCATATTTAAATACAGAACTTGGTTGTTTTTTATTTTTGAATACTCAACTTATATAAAAGTAATTAATTATTTTATGATATGTATAAAGTTAGGAGCGTCGCGTCATCGCGCTTCTCTTTCTTATGTATGCAGTTCGACAGTGATCGCATAGACGCGCTGCTAGACGGACGTATGTCGCTTTGCCCCGCAGCCCCGCAGTCCCGCTATCCGTTCGTTTAATATTTTGTTGTTTGACAACTTATTTTATTATGTTTTTATAACTACAATACATTGTAAAAATATTGGCACGTAAACATATTTGTATAGGATATTTTATAAGTTGCACATAATTATAGGTCTAAGTTGTGTAAATATTTTCTGTGCAAAATGGGAAGCAAACAAAAATGCCGAGGCCAGCAAAAAAAGCGCTTTTAAGCTAATAAACAAAAATATCTCATGGAAGTAGTAAAATAAGTAATTTTTTATAATGTAATATTGAAAAAACAAGTACACGAACAAAAATGAAATTATAATTAAATAGGTACTTTATAGGCTATTTTGTACAATCCATAGCGCAAATTCATCGACAACGATAACGCATGGTTGGTCTAGTGGTATTAGCATAGGTTCTGGCAAACTAGTTTAGAGTTCGTAACCAACCCAAGTCTTACAGAATTTGAATAAGGATCCATTTTTTATTTTGTAATTTTAGGAAATTCATTGTTTTATTTTTATATTAAAAAAATATATATATTTATTCAGTAAAAAGAGACGTTTGGTGAACAGTTCAGAAGTAGGTGAAGCTTCGGAAGTTGTTTTTCACCAGTAAGTTTGTAATAAGTACAGATGCCAGCACATCAAGCTACCTGACAGTGTCAAATTTTCCCAATCAACTTTGAACCGTATGCTTTAGTGATAAGGTTCTAAATCTATTACATTACATTTATGTTTGCATAACTCGTCAAAATGTAAGGAACACCTGATTTTTTTATTCGCGACTGCAGTTTTCGTCCCTTTACTAAAGTTGTTCATAATGTTGAGTAGTACAATCTCCCATTTCGTTTAGTCACATGTTTTCAATTTCAACCTGTATAAGTATGTACAGACGCCAGCACACCAAGCTACTATAATCTGTAAAATTTATTTAATAGATTTAGAACCTTATTACTAAAGCATAAGGTTCAAAGTTGATTGGAAAAATTTGACACTTTCAGGTAGCTTGATGTGCTGGCGTCTGTAATTATTACAAACTTACTGGTGAAAAACAATTTCCGAAGCTTCACCTGCTTCTAAACTGTTCGACAAACGTCTCTTTTTACTGTAAAGAAAATTAATAATTAAAATATTTATATGTATATATATTTTTTTTATATAAAAATAAGTATAAAAAAATGAAAATTTCCTCAAAATTACAAATAAATAAAAAAAAGGAACCATTTCAAATTTGCTAAGAATTCTCCTGGATACGAACTCGGAACTCGCTCTTTAGAACCTAAGCTAATACCACTAGACCAACCTAGCGTTATCATTGTAGTCGAATTTACGCTATGGGTTGTACAAAAATTTAATTTTTGTTCTCGTACCTATTTTGTCAATATTACCACGGTATAATTATATGCAGTGTTCTATCTTCATACAAACGGACGATGCGCGAGCTATGCCTACGCGCCTCGATCTCGGCATTCGCTCGGCAGGCAGACAGTCGCGACTGTGCCGCAGTGACGAACGGTCGGTGTGTTGTTTTTTTAACAATAACCGCGCGATTTTTTCACTAAAAATAAGTTCAAGTACATATTTAATACGACGAGTATCCTTATTGTGCTGTTTTTGGTTGCATGAATTCGTCAATAACGCATCCAGGGATAACTTTTTTTAAATTACCTGGAAACTCTGAAAGGTAAGACTATAAAATAATTTTACTTACTAGTAGGTAGGTACATAATGTGTCTTTTTAATGGATAAGTATTTCCTTTTATCTCCCGAAAAAAACGATGTCTGGATTAATAAAGTGAATAGAGTAAAGGAAAGTGATTGACAAGAGTGAAATAGGTAGTTATAGGCGGTTCATGAATCATGATACGGTAGGTACTTACGCTTGTGTTAAAAACCTCGGGGCATGTGTGTTTTGTTTTGTTAGTTTGTATAATTCAAAGTAAAGACGTGGTATTTTATTATTAATAATAGTTGTTTATTGTACTGTGTGTATGAATAATACTAGAAAGAATAAATTTGACCGTCTGTCTGTCACTAGATAGTTGAAATTTTCTCAGAATAAGTATTTCTGCTGCTGCTATAACAACAATTATACCACTAAAAACCGTTTTTTTTTTCTCGGTATTAATAACGACAACAACAGCTAGACTCATGAGATATTCACAGAATATTTAGATATTTGAGAGGGTTGTGATTTTAAAACATTCGTAGCCAGCTGTGCAGCTTGGCATTGGTGACCAAAGAATGTTTGTTTTGAATTGTTGCGAGTTGTAGGTACCTAATTTATAGAGACGTTAATAAGCTGAGATAAAAAGTTATTAAAATTACTCGTCAGCTGTTTCTTGCATTGTAGTTGAGTAGGTAGGTGTTGAAGTTTGTAAAGATTGGAGTTCTCCTCCTTGTCCATGTTTCCCAAAACAATTTTTAATTAAGCTTTATATTAGAATGCGGATTTTTTATACTTTAAAATTTAATAATAAAGCGTTTCGTACGTCTCAGTCAAGGCGCAAATATTTTTCGGTCGCAAATTTATAAGACCGATTTGTTTTTCAAACATAAACATGGTTTTTTAATTAAATCTACCAATCAAAAAACAACATGCATTTTTATTGAACACTTCCTATTCAATTCACAAAGTACTTATTTTATTTTTTTATATAAAATAAAGTATATTTACAGTCACAAAACTAAATGGAAACACAAAGTAGGCAAATGTAATTCAAATGCTGGAGGCGGGCAGCCCTATCGCATGTTTACGTACCGCGCGGCTGTAGGCATTTATGTCCAAGATACGGCCGAGTTACAATACTGTATATAATTATACTGTGATATTACATTATAAAAATTACTTACTTTACTACTTCCATGAGATGTTTTTGTTTATTATTATAGAAGCGCTTTTTGCTGGCCTCCGGCATTTTTTTTGTTTCCCATTTTACATAGAAAATATTTACACAACTTAGAACTATATGTACCTGTATAACTTACTACGTGCTAATGCTAATATTTTTACAATTTATTGTAGCTAAAAGAACAAAATAAAATAAGTTCTCAAAAAACAAAATATTAAATGAAACATAAGAAAGAGAAGCGCGATGACGCGACGCTCGTAACTTTATACAAACCAAAAAATAATTAATTACTTAAAAATAGGTTGAGTAGTCAAAAATAAAAAACAACCAAGTTCTGTATTTAAATATGATACGTTATTGTTATAAATTTTACCAATGTACGTTGATAATTAATAGAGATATTTTTGTTAAAAGATCATTTTAAGAGGTTAGTTTACCATTTTATTGTATCGAGAAAACTTTTCAAAAACCTGTTTTGAATACAACAGGGTTCTCAGAAATATGTTCAAGATTAACATATATTTTTTTCGCCGTCACAAACTGTATAGATTTGGCTAAAAAATTGTTTGAGACAAGCCTATTTGGTTCTTGTCAGCGTCTAATTCAGTGTAAATAGTTTAAAAAAAATCACTGTAAATACTTAAAATAATTTTAAAAAGGGGTAAAAATATTCATTTGTTTTTTTAATCGCCTTGTCTAATTTGATTTTAGCACTTCATACAGAACAATAAATATATAAGAGCGCCCTCTATTGGTTCATTGGTAATTATTATTGACCGCGTCACTTTGTTTCATCCTTGGTAGTTCGCTGTATCACATCCTTTTAAGAATGGCGCTAGGATATCGGAGAAATAGTGGGCGTGGCTAAAAATACCTAAACATCGGAGCTCAATATTGGTTTTCAGCGCCTTAATTGAAGGATCGAGGGTGATAGGAAGAGTTTAGATTTTCTCTCAGAACTGATGTCATGGACTGCCGTCAATTCTGTTAATAAAGCGATTTATTTTCCCTTTTAGATTAGCGTTAAAAAGCAGAGTTTTAAAAATATTAACTGCTGATTTTCCTCACAGACTACCTAATTAGATCCTTAGACAGTGTTTTAGAGAGCTAATTCTTAACTCAACTATCTTGCTTATTTTCATATAATTTGTGTGGGAATAAAAAATTATAGTCAGTAAACGAGGAAGATAACGAAGCGTAGAACGTGGCTCGTGGCTCAGGTGCCCGTTTTAAGCATAATTAGAGGCTCCGCGAAGTGGAAGTTTTCGACAGCGTTTTCAGCTACATTTCCCATTATGAGTTCATGAATATCAATTAAAGTTTACGACTTTAATTGGCTTTCCACCGATATTTTAATGCTATTTGCATGTTGTGGGAACATTAACTTATCCGACTATTAACCGTTCGTAATTGGGTTTTGTGCGTTTTCCAATGCCACAATTACTTTACGTTTATTGAAAAATGTTGCCCGTTGTTTTCGCTGTTTGACGGCTTTGAAATGGCGTGTATGCTACCCGCCCCTTTATTATGATGTTGTTATGGTTGTTATTGTAAGGGACTATAAAAGGGAGGAACAATTTATTTTGCCGACTGAAACCTCACAGCAGAGCTGTTGTTGTTTTTATATAACCTGCTGCATTTATCGTAAAAGTAGAGTTTTTAGAGTACCTACTCACATAATGATTATTACAAAGAGGTAATGATTTATAATTTAATATATAATAAGTTCACTAGTACAACATTACCAGCACGGTAGCAAACATTGGCCCTTCGAGCCGGATTACAAAAAATAATCATTATGTGAGCTTTGATTTCCTACAAAATATTGAAAGCGAATATTGAAATCTTTTTTTAATTTTCTGTATTAAAACTACCGAAGCCAGGCTTTTGTTAAGCCAATGTGTTTTTAAATGCACAAAAGTGCACACCACCACCCACCACCATCCCACTCTACCTACATGGTGTTGTTTATTCAATTTAAAAATGATTGTGCATTAAATAAAGCCTACGTTCGACGTAAACAACGTCCCGCTCGCTAATTGAAGTTGCCAACAAAATTAAGTCAATTTAACTTCATTACAGTGTCATAGTATTTCGCTAGTCATTAATAATGCATCGTGTAATTATAGTCAAGTTCGTAAACTATTTACGTGTTGCGTATAGTTTAAGATACGTAATGGAATTTTCGTTGTAATGTGTTCGTACGAGAAGTTTATCGTTCATTGACTTCTGCTTGTGCAGTTCAAAATGATATACCTACCTATCGTTAGTCAAATAAGGCTTAAAATGAGCAATTTTGAAGATCTAAAGTTTATCCCCGAAACTTAACCAGTTTCGAGTGTTTAAGCTAAAAAGAAGTAATTATGTTGCTGAAAGTCGTATATTCGTTAATAGACGTATAAATTGATATTTTTTTTAATATAATCTAACTAGCCTGTATTGTCCCACTGCAGGGCAACGGCCTCCCTCTCCCTTTTCCACACAATTCTTGTAGTAATGGCCAGTCCTTTTGGTAAGAGTCAAGCTCGTCTCGCCACGCCGATGTCGTTCTGCGTTTATTGGGATCCAATCGGTGGATCAAATAATTTAAACTTGAGCGACTTCAAAACTTTTGTATAAGATTTGTATTTGGCTTGCGCAAATATGATCACATATCTGAATTTCGTACAAAGCTCAAGTGGCTTCCCATACGTCTTCGCCGGAATTCTCATGTCTTGTTTCAGCTCTACAGTATTTTGTTTTATCTTAAAGAACGTTTCAAGTTCCTTCACGACGCACATAATAGATATCTGAGGTCATCGAAAAACCTGAGACTAGAGACGGATGCATTCCACCAGTCTCTATAACAAATCTTTTACTGTTCAAGCAGTACGGTTATGGAATGACTTGCCCGTAGCGGTTAGGCGTGTTCAATCTTTGTCCACTTTTAAAGATATGATAAAAGAGCACATCCTCTCTCCTTATACATCATCTTTATATTTTCTTTACTCCCGTTATGTTTATTATATATATACAACATAACACATAACATGTATATATATATATATGTTTATTTAGATTAGTATAATATACCTACTTTATGTATTTATTTATTGTATTATGTAAATGGTATACCACAGACTACCTACAGTATTTGCACTTTGTCTCTCCTTCCCCCTTTTAATCCATTCAAAGGTTGTCTTTAAAAGATCGCTCGTAGCGATAAGACCGCCCATTGTGTCCCTCTTTGTAAAATTTTTATATTTATTTCTGTAATTAATATGGTGTACATAATAAAGTATTCTATTATATTCTTTAATTTAAGGTTCTGTGCCTTTTTTTTTTTTTTTTGTGGATGGGAAATCATCCAATGACCCCTCCCGCTCTGGGTGGAGCAGAAGGGAGTGTCAGACTCTTACTGACTAAAACCCACCCGTGTTCCTTCCTTAGCCCTTTGTGTTCCGGGGTAGCGGTAACCCTTTCGGACAATCCCGCTGCCCCGGCAGGCTTCGGCCCTTTCGGGCCCCTTCCTTATGCTGACATCTCTTTGAGGCGCGCGTGGAACACGTACGCGCCGTCCGGCACGGGCCTGGTCCTGATCGGACGGAGAGTTACCCATTACTCTCCGCCCGCAGGCCCGCGCCTACGGTGGCCGGGAGTCGTCTCGCAGCTCCCGACGCCCGGGGCGTCTCCCGCGGCGGCTGGGACGTGAGGCCCTCTCCCTCAGCCGTCCCGCCACCTCCTTCGCTAGCATGACTGCTTCGCAGAAGGAGGTGACTGCCTCCCACTCCCTCTCGCCCCGGACCATGGCTTGAACCAGGGCCGGGCGCGAGAGGTCGCCGCCGCCGCCGATCGCCTCTGCTTCCCTCTGGTTTCCCTTCAAAACGCATAAATCTTTCGCCTTTTACTAAAGGTTCTGTGCCTTGTAATGTTAATTATTTTTATTTTTTTTTATCAAATATTTTCACAATCAAATATATATTGTATACAATCAAATATTTTCTAACTGAACAGACAGTTGTGCTGCTGGGTAGTTTGTTGCGTCACTTCTTCTCCCCAGCGAAAGTACTAGGAAGTGGTGAAGGGCGGGCGTTTTGGGGGATTGTCTCTTTGTAATTTTGACGTTCGAAAGTAGGTACTGATTCTCAGCTTAATTTGAATAAATGACTTTTGTTTTTGATCTTTTAGGCCGATTCTCATCCGTCATGCGCCAGACATGTTCGGCCCATTTAAGCGTAACGGCTTTCTGGTTCCGTGATCTTAGTTTTGTTGTTAGTTTGAAATTCCAACTCCCAGGATTCTGCGCCCCATGCCTCGCTAGCAAACGGAGCCAGCTTGCTCTCGACACTTCAGCTTCTTCTTTGTCAAATACCAAGTCTGAGCACCATATGTGACCATGGGGATTCTTTTAAAGCAGCATCTATTCGGTGTTAAAATTAATTTGTATAATTAGCCACCTGTAGTTTTCAGAATGTGAATTGAAGAGCATTTTTTTTCAACATTCTCTCCAATTTTGTGTCAATTGTCACTGTTCACTTTTCAACATTATTTCTTATAAACCTCTTAGAATAAATAAAATTCTTTACTTAAGAAGTCATCCATCAATCTTTCATTCACTATTATTACCTTACATTCCCTTAAATAAAACATGAGACGATTCAGTGTATGAACGCTTTGACCTAGTCTCTGCTTTAGAGCTCACTTATCAAATAGCTGGAATTCCTATTGATTCCTCGGCAGCGTTCGTTGGCTAGTTCAGAACTTTATATACCTACTTAGGTTAGTTGGTACTTGATACCCAGAGAGCAAGGAGAAGCAGCCACTGTTAGAGGCGGCATTGTCAAGATTTTCCATATAAACCATTTGTGACACCGTTTACTCGCACTACAAGATACATCATGTGTAAAAACTTACGATGTTGAAGGTGATCCGTGACAGAAGTTGTCTGCTCTACGCACATTCGGCACCACGAATTTTATTACTAGTGCCGTCTTTAAACGATTCCGTGCTCTGTGTTGATTCAAAATCAATATTACGTCGCGGTTGGAGAAAAGGTTCACTAAAGTTATATTGAAATTACTCTACTTTGGCATTGGCTTAGCGTCTCAATTCAATCAGCTTCTAAGCATAAGCTGGATATAGGCAGCTCTTAAGTTGCAGTGCTTCAACCAGTTTTGCGCTTTCCATGCCTAGTTTTCTCTTCTTAAAAGTGCTGAAAAGTAATCAAAGAAAGGGCTCATACGTGAGTAGCATGAGACATAGCTGTTTTAATTAACTGATTAGTAAGCTTAAAGTACCTACTCTCAATTAAATCGATAATTGATTAAATGACTAACTTGTTTTTTTCCGTTCATTGAAATGTGTAATTCGAATAAAAATATCTAGAATTGAGTTTTTTCATGTACCTACTTACGGTTTACATTAAAAAGTTCTAGATATTTTTATTCAGAAGTTTGTAAATATGGACATCAAAGAGAATAATATTATTTCCTTGGAGCTGCTTGATCAAACATTTATAGAATGATAAAGTTCTGTATCTATGTACTATTTCCACGTCTCGGCGCCTATCAGACCGAATAATTAGTTTTTAAATTTTAATAAGCAAAGTAGGAAGAGAAGGAACATTGATGGCCCATTGGTAACGGCCTCAACTTACGATTTGAAGGTCGTGGGTATGCTACGAATTCAGGCAGGCGCTTTACTTTGTGTATTAATTTAATACACTATACTCTCAAAATGATGAAAAAACATCGCGAGGAAACCGGCATATCCTAGAACCAAACATTCGGAGACATGTGACATCTATACCCGCACTGGGCACGCGTGGTGGATTACGGCCCACTCCCTCCTACAGAGACAAGGCCTGTGTCCCAGCAGTGGGAAACGTTATAGGCTGATTATGCTAAGCAAAGAAACATTAAAGCAACTTTGTAAAAATAAAGAAGAAAATATTACTTAGTCTACAGGGCGCCTTACGGTGTAACAGGAGGCTATTACGTAATCTATTTTGTCTTCGTAAACGGTGGATCTGGGACTTTTAAAGGCGAACGCTCCTTATTAGGAAGAAGGGAGGGCGAATATTTTTAGCAAACTCGTACGGAATGAGGACGTTTTTATGTGTCGTCGTACAGACGAGAGATTTGGATATAAGATTTAATTTTTCGTTTGCTTAGATGTTTGTTAAGATTAGGTACGAAACGGCGTTGATTATGTAGATTTATTTATGTTGATTTGGGGGGACAAGATGGGTCTTTGACTTGGTAGTCGACTATAAAATAGGCGGCTTTACATTTGTATATTACGGAAATGTTAGACTTCCTTCTATACTCTATTCAGTTTGGCTTGAGACAAAGCGTAAACAATATTTGACTACTCTTAATAAAAAGGTATTCAGTAAAATATATCAAAACAGTAATTTCTAACAAAAAAAAAAATGTTTGATCTTCTTGTGTAACAAAAAGATGTTGTGTGTGTGTGTTTCGAATTTTTCATTAAGTACCTAGTTTCGTATTTCACCACAAATTATATACAATATTATTGTTTATACTTTGTCTCAAGCCAAATAATGTATAGGTTTAATATGTACAGCGGGGCAATTGCGTGACACATTATCAATGGGAATCGGTTTAATTTTGACAGTTCAACAACATTCATTGCGATGTTTACGTGTTGAGCAAACAAATTTTTCGAACTTATGAAGCAATGGATTAGCAATTTGCTTCAAAATGATTCAGATTCCGATTGATAGTGTGTTACGCAATTAGGGTGCTGGCTAGCCATTTATCAGACGCTTCATGTAATTAAGACCTTAGTTAATTAAGTACTACTTATGTTGTGTCTTATTACGTGAGCTGAGAAGCTATGTCTTTACCTTCTGAACAAATGATAAGTTTCAATCAGTAATGTAAGTAGCCGTTATGGACGAAGGTTGAAATCGGTAGTCTGTTGTTATAGACATTAATCTATATCTACATATACTAATACTAAAGCTAAAGAGTTTGTTTGTCTGAACGCGCTAATCTCTGCAATTACAAGTCGGATTTGAAAAATTCTTTGCATTTAATAGCCCAGTTTTTAAGGAAAGCTATTTAACATCACTCTGGGACTCGTAGGAGCCGGAGAGGAGAGCGACTAAAAGAAAACCACGCTCTCTGATAAGATACACAACCACACACACATTCATTTTCTCACCTCAACTGTTTTCGTATGTTTATTCTATGTAGTTAGCTTCTTTTTATTGCTTACTTTTTTGTTAATAGCTAATTGTGAATAATAAAAATTATAAAATTAAATTATAAATAATTAATTATTATGAAATCATCAATACCAATCTTGCGCTAGCAGAACTGATTCAATTAGTAACTTTGTAAAGTGTTTGGGTCACCAAAATACAAGCTGTGTTTAGGATCCACTGTTAAATCAGTCTAAGTTTTGTCTTGGTTAGAACTGCATGCTATTACTTGCATCTTTGTGAACTATGTGTAATCCTTTTACATAGTAGTATAGACCTAGTACCTATAAAAATTGCCGAAATGTCTGTACGCGCATAACTTCCGAATGACTGCACCAAATTGGATAATTCTTTTTTTGTTGTGTTCGGTATTACCAGGACAATTTTTTTATGATTTGAATGAGAAAATTCGAAAAAAAAATGCACCCGTGGGAAGCTGGGGCGGGCCGCTAGTTTTTAATAAATGAATTTGTATTGAATTGAAAAAAGTAAGCAAGAAAGCTAAGCGAAAACGAAATTATAGATATAAATTCACGAACAGGATCAGTAAAAAAAAACATAGCTAAAATACGATGTCTTAATTATGAATGTATATATCTGTAACATGCCTAAGTGAACAGTCCCTAGTAATAGTACATAGAATACATATGTCCCAAATAGGTCTACATTAAATTAATCCCTGGTAGTACATTCTTGGTCCCCTAACACAACGCTAGCAACGTTTTGCTCATCATTTATCTGGCTTCCAGTAAACAATCCAGCTGGGCCTTTAGTCCCGGTAATTGAAGGATCTCTTACTTGTTACAATAAAGCAGAATTGGGCACTATGTTTTAACCAACTCTGTATTCCATTCAATTTATGCGAACGTCTTTCCGTCTATTAAAACAAGACGTATTGTCGCTTTATTACACCAAACTGCAATAACCAGAAGTAATATTTTTTTATATCTCTTATACGAACACGGTTCTATACTTAAACACAGTATTCGCTATGTAGATATTACCTTTCATCTGCATGAAGGAAATAAAAGCGAAGATAAAAAAACGCCCAATCGTATTTTTGTGAGGAAGGGGATCTTGAGAACGTTAGAAAGTACGCTTTTAGACGTGAATAATTATTATTTCTAGGAGGGTGTTTCTTGCTACCGAGCCCGAGGCTCTCGCTATCAATAAAGCCTCGGAGAGAGCAAGCCAGAGCGCCGCCAAACGCTCCATCTTCGGGATTAGAGCGCAACAAGGATTCTTGCGGCGTTTAAATTTAGATGCCGATCTTTACTATAATCGCTGCTCGACGCGTTTATACGAAGTACTAGCTGCGCCCCGCGGTTTCACCCGCGTAAGTTTTGATCCCGTGAGAATGTCGGAATAAAAAGTATCCTATGTTTTATTATTTATTTTTAACTATATTACTGTAAAGTTTCATCAAAATCCGTTCAGTAGTTTTTGCATGAAAGAGTAACAAACATCCATCCTCACAAACTTTCGCATTTATAATATTAAGTAGGATCGGGCCCTTTTCACACGGCTCGGTTTCTTTACGGTACGGAGTATAAATCGCGCTGTAGGAAAAACGTGTTCGTCAACAAGCTTCCATAGTGATCCATACAACAGTGACGACCGCGCCTACACACGGCGTATAAACCGTAGTTTTTCACGCCACGAAAAATGTGTGTATACAAAGGGCCTTAGGCCGCGTTCACACCAAATGTATACTCTCCCGCCAACTGTGAGATTTTATGAAAAACACTGACAGTCAGTCGGCGGTTGGTGTTGTTTTTAGGGTTTCGTATCTAACCAATAAGACCAAGACCCAAGGATGCCAAGGAGGCTGTATGGAACTCTATTAGTAAGGCTCCGCAGACCGTCCGTCCGTCACGGTTGTATCAATTGATCATAATAAAAAAATAAAATATACTTAGTTAAACTTTAAAAACGTTCCCTATGTAAGTATAAAATAAAATTTGACAGGACTAAACTAATATTTATCTTCTGTCCTTTTCTTAATGAAATAGAAAGAACAAGATGCACTGAACTTAAATTTAGTTTAGTTAGGTAGTGAACAAGAGAATCGGGGCCAATGTCTAATCTGTTTAAATAATTATCTTCGAAAATCAACATTTCGTCATTAGTTTAATATCGCTATTTGATAGCAGATGGCGTTATGCCGTGACGTCACTTATGTAGATCGCGGTGTTAAGATTTCCTTGCAAGGTATGACCTCCGTGGTTACGTTGAAATTTGAATAAAGAACCATAGAATCATACTGTAGCGAAAACGGGTTACTACGGAACCCTACACTGTCCGTGGCCCCAGGGCCAGGCCGGTTATTTAATACATTTTTTTTATTTTACGCTCATAGTTGGCAGACGACTTTCCGTTTGGTGTGTACGCGGCCTGAGTGAATAATTAGAGCCGTCACTTTCCCTCATATACCTATTTCGGTACATTTGTTAACCATTGGTTTATGAGATTAGCACAGTTTTGCATTAATAAGCAATCTTAAATGGGGTTCGGAACATTTAACCATTTATCGAGGACAGTTCGATGGGTCATCTAGTACGTGACTGAACTTTCGATTAACTGTCACTAGTTAACTACGTAATCTGCAGTGACATTAACAAAGGAGAAACGTTTTGTGTTTGTTTTCTACTATTTATGTGATAAATAGAGGCCCGAAGGCCAATTCTCGTAATTTTAAAACTTTCATACCTAATCTAGTCGCAGTCTCATCTCGGCGACAAACAAATGTCAAAATGTAGGGCAATTAGAGGTATTTTTGGCAGATTGAGACTGAGATCAGACTGTGAACGCTCTTAAAATTACGAGAATTGCCCCTCTGCTTTGCACGGTTTTTATGACTTAACAAAATATGGTGGGTTTGTGCACTGAAAAAAATAATTTACTTACTACACCACATTGAAGTGATTTCATTAAGATTTACTGACTTTATGCAGTAAGAAGAAATGTTTGTGAAACCACAAAAGACGAAACAATGACGTTTAATGATTGAACATACCATTTACTGAAAAAAACGTCTAAGTTTACTGTCATGACGGTAACATTTTGCCTGAAGCTTTAACTGTTTAAAGCAGTTTAGATCAATGTTTTTCATTTTTATTTACTGTTTATTTCTTTCAGTGTGTTATGTGTAAGTTTAAGTTATATTAATCTATACTAATATAAATCTGAAGAGATTGTTCGTTTAAGGCCCTCTTTTCCTCTTGTGATAACGTATAATAACGTTTCGTATGATAACGTTTCCTCACTCCCCGCATAGTACGTATCGGGGCATCTCTCTCTCGCAGGCACTCGCCGGCTGGCGTGAGGGCTTAAACTGCTCAATAATTATATCGTCTAATTTTTGTTCTTACAAAAATAAATAACTACTTATATATTAAAATCTTCCTTACCCCAGCGCTATAAAATATTAAAACCTATATTTTGATATATTACTTAGATGGTTTCTTAATATAATTTTTTACTGAGAAATACGTTCGAAATATCGATTTGGTGTCATCTTTGCGATTTTTTTTTATCGAGCGAACTATTAGTAATTACATTTCCGCCTTTAGTCAGCGCTTAACCGTATGTTCAATTTTGTTAAAATTATTTTTATTTTGCGCAGTATTTACAATAATTGGAAATAAATAGCTAGCAAAAACTTAAAAATTCGAAAAACCTCGCCTTAAACGCACTAATCTCTGGAACTTCCAGTCGGGCGGGCGATGGGATGCGATGCATTGACAGACGACAGACACAAAAAGCGACTCTAATTTATATAACTATGTATTCTAATTTATATTATTGATTTTGATAAAATTTGGTATGGAGGTAGCTGACACCCTGGGTTAACACATAGGCTACTTTTATCCCGATATTCTCACGGGATCGATTCTTATGCGGGTGAAACCGCGGGGCGCAGCTTGTGTACAAATAACTACATCTGGCTTTTTAAAAGTGTGTCAATAAAAAATTATGAAAAAAACATTGAAGTCGACCATTGCTTCGCAAACCCATAATAATGATGTTTACTCTTTCAAAATTATACAATTATACATGATGTACCTATGTATATAATAATAACTATGTTGAACTAGGTACTTACTACTTTTTACCACTACTGCTACTATTTCTTACTACAACTTTTTTTTTGAGGGGCTTGTGGCTATGTAATAATAACAGCCGCACGGGTCGATCGATCAGGTTAAGCTACGCTTGCCGCGGTTGGTCCGTGGATGAGTGACCATCTTCACATACCAAGACCTCTCGCTGCCTCGAAAAGCACGGTAAGCCGTTGGTCCCGGCTGTCATTCGTGGATATTTGACAGCCGTTACGGGTCGTTAGAAGCCGAAAGTCTGACAACCAGTCTTGCCAAGGGGTATCGTATTATCCAGTACCTGGGTTTTGGAGGTCAGATCGGCAGTCGCTCCATGTAAAATACTTGTATTCAGCTGCATCCCGTTAGACTGGAAGCCAACCCCAACATAGTTGGGAAAAGGCTAGTCAGATGATGATGTATGTATGTATAACTATTTTCAACAAAATGCTTTCCTGAATCCGGACATGCAAACTGACGTTCCAACTCAACATATATCTTCATTTTAACAAAGCATCAACTCTAACGTTAGGTAAAGTTATGAAATTGCGTTTTCAAATATTGAGTCTACGGATTACGGCAGGGCTATTGTGAATCGTATAACTTTGTAGGCACCTACATCAACTTACATAATAATAGTGAAACATCACTAACCTTGTTATGGCGTCTGTTGTATACTAATTTGAGCTTATTATTATATAATAGTTTTATTGAGGTGCGTATTAAGAGTCAAACGAGTCGTAGCAATTGTCGTGCTATCTCATTATGGATAAAGTTTATCATTGCAATGTGAGATTTCATGACAGTTAACTTTTTATGCACGTACCTAATAAAAGTCATCCAGGCCGTACCTATTTCAGCCATGGCGGCCAATCTCAAAGGTGACTAGCTTTCGGCGGGGGAGATATTTTATAGTGTATAACTGTGTGCGCAGACACAGGTGCACCCTCTCTTCCCTCACTCTCATAGTCCGATGGGACGGCACGTAATCCGACACGACCGGAGGGAGATCAGGCGCAAGGCCAACGGCTTAACATGCTTTCCGAGACACGGGGGTATCACACCGCCAATTTCCAAACTCCGCATTATTACTAAGAAATTCTTAATAGAAAACACTTTGGCCGACCTGGGATCTGGGAGTATGCACGTAATGCATCTCATAGGTAAAATAGTTCGTGCCGGACGGCGAGTACCACGCGCACCTTAAAGAGGTGTCAACGTCATAAGGAAGGGCCGTAGCCGTAGCCTGCCGGGGCAGCGGGATTGTCCGGAAGGGTTACCGCTACCCCGGAATATAAAGGGCTAAGGAATGAACACGGGTGGGTTTTAGTCAGTAAAAGTCTGACACTCCACCCTGATCGGGAGGGGTCATTTGATGATTTCCCATCTACAAAAAAAAGGTAAAATAGTTATTTCATGTCATCACAACAAGAATGAATTCAACAGTTACTGGATCAGTAAGATTGTTAGTCAGCAGCTAAATTTAAATAAAGCGAGCAATCCCAACAAATAAAAAAATACAACAAATTCTTCTGCATCAAGTCGCTTCCCGCTCCTATTAATTTTCGTTTTACACACTGACGCACAGTACACTGTCCCTCGGTAATCCTTAGATTATGCGGTCACGGACCGTACGGATGAGCCCCGTGGGTCGCGTCGCAATCAATAAGCCGGCGCTGATCCTCCGTCAGCTTGAGCCCAACTTAATGAAGTCCCCCCAGAAGTCGGTCAGGACTGTTACGTCCGCTTGCTTCCTCAACTTTCCATTACTCAAGTAAGCTTTATCGATATCCGTAGCTTGTTGTGCCTCACATATGAGCCCGTCAAACGATGTTTTATATTATATTAGGGCCCGCTTTTACGAACGTGTTGGGTAGAAGCCATGATGGGTTGTTTGACGTCACAAGATTCGCTTCTGTCTTTTTTTTTCATGCAAAACAGAAGATGGCTTATGATTAGTTTTTGTATAGTCTCGCCAATGTATGGTATGTATGCTATGATCAGTCAGATTCGGTAAAGTCATATGCACTAAAAATAATACACTCCACTTCGTTCGCTTTTTGCAAAACCTGCTGGTATTTATAGTAATAATCTTCGACGTTGGCTATAAATTCTAGAATAGTCATTAAAAGTAATTGATTTTTTGACGCGTGAAACGTTATCCATATTAATGAAATACGGCGTAGACGGCGTCGTTCTGAGAAGAACACTTAAATGAAATTAATTAACTTATTTTTTACACTTTTTCTACACTAATTCGTTATTGTAATTTCTAGAAAGATAAAGTCATTTGAACGTTGAAGAAATGGCCTAGAAAGTTATTCAAATCTGTAGGTACATCTAGATACTCTGTTTTTACAGCTTTGTTCATTGAAAAGCATTTGAAAACGTAACTCAACAAATGTAAACGGAGCACAAGATTGTGGCCGTCGCAAATCTTTTAGAAGTTAATACTCGAGAGGTTCGAAAGTCGAGCAATAGGTGACATTTAACAAGAAATGCACAACTTAGCAGTTGCAAATACAATTTATCCGTATTTTGCGACGCTGCGAGTTCGTTTTGAGACCACAACAAACACATTTGGGCGATTCCGTTCGCTTGCAGAGGAGAGGCGATAAACTTTGTTGACAATGAGTGATGCGGCAAGTGCCCGATTCGGCCCTGGTCGGTACATCCGCGCCAAATGTGCAATTTTCGAACGTGCCACTGAAAAGGACTAAAGTTTCCCCTTTCTCAGTATTGTAACTCAATTTTGAGACGGTGACACAATGTTGAGCGCAACCCACTTTAACTTGGGACTTCTTTTGATATGAGTTTTCTAGTTTTTCGTACAATGCTTTTCGGTTCAATACCTACGGTAACTGTGTATACTGACCTTATTAGCGTTCATTTAATAAAGTGAAACACAACTAATATTTAGTTTTGGTTAGCAGAAACAGCACTTGTTTTTACCTGAAACAATAAATATTTGACTAGGGTTATTCAGTTTGAAATAAGGGCATGTAAATAAAGAAAGAATAATGTTTGTTTGGACACAGTTCACGTCGTGAAACATAAAGTACAAAAAACAATGTAATTTTTTTGACAGTAACATTATTTTATTATTTATCTCTGAATTCAGTGTATTTATCGCAAAATTATATCATCAAATTGTGCAGCCGAGCCGTTCAAGAGATCATCTCTAGTCTAGATAGCAACAAAATAATCCTTACAGAATCGCATTACGCGCGGCTCATTCTAACCCAGTTGGTAAGTAGTTACAGCAGCTCGCCACTCTTGACAATGCCAGGAATCTTCAACTTAAATATAATGTGGGTAGTTTGTACATTAGGGTCGGCAGGCTCGTTACGTGGTTTCCACAACTTACGACGGTAATCGTAAACATTTTGACAGCCCTCATGTTCAGAAAGTTGCTGAAGGCCGGACCTCTAATTGCTCGGGATGGGTCTCCGAACACATATACGTTAATATTTCCTTATTATTTCTCTAGATGGTGCTATTATTATGGAGATATTTTGGGATGATACAAGCTACAATGGAAGAAACATTGACAGAACTTCCTTTCTCAAACATAACCCACCCTTCGACTCACGTTTGTTAAAAGTGTGTATCGATCAATCTGTTTTAGTGTAAGTGAATACAGTTTTGTGAAACATTCGGTTAACTCTACTCTCTTAACCATGTTTCCACCCTGTTAAACTTTACTTAAGCTAGTAAATATTAGAGCAAAGTAAACGGGCGCGATTGCTGCAATTGACAGTTTATTGATTCGTCTGCAGCTGATAAAAGCTTTTTACGAGTACCTACCTATAACATCTCTACCAAAATAACCACATTTTTTGGGAAAACCTTACGCTACAGATGTAATTTGACTATGAATTGAGTTTCATCTCATCAATGATACCATTGTTATTCACAGTCTCGAATATTTCTGCGCCGTTGACGGCAAGACATAGAGTTCATTTGATTAATATCGACATCTGTATATTTTTGTTTACCTTTAGTTTAAATGAAAATATCTGAATTTGAATTTAATTCACTTGGTCTGTGTTAGTGAGTTAACTCATAGGTAGATATCAAATGGCAGAACCAAAAAAAAAACAAAACAACAAAGGTTGAATTTTAAAGCAGGTAGCGTACCGTCTTCACCGTAGGTATATGTATAACGTATCACTTCCATATTCCGAATAAAAAATACTTTTTACTTCAGTAGCTCAAACATGTAGATTTTGCTGCCTGAAATCAGTGAGCAAAATGCGATTTTGCTCACTGAGTGAGACCAAGTAACTTTTTTTTTTTTTGTTTCAGAAAGCCGCGAATATCTTATTCAGCCTTGGGTTAATCATACAATTCGAAACATTCACACTCTATCTCTTTTCCGTCATTATAAAAAAAAGATAGACAAAGACCAGCCCTTTCGAAGTTCCGATTTTGAATTCGACCTCAAAGACAAACACGTTCGGAATTTCGTACGAACTAAAGAAATTTTGCAAAAAGCTAATTATGTCTTTTAATGTAATTTATTGAATTTTTAACTTATTGTTGTATTTAAACGAAAATAAAACTGATATTTAACCTGTAAATATTTATTTCTAGTTTCGATAATGTTACGTAATATATTTTATCTCTTAAAGTGTTCTCGCTGCTGAAGTGAAAAGTTATGTGTGTTACACGAGAGCAAAGTTTTTTGCATGTCGTGTCTTTGAATCCCTCGCTACACTCAGGATTCAACTTTGAATCCTTCGCTTGCTCAGGATTCAAAATCAGCACTCGCAGCAAAAAACGACTTTGCTCTCTTGTTGCACAAATAACTATTTCAAAATGATCTTAAATATCACAAGACCTAAAATAGTGTAATATCAAGAACAAACACTCAAACAAATAGGATTAGATGAACTAGAACCTCACTGTATCCCTTTTTGCCTAATCCAATATTCGGTCGAAAAGGGAAGCAAGTAAAATATCGTAAAAATGTAGCTCAATATATCTTTTCTGGACAGGAAATCTCGGATCTTAACTGTGAAGCGGACAGAATTCCTTTTTGGCAAAGGGACTTAGGGGAATAAACAGGTCACCTGCTTCCTTAATGTTGATTTTTTTCGGTAGACTGTAGAAATAAAGCCTCGCAGTTATTTGGGAAAGTACTTATAACAATCACATTTTTATCCATTTTTGAGGTTGAAAAAGAAGAAAGAAAGAAAGAAAAAAAAAATACGTTTATTTGCGGCGTTTTATGTCTACTTTGGAATGTAGGTATGGGTAACGTTGCTATTAAGACATTTCTGGGACTTTTTTACTTTATCTTTTGTTATTAGATGACATACAATCCGTCCCACCTGGTGGTAAGTCACCGCCGCCTCTGGATACCAGAAAATAATTTTTAAAATTCAGAGAGAAAATTTAATGTTTTGTAGCGACATCTACATTGCCACATACGAACTACATATCACACTGGCGTCACGCAAACTCTGCATCGCGCAAGCATAAATCGTGCGACTCAAATATATACAACGGTCCGACAAAAATCATCGGGCAAAAATCGCGAATAAAAATTCAGCCGTATACGTAATACGTTTGGGTCGAGTAGTTATTGAAGTTTTCTATGGGACAGTTGATAAATTTTTCTCGATTACGATATTGGTCGCATGGAGAAAATTGTTTAGTTTGATGGTCACCACCACCACATCCTTAAATTTGGCTGGTCATTGAAAAGTAACCCTGTATATCTCATGTAGCAGGTAGTACACGAGACATTCAATTTTCTCTCTAAGACTGTACTGGCACCGATATAACCCTTCAAATACGTAGAACACAAGGTTCATCTATATGCAAAGGTACGAAGGTATTGACACTAACTACATAGTCAGACCACCTACATGTACCAATAAAATACAAAAACTAAGAAGAACACAAGAACGGATCTTACATCAGCTGTTTACAAAGCGTTGCAGACTTCAGCAAGTTTTACGACAATAACAAGAAACGATAAATAGCAAGATAGTGTTTCACAGCAAACTTTAGAACCCCTTTCCTGGTACGTGTGTATGATAAAGTTATGAATGGTACTTGCAGAGAGATAAAAACATAAATGATGCATAAACAATGACCCTGATGTAGTAAATTGTTGTGTATTGGAGTGGAAGGATCGAAATAAATACTGGTTCGGTTCGTAGGATGGTATCAGTAACTTCATAAATAATATCCAATCGGATAGTTAAGTTAGCAGTGTAAATTGAATTATTAATTAATCTTTCTGATGGGAAGCCTTTACCAATCCTTGGAACAGGATCAGTATAGTATGTTTTGTTTCATAGAAGTTTAAGTTACCTAAATTAGTAAGCTGAAGTCCCCAAACAAAGTGACTAAACAACGTCGATATTAAATGTTGGAGGGATGGCAACGATCGCTTAGTTTTCCTGTACTTGCATATGCTAAACATCTTTTCAAGCTACTAATTCTAACTCGTTGCGAATAACTATGCGGTACTCTGTAATCCTTGTTTTGGCGCACTAGTCACCTAAAAGACCCATGTAATGACGCTCGCGCATACGATGTCTAGAGGGAGGGACCCCGCTAAACTTGCTTGGCAGTGCGCCTTGGCACAGCTGCCTGTTTTATTGTGACTTGGCGCCAACAACCGGGAGATTTACCCCATCTGTAATAGCTTGCCTCGTTTATTAATAGCTACCAATGTTGTGGTCGTATAATGTTTCTGGTGGTTAATGGGCGAATCATGATTTTGATAAATCTGGAATCATTTTGGCTGAACCCGGGTTAAAGTAATGGTCGCTGCGAATGTAAGCTATTATTCTGATGCTTGTGAGTGAAATGATGCATTTCGGTATATATGCTTGTTGTTTATTATTCTTTACAAGAGGGCTGTTAGCGGCTATATTCCACAGAAATGTTTTAAGAACCTGTAATAATTCTTTCACTATTTTTGCTTTGTTTCCATACGCAGCTTTAAGCCGCTCGACGTTCAGGACCTGCCTTCGTGGTTTGTTTCTAACGGTTTATTTTTTGAGGGTGTGCTACTGACAGCTGCAATCATGGTAATCTTTATTTTGTTAGCGGATTTCGAGACTGTTCTAGTCGTGGGTCTGAGACTATACTGTTTTGTCAGGACCACGCCTGTGTACGTTTACTTGTCAAATGCAGAACAACATTCAAGCAATCTATGCCCTATAATGAAATGACGAAATCATCGACACATACGTTTAATGTGTAGACGGTTTACTTCTGTTCCCAATTAAGTTAAAAGGCAGTTATAAAAACAACAGAGGTATCCATCAATACATTTACCACATCTATAATAATCCAAGTTGTAGATACATGATCTAGAATCTAGGTTCCAGTAATATGATCATTCCACATTCCAAAGTCACCTTTGTGGGTATAAGAGCCACTTTTCGCAACCATAACAAGTTTATCTCCAACCATCCATGTATCAATGACGTCATGAAAACAAGCACGCGTGCGAAGCGATCCATGGACCGTGTATCTGGTCCCCCCTATTTTGTAACAAGGTCGAGCTAGGTACGGGCACATAGCACAAAATAGATGGATATTGGTATAGAAGGTCGGCTCCATGTGCAAGTGCAAGTGCACTCACAACTGGCATTCATTTAAAGATGGGTTTGACAAAACGAACATGGAAGTCCAACTAGAACGTGATGATCTTCACATTTTTGTATGAATAGATCGACAAAGGAATGCTTTATTCCTGTTTACAAACCAACAATTTGGTAGAGTGGGGATAGAATTTGCGCATTCGCTTGTTTGGTCTAAACCAACCCTCAGATAGTTTGAGATCTGCGTACGCGCCTATGTATGTGCGCCTATTTTCGCTCGTTATATGAAGCTGACATTCTGTACGTATCTATTTTGTGCACACAGCATGCTCTAATGAGATAGTGCAGTACAGTATGTGCCGTTATTGACGCTAAAGTAGGTTATATCGACGTCTCGTGCACTTCTGTTCGCTAAGCTGGAGATCGTGATGACACGTTCCATATTTATGGTGGAGGCAATGCTTGTAGCATGGTTTTGTGCTGAGCGTCAATATTTTGTCGTTATTGTGTGATGTGATGCACATTGCGAGTGGGATATTGCATTTGCTAGTTACGAATGGTTCAGTGATTTTCGATATACGTTTCTCATTACTTCCCATCACGTTATTATTATTATTAGGTACTCTGAACCTATACAAGAATTAAGTAACCCTTTTTGATTGAGTTTGATGTTTATTTATTTGGGATATTTAACAAACGATACACTCATATACAATCTAAATCCCAATAATAAAAGAGGCTTTAAATTACGGTAGACCAGCATGCACATATAACTAGGTGTAAACACAACGAAAATAAAAATAGGGAAAATAAATGAATGATGAAAATAAATAATGTTTGAGGAAAAGACAAAAAGTTACATAAGTATCAAGATTGAGCATTCATATTACAAAATAAAAACAGAGAAAATAATTTATTAAATTTGAGAAAAACAAAAATAAAATAACATGTTATGATTGATATTAGATACCTATCGTTCACATTACAATTGTTTACGCCATGGGATGGCATGCTTTAGTTAGACCTATTTACCTAATTGACATTCTACTAAAGCCATTTATCATATGCTTAGTTCAGGAATTAACAGCAATCAATAATCAATAAGCTGGGACGATTGGCACGCTACCAGTCATTGCTTATACACAAATGCCATCTTTAATCCTTTGATTGCCGGCGAATTAACGCAATAAGCTCCCAGTATCACCACTTTGATCGATGCTAATATATTAGAGAACACAACTTTGAGCCCCTCAGGGAAAAGAGAATGTAAGCAAGACATACAGTTCGTACTAACTTGGTAATTAACGCACTACGACGTATAGTTTCGTATTAAATTTACGCTAATTACTGTGAATTATGAACTTGTAGGTGTAGAGGTCTGAATTGTAGGATTTGTACGTCTTAGAATTGATCTAAATTTGTTCTGTGAAGATTATGTGAATGTGAATTTATATGCTTGATTTACAAGGTCATAAAATTAATTACCTAACTAACAAAGGTAAGGTATATTTCTATTCTTATCTAGCAAACAAGTTATTGACAGATAAACCAAGTGATGTGAAATCAAAGGACACAAGTATAGCAATAAATAATAACGCGCACCTACCTAATACAAAATTTTTAATAAAAGATCCATTAACTTGTGTTGAAGATTGATTAATTGGCAATTAAGTCAGTAAAATAATGCGAGAAATTCAAACGAATACAGAAACAAAAAGGTAAAACAATGATAACGATGAAAAAACACGAATCGATAAATGTTATTCGGTCCGTAGCGTTTTGTTTAGATTATGCAAACAGAAAAAAAAGTGGAAATGATGTGTCACAAATAAAAACGGCAAACAATATCAGTGGATTTAAACATCAGTTATGTACGCACGGCTACACATCAAGCTATACATAACCAGTATAAGCGGACTTCTGATTGTACGAAAAACCTATACAATGTGAGGTCAGCTAAAGCTGGAAATGTATAGCTTGATGTGTACCCGTGTGTACAGTAGAAATGCTAACATTAAATGTCGCTTGAAATTGTGAATAATGGTCAAACACACGAAATTACTGTTCGACCGAGTTCCAACTAATGTTTCCTAGTGCTCAGTTGAAATAGTGCAGATAACGAGCTAAAAGTTCAGGATACTCGACTCGCAAATAAATAAGAAGATCTATTTCTTCCTCGGTTTGGACCGCGCTAGACTTGGAGCAGTTAAGCCACATAATGGTCCCGGTTGGGTTTTGCTTCCATATTTAGCATCTTCAATTTATCCTCCTTCGTTTTTCGGAAAATACATTTTAAACACAGCCCTTGTTATTTTTGAGAGAGAGTAATTATTTATAGCTTTTTTGTGAAAATACAAATAAAAAAGATAAACAAAATAAACGGCAGGCGGCAGGGATAGATGTAACCATACCTACAGCTGAAATGTTGTCATTCTCCCTTCCTGATCCGCTTATGATAAATGACGGTATTATTTGACTTATCTCAGTAGCAGGCGCAAATTATTTGTAAACATTAACTACTGTTTGTCAGTAACTCAGTAACTCTACTGGGTGTAGTAGTGTGACAATACAAAACATAGGTAGGTATATCAACAGATGTATGAAATGCAGTCATTGAGTTTTTTATTAAGTCTATACTCTATAGCCACATTAATTAGATTGCTGTAAGTTCCAGCTGTATCAGAAACAAGTGTTATATTTAGCAGTAGGTAGGCAAAGTTTCGCTTTTAGGATTCAGTCATTTTACTTTGATTTAAGTGGCTACTTTTAATTTAATTTGACTTTCAAGAAACGAAATTAGTTATTTCTAACTTGTTTCAGCGGAATATTTAACGATTTTCACTAAAATGTTGTGAAATGTTGAAATTTAAAAATATTATATTTTCTCATCGTTTACCGAGTGTTAACATAGATTAAGTTATCATCATCTTTGCTGTCAAAACAAACATCTTTTATCTTCTCGTATTGTGATCTCCACATTAACTTCGAGTTTTATAATTCCACATTTTGATACGTTAATCTTCGTCTATCTTATTCTTTCCATCATTCGTTTCTCCCGCTCTTATTATTTATTTAACACTTCAAGCACATAGGCTCTTGCATCACATTTATCTTTATCGTCGTACTTTTCTCCATATTCATGTTCATGTCGATGTTTAAATGAAAATAAACGTCGTTTTTTCCCACAACACAACTGCGCCCCTGCATAATTATTTAGCCAATGACACATCCGGGATTACTGAGTCCCGTTCCATCGTTCCATACATCATTTGTCACAATATAGTCGTTTGACAGGATTTCTAATGTCATTTTTCCGCCGGCGTTTTCTATTTGTTCAGAACGTGAATTTATGGCATTTGGAAACAGCGATGTTAGTTCAGAATTCCGAACCAAATTGGAATTCAGAAGGAATATTTCTGATTTAGAATGATTGAATGATGAACGACGATGAAAGGGGATTGTGTTTGTTCCCACAGCATTCTTTAAGGGAAATATTTAATTACTTAATCCTCTAAAAACTTTATACGCATCTAACGATGAACACTTTTTTAATACTTACTCGACCCGCTTTTTAACTTTCTGGCCATTTCTCACAGTTGGTCGCCGTAACTAAGTAAGCTAAGGGACCAAGTTCAAACGGGTTAGGTTAGGTTGGAAATTTGACCAACTACGCGGGAGCCGAATTGGTCACAGAAACTAAGCTAGGGTGGTTAGGGCCAAACTGGTTAGGTTATAACTACTTGCGTTACTGGCTATTTAGTATTCTTAGGATCCCAAAATAGGAATTGAGGTCCTCAAAAAGAAGCGCAATCATTACATGAGAGTGTTCAATAACATTTTTAGGAGCACCAAATGCCATTCTTCAAATGGTTTGCATAATCTATTTAAAATCAATAAAAATGATTCATGTATTGGTAAAAAACAAGAAGAATATATTAGACACCTTTAAACTTAAGTGAAAAGAAAGATGTTTCGAACAACACCATAAAGTAACATGGGATAGTGAATTAACTTTCAAGTTACTTGTTGGATAAAAATGTTTCGAGCCGAACAGGAAAACTTCCGAAGTTTTGTATAAGGCGAAGTATCTCAGTAGGTTTTTTGTTCACAATGCTCGCTTCACCAGCCTTGTCTTACGTAAAGTTAGCAATTGAATATATTTTGTTCAGGTCCCCACTATTGTCTTCAAACACAAAAGGAACTTCGATTTCAAGTATTGATAAAGATTTCTTTGTGTTTTCACAATAAATTATTTAATAGTTAGTTTTAATAGGGGCTTATGGTTAAGTAATATCAGCGGCAGCGGTCGATCGATCAGGTTAAGCTATGCTTGCGGCGGTTGGTCTGTGGATGGGTGACCATCTTTACATACCGAGACCCCTCCGTGTCTCGGAAAGCACGTTAAACCGTTGGTTCCGGCTATCATTCGTGGATCTTTGGCAGTCGTTACGGGTCGTCTGAAGCCCGAAAGTTTGACAACCAGTCTTACCAAGTAGTGTCGTATTATCCAGTAACTGGGTTGTGCAGGTCAGATGGGTAATCGCTTCGTGTGAAATATTGGTATTTAGCTGCATTCCGGTTAGACTGGAAATCGACTCCAATATAGTTGGGAAAAGGCTAGGCAGATTATGAGTTAGTTTTAATAATTGTTTGCGAATTATTCAAGTCCAAACATTTAGGGGTTTATTTATAAACGATGATCCTCAAAAAAAAAAAGTCTAGAATTATGTACTGAATTCGTAGTTACCGTTTGCGCACGGGGTAAAAATTTATCCCGTAGAATATTCAGATTTTAAAAGAAAATAATCATTTCAATGATAAAAGTTTAGGTAATCGAATACGGTAATGTCTCAGTTGTTAAAAACTCTTAGTAGGACCTGCTAATTAATAATCTTAATTTGTATATTCCCGACATTTCTGAGAAGATTTTATTATGGTTCCGATTTCATTCTACTCAAACTCAATTATTTCGAGCTGGTTTCCTTACACATTTCTATTTCTAATTTTTAATATTTGCTAATGTACAGACGCCAGCACATCAAGCTAACCGAAATTGTCAAATTTTCGCAATCAACTTTGAACCTTATGCTGTAGCGATAAAGTTGAAAATATATTAAAGAAATTTGACAGATTCTAGTAGCTTGACGTGTTGGCGTCTGTACTTAATTTAATTTATTACTTCCGTATGCCTAATTTGTTAAAAACCCTTTTCTTGGCTCTTCATTTACCTATAGGAATTTCTAAAAATAAAATCCCATTTTTTTTTCATTCATAATATAATTAGCCAACCCTTTTTTATGTCCACAGGGGTTTGTTGGCAGTTGTTAAATTGTAGGTAATTATGAAGTCTGTTCTGCCATTGCGATACCTATATGGATTAATAGTTTTATCTGAAAGCCAATTCACGTAATTAAAAACGTTCAAAATCTAGTCGCAATCTCATCTTATCAATGTCAAAAACTTGTCAAAAATGTTGGGAAATTGGTGGTATTTTTGAAATTACGAGAATTGCCCCTTCAGGTTTCAAGTACTTCTTACTTATGAACAATTAGTGTCGATATCGATAAGAGTTTTGTTCGTCTCCTTAGGGACCAAACCCGTACGTGAAAATATCTAACATTTATTCATTTAGAATGTTTGAGCACGGAAGTACGTCTACCTAGAGTCTTGATAATTCCCAGACAGGCACGTACCATTCGTTCTGGTCTCAAAATAGGTTACTACCAGTATGAGAACGAAGCCATTCGTTCAATATCAAATTATAAAATGAGGAAGAGATCCAGATGGGCAAATTCGATAATACTTTTAGATGATTGGATTTGCTCGTCCAAATAATCTAGTTTGTATGAGATAGTAGAAATTTCGCTCATTAGATACCTTCGTGTTTCAGTTCACATTTTAGAATTTACTCTTTTCTCATGAATATGGAATTCAGTCGTAGTATTCACTTAGAAAGGGTACCTATTCTCTCATGCGATAATACTGACCGCCTCTTGGGAATGTTTCTCTGTATGGGTAGTTCTACGATAAGAGGTTTTAAGTTCTTAGAGAATACGGCCGTGGAGAAAAGTTGCTGTTTTTTCATTCAACACTTATATTACGATTTTTGTCCTATTTATGTATTTTTTCACGTAAGGGCAGGTCACTTTATGCATATTTTATTACTTTTTACAAGGCCAGGGTAAATACATTGGGCAGGGTAGAGACAATAAGATCAGGGTAGATACTTATTTAGCCAGGGGAGAGAATTTGTGACAGTAAAAGTAACAAAATTAGTAAAATCAAATTTAATTAAACATTGTACATAACATAGAATCAGACTATCATTTTTACCAATCATATTAAACATTAACAGACTATATAATTTCAGCCTGCTCTGAAATTTAAAACAAAAATGTCTTTAGTGTCATTACAATACAAAAAATAATAAAATATTCTTTTATTAATACTAATTATACAACGTATAATGTTAAATGCGCAAAACCTCATACACCCCAATTAGAGCATTGAGTTAAAAGCATAATACAATGACCAAAACTATTTTTTTAAAGCTATTTTTATTAAGAAAATCGTGTTGATCCTAGCATTAGTTTATGCATTCAAAATTGAGTCTTATTGGCCTAATATACGACTTAATTTTCTTTGGCTCAAACGACGGATAGTATGTCAAAATACATACCTAATTTTTGAAAAACAAAACCTATATTAAAAATGACTGAAATCGATTCAGTAGTCCATTTAAACAAACTATTTTCAGGTTTTGCGCATTTAACGTTACACGTTGTATAGACTAGCGTCTTTTAAGTAATACAAATAATCAGACTTGCGATAATCAGGATAATTTTCATATTACCTGTATCTATGCTACATTTCAATAAATGAACATGTTTTAATCATAAAATAAAATTAAAAAATATAAATTAAAGACACTCTCTTGCCTATATTGCTCTCTAGGAGTCATTTGGTCGACAGTTTTTATAATTCTTTTCTCTTTCTTTTTTAAATATTTTGCCTTTTCTTTTTGCTTTTGCGATTCATATTTTTTGGGATCATTTTTAATCTTTTCATATCGTAGTCTCGCTGCTTCACGTTTCTTCTGTAATCTTTCTTCACGTGTTAACTTTTTCCGCGGTTCCTTGATCTGTAACAATATTAGACAATAACGTAATAACAATATGAACTGAGAACCTCCTTTATTTTTCAGTTTTAAGAATTTACCAAAATTATTTAAATCTGTTTGTTGATAAAAATATGCTATAACTAAGTTTGTTTGCACTAACATTATCTCCCCTGATCAACAAGTCTCTCCCCTGACAGTTATCTTGCCAGGGGAAATATGGCAGGGAAGAGACGTTTTCGTGATAAATTTTATTGTTATAATTGACATAAGAAATGTTTCTGTAAATTATGTATCACACTTTAACTATTGCATTATTATTAAATTAGACCAGTAAATGCAAATAAATTAAATGAATAATATAACTTTTATGACTTACCAGTGGAGAGACACAATGACCTCGCGAAACCACCACTTTGAACCAACGCGTCGCAACAACTAACAAATGTCGGCGCTCTTAAGGGCTCACGTTTTTGTATTGCTAATTTCACGTTGATAGATGACCTGGAGCGCTATTTGGAATATGGCCGTTTTAAAATTTGTGTTTGTAGTAGCGGAATGAAATTTGCCAGGGTAGATACCCAAAAACATTGGGACAAATGTTAAGTTTAAAAAATATTGCAAATAAATAAATTTTGTTCTATTTTTCCTTAACAATACTTAAATATATTTATTGAAATTTGTGTTTAACTTACTTTAATTTAATAACTGATAAAAAGAAGGTATGTATCATTTGCAAATTAAACTGAAACCGACAGGGGACAGGCCAGGGTAGAGACTTTTTTAGACTTTACAAGGAATTTCAGAAAAATATACTTTATTTAGGCATTTAATCGTGACGTTATTTAATAAAGTGCATTTAGGTGATGTGTTTCATTGCAAAAAATAACAACTTATAGAATACAATTTATATTTTAAACTGATTGCCGCACAAGTTACCTCTTATCGTAGAACTACCCGTATGTTGAACAACGTACGTCGTATGTATTGGCCTTGTGAGTATGGTACTTGTTGACGTGTTCTCTCCCTGTTTATCTCACCCTATCATTAATAGAGAGTAAGTAAATTGTTTGGGCAGGAGCGCCTGGCCGTCTGACACGATGAATTCGTGGAAGAAGAGATATCATGGAAACTGTTTGAAAATGATAAAGGTAATGAATTTTAAAATCACGACGTTAGTCGGCTTACCACTGATCACCAACTGTTCAGCAATAACGTTGTTAGACGCCCCACTAGAGCCAGTCACAAAGAACTTTATTAGCTTTTAAAGAACGAAGTTCTGCTGTTATCTGCATAGAAGTTGGAAGGGGAACTTTTTCCACAGCAGAACAAACACATTAAAGGATCGTGCGTCCACGTCCTGGGGCGAGGCTCGAAGGCGCGATAAACTTGCTGTGCTGACGTTGATTTATGTCTCCGTTTGTTTGTCCCGGAGACAGCCGGCTCCCAAGTCCCGGTTCATCCCGGAATACCGGTTAAGATAAGACGCCTCTAATGCATAGTACAAATTACTGGACGAAATTGCTGTTTACGCATATACGGAGGACGAGGCGTTTGCTAATTCGTCTGGGGGACTATCTTACCTTATAAGCGGAGTTGATTATCCCGTCTCGCTGCGATGCGATAATAATCTCTAACTGGAAGTGATAAAGTTTTCATTTCTGTGCATGAGTCTAATCGAAACGAGGAAGCAAAATTCGCCGGCGAGAGATGACTTGAACTTTCGAAGTACAATGAAATACATTTTGGGGGGAAACACAATATATTTATATTTAGGCTGTTTATAATATTGGCGTTATGACAAATTGGTCCCTGAAGTGAAAAAAATATGCGGGGAACAGAGGAAATTTTAGGAAAGAGGAAGGGGCTTTTTGTGCCTAAAGGAACTTAAACAGTTTTGATGAATATTATTTAGAAACAATGATAATATAAGAATAAGAGTGGCTTACCCATTATTCTGTAAAACCGCATCCAGTAAGACTAGAAACTGTTCTCAACAAAATTGGAAAAAATTAGGATGACGCATTATGTCCAAGCCAATATACAATGCTAAAGTCACACTCAACATTCGATGTCATAAATAACCGTTATGCAAATGGTACACGAGTTAATGAAACATAAAAAAGTTGTCATCGGCGCTGACATGGCAGTGCATGTCGGGTCACGCGTGTCCACAGTTCACTAACCACTCCAAGCGAGATCTGCTCGCCATGTTTTTAAAGCTCCGGACATTCTGTGGTTATCGTGTATCCTTGTGAAACACAAATGATTGTGTTTTATGAATTGTGTGTCAGTAAACCATCAACAGCGACTTGCATAGGTCCTGCAGGGTTTGATCTTCAGGTTAGGCCAAGTGTTTTTATTTGGAATTTCTGAGTAGCAGCCGAGTATTGATATACAATATAATTATATGACATAAATGCCTATATAGGAATTTATATTATATAATTATATTGTAATACCAGACCCTTCCGGGGATATTCCCGGAAGGGTCAGGCAGAGGTGTAAATATTGTACAGACGCCAGCACATCAAGCTACTACAACCAGTCAATTTATTTAATCAACTTTATAGCTAAAGTATAAGGTTCAAAGTTGATTGGGAAAATTTGACAGTTTTGGGTAGTTTGATGTGCCACATTTCGCCAGTTATGTCTCAATCTCATGTTATAGGCCGGGGCGAGCTATATATATAATTCTGGTTATTGTGTTTCCCTGGCAAGCACAATATATATACCTGGAATTGTATGTATGTTATTATTTGGAAATCGACTGCTGAGGATGGAGTACTGAGGTCTATCCTCAAGTGAGCAGTGTTGAGGTTTCCAATTTAGGAATGTCTCAGCATTAATCTGTAGTGTAAATTTACGACCGGTTAACCGTTACTACTACGAACTGTGGGAGTACTACATGCATTTCCTTCGAGGAATACGGGTGTCTTATTATATTCCTATTAAATACGTGAAACTTCAATTCCAAAACAAATATCAGTTCTAGTCTGCATTGAACATACCGCCCTTGCTCTGCACGTGGGTGACGGAGGAGGCGAGACTCAGATTATTTCATACTAGCTTCTGCCTGCGGCTTCGCCCGCGTGAATGTCGAAAAATATCCCACCGGAACGGTGGCTAAGGTTAGGCCAAAGAAACCAAGGCCGTTCAAATGCGCGTTAGGTTGATGATATCCGTCAAAGTCGCGGGAAACACCTGGATGAGGGTCGCACGGAACCGGGAAGTATGGCAGTGGAGGCCTAAGTCCAGTAGTGGGTGATTCCGGGCTGCAATGCTGATGAGTATGAAGCAGAATCGTCCGTAATATAGGTAAAATATTAGGTTCTGCGATCAAATTCTTATAGACTAACCACGCATGTCAAAGTTATGGCAATATACGTGTTCCTTTACGTGTACCTTTCATTAACAGTAATGATGGACTGCTAGCAAAAAATATTTGTAGCATATCGCTCAAGGCCGATGACTTGTAAGTTTTCAGTAACCCGCAGGTATAAAACGGTTTTGTAGCTTACATAATCTGAAAAAATATCCCACCTGCAAGCCTCCTACATATTCTACACACAGTTTGATTTTTTGTAAGCAAAAGTAATTTATTTCACGTACAATTCTGTACGACATTGCTCACTGCACGTTTATCTTCAACACAAAAACAACTCCTGAAAAATGTATTGCGCTTTTCTACGTGAAGTTTAATGGCTGAGCGTAGTTAAAACACACCTACACGCGAATAATCTTTTTGCTAAAACGAACATGGAACAAAAAAAAAATTGTTTTAATGGATGCCTATTAAAATACATACAATAAGACATGAATATTACAATCAGGTTCGTGCTGTGAAAGACTAAAAACGAAAAATATTAGTTTTTTAGCTTTATTATGTTTGTTAACGGTGAATGGTGGGGTTGCTACTCGCCACCAGTTGCTTTTTAAATTAATTATCTCCTTATTTATGAATGTCGATGGCTATAAGAATATGGGAAGACCAACCTGATAGAGAAATATGGAAGAAAAAGTCATGTTGCGCCGACCCCAAATAAATTGGTATATAGGCAGGAGAATGATCTCCTTTTTTGTCCTTGTGCAAATCGAAGTCTATTTTAAGGGGACTTAGGCAGACTTTAGTGAAGAATTGCCAAACTTAAGTGGCACTGGGCAGGGCACATTGCTCGTAGAACAGATGGCCGATGGGGCCGAAAGGTTCTGGAGTGGCGACCGCGTACCGAAAGACGTAGCGTTGGAAGGCCTCCCACAACGTGGACCGACGATCTTGTAGAGGCCGCAGGAAACTCGTTGGATGCGAAAAGCATAGAACTGGTCAAAGTGGAGGTGCTTGGGGGAGGCCTATAGGCTATATCCAGCAGTGGACGTCTTTCGGCTGAAATGATAATGATGGTGAACGCAGACAATGTAATAAAGACCCATGTGCATTTAATGCAGTCATGTACAGGTCGGGTTAGATCAAACAAGCAAATGCACATTCTATCCTCACTCTAGCTAATTCTTTTTGTGTCTGTTTACACATAGGACAGAACATTCCTTCGTTGGTCTCTCTCTACTGAAATGTCAAGAATATCAACAGAAGAACAATTTTTGCTCTTGTTCTGGTTTTATGTTCGTTTTGTCTAAACCCACCTTAGTAAAATCATGTATGATTCATAGATCAGTTCCCATTGGAGCATAAACGGAGGATTCTTGGTGGCAAGAAAAAGTATGATGGCAGTACCTACTTTGACAAAAAACTCTTTTACAAATCGGCTACTCTACCACAGCAAAAACTGTTTGTATTCCTACTGGAATTAAACACAACGCCCATCATGCCACAACAAAATATTTTCAGCCTACCGATACCGTACAAAACAGTCCAACGAAACAAAAATAAATCAATGCGTATGTAAATCGCTGGAAGGGACGTCCAGCTTAAATTGGTAGATAGTCTTGTTAAGCTACATAAATTGTGGTTAAATTCGGGTCTCACTTAAACACTGGCGAGCGTTTTAAATGCTCCAGCCAAATATTTACAAGGACAAAATTATTACTACGTTGAACCCTCGCGGCTGTTCGTTATTGAAAATATTTCAATAACTCGTTATTACGCTGTTGTTATTCGCTGATGCGTATGTTTTAATTTAATTTATGTAATGTCCCTGTAATTTTCATTTTATTTGTACCATGGATGAGTGTAAGTTCCTATGAGGAAAAATGGCGATGACCTCTTGATGGCATTTTGTGATGTTACCGCTCCATAAGGCTTGAGACAGCTTGGGTTTTCTTAAAGGCGATTTTTTATTAGTGGAACCAATCTAAAAAACCCCTGTGACATGATTCACATAGAAAGACAAGAAAGAAAGTTCTCTTGTACGAAATGATCGATAAACATATCCATACAAATTGTACTATCTTACACAATGATCAAAGTGAATTAAAATGACTGAAAATATAGCAATTTAAATATTTAAATGACAATAATGTATTCAACTGATAACGTTACCACGTCACACATAATGTTACTTTAATAAACAATTTTAACGGTTTAATCGCTTCGTGTAACCGAGTCCACGCGATCTCATAAATTACTGGAGTGCCTTACATACAAATGAATTTCTTGAAAAGGTCGTAGAAATTAGAAGTTCACGTCAGTGTCCGGTCACGCAAGCCCGAAACTCTTTGTACATATTTACCTGTTGTATTATTTAACCACGGTGGTTATAACCAAGTTGTAATTCACTACTCGCTCCCTAAATAATAACTACCTATGTTATACGGAACCACCCATATAAGTGCCGGGGCTGAAACTTTTATGACAGGAATAGGGACAAACACGCGCCGTTTTGAGTGTTTGGCTGTGTACTTCTTGCTTAATAGTTGCAGCTTTGTTTCAGAGGGACGTTAAATACTTACCCTTCATTTTATCAGTGAGTGAAACCTTTTGTAGATCCCGAATATTTTGGCCGTAAACTCATTGCTACGCAGAATTTGTGCACAGCAACCTTTCCCCCATTTCATTAGGTCAAACAACCTTTACTCTGTAAAAGTGAATTAGGTGCAGCCTTGAGAAAAACCTCACGTAGAAAAACACATTTATCTCGCAACAGGAAGAGGGACTTAAAAGATTAACTCGGGAAGCAAGTCTCCTTGGTTTAAACAAAAAAAGCTATCTGTGGTTGTCCTTGGTCTTGTGTTGTAAAATGGACACGTGAAAGTGCCAGTCCATAGCTTATAATTAACAAACGACTGACAGGGAACAAGAAAATCGAATAGCAAAAAATTGGGAATCATCGAACGAGGACTTCTCATAAATCGGCATCGGCGGGCGTGGAATAAAATAATCGGGTGACAAAGCGCTCGATCCCTGATATTCCATGCATAAGCAATATAAAATGTTATTCTGTTCTGGTGAATAATTTATTCTCGATTGTCACCCTTGTCGACATCGAAACCGAACTTTGTTCACCAGGTAGTCGATCAAACAATTACACATGTTTCAGATTACAATACTGATTGATCTACATGTTTTAAGGATTATCGTGACGCATTTTTTTATGTAGCTAAACTTTAAGGTTTAAACTCAGAATCCAACCGTTAAATTCCCTATAAAATACGATTACCTCAAGGTAGTAGGTACCTGCAATGCAATTGTCATATTATTTTGTGAAACGAAAAATGTAGGAACAAAATGAAAAATGGTTTTGAAATCGATCCTGTTTCGGTTTTTTCCCCACGTTAATAAAGGAGGAGAGATTCTTATAGGCAAACACGCGTCACTTTCCCCGTGAAAGGCCAAAAGCTCCTACTTGGCACTAATTGTATCATTTGTTGAACCGTTTGGGTTCAGTTCGTTGATTTAGTTTGCTTTGGTATGCAATTATCCATTTATAAAGTTCCAAGAAATGACCATGATTTACAAAGTAATGTGAGTTGCCAAAAACAAAACCAAAATTCTTTAATACCATGAATTGATGAATAGCGTTAGCGTTAAGAACAAAGATCATTATAATTCATTCCGTTTCTTGCTCACTAGTTCCCCGAAACTCGTAGTATTAATCAAATCTTAAGAAAGTTAATATTTAAAGTGATACAGGCTGAAAGTTTGTAAACAAAAACAGTGCGGACGCTTCGACGGAACCAAACGAAAAACTTGCTCTGTTGACATTGATTGATGTGGCCGGCGAACGCGCTAACGCTGCCGACCATTTTACTAAAGGTCTTTATATCTATACTTATTTGTAATTCGGTAACAGTAAAACTTACGCAGTAGTAATTTAATTTACAAGTATGCTTATCGTTTTATAATTTACAGGAAAAGCTTTTGGAAACGAAGATTAGAATGACACAGTGAAATCGCTAATAATAGTCTCTTTTATAAACTTCGTTTTTTCGTTCATAATTCAATGTGCTCGCGAGTGTACCTCTTGATAGCTTATTTGCATTTTCGGAATGACGTAACTCAGAATTTCGTTAAGCTGACGTGTAAAATGGCGTTAATCTCTTATTTAAATACTTAGTAATACCCCGTCCATTGTGTTTGCTCGATTGTGCCGGATTATGGAACATTCGAATAGATGTTACGTCGTCACGCTGAAATCAAACATGACGCTTTTAGGCGTAAGCTCATTATATAAGGAAGTAATGATCAAAAGTGTTATGCTTAGTAATTAATTTTATGTTGGGTACTTTTTAGAGGATTACACTTAAACACAAAACAATAAAAGCGTTGTTAGAAATAGAAATTGAAGTCATTTATTTTGCTTATGTAGTAGTATATTCAGGTATACAGTTAAGATGGATTTTTTTTAATAAAAATAACTCTGTTACTGAAACAATATCAGGCGAGATCAAATAAAAGCTAAGAATTGCGGAAAAAATCAGTTTTGTTTCTCGTTTTAAACAGGGTGCTTACGAAAATAAATGAAATTCAATAACATAGTAGTAATAAATACCTAAAAATAGACTTTTGAAATCAAAATAATTTGTTTAAATAACATAAATTCAAATAATTTATTTTCTCTTCACAAACAATGGGATTATATTATTTTAGACCTGCTTGAAAACTATGTGAGACTATATTGTGAGAGACTGGTGTCTAACTAGAAATACCTGTATAGCAGATCACCAGGGTCCTACCACACGGTATGTAAACATAATCAGTTATTTAGTAAATGTGAAGGGGTAGGCTACGCCTACCATAAAAATCAATGATAAACTCAAAGAAAATAAAAGTTGAGCAATAGTTATCTAACTAGTTTTCGATGGAGAGCAATGGTGGCCCAGTGTTAACGGCCGCGACTTACGAGTTGTAGGTTGTAGGTCGTAGGTTCAAACCGATCCAGGCGCTTTACTTTGTGTAAATTATTTCATCACCACTGCTCTTAAAACTGTGAAGGAAAACATCGTGAGGAAACTGGCATGTCCTAGAACCAAAAATTCGAAAATATGTGACATCTACTAACCCGCACTGAACCCGCGTGGTGGATTACGGCCCACTCCCTCTAACAGAGAGGAGGCCTGTGTCTCAGCAGTGGAAACATTATAGGCTGATTATGTTAGTTTTCGATTGCCACCATATAGGTTACGTAAACGTTAAAATAAGTTTTCATATATTACACTAGTTTACACTGTTTCCATACCCCAACTAAACGTTTTTATTTTATTATTCATTTAGGTAGAATTATCCAGAAAAAATAATAAAAAAATCTGTCATGTCTGGTTTGAGAAATATTTATTAACTGAACTGAAATACTTAATTATAGTATTAATACTAAAAAAAATTATAAATGACTAATTTTTGCCTTTTTTATATGTAATTATTCGAGCCAGTTTCCCTTATAATGGACCAACAGTAACCCCCTAACATGTTTTCATCCCAAAATCCTTGAATAATGAAGATATACACTTTTTAACGCATCTACAATGGGTCTTCTCTTTTTTGAAAATTTATACTGTCCACAAACATTACAAAAACGATCAGAATTTTGTTCACAATTTCTACTCGACATTTTAAATCACTCGAAACAAGATAATTGTCGTTTGAAGCGAACGAATAAACAATAAACTGTCGTCATCACGTTATGTAATTAAAAAGAAAACATTTCACTGCAGGAAGAAATTGTGACGTAATATTTCTGCTAACACTTTTAGGTTTAAGGAAGGTAGATTAACATATTTATATACATTTATTCGGGGGTATAAAAAATAAGTTCAATTTTGTAAACTAGTGTTATCAGAGAAACCGCATACAAACTTTTAAGTGTAGTGGTTACAACACAGCATTCACGGGATATTGAATATGAACAAAAGTTTCATGAATTGAACCACAATTTTCGATCTAATAGAAAGTTATACAATTTTGGACTATTCTAATTTCTCTTTGCCATCCAATGTTCAATATTGATATAAATATTTGAGGTTCGAATTAGTTGCTAGTATTTTTCACGTTATAGGCAAAAACAGTGTCTCGGTTTACAGCAATTCTTATCTCGCCCAAGTCATAATTACGTGCTGAGGCTTTTAAAGCCGATCGACTTTTGGTAAACTTGTTTTAGCTCTTATTTCAGGAGCCAACCATACATCTTCCAGTGACCTTTTATTTGACATTCAATTACTTTATCCGCACTGCAAGTTGTTGTAAAGCGATTTAATCAAACTACATCTTTGTGACTGGAATTCTAAATGAAAACTTGTAAAATAAATAGTATTGAATGAAGAAATCTTTTCGTCTCAAGCTACTCAATTTTATCTGGATCTGGGCTTACGATAAATATTTAAAGCTTTAAAACATTGAGACAGTAAAATCACACGATTCTTGTTCCTGCATAATACATGACATGTTTTTTTCTTCGAAGGGTTCGAGAACGTCGTAAGATGTGCATTTTGTATTATTTTGTCCCTCTTCGTTAGGGAGTTTAAAATTAACATCACAAGGCATTTTACATGGTGTCATTTGTTTAATCCTGCCCTTGAAAGTGTCATCACGGTCCTGTTTCATAAACCGGATATGTTGATGAATAAATTAAGAGCCCAATTACGATATCGGTTTTTTAAAGCAAGGCATTGGCTATTAAAAGTCCCTATCAATTTCACGGTGTAAAAACAGAATTTTTTTTTTAGCGCAAATTTCTCAACAACCTTAAGTGATCTAGTTTTTTTTTTATACACTGTTATTTATCACCTATCTAGTAAGTCTACGAATTTAAATTTTAGTACCCGAACGAACGAATTTAAGTTTATAAGGCATTATTTAGATATTTTACTATAGTTAAATAAGTACCTAGTCAAAATTAAAATATAAAAATTGATTTTGGTAGAAAAACACCTCAAATTTTTAAATATTTAACACTTATTGTTATTTTCAATTAATTCTTACGCGTAGACTTGCGCAGTTTTGAGCATTGTTTTATTGGGTTTTTTTCAGCGTGGTCAATATTTTTTACAAGTACTAATTCATTAAACTTAAAAAAAAATATTGTAGACTTACTAATATACTATATGCCCAGTATTTATAATTTTTTTTTCAGATTGTTATATGCTACCAGTAAGCTAAGAAAGCAATTGAAAAACATGGTGTTTCGTGCTTGAGTAAAAACGTGTGTTAAGATTTTTATTTTTCGTAATTTATATTAAGTATTTATTAAAATTTTAATTATAGACTTACTAGAAAAATAACTGTATATTAATAAAAACTAGTTAACATAAAGTTATTGAGAAATTTGCGCTGAAAAAATGAAATTTTCTGTTTTCAGACCGCGAAATTGATAGGGACCCTTAACAGGTTGCTATGTTGTCTCCTAGATCTTTCAAAAGTTTTTCAGTCTTTCTATTGTGCTTTTCTAAGAAATGTTTTTCATACGCAAACAGAAGTCATGTTAAGATTTTCTTGTTTTTATTTACAAATCACGCAAACTGCTGTGCCAGAGTCGCGCAAAGTCATTTGTGTACTCCACCCATTCCCCTAACATTCCATTCAACGTGTCACGCAGAATATATTCAAACGGAAAGAGGAGCGATTACTTTGATATAAACTTTCCGTTTACAATACCCCAGCCGAAGCACGTTTATATTGTTCTTTAATAGGCATTAAGATGTTTTCAAAAATAACCATTTTGATAAGATGGGTCCATATAACATCCGATACAATGCGACTGGCAGTTGAAATTCTCAGTGGGAGTAACGCTGCCAAGGTTCATTAAACTCTTCAGGGTGTGAAACGTTTAGGGAACCGCAACTTATTTGTTTAAAGTGCTGCTATATATTTAGGATCATTCGAGGGTACATAACATTGTAACGGTACCGTATTATTATACAATACAGCGATTGTAATTTGTTTAGTTCGCCGAGAATTTACATCCCTCCAAAATCTCGCTCGGGAACAACGTAATCAAGTTTGATAAATGTAATATCATTTTGCAGTTGAAACAGCATAGTGGATAGTAAATCGGTGAGAGGGATAATGCACAAGGTTGAAACATTCATGATGATTACACCCATAAATTTCCCAGTTACCTGCGCGTAAATGGTTGATTTATCACTCTGGTACAGAAGTAATGTGTCGCTGTGTTTCGGGTCACCAATTATATTTGCATGTTCGTGCAAATACATTAGTCGTGAGTGCGTGATAAATGACAGTCAAGACGAAATAAAATAACATCATATATAAACTCCATTGTAATATTTGGTTTTTATTTTTGTTACTCCAGATTGTGTATATTTCCAATAATCGGAGAGAAAAGCGGATTATTTTTGTTTTTAAAATGTTCTACTAATATTTTTTTCTGTGTGGTAGATTGTGTTCATTAAGATAAAAATGCTGATGCATTATGTAGCATAATTATTATTGCATAGTTATTGTTAAAGCCATTTTCTTATAACTTTCTACTGCCATAGTTTTCAATCAGTAGATATTTCTTTTAAGTAAGTACTAGGATTCTGATTTGATCCACACCAATCCCAAAAAGATGGACCATAGTTTAGGCAGAGTTAATCATTGATCAAGTGAAATAGGCACAAAGCAGGATTTGTTTTTAATAGCAGTTTACATTGTAAGCATGAACATTTGTTCCAGGATATATAGGAGGTATATACCAAAACACGATTATCCACTAAGAACGTTTGTAATTGTTTATAACGTTTGTAACTGTCGAACGTTTGTAAATGTCAATATGATTCCCGTGCAGAAAAGATGCAGGATGCATAAAAATCTGTACTTCGCTGAATTTTGTCAATTTCTGAGAACTTAAAAATTCGCAATTTGTATTTGTCAGAGTCGATAAGCTCATTTACCTTACCGTTGTTGTAATAAAGAGTATTAATAGTATTGTAGAAAGAAATGCCTGCACAATATTATAAGATTTTTGTAACAATACGACAGAATCACAGAACAGGAACCAACTCTGGACTTCGATACTCATTTTATTAAGTTTCCGTTCCATTGCTGTAGGTTCATTGTAAATTGCAAATCATTGTTGAAATCCGATTACAAAAGTAGTAGGTTCACTAAGAAGCCCAAAATACCATCACATTCGAAAATAATGTATAGAAATAAGCCGTTGATTAATTAAAAAATGAATATTGATGTCTCTCAGACAGGTTTGATTAATTTACAAAGATAAAACGAGAAAACTGGTAACTCCATATTATTCAATTACCGTAAAATTATAATTATGGAGGATGAAAGTACGAAATGAAGCTTCGTTTATTATTCTGTTAGATCTTTATTAAAAATGTTTCACAGTTCGTTCGCTGTACAATTTTCGACTAGGAGCAATTGGAGATCTGACTGGAAAATATATTATTATGTAAAGAATTTTGCAGGATTATTAACGAAAAATAAAAATAAAATAAGCAATAACATTTATAGAAAATGTTCGGGATTATGTACAAAAGCGTAACTAGGGCGATGTCCTTACCTTGTGTATAGGAGTACCCCAAAAGTCGTTGAGGAAAATGTTTGATATTGGAGTCTGTGGTCTCAAGTCTCTGTTCTCTTTTATGGCACTTATGTCATCGAAGACGAAACCGCAGTACAAACAGTTGTGGTAGACGAGTATGCAGGCGAGAACCAGAATAGCACCTAGACCACGACGCGGGGGCTCGGGCAAATCTTCAGGCATCTGATTTTGACCCGTCAGGCGCCGTTTGCTACGACCAGTTCTGGTTCTTACTGCCGACATCACTCCTCCGAACCTACACACGCCACTCACGCGGTCCATCATGTATGTATCACATCGGCAAACAATTATTATTTACTTTACAACACGAAACACTATTTTGAACAGTTCCTAATAAGTACAGTACAGTCATTTACGTAAAAGCAAAACCGAGCCGCCAGAGATGTTTAGGAGCTAGCGAAAACACAATCACGAATAGAGCCGGGGTAATATATTTCGCTACACAAAATCAGAGATTACAAACGACTAATACGTAGAATAACACTACCGAACACTATAAACAGAACGTTATTGTTAATGTTTAGGTTATAACGAAGCACATGTCACTATGTTTTTTCGAAATAATTTCATTTGACATTTATGTGATAGTTTCGTTCCGACGCGCGTGGACACGCCCGCTCACCGGGCAGATTCGCCGACAACTGCCGAAGAGCGACGAGCGAATGCCGCGTCAAGTCACGTGACCCGTCGTTTTACTGCGGGTCGTTTTGAACTGGCGCATGCGCCCCGTGCCACGGGCTGGCGGCAAAACATTTTGTGTTTATAATATAGTACAAAATGTAATAATACAGTATGAGTATAAAAAAACAATATTACCTACCTATTTATAATTCTAAACATAAAAAATATGTTAAGATGACTTAATGTTTTATCTCCACTTAAGTGCACTATTTGTTCATTTATTCGAAGAAAATGCATTTCAAAACGAATAAAAAAATATTTTCACCACAGATGATTTAAGTGCAATGGCATATTATCGCAATTTGATTACCCTACGGTATTATGGGCGCATGCCCGGAGGTTGGCAGCGGACGGGAGGGGTCGGAGTAAATGTTGATGACGACATTTGGTTGGGTTCGGGAGACTGAGATGAGAGCGCTCACGGATCGGAATACGCGCCACTGTATTATCCGAAATTTCGAAATTCAAATGCTGAATATTAGACGCACACTTCCCGAATTTTCGTTTCCATCGAGATAATTTTAAAATATTATGAAGGTTCAACGTTTTATTTCTGGAATACATTATTTTCTTACTTTGTACGATTTTGTAAGAACATGTTAAAGCTGTTTGTCACCCGTTTTTATTTCTTTTGCATCAACTGTACCGAATGATTAACTGTGTTAATAAATAAAAGGTTTTTCATGTCGCGAAGTTTGGTCGCATTTTAAGAGTAAAGTTATGCAATCTCTCCGTGACTTTTTCGAAATGGAAATATGAAATGGAACAATTTTTTTGTCATAAATCAATGAACCATTATTGTAGAAATATAAGTCTTTGTGTAGACTCTGAATTCCTGAGAATTAATAATGGAACGAAAAGACAGTCGAAAGGAAACTTAGCATTTACTTCGACTGGATAAATGTTTTACATAGCGGTTAATTATTATTTATTGAATACATACTAGTTTTATTGATGTCTTTTTTGACGATTGCTTTTTGCCAAGGTTTTTGCTACAAGCTGATTACAAGTAGGACAACTTTTCAAAAGGATTAATTCTCTATAGGTAGAAGTATCCTATTTCCCAAATGTTATCCAAATTTTTACAGAGTGTTCTACCCATGAATATGAATAACTTTCACTATGGGACCAACTCAGAAATCACGAAAAAATAAATCTGCTGTTTCATAAAAAAGTTCAATACATACTTGACCAAAATGTATGAAACAGCTGATTTTTTTTTCGTGATTTCAGAGTTGGTCCCATAATGAAAGTTGTTCATATTCATGGGTAGAACACCCTTTAAAAATTTGTAACCGGTAAAAAAACCTAACCTAATCGTTAGATTAGGTTAAGTTAGCAAACATTTGAAGACCAATGGACCAGTCAGTATCTTCAAGTATGATAAATAAGGTTTTCTCTTTTGCAAAATGAAGAAAAGGGAAAAGCATATACCCAGCAGTGGGTGATAAAAAAAAAGTTAATTAATACAAAATACCTTTGACAATACAAATAAATTTCACATTGTATTGGTATTGTATCTTGGGAAAAGGCTGCACAAATAGTGAAAAACCCTACCTCCTAAACTAGGGGAACCCTGTGACCTAGGAGTCAGTGTTCTACTGTAACTTCGTGTACAAAAGAATCTTTTATTTATGTGTGTTAATAAACCCATAACCCATGATTCCGGGCTGAAATGATGATACTGATGATTGCGAAATGGACCAGCTCTTAAACCTCGACCTCGTCTGGTGGAAAGCGAGGTAGGTATATGATGGAAGGGGCAAGCCCTATACGTGAGTTATACATGGAAGGGAACACGTGAAGGTTTCAGCTTCTGCAACGTTCTCTTTCACTTCTTCTATTATAACCAGACTAGCCCAAAAGGGAAATAATATTTTATCAATGTAATATTTATGGAGCCTTACCTTAGTGGTTATCATTAAATTATTAAAAGGTCCCTAAGGTTACTCACCTACTTTTATCCGGATAAGAAACAATATCTGAAAGTTAAGCTCAAGGGACTCCATTTCGGTAAAACCGTGGCTTCATTTTCGATGACCCTTGACGCGAACATTGAGCATGTAAAAAGTTTAGGCACGTGGGCTGTTTTTTAATATTTTTGTATCCTAAATTGAATCTTCTTCGCAGAGGATATCTACATATTGGATTACTTAATAAAATAGTATTATCGAAGGGCAGTACAGTGAGCAAAATATGTAGGTAAGTATGCAAGAAATCTATGATCAACTAAGCATTGTTCAGACTGCAGGATTGTTGGATCTTACTACAGGTTGAAATTGAAAACGTGTGACAAACCGAAACAGGAGATTGTACTTATCATTATGAACAACTTTTACTAAGAGACTAAAGCTGTAATCGCGAAAAAAAAATCAGCTGTTTCCTACATTTTGACAAGTTATGCGAACATAAATGTAGGGAACAACTGATTTTTTTTCATTTAGACGAGGGATGATAATGTTAGACCGTATAGTCAGCCAAACATTTTCCCACTGCTGGGACCCACGTCGGACCCAGTGTCAACTCTGACCTCTGAGCTTGTTTCGGCCTTTCTTCTCAGAGTAGTCAGATATGAAACGCCGACCTCAGCTAGCTTATTTTTATATATTTTTTTTCCTGTAACAGTGATTCCGTTATCTTATTTACAGAATAAATAATTTCATTTCATTTCACCTCTCATCTTATTCGGAAATATCATTTGTTTTTGACGTGCAAATGTGATTTTTTTAAACAATTTAATAAATATCATTGACCAAGTATACATTCTCTTATAATTTTGGAGTATTCTAGCTGCTTGTTTGTCGTTTTTGCTAACTGCACATAACCAAAATTACACAACGTAAATTACATATGATATATGCCTCGTTAGTTTAGTGGTCGCATCGTTAGTTTAGGGGCCCGTGGCTAAATAATAACAGCCGCACAGGTCAATCGATCAGGTTAAGCTACGCTTGCCGCGGTTGGTCTGTGGATGGGTGACCATCTTTACATACCGAGACCCCTCCGTGCCTCGAAAAGCACGTTAAGCCATTGGTCCCGGCTGTCATTCAGTCAAAAAAAGTCGAAAAGTCTGACAACCAGTCTTATCAAGGGGTATCGTATTACCCAGTAACTGGGTTGTGGAGGTCAGATAGCCAGTCGCTCCATGTAAAATACTGGTATTTAGCTGCATCCGGTTAGACTGGAAGCCGCCCATAGCCCAACATACATAGTTGGGAAAAGGCTAGGCAGATGATGATTGTTTAATGGTCGCAAGCACTTATGCTGACCGTGAATGCCCTGGGTTCGATTTCCAGGTCGGGCAGTGTTATTGGGTTTTTCCACCACCAATTTTTCAGAAGTGTCCGGTTGATGGCAGTATGGCTCGCTTCCTATTACATGGGAATTAAATATATCGAAAATGCGGCTGAAATTTGGATGTAGGTACTATAGGTACTTACATCTCTGCCTAACCCTTTAGAGTTTACAGGCGTTATGCTATGTTATTACTCTTATCAAGGGCTTTCGCAAAAGCTTTCGCATATGAAAAGGAAAACACAAAGCGAAGTAATAATTTCAGCAAGTTTATTAAAATATATTTTGAACATGTTTAATTAAATATCATTGTGCGATCATTTAAGGCTTTCATAAAGGGTGGGGACGTGTTCTGGTTTACATTGGCCCGTAATGAAAATGTTGCAAATAAATGGCTAGAAATTTTCTACGTGAGGCACCTGTCCTAGCGCATGAGGAAGCGACTACCTATCAATGATTTTCTCGCTCAAGAAACATACGATTTAAGGTCCCGTGTAAATAAAAGAAGTACATACAAATTAGAGACGACAAAACAATAAATTAAACTACGTATACCTAATGACGTTCCCAGTCTGCATACAAAAATTCAATCAAATATATCCAATAGTTCTATCACTGGACATTATTTCATTTTTTAAATTTTCTACATGATGTGTCTGTTAACAAGCCAGCACCGATAGATTATAGACATTGCAGTTAAACACAAAATGTTGCCACCTCGTTAGTTCAATAATCTTCGCCAAATTTGTTCTTAAATTTTATTTCTCAATGCGAACTAATGCATTCTATACCGAAGGCTTGAGACATAAGAGTCATGCATGCGGAAGTTATTACTTATATAGTTACATTTTTTACAAACCTGAAAAAAGGGGTGCCCGGCACACTGACCTATACCATTTTTCATGTTCCGGCCATATGTTTATTGGGTCAATAACACCGCGCTGTTGCCGCAATATTTAAAGTGAGCTCTTTTTGTTTAGACTTTTATACTATTTAATATGTTAGAAAAAATTACTTTTTTAATTTCAACGTTAAGATTTAGTTGATGGTTCCTAAATACTCCTATGCATTAGTATTGTTAGTGTTTTCATTTATTGTTGATTGTTATCTACACTTTGTTTAATAGTTGATTCCTGATTGTTAGCACCGTCGGCGAGTACTCATTTGTCGCAACATGAGCTATCAAAGAGAGTTCAGCCCGATTCAAACTTTATGGCGGCTCGGAATATGAGGCGAATCGCTGCACAGTCACAAAATCACGTGTCAACGGGGGTGAGGGGAAAGGTTCTCCGCAGCGAGTAGCGCACTTCAGAGTTTGAATCGGCGGTGTAATTGCGTAACACAGTAACAATAGCAATGGCTTTCATTTTGACAGTTCAACAACATTCATTGTGTTATTTACGTTGTTGAGCAGACAAATTTTTTGAACATAAGAAGCAATGGATTAGCTTTATCCTTCAAAATGATGCAGATTGTGGTTGATAGTGTGTTACGCAATTAGGGTGTTGGCCGTACTCGCGACGCTGGCTTGGTGGACACTACACTCTATCGTCGAGGTCGCGCACTCCTGCTCATCCGGTTCCCTATGCGCATTGCTCACCAACCTGCGGGGCAATTGCGTAACACATTATCAATGAGAATCGGTTTCATTTTGACAGTTCAACAACATTCATTGCATTATTTACGTGTTGAGCAGACAAACTTTTCGAACTTATGAAGCAATGGATTAGCAACTTGCTTCAAAATGATTCAGATTCCGATAGATAGTGTGTTACTCAATTAGGGTCCCGGTTTTAGTTGGTAGCTTTACTCGCTTGTCGTTAATCGCTGGCGGTGGGTCAGGCCCTTACACTCAGCTATAGTGGAACACTGGAACATTTTATTTATTCGTTTACATTTTTACTTCCGTTGTTGGAAATGTGACACGTCAGTCATTATCCATGTACTCGTAGCTGGGTTTTTTAACGTATATTTTATGGAAAAGTTAATAGACACTGTATAATAGCAAGTTTTTTTTTTTAATATTTTAACTCGCAATTTCTCTGCTCGACTGGCTGCTCTGCTTGACTTTTAGTTGTCATTTATACTAATATAATAAAGCTGAAGTTTGTTTGTTTGTTGAACTTTGAAAAATACTTTTTGCATTTGATAAGTCAAATGTTAGGAAGGTTATGAGCAAATCACGCTGGTCTTAGCGTGATTTGCTCATAACCTAGGAGCCGATCAAAAAGAAAAAAGTTAAAAAGTATGCTCAGTGAAAACGAAGTATTAGCGTGGGCAGGCGATGCAATGCGACGGGGAAGAACGGAGGAAAAAAAATTTCATGCGGACGAAGTCACATGCAGAAGCTAAATATATACTCGTTATATGAGAATAAGTATTTTACACAGTTATATCGTGTTACATACCTTGTTTGTTGGTATACTTTGTCTTGGTGCTCTACGAAACACTAACGACCCTTTTATTATAATAATGTTGGAGTAATACTCTAAAAAGCTGTTAAAGCGTTCAAATTTTGCAAACAAATTAGCTTGGACATTAAACCGGATTTAGTTGAGTGTATGAAGTGTTAAACCACCAATCGTGAAAGCAATGTAAAATATTGCAAAAAAATAATCTATATCTTCTATCTATACCTACTTATAATAAATCTGTAGAGAGGTCAATTCTGTACATGAAATATATTTCCAAAATAACTATCAGCGGGTGATTAGTGATCGATACTGACGCCAAAATTGCAATCAGTAAAATTTTTGTCTGTCTGTCTGTCTGTCTGTCTGTATGTTCGTTATAGAAACAAAAACCAGTCGACGGATTTCTATGAAACTTAGTACAATTGTTTTTCATACTCCTGGGCAGGTTATAGTATACTTTTCATCACGCTACGATCAATAGGAGCAGAGCAGTGAAGGGAAATGTTGGGAAAACAGGAGAACTTACTCCATTTTTTAAGCTTCCGTCGCGTGTGCAACCTTAATGCTTAAAGCTATACAGAAATCAAGTATGACGGAAATGTTCTCCTTATAATTATATAAAAAATATTCCAAGACAGCAAATGTCTATCTTTTATGGTTGACTCACAATAACACGTGTAACTCCCGATAGCTTAGCAGTTCGGAGCTTTCTGATTATATTTGTCTACTCTTACGTTTATAACACTCTCACTCATCCCTAATTAAAAAATGTTAACATTATTACCTATTTAATTAATAAAAAAAGAATCATAGAAATCGGTACAGAAACACCAAAGTTATACATGAAATACGCTAATAAGCCATCGCGCGTGAATACTGAATCATGGTAACGGTCGCCGTGCTCGACTCGGCTCGCGGCGGGAGGTATAAAAGGGCGGGGGATCCAAACGCGAACTTCATACAATATTCCAATTAAAAAAAACGCAATTCCCAGTATCGGTGTGTTATGCAATGACAATTAATAAGGCTCAAGGGCAGAATTTTCGTGTTGCTGGAGTAGATCTCAGTGTCAGTTGTTTCTCACATGGTCAGTTGTACGTCGGTCTTTCTCGGGTTAGCAGTTCTAGAAATCACTGACGGAGTTGCGGGCACAGCTATCTATAACTATATATATAAAACTCTTCCGTTACTGAGTGACTGACAGACAACGCACAGCCGAAACTACTGGCAGTAGAGAGCTGAAATTTGGCATGTGTGTTTGTTGGGAGGAGTAGGGTACCACTAAGAGAGGATTTTAGGAAATTCCCTCCCAACGGGGAGAAAAGGGGGATAAATTGTTTTTTTCCGGAAGTCATTATTCCACGCGGACGAAGTCGCGGGCAAAAGCTAGTCACTAATATATTATTCGCTTGATGAAAAAATATACTTAAAAATTCAAATTAAGTTAGCTAGCGAAACTCCGTAGATGTGATGGGTATCCATATCTAAATGACAGAATGAATGTTTTGATGATTTTCTAGGTAGTATGTTTACTTGAAAAATGAGTTTAGAAAATCCGCTGTTTACGTTTTATCGAGTTTAGATACCCATACTCATGATGACTGTGGAGTTTTGCTAGCTAATTAAATTTTACCCTGCATAAAAGACAGTGGCCATGTTCAAGCGCGAACGCAAAAACGCCTGTATGCACAGACATGTGTCTTACTCATTCCTTACATTTATTGAACTGCGAACATCGCTATACTATTTAGTTCTAAAGCGAACAATGTCCACTTCCCCTCGCTTCAATCTTTTTCAATTACAGTAACGATTCACTGGACCTTTTAGGCCCTTTGTGGTATCCTCGCCGTTGAGAACTTTCATTCAATCATGTTAATTATTTTCTTAGGCCCATTTCCGAAGGGGAGTTAGGGGACTAGAACTTTTCTATACAGGTATTGTGGAGAGGGCTTTTGAAATTGTTAAGTAACCTCGCGACAAGATTAAAATGGCCACTTCAATTGTGTACGACGGAAAATGAATACGAATTTGGAAGAGTGTCGTCCTGGATGGGGATTCGTCGACTCTGAATTAGTTTAGTGAACTTTGAAATACGAACAGGAGATCTCTACTTCGTGCTACTTCGTGATTTCTCGGATTAGGTGGGTGACTTGTAACGTCAACTGTTCGCTTCTAAAATGTTTTGTTATAATAATTACTTTGAATTAAGTTTGTTGGATGTTTTACGACTAATAATAAAGCTGAAGAGTTTGTTTGTTTGTTCGAACGCGCTAATCTGAAAGTACCGATCGGATTTGAAAAAATATTTTTGCATTTGATAGCCTAATTCTTGAGGAAGGCTATAGGCTATTAAACATCACACTAGGACCCTTAGGAGACAATCAAAAAGAAAAAAAAAATGAAAGAACGCTAAGCGAAAACAAAGTAATAACGCGGGCAGGCGATGCGATGCGACGGGGTGGGTTGGGGGAATAAGAATTTCACGAAGACGAAGTCGCGGGAAGAAGCTAGTAATACTTAAAATTAGAATAAAAACTTCGCAATTTGCTTGATAGTTAATACAAGCGAATGTGTCTACTAGAAAAGAAATACAGAGCCCAGTTATAAAAAGTATTTACCCAATATGATTGATTACTAAGTTGGAATAGAAAGGAAACGTTTAAAACTACTGTAATTTCGGTTGACATACATCGAGGACAGTTAACTACATTACAGTTTCTCGACCAATTCCTATACTTTTAATTAAACCAACACTGAAGGACCTTGAACCAGCTTATAAGGGCCCTCAACAACAATTTTAATTAATTTAAAAATAACCATGTAGATAGACAAGCGTTCCTAAGTTAACCAAAACACTCATGGTACTTTAAAACTGTAAAGGCAATTTAGAAAATCAATACAAAACCGTAGCTTACTTGAAAACATTTAATTAATGAGTAGGTACCTACACAACGTTTTAACAAACGATCGTGATCCGAAAACAAGCTTTGTGTCAGAGCCGCCATCTTGGATTAAAATAAACACACTTTTATCGCAACTGGCTAGTATTAGGGCCCGATCACAACCACACCACACCGCAGCGACAAAATATTGACAAGCAGTGGTTACATGTGGATAGAGCCACTACAACCTCTTACAGTTTCATTGTCGTTAGTAGTTACGATGTTGTTACGTTGTGGCAAGTATTAGCAGACACAGATACCTATCGTTGTGTTTGCCATGTGGTCGGCCGCTAGTGTGCGGTCTCACTGATGGTTGCGTTGTGGCTGCGACGTGACCTTGATGTGGTCGGTATCGTCCACACGATTTATTTTACGGTCAAATATGGTCCATATGAACGCACTATTCATTTTCATGCAAATTAGCGCCTGTTCACGTGTTGTCGTTGAGGTGTGTCTGTGTTACGTGTGATCGGGCTCTAACAGTGATGCTCTGTGGCAACTGGTTCAAAAGTTAAAAGTCGCCAAGTGAACTGTGGAAAGAGCTTTGTTTAAAGTTAGTTTGCGATCGAATATGAAATGAGGTAAGCTGGTGGAACTGGCAAAGGTGATGAAGTTCTTGATGTTAGGCAGTTGAATACGTTACCGATTGACCTATGACGCGTTTCATGCGAGGCCAAACAAAAATAACATAGACCACTGTACTCACGCAGAGGCGTAAAAAGCGGCTAAGTGATCTTGTGCTAGCATTATGGTAGATACGAACTTTATGAGACTAGCTCATATCATGGTTAAGCACAATCCTGTCAATACTTTTTATTTTGTTTTTATATTGTGTGTGCTTATGTCATGTGCTAAATAAACATATTTTCTTTCTTTTCATTCAGTCAGCAAGATGGCCGAGGGGTTGACAGCACAGAGAGCAATGACAGAAACTATTTTAATGCGTATTGCCCGGGTCAAGAGGTAAAATATAGCAGTTGCATCCACCGGACTCTTAATAATACCATACTGCGATCATTAACCCGTCTGCAAAACGTCGCCTCCGATCATGCCCTCTGTGCTCCAAAAAATGCAGCCATAGCGACCATTGCGCTGCCGCCGACAATACCATGGGAGTGGCGAAGTTTTGGGATAACTTTTAATATACTGTCGTGCCATCGACACGGCGACGAAGAAGAGTGTTAAGATTATGACGAACTCCTCAGCGTTGAAATAACATAATTAGCCTATAACATTCCCTATTCTGGGACACAAACCTCCTCTCTTCGAGAGGGAGTGGGCTGTAATCAACCACGCGGGTGTGCCCCACACTCAGTGCGTGTTGGTAGATGTCACATGTCTTCGAATTTTTGGTTCTAGGAAACATTTAGGTAAAGTGTATACCTGTATATACTTCCAGGGACACCCTGTGGTGTCCCTGGAAGTATGGATCAAATCGAATATGGGCGTGGGCAAGGTCATTTCCAAACTTTTTGATCCTGAGAATGATTAATGATTGAGAATTATTTTATTTAGTTTCGCATAGTGCTCAAAGAAAAAAAATCATTAAAGAAAACTATCAGGGCTGTCTAAGAAACTTAAATTGACAGTTCCTAGTAGTTTTTTTTTAAATGATTTTGTTCTTTGAGCACTATGCAAAGTGATTGAAAATAACAAAAAAGTTGGTCATAACTTTTGAACCGTAAAAAAATTCACCAACATTCTCAGGATCAAAAAGTTTGGAAATTACTTTGCCCACGCCCCTATTTGATTTGATCCATACTTCCAGGGACTCCCTGTATATGTGTTTGACTATGGAGCAGCCTACGCAAATAATTGAAGACAAGTCTAGGCCAGGACTAAAATAAACAGACAAAGAAATATTTAAACAAGTTGTATACATTGAATGTACCCGTGTTTAAGCGTTTGCGATTTATTTATGTTTGTTACGACACACCCACGTTTCAGGTGAAATACTAGCGTTTCTCATGTCGTGTAGTCGATCTAGGTTTTCCTAGAGCAAGACCTCGACCGCGCCTACAGGGATTATTGAAATCTCGTGGGAGTGGGTGGGAGTCAATAGATTAAATAATTTATAGACTTGCTGGATACGACATTACGTAACATAATTGTACATAGTGATCCACACCACACTGACGACCGTGCCTACACATGGCGAATAAATCTTTGTTTTCACGGCAAGAAAAACGTGTGTGTAAAAAGGCCTAATTTAATGATTTTTAGGGGTCCGTACCTCAAAAGGAAAAACGGAACCCTGACTACCGGTCTTACCAAGGGGTATCGTGTTTCCAGTAACCGGGTTGTGGAGGTCAGTTAGGCAGTCGCTCTGCAGCTGATTACCAGTATTTTACTACTGGTATTCAGCTGCATCCAGTTAGACTATAAGTCGTCCCCAACCTAGTAACGAAAAGGCTAGGTAGATTTATAAAGTCAGAAGGTAGGTAATTTATAAAATTACACGAATCGAAGGAAATATGAATCCATTGAAACCCACTGAATGAGACACAATAGAAGTTTTATTGTTATTACATCGACGGTTTTTGCATTTAGTGTCTACAATCTGTGAACCAACAAAATAGTACCTAGCTAGATTATTCTTTAACCGGTTTAATGCCGTCATAACAGAAACAGATAAAAAGCCAATGCGCAACGCGTGGATCCACGTTTGATACGATATGATTGGTTAATGGAGATTAGCACAAGCAAAGAGAGGACAAATGACCCCCTGCCGCTCAGGGTGGAGCAGTAGGGAGTCTTAGACTCTTACTGATTAAAACCCACCCGTGTTCCTTCCTTAGCTCTTTGTGTTCCGGGGTAGCGGTAACCCTTTCGGACAATCTCGCTGCAGGCCCATGGGCTGCCCAGCAGTTGGTGAAGTCAGGCTGTGGTGGTGATGAGGTGATTTTATTATAACTTCATCTCAATAATATGGGTTCCTTTTGTTACATTATATACCTAATATATACCTAAAAAGTACAATCTTATCATTCGATTACAAAAAGATAAAAGCATAATATTTAACTGTAATACAGCGGTACCCAAAAGGGCGGACAATTAATTTAGGTGTCTTTTAAAAGAGGTAAAGTTAGGGGGTAATGTTTTGTTAATGTGCGTCGCTTCCGGCGAGGTCCGGACCTAAATAAGTTCACCGGAGTTATTAAATAGACAATTATGTAATCCGGATTACTTTTATAGGTTACCTCCGGCTGATAATTGCCGATATTTGGTTATTAGTAGGTTTATAAAATGGGTAAGCTGAAGTTGCAAGGTAGCGGATTAAGCGCTATAGGTATACCTAATGCATTTTGGGAGGGCCTCTGTTTTGCAGAAGACTATGACTAAACCAGTTCAGAAGACTTTTTATTCAAGGAGCTCAGAAGACTCATATTTGAACCACGATTTTTTCTTGGAAAAAAGTTATTTTTGTATTTCTTCTAAAAAGTTTTAGAAGAAATTAATAATTATTTACTCTAACTGCCTGTCAAACATAATTCGTTTAAAAGTAAATTTTATCGGAATTTTACGAAAAGCGCAGAGTTTTATAATTCAATTGAATAGTTTAAAATCTAAACCGTTTGTTTTTTGCCAAAGCTTAAAACGCTAACAGCCTCCGAATTTGCATTTTATAACAGTAAGTATAAATAATCAGCCTATAATAGCCTCATAGAGAGGAGGCCTGTGTCCCAGCAGTGGGAACATTATAGGCTGATTATAATAATTTTCCCACTGCTGGGGCACTAGCCTCCTGTCTGTGAGTGGGAGTGGGCCATAATCTACCACGCGGGCCCAGTTCGGGTTGGTAAATGTCACATGTCTTAAAATGTTTGGTTCTAGGACATGCCGGTTTCCTCACGATGTTTTCCTTCACCGTTTTGAGAGCAGTGGTGATTAAATAATTTACACAAATTAAAGCGCTTGTCTGGATTCCAACCTATGACCTACAACTCGTAAGTCGCGGCGATTTTATAACAGTACTAAGAACCTTTTCGGACTCTACATCGATCTAAAACAATTATGCGTATATTCAAAACTCACTAACATCTAACAAAAATCCTTATTTTTCAACAACCTAAACTTACATTTAAGGATTAAGCTAAAAAGGTAAACCAAAAGAAAAACACGTTAATTCATATCCCAATGGCGGACCCGCAAGTTTTTTAGCCAGTAGGCATGTCAGGGCACGTCGACTGCAAGTCCAGTCCGTTGGGAGCTATGGCCCCTAAAAACTGGCCCACCAGTGATTGATGGAGAGTCGTGTGTAAGCACCGAATAAACACACCCCACGTCCTCTGCAATCGCCCTCAGGTGCTCTTGTTTTTTGTTTTTTACAAGACTTTTTTGTTTTAACTTGCTAGGGATGGTATTTGTTTCGACGTCTATCTTGGAAAATTGGGTCTGTTTTTATTTTATTAGTTAGTTGGAGAGTTTGTTTTAGGATGCAATTTTAGCATGATGCTTGCGTAACTAGTTTAGCATTTTGTAGGTTTGGCTCCCCAGTGATTGATGGAGAGTCGTGTGTAAGTACCGAATAAACACACCCCACGTCCTCTGTAATCGCCCTCAGATGGTCTTGTTTATATTTTTTTTTTTGTTTTAACTAGTAGGGAGTAAGTGTATGGTAGGGATGTATTTGTTTTAACTTATCTTTGCAAAATTGGATTCGATCTTCTCTTAGAGACTGGGAAACTTATTACCTGTGACGATTTTGTTTATGTATCATATAAGTAACTGGTTTAGCAGGCTCTTTGTGTTTGTTTCATTCGACACCTAAGTACAGACGCCAGCACATCAAGCTACTACAATCTGTCAAATTGCTGTAATAGATTTTCAACTTTATCGCTAAAGCAAAAGATTCAAAATTGATTGGGAAAATTTGACAGTTTCGGGTAGCTTGATGTGCTGCAGGCGTCTGTAGATAAAATATCATTAAGCTAGTATTTAGCCCGAAGAATAGGTTGAGGTATGTACTTACACCTACATGTTCCCAGTTATATTTAAGTGTCATGTGGGTTTAAATTATTTTAGGTAGGTATATGTGTACCTACATTATAATAGTTCGCTGGTTTTATTCGTTTAAACGAATCCTTTAAAACTGTATGTCGCAACTAGTTTTCAACAGTTTCTTTCTCTAAAATCTATACTTCTATACTAATATTATAAAGCTGAAGAGTTTGTTTGTTTGTTTGTTTGAACGGCGCTAATCTCAGGAACTACTGGTCCGATTTGAAAAACTCTTTCAGTGTTAGATAGCCCATTCATCGAGGAAGGCTATAGGCTATATTACATCACGCTAAAACCAATAGGAGCGGAGCACCAATGAAGAAAGTTTCAAAATCGGGGGATTTTTTCCTACTGAGAGCTTCCGCTGCGTGCGCTGCGTTAACGGTTAAAGTTTCGCAAAAATCATATATGACAGAATCGTTCCTCTTTAAAAGCTTTAAAAAAAAGTCCGCGACAGCATATGTCTATCTTTTAAGGTTAGCTCACTATAACCTCTTTTATGCTAACCAAATTTGTTCTAAAATAATGCATTATTTGCGAAGGTGTTTTTATATCTTTATCCAAATAAATACGCTATTCATCATATGTATTTAATTTTGAACAAAATTGCCTCTGAGATCATTTGATTTCAATGAATATCTTAGGAGATATCGTAGTTTTAAAATAATACTAATAATAAAGCTGAAGAGTTTGTTGTTTGAAACACGGTTTGAAAGCTCTAAATCTCTGGAAGTATTGGTCGCATATATGAAAATATTTTTGCGTTTGATAGCCCAGTTCTTGAGGAAGGCTATATTCTATTAAATTTGACGCTAGGACCCTTAGGAGTTGAGCAAAAAGAAAAAAGTCTGAAGTTTTCGCCAAGCGAAAACGAAGTAATAGCGCAGGCCGGCGACACGTTGCGACGGGGTGGGTCGGGGAAACAAAAAAATTTACGCGGATGAAGTCGCGGGCAGAAGCTAGTATTGTATAAAGCTGCAATCCAGGACTAATGATGTTTCTACAAGTTTGGTTTCAGACCTGAGCAGTGCGATTGAGAGTAGGTACTGGAATAGAAAGGTGAAACTTCTACTAGTTGCTTCACATAGTAGGGTGGTAGCTGAAAATATTTCGTCTTTGTATCCAGTTATAATGTTTACTTTGGAGACTTGGATGTCTCAAATAGATATAACGGATAACATTAGATGTAATTTAGTTAGCGTTACTGCTCCAAAATCACATTATGATGTTTATTCTCTAAAGTTTAATACCCTCAAAGAACGACGGGAAATTTACACTGGATGTCATGTCATATACCTACACAGATGGGTCCAAAACATCAGATGGAGTGGGCGGTGGGTGGTCGGCTTAATGTGATGTAGCGGTATCTACAACGATGCCACATGCGAACAACGCCTTATACTGACATCACAAAATCCTGCATCTCGCAAGCAGAGTTTACCGCGCAACTAGCATAGATACAACGGCCCGACATGAATCATTGGGCAGTTGCCCGCCAGACACAACACCCGTCTGGTCGGAGGATCCTCCCTTTTCTATAGAGTATGAGTGAACTTTACACCGTGTTCCTCATACCTCTATAATATTTCCATTATGCTGAACTATTAGGCATTTCTGAGGTCTTTTTTTTTTAGTAGGAAATTATCAAATAACTTCTCCCGTTCTAGGTGGGGCGGAAGGGCATATCAGGCTTTCACTGACTAAAACCCACCCGTGTTTTCTGTTGCCTGTGCCAGGGGCCACGGTATCTCTTTCAAACAACCTGCGACCCATTTCTGAGGCCTTGAAATATGTGTTAGAGCTAGACGCTAATAGAGTTGTGATATGTACCGATAGTAAAAGTGCTTTACAGCATATTTCTAAATGTGTTCATAATGTTTCAATGGGTATAGCTACAGCATGAAAAATTTTTGAAACGAATCCATTTTATAACCAAAAAATTAAAAATATAGTTATCCAGTGGGTGCCGTCCCATGTTGGACTTTTGGGTAATGAGGAGGCTGACAGATTAGCCGAAGAAGCGATTTCTTTAGGTATACAAACACGGGATTTATTACCAAGGTATTCGGAAATACTAAGTACAATTAGAAAAACAATTAACTTATATTGGAAATAACATTTTAATGAAAGATCTAAAACGAAAGGAATCTGGTACAAAAGTATACCTTGGTTCTCCGGGTCGAAACTGAATCGCTGGCAAATTCTTACTGCGCATCGTTTGAGGTCAGGACATATTCCACTAAATAACTTTGCTTTTCTTATGTGGAAATCGAACTCTCCTAACTGTGAGGAGTGTGGTACAGTTGAGGATGCCCAGTATGTGTTGGTGGAATGTGTCCGATATACTAACAAAAGAAACGCACTTCTCAACTCTTTTAAATTGTCGAAAATGCATGTTGGAATGTTCCATGGTATTTTAGCAAAGCCTACTTCTAAAGCAGGAAAAATATTATATACTTTTTTATTAGGTAATAGCACGATGGGATTAACATCGTCGCTTAAGCGTGCAAAAATCCCTTAAAAAAAACTTTTTTTACCACGTATGTTGACTTTCGAAATGAGTTTTTCTATTAAACAAAATTAGGGATTCTAAATATATTTATTATATTATTATTATTTATATTTAGGGCTTGTTAAAAATAAACACCCCAAACTCCAATTTAAACATCCAAGAATAATAACACTTCTATCCAATAATGAACTTCTAAATTATATCTTCAAAACACAAAGTTGCTCAGGTGAATACTTAATTTGATTAAAAGCTTCTAAGAAAGTGTGGCCGCAACTTGAACCTGGGTAGAACAATAAATCACAACTTAGCCATTAAAACAAACGCGGGACCGCGACACATCGGGATCAACTATCCTAACTTTAGTTCTTCAAACAACTTTATTGTCTGAAAGTTTTATGACTCTCCAACCCTTGCCGTACGTAACTTGTTGTACTTTACTTGACCTGAACTTGCTGACTGCGATATACTTGCTCATTTCTTGCTACATTATTAATACGGCACCTCGTGTCTGTGCTTTAAGTTAAAAAGCAAGGGCTCAAAGACTTTGTAGGTAACTGTCCATTTTCCGCGCAGTTTTTGTGCATATGAAAGATACGCCCGCTATGGATCGCATCCTGTCGTTTTTAGGGTTGCGTGGTCAACAAAATGTATAATTTCGCCTTGTCCGTCTGTCCGTCCGTCCGTCCGTCCATCCGTCCGTCCGTCCGTCCGTCCGTCCATCCGTCCGCAGCTTAGCTCAGAGAGTCTTAGTACTAGAAAGCTTTAATTTGGCATGGATATACATACATATTAATCACGCCGACAAAGTGGTAAAATAAAATTAAAAAAAATTGCTACACGTAAATTGGCGATGTTTTTTTTTACCCAATAGTGTGGGGTATCGTTGGATAAGTCTTTTAAAAATATTTCGGGTTTATGAAAACATTTTTTGATTTTGGGGACTGTTTGTGAAATATTAAGCTTTAAAGTGCAAATTTTTGTTAGAGTCAAGTGTCTCCCCTCCTTCCAGCTAAATGGTTACTTCCACAGTATTATGTCATATGGCATTTTACTATGGGATCGGGCTGCAGACATTGAATCCATTTTTATTTTGCAAAAGAGAGTTGTCAGACCCATTTACAATTTATGTCACCGCGAATTGCTTAGGGAACTATTTAAAAAGGTTAATATTATGACGGTACCTTGCCCGGTATTTATGAAAATATTATGTATGTAAGAAAAAATCAATGTCTTTTTAATAAAATAAGTGAAAGACATAATTTTAATACTAGAAATAAAGACAAATTAGATCAACCTTTTTTCAGATTATCTAAAGTACAAACATCTTTTATGGGGTACTGTGTTAAATGCTACAACAAAATACCTTTTGACATATTAAAAGAAAATTTAAAACTCATGGTAAAAGTACATTTTGTAAACAATCATATTAAAAAATAGAGGATTATATCCAAGATAATAAAGCTTGGAAACATACTGGTCCTGCTCCATAGGACAATCTAGAGTCTAGACAAGATCAAACTGGTTGCTAATTTAATTTATATATACATATATATTTTTTAATACATTGTTTTTTACATTCTGCGACTAATTTAACTAACACACTTGTTAAAATTCTAGGAATATTTTACAATCTTTGTAAATATGTAAGCATCATCTATCTATCACATAATTGATTTACCTGTCATTGCTATATTTTTAATTCTTTTTATCATTTTTGGTAGACTAATTTTTATTTTAGGTGCATCGTCTTCACATATAGGTAGTTATATAATGAATGTACACAAAACCTTGTAAAACGTTTTAAAAGAGTAACGGTGGAGTTTCTTGCCCATCTTCTCCATACGAAAACTACCTTTTGGAAGGAGCGACTAGAATCGATTCTATTTTTTAATTTTAATTTTTGACGTTCAAAAGTGCCTTTTGAGTGCCTATTTGAAATAAATGATTTGACTTGACTTGACTTGCACGCTCATGACTTCGTCCGCGTATTCGGCCCGCATTGCATTATTTCGCCCGCCCGCGAAATACACCTGTACATCTACGTGTTTTTTATGCGGGTTGCAGACCAAGAGCTAAGCTAAGTTAGTCTAGCTTAGCTCGCATAGCTGAGGTAATTTTTCATACTTCTACATAGTTTGCGGTCTGCACACAAGTATGAAAAACTGCGTCAGCTATATAAGCTAAGTCAAAGTCAAAGTCAAAGTCAAAGTCAAATCATTTATTTCAAATAGGCACTTAAAAGGCACTTTTGAACGTCAAAATTTAAAATTAAAAATAGAATTGATTCTAGTCGCCCATAAGCTAAACTAACATAGAGTTCTTGGTCTGCAACCCGCTTTAGTCACAACGCCCACAGGATATAAAAGACAGCCTACTTTTATCAGGGCATAACATTTCATTCTGTTATAATTATTTCCTGTACTTGAAATCACACTTAAAGGCCTATACTACCTCAAATGGCTTAGCATGATCCTCCGTTATGTCGAAAATACTGCAGCATTAATTTTGAAATAAATATGTGGTAAAGTTGAGGATTAATGTTAGGTCTTATGTTAGACGAAAACACGATTTCATAAAATTTTCTCGACCGATAAGTAAATTCCAAACTTACCTCCAAACCGAACAATAAACCGCTGGTATTCAAAAAATACTTCAAATTAGATCATGAAACTTTGTATACTAACCGAAGTAACTATAAAGCAGGTCTTATGTTATTTACTTTTTTTTATTTACCATTATTTTCACCGTAAAAAGCAAATACCTAAACTATTGGCGCTGCCTGCCGCCTAGCACCGCACTCTGTCTCGCTCTCACTCAGTCCGCGAGCAGTATCATGCGAGCGAGATAAAGAGTGAATTTTAGCTGAGGTAGTGTAGGCTCTTAAGCATCATTATGCTAAAATCTTGTTATTAGATTTTTTCATACTCCATTTCGGAAAATGAGACCTCCTACATGCCGCTATTGTTTCGCCCCACGATCTTAATTACATTAATATAATCTACTAGCTGCGCCCCGCGGTTTCGATCCCGTGGGAATATCGGGATAAAAAGCATCTGTGTGTCAAATTTCATCCAAATCCGTTCAGTAGTTTTTGCGTGAAAGAGTAACAAATATCCATCCATCCATCCTCACAAACTTTCGCATTTATAATATTAGTAGGAATAGTAGGATAGTAGGATTTATTCTGAATCTACTACTAGAATCTACTACTAGAAAAAATCTAACTGGTTGCTAATTTAATTGTATAATTATTCTTTTTTTTGACATTTTACATTCTGTAATTACTTTAACTCACGCCCTGACTTATTACTTGAAATTTTTTTTAATAAAGAAAATCGTCTACTTTTACCATGTTTGTGAATATGTGAGCACCATGTATCTATCAGATAATTAATTAAGGCCGCCCATTGTCTATTTTGTAGTGTTTGTTGTATCTTTTACATGTTTTATTTTTGTGGTGTACAATAAAGTATATATAAATAAATAAATAATTTATATGTCATGGTTTCATTTTTAATTCTTTTACCTATTGTGGTATAGTGATTTTATTTTAGGTGCATCGTCGTTACATATCTAATTTATAAAATTCTCGTGTCACAGTGTTAGTTACCATACTCCTCCGAAACGGCTGGACCGATTTGTATGAAATTTTGTGTGCATATCGGGTAGGTCTGAGAATCGGCTACTATTTATTTTTTTTTCTTTTTTGCAAAACGACGTTTGCGGGGTCAGCTAGTTATTATATAATTATTAATGTATACAAAATATTGTAAAACATTTTAAAAGAGTAACGGTGGAGTTTCTTGCCAATAAGCCATACGAAAAGTACATTTTGGAAGGGGCGACTAGAATTAATTCTATTTTATTGTAATTTTTGACGTTCAAAAGTGCCTTTTAGGTGCCTATCCTACTTCCTTCCTACTAATATTATAAATGCGAGAGTTTGTGAGGATGGATGGATGGATGTTTTTACTCTTTCACGCAAAAACTACTGAACGGATTGTGATGAAACTTTATAGTAATACAGTTTATACATCAGAATAACACATAGGATACTTTTTATCAAAACTTACGCGGGTAAAACCGCGGGGCGCAGCTAGTTTAAAATAAATGCTTTGACTTTGACTTTTAATGTTTCCCTCGAATCATCATTCTCCTGCACTTATCCCGTTTTATTTGGAGTCATCGCAACATATCTTTTTCTTCCATACTTCTTATTAGTCGTCTCGGTAATCACCCCCTTTCTTACCATATCATCGTTCACACAATTCATCCATCGTTTCTTTGGTCTTCCCCTACTCTTATAGCCATCAACTTTCATACTCAAAACTTTCCTCACAACATATTCCTCATTACTCCGTATCACATGTCTATACTCTATACCATGACAAGCGATTCCCACACAACTTTTCAGTTACCGGTGCCACTTTCAGACTGAATGTTTATTTCGAATATGGTTCTTTTTACGATTTATTTTTGTCCTCATAATATCTGAGTTTGTTTCTCCATTTCTTTTGGGTAGTCCGATAGGAAATGTCGACTTCATGTAGCAATTATTTTTTATATAGATTAACAGACAAAAAAAATGAACAGAAAAATGGGTACACGGGTGATGCTTATTTCTAAAGAAATCCCTTCTAGGATACCTGCGATAGGAAAGTAGATAAAGAGATGTAGAAAGCAGTTTTATTTTATGACTTGTAACAGTGATTCCGATATCCTATTTACAAAATAAAAAAAATCATTTAATATCACTGTGTTACGATTTTCAACAATAACTTTTAGGGACTGTAAATCTCAACGCCACACATTAAAACCATCGAAAATATTTGCCAACTGAGTCCATAGATTAAGACTTTTAGCACTTTTCATGATAGATGTACCTTTTAGTGAGCTAATAGAAACACAGTTGGTTATAGTTAGCAGATTAACGTGAATTTTACTCTGAATGGTATCTAGTAATGAATTTGAAACGCTATTAATTAAACTCTGTGGTAGACTACGTAGATAGATACTTTGGAAAGTTGTATTTTAGATAATGACAGCCAGCCTGGTGTTATCACTGACATTACGACTAATAGCTAACTATCGCAAGTGTGCCTTAACTACAATACAAGAGGATTAATTTGGTCTGCTTGTAAACGTTCTCATGAAACAAGTGTTTGAAATTGCTTCAAGTTTGATGTATTTGCGCCGCTCCTCTAGAGATAAATTTGTTCGAAAACTTGCTGAATGTGAAAAGTTTGAAGCTCACTTCAATCCATTACACGAGTGAAATATTTCTTTGTTTTCTGACTTCAGTGCGGGGAGGACGCGACCTTACAAATCAGAAGTTTACCATTATCGCGATGCGCGGCGGCGGAATAACCGCGGGAACCCCCTAAATACGTTCTTAACACATTCATCACCTTAATTATAATGGTTTTATAACGATTGATTGATGGCAGCGCAGCGGAGTATTTTCTTGGAAATAGAGCTGGGTGTTTAATGTCTTGCGGGGAGCGTTCTTCAGTTGTCAAGGTCGAATAAAAGTTTTGTTCGAGTCTTCATAAACGGGAAGCGATCAATCTTGGCTGAAGGAACCGATATGTTTGAAATGTAATATCGGTGCGGTTTATTTAATATACCGTCCATCAATCACGGGCAGACGGTGTATATCTAGTAGGTCGGAGACAGATCGGCGAGCAACATGTGATATGAGTCAGCTTCGCCGTGTCTCTGTGAAACTGTTTGCTTCTTATTAAATGCCTTTGCCTCGTCATCGATATTTATTAAATGTGTTATCATAACAACTGAAATGATTTTGTAGGTTACAAATCCATAATTCATAATTTTATTTTAGTTTTGTGACTAAGTCTTATCAGCCGCATGGGTGGATCGATCAGGTTAAACTAGGGTTGGTCTGTGGATGGGTGACCATCTATGCATACCAAGACCCATCCGTGGCTCGGAAAGCATAGTTAGCCATTGGCCCCGGCTGTCATTCGTGGATTTTTAACAGTCGTTACGGTTAGGTAGTCGTACCATGTAATACTGGTATTCAGCTGCATCTGGTTAGACTGGAAGCCGACCCCAATATGGTTGGGAAAAGGTTAGGCAGATGATGATTTTAAATCTATCAAGATCTAAAAATCTTCTTTGCAACTGAAATAAAGTAGACTGCTCCAACTGGGCAATATCAATTATAAAATAAAAACACACTTGTCTTGTCTTTATGTAGGCCGTTTTCTAAGATGTGTAGTCTTGTGCTCTGTTTGCTATTCTTGATAAAAATACATACATAACTGAATACTTTAATAAAGGTAGCTAGTTAAGGTACCTAGGTATGGGATATAAAATTGTTAAACGAAATGGAAAAGTTGAACTTTATAACCATGGTATCTTCTTCTTTAGTTCTGGTAAGTGTTGGAAAACATCCAGGGTGCAAAAATGCAGGGTTTTTCAAGGCAATCTCATGTTATGTTTCAAAGAAAAGCGACTCAACTTAAGTTTAATTCAATAGCCCAAACCAAACAATCCAGGGTTATATCTAATCGGTAATTCTGGCCTGTGGATGAATTCTACAATATTTATTTTAATAGAGGATAGAAAATGTCATTAAGATGCTACTACTGTGTCACACACTTTTATTTTATATTGCAGTGAGGTGACACCCCTATGCAAAGACATTCTGCTTCCATAGAACAGTCAATTTACGAGAAAAATACTAGCCAATGAAAAGATCCCATCCACGAAAATGAAAAAAAATCTAGCCAATCAGAAGCTATTAAACACAAAGTGATAAAGTAGACAAAGAGAAAAGCTTTAACATGAACATAACAACGAAGAACTTGGAACAAGTAACACGCATCGAGTCTGAATCAGTATAAAACTTGCAGTCGGTGAGTTCTTGAGATCTATACAACTTTGTACACCAAAGAAATATATTTTGTTTAGAATAAAAAGTACAGGTACCAAGTTTTACTGTTGCGTTCTAGTAACAGGTATTTTTCTTTCCGGTAAATAGGTTTACCTACCTTATTGTTAATGTTAACTTCACGATTTTTAATTTTCTGGGCATAACTATTGGCCGTGGCTATAAATCGCAATGTAAAGAAGATCTGTCTGAGCCTTGAAGGGTTGTCCTTTTGAGCGCTAATCATAGACATCTCGAAAGTCGTATTCTGATGGATATGAACTGCCATTAACAATATTAATACAAAATGTATCAGAAAGGTGTGGTCTGTACGACCTTCAAACTGAATAATTTCCTTCATGGGAACAAAATTGTTATCGCGAAAAAATTATCAGCTGTCCTATGGGCCAGCAGATCATTTTTTCAAAGCAAAGAGTTCTGAATGGGGCAGTTGCTAACTTTTTCGCGATTACAATACTTGTCCCATGGAGAAAGTTATTCAGTTTGATAGTCTGTACCACAGACGGCGGTCGGCGGTCTCTCCAGATCGGAGCCATAGCGCTTGATGGCGCGCTTCTCCCAGTCTGCTCCGACTTTCGGTATCTCGGTTCACTCGTGCAAAGCTATGGCGAAATAGTACGGACGGTTAAGCACAGAATTAACACTGGATGGATGAAATGGCGGCAGGTCACGGGAACAATCTGCGACTCCCGCATTCCCCTTAAACTTAAGGGGAAGATATATAAAACCATGATCAGACCTGCTGCTGCATGGATCAGATTGTTGGGCCACAAAAGGTATGAATGAAAGGCAATTGCATGCAGCTGAGATGAGAATGCTAAGAAGGATGTGTGGTATTACACGAATGAATAGAATAAGAAATGAGTACATAAGAGGAAGTTTGAAAGTGGCACCGGTAACTGAAAAGTTGCGTGGAAATCGGTTGTCATGGTATGGGCATGTGTTACGGAGAAATGAGAAAAATGTCTTGAGGAGAGTTTTGAGTATGGATGTCGATGGCTATAAGAGTAGGAGAAGACCAAAGAAACGATGGATGGACTGTGTGAATGATGATATCTTTAGAAAGGGGGTGACTACTGAGAGGACGACTAATAGAGAAGTATGGAAGAAAAATACATGTTGCGCCGACCAAAAATAAATTGAGATAAGGGCAGGAGAATGATGATTCTGTACCACAGCCTTAAATATAACACTACTATAATATACAGGGTGTCCCATAAATAATGGTCCAACCGTAATTCCTAATTAGGTCACTTGATTGCCTACAACTAATTTGAACCGTTTTTAAAAATTACTTAGGGTTTCCAAAAAAATAATTTTTTATTTTATTTTCATATTTTTCTGTTTCTCAAAGTTTCTGAAAGAACTACGATGGCATTATGCAAAAATGATATAAGAGTTTATAGGTAATTTATCTAGCTAAATTTTAACGAAAAAAAAATTAAAAAACATTGATATTTGCATCAATGGCATAAAAAACCCAATTAGAAACAGAAAAATATGAAAATAAAATAAAAAATTATTTTTTTGGAAACCCTAAGTAATTTTTAAAAACGGTTCAAATTAGTTGTAGGCAATCAAGTGACCTAACTAGGAATTACGGTTGGACCATTATTTATGGGACACCCTGTATATACAACACTAATAGAACACTACTTGTCTTTGTGATATTGTTGTCTTAACTGCAATCATCTACTGTCTTCTTTTATTTTCGTTGCCTATGTATTTAGTATGTATGTATTTATGTATATATAATTTTGTATATGTCTGTGTATATATCTTAGTGAATTGAATACATAATATTTGCACCAACGACAGACCCATTTTATGTCCAGGAAAATCACTGTCCATCCTAAGGTTGCCTGGAAGAGATCGCAGAAAGCGATAAGGCCGCCCATTGTATATTTTGTAGTGTTTGATGTATTTTTACTCGTTGTATTTTTTTTTGTGGTGTACAATAAAGTATATATAAATAAATAAATCATAAATATATTTCAGATTTACGCTGTATAGGCATTGCGGCTAACATTCCATTAAATAATAACCAAGCAGATATGGATACCATCAATACTTACTTTTGCTGCTTCAAACTTTTATTGAACATCAATAATTAACTCTTTACTTTAAATGAAATCAATTTACATATAATTAATATTCCGTTATAAATTTTACATTTCTGAATTGCCTTTTATAATAAAGTTATTAACTTTATGCACAATAATTATTTTAAATTTCGCCATTTTCCATCAGTTGAGCACCTATCCATCTGATATTACTTACATTGACATTAATTCCAGCCACAGCAGATGACTGTAATGTTCAATGGCGGATGGTTATCAGCAGATACGAGATTTTAATCAATTGATTGATTGCCTCCATCACTCATTACGGAGCGTTATGTTCATTGAAACAAACTTATGAGTTACGACTCGTTATCGGGAAATTGACTTGCGTTCCTATAACTAATTAGTAATTGGTGAATTCATTGTTTATTTAATGTTTATTACAAGTTTTTACGGATATAAAGTTTAAGTTTTAATTAGACTCTGAAATTCTGATTTTCAGAGAACATACAGAGGAATGGATAGAGAAGCATTGTTTCATTTAAGAATAGCCTTAATATTCCTACTGAATAATTATATTTGCTCTTACACAAAACATTAATCATTACATTATACTAATTAAAGCATCTACTCAATCAGCTACGGTTTATATGCGTGTTAAATAGTAGTTAGTTGGTATTGCAATTAATTTGATGACTGACTGATTTACGGCACGTCCAAAACTTAGAGACCACGCCAAACCCTAGGGCTCAGATGACGTCAGCGCTGTCCCTCGTCAGGTCAATGAACCACCTGTTAAAATGAAAGCAAAAACAGAAGAAAAGACACTTCAAGTGGAAGCAGACTACGTCTCAGACCCATTATCACTAAGCGCAACATATCATGTTAGTCGAATATAACCCTGCCATCATTAAAACTTACTTAGCTGTTCATTTTAGTTCGTAGAAGAAATAGGGCAAGAGCTACCTCTAAATGTCATTCGTTAATGACGCGTGACCACGAAAGGAATCCTGTCTCCAACACAACTATTAATTGACGAAGGGTTTCGTTTGTGTGTGACATTTATTAATAGCTCCCGGTCGCGTTCAGGAAACCATGATAGTGTACCTATTAGTTACACGACTTATTGCTCCAACGAAATTAATCCAATCTCTCGATTTATTGTAAAATAGAACTTTCTACTTAATCATATTGCTTAGTTTCGGCATTTGGTCTCGAATTCAGATTAGGTAATCGAATCTAAGTTTGACATATTTAATAGCTACTGTCTAATGTTCATTTCCAACTAAGTTGTTCGCTCAGGACAGAACTATTCTGACAAATAGATATTAGTTCATATTTGGAAAATGTTTCGGAACTCAATATCGTCTATCAGATGTAGGAATAACAAAAAGAAGTAATTAAAGAGCAATTGGTTTCGGTAAACGACTTTGTGAGTTCGTACTTTCATATCATGTATCATCTTAGGCTAGTAATATCAAGATAAAATATTATCCTGAACTTCCCCGGAAGCAATTCCCATCGCCGCTTATTCTTCAAAGAGTTTGTATGGAAAACGGACAATTCGGTAAGCCGACCCATCCCCGAACGTATTCACTCGAACTAGTCGAGGAGCGCCCCCTAACGGGAAAGTTTTGATTTAGTGCTTATAGCTGTCCCAGTCGGAGAGCCCTCTTTAAAGTTTTAGTCGTGTAATAGAATAAAACTGTTGGAACAATGCTCGTGCTCAAGCGTTCATACCGGGTTCGGTAAAGCATTATAGAAATGTACGGAGCCACCGACTCAATTGCTAGAGCGCTCTGCGACATAAAATCTAATGTGACTATCGAATGAATATTATAAACTTTGCGCTGGAACTGAATCAGCTTTTTTCTGGTATAAGGTACTTCTTTTGTTTTTGTTGTTAGTCTGGATCTATTGGATTATTTTAAAATTTAAACAGTCTTAAAAGATTTGTATACACATGTTTTTCTTGCCGTGAAAAACTACGGTTTATTCGCCGTGTGTAGGCACGATCGTCAGTGTTGTATGAATGATATGATGATGATCTCTATGAATGCTTATAGTCAGACACGTTTACTCTACGGCGCGGTGTTTACGCCGTGTGTAGGCACAGTTTATACACCGTGTGTAGGCACGGTTGTAAGTGTTGTATAGATCACTATGAAAGCTTATTAACAGACACGTTTATTCTACGGCGGGGTGTTTACGCCGTGTATAGTACGGTTATTAGTGTTGTATGGATCACTATGAAGGTTTGTTGACAGACACGTTTTTTCTACGGCGCGGTTTATACGCCGTAGGTACCGTAAAGTAGCCGTGCCGTATACAAAGGGTATTTTAGATACCTAGTGCATTTTTGTTAAATTACTCTTGGATTATTCTCATTTATTTGAAAACTGTTCTGTATTAAATAATAGTGGTAACTACTTACATGGTTTATATTTCTTTTTTTTTAATTGAGAATCTTGCCAAAAAGTTTAGCTTTCATGTAGGTATCACATTTGACCTTTGATCTTCTGCTGGTTTCATATAAATATCAATGCAGAGGCAGTATAAATATATAAAGATATCTGGGTTAGATTTCAAGAATAGATTGATTCTGTTGTTGCATTATTTAGTGGCTCGGAGTGACCTATATATGGATTTTTCTTGACCATTTGTTGGTGATGCATTTGTAAAAATGGGGACGTTGAAATGACGAAGTATTTTTGTATTTATTTCGAATCTTCAACAAAAGATATACAAAATACATTATTATTATTATTTTTAGCCGTTAATGTCCCACTGCTGAGCAAAAGCCTCCCTACTCTCTTTCCACCTCTTTCTGTCCAGAGACACACACACATAAATAAAGAGCAACATCAGAGGGGCAATTCTCGTAATTTTAAGAACGTTCACATTCTGATTTCAGTGTCAATCTGTCAAAAAATACTTCTAATTTCCCTACATTTTGACAAGTTTTTGGCATTTGTTTGTCGCCGAGATGAGACTGCGACTAGATTTTGAACGTTTTAAATTATGAAAATTAGCCTTCCGGTATTAAATAGGTGTACTCTTTCACTTAGAGGAGACCACAGCATGCACAATAAAGTTAACAACTAAGCTAACTGTGGGGTCCGAGTGCTCATGGTTTGTTCAACAAAATCTCCAAACGACTTGTTGACACTTCCCGTGACCCAGGGGCTGGCCTTTACCTTTAGAGGCTAAGCATTTCATACAACGGGGCAAAGCCGCCAGACTCTTGGGTACATTACAAGTCGACGGCGATGCGAAGGAATTTTTCGACGCCATATTTTAGGTAGATTATGTAATTAAATTTTTAATTTAACAGTTTGTTAGTTAATTTAAGTATAAAAAGTTTGTCCAGAGTATATATTTTTATCTTCTTTAATAAAATAAAATATCAGCTAACAAAGCTAACAATATGAAGGTTATTTAAATTTTGCAAATCATTATCAAATTATATTGACAAGGCTTTGTCTAATGGTAAGCCCGTTACGTGAAGGTGTTATTACAAAGAGTGGTTAATCTAGCAGAGAATAAAGTTAGTTCACAAAAGATATAAAAAGTTCACAATGTAATACAGAATACCCTTGAGGAAAAACAGAGTGAAAACTACAAAAAAGTGTCACTTGATGGATGTCACACTACACGTTGGTACAAGCTCACATCACTTTAACCGGTAAACAAATATGTAGTTACAAAGTCTCCGAAACTTCTGTATAATTCCACTTTATTATTAACTTTTATTTCCTCCGAAAGTGCAAAGAGGAACAGGAACAAATGGGATCAACTTGAAAAATGTGTAACAATAACAAAATGGGAAAACTTGAAAGTGACACCGGGCCATTAGGCAGTGCGGGGTTGACGTCGGCGCACTCTCACCATAATGAATCAAAAGTTTGTCGCGACGTAAATGGAATACAGAACTTATTGGATCGAGAGTAGTCATCAGTAACAGGTATTCTTACTTTGTTTTAAACATAAATATTTCGAGGAGCATTTTGTATACGAAAAATAACTTCTATTAAAATGTGAGAACGTCTTACTCCAACAAAACCATACGAATAATGATAAAATGCTAAAGTAACGTCTGTGTGTATGTTCTTTACATTTTCACGTCCCAACGGCTGAACGGATTTCGGAGAAATTTGGGTGCCTGGTTTAGGACATGACATAGATTTTTTTAAAATCTGGTAGTACGTTCCTGAGGGATAATAATTGCCCATTTTCCACGCGGGTTGAAACCGCAGGCAAAAGTTAGTCACAAATAACATTAGTGGAGCGGTCAATCAAAGAATGGTAAACTTAGCCAAATATAGGAATAAAGACTAAACATACTATATACCTTCTGGGGCAGTCGAGTAAAAAGTTAAAGTTGTTGTATTTTAAATTCAGAGTTTTTGGACAAATGCTTTTCAGCGGGCAACAAGGCATGTGGTGCTTAAAGGTAAAATGTGCTTTCAAGTTAAATGACATTAACTTTTTCTAGTGTCTCGTTTTAAGTTTTTGTGGCAATGTAGGTCGGCTAGCCAGCATTTTGGATGCAACGTTCTTACAAAACTTTTATATAATTTTCTCACAAAACTTTGTCGTTAAATGTTTATAGGCAAACTGGTATCTGGCACTATGTAGCAAAAAGGGGGTTAGTGACTATTATGATAAGTTTTATTTCGGAGTAAAGTCCCATATTTTGCAGTTTCATCTCTCAAGTTTTGGACACATTGCAGCTACGGGTAAGTTTTAACGAGATACTATTGACTCGGCGCTTGTCGTAGAGGTACCAACTTATAGAGCTTTATTTAAAGTACAAAACTTTTGGCAATATTGTGAAAGCGATTTTCTCTTGCGAAGTTTTTATCTCACTCCAGTGCAGACTGCGAATAGTTCTGGCTATTTAAAATACAATTAACTAAGTACTTAAAAGTAGGTACTAGAGCAGAAAGTTGGTTGTTCTGAGACTTGGTCTATACAAGCTATAATTTAAATGGTGTTGGACCTGAAAAGAAGCCATTGTACTCATAATTATGAACAACTATGAGACAAACCCTGAAATAGCGAAAAAAAATCAGCTGTTCCCTACATTTTGACGAGTTATGAGATCATAAATGTGGGAAACAGCTGATTATTTTACCATTTAACTACTTATTTAAATCGCCTTTTGTGCTGAGCCCTTGTTAAACATAATAATGGAGTAAAAATTTGGTTTTACAACGTACATTGAAGGTAACTTAGGTACGACTAAAGAATGACTAATAGTGTCTTTTAAAAACATGCGCCGATGGCACCGCGGTAGCCACGGCGGTCATCACTTTTTTTTTCGAGGATGGGAAATCATCAAATGACCCTTCCCGCTCTGGGTGGAGAAGAAGGGAGTGTCAGACTCTTACTGACTAAAACCCACCCGTGTTCCGTGTTTATATTCCGGGGCAGCGGTAACCCTTTCGGACAATCCCGCTGCCCCGGTTTGCTTCGGCCTTTACGGGCCCTTTCTTTCCTTGATGCTGACATCTCTTTGAGGCGCGCGTGGAACACGTACGCGCCGTCCGGCACGGGCCTGGTCCTGATCGGACGGAGAGTTACCCATTACTCTCCCGGCTCCCGACGCCCGGAGCGTCTCCCGCGGGGGCTGGGACGTGAGGCTCTCTCCCTCAGCCGTCCCGCCACCTCCTTCGCTAGCATGACTGCTTCGCAGAAGGAGGTGACTGCCTCCCAACGGCGGTCATCACTTGGTTTGCTAAACACGTATTACGATCATTTATACCTACTACGAGTATATTATCATAGTGGTAGATTAAAACCTGGGCTGTAATTCGTTTGATTTAAAAGAGTGTCGTTGGAGTTTCTAGCCCGTTTTTCTCCATAGGTACCTCTACCTACTGCGCTTTAGAATGGGCAATTAATTTCATTTTTCGAACTGACCGAAACCTTGAAAATGCAAAAGTGCCTTTAATTAATATATTTGAAATAAATGTCTTGAGTTTCATTCACTATATGAATTATTAATAATAATAATAATAGCCTCCCCGACCGATTTCGGTCACGGTGGTCAATCTCAACGGAGATAAGCCAGGTACGCAGGAGATATTATAGTGCACAAATGTGCGCGCAGACACAGGTGCCCTCACTCTTCCCTCACTCTCATAGTCCAATGGGACGGCAATCCGACACGACCGGAGAGAGATCAAGCGCAGGACCAACGGCTCAACGTGCTTTCCGAGACACGGGGGTATCACGCTGCCAACTTCCAAACTCCGGGCTGTTACTAAGAAATTCCTAATGGAAAAACTCAATAACACTTTGCCCGACCCGGGAATCGAACCCAGGACCCCACGCTCAGTAGTCGCGTTTGCGACCACGGGACCAACGGGGCAGTTACTGATACAATTAGGCCTAAGTTCACCAACATTCATGTGACATCGGTCGGTACTCATAATTGTATGGTGGCGGGTAGTTAGTTTACGTTTTCAAATATATCAGTCTGTCGTTGACCCACGTATTTTATTGACGCTACAATTCAAACCACCGGTTGGGCATTTAAACAGTTGGTTTATGTCAAATTTATTAAGGAAATTTTAAATATAGAACTGATTAAATATTTAAAATTATTAAATATTTAATCAGTTGATTTAAATGTTGGTGAGCATAAGGCTAAGTATTATGTTGACGCTGCTTATCAAGAACAATTATTATTGTTGAAACAAAAAGATCAAATCTAAATACATAGAAGTCTAACCTTATTTTGCCGACACATTCTAATGTTTTACTATATTTTAACGCCACTGCTATAATTGCCTATTTTGGCGTTGTAAATAAGGAATGCGATGGAATGAAAATCTGTCTGTCATCTTACATTCGGCCTGGACTTCGTAAATCTATTACTTAGGTACTGGATCCTAGAACTACATAATTTACCTACATGTATGTAGTACAAACATAGCCTAACAAGTACTCATAAACGTAATATCTTCGTCTAATTGGCTCCATTTCTACAAATGATGCAGTGTCTGATCTGAGATAATACAGGTTAGCAGATCTAAGGTGCAAGCTGTAACGAGTTGGGAATTAAGCGCTTTTATCGCTAACTGTGCTATTAATTGCGCTTGAGATGGTTTTGGTTGGAGAGATTTTAAGCGAGGTCTTTGCACTGTCTATATTTTTGTAGCTATATATTTCTACTTGTCCTTACTTTACAAAAGTTAGTTGTATTCATGGTAAGTTAAATTTAATAATTTTTGTAGCACGTTTTTTTTGTTTTTAATATTTTGTTTTAAAACGTAACACGTGACGTGACAATAGAAAGTCAAGTTGGCATCATTTAGTATGTTGCCGGCAACACTAAATCAGTTTCCTATAACAATGTTGTGCTAGTTTTATTAAAAATGATTATTGCAAAAAGGCAATTCGATAAAATGCTCACCCTGATCCACTCTCAGTTAGTGCTTAAAAGCGCTTTACAACCTCTTATTTTCTGCGAACTGTGATTCATGGAATTCAGTTGGTGAGCATAACAGCTATAATCTATATACCAATCAGGGTGTTTGAAGCAGTTCTCAGAACACAGAACACACTTGTCGGGCATACAGTAAATTGAAAATATAAAGGAATTGGTAGACGTTTTTGAAAAACAAGGCTGCTGTTACCTAACATCTATAATAAAACATGTTGCTGTAATATCTAAAAAAAAAATGATTGCTGAATGGGCCCGCTCTTGGCCTCGTTCACGCCTGATGGAAAGCGATGGATGAGGTCTATGATGGAACGAGCGTGCCCAGAAGATGTCTAAGGCACTGGAACTCCAACGCATCGACGAAACACAGCAGGCTGCTTGACGCCGGACTCCGGTGGGAAGTTTAAATATACAGGGTTATTGGAAAAACATTAGCAACCTCTTAAGAGGTCACTGTAATCATCACTATGAACAACTTTTACTATGGGACCAAACCTGAAATCGGGAAAAGCAGCTGTTCACTACATTTTGACGAGACGAACATAAATGTAGGGAACAGCTGATTTTTTTTCGCGATTTCATATTTACATATATGTCTATGTATCTCAACTCCGTATTAATCAGATCTATATAAATAAAGCTCAATGTTATTTTAAGATGTCTACAGATTTATTCAATATTTGAAGGATCGACACGCGTTTTCTTTAGTGCTTCTGCCTCTTGACGAAGAAGAGAAAATACGTAGTGTCAATCGGTAAAAATTGAGCAAATCTATAAGCAATTTAGGATAACAATGACGTTTGTTCATAAGAAACTATTTAAAAGCGTGCTTTTGTATTTTCAACTTTAGGCGCTGGGCTAAGCGTTGAAAATTCAACGGCGCGCTTTTACCTAGGCTGTCATTTATTTGTCACTAAGTGTTAGTGAAAACGAACATTAGACGCACTACAATGCAATGGTGAAAAAATATTTTCCGGGAAAACTATTTCTGGACTCGAAATAGCAACTCTGGTAGATATTATTTGCACAGCTACAGCTGTAAAAAAATCCTACAGGTAACTCTGGTTTTCGACTAAAATTTAACGGTTCCAGGATACATAAAATTTCTTAAACCCTAGTCGTGATAAACTCGCTTTACCATGCAATATCAGGAAGGATTATCAGAATACAACCGCTACATTTGTCAAGTTAGAAAAAAAGTATGTCTCTTGAAAGTTAACTCGGTTCACTTGAGTTCCGCGATTTGGGGTGGAGTGTTAGGGCGATTAAGGGTTCTTCAGGAAGTGGGGACACACTGTTCCTGTTACGATATATACTAGTTTTAATGGCGTCTGGAGTGGGATCGAGTAAAATTGGTGTTGGATTTAACAAAATAAACATGCTGTTGAATTTTTAATTATAATGTTGTTTTAGTGTGCTTAAGAACTTACATGCTGCGGTAAACCCACTACCATGTTACATATAAATCAGAATGAATAAGATATACTTGCACATAGTTTCTCGGTAACGAGAAATAATTTTATGTGATGCTGGAGTATTGCTCTATCTCTCTATTATGATCTCTATCATTTTATTTTATTTCTCTGTTAGTTTTAATGTTAGTCTAGCAGTTTAAGTATTTTATGCGACCTACCCAAATATCTATTCTTATTCTTCTATCTATTCTTTGGTATTGTTCGTCGAGTCGTTGAGCTCCCCAAGTTTTGAGTTGAGTTACACGATAACTGACAAATGCTTGCACTGACTGGACTTGTCCACTCAAATCTGTGTGGTAGTTTTCTCAAAAGACCATTTTAGTCCTCAATCTACATGGTCTTTACACGATCTGACCAAGATTATGCCCGGACTTTAAAAGAGACTGTGCGAGTTTGTTTCGGCCTTTCTTCTCAGAGTATAGTCAGATAGGAAACGGAACCTCATCTAGCTTATTTTTTTTTAATATTTTTATTTTGATTCCAATATTCTTTTTACAGAATAAACAATTTCATTTCAATTCATTAAGGAAAAAGTACGGCTCTTACAATAAAAAAATAAAATGGTACGACAATGTAAAAATAAATAAAGTAGGTAACGAAAAAAATTAAAAATCCTTGACGTAACATGACCTGTTTATTAATTTTCAAATTATGGTGACATACTGAAGTAATCAAAAGTTTATCAATTTAAGTAGGCTACTCCTACCTATTCTGTCAAGTCAACTTGAAGCATAAGTGACTGCACACTGCTTTTCAAGAAATCATCGCTGATTCACGCCACATTTTTCTTAATTCCTAAAGTATTTACATTTAAACAAGTATTAGCTTCGGCCCGGGACTTCATCTGCGTGGACTTCAGAATAAAAAGTACTCTTTGTGTTAATCTAGGTTATAAAATATCTGTGCGCCAAATTTCGTCCAAATCTGTTCGATCGTGCTTGCGTGATTGAGTACGAAACATACAAACTTTCACATAAGACATAATTACAAAGGGCGAATCTCACCAAACTTTCACACCTAGAATAAGTCTTATTCTGAGAATTAACTTTGAATTTGAGAACTGTCAGAAGTAAATTATACTCCACGGATAAAATATATTATCTGACTTTGGTAAAATCAGCCCCTAGTAGGATAATAGGATTCGGGTCACATCATTCAATCTCCATTTCCAACATGTTTCATATTAAATATAAGAGACAAACACCTATGTGCTGCCACCGATGCATGAAAGAAGGAAAAAGATAAATAACATAGCGAAAGATCGGTCTATGATTACATCACCGTCCCGAAGGAATAAAATGGAACGCTGTGATTTCGATATGTATGAAAGACGGTTACAATACTCTCGTGTTCCCAGTGGGTTCTGTATGTTTGTACTTATAGATTAAGTGTTCTACTAACTTTGATTTTTATATTGTTTATTTAATCTAGAGATATCAGGCCACCAATTTTTTGAAGACACGCCTACATATTCTTCTGTAGGTTAATTCAAAATATGACCTTTATTTAACCTACAGCATGTAAGGTAATAAAGGATAATTCATAAGGTTAGGTAGTTTTATTTTCTACGGTATATTTAGGTACAGTAATTTAGTAAAGAAATAATTGTAAAGAAGCACAAACAGCCGCCATGTCCCACGCACAATGGTCCATTTTAAGGACTAAGTGCGGAAACCAAACCCATAACATAGACATAGAATAGAAAACAAGTTGTTACTACAAAAAGGGCTTTTTTCAAAAGTTTGGAGTAGGTTTTCAGTTTGACTGCAAAAAATGCGGCTGGATATACCTATATGTTTACTGAATTCACACAAAGCGACTGTCGTCTGTGATAACCTTCAACTGACAGAATTAATATTATGTTTATTTCTACACAGGTCCACTTAAATCTGTGTGATTCTTTCCTCAAACGACCATCTCAGACAACAATATGCATGGTCCTCATAATTGTTGCCCGACCAAGATTATTTCTGGACTTTAAAAAAGACTGTGACCCCTGAGGTTTCAGTCTTTCGTCTCAGAGTAATTTTAAAACATAATTTATCTTTGACTTGTAAAAGAGTTTTTTTGAACCAATTTACAGAAATCGTTTATCATTTACACAGCGTTAGTCACCAGACAACAGTTAATCTTTATTGAAAAACAGTAAGTACCTACGTACTTAAAAGTGGCTTAAATTTCCAAATCTATAATTTAGATCCATTTTATGGCACCTTACGATGCGATAGAACCACCCTAAAACCTAATAGTTATAGGATTTCATACCAGTTTAACGGACAAAATACCGTGTGACCTGAGGACCTGTCATATGAGAACGTTTGCAGCTGCTTTCAGAATAATAGTTTTCATTTTGATTTAGGAATGAAGGAGAAATATGGAATGTCTGGTAGGTACTTAGATATAAGATAAGGAACAGGAAGGTGTGAGAAAGGTTACCTTAAGACTGAAATTCTGTGTGACATTCTCGTGTGTCATATTCGGGAGCCATGGAGGCTACAAAGGGTCAAAGAGAAATATTTTATGAGACCAAAAACTACAGTCGACCATTCAATTATATATTTATTTACGGTATTTCAATTATAATATATTTACACAAAGGCTTAAAATTCTATGTTCGGTAAAATATTAAAAAAGGGCGAAGAGTTCATTGCCCGTCAAAAAATCATCTGCATCGCTGTCAACAATCAATTAATTTAATTTTGTCAAAACATTATCAAGTTAAGTATATCTATTTCTGAAATATATCTAGGTATATGCTTCCTACGAGAATTTTGAAGAGAGAGACGGTGAATTAATAGGTATCTAAATCAGCCAAAATTTTTTTTTCAATATTCTCTCTTTACTTCGTGCCTAAAAACAAAACAACGCCGCGTCAACAAAAAAAAAAACATTGCAAAAAATTGGTCAAACTTAAACGTACACGTAACGCGAACGTGATTTGAAATACGTAATGAATTCTGCGAACAGTAAAAATGATGGACCAAAAATGTTGTTATAATAAACGTTTCATATAGTTCGCGAATAAAATTGGCAATAAGAGTAGTGGGGGATTTGTACGCAATACAGTTTATTTTGTATCAAAGATTGAGTGCTATTGTGATGTAAAATGTTCCATGACAAGTTGTTTGAAATAAATAGGTTTAAAAAATATAAATAGTTTATTTTTTGTTATTTGAATAGAATAGAATACTCTTTATTATGTACAGCATATACTTAAATAACAGACATAAATTTTACAAAGGGTGGTACAATGGGCGGTCATATCGCTACGAGCGATCTTTTAAAGACAAACTTTGGATGGATTAAAAAGGGGGAGGAGAGACAAATACTGTAGGTAGTCTGTGGTGTACCATTTACATAATACAATGAATACATACATAAAGTAGGTATATTATACTAATCTAAATAAATATACTACTTACTTACTTACTTTTACTACTTACTTAGACGGAAAGAAATCTGTTTTCGCATACATACGTACACGCGTCCTATAATTATGTGTTCCTAACAGTTTGTGAGAAAATAAAACCTCTCTATGCGTTTTTAGTGAGGCGTGCAAACCGAAAAAGGGACACGGTAAAGCCAAAGTTACGAGGGGATTCACTAGACACCACTTTTGACCACATAAACAACACAGCATAGGGACTACCGGTGTCAGTGAATGTACCTATAATATAAACGTTGAATTTACTGTCAGCTCACTGCAATGTCATAGTATTAGCTACTATTTTACTTGATATTATTACTCTCCGTCGCGGGTCGCTGCCTGCATTTTATTACCATCCAGATAGACACATCTACGGGACTCATAAAATATATGAAGTATTACCAACTAGCTCTATTCAAGACGTTTGAATTTATGACGCTCCTAATCTTAAATTTGCTGATGTTGCCAATATCTGACTTTATTTTCGTTGCTCGGTGTATTACCTTCGACGGCGGTCATCATATCTGTACCTACGAGCACATAGGTGTTTTAGGGTTCCGTAGTCAATAGGGAACCTTTATATTTAGTTTTGCCATGGCCGTCTGTCCGTCCGACCGTCCGTCCGCAGCTTAGCAGAGACTCTGAGTATTAGAAAGGTATAATTTGGCATAGATATACATATTAATAATGCCGAAAAAGTGGTAAAATAAAAAAAAATCGGTACCTCCTCTACACGTAAAGTGGGGATGTTTGTTTTTCTCTTGTCTACCCCGTGGTGTGGGGTATCGTCAGGCTTCCGTCACTCCATGTACTTGCGCGCTATAAGTGCCTACCGCCCAGCCGAGCGGTCTCGGTCCGCCGGCGGATCAAATTCAGTGCGGTTTTCGCAAGCGAAGCGCGCGCACGCCGTTCAATTTTAATAGTGCTGTTCGTTCGTACGCGTATTACGATGCCGTGTGGTGCCTTATGTGCTGTAGATGGGTGTAAATCAAGCAAAAGAAGGGATAAACACCTAACATTTTTCCATTTATTAAAAGAACTTGAGACTATGTTCATTAAAAATTTTGAAAAAAATATGAAACAAAGACCGGGTAGTACTCTTTATGAAATTTTAAATGACATACATTTTAATTCTCCCTGCCCTTGTTTTCCAAAACAATATCTCATAAAACTTTTTATTAGATTCAGGATTTTTTCTACACTAAAATTTAATAATCGAGAATTTAGAAAAGGTAAGAAATTTATAAAAATAAAACACGTGTAACTTTAAAGATTTTTTTATTTTACCTACACACTGATGTCTATAATTATGTTTTATCTAGGTTTCTTCCACAGTCAGCACCAATATATAAAACAAAACAAACTTACAAATATAATAAAACAAACTTTAAAAAAGAGAACCGACTTCAAAACACTCAACCGTAGGAAATAATTTCTTCTTTGATGTCGGTGCTTTTTCGATTTGTAATTACCAGCTGTTAGCACTAACATAAAAAAAAACAAATTATTTCTTACGGCTTAGTGCTTTATTTGAAGTCGGTTCTCTTTTTTTAAGGCTTTTTTTTCATTTCTAGTGAACATCTCCGAAGATCATCAAACTAAGAAGTATTATACTTATTTTAAAACGTTCTCCTAAATGTAACAAATCCTTTTCTGAAAACCGCATCGATATCGGTTTAGCCAAACGCGAGATTATCGCGCACAAACATACATACCTACAAACCATACAAGTCAAACATCTCAGTTTGGCCTGTATGTCTGATCACCTCTTTTTTTTAAGTTGGTTAAATATTTTATAAATGATAAAATTTTTAACTGCCACATAAAAGTCAGAACATATTCACAGTTCTCAATAACATAGATAAAAAGTTATGTTAATTTACTTTTATCGAAGAGGCAGCCCTGCGATTACTGTGGAATCGCGCGGTGCGAAGCAATCACTGCTGTACGCTTGAGCATTTAGGCGCATTTTAGCATACAGTGGTTGTTGACGCGAGGGAGTAGGCAATTATCGTAATAGGTATTAGAAATTTTCTACTGAGTGAAGTATCTGTTACGTAGTAACTATTCAGTAATCTGTGGTATCGTTGGATAGGTCTTTCAAAAATATTGCGGATTTGTGGAAACTATTTTTCGATTCAGAAATCCGTTTGTGAAATATTAAGGTTTAAAGTGCTATTATTGTTAGAGTCAAGTATCCCCCCCTGCCAGCTTGCTTTTGGATATGTGGAAAAATTCACGGCAGTAGGTAATTAAAAGGAAAACTATCACAGCTAAGTAGGCTTTACAAGTTTACGAGTAATAGTCGACTAACTTAAATTTGCAGTTGCAATTTAAAGGAGAACATGATTTTGTACTACAATGTTAAGTTTGTTCTTGGGATAAATTTATTCCATCTACGGAACCTTTCATTGTGCGTGGTCTGACACGCACATGGCCGGTTTTTATTTGACAAATTCATGAGTTGTAGCGTTGCTTCATTAAATAAAGAGCGCTTAATAGAATTTAACAAATTATGTCGTTACGAAGGCTAATTGCGCCATATCTCAAACAGAAGTCGGGTATACATTTTGTTTTATGCCGCTAGGTGGCGGTAGGTGTAGGTACCTTGGGCATTGTACACAAGGCTGGAGTCGAATCGAGACATTGTGTTTGATGCTATCGTATGCTCCACAAATTGCATTTTATTTTCGTGTCTGCAACATTCTTTAGGTCCTGACACTTGTGTCAGAGCATGTAGTGAGTATTTTTCGCGTGTCCCTTGGACACTCCTCATAACATCTTGATATTGCTCGCTCGACTCCTTATAAATTGGTATCTAGTTTGTTCATTTAGAATAAATTCCTTATCGTTAGCTACTTACGGCGCGATAAGAAATATAAGAATCGTACCCTTTGTAGTGTATTCGAGTTACATTTTTTAGAATAAAAAATGTCATATAAATACCAAGTTGCTATTGATATAGTACAGAGGTCTACCTATAAGTATGATCTCTTCGGCCGTCAAGGAAACTGGGGTTTCGTAACTGGTTTTCATGAAACGTTCCCACTGGAGTGGACCGTAATCCATTACGCGGGCCCAGTGCGGATTGGTAGATTTCACGTCTTCGAATTTTTGGTTCTAGGACATGCCGGTTTCCTCACGATGTTTTCCTTCACCGCCTTGAGAGCAGTGGTGATGAAATAAATACACAAAGTCTGCCTGGGTTCAAACCCATGACTTACAACTCTTAAGTCGAGGCCGGTACATAAGGCCACTACTGCTCTACTCTCACATCGCTTTAAAATACCTAATTATTATTAGAAAACTATTATTAGAACCGCACCCTAATTGCGTAACCCACTATTAATCGGAATCTGAATAATTTTGAAGCAAATTGCTAATCCATTGCTTCATAAGTTCGAAAAAATTGTTTACTCAACACATAAATAACGCAATGAATGTTGTTGAACTGTCAAAATTAAACCTATTCCCATTGATAATGTGTTACGCAATTGCCCCGCCGTTTTTGAAACGTTTTATGCTGTCAAAACAAGCTTGATCCTAGCTCAGTTTTTTTCCAATTTGGTAGGATCTCTGCTTTTTTTTCTCCTGATATTATAAGATACCTTAGAGACTAATATTTTCGTAGAAAAAGTTAAATTAAAAATTTAAAAAAATCCCTGACACAAACAAAACCCTCTAAAAACTAAAATAATAATATAACTATATTGGCCCTTTAAGTTTAAAATAAGTTGTAGGAAATATTTTGATCCAAGCGCCCTCGCGTCGGCGGACGACTAACGAAAATTGCACAGCAGCAGATATGTTTTCTACAATAGCATACATTCATTATTGCTGGATATAAGCCTCATCTGTTTGGCGTTTTCAGTAGTCATCCCCGACGTGAGGGCGCTTGGATTTAAATATTTCCTACAACTTATACAGGGTTATTGGAAAAACACCAGCAACCTCTTAAGAGGTCATTGTACTCATCATTATGAACAACTTCAGCTGTTCCCTACATTTTGACGAGATAGACGAAGATAAATATAGGGAACAGCTGATTTTTAATTTGCGATTTCAGGTTTGGTCCCATAGTAAAAGTTGTTCATAATGATGACTAAAATGACCTCTTAAGAGGTTGCTGGTGTTTTTCCAATAATCCTGTATAAAACTTAAAGGGCCAATATACAGGGTTATTGGAAAACCATTAACAAACTCTTAAGAGGTCATTGTACTCATCATTATGAACAACTTTTACTATGATACCAAACCTGAAATCGCGAAAAAAATCTGTTGTTCCCTACATTTTGACGAGACAAACATAAATGTTAGGAACAGCTGATTTTTTTTTCGTGATTTCAGGTTTGTTCCCATAGTAAAAGTTGTTCATAATGATGAGTACAATGACTTCTTAAGACGTTGTTAATGTTTTTTCAATAACCCTGTATATTATTATTTTAGTTCTACAAGCTACGATGGCACAGACAGACACACAGATACACGTCAAAGTTTTAACACCCCTCTGTTTCTGTCGGGGTTAAAAACGTACCTAAATCAAGTTTTTGTTCATGTTGTATATTTCCGCGTCCGAATGAATAGGTAATGCTTGTCTGTTTATAACTTCTTAACTGCAAATAAGCTACCTACGCAATATTATGGATTAAGACATATTAGGTTTTATTTTTTCAGCAGTAAGGTGTATTTTGTCAATTTAAATTAATTTAATTCCCAGAAGCTACTTTACGCTTACTTTTGACATTTCATAGCTTTGTTTAGGCTTGTTTATGTAGGTATTTAATTGTTGACCTTTTAATTGGCTAGCTTGCTGAAAATGGAAACTAGTTTTCAAATAATAACAACTAAGTGTTTGAACTAGGCATAAAATTAGTAAGTACAACAATGAACTTTTTGATATTGCAGACTTAGTTACCTAATACAAAATTAAACACATAAAATCAAAGATAATAAATAAGGGCCATATTAGACATAATTTCTTATCATACTGCTGGGATATAAGCCTCCTTTCGGTGAGAGGCTGTAATATACCACGCGGGCCGAGTGCGGGTTGTCAGATGTCACATGTCTTCGAATATTTTGTTTCTAGGACATGCCGGTTTCCTCACGATATTTTCCTTTACTGTTTTGACTGCAGTAGTTATGAAATAATTTACACAAAGTAAAGCGCCTGTCTAGGTTCGAACGTACGATCTGCAAATAGTGTCTTATCGATTCTGTAAAAATCTCACCGTGATAACATAGGTGAAGTGAGCGTGAAGTGAACTATCAATGGAGGCAACCTCTAACATCTGCAGGTGGAATGAAAGCTCACTTCACCTTAGTTTTCACGATGAGATTTTTACAGAATACCTAGCACTGCAGCATCGATGAACTCGCCAAATCGACGGTCGCTGATATAAAAAGTATCGTGTAGCTGCTCACCATTCACATGCCATTATCCCAATTTATTTGGGGTCGGCTCAGCACATCTTCATGCTTCTTCCATACTTCTCTATTAGTCATCTCAGTAGTCAACCTCTTTTTCAGACAGTCCATCCATCGTTTTCTGTAGCCATTAATCTCCGATAAACATTCATACTCAAAACTTTCCTCACGATCCGCCGGTACAAAGAGTATCGTGTCTGCCCTTACCCTAAAAGTAATTCTTAAAAGCGAAATTGAAAAACATAATGTTCGCGGCAACGATCAAAACACATTTGATTATACAGGTAGGTAAATTAAATCACGCTTGTTTTCGAGTACATCGTAAAATAGCAAGGTAAGTAGCCGTCGAACATTTTAATAACATTAAAATGGCCGCTCAAATGTTCTGGCGTTGTATTTAATTAAGCCACCGGTCCTTTTGTTCGGCCTTTTATGTAGGTTGTATGCCCCGAAGAGTTTTATTGCATGTTATTATTTTCAGACATTGTTCGAAATTGCGAGAAGATGAGGACTTCAGTGAAATTTTATTGCTTTCTGTGTTAGTGAGATATGTTATGTAGCGTTTTCGTAACCATAAACACAATAAACGAAACGTTTCAAAATGCTAAAAAAATATATTATTTTTATGACCGATATATGCCTGAATTGGGATAATTTAGAATAAAAGAAGAGCAGTATACTTATTAAAAGGCACTGATTTAAAGGCAGTTGTTAATTTTAGTTTCGGTAAATTAAAAATATTACGAATTGAATTTTTACTAATATGTTTCGGCAGTAATTTAAAGTGAGCAGTAAACTAAATAAAAATGAGTCATAAAAAATATTTTAATGGGAAATTAATAGAGCAGTAAAATGACTGAACGGACAGTTACGTCTGGCCAGTTAACAAATCGGAATTAGTCAATAAGAAATCTAACTTGGTAGGAGCGTTTGCTAGCCGCTGCCGAGGCGCCACGCGCCGCTCGCAGCACTTGCTCGGCTCGCCCGCCGTTGGTCACAGTTCTAACCTAACCATTTTTTTTTTAAATGGCATCTCGCTGTTCAACCTATGAGATTTTTGGTTAAGTTTCTTTTTTCTCAGTACTGTTTATTTTTCTGAAATTGTATTTTCGCGTCAGGAAATAATATTTAAATTAGTATTCATTCACAATATAACCGAGTTTATTATGTATTTAGGAACTTGGATAAAAGTCAGTTTCAAAGAAAACAGGGTCATTTCCAAAAACCTTTATTAAGCTTGTAATTCAACGCCATTTTGGACTAAGGTACCTACAAATTTTAATTAAGACTTGGCGTCTACGAAGTTCGTCAGTTACAAAATTATTTTAAAGTTGTCTGTTTTAGCTTACTAGGTCCAGAATATTTTTGTAAAACAAGTACTCATCATCATCTGCCTAGCCTTTTCCCAACTATGTTGGGGTCGACTTCCAGTCTTACTGCATGCAGCTGAGTACCAGTATTTTACATGGAGCGACTGCCTATCTGACCTCCACGTTTCAGTTAGTGGGTAATACGAAACCCCTTGGTATGACTGGTTATCAGACTTTCGGGCTTCTGACGACCAGTAACAACTGTCAAAGATCCACGAATGGCAGCCGGGACCAACGGCACAGAATACATCAACGGCTTGACGTGCTTTTCGAGGCACAGAGGGGACTTGGTATGTAAAAATGGTCATCCACCCACGGACCAACCGCGGCAAGCGTAGCTTAACCTGATCGACCGACCCGTGTGGCTGTTATTACTTAACCACAAGTCCCTCTAAAAACAATTAAAACAACAACAAACAAGTGCTATTTTTGTAAATAACCGTTGAGCTGTCACTCAAGATAAAGTTTTCTCTTCCTGTTAACTATTAGAATAGATAATGTAGTGTCTTCAAGACACGGACCATTGATGTGGATTCCCCAAGTAATTATATCGGAAAACAGGAACTCAATATACAAATGTAAATCCGATATACATAGATAGGTACAATATATTTAATCAATGGTTTCTCAATACAGGACCAACATTTACAAAGGCAACCAATTGAAAACCTGTATACAGGATGAGATTTCAACGAGAGAATTATTGCAGGGAAAAATAACACGGGGAAAAGTAAATTCTAGTGGATATCATCATCATTCGAGAGCAGTGGTAGACCAGTGGTAACTGTCGTGATTTGTGAGTTGAAGGTCGTGGGTACAAACCCAGACATGCACTTTACTTTGTGTTAATTATTTCATCACCACTGATCTCAAAACGGTGAAGGAAAGCATCGTGAGGACCGCTATATCCTAGAACCAATCATTTATAAGCATGTGACATCTATCAACCCGCACTGGGCCCGCGTGATGGATTGCGGCCCACTCCCTCCCAGCAGTGGGAAAATTATACACTATAGGCTGATTATATTTTTTCTTTTATTTTCTTCTTTTAATTAATTAATTTCTTATTTTACTTCTTTCTTAAAAAAAAAAATTGAAAAGGTCCAAATAAAGTTTTCCTTCAATCAAAATATATTTTTTTTATTTAATAAAAAAGTTGTTCAAAATGGGGTGTGGCAATGTCTTGGACACTGCCGTGTATTGTACGAGAATATGTTTATGTAACAGGGTTTATTTTTCTTTTTATTTTTACAGATTATATTCACTGTCACTATTTTACACTAATGTTGTGTATACAATCGATATATTTTGACGAGAGCTGCCGATTAAAACTTTTTTTTTTTTTTTTTTGTGGATGGGAAATCATCCAATGACCCCTCCCGCTCTGGGTGGAGCAGAAGGGAGTGTCAGACTCTTACTGACTAAAACCCACCCGTGTTCCATCCTTAGCCCTTTGTGTTCCGGGGTAGCGGTAACCCTTTCGGACAATCCCGCTGCCCCGGCAGGCTTCGGCCCTTTCGGGCCCCTTCCTAATGCTGACATCTCTTTGAGGCGCGCGTGGAACACGTACGCGCCGTCCGGCACGGGCCTGGTCCTGATCGGACGGAGAGTTACCCATTACTCTCCGCCCGCAGGCCCGCGCCTACGGTGGCCGGGAGTCGTCTCGCGGCTCCCGACGCCCGGGGCGTCTCCCGCGGCGGCTGGGACGTGAGGCCCTCTCCCTCAGCCGTCCCGCCACCTCCTTCGCTAGCATGACTGCTTCGCAGAAGGAGGTGACTGCCTCCCACTCCCTCTCGCCCCGGACCATGGCTTGAACCAGGGCCGGGCGCGAGAGGTCGCCGCCGCTGCCGATCGCCTCTGCGAGAACACGGCGGTGCTCCGCCCAATTGGGGCATACCGCCACCGTATGCTCCACCGTGTCCTCCGGGCGACCCTCGCAGTGGTGACACCCGGGCGTTTCCTCCCGCCCGATGATGTGCAGGAACCTCCCGAAACACCCGTGTCCGGTGAGGACCTGCGTCAGGCGGTAGGTGAGGGCGCCGTGGCGCCTCTCTAGCCACTCCTCAAAGAGGGGTCTTACCGCCGCTATCGCGGCGTGCCCTGCGCTGGGTTGCGACAGTCGCTCTTTCCATGCCGCCATGAGATCGCGCCGGAGGTCGGTCCGCTCCGCCGCGATTTGCCGCGGAAGCGGAGTTTCCCCCCGGCGTAGTGCCTCCGCGCGCCACTCGTACAGGCGCGCGAGGACTATCGCCTCCAGATCCCACGGCGGCAGTCCGGCAAGGAGGCTTGCCGCCTCGCCCGAGATCGTGCGGTATCCCCGGATCAGCCTTACGGCTACCACCTTCTGGGGCGCGTTCAAATAGTGGGCGGCTAAAACCCGATTAAAACTTAAACGAATATCGTAGCTTATCCGAGTCAAACGTTAACTAAGTGGAAATCTCGATACGCAGCAAAATTACCTCAAAATGGCGGCGCTTTCCCCTCCACCGCGCGCAATGTCTCACAGTCCTCACTTGCCGTTATGAATTCTTTGATCCTTTAGCTATACAATGGTGTAATTAAATTTAGGATGGAGATGATAGATATGAAGCTGCAACACCAAACTGTATCCCCCGATTTTGTTATCATTGGTTTTTTTGACTTGCCTCCCACTATGGAAGCAATTTTAAAGACGTATTCACGTCAAAAACAAAATTGGATAATTAATTTTGCGGCACCTTGTACTTGTATAGTCCTCTTTACCGTATCTGGCGAAAGCGACCCGGACTAATTTCTTTACTTTCGTGAACACTCTGATGACGAACAAAACCAAGTTTGGTTTTTTGATAGTGGTAAGTAGGTACATATAGTAATTATAAGATCAGAATTTTACTACTCACCAAACAGGTTGTTCAACACCGAATTATTTCTTAAGCAGTTTTTCTTAATTTCATACAAACAATCACGTGTTAGAATAATCTCTCGCCAAATAAAGCATCCTTTATAGACTAGTCGATCATGATCTCCGAAATACTCTAAGTAATGGTTCACGTAATACAGCACAAGAAGACCCCGATTGAGACGGAATGCAATTATATCGGGCCCCAGAGGCCAGGGGCTCTGCCTAAATATTTGGAAATCAAGGGCGGTTATCTTTAACTCCTTAAGTGTAATAGGGATCAATATGTTTGGGAAATCGCTCTCAGGTGGCCTTCGTTTATTTTTAAGTAAAAAATCTTTTGGCGGGTTCGCGTATTTAGATGGTTTGTGGTTTATTTACGATAGATATTTTTTTTTGGTAAGCACTTAGCAGATTTACGCAGATTTCGCACAAAATTTATGAGGTAGCTCGAGTAAGTTATTTTTTTCCATTTAGCCATTCAATTACCATGAGTTATAGTTAAGTCTGAGCACCAGTATTAGTATACTTTTAACAAAAATTATCTGACTCGGCGAACTTCGTACCTCCTCAGAATCAATAAGTCTTCCATGCAAAGTGTATGAGAAAATGAATTATCTTCTTAATATGTATTTTTTTCGTGAAATTTTCGCATGTTTTAATAGTTATTCTGCTATTCGGGGACGATAAAAATTGGTCCAGCCGTTTTTGAGTAACAAACCCAACCTTGTTTTATTTATGTATACACGTAGATGTTTGTGATTCATAAACAAAAATCAACACGAGAATTAATCTAAATCATTATCACACAGGTACCACGTCGCATAAAATTATTGACATAATAACAGCCGTGTGGACGCAACACTTCCGTGTGCTTGACAACTCACACGGAACAATTTAATTGTGTGTCAGTAAAATACGAGAAAAAGCCATGCGAAATAAAACCGTACGAAATACAAAACTCCTCAGAAGTTAAAGGGAAAATGTTTTAGTTTCCGATGAAAATATTCCCAAAAGACCGAATATTTATTCTACAGTCGGACTTGTCCCTAATTGTGTATCTTTCACTGGAATTGTTTCAATTGTTTGTGTTGCGAAGGACCGTCAAATTTGAATAATCAGTCGGAATCCTTTTCGAGCTTCAAGAGTTTCTGTCGGGTTTTTGCTTACTTTTCTTAATAAAAAGTTCTTCAGATAAAGCTGCGATGATTGTCTAGTGTTCTAGATTTGCTGATACCGAATCTCGATGGTAAATAAGAGGTTATTTGCGATAGGAAACTTTTGACGAGTCTGCTGCTAAACGGTTAGGTATCAGGAAAGTTCTTCTTATTCAAATAATTTTAGGAGCAGTAGGTAATTGGGCATTATAAATCTATTTCAGAAAATTTATGTAGGTCATTTGTTTCGCCATCAAAATCGTGTTTTTCGATTTATGATAAACTAGCTTTTACCCACGACTTCGTCCGCGTGGAATAATCACTTCCGGAAAAAAACAATTTATCCTCCTTTTCTCCCCGTTGGGAGGGAATTTCCAAAAATCCTCTTTTAGTGGTAGCCTACTCCTCCCAACAAACACACATGCCAAATTTCAGCTCTCTAATGCCAGTAGTTTCGGCTGTGCGTTGTCTGTCAGTCACTCAGTAACGGAAGAGTTTTATATATATAGATATGCATAGCTGTGCCCGCAACTCCGTCAGTGTGTAATTCCTTGTGTGTTATTAAGTTAATGTATTGGTAATATTGTTTAGATCACGTTCACATGAGGCTTAAGTACCTATACAACGAAAATACTTCAGCGCAAAGCTTCCGGGTAAACTATGTTGAAAGTCGACCCGTCCGGCACGTGAACATAAAGATTTCTAGAACTGCTAACCCGGGAAAGACCGACGTACAACTGACCATGCGAGAAACAACTGACACTGAGATCTACTCCAGCAACACGAAAAGTCTGCCCTTGAGCCTTATTAATTGTCATTGCATAACACACCGATACTGGGAATTGCGTTCTTTTAAATTGGAATGGAAAATTGTTTGGTATTATGGGAATTCAGGGAATAAAGACGGTTTCTCCTGCACCGCAACCTGTTAAAATTTGAGCCTCGATTATATTTTGTTGCAACTGGGTTACTTTTAGCCGAGTTCTATTGCAAAGTTGTGGTGGTCTTAAATTTGGGAGCAGAATTATAGGAATGCCAATTTTTAAACAAATTTCATGAGAAGGAAGTCCGGGCATATTTAAAGAATTTAAAGAATTTAAAAATTCTATCGGGTAATTAGTGGCTTCTTGTTCATCGACCATTCTATTTATTGAACTATAAACTTTCCTTTCCCCCTGTATATTCGCCAGTATTTTGTTATTAATCTCAGATACCTGGTCATTGCGAGGAGTTAAAATGGATCTTTCGCATAGCCAAGAATTGTCCCTATTTAATAATTTGTTACGTCACCGTAAACCGACGATATAAGATGTTCTTGGGATTGCACTATACAACATAATTCAGGTATCTACGCTTTTACCTACTTAATATTAAAAAAAACTGAACATAAATTAACCAAAACTTACCTACTACTAACCTATTACTACTTCACCTAAAAAGAAATAAAATGTAAACTATTAATAATTTGTAATTTGAACGAATATAATACACTACCAAAATAACTAATACCTATTTTACAAAATAACAACAAAAGAAAACTCAATTAATTTAAAGACTAAAAGTCGCGCTGATAAACAATATTGTCTGTCAATAAGGTCGAATGCTCGGAACGTCTACTCGCATCAACAGCTAAATATTGTCTATGAAGTTCGCGTTTGGATCCCCCGCCCTTTTTTATACCTCTCGCCGCGAGCCGCGTCGAGCGCGGCGACCGTTACACAAAAATAATCCTTATAGCTTATTACTAACACTAGTTTGTAAGCTTGCAAGTGTACTAACAAATATGGATGTAAGAAATCTGAAATAATATAATTATTATTATTATTATTATTATAGCATGATTCAGTATTCACGCGCGATGGCTTATTAGCGTATTTCATGTATAACTTTGGTGTTTCTGTACCGATTTCTATGATTCTTTTTTTTGTTAAATAGATAATAATGTTAACATTTTTAATTAGGGATGAATGAGAGTGTTATAAACGTAAGAGTAGACAAATATAATCAGAAAGCTCCGAACTGCTAAGCTATCGGGAGTTACACGTGTTATTGTGAGTCAACCATAAAAGATAGACATTTGCTGTCGTGGAATATTTTTTATATAATTTTAAGGAGAACATTTCCGTCATACACGATTTCGGTGTAGCTTTAACCATTAAGACTGCACACGCGACGGAAGCTTAAAAAATGGAGTAAGTTCTCCTGTTTTCCCAACATTTCCCTTCACTGCTCTACTCCTATTGATCGTAGCGTGATTAAAAGTATACTATAACCTGCCCAGGAGTATGAAAAACAATTGTACCAAGTTTCGTTGATATCCGTCTCGTGGTTTTTGTTTCTATAACGAACATACAGACATACAGACAGACAGACAGACAGACAAAAATTTAACTGATTGCATTTTTGGCGTCAGTATCGATCACTAATCACCCGCTGATAGTTATTTTGGAAATATATTTCATGTACAGAATTGACCTCTCTACAGATTTATTATAAGTATAGATATAGATTAGCACACATAATTCACATCTAGTGAGAACAGTGAGTTCTATGAAGATGTAGTTACATTATACATAAGTACCTACATGTTGTTTATAGTTTCTACAGGACGGGAGGTTTGGCACACACCTCTTAATTATAGAATAGATAATTAAGCACAAAACTATAGCTATACAAGGTGGAGATAAGTCGAAAATACGGCAATAAATTAAACTTCGTACATCTAATGACGTTCTCACTCTACATACAAACATTCAACCAAATTATATCCAATAATTTAGTCACTATAGCGATACAAAGATTGGCAAAGCCCATAGTCGCAACATCACTACTATTTAATTTGTTTGAAAAAAAAAACACTTTTTTAATTCTGACGCTAGGATTTATTTGATCGTTTCAAAATACTTTTTAACCGACTTCAAAAAATGAGGAGGTTCTCAATTCGGTTGTATTAAAAAAAATAACTATCATCATCATCGGCATTTATAGACCGATTTGGAAAATTATTTTTTTATTATTTATCTCATTTTTGTCAAAATCTAGTTCTGATGATGGAATCCTGGAGAACTCGAAGGAACTCTTCAAATATTATAGGCACACTTATAGCGATTTGGGTGTTATGTATAGTAACCCGTGCATTTGCTCTCGGAAAATACCATTTGGTGAAGTGGAACTGATGATGAAGATCACAGATGGCCACTGGAACTACTCAATAATAAGTATTTCACGGGTTGCGAATCGATTAATTTGATTGCTAAGCAATTTATGCTCGTCACAATGCGAATGGTAAAATGGAGCTGATGGTGGAGTTACCAAGAGAACTCCTCAACAATTAACGTCCCCTAACGTTTTTTGAAAAAAAAATTTATGCACTTGTATTGCCAGGGTTATCATTTTTTGTAGTATTGTCGTCTCCACATAGTATGTATACAAAAAAAAACCTTCCAATTCAAATATCTCGAAAGCTATTGAATTTCGCCCATACCTATGGGGAGTTCAATTTTTTGCATTCTGGCCCGGGGTATTAGCTCCTGATGGATATATGTTGAATTACAAGTAACCCTGTATATAAGTCCTCTATTTAAAAATATTCACACAAAAAACAACTACCAAAATGATGTTCAATATTACACTCCAGATAGAACTGAACACACTTTTAAATTAATAAACATTCTTATCTAAATCCACCTTAGGTACAAAGTGCCCAATTTTCTAAGCTTGCCAACTTTCCCCATTTACGGGAAAACCTATTAAGGCCGTTTATCCCTTATCTCCATGGGCTGGATGGATCGCGCCATTATAAACCAATAATAGCGTCCACATCCGTTGCAGATGTGAACGTAGGCATTACCACGGTATATACTGAGTATCTATACTCAGTAATTACAGCCTCATTGTCCGCCTCGCTGTGTGTGTGTCTATCAACTAGATTTACCGTCACTTGCGGTGCAGAAACACTGCACGGATATTGAACAGTTTCCTTGGGTGAACGTAATTGCTTTAATTTCTAGCATACATAGCTTCATTATAACTATAGCGAGGCTAATACCCTTCTGATTCGAATGCAATGGATTCGATTCGAACCCCTTGATTGGATTGCGTTTCCTGCTATTCTTAAATGTAGTTACAGCTTATGAGTTTTTCTGAAACGATCGGTAACTATCAATTATGTAGATGGACTGTTATTGCTCTAAGTCACAATTTTGTCAAACGAAATTCTGCCACATTCCGCGAAAAATTGATTTCGAGAACAATTCTTCTGAGAAATATATTCTGTGAATTGAAGATTCACACAGATTATGTTGTCTTACTTGGATTTACAGCAAAAGAAAGGAAAGCCAAACTTCCAGAGAAATGTTTTCATTGAGTATTCATTAAATTATTTATGAGGCTTACCCCCAATTACAGCATGTTATTATAAGTATTCAAAACATTTTTTTCTTACTGACCCGACAGATGCTGTCCTGTCAAAAAGGACGTTCAGTTTTTCCCAAATTTGGAAATTTTCCGGAAAACTTTTCGAATAATTATTTCCTTAAAATCCTTATTCGGATTTCATTCATTTTTATTTATAGAAGGTGGCAGCTTCATCGACACGCAACCTGTTACCATGGATTTAGCACATGATTCTAGATCCCCTTGCGCAGATGTTTTTCATCGGTTATCAAAGAAAAGTCTTTTTTTTTTTTATAACCTACTAAAAATTTTGAATGCAGAACGCGTTCAGAATCATGTGTACATTTCAAGCAAAAGCAGTTTTTGCATCATTTATTATTTAGTTGCTTGTGAATTAAGCCGATATGTTAACACACGAGAATTATACCAATTAGGTACATATAATGTATTATGCTTGTAGGTATCTCCCTACACGAGTCTTGCATGTACTGGATCTATTACTAATCTCTGATAAGTCTAAATGCTAACGTTAATATTCAATTAGGTACGAACCGAAAACCTAATTGAACAATTAATCAATTATTATTAACGGATCGGTAATTCAGTTAACGTTTAATTGGTAACTATAAATAAAATGTAAAATAACGGATAATTTTGTAAAAGGTAGAAACTTTAGCTAAATTAGCGAAATTCCGTTTTATTGCATAACTGTGTGTGGAGTTGAGTTGTCATGATTACCTATAATCGATTAGCGGTTAATAACTAAGTTACATGCATTGTTTGCTTATCTTTCGTGATTAGTGCTTAAACTGTCACAGCAAAAATCGCGGGCCCTATCAGAATACCAGCGCTGCGATATTTATTTTTAAATATCGCAGCATCATGCTGAGATAGGAGCCGTTTGGCCTCGTATAGGACTTTTTGTTTCATTTTTCTTTTTGTTACTTTTTAATTTTTTTAGTTTTAATTTTGGTATTTTAATTTAGACTGTGTTTAATTTAGTTTGTGATCCTCCTGTACGAGTCGCAATAAATACTATTTCTTTCTTTCTTTCTTTATAAAAAAAAATCTAAAGCTCCAATAAAAATCCATGGGTAAACCCGGAAACAAATTGCAATAAAGTATAACAAAGCGCAATAAATATAGAAAAGACAAATAAAATAAATAAAACAGTCTTAAATCAAAGATTATTTACCAAAGAAAGACTTTCCTATCACACACCACTTCCAAATCTGCAATTTAGAAATTAGCAATGCATACGCCGGATAATGATAGCAAGCCGTTGCCATCAGAATCGATGGAGACCGAGGCAGGTTACATACACTGAGGCTGGGCAAGATGCCAAATAGAGGCCCCTGGGTCTAGTCTAGAAACTTATTACTTAGGCACTATATACGGGAAGCCTGTCTTATTAAATGCATTATGACTATGTAGGTGAAATATTGCATGTGCACTAAATGAGCTTTTGTGATGGGACTGCAAGGTGAAAATGGAAACTATCAAACTATGGAATATGGGGAAAAATTGCCATTATACAAATATCAATTTTTGTTTATATGAAATAGCAGTTTTTACATTTTGTAATAATATTTTGTTGTTGCATGTTTTAGGTAATTCCGTGGGCTTTATTGTACACGATTATGGGCGAAGTTCACCAATGAAACTGGACGCGATCAGCGGATTGCGTTCAGTTTTATTAGAAGAAAGAAAGAAATATATTTTGTTTGGGAATTAAGGAATTAATTAGATAATCCATAGACAAGTTTAGACGTGATTAAAAAATTGGCTACTAAAATACATCAATTTACGTCAGGCGCTGACTAATTTGACAGGACTAAACTAATATTTATCTTCTGTCTTTTTTATAATGAAATAGAATGAAAAAGATGCACTGAACTTTTTAGTTTACTTTGTGAACAACAGAATCGGGGCCAATATAAGAATTCTGTAGCAATGTAATTGGCAAGTTTGGTAGCAATAAAAAATTGCAAACCACAGTGGCACTTCTTGAAGATACTAAGCTGCAACGTACATACCCAGCTCTGTGAAAAGAATAATATGTATGCGATTGATATTACCGGCATGTCCTCGAACCAAAAATTCGAAGACATGTGACATCTACCAACCCGCACTGGGCCCGCGTGGTGAATTACGGCCCTCTCTCTCTCATAGAGAGGAGCCCTGTGTCCCAGCAGTCGGAACATAAATAGGCTGTTTATGTTATGTTATGATTGATATTTTAAAGGAGATGTTTCAAAATGGGCCAGGTCTATGTACAGTATCTCAAAAAAAAGAGAAAAATCCGTAGAATTCAGGAAAAATACAGATAATTCAATTGAATGTTTACTGTTGTGGTAGTGAACTGATATTTATCAATTAATTTTATCGACTTTCAACATGGCGTCTCACAGATTTAGTTACTCTGTTGTTAAAAAGAGAACTGTCAGTTGTCACAACAGTGTCACTTCTGTCACTTTCGTCTAGCGTCGAAATAAACAAAAACATGTCAAACGTCACTAATCAATCAAAATGACAGCTTACCGCCATGACGGGTTGTTTTTTGTGTTGCAATTTCAAGTGTAATTTCTTCTGTTTACCAGAAAACCAAGCTATTTTAAAGCAATTGGACAGTTGAGAACTGTTCTAAACGAATTTCCTTATTTTTAAGTATAGTGTACAAGGACCTGGCCCAGGCTCCATACATTTTGGAACATCTCCTTTACGCCTAAGCTCACAATCAATTTTACTTCCACCGTAGTCGGTTAAAACAAATGCTCGAATAACAAATAAACAGAGTCGTACTGTAGACGTTGATCCCAAACCTGTTATATGCTGTATTGAACCGATTCGGCGAGATTGAGATTTATAACCTGCACCTTTCAAACTAATGAAGTTCTATTGGCTCTATCGTATTTCCACTGAGTTTAGTTCACAATAAATAACGGTTGTACCTCCCTTTTATTTAGTTTCTGTTTTAGAGTCGGGAGTGATGTTATTAAATATGTAAAAGTTGTGTTTTGTTGTTGCACGCTGCATTGTATGTCACCATATTCGAAATTCATTTATTTACGTTACACGTCGATGTTTGGGTCACAGAAATTAATATGTGTATTAAATTTCAAATTTAATTTTCCAATGCCAATTTGCTTCGAATTTAATGGACCGACCATTAGATTAGAAGCAAACTGGCTGTGACAGACGGAAAGACAGACACACGAGTGATTCTATACATATTCCGTTTTTTATTCGGACGTACGGAACCTTAAAAATTACAGAGGAGTGTTGTGTTACTATAATTATTCATCATACAGTGTTTTGTATTCATTCTAAAGAGAAAATTTAGATACCTTTTGGGCCATTATACTTTTCCTGTTGACAGCGATGCGGATGAATTTTTCAATGCCCTATTTATATTCCATTCCATCTCTTGTTTATATTCCATCCCCCTTTTTGATACAATTATTATTATTTTAAGACTGCCATCTTATACATATAAGGTGTTTCAAAATTAACTCTACAAACTTTAAGAGGTACTTTATTTAGACCATCAAACTGAACAACTTTCACTATGGGACCAATTCTGAAATCACGAAAAAAAATCAGCTGTTTCATACATTTTGGTCAAGTAGGTTAACTTTTGTATTAAACAGCTGATTTTTTTCGTGATTTCAGAGTTGGTCCCATGGTGAAAGTTGTTCGGTTCGATGGTCTAAAGTACCTCTTAAAGTTTGTCGGGTTAATTAAAAAAAAAAAAAAACAGCTGCTACATTGTGACGAGTTATGCGAACATAAATGTAGGGAACAGCTGATTTTTTTGAGATTTCAGGTTTGGTCCCATAGTAAAAGTTGTTCATAATGATGAGTAAAATGACCTCTTAAGAGGTTGTTTTTCCAATAATGTAAATATACATAGGTATAATTACATAATCAATATTAAATCCAATGTTATATGAGTATATTTATTAAAATACATAAACATTTATCTACTTTTTTTGATCAAGGATAATATCCGTGGAACGGCTAAGCGCTTGGCTAGTCGCGCTAAGCATCAAAGCATAAATCCCTGCAAGGATCGGAAGAAAATCTTTTGTAACCCTTTACGGTGACCAGAGGAACAGTCGAGGCTAGCCGCGGATCACATGCGGCTTCAAAAACTGAGTTTTTGAACCCGTGTGTTTAATATAATGAGGTTTTTTTTTAGTTGTGAAAAGAGATGTTTAGTGAAGTTGTTGTACCTATTGTGCGCTTTTATCATTTCTTCCGTGACGATATTATTGTGAACGTGCACGTCCAGGACACAGCATCACAATAACACAGGGAAGTAAAATGTGTAGAAATATATGAAACTTCTTTTTTTTCATTTGTTAACGTTATATCTTGCACGTTTTTCTATAAATTTTATGGACGTTGACGTCCACGATAACATGGTCATGTTAAAAATTATAAAAGCTACCAGATAATAATTGTAATTTTAATCTTTTGTCAATACCAGTCACATGACGCGCGCTTGATGTTTACAAAAGCCATTAATCTACCTATTCACAAATCTACTTACCTAACTAACGTAATCAAGACTATACTAAATACTAGCAGAAAATACAGTTTAATAAACTTCTAAATGAATTAATTCCAAACAAAGTATAAAACTTAACAACTTATTTGACGAACAGACGAATTCTTAACACAGAAACGAATAATCATTATTCAAATTAATATTTCAACAGGAATCGCGTGAAAAGGTCACAAAACTTTGCTTCAGAGTTTCCAAACAGTACTTCTTAGAAGGTCTGAAGTAGATTAAGATTTGTGTATTCCACCATCTGTGACCACTACAAGTTTTTGGGTTCTATGTTAGAGAATTGAAAGGGTAACTAATTAAAGTTGGGGACGTGCTAGATCGATGGAGTATTTCATTAGAACTTGAAAGTAATTATGGCCGGGAGGCAATTTATTCAAACAGTTTTTTTTAGGATTCCGTACCTCAAAAGGAAAAAAACGGAACCCTTATATGATCACTTTGCTGTCAGTCCGTCCGTCTGTCAAAATCAAACTGCTAAGTTAACGTAAAAAAAAGGTACGGCCGTTTATGCCGCAAAAAACGTATATTTCGACACTCTCAAGGGAATCAAAATGTATAGGGTACTTCCCGTTGACCTAGAATCATAAAATTTGGCAAAAAGCAAAGTCATGTAGCACAAGTAAAGGAAAAAATCCGAAAACCGTACATTTGTAGTTAAATATCTACTTTGTACGGAACCCTCGGTGCGCGAGTCCGACTCGCACTTGAACAGTTTTTTTTTGTGGTATTGTATTTTTAAGGCAGTCTTTTAGCTTTCTGTTTGGAGATGGGACTGAATCCATAACTTAGGTTAATCCGTATTAATATTATAAATTCGAAAGTAACTCTGTATTTACCTTTTTACACCTAAACCACTGAACGGATTTCCACAAAATGGCAAGGAGATAGATGGCATCTTGTGGAAGGGCATAGGCTAATTTTTGTCTCAAAATAATCTTATAGGGATGATAATTTGTATCGGCAACACAGTATTTCTTAAGTTAGTTTAGTTAATTTGCGAAATCCACGCGGGCGAAGCTTCGGTCAGAATCTAATAAATCTATCACGACTTACAATGCTTTAATTTAAATGAATAGGTGCCAAAGTGAAAGCACAATATTTTAATTCCAGAAATAGTAATTAAACTGTTTTAATAATGATAGGATTATGAAATCTGAGTCTAAAAACTTTTTAATTTTGTTACTTCGAAAATCCTTGAACACATCTAAAAATAATTGTGAAAGATAAAACCGTGCGAAAATCCTCAGCGCCAAGTTTGCACATCAATCAAAATGTTCCTTAATGACTAACTTTGCTATTAACGGCGGTTGTTTGCCAGTATACTTGAACATGCAGGGCCCCTCCCATAAGTCTATTACCAAAGCTTTGCCCGCAAACCCGCTATTTCACGCCGTATTCGATTGGCCTAATTGATCTCCACTTAGGAAACTAACTCCCAGGCGATTACGGAACTCCGGCTAATAGTTATTTAAATGCGTGCTTAGAATTACGTACCTACACATGGGGGTTTTTTATTCTATTTGAAAGTAAATATCTATAAGTAAATATATTAAATATGTGAAAAATATGAACGATAACTAACTAGAATTACTAACAAAAGAAAAACTAAACATTCAAAAATATTTATTAAATTCGTGTTTCAGTACTAATTAAACCAGAAAAACAGAATAGTTTTCTCATTTTAGGTTCATTTGATAACCAAGTTGAAATGCATTAAAATTGCAACGAACTATTTGTTTATCTTCCCGTTCAACTGTAAGTCTGTCGAGGAAATTAATTACTACCGCTCATAGACGACAAGTTACTCTATCATAATATCCTCCATTATTTCCTTTTTTGTATCCTTCATCACTACGTTTATTTATATTTATATTTTCATTGTTTCATATAAATATTGTAGGAATGTATGAAAATGATCCAATTCTATCCCATTAACCGTAATATGAATATCTTCTAAACCAATCTCTTAAATTTAATTCAATGGATCAATATCTAGAATCATGAAAATAAATCCATGTAAACACTTGTTATTGGCTATTTTGAAAAGCAGGTAAACCGTAACCAAATCTCAGTAATAACAGGAAAATCAAAGCACACCTTTTTCAAATAATGCCTACGAAAACTCCCAAAGCTATAATTCGATTCCATTTAAAAGGATTCTCTCCTAGAGAAGGGTATATTTTATTTCCTATAATGCTTCGGGTTTCAATCTTTCACTAGTATTTACATAGTAGACCACTTGGCAATCCTTAGATCATTCAGTACCGGATATTGGTACTAGTGAACTGGGTCTGAGCATTCGATGTTCCAGGCTAATTGGATGGAGCATTCGGTTTTATATGAGCCCACTTCATGACGTACGAACCAATAAAATGGAAGCCGACTGAGTATTCAATAAGAAATCTTTTTCTCGTTACGTTTGATTGACTCTGAATTTAGTTGAGCTGATTAGTTCTAGAAATAATCTTGATTTTGCGGTTAGTAAGTGTCTAATAAGAAATATGGAAATGAAATTACTGCAAAGATTCCTATGCTATCATCAAAATATTATATGAGAACTACCCAATATATATTTTGTAAGTATTGAAAAAAATAAGATGAGTAAAAAAGTTATATCATTTTTATTGCCACCCCTCTTCTTCATAAACGCTCACACGTTATGAGTTTCAAAGGCTGAAATAAAACTAAAGGAAATGTTATTAATAACAAATCTAACGGCAGCCGGTGACAGGCAGCGACTGCTGTTACGACGGATATGAGCTACCGGTGCAATGCGGATGCATCCAGTAATTATGATCGTCGACGTTCCAATAAGCTTCCCATGACAATCTGGCTTGTTGTTATTGCAAATACGACTCAATTGACAGATGCAGTGAACAATATTGATGAAAATCATATTTTGTGTGGCAAGATGTAAATGGATGACGCCGATTGAACGGACAACGTTTGTGATATAATCACTGGTAAATTCAAAATTCGCGATAATGGTGAGATATCTGAATATAAATTTAAAAGGTCAAATCATGATGGATTGCTATATTTGCATTATAAACTAATTAGTTATATAGGACGCTGTAAAAACGTAAGACACATATTACATTGGGACCACAAACGACGGCAAATGAATAAATACAGTGTAACAGCAAAATTCACAGATTTTGTATAGCTTATATGTATAGGTATTAAAATGAATTAAAATTTTTCTTACCTGAGAATGCAGTGTTGAAAAATTGAGTGTTCCGCAAAATAAGATGAGCAAGATTACTTATGTAGATATCAACGTTTTGCTTTGGCTCAATTTACTAAGAGAAATTGAAATTTAAGACGGTTCACCATTTTCAACTGGAGAAATTCCTTACAGAAAGCACGTAGAAAATGGTAATCTGTTTAACCGAAGTATTAATTTCAATGGCTGGGTTCGTGGTGGCATTGAATTCATTTCTTCATAATATGCAAAATCGTTCGTAATACGAATCTGATTAGTTTGAATAAAATCTGCGAATCAATTCCTAGTCGGAGTCTCCGGGCCGAGGTGTAATGTATTCCGAAAGTTTATGGTCTTCCAGTTATAAGTTTACTTTTCTACAACGATCGGATTGAGTTCCTTCAACTGTACTTTTCTTTGTTTAAGGAGCTTAGTTGTGCACAGAACTACTGTGATTCAATTGAGGTGGTCCTGAGAATTAAACTTTAAAGAATTAACCACTTGAAAATTCCATGAAAAATTTAAGTCAACAAAATTACAATTTGGTTAAATAGTGTGACAGTACGTTTCATACAAAGCTTTACTAAACTCAGGTACAATCACCCCTACCACTTTATTCTCTTTGTAGATAGAAATATAATTTAATTTAGCTCTCGCGTTCAACGTAGATTACTCGTAAAGCGAATATCAGCAACCAGTTGTAACAAAGTTGGCGGCTAGCAAACAATTAGGCGAAGTTACGCTGAGGGCTCACGGGTCGGATCTGTTTGCACTAAGTCCATGTTTGTTGACTATAAACATTCCTCCCGGATATTAGCCCTTGTCCGAACGTGTGGAAGAATGTGCTCGATTCAATGTCTATTAGTTCTTTGACACACTTCTCTGAGGTCTCGCTGGATCAAATACGGACAGTTTACAACGTTTGAGCAAACTATTTTAATAGTCTGCATCAAATTGTCTGTTAGAACAATTCTAAAGATGTTGGTAGGGTGTGTCTCAAAGATGGAAATTAGTCAAAATTGATCCTCATATTTTATATAAATATCTATATATAATATATATATTTTATATAATATCTATATAATCTGCTTGGGTACGGTGATTAAAGAAGCTCAAAATATGAGTGTCAGTTTACGTTTAAAAGGATACAAAGCACATATTAATATTAATTATATTTATTCGGACACTTCCCTTGATCGCCCCAATTCATAATTATGTTTTTAATTCTTTTATACCCTCATTAAAGCAAAATCCTAAACACAGGAAAGGTTTAATCTTCATTAGCCAAGTGTCAGAAGTACATTACGTTTTACTGGACCTTGTCACAAAATGTAACATGATCTCGCTACTGCGCATATACAGAAAAAGATACAAGACACTTTACTATTTCATTTGATACAGATTTGTGTGACAAAGTTGCAGGAATATATTCACGTCAGATATTGACATTTCCTTCAATTAGAAACCTATCAAACTTCGGAGGATCACAACTTATTACGGTAACAAATGAACCGGTAAAAGTACAGTCTTATGTTTCTTTACAAAGACGTCAATTTTAACTAGAGCTTTGACGATGGTGATAATTTTCCTTTGTCGTCTGTAAGTCTTGATAGCAAGAAGGGTGGGGGAGACTTAGTTATGTTGGGCGTTGTACATTATGTCGTTGTAGGAGATTCATATAAGCTACGGGCGCCTTCCGCCGCAGCGTTCGTTGTTATGGTAAGGAAATGGACCCCAGTCTCGAACGGAAAAGTGAGAATTCCGTGTTTCCTCGCGGTTGTGTAAACAACGAACAGACAAATGATCATTACGATTAAGACGGATATTTTTATAGTATCGCCTTTATGTTATTACCCCATTTCCAAAAGTGTTTTCTGTGCCAAGTATTGGTAAGAAAAAAGTTTGCGTGCAGCTCTCATTCAAAATCGATTTGGCTCAACTTACCTAGGATCCGAAGATTTTCGATATTCATTACAGTGCCGTGAATACTTATTTTGAAAAATATGTGTGGGTTTTGGGATTCGCTTTTATCTTGATAAAGATTAAGAAGGTTGAGCTAATGATGAAGCTTAGACGATAAAGGATGAAATTAGTGAGTAATGTTACCGCTAAACAAAATGTAAAAAAAAAACTAACCGCAGACTTTTTCGTTTTCTTGGTTTGTGTATTAAGGGTGGCGGCGTTGAAAAAGTGATCGTGCATTTGTCTGTTTGTGCAATGTCATCACTTTGTTTACACGGTGGAAACAGTCAGCGGTAAATGTGTTTGTTGTTGGAAACGCGATAAAATGTTTTGTAATTTCGCTGTCTTTCAAACTTCCGTTTTTACGAGCGATTCCAAATTTTGCTAACTCAAGTTTTATAGACACGCTGTGTGCTGCGAAAGAATTGTTCATTTTCTTCTCCGATTTCGTTTTATATTTTCCGGATTCTTAAGATTTAGCAGTATCATTTTTATTATTTATAGACGCGATTATTTAGTGCGGTATGAGTTAATTTTATGAGAATTCAACACAACAAGTTATTGTTCTACATTCCTACATAAATGAGATAGGTGAAGAGGTCTTGCGAAATAAATAAAAACAAAAATGTTTTCTCAATTTTAGTTTTGTCTCTAAGCCAAATAACAAGCCAAACCGGATTTTGCCTTTTGTGTCTTATTTAAAATTTATTTCACAATATTTCTTAAACAAAGAAATTCCATCTTCGCTTCGTTCACCAGGCTACTACAGAATTTTCACTTTTGCCAACCTTTCCAAGTGAATGTCTCGAAAAGTATTTTCGGAAGTCGTACTTGTAGAATACAGTACGCGAATGCTTACATTTATATCATTGCAAGTGTAAGATTTACGGAGAACGTTCCGTGCGTGGGGGTTTTCTAAAACGTAGTAGATCTTCCTTATTTATGTTTACAGCTTATACCGGCCGCTTCCATTTCGTATATAGTTTGAATCCGTTTATCGGATTTCGAACACGTTTCGGTCGAATCCCATATCGGTGGACTTGATATATAAGCGTGGTCGGGTACCCTTATAAAATTACCGCTGAGGAAAGAATCGCTACGAATGAGGATACAATAAGAATATTCAAATGGCTGAGATCGTTCTCTCATATGAATATAGAAGACGCTTATTTATTCGAGAAAAAAATGTCTATTCATCTACTAGATTTTGACTATATATTGCCTCTCGAAAGAAAATTGAAGTCGAAGAAATGAAAAAAAGAATGGTTGATTCTATGATGTGTTATGACTACAAAGTACAAATTTGCTTAGCCTACTGACAATGACGAACGCTTGCGTGCCCAACAATACAGGTGTGGCAATTCATACTGTATTATCTTTTCGTACGTTTTTATCTTAGCAAACATAGATAACCTAGCTAACGCTTATCTGGTCTGATAGCAGTTACGATTCGATCGAGACAGAGAGTGGACAACACTGGTTTCGTGTCTGAATATATATTTGTTTGTGGTGTTAAGTGTTTTGAAGTGAAATGGCCGGAGCTGGTAGGGGCGAGGGCAAGGGCCCAGCGGTGGGCAAACTGGAGTCCCAGATCTATTGTATCAAGTACACATTGTTTTGCTTCAACGTCGTATTATGGGTGAGTATTGCGCAAATTGAAAACGTTGTTTGACTTTCTGTTTCATTCTCGAATCGTGCTTGGAAATTACTTTTGGTGTCGATTTGTGAACGTTACGTTAATAGTTCGTTACGAGTGTAATGGAATTAGGTTCTTTTATTTCATGTCACGTTTGTTTCGTATGTGAGCATGCTTTGATATACTCGTATGAGTCACAATGAGAATCCGCTAATGGGAATTCAAATACGGAGAATTTGAAATGCCAATCTATTGTGAAATACTTGTTTGTTAACTATTGTACGAAGCCTGTACCATACGTAATTAGGACAAATATAGCGGTTATTTATAGAGATATAAAGTTCCATATTCGGTTATCTTTCAATGATGTATTTCAGTCACTGCGATGGCCCCCGATTAGCACGCGAGCAACTCGTTCAGTATTGCCAGTCCGTGACATTTTTCATGCACCGTTTAGTCATGTGTAAACAGGGCTTTATGACTCATATAGGTATTTTAGACTACACGCAATAAGTTTTAATAATTATGAACAGTAATTTCTTTTTATTGTTTATGAATAGGACAATGTGTAACCAATGTATTTAACAGCTAGTTAGTAAAGTATGAAATACGAGTAGGACCTAAAGATCATAGCACTGTTTTTGAACTCGTCATGTGCTTTCTAGGTTCAAAATTATGATTTTACTTAAGTAAATTCTCTAATATTGCCGAAGATAGTTTCAGTGTACTTAATTGACTTCAGACCAACGACCGTCCGAAGGCACATTTATTTTTGCCGATTTGTCCAACTATGTACCTACCTACATACTTACACACAAAATTATTATACCTGTCTGTTCTTTTGTTTTTGCTTACTATAGAGTGAGTATTTTTATATGTGATATCATATGGAACGTTATCTACTTATACTTACACTTTCTGTTTCTAATTTCACTATATTTAGTATTTCAACAACATAATTGATGAACGTCGTCTGAGAATGAAATGAATGAATGAATGAACTTAATACAGATTAGTGACCTAAAAACGTTTGTTATATTGTATTTGTAGAAGACAAGAAAAAGGTTGTATTTTTAACACTTAACGTCGTTGGTAGGAGCTAATTAATATTTATGAGGACCACTTTGAGGTTTACAAATATGTCTTTATAGATAAAGTTGTGAAAGTAAGTTTTGTATAAAACGAGTGTCCTAATTATGGAAATAATTATAACCTTCGTCGACAGGTTTCACTATAATTCGAGTTCTGGGAGTTTTCTAATATTAAAACATGTTATCCAATCAACTGAAATCTACTTCAGTGTGATATTACAATAACATTTTCATTTGAAAATAAGTCTAATCTGAGTAAAAATTCTGTTGGTATATACTCAAAAGTCTGGCGCTTATATTTTCAAAGTTTCACGTTCCAAATAGGCAAAAAATTTAATTCACGATATTGATTACAGCGTGATATCAACAGCTAACCTAAAATAAAGGGCCTGTATGTACAAAGAATGCGTTATCAGCGCCTGATAAGCGGCTTGTCCTGTTTTCCAAGTACACGAGTAGATACATGGTATGCAGTCATACATACCTAATGATTCATAGGTTGAAATAAATTGTGAGTGTAGTTTTTGGAATCGATTCGCTTCCGTTTTGAAAGTTCCTGGTTGACATTTTATCTTGGCAGAGGATGATTAATGTTTAAGTAGTTTCCACTAATTTGCAGATGATTAGAATGTTTAATCTATAAACATTTTTAGATAAATAAGGTATGTTGAAGTAAGTTCGGCGCTGGGATACTACCGGACGACTGAAATTCTGCGACATTTTTACCGAAGTTACTGAACTTTCCCCAACATAGGTACTGTATGTCTGTTATATAGATAGGTAGGTATCTACCTACCTACTTTTGAGGAATATGATTTTCATTAAGACTATGCCGACCGCACAGTGGTGCCCTAATCGTTTGTTTGGTTATTTCATACAAATTAGAATGAAAATGCAGAAAATAAGTACGTTAAGTTGTGCTTCACAAGATTATACGTTAATATTATTAGAAACGGTAGTTTTACATTGTTTAGTTTTATTATAATCCTTAAAACGGAATATAGTGGCCACTGTTATCCGTTGTACTGTTGTCCGTATTTTCATTCTAAATTGTATGAAATAACCAAACAAACGATGAGGGCACCACTGTGCGGTCGGCATAGTCTTAAGAACAAAATCTATTATTAATTTTGTACAAGTTGGGAAAAGGCTAGGCAGATAATGAGGTATTATACTTTTGTAGTAAAACAATAAACTAATTAATTAGCATAAAGTCATTACATTGTAGAAACTATAACTATCTCGAAATGGTTCTAGTTAAGTTGTAGTCTTAACTAGACTGGTAGCTATAGTTTCTACAATGTAATCAACTTGACAAAATATTTTAATTGGAACTCCCAAAAAATGTGACACCACACTTTACAAAGCAGGCATCCGGAACATCCGACATCCAGCAATATTGGAAGTTGTTGCAGTAAATCCTCTCTCGACTTAAAACTATTTGCCACCACCACAAAACTGTCAAAATCAGACCACAAGCTCATCGTGTTTATAATTTACACAAGTAGTAAAGTTAGTGGCAAGTTACAGACATTAGCGACACGTGGCGAGGGCGTCCGCACTAAATCTTGGACTTGCAAGTACTTGCAAAGAATAAGTCAAAATGTTCAAAATCTAGTCGCGATCTCATCTCGGCGGCAAACAAATGTCAAAAACTTGTCTAAAATTTAAGGAAATTAGAGGTTATTTTGACAGATTGAGGCTGAAATCAGAAGGGCAATTCTCGTAATTTTAAGAACTTTCACGGTCTGATCTCAGTCTCGATCTGTCAAAAATATAATCCAGTTTCTCAAAATGTTTGTAAACGGTATTAAAATTACGAGATTTGTGGTGATTTGTTGTATCTTTTTTAATTGGAATTGACGCATTCTCAATGGAAAGTATAGTAGATATATAGTTTATCTCACGATCTAACACGCGCTTTACTTGCGAATACCAAGTGTACAAACACGCTGTGAATATGTGCGTGAAGACGGGTAGCCTCAGCACATTTAGCAAACACACGCACACGTAATTACACACTTCCGACTTCGCCACTGTCTCGGATGTTACTGAGACTTCCTGTACTTACACACACATTTAGAGCGTGTTAGTACACTTGGTAACCACAAGTAAAGCACGCGTCGCTGTGTGAGTTAAAAATACTATACAAGAGGCTCTCTTCTACATAGATTTCCTAGTGTGCACTTGTACTTGCAACTTAGCAATCCACAACTTGCTCTTGACACAAGGGGCTTTGAGCCCACTTAATTAATGAGATCAAATAATATTGCGTAGATGTGTACCCCTAAGGGTCTGAATAGAGCGAATTGATTTGTTTTCAATGTATTGATACTGTACCGTGTTCTTGGGGACCTATTAATGATCTTGTCGGTAATTAGTTAGGGGTTGACGAGGGTACCCAGCATTTGTTTTTGTCTTGTTTTCTAAAGGCCCAGGATATATCTAGGATGACATAAGCTAAGAAATAGTAAGCATAAAATCTTTCTACATAAAACATTACATAATATCACGCCTATTGCTCCAAAAGGTTGGATAGAGGTGTACTTATAGTACAGACGCCAGCACATCGAGCTACTACTATCTGTCAAATTAATGTCTTTAATAGATTTTCAACTTTATCGCTAAAGCATAAGATTCAAAGTTGATTTGGAAAATTTTACAGTTTCGGGTAGCTTGATGTGCTGGCATCTGTACACCCGTTTCACCAGTCCTGTTTAAGTCCCAAGTCATAGAGGGCGAGAATATTGGCATCAACCGGGAACAAATAGACTCCGGACTGAACCCCGGACTGGACCTGGCAATCGAACCCAGGATCTAATCAATCAATTCAAAAGTTATTTATTTAAATTAAGCTGATAATCAGCACGTTTTGAGCGTCAAAATTACGTAAGACAGTCCCCCAAAACGCCTGCCTTTCAACACTTGCTATTGCTTTGCGTTCGCTGGGAAGAGGAACTGTCGCCTCCCCAGCAGCACAGCTGTCTGTTCAGTTAAAAAACTTGCTTCTATACGTAATGCTCAGCCGTAGACCTTGCTGACCTCAACCCTGAATTGTACCTCTTTTAGGATGGAAAGTAAATGCTAACAATAACAAAATAATTAAAGGACATCTTAATCTTGTTATTCAGTCTGATTCCTTCATTTGACATTCGATATTTAGGTACCATTAAGGCGGAGTAGGTCAAGTAAATATCTAATGTCTAGGATTTATTTTGTCTAGGTTCTAGTTCAGTGTCTGCATAGAGACAAAATAATAACAAGTTCGTTAATAAAAGAACCCTTTTGATGTTCCAGTATGGAAACAAACACTGAACTTAATTGAATAAGTGGGTTAAAACGCCATTATGGTAAGTAGCACAACACAAAACCATTTATAAAAATAATATGTATCAAGTCATCATCATCTACCAAGCCTTTTCACAACTATGTTGGGGTCAGCTTCCAGTCTAACCGGATGCAGCTGAATACCAGTACTTTATGTGAAGCAACTGCCTATATGACCTCCACAACCCAGTACCTGGGTAATACGATACCCCTTGGTAAGACTGGTTACCAAGACAGACCCAGACTGGTTGGGTTGGTTGGTGGTTTCGTGGACTGGTTTCAAGTATGTTTTGTTTAAAACAAAAGTTTTACAAAGCGACTTGGCACAAAACCCTTAGTGTTTGGCCAGACTGGGGCGCGGGCGCGGAGCGGGTGCGGCGCGGCGAACTCAAAAATATGAACTTCCTTTGGGTGTCCATAGGCACGTCACAGCTTGTTCATACAAGTGGCCGCAGTGGGTGCGCGGCGCGGGCGGCCCACGCGTGGATTGGGGTTCTCAAACTAGTTCGAGCTTTTTTCTAATAAAAATAAGTCATATTATATTTTGACAAACACTGGACACGACAACACGCAGAACGCAGCCACGCTCCAGTGCGGACAGGACGCCCGCGCGCGTTCCCGCCCCGCGCTGCCAGTCTGGCCAAGCACTTAGATCAATAAACAATTATTTATAGGCAAAAACACAAGAGTCCAAAGAAGAACCAAACATTGTGCATCTCAAGAGGTTTGCAGAACTACAAGTAAACCCAGCGAAGGCATATCAGAAAATAAATCGATCCAGAATAAAACATACGAATTTATGAAAAATCTCCATTTTTCTTCCCTTTTCCGTATTCGATAAAAACAATAAACATCTGCATCACTTCAGCTCCACGTTAATCACCCGAGCTGTTCACTATAAATTGGAGTGGAACCGGGTACCAGCGCCAAAAACTGCGGGTTCGCGGCTTCAAGAGTCACTCGAATCGCACCTGAGCACTCGTTAAGGTGTTCTTGCAATGAGAAATAATTGCCGAAGTTACTCACTTCGTATCGAATAATTGACTTCTGGATTTGAGCCAAGACGAATGCAGACATGATTCGGTCCCGGTTTTTGATTGGTGGTGGATTTTGTTCCTGTAGCTTGATTTGTTCTTTGTTTAGCTGAAGATTCAGCACTCTGTAGGCATTCGGTAAACGGTGTTCCTTTTTGTCAATTTTAGCATGGAACATTAATTACGTTAACAGTCTTAATTGGACCAGTTAATTGGGTGATAGACATAAATCATTGAGACACTAAGCTCATCTAAATATCTCAACGGAATCTCCGTTAAGATATTTAGATGGGCTCAGTGTCTCAGCCTTCGGCGCTGGTGACATTATAGTACACAAGTGTGTGCGCAGACACAGGTGCTTTATCTCTTTCCTCACTCTCATAGTCCGATGGGACGGCAATCTGACACGACCGGAGAGAAACCAGGCCCGGAACCAACGGCTTAAAGTGCTTTCCTAGGGGTATCACACCGCCCACTTCCAAACTCAGGGCTGTTACTATGAAATTCCTAATGAAAAACCCAATAACACTTTGCCCGATCTGACAATCAAACCCAGGACCCCACGCTCAGCAGTCGCGCTTGCGACCACAATGCCAACTAGGCCGTTGCAGAGCCTACCTACAAAGTAATTGAAGGAGTCTTTTTTCGCGATTTCAGGGTTGGTTCCATCGTAAAAGTTTTTTATAATGATAGGGTCAATGACCTCTTTTCGGATTTTCAGTTAATTGCAATTACAACTTGTATAGAAATTGCGTTGATTTAAAAATTCTATAAGTAGTTCTCAAATATAATATGTTCTAAGGTAAACGTGCAAGACAAACTATGTATATCATGTCACATTTATGACATAAGTTACTTTCAAATTCTTGATGCAAACTTGTGCAATTTGGAACATTTCCAATTAATTTTCTGAAACTTTGTCCTGCTCTTGTTCGTGATAGGTCAGTTTGAATATAAATATTACAATGTCTGAGGAGTCTTTGGTGTCAATATTACCGTGATTTAGGACCCTTTTTTATCTTCGTTTCGTATGACACAAATTATACGAGAAAAACTGATATACCTAGTCGACAAGGTGCTGAGGGCTGGGCAGCCATTTATAGCCGGAATCATCAGTCATGGACAGTCTTTTAATGCATCTTCTGATGTGCCTAGGCAAAGTAACATATTTACCAAAATGCTGAAAGTCGTTGTAGAAATACAAAACGTTTTGATAAAGATGATCTTATGGCCCTTAGTAACCCTCTAAGGAAGCATCTGTGCAAAAAAAAAACTTGTAGTGCGAATACAGAACTAAAATCTACTAAGTCTTCCTACCAAAATTAGTGAATAGCAAAAGCTAGAATGAAGACGAAGATTGCGAATTACATAAACGGCTTCAGTTTAACCCAATTGTTGAGAACTTACGTAGTATGTAATAGTGTCTATTAACATACGTAATTGCTGAATGCATCTATCTGCGTTAAGTACAGCGGAATAAGCTATTAAAGTTCGACCTAGATATTGCAAGAATGTTAGATATTGTTACTTAGTTGCTGCTGCGGTTCCTCTTGTCACAATGTATTTATTAAAAAGTATTGTTACGATCGAGAATAAATTGTATATTGGTATTAAGATTAGTCTGTAAGCCGGGATGATTGTTAAATTGACTGCCCACGATGTGGCTACTGGAAGACCACCAAGTTACCCAAAGGATGCTTTTGTTGGTTTTTGGTAAACAACTTACTACCAACAACAACTTATTACTACAACTTATTACTTAACTACTACTGTTTGTCTCTGCATCACTGGTTGACTGGTAGAAAATGCCTATGGCATTAAGTCCGCCTCTGTACATGTATGTGCTTGAAGTATTAAATAAATAAACTTACAGTTACTTAATGCACATCAAATTAAATTTTAAATTGTTAGGGACCAGTACCTACCTTAAACGTCAGGTTTCTTATAAAAATATTTCAATCAATCGATCAACTCAGCCTGTTACAGTCCCAGTCTCTCCTGGGCTGCGTCACAACACCCTGCCTCCCGCCTTCCACATCCAGTCTGTCCCACCCACCTTCTTAAGGTCGTTGGTCCATCTAGCTGGGGGGCGTCCCATACTACGCTTGCCGATACGCAGACTGTATTCCAGACCTCGTCTGCTCCACCGGCCATTAGTCCTTCGATAAACATAGCCAGCCAACTGCCACTTCAATTTGCTTACTTTGCAAGCTATATCGGCAACTCCAGTTCTTTTCCGGATATCTTCATTCCTGATTGAAAAATATTTGGTACTTATTAAGTGAATAGCCAAATATCATGGCCCGTTCTTGCACCGTATTTAGCCCCTGTGAAAAGCAACGAATATCGGACTAGGTATAGACATTCTGTTTTGTAATATCCGGCTCCTCTTGGCAGACGGATTGGTATCGCAAATAGCACATCTGATTGCTGTGCGATGCTATTAGTCAATCAGGACTGTTCGCTACAGAGTTCTATCTTTAAAACTAGACCTTTATCGAGTGATACAAAGCTGTTGTTTTTTTTGGTTTAGATTCAATTATATTAAAATAAATTTTGGAAGGAAGGTCTGAAAATCATGACTGGTTAAATATGTATTAACTAGTGGTACACTTTAAAGGAGTTTCTTGTGGGATCTAAGTTGAAGAAGCATCTATCTGATATTAGATAAGCGCCACATTGTAATAAATCGAAGCACAAAGTCTGAAAATGTAAACCACGGACAGAAATACAGTGATAGGTATTTAAAGTAAAAAAAAAAACATAATCAGCCTAAAATGTTTCCACTGCTGGGATATACGCCTCCTCTGTGTGAGAGGGAGGGCCGTAATTCATCACGCAGGCCCACTGCAGGTTGCTAGATATCGCATGTCTTCAAATTTTTGGTTCTAGGACATACCGGTTTCCTACGGTGTGTTCCTTCACCGTTTTGAGAGCAGTGATGATGGAATAATTTACACAAAGTGCCTGCTTGGATTTGGACCCACGATCTACAACTCGTAAGTTGCCACCGTCACCATTAGGCCACCACTGCTCTCGATATTGCACGACTCATAATGCGAAGCATTAGAGAGAGTTTTACGTTCGATTTTTTTTTGCCTCCTTTCTGCAACTTTTTCTATTGTTACTCATTTCCTTTATTTTCAATTAAATTCTTCAGTACGTAAAAACATCTGTTTATTTTGCATATACTTACTATACGCTAAGCATAAATACAGAATCTAAGAATCTTGTCTTAGGCCTGATTTTTCCAACGATATCGGAGGAATAATTTTGAATTTTTGACAGTTCTTCCATACAAAAACTGTCAGACGTCAATTTTATTCCACGAATAAAAAATATCTGTCGATTAGTAACTACCCCTTAGTCATGTTTTTGGAACTAGAAACTCAATGTTGACGTAAAAAACCATAACACGAACTAAATCGCAGTTAACAACCACAAAAAATAAAATCTTAACGTTTAACTTTTGAAACAGTTACAAATTGCAGTTTTGGTTAACTAAAAACACATCAGTCAGTGTCGAGGTACCTACTGCCTACATCTGACTACGAACAACGGTTTACGGGATAAAGCCAAAAGAAAGGACGAATGATTTATTGAACGGACACAAAGAAGATAGCATTGCAATACTTTGTCTCGTTGTTTAACAAAATATAATGACTCTGTGACTCAAAATTGAGGTAAACCCCGTGCGGTATGCGACGTGGATATTCGAACTTCACTTAATAGAAAGCGATTTTCGCGCGAGTATCTATGCGATCTTTGCGTTCATATGTCACTTCTTGTTCGAAAAACTGGAAGGTGTTCTCTGTCAGTGCGACGACGCGTTACGGTTCACCGTGCCCGACCGTCTGAAGCGTGTCGCTGGTGTATATGAGCACTAACTAATCTTTGATTACAAACCGTCAAATAGCTTGGCATATCTATGATTTTGTTTAATTTAACGTAACACTCGGTAAATGATAATAAAAAAAAAACCGTGATTAAGTCCAGACCATTGTTCAAACAGGTCACATTGTGGTCCAAAACAATGGACCACAGTCCATTGTTTTGGACCACAATGTGACCTGTCATGGCGGACGTATGACTCGAGACATAGACTAAACTGCGAGGTGTGACCGGTAATATCAAAAAGATTTTGATGTTGTTCGCTTTGTTCCGTATATCTATGCTAATGTTATTAATAACTAGCAGAACCCGCAAACGTCGTTTTCCAAAAAAAAAAATAGATAGTAGCCGATTCTGAGACCTACCCGATATGCACACAAAATTTCATAGCCCGATTCTCGAGAAAGGCTAGGTTTAGATTAGAATAAAGATCACGTTGCGATCCGGAGTCGAGCAAAAAGAAAAAAAAATCAGAAGGAACGCTAAGCGAAAGTAGTAATACTGGCGGGCGATGCCATGCGACGCGGTGATCGGGGGAAGAAAAAATTTCACGCGGACGGAGTCGCGGGCAGAAACTAGTCGTAGGTACATTTAAATGTCTTTGCTAAAGGCATATGAGATAGACACACTATGATTAAACGAAACGGGACCTCTCAAACATGAACTTATATATATTTCCGAGTACGAAATGTTCCAACGAATAGGTAAGCATATAATAAATGTTGCCGTAACGACATACAAATTAAAAGCCGTACACGAACCGGGAGATGGAAAGCAGAACTTGCTCCTAGAATTTTCTACTCAACTTATTTCAGTACTAGAAAAAGGTACAAGTTCTGTGCTGCACTCTTATTTCACTAATTTGTAGGGAATTTCAATTTTAAAATGTTTTCTAAATGTATATTACATTCCTTTAATATCTTCTGATGTAAGCGAAACTTTAAATGCACTGCCTTTATAAAGGTTCCACAATTCTCCATGTTACACATCATCATCATCTGCCTAGCATTTTCCCAACTATGTTGGGGTCGGCTTCCAGTCTATCCGGATGCAGCTGAATACCAGTATTTTACATGGAGCGACTGACTATCTAACCTCCACAACCCAGTGACTGGGTAATACGATACCCCTTGGAAAGACTGGTTATCAGATTTTCGGGCTTCTGACTACCCGTAACGACTAGCGACAGTCAAAGATCCACGAATGACAGCCGGGACCAACGGCTTAACGTGCTTTTCGAGGCACGGAGGGGTCTTGGTATGTAAAGATGGTCACCAATCCACAGACCAACCGCGGCAAGCGTAGCTTAACCGACCGATCGATCGACCTGTCTGGCTGTTTTTATTTAGCCACGGGCCCCTCTCATTCTCCATGTTACACATAGTGTAAAAATAAACTAGATAATGTGTGGGTACGAATGGTAGGTGAAACTCATTTGTTTGTTATGCAATTCAAAAGCATAAATCATATTAAAATAAAACTGGGATGCAGCTTTTCTCTATGGAACAGGTTTTCTAGCCTACCCATAATTTGCTGGTGACAGCTTAAGTCCTATTGGAAGGGGCTTTCCTGTCATTATGCCAATCCCAGATTAAAATAAAATTATTCTTTGGGAATAAAATTAATAAACATTTTTCCAAGAATTTTAGTTAAGTACCTATAATGTTTTACTCCATTCTTAAATGAAATAAAATCGCAGCAGCAGCAAATGGTCGCTTTAGTCAGGAACGCAATAAAAATCTACAAACCAGTCCACTGATAACAAAAATTCCATTTTGTGAGTTCCTACATTTTAATATATACCAGTGAAATAGTTTTTATTGTTTTGATAGACAGATAAACCAATAAAACTCGTTTCGAATTTTTGTTTTATTAGTTTAAAAACTACGGGGGCAGAAACAAAACAATGCTTTGACTGCGCGAAAGAATCATGTTCACGCTTATTATATTTTTCGTTTTTTGTTTTTCCATGTCATTGTTGTAGCAACACTATTGCACATTATTTTCTCGATAAACGTTTCTTTTCGTTTTGGAGGCATCAAGTATTTACGTGGACTAAACTATGAATGAATACTATAGCCGATTTGACTTACACAAACGTTAACGGAATTTTTTAAGAACTTAAAAAGCTGAGACGAATTCATTCAGCGGGGAGTTGCGTGGAACAGATAAAACGTACCATATAAGATATTCAAATCCCTTAAGTGCACGTTGCGGTTGAATTGCGAGAAAAAGTCCCATTTTGAAACGTTGTAAAACTCTTTATTATTCCAGCTTTGCAGGTGTCTCGAAGGAGATACAATGGGAACCGGGACTGACGGCTGTTACCGTGGAAAACCGGGACACTGCGACCGAAATAATAGTTTTTCGCTCTAAAAAGGTTTGAGCTGGGTTATAGTTAAGCGTAGACGAAAAATTGGAGACGTCATATTCACTGGGAACGGAAACGCGACGGGCTATATTTTTATGTTTGCTTTTCTGAAGATGAATTTGTGGAGTAGATTCAGATTTTTCTCATACTACCTACTGTATTTTTTAACTGTTATGTTGAAGATTTTATTTTTCTTTAAATTGTATATTACATAAAAGATTCGTTGTTCAAGATGGATAGATAAAGAATCTATTTTTACTATATCAAGCAACCCAGTGTGTTTGTATCTGTAACCGATAGAGCTCAAGAATACACAAGCGGATAAAATAGCTGCCAGCGTTTATTTAAGTAGTTGATTCTTACATGATAAGCAACCGATACCTACCTATTTATACGTAAAAACTTCTCAGAAATTGATACATAATATGGTGCCTATTAGCTACGAACGAATCTGTAAACTCCTTCGTCTTCAAACTAACACAGCACAAAGTTATTGGCACACAGCCTACACAAATTGATAGTAACAGCGTCATAATTCTCAGCACATCACTTAGGTCCTCAGATAAGTTACACTGTAACGTCATATTCGTACCTAGATCCCACTTCTGGCATGGAAACGAGCACCGCGTGAGTTTTTACGACCCCATAAATTTTTAACATTCCAAAAAACAGCGTCTTTTTACTCTTTAAAAGAGTAAAAACCAGACGTAGTTCTGGCGCGATTACAAAATGTATAACTGAATTCGTTTGTAGCTAAATGAATATAAATAATGTGAAATTTACATCATTTCCGAGTTTATTGCCATGCCACGATCTCGGTCGACTGTGGTAACATTTTCAGAAATAAAACACTGTTTTTTTATGTTTTTACTTCGTATTATAAAAGTAACATTTCAGGTGTTTTTTGGAAGGACGTTTAGCTGGTTGCTTATAAATGTTTTAGTAAAAATAGAACAGTTTTAAGCAATTAGCAAAATAGCCGTCTCTTTTGGTTTTTGAGAGGAACTTGTGAAGATTGATCGTCAATTTAAGACCCAAAACTAAAAAAATAACTTTTCTGGCCAAAGTAAATTGTATTTCTATTCAGAAACACTTTCTAAGCAGTCATAATGGTTTATCATCAAGCTAAGTACTTCATTATATCCGTTTTTGGTGGGCGCTTACGCCAAACATGGCGGACGCATGACGTCATCATAATCGTTTCTATAGCGCTACAAAGATCTTCTGACGCGTGGCTAAAATCGGAAGTAACCCCGCCATCTTGTTGTTTCAGTAAATTTAAATTACACTAATACTAATAATTGCCAACCGCGCCCCCCTGTCAACGTCATTCCAACGCCAAAAGATCCCTAGTACAGTCCGGGCGTTCAGTTATTTTACCTCTGATTTTACATTACTGTCAAAATCACAATGAACTTTATTTTCATTGTAATAAGGTTGCTATTCGGTTGCTGCTGTCAGAGGTAAATAAATGTGAACAAACTTTCTTGAGTTTAGCTGTTTTGAATCCGACAGGAAAATTGAGAATGTTGCGTGTAGTAAAAAATCTGAAAAATGTTTCAATGAGTTAGCTGTATGAAAATAGATTTTTCGGTTGAAATGTTTTGGTTTTATTTTTATCTATACTAATATTATAAAGAGGAAAGATTTGTATGTATGTTTGTAACGAATTGGCTCAAAAAGTACTGGACCGATTTTAAAAATTCTTTCACCGTTTGAATGCTACATTATCACTGATTATTATAGGCTATTTTTTGTCCTTTTTTCTTCTACCCGTGCGAAGCCGGGACGGACCGCTAGTTTTATATAAAAACAACTAACTGTTGTTTGCTATTTCCTAAATATTCAATTCATCAACTCAGCCTATCGCAGTCCACTGCTGGACATAGGCCTCTCCCAGGCTGCGCCACAACACCCTGTCCTCCGCCTTCCTCATCCAGTCTGTTCCAGCCACTTTCTATAAGTCATCCGTCCATCTAACTGGGGGGCGTCCTACACTACGCTTGCCGATACGCGGTCTCCACTCAAGGACTCGTCTGCTCCACCGGCCATCGGTCCTTCGACAAACAAGGCCAGCCCACTGCCACTTCAGTTTGCTCACTCAATTAGGTAGTGGAAATATTAATTAAAACTCTTGAATTTTCTTTCGACTCCGCGTGTTAAAGAAATAAACAGCGAGACGTTAATTTAATGTGTAAACCTTTATAATATAACATACATATACAAGGTGTTCAGTAAATAGTACGACATAGTGCAGGGGGTGATAGCTAGGGTCAATACCTACCAAAAAAACACAATATATTGTGTTTTTTTGGTAGGTATTGACCCTAGCTTCCGCAAAATGTATTTTTTTTTCTCCATTGTAGGTTAAAGTTAAAAGCGATAAGAAAATCATTCTGCGAAAATTAAACAAAAAATGGTACCTATTTCTTTAAAGCATTATTGTTTTTGTTTGATCTTATCAACTGATTTGAACTTATCAATGAGTAGAGTAACTATTCACGAATAATTTAATCTAAAAAAAATACTAGAAAAGGAATTTTTCATTGAAAGATGCATAAAAATTGTTAGAGATTTTTCGATAATTCGAAAATTTTGTATAACTGTAAATCCGTAACATTTTGTGTAACAAAGTATTTTGGTGAAATCACCAAAATACTTTTATAATACAGATAATAAGAACGCTGAGTCATCTCAGTACAATGTAATTTTTTATCTGCCTTTTATTACTCCGTCGCATAAATTTTTGTAGTACCTACTAACATTCTCAAAGTTTCCTCTTCCACGAACCGAATTAATTCAATAAACCTTCGAGATTCGAAGTACTGGAGAAAGAATTGCTTTCTAACTATGTATATGCTTTTGTTATTATGATTTCTAACTTGTAATACAGAAACTTCTATGCAGTCAATTTATTCGGAAATTGTAGGAGTCAAATCATATAGATGAAGAGAAAAGTCTGAAGTACTTATTAGGTTATTAGTGTAGTAAAGCCTATAATTTATTAAGAAACTAGATTATTTTTATTATGAACTAGCTTTTGCCCGCGGCTTCCTCCGCGTGGAGGTCGGAAATTATCCCATGGGAATGAGTTACCGGGATAAGGGATAAAAACTATCATCCTATGTGGATTACCAGGTTATAGTAATCTATATGTGTGCCAAATTTCATTCAAATCCTATTAAAAGCATGGTACTAATGATTGAAATACTATCGTGAATTCAAGAAAATACCTATAGTACTTTTTGTTAGAACACTGCTCAGAAAGTCTGGTCATATTTCAATAATAATGATTTAAACACGTAGCGCTATCTAGCGTCCTAAAGCAATTGTGTCCGTCGAAAGTTATTGTTGTTTTCCTCGGGAATAGTATTTTTTTTTATGGAACGTGTTCTACGTCCTTTTCTATATCCCTGACAATGTATATGCAACATTTCGTGATGATCGGTTCAGTGGATTAGGCGTGAAAATGTAATAAACAAACTTACTTTCGCATAATACTTATTAAATACTTTTTTGTTGCTGCCAGCACCCCCTTAGTACACACGCGTTTATCTTGCCGTGAAAAACGACGGTTTATTCGCTGTGAGTAGGCACGATCGTCATCGAGGTGGTCTGGACGCTAGATAACTCTATTTATACTCGCAAGTAGTATATTTCCCATATCACTTTCCATCGCCTCCCTTGCATGCATTTCAAATATTATCCGTAATATTTAGAACACGAGCTCGGAAAATAAAGAAACAATTTTGTTTTCGGAAGAAAAGGGGTAGCTGATACAATCCGTTGAGAAACTTTTCACAATCAAGAAGCTTTCTTGACTTTTTATCTATTTTTGAAGTTTCTACTTCATGCGGCAGTTGCTACGAGTTTATGAGAACAAGCATTCTTTTAGTTGTTACTTTAATTAGTTTTTGAAAGCTATTAAAATTATTTACGAAGCTTGCCTTGCTAGCTTCTGAAATTATTACGATACGCAAAGTAAAGGGTAGTTTAAAGTGAAGGTGATTTAGATAATAGCCAGTAGCGTAATTTATAGAAGGTAGATTTTTGAGTAAGGCATGGTCTCGACCAAAATTCTTCACTTAACGGTCAAATGACTGAGGATAGTAAGCCAAAAAGCGACAAAAGTGATACTCTAGTTATAGACACTATAGTCGGTTGGTAAGTAGTTTTTTCAAAGAAGTAAATAACCTCAGTAAACTCCTTAATCATAACTTATGTATAAATTCATTAGTTATTTAATTAACAATGTTAATTTATCATCACAAACGTGTATACTGCTTTAATGTTGCTCACATCGGCCTCACTATTATATCATTTTCCCAACAGCCGAACAAGTCAACTTTCCGCATCATTTGGTGCGGGATACTAATGGATTGCGAACAGGGCTGTTGTCTCGACAGTGCTTTTTGCAGACAAAGTATAATGACACGCGGTTATGCTCTAGTTCTCTATTTCTCGTTTCTACAGATTCCGTAGATACCATTTTTACTCAAACATAGGTACTCTGTTATTTCGCAAAATTGTTTCTTTTAAACACACACATTCATTAATCTTCTTTACCTAGACCTGAATTATTGTATTGTAGGAGTAAGTACTACAGTAATATTTTATGTAGTCTATCTATTTGCATGGGTGAAATTATGCTCTGTACGATTTTTCACAAAAGCACTCAGTTCGCGAATACCAACAGTTGTTACTTAAATTTATTCCGGAACTTATTCTGTTTGTGCAAAAAGGTGAATGAGAATGCCCACGAAAATAGACAGTCAATTACTTTAGGTCCACAACAACGTCAACATTTTTCTGTTTGAATATTCATAATAATTTTGCCTTTCTTATTCGAGTACCTACCAACTTGTTTCATTTGGGTATCCGACCAATTTCATCATGTCCCCGGAGCAAAGATAAACAAAATAACAAAGAAGTGACGTAAAGGTTAAATATTGTTAAAGTTTTAACGAACTTTGGCACGAAATAGATGCGCCTAAATGTTTAACATACAGGGTGACGGAAACCTTGCATATGGAACGTAGGGAAAATTTAGAAGGGACGAAATCGAGACGAGTTTTGTCCAGAGAGACGAAACAACTGTAGGTACCTAAACGTTTGCTTTCAGTCCGTTGAACACACCCTCTGTTTCCTTTTCGTCCTGTTCTCCATCGGCCTAAGTGTGAATATTACATTTGATTAGAGCAGTATGCTGTCACTTTGCTTAATTTGCACAATGATAGAATACTAACTTTTGCCCGCAACTTTGTCTGCGTGAAAGAATCACGGCAGGATTTGTACAAAAAAAATAAAGATGTTTAGAGAAGTTGGAATTCTAATTTCTTATACTCTTGGGTGCATAAAGAGTATCTTCAGGCATTTACAATGTTTTTATAACACCGCAATAACAATATAATGTTCAAAGTAAATAGTTTAACGAGGAACTCATTATTTCAGAACGAAACGGCTGCTGTCAGTGTAAACAGCAATGGTAAAGATTGAAATCTTTAGATTCGCCTTATCGCGTCAAAACATAAGTCGCATTTCTGATTCGTTTTGACACCTCTGATACACAATGACGCAGTGACTAGACGTGATTATCATAGAAAACAATTAGCTATTTAATAATGTGTCAGCTCACTTATTAATTTAAGGATCTCGCCATGATTCTTTGTTGTTCTCCCAACTGTGTGCCATCGCATCGCCCGTACCTACCTACCTACGCGCTGTAATTCGTTTTCGCTTAGCGTTCTTTCTGAATTTTTTCATATTGTTCGGCTCCTTTGGTCCTAGCGTGATGTTATATAGCCTATAGCCTACCCCAAGAATTGGGTTATCAAAAGCAAAAAGATTATTTTTAATTCGACCCGGTAATTGCGGAGATTAACCCCTACATACAAACTTACAAACCAACAAATTTTACCTCTTTATAATATTAGTATAGATACTGCAAGGGACGGGAAATTCTTACTGGTATTGAAATGAATACAAATTGGTCGAAGCTGAAACTTAAGTATCCTTATTTACACGATCAGTCTAAATGTCGATCATCCCATAATTATGACTCTAATAGACAACTTTTTCTGAAATATAACATTCGTCTAGCTTTGTAGTAAGTTATAATTTCGTTTCGATCAAAATATTATTAAAAATAACTTTATTATGACATCACAAAACCGACATTAATACAATAATGAGGTAACAAAACAACAATCTAAGCTAAGAATACAAAGTATAAAACCATAAAATGTCTGGATAACTCCGATAACATCGATCTTTGTCGTGAGCAAACAACATCTCCATCCTGTATACAAATATATGTAGGTGGAATAAATATTATGCAGACAATAGCCCCTAGCTTTATCTCTGGCTATTTGGAACACAAAAACAAAGCCATTATAAGAAATCCTACCATCTGAAGATCTTTGGTATAAAACTTGACGACTCACTCACAGCATTAATGAGATTATAAAACTTTTAGAACTCAACTTATCTATTGTTTCTTTTATCTTACTTTTATTAGTATATTAGGATGTGTATTACTTAGTCAAGTTTTGTAACACACACACCCTCATGTAATCAGCCCCTATATACACACATAGTTCCCCCCTTGGACGTCAAATTACATCTTCGTAAGAACCAGGACATTTCTGTGAGGTTATTTTCAAAATATCTTTCAGTCACATTGTTTTAATGGCATGATTAAACTAACTGGTCAGTTTAAAGTAAGTGTGTCTTTAAATTGCTTGGAAGTACAGAAGTAACGCGTTAAGAACCACAATAGTAAATGTCAGTGAAATGTTAGTGGACCGTTGCTTGCAAACTTGCTTGGCTTGAATGGCTCCTGGTCAGTTTAACAGGGGTTCAAATACTAGGGTGCCATAATCTGAGTTTTAAACTTTGCATTCATTGTTATTAGGTATTGAAATATAAAATGTTTTGTACTATAAAAATTACAAAATCGCATTCAAAAGTAACACTGGTAAAAGAACACACATAATCAGCCTACAATGTTCCGACTGCTGGGACAGAAGCCTCTTCTTAGTGACAGAGTAATCAGTAATTCACCACGTGGTCCAGTGCGGGTTGGTATAGGTCAAATGTCTTAAAATTTTTGGTTCTAGGACATGCCAGTTTTCTCACGATGTTTTCCTTCACCGTTTTGAAAACAGTAGTTATGGAATAATTTACACAAAGTAAAGCGCCTATCTGAATTTGAACCTACGCCTCGAAAGTCACGACAGTCACCACTGGGCCACCACTGAAAAAGAACATGTTGTTAATAGAATATTATTCGTACATCCAGGTCTTCTGATTACTACTATATACTACAAAAAACCTTTTAAAATTAACTGTTACAATTATCACCAGACATCAAAAGCCCAGTAATAAATCCCTTTACAAAAAGCCATTCTCAATAATGACTCAATAAGAGGCGAAGAACATATCATTGGATGCACGGAGTGTAAAACCGATATGATTGCTTAACTATTGAACCTTAAACATTTTCCTCTTTTTCAGTTGTTCGGCGTGTCCATTTTCGCCCTCTGTCTATGGATCTGCATCGAGCCAGGGTTCAACGAATGGATGCGTATCCTGGAGCTTCAGAAGTACTTCATCGGTGTCTACATAATCCTCATTGGGTCTCTTGGTATTATGGTCGTCGCCTTCCTCGGATGCGGGTCTGCTTTGATGGAAAATGTGAAGCTTCTATATGCTGTAAGTTCTTTTTTATGTGTTTTGTTAGCCTAGACTGTTCCACTGCTCGGCAAAGGCCTCCCTGAAATCATTCCACGAATTCTTTATGAAAACGAGTTCACGGAAAAGAGTTTCATTTTTTGTGGTATTGAAAGGAAAAAAAAACAAGAAAAAAGGTACGTTTATTTCGGATAAACATGACACCGAGAAAGAACACAAAGACAAAAAAGAACGAATTGGGGGAATATATGCGTCACATCCACGCAAAACGGCCATCGCTCAGCATAATGCTACGACCCTATGCGAGACAGAGTTCCAGCGCTGGTTTTCAGCGGCAGCCGGCGTTGACGTGATGGCGTTACTCGGTGCAGCATACGATAAGATAAAAATAATAAAATAAAAAATAAATAAACACACCGCACCTTCAGAATAGTAGTGACCTAACTCAAAAATCTAAGAAATCGAGTTACGATCATAGAGGATCACTAAAGGTACGCACTTTTAAGTGAAGCGAAGAAGCGACGCTATTATGGTGGAATAAAGACTTTATTCCACCATAAAAAGTCGCTTCTTTAATATAACGAAGCGAAGCGAAGAAGCGACGTTTTTATGGTGGAATAAAGACTTAATTCCACCATAAAAAGTCGCTTCTTTAATATACACTTAAAAGTGCGTACCTTTTAGTGATCCCCTATGATCGTAACTCGATTTCTTAGATTTTTGAGTTAGGTCACTACTATTCTGAATGTGCGAGACAATACATAATCCTAAGTGTTTATATAAACATAATATTGATATTTTCTATTATTCGATTTGCATCGATGATTTTCTAATTAAACGATGAGTGTTGTATCATTGATTCGAAAAGAAGAGTGTATATTTATTAAATAGTACCTACAGCAGTAATTGCCAATAAATAGTTTAGTATTATATAGTAGTAACATTTAATCCTAACAGTACAAAGTTTCACAGTCAAACTGATGTCTTGTGGAGTGATGCTCTCATTATTTACTAACTTTTGCTCAAAAGTCGCGTAATAGGGCAGTACGCTTACATACAGGCCTTTGCGTAACTCTTCGAGATGTTCCCTCGTTAGTTTTATCATTTTAGTGAAGAAATAATAATTTCCCTCAGTTTCTGAAATAAACTTGATCAATTTAAATAGTATCTTACAAGCTGGCACAATAGCAGAATTCAGTTCAATTTACTATTTAATCTAGCCTCAAATTCTTGGCACCATATTTGATTTCCTTGAACGAAAAGCAACTGACGCAATTTCTATGTATCTTCTACGTATAAATCTGATCTAATCTAGGTTAGGAACAATTGCTTTGGATTTAGACAAATACGAGTCATATCAATATTAGCCTTTACCTATAAGCTCAGTAACAAATCTAAAACTGGCTATCCCAATGTCTGGCAAGTTTTCATATGAATATCTGTTATCTTATCAAGAGATGTATTACTTCAACGAAAGCTCCACAGAACAATTACGCAATTTATATGTATCTTCTTTTTTATTTATTCTGTAATTTTATTTGCCTGTTGTCAGCATGTGAAAAGCTCAGGGAAACGTTTTTTTTAATTGACTCGTGTACGGCATTTTTGCCTTCATCCAAGGTGTTGGTTTTATTTCTCCTTTAAGCCTTTGCAATAGGTTAGCAAAATTTTTTTTGGGCTATAATAATCATGTTTTATACTTCTTGTTATTTACACCTGGAATCGCTCGACAAGCACGATAAATGTACCTTTTAAATGCAGTACTTTAATTTTAATTTTATTTTTTACAGTATATAGCGACACAAATAGCTCTGTTTGTGTTCGGCCTGGTAGGAGCATGCGTGGTTCTAGACTTCTCCACTTACGATTCCAGCATCCAGCCTCTGATCAAGGACGTCATCGTAAGGCTTATGAACAACCCTCAGCACGAAGGCAGTCGGGAGATCCTTAGGATGGTGCAAGAAGGAGTAAGTAGATACCTATTTATACTTTTCACGTAAAAAAATATTTATCTGGGCCTTAGACGGCAAAATACCAAAAAAAAAACCTATGTAATTCGTATATTATTCAGTATTATATCATTTTTAAGTTTTGATTAATGTATCACGAGAACAAATTACACTGGCTACCCTGAAATCATGGTAGGATAGTGGATCACTATGGGAAATAAGAGTAGGTACATACTGGTGTTAATCAAGGTACGAATGTATCGGAAATTTTAAATGAAGCCGTATTTTTCTTTGCACGCGCGTACGAAAATCAAACCAGCAGAATCAAAAAGCTATAATTATAGTCCCATATCCTTTGAACCGGCTTTTCCAATTTCATATCTCACTCAGATCATCGTTCAGCATTGCACTGCCCCTCGCACTGAAAAAGCAGGCGGACCAAAAAAATTTACATATGGCCCGAGTTTGTCGCAAAAAACGAATATCTGTCGTGATTTTTCTCTCGTCAAACTATGGCTACAAAAAAGTGTAACAAAACCGTAACATCTAACGAAGCAAACACCAAAACGACGGAACTGTAGCGCAGAAAGGACACCCTTATGGGGTCTACTATTGCAGTCACTTGAAAAAAAATTGAATAGCGTCGAATTTTTTTCATTTGAAAGAAAATCGGCAATACCAGTTTAAAAAGTTTGTGAAAACTAAGAAAATAATTCGTTTTTATACACATTTTCATCTTTTCTTTATTCAATGTTTGCCTTGTTAGCATTCAAAGACATACTAACCAAATATTTGTTTTTGTTTATTAAAATTATGCAAGTTTACCAATAATAAATATTTAAGTAAATAGAATACTTAATAATTACATTGTTTACATATGATATCAAGATTCATCTTGAAATTATTGTTTAAATTTATGTGAATGGGATGTAAAAAGAAAAATAAAAACAAATTATTTTTTACAGAGTATTGAAAAATAACATTGTGAAAAGAACACTCAACTTTTTCCTTAGTAGGCCTCAAGGCGGCGTGTCCGGGACACTGGCGCTAATCAAATAGGCCTGTGTGGCACGTTCCGCGCCCGATTGCACACTGCTCCAATCATAAACTCTCTCCCGCCCTTTGGCTTAATTTTGAATCGATTCCGATCGCGAACGATGCCTGTAATACGCACAATTGTCGAGATTTCGTATTTTTGTCCGATTCCGCTTTATTTTCGTCAAGTTTTCTTTGAGAGCTCAGTAAAACTGTTTAGGTGTGAAATTGACATAGTCGATTGATTGGTTATCGGAAAGGGGAACTCTTTTAAGAGCTTAAGAAGGTAGCGCTAAATGTGGATGAATGGATATTATTTTTAAAGTCTAGTTTCTACGATAATTTGTGTTTACGTAATGAATTAGTAGTAGCGATTTATTTATAAATTGAACTGGAATAAGCATAGGATTTCCTCCTTTGTACCAATTATCCTTTTCCAGAATTCAGTTTGAATTGGATTTGGAATTTAGAATCGTTATTTAAATATGATCTAATGTTTTTTTAAAAAGCTAATTGTTGTAAAGTAACTGTTAATAAAGTGGGATAATATTAGTCTAATCAATTGGTATAGCTGTTCATAGACCTTTTGGCGCGTAGCCCAAATCGGATCGAACGCCGCCAGTAATTTTTCTTCAATACATTTCACAAAACGATTTTGCAGAAATGTTTACCTACAGCGCCCCCCCAGAAACTTCATGAAGCGCTAAAAGATCCTTGCAGTACTGTACTATGGTTATCTGATAAGAAGAATAACGTTTTTGAGAGATTTGAAATTTCGCGCCCCATATCGAAGCCTCACATGGTTGTGAATGTTTTCTTTTCTTATGTTTTTTCCTAAGGCTCCGCTGTCCACCCGTCTGTCTGTCACAGGGCTATATCTTTTGAACCGTAATAAGTAGACACTTACAAGTTTGGCTGAGTGTCAACAACTGTAGCAAAAAAATAAACTATTTTATTTTAAATAATGTCAAAAATAAATATGTAGTGTTAAACATTGTACGGTGATACAAAACCCTTCGTATGCGAGTCCGATTCTTGTTGTACTTCCACTGCCAGTGTTAAATAAGCCTTACTACATTTCTAAGTATGTTTTCTAACTAACCTCAGATTGGATGCTGCGGTGCCGACGGTCCTATGGACTACATCAACCTGAACAAACCTCTCCCCGCCGAATGCCGGGACTCCGTCACCGGCAACGCGTACTTCCACGGCTGTATTGATGAGCTCACCTGGTATTTGGAAGGCAAGACCGGCTGGTTGGCAGGCATCGTGCTAGCTTCCTGTATGATTTCGGTAAGTAGCATTGAGTGTACAATACAGTCGAACAACGTCGCTGCGCCTGCCAAATTCCATATGTGTTTTTTTTATTTTTCGTTTTTTGCACTAAACATATGTGCATTTCTGCACATACGAATTTTTCCTAACGGTCAAAACACATATAGAATTTGTTCAGCTTGTTTCTAGTTCGAACACCACAAAAAGGACTTTATCAACACATCGAGAATAAAACGGAGATTAGAGATGTTTAGTGCAAAACACGAAAAATTAAAAAAATCTCAGGAATTTGGCAGGCGCAGCGACGAAAAGCTATTTAATTATTATTATATAGGTAATACGGGCTGGTGTCCACAACTCCACGTCAATGCGCGTAGTTTGCGTACGGAAATAATCATAATTAATTCTTGTTATAATATACCCAAGGCATTAAGTCCGCCTTTGTACAGTTTTTACTTGTGCATAAAGTTTTAATAAATAAATAAATATACAGATAGTGCAATCCACAAAGATGCGCCCCACTCTTTTTCGTAATGCTTAAAGCATAAGTGTGCAACGTTCCGCTAGTGTTTTAGTTTTGTAATACACACTAATTATTATTAGTGCGTAATTATTTTGTATCGAAAGAACTAAAACACTAATGGAATTAACTAGCCATAAACACTAACGATTCGTAAGAAGAGTGGGGCGCGTCTTCGTGGATTGCACTATCTGTATGCCTAGTTTTGACACTTTATATGGAGCGATTGCCTATCTGACCATCTCAACTCAGTTACTGGGTACTTAATACGATACTCCTTGGTAAGACTGGTCGGTAGGCTGTTGGGCTTCTGACGACTGATAACAACTGTCGAAGATCCACGAATGGCAACCGGCACCAGCGGCTTAACGTGCTTTCCGAGGCACGGAGGGGTCTTAATCTGTAACTTACGGTCACCCATCCACGGGCCAACCCTGGCAAGCAGATTAACCTGATCGATCGATCCGTGCGGCTATTTTTATTTAGCCACAAGCCCCTCAGCTCTTTTCGAATACTCATAATAATCTCATTTTTAAATCATATAGAAAAAAAAGGTGAAAAGGTTACCTGTAAAAAAAAGCGTAAAGCTGAAAAGGTGCAAACTATATATATATATATATATATAAAAACAATAATAAGATGCATAAGAAAAGATAATATTATTTCTCTGGAAATAGTTTTGAATACAACTCTAAGGATGCAGTTACCCGCATACTTATCTTGTCTCGTGGGAGAAAACCGTGAGCAAAATAAAACCACGTTGCATAATCTATTCGAACATACCAGCAATTCTAGCAAATTGCGATTACAAAAGCTTTGGGAAAGTTGCATTGTTATGATTAAACACAATAAAATCATGATAATAGAAAAAGGAATTTAAAAAGAAATTAGTTCTATTTAGGTACCCGAAGGATTATAGTGTAAATATAGTACACCCACATTTTGCCAGTTGAAATGAAATGTGGGTGTACTATATGTACACCAACGTATCGCCCCCTGTCACATAGAAAGAAAGAAAAGAAAGAAAAATTTATTTATTGCGACTCGTTCAGGAAGATCACAAACTAAACTAAACACAGTCAAAAACCAAATTATATTAAAAAATAAAAAAAAGTAACGAAAAAAAAATTAAACAGACAATTAGACTAAAACAGTTGTATTTCAGTCTCATGTAACTGGGGGTGACCCTATTGTCTTTAACCGGACACAAAGCTGGACTTAGGGCTGTTACTGAGAATTTCCTGATGGGAAATTGATGATTTTGAACCAGATTGCTAATCCATTGCTGCATATGTTCGGAAATTTTCAGCTCAACAACGTAAGTAACGCAATGAATGTTGTTGAACTGTCAAACTGAAACAGATTGTCATCGCTAGTAATATAGTTCAATGATTGTCATTGATCGTGTGTTACGCAATTAGGGTGCTGGGCATTAACCCTTGAACCTAATAGAATTAAGAAAAGAAAGAAATAAAAAAAAATATTATTTTGTCACACAAACACGTGCATATTAAAAAGACGCTAGCTTAGCTTGCTTGCTTGCTCAGCAGTAATGCTTGCGAAGAACATACCAACGAAGCAGTCGAAAAAATAATTTACTTGATTTTGGCTGCAAGTGCAAAAAAACGTAATGAGGCTACATGGCAATACAACTAAGGAGCCGTCTCCACGAGCGAGAGAATCGCGTCTATTCTGTGCGTCGTGCCATCAAAGTCAATAAAAACTCTATGAATCAATCTCCACACGACGATATCATCGCGACGATAATATGACGGCACCGCAAGATTATCGCCGCGATTCTCTCGCCCTAAGAGATGAGTCAAAGACACCGTACTCTACAGAAAACTTCAACCATAATCTTTTAATTCAGTCCCTATAAAACTCAACCAGGATACTGACATCCAGCAGTCTTAAATATGTCCTCGTAAAACTAGAATTTCCAGGACACGTTGGTCGTTATATCTTAATGAACTCCGAGGATCTTAGCTACGCGAGGTAAACTGCTTTGACATTATACAGGGTGCAATTGAAATCATGGGCATTATTTTAACCTAAGGTACTACTTATGATACTAATTGCATTAGGGCTACTATTACGCAAATCAAAAATATTATTAATGCAAGTATGGAAAACCTTAAAATGTAGTAAGTCATACAAAGTATCAAATTAGTTGCGCTTCTCGATAGCAAATGCGTAGGTACACTACGCCGTACGCGCGTCATTGGGCGTGAATTCTTTGACCCCGCCCGACTCACGTGACATTCGTAAGTTGCCAATGAATTGATTCATAATAAATTCCAATTTTCCCTTCGTACTTTGCCGGCTTAGGACGGTCAAAACTACGTCAACTAACATACATTAAAAAAAAAACATTTACGTACCTAGCTTGTGGATTGTTTTGAAAAAACCTTATTTGTCGGTAAAGTGACAGAGGGTAAACGGGTGCTCTTCCACGAGCTTGTGCATGTGCTGGCACGTGAAAAGACGAAAAATCCAACAGGTTCTGAGTGGTTCTGGTGGAATGAGACCCCGTGAAGGAATAGGGTCGTTCGGGTAGCGCCGATGGAACATTTCACGAGTTCATACTAAATTTCTTGTGCGATCGTAAATTACAACCATTTGTGGGTATTGTTGGTTGGTGTACCTAGCCTGCACATTACGCGGTCGAGGCATCGTGTACACAAACACACACACAACACACAACTACTACACTAACACTTAATACACTGCAATCCAAGCACCGTATGACGCGAGCGGCGAGTACGGCGATTACGTCACGGGATCAATAAATCAATTACGCGTCAATGCACCTGCGCAGTCGTTATGACACTGGTTCCGGGTTCGTGACTTCGTGTTGCGGCGGGAAGCATACCCCGCGCGGGGGTGATATTCGTATTTTTGCGAGTGAGGGAGTGGGACGGAGAGAGTTCAGGGAATCCCGCCGGACGGAATGTCTTGTAGCCCATTGTTATTATTACTTGTAAGGAAAAACCCGCGCGCGCACAGGTGATGTTTGTTTACATTTCGCTTTGCGCTGTACTGCGCTTTAAGATTTTGATATTTCAACAATTATTGGCGTTAACGAAGTATTTTGTTTTAATTACTTTAAGTGTTTATTTGCAATAATAAGCCTTGTACAATTTGACTTACTACATTTTTAAGGTTTTCCTTACTTGCATTAATAATATTTTTGATTTGCGTATTAATAGCCCTAATGCAATCAGTATCGTGAGTAGTGCCTTAGGTTAAAATAATGCCCATGACTTCGATTCCACCCTGTATAATTATATTAACACTAGCTTTTGCTCGCGGCTTCATACTAAAGTATCGCCCTAAGCCAGGTCGCCTTGTAGCCTATCCGTTTCATCCTATTTCGTTCAGCCCTTAAGGCATGAAAAGGTAACAGACAGACTATATTTCCGATCCCAGAAATCTCTTAAATTTTTGTGTACCTCTTGTACATAAAACATTCAAAAACCATCCTTTTACCCCTTGGGATGAATTTAAAAAAACGCTGAAACATGTACTCGTATTTCTTTATGTTTTACCAAAATAATAAATTTGAATTTTAATGTCCCTAACTTAAGAAATGCTGGGTTTCTCATACAAACTTTCATCCACTATATCACCCCCATTAGAACGATTTTTGAGACAAAAAGTAGCCTATGTCCATCCTCAAGATGCCACCTGACATTCTGTCAGGTGGCATCGAAATTTCAGTGGTTTTGGCGTGAATAGGTATCATACAGACAGATACTTTCGAATCCATACTAATATTATAAATGCGAAAGTATGTCTGTCTGTCTGTATGTTACCTCTTCACGCTTTAATCACTGAACCGATTTAGATGAAATTTGGTATAGAGATAGTTTGAGTCCCGGGACAAGACATAGGATAGTTTTTATCCCAATATTCCACGGGATCAACACTTATGGGGGTGAAACCGCAGGGTGCAGCTAGCTTACAATACTATATAGTATGGATAACAGTTTTCAGAAAGTTCCGTAGTGTTATTATAGTAGATTATTCTACAAAGTTAGGTAAATAACTTCGAAGATTCTTAGGGTAATTACTGTGGCATTCATTATTATAAAGATTAGCGGCGTCTGCGCGTCAATGGCAAAGTTAGATGGAAGCTCTAGGTATTTGTTGGGTATTCATTGCTAGATAAACGGACAGTGTCTTGATCAACATTGATGTAGGATTTGGGAGGTTTCAATGCTATGAAATTGACAGTTTCTGTAGTAACTATTCAACTGTAATAATATTTGAGGCTAAATTAAATTCTGTTTCTAGTTCATCTAAAATATTCCAATTTCATCAGGGCCACAGCTGGCCGCGACCAATTTAAAATGTTAATTATATAGATTTTATTGGTAACACGCGACTACTAATAGTGTGACTGCTGAGTGTGAGATCTTGGGTTCGATTTTCCAGGTCAGGCTATGTATTATTGGGTTTTCCGTAAGGAAATTCCAATAACACATAGCTCAGTAGCGGTTCATTCGTCGCCTCGCGTCGTTCGGTCTGCATTCGTGCCCGGTTGATTTTCTACCCCTATTACACGGACCTTAAGAGGAAATGCGGTCGGAGAGACTTTTGAAAAAGCCTAAGTAAAAAGTCAAAATTCGAGGTTTGGCTCTGCCTATTTCCTCCTCCAATATTGAACCAATTTAAAAGATATTTTATAAACTGAATAAGAAGGATGTGTGACTGTGACTCTATGTTTTTCTTTTTTCATTAATAGTTGTCAAATTTGTACTTTACATTACATACATACATTATTCTGTAAAAAATCATTGCTTTATGGTCAGAAATAAAACAGGCTAGAGCGTTTCTATGGAGAAAAGACCACCCGCATTGGCGAAATGTGGGTGTACTATAAGCAAACCCTATACCTAACCCTTCAGGCAAAATAGGCGTTGTTCTTATGTTTATTGATAAATTCTAACCTCTTAATTCTCAGGTCGTGAATGCCGTTATGTCAATGGTCCTTATCCAAGCAGTGAAGAAAGAAGAGGATGAGTCGACAATGTACAAATAGATTATAACTATTAATAAAAAAACATTATTAATTATTAAGATACTTCTATTATTTTAATAATAGCTTTATTTTTATATTATGTAACTACAAATCCGACAGAAAACGAAATTATTGTTTGAAACCATCCACCGTGTTTAAGTTAGGTAAACTTAGATTATAATTTTGTGTAACCGTTTGTTTTAATAAAGAATATTTTTACGGCCATTCTCTTGTTTTTCTTTGTGGGAATGTTAATTTGTTTTGTAATCTTGTTGGGATATTTCAATACTTACAGTATATTTAAAGTTTTATAAAAATTAAATGGTTTAAATCTGGGTCTAAAGATACATCTTGTTTTGTAATACGGCAGTAAAAGTTTGAAATAAGACGAACACCCACACATAAAGTCTATCTAATGAACTTGATATGTAAACAAAGCACAGACAAAGTTAAATGGCTGCAAAGAGTAAATAGATATTAAATAAACAAACCTGTTTATTTAAATATCAAAGGAGAGTGGGCAAAGGGTTTCTGCTCTGGCTTGGCTAAGATATATAATAATAATAATAAGTTTATTCGACAAAAAGTAAAATATAATGTAACGGATTAAGTGAGCCACAAACTAAGCATCGCTTGTATCTTGTGACTCTGGAGTGCAATTTTACAACGTTAATGAATACTTAACAGTTTGAGGATGTTAGATAGAATAAAAAAAATCTTTACAAGAAAAACCTTTGGTCCTAACATGACTTTTCCCAATTGTTAGTTAATTCGGATTTATTAATGACCTAAATAGGTGACAACTAAAGCACCAAAGTTAAGGAATTCTCGGCGTCCAATAATCATAATATATACCTACAGCAATGGAAAGAACTTTTCAAGAAGAGCCTTTGGTGCAAAAACGATTTTTGCCAACTGTTAGCCAGTTCAGAGTTAATGACTTAAATAGGTAATAACTTGGGCACCGAAGTTAAGGAATTCTTGTTGCCCAATAGCTATAATATATTCATTAATGGAAAGAGTTTTTTAAGGAGATACTTTGCTACAAACAAGACTTTTTATAATTATTATTCCGTTCAGAGATAATGACCAAACACGACATGGCACCAAAGTTTAGGAATTTTGGCGCCCAATAGCCATAGTATATGTATACACTAATGGAAAGAGCTTTTCAAGAAGAATCTTTGCGGCGATTGAAAAACGATTTTTGCCAATTGCTAGTCAGTTCGAAGTTGATACCTAAATAAATAGGTGACAGTTTGGGCACCGAAGTTAAGGAATTCTTGGCGCTTAATAGACATATTAAGATAACATTAATGTAAAGAGCTTTTCAAGGAGAACTTTTGTTAATGACTTTTGAGTTCGGAGATCTAAATGTATGACGACTTAGGCACCGAAGTTTAGGAATGTTCTTGGCATCAAAAGTCGTGTTAGTAGCAAAGGTTCTTCTTGAAAAGTTCTTTTCAATGGTGCATATCTTATGGTTGCACACTTGTGCACTATAATATCTCCTGCGTACCTGGCTTATCTACGTTGAGATTGGCCACCGTGACTGAAATCGGTCGGGGAGGGCTATTATTATTATCTTATGGTTATAGGGCGCCAAGCATTCTTTTACTTCGGTACCAAAGTTGTCACCTTTTTAGAACATTCACTCCGTACTGACTAACAATTGGCAAAAATCGTGTTAGTAGCAAAGGTTTTCCTTCAAAGCTCTTTCCATTGGCATATATCTTAACACTATTGGGGAATGCAGCAGGCTTAAAGGTTTGTCCGGCCGACCGACTCTTAAAAACATCGTTCTTAACACGGCATCTTGGAAGCTAATGTTTTAAAATGTCCGTTTATAGGTGTATGTTTTATTTATGGTTTTTATATGTCAGGTTGACTTGTAAAATAAACGACAGTGTGCTACCAGCTATCCGTCAGTTCATTTCTCCTTCCGAAGTCCTAGGCCTTCGCCCTCTGCAATATCCGCATACTTATTAATAGGCTTAAAAGATTATGTTTGCAAGACAGAAATAATGAAAGTTCATTAATTGACGAAATACTAGAATTACGACAGTACTTATTTACCCACATTTAGAGCTATGTAGCTCTTTCCGGACATCTGAGAGAAATCGTCATAGTAAGAAATACTTTCCTTAGTGAGATCTTTCCATTGGTATGTGTCTTAACGCTATTGGGCTTCAGGGCATTTGCCCATTCTCCTTTAACGTCTGCATATTTCATTATCAGGTTGAATAATCTAAGTTTTCAAGTGGCTCTCTGTACTGCAGCCCTGTTGAAACTTATAGAAAGCTCGCAAGTACTTGCAACAAGCTACCTTGCTGGTTCCTCAAATACACACATCAAAAGTGTCTAGGGATCAACATATATTTTTGCAATAACTTTTCTCCTGATTGATATTAATTAAAATTTTCTTTAAGGATTCATCAAATAAAGTGTTTTCGTTTGTCACAGTAACGATAAACCAAGTCACCTTTGCATTAATAAAGAAATTTGCCATTTTCCTAATAAAGGGATTTTTGACATTTGAACCACTAACACAAAAGTTCGAAAAAAAGACTGAAATAACAGTTTTCTCTAAAATTTTATTGGGTAACTTAAACAATTAATAATCCGTGTTTCTACCGCGAACACTAACAACACAAGAACATCGGTTTGGCATACTCAAAATGAGTTCATCCAAATCACGCTGTGGAATGGCCGCCCATGTTCGTTGCAACAACAAAAAAAGGTCTTCTTGCGACTGGATACCCTCCATATTCGGCAGAGCTCTTCTCTGTAGCATATCCCATGCATGCTCAATCGGGTTCAAGTCTGGCGACTGAGCAGGCCAGGGCAGGACATTGATGTTAGCTGCGGCGAGAGTCTGTCTTACAACTCTTGCGGTGTGCGGTCGTGCATTATCATGCATTAACTGAAATAAGGGACCGATTTGCACTTGTAGAGGAACGATGACGTCTGATACAATCGTCTCAGCATAAATTTGAGCGTTGAGGTTGCCTCTGATCCAAATCAACTCAGTTCTTCCGCCGATCCAAATACCCGCCCATACCATGATGGTTCCACCACTATAAGGATGGACTTCCTGGCAGGATTTTAATCGCTGTTGGCGTCCAGGGGTTCTCCAGTGTCGTATACGTCTTGTATCCGGTCTCATACCAAAACGAGACTCATCAGAAAAGCACACGAAACGCCATTGTTCTTCTGCCCAATTTCTGTGTTCAAGAGCCCATTGATATCGAATCCTACGATTGTGCATTGCTATAGGTGGTACCCGTAGCGGTCTTCGGGAATGAAGGTTCACTTCATGCAAGCGGTTTCTGACTGTTTGGTCGCTAATTAAGTTCCCTGAAGAGTGATGAAGCCTCACGGCTAACATCATGGCGGTTATTGTTGGAGCTCTTCGAGTTAAGATTTGAATGTATCGGTCTTGTCTCCGTGTGGTGCAGCGATACCGTCCTCCATGGCGCTCAGCCACGGTACCAGTGCTTCGGTAACGTGTCCAAAGTCGACTGATAACACTCTGACTTGTATTCAGAGCTAAAGCCACAGTACGTTGCCGGGAACCAGCTTCTATCATTCCCACGGCTCTGAGCATTTCTTCCCTGCTTAAATGACGTCGCCGCTCCATAATAACGTTGGTTTTAATCAGTAGTAGGGAAACAGTAGCACTAATAATGTCTTCAATGCGTTGTATGTTTTTATAGGGAAAATATTGACAGCTGATTTTCATCTTTTACTCGAATTTGATTCACAGTTCCTGATTCAAATTATGAAATGCACCAAAAAGGATCCATATAAATTTATAAAATCATAAATTTATTACAAAGCCACATCTCAATCTCAAGAAATCCGCATAAAAATGCTTGATCCCTAGACACTTTTGATGTGTGTATTTTACGTTGATTAAATTAAACTTTTGAAATAACATGAAACGAATCTTCGCTTTGTTTGTTTAGAGCTCTTCGATAGATGAAATTGTATCTAGTGCGTTTTGATAGAGTGAGTTTTCATATTTTTGTTTACCACATTATTGTTATAAACTATTTTTAGTACCTAAGGCCACTTTCTGCTTCACTAAAAGTACCGTGCGACACTTAAGGATGACTTTCTCTGCACCATAATTTTCTAGGTAACTTTGTTAATAAAGACTTACATGTTTGGCGGTTGAGCCTGAAAGTTTCCATTTCATAAAAAAACAGTTTCATTCAGAAAGTGGTTCTTTATTTCTGACTAGCTTTTGCCAGCGACTTCGTCCGTGTGGAATAATGACTTCCGGAAATTGAGGCACTAACTCTCATAGAGTTAAACCGATGTGCTCTTTCTTCTGCCGATTCTTGAGAACTCGTATTTCTCATTCAACGCGTTTTTCAAGACAATAGCGGGCGGACGGCGGCGTCCGCTTGGGGCTTGAATAACTAAAAATATATAACTACGTCTAATATATAAAATAATATATAATAAAACCTAATTCACTTAAAACTAAATACCTATAACTACTATAATTAATAATACCTACCTATACCTATAATTAATAAAAGTACCTACGCTTTTACCTACTTAATATTAAAAAAAACTGAACATAAATTAACCAAAACTTACCTACTACTAACTAACTACTACTAACCTATTACTACTTCACCTAAAAAGAAATCCTGTTTTCCCAACATTTCCCTTCACTGCTCTGCTCCAATTAATCGTAGCGTGATGAAAAGTATACTATAACCTGCCCAGAAGTATGAAGAACAATTGTACCAAGTTTCGTTGAAATCCGTCGAGTGGTTTTTGTTTCTATAACGAACATACACACAGACAGACAGACAGACAGACAAAAATTTTACTGATTGCATTTTTGGCGTCAGTATCGATCACTAATCACCCGCTGATAGTTATTTTGGAAATATATTTCATGTACAGAATTGACCTCTCTACAGATTTATTATAAGTATAGAAGAAGATTGTGTGTTTTTATATTTTTTTTAGAAATCATTTTTACTTATGGAATTTTCTATTTCACTAGAACTTACAACACGTGTGGATGATTTCCCCGGTACTTTAATTTTCTAGCTATCTTCGTTAGAAATTTTCTTGTTTCTCTTTGACGGTTTTACCCGAAAGTTTTAATTTGTCTTTCCACGATTTAGATAGGTATACAATTTGCTTAACAATTTATTTAACTTTACAGCATACGTACAGCGCGACCTATACATTTGTTGCCAATAGGTAGACGCTACAGAGAAATTGTCATTATCTGTTGGCAGACGGATTAGACTTCCCAGATTAGTTGTTATTAGCGAAAATGATATCGTCCATCTTTTGCAGTAGGTACTTAATCCCATAAAATTGCCTTTTACGGGTGTTACTGTCCAGCGGTGTTATTATGTAAATATAGGTATCCCTTATCTTAGAAAACTTAGGTGAAATATTGGCGAGTGCTATTGCGATTATTTGTGTTTTAAGCAATGTTGTGTCAATTCTTTTATAGGTGCAAATGGAGTAAGATAGAATAAGTTAAGAGATGTGAATGCGGTGTTTTTTTATTACAGAATACACTTGCAACCGTCGAGCGTGTAAGACCAGCAGTGCTACTCTGTAAAAATATCACCATGGAAACTAAGGTAAAGTGAGCTGTCATTCCACCTGATGTTAGGGATTGCCTCCATTAATAGTTCACTTCACGGTCACTTCACCTATGTTATCACGGTGAGATTTTTACAGAATCGATAGGCTTTTTTTTTTTTTTTTTTGTGGATGGGAAATCATCCAATGACCCCTCCCGCTCTGGGTGGAGCAGAAGGGAGTGTCAGACTCTTACTGACTAAAACCCACCCGTGTTCCTTCCTTAGCCCTTTGTGTTCCGGGGTAGCGGTAACCCTTTCGGACAATCCCGCTGCCCCGGCAGGCTTCGGCCCTTTCGGGCCCCTTCCTTATGCTGACATCTCTTTGAGGCGCGCGTGGAACACGTACGCGCCGTCCGGCACGGGCCTGGTCCTGATCGGACGGAGAGTTACCCATTACTCTCCGCCCGCAGGCCCGCGCCTACGGTGGCCGGGAGTCGACGCCCGGGGTGTCTCCCGCGGCGGCTGGGACGTGAGGCCCTCTCCCTCAGCCGTCCCGCCACCTCCTTCGCTAGCATGACTGCTTCGCAGAAGGAGGTGACTGCCTCCCACTCCCTCTCGCCCCGGACCATGGCTTGAACCAGGGCCAGGTATGAACGTAAACAAGCAAAAGGAAGGTGGCGTTATGTAGTTTCTGCCTACCCTCACGATAATAAGGCGTGTGTTTACGTATGTAATACACTAGCTGTTATGTAATAATATGAACACACACAGACATTATTTAATTCAAAGCGGATCTGAGAACCGGGAAAACGATAGGATGAAGAAGTTGTTTGGTTCCAAAAGTTTCGGTTTCAAGTTTAAACACCGAGATATAAATTAAAGCGTTGCGATTATGTTGTTACCCAGATGTCGGCATTTTGGTTGTTTTATCTCTAAAAAGTTTATGAAACAATGCTTCGAATACAGTAGTGGGACTACATTTTAAGCTTGCTATGTCGAGACATCACATAAGGCGGCGATAATTCCGAACTATTTTGATTAGCATAATCTTGTGTTTGTGTAATTATTTATTGTACAAACTATAAATAAATAATAAATAAAATAAAATATTATACAGAGTTGATACGACAGAGGGGCATTAAATTACACTACGTATACTATACGTGTTTAGTATTAATTCGATACGGTATAAAAATAAAAAGCATCATAAATGAGAATTTTTTTGTTTCAAACAAACTAAATAGCTTACAAATCAGAATAAAACGCAACCACCCTTTGTAAATAAAGGAGAAACCCAAACTTCATAAAAACTTGGGCCTGGTGACTGACCTTGGATAACTATACAAAGTGGCAACGTCCAACGTCGCGCGCGGGCAGAGTAACTCGAAACACACTGTGGATTTTCCAAACTGCAGTACCGGAGATTTTGCTGATTCCAGATCGGTCCGAGTAAAAGTACTCTCATCGGTCCATATTAAATTAGTTAAGAAATGACGGTCTTCGGATGTTTTATTTAGTAGCCATTGGCAGTAACTGTTGCTGATCGGCAAGTCTCTCGATAAAAAAGTTTGCACCTTCCGATATTTAGAAGGTTTGCGTTTTTTACGTTTTAGAACCTTGTAGATAGTTCTATGGCAACATCTAAACTGCCGGGCGGCTCTGTGGAGACTCGTCGGGCTGCGGGAAAAATTGTCTAAAATTCTTTCGTCCCAAGCAGCGGGCATTTACCGCGGTGGCACTCCCTCCTGTTACAGCACTATACGTTTATTGTCCCGTAATCTTTGTACTGCCAACTGTATGGTGCGGGCATTCCTAGGGCAATTGCGGCTATCACAATACCTTTCTCTGTAAGTTCGTAGAGCTAACGTTGCGTTTCCACGGCATTCGCCGTAGATTAAAATCATGTCAGTGTATTCTGACGCCGTGTCAGTTACACGAGGTATTTTTGAACACTTTAATTATACACACACACAACCAAAGTTTAACTATCACAATAGAAACAGTCAATTACAAAAAAAAAAAAACACTAACACTAAATAATAATAATCCCAAGTTACGTGTCCTGTCCTGTCACAATAAAAAAAGGAATACTGTCTTAAACTTATTTAGTGTCCTATCACAATAACAAAATAAATTCACAATTATTGTCAGCGCACAAGTTCGACAAAACAATAAGGGCGCAGGAGCTTCCGCGTACGTACTACGTTCCGGAAGGGTAGCGTCGGCGCACTGAAAAAACAAGTTTTTTGGAGGCCCCACTTACTGATCGCAAGCACAAAATACAGAGAGTACAAAGTCTATCTACATACAAAGTGCGCTCGAGCAACGCACTCATAGACACCGCTCACGGACACGATATCTCGGACTGGTTGGGACTAGTGCGAGCGCAAGTGCCATCCGCTTGAGACATGCGTCTATGAAGTGCAAAAATGGAGCAATAAAAAAAAATTATAACTGTTCAGTGGACGGTTGTTTAAATTCAACATTAAACGGTGAATTGTCGTTTTTTAATCTACCAGTTGTTTCAGAGAGGTAAGTAGGTATTTGCTTGTATTTCGATGGTTTGTATTAACGTAACACAGTAGTTAGGTAGGTAGGTAAGCACCCCGGCCCCCAGTCCCGCGCCGTAAAGTAAAAGCGAACATGACTTTGTAGCACTTTGTGACAAAGTAATGTAACAATAACATTAAAATTAAAATATTTTAGTTATTATTGGTTTTTTCGTTTCTCATCATCATCAATAAATCAAACAACTAGATGCGAGTGCCACTACCACGATAGTTTTTTGTGCATAAGCCAAAGTTGACAACCATAGCGCGACCGCCGAGCGTAGACTTCTGTACTCTCGGTATTCTGTGTCGCAAGGATCTAAGATACAATAGCAACACACTGACCTATTTCTATTTCTTTTACGCACGTGATGTTTTGCCAATAGGATTGTCACTCTCTTATGTACTACGTATTGGTTTATGACTTGCGTAAGAGCGGCAACAACGTATCGTAGATTTATCGTTTTAAGGTGCATGACCTATGCCTGTAGACATAATCAGCTGTTAGGAAAAATACATCGTGTTCAAACGGTGCAAAAACTTAAAAAATCATTTGCGACTAAACTACTGTTTCAATTTAATTAATTTTTGGTAGAGAGCTTGATAATGATACCTAGTATTATCAACTTTGTATATGTCGGGTGATGACATGTGTGTCGTTATTATCAGACATAGTTTAAGTACTGTGGGCTAACTGTGGGTAGTGTTGGTTATTGCGCAATAGAAAAACGGTTTAGCAGTTTAAATCAGATTATAATTTCACAAACAATTTAATCACACTAGCAAATCACACACTAAGTATATGACACAACCAGATACGTAACGCGAGACAGTTTCCGAGCACACGTTGTCCATACGATGTCCAATGGTCAAGTCCCTCTCCGGTTCGCTGTTCGCTCCTTTATACTGATAGCAAAACAAGTCGAGCAGTGGGGCGGTGGGAGAAGTTCTGTGACGTACTTGTCGATGGCGTGATCGGTGACGCCGCCGACACGGCCATACTGACTTGCGGACGTCCTCGTGCGCTTACAATTGATAAGTCTGTAATAAGCATAAATTGTGCGATTATCCTGACCATAAAAATCGTACTTTACAATCTGGACCGGTTTATCTAAACCCTACAGACTGGTAAGAATTAGTTCTGGACCGGTCTTCAATGACCCTTCAGATTAAAAAGTTTTGGACCGGTCTCTATTGACCCTTCAAACTTCTGGACCGGTCTTCAATGACCCTTCAGATAAACAAGTTCTGGACCGGTCTTTATTGACCCTTCAGATTAACAAATTCTGGTCCGGTCTTTATTGACCCTTCAGATTAAGCTCTGGTCCGGTTACAAACCCTTCAGATTAACAAGTTCTGGTCCGGCTACACTTTTTTTTTTTTTTCTTTTTTTTTTTTTGCCCTTCAGATTAACTTGTTCTGGTCCGGTTGCAAACCCTTCAGATTAACAACAAGCCCTTCAGAATTTATTTTGGCTAGTCCGGAATATTATTATTCCCTATAGCTGATTTATCATTGGACCGGTTTAACCCTACAATGATTATTGCAATTTAATGGTCATCGTTAGTTCTATGGACATCTGCTCGCGTTTATATTAATCGGTTCCGAATAAACAGACTTAAAGTACCACTTTTGCCCCGTGACACGCTTTCCGGGGTGGAAAATCCTCATGGATGTCCTCCGCCCCGGGGCGGGCGGAGGGGTCTGTCAGACTCTTACTGACTAAAAACCACCCCGGTATTCCATCCACGACGGTGGTTGCGGGAACGTACGATGCTTCCGCAACCCCACCGTGATATGCCAGAGCCAAGACTGACTCGTTAAACCGCTGCGCGCTTTTCTCCACTCCTCGCAAGCTCAGGACAGGATAGACTCTGTCGAGCGCCGCCGGGTGCTGGCGTTCCGAATAGTTAGACGAATGACGCCGACATGGCCACCTTGCTCGCACACGTCCTCGTGTGTTAATCTGTAAACAAACATACCCGCAACGCAAAGTATCACATAGCTCGGTCACCCTGAACTAACCCGTAAGAATCAGTTTGATTCATCAGACTTTACTAAAGTCAAAATTTGTCAGAACTCTTTATTTAATTTTGAACTACACTAGAAAACCTATTACTAACAATAATCAGGAAATTCAAACTACAACTGACTACATATATACCGCACTATCTCACAAAAGAGATAATTAAACCAAATGAATCAACATACTTAAGCTCTGCATGTGATCTCTCGCTACGCATAGCCCAGTAATCTCCAGCTACTCATCTTTCTTTTATGCGAACCCTCACGGGAGCGCCGTCTCTCCTGGACTTTATGGTTTTCACTGAAACTCGACCTTCGCCAGAGTTGACTGCCTACCGCGCACTCATGGACTACTAAAGTATTAGACGCCGATTTCTATTGAGTTACGGCTACACGACGACCTCTGGTACGGTGCAATCATCATGTAAACTTACTCTCCTCATTGTTACTACTACTATGCTCAACCTCAATTCCGTCAGTTATACTCCGATTTTCTGGCATTTCTCGCAAAAAAAAGACTGATGACATAATTAAAAGGGACTCGACTCTTTAAAATCTATTTTATTCCACGATCAATTTGCAATGAGCATTCAAATTAAAAACCAAAAATTAAGCAACTCTTATAATTTGAACTATCTAGTTTCGAGTTTAGCGAGACCACGTACAAAGATTCCACACCATGTTAATCAAAGAAAATAAAATCTCAAGTATCTCATTCAGGGTCCCACACATTTGTCACATACGCACTTCCCGGAGGAATGCCGAGTCGTCTTTGACTCTACGGTCTTGGCTTCGAGGCTAGACCTGACCATACTACCCAGAGCTACCGTGTACCACGTACCCAGGGTCTAGCAAGAAATGCCGATTTCTAACGGGCTATGGCTACGATACTATGGTACGGTCTCCGACCAGCCGAACTAAGATTCACCACTATCACAAGACAATCTCTACTCTGCTTCATCAACAAGACTATTACTTGACTTTCCTCAAATTCGCTAGTAACAATCTGATCCCTTGGCATGTGCCAACAAACTTTGATCAATCATAGTGAAAATTATCAACTAGAGCAATATAAGAAAACTTCGATTATCTAATAATAGTGAAAATCATCATCCAGAGCCATGTACCATCGTTATCCACATTAACAACCATCTTTTACACTAAGAGCCTTAGATACCGAGAAAACCACACACGAGTAAACCACTTTAACGCCACGGCTCTCCGGCCGACCAGCACCTTAATTCACAACCACAAGACAAGCTATCGTATCGAAAATGACATTTCAATAACCTGATTTGCCTTGCCCCCGACAGCAAACAGCTGTCGGAAGAATGGTGGTCATGTATTTGACTTAAACTGACAAAATTTTCGAGTTTAGGACTTGTGAACAGCGTTTTTATGACTCGCTACGATAACATTGCTTGATGTTCGATACGGTACGGAGGCGTATCGAGTAGTTGTGAATAGCTATGCGGTAATCGCATTGCTCTCGCACATCCAGCGCATGGATTGGTGTGCATCACCCAATGACTACACGCTTTTTACTACGGGCGATAGATAACCCCTACTCACGTGGCTCCCACTACTTAAGGCTTGCTCATCACCATTGTGATCACCATCTACTCGACTGGTACATGACCTACTGGCATCATTCGTAACCTATTGTGAGCATATTCAAAAATTTTTGCTGTTATAACCAGGGAAGCACTCAGTACCAGAGTCAAAACAAAATGAAAACGACTCACCAGATTCGGTAGACAATGGATCTGTAGCTGACTTAATGATAGCTTCTCATCTCGACCGCCACCGCAATCGAATCTCTCTGGACAGCTTGCTCGAAAAGCACCGTCCCCGATCAGCGATTGTTTGTACAGGAGATCCAAAGAGTGCAGCGCTATCCAACACTGTCATTCTGCTTGCATACGTCATTGTGTGTCAACCTGTAACCCAAAAAAAAGCAACAGCAGTGCATGTTCCACTCGGCCAATTCTGATCACATAGTTATCGAAACACATTACTTGACAATAATTTAATAATAACAATCATCGATAACAAAAGATTCCTCTAAGCCTTAGTAACAATTGGTCAGGAACTGTATCAACTTACGAGTAGACCACATACAAAGCTCACGGCCCGGCTGCCGCAGCGGCTAGTGACACTCATGCCGCCCATATCGTCATCACCTCCAGTGATACGACCAACACACATCACTTCACATAGAGTCTACGACTCCCAGGTCACTGCATGACCAACACAACAATAGTCTCCTCTGAGACCCTGGTCTCCGCTGCACCACCAGCTGCCCATCGCTCCCTGAACAACTCCACACTGAGTTGCAGTTACGACTACAAACTAGTGCGTGCAGTGCGACCCCGCCGTGGTATGTGCTCTACTACTCGGTGGAAGAACTCTGCTCACCGTTTTACTACGTTTAAATTGTCAGAAACACTACTTAGAGGCATCTTTCGTATGCGATCGTGAGCATACTTGTAAGTACGGTTAGAATGTAAAGCTTTTAACATACAGCAATCACTTGGCAAAACTTCTGCTACCTTAAATGGACCTCTGAACTTCCTATCTAACTTAGTCTGATAATCTGATTTCACTCTTTGTTTTCTAATAACATGAAATCGCCAACTCAAAATTTTGTTATAGCTGCCTTTGTCTCATCAAATCTAGCCTTTTTGTTGTTAATCGTTAAAACTGGACGTATTACATGAGCTTTGTGCAACGAAAACTCTCTCTAGGTTCAATATTTCACGTACTATATTACTTTGCAAGTAAATGTCGGGTAGAAATGTAATAAAATCTCTAATTGGTGTTCGCTAATTTCAACGCTACATATGATTTGATCTGTGCTGAATACACGCATTTGACCCATACCAGTTAATACAATAACGTTATTAACTCGTTTGCCACTTAATTTAGTTGCACAACTCGCTTTTACTAACGAGCATTCAGCACCAGAATCGTTAACAAAACAATACAGCTCACCTTTATTTTCTAATGTGCCTGAGGGTAGTTGTTCCAGCATGTCGTCCACCATCCGCTTGGCTGCCACTGCTTGTGCAGGGCCGCGACATGTCCTGGTCACCCTCACTTGTAGCACACGAAGGGTTTCGCTGTGGGCCGCTTGTGCGAAGTCACTCCACGTTACTGGTAGCTCCACGCTACGTCCTTGGTATGCTATTTACGATAGCCACGTTGATGCTGCTCCTTTGTGCTCCTTACTAGTCGCAACAGGCGCGTCACTCGGCAAAGGTATTTCTGCATACAGCCTTTGCCCATAACAACATGCACCATGATCGCGCATCCGTATCTGGGTTGTCTGGGTCCAATTTGAACAGATCCACATGATTATTTAAAAAGCATTCGCACGTTTGCACTTTGTTTTTCAAATGTCAACGGTCACTTTCACTTTTAGCGTACTGATTTTGCGCATGAACCAACACGAATCCCACTTCTGATGTCGGGTGATGACATGTGTGTCGTTATTATCAGACATAGTTTAAGTACTGTGGGCTAACTGTGGGTAGTGTTGGTTATTGCGCAATAGAAAAACGGTTTAGCAGTTTAAATCAGATTATAATTTCACAAACAATTTAATCACACTAGCAAATCACACACTGTAAGTATATGACACAACCAGATACGTAACGCGAGACAGTTTCCGAGCACACGTTGTCCATACGATGTCCAATGGTCAAGTCCCCCTCCGGTTCGCTGTTCGCTCCTTTATACTGATAGCAAAACAAGTCGAGCAGCGGGGCGGTGGGAGAAGTTCTGTGACGTACTTGTCGATGGCGTGATCGGTGACGCCGCCGACATATAAATGAAAAAGGAAATATATTTAAAGGATTGGCCAGATGTAGCAATAGACAGGAGAATATGGAAAGACGGAAGGAAGGCCTTTGCCCTGCAGTGGGACACAACAGGCTCATAATAATAATAATAATAACCCCATCGTCGTATCTCTACGTTGACGTCGTGGTGGGGCTTGCGCGCTCCGAACTCTAGGCCTGTGCCGGAAGAGATTACTTTGCCGGAACAGGTCTAAGGTGAGGAGCCAGGCCAAGAGAGATACAGAAACCCGCAGGGCAGCATGTGGCGAGCTGTTGGGCAGTAGCGACCCCACGGACCCTATCTCCCGGGAGTAGTCTTTCTCATTCTTGCCTTTATTGGCCGGCTTGAGTTGAGATTCGCAAGAGCAAACGTGCTGGGGGGAAGGAAGTATTCCAGTAAGTGCTCGTAGGGATCTTGACCATCTTCCGGGCTCTGGGATTGTTCTGAAAGCCGTGGAATACCTCTCCACTCCTCAAGCACCTCAGGACATGTTGCCCCCTTGTCACTACGTCACTATGTGCTAGCGACAGTTTCCGAGGGGCCCATTATTGAGTGTGCAAGTCACCCCCTGCCATTTTATCCGTGTATATATAAAACATTGATCAGGCAGGGGCCATAGTTCTTCCATAGTTCTTGGTAACCAATCCACTTTAACCTCGAAAACCCATAGTACAACTTTTTATTTTTCCAATACTGCAATAGTCGTACACCAACCGAGGGTTATCCTTGGGTGCACTTTCATAGTGCATATAGGGATAATCGTCGGTTCGCGCCACATTTCATTAAAATTTTCTAAGGGGCCTCTGCGAGTTGGCTTCGGCCCCTCGTACGCCTTCCAAAGGACCGGGACCCCATGGTCCCGAGATATATAAAATAAAACAATAATAATAATAATTATTATTATTATATAAATATATTATTTATAGTTTGTAGGTTAGTAGGTCATACTACTACTTCTACTCTTATATACAGATATAATAATAATTACAGAATTATTATGGTGTACATAATAAAGCGCATATAATGTGCTGGATCATTCGGTTCCCTACAAAATGGTTGAGCTGGATGGTGCTGATCCGCGCGTCATGTTTGTAAACGGGCGCTGTCGGTTGAGACTGTTCATCTCTTAACTGAAATCAAATTAGATAGGTAATCCATAGACAAATTTAGACGTGATTAAAAAATTGGCTACTAAAAATACGTCAATTTACGTCAGGCGCTGATTAATTTGACAGGACCAAACTAATATTTATCTTCTGTCCTTTTCATAATGAAACAGAAAGAAAAAGATGCACTGAACTTAAATTTAGTTTAGTTTGTGAATAACAGAATCGGAGCCAATTTTTCTGTAGTCAGATTTCAGAGATTCAGAGATTTTTTAGGTATGTTCCAGTACAAAAAAAAATATAATAAGGCGAAGATCAAGGAAAAAATACCTAAAAATACCTTCCCGGGAGACCCGGGAAGGTATTTACACCCTTTACACTACCATAGTTTATGGAAAAAGTATTTATTATTTCTTAGAGCAAGCTAATGAATATTCTCTCTAATGACTTTCTCTATCAAAGAAAGTAAACAGTAGTTCTGAACGCAGCTGCACTGCAATCTCACTATAATAATAAATTAATATTCCTACTACATATTGCGTGGTTGATATAAGTCTCGCGACACACGGTGTGAGTCTCTCCCTTTCAATATGGTCTCGTGATGCACTCTCACTTGAAATTAATCTGCAAGAAGCCATTGCGGTGACTATTTACAAAGCGTCCCCGGAGCGTATTTCCCTTGGCTCTTCATTCTGCTTGCAATGTCGCAGGGTTGGCAATACGGAACGCGGGGAAAAAGTTGGACTGACATTTTTTATTTTTCGTACCGATTTTTAAAGTTAGGCTGAAAATTAAAATAGGATCATGAAGTTTATAATTGCTACTATAGATAAGGTTTTATTGTACAAAAGATATTATTTAATCAGAAGGAAAGCAGTTTATATTTAGTCTGTTTTATTTACAAGCCAAATAACGTAGGTAAACTCTGATTTTTAATTTGCTAGACCAAAATTATAGCTAATACTAATATATATATTTTCTTGACAATTCAAAAGTGCCTGTAAATGGTTTAATTGAAATAAATGCTTTGAGTTTGAGTTTGAGTTTGATATATATATATTATATAATGTCATGTTGACAAAAAAAGTTCGATCTCAGCAGTCACTTTAGTCTAGCAAATTAAATATCAGAGCTTAGCTAGGGATTCTACTATGCTTGTACAAATGATGTCAACATCAAAACTTTGTTATAACAAGATTTTATTACTAGGTGGTTACAACAAAAGATGAGGAGAATTATCAATTGAATTCTGTTACTTTTAGACCTAGCAAACTAATCATAGAAGTTGTTATTACAATAAGTTATTATTCAGATAACAAATCACGATTTAAAATTAAAATAAACAAGGTTAACCAGCAACATCCGTGCGAACTGCGAACCCTACGTGTATTTCCAACGAGGCTCGTAGACATGAGTAAATAATTTTCCTGATTACCGTGCACCGTCTTGCAAAGCGACGGAGTTGTCGTCTCGACCTCGACAAAAATATTAAAGTCACCTCCTTTTCGACAGACGACAAGCTCTCACAATACCTTCAAGTTCTCGCAATTGGAACCGTCCTGATATTACTCGAAAACCAAATTGATTTCCCGTTATATTTTCAGAAATGCAGCTTAATACGAATTCAGGTAAGTTTGCACGAGTCTCGATTCTCGATTCGAGATCTCGCTCCCGAGCTCGATCTGTATCGAAAAACGAGTTTATCCAGAATTGCTAACTATATTTGACACGATTGTATTATTGATTGCAACATCGCTTTCGCAGTTTGTTTTGCAAATGTTAGTTCAGTAGATTGCTTTGGAGACTAGTTTATGTACTAACATTTTGAACTTTCGTATTGACGTCACAAATTATTTCGAGATTGGAAAAGTCGTTTCACTAAACAGCAACATTTCTCTCTTAATAGTTTTGTACCTACCTGTTTTTCTGTCAGGGTAATCTGAAGTTTAAGCTCATTACGTTAATAGTTTAGACTCATTCCCCAATGGGAAAGTTTGTTTTTAGTTGATTTCAATAAAACTATTAAAAACAAAGCTCTTAAACCAGATCGTTCATTGATTTCGAAACAACATGTTTATTACAACAATAAATATTGAAATAGGTTGTTTATAAATAATTAATATAATGAAAGGTTATTAAACCCGCTAGTTCTTTGTTGAGGATCCAAACAAACAGACAAAAGACTAATTTACAAAGCTTTGTTTACCCGTTCTAAAATAATAGAATCGCAGAGCGAACAAACCGAATAATCACGAAGCTAAAAAGCGCACACAGAATATTCTCATCAGTTAAAATGAATGTTGGTTTGAAGAAATAGCTCTACGGGTGCAAAGGCATTGTATCCATTCCAAGCTAAGCTTCTGAAACTATTTATATCTACGTGTGAAAATGTTCAGCAGTTCAACTCTGTCAGTCAACGAAGATACGGACCCGTCTGAAAGTAGTTGATTCGTCAAAAAAAGTGTCAGATTCAATTTTTCGGAGGGGCAAATATATAACGCGAGTAGCGACAACTGTCAATGTCAAATCGTGGTGTCAATAATTCTTAGTTTGGGCCCCAAACTAATCATTAGTCCATAAGTTATACGGAGTAGGATACGTTCGTAGCTACGGCCAAAACTACGGATTTCGTGCTTAAGGATTAGACTCTCTGAATAGATAGGGTGTTTGCAAGTTACGGCTTTTGAAAAGGTTGTGTTACTAAGGCAAGCACCTCATCTCGCTTGGCTATCCATGGAGAATTGGTTTTAGGAATCGGGACGTATGTGGAGAGCACAATTAAATTTTGCAGGTAGGGGCTGGACTCCGAGGAAATGTAATAAGCGAGTCGCCTCCGACCAAATATTTAGACTTTGGTCTGCGGCCACGTCGTTGGAGGTTTTAAGGGTGTTTATTTAAGTTGACACCAACTTTATAGGTGCAGTGCATCTTTTTAAAGTATATGGCTTCTTTTCTTGCTTCCTCTCTTGCTTTCTTGCTTCGTTTAAAAATGGTGTGGTTCTTTAAGAAAGAAAATTATTTTTACTTTCTGAAACAGGTTTAGTAGGTAAAAATGTGCCATCCTGTTCTCGTGGGACGTCTTCTACTTCTCTCAACTGCATTAGCATAAATTGTGGTAAAAATATAAGCCAATTAACAAAGATGAGTGTGACTCTCACGTGAACTGAAACTCCAGCGCGCCCTGAACAGTCAGCCACTGTTCAGGGCGCGCTGGAGTTTCGGTTTGCTAACATCGTAAATCAATGTAGAACATTTGTTTAGTAGCATCATCCATTTATTAAATAAACCTGATTTACTTAATTTAGGGTCATCATAACATACAGAAAAATCGTACATTTTAGCTTTTTTTTTGACACCCATCGTCATCTTCCAGCATTTGTCCCATGTTATTTGGGGGTCGATGCACGTTTTTTCGTCCATTCTCCCCTGTAAATCGTCTGGCTACCATTCACTCAGTTTTCTTTCATACACATTCAATTATTAGTAAAAATATTGCACACTAACAGCAATATTTCTAGTTCTCTGACGAGCTCAAAATAAAAGTCACTCGCGTTTCCTATGGCCCGCCCATATTCTATTAATACAACAATTCTTTCAATCTTATACATTCTTGTTTCCCATTACATTTCTATTGTTATTCGTAAGCTCGCGTTGTTTATTAAAAAGGCTAACACAAATACGCTCTGAGTGTATTTTTCTTTTGTGTATAACGCTTGCCTGTTTCAACGAACCCCTTTCAACTGCTGAGGTGGATAAAAGAAAAGTCTGAGGAACATAACATGAAAAGCAGCTTTTTAATTCTTTTAGCTTTATTTTCAGTGTTTTTGTTATTTTGTTTATGAACTGTAATTAGAGGAAGTTGAAGTAGAGATTGGTCTGGTATAATATTGAATTATACGAATTTGTTTTACTTTTGAAGTGTATACTTCTTTAGGCGTACATTGCGCTCTTTTTGAACAGTGATCCAAATTGAACCGTTACGCTCGGGACGCTTACGCTGAATCGGGTATACTGAGTTCCAATCGATCGGTCACGCTGAATCGTGTTTATTCAGTCGTAAGTTTTCACTTCTGTTATAAGCACACCCTCTTTTTGTGTACTGCGGGATAATAAAATGTATGTAACTTATTAATTCCGTATGTGGTTTTTATCAAAATTATGTTTAATCCCGATAATCATATTTATGAATTTGCTACCTACATAATTGTATGTTAATTTTAAATCGTTAACACTAAAAACTAATGGAGTTATGTTAATAGTGCGGCTTAAAGTCTAATGCAGCTTAAAAGCATTATGCTAAAACAGCGGTAATATCAACTGATATTTTGTAATTAAGTTAATACAATACAAACAGGTAAAATTACCTACTATCATGGTACTCGTTTCATGAGCGATTAAATATTTTGTGTTTGAATTAGATTTAAACCATTATTAAGAGGTAAAATGATTTGTTTGTGAAAGGACGTCAGTAGAAATACTGATCCGATTTTAATAATTATTTCACTGTTATAAAGTTACACTATTGCTACCATAAAGTATGTTTTATGGTAAAGTTGACTTCTATGCCGACGAATTCGCGGGTTGAAGCTAGTAATTAATACTTAGAGTGTCGAGTGCCGTAATTTAGTAGACATTGTGGTTTTAAAGAAAAGTAGGTAACCAACAAGTACCGTGGCACTTTGGCTGTTGCAAAGTATCCTCAAACATATACAAGCATACAATAAGACGAGTGAACATACAGTCATCACACAGTAGACAGCTTTAAGCAGAGCATATTCAGGTTGTATCGTTCTCACTGCTGAGACATATCAGCACTCTTCTGTATGAGAGGGAGTGGGCCATAATTTAATACGCGGGGTCCGAGTTGATGGATATACATTAGATACCAAGCAATCAAACAAAAAAACAAAAAAAAAATAAAAGTAAGGAAACATTCTTACAGACACTGGTCGTTGCTGGCCTGTGTCTGCACACAATGGTGCACTCCTCCTGCTCATGCAAACGAGTAAACGTAAATAAGTCTTCACCTTCACCTAGTTCTCAATGCCAAGAAAACGAAATGTGTAAAGTTCGCCTTACCGAATGTTAGAAATCTAGGACCCAACATCGTCTTAGATAAAGAGGTGCTTGAAACTGTGGGCTCGGCAGTTTTTCTTGGAATAACATTAGATGCCAAACTTCAGTGGGGACCACATATATCAAGCCTAGCAGGAAGGCTCAGTTCGGCTGCCTACGCCGTCAGGAAAGTAAGACAATTCACTGACGTTGATACAGCTCGTTTAGTTTATTTTAGTTATTTTCACAGTGTTATGTCCTACGGTATTCTGCTATGGGGCAAAGCTGCTGATATACAAAATATATTTGTCCTGCAAAAACGAGCTGTTCGAGCAATTTACCAGCTAGGTGCTAGAGTTTCTCTAAGAGATTTTTTTAAAGATATTGGTATTCTCACGGTTGCATCACAGTTCATCTTAGCCAACATCTTATATATTAGGCAAAATATACACTTGTACACTAAAAACAGTGATATTCACAATGTTAACACCAGAAACAAGGACAAACTACGTGCTCCCTTTCACCGGCTTCATAAGGTTCATAACTCATTTGTTGGGCTTGGTATAGCCTTTTATAATAAGCTACCTTCTTCTTGGCTAGATTTGCCTTTTAATGCGTTTAAAGCTCAAGTAAAATCTAACCTTTGTTCAAAGGCATACTATTCCATCAACGACTACTTAAACGATAAGAATAGTTGGCCGCCCTGATTAACTCAAGACAATGTTTATGTTCTTTCTCCAGAATTAGCTTACTGACAGGTTATATGAGTTCATATAATTTTTTTTTTTTTTTCTGTTTTTAGTTGACTTTATAAGTCAATTCAGTTGAATTTTACTTTAATTTATTATTGACATAATCTACTCATTTCAATGTTTTCTAATGAGTTGATTGCAACATATGTGGTTAGCTAGTGACCTCTACGATTGATCACATTTATCTTGCCTGAGCAACCGGCAGCAAGTTCGTCATGCTCCCTTAGATGTCACTGCTTGCGGTAGCGTCGGGGGTCGGGTTGCCTCCTTCCCTCAAATATGGCGAGGGGGGTAATGGCTGATCTTTGCGTTATGCTCGTGAACGGGTGCTGCTTGTGGTGACTGGTCGTCTTGCTGACCTTGGTTTTACTGTTGTTATTACTAATAACTTTTTTAAATTTATTTTACTTCGATGGTCCTAGTTTACCATTCACAGCTGTGAACTGAACCCAGTATTGCATACATATGTAAGCTGTCACGCCCTTTGTACCTGGAGGCTTTTATTTAGGTAGCAAGTTTTTGTTTACATTTTTAATTTTTGCTTGAGTACGTATTGTTTTTATTGTATTTGTGGGTATATTGGCGTGGCAAGCTAACATATGGCAAATAATTTAATGTAATGTGTTCTGTAACGTCAATAACTTTGCATATCTAGTATTGTATACAATTAAATATTTTCTAACTGAACAGACAGCTGTGCTGCTGGGGAGTTTGTTGCGCCACTTCTTCTCCCCAGCGAAAGCACTAGGAAGTGGTGAAGGGCGGGCGTTTTGGGGGGACTGTCTTTTGTAATTGACGTTCGAAAAGTGCTGATTCTCAGCCTAGTTTGAATAAATGACTTTTTGATTTTGATTTTGATTTGATTTCAGGAATGTTATTTAAATATTTTTACGTGTGTATTTTCTACGTATGTGCCACGTACCGCATCTGTAGATATCAATCAAGCTTCAAATTAGGACAAATTTTTTGATGTCCAATGAGCTCTCCTTTAAATACTTGTACATAATATATTTATTTTAGTGTTAGATTGTATTATAAGATTGAAATAGAGTATATGATAAAAAACAAAATTTGCTAATAAGCTTTAATAGCCAAAAAACAAATCACCTCACACGAAAAACAATATTTTTACAAAAACCCACACATACGTTACATAATTATTTTGTTTGAGTATTTGCCCTAAAGACAGTGCACAATACATGTTATTCTGAGTATTGTAACTGTAATCCCGATTGTTGACAGTAGCCGAAACACCGTGAAGGTTCGCCGGCGTTGTTTGCCTAAATACCCCAAGGTACGTCCCGGATCGCCGAATAGCAATGAGCATTTCACAGACAGCAACAATATAATTTATAGGCAACTAGCTGAACCGGCAAACTTCGTACCGCCACAAAATCAAGAAGAACGAATGTTTGACAAAATTACTAATTTTTTCGTTAATTTTGCCAATTTTTACTAGAACGAAACCGTATTGTATTGTTTTGTTTTTTTTTTGCGTTGATTTAAATGTCCGCTTAAGAGTCTATGCTACCTCAGCTAAAATTCACTATTTGTGTCGCTCGCACGATACTACTCGCGGACTGAGTGAGAGTGAGACAGAGTGTGGTGCCGGGCGGCTAGAAGCAGCGCCAATAGTTTAGGTATTTGCTTTTTACGGCGAAAATAATGGTAATTAAAAAAAAAATTAAAAACATAATACCTGCTTTATAGTTAGTTCGTACGCAAAGTTTATTGATCTAATTTGAAGTATTTTTTGAATACCAGCGGTTTATTGTTCGGTTTGGAGGTAATTTTTTTTCTATCGAGAAAATTTTATGGAATCGTTTTTTCGTTAAACATAGGACCTAACACTAATCCTCAACTTTACCATATATTTATTTCAAAATTATTGCTGCAGTGTTTTTGACATAACGGAAGATCATGCTAAGCCATTTGAGGTAGTATAGGCCCTTAAGAGTAAACTAGTCGCGAGCTCGAACTCATTGTTGGTCATGGCCAAAAGCACGCTGTCTCGCCTGGCTTCGTGTCCGACAGTGCTAATATCAGTGATGAGCAGTTAGACGCTAGTCTAAACGAACAACATCTAGTTCTCACGCACAGAAACACCGTTCCGAACTGATAGGCGCGTAAAAGAATTCGAAATGTGCTTCGAAAAATCGAGTTTTGTGAAAAAACCATTGCATAAGTCAATTACAAATAAAGTTTATTGATCTCTTCAATAACTGAGCTTTGTTGGTACGGACTTGGTTTTGAAGATTTTACAGTTCTTTTAATACTTATTTACACCCAAAGTTACGTTAAAAATAGAAAGAAAAACAAATCTTTGTTGGCTCATAACTTTTTAATGGATTATTATTTTACTATTCTGTTTCCGTACAGACGCAATTAATAATAAGCCAAAACGATATCATGTTTAATTTTGGATGCACAATGTCAAACAGTGGAGTAATATTCTCCCGAAATTTGTATAGAAAAAATATCGAAAAGTGGCACCTTAAGCTCTTTTCAAGTTTTTAAGGAAGCTTATTCAGCACTAGTTGTGCTCGCGACTTCGTTCGCGTGCATAAGTATTGGTTTTCATGGGTTTTAATTTGTTTGCGCGGACCCCATGTTTTTTTTTAAATAAAAGTAGCCATAGTTACTCCTTATAACATCGGCCGATTAAGGCCCTGTCAAAATCGGTCGGAGATTACCCGAATCAAACAGACAGACAATAAAATTAAAAGTTGTTTTTTTGTTGTAAGTATCGTAGGTGTATACTTTAATTATGCATTTAGTAAAAAGTGTCTTTGGTTGACATTACAAACAAAAACTTATGTTTATTTGTAGGTATAGATAATAGTGTAGTACACTTGATATTACAGTAGGTACCTACAGTTAATTTGTTTGCCATATTAGGTAACATCTCAAGTCAGTCACATAACCACACATATGTAAGTAGCTCCGGCGAAGCATGCATGAGCAACCGTATCGAGCACGCATGCACGACCTTCGAATAGCCATAGTGTTCGATACAAGTACTGCAGGACCATAGAATAAATACGTTATAGAAGTGAGCCTCCCGACCGAACACATACATCTACGAACACATCATGTATGTAAGGAAAAATTTACATCTTTTCGGTAAAAGATTTGAAAGACATAATTATAGTAGTAAAAATAGGGACCTATTAGTTCAACCAGGTTTCAGACTGGCAAAAGTATACTCACCTTTTATGGGGTACTGTTTAAAATCTATACTTATAATAAATCTGTAGAGAGGTCAATTCTGTACATGATATATATTTCCAAAATAACTATCAGCGGGTGATTAGTGATCGATACTGACGCCAAAAATGCAATCAGTTCAATTTTTGTCTGTCTGTCTGTCTGTCTGTATGTTCCTTATAGAAACAAAAACCACTCGACGGATTTCAACGAAACTTGGTACAATTGTTCTTCATACTCCTGGGCAGGTTATAGTATACTTTTCATCACGCTACGATCAATAGGAGCAGAGCAGTGAAGGGAAATGTTGGGAAAACAGGATTTCTTTTTAGGTGAAGTAGTAATAGGTTAGTAGTAGTTAGTTAGTAGTAGGTAAGTTTTGGTTAATTTATGTTCAGTTTTTTTTAATATTAAGTAGGTAAAAGCGTAGGTACTTTTATTAATTATAGGTATAGGTATTATTAATTATAGTAGTTATGGGTATTTAGTTTTAAGTGAAGTAGGTTTTATTATATATTATTTTATATATTAGACGTAGTTATATATTTTTAGTTATTCAAGCCCCAAGCGGACGCCGGCGTCCGCCCGCTATTGTCTTGAAAAACGCGTTGAATGAGAAATACGCGTTCTCAAGAATCGGCAGAAGAAAGAGCACATCGGTTAAACTCTATGAGAGTTAGTGCCTCAATTTCCGGAAGTCATTATTCCACGCGGACGAAGTCGCTGGCAAAAGCTAGTATTATAATAAAATACCTCCTCACATTCTTCAACTGAATGAGACAAAATTCAAGTCCTGTATAAAACGCACACTATGCAGGCAGGCATATTATAAGTAAGGAGACTACATCGCAGATAAAAAAGTCTGGCTCAATGCTGATCCTGCTCCACAAGCACAACTAATTGATTAACATTTGAAAGTAGAGCTGGTGAAGTTTGTAAGACTATCTTTGCATTGTATAAACTCAATTTCTTTTGTATTGTATTTAAATTGCATAGCACAGATGTGAGTTCTATGTACTATGAGCTACCATTTACCGGGTTATGCTTTTCATTGGCTTGAATGTGCCCTGGCGGCTGATTGTATGTCATGCTCACTCAAATGTCTCGCTGACGGTGGCGTGTGTGTTGGATCATTTAACTCCCTTCAAAATGGTTGAGCTGAATGGTGCTGATCTATGCGTCATGTTCGTGAACGGGCGCCGTCAGTTGGGGCTGGTCATCTCTTAGCTGCCTCGGTTTATTTTTAATTTTATTTTTGGATTGTTGTTTTGTTACTCTTTGCTGTACTCTGGACGTTTTTAACGCGTACGTCTTTATTTTTACATCGTTCTCACATAATATTATAAATTAAACATTAACGATGTAACTAAATATAAGTGTCCACGGAGTTTCTTGTCCGTTCTTCTCCATAGGTACCTACTGCGCTTTGGAAAGGGCATCTAGCTTCATATTTTCTGACTGACCGACTTCTTGACAATTCAAAAGTGTCTGTAAGTAAATGGTTTCATTGAAATAAATGCTTTGAGTTTGAGTTTGAGAAATTCTGAAGGCCTACAGTTTTGGGGCGTATGAAACGTTTAACACAATCAGGATGTGCCGTCGCTTGTATTTATGTAAGTAGTATTTTTATCTCACGCAGCGACGCGCGCTTTATTTGTGTTTACCAAGTGTACAAACACTCTTTGAATGTTTGTGTAAGTGCAGGAGCTCTCGGTACCGTCTGAGACTATAGCGAAGTCAGAAGTGTGTGTGTGTGTTATGTGCTGATGCAACTCGTCCGTCGCACACATTCACATCGTGGTTGTACACTTATAAGTTGCCATATGTGAAGCGCGTGTCGCTTTGTGAGATAAAAATGCTACAGGGTGTATCAGAAAGGTATGGTCAAACTTAAGGGAGTGGTACATAGCCGTCCCATACATTTGGGTCGAGTAGTCAGTACCAAAATAGGGCAGCTGATAATTTATTCTCGATTACGATGATGGTCCCATGGAGAAAGTTGATCTGTTCGATGGGCTGTACGACAAGTTTCGTAGTTGGGATAAATATTAACATATGCATGGTATTGATTTTATCGACCGAAAATACAAACTTTTTTTAAGTAGCAGCATTTCTCGAAAAAACGATGACAAACAAAGTTTTCTCTGTGATTGTAACCAAAAATATCCTTCATCCATCATACCTTTTAAATGATTGAATCGAATTATCACCCACACGCATATTATACATTCGTTCGTTCAAGATTTCTTATTCTATGGCAGTACGCTTGAACAGTAACAGTTAGTAACTGGTCATTGCTTATGAAGACGTTAAGGTTCAATTCACATTATCGTAGCACGGGTACGTTACGTAGCAACTGTTAGTGCTACGAGTGCTACGTCGTCTACGATGCTACGCAACACCGGATTAATGAAATCATGCGCATTATTGATAGGTATCAATAAAATAGAAGGTAAATGACATTATGTAGCACTTAATGTTTCCCAAAATCCTTTAGTTATTGAGATTATTTCTCGCATAAGTTCGATATATTTGATGTGGCTGTGCTATTTTTAAACAAATATTAAACAGAAAACTGTCTCCTTTAATTCTCCCAAAAATAATGACATCAGTAAAATCAGCCTATAACGTTCCCACTGCTGGTAAATAGGCCTCCTCTGTGAGAGGAAGTGGGCCGTAATCAACCACGTGAGCCCAGTGCGGGTTGGTAAATGTCACATGTCTTCGAATTTTTGGTTCTAGGACATACCGGTTTCCTCAAGATGTTTTCCTTCACCGTTTTGCGTGAGCCTGATTTTTGCAGAACCAACTTTGTATTGTATTTTGAAATAACTGCTACTTAGGTACATAGACACCGAAAACACTGCAAAGTAGCTGATCCCAACTCAACATAGTAATACGCCCCTTACGGAACTTCAAATAAATATAAAACATATAAATATGTAACATTTCCGAGTAATTCGGGTAGAAAAAAAAAAAAGAACGAAGGTGTTTCCGAAGCACTTGTCTACCCACATGTTCCATTTGCCAATGGTTCCGAGTGCCGAAGGGATGTCTGACACTTCACAATTTCCTTTTAGCAGAAGAGAGCATCGAAGCTTATGCATTTTTCATTAGCAAATAAAATAAACCCACATTTTGGTGGAAAGAGACTATTTTTTTCAGAGGTTCAAAATTACTTATGCTTGATAGAATGGAATGGGAATCAATAAGTATTTTAAATGAAAATCTCTGGTAGAAGAGTCTTCTAAAGGCTGATTTTTCAATAATCTGATAACTGCTTCAAGGGATTGCAGCCCTTAGTATATTTATTTTCAACTTGATAACTCCATGCGTTCCCGGGAAAAAGTGTCTTAACAGATGGACAGACAGACGGACAACGAAGTGATGATGATAAGGGTTCCGTTTTTCTTTTTGAGGTACGGAACCCAAAAAATATGTTAAGGGGGACGCCTTAGGAGGACATATTGTGACCTTATTGGTAATTTTCTATAGAACAGATGCGGAGTACTCGCAGCCGGTGTACAGTCAGCAAAGGAGATAAGTATGCAGGGTCGTCGAATATAGTTGAAGTTTAGTAAGAAACCGATTGATGTTTTCGAAGAAAATAAAATAAAATTAATAGAAAACAAACAGTTCATTTAACAAATTAAATTTCATTCGAAAACATCAATCGGTTACTTACTAAACTTCAACTATATTCGACGACCCTGCATACCTATCTCCTTTGCTGACTGTACGTGTATACCCAGATGTATGAACGTAAAAAAGAGTATGTAAAAATCGTAGCAGGTGGTTGAGTAGTTCCTGTCTACCTCCATGCGAAGAAGTCGCGAGGTTATTCATGTATTAGTTAGGGCTTGCTCTGAAGTAGATACAAAATATCTTCAACTTTTCATAACACAAATTACATTATTTATTTAAGAAGTAATGCTGTCGGAGAGACTTTTGTAAAAGCCTAAGTAAAAAGTCATAATTTGAGGTTTGGCTCTCGCCTGTTTGCTCCTCCAATATTGGACCAATTTAAAAGATATTTCATAAACTGAATAAGAAGGATAATATACTGTGACCCTATGTTTTTCTTTTTTCATTAATACTAATTTGTACACTAGGCCTCTGTTGACAGCGGCAATTTTGAGCATTTTTTGGGGGTTCTAGTGCTTATAAAAATAATGTATCATCTAAAAGGAAAACATAGAATCAAAATCAAAATCAAGTCATTTATTCAAAATAGGCTGAGAATCAGCACTTTTCGAACGTTAATTACAAGAGACAGTCCCCCAAAACGCCCGCCCTTCACAACTTCCTATTGCTTTCGCTGGGGAGAAGAAGTGGCGCAACAAACCCCCCAGCAGCACAGCTGTCTGTTCAATAGGGACATACAAGTAGCTAATATTTATTATTCTGTAAAAAAATCATTACTTTATGATCACTAACCAGAAAGAAAACAGGCGATGACTGCTTATGCGAATCCCGCACACCCATCTATATGCAGAGGTGGAACGCCGCGGTGATTTTAGCCGGTAAGAGCCCCTCTGTCACCCCCACGATGGAGGAAGTCGATGAGGATTTCCACCGAGAAACGACCACGGGTGTATTAGGGCTGATTTTTCCAACGCTAGATAATTTTTTCGGAGGAATAATTTCGAATTTTTGACAATTCTTCTATACAAAAACTGTCAGATGTCAATTTTATTCCACGAATAAAAATTATGTGTCGATTAAAAAATCAGTTCTTAAAGTAACAAATAAATCTAATTAGGTATACTTACCTTTTTCTTAATGATTTTTTTACATTTCATTTATTAAAAAAAAATCGGTGTTATTCGGATGAATAAAAAAACACTTGCTATTTAGAACCGTATATTTTTGAATATGAAAAATCTTGCACACCTTTAAGTAACAGCGGTTAACTTAAAAGTGCTCAGTAGTAATTAAAAACGTAGCTTAGCATAAAGTACGGCAATTGCTCAATGTCGACCGCTCGACTTTTAAAAATTTATTTCGCCCCGAAAAGTTCTCACTACTTAATTACCCTACTATGAATTTTATTTTCCTAGAGAAACATTCACTAAATACTCGGAGAACTTTCTATGACTTGATTGCTGTAACAGCGAATTAAATTGAAGGAAAAGTAATAAAATTATCTTAACAGTTTAGTGGGGTCTGTTTGGATAGATAGTCCTCAGTAACTGAGCTGTGGACAATTTAAAGTAAACGGAAAACCGTTCTTAAAGAGTTTGTGAAGACTACGGTATGATGACATAATGTAAACTTAAATTGATTTTGAATTTGTCGTGTTTTCAGTAGTTACGGTGTTTATGCAAATACCATGCTAGAAAACGCTGGCGTGATGACTTGGACGAGTTTACGTACGTTTTTCAGATATAAAATAGATAAGGATACTTGCTATGTAGAAGGCATTTTTTTTATTTTATGTATCTTTTATAGCTCAATTGTCACAAATGACACATAATTACTTTTCTATTGTTACCGAACTTAATAAGCTTGCCTATCAGGCGAGAGTTAACAACCTCTATGACTTTTGACAGATGAAGAGAGGTTAAATTAATGGTGTCAACACGACTTTTTAATGAAACTACCTATCCGTGAAAAAATTGTGAGTCTAAAAGCTATACCCGACATACCTATTTTAATATCTTCACTTTTGGGAGCTTTTTCAACGCAACCTACCCTACCTTTTTAGCAAATCTGAAACAAAATATTGTAATTTTCTTGTGTAAAATTAACGTAAACTCATTTCCTTATTGAGCTCACATAATTTTCTTGTTGTTGATGGAAACTTGTTTACAAAACAATCAGGAAACAACTATAATTAGACCGTTTCCGTGTAAAGCAATTACTTCATAATCCTCATAAAACAACAAAATCCTTCAAGCGAGCGTCATCTCCATAGCTTAGCTTTAAGTTTGAGTAAACGGAAATTTATAGCACACGTACATCTAACGTAGTAAACTTAAATTATTTACTTAACCTACAAATTTTCACCAACACCCACGCAGAGAGATAATCCAAGTCTCCCGTTTCGTAAGGAATCTATTCTCGCGGGTTTAACTCTTATCTAAACGCGGGATACGCAAGCAAAACAAATCGCCAACGAGTCTGATAGTCGGGAATAAGTTTTTCATTAATATTCTATTCATATTCAAATCTGATTCGACAGGCGTTATCGCGCGGTGTTCCCGAATTCGGATCACGCGCCTCCTCGTCTCGCGAACCGCGAATATCATGGATATCGAAACTCGTGATTGGCTATATTATCAACGTTAAACATGACGGTGTGATTTAAACAGCCATTGTTTGTTCGTTTGTTGGTAGATTGTACTGATTTGTGTCGAAATGGGTGGGGGGAATTATTGTTTACGTGACACAAGACAGTTCTGGCTGTAAATGTTGGTTATCTTTACGTGTTCTTTTTGTATGCAAATGGCAGCGTGCTATTTGTGTCGATACGACGAGTTTGATAATGTTTGAAACCTCTTCGTGTCAGGTCAAAGCTCAAAAGCGCATAGAGTTCAAACAATTTCAATGGTCGAAGATATTCTGTAATCAATTCTTACGCGTCCGAAATACAGTTTTTTTTTAAATACCATGAAATAAAATTGATTATTCTGTGATAATTTGAATAATGGAATCACTTTTACACGTCATATTAAAGTGCGGCAATTATAATAACTACAAAAAATTGTTTTCTCTTATATGAAGGACTGTAACCGTGTACTGGTAAGATAAACGCGAATAGAAAAGCAAAAAAAAAATATGTGATAGCTAATTTCCCATAGAAGTAAAGCAAGGGACATTTTGTTATGCCTATCGAGCGGGGAGTCATTACAGAGCTCTTTTATTTTTTATGCTGATGCTTTCATTTCGAGTTACGATCCTGAAGTATATTGTATATCAGGGACATTTTAGCCTTAGGTCAATGTATTATAATGGTAAATGAATAACATCAAAATGATAAGAAAGAGCCTAATTACTATTGTCTAAATACAACTAAACCTAAACATTTAAGTGGGTATTGTAATGCGCAAACCTAGTTTGCGTTCGCAATTTAGTTTCGAAGGAAAAATAACCTTAATTCCTACACATAAAGTTCAGTTTGCGCTACAAACTTGTTTTTTTATGACTTTTCAATAATACAAAAATTAATCTACCAAGCCGTTTCCGAACTATGTTGGGGTCGGATTCCATTTTAGCCGGATGCAGCTGAATACCAGTATTTTACATCAAGCGATTGCCTATATCTGTCATTCATAACCCAGTTACTAGGTAACACGAAAACTCATGGTAGGACTAGTTGTCAGACTTTTGAGCTTCCCGAGGCACGGAGAGATGTCGATATGTAATGGATGGTCACTCATCCAGGAACCAACCGCAGTAAGCGTTACTTCGATCGACCTGTGCGGCTCGACACGACAACGAATCGTCGGCTTAGATACGACCCGCTCAATTTTCTCCTCATTCAATTCCTCATTTCAATAGTGCCTGCATGTTCTATAAAAATCGAGAGCAGTGGTGGCCTACTGGTAACGGGGCCGTTACCAGTAGGCCGCCACTGCTCTCGATTTTCTTTTCTTTCTCTCTCGACTTACGTGTTGTAGGTCGTAGGTTCGAAGCCTAACAGGCGCTATAATTCGTGTAAATAATTTCATGTGACGTGTTCATTATTGTCTATCAGAAATGAACAGCATTCAATTTTTTTAAGCCTATCATGTGTTCAACAATTTACCACAAATACCTTTCCTCATAGGTCGAGTTATGCACGAAAAACGAATCTTCTTCCCAATAAAATGAGTATAATCGCTAAGTACTGCGTGTGAATAACTCGAAACTTTCTGTGATTTTTATTTTCTAATTGTTAACGTGTATTTTTAGTTGATGATCGCCTTATTAAATACTGCTTGCTAGTTGATAAAGGTTACTTCTTAATTCTTATTATGTTATAATAAGGGGTGCCTTGATATACGTGATAGTATTTTTATAGGAGCATAGGTTTATGAAAACTTGATCCGTTGATTAATTAAAAGACACTGCAGCAAAGTATGTGTTCAAACATCCACTGCTTTTGGATTCTTCATTGTAATGATCACCACTGCTCTCAAAACGGTGAAGGAAAACATTGTGAGGAAACCTAGAACCAAACATTCGAAGACATCTACCATCCCGTATCGGGCCCGCGTGGTAGATTACAGCCCACTCCCTCGCTCCGAGAGGAGGCATGTGTCCCAGCAACGAAAATATCATAGGCTGATTAAATTACCTGCTAGTTATTTTAATATCAATTAAGTGGAAATAACATCAATCGGAAACAAGGATTTGAACAGACTTTAACTAAGATTTTCGTGAGATCGAACACAGCATGACGAATAAACGATACCTGTATACTGTGGGTATTCCAAAGCTGCATTACTTCTAATTCTTATTGATGTGCGATGTTGTAAAGTCGCCAGCACGTCAAGCTACCCAAAACTGTCAATTTTACTAAATCAACTTTGAACCTTATGCTTTAAAGATAAAGTTGAAAATCTATTGAATAAATTTGACAGATTGTACTAGCTTGATGTGCTGGTGTCTGTACCGAAAATTTCTGCAATATCAAAGATTTACACCTAGGTATTTTTTATTATTATTTCTCTCACTGACAGACATACAGTATAAATATATGTATAAACATACATACATGCATACATAAAGTTACAAAGCAGGACATCGTCACTCGGTCGAAACAGCGTAAAATTTTGGACTGCCGGAAAAATAAACCTAAACCAATAAATTTATGTAAGTAACAGATACCTACCCGAAGCAATTTGATTTTACTGATTCGTGAATTACGCTATCAATCGTAACGCATTTGTTGCCACATCATTCAAACCCATCCCATAACGAAATTAACAAGTGAACCGCTAAATGTAAAGGTACTTTCCAAGGATATTCTCCCATCGCTTGTTAGGGTTGGCAACAGGCTTGTCAACTGAAAATCTAATTAGTCCATCAGTTAGATTATCAAAAAAGATTTAACCCGTATTTTTTCTTTTGTTACGTAAACCAAATATGACGAAGATACGACGCTTTTAAAATTCTCAATACGTCACACCTTGGTATAATATTTTTAGTGCGTTCTGACGTCACGAGCCCCCACTCCCGGGTTTTGATGCTTTATCTTTGACAATATTCATTGATTTACAAAAACAAAAAATACGTGTCCATTATTTTCCAATACTCTAACTGACGGACTAAATCGATTTTCAATTTATTGATGGTGGAAACTAGCCTATGGGCACATAAGCAGAATACCTTTAAAACCTTTTTTTTTTGTAGCCAAACTTCACTTTAGTATGAAACTTGAATCAGTACCCTAGGTAGTAGCTAAAGTTGAGATGTATAAACTACCAGATGGGAACATCCTGATAATGGGATGGGAAGATTGACCGCTGTGCGTGCTAAGTAATCTTAACTTAGACTAAGATCTACAATCTCAGCCGAAGTAGTTAAAAAAACTTCAAATGATAAATTAATGATTTTATCATTCAAGTTTGTCGTTTGTCAACATTAAATCTGCTACAATCAAGATTTTAAAACCAGCCAAGTGCGAATCGTAGTTACTCGCGCACTCAGGATTCATATCGTATAAACTATTTCAGTTTTCTTTCATTTTATGCTTTAAAAGATGCTATAGTAACAGGTACTCAGTGGAAAATACAACGGGCTACTTGTCGGTTTAAAAAGCGCATGTGCTCCGCCTGTTCCACAGCGCAAGGTGCAAAACTCACGCTGGTGCACGGGAGCCTTTCATTGTAGATACGTATAACACCCACTTTATCGATTTGGATATTTTTGCGCACACACTTTATGTTCAAAAAGATGGCTATTGAATCCTTAAAATAGATATTTAATCCAAAAATATGAACGAGTATTTCCTACTCTTCTGTAAAATCAACGCACGCATTGTACTATGTGTTTATAAACCAATATTTCTCGGACATTGGTGTGGGTTACACGTTTACATAGTTTTTAATTTATTTTGTCACACTAAATTGTAATGTGTAACTGTTTTATGTACCAATAAAGTAAAATAAAATAAAAGATACAGCTGCCCCTTTCATAGTCAAATAGAAAAGTTATAGGGTTCTATTGCCGTTTAGAAAGAATTATTCGATTCGTAAGGAGAAACATTAAATATTGATTAGATTGCATGAAGGGCGTGCCTGCTTATGTAAGCGAGCACGCCCTTTATGGCTGGAGGCTTTTATTTAAGTATTAAGTTCTGTTTACGTTTATAGGGTTCCGTAGTCAACAAGGAACCCTTATAGTTTCGCCATGTCCGTCTGTCCGTTCGCAGCTTAGCTCAGAGACTCTTAGTACTAGACCGCTATAATTTAACATGGATATACATATTAATCACGCCGATAAAGTAGTATAATAAAATCTTGAAAAAAAAAAATGTTTTAGTGTACCTCCTCTACATGTAAAGTGGGGATTTTTTTTTCGTCTACCCCATGTTGTGGGATATCGTTGAATAGGTCTATCAAAATTAGTGCGGGTTTGTGAAATCAAGTTTTCGAACGGATACCTGCCGTTTGTGAAATATTAAGCTTTAAAGTGCTAATTTTTGTTAGTCATTGATTTTGGATATGTGAAAATATTCACGGTAGTAGTATGCATAACGAAATTAAAAGGAAAACTATCACAGCTAAGTAGTTTTTACAAGTTTACGAGTAATAGTCGACCTACTTAAATTTGCAGTTACAATGTATGGGAGAACATGATTTTCAACTAATTACAATTTTAAGTTTGTTCTTGGGATAAATTCATTCCAACTACCTACGGAACCCTTCATTGTGCGTGGTCCGACACTTACTTGGCCGGTGTTTTTTATTTATTTCTGCTTGAGTATTAGTTTTTTGTGTTTTTCTTGGTATATTGGCGTGTGCTAGCTGACTTACGATGTTGTGTTTCGTAATGTTAATTACTTACCATTGTATAGAATCAGGTTCTTTTAACTGAACAGACAGCTGTGCTGCTGGGGAGTTTGTTGCGCCAATTCTTCATCCTAGCGAAAACATTAGGAAGTGGTGAAGGGCGGGCGTTTTAGGGGACTGTTGTATGTAGGTAATTTTGACGTTCAAAAATGCTGATTCCCAACCTAGTTAGAATAAATTGATTTTGATTTGATTGCTTGATTTCATAATATGAATTGCAATTATAACACTGAATTAGGTGTCAGGTGTAAAAAATCATTTGAAAAGTTTCCAAAAGCTTTTTTACACATTTTTTTTAAAATTTGGAATTGGTTTGCTCTTGAATCTAGTCTAGGTCAGGGGTGACAGAGACAAAGTTGACGATGGAGTGAGCTTACACATAAAACAAAATAAGTAGTCTGTGTTACGATATTATTTATTGCAATAGATAATCAATATTTTAGTAATAGACTTCAAAGATATGGTCCATCATTTCATTTAGAGCGAATTTTACCACTGAAACTGAACACGATACGCACGTCTAAAATGCTTTTAAGAGCTGTCAATATTCCATAACAATAATGAAACTGAGTCGCGTTCAAAGAGAATCATTATACATCTGTATAACGCTTCTCTTTGAACGCGATTTAGATGTGTTAAGTGAGTTCAGTTTTATTAGTGAAATTCGCCCTTAGTAATTTGATCATGTAATCAAAACAATGTAATATTTAACAGCAGCAAAAATAAGCTATGGTTTTAATCCTGAACGTAGATATCTCAATATTTAAATATGCCAACCCTACTATTAGCAGATATCGGTCAAATTCCAACGCCGTAAACCGTTCATGATTCATGTTTATTCAAGCGATGCCGCTGTGGCGCATTTCACTCGTAAACCTATTTACTGACTTTGTAATTATAATCCTATAGCTTTATAATCATCGCCTATTATTGATCTGATAGAGGAAATGGGAAATACGATTTTATAATGGATTTGGGACTTTAATTGACGTAAGAATTTAAATGTTTGCATTTGTTATTACTTATTACAATCGAATATGTGTTAGAATTGAACGATAGTTCTGGAATACATGATAGGAGGCTGTGGTTATTTTTTTGATTGCGCTGAGATTATACTCGTAACATACACAGTTGATATCTCGCCGGTCGTACTCAGCGCTTCTCCTCCACATTTATTATGCGCACAGCCAAAGTGTGGTACTCTTTGCCAGCGTCTGTGTTCCCTTTTACATTTAACCTGTCTACCTTATTTATTTATTTTTTTTACAATTTATGTACACACATATATAAACAGACAAGAAAAAAAACAGAACAGAAAAATAGATACAAAGGTGATGCTTACCTGCGATAGGACAATAAATAGAGAGATGTAGACAGCGTGTGAAAGAATAAAGGAGACAAAAAAAAAATACATAAAATCATTATCAATTCACTCAACAAAACCAAACAAATATTATGAGCATATACTTACATACATACAAATAAACATACATACTTCTAAAATAAATATCACTACAATCTTTATAATTATAACATAATCAAAATAATAAATACATACATACACAACTATGATGAAGTGGAAAGATAGTGTTCTTTTACTCTTCTTTTAAAAACTGCAACAGTTTGGCAGTCCCTAATTTCAGGCGGTAGTGAATTACACAACCGCACCGCATGCATTGTTAAATTTAATTTAATTTAGTTTAATTCAAGTAACAAAAAACTCATATACACAAATACACAAAAGGATACAGACAGGATAACAAGTACAGACAAACGAAAAAAAAAAACTGAAGGAGTAGGAGTAGAAGTCGGTGGAGTAGGGAGGTGATTTGTGAAGGATTCAAACCAGCAAGTCCTAGAACCGAAAATTCGAATACGTGTGACATTTACCAACCCGAACTTGGCCACCTAGGTGGATTACGGTCTACTCTCTCTTACCGAGAGGAGACCTATGTCCCAGCAGTGGGAACATTATAGGCTAATTATGTGGTCGAGCCTTCATGAAAAGGTTAGAATTCTGAATCTGGATCAAAACTAAATGATGTCAGATCTACCTAATAGATACCACCATTCTTCTTCTTCTTAGCGTGTCGATAGCAATATAAATGGACTCGGACCAGAATTCGGCTACTTTTTTGGCGCCATCATCAGTGTCCTTCAGTTCCTGTGACGTGCAGCTGACAGGATACACGGGACACGATATTAAGTGTCCCATGGTTTGTGGAACAGCACCACATTTACACTCCAAGGCGGAGTCGTCTATGAATCTCCACCTGAGCAGCGAGGCAATTGCGTAACAAATTATCAATGGGTTACGCAATTTTGACAGTTCAAAAAAATTCATTGCGTTATTTTCTTGTTGAGTAAACAAATTTTTTGAACTTATGAAGCAATGGATTAGCAATTTGCTTCAAAATGATTCAGATTCCGATTGATAGTGGGTTACGCAATTAGGGTGCTGGTTTTCCTTACATCGGTCCACCGGGTCCAGAGTCTGTTTAAAGACTTCCAGGTTACCCAAGGTAACTCATGTCCAAGTCCTATTAATGATTTGTTAGTCTCATTGAATACAAAAGTAAACTAAGGTAACCTAAATCAAAATAGCATACTAAAACAGCTTACTAAACTGCAATTATATGATAAATGACTGTATATTCAGTATTAAGCAGCGAGTAAATGTTGCATCTACTGGGATTGTGCGAACTAGCGAAGATAAATGGAATGAATGTCGCTCTGGAGGCTTGTATCTGTCAGCTATGAAATTATTGCAAACGCTTATTTTGGTTCCAAAACTAATGTCTTTGGGTTGGGGCCTTTAAACTGTGAGGGAACTATTTTTTACTAGGTACTTGGTAATATGAGAAATAGGTCCTAAGGCATTTATATATTATTTTCGTAGATACGTTACTGAGTCACAGCGCCAAACTGGGTGATTGCTCGTAGTAGGCACTCAGTCGAGCACGGAATATCGTTGATGACACAGCTCAATAATTTCAATTTTTTTACTGTAATAAATACGCATTAAAATTACTTCTTGTTCAGCTAAACAGTGTTTTAATAATACAAGTAAGAAAATAAGACACACGGAGTTACTTACCACATGTACAGACAGCCAAAAATGTTCATTTGTTGAAAATTATAATAATATTTAATGTTTGCTTCGCCATGTTTGTGAGAGCGACAGATATTACAAACTTGCGTGAGAGACACGATGCGTTACGATTATGTATGACCTTGCATGTGGTAGCCTACCACATGCAAGGTCATACATAATAGTAAACATTCGGCCAACGTTCGGTGGCTAGCACGATTTCGCTCGCACTACAGCACCAGCTCCTATCTCTGTCCTTGTCTATCGAAACTGTTGATTCGCGACGGTGACAGATATGGGAGTTTCGTTGCATGTAGTCATTGATATAAATGTTACACTAGATTAGTAATTACCGCGCCAAGACGTTGCAACTAGACATATGGCCACAGCCATATGCGTAGCTCATGTCAGTCAACCGAAGTGAACCGAGTGACACGCGACAAAAAATATCGCCAAAATTGGTGAAATAGTACGATTCAAGATCAAAAAACATAACAAATTAACCGGAATTACTTACACACGTAAGTTTATTGTTTCTGTGTTTATATCAACGTAAAAACGCAACAAAATAAATAAAAATGTATAATTTTGTAAATTAGGTTCAGTGTTGCCACTAAAAACTTAGTTTTAGTTTCCCACATTTGTGGGAGTTTTTGATTTATGGAATAAGTGACTTGAAATATTTTTTTAATAGTTGTAATTTTGCAGGGTGCCTAAAGATGCAGCACGTTGTGATAAATGGGTGCACATAATCCGATTGCTGAGAAAAGAGACTGACTGGCAACCTACGAAAAGATTTGATTTCATCAATAGGTATACAAAAATAATATTCAAAAAGAAAATGTCTTAATTATTGTCATCTATATATATAAAAGGAGAAACTGACTGACTGACTGACTGACATATCAACGCACAGCCGAAACTGCAAGGACTAGGATCGTGAAATTTTGCATACGGCTTCCTTTTATTATGTAGGGGAGCACTAAGAAGGGGTTTTTGGAAATTCGACCTTTAAGAGGCTGAAAAGGGGGAATTTTGTTTGTATGAAAAATCTTATTGCTTGAGTTAATAAACTTGAAATTTGGCACGAATACACGCAGACAAAGTCGCGGGCGAAGTGCTAGTTAGTTATAAACTTCTAATACACATTCGATAAAAAATATAATATTTAGTGGTTTCAAAGCTACGTCACGTCGTCGCGTTTAAGTAGTGGTTATAATTTTTTGACACCATTTTAATGAGGTTTGCTTCTCTAGTTATTTAGATCAATGTATGTAGTCGTGCATCGAGCCCAAATTTAGTGGTTGCAATGTTAGCACGTCACATATCTTCCTCTTTTTAATATATCAATATCCTATGGCCTTTTTTTCAATTCCCGTTAACTTTTATCCGACGAAGATTGTCATTTTGACAGATTTTATCAATAATCTCATTGGTTTTTGTTTGGACAATCTGTCAAAACGTTACATTTATTCTTCAAATAAAAATAATCTAATGATTGATAAATCGGCCCTTAGTAATACAAAAAATAATTTGTTATTATGTTTTACTTCAACAAAAAATATTATCTATTTAAATGCATGCAACAATCAACAAATATAAACTACATACATGTGTTTATCAGACAGGGAATTGTGTAACACCATGTATTCATTTCATTACAATTTCATGATAGCAATAGATATTCAAAAAAAATAATGGACGGATCCGCCAAGATTCTTAAAGTAACTATAAAACTCGCACACGTAATCTTATTTTTACAAGCGCCATACAAATTACGTTCTATTAATATTTCCATTATTTTTTATGTCAACTGCAAAAAGATGATGTTATTTATTGATAACCTCAATATTAAATTTTGATGAAAGTCTTTGATGATATTATTAATATTAAAAACAATTTCTTTGACATTATAAATTACATACCTACACTTAAAAGGTAATTAAAAACTCCGTTTCAACATGATCAAAAGAATATTTCAAGAGAAAAAAAAAGCCGTCGTTTTCAAAGCAAAATAAAATCTCTCACTAAAAACTGAAAAGTAAAAATCTTTTTTACACAAAAAAAAAAAACAAACTACTCCCAAAAAAACACTACAAAGTGAAAAATAACTTAAATTTCGGAAGTCGGTGTTTTTGGATCTGTATTTTAGTTTTTTGCCACCGACTTGGAAATTAACAACAATTTCCCAGAATTAAAACCCACGAGTTTATTCTTTACGAAACTATATAATTATATTTTCACAGTCTGACTGTTCAAAATCAATCTGCCTAGCCTTTTCCCAACTATATTGGAGTCGGCTTCCATCCAACCGAATTCAGCTGACTACCAGTATTTTACATGGAGCAACTGCCTATCTGACCTCCACAACCCGCTTACTGCGTAACACGATTCCTCTTGGTTAGACTGGTTGTCACTTTCGGGCTTCTACCCATTAGAACTTTCAAAGATCTACAAGTGAGAGCCGGGACCAAAGACAACGTGCTTTCCGAGCCACGGATGGACCTCGATAAGTAACCCATCCACGAACAGGCACCGCAGCAAGCGTAGCTTAACCTTGCATCGACCCATACGGCTGTTATCATTTAGCCACGTGCCCCTCTCACACACAGCCTGACTGTTGACTAAGTGTAACTAGATCGCATTTTTAGGGGCTTCTAGCCGCCTTTAACCGGACCAACTTTCAGGGAGTGTATGTAAACTTAAACCAAAGGGGACGACGAACGACGACCTTACAAAAATATAATTAGATATCTTATTTATTTAATAAATATATAATAAAAAAAAATATTATTATTATTATTTGATACCTAAAATCCTACTAATATTATAAAATGTGAAAGTTTGTGAAGATGTTTGGATGTTTGTTACTCAATCACGCACAAACGGCTGAACGGATTTATATGAAAGGACAATGACCAAAAGTCGTACCAAAAAGTCTCATGTATCAAGATCAAAATACTAGATATAGTAATTATTTTCATAATTTTTTACGACATTAGGCGTCGAGGATTTGATTTTTAACAGGGAATTTAATTTAATGTAAACAAGTGTTAATCTTGTTTTATTCCATTTACATGACGTTCCGTTTCAAATGATTTGATTAACATAACCTTGAATTTAGAAAGTATCATGATCACGTCTTTAAAAAAATATGTAAAAAAATTATAATTTGCCGATTCTACATTAATTAAAAATAACTAGAATAGAATAGAATTGATTTTTTTAGAGCAATAATGGCCGTTCGTGTATAGCATGTCAAACAAAATAAACCTACCTAGTTTTTAGGTTATTTCGATTTTTTTTAAATCTCCAAAACCCGGGTTTTGTTTACAAAAAGACTTGTAGGAGTTAATATGATAAGTGTAGTCTATAAAAAACAAAGTTTGACTTTGATACAACATGGTACGAGATTCCATACATCCATGAGCATTGTCCTTTGGCACACGGTTAGTTTATAACCAGCACCCTAATTGCGTAACACACTATTACTCTCAATTTGAATCATTTTGAAGCTTATTGCTAATCCATTGCTGCATTTACGTTCTAAAAGTGTGTCTGCTCAATAACGTAAATAACGCAATGAATGTTGTTGAACTGTCAAAATGAAACCCATTGCTACTGATAATGTGTTACGCAATTACCCTGCAGGATTAATACTTACACAGGATAATTTTTATCCCGATATTCCTACGGGATGAGACCGCGGGGCGCTGCTAGTTATAAATAAATACCTCAACATCTGCAGTATGTGGTTATAATTGGCAAGGGAGTGCGTCACAATAGCTCAAGGTAGGTGGCAGCCATCGTAAAATATTTTACAACCTTTTTAAATCGAACATTATCGCTCCACGGAACTCCCGCGAGGTTTCGCGACGCTCCCTTAGATAATATTTTGCATTATTTCGGTCGTTGGAGATAAGTATGCTTTGAATTTAGATGTACTTTGGTACATTATCTGTAATTGCTATGGTAAATTACTTAAGAGTGTGATTCCAGATGGGGATCAAGTCAACACCTCTCTTCATAAAGGTACCGTGAGAGGTGGTTGAAACAGCAATCACCAATTTGTATACCTAATTATTATTAAAAGCCTGTGATTTCCTACTCCAGAGGAAATGCCCCCTTATCTCTTTCCACTTCTCTCTGTTTATAGCTGCTAAGGACCAGTTCTTGACGAAGGAGTCCATCTCATCCCACCATCTATATTTATACTATTAAAGGTAGGATGGGACGGCCTAGAAGGACCTATACCTGACCTTATAGGTGATATTTTTCAGAAAAATCTGAGGGGCAATTCTCGTAATTTTTAAGAACGTTCACAGTCTGATCTCAGTCTCAATCTGTCAAAAATACTTCAAATTTCCCTACATTTAGACAAGTTTTTGACATTTCTTTGTCGCTGAGATGAGACTGCGACTAGATTTTGAACGTTTTAAATTAGCAGAATTGGCCTACTGGTGGGTAGTCCTCACAAGTGACGTGCAATTATGACCAAAAAGGTCGATTCTGGTTATTAAAAACGTTAAAAATCTAGTCGCAATCTCATCTCAGCGACAACCAATGTCAAAAACTGGTCAAAAATTTTGGGAAATTAGACATAATTTTGACAGATTGCGACTGAGATCAGACTGTGAATGTTCTTAAAATTACGAGGATTGCCCCTCAGATGTATGACGTAAAAGAAGCAAAACAGTATGTAAGGATCGCAGCAGGTAGCGTTCTGTTATTTCTGCCAACCATTTTGGGGTATGGGTATTTAAGACTAATATTCCATCAGAAGTGGTCAAAGAGCTCCTCAAACTAAATCTTTTAACCCAAGCTTCTCACACCAATTAGTACAAATCATCGCTACAGAAAGGTTTTTTTCCCTTGAGGTCTCCAGTACAATAATTTGTCTAGCTTATACGATCAGGTATGGGCATCAAATAGAAGCCCTACTTATTACTACAAATTGCAATTAAAAGCCTCGGGCATTAAGTCCGCCTTTGTACAGTATTTTTTTTACTTGTGCATAAAGTTCCCTAATAGGACCAGCCACGAATGTAACTTAAATATTTACCTCCAATGGCTTAATATGGAGTATGTGACAAGCAAGGAACCCTGTTTCGAATTACTTATGCATTTAAGCGATGCAGAGTAACTTTGGCTTACCTAATCGATTTAATTGTACTCGTGTAAGCATAGCTAGTAACTTGAGCGGTTGAGTATTGTATTTTTGTATAGAAGAGAGCAATAGAAATTCGAAGCTAAGTTTGTACTTAAGAGGCCTCTACGAAAATCCGCGTAGCGATTTCCTCGTTGAAATTGAATACTATTCGTTGATTGGTATAAATAGTAAGTAATCGGTAAAGATAGTTCATTTTCAATAATAATAAAGCGTTTTTTATTACTTGTCTATTTATTTAGCAATAATCATTCTCCTGATGCATGTTAGGGAAAAAACTCATGAAGAGCTGATTTGAGAGCTCTAATTTTCAGATTCTGTTGAATATATTCCATCAAAATATTTTTTACTAATATAATAATAGAATACATTTTTGTTATAATGCCTTATAAACAAAGAAAAAATACTGGACCTAATTCAATTTTCTACTGGAAACAAGTGTGAATATCTCCGAACTTCTACATCATTTTCACGTAGTATTTAATAATAATTTATTTAATCAAAATTTATACCAAAATAATCTTTAATAATTGTCAATATTAACTTAAAAAAAACAAGTATAGATAATTAGATTTTGTAATAAATAAATTAGAAATACTCTAAATTTCACTGCGCCGGTGATGCGCGCTCGCCCTGGCTGGAGGCCTTAATTTATAGAGGTATTCACAGGCAATCCTGGTTAAGAAGACGACAAACTCATAGGTTGAACTGCGAGATGCCATTTATAACCAAAAAAAAAAGTAGTACCAAAATGTAAGAGGGCTCTTAAGAGGAAACTGACTATGGTGAAGTTAACCATGATCTGCGTTCTTTCTCAGTATTATCATATACGTTATACATAATTAATAGTGTTAAAGTAATCACAAATAAATCGATATTTCAGAAGAACAAGACCCAGAAACAGTGTGAAGGTTTTCAACACGGTTGTCTAGATCTAGAACAACCATAAGTATCAACAAAACAGACATTTTTGTCGATCACAGATATGTATATACTAGGTATTGATTAGCTATAAGAAGACTTAAGTCGATAAGCATATTTTGATAGCTCACATAATTCAAACAATAATTCAAAGGTTGACCTCTGAACGAAACAAACATCTAAAAAGATAATAAATGAAGAACACAACGACCACATTTGTTCGAATTTACACGTCAAGGTCTATTTACAGACACAACAAAGAATCTGGAATCATCTCGTACATTGTGAGAAGCCGGCAGACGTTAAACATGAAATATTTCCGGCGATATATTCGCACGCATGTCGCGAGGGCTAAGCGGCCGTTTATCAATATGCCCTTCGGCGGATCTTAGCTAACGGCACACGTAAATATACGAGACATTACAATGGTGTTTGGATACAAAATAAAGTCCATATGTATTGGTGGAGGCATCAGAGACATTACCGGAGGAACTAATATGAGTAGTATTGGTGTAGTTTACCTTCAGACAAACCCAGATAAATGGACCGACGGCCTTGGAAAGATGGCTGGGACAGCCTGGATGCGGAAGCCGGTGGATAGGGTGTTGTGGCGCAGCCTAGGAGAGGCTTATGTCCACCAGTTGTCAGCGATAGGCTGAGGTTGCAAAAATAGAAAGTCACAAAAACAAAATCGGAGGAAAATACAAGGATTGCGATCAAAATTACGAAAAAAATAATAACCATCACACACCATGATTTGAAGGACGTTACGTAAAAAATCAAAAACTTTACAGTCGAGATTGTGTGAAATAAGAAGTTCTTTTGAGAAATTATTACCTAGCATTACAATAACAAACATGAACAGTGTAAATACATGATTATCATCATTACGCCAGAACACAGTTATGTTCGTCTAAGAACCTTTACAAATGATGCCGGAAAAGTATCGACATTAGCAGCCTACCCGCGGTTGCAGCTTGGCAGTAAAACATACAGAATGTGAAAAATGGGGGTGATCTATTTGTAGAGCACATTATTCAGGTTGGTTTGGCGAAAACAAAATAGGATCGCTGCGTCTTTATTTCTGACGTCATTCGCTGCGCAAAATAATCTGGGACTTAAAGCACCGTTTGTATAGTCGACTTCATAGTTATTGTTGTACCACTATTGTCAACAATTCCCATGAAAGAGACGAAAGAAAGTGAAATAAATTTATTAAGCACAGAGTAAGTGCCAGTCCACACGGCGCGTTGCGTCGTCGCAACGCATGAATTTTAACGCATTGCCAGCCACACGGGTGCTGCGTCAACGCAGCGGTGCTAGGATGCAGTCGCAGGTAATTACACCCCTCCCGCTTCGTCTCGGGGGCTGCTGTCCGTCGTGTGTGGACTGGCTTTAAAAGGAACACAATAAAACATCAGTTAAAAACAAATACATTTTGAAAAGTTCGATGTAAGAAATTAGCAGGAAGGTGTGCCTCACGGCTGGGCCAAAAAGACCCAGTTCAGCAAAAATTCGAGACAACTAGTGATTGACACTGGTTTTCAACTGGACCATGTAACTGAAACTACACTAAGGTTGAAACAATCTAACCATAACATAGACAAACATACCTTGTTGTTGTAAGACGTGAAAGTGACATTCAACCTCGGGAATAGTATTTATACAATTAGGAGGCCAACTTCAGGTATCTTATACAATATTACGAAATCAGCCTATGATGTTCTCACTGCTGGGGCACAAGCCTCCTCTCGGTGAGTGAGAGTGGGCCATAATCTACCAAGCAGACCCAGTGTGGGTTCGTAGATGTCACATATCTTCGAATTTTTGGTTCTAATAGGACCGTGCCGGTTTCCTCACGATGTTTTCCTTCACCGTAATGAGAGCAGTGGTGATGGAATAATTTATCCAATATAAAGCGCCAGTCTGGGTTCGAACCTAAGACCTACAACTCGTAAGTGGCGGCCGTTAACACTGCCACCACTGCTTTCCATAAACAATATAAACTTGAGTTTTATTACTATTGCAGTTGTTCTACAGTATATTTTTCGATATTCGGCCAGCATGAGCAGAATGGCTTATCTCAAAATTTCAGCGCGGGCACTAATAATAAAATTTTAATGTGTGCTTGAGATTATTTTTCTGAAATGTCTGCGAATGAAAACGCAAACTTTGCACAAATAATATTGAGAGTCTTAAAACTTGGATCAGTTTTATAGTCTTGCAAGTTGCAGGCTACAGCTTATTTGGTGACAACAATTTCGGCAATGACCGTGTCAGCAGTTCTGGACTTAGCTGTAAAGGTATTTTTCCGGAGTCAGGCTACCTGTCTTGTTTATCACTCATTCCATTGTTGATGAAGTCAAATGTATCAAAAAGCATTTTACTTTTATATCAAAAACATTTCACTTCGTTATCCTAACTAATATTATAAAAGCGAAGCTAAGTTTGTTTGTTTATTTACCTTTTCACGCCTAATCCACTGAACCAATCATAATGAAGTTTTGCATATACGTTGTCTGGGATATAAAAAAATAATAATAATAATCGTCGGTTGGTGCTTCATTTCATTGAAAACGTCCAACGGGCCTCTGCGAGTTGGCTTCGGCCCCTCGTACACCTTCCAAAGGTCCGAGACCACAGCGTCCTGAGATATGTCAAAGACTTTCAATAATAATAATAATTTTATTTATTTTCACTTCAAAACACAAACATCGACGTATAGCCCGGGCTCTTGTAGGAGGTCCCGTATCACAATTTACAGAGAACATGATAAAGAACGCAATAGACAAAAAAAAATCGTTGTATTTATGGCATGCAAAGAAGATAAGGAACATAGGAACTATACTACATATACCTTTCATCCAGAAAAAAAAAACTATTCCCGAGGAAAACAACAATAACTTTCGACGGTCACAATTGTTTTAGAACGCTAGACGGCGGCGTTACCTGTCTTTATAACCTAACTTTCTAAGTAGTCTTCTAACAAAAAGTACTAGTCTTGCATGAATTCACGACAGTATTTCAATCATTAGTATTATGCTTATAATATAATTTGGATAAAATTTGGCATTTTGGATAGTTAATATAACCTGGATTAACAACACATAGGATACTTTTTATTGCGGTAATAAGTTTCCGTGGGATAACTTCCGACCTCCACGCAGGCGAAGCCGCGGGAAAAAGCTAGTTATGCATAAAATTTGTTCCTCACACAGGTAATAAACCACCTCGTTGTTTCTAAGTACAAGAAACACATTATTTCCCGCTTCAAGTCTAAACAAAACTTAGAAAACTTTTCCTTTTAACGCTTTTATTGGTGTTGTAAAACATTTTGCTTCGTCGTACAAAATCAGTCAACAACAAACTCTGAATTGTTGAGATGTGTGAATCTTAGACCCTCGTCGCTCACCTGATTGCGGAATGCAAATCGGTCCCAAGGGACCTTAGCCCTAATATATAAGAGGGATAGAGCTTTTTATCCCGCACAACAAGCACAGGAAAGGCTGACAAACTGTAACAGACACGTGAGTAGCTGAAATGGTTTTGAATAGTTTATAGTGCTTTATTTCGCTGCTGTTTTATTATTTAAGGCCACTCCGTTCCGTGGCATTGTCCGCATTTTTCTTAATTTTTCCCCAAAAAATTCTCTTTCAGGTGGAATTTGGAAAACGTGCTTTTGAGCCCGTGTTGTTTGTTAGTTTTCACACTCTGCACTATTTTCTTGTTTGCTTTTTTATTGTGTTACATACTGTGATGGGGTAAAGAACGCAGGTGTTCTCGATTCTTTTTGTGTGTGTTTAACCACGTTTCTCTATGCTGTTGTAAAGTCAGGGAAATTATTTGTTTATCAAATTGACACACTTTGTCAATTTGCCGTGTTTTAATAGCCTTTTCATACAACTGTCAAAGAATGATGGTTATGATTTGAGTACACAGACAACTTAAGTAGGTAATAAAATTGATAAGCAATTAATTTCTCTGACAATACAAAGGGTACACTTCAGCAGATAATTTAGTTTTGCTAAAATTTAATACTTTTCAACAAAAAAAAAAAAGCATTAATTCACGGCCAGCTCATAAAACTAAACGTAACCAATTTTCCTGTCGGCTAACGTCATCGATTTTAATTTCTACGAACCGTTTATCGAGTGCTGTCTGCAATTTCCTTATCATTTGCTTATACTTTAATTATGTATTGTATCCTACATAACACGTTTGCACGTATACACATACACGACACACCCCTAATCATTGAGTGAACGTATCATAAAACAATTTTCTTCATATTTCTTACCTTTACTGAGAATTGACTTGGCCGATGTCAATTTTCCCTTGTGATCCTCTTCACATGGACAGCCGTTAGGTAGCCATTTACTGGACACCATCCTGGCCTTCGGCTGTCAATAAAATTGATTTCATCTTCATCAAAACGGTGAAGAAAAATATTGTGAGGAAACCGGTCTTAGAACCAGACATTCGAAGACATGTGACATCTACCAACTTGCACTGGGCTCGCGTGGTGGATTGCGACCCACTCCGCTCACTCCGAAGGGGGCTTTTGTCCCGGCAGTGGGAACATTAGATTATAAGTGTAGCTCTGTAGCATCTTTGAATTTATCCCAATGAAAAATGTGTCCTTAACTATCAAGCTGCCCCTAATAACGAAGACGTGAAAATATGGTGAGTACTGAGTTCTGATAAAATGCTACATTTCTGTCACTACTTGTTCCAGTTTGGGAGAGTGCTTGAGGTAACAAGCAATGTACTCCAAATTTACAGTCCTTTATTCCTTTGTTTCTTGTGAAGTTATTTTTAGAAGCACGTCCCTCCTTTTTTCTGTAGATCAGCATTTAGTTGATTGTAAAAAGAGGTCTGTATATTTTTGTAGACACATCCTGCCGTTACCAATTATTATTCCAGCACCCTAAATCACAATCCGAAAGATTTTGAAGGAAATTGCTAATCCTTTGCTTCATATGTTTGCAAAACTTGTCTGCTCAACAAAGTAAACAGCGCAATGAATGTTTTTGAACTGTAAAAATTAAAGGCATTGTCGCTGTGTGTTACGCTATTACCTCCAGGTTGAAAAGTTTTATCACAAGACTTCATTACGCGACGAGTTAGCCCACCTTCCCACCGGGCGGAATAAAAACGCGCAGCGCGATTTATGCCGCCTTCAACGGAGAGTACGAGTAAAAAAATCTCAGTGCAGTGCGGTCGTAAGATGTGTTCCGCAAAGTACTGTTTCAGATAGTAGTTAGGTTGATGACTATCAAGTCAAAATATCGGTAGATATAGCAGTATTTTTTTGGAACGAAGTTGCGAAACGCGGCTTGATGTAGGAGTGGATTGGTAGAAGTCGTCACGTAAGAAAAATTTACCAGTGGAACAATAATAGGCTGGTTTTATTAAACTAGTCATTTTGGGTATTCCGAGCTTAACCAAATAGTCACTTTATTTCGTGGGAAAACTGTCCAACTCTAGGAACATTATGGTAACCATTCACGGATTTGAAACCCTTCTCTGATACGGTGATCCATTTATGCAGACTAGGCACTGTCGTAGAATTGTACAAACAAATCACGAGCACACCGTTAACACAGCACCTTCCTCGCCTAAGTCGGGTAATAAGCTTCCCAGTTAAGAGCCCCCGTAATTTTAGCGTGGGGCATAACAGCTGTGGCCTAAAAGGTACCTAGATAATCCGATAATGTAGGGGAGGTGAGACGAAATAACAATTTTAATTCGTATTTTAGGGGGTCGAAAGTCTGATGTGACATTTTGTTTTCTTGCCATGGGCTTATTTGGCAATAGAGTAAGTCAAACTCTTTCAATAGGTAATAAATTGTAATTATTTTAAAATGTTTAATCCCTTACTAATAAACGTTGTATAATATTATAACGTATGTATAGTTACAAAGCGCTTTGTCTTCTTCTTTCAAAACGAAAGTCAAATTACTGACGACTGAAAGAGAGAAATCGGTGTGTAACTAGTCATATGATATAATACGTTTATTAGTAATGGGGTTAGATTTTCGCTTGCTTTTAGCGATCTAAGCCTGAAGGGTAATTCTCGTAATATAAAATGTTCAAAATCTCATCGCAGTCTCATCTCGGCGACAAAAAATGTCAAAAACTAGTCAAAATGTAGGGAAATCGGAAGTATTTTTTGACAGATTGAGACTGAGATCAGACTGTGAACGTTCTTAAAAATTACGGGAATTGCCCCTCAGACTGTAAACGTTCTTAAAAATTACGGGAATTGCCCCTCAGACTGTAAACGTTCTTAAAATTACAAGAATTGCCCCTCAGATCTCAGTCTCTCACTGTCAAAAATGTAATGATTTCCCTACATTTTTGACATTGATTGTCGCTGTGATGAGATTGTGTTTCGAATTTGAATGTTTTTTTAAATACGAGAATTGGCCCAAAGTTTTTGACATTTATTGTCGCTAAGAAGAGATTATGGCTAGATTTTGAACGTTTTTTGTTATGGGAATTACCCTTCTGTGCAGGGCTGCCATGGATTTAAGTACTTACACAGATAAGTGCTGACCTGGTCACAACCAAAATATTTTTTTTATTCTTAAAATAATGGGGCAAAGTCATTTATCTACCAAAAGCTAGAAGTTGTTAGTTTTTAATTATATTTGGACTGTATAACTTACTAAAGAATTTAGCAAATCTAGAACGGTAGAGAAATATAATTAGATCCTGTGAAAAAACCGAGGCAGTCTCTTATGTTGACATCTTTATTTACATAATTTTTGAGACGAAAACGATTACCAAATAAGTCTGATCCGTTAAATATTTATTTTTGCGACATCAAAGATGGAGGTTCAAAGTGACTTCATATAGTAAACACATATCATGATTCGGTAATTACTTTGGCTTGATAGAACGTAATAGGTATCGATAAGTATTTTAAATGAAAATCCCTGGTAGAAGAGTCCTCTATGTCACATATTGGGTAATCTATACTAATCATAAAGCCGAAGAATTTGGTTGTTTGTTTGAACGCGCTGGTTTTTGGAACAACCAGATTAAAAAAAAAAACTTTTTGCATTGATAGTCCAATTCTTGAGGAAGGTTATATGCTATTTAACATCACGCTAAGACTCTTAGGAGCCGAACAAATATAAAAAACCGGTCAAGTGCGAGTCGGACTCGTGCACTGAGGGTTCCGTACAAATTTGTAGGTATGTAACTAGTTTATCACGGGAATCGTGTCTCGAATATTTTTCCGTGTTTTCGGTTTCTTCCTTTACTTGTGCTACATGACATTGCTTCTTGCTAAATTTCATGATTCTAGGTCAACAGGAAGTACCCTATAGGTTTTGATTTCCTTGCGAGTGTCAAAATATGCAGTATAAACGGAACATAAACGCCCGTATATTTTGATTGCGTTGACTTAGAAGTTTGATTTTTTATCGCTTCAAGGGCTCTGAGTACCTATTTAATAATAATAATAAATAAAAAAAAATATTTATACAAAAACCTTCGACAATGCTGTCAATTTGATATTAATTTCAACTTGATAACTCTACGCATTCCTGAGAAAAAGGGTCTTGACAGACGAACAACGACGTGATGATGATAAGAGTTTTTTTTTTCCTTTTGAGGTACGGAACCCTAAAAAACCAGAAAACGAAGTAATAGCGCGGGTGAGCAATAGGATGTGACGCGGGCCAAAATTTCACGCGGATGAGGTCGCGGGAAGAAGTTAGTTAATAAGAATTTACAATGTGGAGATTGCTATTTACGCCCTTACTAATAAACGTGTTATATCAGATGACTAGTTACACACCGATTTTTCTCTTTCAGTCGTCAGTAGTTTGACTTTCGAAAGAAGAAAACAAAGCATTGTGTAATTACACAGATGCTATACAACGTTTATTAGTAAGGGGTTAGGTATCAGAGCAAACTTTATGTCTATGTTAGTGACAAGCTGAATATTGAAGGAAAGAAATGAGTAGGTGTAATTTCGACGTACCTATGTATTTAGACATTTAAACATACTACGCTAGTGAAGCCATGCGCAAAGCGTGTTTATCCTATCCTGAGTTAAGCACTCTATCTTAGAGTCTTGCCCGTTCTTCTTCATAGGTACCTACTTGCTTTGGAATGAGCAAGTGGCTTCATATTTTTGACTGACAGATTCTTTGACCATTCAAATGTGCCTGTAAATGGTTTAGCCTAGTAACTTGTCTCCAAATTACTCCTTGTCTAATTATAGTATATCTTCCATTAGCATTACTGAAAATGACGTCTTTGCATCGATCATACTCCAATTTTTATTCGTCTTTGCATCGATGCTCATATTAAACCACTGCAGATAATCCCTTAAGGAGGGTGGTACATTTCCCGATTTATGGAAAATCTTACACATTTTCCCCATACATAAGTCTGGTAGTATGAATTACGTTATTAACTATAGACCAATCTCTATTAAAATACAATTTGCAAAGATGTTTGAGGGTCTCATATAATGTAGTTAATTCCCACCTCCGTCATATTATTAGTTTGAAGCAACATGGTTTTGTATCCAACTGTTCGACTATATCTAAATTACTTATTTATACTACTTCCATCAGCAACACCTTTGAAGCCAGGGGTCAGGTTGACGCTGTTTACACAGACTTTACAAAATCCTTCGATCGCGTTGATCACTCAATTATTTCTATGAAATTGAATTACGCTGGTATTCATGGCTCTCTATTGCGAGCTATTTAATTAATCGTTCTCAAATAGTGGCCTTGGCGGGTTATGAATCTGTAACTTTTTTCCTGGTCCTGGTATGCCACAGGGCTCTAAATTGGGTCCTTTGCTTTTTTGGTATTTTTGAATGATCTTTTAGATTTAATAAATTGCAATTGTTTAGCCTACGCTGACGACTTAAAGATATACTGTAGGATATTGAACCTAAGTGATTGTATGAACCTTCAAAGAGATCTTGATGTCCTTCAGGAATGGTGTTTAAGCAACAGAATGACTCTCCATGTTAAAAAATGCCAGACAATTACATTCACGAATAAAGTCAATTACATTAAATTTGGTTATCATATTGGTAGATCAGTACTAAGCAGTGTCGGTTATCCGTGACCTAGGGGTACTTTTCGATACATCACTATCTTTCTGCGGCCATATAGATGGTATAGTGACTAAGGCTAAAAGAATGCTTGACTTTATAATCCCAACGTCGAAACCTTATCGTAATTATAGTAGCATTATTTTACTTTACAACGCACTAGTACGGAGCTCCTTGGAATATTGTTCCACTATTTGGTCGCCCTATTATTCAACTTATTCTAATAGAGTTGAATCTGTTCAGGCCCGTTTTGTTAGGTATTTATGTGTGAAGAATGGTATCCGTAAAGCTATGCCTGATTACAATGACAGGTTATGGCACTTTAAAATGATTAGCTTAAAAGAAAGACGTAGCCATTGTGACTTACTAATACCTACTCTATAAAATTATAAACGGCTCCATCGATGCACAATGTGTAAACCTTTTTAACATTAGGTCTAGCCAACGTAGTAAGCGTCATCATCGTATTTTTGAATTGCCTTAATCCACCTTAAATAACACATTTAGCAGCCCACTAACACGTATGGCAAGGCAATAAAATGAAAGGTCCAACTTGACAGATTTTCCTAATGATATTTTCTCCATGAGTTTTGCTTCATACAGACGTTCCCTATTTAGATAGTGTGTAGAGTACACGTCTACATAGCTCAAATTGATTTGTTTTTGTAGTGTTCTTGAAGATCTAATAGACACGCTTTTTATTGTTCTCCTTTGTCTCTAGTATTTTTTAAGTTCAATGTCATTGCATGGTTACTGAAATGCTAATTTTAGATGATATTTAATTTGAATTGTAAGTGGCTGTGCTGTTGGTGTGCTCATGATAAATAAATAAAATTACAATCAACCGAAATAGAATCACGTTTGTTTTTCAACGGTATCTGACGATAAATCCCGAGTAAAAGAAACAATCTCCTTTTATTCCGAATAAGGGGCGTTCATTAAACTAATTATCCTCGTCTGAGTCTCCGAACTTACTCGAGATGTTATCTATTTAGGACCGTTCGTCCCGTGCCCAGTCAAATTTCATTAGATGGACGGTTTTCGTAAGCACAATGGCGGATGTTTTGTTCTCACTGTCCAGTATCGTTTTAGTGTTGTTCTCTAATTGTGTTTAATTATGTAATTGTATTGTCATTAGATTAGGTTTAGTAGACATGTGGTAGTTCCCAAAGACATGTCACTTTGGATAGAAAGTGAAGGAAATGCTGCAATGTACAACATAAGGATAAAGAAATTATGGATAACCTAAAGAAAAATATTAGTTGAAGATGTAATCGTAAGGCATATGATTTTATGGTTTTGACCACTCAGTAACAACGGATGGGTGATATATTTTAGACAAATATCTAACAAAGCAACCCAAAAGTATCAAAACCACTCTCAAAAAGCAAATATTAAAAACAGAACCAAGTAGGTATCCATTCTAACCATAACGGACACGGTCCAGAAATAATACCGTGAACACGATTCGTAGATCCAGTTCGATATTCGAGTAAAGTCAACGTCGACGGTGCGAGATTTGTGTCCGGAAATGGATTGAAGTTGGCCATTGTTGTCGAAGCCGTTGACTAGAAACTAAAACCCAATACTGGTGTCTACGGATCCGGCGGTGTTTGCAGCGAATGCCTTTCGCTAAGCCCAGAGTGATAAACAACCAATCAAACGGTCTCGCCTTTCTGTGGCTTTTTGAGTGAATATTTTTTATTTGTGTAATTTTATAAATTACTTGAAACTTGCATAATTATGACTGTTTAATTTATGAAAATGGCTGGTTTAGCTTTATAGTTGATGAAGAAATTATTTATGTGATATCACAGACTCACACAGATCTGATAATATTTTCACTGTGACAAATGAAAAGAATAACACGTTCTAAATACTGTATAATGTATTTTAAAGCACACCCATGTATTACTTGACGCTAAATTCAATATTGTGGAAATATAATCTTTTTGAATACATTCCAAAAATGCTTAATTGGCAATGTAATAATAGTTTACAAAGGTTTCTACTAAGCGAATATCGGATTAATAAATCGTAAAATTTCAACAAAATGCTGATAGTGCTTCTTTGACGTAAAGTTCATACTTTAGCAAAATCGACTGCACAAAATGACGAAAAAGATTCTCGCAAATTAAAAGCGAACCGGTGCTGCGATAAGAATTGCAACGTCAAAGAATTTTCGATGCATTTCAGCACAATATGCTTTACCGGATCAAAATACCTTTGGATCGGGCTAGCAGAAAAGGGATCATTCTCAAATGGAATTGGTTCTTTCCAGCTCTGTGCATATTAGACAAGATACGGTTTTCTGTGACTGTACATATGTTAGATGGCATCCGTAGTATTTATTTATATAATTATCTATTTATTTCAGGCATCAAGGCCCATACAAACACATACAATATAATATTAATATAACTTAAAAATACTATCTATATCTTCTTCTATACTTATAATAAATCTGTAGAGAGGTCAATTCTGTACATGAAATATATTTCCAAAATAACTATCAGCGGGTGATTAGTGATCGTTACTGACGCCAAAAATGCAATCAGTAAAATTTTTGTCTGTCTGTCTGTCTGTATGTTCGTTATAGAAACAAAAACCACTCGACGGATTTCAACGAAACTTGGTACAATTATTGTTCTTCATACTCCTGGGCAGGTTATAGTATACTTTTCATCACGCTACGATCAATAGGAGCAGAGCAGTGAAGGGAAATGTTGGGAAAACAGGATTTCTTTTTAGGTGAAGTAGTAATAGGTTAGTAGTAGTTAGTTAGTAGTAGGTAAGTTTTGGTTAATTTATGTTCAGTTTTTTTTTAATATTAAGTAGGTAAAAGCGACCTACGCTTTTACCTACTTAATATTAAAAAAAAACTGAACTTTTATTAATTATAGGTATAGGTATTATTAATTATAGTAGTTATAGGTATTTAGTTTTAAGTGAAGTAGGTTTTATTATATATTATTTTATATATTAGACGTAGTTATATATTTTTAGTTATTCAAGCCCCAAGCGGACGCTGGCGTCCGCCCGCTATTGTCTTGAAAAACGCGTTGAATGAGAAATACGCGTTCTCAAGAATCGGCAGAAGAAAGAGCACATCGGTTAAACTCTATGAGAGTTAGTGCCTCAATTTCCGGAAGTCATTATTCCACGCGGACGAAGTCGCTGGCAAAAGCTAGTAAATACATAAACCATTATAATTACACTAAAAACTAACTAACACACACGAAGTGTCTGCGTCGTGTAGTATGGTTAGCAACAAGAGTCTATTAACACTGTTATATTTATCATCATAAATACACACTTCGACAGGTGCATTACTTTCAGCATTTTATGTGGCTAAGAGTTTTAAGAATTAACTAAATTTTACTGGACAAAATTTTTGTAGGTCATTGAGGACAAATTTCACCAAAATTTTATACCTAGAATGAGTTTTTTTTAATTATTGACAGTTTTTTCATACTAGAACTGTCAGAAGTCAATTTGATTCTACGGATAAAATTTATCTGATTTTGGTAAAATCAGTCCTAAATCGCAAAGAAGAACGTAATTTTACATTTGTTTATTATTATTTTTTTAATATTGTACTCAATAATTATGATTAAAAAGTCTGAAGTGAACATTTACTTTCGTTGACGTCCATATTAGCGGACAATTTTATGAAGATGTCTTTTCAGCTATAACATAGAGGGTGTTCGGAAGCTCTTTGTTTTTGTTTCGCGTCACGACATTTATATCAGGAATAAATTCGATGCTTTATGCTTCGGGATGTGTTGTCACCTATACGTTTTTACGACCTACTCCGTAGTATTGCGGTTCGAACCCTCCATATTTATTGAGATATTTTTGCAAGGCGCCACATTAAATTAGGGAGTATATTTTGATATTTTTACGGCTTCATGTTTCACCATATTTAGTGTCCTAATAAATATAATTTTAAGGGGTGCTGTATTGTTTTACAAAGGGTATTTTTCTTCGTCGTATCTATGATCCTCTTTTATTATTTTATACTAGCTGACCCGGCAGACTTCGTACTGCCTCAATCGATATATAAAAGACCTAAACTTTTGTATAAATTAATTTTAAAACAACCAAACGAATCCGTATTTAATAAAAAAACATTTTTTGAATGAAGTATGAAGTGTTATTATTATTTTGCAAGTTCAAATTGACTACATTTTATTTAGAAAACGTTTGTATGGGAAATAGATAAGGGCTGTTTTTAGGGTTTTCCCGGGAATTATTCGATTTTTTCTCACCTTTTAAACCTTCCCTAGACTTCCACGAACATTTCAAGACCAAGATAAGATAAATCCGTTCAGCCGTTCTCGAGTTTTAGCGAGACTAACAAACAGCAATTCATTTTTAAATATAGAGATAAGCTTCTACCAGAATTCGGCCACCTACATAGCGTAAGCGTTGGCCTCGCAAAGGTCTTCCATAGCACAAAATATGGTTTTATATGCGTTTGCTTTGTGGTTCTTTATTGAGACATTTTGATGGCAATAGGATAGAAATGGTAAAGTGTGGGTGTCCTATAGGTATACCTCTGCTTAAGACCGTTTGTCCACCGCCACCGTCAACGGGACGTCAACTAGAACGAGAAGACGGTGCGTAAGTGGCGATACATACCTACATTTACTAAAGTCTCCTCCAGATAACAAAAAAATAAAAGTCGTTGACACCCGTCTACCAATGTATTCCAATATTTAAAAACTATATGAAATAAATGTAAAGGTAGTGTCGCTAACACGATTAAAACAAACGGATCGCAGTAAGAAGCGTCCTTGACCCTTTCACTTGGCATGAGTTACAAACCTTTTGGTCAAAACCATGTTCAGTCGTGTTTATTTTGGTAGGTAGGTACTTTAATAACTAGTATAATGAAACTGATATACTAAATTATAACGTTTATGTGACAATTATTTAAAGTTGTACATACATTACTTTCATTAAAGGAATATTAAAAAAAAAACAATAGTTTAATAAGCTGTCTTATTGAGAAGTCTCGGTTAGAAGTTACGGTGTTTGCAATAATTCAGTGTTATGAAAACAAATTAAGGTGAATGCGTAGCTGTAGCCCGCCAAATTTAAATTTTCTTTGATATTTTGCAAATTGTAGTTTTGTTTTACGTTGTACGTTGATAAAATGCGATTTGGGACTGTAGGAGTTATATATTTACTTAATATTAATCATCAATTTCATATCATTCGTCAAATTTTGGTTTGACCCCCTTAACAATTTTTCAGGTTATTTCATTATGCAATGTCTTAGGTGGGTCAACTTTGACTAATTAACAATAATAACAAGAATAAAACAAAACAGTATCAAACTGACAAAATAAAAGTACCTAATACTAAAACAATTATCAAAAACAAAATAATAATAAATGCGTGAAAACTTTCTGATTATGGGTTTCGCACAGTCAATCCCACGCCCAAACCAGATTTGGAATGACAAACGAGACGAAGGATGCGATACATAATTATTTTATAAAATGGCGGACAGGTGATGCGTCCCTGACTCCTCTGACGTCACACTCCGCGCCGAGTGTGAAGGCATAACCCAAAAATCTCATTTTTTGCTAAGAGCTTTTCAATTCGGTCATTTTTATTATTTGTATAATTCTATGAATAAAAGATAAAACTAAACAAATAAATCCAATTATGGCATGATCTTTTATTGAAATATAAGTTTATAAAACATAAGTAATCTCGAAAAAGAAAAATACACCACGAAAATTATTTTTGAAATACAATAGCAATTTCATTTTTTGAATAAGTATTTCTGAAACTTAAAAAAAATATCAAAATCGTTCTCAAATTTACGTATTTCTTACTTATTCGTTGGGTTAAGTGTTTGGTATAATGAAACTCGACCAAAGCACTATTAGCGACAGTTTTGTATGACAAGCGAATAAGTTTGAACTTTTTAGTACAATCGGATCAATGACTTTTATTTTTTTGTTATTTGGCGGAGACTATATGGCCGCGTGTCCACCGCACCGCCGGGACGTCACGTTCGTTTCGAATAATCTCGTTTCTCGTTTACTTCCTGTGGACGGTGTCGGTGGACAAACGGCCTAGCCCTTTGGGGATTACAAGTTTGATGTTACATTTTGTTACACGTGTTTTTGCTTTTGTAAAGCACTCTTTCATCTTTGTCACATACCACTAGAGAAAGCAATCTATAACACCCAAAAATTCAATTTAGAAGCAAAGCCATCTTATTTAACATTATTTACAAAGTAAAGTGAGGTGTGGGCGGAACTTAGGAACCCAAGACGGCTTCATCAATTCTAAGTTGATTTCAATGAAACAGTTTCTTATTCAGCGGGTTTCGTTAAATAACGGGGTCTATTAATTATCAAAAGCAGTTGTATTGAGGTTGAAAGCCGTGCTGGATTGATTTATAGCGTGGAGAACCGGATGGTGTGCGTACTCTGGCAGTATTTGAGAGTTAATCATGATGCCTTTGAGCTGGCTTTATTCAGTGTGTATCGAGACTTATTGCCGGATTATCTGTGTTTGGTTCTGAAGCTCTTCGTTGCTCTAGCTTTGTCTTATTTAAGTTTATATTGAGACTATTTACATAAACTACGAGTAAGTAGTTCTTAAGAGCTTATTTACTGGATTAATTTAATAATTACTTCTTTTTTATATCCTATATTAAAAAGAACCTGGTTTTTAAAGTTTAATTACAAACTAGCCTCATCATTATACTTTCTTTGATCTTGTTGCATGTTTATTATTATCTAAATATTTATTTAGATTAGTATAATATACTTTATGTATGTATTTACTGTATTATGTAAATGGTACAGACGCCAGCAGGTCAACCTACCCCAATCTGTCAAATTTCTTTGATAGATTTTCAACTTTAGTACATAGGAATAAGGTTCATATTCAATTGGGAAAATCTGACAGATTGGGGTAGCTTGATGTGCTGGCCTCTGTACACCACAGACGGCCTACAATATTTGTCTCTTCTTCCCCTTTTTAATCCATCCAAAGGCTGTCTTTAAAAGATCGCTCTTATCGATAAGACCGCCCCGTGTGTCACCCTTTGTAAAATTTCTGTATTTATGTCTGTAATTTATAATATGGTGTTCATAATAAAAAGTATTCTAGCCTATAATACTTATAAGCACCTTTAATCTAACTTAATTTTTTACGTGATTATTATTGTAAAGCTTAGAATAGTGTTAATTGTACTTTACAAAAGTCCGTTCTACTTTCTAAGAGTCTCGTAATGATATAAACACTTTGTACATGTGTTAATATAAACCAGCTTCTGTCCACGACTTCGTCCGCGTGAAATTTCTTGTTTTTAATGTAAAGTATATCCTAAGATTTTCAGCAATACTGTAACTCCTGACCTGTAAAAAAAAATCGGAAACACATCAGAGGGGCAATTCTCGTAATTTTTAAGAACGTCTGATCGCAGTCTCAATCTGTCAAAAATACTTCAAATTTCCATACATTTTGACAAGGTTTTGACATTAGTTTGTCGCCGAGATGAGACTGCGAGTAGATTTTGAACGTTTTAAATTACGAGAATTGGCCTACAGGAGTTCCGAATATTACCACATACATACAAACTTACAAATTTTGTTTATATCAATACAAATAAGAAGAAGAAGAGAAGAAAAGAAGCAGAAGAGTTTGGTTGTTTTTTAACGAGCTTATCTGTGAAACTATCTTTGAAAAAATATTTTTGTATTTCATAGCGCACTTGTTGAGGAAGGCTATAGGCTATTTAACATCACGCTATAGCCCTTAGGAACCGCGCAAAAAGAAAAAAAAGTCAGATTGACCGCTAACCGAAACTAAGTAACGCGCGGGCAGACGATGCGATGCGACGGGATGGATTGGGGGAACAACAAGTCTCACGCGGACGGAGTCGCGGGCAGAAGCTAGTATTTTTATAATATCAGTACCTATAGATGTAAGATATTTCTCCTAGAATAAGACATTAGCTATAAAACCGGTGCCCCACATGCCACAAATAAATCAATAACCAGCAGAAAGGCCACAGAATGTGTTCAATAGTGAGAATGCACTTTAAGTTGTAGAAAGTAGAAATAGGATTTTCTTCTCCACTCCACATTCGAATGACGGCAGTAAATGTCGGAGATTTGTACCGTGTGCGGTTACACGGGACCGGACAGGCCGCTATCGGCACGTGACGCGCTTGAGAAATCGGTTAAGGCATTATGCGAAGTCAAGCGGCGATATTTTAGATTTTATTTATTGTACAAACCGAAGCATTTTTCAACCAATGGAAAACAATCTAGGTTCCCTTTTTATCCTAGGTTCCCCTTTTAATCTAGGGCCTGTAAATAGAAAACATGTATTTTATTTTTATTTAATTAATTCATACACTTTACTAACTATATTATTATTATCAACAAAAAAAAAAATAACAAAATTAAATCCTAATTTAATTAAACCTAAACCTAAAAACGTGAGCTGTCAATCTCTAGCATCAAGTGGAATGAGAACTCACTTCAAGCACCGGCTGTGGTGTTAAGGTAAAAGGGGATAAGTCACAAATATTGAAAAACGAATTATTTGCATAATTCGATACTAAACATTAATATCTATTAAGGTGAAAAGGAGATGAGTGACACCATGAGTGTACCATTATTTTAATGGTAACACAAATAGTGACTCATCTCATTTTTACCTTAATAGATATTAATTTTTAATATCGAATTATGCAAATAACTCGTTTTTCAATATTTATGACTTATCCCCTTTTACCTTAACACCACAGGTTTTACAACACCTTGAAATACATAATCAGCCTATAATATTCCCATTGCACAGCTACAGGCCTCCTCTTGGTGAGAGGGAATGGGCCGTAATCCACCACGCGGGCCCAGTGCGGGTTGATAGATGTCACATGTCTTCGAATTTTTGGTTCTAGGATAGATATGCCGGTTTCCTCACGATGTTTTCCTTTACCGTTTTGAGAGCAGTGGTGATTAAATAAATAATTTACCTACACAAAGTAACGCGGCTGACTAGGTTCGAACCTGCGACCTACAACTCGTAAGTCGCGGCCGTGGGCCAACACTGCTCAACTAAAGAAATGCACTTACTGAAAGAAAAACAATGCTGTGATTAGGTATATCTGTGAGATAAGATAAATGGAACTTATCCGAAGGTTAAAAACCGGTCAAGTGCGTGTCGGGCCACGTGCAGTATAGGGTTCCGTAGTTTTTATAACAGCTAAGTGCGGGTCGTATTCGCTGACTTATAGTTTCGTACCATGTTTTAACTAAAAGCCAAACATGACTACGTATCTAATTTGACTTCCTATACAAATCCTCAACTGATCCGACAATTTTCGAGTCAAATACAATTGGTTGACTATTACTCATAAACTTGTAAAGCCCACTTATGTGTGATAGTTTTCCTTTAAACTTCGTTATATATAGGTACTACTGCCGTGACATTTGAATTTCTAACTACAATCGTTTAGTTGGTAGAGGGGGGGTCACTTGACAAAAATCGGTACTTTAAATCTTGATAAGTCACGAACGGTTTACTTAATCAAAAAACGGTCTTCCCAAACCCCTAATATTTTGAAAGGCCTATCCAACGATATCCCACACTATGGGAAGGACGAAAAAAAAAATTATCATTCCACTTTACATGTAGGGAAGGTACCATATATAATTGTTTTTCAAAAATTTATTTTATCACTTTTTTAGCACCATTAACGTGTAAACTCATGCTAAATTACAATTTTCGAGTACCAATAGTTTTTGAGCTAAGCCGCGGACAGACAGACAGACAGACGGACATGGCGAAACTATAAGGGTTCCTTGTTGACTACGGAACCCTAGAAACAGGTTTGAATGTAATATTAAAAATTGACCAAAAATTATGTGTTTTTTTTATGATATAACTATTGGATACCTACCTACATAATTTACTGTAATGAGCTGTTAACTTTAGGTACATTCAAGGATCAGAGCAGTGTCCACCGACTCTCTAACATAAATCTAATGGAATGCTGTACCATTCCTATTTGATTTTTCTTATAAAATGAGCTTTATGGTGACAGTCAAGCGATCAATATTATTCGTTTAAAACATTATGAACTTTTAAAGCTAGGGAAATAAATTGTTTATCAAATCTACTAGCAACTTAAATTGACCGTATATTCAAATCGATTACACGATTTACGATTTACTGTCATGAAAATTATATGAAATGGCTATAACCCAGCCAAACGTAGGGTGCCAATTGGATTGAAAAATAATTTCTTCATTCTTGACTTGCTACTTTAAATAATAATAATGTAATCATTTATCCATTTTTCATTTCAAGACACAAACATCAGTTTAGAAAAATGAGACACGTTATAGTTATGGCATGCGTTATAGGTAGGTTTACAATATTATAAGAGAAAAAAAAATAAAAACAAAAGAATTTACATAAAAAAAATACCACTGCGTTCTCTGGAGAGTGTGACTGAGGTGAGGGTGGGTGCGTGGGGTGTGTGTGTGACGGGTTTATGTGATTGTGACAGGGTGTTATGCAACGCCACCGAATAGATTTTCTGATTCTTTCATACCTACTCGTAATTTTATAGCTAGTGAGTAATAGTTTTTTTGAATTGGTAGTTGTTAAGTTTTTTAAGTTGTTTAATCCCCTTTTCATGGCAGATTTTGTTGTAAAGACTGGTAATGTACTGGTAGTGTTTGCTCGCGAAGACGGTCTTGGTACCTTCGTCTGGGCACCTGTAAATCCTCTTGGTTCGTGTATCGGTGGTATCTTCGCAGATATTCTTGGATATTTGGATATTTGTTTATTTGGCTTTAAACAGAACGACCGAAACTAATTACCTACATAATTTAGGGCCGACTTTTAATCGTCAGATAGCTTTTATCTGACTTAATTTGTACCTCTAGGAAAAACATAAGCGCCTTATTTGTTCGTAAAAAAAGAACTTGCGGACGCTAAGTACTTTGAATTTTCAGTATATCTAGGTCGTGGGTGTCCGGTATTTCAATGACAAAAGTACTATTAGCACCGCACGCTGAGCTCATTCCAGCTCGATCATGTGGGTCTTACCTGTCCCACCCCAAGCGCAAATAGCGTATTAGGAAACGGTAACTGGCGAAATATGGGTAGGTATCGGCAAGACGAGCCAAGCGAAGCGCAAGGGCACTACCTACCTTATCTCGAAGCGCTTCGTCGTTTTTTTTTATACTATAGATACAATTCTTCCCAACTCTTCGGGGAATACACGTAGTGCTATGATGTTATGGAAGTCGTTACAGTATTATCCGAAGTTCGAAAAAAAGCCGATATTTACAATAAATATTAAATATCAGATTTTTGATATTTGTCGGATATAATATGTCGTGTATAAAAATAAACGCTATGTTGTGGATATAAGGTTTGAATTTCAACATAAAGAAAACCGTACTTGTACGTTATTTGGTGAATTCCCGAAACTTTTGCTTAGATTGTCACTTCGAGAAATGTACTTCAAATTGTAGTTTTTTGTCAGGTGTTGTTAGGGTGAACTGTGAATCGGTAAAATTTCTCCGTTTGACAATATATCAATTGATATAATATCGATATCATATATATTTACTGATATATATATATCAGTGAACCTTGATTTTATCTAATACTTGCGCACTATCTTGTATCTTGTTACTGCCATTCAATTTCCTTGCACTTTGTCATTCTACCATTCATGCGTCGTTTTCTTGAGCAACTCGTGTTCTAACATTAGGTATGTGAATTCAGTGATGATTGGGTTCTCCATATTCTAAGTTGGATACAAACATATTTCTGCTTATAGGACAAAAAGTAGATTTTTCCATATTAAGTAGATGTATAGGTATATCCGAGAAAATGTCATAAGTTATTGTTTTCAGGTTCTGTTTGTACCTAAAACCTGTTTGAATGTGCAATTCACATCAGAGGGGCAATTCTCGTAATTTTATTAACGTTCTCAGTCTGATCTCAGTGTTAACCGGTCAGAAATTCCTCTAATTTCCCTAAATTTTTGACAAGTTTTTGACATTGACTTAGGCACCAGTCTTCCACAATATAATTTAAGCTATTGTGTATTGTTCTTGATGTACTTATATATATTGTGATGACAACTATGTCATTAACATTATCGTTATCATTGATGGTCGCTGAAATGAGATTGCGACTAGATTTTGACCGTTTTTAATTACGGGAATAAGCCTTCTGGTAAGCGGATGCTAAGGTCACAATATATTATCAAAGTATCTACTACCTAATCTAATCTATACTGATAATATTATAAAAAGGTAAAAGTTAGTTTGTATGTAGAGGGTAATCTTCGAAATTACTGATCTGATTCCGTAAATTATTTTTGTAATGGCAAGCTACAGTATTACCGTAGTGTCATTTTATGTTAAAACAAGACATTTTACGTGGACGAAGCCGCGGGCAGAAGCAAGTAATTCTAGTATAAGTAAACATTAAAATATTTTAATGTAAAGTAATTTATTGTTTTGTCGCTTATTGCTTATCGCTATCGCGACTGTGTTTACCAGCAAAGTTACAGACGTAGTGATTTGATTGAAAACAAAAATCTGCATTTTCCCAACTGTGTTAGGGTTTACTTCGACCTGCACAATACAGTTACGGGGCAACACAATACACCCCTTGGTAAGTTTGGTTGTCAGACTTCTGACTACCCGTAACGACTGCCAAAGCTCTACGAATGACAGTCGAGACCAACGGCTTAACGTGCTTTCTAAGACTGAGGGGTCTCGTGATGTTATGAATGAATGATCACCCATCCACGGACCGACCACGGCAAGCGATCGACCCGAGCGGCTGTTTGTTGTTGAGCCACGAGCCCTTCATTTTATTGAAAACATACAAATAAATTACTAAGAAAACGAAACAAAAAGAAACTGTTAGACATAACTTTTTATGTAATAGAAAACTTATCATCCAATAAACTTATTGGTAGTTTCGACTGCCAGCAATAAATTGGTACAAATAAAACGTAAAAATATAAATCTTTATCTGTCAGTTGTTTATGTAGCTTTGCTGTTGTCGTTTTTCCAATAGATTTGCACTAACAAGACAAATAAATACGGTTGGCACGGTCCGGACGGCCTTCGGTTGATCATATTTCGTTTCAGTCTTCAGATAAACAGGAAATTACAGGAGAAAACCATTGTACAGCTCTGATATTTTCCATTTGGAGAATCTAAAAAAGTGCGACGTGTTTATTTGTAACTTTTATTTGTATTTATTATTAGGTAATAAATTAAAGTCGTTTTTGGTATTAGATTTCATGAATAAAATTAGGTATACTATTAATACTATACTATTACTATTTCCTTTGCGTCATAATACATATACATTATATTTTATATATTATAAAAAATATATAGAAACATTTAAAAATTTAAAAAAAATTGTATCCTTCTGGTATCCGGAACAGGGTACAAGTGAGGGCTCCAGAGAGAGGAACCTCTTATCAATGCGAGTCGTGTCCAGAAGTAACGTTTACTGAAACAAGCTCCAACTTCCCAAAGAGAACCTCCTCAGGTGTTGGTCGAGGCTTTTGGCTACTAAGCCATTGGCTGTTATGACTTTCGGCACAATGATGATCGCTGACTCCACATCACACATGTCAACAACCTCGCGAGCCAAGTCAAGATACTAGATTTGTTTTGAGTGATACTAACTACTTAAAGAAAACGCATAGGGACTTTCAATCGTAGGTCATATTCATATTGTACAAAATCGATATCTTAAAAATGTACCACTGCCAGCCATTGTGGTTGACTGTCAAATGTTTTCTATTCTAAATAAGAAACAGTGTTTATCTCTCACCATAACATTAACTTATAAAATATTCTTGGAGGTTGGTTGCAGTCATACAATCAGAACCTCCTACCTACATAGAAGACACGATCTATTCCTCAAATGAATATGGCTCCCAATTCATACTTGAACAGCAGCCTGGTATTTAAAAAGCGTAATTCGAGCTAACTTTTTTATGATTTCTGTTTAAATTTTTAATCTTGTTATCGTAAAATAGACCGTATTGATTCTTTGAAAACGTTGTAACAAGAGCCGAGGACGCTACCGTATCGTAACTTGGCAACTCCCAGTAATACTGAGCAGTTACAGAAAGAATGCTCTTGACATTTCAATTATGGTTTATCTTTAAACTTGCTTCTATCGCGGAGGGGACTCGAACGAAAGCCAAGACTAACCAGACGCGAGATAAAGACATCAAAAGCTTATTTTCTGAGACAAAAGTTTTAAGCAATTTATAAATGGACAGTTTTACTGGAGGAGACAATAATTTTAATGGCTTCAGTGCCGATTGTTGATAGGAAACTGTACTTAAGCCATCTTTGCTACATTTTGTCATTCTTGTAATTTTTAAACTGAGTGGCGGTTAGACTATCACACATATTATCACAACGATTATTACAAGTCGTTATGAGACTGAAAAATAATAAAACAATTTTACTAAAAATACAAAACGGATTTTTTCAAATAAAAAAAATAGCGTAAAAATTAGCAAAGCAGTAGGGTACTCGTATGTTACCAAATAATCACAAATTAAGTCTAATTGAAATGCTAAAAGGAAAAAAAAAGGTTCCATGACTGGAATGTTATTTGTTATTAATTATTTTAATTGTGTATATGTATAATACGTAATGTGGAATACGTGGTTTTAATTAATATGTTAACCTAATCGTCACACGTGTAGAATAGAACTACTTTATTATGTACACCATAATATTATTAATTCTTTTTATTTTATTTCTAAACAAATAAGTTAAATATGTATAAGTTTGTACGCATTTATCTTTTAACATCGTTTTTTTAATCTTAGACTTCGCCACAATAATGAAAAGATAAAAATACTACTTACTTTAAATAACTTATATACCTACTCATTAGAAGTCTTTATTGTTTAAGCCCTTTACTGTTAACTTTCTAAAATAAATATTTGACTTGTGTTTAATTTAGTTTTACATATTTATGGCGTATACTTTAGTTTCTGTTAAAATTTTATGTAAAAGGGTGTTCATTAGCTACACATTACGAACTTTGAATTTTAAAGTCAACGTATTTCTTCAAGTATAAACTAGAAAATAATTACAATTTTGTTTCTGAAAACAATAACAAGAAAAAGTTTTACGCATAGCTAAAATTATTTCGGAGTTCGTATTTTAGGCTAATTTTCAGTGATGAAACTTGATTTCAAAATAAGAATCTTATCTATTATAAAATAATCTACTTTCAAATCGGTTAAACAAACATGAAACTTTCACTTTCCTGACTTTCTCATTTTAAATTTTCTTGTATGCCTATTGCCTCTACTATTTATTTTGTCTGGACAAAATAGGTATATCCAAACTTCGAACAGTCGTCGGTCAATCAGCGAAAGCACAACACAATAATGTCTAGTGCTCAGTACAATACAACTATAAATTATACAGTGTAATATTTTAGCAAAAATATTTTATCCTGTCAAAATAAAAATCCTATTTTGGTTAATTTTTTTTTCTCCATTTATTATATTTATATAATATCGCCCTAAAGTCTCAAAAATCCATCCTATGTTGTAAAGATTTTGGTCTTTTAGTCTTCATTTCGGGACTCAAGTCTTTTATCAAGACTTGGGAGTAATAGTCTCACGAGTGACGAGTTCTTTGAGTTCTATGAGTTCTTTAAGTTTTGAGTCCTATGAGTTCTTTCAATCTTTTGAGTCCTATGCGTTTTTTGAGCTGATTTAAGTCATCATTAGCTTTAAAGTTGGTAAACCGTGCATCAATATTTAAGGTTTTAAATTATAAAATTAGTTCTAAATTAGTCACATTTGAAATTAAAGTTGCCAGATTTTTTATTCAATATTTACCTACTAGCTGCACCCCGTGGTTTCACCCGCATAAGTGTCGATCCTGTGGAAATAATGGGATAAAAGTAGCCTATATGTTAATCCAGGGTGTCAGCTACCTCTGTACACAATTTTATCAAAATTGGTCTAGCCGTTTGAGCGTGAAGAAGTAACAAACATATAAACACACACTCACAAACTTTCGCCTTTATAATATCAATGTGATGTTTATTTGTTTTTCATTTAAAATCATTTTATAGTAAACAATAACAACAATTTTTTTTTTCTGAGTTCTTTAACTTACTTATAACCCAGTTTAGGACTCAGATGACTCAGTCCCGAGTTCTTTTAAGAAGACTCGAGGTTCGAGTTCGTATGGACAAGACTCGAGTCTTCAAAAATACTTCAAGTGTTATTATTGTAAGACTTAGGACTCGAGTTTTTAAAAATACTTTTGTATATGTATCGAAAACCATTGAACCGTTCCAAATCTCAAAGTAATGAAAGCAAACTCGACATCCGTGAAGACGCAAGCCGGTCCCCATCTACATAATATAAACATTTTACTCATGTCTTAAGTTCCTTAATTGAAGCCCTTCGCATTGTTTATGCATGAACTTTGAAATTCACGTGTCGATCCGTATTAGGGAAAGGGTTTTAGAATTATCAGGTGTTTGCGGTTTGAGTATGTCTTGAAACTATTGAATAAAACAAAAGAGTACCTAGTAGTGTTAAAACAAAGTTGGTTGGATAAAGAGTAGTGATGAGATAGAGTAGGTGCGGTTACAAAATTGTATGCGGTGTAAAAATTGTAAAGAAGTTTGCCATACTGAACACTCTAGGTTCAATCATTTGTTTAAGGGCTGAGTTTTCTACCACCAGATAATGTTTATTCGAGGAATAAAATTGATGTTTGACAGTTTTTACCGACTTCAAAAAAAGGAGGAGGTACTATGTTCGGATGATTGTGTTTTTTTTTTTTGTATGTTTGTTCATCGAATACTCCGCCAATTGTCGACGGATTTTCAAAATTCTTTTTTTGTTTGAAAGAGTATGCTCCCGAGGTGGTCCCATTGTCATCAAATCGGAATCTGATGAGGGAATCCCATGGAAATCGAGGGAAACCCTCAAATTTTGTAGGCACACCTATAGCGATTTGGGTATTTTTTATAGGGGATATTATAAATTGCATATCAAATAAATAATCGCCTATCAATACATACTCATCATATACATTGTTTTTTACATCAAATAACTTACTTCACTACAAATAAACTAAATGTTTAACAAAACTCAAACTGCAGATAATTCGAAATTATACATCAATATGACATTACTTTTTTCCTCATAATGCAATACAGTTAAATTTATTTTTGTACAAAAATACTACATACATAGCATAAATACTGACTGCACAGCAAATTTTCCATATTTTATTTCAAATTTCAATTTAATTCGCATAATACTAAACGACGTCAGGGGCACCCCGAGGTTCGGTTTGGTTAGGTTCCTTTAAACCCTGCAGACAGAAACCGTCGACCTGACGTAAAAATCGCTGTACGCTGCGAAAATAAATTGTAGTGTGTTTAGTGATATTTTGAGTTGAATATTTTGCTATGCAATCAGTAATTTTGATGGGAATTCGGAATCTTATTGCATAGAAAAAGGATATTTTTTGAGTTGCGTTTAAATACTACCCTTTTTATAGTAACTCGTGCATTTGCTCTCAGAAAGCACCATTCGGTGAAGTGGAACTGATGATGAAGACCACAGATGGCCATCGGAACTACTCAATAATAAATATTTCACGGTTTGCGATTCGATTAGGTACTTTAATATGATTGCAAGGCAAAGCACAATGCGTATCATGAAGTGGAGCTGATAGTGATTTCTCAATCAGCTCCAGTTCTCCTGGTAGGAGAACTCCTCAACAATTAACGTCCCTGCATCGGGAAAAGCAATATTTTGTAAAAGGTGATGAGCAGTTGACATTAGGCTATTGTAACTTAGATAAGTTACAAACTGGCCCACTAAAAAGTGAAAAATAAAAAGAAAATGCGGAACCAACGACACCGACTTCCAAAATCAAAGTTATTTTTCACTTTGTAGTGTTTCTTGGAAGTCGCTAGTTTTTTTTTGTAAAAAAGTTTTTTTTGTATTAAACAACTGTCAAAAGGAGATGTCCAGTTTCTGCCCTCTGGTAATTCTGGTATCGATAAATGTTCATGATTTAAGATTTTACAATAAGATTTAAAAATTTAGATTTAAATTACTATGGATTTATTAATTCAGTATAACTTGCGTAACATAATTTTCAAAAAAAACAGTACTCAATCGTGGCTTCCGCTTTGCCCTTTTTAACGGGAAGTACTAAAATGTCTTTGACGTTCCATTTTACCCGTAATTACTTACCTTATAGAATGTGAACAATAACTATAAGCCTCTTATTTTAGACCAAAGGAATATATTAACTATTCTACACGGACTGACATCATCTAGACACGATTACTGTTACTATTCTTATAGGATTCTGCTTTTCCTTTCAATTTGGTGTTGAGGTGCATCAATTATGGCATCGCTGTGCTGCGGAGTCGCAGACATATCGTGTCAAAGCTGGCGTAACCCCTGCAAGTGAGACTTGCTCGATGGTTAGCAACTCAGGTACGCTTTTAAACTACGGCAATCGCCATGCAGTAAAGTCAGTACATTAAGCAGTTGTGCTTCGATCTGATCGAAGCAGTTGTGTTATAATTTGAAAAATACAATGATATTTTTTATTGTTCCAGATCCCATTAGATGGATACGCTTGTCACAATTGTTATAATTTATAAATACCGAAGCTACTGACAATGAGAGAATACCAGGTCATACAATGGTCTGCCGTGGTTGTGGTATCTCAGTCGGACTCAGAAATCCAAGACGCAGACGTTTCTATACCGTTGCAGTGGACAACCATATAGTACCCCTTATTTCCAATGATATTAATTATCAGGTAAATTATTTTTATTTATTTTATAAATAGGAAAGATCTTTGAAAGAAAATGGTAAAATCAATTGGACAGATCTGTCAAAACTGGAAAGACGAGCAATGGAAACGACTCTCAAGAAAAGGATTTGGGGTGGTGAACCAGTAGTACACCCCACATTTCACCAGTTATATCATGTCATGTAATAAAATGTAATAATATTTTCAGGATATGGCAACAATTTATGCATGTCAAGCCTGTTGGGTTCGAGCGAATCGACGCCTGATTCATGACTCTTCAAGAGACTTACAAGAGGATATTGTTCCATCCGTGGAACATGGATCAATTACTCCGCCGCCAACACAGTCTCTTCCACCAACATCGCCACTACCACAGGCCGTCCCAGTCCCACCAACACCGCCACCGCTACCACTACCACCTCCATTATCACCAGTAGCAACAACGACATTTTTGGACAATGTTTTGGTGTCTCTAGAAGATGCTTAATGTTTTTTTATCATTTTATTTATGTATGTGTATACAATAAAATAATTTGTTTTACAATAAATACATACATAGTTTTATTTATTATAATCCCAATTCAGTACCTATTAACAAGTAGCTAAAAATAAACTAATATTAGGTAAGGGTATTGAAGAAAGAAACCAAAATACGGAGTTAAAGATGATACCAATACCATATTATGCGCATTTATGTGTACAATAAAGAATAAGAATGCTTTGTGATGAAATGAAAAAAAAAGTTAGCACTCAGTATTTAATAGATAAACAGTAGGTTTCTAAATTTTTGTTACAGAAATAGAAATATTCAAAAAAACTGAAGAATATGATCTCAGACCAACAAAATATTAAATGTTTCATTAAACCTTACAAAGGCATACCATCAATTAGTACCTGTATTCGTTCACAGATGGCGTTATACTAAAAAAAAACTAAGAAAATGCCCAGCGTGTAAACCTTATTTTGACCAGTTTTCGCAAGATCCTGATTCCTGAAACTTATTAATTGATAAACTATAACATACGACGATTATATTAATATAAGAATCATTACTGAACATTTTCTTTGACTACCTAGACAATCGCCCATTGCTCCACCAGACATGCCCTTTCAAAATTATTCGTCGAATAAAGTTAACAGATGATGGAAAAATCAGCCCTTAGTAAGATAACGTTATAAACAAGCAGTATAACACTAGTCTTGTGTTCCAGCAGAGCGTGAATCCAGATCTCACCAGCTATGTAATAAAACCCATGTAAGGGGGGCAAGCTCTGCGAAGCAGTCATGCTAGCGAAGGACGTGGCGGGACGGCTGAGGGAGAGGGCCTCACGTCCCAGCCGCCGCGGGAGACGCCCCGGGCGTCGGGAGCCGCGAGACGACTCCCGGCCACCGTAGGCGCGGGCCTGCGGGCGGAGAGTAATGGGTAACCCTCCGTCCGATCAGGACCAGGCCCGTGCCGGACGGCGCGTACGTGTTCCACGCGCGCCTCAAAGAGATGTCAGCATAAGGAAGGGGCCCGAAAGGGCCGAAGCCTGCCGGGGCAGCGGGATTGTCCGAAAGGGTTACCGCTACCCCGGAACACAAAGGGATAAGGAAGGAACACGGGTGGGTTTTAGTCAGTAAGAGTCTGACACTCCCTTCTGCTCCACCCAGAGCGGGAGGGGTCATTGGATGATTTCCCATCGACAAAAAAAAAAAAAGGGGGGGCAAGAGCAAGCTGAACCAGTGATAACGGCCGTGGCTTACGAGTTATAGGACGTGGGTTTGAACCCAAGCAGGCCCTTTTCTCTGTGTAATTTTTTTATCATCAAGGCTCTCAAAATGGTTATGGAAAACATCGAGAGAAAACCGGTATGTCCTAAAAAAAAATCGGCCCGCGTGGTATATTATGGCCCACTCCCTCTAACAGAAAAAGGATACAACTCGTAAGTCGGCTGGACCGATTTTGATAAAATTTTGTATGAAGGTAGCTCACTGCAGACCCACCGTACCCCTGGCCAGCTGACACCCTGGATTAACATAAAGGCTATTTTTTATCCTGATATTCCCACGGGATCGACACTTATGCGGGTGAAACCACAGGGCGCAGCTAGTTAAAAATATACAATCAGAACGTATTGAGTTGTAGGACACTAATAATACAGTCAACAACACAAATAATTATCGAAAATTACCCAATTTCAAATGAATTTCGAAACATAATTTCTTCCACCAACCCTATCAATTTGTGGACAGGTGTAATTAAAGCTCGAATTCATCCAGTATTTTCATTAGGTGGAAGGTAATTAGAGGTGCGGCTTACATTTTCAGTAGGTGTGAACAATTAGAAACATTTTTGTTTGGTAATTAAATACACATCATACCTAAATGCATCAAAAAGATCTGTTCTACAACTTGAAGTACATATGTCTGATAAACAATGGAGATCTCAAACCATCAACCTAAGAAATATCGATAAAAAAATTACGCAGCTAAAAATCACAACGAAATCAGAATAATTCAAAGAATCTTAAAAACAAATAGGCATAAATTATATTATTAAATTCGTAGTTTAATTTGTGAGCTTTACAAACAGTTCAAGACAGAAGCTAGGGGTGGAACATTCTGATTATTGAATTAGGGCTCCGAATAATACGGTTTCTCGGTGTTTGACATCAGCAAGCATTTGATGCTCCAGTTACGAATTCAATTTGCTAAATCAACAAGGCAATTTCTGTTTCAATATTATATTAATAAAATTAAAATAAATAATCTTTGAAAATATTTTTTTTCAAGTTGGTTTGAATTTATATAAAGGAATGAATGTTTAAGACCGAAACACAAAAAGAAAGAAATATAAATTATGATTAAAAACAAACCCAAATAATTAGAATTGAAGTAGGTTTTTGAATAAACGAGCTTTTATACCGCTCTAACGTGATTGAACCCTCACAGAAGCAGACAGTTACAAATAACAGCCCTTACCTTCGGAACAATTAAAAATAAAATCCAAAACACCGGAAACATATCTTTACGTTGCGACCCAAATTAATACTCTTGTAAATACAGATAAAAACGGTAAAGGTAGAAACATACTAGGGTGTCGTAGCATACGGAGTGTCGTGTCGTGCTACGTTCTGTTGTGCTACATGCTCGCCACCTGTCGCACCAGACAATAGTGAAGGCTATGACAATTTCTATGAAATTATGTGGTTTTAGTGCATAACCCTTGAAAAAGCTAAGCAAACTCAATAGTCTTTTACTAGCATTCCAAAGCTAAAACTAGAACACGACAGATTAGTGTGCTCATTCTCCATCACGACAGCATACGACATGAAACGCCATGATTACGTTAGTGTATTTCTACCTTAAACTGTAAATAAAAGCTTATTGGACGTCACATAGGGTCACAGTATAAAAACATAGCTAACGAACAATGGGCACAAAGAAGGGAGTTTTATTTGTTTCTGTGTATTCGTTATCTAAACCACTCTTTGTTCAGGGTTTTCAGCGCGAGCCTGAGGCAAATTTGGTTTGCATTATTGGGCTACTGTACAAGTCGAAAACGAAAATACAAATTAAACATTATTTTCTGTTTTTAAAATTAGGGTAGTCTACAAAAATAGCCCGCAGCACTAGTCTTACAAAAAGTTGTTACGAATATTTCTATAAAATTAGTTAGGCACACTAAAATTGTGATCTTTGGCGTAAGCAGCTTGGAACCACTATTCAAACGAGACTGTAAAAAATGTATGGAATCGCCTATAATGTTCCCACTGCTGGGTCACAGGCCTCCTCTCTTCAAGAGAGATTGGGCTATAATCTACCACGTGGGCCCAGTGCAGGTTGGTAGATTTCACATGTCTTCAAATTGTTGGTTCTAAGACATGACGGTTTCCTCACGATGTTTTCCTTCACCGTTTTGAGAGCAGTGGTGATGAAATTATTTACACAAAGTAAAGTGCCTGTCTGGCGCCTAGCCGATACTACTGGACCACCATTGCTATGTACACGAGTTAAACCATCTATAGGCCGACGACCGTTTAACTGAGACGTTGCCTGAGGTAGCTGCGCGGTGCGGGAGGGGTGATAGTTGTCACAAGTTGACGAATCACTGAGCTCTCGCATCACGTCGACGTCACGTCGCATCACCCCTACCGCACCGCGCTGCTACCTCAGGCAACGTCCCAGCCTTCAGCCTTTGTATCAATGTAACTCATTAGTGAATTATCCTCTCAACAGATATATTTTCCGATTGCCTCAAGACCGTCATTCGATTCTAGTCTTCCATAAAATTAGAAATCGCGAACACAATATTTTATGTTCGTTCGTTTGATTGGTGTTCTAATCACCTCTTCCGGAATCTCATTAATGTTTATTACCTTTCTAATAAACCAACAGATTTCTTTGTTTTCTTGTTTATATTTTATTTCTTTGTTTGTTTACCTCATCATCTACCTAGCCTTTTCCCAAATATGTTGGGGTCAGCTTCCAGTCTAACCGGATGCAGCTGAGTACCAGTATTTTAGATGGATCGACTGGGAGCGACTGCCTATCTGACCTCCACAACCCAGTTACTGGGTAGATAATATGAAACCTATTGTTAAGACTGGTTGTCAGACTTTCGGGCTTCTGACTACCCGTACGACTATCAAAGATCTGCGAATGACAGTCAGAACCAACGGCTTAATGTTCTTTCCGAGGCAAAGAGTGGTCTCGGTATGTAAAGATGGACCCATACACAGATCAACCGTGGAAAGCGTAGCTTAACCTGATAACCTGTTATTATTTAGCCACGTGCCCTCAATAATAGGTTGGTATATATTAATCTTGAGTAACATATATGGTGCAGCGGGATTGTCCGAAAGGGTTACTGCTACCCTGAAACATAAAGGGCTAAGAAAGGAACACGGGTGGGTTTTAGTCAGTGAGAGTCTGACACTCACTTCTGCTCCACCCAGAGCGGGAGGGGTCATTTGACGATTTCCCATCCATAAAAAAAAAACCTATGTGGTAAGCGCACATTACAGGCACATCGGGCCGCAGCCCATCGCATTCAAATACAAAAAAGTGCGGTGCGGCCCGCCTGTGCGTGCGAGGGTTCATACATTAAAAAAAAAATAATAATAAAAAGTGATGTAGAAGGAATTTTGCGTTGCAGTGCAGCCCGCAGAAATGTGCGTCAGTCAGGCTTTATGAGGATAAATTTAGAGTTCCGTACCCAAAAAATGCCAACGGGACCCTATTACTAAGCCTCCGCTGTCTTTCCGTTCGTCCTTCCGTCTGTCTGTCAGCGATCTGTATCTCTTGAACCACCTTGAACCGTAATAGGCGGACAGTTGAGATTTTCAGAGTGTATACATATTTCTATTGCCATTATAACAAAGCTTAAAATTAAAGACAAGAATCTTATGTTTTCGGGATATTTTTGGCTTATGGTACGGAACCCTTCATGCACTTGGCCTGTTTTTAGTTTTCATATCACTTATGTTGATGCTTATAGAAACTTTGCAACTGCAAACTTATTGTTTGGTAAATACTTAATGTAACTTGCGGCTTTGTAGGTTTATTTGGCTCACCGGACTCCATATATTCACCGCGCCTCGGTAGCCAAATCTAGATGTTACCTCGTGTTATTTCAATTGAAATTACACACGCAACTTCCTGGTAAACGGCCCGGGACCACATATATCGACCACAGTTGGGACCAAATGTCCAATATATTTCTTTCAGTAATTTCATTAATGGCCACAAATAACATTCAATGTTAAAATTTATGGTGCGTAAATGTTTTACGTACATTTTTTATAGTACCTTTCAAGAAAATAACAGGGAATTTGAAGATAAAGTGTTTTCCTACATTTTTCCATCTCAATACGGGAATGTAGGTAACGTGTTCTGTAGACCCAGCAAATGGGATGGGTGTAAAAAGCTTTTCCAATCTGAGCCTCTAAAAGAATAGAATAAACAATAGTACCTTCGTGGAGCGTCTCTTATTATTTAAGAGGACCTGAATGTTTAATGCATGAGCACCAATTTATTGGAGAGACTGAATAATGTGAGCAGTACCTATCATTCAGTTGATTATGTTTATACACTAGTTTAACCGGCACAGACTTTATCAGCTCGTTTTGTAGGACTGCGGAGATGAGAATATCAGCTCTAGTGCTATATTTACGAGCAATTTTATGATAATGTTCCGAGAACGAATCTAGATTTTCGTAGTAGAGGTAAAAGCAATAGCCAACGCAAACTGGATCTTTCAACTATGACATGGCAAGTTTCAAGCTCCTTCAAGCACATGCTGCCAACAAACTTAAGAGACCAGGTTTCATTAAGGGACTATACTACCTCAAATGGCTTAGCATGATCCTCCGTTATGTCGAAAATACTGCAGCATTAATTTTGAAATAACTATATGGTAAAGTTGAGGATTAATGTTAAGGCTTACGTTAGACGAAAACACGATTTCATAAAATTTTCTCGATAGAAACAAATTCCAAAGTTACCTCCAAACCGAACAATAAACCGCTGGTATTCAAAAAATACTTCAAATTAGAACATGAAACTTTGTATACTAACCGAACTAACTATAAAGCAGGTCTTATGTTATTTACTTTTTTTTAATTACCATTATTTTCACCGTAAAAAGCAAATACCTAAACTATTGGCGCTGCCTGCCGCCTAGCACCGCACTCTGTCTCGCTCTCACTCAGTCCGCGAGCGGTATCGTGCGAGCGAGTTAAAGAGTGAATTTTAGCTGAGGTAGTGCAGGCTCTTAAGATGTTATTAGCGTCCAGGTGCGTCCTCCATACGGCTCACTTTATAAGGTGTAATGAGGCAATAAACAAAAACGATAAATTAGTCTCGTTATGACTGTAACGAACGCGTGGGTCGTTAGGTAAAAGTCACCAACTAATAATGTATCACGGCCGCCAGATAAGGCTGGCCACAGATTTATGTTTGCAGATTTCTGTGCGATACCGCAGACATGTACCGTTTCTAGATAATGGTACCTACCTATATAATTTGTGAAAAATGGAAATTAGATTTTATACGCCTACCTACTGATAACGGGAGGGTCGGTTTTATGGTTTATTTTATTTATGTTTGTGTTTTCATTGTTTTGTTATGAAGAAAATTTTGAGCGACAATAATATCGATTGATAAGTTCTGCGTCTTGGTTGCGTTATATCTAAAGGATTTTTTTTTCGTCACTATACAACGTGTAACGTTAAATGCGCAAAACATGAAAATATAATAGTTTGTTCATAATTGACTACTGAATCGATTTCAGTAACTTATAATACTTATAGGTTTTTTTTTATTTTTCCAAAAATTATGTATTTTGCCATACTATCCGCCGATCAATTTTGAATGCATAAAGCAATGCTAGGATCAACAAGATTTTCTTAATAAAAAATGTTAGCTTTAAAAAAAAAATACTTTTGTTCATTGTATTATGCTTTTAACTCAATGCTTTATTTGGGGTGTATGAGGTTTTGCGCATTTAAAGTTACACCTGTAGTTATACGTTGTATATTTTTTTATAGAGGTTGACAGGGACTTCGACGCGCTACCTGTTACCATGGATTCAGTACATTGAAAACTTTAGTCTGTTATTAAAAAAAGAATACTGTTCGTACATTTTTACCGCATAGGCACTTTTATGGGAAAAAAACCGGTCAAGTGCGAGTCAGACTCGCGCACCGAGGACTCCGTACATATTTGTAGATATGTAAATTGTTTTATTTTTTTTATGTAATGTAGCTACAAATTTACACTTTTCGGATTTTGTCCTTTACTTGTACTACATGAAATTGCTTCTTGCCAAATTTCATGATTCTCGGTCAACGGGAAATGCCCTATAGATTTTGATTCCAGAACATAAACGCCCGTATCTTTTGATTGCGTTGACTTAGAAGTTTGATTTTTTCACTGCTTCAAGGGATCGCAGCTTTGAGTATTTGATATTAATTTCAACTTGATAACTTCACGCGTTCCTGAGAAAAAGGGTATTGATCGACGGACAGACAGACGGACAACGAAGTGATACTTTCCTTTCGAGGTACGGAACCCTAAAAATAGATTTTATTTTTGCCTGTCGATGTCTCTGCCGTCTGTATTATTCTTTGTGATTTTATATCGTGTATCAAAAAGTCTGGCAAACAGACCTCCATACTTTTTATAAGAAATAGCGATAAAGCCGTAAGTACCACCTTTTTACAATGTCACCTACTACTAATATACGCAATCACATATTTCTCAAGAAACATTTTTATGGCGGCCATTAAGGTAAACGTCCGCACGAGTACCGACTACTCGATATCGACCATATAAAAGTTAACTACTTCATAAATTTTATAACGTGCTATCAATAAGAACACGTAAAGGATAAATATTTTATGTGTGATTTTTATTACTCACACGACCCATGTAGTGATGTTCCGTAATGGCATAAAGATAGGCAGGTAGGCCATTATTAAGGCCAGGCCGTGGCCTTGACGGTGGCGCTGCAGCGAGAAGATTAAAGAGCCTTTTAACTTGAGCGCAACGTCAAACAATTATGAAGAGGGATCGAATTTCTTGACGTTAAGTGAGATTCTAATTTGTGGCCTGGTGTAAAATAACTTAAGGCCTTCAGTTAATACTTTTGCTTCTTTATATTAAGGTACGAATAATTTTTTTTAACTGGTATGTGGACTTTTTGTAACGTTTTATTAAAACTTTATAAACATGGGGTAGTTTGTCGCTGCCGCTAATATTCGACCGGGACTTAAAGTTGTAGTTTCACGTGAGTCGGGTATCCCGCGATCCTAATCTCAATGCTTGAATAGGGACGAACTGAAAGGGAAAAATTATGGGATCAATTTCCCTGGAACTTAAATGAACAAATTACGTTCAACATGTAACAACCCTAGCTATAGAAAAGTGGCCTGTACGGTGTACATATTACGACATATTGACGCACGAATTTCGTCCTTCGCTTACTGCTTCAATGGGCCTTTTGAAGAGAAAAACAATGTAAATGGTCCTTAAGAAAGTACTGTTTTGACAAGCCACAGTGTAGAACTAACGTTTACGACCAGCGTCTTATTTATTTACGAAACTACATAGTCAATACACATAAAATAATTTTATTAACCGTTTTCCACAGACGTTTCTAATCAAAATCCCCACATAAAAATACCATTTTCCGGAATCTAAGGAGAAAAAATTGTCAATGAAATACAAAACGATGCTCGTTTATACACGTTTAAAAAGAATAAAAGTATCTTTTTCAGTACAAAGCAATGTTGCTGACATTGTTTAAAAATTGACTCCCTGTAATCATTGAATCGGAAAAATCTTTAGGGTGCGTAGAAACAACGTAACGACAGCTTTAACGAGGGTGTTGCCAGAGAAAAAAAATATTTTCCGTCGATTGGATGGGTGTCGTTATAAAATGTTTGCTTCAATAGGCACACAGTGTCTTTTACAGTGACGGTTATTATTTTTTATGATATTTTCGTATTTATAATGATATTCAAATAATTGAATTCAATTCACGGCTTTTGTGTAATACATAAAAATTTATAACGTGTTTTTCATTTTTGTAATAGGATTGTTTTTGCTGTACGTTTTACTCTTTTTTGACTGAAAACCGGTACGGTTTGATAATTACAAAATCGGGCTACTTTTCGCTTTGAGGAATTGAGTATTAGCTCATTATCTGGCTCAGAAATCAATTACTTTTCAGGTCAGTACGGGCAATTCTCGGAATTTTAAGAACGTTCACAGTCTGATCCACTGGAATCAGATTGTGAATGTTCTTATAATACCTGTAATTTCTCTACATTTTTGACAAGTTTTTGATATTAATTGTCGCTCTCTGATGAGATTGCGACTAGATTTTGAACGTTTTTATTTACGGTAAATGGCCTTGTAGCAGGGAGTAAGTCGCTGCATAACTCACACATCATTATTTAAAACAATATACCGAGGTCACTCAAATCAGGGCAACGCACACATGGGGGGTCATAATTTTATTAACTTAAATAATATAATTAAAACCCTCACGCTACTTAATATACGTGTTTACGGCAGTGTGACGTGTTGGGTGCGGCGTACGAACATGTTTAATTGAAAATTGTCACGCGACATTGCCGCCTGTTATTTATAACTTCTTGCAGGTGTACACAGAAGGTGAATTTCTTACGATATACTTAGTAACAATTGTTGTACAAATAAGTATCAGCCGGAAAGTAGGTATCAGTCAGAAATTATGAGTCAGAAATTATCAGTCAGAAATTATCAGTCAGAAATGATCAGTCAGAAAGTATCAGTCAGAAATTATTAGTCAGAAAGTATCAGTCAGAAAGTATCAGTCCGAAATTATCAGTCAAGAACACCACTCATACCAATTTCGACAGTAGTCGAAAGCTAAATGAATGCCTAAATAAAAGCGCGTTTCAACGATCGTGTTGAAACTGGAAAATCTTTATAGCTACTCGTATAATATATTATTTAGGCATTCATTTATTTGTCGCCTAGTGCGAGTGAAAAGCAGCATTAGTTTATTACAAGCAGCCCTGCTATTCTCTGTCCAATATGGCTGTAAGCTAGACAGTGGGAACCCATTCTATGCCTTCACCATGTTTTCGATACATATGTACAGAGGCCAGCACATCAACCTACCCCAATCTTGCAGATTTTGTTGAATATGAACCTTATTCCTTTGTGCTAAAGTTGAAAATCTTTCAAAGAAATTTGACAGATTGGGGGGTACAGACGCCAGCAGGTCAACCTACCCCAGGTTGACCTGCTGGCATCTGTACGTTATGATGTAAAATATCAGCTGCATAAAGCATAATAATTTTAGTTTAGGCATTAAAATAGCTGTTCAGCAGTGGTGGCCCAGTGGTAAATGGCCTGACTCACGAGTTGTAGGCCATGGGTTCAAACCCAGCTAGGCGCTTTACTTGGTGTAAATAATTTCATCACGACTGCTCTAAAAACTGCGAAGGAAAACATTGTGAGGAAACCATCATGACCTAGGACCAAAAATTCGAAGATATGTGACATCTACCAACCCGCAATGGGCCCGCGTGGTAGATTACAGCCCACTCCCTCTCGAAGAGAGGAGGCCTGTGTCCTAGCAGTGGGAGTAATACACGCTGATTATGCATTATAACAGTTTCACGGAGGAAACGATGGTGCAGTATGTTATCAGGAGCAACCAAGATATGAAATAAAGTTAATCTTGATTTAGGAGTGGGTCGTAACAGGTAAACATATCTGTTCCGCCTGTTCCTGTTCCACGTAATTAACAGTTCCAAAAACCTGTTACAAAATAACAGGCTGTTATTTCATACTATGTGGGAACTAACTATTGTGTGTTCTCTGTTAACAAGTAGGTACTTCTCTTTCTAACTAAAGTGTTACACCTATGCGAGAAAAGGAAAGAGCTTGTGACGGACGATGTAACAGGATCTCACAGAGTAACAGTAACATTTTTTGAAGTGAAACTTCTTTACGCACGCTTGACTTGGGGAGTAAGCTGGCGAACGCGTGACGTAAGCGTTACGAAAAGTGTGATCGGGCAAGGCGAACGGAAGTTAAGTGGGGGATATAAGCAAGAGACAGCAGTGCGCGCGCACATTTTCTTTCTCTCTTCCTCTCATAGCCAAATACGTTCCGTATATCTAAGCACACTGCAGGCTTATTGTCTGTATCACAGTGTAGGAGCAAGAGAGAGCAGTGCGCGCGCACATTTTCTTTCTCTCTTTCTCTTATAGCTAGTAAATGAAATATACATACAGATGGAGCGAAAGAAGTTTCACTTCAGTCGTGTGGTCATAAGCACACTCGTTTTTTTATCTTATTCTAACTAAGGTAACTGTCATAGGCATGAATAGAGAAAAGCTTGTGACTGGATGGATTCTGTTATCTCGTAGTGGAACAGAAGCGGTTTTTTTAGTTTGTTTGCCACAGTTACAGTCTGTTATCTTGTGATACCTGTTATGTTTAGCTGTTACGATATATACGCCTCACTGCTATTGTCTTTTACAATATCAGCAGGAAGAATGGGCAGGATAATTTTTACACCTTCATTATAGTACTTCTGCTTCTTATCTGTCTAATAACTGTCATATAATCTTGCGTCGTGTGGGTCCCACTATCACGTGTAACGTTTTCATTCACGCTAATGTCACTTTCACTTTATGACTGACCGCCATACTTGTTTATCATCTTGAGGGTCGAATGGCGAATCTTTTGGTACTAGTACTATCACGTTTATGCCTTTACTGGGTTAAGCGGGGATTGGTACGTCCTTGTGCAGTATATTCACTTGTTAATATTACCTCTTGAATTTATTGGACATTATTTCAAGGAAGGAATATTATCTGCACGAGGTTTAGTGTCCGTCAGTAAGACATGTTGAACTTTGAATAGGTACATAGGCACTAGGTAACGCTAATATAATTTGTATGCTTGTTTAAACAGAAAAACGAATCCCAAAAATGTAATCGAGGGAATTTCGGGAAAATTTTTGGACCAAAGAAAAATAAAAAAAAATCAATTCGGACATGCAGTATAATATCTATAACACTGCTTTATTTTTATTCTTCCAATTCGGAAAAATGCAATTAGCTCGATTTAAAGCAAAGTGGGCGTGCTTAGTTGTAAATATGATTACATTCCATCAACAACATATACACAGGAAAATGTGTTATCTATTTATACAAGGTGAAACATAATTAACACAAGACATCATACACCCCAATTTTTGAAAAAGATACCTATATTAAAAGTTACTGAAATCGATTCAGTAGTCAATTATGAACAAACTACTTTCAGGACTTGCGTTTATTCTATTACACCTTGTATATACTTCATCGTACACCAGAAAATAAATAACAAAAAAACACATTTAACACTACAAAACATACAATGGGCGGCCTTATCGTTTTCTGCGATCTCTTCCAGGCAACCTGGATATAGCGACTGAAACTGGCTCTTTTAATATACCTTTTACTACGACAAATATTCGATATTCTTGGTAGATACAGGAAGGTCTACGTCATCCTAAGCTTGTCTTAATTCACAATCTTTTATCGTCGATCTCAAAAGTATTGAACGTGCTTAAGTGCCCATGTGCTCTTTCTGATAACAAATTTTTAAAGGATGGATTGAGTGCAGAAGTGTGCTGTTTTGTGTCATTAAATAAAGGTCCTATGAACAATAATTTATTGCGAATATTTTGAGTACATGTCTCAAAGTAAGTAGGTATTTTTTAACTTTGCTAAACGATAGGTAACCAAAATGTTATGATAAATAATAATACTTAGGAAAGATATTTTGTATGTAAGTATATTTGTAAGTTTGTAACGAATTGGCTCAAAAAGTACTAGTTAGACCGATTTTAAAAATTCTTTCACCATTTGAATGCTACATTATCACTGATTAATATAGGCTTTTTTAATTGAAAGAAAAAAATAAAATGTTTAAAAAATAAATGTCCACCCGTACGAAGCTGGGACACACGGCTACACATCAAGCTATACATTTCCAGTTTTAGCTGACCTCACATTGAATAGGTTTTTCGTACGATCAGAAGTCAGCTTATACTGGTTATGTATAGCTTGATGTGTAGCCGTGCGGACAGGCCGCTAGTGATAAATAATCCCATGAGCCCATAATATTCCTACTGCTGGACACAGGCCTCCTCTCTATGCGAGGGAGTGGGCTATAATCCACCACGCGGGCCTAGCTGAGCCGTCCTATACATTTGGGTCGAGTAGGTATAGAAGTTTTGTATGGGTCCCATGGAATTTACTTTGATGGTCCACCACAACCTTAGATATGATCACACCATTCTGATACTCGCTGTATAAAATTCCACCGATAACTCCCATTGATCTCTAGTATTAATAAATGATACCAAAAGTAGGGACGAAGAGCATAAAAATCAGTCTATAATGGTCCCACTGCAGGCACGAAGGGCTCCTCTCTCCGAAAGTGGCTGTAATCCACCACGCGGGTCCAGTGCGGGTAGGTAGATGTCACATGTCTTTGAATTTTTGGATCTAGGACATGCCGGATTCCTCACCATGTTTTCCTTCAGTGTATTGAAAGCAGTGGTGATGAAATTATTCGCACAAACTCACGACCTACAAACTCGACACCACTGGGTTATCACTTCTCGCTTTTTTATATTTAACTAAACACACCACTGCTCTTAATGTTACATGTATTTAAGACTATGCCGACCGCACAGTGGCGCCCTCATCGTTTGTTTTGTTATTTCATAAAATTTAGAATGAAAATGCAGAAAATAAACACGTTTAAGTTGTGCTTCACAAGATTATACGTTAATATTTTTAGAAACGGTAGTTTTACATTGTTTAATTTTATTATAATCCTTAAAACGGAATATAGTGGCCACTATATTAGTTTTAAGGATTATAATAAAACTCCGTTTCTAAAAATATTAACGTATAATCTAGTGAAGCACAACTTAACGTGCTTATTTTATGCATTTTCGTTCTAAATTGTATGAAATAACCAAATAAACGATGAGGGCGCCACTGTGCGGTCGCCATAGTCTTAAATAAAAACAATTTGCACCCTGAAGTATTACAGAATCTACTTTCTGCGTATTTTGTAAGTACCTACATGAAAATGACTTCAAAATATATATGCACAAAATAGGCTCCTATTTCTAGTAACAGCATATTTTATAACCCCTATTTTTCTTATCGCGTTCAAAAATGTTGCGATACATTCTCGCTTATAAACCAGTTTGGGCCTAAAACGGGTGCACACGATCATCCAATCATGGGCTGAGCCGTCTTATTTGACGGAGATAAAGGCCTGTGAGAGGTAGATCGATATTCCTTGAGACGGACAATATCTTACCCTATGTGTGCTCATCTTTATTCTATGATGGGAGCACCTTCATTTTGCGAATTATTTATACAATGCTTATCCAACTTTAGGCTGATCTTGATGAATGACTTTCGTTATATTGAGGACTTCATTTTCGTTGTGGATTATGTGGGTGCTTTCATAAGATTTTTTTGAAAAGTGTTAACATTGTAAAGAATTCAGAAAGTTGTAAAAACTTTGTCAATCACGCCATTATTGATGTGTTAGTACCTAAGTTCTGAGCTGGAATTTTGGTGTCGAAAATCTGCGGAAATAATTTAAATAAGAACGTAATTTTTTAGTTCCAATTATTTTATTAAAATATTTTGGTGAATTTTGTGCTTATTTTCTATTTATGTGTTACAGTCGAAACTCTTATCCGGTCAAAACTACCTTTGACTTAACAGTAAAGGCTCTCCCCCACAGGCGCGTTATTATCACTCGATAATATCGGATGCGTTATTGCGAGATGTGTTTTCAGTACATTTTCTATTAGGACGGTCACGAAGTTAGACACTGCTGTGATAATAACGACGCAATAGAAGTAGGACGTTTGCGTTCCTCCAACCTGCGATAATTATTCCGACATGAGTTCTTAGGACATTTTGTTTTAGGACGCATACGATCTTACACTCACCTGCGGTAATAACGAAGTGAAGGGATTTCTAACGTTTGCGTGCACATTATAAATATAGGATGATAAAAACGTAGTTGTGTGGCAAGGAATTGCGACGCATTATCGCAATACTGCATCAGATATTATCACCCGATAATAACTTGCCTGTGGGGGAGAGCTAATGTAGATCGGAATATAACAATAAATAACCTTAAAAGACAAAAAGGAATACCTTTTTGCCTCTTTAATAATAATAATAATAAATAATAATAAATGTTTATTCAGTATTAAAATTGGTAAAATTATTACAAAAAGTCTTAGAAATTATTTACAATAGGTATAATAATGTTAGATGCCTGTACTATATTAGGTTATTTAATCTAGGATAAAGCCTTTATTTATTTAGTCATATCAAACATGATATAAATAAACAAAAGCTTCATCCTAGATTCTAAGTATAGCATCATCATAATATGCATTGTAACCTCAAAAAAGAATATTTTAAAAGGAATCAAAGTTTAAACAAAAATCATCGCAACAGTTACATAAATCCTGATTATATTTACACCAGCAGTTATTGTGAGTGTAAATAATAATTTATTTTTACCGCATTAAAAGGAAGCTTTTCTTCGTCTATTTTTTTTTAAACAAAAGAAACGTTGTTACCTTACCTTTTCAATGTAAACTGTTTATTCATTTGAATAAGACTAAAGCTGAGCGTCCACGTCGCTACTCAAAAGTAACCATTTACAAACTCAAATCGGCAAGAGTAGCCAGAATGTCACAACACTAGTGTTTCAATAGCGGTATGTACACGACGCAACCAATCACAAACTAGCTAATAACATGTTAATAAGTCGCATCGCGCAATGTTGGCCCAGTGGAAATGGACGGCCAACTTATAGGTCGAGGGTTCGTACCCAGACAGGCGCTTTGTGTAAATAATTTCATCACCACTGCTCTCAAAACAGCGAAGGAAAACATTGTGAGGAAATCTGCATGTCCTAGAACCAAAATTTCGAAAACATGTGACATTTACCAACCCGCACTGGGCTATTACAGCTCACTTCCTCTCGAAGAGAGAAGGCCTGTGTTTCAGCAGTTGGAACAGTAAAGCCTGATTATGTAAGTCTGTAAGTCGCATCGTGTACGGAGCAATATTGAAACACTAGTGTCTCTGATATTTTAGTGTGCATTCTGGCTACTCATTGGTGTTTTGAGTTTGTATGTGGATACTATAGAGAAGCGTCGTGGAAGACCGGCCTAAGATCACAGGGCCAATAGAAACCAATTCCACACAGGAAGAGTGTATATTTACATAGGAATGAAATGAAATTTTCTAAGGCGCTGAAGGGAACTCATCCAGAAGTGCTCACATATGAATATTGAGCACCTTATTGTATTTTGAATGAATTACTTTTCCAAATTGAAGCCTTAATACGCGAGTTTTCCTTGATCAAAGTCAAAAGGTTCTGTGTGACCTTGGTGGAGGTCAAATAAACAACACATTATTTCATCTTTTGGCAGGAGATTGAACTTTCTTTTTGATATGAAGACGGTATTTCCCGAAGGTATATGCATAGATGTGTAATGTTTTTTACATTTTGTATATGTAGTTCCATGTATGTATGAAAGAGATGAAACTGATAGGTTTGGCTACATCCTATTCAGGATACAACTCCAAATGTGTAATCAATCGATAAACTATTGCGGACCAACGTTCTAATTAGGCAGTATCGGCCTCGACTTACGAGTAAGTCGTGGGGTCGAACCCGGGTAAGTAATAGATGATATAACAACAAAATCTCTAATATTAACAACACAGAACAACGGAACCTATCATTTTGTTTAATATAGCGATTAGTTAATATAATGAGCGATTAATATAATTTTAAAATAACAAATTTTTATAAACATAACATACATTAAATATAACATCGTTTGACATAATTCTAACCTAACCTATCCGAGTCGGGGTACTCTGAGTCGGGGTGTTAACCAAAATGACGTTTTTTATATATATTAAACGTTAGACCTAATTATTTTCGATTAAATAAACAATATACATATTAAACGTTGGACCAAATGATTTCGATTACATAAACGTTATATCAAACAACGCTAAACTAATTAAGTTTTAGAATAAATAAATGTTATATGTAAAGAAATTATATCAACAGTTGGTATATCTCACGTTGATTATATCTTATGAACGATAATATAGTGAAATTAGACCAAATGAGTTTATAGGTACGTGTTTAGACGCACACGTCGAACCCAGGCAGACGCTTTACTTTGTTTAAATAATTTCAATACTCAATATATTTATTGCTTCCACATGTGAACTTAGGTGGTATCACCACTGCTCTCAAAACGATGAAGAAAAACATCGTGACGAAACCGGCATGTCCTAGAACCAAAAATTCGAAGAAATGTGACATCTACCAACCCGCCTTGGGTCTTCGTGGTGAATAACGGCCCACCCTGTCTCGAAGAAAGGAGGCCTGCGTCCCAGCAGAAGGAAGATTATAGGCTGATTACCTATGTTATAATTAGGCTTTTCAGATATTCCGCTAAAACACTCGATTCTCTAGCTTCTTAGCTATCTACCTACATTTCTAAGACTCAAGATTATACCCTGAAGCCTACATTGAACTGCCACCAGACATTTGCAAAAAGAAGCTAGACCCAGCAAGCCAATCCCTGAACTTCATTATTCTTCAAAACAATGTTAAAAGCTCCCTTAGTACAGGCTCTTAACCTTGATCGTCGCTCATCAAGCATGTTGCCGAGGTTACTCGCTTTTTTGGAGCATCGTTCATGTCATTCCCTAATGCATCCAATCTGTCCCGGGCCCTACGCAGCCGCTCTTTCTCCAAAGAACTCCCCTAAACAGTGACATTTAACAAAAACTTGCTCATGATTAAGTGGGCTAATTATTTTCTTTGTTGGGTTAGTTTAAGTAAATGTCTTTTTAAAGCCAGAATTGTTAGATGTTTTTAAAACAGAGGTTTGAATTATTTTGAGTAGAGTAAGCACCTACTAATTGCATTTGTCGTAGCAGCTTTGAGATGATAAGGCAGTTCTGACCTGACTGATGAGGCCGTTTATTTGTACAGACGCCAGCACATCAAGCTACTACAAACTGTCAAATTTACCTAATAGATTTTCAACTTTATTGTTAAGGCATAAGGTTCAAAGTTGATTCGGAAAATTTGACAGTTTCGGGTAGCTTGATGTGCTGGCGTCTGTACCTACTTGCTGGTATTATAAGTTTTTTTTTTTGTGTCATGTCTCTTGGGTGTTTAAAGCATAAGAAGGCCAATTCTCGTAATTAACACGTTTAAAATTTAGTCGCAATCTCATCTCAGCGACAGTTATCCAGAATAATGTTTTTTACAAAAATACCTATGTACTTTTGACAGATTAAGACTGAGATAAGAATGAGAACTAAACATGAGGGAATTGCCCGTAAGGCCGTTTGTCGAAATTGTTGTTGAAGTAGCGTTACATAAATTTACTATAGGCGCATGTCCACCGCACGTCCTCCCTTTATTGATAAGGCTCGCGGTTGACCGCAATGACCACTATCTCACCTGATGGTAAGCAATGATGTAGTCGACAGTGGAGCACGCTTGCCTAAAAGTAATTTATTCATTGTCGACCTTAAGACCTCCAGGTTATCGCTATCAGGAAACACAGACTGTGACAGGGAATTACACTCCTTACGTGCAGGTACTCACAATGAAAGTGTTCCCAAAACGTTTGGAACGTTCGGTTATGTTTTTGATCCATCTTATCTTTACCTCGATTCTGATTAAAATCCTTTAATAGCCCCAAAGAACAAAGGTGCCCCTTCGAAATTAAATTAAATTTTGTTTAGCAACAGACTCTCCATAGAAAGCATATTCCTGTGATTGCAGCTTCGTTTCCTTCCAAAACAAATAATTATTTATTTTTTGAAAAGCCGTGCCGAGACTGTTTGTCAACATTGCCAGACTACACTTTACAGGGCTTTATGACGTATGTCTAGACGATTTTTAATGTCGATTTCTTAAGATGTCTCGAAAGTCACAAGAAATTGAGTGCCAACAGATAGAATAGATAAGGGATCCTGGCATTCTTTCTCCAGAGTAAAATATTGTATAGAACAATGTGATCGTTGTGTGAATGGCGTTGTATTATTTACTATAGAAATAAACATTTCATTTCTCACTTCTAGTTTCTTTTACTCAAACAGAGCTGGTACAGTCAGTCGGTCCTCAAAAGGACGTACCTATACCTACGTCGACAATAATACATATAATTGTCTACAATTTTTGTTTAAATATAAATGCAAAAGCAGCATACTAATTGTGTAACACACCATCCATCTCAATCTTAATCATTTTTAAGGATATTGCAAATCCATTGCTTCTATGTTCGATAGAAATTAGATAGATTAACTTCAACGTAAACTAAATAATGTAATGAATTTTGTTGAACTAAAAGCCATTGCTACTGATATTGTTACCTATCGCAAAAATCCTCCTTCATCAATTTCGTAAATTTTCTTTCAACTATCACACACTACAGAAAAGCCGCACTGCACCTTTTTCCATATAAATGCGTTGCACTGCGGCCCGTTGCGGCTGTAATGTACGCTTGGCATCAAAGTGTAGCTACAAAACATATTTATACTATTTACATATACTTTATTGTACACCACAAAAATACGTAACAAAAAAATAAATCAAAGACTTTAAAATATCCAATGGGCGGCCATATCGCTTTCTTCGATCTCTTCCAGGCAACCTTGGAATGGACAGTGATTTAATAGGCATATTACACATTGGGTACAAAAAAAAAAACGTAAAATACGCGCATTGACGTGGAGTTGCGGACACCAACCCGTATTACCTATTATCTACGTATTGGGTACTTAATTATACATAGATACATATTGATACAGTACTAAGGAACACAAAATATAATTGTAGACAATCCGATGAATTCTTGTCGATGTATAGGTAGATACGTCCTTTACAAGAAATCTTTTTGCGGCTGATTGTGGCTACTTACAGTCAGCCACAAAAAGATTTCCCGTACATTGAAACATGGATACATTGTTATATGGACGCGCATAGGTTTTATATATCTATTGTGTACTACGACCAAACCCGTCTATAATACAAGAAAATAATAGCAAATATCTATTCCCCTTAATCGTAAATCATAGATACGGATAAAACGCCTCTTTCTTGGTTTATTCCCTTTATTTTGCACGTTTTTATGGTGAAACTTGGTGCGTTGTAAGGAATGGTTTATTTATACAAGTATTCATACTGGAGCTTTATTTCCCGCAAGAAAATCCTGGATATGATGTGTGTAACGCGTGAGTTATTCAGAATATTTCCACTGGATCTAAGAGCCGAGATGTCAAGATAACTCGAAAAATAATAAACACCTACATCGTTGTCATATAAAATTGCTTTGCAGTGTGAAAATGTCTTATTTTTCTCTTTTTATAAAAAACGTCGAGAAAACAGAGTTTTTCAATCAAATACTTCAAAGGACTCATTAATTCAGGGCAAATAATAGTATCTATTTCTGTCTTATTTTTTTATAATTTAACGCTAGCGAAAACCGTCGTAAATCTCGATTCCAGGCACCGTACTTATTAAAGTCAAACATTTTCTGAAACCCATTAATATTAAAGAGGACCAACAAAATATATAACTAGAATAAATCATATCATAATGAGGTCTATTTATATGCAGAAATATCTTCTTTAGTACCAATCCAATTGAAGAAAATGGATTCCACGTAGGCTTTCGATACCTTTCCAAGACGTAATACCTACTTGCCCGTAATGATTATGGCAGCCGTTTGGGCAAGAAAGCCAAGTGGGCTCTCGTTAATTGGATTGCTTTCATTGATTGCTATTGTAATGTACAAACACGCCCCCACTAACCCTTTTATAGTAACTCGAACCAAAGATTGTTTTGTTCGCCGTTCAGTTTTATATTATTGGCTATTGAGTCGATAGAAGAATTAGATTGAGTCGGTGACGTTAGGTAGGAATGAAAGTTAATCAAATGTATTTTACATTGCTATGGCAGTATTTTGATAAATATGTAAAGTATCAAGTAGGTATTCAGCTCGTTAATGACCAATCCTGCTTAAATAAATGTAAAAAATTGTATGTTTGGATGTTTGTTACTCAATCACTCAAAAACGGCTAAACGGATCGTTATAAAATTTGACAGATAGAATCTGAAGAAGGACACAAGCTACTTTTCATTCTGGATCGTAAACGACGTCGTGGCCAACAGCTACTCTAAACTAATATTATAAAGAGAAAATATTTTTGTGTTTGTTTGTAAGGGGCCGTCTCCACTAGCGAGAGAATCGCGGCGATATTATCGTCGTGTCATCAAAGTCAATAGAAACTCTATGAATCAATCTCCACACGACGATATCATCGCGACGATAATTTGATGGCACCGCATGACTATCGCCACGATTCTCTCGCTCGTGGAGACGGCCCCTTACGCTTTCACGCTTAGACGGCTATACTGATTAGGATGAAATTTGCCATATGGGTAGACCATGACTTGGATTAGGATATATGATACTTTTTATCCAGATATTCGCACGGAATCGAAACTTATGCGGGTGAAACCGCGGGGTGGAGCTAGTACTAAATAAAAATGTGCGCGATCTTCAATCTCTCTTAGTCTCTTAGTTTATTATAATACCTACAAATCATAAACAATATCATTTTTAAAATAGAAGGATGTCACAGATAATAATTTTTATTCAGGAGATACGAATAGCAAAATCACCGAACGGACTGGAATTGTAATTACCTTTCTGCCCCTATACGCAATTTCAGGTTTATCGGCTTTCCTGCCTATTGTATGTTCAATAGCAATCATGTAACTGACATTTGACGAACTTTCATACCACAGGATATCATTTTGCCGACTGTCATCAAACTTCAGGTCGAAATTAATGCAACTTGCTATTGCGACCCATATTTGAACTATGACATGACTTTGCTTACCTACAGTTCATAATATCGAGAAAGGCAAACAAACAACAATGAATAAAGCAAATTTTCTAACACAAACGCAAATTCATATACCCAGTCGATATACCCTCACGTAATATGGAAAGATCAAGTTTTTCCATCAAAAAGGTACAAAAATGTAAATGGAAAATTGTAGAGCTCGACCTCCGACGCACTCGGCTCGACGCCTCCACCATAAACAGTCATCAGACGCCAGCGTCCCAGCCTCTCCAAGCATCGGACAAATTCCTTTGATCTTGTTTAGGGTAAATCTTTTCGATTTATATGTTAATTTATAAATTTGAATCTGCGGCACCGCATCTCCGGGTGTTACTGGTTAATCCGTGTTCTTGTCTACCAATACTTATTTCGTTTCATCTTTTTCGAACTCATCCGTAACCGTAATTGATTCTTTTATTATTTTTTTGTTGCGTCTTCATCTTAAAATTTTGTTGATTGATAACTTAAGATCTAAAATAAGGTATGCAAACGAGTGTGCCTTACAAGAAGTGGAATTTCTTTGCGCAGCACAATTTTTATCGAGGACTCGTAATTTCCTTTGATCCCTCATCTATATTCAATGATCCGAGGACCGTAACGCTTCGTAAGCGAATTCATTATATACGTGTGCTCTTTATATGACGCGGGCACCTCCAAGAATAATTTATTTGGATTCGAGTGGGATTTACACACTTCAAAATTGTGATGTTGTACTTCAAATATTTGGGTCTTACAGCATAAGTTTCAATTTATACTCACACAATTTTATCTTCATAATTTTAGGCATAATTTTGATTTTTGAAAACTTCATTAGTATTGTGAAAGGAATATACTTCTGTTACTTTATAAAACGCCCTAAAATCATGTAGACGCAAAAAAGAATATAGTTAAGTCTAATTTTGTTCAGTTTTGTTTTTAAGAAAATGCTTGGTTGATGGTCGTAGAATTAACATTTTCTTCGATAGTCCTAGGTACAACTCACTCAGCGGTACATCCTAGAGCAATAGAAACTCCCGATGTAAAGATCTGTATATCAAGGAACGTGACATAACCCAATTTTTATGTTCGCAAAAAAAACTCCACATCGTTCGCTGAATCGTGTTTGTGAAAACAACGGGGGCAATAAAGGGTCTTATTGTTATCCTTTGAATTTATATCCAGATATTATCGCTCTCATAAATTGCTACCACGTAGTTTTCTCCAAATCGGATGCTTGAAAAAGTGACCGAGGGATAACCCTACTACTTTATATACGAGTTGCCGATAAAAGCTAATGTGCCTTTTATACCGTTCCGAAAAAGTACCGTCTTACTGTAATATTGGGGTATAACGAGCAACATGTTTAAATTAGTGGAGCACAACGATTAAAACTGAGCGTAAATAAAAAAGCTTTAATTCGCAATCCGGCGAGCGTCATCTGTTTTCTAATTGAGACATTAAGCGTGGGATCGCTTGAACGGGTCTTTAATAACGCGCATATATTACTGATGGCAGGCGAAATGTACAGTATTACAAGATCGGCGCCCGACCGGCTAAATGATGGCCGTTATTCGCAATCGTCGCCGGGCAAAACTCCCGGATAATTGACACGAATGTAACACAACGACTACTGAAATATGCTCCCCCCGTTTTCGTGTGCGGTCTTCTACATATTTCGTGGAGCAACGAACTTGGGATGACCGACATGTTACCCTTAATAATGTTTTGCTGAATAACTAACTTTGCAAGTGTCTGCGCTATGTGTTTTTGTCGTAATTGAGCCATTCAATTTGGTGTGACGTAGTCCGTTTTTAGGGATATTGGCTGTTTGGTTTAATTATTTTTAAGCCAATCCCCGGATACTGGGAAAGGTTGTATATGGGTTTAAATAATACCGATTAAAAATGTTGCCCATTCATGTTGAAATATGAGACATTTTAATAACGTTTCAGTCCCGTTTTATAAAATGTCCGTCTTGCAATATCGCAGTGTTATTAGTACTCTCCTATTGGACACAATAACAGAGGATAACACATTGTGTGCGATGTCTTTGTTATCGCATGGAATCTACGGGGGACCAAGGCAATGTATTGCAATAACCGCAAAGCCTGTCTTTTGCATTCTGCTGTTAAATGAAATTGCTTGTTCTGTTAGCTAAATGTAAGTTTAGCCGCAACCTTGCTTAGTCAGGAAGTACTGTTTTAGTAAAGTATTTTCTTTGTAATAAACTAACTAGGTGTCGCCAATGGCTCCGTGTAAAAAGGTTTCACACTTTTTTAACTTTATTTATTAAAGCTGCCTTTCTTTGCGGACTGCAGGTAATTTTAAACTGACGTCTTTTAGTATTTTAGCATTATTTATGAACTTGAGTATCGTATGAACTATTCAATAAACAGAACAGAATATTTAAAATACACTAACGCACACACCGGAGTTTCCACGTTTTTCCACAGTTCGTATGGAAATGATATGTATAGAAAAAGAGCACAGATTTTACTTTGATAAAGCGAGCATCAGTTTCACGAATGTGTACCTTTTTGCCACGAACTAGATCGTTCCAAATGTTTTTGTTGAACGCTCCTGCAGTAGCGCGAAAGTGATTTATCATAAGGCAACATGCTGCGGTTGAGACGAAAAATAAAAGTAATTCCTTTTGTATTTGCCGAGTGGGGCGGGTGCCTGGAGACATATTTGCCAAACGCGTGAATAATGGTTCCTCCTTTGACCTATAATTCACCATGTTTTCGTATCGCTGACAAAAGATGACAGAAATGCTCGATTCTTTCTTTCTTTGTAATTAATGCTGAATAAGTCAAGGAGAAATCTGTTTCTGTTAAGAACCCACGTATTTTTCGTCTAAGGGTAGCTTTAGAAAAACATTATTCTGCCAGAAATGTAGCTTTGCCGCGTGAATATCAACGCTGCTCCGCGTCAAGTCATAAACGTCCATTATCTAGCAGAGGAGTGCTTCCCTCGGCACTCTCTCAAAAACATATTTCTAGTGTGAAGACAACTTCGCAACAAAAACAACCAGTTTCCCTTACTTTTACGAAATAATCACGGAACGTTTACTTCGTACTTGTTTGTATCGTCCATATTGCTACCGATGCCGTCCTAAATGGGTATATTACTCCTAAGTAGCTGTTACTTTTACGTTCAAAAAATATTATTTTGAACGCAATAAAATTCTTTCTTTATATCTTCGGTGTCCATGAAAAAGACATAACAGTGTGCGTTGAATTTATTGTAGCAGACGAGGACCCAGATGGCTTTCCTCATAAAATACAACGAGTGGTTCTGTTGGTAGCAACGTTATACTAAAGATAATCACAATTTACGGGAGCCCTTCGGTGAAATTTGGAAATACTTTCCCTTTACCGTTACGTTGAGAGCAATTACAGCACCTTTAATGACGTAGTGTCGGTTGTAGGCTCCAACTTGCTTTAATGGTGTGCCGAAGGATTTTTATTACCACTTACGGGTAGTTTCTCGTTTTTAGGGCGCTCTGTGTGAAACGGAACTAGTCTTTACGCTTCGATAATTGTTACATAAGTTGTTAGTCAATGGGCCTTTGCAATTTGAGTGTAGTTTTATTGGGGAGAAAGCTAGAGTAATAAACTCTCTATTAATGTACGAATGTACTGGGATATAAGTATAGTTTTGCATTTAAGCAGAGTCATCACGACACGCTTCATAAAGCCATAGCATAATTTGAGACGAAATTACATAATAAAGAAATAAGTAAAACTTAGGCTATTTCAAGTCTCTCCGACCTCATAATTAGAGGTTCGGCTCTCGGTTACTTCCACCTCCAATATTGGACCAATTAAAAAGATATTTCATAAACTGAGTTAGGAGGATATATCGACTGTGAACTGGCAACAGGTACTATCTTAATTTTGACAACTTTACAGGACGAAGAAAAAACATGTTAGCATCATTTATACAGCATCTCGTGTGTTACCTAAATAAAAATACGTAGTTTTTAAATATTTTTCTTGTGCATGTAATTAAAAACAAAAGTAACATTATAATGCTTCCTGCCAATATAAAATTGAGATAAGACAATATAAATTGCGTCCTTATATTTTTCTTTATTCATCATTAAAATTTTACACTAGGCCTCAGTTGGCGGTATATATCGGCATTTTTTTAGGGTTTAGTGCTTATAAAAATAATGTATCCTCAAGGAGGAAAACATAGGGACATACAAGTAGTTAATATTTATTATTCTGTAAAAAATAATTGCTTTATGGTCATTAACCAAAAAGAAAACAGGCGAGAGCGTCTCTATGGAGAATTTCCTCTTAAGACATGGCGCAGATATACCATGAATTCGGTATGTGACTCTGAACCCGCCACGTTGAATTTTTTCGTAGGTTACTTTAAAAAAATTGCTGTCCCATACATTTCGACCGCGTACGTGTTGCATTTTTCTATGAAACACCAGTTTTTTTTTTTGATAACCGACGAATAATTTCTGCCCTAGAGGGTCTAGAATCATGAGCTGAAATTCAATTTTACAGGTTTGTGCGTCGGTGTTCCTGTCAGTTGTCACCCTGTATACAACATTAGTTTTAGTATAAGCAAAACCCGAAACACGTGTCTAGTATTTTTATGTAATGAATCTATGTACAAAATTTCAAAACTGTATCATGAAAAATCACAAAGTTATAAGCTTGTTATGATACCTAGTTAACCGTACAAAAACATGCTCCCCGCGCGGTGCGCGGCGCCCCGCTCCGCCTGCACATGCAGCGTCGGTTTGTGTTCGATAATGATTACGTAGTATCGCTTGGTGTCCAACCATTTTAAAATATTTTTGTATAAAAATTATTGTAATCGATTCAGTTACTTATTCTGAACAAACTTTATTCAGGTTTCGCATTTATGTACTAAAAATAATGTTGTATAGCTTATAAATAAATTCCACCTCTATAAGCTTCACGGTGACCTATTTAATTTTATCAAAATTGAACTGGTACGCTGACGATATCTTATTCTTAAAAGATTTATCGCGGAGTGGACGACACTTCTGCGACCTGAATGCATCAAATTACGAAGAGCGACCAAGGAGTCTTGACACTTGTCTAATTCGATTGTTTGTCCGTCTATCTGTTTGTCTCTCTGATACCATTCCACGCCTTAACAGCTGATCGGATTTCAATGTTTGGCTCAAAGGTAGACCATGAGTTGGCTTAGGACACTTGATATCCCGGTAGTATGTTCTCGTGGGTTAATTTCCGAGCCCCATACGGGCGAAGCCACGGGCAAAATCTATTTATTGTAAAAATGTTTACTTTTTATCAAATTATGAAACGACCAATGATTTTTCAAGCACAGAAAAGCTTCATAATCATTCTCATTTGGGAGTTCTTCAAGTATTTGTATAAAAGTAAAGAACAAAGCTTAAAGTTAGTATCAACTTTTGATTTCTCCAATTAATATTCCCTAAGAGTCCCAACAAAAAGGTCGATGACAAATAAATCGTCTTCTATCTGAAATTATTATTCCATCGAAACTTTTGCTCATTTATTTAAGAACTTACCAAGTCGATATCTTTTGTAGTAAATTGGATATGAACTTCGAATTTCAACTATTAAATTTACGTTCGTCATGAAGACATGTCTGTCTGATATCAAGACATATCACTTTGGTGTCTCGACGAAATTTTGATGAAGCCATCTCTTTTTAAAGCTTATTGGACTACTTATTAGATACCTGCGAGTTATAAAATATAGTGCCTTTGTTTTACTCAGTATCAGTCTGTCCTTAAAATTAAATATGTAGGTAATGTACAGACGCCAGTACATCAAGCTACTACAATCTGTCAAATTTATTTAATAGATTTTCAACTTTATCGCTAAAGCTTAAGGATCAAAGTTGATTGGGAAAATTTGACAGTTTCGAGTACCTTGATGTCCTGGCGTTTGTACTCAAACACTTTGTACTAGGTTTTTATTGCTTTTCACCACCAATTAAGTCGAAAGCCTTGTTATTTTCTATATAGGCCAAGTTCCCGCAAATACTGATTGCGTAACACACTATCAATCACAATCTGAATAATTTTGAGGGACATTGCTAATCCATTGCTTCATATGTTTAGAACATTTCACTGCTCAATAACGTAGCTAACAGAATGAATGTTATTGAACTGTCAAAATGAAAGCCATTCCTACTTTTAGTGTGTCGTTACGCAATTATGCTGGGGCCCAAGTCTGCTAATTTTATAAATACGTCATTCCAACACGATCCCATTGTCATTTTGCTAAAAGTTCATAATCTGCTAAATTCATAATGGTTGATCATTGGTTGGTCAATGGTCTGAGAAAAACTACTACTAAATTTCATGCTAGATTTAATTTAATGTATATTTTACATATTACGTATTAGTGTTTGCAATCTGAGAAGTAGTAAGAAGTTCGTAAATAGCAATAAACATTACATTTATTCATTTGTCATTATGTTCGAGATTACCATTTTATGCCATTTCTTTCAATAGAGTGTCAGTGGTTGACCATTGGAAAGTTATAATGACGCCATTATATTAGTAGATTACCAAACTTGTCAAAATCAACAATTATGAAATCAATGATAGACCATTCTGACACTATTGTAATAGCAGAATTGAGGCCCTGCCGAACACAGTTTATTATTATCTATCGTTGTTGTATATGATATAACAGATTAAGAACGTCGATGTGTCATAATTATATTCATCTTAGCCGTAGTCTTATTTAGCACTACACACATATCTTGATATGTAAGATAAAAAGGATCCTATTCGTTTTTAATATCAAGTCTGCAAAGGGGAATTAAACTTTCTTTTTTTTTTCGTGGAATATAATATGCAACTTTTAAATATACGAATAAGCATAATAAATGTATTCTTGGAATAGTTTCCTTTCGTCTTCAATGAGACAAGACGGCATGCGACGAAGCAATAATATTTTATGTATGAAATGAAATAACTGCGATGGAAAGTTTTAAATTAGGTATTAACAATCCGACGAGGACCACATGTGTGTGGTAACAATTTGACTTTGAGCTGGCCTAGCGCAGTACGGAGTTTCAATAGAATAAGAGGCCAGCTAATACTGGTATCTGGTAGAAAGCACTGGCACTGGCACTGTGCTAAAGGCCCTGACTTATGAGTTGTCAATCATGGGTTTGAACCTAGACTGGCGCTTCACTTTGTGTAAATAATTTCATCACCACTGCTCTCAAAACGGTGAAGGAAACTATCGTGAGTAATTGGCATGACTTATAACATTATCTACAATTCGAAGACAAGAGACATCTAACTACCCACACTGGGCCCACGTGGTAGATTATAGCCCATTCCCTTTCGAAGAGAGGAAGCCTTTGTTCCAGTCTCTGATTTTGGTATCATTTAGTAATACTAAACATCAATGGGATTTATCGGTGGTATTTTATACAGCGTGTATTAGAAAGTGTGGTCATATTTAAAGTTGTGGTGGACCATCATATTGATTATCTTTCTCAATGGGACCAACATCAAAAATTATCAACTGTCACATACAACACTTTTATACCTACTCAACCCAAATATAACGGACGGCTGATTATTTTTTCGCGATGACGATTTTGGTCCTTTGGAGAAAGTTGTTCAGTTTGATGGTCTATACCAACACCTTCCTGATACACACTGTATATAATAATTTAATGTATGCATTGGTTTTAAATGTATTTCTCGTTTTTATTTTCAGGATTTGCGAGAGATCCCCGAGTAAAATGTAAACCTACGTAATATTCACATTACATTATGACATGTATTTTGTTTTCGGTAAATAAGGACAAAAAAATGTTTCGTAAACATTAAACAGTCCAAAACAAATACAGCTCGGAGCAAAATTTTGTAATCCCGCTTTTAGAAGCAAAAAAGGGACATGTAAGAGGACTCGTGGAAAGTTTATAGGTATTTGTAAATATATGTATCTATGTACTTTACGTTGTGGTTGGCATTATAAATAAGTTCTATGTGTCGCTGGTACGACCAGAGACTTGAAATACCGGAATTTTTGGGAACCGGTATCATTGGCTTTGGTGTGATACCGGTACCAGACGTAGTACCTGTACTACTGGTATTTTTAATCAATATCGATACTGAGTCAGTACCAAAAACGGTACCAAACAAATATTTCCGTAAGTTAGATTGAGAAAACAGAGGGGCAATTCTTTTAATTTTTAGAACGTTCACAGTCTGATCTTAGTCTCAATCTGTCAAAAAATACTTCTAATTGCATTTTGACAAGTTTTTGACATTTGTTTGTCGCCGAGATGAGACTGCGACTAGATTTTGAACGTTTTAAATTACGAGAATTGGCCTTCTGATATAATCGGTAAAAAGAATAAAACTTCAAGGTACATAATTATACGAGATTTGTGGTATGCGATGAGTACCTGAAATTACCGGTACTAGTTACGTTGAGTACCGATACCCGTCTGGAACAGGTACCCAAGTACCGACATGGCAAAAACCGCAATCTGTCGGTACATAACATGTACTTTAGGTAGCGGCTCCAAGCCCTTGGCACTACAGAATTTCAGATCCTATTGACCCAAAACTTCGCTATTTCCATTAGTGACAGTTGATATTAGGCAATGCTTGACAAAGTTTTTGAAATATATTACTGAAAATATCTGATTTCGAATCGACCAAAAGCATGTTTATCTATATCTATCTATATAAAGAAAACAAAGTCTGGTTAGTTACACCATTTATAATTTAACAACGGCTGGATCGATTTTTATAACCTTTGATTTGTTGGACTTGTCTCCACCCCGAATAGCAGAATAACTAATTCTTATTGAATTTGAGGCAGTAGGTACGAAGTCCGCCGGGTCAGCTAGTAATTTCATAAAATAACGTTTTGGTAAGCTTGGATCAGATGGTGGCAATAGGCTCGCCCCTTGGAATTTAAACATTGAAATGCTGGTGTACTAAAGGTACAACTCTGCCCATCTCTTCGGAGAAACAAGGCGTAGTGTTTTAGTAGAATATTATTAGATTTTTTTAGAAGTATAAAATTTATTACAATACAAAATAGTTTAAAACAATAGTACTGCGTCTTATAAATCGATGAACACTGGCTGCACGCACGAAAAAGTGTCATGTTCCGCCTGAACCTGAGCGTGCAAGCGAGAGCGCGGAACAAGCGATAGAGAGGCGCGTTGGCTTGTGACACATTTATTCATCAATGTTTCTTTATGACGTTATCACGTAAAACTATCGTCTGTAAACCGACTTTACAGACAACCAATTTTTTTTATTATCTACTAAATGGGTCCTCTCTTGACCCTGAACACGCCTGATGGAAAGCTATGGGTGAGATCTATGATGGAACGAGCGTGCCCAGAACATGCCTGTTCACTCTTGATTTGAAGGCAGACGTGTTATATGTGGGAGGGGAACATATCGAGTCTTCTCAGTTCGTTGGCTGCATCCACATCAGCCTTGTCTATGTAGGGCTGCTCCATCATCGAAGCCGAATAACTTGGCTGGCTATTGGTTTAAATTTATTCCTTGTGCCACAAATGCATATGCTAGTGGCACGTATTATTGCGATGATGATTCTTGATCTTAGCCAACCCATCACTACGCTAAAAGATCTATTCCAGCGGTCAGCGATTGCAGATTATAAGAAATACTCCTAAGAAATACTTAAAACTGAAGACCTTCTCCTTATGTAAAACTAGCTGACCGGCGAACTTCGTACCTCCTCAGAATCAATAGATACAAAATGTTCATGAGAAAATGAATTATAATAGGTAGATCTTCATATTTTTTTTTTCGTAAATTTTTTAGCTTGTTTTAATAGTTATACGCGAGGCAGAAACAAATCCAAAAAGTCGAAAATCATAAATAATAATAATCAATAATTAAATAATTTATAATCAATCATTTCAGTATCCATGACCGACATTTGCAATCAAAATAATTAATTCTACGAACCGCATTGTTATCGTTATTAAAAATTAACGTCACGGAACTGAAATAGTAACAATATCCGAAGTACGGTGAATGCTTACTAATACGAAGTTCATAATAATATCATTTATCATTTTACCAGCCGTTCTTTAGTTATAAACGGTGTAACTAACCCGACTTTGTTTTATTTATGTAGATATCTATGTAATAAAAGGATTATTTTAACTGTGTTACTAATGCTTAAATTTTATTGTGTAAATGCGTAGTCAACAGAAAAATGTGGTGAAAATTTGATTACTTACAATAATTTCAGTATCCATGACCGACATTTACAATCAAAATAATTAATTCTACGAACCGCATTGTTATCGTTATTAAAAATTAACGTCACGGAACTGAAATAGTAACAATATCCGAAGTACGGTGAATGCTTACTAATACGAAGTTCATAATAATATCATTTATCATTTTACCAGCCGATCGATTCTGTAAAAATCTCACCGTGAAAAGTTAGGTGAAGTGAGCTGAGTGAGCTGTCAAGAGTATCAATCCCTAGTATCAGGATGACTCTGACATCTCACTTCACCTAAGTTTTCACGTGAAGATTGTTACAGAATCGCACTGCAGGCTCGGTAGTTTGAGCTGCCACATTGGTCTCATGGTCGCATGCACGTCTGCTGAGCCTGGGGTCCTGGGTTCGATTCCCTGCTCAGGCAAAGTCTTATTAGGTTATTCCATTAATGTCTCGGAAAGCGGCCCTGCGCCTTATCTCTCTCCGGTCGTGTCAGATTGCCGTCCCATCGGACTATGAGAGTTAGGGAAGAAAGAGTGCACTCTCTTGTACCGAAGGCTAGACTCTGTTGAGATTGGCCGTGATGGCCAACGTCTGGAAGACTATATTTTTAGTTTGAAAAAGCCGCTCTCCAATATGTTTTGTCCTGAATCGAATGAATCGAACGTGCTTTTACCAAAACAACCTAGCATGCACAATATCCCAACACTTTTTCCCTCATGTCAAAACAGGATAAAGACTTAACGGATTGTCAACAGAATACAGTCACCAGGTATTGTCAGCTGATTATAATCAACGGTAGTGTACTAAGGACATAAATGTAACGACGCAGGATAGCCTATACCGAAGTGGTCATCGTATTAGTGGTTCAGAAGCTTCAATATCATCAGGATTGCAGGAATATAGCAGTTCCTCGTGGCCATGGTACGACAGCGGCTCCGCTGACATCCTCTCTGTCATCAGAAGACAGCTTGAAGGCTTGAAGACAGCCGCCACGGAACCATCGATGCGACGATGATGGGTCATTCTGCTAGAGTGACTGTTACCAGCCAGTGTCGCTTATCCAACCTTTTCGGTGATTCCAGTAACTTCTTAACAAAACTAGACGGCGCCACTTGCTGCGCTGTTATATGTATAATGTCGGAGCGTGTCGGAAATACGGCATTCGTGTTTAACTGATCGGGACGCGAGCGCCATCCGGTGGTCGTGTCTTGTATCTACCTACAGTGTGTGATTCGCTAGTGTGATTAATTTGTTCGTGAAATTATGATCTGATTTGAACTGCCAACGGTTTTTCTATTGCGCAATAACCAACACTACCCATAGTACGCCAACAGTAATTAAAATATGCCTGATAATAACGAGACCCACATAACTTCTCCGTCATATACCTATATTAAGCAAAGTTACTGGTTATGTCATTCACTTTATCCGAGTCAGGATTATGCGATATCCCGTAAAATGGCGATAGATTCGAAACAAAACGCCTTATGTAAATATACATCCCCTCTAATAGTGTCACAATAATGTTCATGTGAAATTGGATTATCCCAATTGCTATTCAAAGAACAAAAGGCGAACGAAACAAAAGATATCGGGGGAAACATATTGTGGTTTTAGAGCAACGTTTTGTTTTGTTTTGTGGCCGTACGTGGACTAGCTCTCCTAGTTTTTGTGGACATCGTGGGGGATTGTTAAGCAAGATTTGTGTTCAGTGAACGAAAAACTTTTTTTTGCTTATTATCCTCATTGCCTTTATGGAGTATAGAGGGTGTGTGAAGTACGTGTAAATCTCTTAGAACGTGTTTGCTGTTTATGCTTCGACGCTTGCGTGGGAGATGTAAGTTATATGATGTTATAGTTACTGGGAGCGACAACATCGTACAGTGTCGTGTCTAATATATATATAGGTACATACTTATGTAATACAAAGTCTATTTACTTTACTTAAAAAAAAAACGCTTAAAACAAATTCCAGTAATAAAAGACACAGTAAACATACATAACGTAAAATAGAAAATAGAAAACATATAGTTCAAAGTAAAACGTAAAAAAAGTTAACAGAACTTTCATGAATCGCACAGTAATTCTGACTTGCTAATATACGTTGTCTTTCATAGGATTTAAGGTCAAACATTAATTTAAGCAGGAAAAGAATATCCTATTCATATTATGGCTTTTATTACCTTTAACAGCCCGTCCCTGAGACGTTAACAGCCAATAATTTATATAATAATTTTGTTTTCCTAATTAAATATTTTTAATAATCCTGTATAACCTATGTGTGCAAACAAGTCCAACTTTCCGTTTTGCGTGGATATGACGCATGTTTCCCCCTACCTTTTATTTATTTTATTTTTGTGTTTATGTTCTTTTTGCGTCATGTTCACCGCAAATAAACGTATTTTCTTCTTTTTTTTTCTTTCTTTCTTTTGCTAAAACACTTTAGCTTTTAACAAACAACAACTATTATTTTAAAACAAATCGGTTTTATTTAACCATTTACATTAATTCAACTGCATTCCAGCACTAAAGCTCGAAGTAGTAAAACGTAAAACTGTAAAGTTGTTCATGAATATATAAAGTTGTGCGTCTATTTGTCACTCAATTGGACCCAGCTGAGAGGGAATGGTCTCCGGAGCTACGAAAGAGGGTACAATCTAGTAAATGAAAGCATTATACTGTTTTATAGTCAGAAATAGAGACATTGTCTTTATAATTGCAGTGTTTTATGAAGTCTAATTGTTTTTCTCAGTTTAATATTAATTAAATGTGTATGGGCTTTTTTTATTAGTATTTTATGCTCATTTGATAAATACAAACGAATACCTGTTAACACTTTAATTTTAATATCTTGCTTTCAAATACAATTTTGGAAACAGTTGCATCAAGATCTTGAATTTATTTTGTGTTTCAAGAATTTGTTATATTTTTAAGAGTTATTCCTAATTTTTCTGCTAAAATATCTATTTCAATATGTATCTTTGTATCAATATGTAGCTTTTACATGTAGGTAAATAAGATAAAAAGTAAAGACATATATGAACATGTCGCTACTTTTAGAACGTATAATATGGTGGATATTGGATACTCGTTTTGATGAAACTATACATACAAGTACCTACTTACAAACTTTGTAGCTAAGTATATTTTCACAAAGCTTATAGGTACAAAGTACTTCACAGACTTTATGTACGTATTTTAAGGAGTTACGCAACATAGTCAGGTAAACATTTATGATCCAGCTAAATATAAGTACTAGTTTAGCTTGTTATTACCTCTTCAGAACTTATAATTGTCCTACTTTACTTACTCTTGTTACAAGTGCTTTGTGCTAAAATATTTACATAAGTTAGTAAGCAGCTAAATCTGTGTCCAACAGAAACATAAAATCTCCTAAGGTCCCATGGGATGACAGAAAACATTCAATTACGTCCTGAAGTTGACTTTCTGTGCTAAGCTATTAAGTTCCAAGTTTTGAATAAATATTTTGTGTTATATTTTGTAATCGTGCCCAGTTGATGGCAATGGGCTCGCCCCCTATTTCATGGGATTTAAACATATCTTGCGAATAGTCGGTATAGGTACAGGCGAGTTCTTTAATATCTGTAGGGCAATTCTCGTAATTAAAAATGTTCAAAACCTGGTCGCAGTCTCATCTCAGCGACAAACAAATGTCAAAAACCAATTCAAAAACTGTCAAAAATGTTGTGAAATTATAGGTACTTTTGACAGATTGAGACTGAGATCAGACTGTGAACATTCTTAAAATTTCGAGAATTGCCCCTCTGAGCATGTTGATGAATCAAAAATATATAGTCAATGGTATGTTTCATAAAACTGTAAACAGCTTTGCCTTACAATAAATTGTAAACAATCTGTGAAATCATAAATATGTGACTACATCAATGAAATTGCTATAGACAAAGACTCATATTATTTAGCGCAAAGTTTATAGGTTCACAAATATCTATGCAATTTTTCTATGAAAAATATCTTAACAATTAGACATGTCTCGAATGATTCTTTGAACAATCTCTTTACAGAAGTTTATCCTGTTGTAATCTTTTTCTTAGAAACAGCACCCTAATTGCGTAACACACTATTATTCTCAATTTGAATCATTTTGAAGCTTATTGCTAATCCATTGCTCCATTTACGTTCGAAAGTGTGTCTGCTCAACAACGTAAATAACGCAATGAATGTTGTTGAACTGTCAGAATGAAAGCCATTGCTACTGATAGTGTGTTACGCAATTACCCTGCTGATTCAATTTGAAGTTGTCAGTTATGACATCCTCCAACGGCAACTTTGCATTATTACTCGTACTTCTGCTCCGACAAGCAAAAATAAATTTAATCATTTGGCCATTTAGTTGAATAAGTATTCAAAGCGGTATAGATATTACACCAAATATATTGAAATTTAGGGTATTTAGATATTTTATTATTTATTTTTTTTTTTCTACGGTATTTATTAGAGATACGCCGAACATCATCATAGTTACAAGATCGGCATATTTTTTCATGTTCGCATTTGGCCGAATATTCGGTTGACTTGCCGAATAATAACCGAATATTTAAATTATTGTTAATATTTAACATTTTATTAAACAGTAAGGTTACTTAAAAGGCTACTTGTAAGGTTCTTAAGGTTACTTGTTAGGTTAATTAGTTACGCTGCAATTATTTTATTCTTCCTACCGTCCATTTAAAGTATCTGTATCTACCTACTTAGATGTTTAATCAGATTGTTGATACCAAATGTTTTAAGATGAGCGCTAATCCTGCCGACAAACTGTCACACAGTTTGGCAGGTTTATGATGTATGTAGAAGTGTTTGGTCCAAAATAAATCATTTATTTATTATTATTATTTATTATTAACTAATGTAAGTGTGGTTTATTCCGAAAGTTATACATAGTTTTTTGAAAATGAAAGAAACACTACTTTTTGTAACAATTATTTATTGACAAAATAAAAAAGATTACCAATCAATTTAAATAAAATTTGAATCAAATCAACTTCTGCTTTTTTTACAAATGATAAAATAAACTACGTTAAATTTCTATGAAATTAACAATTTTTAGAACACTGCTTTGAGTAAAAACTTTTTCAGAAAATATTTTTTTTAGAATATAATATAATAAGAATAACTACTATCTTTAGGAACTAACACAAGTATTAAAATATGTACTAATAATATATAATCAAATCAAGATTTTTAAAAAATATATGTCTATGTTTAATCAAAGTATTCCGAGATATTTTATAAACAATATTATGCGAGAACTGTAAATATGTAACCGAAAGAGCGATGCATCGACTGAGCGAGCTGTGCTAACGCGAGGGGCTGCGGGTTGCGCGCGGTGCAGAGAGGGGGCGATGGAAAATGCCGCCCGGCTATTGCAGAGCGCAGTATCGAGGTGTACAAATCTGTTTACCGCGCAAAATTGAACCGAATGATTCGGCCGAATATTCGGTTCGGTACATTTTGGTCCGAATATTCGGCCGATCATTCGTATTCGGTTGAACCTACATTTTGCGCATCTCTAGTATTTATGTTCCCAAGAGTAGTTTATATGATAACATTTTATTGATGGCTAAATTTGTATAGAACTATAAGGTCATTTTAACGCTTCCAATATTTTAAAACATTGTCACTGCCAATATATTAGTGAACTTGACTGTACCTACTCGTACTATAGGTACTCCTCTGACTAACGCTGGGTGAGTACATGTGTTATGTTATGCTATTTTGTATTATAATAAGACGTGTTAAGCTTAGAAGCTGATAGCACTATGCCATGGTGTTCTCAGTAAAGTAGTATCTGCCATCACAACAAAGACACAACACATTATACCAAAACAACATAAAAACTCCTCAAGCAAACTATTATTAACAAATTCCACACAAAATAACTCGCATAAAAAGGGATAGCCTTTATGCGAAACTACCAAATCAACTTCGGTAGTCTTAATAACAAGTTGGTACATCATAAAAATGTTAATGCCAAACATTCTTATAACATCAACAAGAAACAAACTGAAGTACAAGTCGCCTCATAAAATTAGGGGCGGCGCGACTTCGGCCCCACGTTCAGTACCCTCTCAAGAAGTATTGCTCGTATTATGAGGGGTCACAAAGTGAGGATGGCGATATTGGCAGCCCTTACCAAGCATCGTAAGAAGGTGAGGAAACTTCACATAAAACCTAAGGAGGCAGGTGCATTCCATTTCCAGGGTACCGAAATGTTCGCGTATTTCACGCTCAGCGTGTCATTACCGCTCCTTACAACGAATACGCCCGCACGGTGTGTTACAACAAAAAGGGTAAGTATAATAATAAAAATCTTACGGCGTCTGGAGAGACGAATAAAGTACGAGTCCGTGTTTTGCTTGTGTAAGCGCTATTGTCTGTCGAGGTAGTTATACGTTTTTTGACTGATTGTCGTTTATACTGCCTACTTTAACTGTGTAGAAGCTCGTATTTTTTTTATATGTGATTTTATCATACTAGGTTGCTGTAGAAATAAAGCATTTAAATACAACAATATACTGCCTTGTTGAGCTTACCCTTTCTTTTTTTAATAAGAGAATTTCATATACTTTTACCACCCACGTAGTAACCATAATTTTATATAGCTTTGAAAACGTAACTTAAATATCAAGAGCGTAACGGCGTAGTAGTGACGTCACAACTTTGCAGACACTGCACTTAATCAGTTCAGTTAAAAATAATGATTGTGTGAGTTGTTATCGTGACTAGTTTCTATTTTTAAACCAACCTACTTATACTGAAAAGCCATAAAATTAACCATGCCCACACGCATTTCGATGGTACTGAAGTAAAAATTCATTCACATACTTATAAGTAGTTCATAAAAAATAATAAAGCCTTTTGACAATTTACTCTGCGTCAAAGTTATTTTTTTTAATTCAAGGTAAAATAAGTATGACAAAACCTAATAGAGAGTTTTCATAGAGCCTAGTTTATCATATAAAATATTGACATTTTTTTGCTAAAAGCAAGCTATCTACAAATAACCAAAACTTTTCCCCGAATCATTAGGAAGGGGCACATTTCACAGTTATTTACACGTCCCATATTAAAGGAAATGGGCGTTTCGCGACTAACCCTACTCCAGACAGCTAATGAAGAAATGACTTTCAAACAAAAATACCTAATAATACTTTACCACAACCAGGGATCGATCCTAACTGCACTATCAGCTCACTAAAGACGATCGCACTCAGAAGCTTTGTAATCTTTTCCCGTGCGACCTCGAACCAGCCCTCACGGTACTCGTCCAGGGCATTTCGCCGCTTCTTTCTGGGCTGGCCTCAGCGAAGCAATCCATCTTCAGGCACCCATTGTGTGGACACTTTTGCCCAACAGTAATCGTGCATGAGTTGATGTGACCCGCCCAATTGCATTTAAGCTGGGTAGCCTTCTTGCTTAAGTTTTGTAACGCATCGTGGCTTGTCCTTCTTAACACTAACATTTAAAATCAAGATATCGGTGCAGCAATTTCAAAATCATACTACATATTATATTCATTATTCTGATAATAATATGGATGCAGAGTTAAATGTGAAGTAGAAATGGAAAAATGGCAAACACTGGAGCATGAACACAACGCTTTGTGAGAGCAAAGTGGATCATAAATATTGAACAGAAAGTTTTCAACGTGGTTGAGAATCTATCATGTTTCATTGCAGCCATAGTCAAATGATGGTAAGTAGGTACCTAGTTCCTAGAAACTTTTGTTATACGGTTTTATATTTCAGTTGTTTGTATGCTTCAGCTTATGTTCTGCGAAATGATTGAATATAATATTTCTATTGAAATAAAAAAATAAACATGCTTTGGCATATCAATAAAATAGTATAAAAACAATGTTATGCTATTAGCAACATTAAAAATGACTTTGGTTATTATTTTTTTATGCTGGTAATAATATAACAGCTGTCAGATGGTTAGATCGTGAAAGTATCGATCGAATTAAAGTTTACAAAGAAAGCAGTTGTGATTCTAAAATTGTTTTTTTTTTTTTGTATTAAATACGTTTCACGACGAGGAAATAAATTTCAGATAGATTGATTATAAAGTGACGCTATGCTTGCCGTGTTGATATTATAAACCTTTTGTCACACACAGGATGTTAAGCTGTCTGTTCCCGATTAGCATAAGACGACTAACTAAGTCGCCCAAAACCTGAGAATATCATACCGATATACCGCAAAAACATCAATCGGTTTCTTACTAAACTTCAACTAAATTCGACGACCCTGCATACTTAATTATCTCCTGTGCTGACTGTACATAAATAGTAAAATAAATAAATAAATTATTCAAGGTTCACAAAAAAGGCGCAATCATTATAAATTAGAGTGTACAATAATATTTTTATGCAAGATTCTTTAATTTTTTTTAGACTTGACATTGAAATATCTTGAATAATAATTGAGAAATAAAATTCTGCTGCAGTATTATTAATGTTCCATATTGTAATTTCTATAAAAGTTGGACGAACTTTCATATGAATATGAATGTCACTTCTGAAGAGATCGGTACATTTGAACCTACTATCGGTTTTATACATATTTATGATGTACAGTCACGAACAGTCGAGCACTAATATGTATTCAATTAGAAACTTTTGAAAGGGATTTTCTCCTACTGTATTGATTGTAATTTTATGTTGTTGCGATCACATGTAGTATTTAAAGCCGCGTACGTACGAACGAACAAAACACGGTGAACACGAACATCGATCACGGAACATGGTTGGTTCGTACGTGTGGATGTAAATTAACAAAGCGAACACGAACACCTTGCGAACACAGTTCTAATTGTGTTCGCGCTCAACCCCTCAGTAATCAGAGATTTACCGTTGGAAGTGGCCGACAGTGAAGTAGCATCAAATTATCCGAACAACGTCCGCACAGAACAACCAAATTGGATCGCCACGAACTTTTTTGACGAACACAGTGTTTGATGTTCGTTAGTGGTACGCACGTGCGAACAAAGTGTTCGCAAGGTGTTTGTGTTCGCTTTGCTAATTTACCACCACAAGTACGAACCAAATGTCCGTGATCGATGTTCGTGTTCGCCATGTTTTGTCCGTTCGTGCGTACACGGCTTTGAAATTGGTTGAACGTTGATTGATATTCCACGACAGAAATTACTTTTGAACTTTGCTAAGTACTTATATTATGTGCTCGTGGCAATACAGACGCCAGCACATCAAGCTACCCGAAACTGACAAAATTTCTCAATCAACTTCGGACCTTATGTTTTAGCGATTTGCGAAGTTGAAAATATATTAAATAAATTTGACAGATTGTAGTAGCTTGATGTGTTGGCGTCTGTACATATACACGTGGAAAAAATCAAAATATTTTATTTCACATAAGCCTACAAGGGCACTTATGAAATGTCAGAGGCTAGGTGCACGGTTCCAATTGGTCGAAAGATCACGTTCTTAAATTCCAAGTGCGGAAAATTTTCTCAGCACAATTATGAACTAAAATATGTGTGCACCTACACAATGTAATACATTTGTTCATTTATACCTAATAGGGAATGGTCCTTGGCAGCTCTGGACAGAGAAGGGTGGGACGAAAGTAGGGAGTCCTTTGCCGAGCACTGGGAAATCACACTTTACACTAATAATATTATAAAGGCGAAAGTTTGTGAGTGTATGTGTGTATGTTTGTTTCTTCTTCACGCTCAAACAGCTGAACCAATTTTGATAAAACTTTGTATGGAGGTAGTGACACCCTGGATTAACATATAGGCTACTTTTTATCCCTATATTCCCACGGGATCAAAACTTATGCGAGTGAAACCGCGAGGCGCAGCTAAATAAATAATTAGGGATTTCGTTTAAGGAAGAACTTTCATTCATTAAATTACTCATAAATCGGCCTTTTTGGAATGAACTTAAATCTACTTAAAATCAAGTGGGCGGATTTTCAACTTATCTAACCCGCGAAAGACCAACTTTTAACTAATATAGGAGTTCTATTTATAAGCAGTCATCGAAGGATAAGCGCTTCGATTTCTATTGTCTGAATGAAATATTGAGTTAGTTTATTGTCTTTTATTCTTATTGTCTTCGCAATATCCTGCGTTGGAGTGTTCCACACAATTACCTTGTTTAGTTGATTTATAGTCTTATTATATTTTGCATTTCAAAACAGCGGAAAAGTGTTGAAACCCGCGCTCAACGGCAACTTGTGAAAAATGGCGCCAGACTTTATTATCGCGGATTATGAATCGCAATAGATAAGGCATTCAGCGCACCCTCATTAAAAAAGGGATTCCGGAAAAAAATAATAAAAAAAAATATACTGAAAGCCAGTCTCATTTGTCAACTTTGCTCGCATTGCATGCAGCGCCTATATCACTCGAGGAGTGGCCGACTTTTTATTCATTCCGGTTTCACGACGCACACAACTTTAATAACTGACTAACAGAATGAAAATACGATCCTAAAAAATAATGTTTTCATCGGTGGTATGGTGCGGTGCGAGTCACGCGGCCGAGATATGAAACAATGTAATTGGCTGAAGTGAGAGACGACATACTAATTGTTTACATTGTTTTGTTATGTTTTGAGTTATAAAAAGTTGGAAGTGAATCGTTTGTCTAACATTCTAAATGTGACGAACACTTTTCTCCAATTTTTGTAGGGTTCTGTACCCAAGGGGTGCCAAAGGAAACAAGTCATACTAAGCGTCCACTGTCCGTCAGTCTGCCTGTCAGCGGGCTGTATCTCATGAACCCACACTATATAGATAGGTAGACACTTGAAATTTTCACAGAGTATTTATATTGTCGCTATAACATCAAATAATAAAAATAATATTAATTTACAAATTAAAGAGGGTCTTCGTTTATAACGAACGTAGTTTTTTCGCTGTTCTTTGCATTGTGGTACACCCTTCGTGTACGAATCCGACTCGACTTGGTCGGTTTTTATGAATCATTTTATGAGCGTCGTTGTAATTACAAGATGATACTTAATACTTCAATAACTTTCAAAAAACACAATTTTCTATGGGACCGTTCAAGTATTACGTAAGCAGATTTTTTGCAATTATTAACCCCCTCCTCCCCCTCATCAGCAAAAGTAAGCAACACACACACACCCTCACACACACACGCATACTTACGTAAACATTGGTACATGCATTTTTCAACGTTTTCTGGTTTCTTTATTGATTCATAAGCAGCAATTATATGGTTTCGTTTTCAAGCATAGTCAAGTAGGGTTGCCAAACCAAAATCGACTAAATTTTGTAGAAAATCCGAAAAATAAATACTGTTTACGTCATCACCGTCGAGACCCCCCATCCCCCATGTCATCAAAAATAAACAAAGCAAAGACCCCCCGCCCCCATATAGTGCTTACGTAATACTTGAATGGCCCCTATCTACAATCCCAAAAATTAAAACAGTCTCATCGAAGTCTGTATATTGTCTGACATTAAAAAACAAACTCAACTACAAAATCAAAGAGCAAACTATAATTGACACTTGAATCAATTAAGAGCACTTAACTCTCTGTTTTGCTGTTAATCCGACTGATTCAGAAATCGTTTTCACTGCAATAACATGATATTTCATTGCTGTGCATTTTACTACCTGTGTTCGACTGAAACCGAATTAAACAACACGTGAGTTATCCGATATGAATGGTAAATACTGTGTGTTCGATGTACATAGTATTTATTCAGTTGTATTGCGTGAATATGGAATGAGCATCGGGTTTAATCTGTTTAACATACCATGCTGGTCAGTGGTGAATAATGATACCTTTACAGTTTAAAATGCTGCTTCACGATTGTGTCAAGGAGATAATGTACTGTAGGTACTCGGGCGTTAATCCTACTTCCTACTATCCTACTATCCTACTTCCTACTAATATTATAAATGCGAAAGTTTGTGAGGATGGATGGATGGATGTTTGTTACTCTTTCACGCAAAAACTACTGAACGGATTTTGATGAAACTTTACAGTAATATAGCTTATACATCAGAATAACATATAAAATACTTTTTATCCCGATATTCCCACGGGATCAAAACTTACGCGGGTGAAACCGCGGGGCGCAGCTATATAGAAATAAATAAAAATGATATAACACTGCACACATAAAATGCACATTACACGGAAATACTAAAGCCTTAGGGCCAGTATTCGAAAGAAAATTAACGTACTTGATGTGCCATTTAAATACGGCCGGGTATTGTATGCCTCTTTACAGGTTGTTTTAATATTTTGCAAAAGGATTGTGATAAGAAGATCGTGGGAAGTCTCCTTTTATGCGCGTGTTCGGTATATGCAAATGTTTTCTTCAATCCGTTTGGCAAGCAGGGTTGTTCTAAGAAACACACCATGACTGTTCGTTGTAGCGGTCTTTGAAGTCTTATCCTTTAGACGTCTACGAGTTCAGACGTCGTATTGAAGTTTAGAATATTTTTATAGATATGCATAATGGGCTTTTTTATTTGTTAGATTTTTAGTCCTTATTTCAATACTAGCATCTGCCCGCGACTTTGTCAGCGTAAAATTTCGGCCCCCGACCCACCGCGTCGCATCACATTGCCCGCCCGCGCTGTTACTTCGTTTTCACTTTGCGTACTTTCTGATTTTTTTTGCAGTTTGCTCGGCTCCTAAGGATCGTAGCGTGAAATTAAATATTACCTATTCTTTAACCATCCTCATGAATTGGGCTATCAACTGCAAAAATAATATTTCAAATCCGACTGGTAGTTTTAGAAATTAGCGTGTACAAACAAACAAAATCTCATCTTTATTATACAATAATAGATTATTGTCAAACCCTGCAGGAATCGCTCAGAGACAAATGAGAGAAGTCACTAATTAATGATAGAAATGTATTAAAAAATTACTTTATACATTTTAATTTTTTAAAGTTGTAAGCAGCTGAAAACTGTTTATAGCTTTTATCCTGTGCAATAGCTTACCCAATTGCTGACAATTTTAATTTCACCTTTCCTTATCTCCGTAGTTAAGACAAATGAATACAAAATCATCTAATTTGGGACAGTCGTGTGACACGCGATGTAGCACTTTTAAAATTCAGTGTCATAATTGGTTGGGTCATTAATTAGTGGCCCCAGTACCTACCATTTTACGGCGATTACTTCACGTGCCTTCTCTGTTTAAAAAATAAACATTATCTTTATTACAGTTGGCCACGAAACATTTGTTTGATCGTGAGAGCGTCTAACTTGCGATTTGTGTCGAAAATGTTTCGTGGAAAATTTACAGTTTTCGAAAACTGAAAATTGTAAATGAAATCATTTATGTATGCATAATCAACGTATAGCGTTCCCTTACTGGGACATAGGCCTCTTCTTTGTAAGAGGGAATGGGCCGTTATCCACCACGCGTGCCCAGTCTGAGTTGGTAGATGTCACATGTCTTCGAATTTTGGGTTCTAGGGCATGCCGGTTCCCTTACGATGTTTCCTTCACCAGTTTTGAGAGCAGTGGTGATGAAATAAATTAGAAAGTAAAGCACCTGTCTGGATTCGAACCAACGACCTACAAGTCATAAGCCTGGGCCGTTAGCACTGGGCCACCACTGCTAATTTTATATATAAAATCTCATAATATCTCTTAGCTATACCAAGCTGATTTTACAAATGTTTATAAATAATTATTTTTTATCGGCATAAGGACACATCTAAGTATTATATTTTTCTATCAGTTGTTTTCCTATCTTATGTTTTCAATCGTAAAAAAAATATTTTTGACATATTTATGACTGATTTGTGGTCCGAATCTAAATAGGAACCAATGATAATTTCCCGATGGTATCGTAAAAGTGACTAAGGGAGCGGTGAAGAATAGGAAGATGTATTCAATAAAATTGTTTATAAATAAGTTATGTAAGCACAAGATATTCAGAAAAAGTGTTGAACAAAAAAGTGTGTTTCCTAGTCAGAAAATAGACAATAAAGATCATAATTCTACAGCCCTTATCCCAATTTATTTGGGGTTGACGCAACATGTCTATTTCTTCCATACTTCTCTATTAATCGTCGTTTCGAAAGTCACCCCCTTCTTAACCATATCATCATTCACACAGTCCATCCATCGATTCTTTGGTCTTCAGGCAATAAATCTGAGGGGCAATTTTCGTAATTTTTAAGAACGTTCACAGTCTGTAGGCCAATTCTCGTAATTTAAAACGTTCAAAATCTAGTCGCAGTCTCATCTCGGCGACAAACAAATGTCATAAACTTTTCAAAATGTTTGGAAATTTGACGTATTTTTGACAGATTGAGGCTGAGATCAGACTGTGAACGTTCTTTAAAATTACGAGAATTGCCCCTCTGATCTCAGCCTAAATCTGTCAAAAATACCTAAAATTTCCCTACATTTTGACAATTCTTTGACATTTGTTTGTCGCCGAGATGAGACTTCGACTAGATTTTGAACGTTTTAAATTACGAGAATTGGGCTTCTGATCTAAAGTCGAAAAAGATCTATATTTCGTAAATCAATAATAGCGAACCGCGAATGCCAATCCGTGTGCAATGCAATGTTTACACCAATTTTCCCTGTTACTGATTTAGTGGCTCATATTACTAGAGGAGAATAATGACTTCATAGAACGTCTAGTGGTGCAGAGCAGAGTAGAAAGTGATAGGTCAAGCGGGAGGTAACCGATGAGGTGGATCAAAGTAATTTCGCGGTCGGAGTCCCTGTTAATGAATGACTGTCATGTAACAGAACCAGATGACGTCATCACGTCAACGCTGCCTGGAAGTGACGCATATTTACCCCCAACTTGTTCTTTTTGTGTTTTTGTTCTTTCTCTGCGTCATTTTTACCACAAATGATTTTATTTTCATTCTTTCTTTCAGATGGAGAGAGATCTTCATGCGAGCTACGACAATACCTGCGATTGGACACAATTATTTTATCGTTAGCACGACCTCTCGTAAAGAGCGAAGCGAAGAAGCATAAAATATTACTAGAGGAAGTTTACAAAGCATAAAATAAAAAGTAAACATGTACAACTTTCCACAATTCAGGCTAGCCAAAACTTCGACACAAAAATACCATCAATTTCTCGCAAGAATAACGAAAAGGAAATCCAGTGAAGTGACACTTTTGAAGGCGTCGACGTTGATTTTAGAAAGAGCCTTTTGTTTCTGCTAACCATACCGCCGCGTCCTCCCCTCGTTGATTTAAGTACACAATAGAATCCCCTCTTACGTTCCGACAATACTCCGATAGCTTAGAAAACGCTCACAATAAAAATGAATAAGACAATACAATTGAATGAAAATGAAGATATGATTTGCTTCTGACGTTTATTGTTCCCTGTTTATTTTAATTTCGATATTCCATTTATTATTGAGTCTTTTATCAAGAGCTTTAAATAAATATATTTTAGAAATGTTATGTTGCAGTATTTCACCTGTTGTTTGATTTAATAAAGCGTGTTTTTATGGCTTGTCTAAGTGTTGCCAGCCACCATCAATGTAATTTATGAGACGGTAAAGAAGAGTAATTTTGCTTATTAATTTTGCGCGGCCGCGTTCCAAGGTGTGGTTTCCCGGCTTACATGACTCAAGCTCTTTAATCACGTCTCCATGTTTAATTTCATGACAAAGCGCCATTGTTCAACCTCGTGGCTTTTTGACGCACCTTCCAAATCAATCACCACAATATACCTAGTTCAATAATTCCTTTCTCTTTCCTCTGTTATTGAACTCCAACCCTTTTCACCCTACTATTTGATTTAAATAAAATTCTATTTGAAAGAATTTAAAAATCGATATCGTCGGAATGTAACTGCTGAATTGCCCATTACATAAACCCCTTATCGACTCATTTTCTTTCCCCTTTCACCAAAGAAATGCGCGACTCTATAATGGCAGCGCGTTTGGGTTTGCCCATTGTTTTCGTATTACGTAACGCGTCAGTTTGCGTTAATGTAGTTTGTTTAGAAACCGGACTCGCGGGGTTCGGTCTGTGATAACAATAGTAGAAGGGGAGCGTATTGGAGAGCACGCGACTTCACCCGGTTTCTGTTTTCCAACGTGATAGGTAATTATAACATAATTCACGCAACCCCAAAAGAGACGTATCGTGAATACGTACACGAAGCAAGTTGCTTGTTAAAACATCGACTAACGTGTACGATCCGTAGATTTTAATTGGGTAAAAAGCAGTCGTTTGTCATTTTGTTTTACAACGTATTTTTAATAAATGATAAATGATAAATGATAAATGATAAATGATTTTATTTCTGTAAGTAGGTTTGTACAAACACTTTTACATGTCAATCATATTTTTTAAAACGAGATGAGGTCGGCGTTTCCTAACTGACTACTCTGAGAAGAAAGGCCGAAACAAACTCAGAGGTCACAGTCTCTTTTAAAGTCCAGACATAATCTTGGTCAGATCATGTGGAGACCATGTAGATTAGTGTCTGAAATGGTCTTTTGAGGAAAGAACCACACCGATTGAGTGGACCTGTCCAGTCAGTGCACGCATTTGTCAGTAATCATGCAGCTCAACTCAAACTTAAGGAGCTCAACGATTCGACGAACAATACCAAAGAAAGGACATTTGGGTGGGTCGCATAAATTACTCAAACTGCCAGACCATGACTAAAACTATCTGAGAAAATAAAAAAAAAAAGAAGAAAAGGCAAAAAAAAAAATAACCCACATAGTCTTCACATTCACAGTCATTAAAATAATATAATACTTTACAAAGTAAATATTCATGTCACTGTATATGTAAAATTTATCAATGTCAATGTGTATATAAAAATCCAGAAATAGTTTTGGTCAGATCATTTTGAGGACCATGTAGATTGGTGTCTGAAATGGTCTTTTGAGGAAAGAACCACACAAATTTGAGTGGACCTGTCCAGTCAGTGCACGCATTTGTCAGTAATCATGCTGCTCAACTCAAACTTAGGGAGCTCAACGATTCGACGAACAATACCAAAGAAAGGACATTTGGGTAGGCCGCATAAATTACTCAAACCGCCAGACCATGATTAAAACGGAAACAATGACCCACATAGTCCTCACATTCACAATAAATAAAATAATATAATACTTTACACAGTAAATAGTAAATGTTCATGTCATTGTTTATGTAAATAGATATTAAGAAAAAAAAAAAAAAAAAGTAAAATCGCAAAATAAAATAAAACAACATTCGCAGTCTAAACTTATTGGAGCAGCTCAATCCCAAGCCTTTTTGTCCTCAATAAAGTCATTTACAGTATAATAGGCTTTTTGGCATAGTTTACGCTTTATAAAAGATTTGAATTTATTTAGGCTTAGTTCTTGAATGTGACTAGGAAGTTTATTATAAAAACGTATACATTGGCATCTAAACGAGCCACCTATTTTTTTGAGCCTTGATGAAGGAACAACAAATTTGTGTTTGTTCCTAGTATTTATGTTATGGATATCACTGTATTTTTTAAATAGATTAATATTTTTATGTGCATACAAAAGATTATCATAAATGTACTGAGAAGGCACAGTCATTATATTAATCTCTTTAAATTTGTCTCTGAGGGAGTGTCTGGGACTTAATTTATAAATGGAACGAATTGCCCTTTTTTGTAAAATAAAAATTGTCTGAATATCGGCGGCATTTCCCCACAACAGAATACCGTACGACATCACACTATGAAAATAACTAAAGTAAACCAAACGGGCTGTCTCTAAATCAGTTAAATCACGAATTTTCCTAACGGCGTATGCTGCAGAGCTAAGCTTTTTTGACATTTTATCTATATGGGGGCCCCATTGAAGCTTGGCATCCAATGTTATGCCTAAGAATACTGTGATATCTTTGGGTTTTAACTCTTCATCCTTTATGAGAACACTAGTTTCGACTTGTCTAACATGGGGTATCGTAAACTTAATACATTTGGTTTTTTTTTCGTTAAGTAGTAGGTTATTAACATTAAACCAGTCAACTACTTTTGCGAGGGCGCTATTTACATTGTCAGTAACCAGCTGCTGACGTTTAAGTTTAAATACAAGTGAAGTGTCATCTGCAAACAACACTATATCATGATTATCCTTTATGAGGTAAGGCAAGTCATTAATATAAATAATAAATAAAAATGGGCCAAGAATTGAGCCCTGGGGGACCCCCATTCTTACTACAGATCCGGGTGATCTTTTTCCGTTAACATCAACCCTCTGAATCCTATCACTTAAGTAAGAAGTAAGAAGATCCAGGGAGGCGTTACGGATTCCGTAGTGGTGCAGTTTCCTGATTAATGTTTCATGATGAACACAATCGAATGCCTTGGACAAATCGCAAAAGATGCCCAACGCATCGCATTTGTCCTCCCAGGCATTATAAATATGTCCTAAAAGTTCAACTCCGGCATCGGTAGTCGAACGACCCCTTGTGAAACCGAACTGTTTGTTATGCAGTAATTTATTTTTATTAAAAAATCTTTGCATTTGGTTTAAAATAAGTTTTTCAAAAATTTTACTAAAGGTAGGTAGTACTGAAATGGGTCTATAGTTAGTAGGGTCTGATGTACTACCCGATTTAAACAATGGTATTATTTTACTGTTTTTCATAAGATCAGGAAACTCACCACGGTCGATACAATTATTAAATATAACAGCTAAAGTAGGTGCTACAATGTTTATAATTGACTTAACAACATCCACAGAATTACCCCAAAGATCTGCGGTCTTTTTAACATTTAATGTGTGAAAGGTTTTAATTATATCTTTACAGGTGACATATTCGAAGTGAAATTCAGAATCACAAACTGGAACATTTTCCTTAAGTAAAGACTCTGCAGCAGTGGGTGATGAGTTTAGAGATCTAGTAGTTGATACGGGAATCTCTGCAAAGAAATTTTCAAAGGCCGCGGCGACTTGAGAATCTGATTTAATTATATTGTCATTAATAGCAAGGCTGTAGTCACTACTTCGGTTGCATGACTTTCCCGTTTCGCTATTAATTACATTCCAAGTCATTTTAATAATGTTACTACTATTTTTAATTTTTGAACTCAAGTAACGTGACTTGGCAATACTACAAACTTTTTTAAATATTTTAGAATAATTTCTAACATATAAATTAAATTCAGCAGTGTTTATACAAATCCGTTCTTCATATAATTCATAAAGTCGTTTTCTACTTTTATGTATACCAATGGTGGCCCAGTCGCTGAAGGAAGCGTTACTATTAACCGATAATATCTTTGGAATGAATGTATTATCAAATTGTGTGCAATACATATTAAAAAAATCATTAAATTGTTGATTAGGGTCATCATTAGTCAACAAAAGTGGTAATTTACTCAGAAGTTTAGTCTTAAATGTTTCCAAGCGTTTAGTTGTTTTTGGGTTTACAGTGATATCTTTTTTAGTAGCCTTTTTGTTTAAATTTGTAATAGTGATCAATTGTCCGCAATGATCTGAGTCTATTGAATTAATAATTTCTTTGCGGGTTGGTATAGCATCTGTATATATGTTATCTAGGCATGTGGCACTAGTAGGAGTTATTCTAGTGGGCTCCAAAAATTGGTTAGCAAGATTGTATGACTGAAACAAACTTATGATTTTAGTACTTAATCCAGAATTTTCTAACAAATTAACATTAAAATCACCACAAGTGATGATGGACTTGTTTGTATTACAGATTTTGTGCAACACTTCATCCATAACTTTTTCAAAACAATCATACAATCCTGAAGGAGGTCTATACACACTTAATATAATGAACTGCTCCAATTCTATACAGGCTATTTCAATTGTACGCTCAACAGAGAGGCTCACAATATCCTTTCGGTCTTTAAATTTAAGCTGGTTATTTACTAAAATTAATGAGCCACCATGTATAGCATAACATTGTGGTATAATGCGGCAGTAGCAACAAGGGTGTACGCAGTACGTAGTAAACATTTAATTAGTTGGATTTCGGTACATTTTCGTGAGAGTTAGAATCACGCGATATAATGGGGCCTTTTGTTTGGACCGCGGTCGTTAGGCCCTCCTAGTTTAAGTGATAAATTACACGTAACAATTAAAAAGTTACGTGGGCCGTGCTCCGCCATCACTAATGTACTCTCGAAATGTTGAAAGAGGTGTAAAATCATTGTGTTAAAATACTAAACAAGACGAGAGTATAAAGTCTGACGATGAACGTTGAAAAATGAGTTTCGAAATATTTTTTACTTTTATTTAAATGGGTATTTTATGTTGCCAAACAATGTTATATAGTTTTTATAAGCTACTCGGGCTGTGCTTATCGCGTAGGTACTGATAACACTGATTTACAATCGTACGTGTTCCCAAATATTCCCTTAAGTATTCTGATCAAGGTTTAAAAAAATGTTTTTAAGGTTCGTTCGAACAGGGCACTGGCACTTTATTTGTATTTCAACACAAAAACATGGTACAAAAACAATTTAAATATTTATACTTGAAGAAAAATCACCGACATTTACAACTCGGCGTAAAAAAAACTATTTGCCGCAAAGCCTTTGAAAATTTAAGATATTGTTTTATGACACGCAACGTTATCGCTCACCCTTAACGCACGAAATTACAATATAAATCAGTTTTAAAATAAAAGAAAAACAGATTTAGTACACTTTCAGCTTTTAAAAGCAAAACGTGACTCGTAGACATAACGCTACGGCGGCGGCGTGGGTGCTACGGTGCTACGCCGTAGAGGCGCTACGATAAATCGTATTTAATTTATATTGTTGTATTATCGCTATGTGTGTTATTTGATAACAGCTATTTTTAGCTGTAGCTGGGATTAAAAGTTGGAAATTAAAGGGTATGAGAAATAAGTCTGAGCAAATTGCGTGGCAAAAGTTCTTTGTTTTGTTTTAGTAAAACTTTAGGTTTAATTCACGTTTTGGTACTGGTTAATATTCAGAGCATGTTTCAGCTTTCAAGGTTCACACTGTCAGTATAATTGAGTTTTGAATAAACGATGTCAAAATAAAAGCATTTTGTTTATAAGAGAGTGAGAGTCTCATAACGTAATTGAGTTTTGAGGGGCAATTCTCGTCATTTTTAAGAACGTTCACAGTCTAATCTCAGTCTCAATCTGTCAAAAATAACTCAAATTTCCCTACATTTTGACAAGTTTTTGACATTTGTTTGTCGCCGAGATGAGACTGCGACTAGATTTTGAATGTTTTAAATTACGAGAATTGGCCTTCTGGAAAAATAATCATTTTTAAGTACCACATAAAAATCAATCTGCCTAGCCTTATTCCAACTGTTTTGGGGTCGGCTTTCAGTCTAACGGATGCAGCTAAATACCAATATTTTACATGGAGTGACGGCCTATTTGACCTCCACATCCCAGTTACACACGATAAGATCCTTAAGACTGGTTGTCTGTCTTTTGGGCTGTCAAAGATATATGAATGGCATCCGGGACCAACGGCTTAGCGTGCTTTTGTAATAACTATACAACATTAGTTTTAGTATATGCAAAACCCGAAACATGTATCTAGTATAATTATGTAAAGAATCTATGTACGAAATTTCAAAACTGTATCATGAAAAATCACAAAGTTATAAGCTTATTATGTTGGCTGGGTGTCCGTATAAAAACATGCTCACCGCGCGGCGCGCGGCGACGCGACATCCGCGCATGCAGCAGCGTCGTCTTGTGCTCGATAATGATAACGTAGTGTCTCGCGCGGTGACCAACTTATAACCTTTTTTAAATATTTGTGGGACGAAATATAACATGGTACAAAAATTATTCGAATCGATTCAGTTACTTATTCTGAAAAAAACTATATTCAGGTTTCGCATATACTAAAAATAATGTTTGTAGACGGTCACATATCCAGGAACCGCGGCATGAGTAGCTCAAAACCTTCAATAGACCCGTACGGGAGTTCTCATTTAGTCCCGAGCCCCTCCAAAACATTGTGATGTATATATCTATCCCTCAAGCCGCTAGAAGTGGCACATAGGGCCATATTAAAAGTAGCCACTTTTCGTCCTATTCTGTTTCCAACCGATCAACTATACAATGATTGCAAAGTGCTAAATGTTCGGCAACACTTCATACTACAGACAGTAATTCTGCAACACCGCAACACCCCATATAGAATAATAGAAGATAAAAAACGTAGTAAGCGTCGAAAAGATGGAATATGCACCTTGCCGCGTGTTCGCTCAACTTTTGTCAAGAGATTTTTTCATTTTCTTGGGCCGTTTCTATATAACAAGATAAACGAAGAGCGTCATATCTATGGTCTACCTTATTACAAATGCAAAAAGACTGTACAATCGTACCTCCAAGACAAGTCATATGACGAAACTGAAGGGATCTTGACATAGGTGATGAACTTCGACAAGCACACCCTCACACACCACACACACCACACACCACACACCCAACGACACACACACACGTACCCTCTTACACACACACCCTTTTACACACACACCCTCACACAAGCACACACATATATTTCTCAAGTTATTTTATTTTAACGATAGCAAAGAGTATCTTAAACTTTTAATTGTTTAACTCAATTCTTCGAAATTGTAACAGTAACATCCACGTATCATCACAGGCACTATGTAACTTTTGCGTCATTGTACCTTAGGGGACCGGACTGCTTCTCCTTAACACAGGTTTCCATAACCTAGCTAGGAGAGCAGTGCTCACCCACACGTTTGTAGAAATAGTACTTACTTTGTAAAACTGTATTTTTAACGTGTTCTACAATCCTTTGTTTTGAGTAAATAAACAAATAATAAAAAAAAAAATTATATATAACAATAAATACCAAACATTTACCACAAAGAAAGACATTCCCGCAGACGTTAACGATGATATCTCAATACATTATCCGGGTGTTCATACTTCCGCGAACATACTGAAATACTTCTTACACCAACTTTCTTAAACCTTTTATTTACAATACGCACTGCTGTCACATTAAAATGATGAAGTTTACACTCAAGAACGGTGTAACTGTTAAAAACCGGTCAAGTGCGTGTTGTACCAAAGTAAAGGGTTCCGTTTTGGGGATGAATATTTACGCATGCAGAGTATTGATTTTACCAGCCGCAAAAATAAAGTCTGTGTTTTATGTTTCTTAAAAGAACTATGAAAACCAAAGTAAGTTATGCATTAACGATCTTCGGACTTTTTCCTTTAGTTGTGCTGTGAGACCTTGCTTTTTGACAAATCTCATGGTTCTAGATCAGTGGACGGCAATCTTTTAGCAGGCACATAGTGGCAAAATGAAATAAAGGCGGGCCGCACTTGTTCATAATGCAAAAAAAAACAACCACAAATATTTACTTTTTGATTTTTGAGGCTGTATTGACAAACTATTTGTGAAATGTTTGCTGACTCACTATTTGTGAAATGTTTGCTGACTCACTATTTGTGAAATGTTTGCTGACTCACTATTTGTGAAATGTTTGCTGACTCACTATTTGTGAAATGTTTGCTTTCATGTCTGTCGCAGAAATTCATAAAATGGCACTCAAATGGTCATCTGTGAGACGAGAACAATATTTATATTTTTTGTAATTGAGAATTGAAAAAGTTTGTTCGCATAAATAAGTGCTGCCAAAAATCGTAATTAATTGAGCTGAGCAAACTTTTTCAATTTCTTTAAAATTAGATGGCAAACTGCTATAAAATTTAACAAGATCATTAATTTCTTATAAAGAGTTTTTGAAAGTGTCGTTAGATTGAAGATCAATCACGTTCATTTGTACATTACTCGGTACATCCTCAATATCACATGAAAAAGGGTTTGCAAAAATATTTAGATTGTCAGAAATCTTCTCGAAGTCACTAAATCTGTCGTCGAACTGATTTCATATCTGCATTAAAAAAATGGTAAGACCTTAAAACAGTTGCGGGCCGCAAACCGGAGGCACACGGGCTGCGGCTTGCCGACCACTGTTCTAGATCAACGGTACCCTATAGGTTTTGATCTATTTGCATGTGTCAAAATATGAGGCATAAAAGCCGTATTTTTTTAATGCGTTGACTTAGAAGATTGATTTTTAACTTCTCTAAGGGATCCGTAGATCGATTTATTAATTAAAACTTGATATCTTAACGCGTTCATGAGAAAAAGGTTCTTTACAGACAGACGAACAACGAATTGAGACTACAGAACCCTAAAAAAAATACATTAGTATGAGGCTCTGCCCAGTTTTCAAATGAAAACCTCTGGCATTTTGCCTATAGTTCGTAATATGTAAGGTTTTATGGCTTTCATCGCGCACGGGTTTAATTTCATGTTTTATGTTTATTACTGTGTGACCACGCTACCAAACCGTTAGTTCAAGCTATGCTTCGTACGTAAGGAATCGGAGAAGGACCATTCCTAAAAATGAATGTATATTTTTTAACACAGACACAAAAATTAAAACTTATTTATTGTAAGAGATTGTTAGATATTATGTTATCAACAATTTTGGTTACTGAGTAGTATTACCTACAATGTTTCAATTTAAAGGAATCCGTGAAGATATAGACATAATAAATTTTTTATTTGTATTTTGGCAATACTGCTAGTCATTTGGGGACGTTTCCGGATGACAGCAATGCGGACGAGTGCCCCGATGCCTAAGTGTCCTTTTGTTTTCATATTTATCTATATAGTTAGTTACTAATTTAATTTTACTACCTAGTCTAAATAGTTTTGTGTTAAATATTGTAAAAGTTCACCTCTTTTAAGAAAAATAAAAAACCCATCAGAAAGAAAAAACTTGTATTTTTCATCAAGCTATTGACGGGCTAGAGGCTTATATCGTTGGTGGTAATTTCACTCTCCAGGATTTTCTAGATTGTTTAGTGAATGCTCGTGTAATGTTAACCTTCTGATTGTTTTATACTGAAACATTTTAGGTCGTATGGATCTATAGATACAATGAACATGTTAATTCGTTTATTGCTAGCCATCAGTCGGAACTTCGTATTCGTTTTTGTTTTTTTTTTAAATAATCACAATTGTCTACGCCATTTTAATTCTTAATCATGAATATGTATGTACCATGTTAGGTATGGTCTTATTTGGTAGTTAATCATAAGCATAAAGTTTATTTGTGAAACATAGGTATACAATAGGTCATATATAAAATAGTACGCTATGTTTTCTCTTAAGACATACAATGTAAATATGCTAAAAAAATGTCATTAAAAAAAACATTCTATTATTTATTAAAAAAAATACATTTTGGATCAGAATGAAGTGCAGTTATGTGGCAGTTGAAATACTCTTTCAAAATTGTGGTTTTCTAATACCAAGAAAATTGCTCAAATTTATAACAGAGCCGTTATCATTTTTGAGCAGTTTACACAGTAAACAAACAAACAGTTATTGAATCCAACGAAACGTTGAAACTAAACGAATCCAAACTTTATGTCCGTAATGAAGTCGCAGAAGTCATAAAAAGCAACATTGTAGATTGCACAGTGCAGTTTATTTACAACAACAAACTACCTAGCCTCGTGACGTTTATTGAGACGATCGTGTATTTATGTACTTTTAATGGCATCGCACATTACGCGCACACTGCTCCCGGCAACGACATTAGCAAAGAAAACATCACAATTGATGTTATTTATGCCAATCGCAGCACTATTATGCTGATCTCGGGAAGTTTTTATCGCTCGTGCAGACTTTATCCTATGGCGAATGGCGCGGGAGTTATTAGCGTGATCGTAGAGACGTAATTTGTTGTTATTTGTTAGTACTCACAATAAATTGAGAGATATGATTATGGATAGTAATAACCAATTCCTTATCCGAACGAGTAGCCTGACCACCGTAGGGACGGGAAAAATTAAACACAAAGAACTTTTTTACAAAAAAAAAAAACAACCGACTTGCAAATAAGATACACTACAAAGTGAAAAATAAAAGTCAGTGTCGTTGGGTTCGCATTTTCATTGGTTGCCACCGACTTCCGAAATTAAAGTTATATTTCACTTTGTAGTGTGTCTTATTTGGAAGTCGGTTGTTTTTTTTTATTCTTGTAAAAAAGTTTTTTTTCCCCACACAAACTCGTATAACACAGTATGTAAATATCAGTGACAGGTAGTTATTATAACATCATCAATATAAACTAAGTGGCAAAAATTCGTGTTATTGAAGCTAACTCAAAAACTACCCAAGCAAAGTTAATAAAATTTATATGGGATCACTCCTGAGGCATACCCTATACATTAAAAAAAATAATTTTTGAAATCGCTTCACAATTGCCGAAGATATCACGTAACAAAAAAAAAAAAAATAATAACATACAGTCGAATTGAGAACCTCCTCTTTTTTTGAAATCGGTTAAAAATGACAGAGACGCGATGTGACGAGAAATTAAGAAAATCAATGTGACTTTGACAAGACACTGTGTAAGTGATTATGTCTATTCTTACTACTAAGAATAGACAATCACTTACAAAGACTAAAAAAATAACAACTAATCTACCCTACGGCGGATTAGTACATTTTTTTGAGTCTAAATTCTGTATAGGCAACGTTGCTTATGAAACAGCAGCTGCTCAGTACAAAATAATTAATTGTACAAAATTGTAATATTATTTTGACTGTTCTGGACTAAATTACTTAATTTGGCACTGATTGTCTAAATTCTGGGGCCTTTATAGGGGGGAAAGGAAAATATGGTCCTTGCATTATAATTGTCATTTATTTAAAATAAAACCGGTCAAGTGCGAGTCGGACTCGCGCACCGAGGGTTCCGGTTCGGGTAGGTATATAAATAGTTTATCACAGGATTTAATTTTTTTTTTGGTAATTTAACTAAAATTTTACGGTTTTCTGATTTTTTCCTTTACTTGTGCTACATGACCGTGTTTCCTGCTAAATTTCATGATTTTAGAATTAGATCAACGGAAAGTACCCTACACATTTTGATTCCCTTGAGAGTGTCGAAATTGTATTTTTTTTTGCGGCATAAACGGCCGTATCTTTTTACGTTAACTTAGAAGTTTTATTTTTTCACAGCTTAAAGGGACTGTAGACTTAAGAATATGGTTTTAATTTCAACTCGACACCTCCACGCATTCTTGGGATAAAGGGTCTTGACAGACAAACAGACGGACAACAAAATGATCGTTTATGGGTTCAGTTTTTTCATTTTGAGGTACCGAACCCTAAAAATAGCTGTTCCGCTGCTTATGTATTACGCCCTTGTATGAAACAGATTTTTTTTTATTATCTACAAAAAAATAGTATGCTAGGTGGTCTAGAATCATGTAATGAATTCATGATTACAGTTTGCGCGTCAATGTCCATACACCCCGTATTTATAAAACTATTAAGTTTATAACATTCGCCCATAGGTATTGTGTTATGAAAATAATTGCGAACATTAAGCACCTCTTAAGGCCATGAGTCGCAGAAATGTTCGAGTTTAGTACAATGGGGCAATAAATAGCTTTTGATTGCTAGTTGTTCCGCTTCTTTCATCGACTTCGTAACCTGTATAGGACTGGATGTTTTTTATGGTTATTGCGTAGAGAATTAACGTTTGTATAGGGCGATGCGAAATATGTATGGGGTTATATTTGTCGCAAATGTATACGATGTCTTTTGTCATAAAGCGTTATATTTTGGGAACATTATTATACCCATGTGATTTTATATGCTAACCTTGACCGAATTGGTGCATAAAAAAACGTTATACTCGTAGATACGTACTATTGTGTTCGAAATATATTTTGGAATTATGTCAAAATAAAAAAAAAAAACTGCTAAAAATCCTTAAACATTTCTTTCATTCGAATATAGATTCAGGAATGAATTTAGGACTTTAAAATACATCACGATATAAATCAGCTGCAAGGACCTATCTCTACTGACATACCGAAACAATATTTTATCGCAGTCAGCACCCTTTTACCACACCTACATCATCGTAATTATCCCAAAACCGAAAAGGCTACAGATGCTATCAAACCACATCGGGTTTACAACCAAATCTCGTTCAAAAAGGCATACGCTAGGGATAAAGGCGGAGAAAATACTTGGCACGCCACAAAATCTATGGGATTTGTTTATTTCCCGTGTTAGGATAACTACAGACCCTTGTTTCAAAAGTTATGGCGACAGTAAAATAGTGATACCTATTGATACTAAAGCTTTGTCTGAAACGCATTTGGAGATACAAAGGTTTTAGTTTAATAAAATCTGTTCATGTGTAGGTTTTCTGTAATATTTGTAGGGCTTTGAGGTTTTTCTTATCTTTCCTTAGGGGTAGGGTGTACCTGGTTAATTTGTGGGTTACCTATGCGAGTAAGTGTTACTCACATTTCTACTCTCACATACATATACTTATCTCCTAGAGGAAAGCAATCCTTTCATTCTTTTAAAGAAAAAAAAGTTAATATTTTAATATAAACTGTTTTCTTTTATTAGTAAACTCATACTTGCATACCCAGTCCGAGGGCTAGAACCGCTGCAAGCTGGAACACAGGCTATAAACCTAGTTCGGCAGCATATGCTAATAATACGCAGCCGTACGTGTCCAGATAGCACCACTCTACGAAGGTTGAGGAGATCGTGGAATACATGCGTGTGAAGACCAACTGGTCTTTTAGGGTCGAGAACTTGGAGTCGCGTCACAACACGAACTTCAAGTCGTTCGTGGTGCGTGTTCCGAGACATCATCTCGAGAAGTTCTTCAAGGAAGAGTTCTGGCCGCAGGGTGTTGTGTACCGCCGGTTTCGTGGCCGGCTACATGACACCAGTCAGTGAAACACGATGCAGACACTTCGTGTGCGTTAGTTTTTTTGTGTAATTATAATGTGTATGTATTTATAGTATTTTTAAGTTATATTAATATTGTATTGCATGTGTTCCTTGATGCCTGAAATAAATAGATAAATAAATAAATAATTAGACACAATTTTAACTGATTTACTTTTAAGTATAAGCTTAAGTAGCTAAGCCAAATTGTGTAAACATGTTTATACATTTTGGTCTAATCAATATTATATTATTTTAGCAAAGTGAGATTCATTTGTTAGCCTTCGCTGTCCCTCTCTGGACTAAAGACTTTCCTCCACTCTTTCCATTGTTCGCGAGCCCACGCGTCCTTCGTCCAGTTTTGGCGGAATATATACAGTTCATTATGGGTAAAAAAAAACTTATGGTGTGTAAAAAAATGCCAAAACTCATACTTACGCTAATCATTAACTGCCCCAAAAATTAACCATTTTACGCAAACTTTTCAAGTAATGGAAATTAACCTCCCTTTAATAAACTTGGAAAGAAGATGCCCGTGTTATTCTTTAACAAGAGTTCAATGTTGCCAGGATAATGAATATTTACGAGACTCTCGCAACCTCGAAGTTACGCACCATTATCATGATGCACAGAGGGCGATATTGTAGGGTATGAGTAAGGTACAGGGCCGAAGGGCGATAGGACATTGTACGAGCAAGAGGCTCGTTAAAGTTTAAATGTAAGTGTACTTCGAGTACTTTTGAAGGAAGAACTTTTTCCTCGGGGATATAAAAATAAATAGAATGTTTTGTACTTATAGGGGATCGAAGCAGGAGGGAAGCAGACAACACTCGTGCTGTAATGGGGAAATCACCTTATGGGAATATTTATTTCTTCTTCGTCTTTCGAATCTGCTAGGGCCATAATATAAGAATATATTAAAATAACTTGCTTGGCAAAGTTAGTGGAGGTTTCAGGATCTTTTCGCCTCTATATTATGTATTCAATTATTGTTTTGAAGCCAGCCCGCCATCGCATTAACCAAAAACCTTTTTATTAAAAACAGTACACCAAACATGGAACTCCACAATTAAATCGTCTTAATGAGGACCCTTCCCCATTAAAACTAGACGGTAGACTCAAATCATCCAGTCCTTAAATCAAGTACAAAACACAAGCTAGTCATGACGCCTCCACCAATTAATGGGGGTACAGTCAGATCTTGCCGTTGGACCTTTACAATCTAGTGCGAACATAAATTGTGATAGAGGGCGCTCGGGGGCTTGTTTAATTTCACGACTGAATAAATCCAAATGTTATACCGCGGAGACCCCGCTTGCGTAGTGACGTTTCCATCTCTCCCGTCCATAAAATTCTAGTGCGGCCATCTGCCGAAAATTAGGGGAACTACACTATTATTAACGTTTGCTCCGATATGTTTTAGTTGGTTTTTAAGTTTGATGGGGTACCCTTTTCTATGTTTGATACTTTTGAAAAACTATTTATCTTCCTACAAATATTAGGCCACTTCTGTTTTCTGAGGCTGTTGTAAAAAATATTGAAATATTTTAATATCTGAAGTATGTTTTTTCCTATTTATTTCGCGAGTGAATAAATCCAAACGTTATACCGCGGAGATCCCGCCGACCCTGCTTGCGTAGTGCCGTTTCCATCACTGTCTCATGCATTTTTATGCATGCTGCCCTCTAGTGCTGCCCTCTGCCGAAAATTGGGGGAACTACACTATTATTAATATTTGCTTCGATATGTTTTAGAAAACATAATGTTTGCTTTGCTTTTGGAAAACTGATTATCTATACTTCAGAATTATAAATATTAAAGTCACTTTTTGTGTCCGTGTGACTGCGTTATTCTTCTAAACTACTCAACCGATTTCGATGAATTTATTGCCTACAAAAGAAGTGTTATGTTTTCTGGGTTCATGTAGGTACGTGTTTGATTTTTATCTGCTACGATCACAATTTCATTCGTCAAGTGCTGTGATACTGAAAACATCACAACGCGACGATTTTTAATCGAATACGTTCTCTATGGACATAAGCAGGCTAATAGTTATTTGTTTGTGTAAACGTTTTTACTCAATTCTATAGCCCGGATAACGCCACTAGAATTTAGAACATTATTACATTTAATACATGAATAGAGTTGCACACTAATTCCTATTGGTTCTATTCAATAGAGGGCTAAAGCTGGGGCTTTAGTACATTTTCAATGCCTATTGATGGATAGATATTAATTTAATTGTGCACTTCTGAATATTAATACTTGTGATGTGGATAACTGGGTATTAGGTACCTATTCTGAACGTCGAGTAACGCCTTAGTAAGACTGCTATCACATTTAGGCGACTTTAGCAACGCGACAGTCGCGCGGCTTCTGAAGAGCAGATATCTTCACATTATAAGAACAACAGTTTCATATAATGCATGTATATAAAAGTACTCTGTGATATAATGTGAAGGCATAATCTGCTTCTGCCGGGTTACTATCGCCACAGAATAAATAGTACAACTATCGCACTGCTAACGTCCTAATGTGAAAGCGGCCTTCAGTTGTATGAGAAGGTTTTAACATTTAACTGTTTTGTTCGGACTAACAGGCATATTATTTATACTTTGTGATTCTTCTGTCTCAGTTTATTGATTTAATTAATATACCAAAATATATCATAACATCACGACTGCATTCCCTGTGAGTGGTTAGGCAGAAGTATATAGTACACGTTCAATAGGAGGCGAGCCTATTGCCATCATCCGGGCACAAATCCAGACTCCCGGCTGCTACTATGAGACAAACCTAATAACATTTTGCCCAACCCGGGAATCGAACCAAGGACCTCATGTTCAGCAGTAGTGGTTGCGACCACTAGACCAAGGAGGCAGCTAAATATATTAAAATTAAACGATTAAACAATGCTTCTCTTCCTTTTTAGCCAAATAACATTTTTTGTCCTTACTGCTTCTAAGTACAAAAGTCCATAAAAGTCCTGCTAGAGCGATAATTTTAGGCATTTTCTACCAGACAACCTATCTTGAATTTGTAAAGCTATCCAACTTAAAAGTATTATAACTCGAAAAGTATCAACGGGTAAAATAAAAATTAATAATAACTAATAAAGTATTAAAGGGTCAACTTTCTGATCCAACTATTCAAACACTAGGTACAAATGGAAACATAGGTACATACACACGCGACAACACGTCTCCGCAATTTGTACTGTTTGATTCTGTTTTCAATACGACCAAAACAATATCGGTATATTGAAGAGTGAACAAACTGAATCGCGGGTGCAATACAATACATGGGTTCCCTTATTGAATATTTGCTCAGTAGCCACCACGATCCGACTGTAGTATCGTTTTTAGAATTTATATCGCATGTATTTTCCAACGAGTGTTTAAAGGGCTTTCATTAATTATTTGGATATCCCATTTTATTTACACTGATTAATTTGTATTGTATAATTGGTTATGCTTTTGAAATGACATGAGTTATGTAATTTGTTGGTTTATGGTTGATTTTCTATGTAGCTTTAATTGATTTGAAATGAGTGCACAGATTTTAAATTCCACGTTTCGTTTTAATCATGTGTCAATTGTTTAAAATTAAATAAATAGGAAGAAGAAAGAAAAAACGTTTATTTGCGGTGAACATGACGCAAAAAGAATATAAACACAAAAAATAAAAAATAAAAGGTATGGGAAACATGAGTCACATCCACGTAAAACGGCTGTCGCTCAGCATTATGCTCCAACCCTTTGCAAGACAGAGCCCCAGCGCTGGTTTTCAGCGACAGCCGACGTTGACGTAATGACGTCTTCAGGTGCAGCAAACACTTACTATGACACTGTTCCGGTACAGCGTACTTAAAGTAAAATATTATAATAATATTTTGATGTCCTATGATTCTTTACCAGCCCTTTTTTATACAGGATAAAGTTTTAACTAGTGCGCAAACTGTAACTATGAATTTAGCATATGATTCTAGAACCTTTAGCATAGAATTTTTTCGTCGGTATCCAAAACTAAAATTTGCTGTTTCATAGAAAAGTGCAACTCCTACGCGGTCAAATTGTACAATTACTAATTTTTTTTTTTTTATAACCGACCAAAAATTTCTACGCTAATTATGGGGTCTAGAATCATATATGCTAAATTATGGTTACAGTTTGAACATTGCTCAAAAATTTATCCAGTATACTTGTGTATACTATTATTATTTTATTTTAGGACTTAGCTTTTAAGTTATGTTAATATTACACTATAACTCAATAGAGTTTAATATTAGTTAAGGACTGCAATGTGTTTGTGTAGTGTACCATTAATTACTCACTATTTAATCTGGACGTGGTGCCTGTGTGTTTTTAATTACAGTGTACGGTGACAACTTTAGTAAATGAAACCGATTAATTTAGAACTGCAATTCCGCTGAGTATTTCGTTTAACTGAAGTTGAGGTTAAATAAATTTATCAAAGCTCCGGACGGACCTAGCCGATGCGATGTAGCGATTGAAGTCACTCTACAAAGATTAACAACTGTAAATGTTTCAAACGAAGAGGGAACGTAGTTTTTCACAAAGCTCTTGAAGGAAAAACCAGCATCATTTGCATTCCATTCAAGATATTATTGGATTAACGTGCGAGTATGTAAATAAGTAGTATGCTTATATGTACGTTTATTCTGCTCAGCCAACACACGACGCACGAATGTTATAACAACGGCTGCTAATTATGAAAAGCTATGGGTTCGCGTGCAGTCGCCGCGCGTAATTATGCTAATCTTATTAGTCAATCCACTTCGCCTTGCAGTTTTATGTTTCTGCACAAGCTCTGCATAGCGCGCGTTTATAACTACTCCACTTTCTTTACTTCAATAGCGTGTTAGCTCGAACCGTAATTAGCTATGCCATTATCGTGAGCATTAAACTATTTGAATTTATACAGTTAAGTTCAGTTTTATTATTTACCTATAAGCATATATTTTTGCCTGCCATTAAAGTATATAAAACCTTGCAATAACGAATCAAAGGTAAATCAATTCTTAACAGCGATTTTGTCGTACAAAAGAAACAATTTTTTCAATTGCCTAACTTTTACGACACAAAGAGTAAGTACGGATTTACAGCGAAAGCCCCACCTTTCTAACTTAGAAAATTTCACTTAAGAAACAAAAGTACTCTAATAAAAGAAGAACAATCATAAAAAGAGAGATGTAAGAACGCGCTTTCATAAAAAATATCGGTGACGGCGCTGCGCGGTCATTTGTACGCTTTACCTACAGCTAAAAGCTAGACTGGCAACTTTAGAACTACACAACAGCCCCAAAAGTTGCTCATTTTTGTGCGTTAATCTTTGGGCTAGCCATGTTTGTCGAAGACCGATGGCCGGTGGAGCAGATTAATCCTGGAGACCGCGTACCGGCAAGCGTAGTGTGGGACGCCCCTCATCTAAATGGACCGACGACCTCAAAAAGGTGGCTGGGTCAGACTTGGTGCGAAAGGCGAAGGACAGAATGGTTTGGTACAGCATAGGAGAGGCCTATGTCCAGCAGTAGACTGCCATAGGCTGAGTTGATTGATTGATTGGCCGAGTTGTTTGAGCCAGTATGAAACAAAAAGTCGTTGAAAAATATTGAACATTCACAATACTGGAAAAACACAATATTCGCGATAATTGTTATTTACGAACCAGCAATACCACACTACAGTTATCGAGTGCATTATTCAGTGAAGTTAATTAAGCCGTTAATTAATGAAAAACTACCGCATTCCACCTTCAGCATAATTATGGGTAGAATACCTTCGAGTATATTGCCAATTTTAAAATATTGAATGAATACAAATGCTCTCTTAAAAACGTTATTAAGTAGCTACTTAATTTGGAAAGTAAGAATGTATTTTGTTGCTCGTCTGTACCAGTAATTACTACTGAGTTTGTTATCAAATAAAGCGAGCAACTTTTTATACTTAATGACTTTATTTCAGGACAGGTTAAAATTGTAGAAAAACTTAATTTGATCAGATTTTTCTTTGTATTTTTTTTTAGAACCAGCCGTCAGTAGGTAACGTTCGAAATTACAAAAAAACGTCAGATTACGCACAATGTAGGGTCCCTTAGTTGGAATGACTTTATCCCACAAACTTAACATTGTAATTGAAAAACATGTTCTTCCATACATCGATATACGTCTCGGTTAATTCTCCTTCTAGAAATGTAAGTTTGTAATCGCAAAAAAAACAATGTGATAAACTACAATTTTACTAGTACTGTGATACCTTGCTTCTTCCAAATTTCATGATTCTAGATCAACGAGAAGTGCTCTATAGGTTTGGATTTATTTGCGAGTATCACAATTTGTCGCTTAAATGGCTGTTTTTTTTTTTGCGTTGATTTTTTTAGAGCTTCAAGAAACCGTTATTTCAACTTGATACCTACAAGTGATCCAGACAGATTGGCTCACAGACGGACAATGACCCTGTACGGAACCCTAAGAAAAAGAAAACCTCAGTTGAGTTCGAATACAGCTTTAAGATGATTTGGTAACACACATCGTTCATCATCATCTGCCTAGCCTTTTCCCAACTATGTTGGAGTCGACTTCCAGTCTAACCAGACGCAGCTGAATACCAGTATAATTTTACATGGAGCGCCTGCCTATCTGACCTCCACAACCCAATTACTGGGTAATACGATACCCCTTGCTAAGACTAGTTGTCAGTTTCGGGCTTCTGACTACCCGTAACAACTGTCAAATATCTACGAACGGCAGCCGGCTTTCCGAGGCACGAGGGAGTCTCGGTATGTAAAGATGGTCACCCATCCACAGACCAACCGCTGCCAGCGTAGCTTAACCCGATCGATTGACCTGTGCGGCTGTTATTATTTAGCCACGGCCCCTCTTATAGGTTATATTTAATAATTTTCTGCGTCTCATTATTTTAGTTTGATAATCGTTTCATATTGTCTCAGGTTATTATAAATTTCACTAGGTAATTAAGTTTAATTGTAGCGTTTCACTTAAATGGTTTATTAACACAACTATTAGTAAGGGTCCGAAGATTTTATTGCAGAGGTTATTATTCGGGTTGTCGGGTTTGTGTTGTCGCATACTGTTTTTGATCTATATATTAACTAGCGGAACGCCCCCCCTTCGCAGGGGTGCCATTTTTTTTTAGAATATTCATTATTTTCTTTCATACAAACCTTATCCTGGCAATACCGAAGACAACAAAAAAATAATTATCCAATTTGTTGCAGTTATTCGGAAGTTATGCGCGTACAGACATTTGGGCGACTTTGTATTTATACTATGTAAGGATAATGAAGCCGAAGAGTTTGTTTGTTTGAACGCGCTAATCTCTGGAACTACCAGTAGAATTTGAAAGATTATTTTTAAATTTGATAGCTCAATGCTTGAGGAAGGCTATTTAAGATCACGCTAGCACTCATAGGACCCCAGCAAAAAGAATAAAAGTAAGAAAGAACTCTAAGCGAAAACGGAACGCACGGGTAGGCGATGCGATGCGACAGGATGGGTCGAGGTAACAAGAAATTTCACGCTGACGAAGTCGCGGTCAGAAGCTCGTGGCTCGTGGTTTATTTTGATTTATGATGAGTTTTTTTTTTTTTTTTTTTTTTTTTTTAGGTGTGACCACTCGCAGTTGTGCAACTCATGGAGGTTGCCATACTGCTTAACCGGGCTATCCTGTGGTGGCCGAAAATTACTTTAAGGCCCCCAGCCAGGGCTTACAAACTAAGGATTTATATTTAAATGACTAGCACTAAGGGCACCCCCTGTGGGGTTCGGGCCTCGGCTTAGTGGGTCATTGAGGGGAGGGCAGCAATGGTCAGGCTGGGTCGAATTATTATTTGGGGAATTTAAAGGTACTTGCTCAGCGGCGCGGGCTGGCTTGTCGAGCAAGGGTCGGACCGTGATGTTACGGGGGGGTCGCGGGGGGCCTCGGCGGCGGGCCCGGGTTCGCGGTTTGTATTTGTATTTATTTTTACGTAGTGTGCTAGTTTCCCTACAGCCTTCCTGGAGAAGGGTAATGGGGTCATCGGGTGTGAGGAGGGTGTGCCTAGGACGGCGGATCTTGGAGATGTTGGAAGGAGTGTATTGGGTGGCTGAGGAAATCAAGGGGTTGGGGTGGATCTCTGCCCTATCGAAGAAACTCCTAGTGAGGCGTTTCATGTACTGTTGGATAGTGGGTATCTTGAGGTCAACATGGAGTTGGTTGTTCCTAACGAACCACGGGGAGCCCGTGGCCTTTCGGAGAAATCTGTTTTGAAGAGTCTGCATCCTGTGTAAGCGGTGAGGTTTGGCATGCGCGAACACGGGGCACGCGTATGTCAGGATGGGCCGAATGCACGCGGTGTAAATACGCAATTTGCAGTTGAGTGACAATTTGCTGCGCGCATTCAGCATGGAGTGGAGCCTGCCGAGAGCGAAAGCGGCACGCGAGCGTACCGTCTTTATGTGCTCACCGAAGTTCAGGCGTTGGTCGAGGATGACCCCCAGGTATTTGGCTTGCTTCTCCCAAGGGATAGGCTTGTCAAACATGGTGATCGGTCTTGGGGTAGGTGGGAGGTGGCGGTTGGGTCTGGAAAATAGTACCGCCTGGCTCTTATCGGGATTTACTTCTATTCTCCATCTCCGGAACCAATCGCCAAGGGCTTTTGCGGAGTTTTGGAGGGTGCGGGCTATTCGCGAGGGACTCCTGCCAGAGTAGAAGATGGCCGTGTCGTCAGCAAAAAGTGCTAACTGGGCTACATCACTCCTTGGGATGTCGCTAGTGTATAGCGTGAAGGCTAGTGGGGAAATTACCGAGCCCTGAGGGACGCCGGCATGTATGGGATGAGGGGCAGAGAGCGCACCCTCGATGCGATATCGGAAGGTGCGGTTCGACAGAAAGTCTCGGAGGATGAGCACGAGACGATCTGGCACACCGAGCTGGTACAGCTTGTATATCAGTCCGTTGTGCCAAACCTTGTCGAAAGCTTTTGCTATGTCGAAGAACAAGGCACCGGTCATCCGGCCTCGCTGAAAGTGGGCACTGATGTGCTCGACTATGCGATGCACTTGTTGGACACAGGAGTGTTGGGGTCTAAATCCGAACTGCTCTTTAGGGATTAAACTCTTTGCTTCGGCATAGTCTTTGAGACGCTTGTAAATAAGCCTCTCGTAGATTTTGCCTAGGACATTGAGGAGACTGATTGGGCGATAACTACTTGGGTTAGCCTTGGGCTTGCCCGGTTTTGGGATGCCAATGACAGTGGCCTGTTTCCACGACTGCGGGAACATGTTATTTGACATGGCGCTATTGAAGATAGCGGTCAATAGCACTATAAGTGCGGGGGAAAAAAGTTTGATCACCTTGTTGGTGATTCCGTCCGAGCCAGGGGCTTTTCTGGGTTTGAGTCCCTTGATGATCCTCTCCACCTCTTCTGGAGTGACTGGGGGCAGTGGTTCATCTGGGTCCTCGACTGGTGGGAGGGAGATTCGGCGTTCGACTTCAGCATCCACCTCAGCGAGGTGGGCTGGGTCTACAGGCTGAGTACTGGGGGAGCATTGAGACTCTAGGCTGTCAGCCAGGCATTCAGCTTTTTCGTCGTCTTCGAAGGCGACGCTCTTATCTGGGCGAATGAGCGGGGGCATGGAGGCTTCCTCAGAGGATCGAAGTTTCCTCTGTAGGTTCCAGAAGGCCTGATGGGTCGGTTCCAGATCATCGAGGAGCTTGTCCCAACGTTCTTCGCGCAGTTTTTTGACGCATCTGCTTAATTTGCGTTTTAAGCGACGCATAAAAACTTTGTTACTGGCGCAGGGGAAAGCTCTGTAAGCACGGATGGCCGCGTTCTTCTCGGTCACCAGTTCACGCACATCGTCCGGCAGATTCCAGCGGTGGTGATCCTCCGCCGGAACCTCCCTTGAGCATTCGCTCAGGACCGATTGTACATGTCCGGTGACCGAGCCGATCGCGGCCTCTGCGTCTGCTACAGTCTCGATGTTGTCGGGGATTTCGTCTAAGTGAGGGGACTCGGTGGATTTCAGCAATTCGCTTACTTTCTCCCAGTCCGTAATCACTTTTGTGGGGGGTGGTTGAGAGGGGTCTGATGGACCATGTCTGGGTGAGAACTCCATAATCACTGGTCTGTGGTCCGAATTCAGCTCGTCTATCGTCTCTATAGAGTGTAATCGCAAGTTTACATTCTTCAGAAGCGCGACGTCTAGCACATCGGAGTTGTGATTTGGGTTATTTGGAAAATGGGTGGGATGCATCGGAGCGATGACATCGAAATTAAGGGGGCAGCAGAGGTTGTACAGTACATTGCCTCTGGTGTTGGACAGGCGGCTGTTCCACGCGGGATGTTTTGCATTAAGATCGCCCGCCAGAAGGACGGAGTCACTTAAGTTGAGGAGGGCTGAGAGGTCATTTCCGATGGTGGCGTTTGTTGCCGCGGAGTCAGTGTTAGAGTTGGGAGGCGGCATATACGCCGAGATGATCGTTATAGGTTGATGACCTGTCATGCCCAGCCGACAGACAGAGACTTCTATGTTGGAGAGGGAAGGTGGGTCTAGGGGGATGCAGTATAGACTGGATCTATAGTAAATAAGAGTACCTCCTTTGTGGCAGCGAGTCCTGTCATTGCGAACTAACCGGTAGTTGGCAATTTTCGGGTCTCGCTGGTGGGGTTTAAGGAAGGTCTCTTGGACTAATAGTATATCTAGGCGATGGTCGCGGAGGAATGCGGCGATCTCATCGCGTTGGCCGTTCAGGCCTTCGGCATTGAACATCCCTATCCTTAGGGATTTCGGTTTGTTTCTACTCGTGGGGAGGAGCTCTGTGGCGAGTTATGGGGGAGTTTTCGGAGGGCTTGCGTAACATCCGGGTACGCGTCATAAACCTGTGCTAAGGCGATGAAGTCGCCGTTGCAGGCTATGATGTCTCTCGACATCTGATAGCCTCGCGGGGAGTGGAACACTGCGAATGTGCTCGTGATGACCCTGAAGGGGTCGAACGGGTCAAGAGCCGGGGCGCTTGCCGTAGGGGGGGCCGAGAAGGTGAACGGTGCTCGGTGCACACGCGGCGCTGAAGGCGCGGGGTAGCGGGGTGCTGCGGGCGCTGGGTGAGAGGGTGTTGAAGGAGGGAGAGGGTGGGGCGCTGCAGGTTTAACTGCTTTGATAATTGGTCTGGGGGGAGGGGGGGGAGGGACCTGGTTTCCCATTAGAGGTGGGATGGTTTGGGGGGTAGGCGCCGGCTGGAATTGCCCTAGAGCCGGGAAATGGGTGAGATGATTTTGCCAGTTCCAAGGACTGGGGCGTTGGGGGCTGAGAGAGGCGGGGGGGTTCTTGGAGAGGGAGGGGCACTCTCTCTGTTGTCTTAAGTTGGCCCGGGTGGTCAGCTTTGGGGCTGACGATTTAGGGGCCTTTGGGCACCCGCGGTAGTTTGCGGGATGTCCAGACTCACCGCACAGCACGCAGCTGGGAGGCTCCGTGCAGAGTGAGCGGTCTTTGGGTCGGGGGCACTCAATGGTGCCGTGATCACCCAGACACTTTACGCATCTGGGCTTTCCGAAGCAGTTGCGTTGGGCGTGCCCGTAAAGCTGGCAACGATGGCATTGTGCCATGTTGCCGCTTTTATGCGGTCTTTCGATGCGGATCCCAGAGAGGCCGCAAATCTTGTTAACTTGGTGGATTGGGTGGTGACCCTCGACCGGGTCGCACACCACCAATATCATATTGTAGGGGGTTGAGCTCGTAGAGCCTCCCCTTTTGCGGTGCATCCGGTGCACCTCTGCAACCGGAATGTTTTGCGACTCGAGGTCGCTGAGGATCTCCTGGGTGGAGATTTCCACCGGGATGTTTTTAATAACAACCCGGGTGGGGATGTTTTCCTTTAGGGAGTGGGTATGGTACCTCACCCCTGTGGTTTGGAGGAGCTTGGAGAGCTCCCTGTAATCGCCCGAAGACGCAACCATAACTTTTATGCCCTGCTCGACGGCACGGGCACTGGTGAAATGAATGTGGCGCTCGTTGCACGCCCTGGACACGTCCGTCCACTTCCCCTTATCATGGATGAATAGGGGGGGGGGACGGGCAGTCTTGGGGGCGGCCTGAGTAGCCGTAGCCATTGGGCTATGGGGGCGGCTCTGGGAGCCAGAGGCCACTGCCGGGGAGGCTAGGGCCGGGGTGGCCGCAGCCGGGGTGGCTGTGACAATGGGGCTGGAGGGGCGGCTCTGGGAGAGGCCTTCCGTCTGTTGGGAGGGAGGGGAGGGCAGCGAGGCCTGGGTGGTCGCTGCTTTTTTGGCCTATTTATGATGAGTAAACAATTTTTTTATTTATATTTATTTCATTTATCTACCTAGAGACTACGTAATTCAGGTAGCGTATGTTGAAAAGCTTTTGTTTGGACAAATTTTCTTTCAGAGCTAGCCATGGACAGTTCTAGGCTTCAGATTTTCTGTTTATATATCTAAAGTGGATTTGATGTTCTCCTTACAATATCTTTAGACTAATAATGAAGCCGAATAGTTTGTTTGTTTGAACGTGCTAATCTCTGGAACTAGGTACCTACTAATCGTATTTGAAAAATTATTTTTGCTTTTATAATAATAATTTGAAGGCTATAGGCGATTAACATCATCGCTAGAGCCCTTAGGAGCCGAGCAAACACAAAAAGGTCAAAAAGATGCGACCGGGTGGGTCAGGGAAACTAGAAATTTCACGCGGACGAAATCGCGGGCAGAAGATAGTTTGGTAAAATTAATATTTCACTTACGTCGGACAAGTTTTATTGAGCTTTTTACAGCATATCTTACTTTAATCTTTTTTTAAATGTTGATGACGCGTAAAATACTTACAAGTATTTGTATAAAAACCTACTTAGTAATAGGCAGGTGTCCGCCACTCCACGTCAATGCGCGTATTTTGCGTACGAGTGAGAAAATTAATTATTCGACCCCAGCTCCTCAAGGAAGGCCAGCAGCTTAAAAACCTACTTAATATTTTTTAAAGTTTATTTATTTCATAATCAACAGGTTTTAACAAATACATTTTAGAGGTCTTCTTAAGTACTTATAGAGATATCTGTAACACAAAACTTCCCTCTTCCATGTCAGAGAAATAAATATCATTTATCATAAAATACCACCAAAATTAAATTGTCCTTAGCTGGGAACCCTAAAAATTAATTTCATTGCTGGCCAAGCGAGGCAAAGCTTCGGATAATTTCATTCTCACTAATCCTACTATCACTGGTTACCTTGCTCTGATCGTGAACTGAGTAAAAAGCGCATTTCTCTTTCATATTCATTCTTTAAAAAGTTTTTTTTATTTATAATATCCAGATACAGATGTGACTCTTGACATTATTTTAATACTACCCATATATTGTATCTGATCACGGCTTCTTACCTTTTTCATAATCAATATAAATGAGATTCAGATTGGTTCTGAACAGTCCTGGTATTTTAAAAGCAAATCCCCTAAGGTGCTTACAGACTTGCTCGAATTCATCGATCGTTGTTCGCCGCCAACGATCGATAAAATTGAGGTCGTCGGTTGTCGCCTGTTATGATCCATAAATATCAGGGTTATATTCGGCATCAATTATTGAATTCTCGATCGACAACGATCTACAGTGGCAACTATAATGGACTTAAAATACGTTTTCAATCGCTTGTTGTTTTCACATTTACTCAATATGGTGTGATCACACGTTTGTTTGATTTCACAAAATTGACAAAACCTGTAGGCAGTTTGGATTCTACTAGGCCTTGCTGTCAGGGCGAGCTGAAAGTATGTGGGGATCGTGCGGTCTATGGCCCTGTATGAGGCGCCCGTGTGAGCGGACACCCTGATGGCCCGCAACGTCGCAAGATTGCGAAGGCCGCAAAGAGCGATGGCTGTTAGGGTGTTAAGGTGATACCGTACGATCTCCTACGAGGCAGCAACTGTCCTGGGATCTGGACGCGAAAATTCTTACATTCTTATATCGCCGGTGAGAGGTGGAGCTGCCGCGTGGTCAGCCTCCGGTTCCCCGGGAATTCGAGGCACGAAGGACCGAGCTTCGTCAGATCCTAGTGTCTGAAGAGAGGGAGCGATTTGCATCTGTTATGGAGGAATGGTAGGAGAGGCAGCATGGCGCCCTCAGTTTCCACCTGATGCAGGTGCTTACTGGACGCGGATGTTTCTTCCCGAAAACATGTTGAGAACCTGCGTCCCATAGGTTGGGAATAGACACCCGCTTTACATCACCGTGTGGACATCCTCGAGGACACGGCGCAAAATACGCTGCAGGAGTACTCAGCTTGGACCCAACAGCACTGATGCCGTCATCGCGACACTTAGTGCAGGTGATCTCTCGACTATATTTTAGTCTATGATCGGAAGCGATAAAGCATGGGATGCCGTTACCTTTTTTGTGCGAGGAGGTGATACATGCAAAGAAGGCAGCCGAGAGGGAAAGAGAGTATACCTCTCATTCCACCTGCACAAGAAGAGCAGCCAGTCGTCGAAGGGCGCTTAAAAATCTCTGGCCACTATACGGAAGGGCCTGCTGGCGGCGAAATTGGAGCTGTGTCTTCGCTCGAGCAGTCAGGTTTAAAGAGGTGGCACGCGGTATGCGCGCCTTAATAGTAGGACGTGCATTCGTGGGTTCGGCCGCACTTGGTGATGGGGCCCGCTATGCATAGCGGGCTCATACCAGTCGGGGGTGCGGTGAATGTACAATTATCCTCCGGGCCCCTGACTCATGGTACTAGAAGGATACAGTGGGGATTTAGTCGGTAGGAGTTCAACGTAACCCTTCATTCTTCCCAGACGGAAGGTATCTATGAGGATTTCCCCATGGAAAAAAAGGGTAAGCTGAACCCATTAACGTAACCGATAGTTTTGATTTTAAAGATTAGTCTAAGCGTAGAAAATCATGTCATGTCTGTTTAAATTTTTTCAACAGCCCTTCCCGCTGCCTGCATCGTCATGAATTTTGCAAAAACTTTGTATCAAAAAACTACAATTTAAAATAATTTCCTTTAAGCGTAACATAAACAAGACAGTTTACTTTCTCCGCTCAGGTAAAAGCTATAATAACGTTGTCGGATTAAGCCGTGTTTAAAACTAACATATTCATAAAGCTTAGAATTAAGTTGCTTTGGAAAGGATCCCCTCTTTCTCGTGGCTTTTGGTTTAATGACGTAATTATGAAAATATGTTTTTCAAGTTTTATTTTAGACGAACTTTTATTCATGTTATAACAATGTGCTATAAATCTCTTTAATTTTCAGGTCTTACGTTATAATCAGTTACAACAAATAATTTTGGTCTGTATCTGAGGCAAACCTAAGTTTTACAAATTTTTATTGCCTTGGGCTAATTTTTCAATAGTCAGATAACTTTTATCAGAAGAATAATTATGACAGTTTAACATATTTTTTATCCAAAAACTGTTAAACCGAAATATTTATTCCTCAGATAAAAGTTATCAGGACTATTGAAAAATCAGCCCTTAATGAAACAAAATGCTGTTTGTATTGTTTCAAGTTCGAAGTAGGTATTCTTATTTTTTGTAAACAGTTATTTATAGAAACAAATCCGTTAGAATACATTTTTCTTATCATAAAAACTAACACAAACATGAATCCCATATTCGCCTCACGATGGCATATGATTTCCCGAGCACTCGGGGGGCTGGGTGTCACACCAATCCTCTTATTTCATTTGTCAGGGTGACGCGAAAAATGTCCACGACCGCTGACAATACGCGATCTGTCAGCCCTTGCGGCAACACAGGCAGACAAGATGGATCAAGACTGATGGCTTTATCACCACTTTAGGTGCCGTTTTTTGTTGATCGGTCAGCTCTGTTTAGATTTCGCCAACTTCATCAAAACGTTTGGCCTAATGGATGTCCGCATGCGAACAAGTCAGACACCATTTTTGTTTTTCATTCTACATTGTGTTGCCGCATTTTATAGGATTAAGGGTTCTCGGAATAACGTAACGAGTCTGAAATACCTACTACAAGAGGCAAAATCTCACTAAGCTTACTAATACAATGAGAGCGAATACCGTAATGTAAATTTAATCAATTCTGATAAATTGTTAGTGTCAGATTCTTATTAACGGGAGACGAACCCTTACGAATTGGAGGCGAGGGCGAGGCGGGGGCGAGGTGAGGTGAGTGGGGGTTGGGACGGGATGGGGGTCACCAATTAACGCACGTATTAACGTGGGCTCACCGGGGCCCGTACTATTTGGACGCGGATCGTGTCTCGCTCAACAATTCCTGGGACATGAGACGGGATTTGCTTAAATTCTCCAGAGACCCTCCCACCATTCCGTTTTAATGATATTCCATTGTAATTATTGATGGAATACGTTTTGCGCAAAGTGTGTCTTAGGCATTTTAAGTGACGTCAGTTATCATAACTATTATTTGCAACTTTTTCAATCAATCAGGTTTCAGCCTTTCAAATTAAACTAGGTATTAAACTTGAAGAAATAACTTTTAAGTTTCAAATATTTAACCAGATCATTTCAAATCTTCTTAAGATTTTTTTCTACAGCTTTATTCAGAACCCAAAATAAATTCAACAAAGTAGTTCAAATTTCTCAAATTAAATCCAAGATGCTACACGAAATATGATCACTATGAACGTAATTCAACAAAACCGACCTAATTAAAACATAATTATTAATTATGTTGTCAAATTAAATCTCGGTGCACGATACGTTGTTTGTAATTTCATTACGGGTATCATGTAAAGCAGTAATCTCGTTAAATAATTGTTTCCATAGAGTTTGTTCACGTTTATTAAAGGCCATAGATTTAGTGGGTGGCCCGGATGAAATTACGCGAACATTAACCCTAAATTACTGCCGCTAATATGTCGGTGAGAGTCTCGACTGCTTTCGGAATATGCTGCTGACATTGAATTTTACTAAAAGCCTTACGTTTTACCCTCATGTGAGAATTTAATGAGATTCAGGGTTTATTTCCTGAAAAATTGGTTCATAAAAAGATGACTGATAAAATAAAATGGGTTTTAAAATTATTTTCAGATCTGGAAAACAATATTGAGAGAAAATCTTGGTACTTATGCAGTTCTCCTAGAAACGGAGTCAGCTTATAATTTTTTTTTCTCTTCTTCATCGATTCTTTTTTGTGTTTTTCTTTCTCTGGATCATATTTATGGCAAGTAAACGTATTTTCTTTCTTTTTTTTATTTTAGTCATCATCAATGAAGAGTGGACAATTGTGACTCCATAGTAACAAATGACGAAATGTAAAAAAAAAACAAAAATTCTAAAATTATATAAGCAAATAGCAAGCTTTTACACAGTGTCTCACATAAAGGAAACCTTATAAAAACCATGTCTAATCTACATAATTACATGTCTGTGTACGTGTGAGTTGTTTTTTAAAGCAACTAGCGGTTTTGTAAAACAGTGGATTCTACAATCCATCTGCGACATATTATTTTAATTATTATTAATACAAAATATGTGCTAACTAATATTGTCGTGCTTTTCCATAATTTAGGTACCTACATGCGAAATTTATAACTACGACAAAGATTGCGGGTATTAACCCAATAACTAATGTTAATACTTAGCTAATGCTGAGTATGTATTATTTAGTTGGTAACCCTTTATACAAACACATAAAAAAAACCTGAATGAAAAGGCACACAAAAACCATTTAATTGTGAAGTTGTGTCATGTTTTGCGGCATTAAAACGTATGTGTCAAACAAATTAAGTTCTTTCTAGAGTTACGCATGAAACGAACAAAGTTGAGAGTGCCGAGCCCTGTCGCGGTTCGCGGTTGCAACTCCCTCCATCTCTCCGACACTAGGTTTGCTTCACTCCAATGAGCCTAAACTGAAATGGGAATTGAATTAGAAAAATGGAGTTTAATAAATTATAGAACTAATATGGATTGTTGGCAGGAGGCTGACTCCTACGTAATGGTTGATTACGTCATTAAACTAGTAATGTGGGTGAAAGTGTGTTCTGATGACGTTCTTGTAAGTTTACCTCATGGTAGTCTTTACGTCATTACAACGTAAAAGAATTAATTTTCCTGATTGACTTTTTTAAATCAAGGTACGAGCTTTGTCTTATATAAAAAAAAAAAATCAGGCAAAACCCATATTACATACAATAAAAAATTAAAACAAATTTCAATGCCTACAAATAAAATTAATTAATTAATACAAATAAAAAGGTCGCAGAATTAAAATTAAAATAAAATGTCAATGCAATTAAAATAAACGAAAATTAAAAGATACAAATTGTCAGTGTCACAGAATTCAAAATTAAGTCAGTGGAAATTAAATTAAAAATTAATAAAAAACATGACATGTTCTCGAATATGAGTGTCTGTGAATACGACAGCAAATCAAGCTTTAATAGATTTTCAACTTTATTGCTAAAGCATAAGGTTCAAAGTTGATTGGGAAATTTTGACAGTTTCGGGTAGCTTGATGTGCTGTCTGTACTTACAAGCTGAATAACGTTACTGCAAAAGTAAAAAAAAACTACTTCTGTGAAGTTTCACCAGCTAATTTAGTTTGATCATATGTGTCGTATTCCGCAACGAGGTGATCCGGCAGACAACCTAAGTTGTCGACATACAGAATAAGCAAGCTAAATGGCAATGGGCCGGCCATATTAGCCGTAGAACCGATGACCGTTGGGGCAGACTTGTTCTTGAGTGAAGACCGCGAATCGGTAACGTAAGGTGGGATGCCCTCAGGCTAGGTGGAGCGACGATCTTCGCAGGATGGCTGGTAGCAGCTGAATGAGAGTTGCCGAAAATCGAGTTGAATAGCGTGCAATAGGAGAGGCCTATGTCCAGCAGTGGACTGCTCTATAGCAGTCCACTGCTGGGCATAGGCTGAATGTATTATTTCCTAGTATTTCTACTTCACAACCAGTATTATAATACCAATATATTATTGTCACGAGCATTCAACACCACGCTCGCTCAAGACGGGTTAACGATTTTAGACTTATATTAATTACAAATCCAAGTCCGAAATCAGTACTTATGTCTACACACAATTGTGTATATACATACGTGTAAAGTACAACATTACAGTCCGCAGTAACATTGACCACAACGACAAGGATGCCGTCGTCTCCAAGTGCCACAATAACCCATTTCACTGGATTGCCTATTACAACATACATGGGATAAGATGCAACTGATACTCGATAGGTAGCTGAGAAGCTTTGGTATAAAGAGAAAATGAATAGTATGGAAACATTGATTCACAGTATTTTGCGGTAGGTATTTAATTGAAGAGTTCCATTCTGTATTTCAAAAAGTCTTTGGTAATTCCAGATAGTTCTTTTCGTACCAAAAAGAAAAGATATCACGGAAAATCGTTGAGTTGAGTGTTGCCTGTTGGTAAGTTGCCTTTAATTTTGTTGAGAATAGCAAATTCACTCTTTAAACACATACCAACACGCTCGAAAAATTTACAGAAAAAAGTTACTAATACACGCAAAAAAGGCTAGGCTAATTACGCTAACCCATTCATCATTAATTATTCCACAACCACCGATATTGAAAATCATAACTATCCCCATCAGCGGCCCTGTGATTTACGACTAAGGCGCATTCGGAAACTGCCTTAGTTCGGGGATAGAAAAGCAATTAAAAACATATTAACATACCGGGCGTAGATCTGACAACGTTCGCCGTAAGACCACCTGTGACCCATTATCAACGGCTTAATGACCCATATTATACCGTGATAGGCTATTTCTACTGCTGATTCTATGGCAGTTTTGTCCATCTCTTTAAAAGCTGAGTGCTTAACAAGTTACGTTTTAGTGTCAACGGGGGTAATGCTACTTAAGTTAGGGACCGAGTTGACTTCTTTTGGGTAATAAGCTGTGTTTTAGATAACATTATTTACCGAACTTATGTTGTAGTATAAAAACGGCTGTCATTCGTCGATCTTTGACAGTCGTTACGGGTAGTCAGAAGTCTGACAACCATACTCGCTATTGGGTATCATATTATCCAGTAACTGGGTTGTGGAGGTCAGATAGGCAGTCGTTCCATGTCAAAGACCGATGCTTCAAACGCTTCAAATGCTTCATGTAAAATACTGGTATTCAGCTGCATCCGGTTAGGCTGGAATCTGACCCCAACATAGATGGGAATAGGCTAGGCAGATTGATTTTTTTAACGACTTTCAAAAAGGAGAAGGTTATATGTTCGAGTTTATGTATGTTCACTGATTTCTCCGTCAATTGTGGACCGATTTTCAATTTTTTTTTTTTGATTTGAGAGGGTATGCTCCCATTGTGGTGGTGCAGGTGCAGGTGGTCCCATTGTCACCAAATCGGAATCTGGTTAGGAAATCCCATGAAAATTGAGGGAAACTCTCAAATTTTGTAGGCACACCTATAGCGATTTGGGTATTTTTTATAGGAACTCGTACATTTGCTCTCAGAAAGCACCATTTGGTGAAGGGGAACTGATGATGAAGACCACAGGTGGCCATCGGCAATACTCAATAATAAATATTTCACGGGTTGCGATTTTTTTTTTAAGTGGATTTCTCAATCAGCTCCAGTTCTCCCGGTTTTTACAAGGAGAACTCTTCAACAATTAACGTCCCTGCATCGGGAAAAGTAATATTTTGTAAAAGGTGATGAGCAGTTGACATTAGGCTATGGTATCTTAGATATGTTACAAACTGGCCCACTAAAAAGTGAAAAATAAAAAATTTTTACAAAAAAAACAACCGACATCCAAAAAAAAAAACTACAAAGTGAAAAATAACTTTAATTTCGGAAGTCGGTGTCAATAAAAGAAATGCGGAACCAACGACACCGACTTCCGAATTAAAGTTATTTTTCACTTTGTAGTTTTTTTTTGGAAGTCGGTTGTTTTTTTTTTTTTGTAAAAGGTTTTTTTATAGTATGACTTCGCAACACTTAACAGGTTTAAGTGGTAGATAATCCTTTATCCCATAAAAAGACAGTACAAGCTGATATTGTTCTACACTAATAACGTTTTACAGTAAGATATTCATGTACCCTGACTAAAGGCCAGCGCACCTCGGCAGACGGCGGGGCAGGGTATTTTTAAATTTCCCAAAGTAAATTCGTAAGTATCTAACGATAACAAGATTCAAAGCTCAGAGACCGACCACGGAGCATCGTTCGGTTCGAATAATCTCGTTTCTCGTTGACGTCCCGTTGACGGTGGCGGTAGGCAAACGCTGTAAGTCTTCAACCTTTCGTCACTCATTATAAATTAATCTTCATTTTTCGTTTTAACATCATGAGTGACATTAATAGGAACACCTTTAAATAAATAATGTTCTTTCAAATAAAAAATGTCATTTCATTCTTATCTCAGAGTGTTGCCACATTTCGGAACGCCACATAATGATGTGTTTTCTTTTGAACATCTGTCTGTAATGTTGCCATATTTTAACGCAACGTGATCATTTCTAAATAACGCAATTAAACGTTAATTAAAGCTTACAAAGCCACTGTAATTAACATGCTGACCTAAAATTTACATTGAATATGTGTCGTATCATTTTCTATCAACATTTGTGGGTTTCGAAATGGAAGGATGGATGACATGAATATGCATGTGTGTATTAACATCCTGAATAAATTGGCATTTAAACTGTATTGAAAGTTTTGACGTGTTAGTGTACTAGCTGTACTGTTGGCTGTATAGCGTATAATTATATTTTTTTGTAGGATTTGAATCCATATTCGTAAACAACTTTTGATTACGCCAAAGTGCACGCAGGATAGAGAATAATAAACGTTAAATAGTATGAAAATGATAGAAGTAGTTATGTTTAATAAATCAACTAACATTTATATTTTATTTTTGAATTTCTCAAGGGAAAATTACTACTTAAGGTCTTGTAAGATACATTAATATCTAATAGTTTAACATTAGGATAGCCGCCACGAATCAAATTACGAACGCCGGGCGCCTCAATTCCTACAATTCGTCTGACCCGTATCTCAAGGATCAAAGTAGTAATTACGTACTGATATTGCAAGTAATTAAATAGGAACATAGAAAATGAAATGCTCACACGACCGAAGGAAATTGCCGAAAATTCGGCTCTCATTGCGTCGGTTTTCTCAATTAAAGTGATGTAAGATGCGTAATAAAGGGCAATTTTGGTGATTTATGAAATCATCATTATAAGCATTCGCTTGAGGTTAATTGTAGGCTCAGATGTTGGAATCAAGGAATCTTTGCGGTCACGACTCTTGGGGAGGTGATTTGTAGTGATAATAAAACGCGAATTGCCCTTTTTATTGTGACTGCAAATCAACTTGTACATAATTGTTGTGTTTGCTGGCCAGAACAAGGTCCTTACTTTAAGTAAGACTAATTCTGCAATGAACATTCTAAATGTCTAAAGTTTTGGTACTGTTTTATGCAAGACAAACATAAATAATTAACACGTTAGTTATGCGTTTTATTACTAAATATTTACAAAAATACAAGAATTTATCATTTTAACTTGCTGAAATCTATCTAGGCAGTGTATACTTAAAGGTTTTTACGTCTACATAAAAAACAGTCGAATTGTTGACACTTTTCATACATTTTACTGAGGTCAGATATGAAATCTTATCGCAAAACACACTTAATTGTAAAAAAAGACAGAAAAAGGCTTTAACTCAGTTTGGACGTTTGCACGGAACCATAAAAAATATGCTAAAACTATGCGGCTATTCAAAACAGGATTATTTTTAGATAAAAATGATGGCCGTTTGAAAAGTTCAACTGGGTCATGTGTGTTCGTTAGGGTTTTGTGTTTTTATAATATAGAATACCTTTATAGCAGATATCGAATATAGCGTCATATAACCACGCGTACATAGCACGTATAGCGTCATATAATCATGCACCTAATTTGGCGTTTCTGAGACATGTTATCAATTTCTGAGGGGCAATTCTCGTAATTTTAAGAATGTTCACAGTCAGATCTTAGTCTCAATCTGTCAAAAATACTTCTAATTTCCCTACATTTTGACAAGTTTTTGAAATTTGTTTGTCGCCGAGATGAGACTGCGACTAGATTTTGAACGTTTTAAATTACGAGAATTGGCCTTCTGATCTATAGCTAAAAATAGAGTGAGTGTTCTCAACGCAGAGTTATAGCAAAAGCTGTAATAAAACACCCATATTTTAAGTAATTTTCTTCACTTCATTCCATGTCGAATCAGAGCAAGTGATTAGAACTTTTCTTGAGATCTATGCTTTTTATTGTTTGATGTCCGCACCGCATAGTAGCAAGTCTTGAAAATAATCACATTCTTCACACTAATATTATACAAGCGAATGTTTGTGATTGTGTGTGTTATATGTTTGTTACTTCTTCACGCTCAAACGGCTGGACCAATATGATAAAATTTTGTATAGAGGTAGCTGACACCCTGGATTAACATGTAGGCTACTTTTTATCTCGATATTCCCACGGGATCGACACTTATGCGGGTGAAGCCGAGGTGCGCAGCTAGTAACAAATTAATTAATTAATTTCGCTCTCGAAGTCCAACAAAAACTTAAACTATGAAGTACAATTTATTAAGAAATGACCCCTGAAAAACCTAATTTAGTACATTTTACACAGATTTATAACACGATTTTAAACGTAAAGCCAAGATTCCTCCTGGAAGGTTCACTTTAGCGCAATAGTAATGCCGGTGACCCAACTGGAGGATTAACTAGTAACGTAATGTATGGAGGCATTGCATATGCGCTCTACGAAAACTGGGTGGATTCTAATTTGTACCTTAGATTTGACTGATGATCCTCACCTCCACTAAGTAAAATTGACGTTTATGTAAATTTGTGACAAGTTTTAACTATCAATGTCACTGATGGAGGCGGAGACGACGTGGAGAAGAGAATAGGAGGCAGTGAGGAGGGTAGGCGCCTTAGAATGTGTAAGACTCTGGAAAAATATGAACTCATGGTGATCGTTCATCAATGCCAGATTGTGGAAAACATTGACAGATAAAGATAACTTTCAGTAAATAAATATCTTGTTGCCAGCCAGTAATAGACTGCTGACCTTTGCTATAAAAACAAGGTTGGACATAGCTTACCATAAGAATTATGGCAGTACTCCATCACCACTCTCCTACACTATTTCACTCCCCTTAATTGACTATTATGGTTAGGCAATTCCGTTTTCCATTGCAATATCGCATTCGATTACGTGTTTCCACCTCATTAGAAGACTAGCCACTTTTTACCAATCAACTTAATGCTAAAAAAAACTGCCATTTTTATTCAAATTTAGTTTTAAATTTTATGAAAGAGTCTAGAATAGAATTGGTCAAAGCAATTCTGGCACTAATAAACAATTACTTCACAACAGCCTTAATTAATTTTGAGCCAAATTGGAGATTTTAAGCCTCTGAAAAGGGTGGAGAACCCGAAAGAAATTGCGTCACTCGAACCTCCACCGGAGAAATTAATCAGCTTACTACAATATGCTTGGCCGATTTAATTTTAATTGAAGCTGCTTAGAACACTTGAATATTTAATCAAAATTTTGTTGCATATTCATTATTATTCGCAAGACTCTTGCACCTTATTGGTTCCGAGTTCGGTAATCAAAGGTAAATATTTCTTCTGAAGATTTGCAATTTTTTTTTGTTTTTGTTTTAAAATGAATTTACATGCTCATTTCCTGATTTACGTATCGTATGTAAGTAAGGTTACGGGCATTAAGCTCATCTCAACAAAATCATCTTCGTGATTTCTACTTTTAGGCATTTCGTAGGAAAGATGTCGTATAAAACTCGGAAAAACTTACCAGAATTTCACGTTCAACTGCTCCATGTGGTGACAGCTAATTGGAACAGTTGTTGTCCTGATAATGAGTCTAGCTTAATATCCTTCTACACGAATGTTCCACATACACTGATTGTCGTACTGTTTGCTTGTTGTCAGGCACAAAATCTCTGAATAAAATATTTTGAGAATAAGTGTGAAGAAACGTGTGCGCGTGTGTCCGTGACCCGTGAATCGAGAGTAGCTTATTCCCTTAAAAGATTTTGCCCGCGGCTTTGCCCGCGTGGATGTCGGAAAATATCCCCCGAGAACATACTACTGGAATATTATTATATTTAATTTATTATTTAAATGTCATTCAGTTAAACATAAAACGATGGTGTAAATTAAATAAACACACAGTCAAAAGTCAGAAAACAACCCGCCCCTGATCGTTCCCGGCGCAAAGGTGCCCATAACACTCGCCGCATTGCCTCGCTGAATAGCGATGGCCAACCTCTGCACCAAGAACGACCCAGAGCGGGAGTCACCGGTTGCCGCCCTGAGCTTACGGCCCAATTCCCCCACAAAAACCTTCGCTGCCCTACTCCAACTACCCAGGGTCTCCACAGCTACCGGCACAAAATAGTAAGGCTGCTCCAAGGAAGCATATTTGAGCCTTTTTACAGAGCAGGCGTCTTCAGCTGCGGCAGAGGCAGTGTGCGTGGTGCGACTCAGGTGACTGGCAGCGACAGTGCTGACGCAAGTTGCGTCCCAAATCAGGCACTTCCCGTTCTTCCATGGCACTAAAGTCAGCCCATCCGGCCTCTTACCATCGCACCTGCTAAGACCTGTAGGCTCAAGCACGCAGGGGACGTTTGCCGATATAAGGGCTCTTCGGACTATGTCATTCAGGGCATGGTGACGCAGGAACCTCCCTGTGCAACGCCGACAACTCAGTGCGTGATGGCCATCGGCCTCCACCATGGAACCGCAGGTGCATATGTGGGGTTCGCACACCTTACAGCCCAGGCGGAGAGCCACCGCCACACGCAAAGAGTCATCGTCCAGAAGAGTGCCCAGGTGAGGTGAAGGAATCGCCTGTAACCACGCCCCAGACTCAGGTTGCGAAACTGCTCGTAATCTAGCCTTAACGACTCCTGACGCACCTTCTAACAACTGCTCTTGGAGCAGCCCCACCCCTATGTCATCCCACGCCCGCTGAACATGTGTTGCCTCGGGGATTGTTGCATCCTTGTTGAGGGTCAACCAAGCTGACACAGCATCCGACACAAAGGGCATGTTTCCCCCGTCACCATTAGTATTGAGTAATACAGTGACTAGGTTGGCAACCCCATGCGCAGACGCCAAGAAAGCCGGCAAACCCACATCCCGTGCGCAACGCACCCCGAGACCACCACATCGGATGGGCAGAGCCGCCTGTGTCCAATGGGGCCCATCTAGGGAGACATTGAGAACCGACTCCACCACCGATTTCAAGGCGTTGTCAAACGAGGAAACTTCCTCTGGACAGAGCCAAGTAGGGGTGGTCCGCAACAGATATGGAAATAAAAGTAACCTATGTGTTAATCTTGGTTATAAGCCATCTGTGTGCCAAATTCTATCCAAATCTGTTCAGTAGTTTTTGCGTGAACAAGTAACATACACACTCACAAATTTTCGCCTTTATAATATTAGTGTGATAGTAGGATTTTTACACGCGCTCCGGTGCTGTAGTTATGGTGGTGGCCAATCAGGTTGCTTAATGTTCGATGAAGTCGGAGTAGCTCCAACGATCAAACTCCATGTATAAAAAAAAAAAAAATATTTAGGTCCTTTTACAAAGGACCTAATTAATTTTTTGTATCTACACACAATGTGTTAAAATAAAGTATTGTGGGGTGGAAAACTGGAAAATACTAACGGTAAATTCTAGACTAGTTAATTTATAATGACGAAAATATATTCACTGAAAGGGTACTGAACAAGTAGGTATAAGTTTTATAGGTATTAGTTATTATTGTCACTTTCATTTCAGAAAACAAGGTCTAAAAGCATCCAGATAGTAAATGGCTCGGACACTGTTTAGGGTAAAAAATAGGTCAAATATTACAAAACTAAGTTTCGGCCCTCCTCTCAGCGTATTCTCTTGAGCACCAGCGTAAATAAACTTTACTAGCTCTAAAACTTCCCGACCCGACTAAATAAGTATGTATTTCGGTAGAATTATGATTTGTCGGTCCCCATAGTACGGAGCTGAATAAATTTTATTAAATCCGGGAACTCTTTATGACCAGCCGAGTCAGCCCGTCCCATCTAAGGGATAATGCAGGATTTTTAATATAATAAATCATTGCTTACTTTAGCTCTGCTGTGTTGAAGAATACTGATTATCCTCCCTCGAAATTTGCTTCAGCAAGATTATAACCGCTTGAGGATCTGACGCCGAAGCGACTTTATGTTTGTTTACGTCAGTGTAATATAAAGTGCGCTTTGTGTAATTTGGACGCGACGAAAAATGGTGAAACTTGGTGTTATTTAGCAATCAGCAATTGTATTTTCTTATTTTTTTCTAGGTTTAGACGCCAGTTACGATACTCTTTTGTCTTTTATTTTACTGTCCCAACACGAGACACTTTACTCGCAAATTTTCACATTTACCTAATAAAAAAATATATAATATTTTTGCTGCTTTAGAAGTAGGCTTGGCTAAAATACCATGGAAAATTCCAACATCCATTTTCGACAATCTCAAAGAGTTGAGAAGTGCGTTTCTTTTGTTAGTATATCGGACACATTCCACCAACACATCGCACCTTCGGTAGAACAAGGGCATAATTGCAGTTTTTGCTATTTTACAGGAGAGCTATTTTAAGATATTTATTGCATTCAGTGAGGTCTTGCTCTGTTAATATTGCTCGAAAGTTTTTCTTCTTTGCATGATATAAACTATATACTATATCCTTTTTAGGCGTATAGTTAACAAGAATTAAGAACTTTTAGTTTTTTTTCAATTAATTTTAATTTTAAGGAAGGGATACATTTGTGCCCTTGTTCTACCGAAGGTGCGACATGCTGTGCATCCTCAACTGTACCACGCTCCTCACAGTTAGGAGAGTCCGATTTCCGCATGAGAAAAGCAAAGTTGTTTAGTGGAATATATCCTGACCTCAACATATTGCCAGCGACTCAGTTTCAACCCGGAAAACCAAGGTATATGAGGAGGCTCACTCTGAATACTTTTATACCAGATGCCTGTCGTTTTAGACCTTTCATTAAAATGTTATTTTCAATAAAAGTTGATTATTTTTCTAAATTTACTTAGTATATACTTTTTTTATTAGGTAGGTAATAAACTAGATTAAGTTAAGTTTTGTATGATCAAGATTAGTTTATTTAGTTTAGTTAGTAAGTTGTTATTTGTAAAAGCACGATGGGATTGACATCGTCGCATAAGCGTACAAAAATCCCTTATTTAAAGAAGAATAAAAAAAATCACAATTATTATTGTTACAATTACTATTATTAACAATTATTATTTTAAAAATTATTATTATTATTGTGATTTTACAAATTGTAAAGTAGGTAACTATCTACACATTGTTGAAAAGCTTTATTTAAACTTTTACTAGCACTTCGCTCGCGACTTCGTCTGCGTGTATTCGTGCCAAATTTCAAGTTTATTAACTCAAGAAATAATTTTTCATACAAACAAAATCCCCCTTTTCACCCTCTTAAAGGTCGAATTTCCAAAAACCCCTTCTCAATGCTCCCCTACATAATAAAAGGAAGCCGTATGCAAAATTTCACGTTCCTAGTCCTTGCAGTTTCGGTTTTGCGATGATATGTCAGACAGTCAGTCAGTCAGTTTCTCCTTTTATATACCTATATAGATATTTATACTAAAAATAAAGCCGGAGAGTTTTTTTTGTTTGTTTACACGCGCTCATCTCTAGAACTACCGATAAGTCGGATTTGAAAAAAAAATTTTTTGGTTTTGTTAGCCCAATTCTTGAGGAAGGTTATAGGCTATTTGACATTAGAACGAAAAACTGCGAAAAGCCTACACGAGTTATTTTCAGCAACAGAGATTGTTTTGTGACTTCCACTATAATTTATTGTTTACTGAATATGATACCCTGGTTCAATAAAAGGGAGGTTTGTAAGAAAATGTCGCGACACCGTCCCGTGTTGTCGCGTCCAATGATTTGTGAGAAAAACGTAACGACAAGGGAGAATGGATGTACCTATACGTCGGCATGAATTATATCTAAGTTTCTCGGTGAGCACTAGATATTTTTAGAATTTTCTCCTTTGCTTATTATTGACTTATACGGGCTTAATTTTTGTACCGTCTGGACAAAAATAGGGCATAAGAGGTGAACGGAGTAGATGGCACAGCAATCTCTTTTTTTTTCCAAAAACCTAAAATTTAATTTAATTAACCCCTACCAATAAATACTATTTTTTATTTGAAATAAACTTTTCATACATAAATCGACAAATAATATCATCTTAAAGGCACTACTCTACGAGCGGAAATTATTAATGAATTCGTAGCGACATTCAATCCTTTGATTGTAGCCATCGGAAGGCTTCATTCAAAGAATTGAATGTAAAAAAGGGATTTTATTTTTTGTGAAAAAAAAGAGATTTCTGTGCTATAGGCTTGTACTCCGCCTTTTAAACCCCGTTTTGTTCAGACGGTAAGAAAGCCAGCAGGGATAGAGCAAAAAATATCCCAGTCATGGACTGCTAGAAGAAATTGTAAGTTTTATAAGTTCTGGTAGGTACCTAGCAATATTTAGCCTATTACTAGATAGGTACAGACGCCAGCACATCAGGAAACTACAATCGGTCAATATTTTTTAATAGATTTTCAACTTTATCCGGAAAGCATAAGGTTCAAAGTTGATTTCACAGTTTCGGGTAGCTTGATGTGCTGGCGTCTGTACATATATATATGTATTACCTATTTGTTGATAAAAAATAAGCTGAATATTGCGTTCGATCTTTCAATATTGGTGCCATGTAACTGATTCAAAATAAGAACGATTGATTTTAATTTTGTCAATTGCCTCTCTTTCTTGTTATTCTAATTATTTATCCACAGTGCCCAGCAGTGGGACGTTACGGGCTAAATATTAAGATAGATTGATACATAAATAGAATCACTGCATGGTTCACAGACTTTACAAACAGCCATTAAACTAACAGTTGACGCCAGTAAATGCGTTCATCGTATTGAAGAAAACGAATTAATACACATCATCATCATCATCAGGACTATCCCACCCACAAGATAATCTAATACACTATCATAATATCGTTCGCCACACGACGACGTCACCCACTGCCACCAGGCGCCTGATCTAACCGCACAGCAATTTTCTCCAAATTCGCATTCCTACGTATTTTTGCTGCATTATTTTTAAATTACCAGCTCTGGCTTCATGGCGATTTTATTCCCTACCGACGTTGGGAAATGAGAGAAACAAGGCAGCGAATGGAAATTTGGATATAGCACGCTTTGTGTAGACGACTTTTTATTCGGATAACGTGGCGTCGCCTGATTGTTCTAGATTTTTCTTTTATTGTTCGCGTGCCTGCGTAATATTCGATGGTTATTCAACAGGCTACATACACCATACATCCAATACCTAATAGGATTAATCAATAAACCAATTTTTTAAATAATTTGAAGGTACATATTTACTTAAATAACGTTTTTGTTTGTTAATTCCACTTCCTCTTTATGCCATAAAAAATGTTTACCTACCTACTTGCCTATTTTGGTACACAGGGTCAAAATTAATTAGCTAGCGAAACTCCGCTGACGTGACGGGTATCAGTATCTAAAACAGATTTTCTAAACTCATACTTAGAGTAAGAAAACCTCCAGCGGTCGTAGACCCTAAAGTTTATTTTTTAATTTTATTTGGTCGTGTTTAGATATCGCTACCCATAACATCTGTAAAGTTTCGCTAGCTAACTTAATTTTACCCTTATAAAAATTAATATCACTGACTTATCTGTCCTTTTATTTTAGAAGACCATTAAATATAAAAACCAAAAAACCCTACAAAAGTACCTACAGCAAATTTTGATTCCCTCATCTATGTTGGAACGTCATAATCGAAATAACGTTAGTTAACCCATTAGTGTTTTAATCGAATTATATACAATAAAGCTATCACAATCATTTAATTAACATATTATCACAACATTTTGGTATAAAATTATTGTATTAGCGCTGTGTCACGGAGGAATGTCAATATCAATGCTCATATAACAAATTTTGTAATGAATAAATTGAGTGTTAGGTTACCGCTTTAGTATAAGACGAAGTAATCTTTCGAAATTACCTGTAAAATACTTAATCTATATACTTATATATTATAAATAATGTCGCTTTTCGTGCCTGTGTGTATGACCGCGTTCTTTTTCTAAATTACACAACGGATTTTAATACGGTTTTCACAATCATTTAGTTAGGTCATTGATTCCGGAATGTTTATGTGTATATTACATTCATATTAAACTGACATATAATAAAAAAATCTCGATGTTCTTTCAAGTCGAAAACTTGTGACGCTGGGGCGGGTCGCTAGTATATCAATAATAATATTATGTTAAGATCTGATATACAGGGTATTTGGAAGCTGGATGCAAAGCCATAAGGGGGTGATAGTTACACCATTTAGAGCATTTCGAGCTATACATGTTTTAGATAAAGTATATATTTTTTTACTGTAAACTTTTAGCCGCCAAAAATAACATACCAACTTTAACTGGGAAAAAGAAAGAAAACCAACAGCTTCTTATAAAATCCATTTATTCTGCGATCATACTCAGAATGAAAAATCTCCTCTGATAACGTTATTACCAACACTATCACAACTTAAGAGGATATTGGATGTGCGGTGCTAAAGCAATCTTTGTTATAACTAAATAATATAAGTTATAACTACTATAGTTAGTGCGTTTTAGATTTTAGCATTGCAGTTTGTAGGTGATTGCTCCTTTTCTTTGTTCGCAGGACAACTAACTATAAATGTATCGTTTTTCATTAGTGAAAAATGTTAATGACCACGATAGATATCGGACGATTTGGCATCGAATCAAGACGTTACTTAAATTCCATTATAAATAAAGCTTGCTAGAATTTGTCAATATGTAAGGTGGGTCAATGACCGCTACTGCCAAGCTAGAATGCATCAACTACAGTTGCTAGGGGAAACCGTTTCTCTGTAATTGACAGCACAACCCAACATGAAAAACCCTCGGTTGACTGAGTTTCTTTAAGTAATTATAGGGATTGTTTTGAAATAATCTAGTGGTTCGTGAGAGACTCTTTTTCAGTCTTTTTAACTGACTTCAAAAAAGGAGGTTCAGTATTCGACACGTATGTATGAATGTATGTTTGTATGTCCGCTATTTTCTCAAAAACTAAAGAACCAATTTTGATATTTCTTTCACTAACGTGATTTGCATACTTTCAAGAAGGTTATAGTATAATACATTGGGTAATTATTCTTGTATATGCATAAATGTACTTCATTTTTGGCATTTCTATGCGATTTTTGATGATTCTTCTTGCTTGGCACCGCTTGGCTGCAATTGTAAATGTATGTATTATTTTCAATGGATAAGATATGCCTCAGGGGTAGTCACATATAAATTTGATTAACTTTCATTGGGTAGTTTTTGAGTTAGCTTCAATAATACGATTTTTTTAAATATCTCTTTTTTATGATGATGTTTTATCTGATACTAGCGGCCTGTCCCGGCTTCGCACGGGTGGACATTTATTTAAAAAAAAAAATTTTTTTCTTGCAATTAAAAAAACCTATAATAATCAGTGATAATGGAGCATTCAAATGGTGAAAGAATTTTTAAAATCGGTCTAGTACTTTTTGAGCCAATTCGTTACAAACATACATACAAACCTTTCCTCTTTATAATATTAGTATAGATTGACAAAGCAAGTAGTGTTAATTTAATTCGTGTGGAGTGGGTATAACTAAAAAGTGAAAAGTAAAAACTTTTTTACAAAACAACAACCGACTTAAAAAAATAACACTAAATAAAAAAATAAGTTTAATTTCAGAAGTTGGTGTGATAAAACGAAAATGCGGAACCAATGACACCGACTTTCGAAATCAAAGTTATTTTTCACTTTGTAGTTTTTTTTTTCAAAGTTGGTTGTTTTTTGTAAAAAATTTTTTTTTAGCCTTTTTGTAGGTATATATTCCGTCGTATTTGTGAACAGAGAGCAGTGGTGGCCCAGTGGTACCGGCCGCGACTTACGAATTGTAGGTCGTAGGTTCGCACCCAAGCAGGCACTTTACTTTGTGAAAATTATTTCATCACCACTGCTCTCTAAACGGTAAAGAAAGACATCGTGAGAAAACCAGTATGTCCTAGAATCAAAAATTCAAAGTCATGTGACATCCGCAAACTAGCACTGGGCCCGGCGTGGTGGATTATGGCCCACTCCCTCTCACAGCGAGGAGGCCTTTGTCCGAGCAGTTGGAAAATTACAGAGGCTGATTTACTAATTATGCTATGCTCATTTTCAGTTTATTTTATTTTGTAACTTATCTATGTGTAATTGAACTAATGGTATCATAACATGACATGGTTATGGTAATGGTATCATGGTGGTAAGCATACTGTCAATCTTTTTACACCTGCAGCCTGTGGACTAGCTACACGCAGCGTGCATACAGTGCTCTGCGAGTACAGTATAATAACGCGTTCAGGATGCTGTTCGGGTTGCCACTGCAGCGCTTCAGCATTGTTTGCGATGAAAAGCGCGGATGGTTTCCATGCCATAATGCGGAAGCGTTGTGCAGCTCTTATGAAGCGTATGCGGGTCAGCTCAAACAGCCTTCTGGGACTCGCCGATGTGGCGGCACTGGATGCGACTACACACTGCGGGTGGGCGCGTCCAGGGTTTGGCATAAACTGGCAGTCCTGTGCGGTGCCACTTTGTGATTTTGATTTCTTTTTGTGGATTGTTTTTGTATGTACTAACAATAGCTTTATAAGGTTTGTGTTACTAACAGTATATGGACTACGTCTGAAATAAATGTTTTATTATTCTTATAAACTTTCTTCAATCAGTAACTTTCAGCTAATGCTGTGCACTTCTGTGTGTGACGACTTCACAATACTTAAAACTGTATGTGATCTTTTTTTGTGTATGTTTTAGGAAGTAATGGCCGCTTCCTCCAATGGTTATTGGTTAAAATTAAGATTCTTGTATCTTTACCAATAATGAATCAAAGAACTCACAGCTTAGAATAGTAGACCCTCTCATATATCTCTCTTAAGGAAGTCACCATCACAGTTAAAATTAGCTAAGGAATCTATCTAGATGCCCAGTTGGGCAATAAAAAAATCTACCGTTGATAAGAATAAAAACTTTTTAACAAAAAAAAACCGACTTCCATAAAAAACACTACAGAGTGAAAAATAACTTTGATTTCGGAAGTCGGTGTCTTTGGATCTGTATTTTAGTTTATTGCCACCGACTTCCGAAATCAAAGTAATTTTTCACTTTGTAGTGTTTTTTATGGAAGTCGGTTTTTTTTTGTTAAAAAGTTTTTATTTCTCGCTTTTTAGTGGGACTGTTTATAATGCATCAAGCTCATCGCCTTTTACAAAATATTACTTTTCCCGATACAGGGACGTTAATTGTTGAGGAGTTCTCCTGGTACTCCACCATCAGCTCCATTTCACCATTCGCATTGTGACGAGCATAAATTGCTTAGCAACTATATTAAAGTAATCGAATCGCAACCTGTGAAATACTTATTATTGAGTAGTCCCAATGGCCATCTGTGGTCTTCATCATCAGTTTTACTTCACCAAATTTTGCTTTCCGAAAGCAAATGCACGAGTTAGTATAAATAATACCCGAATCGCTATAGGTGCGCCTATAATATTTGAAGAGTTCCTTCGATTTCTCCAGGATCCCGCTGATAATCCTGGCAGCATCAGGCCAGACTTATGTCAACATTGCATTGAACTTAAAATTTAGTCCTGTTTAAAATGAGCCCAAACACGACTACGGTGCTGTAATTTCAAGGTTTGTACTTTTTCTGATGCTCCTGGCATCAGCATCAAGTCTATGTGTAGGTACTTCGGTGTTTCTCATTAACAGTATGTCCACACATCGAGCCCTTTTCAATGAGCCTAAACACGATATATCTGCTGTTAGTTGTCGAGGAGTTAGGTACTCTGCAGACTATCCTGACTGCAGCATCAGGTCATGACTTGATGATCATGAGACCAAATGTGGCAAATGCCCTATCAAACATCAAAACAATTTACTAAAACTGTCCTTGTCTGTTCGAGTAACTTCTTACTGTTAAGGAGTTGTACCTTCCATCATCAGCTCAGCTACCTGAGATGGTGACAACCATACGCAAATACACAAGATACTTCATAAAATATGCGAAAAACAATAAGTGAGCCTATAAAATTTGAGGGTTGCCCTCGATTTCTCTAAGATCCCATCATCAGATCCTAACTTGGTGACAATGGGACCACCTCAGAACTGTCTACTTTCGAACAAAAAAAGAATTTTGAAAATCCGTCGACAATTGGCGGAGAATTCGATGAACAAACATACAAAAAAAAAAAAAAACATACAAACATCCGAACATAGTACCTCCTCCTTTTTGTGAAGTCGGTAAAAAATGATAGAAACCGAGCATGAGTTGTTGCACTGCCATAACAATAAATGAATGGAGTTTATAATAAATCTACGTTATTGTTTTATCAGCGCCTTCTAGTGTTGAAAGCTCTTAGATATCGTGTATCGCTAATATTTGTTGTACGATTCTTACCATAAAACTTTAAACGTTTTTTTCTGACTTAAAATCAGGCTCATGCGATGCGACTTTATTCATTTACTTATTTAGATAATTATTAAATTTATATATGTATAAAGAATTGAATTTAAGGACTTGGGGGAGGCCTATACCCAGCAGTAAAAATAAAATAAAAAAAAAGCTAACGCATACAGAGTAAATATTCATTTAACGCTTCTGGAAATAAGCGACACCAAATCTGCCATTCTTGCTTATATTAATCTTGTGTTTGTAAAAGATCTGAAATAGCCATCATGAAATAAGTATTGGAGACGTATGCACGAGATATTTTCGCTTTTCTGAAGAAAAATTGTAGGGTTTCTATGTATATTAGGTACTGTCATAATATGACCCATAAAGAACTATAATTCAGTTTAATGTACCTACCATAAATATTTCTTGACGTATTGTGGTAAATTTACCAAAAAAAAGTATTATTATCTTAAAAAAAAATCTCACGTTCTTACGTGAGTACAAACTATAATGGCCATATTTTCTTCCCCTACACTCAGACAGACAACATACATTATGTATGAAACTATAAATCTATATAAAGTGCCTGTTAACTGAAATAAGGCAACTAGTAACACCTCACGGTTTTTGTAGTGGGCAATTTGTTAGCAAGTATAGTTGGTACATCTATACAAATAAATAAAATTGGAAGTATCTGTTTGTACTGTCAAAATAACAGCTTTTTACTAAATGTATAAGTATGAAAGTATACAAGTTAGAACAGAATAAAAGCAAGTCCTGAAAGCAGTTTGTTCGTAATTGACTACTGAATCGATTTCAGTAACTTTTAATACAGGTATTTTTTCAGAATATATGTATTTTTACATACTAACCAATAAAATTAAACATTATTTTAAGGCAAATTATTGCTAGTGTCAACACGATTTTCTTAATAAAAATAGCATGCTTTAAAAAAAATAAGTTTTGGTCATTGTATTATGTTTCTAACTCAATACTCTAATTGGGGTGTATGAGGTCTTGCGTTAATTATGTTACACCTTGTATACCGTACCTAATTATAAAAAAAAAATGTCTGTGTGTTTGTTCCGGCTAATCTCCTAAACGGCTGGACCGATTTTGATGAAATATTTATACGCGTATGTAGTAGTATTCACAGGAAATAACACACAAGACAAAAATAATATTTTATTTAAGTAAAATAAATGGATGCATTTTTGGATGCATGAAGAAGGCTTCTCGTGTAGCGCAGTTTATTCCGCCAGTTACTCAACTGAACCGATCGCTCGACGCATCCTGGAAAGTCACACCCAACACCTTATTTGACTGGCCAATAAAATCCTTCACTTGCGATAGTAGGGCTAACGCCCACCTGCTCCCACCGGAGTACGGCGTCAAGCAGCCAGCTGTGTTTCGTCGATGCATGGGAGTTCCAGTGCCTTAGGCTCAACTCACACCAAAAGAGCGTCGAAGCGCAGCGCAGTTTCATTGTCATATGAATTTTAACTTTATTTTCATTACTATAATACTTATTATCGCATGACAAATTCGAACGAGTCGCGCGGATGCCCGCGACGCCGCGGCCGCTGCCCTGTCCTGCCCGGCGCCGCTGCCCTTCGCCGCTCTTTCGGTGTGAGTTGACCCTTAGGCATCTTCTGGTCATGCTCATTTCATCATAGACCTCATCCATCGCTTTCCATCAGGCGTGATCAAGGTCAAGAGCGGGCCCAATCAGCAATAAAAAAATGGAACATAAAAGCACTACACGTATATGTACCATCAAGTTATAAGTAATAAGATTACGCTTGTAATGGCCGAAGGGTTAGGCAGGGGTTTACCTATAGTATAGTACAGCCACATTTCGCCAATTGTATTTAGTCCCATGTAATAGGGGTGGGGGGTAATTATGGTGGAAGATGTAGATTATTTTTAGTTTACTACAACTATAACCTTCCAGTTGATATAAACAGTTGTGTCACAAAATACTTACTTAATGTGAGCCTCACTGTACAGAGTATACAACGTGTAACGTTAAATGTGCAAAACTTGATACACCCCAATTAGAGCATTGAGTTAAAAGCATAATACAATGATCAAAACTATTTTTTTTAAAGCTAACATATATTACTAAGAAAATAGTGATGATCCTAGCATTACTTTATGCATTCAAAATTGAATCTTATTGCCTTAAATTAAGACTTAATTTTCTTTGGCTCAATTGGCGGATAGTATGGCATGGCGAAATAAAAATCAGCTGTTCCCTACATTTATCTTCGTCTATCTCGTCAAAATGTAGGGAACAGCTGATTTTTTTTCGCGATTTCAGGTTTGGTCCATAGTAAAAGTTGTTCATAATGATGAAAAAAAGAAAGAGGTTGCTGGTGTTTTACAAATAACCCTGAATATAATTTAAAAAAAAAACTATAATAAAAGTTACTGAAATCGATTCAGTAGTCAATTATGAACAGGTTTTGCGCATTTAACGTTACACGTTGTATAAGAAACATGTGTATGTATCCGTATCAGTAAAATAATGCATTAAAAGTTTAGCGTACCTAAAGGTGAAACGCACAGATATGGATAGTCTAGATAACGCAAGTAGTTATCACGATCTGTATGAAAACCAAGCATGCCATTTTTTTACTACCTACTATGACGTCACAAGCGCTTTTTTTCACTCACGTTCACCCAGCCAGTAGCGATTTTTCTGCCAACAAAATGCTTTGCAGTTTGGCAGAGGCATCTTTAAAAAAAAAAAAAATTGTAAGTAAACCCTTTTTCATAAACATTTTTCATTTATATTGCCATCACCAAAGAAAAAGCACTAGTAGGTTATGATTGAGCAAAACCAATTTTTTAAAACAACAAGTTCCGAAATTGTGTTGTTCCTATTTCCTAGAAACATCAAAGGTGCACGTACGAATCTGGGAAGTCTGTAAAAACATTTCTATTTGAGTTTTTAAAATTGTGAAATCCCAATCAAAACTGATGCAGCAATTCCGAACGGGGATCAGTAGATCTACGCAAACAGACAGGTATTAGGGTTCCCACTGTTATTTATGCCGTGATTTAAACCAAGGGGGTTCCGTAATTGATCCTCCCAAAGGTAAATTCTCTTTTAATTAAAACATTTGCGAATCGTAAAACCGTATAACCGTAGCAATTCTTTCCGCAGACGAGGTACTTATATAAAAATATGGAATCCTAGAATGTGGTCATAAACATTTTAAGTGGAGCTAAAAAAGTTGGCGTTTATTTCACGTGTATAACGAGGTTTCTGGGTATACGAGGTCGAGAGTATTATTCAAATTGTTGCAATATTGTTCATATAATATGCTTTCTCTGTTTTAGTATTTTATCCGAGTACCTACAACTTTGTATTAAGTAGGTAAGTACCTACAATACTATATTAATTGGATACAATCCAGCTTGTTAACTGACTATGGGTGAATAATATCAGCCATTACCGAGATCTAATTAGTTATCCCTTATAAGGGCCCACAATGATTGCATAATCAGTCTGTAATGTTCCCACCGCTGGGACTCAGCACCCTAATTGCGTAACACACTATTACTCTCAATTTGAATCATTTTTAAGCATATTGCTAATCCATTGCTCCTTATATTCGAAAAATGTAATATTCCACAAATAATATTCCACAACTATCACACAACGCCATCTAGTCCCAAGCTAAGCAGAGCTTGTGTTATGGGTACTAGACAACTGATAAACATACTTATATATTTCTAAATACATAAATATTATAGATAAATTACACCCAGACACAGAACAAATGATCGTGCTCATTACACAAACATTTGTCCTGGGTGGGAATCGAACCCACGACCTCCGGCATAGCAGTCAGGGTCACTAACCACTAGACCAACAGGCCTGACAAATGTGTTTGCTCAAAAACGTAAATAACGCAATGAATGTTGCTAAATTGTCAAAATGAAACCCATTTGCTACTGATAGTGTGTTACGCAATTACCCCGCAGGCTACCTCTCTTCGAGAGATAGTGGACTGTATTACCACGCGGGCCTAGTGTGGGTTCGTAGTTGTCACATGTTTTTGAATTTTTGTTCTAGGACATGCCAGTTTCCTCACGATGTTTTCCTTCACCACCGTTTTTGATGATGAAATTATTTATTTAATTAATCTTTTCGCACACAAAAAGGTACAAAGGCGGAATTAATGCCTTAGGCATTCTCTACCAGTCAACCAAGGATGGTGAAGAGATTATATGGCAGGTGCTTTGGTTGAGCCGAACAATGATACAAAAAAAAATATTAATTATAAATAAAACGTATACAAATACATAAATAGGTTGAATTTATTTTCATAAATGATGAAATTGTTTTCATAAACTAAAGCGCCTGCCTCACTTAGAACCCACGAACTACAACTCGTAATTCAGGGTCGTTACGACTGAGCCACCCCTGCACTGCAATGGAAATTATGTATATAATTCTTCTCTAAGTGTGTATGTCACAGAACTCTTCCTAAACTGCTAACTTGGACTAATTTTGGTGATTTTTTTTTTGTGTGTGTTAGAGTGGTTCCTTACATGGTTTAGATTCACAATTCGACACGCGGGACAATTGCGTAACACATTATTAATGGGAACCGGTTTCATTTTGACAGTTCAACAACATTCATTGCGTTATTTACGTGTTGAGCAAATAAATTTTTCGAACTTATGAAGCAATGGATTAGCAATTTGCTTCAAAATGATTCAGATTCTGATTGATAGTGTGTTATGCAATTAAGGTGACAGTAAGTGGGGCTGTTCGGACAGGACAATGTTTGCCAGATCTATTAGGTATTTATAAAATATAGTAACAAGATGTAATTCTAAATCGAAAGCTATTAAAATTATAAATTTATTACTTAATGGAAGACCGTAATTTAGTTTGAAGTTATACAGTCGCAACAGTAACGATATATAAAGCTCCTCATTGTTCCTAATAAACAACTCTATTTACGGAACATTTACTCCTTTACAAATTAATTATTCCAAGGGTTTTATAAGCGCGAATTAAACTTTTTAATCAGCATTATACAAGAAATCTTGTTAATCCGAAATTATTTGTCTCGGCTCTTAGTACAAATTCAGGAATGGCGGTACCCCGTTTAATCAAAATCCCTGAAACAATAGAATAATCAGAAATATAATATAATCTTCGTGTTCATTATAAGTCTATCGCGGGAGGGCGAAATTGATCATGGCTCACTGCAAATGAAAAGATTCCAATCGTCTTCTATTACAGGGCTGATGACTGAGCTGACTTTTGTGTTTTCGACTTTTCGACCTCTTCTTATATTATCTTGATTATACAAAGGTTCGTAGGGTGGTCTTCTTAGGCTTTAATTAAAGGGATTTGAAAATGGAGGGTGAATAAAAATGGGATGTGAAGTGGCGTGAGCAAATACGCTACGTTGCAGCACCGACTTTTTCCATCATCATCATCAGCCGGCAGACGTCCACTGCTGAACAAAGGCAGCCCACTTAGATCACCATGCCGAATGACAATCCGCCACTTGCATCCATCGATTGCCCGCGACTCTCACGATGTCGTCGGTCCACCAAGCGGGAGGTCTGCCTACGCTGCGTCTTCCGGTTCGTGGTCGCCACTCAAGCAAGAACTTTTCTTCCCCATCGGGTATCAGTTCTACGAGCGATGTGGCCTGCCCATTGCCACTTCAACTTGCAAATTTTAAGAGCTATGTCAGTGACTCTGGTTCTTCGTCGAATATCTTTGTTCCGGATTTTATCACGCAAAGAAACTCCGAGCATAGCTCTTTCCATTGCTCGTTGAGTGACTCTTAGTCTCTCTAAAAGGCCGGCAGTTAAAGACCACGTCTCAGTGCCATATGTTATCACTGGCAACACACACTGGTTAAACACCCTAGTCTTAAGGCACTGTGGGATTTCCGATGAGAATATTTCACACTAATACTGGTCAGTCGCACTGATATTAATTTTAGACATGTATCTTTTTCTGCTTGGTCGTTCCCGCAATGCTGAGGATCGCGACTACACAGGTGAGTACGCAGACACAGGTGCCCTCTCTCTTCCCTCACAGTCATATTAGTCATAGTCCGATGGGACCAATCCGATGCGACCGGAGAGAGATCAGGCGCAGGATCGGTCCTGCGCCTGATCTCTCTCCGGTCGCGTCGGAAAGCACGTTAAGCTGTTGGCAGCTTAACGTGCTTTCCGAAGCACGGGGGTGTTACACCGCCAACTTACATACTCCGGGCTGCTACAAAAAAAATCCTAATGGCAAACGCAATAGCACTTCTCCCAATCCGGGAAACGAACCCAGGACCCCACGCTCAACAGTCGCGCTTGCGACCACAGGCTATCAAGGGGGCACGCCTAAATGTATCTATAAAGGTGGGCAAAAAAATACTGTGGTAGGTTTCTTTATTTTTTTTCCTAACTTTGAATCACGAAACATAATTAAAAAATATATATATATTGATTTTGAAATTAGTATAGACATAAATTTTGTCTTCAAGAAGCAAGCGTGGAAACGAATACGTCTATTTTTTTTATAAGTTTTTCTGTGGGATATTAAATAGTACCTACCTTGATATATTTATGTAATTTCTTTTGTAATTTTATTAGTGAACCAATACAAATTGAATACTACTGTTATATAATATTTTTGTTATTTACTGAGAAAGCTCTATACGATGATAGTATAAGTAGTCTTTTATGAAAAAAAAAAAAACATTCCGTTTTTATTTTACTTAATTTGATGTTTATCTGATTTGATTTTTCTATTATGTTTTCTATTAATTTATATCGTGTGGCAATGGGTGTAATGTACCTGAAATAAATGAATTTATTATTATTATTTATTCATGAACTTTGGCTGACCCATTATATTTTTTTACCAGCCTATGTTACCCAAGATAACGCAACGCTTCTAACGATACCACATACATTGATATCGGTTAAACCCTTTAGAAGTTATCGTGGAATAAAGAAACTCACAAACATATATGAACCCTGAAAACAGAAAACTCCTTTTTTGAGCAGTCGTATAAAAAGCACCCTCACTTGAAAAACGTACAAATAATGAGGATATCCACAACAAAGACCAAACATTTAATCATGGGGTTTGATTTTAACGGAACATACCGTGGTTATATTTATTCTATATGAAAACCCCGAGCTGCTTTTACAAGTCTCACCGTAAAAAGGACGATGAAAGTTATGAGGGTAGGGGAAACTCTCGTAAATAGCAGTGAGGGAGAATGGGGATAAAGGAATAATATATCAATACGAATCTTTAATATTCGCGCGCCGGTACCGTAAATCAAAACGAATGAAACCGAGTCATAAATCAGGGTGCGTTTTTGCCTATTTTTAACGTTTCAAATTGTTTTGTAGTATACCCGAAGCAAGCCGCTGTTGTATGTAATTAAATTTGAGTGAACATCATGTTTAGGTATTATTGAAGGTGGAATTTTGATTCAGAAACTGTCATAATTAGCCACTGCTGGAACACTGGCTTCCTCTCTGTGGAAGGGAGTGGGTCGACCACGCGGTCCAGTGCGGGTTGGTAGATGTCAATTATTGTCTTCGAATTTTTGGTTTTCCTCACGATGTTTTCCTTCACCGTTTTAAGAGGAGATGAAATAATTTACACAAAGTAAATCGCCTGTCTAAGTTCGAACCTACGACCCACAACTCGTAAGACGCGGCAGGTTACCACTTGGCCACAACGAATTACTGTCAGGAATTGTAATACTACTAATATTATAAATGTGAAAGTATTTTTGAATGTTGTGTTGTGTGACCAATGATATTATAAAGGAAAGATATGCTACGTTCATATTGAGCGACGTTTTGTGTTGTTGGGATAGTGGTTTTCAACTACGACTGCGACAGATAATACGGAACGTATGACATAGAAAGAGATAGCTATCTGTAGTGTGTTGCGCTTGAAGTATGTCGACTAAAAGAAATTACGACAATTGTCTGAATTTGACTGCAACAATTTGCGCGCGCTAGTGCCCTATCTACCTCTTTATTGTATATAATGTCATTGGTTGTAACTCAATCACGCAAACACATCTGAATGTCTGGATTTGGATGAAAGGCACACAGATAGGAGGCTGTTCATTTATTACATAAGACAATTTTGACCACTTACTTTCTGACCTCCTCTGCCCCTACGTATGAAAAAATAAGACTTGGATAAACCCCCTCCCCCCGTTTCATTCTTTTTTTTTATTGCTGAATGGGCTCGCTCTTGACCTCGATCACGCCTGATGGAATGCGATGGATGAGGTCTATGATGGAACGAGCGTGCCGAGAAGATGCTTAAGGCACTGGAACTCCCACGCAGCGACAAAACACAGCAGGCTGCTTGACGCCGGACTGCGGTGGGAAGGTGGTCGCAAACCAACATCATCTTACGTAGGATTAATATCTACCAAAATTGAAAAGAAAAAGTTACAAAAAATTCTTAAGTTTATGAATAATCTAGACCCCTCCCACCTCCACAAAAGAAAAATAAGACTTGTTCTGACCCGTCCCGTCAAATCTTCTTACATAATAAATGAACAGGCCCTAGTTTATAACCTGGATTAACACAGGATATTTTGATCCCCGTAAATAACGGTATCGAGGCGAAATGTGGGTAGAAGTATACACTATTATTATAGGTACTTCTGCCTTATTTGTTTGGGAAAACACGAGTGAAGTTATGTATATGGATAAAGTACTTGTGTGTAAATGAATGTGAGATGGAATCCACCTGTAAGCTATTTACATAAAACAGATTTTCATAGCATTACCTTGCGTACCATGTATTGTAATGAAACTGGTAGGTCTCTACGCATATTTCTACATATCAATGTACCTATATTAGGCACACCAATCAGAATTAAATACCTAGTAGGATAAATGAATTAATTAATGATTTTATTTGTTTTCGTATTTATTTGTATAGTAAGTTAGTTAGTCGTTTAATTTAGTATCTAGTGTAAATAATTAGTTACAAATAATCTGAAAATAACTAGTGTGAGTGGAATTCTTATTTAATTTAAGATTTAATGAATTACAGGCATCTTTAGTTGTAAGATTTTCCAAGCCTCGGAAAACTCCTTGGAGTACCTATCTATGTGTATAGATAGCAGCAACCAACTTATACCAGGTAGACTATCTGTCAGTCTGTCTTTCGATGCATTTCAAATAAATGAAATTAAATGAAATGTTTATATCTGTAAGTAGATGTTCTAAGACACTTTTACACGTCAATATTTGGTTTGTCAATATTTTAAAACTAGATGGCGTAATCACGAAAAAATAATCAGCCATTCCATACATTTGGGTCGAGTTGGTAATGAAGTTTTGTATGGGGCAGTTAATTTTTTTTTCGCGATTACGATGTTAGTCTTTTGGAGTAAGTTGTTCAGTTTGAAGGTTTACACTACACACTTAAATTTGACCATACCTTTCTGATACACGCTCTATACAGATACCTACACTATAAAACAACCAAAAAAATGTGAGTTCTCTGAAAATAACTCTTGCAACGAATTCATTAAACACGTAACTGGTCGGGCTTCGTAAATGCAGTGTCATTGTGATTAAAATGTGAATCAGTCTCTCAATATTGCAGGGATTTCGTTCAATGGCAGCCGTGGCTCGTGGCTCGTGACTTGATCCGTCCATCCTCCACGCATGCATCCGACGTATTTAAATTCAAATGAGCTATTCAACTTACTTGCAAACCCGTTATTTCGTAGAATGCAACATTTGCTTTAAATTTCGATACAAAATACCTACTACTAAAGGGGAGCTTAGGCGCCACATTAGACCACTAGAAATGTGACTTTTATTCATTTTAGTTCGCAATCCGAGATATTTTAAATCGAATTCGACCGTCAATGATATTCAATCTTTGAAAATGTTTCATGAAGTGCTGTTGGATTTGAGTTTAGGTATTGAGAAATATTTTAGCCTGTTATGCCTATAATATAATCAGCCTAGAATGTTTATTTATTTATTTATATGTTCTATTTATTTATTTATTTATGTGTATTTGTGTGTTTTATATTCCTACTGCTGGGACACAGGCTTCCTATATTCGAGAGCGAGTGGGCTATAATCTACCACGCGGGCCCAGTGCGGGTTGGTAGATGTCACATGTCTTCGAAATTTTGGTTCTAGAACATTCCGCCACATAGCCGGTTCCTTCACGATGTTTTTCTTCACCATTTTGAGAGCATTAGTACTTACCTAAATACATAAATATAAAAATCACCGTTAGGTTGGCTAACCTATTATTTGCTACCATTCTTGGAAATGTTTTTCAGTATTTATATGTTTATGAACTATTTCAGCGAAAAAATAAAGTCACAAATCAAAGCTTTTATAGAGTTTATTATTTCATCCGTTACAAAGAAAAATGTAAAACACGAGTTACCTAAAAAAATAAACATAAATTATCATAATACTTACGTACCTACGTGGCTGCACATATAATCATTGTTGGACCAAAACTCAGTATTTTACATAAAACTCGCTTCTTAATTTAGTAGTTTTAATATACGTAAACTTATGCAAGCTGTATGCAATTTTCCTCAAACTTTGCACCTGTTAAGGCACTATAAAATTTGTTTAACAAAATACTCTTAGTTCGTGTGTGGGAAATTCACAATTAAGCCAGAATATGGGTAAGTGCTTACTAAAAAGTTGTGCATATTAAAGGTAGATCCATAATGCATTTCATTATAACTTAAAACGTTAAGAGTAAGTATAAAGTATTATGTTCCTAATAAATTTAGCACGTAAAAATGTGAACGTTAGTTATTATGTGGTGCATGCAAATAAATAAATCAGATCTTTATTTACCAATACAAATCATTTCTGGTTTAACGGTACAAAACAAACATGAACCTGTTTATAGATTGTATTTATAAAAATAAATAAATAATAATTTAAGGTAAATAGTTTTTAAAAACTGCCCAAGTACGAGCCGGACTAGCAAACGGGTTCGGTACCACCGTAGGTACAATATTCAACACAAAATATATAAGGGGACCCTTTAATTTTTAACTTAATTGTTTACATATATATATATATATTATTTGTTGTTATAGCGGTCATAGTACCGCCGTACTCTAGGTGTGTGTGGTCTTGGTTCAAAAGATATAGCCCCTTGACAGACAGAGGGCGATCAGACGGACAGCGGAGCTTTGGGTCCCGTTGACACCCTTTTGGTACGGAAGCCTAAAAACCTTTGCCTGCTCTGAATCTTATAACGCACCTATTCTACTGAAGACTGATGTTTCCATTACTAGACAACTTAAAACGAGGAACGAAATTTTTTTACTTTTGATACTTTTTCGTATTAAACAACTGTGAAAAAGTCAAAATGATTCCTCGACTATAGTTTATCAGATAATTGAAAAATCAGCCCTTAGTGGTATTAATATTGTTATTCAATCCAGGTACTCCTCCGAACTCAGGTATATTGCAAAACATATAAATATCAAATCGACCTAGATATCTACGTTTACATTAAGATATGAAAGCTTCATTAAGCGTAATGATATAGAATTATACCCCTAACAAGTACTAAGTAATCATTTTTAGATAGGACATAAAGGAATTGGCGAAATAGATATGATTCCTATAGAATATTAGTCGAATTATTACCGCGACCCAATTCATCAATGTTCGCTTGTCGATCCTTCCGTTACACAGCCGATACTTTATTTCGATTTCCCAATAAATTTGGTTCAATCATACTGAGAGCCCAGTTTATTCCTCAATGGTAGCCAAAGAATAAATTTCCACTTCGAATATTAGAGAAGTTTCATCAAGAACTTTCACAATGGTCCCCTCTCAAACTCGCCCCAAATGCCGTTATTCAAATGTTACTTTGATAAGAAATTGAATAGATATCCGAATTACGAATTGTTATAAACTTTAATGATAGCAATCAAACACTTATTTTAGGTTTTGCTAAAAAAAGAATGGTCAAGTGTGAGTTGGATCCGACGTGAAAAATTGCATCTATGAGGCAATGAAAATACTATTATTTTATAAATGCAATTTTTCACGTCGCAAATAAAGAGAAGATTTTTTTTTAATATTGCAAATGTAAAGATATACCTATGTATATCTTTACTATATCTTTACATAAGCAATATTAAAAAAAATCTTCGCTTAAAAATTTTGAAGTTATAAGTACAGATTTATTTTGCACGACTCATAATGTGAAGCATTAGAGACTCCTTTCTTCAACTGTTTCTGTTGTTATACTCCTGCTAGTACATAGAACCTACTTAGTTTATATACCATTGTATATATAGTAGAGACTAATTCTGTACTCCTCAAAAGTTGATCTAATTCAGTAGAAACGAAAAAAACATCAAAATATTTCTAAAAAAAAATCCCGTCAATCAGATGTGAAACCTGAAAACATTGTAGCTTGTGAAAAAAATGAACTAATAGGGTCATATTTTTTTTTATATATTCGTTTCACCCATAGGAGGAATCCTATTGAAAATAGCTCTTTTTTCAAAACAGTTGAATTATAATTAATAAAAAACTAACTAATATAATATCTATATTTATGGTTTTTTATACGATCAAATGAGCATGATGAGTTGTGCACTTTTGGATTTTCCAAATTTTTTATGATATGTGCATTGATGGCGGTGCTTGGGGGAGACGTTTTGCGGCTGAAATGATGATGATGATAATGATGTGCGATAAACCCAAATCAAAATCACTTTTTTGTTCAGTTTTCTTAACAGTTTACCAAAGGCCAGTAGCTAATCCGACAACCTTCCCATCAAAACAACTTCCCCAAAGATTAAAATAACTTATAAAAGAAAACTGCTTCAACACTCCTTTGATCCAGCTCCATTGAAACCAATCTTGAAGCTAATCTTCCGTAATAAAGTGCATTCTATCTTTATCTTTTACATTAAACTTTTTATTTCTTTTATCACCTACAATGGCCCCCATCCCTAAAGTTTATTTTGAAAGCGTAAGAACTTAAAGCCTTTTCGGGTTATTGCTTTTTTTTTTCAAAGGGGCTTTTGCATTACTCCCTTGAGTATCGAAGACACATCTGTAAATTGAAATGGAAAAGGGTCAAAACTCGTAAGGGTAATAACTATAAGTTCGGTGATCGTTGCTGGCACCTTGAAGTGACCTTGGCGATATTGTTTAATACTATGTTATTGCGTAGATTACGTGCGTTGTGAATTTTACTATGGGGGTGTAAACGTTGACGATTTTTTGATTAGGTAAGCTTTGGTAATTCAATCAGGATGATCTCGCTGGCTGGATTTATGGTGTTTACCTATATGTTTCTGTTTATTTAAAGCGAAGTAATTTCGAAGAATTGAATACTTAAATTGAATACTTACATAATGCTGTCTGTGATTCCTACGTACATATGTACCATACGTATTAAAATATACGCATTACGCATTTCAGTTAAGAGTGCAAACAGTCTTGTTATATAAATATAACATCCCTCCATTTTCTGTGACAGAATCACAGAAAATGGAGGGTATAAATAAACAACAATACGCCAATTACAAAATTAAATTAAATAAACTTAGCCTTGGCACCATTTCTCAAGATTTATATTAAACTCAGAGTAAAAATTTCAAGCTTCAAAAGGCAGTTGTCCATTTCATTCCTCTTAGATGATTTTCTTGCTGGAAAACTTCGGATCTTTAATGACCTTAATAAAACAATTTATGTTTGTCAATTATATATCTCGAGGTAAAATAAATTGAAATAATTTTTTCATTTATTATATATGCTACACAGTATTTTTTGGGTTTTTTATCTGGTGTAAACTCGCCCTTAAGTTAAGACCCACTTTTTTTCTATTTTAATAAAAATGTTAATTCTCATAATATCTGCAACACTCCAAATGACTTATCTTTAAATTAATAAAGTAAAAAAAAGTTTTTGAATATTCTTCGAAAAAATTTAAGATTTAACGCTTTTAAAAAACTCCGAAGGTTTGATTTCGTCTGGAATTATTCCTTACCTAATCTAGAGGTTTTCAAATATAATTTCATGTTTAAGACATGGTCCTATGTACAACGTTACCAGTAGAAAACACGACAACTCAGAAATCGGATTTCCCCGAACTGTATTGGACAAAATTGCTCCTCGCGCTTGATTGCACATTCATTTGGTAATCAATATTCGTCCATTGAACTTAATTTACACTGTCAAAACATATGCATGGTAATAAAAATATCAGGTAATTAAACACGTGAATAATGTGTTGACTTTTTGATAATGAGTTACTTTAATTTCGTAGCATATTGGGTTTATTAAAAGTTAATTATTCGAGCTTGGGGAGAATTTTAACGGACCATTACCTTTTTAATGGTACAGCAGATAGGTACGTAAGTCCAGTTTAAAATCATCCTATATAATGTAAGTATTCATGGCAAAAGCAAGTGCATAGACATACGTCACCAGTGGGTGCATGAAGAAGCCTCCTCATGTATCGCAGTTTATTCTGCCAGTTACTCAACTGAACCGAGCGCTCGGCGCATCCTGGACAGTCACACCCAATATCTTATTTAAGTGGCCAATTCTTGCCTTGCGGTGGTAGGGCTAATGCCGGTCTGGTTTGCGACCAGACTCCTACCGTTATCCGGCGTCAAGCAGCCTGCTGTGTTTCGTCGATGCGTGGGACTGCCACTGCTTTAGGCATCTTTTGGGCACGCTCGTTCCATCATAGACCTCATCCATCGCTTTCCATCAGGCGTGATCGAGGTTAAGGGTGGGCTTTTTCAGCAATAAAAATAAAAATAAATTTTTCAGTACAGAGTGGCATCTGGAGACATCACTGTCGAGTACATAAGCAAGGCCTGGATGATCGCCGACTGCCTCACCAAAACCTGCCAAAGCCGAAGTATTGCCAATTCCTGGAAGGCTGAAGAAAGGATAAAGAAATATGAATGCAAGTTTCTGTCATCTTGACGAACGCGATGTATATATACTTATATATATCTACCTTAGTGTCAAAATTAATTTAGTTATTTTTTCCGACTCCTGACTGCTTTGGAATCCACGCTTTCCATGATACCTCCGCTTAGTTATTTAAATTTTTCTCTTACTTCATCTAGTCTATCCATAACTCACACACATAAGTATTTATAAATGGGTAATAAAGACACCAGTATGCGCCCGTGTTGCCAATGGTCGCGGTGCAACCACAAAATTTACCCGGTATTTCTCCGCGACTCGAGTGCGTTGGTAAAGAGGATGATGACGGGGCTATATAATATCCGTGAATCCAATGCAATGTAAAGTTTATTTCCAGATACCCCGGATTCCTCAGACCACTACCACCACACCTCAAACCCTCACCCCACCACCCACCACCCTCCATCTCACCACGACTTACCTCAGAACTACCACCCGTGACCCCTGACTACCTCAGATTATTATTTTAGGCAGTCACGATAATATATTTTACTAAATTATCAATTTTCAATAAAAACCCTTAAGAGGAAATGCGGTCGGAGAGACTTTTGCAAAAGCCTTAGTAAAAAGTCATAATTCGAGGTTTGGCTCTCGCCTATTTTCTCCTCCAACATTGGACCAATTTTAAAGATATTTTAGAAGATATTCATAAACTGAATAAGAAGGATATATACTGTGTCCCTATGTTTTTCTTTTTTCATTAATAGTTCTCAAATTTGTACACTAGGCCTCTGTTGACAGCGGTTTAATTGGCATTTTTTGAGGGTTCAAGTTCTTATAAAAATAATATCATTAAAAAGGAAAACACGCAAACGAAAACATAAGGACATACAAGTAGTTAATATTTTTATTTATTACTCTGTAAAAAATAATTGCTTTATGGTTATTAAGCAGAAATAATACAGGCGATAGCGTTTCTATGGGGCATAGACCCCACCCGCATTTCCTCTTAAATTTGATACATTGGCAGGTACATTGACGCGCAACCTGTTACCATGGATTCAGTACATGATTCTGAAATATCCTGCGTTGAAATTCCTTGTTGGTTATAAAAAAAAATTGCTGTACCATAAATTTATACCTCGAAGATATTGCACTTTTCTATGGAACAACAGATTTTGTTTTTGATAACATCCACTAACTAGATAGTTATGTGTTGAATTCATTTTTTCAGATTGTGCGTCGATGTCCTAGCCAACCTTTATAATGGAGTAACTATAAACTGTGAAAAATTTAGCATTGATTCAAGTAGGTAGTTATTCTTTTCAGTCAGTTAGATTATAAAAAAATATTTGACCCGCATTTTTCTTTTGTTACGTAAACCAAAATTGACGAAGATACGATGCTTTTAAAATTACTTATACGTCACACCTCGGTATAATTTTTAGTGCGTTCTGACGTCACGAGCCCCCACTCCCGAGTTTTGATGCGTTTTATCTTTGTCAATATTGATTGATTCACAAAAACAAAAAATACGTGTCCATTATTTTCCAATACTATAACTGTCGGACTAAATAGATTTTCAATTTATTGATGATGGAAAATAGCCTATTGGCCTCATGATAAGCCTACTATACGTACAGGGTTATTTGTAAAACACCAGCAACCTCTTAAGAGATCATTGTACTCATCATTATGAACAACTTTACTATGGGACCAAACCTGCACCCTAATTGCGTAACACGCTATCAATCGAAATCTGAATCATTTTCAAGCAAATTGCTAATCCATTGCTTCATAAGTTCGAAAAATTTGTCTGCTCAACACGTAAATAATGGAATGAATGTTGTTGAACTGTCAAAATGAAACCGATTAGGTACGATTGGTAATGTGTTACGCAATTGCCCCGCTGAAATCGCGAAATAAAAATATAATAATATCTCGTCAAAATGTAGGGAACAGCTGATTTTTTTTTTCGCGATTTCAGGTTTGGTCCCATATTAAAAGTTGTTCATAATGATGAGTAAAATGACCTCTTAAGAGGTTGCTGGTGTTTTTCAAATAACCCTGTATATAGAATCTGTGTCACCTATGTCACCGATACTCTGACAACGTCAACCGATTTCAGCGCGTGTCAATACCTCTCCTGGGCGTAAATTGAGAACCGGACCGTTGTTAAAAGAGTCCTGTCAAAACCGTTGTCGCAACAGAATCCGTCAGTTTTTCATTTTTCTCGATACGAAAAGGTTGTTTAGAAAACTTTGATATTTAGTTGAAATTGTACGGTGTAATGTCCCGTTGTCTTCAGTCCAATATGAGCAAAAATCAATTTCGTTCGTTCGCGGCTGAATGCGCCCTTTGTGTGACAGTGAAAGGTTATCGATGTTCGTTTTCACGGATCACTAGGGCCGAGCTAACTCGGAGGGGATGATTTCTGTAACAAGGCTAGCTGTCTATTGCCTAATGGGAGGCGAGAGTGCCCCGTATCTGTGAATCATGTAACTATTTCTGATGTTTCGAATGACTCAATACGCAGCCTTGATAACTGAAGTCACTAGTTCAAATAAAGTACTATTTTTAGTTACTTGACTAAAGATAGATACCTACTAATTTTCATAAATGAAATCTCGCTTGTATTCCCCAAAGAGAAACCTTCGCCACTCCCCTATAAATAGGTGTACCTATAGTACACCCGCATTTCGTCAGTTGACAATGCCCAAAAATTTATTTATTTATTTCAGGCATCAAGGCCCATATAAACACATACAATACAATAATAATATTGGACTTGGTCCAAATTTCCACCACCAACTAGATATATGTAGCTAAATAGTCTACTAAATCGTAAACATTTTCCACCAAAAATATTATGTGAGTAAAATTAAAGGAGTAAAAAATATTATTATTATGGGAGTAAAAAACATAATGGGAGTATAATTTTAAAAAATTACTTTATTTACGCAAATCATCATAACAACCTTGCACAATTCATCTAAGTAACAAAGAAGCAGTAAAGGTGGGTAACATTTTTTTGTTTGGTACATATTGGTAGGTACTAATTTTGGTTGTTAAAGTGCTATTCTGTAAAAATCTCACCGAGAAAATTAAGGTGAAGTGAGCTGTCATTCCACCTGATGTAAGGGACTACCGCTATTGATAGCTCACTTCACGCTCACTTCACCTAAGTTATCACGGTGATATTTTTACAGAATCGATTGGCAGATTCACTCTGTTCCCCGTACTAGTTTAAACTGTATTACGGTGGAAATACAGTTTAAACTAGTACGTGAATTACAACGAATATATATTTTTTACTATTAATATATTTTATATATATATTATCATTAGTTTGTCTTTTTTGTGCACTTTAATTGAACTCTTTTGTATTTAAGTGGTTGAGTCAACTAACCTTAAGAGCGAAAACGTGTTATCACCTACTTACTAACCCCATCTCGTATGGTACTAGCGGTGATGTGGAATCTATCAGTCACTACATTAAATTAAAAAAAATAATAGAGAGAATAATAATATTATCTACAAGGTCTTAATCTCCTTACTCTCATAATATATTTCATTCCTGTCTTAGTAAAAGTTATTGTATATTTCATGAACTACATATTTGATAGCATAGGACTCATTAATGGTGGAAATTTGGACCACGAATGGGGCATTGTCTATGTCTAAAGGTCCCACATAATGGGGGAGAGCTTATTGCCATACCAGGCAAAGTTCCAGACTCAGGACTACTATTTATAGTTAGAAATTCATGTCGTTAAAACACAATATCACTGTGCCCGATTTAAGAATCGAACCCAGGACCTCATGCAGTAGCGCTTGCGACTACTTGACCACCGAGGCAGCCGGGTATGTTACTTGTAGATTTGTATATCATATGACCTTATCTAATACGACTTACATGGTGTGAACCCCTAACAAAGTAGCTTCCTAAAGCTTTATTGCAGAGCGAGCTTTTACACCAAAGAAATCGACGACCTCTATCCGTCGAAGAGATAAACATGGGACCTCAAGAGTACGTGTTTAAAGTAGCACCGGAGAGGATTTTCTGTTTTTAAGTATGTTTGCCTTTGAAAAGTGGTGGACAGAGGGGATTTCGGAAAGGTCCCACACATAATTTTGTATCAAAAACTTATTGGATTGTTTAAGCTTAAGTAAGCGGTCTTATCTAAGTATAGTATTTTTATCTTATGAAGGGATTTTGCACGGTTGTAATTATTATAAAACACTAGCTGAACCCGCAAACGTCGTTCTGCAAAAAAAAAAAAAAAATAGAGAGTAGATAGTAACTAACACTGTGACACGAGAATTTTATTTATTAGACTAGCTGACCCCGAAAACGTCGTTTTGCAAAAAAAAAAAAATATAGTAACCGATTCTCAGATCTACCCGATGTGCACACAAAATTTCATACAAATCGGTCCAGCCGTATGGAGGGCCGTGGTAGGAGTATGGTAACTAACACTGTGACACGAGAATTTTACATACTAGAAGATTAAGTAATGAATAAAATTCTAACAGGGTTTACTGATTAAGACTTATCACTATATCTAAATAGTCTTCATCATCAACTCCGCCTATCGCAGTCCACTGCTGGACATTGGCCTCTCCCAAGCTGCGACCACACGCTGTCCTCCAAAACGAGGAAGACTTGACAAAGTTGTCCAAACGCTGCCCAGCCCAATTGGATCCTTTCGTCGGTTTTTTTCTCAAAGATGAGCCTAACAAAATAAACATAACAAAGCCTGCCATGCAAGCAAGCCATGTATAACATCTAATATATAAAATTCTCGTGTCACAGTGTTAGTTACCTACCATACTCCTCCGAAACGGCTTGTCCGATTTTTATGAAATTTTATATGCACATTCAGTAGGTCTAAGAATCAGCTACTACCTATTTTTTTTTTTTTGCAAAAATGACTTCGTTCTTATAACATACAAAGCACAGGTCAGTTCCTGTCTTGAGTATTGCAGCCACTTATGGGATGGCTCAGCAAAATTCCAGCTTGCTGCTCTTGACTCGGTGGAACGCAGAGCTAAAAGGCTTCAGTAGACTTTACAGCCTAGCTCATTGGCGTAATGTTGCTTGTCTGTAGGTCTTCTACAGACTGTAGTTCGGAGAGTGTGCGCAAGAGCTCCACGACCTGATCCCACCATCGCACTTTTACCACTGGACAACCAAACGTACTGCACACTTGGTTGATATCCCGACAAGTCTTACTCGGCGCTTCACTTCCACGTTTATTTGGCGCACAGCCAAAATATGGAACTCTTTGTCGCCATCTGTGTTCCCTTACACATTTAACCTCTCTGCCTTCAAAGCAAGACTGAATATTATATTCTGGGCACGCTCGTTCCATCATTGACCTCATCCATAGCTTTCCATCAGGCGTGATCGAGGTAAAGAGCAGGCCCATTCAGCAATAAAAATACCCAAATATACGGTATATACCCAGATTTGTATTTACCCGTGAATTTACCGGGTGTAGAATCCTACTTCTACGAAGGAGCTCTCGGTACGGTTCGAGACAATGGCGAAGTTGGAAGTGTTATGAGCTGGCTCTACTCGTCTTCACTCCCCTCGTGTTTTATATACTTGGTTACCACAAGTAAAGCGCGCATCGCTTTGTGAGATAAAAATAATAGGTCACAAACAATAAAAAGAAAATATAAATAACAAAATAATTATATTAGAATGTTATCTATCAAGAAAATCACTATATTTATGTGGACAGGGTACTCAAGGACCTCTTAATTTTCCTGGCCCGACAACAAATTTTTCCACGAAACTTACCTGTCAAGGCCACCTACTCAAATACTCTTTTACTTTGCCCAGTAATAAATAATATTACTAGGATTTTACCCAAGATTGCGATATTCGTCCACAAATCATACACTTCTTACAATGACAGCATAACGAATGGGGTTCACGAACTGCTACACAAAGGTTTCCTTAGTGGACCTTTAAGCCTTCCCAATAGAGTGGAGCACGTGTGCTCTATGACATTTAGGAGAATTATTGCCCAGTTTATTGCTGTTCATTACCTACCTATGATACCTATGGGGCGTGCGGCATTCAGCATTTCTGATTTAACGTAAGCATTTTCGATATTTTACCTGACTTTAACCCGGGGCAAATGACGTGAATATATATTTATTCCGACGATGACACCGGGTCATCATGACCCAGACTTTATCTAGTTATTGTCATGACATTTGAGAAGTAATTGTCTAAATTTTAATAATTACTTATAATATAACAGTCTTTTGCATCTTCATCTGCCTAGCCTTTTCCCAACTATGTTGGGGTCGGCTTCCAGTCTAACCGAATGTAGTAGAATACTAGTATTTTACATGGAGCGACTGCCTATCTAACCACACACATACACAGTCAGTTTTTTGCATATGTAGTAAATAATAAATAAGTCCAATATATTTTATAGATCATACTTTTACTAGCTTTCTCACGTGCTATTATTATACGTGCAAAATCAACTCTGAAAACATAATATAATATTTTTTTTTAATTTTTGGTAAATTATTCTAAATAATAATATGAATCAATAATCGTACATACTAAACTAAAGAATAAACAAACTTCTTATAATAGTAAAAATGAGTCTTCTACTTCCTCATTCAGATAAGTGAAACTACTGCTATTACGGAATCAAATGATGTTTAAATCTGGCATGCATTACAAGTATATGTCTTCTTATTTTTTTGAGACGGTCATATTTGACATTTGCTATGAGTTCTTGGAACCTTCGGCACCCGCAAAACCTGCGATTCTTTCGCGTAACTATCAAAGAAGAATTTACCCTTTTTCGTCAGACTCCGACTCTTCTAACACCGCAATTATTCTCTTAGGGTATTCTCTCAGTGCTATATTCACAAAAAACTTAAAAAAGAACCAGGTGAATTACGAACAAATGCCGAATAAAAGAATGTCACAAAAATACTACGCCAGCGATGACGCTGGGTCATATTTACCCTTTTTGAGTTGATGCACATATATTCCGCAGTGTATGCGGCGTTGCACTTAGCACACCTGCGGTTTGGATAGGAAGAGGCCGTATCTCCAGCTACACAAATGCTAAAATTGCACGATCGACGTAAAAAATAATAATGACAGATTTAAGTCACGTCGGGTCAGTGTGACCCAGCATTATTGGCGCCGGATTAATAAAATATTAAGCTGCCTTCTGACTTCAGAAGATAACGCGTGCGAACGCACCATCAATGCTAACAAGGCCGATATTGTTCATTTCAAGATTGGTATTATAAGGGTATGATGGGGTTGGCATATCTAAGATAAAAATCACTAAATAAAAACAGATAAAAAAAAGATTGGTATTACTATGTGTATCGAAATGAAATGGTGTATTAGAACGTCCGCTGTGTAGAAAAGTCACAAAATATCTCAAAAAAATAAAGGTGAATGTTACCGAAGTATGTTTGCAGAATGTCTGTGGAAAATATTAAAGTAAATAATATAGCGATACTAGACAAATTTTTAAATTGAGCTTGAAATGAGAAATCCCGCGAGAAATTCCCTCGTTCGCCCTCCTGACAGTTAGGGCGGTGGTAAAGCGGTTACAACTAAGCAAATTGCATTCACCGTTGTGGAATTACCGTGCCAAGTTTACACAAATATCTCGATGAAAATTTCTCTCGTCATGTCAAACACTTCGCTGATAAAAACGCAGCAGATTGTGACTCGACCGCACGCTCACCTGAATTATAAAACGAGGAAGAGTGTGGAATGTCTTTTATCTTTCTAAGATTAGACACTAAAATTTGTTCTTTTCCGCGCTGGTAATAATGTGACATGTTTTAGCTCTTTTTCACAATGGTTAAATAGTTATGAAAAATTATTTTGAAAAGAAGAAATTATTAAACCTTACTAAAAGGCTCTAATAATTGTTTATTTTTTAAACTAAAAACATGCAATAATCAGCCTATAATGTTTTCACTGCTGGGACACAGGCCTCCTCTATGTGAGAGGGAGTGGGCCGTAAAACACCACATGTCTTCGAAGTTTTAGTTCTAGGACATGCCGGTTTCTTCACGATGTTTTCCTTCACCGTTTTGACAGCAGTGGTGATGAAATAATTTACAAAAAATAAAGTACCTGTCTGGATTCGAACCTACGATGTACAACTTGTAAGTCGCGGTCGTTAGCACGGGGCCACCACAACCCAAATCAATAAACTGTACTTTTATTTTATTCACAGTTTTATTATGAAAATAATCCTTTCTTTCCTTTTTCTACCCAAAAAAAAGTTGGAAGGGTTGATTTATTACGCTATGTTTATCGTTTAGGGTCGCCACGGAATTCGGGGCTCGTTTCAACTGTCTGACCGCATGCCTACACGTGTTGATCATTTTCTTTAATGGCCATCTGTCATCGCGGTGACCACGGTGGCGCCATCTTGACCAGAGATAAATAGAGGTACAGACGCAGGCGCCAGATGAGGTTTGGATGTCTCTGAGCTTACATGGGGAGTGATTAAACATAAACACTGATGTTACTAACCGATGCGGTCCGCTAGGGCCGATGCCTGCCAGGGTCGCGGATTGTTCGAAAGAGTTACCGTGGTCCCTGGCTCAGGCAACTGAAGCAACACGAGTGGGTTAGTCAGTAAGAGTTTGACACTTCTTTCTACTCCACCCTGAATGGGAGCGGTCATTTGATGATTTTCCATCCACAAAACAAAAATCCATTGCTATTATGATAAAACAATCTCCGCATGCTACGTAAGTATATTAGATTATTTGGAAAGTTGAAGATTAAATCCATCCTAATGTCACTTGATTATTCTCAGACTTAATTTAGCCTAACAGAACACGAATCAGCCTAGAAAGCTATGCTAATTAACAGGTAAATCAAAAGCAAGCACAGAACCAACATTATTACAACCACGTGTCAGAATTTGATAATTATTCAATGGATCTTTAATTAAACGAACAAAATACTCGTACACATTAATTATAATCTGTAATTTACACCAACTTATCATAGGTACTAATCTATAAATTAATAGAAACAGTAGCAATGAGCTCTAATCGAAAGCCCTGGATGTAATTAACGCGCAAATTCGATTATAGCATGTAATTTGTGAAATATCGTATTTAAATGAGAAAGCAGGGCACTGCTAATTATAGTTTGTGTTTTGATGGTTTAATAAATTTTATACTGTTTAGTTAATGAAAAGTGGCAAATCACAAGGTGTGATAATTCGAAATTGCAAACACTTGCATAGATTTTTTTCCGAAACCTTTATTGAAAAGATGATCTGATTTATTTCTTACTCATCATCCATATTACCTTAATCATCTTATAACATTCTTACTGCTGCGACTCTGACCTCCCTTCTGTGAGAGAGAGTGGGCCGTAATCTACCACGCGAGCCCAGTGCGGGTTGGCGGATGTCACATGTCTTCGAATTTTTGTTTCTGACACATATTTTTGTTTTCTCACGATGTTTTCCATCACAATAAAGACCCTGCCTGGGTTAGAACATAGACTAAATCTATGATTCGAACTCACGACCAGAGGGGTAATTCTTCTAATTTCAAGAACGTTTACAGTCTGAAGGTGAATTCTCGTAATTTTAAACGTTCAAAATCTAGTCGCAGTCTCATCTCGGCGACAAATAAATGTCAAAAACTTGTCAAAATGTAGGGAAATCTGAGGTATTTTTGACAGATTGAGACTGAGATCAGACTGTGAACGTTCTTAAAATTACGAGAATTGCCCCTCTGATCTCTGTCTCAATCTGTCAAAAATAACTATAATTTCCCTACATTTTTGACTTTTGTTTGTCGCCGAGATGAGACTGCGACTAGATTTTGAACGTTTTAAATTACGAGACTTTCTGTTTAAAACTCGGGCCCAATACCACTGGGTCACCACTGCTAATTTCTAACATACTGAACATAATCGCAGATTATCATTAACCGTTTCTCGTATATTATACCTACGCAGCTTTTTTACCCATCGTCCAAATACTTAAGTGCATTTTTTTAAATTTCTTACTTATTTTTTTTTTAATTTACTAAATGTGGCTACAAAAAGCTACGAAGGGAGTGGTAGATGCGGGTGTTTGTACAAAACATTATGAACATCACAATTATTAGGTACTTCAAACCACTTCAGTAAACAAGTTAATAATTATTAGATCCACTTGACCATTCAATAAAGGCTTCCTGCAAACATAAACATGAGTACCTCCACCGTTTATTATTCCGTACTAAAGTCAATTAAGTTAGAGCCAACAACAACTTCAGGTCAACTTTAAGATAGAGGTTACTTTGAAGCAAAGGGGACGAGCAAACAACACTTACCTACACCAACATAATTGGGATCTTTACGTTCAGCACTTTATTGCTTTTGCGTCAATAATTTTAATTAAGTAGACAAGTCTGAGGGATGGGGTAAAATTTTAATTAATGCCGTTTTTTTCTTATTATCTTTTTCTGAAAGACTAATGCTGTCATTTTGCTTGTTGTGATTGGTTGAGAATATACTAATAAACTGTCTTATCACGTGACTGCCTCGTTGGTCTGTTGGTCGCGCTACTGCTGAGCTGGGGTACTGGGTTCAATTGAATCCGACCTAGAAACTTCCAAGTCGTGCTATATTGTTGGGTTTTACCATCAGGAATTTCTCAGTATACCTACTGAATCAGGCACAAATCAGACTCGGTTCAGAACGAATCAAATGCGTGCTTGATGTAGGTATGGCAATGGGCCCTCCCATTATTACATGGGTCTTAAGCCTAGCGAAATGTGGATGTACTTATGTACAAACGCCAGCAAGTCAAGCTACCCGAAACTGTCAAAAATTCCCAATCAACTTTAAACCTGCTTTAGCGCTATAGTTGAAAATCTATTAAAGAAATTTGACAGATTGTAGTAGTTTGATGCGCTGGCGTCTGTACAACTCTGTCTAACCGTTTGGGGAAAACAGATTTATTTATAACTAGCTACGCCCCGCGATTACACCCGCCTAACTTTCGATCCCGTAGGAATATAGGGATAAAACGTAGCATATGTGTTAATCCAGAGTTACCTCCATACCAAATTTTATTAAAATTCGTCCAGCCGTGCGTGAAGAAGTAACATACAAACACACTCACAAACTTTCGCCTTTATAATATTAGTGTGATTTATTTATTTATTTAAACCACAATTATAACATCTTTAAAGAATCGTCTAAGGCGATGTTATAAGTTACAATTTCTACTGTCCATCCCTTACTAAAATTAAAATAAAATCGCGATAGGTTCGCGAGCACATTCGCAAGAAGCTGGCAGTGTCATCACAACGCTAATATTTTCTCAATGTTTGTCTCATTTCTTTTTTGTATATTCATGTAGTTATGTTTTATTTTTTGAGCTTATATTTATACGTAATTAGGTATATATTATACTTATAGTTTTAATAGGTTTATGCGTATGTTTATATTTCAAATATTTATTCCTCAATTTTTATGATTACACCTACCACTATTTGTCTCTGCATCACCCAAAGGTTGACTGGTAGAAAATTCCTATGGCATTATTAAGTCCGCCTCTGTACATTTATGTGATTGAAGTATTAAATAAATAAATAAAATAAAATCACCTGCCATGTAAGCAAAATTGCAAGAACGTTATAATATCAGACCTTTTTCAATTATTAATTGTGCCTTTTGAATGAATCTCGCAGGTTTTGCCCAAACATATCCTCCGATACTGTAATAATGTTACTGTATCTTGCTTTTCTTTTTGATTTTGTTTTATTTTCTTTTTGATTTTGTTTTATTAGTACCTTTCCATGTTATTATTTTCTTTTTTGATCTGATTTTTATTTTTAAAATAGTCCTACATGTCTTACGTGCAACAATTATTTTGTGATAATTCCAATCTCGGCGAGGGGGGCCAAGAGTCCATAGCACAGGGTATCCTAGTTTGGATTCCTGACTCTCACAAGTCCTAGTACCTCCAATATTTGTAACACCTCTATACTATAATTGTACTTTGTGGGAAATAAAATTATTATTATTATTAATGTTAATAATACGTTATATTATGGGCTATATCAGTTAAACCAGAAATCACAACAGGATTATTCTGCCGTCATAACGAAAAGGGCACAAATAACATTTTTTCCAAAATTGAGTTATATAATTCGGAATCAGAAAAAAACGCGCATCTGCCAGTTTTTTTTATATTTTTTTATGAACAAATGTTAGTTGTACCCTTTTTCATTAGGACGGCAGTATTACCTATCTGCTGTAGCATGCCATAACAGATAAGAGCTTGGTTTGGTTTGACTTTCTACGACCAGGCTACCCTGTGACGCTTATGATTACTTTACCGATTTGCAGTTTTAATTAAATCTTTGTATGCCGCTGGAACGTACATCCACGCGAGGGAAAATGGTTTTTTAATTGTTTCTATAATTACGCCATTCAACCAGTTAAATTAGGTAACCATCTGTCAAGAAAAATTATAAAACTAATTTACTTTAAAGAAGTATAACTCTGAAAGTGAAAAAGTGTGACTGCATAATATTCTACCCGCCCTTGATTTTTTTAATTCTCTGTATAATATTGTTTGTAGTTCCACAGTTTAGCATAAAATAACTTAAGGGTGTGTCAGGCCTGACGATAAAGGCTGGCAGGTACCTACGTAAGGAGGCGCCTGGACACGATGTAAGTGTTTAGTTGACTCAAATGAAACAAGTACGTCAATAGAATGGTCAGACTTGTAAATTCAGCACATTTTAGGAAATAGCTCTTTTTTTTATGGATGGAAATTATCAAATGACCCCTCCCGCTCAGGGTGGAGCAGAAGGGAGTGTGAGACTCTTACTGACTAAAACCCACCCGTGTTCCTTCCTTAGCCCCTTTAGGTTCCGGGGTAGCGGTAACCCTTTCGGACAATCCCACTGCCCCGGCAGGCTTCGGCCCTTACTGGCCCCTTCCCTGTTGCTGACATCTCTTTGAGGCGCGCGTGGAACACGTACGCGCCGTCCGGTACGGTCAGTAGCAGCCTGAAGTCTAGATTTGTGTCCGTTTGATGGCAACAGGCTCGCCCCTTATTACACGGGGAAAACAGCTGCGCCAGTATTTTCTTTATAGTTCTTATTTTGTACCAGCATGTGCTTTTTAGAACCAACTCATCTCGTTAGTTTTTAATTAAAATTGCAACATAAAAAGATGCAACCGCGTGTCTGTTCCAGAATCATCATCAAGGACGATGTTAACGTGAAAAAAATATTTCATCAAAACACGCCTCGGTCTAAATGCACAAAATTCATTTTAGCGTTATACCGAAATGAGTGTTGAATTTCGAAAAATGTTAGCGGTAATATTTTTTATGCAACTAGGACACATCTTCCGTCTCTTTCGCTCTTTAATCAAAGTTGCAATAACGTCACCTTTCTTTCTTACGTCAGTTGCATACGCAAGGCTTCTTTGAAATATAGCGGTGCAGAAGAAAATTTACACTTTTTTTTCGAGTGACTTCAAGTCAAAGGAAACTTTAAACACTACTTTAATAACTAATACTGGGAATTGTGCTGGGAATATATTCAGGCGTTTGTGTTCTAAAAAGAAATGGACTTTACAACTTAAGAAGCAGGTAAGATGGAAAGATTTTCTTCTATTTTCATTGTGATTTCAAATAATATTACCACTTATTCTAATATATATAAATTGGACCCGCACCCTAATTGAATACACTTTAAATCACAATCTGAATCATTTTGAAAAATATTACTAATCCATTGCTTCATATGTTCGAAAAATCTGCTCATAAACGTAAATAACGCAATGAATGTTGTTGAATTGTCAAAATGAGAGCCATTGCTGCTTTTAGTGTGTTACACAATTACCCCGCAGAAGTGTATAATTGAATAAATAAATATTTCTAAAAAAGTCCAAAAAACAGACTGTTCTTGGAAACTTATCCAGCATAGTAAACAATAGCCTCAAACTGTAAATCATCATCATTATCTGCCTTACCTTTTCCAACTATGTTGGGTCGGCTTCCAGTCTAACCGGATGAAGTTGAATACCAGTATTTTACATGAAGCGGCTGCCTGTATGACCTCCACAACCCAGTTACTGGGTAATACGATTCCCCTTGGTAAGAGTGGTTGTCAAATTTTCGGGTTTCTGTCGACCCGTTACGATTGTCAAAGATCCACGAATGACAGCCGGGACCAACGATCGTGCTTTTCGAGGCGCTTGAGAGTCTTGGTATGTAAAGATGGTTACCAATCCACGGACAAACCGTGGCAAGCGTAGCTTAACCTGATCGATTCACCCGTGCGGCTTTTATTACTTAGCCACAAGGCCGTCAAAATGTAAAGATGCCTTAATATTTACCAATTTCTTTATACATTTGTGAACCCACTGACTTAAAATCACAAACAAATTGCTGTAGTTTTAGCCAAAGTTTTCGTTTGTATACCATTATGTCCTAACAAAGGGAACGAAGAGTAACAGTTTTAGTGAATTATGCCCGGCCCTTTGCCGCGTCGCCCCCGTAGAACAAAAAACAGGAGATCCTAAATACAAATGAGACCTATTATACTTCAGAAAGCCTTTACATTTGTAAAAGGCTATATTTTTTACGATCTCGATAAGTTACGTTTGTAGTTACGTAATTTTTGCTTCTGAATTACTTTTTGTCTTGTGGAAGTTACTATGGCTGTTTTTATTGTTTAATTTTTTTGTCAGTCTTATGTGTAGCTAACATTAATTTATTTTGACTTTTTATGTAAAGCATCTAATGCGATATTTCGGGTCAAACAGCGTCGCTGCGCGCTCGTAACTTTGCAACTCTCTTGTAGAAGTACGAAATTAATTTTGGTATTAAATTAGTCAAGCAAGGAATTTTTTTTAACATTTTGTTTTTGATTATGCCATATTTATTTTCTTTAATATACCATCCTTTCATTTATATTTTCCATACAAACAAATAGATTTGATGTTTCTCATTTTTTTTTTTTGTAGTTTTGCCTTTTTTTTTTTGCAAAAGTTAATAAGTTTTACGTGTTAAAGTTTAACAACTCGAAGAATGAAAGAAAGAATGGGCTGATTATATAATTACCTTAACTTCCTAAAATATCCATGATACAGAAATACTGCACGACAGGTTCCACATTCAGAGAGGTTAAAAACGCGTGGTCATCACGCGTTGTTTCAAGACAAATTTGCAGAGAGCAGGCAATAAGTAAGGCAAGTAACGTTCATAATTTTGAAAAGTCCTTAATTTTAGAAATAAATTGCTACGTGGATGAGAAAATGTTCTATCTTTGATTCCGGATAATATTGTACTAGATCATTTTTTTTTAATACATAAAATCTATCCAATTTAAAAAGCGTAGCTCATACGATTTATCATACTAGAGATCTACGTCAGTTGAACTAGGTTACTACCCACTGTATGAATAATAGTGCAGTTTATGTGACAGAGAGGATTTTGCGAGAAATTCGCGTGAATAGTCCTTCCTTACCCCGGCTTTGTCCACCACAAGGCGTTCATCCCTACGAGCCACGGAAAGGACCCAAGGTTGTATGCCCCTGACAAGGGTGTTAGTGTCACAAATTAATATTTTGTACCTACATAAATTAATTTTAATGTTTCGTAATTTGTCAGCGAAGCAAACTGTTTGGAGGATGTGATAAATAGGACGACGTCGACGATTCTGAGGGCCTCAGTTTTATTGTTATTGTCTGTGGCCTGTTTCCTAAATTGGTAATGTTTTAAGCATTATTTAAAAAGGTAAAGCAATTAGGTAAAGGAAATTGTCATGAGGAAAGTTTTGAGAATGAATGTCGATGGCTATAAGAGTAGGGAAGGCCAAAGAAATGATGGATGGACTGTGTGAATGTTGATATGGTTAGAAAGACGATGTCGACTAATAGAATAGAATGAAAATACATGTTGTGTCGACCCCAAATAAATAGGGTTATGGCCAGGAGAATGATAAAGTTAGGTAAAGTCGTGCCCAAATCAATTCTAATGTCGAATTTACCACGCCGTAGGTATGCATTATTGTTACCTTTCCAATCAATTCAATCCCATCGAATTCCGTAACTTTAATTCTAATAACATTAAATTAAACACCGACCTAAAACCCATTCAAATACGCGTCAATAAATCTGAACGAAAACAGGATACAGCATCCGTTATAAATCCGGTGCGCGCAGAGATTTCCACTTAAACTAGTATTTTAATCCTTATCTGTACTACATTAACCTGGTACGCGATCCATTTTGCTAGAACCTCTATCCGTAGTGAATATACACGCCTTGGCATATCGATTTTCCTCTCAATTCCACACATATTCGGTCCGCTGCACCTTTTGAAGTGCAATAAAAATAATCTTCTTTGTCCAGTGGTCCATGCGAGGTTGAAAACGGGCGAATGATAACAAAAGCGCTGGAACACAACACACCTTGTTATTTCAATCTGAAACTGATACATTTATTGAACATCATACATTTTAATTGAGGTTCGCTGAAAATACATTGATAAATGTGCAATCAAATAGGGAAGATTTATTTATGATAGTTTGCTATTAGCTGTTACGTTACTATTAGTTGTCAGCCATTTGTCAGGCTAATAATTACAATGTACAGACGCCAGCAGGTCAACCTACCCCAACCTGTCAAATTTCTTTGATAGATTTTCAACTTTAGCCCAAAGAAATAAGGTTCATATTCAATTGGAAAAATCTGACAGATTGGGGTAGCTTGATGTGCTGGCCTCTGTACACCATTTCAATTTAGCAACTGTGACTATGATTTATACTAATGATAGTAAGTTTCAATTTTCAGGCATTGGTTCACTGTCTACGGACTGAAGCTTTCTGTTTCGCGAGCTTTGTCTCTAGAAAAACAAATTATACGAAGAATTGCATTAGTCCTAAACGCCTCATCAAAAACATTAGCAATTCTTAGATATGTCACCTGTTATATTGCCGCGTTTAAACCTTCAGGGTTCCAAGTACTTACTGTTTATTTTTTTGTGTAACATTATTTTGGTTTGACTTCAAGAGTGAAGTGGTGTTCATAGAGATGAACACCAATACCCGCAAATCTGAAGCTTTTATGCAGCGAGGCTCTACTGGAGTTCAGCTATCGTTTAAACCAAAATCTACTACTTATTATTACTTGATCTCATCATCTGCCTATCCTTTTCCCAAGCACGTACGCTTGCAGTCCCACCGAATGTAGTTGAATACCAGTATTTTACATGAAGCGTCTGTCTATCTGACCTCCAAAATCCATCTACTGGGTATGGGTAATACGATGCCCCTTGGTAAAGTCGTTGTCAGAATTTCATGATTCTGACGACCCGTAACGACTGTCAAAGATCCATGAATGACAGCCGGGACCAACGGCTTAACATATTTACCGAGGCACGGAGGGGTGTTGATATGTAAAGATGGTCACCCATCCACAGAACAACCGCGGCAAGCGTAACTTAACCTGATCGATCGTCCCGTGCGGTTGATATTACTTAGCCACAAGCCCCTTTTGGCTATTACTACTTGATCTACATTTACGAATATGTAACCAACATTTAGAATTCCGTACCAAAATTACCTCCCTTCATAAATCAGACTACTTCGACTCTCACGTGTCACAGCATTACGAACTTTAAGCACTTTCTCTATACAGCTAGAGCAATTAATAAAGAAAGCGAAGCAGTGCTTGTTAGCATGCAAATGCCACAATCCTCGGAAGATTCTGCGGCAATATTCAAGTCGTTAGTGTTTGTGCGGCCAACTGCACAAGTGCAAAAAGGGTTTGCCGCTTCGCCAATGTAAATGACGATTTAATAATAGCAACGGTCTTTGCAACGTAAGTTGCGAACGCTTTTATGAGATTTGAACTAGTTTTTTAATATATTTTTCATTAACGACTCGTTTTGTCCCGGTTTTATGGTGTTACGGTTTTAATTTGTAACTAGGCGGGGAATTATAAGTGGTTTCACAGATCTTTGATGAATAGATGAGGTTGTCTCAGATTAAAATATTAAATAGATAATCAGTGTAACTATGCATGATAATTTCTTCGAAACAGATTTATGTTTTATCTTGTAAAATGCATATCCAGAAAAAGTGAAATACTAATTGGTATTTCATGAAAATTCATCAATTAGGTATTCATCGGTTTTAGGACACTTAACGAGATATAATAGAAGTTAGATATATTTTTATTACGTCTAGGGTTGTCTAGCGTCCCGTAAAGTGTTGATTAGTGCTTTCACAAAAACATTGTGCACATTTTTTTTTGTGTATTTCAATATTTTCGACAGAAAATCTAACCGAAAGTTTGTTCAGTGCTTCCGCTTTTTTAGTTCCTAACACAAAGGGCTGCAAAGGGATGATTCAAAGAGGACATTTTCGGGAGGCCCAATTCTTCGCTTCATTTCCCCTCCACCCGATTCACGTTAAAAAGAGTGATTTGCGTCGTCTAGTCAATTTGTTCCTTTTACAAAAGAAACATTGTTCCAAGATGGACACCGAAAATATTGGCTTGAAATCTTAAAAAATTATGTTCTTTTTACAAGCTTTGTGTCAACTTGCTTCATTATTCATGTTAAGGTGATACTAGATAAATGATCTATAGTTGATTATTGGAATTTAGTACTAATTACTATTGTAAATCACCATTGTTTGACACTAGGACTATGTTGCCTATTGATTTTTTGTCTTTGTAACATTTAGTATCCGGCGTCGTACAGTGAACCATCGCACATCTGTGGTAATAATTTGACGTTGACAGCCTTTGGTCGTAGGACTAAAGGCGAGTTTTGTAAGAGCAAGTGTTACTGTAGATATTAGTTTGACTGGTGGAGTGGCTGAGTCATATCCAGCAGTAGTAGTAGTTATTCAGCCAACTCAGCCCAGCCGATCGATTCTGTAAAAATCTCACCTTGAAAAGTCAGGTGAAGTGAGCGTGGAGTGAGCTGTCAAGAGTATCAATCCCTAGCATCAGAATGACACTGACAGCTCACTCCACGCTCACTTCACCTAAGTTTTCACGGTGAGATGGTTACAGAATCGCACTGCAGTTTATATAAGTACGAGGGAAGGTACTCATAACTACGTAAGGCTGACATTGAACAGAATAAAATTAATATTTCTAGCTTTTATAAGTCCAGCAGTGTAATTGCTTAACACACATTTGATCCTTTCATTTTGACAATTCAGCCGCGTTCATTACGTTATTGACCGCACGAATTTTTCAAACCAATGAAGCAATGAATTAAGAATATCCTTCAAAACCCACGTATTGTGATTGTAAGTGTATTTCGCAATTAGGGTGTAGCTTTAGATCTAAACTCTATCTTTGAATATTCTTGTTACAAGAATACTGAGGCCAACCCCTTCGGCTGTTGTTATTCTATTTAGTTTTGATTAAATTTATCTTTACTCAAAGGTTCCCAGAAACATTGCGTTGCTTAATTTCATAATGGTTTTATTTTTATAGTAAAATACTGTTCATTTTGTATTCTTAAAATAAATTGATTTTTATGTATTGATAAATTAAGTTTTTTGTTTTGTGTATTGAGTATTATCCTGGTGTAATAGTTCAGGCAAAGAAAATAGTCTCGTTGGAAATGATTACTATTTCTTAGAATGATAAAACTTCAGCTGCTGTTGGGAGGAAATGGATCTAGTCATGCGCACTGCCATTATCTACAATTGTCTTATAATAGAAATAAAATGCTAGAACGATAGATTTTTACATTATAAGAAAAAAAATAGAATGTATCTGTAATCATTTAAGCTTTTTCGAATCATCAGGTAAACAGGATACACGTCAATGCTATGTTCGAAAGGGTTTTATACAAAGTGGAGACGACATTTTAAACTTCATATATCTGATGACGTTCCCAGTCTGCATACAAACATTTAACCAAATATATCCAATAGCTCAGCCATTACAGCTAGTCGAAGATTGGCAAACCCATAGTTGGCTCATCATGACTGAGTTTGTTAGAAAAAAATCACGTTTTCAATTTCGATACTAGGATTTATTTGATAGTTTCACATTGTATCTATGTATATTTAGCTTTTCATGTGAATCTCTTTTGTTCTGACTCACGGATGTTTTAGCTAACAAATAACACTTTGCCATAGTTGATACCTGTAATAAAACAAACCGGAAATCTAGACCCATAAACCGCTTCCAACAAAAACATAATAAAACTTTATTTCCCTAGATTATTTGCTCAAAATAACCTTGAATATAGAACCGTTGAGTTATTGGACTAGACGTGAAATAAATGAGATCACATTACGGAATCCTATTGTGTGTAATGTCGTGATCATTCCATACCGGTAGTTGTCAACTGAGCACGATATTAGCGAGTATTATTGTACTAATGTGTATATTTATGTAGATATCATTCCATATAGGCGGCCATATTTGGAACATAATCATTCATTTATAGCCCTTGGGAAAGAACGGAATAAATCGTGTCTTTTTTATGGAACATTGCCTACTTTAGACACAGCCAATCAAAAATGGTTTTGATGATGGGGAAAAAACAGCGTTGATTTTTTTCCATCCCAGTTCCTACTGAATTACCTATATAATAGTTGATTGAGTACCTACTCGTACAACAGAGGACTTGCTCACTTTATGAGAAACTTATTCCACATTTTCTCCGAAAAGTTACAATATTCCATATAATAAAATACATAACATAGTTCTCCGAAGGGTTAGAGGTGTACCTACAGGAGGTACACCCACTTTGCCAGTTATGTTTAAGTTCCATGTAGCCTCGTAAGGTCCAACGACCTAATTTTTTTTAATAAAAATATGTTGAAATTTCGGCCCAAGACAGTTTTTAGGGTTCCGTAGTCAACAAGGAACCCTTATAGTTTCACCATGTCCGTCTGTCTGTCTGCCTGTCCGCGGTTTAGCTCAAAAACTATTAGTACTAAAAAGTTGTCATTTGGCATAAGTATACACATTAATGACGCCGACAAAGTGGTAAAATAAACTTTTGAAAAAAACAATTGAGTATTTAGGGTACCTCCCCTACATGTAAAATGGGGATGATAATTTTTTTTTCGTCCTTCTCATAGTGTGGGATATCGTTGGATAGGTCTTTCAAAAAAGGAGGATAGGTCTTTCAAATTAGGAGTTTGTGTAGACCGTTTTTTGATTAAGTAAACCGTTTGTGACTTATCAAGCTTTAGAGTACCAATTTTCGTTAGAGTCAAGTGTCCCCCCTCTACCATCTAAATTCTAAATGATTGTAGTTAGAAATTGAAATGTTACGGCAGTAGTACCTATATCGCACCCCCGGTGCGACACTGTCACTTTTGCAAAAAATGCAAAAATGAGTTAAATATCTAAAAATGATCCTAAAGCACCCCTTTACTTGGTGCGATGACGTTACTTTTGTAGTACGCATAGTTTCCGTATGAGGGCGTGAGTGTCATTGCCGTTTTGGCACGAATCACGCGTCGCTGGGAGCAACATCGTTTTTAGATATTTAACTCATTATTGCATTTTTTGCAAAAGTGACAGTGTCGCACCGAGGGTGCGATATATAACGAAGTTTAAAGAAAAACTATCACACTTAAGTGCGCTTTACAAGTTTACGAGTAATAGTCGACCAATTGTATTTGACTCGAAAATTTAGATTTTTTCGTTTTTTTTTTTTTATTTTTCTTTTTAATATCAAACACAAAACTTAAAGCTAAAGTAAGGTTTAAATAATCCGCAACTACTTGTACCTATTTGTAGTACATTGGGTCGTATATAAATTAAGGTTGGGCCTTACCAGGATATGGGGCGATCCTATTGCCATCAACCGGTGTAATTTTGTTTTTTCATCTGGAATTTCCCAGTAGCAGCCTTTTTTTTTGTAGATGGGAAATCATCAAATGACCCCTCCCGCTCTGGGTAGAGCAAAAGGGAGTGTCAGACTCTTACTGACTAAAACCACCCGTGTTCCTTCCTTAAAATAAAAATCAGACGCAGAGTCAGATTATCCCACATGTATGTGCAACGCTTATAAGCAAATACGGGTCCCCAAAAGTTAGGATTAGGGTCTCGGAAATCGCAAAGCTTGCATGAATAGGACTGTGAAAATGAGAGAAATATGAAAAGTGCGGGTAGTCGTAAATATTAGCGATCGATTCGACGATCTGAATTGCTGACTGAGGATCAGCTCAGGCTATCTTAAAGGTCACGGAGCCTGTCCCTGGAACGATAAAACGGCTAACATAATATTAGTTTCAGGTTCTAAAATTGTTGAGTTTATTGTTGATAACGTTTATAACGGTCAGAGATGCAGTGTCGTTATTGTTGGAAAGCTTGTGTGAAAAAGATGCATAACCTTGGAAATCCGTAAAGAAAGCGAGTGACTGGTGATGTTCGGTCTGTACCGACTTCTCGTATAAAAACTGATTGTGTTATAACCGATAGGAATGGGTATGATAATAATTATAATATACCAGCGGCCCGCCCCAGCTACGCACGGGTGCATTTTTTTTCAAATGTCCAAAATTTTCTTTCATACAAACCTTGTCCTGGCAATATTCGCAATAAAATAATATTGCTTATCCTATCTTTCAAGTTGGATGAAACTGCACACAGTGTGCAAAATTTTATTAAAATCGGTTCAGTAATTTAGGAGTTATTGCGGACAAACAACGTGACACGTAATTTATATATATTAAGGTAGTAGTACATTTGATACGAGAAACTAGGATACATGAAATCATTAATTAACTACAAGACAACTCGTAAGGGGTGCCAGCTGTTTTAGAACCCAATAGCTTGGCACGTGACGATGAGAAAAGGCCAGATAGAATGACCATAATGCATTGAAAGTTGGGCAGGCCTTTGGTGGATTCAACCTGTGTCGACACGCTCGCGCCAACCCATCTTCCTAGCACGGTGGGCTTTGCAGAAAACCTCAAATAGCGCAAATATGACAACCTTGTTGGGAGTTATATGTGTGAGCTGTTTGAGGTTTAAACACTAGAAGCTTGCGGCCCGAGTGCTCATCGAATATTTCGAGACATCGCCAAGCGGTTGGCAGACTCTTCACGTGACCAGAGGGCTGGCCTATTTGTAGCCCAAATAATCAATATTGCCATCCAACGTGGTAATGTTGTCAGCCTTTTGGGCACTTATCCCATTGACAGCGATGCGCACCAATTTTTTATGCCCAATGAGCTCTTTTTCTTTATTTTTTTTTTATATACTTGTATTAATATTAAACGAACACCAACCCATTGAACAGGCGGGTTTTCGTAAAGACTATTCAGCGATCGACCACATTCACGTAGTACGCCAAGTGATGGAGAAATATAAAGAATACCAATGTAACTACTACATCGCGTTTATCGATTATAGCAAAGCATTTGATTTTTTGTTTCACGAAAAGATATGGGATTCATTAAAAGAACAGGGAATTGAACACAAATACATTCGCTTAATAAAGAATGTTTACAGCCAGAGTACTGCGAGAATCCAATTAGAAAAGAAAGGCGAACCTTTCAGAGTAGGCAAAGGCGTACGACAAGGAGATCCCCTGTCACCAACAATATTCTCGGCGGTACTAGAATCAATATTCAGAGGTCTTAATTGGAAAAATCTCGGTATCAATGTAGATGGTGTTTCGTTAACTCACTTGAGATTCGCAGATGATATTGTGTTATTTGCAAAATCCTCGGAAGACATAACAAAAATGATAAACGACCTGGCAACGGAAAGCGCAAAGGTAGGGTTAAAATTGAACCCGGAAAAAACAAGAGTAATGACAAACGGAGAGAGAATTACTATAAATTTAGGAAACAACCAAATTGATTACACAGATGAATATATTTACCTGGGACAGTTAATAACAGATGATAATCCGATGCGCAAAGAAGTTGAAAGAAGAATAACTAATGGCTGGAGAAGGTACTGGGGTTTGAAAGAGATTATGAAAGATAAAAACCTTCATATGAATATAAAAAGCAAACTATTTAACACTTGCATACTACCAGTTCTCATGTACGGGAGCCAAACATGGACCTTATCACAAAATACGACTAGCAAACTTGCAACATGCCAATACGCAATGGAAAGAAGCATGATGAATGTGAAAAAATCAGACCGACTGAGAAACCGTGTAATAAGAAGTAAAACAAAGGTTATAGACATAACGTGCAAAATTAGAAGGCTTAAATGGCGGTGGGCAGGCCACATGATAAGAGGAAAAGACAAATGGAGCAAAATTGTGACACGATGGTATCCTAGAGAAGGTAAAAGGAAAAGAGGCAGACCACAAAAAAGATGGGATGACGACATAAGACAAGTGGCAGGGGTCACGTGGAACAGAATAGCTCAAGAAAGACATGAGTGGAAAAGGTTGGAGGAGGCCTTTGCCGACTGGCAAACAGATCTACAAAAAATAAGTAAAATTCAAATAAGAGACTAAATTAAGGTTTACATTCAATTTAAGTTGTCTATGTATTTTGTCATAAAATTGTAATATGGATCTGATTAAAAGGCTATATTATTATTATTATTATATATACTTGTATATAATATAATATATATTATATATATTTTAGTGTTAGCTTGTAATTTGCATTATAAAAAAGAAATCATAATGTTTTTTTTTTAAATGTGATGAATTTTTGAAGTGAAATGTAACAAATATCAATCCCATATTTCTTGCACTACACTTCAAAAATTCAAGCGCCAAGTCCACCAAAATAGATAACCATTATACGAAACGCACGATTTTCACTATGTTAAAATTGTGTAAAAATTATGCGTCATTTCTGTACTTATACATACATACTGTATTTTTTAAAATATATTATTGTTTTTGCATGCTGATGTCTATCGCTTAATATTGTGCACTTGGCTTGTTTGTTAATTTGGTAGAACAGTGTAACCATTGTAGATATACCAATAAATAAGTCGTTAAAACCGTGCGAAGTAGGGACGGATCGCTAGAAATATTATACAATTATAGGTATTGAGGTGTCGTTAAGGCCGGTCTGGCTTTAAATTCAAGGGTAATCTTCCTGTCCGCCATGATTTTGCTGTCACGCCTCAGTAATTCAGATCAGATAATAATATTTAACCTTCAATCAACCAATCAACTCAGCCTATCACAGTCCACTGCTGGACATAGGCCTCTCCCAGGCTGCGCCACAACACCCTGTCCTCCGCCTTCCTCATCCAGTCCGTTCTAGCCACTTTCGTTAGGTCGTCCGTCCATCTAGCTGGGGGGCGTCCTACACTACGCTTGCCGATACGCGGTCTCCACTCAAGGACTCGTCTGCTCCACCGGCCATCGGTCCTTCGACAAACACGGCCAGCCCACTGCCACTTCAGCCACTTCTTCTTTATTAAACCTTAGATTTGTGTAAAACAAATTATCATCTGGTTCAATGACTGGGTATTTGATTTGACAGTGAAATACGCTTGATTAACACTATCTCAAGGCGTAGAAATTATTAAACAGGAAGTTTGAAACAGGGAGGTGTAAGCAAAGCAAAGAAACACATTTTGAGTATAATTAATTTTGAGGATTTTGAGAGAGCAATAAGGCCGCCCATTGTATGTTTTTAGTGATAATTGTATTTTGTTATGTATTTTCTGGTGTAAAATAAAGTACATACAAATAATAAATAAATAATTGACAATATAATAAAGTCTTTAATATAATTAACGACTTTATATAAATAGTGTCGTCATATAAATAGTGTTTTGTAATGATTTACATTAATTCCGCAGATAAGATATTTATACATAAAAGCTAAGTATTAAAATATTATCATAGTATATACAAGTATATAAAAAGGGAGAGGAATAAATAGGCAAAGATAGGGAATAAAAAGTGCTGATTCTTTGTCCAAAAAATAATTACTTGTATTACCGATACAATATTTCCATGGTTGGAATTAATATTATTCTAAACGTGAGGAGATCATTGAATTCAAACATTTCACGTTGTTGTTTACTTTTCAAAGCCTATTTCTTATGAAATATAGGAAGACATAATAGCTCAATGGCCTGATAATTTTATCACCTTTTATCGATTTCGAACTCGTTATAGTACATAATTATGTAGGAATGAGGAAACCTCGTGATGTTTGCCTTCAAAACCTCTTGTTTGTCACGACAGTCGCATTTCTATTAGATCGTAACCACAGGGCTGATTGTAATTAATGTAGTTAAGTGCTTGTTAATGATTTTATCAATCTGTCTAGCCTTTTCCCAACTATGTTGGGGTCGCCTTCAGTCTAACCGATTGCGGCTGAATACTAGTATTTTACATGGAGCGACTGCCTATCTGACCTCCAAAACGCAGTTACTGGGTAACACGATACCCCTTAGTAGGAGAGGATGTCAGACTTTCGGGCTTCTGATGACCAGTAACGACTGTCAAAGATCCAAGAATGACTGCCGAGACCAACGGCTTATCGTGCTTTCCAAGGCACGGGGGGTTCTCGGTATGTAAAGATGGTCACCCATTCTCGTTCCGACTGTAGCAAGCGTAGCTTAACCTGACTGACCTATCTGTGCAACTGTTATTACTTAGCCACGAGCCCCTCAATGACTTTCATAAATCCAATATTTAGATTAGGTAACGGTAGTTTTTCAATTTGATGAGCATGTAGATATCTTCCCTCGTATTGGTACGAGCAATTACGTATCAGAAAGGTGTGGTCATATTTAATGGGCTATAGTTAATAATTATTATGTTAACCACGGCATCAGCAATTCGTACCTATACAGCATGACTCAGAATGGTGTGGCTATATTTAAGGGCGTGGTAAAGACCATCAAACTGAACCACTTTCTCGATGAGACTATTTTACAGTCCCGTATAGTCCCGTACAACCTTTGCTACGAGTAGGCATGAATAGCTTATGCCGTGGTTAAAATATTAACTATAGCCAGCAAGGTAGCTGGGTTGAAAGCCCAAAGTACATCAGACGTTGGCACTATATCGAGCCATTACCGCCGAATTATCGTAAGCGAAAAAAATCAAAATTTACAGGAGAAGTTTTTTGAAATTATTTTTAATAATAGCTTCGCTATTAAATTGAAATTTAAGATTTAATATTACTTTAATAATTGTTGTATTTTGACGGGAAACTCCAAAAAGCCAAAGCCATTGTCCGTTAGGTATAGTTTAAAATGTCGTTTGCGACGAAAGACGCTATTTAGGTAAAAATGTCGATTACGATAAGTCTGCGGTAATGGCTCGATATGTATTGCACCTCATAATCAGCCTTCAACGTTCCCACAGCTGGAACACAGGCCTCCTCTGTAAGAGGGAGTGGGCCATAAATCACCACACGGACCCAGTGCGGGTTGGTTGAAGTCACATATTTTCTAATTTTTAGTTCTAGGCCATGCCGGTTTCCTCACGATGTAAACCTTCACCGTCTTCAGCTGCCTGGGTTCAAACTCACGACCTACAACTCGTACATAAGTCGGGTCTGATACCACTGCTCTCGGGCCACCACCGCTCTCGCATTTGACTCAAGGAGGCTGTTTGATTGCACCCCATACATAAGATGTGCACAATATGTGATGATGCCAATTTCCTAGAAACCTACATTCCAATTCCGAGCTTTGAATTCACTAATTCTACCTTAATATTAAGCTCACTCAGAAGTAAACGTATTTAGCTAATAAATCCAGGCTTAGACTTAATTTCGGCTACAGCAAATACCTTGACTTAACTTGGTATCGGCATTAGAAAGCGCGGCAGTATCTTTTGATCCCCATGGATTGGGGAATAAATCTTAAATTATAATGTATAAAGGTCCTATTAACATGTTCATTGGTTTTCTCTTAAATATGTGTTTCTATCTAATATATAGGGTATCCCTGGAAGTATGGATCAAATCGAATAGGGGCGTGGGCAAGGTCATTTCCAAACTTTTGAACCCTGAGGATGTCAGTGATTTTTTTTCACGGTTCAAAAGTCATGACCAATTTTTTTTTCTATCACTTCATAATATATAGTGCTCAAAAATGTCTTGGAAATGACCTTACCCGCGCTCTTCGATTTGATCCATACTTCCAGGGACACGTTCTATATGTTTGTAATGTTATTTGAAATAGGGATTAATAATAAAATAATACCACCACCATCAGTCTATTACTGTCCCACTGCTGGGCAAAGGACTCTTTTTATTTATTAATTTTTATTTTTGTTTATATATACTTTACTGTACACCACAAAAATACAACAAGTAAAGATACATCAAACACTACAAAATATATTAGGTCGGGGCAAAAGTATTTTCGTATTTTTCATACAAAAAAAAATGTTTCTTTTAGGTTTAATTTTTTATTGAAGTGAAACTTCTTTACGCACGCTTGACTTGGGGAGTAAGCTGGCGAACGCGTGACGTAAGCGTTACGAAAAGTGTGATCGGGCAAGGCGAACGGAAGTTAAGTGGGGGATATAAGCAAGAGACAGCAGTGCGCGCGCACATTTTCTTTCTCTCTTCCTCTCATAGCCAAATATGTTCCGTATATCTAAGCAATAGAAGATCTATGCAAAAATATTAATTTACCAATGAAACCATGAAATAAATTTAAATATTTGTAGAAAATTAATATATGTATATGTGTATACATGTATATATTGTACACACATATATATATATATACATACAGATGGAGCGAAAGAAGTTTCACTTCAGTCGTGTGGTCATAAGCACACTCGTTTTTTTATTTATAATATGTATGTGCCGTTTTGATCGATGACTTGTTGCCATCTTGTGGGCAATGCCATGATCCCATTGCTGTAGAAGTTTTGAGATTTTTTATCAAAAAAATCCGACAGGTAGTTTTCACAGTGTTCTTTTGAGGTTAACTTTATGCTTCCTAAAGAGTTCTAAAGTGACCGAAACAGGTGGAAATCTGATGGAGCAAGATCAGGGCTTTAAGGAGGATGCATCAACACATCCCAGCCAAGCTCTCTCAATTTTTGCTGAGTGGCTATAGATGAGTGCGGTCTGGCGTTGTCGTGATGAAACACCACACCCTTCCTATTCACCAGCTCCGGCTGGTTTTTCTCAATAGCTTCTTTTAACTTCATCAGTTGTTGACAGTAGAGGTCAGAATCGATAGTTTTACCCGGCGGCAAAAGCTCATAGTGGACGATTCCTTTCCAATCCCACCAAACACACAGCATCACTTTGTTCCGAGTCAGGCCGGGCTTTGCCACGGTCTGTGGGGCTTGCCCATGCTTCGACCAGGATCTTTTTCGGACATTCTTATCGTAAGTGATCCATTTTTCATCACCCGTAATCAACCGTTTAAGAAATGGGTCGGAATTATTACGTTTCAACAAAGAATCGCAGATGGAAACACGTTGCATTAAGTTTCTCTCAGTGAGATCATGTGGTACCCAAATATCAAGTTTTTTCTTGTACCCAGACTTTTGTAAATGCTGTAAAACTGTTTTGTGATCAACATCCAGTTCTTCAGCAATATCATAACTACTAATATGTCGATCTTGCTCCACTTTTTCAAAAATGGCACTGATTTTATCCGTGACAGGGCGTCCAGAACGAGCTTCATCCATCACACTAAAATTTCCTGACTAGAAACGCTTGAACCACATTTGTGCTACTCGTATTGATACCGCATTAGGTCCGTAAACCGTACAAATTTTATTCGCGGCGTTCGTCGCATTTTTGCCTTTTTTGTAATAAAATTTTAAAGTGTACCGAATTTCTTCGTCACATACGATCATGTTGCTTGCTTGAAAAACAATTGAGAAATGGCGGGAACTAGTTTTTTTTTTATTTGTTGCATCTTTAGAATGTCAACATTTAATAGTATTAAAACCAGCCAGTTACATTCAGTACTGCCAAAGAGGTTTGATTACTAACAATAGACTCAAAATACGAAAATATTTTTGCCCCGACCTATTACAATGGGCGGCCTTATCGCTTTCTGCGATCTCTTCCAGGCAACCTTAGGATGGACAGTGATTTTCCTGGACAAAAAATGGGGCTGTCGTTGGTGCAAATATAATGTATACAATACACTAAAATATATACACAGATATATACATATCCAAAATTATAGATACATAAATACATACATACTAAATATATAAGCAACGAAAATAAAAGAAGACAGTAGATGATTGCAGTTAGGACAACAATATCACAAAGACAAGTAGTGTTCCTTTACGAGTCTTTTGAACACATGTAACGACTGCGCGCGTTTTATTTCAACTGGCAATGCATTCCACAAACGAGCGGCCTGGACAGTAAAGGATTTATCATTGTTTTGATTGACTCTTCTCCTACAAAGAATTAAGCATCAGCATTAATCACCATGCTTGTTCAAGATGGTATGGCGATTTCAGACTTATATTAGCTACTAGCTTTTGCCAGCGACTTCGTCCGCGTGGAATAATGACTTCCGGAAATTGAGGCACTAACTCTCATAGAGTTTAACCGATGTGCTCTTTCCTCTGCCGATTCTTGAGAACGCGTATCTCTCATTCAACGCCTTTTTCAAGACAATAGCGGGCGGACGCCGGCGTCCGCTTGGGTCTTGAATAACTAAAAATATATAACTACGTCTAATATATAAAATAATATATAATAAAACCTACTTCACTTAAAACTAAATACCTATAACTACTATAATTAATAATACCTATACCTATAATTAATAAAAGTACCTACGCTTTTACCTACTTAATATTAAAAAAAAACTGAACATAAATTAACCAAAACTTACCTACTACTAACTAACTACTACTAACCTATTACTACTTCACCTAAAAAGAAATCCTGTTTTCCCAACATTTCCCTTCACTGCTCTGCTCCTATTGATCGTAGCGTGATGAAAAGTATACTATAACCTGCCCAGGAGTATGAAGAACAATTGTACCAAGTTTCGTTGAAATCCGTCGAGTGGTTTTTGTTTCTATAACGAACATACAGACAGACAGACAGACAAAAATGTTACTGATTGCATTTTTGGTGTCAGTATCGATCACTAATCACCCGCTGATAGTTATTTTGGAAATATATTTCATGTACAGTATTGACCTCTCTACAGATTTATTATAAGTATAGATAAATCCAGGTTCTCTCACGATGTTTTACTTGACCGTTTCGATGTCACTATAATGTCCAAAACGAACTCAGAAAGGACATGTGTATTGAAAAAGTCACATTGGTACGTATCCGGGTTTGAACCCACAACCTCGTGCTTAAGAGGCGAGGTCTTTAACCACTGGGCCATCACTACAAGGGGATAGTCCACACAATATTTTAAGATCGGGTTTTGTCAGATTCTAATGAAAATCTTCCTACGAGATTAGGGATACAATGCACTTGAAATTATGCATGAATATGATTTTTTCTTAGTATTCAATTATATCCTAACAGAAAAATATTAGGCCAATTTATTATAACGTTTATATTCATATTTAAATAAATTTTATGAGTTTTTACGGCACTTTGAAGTAGGAATAATATGAGCACTATATTCCGGAATCAGCGGAGTTATTAAAATGGCGCCCAGCCAGCTATTAGATGTTTTATTTTAATATCACTTAATATATCATCCACAGGAGAGAGGTTTGAAGTGAGAGGCTTGTGGATAAGTTATAACAGCCGCACGGCAGGATAATTGCGTAACACACTGTCAGTAGCATGGGTTTCATTTTGACAGTTCAACAACATTCATTGCGTTATTTGCGTTGTTGAGCAGACACATTTTTCGAACATATGGAGCAATGGATTAGTAATATGCTTCAAAATGATTCAAATTGAGAGTAATAGTGTGTTACGCGATTAGTGTGCTGGTCGATCGATCAGGTTAAGCTGCGCTTGCCGCAGTTGTTCCGTGGATGGGTGACCATCTTTACACACCAAGACCCTCCGTGCCTTGGAAAGCACGTTAAGCCGTTGGTCTCGCTGTCATTCGTGTATCTTTGACAGTCGTTATGGGTCGTCAGAAGCACGAAAGTCTGACAACCAGTCTTAACAAGGGGTTTCGTATTACCCAGTAGGTAACTGGGTTGTGGAGGTCAAATAGGCAGTCGTTTCGTGTTAAATATCAGTACTAATTTGCATCCGGTTAGACTGGAATAAAATTTAATTTAACTAATAGAAAACAAACAGTTAATTTATCAAATTAAATTTATTTCGTAAATATTCATCGGTTTCTTACTAAACTTCAATTATATTGACAACCCTGGTCTCTTATATTTTTTGGTGACTGTACCTACATCTAACAGACAGTTAATACGACGTACAGTCCCCGTCACGAGAAGCTATAAATTTTGTAAACACACATTCAGAGGTTCGCAATTTTTGGATCAAATAAAAAAACAGTTTTGTAACTAATGATTTTTATTTAAGACATTCTGCAGCATTGACAGTGTCATCGTGAACTTATTTCAAAATGGCGGACCGTATGTTTAAATTCCGTAAGTTAGCCACACTCCAGTACCACAAAACAATACACGACAGGGCTTTATATCGCTAAAATATAACCCGACCAAGTGAAATTGCTCGTTAGTTTCGTATTCACGTATGTTACTTTGAGTTGACTGAATTTGGAATTATTTGTTGTTGGTTGAATTGTCGCTACGTAACTTAGTAGAAGTTCTTTATTTACAAAATTTATGTGACGGGGACTTTAGTTGATACGACTGTTTTCTTATAATGGCAAAATTACCTTCTGAAATACAACACAGTAATTAAATAATACTATTTTTAAAGGAATAACGCAAAAATAATTTGTGACAACACAGTGTGATCCACAGATTTTTGTATCCATTTTTTTTAATATATCTGTTGGGCAAGGGGCGCCACCTCGGACCAGCCCTCATGGTATACGTCCAGTATCTCTTCTTGGGCCGGCCTCGGCGTAGCAGTCCATCTTCAGGCACCCATTGCATGGAGACTTCTGCCGATTTATTTACTTACCGATTTGTTTTTTCAAAGTTGTCGCCTATTGACCAAAGCCGATGGGTGTAGGTTAGCTGAACCTACCGGCGTAGGCTAGCCGGCTTAAAGATGTTGCATGTCGTACAACTTTTGTCGGCGGCTAAGCCCAGCGAGTTGTACCGCCAGACCGACTTTGGTGTGTAGACACACGAATAACAACAGCTGAAATTATAATTATAATGACTTAACACAATCAAATGCCACCCATTCAATCTCATTTCTATTAACATTGTCCTTTACAAAGGTCGCTACAAACTCCGATAAAAAGGAAACAAATGCACTACGTCACGGGTGACCTACATCTCCATACTACGCCTTTAATACCAGGGGGTGTCACGAATGCCAAACTTCGACATTTAGCTACGATATGAAGTAACTCAAGCTAGTTCGTAGTTCACAATATCGTACAACTTGCTCCTAGTTAGTACGTTCAGCATCATAGAGTGATAATTATATGTATATCATAGTGTTATAGGTAACTATTTAATGAAAAATATTAAATTTTTGAGCAGTGGTGGCCTAGTATAAACGGCTGCGGATTACGAGTTGTAGGTCGTAGGTTCAAACCCTGACAGGCGATTGAATTTTCTACAAAACGGTAAATGAAAACATTGTGAGGAAACCGGCTTGACCTAGAGCCAAAAATTCGAACACATTTGACATCTACCAAGCTGGCGTAGTAGACAGCTCACTCTCTCACAAAGAGGAGGCCTTTGTCAATGGGAAAAGTATAGGCTGATTATGCATAGATTAGTTTTGTGACTGAATATTAAACCCCCCGTTCACCCCGTTGGTCTCGTGGGCGTGACTGCTGAGCGTGGGGTCCTGGGTTCGATTCCCGGGTCGGGCAAGGTGTTATTGAGTTTTTCCATTAGGAATTTCTTAGTAACAGCCCGGAGTTTGGAAGTTGGTGGTGTGATGCCCCCGTGCTTCGGAAAGCACGTTAAGCCGTTGGTCCTGCGCCTGATCTCTCTCCGGTCGTGTCGGATTGCCGTCCCATCGGACTATGAGAGTGAGGGAAGAGGGATTGCACCTGTGTCTGCGCGCACACTTATGCACTATAATATCTCCTGCGTACCGGGGAGGCTATTATTAAACCCTGTATAATTATAATATTATAATTACTGTTACCATTAATGTTCTCTAAAACAGAATTTTCCTTTAAAGTATTTTCCTTTAAAGTAGGTAAAAGGAAAATAAGGAAAACTACTACATAATTATTTTTAAGGTGGAGAGAAAATTAGAATAAATAGGTTTATGACTTATTTATACATAATATAAATGTTAGAAAAGCAAAAATTACGATAAATTAAGTGTAAGCATTATCGCTTAGAGACATCTCTGGATAATATTTTATTTGGACGTCAAATAATATTTTTCATCCAAATAATATTTTTATCTATACTTATAATAAATCTGTAGAAGTAAAAATTCTGTACATTGAAAATATCAAAAAAAAAGAAATGGCGGGGGGTGTTACTAGACTAAAACCGAACCCAAAAATGTGATTAAAAAAAATTTTGTCTGTCTGTCTGTCTGTTTGTTCAGGCATTACGCAAAAACTACCGATTCGATTACCATGAAACATGGTATAATTATTCTTTAAGTATATACAATAAAAAACAAACTTAATTTTGCGGTTCGATCCCTATACCCAATTACTGTACCAACCGCAAATAATAAGTTTGTCGTTGGTTACGTCACCCGCAGTGGAGTACACTAAGGGGCGCTACACACAGCTAAGATACTTTAATATTTTATCTTAAGACATAGCGCAGGCAGGCGATGCGATAGGGTGGGTCGGTGGAATTAAAAATTTCACGCGGACGAAGTCGCGGGCAGAAGCTAGTCTAAAATAATATTTTCACGTCCATTATTTTACTTACCTTTGTTTTAAAACCATAAATCTCGCTAAACTTCCGCACAACTTACATTACCACCTGCAAAAGCATTCACGCCTTCAATAACCTGCGAGTTACAGCTTCCATCTTCCTAGTCACCAAAGTTTCTTAACGATGCAATCAATGCTGGATTGTTGGAAACGGCTGTACTTAGGGGCGAATATTCCGAGTCTGCGATGTACCACTTCAATTTCCCTTAACTATGCATCGTTTTATCACATTACGTATTCACGACCCCCTTGGGAATACAGTCTGTAAATGGTCAGCACCATACACAAAAACTAAATATTAAATTGTCACAGACTGGACAGTGGACAGTCAAACTACATAATATTGTGTCTTACATTAGTCTAACCCAAAAGTGCCATATTTATTGTTATTATTTTATTATTTAAATAGCTTCTGTCTGCGACTTCGTCTGCGTGAAATTTCTTGTTCTATAACCCACCACGTCGCATCGCATCGCCTGCCCGCGCTAGTACTTCGTTTTCGCTTAGCGTTCTTTCTTAATTTTATTCTTTTTGCTCGGCTCCTAAGAGCCTTGGCGTGATGTTAAATAGCCTTCCTCAAGAATTTTTGAAATCCGACTGGTAATTTCTAAGATTAGCGCGTTCAAACAAACAAACTCTTCAGTTTCATTATTAGTAAGTATAGTAAAGGATAAGTAAGTTAAAGTACAAGTAAAATGAAACACCAATTTACTTCACTGGTTAATTGTTTTCCAAATTTTCTTTATACTTTGTAGGTAAAGAAGTAAGCACCAATAATTTCTGTAAATTTTGAGCGACATCAATATACTTTACGTTATAATAACCCTGTATGCAATTTTATTCCCCTATCAAAAGAAGCTCCAGCGATAATATCGTAAAAATATCATATTTACAAGACGTAAATTTTCCTAAACAACCGTATTTACTATCATTTGCAAAGTTATTATCATTCGCATACTCAATTTACGCGGGTAAAATGTCGCATCTCATACATACATAAACTCACACCTTCTTGTGGGTAGGCTGAAACTACAGAACGCCACTTGCTACGATCCATAAATAGGTACTCCTTTTACTCCGTTTACGTTCATGGTCATATATGCACGCCCTTGCCGGTTGCGAGTACTGCAGAGCACGCGTCTGACCTTTCTAAAGAACATCACAATAAGGTATGATAGATACATATCATCATACGGACATCCGTATGATGTGTATGTATTGGATAAGTCCTCCTAGAGCGTCCTCTACCGGGCGTTTCCACTCATATATATGCCTTGTTGGTCGCCTTTCAGTCATCCTCTCAACATGACCAAACCATCTAAGCATACTCTTTTCAATTTTTGATACTACATCTGCTACACCGCAGTACACCGTTTCCATATCACACCATTTTTCACCTATCACATCAACATCATGTCGCATCTCAAAATAAACTATTCATAATCTTTGTTCTAACAGTAAATAGTTGCATTTTAGCGTTCACATTCAGCTCTCGGTAATGCTATTTCTGCATAGTAAGCAGAATGTGCATATGTTAGGTGTTGTGTTGTGTTGAGTCCCCAGATAATTGCGCATTTCGCAGAGATCAGAAAACAATTTGATTTCACTGCAGTTGAAACAATGTTGTTATCTGAAAACGGCAAATGTGTATGTGAAACTGGGAACGCTTGCAGATTGCTTGCGTTGGATACATTTATATGGCATTGGTATGGTAAAATTAAAATTTATATTTATTTATTTTTATTTTAAAATTTATATGGCATATTGGTGAGGTTTACAAAAAGTCGCGCAATCATTATTTTAGAGTGTTCGATAATATTTTTAGGAGCGCAAAATGGGAATCATTAAAGGTTCGATTAAATACATGCCATGTCGATAACGAACAAATACAATAGAGTAGAAAGAAAATGTGTTGTGTTGCATGTTTTGAGTTTGTAACTTGTCACTAACACGACCTGAATGGACAAAGTACAAAACGCCATTTACAGGGTAACATAATATTTGAACTCTAGGCAAAAGAGAATAGGTACGTACTATATTACGAAGTTACACTAAAATTTAGGAGCATTTTAACATTTATGAATTTTAAAAGAACTTTTATTTTCCATATAATATGGTATTCAAGAAATTCTCCGATTCAGTACACAAAAAGGATAACTTAAGCGCTGAAGCAGACCGATTATTGCGCAGAAACCTTTAGATTGTGCGAGCTACCAAATGAATAGTACCTCGTTATCTCAGGCTACCCTTTGAAGCGCACAGCTGATACCTGAGAACTATTATGACCTTATAACTTTCAAAGAACATCTGAGTCCCTTAGACCGAACTTACAAGGCTACCTGATCGCGAACATTTAACCGTCGGTAGGAGAAAACGATCCGTTGACATTCTGTAGGGACGGAGTTGAATACTCAATATGCTATTTAGGTAAAAGGGGTTTATCGATGATGGGAAATTCGATAATACCATCACGAAGCTCTGCGGGCTTTATTCATAATAGAAAATGGGAATAAACACGTTGATATTCAGCATGTGTGCGGGCATTCATGCCGGTAGGTTGGTACAAGGGGTCGTATTGTGAAATCCATCAATTTTCATAATAAGTGGGTGACGTACTCGGTATACGAAGGGTAACGTTATTCTATTGACGTGGGCTTAGATCGATTAGAACGCTTTACTGATTCCTGGTATGGCAATATTATAATCTTTGTGGTTTACGAAATTATTAGAACGTAGTTATTGTAATTAATGAAGTTTTAGGTAGGTTTCAAATGAAACGATTCGATGAATTTATAATGCCTGAATTGCGAATAATGTTTGTTCACTAATGAATATAGTGACGATGATATTTTGTTTCATTGTTTAAAATTCATAAACAATAAGTTTCATGTTTAGAAAAAGAAGTTTTTGAGATAAAATATCAAAACTAAAAAATTTTTTTAAAAAATATCAAAAAAAAATAAAATAAAATGAAAGATGAATAAAATGAATGAAAGATAAAATGTCAAATGCTGTTAAATTTTGTTGTGCTATGCGATGCAAGGTGACTGTTGATGTAAGTATAATTCCAATAATTAATAAAATAAAGACATTGATGTAAGCTTTCGGTGCAAGTTATTGAGCAAAGTTTATGAAAACAGTCATTTCAGCTTATTCACGACTATTCTTTACATGCATAATTTTCATTACCTGGATGTTTTAAAACTCGTGATGAATTCGTGATTTGGTTAAGTACAAACACGATTAAATGCTGGATTTATATATGTATATAAAGGCTTACCAACTAAACACATAAATAGCACTAACCCACAGTATTTTTTATAATATACTAAAACTTGCAGGTATCTAAATTATAGGAAAGCATGGAAGAAGAATACATAAAGAATTAAAGCCATACATTACTATAATGATTTTAAATGACAATAACAACAGTACCAACATATTGAAGCATTTTCTAATTCTCTGCAATCACACTAGCTTCCCACGCCGTCACAATGGTTACCTAGATTAGGTGTTAACCAATATCGAGCAATCCAGTCCGTGCACCATCATAATCAATTATGTTGAACGGCCATCGATTTATAGCCCGAGATTAGATCACGCCGAATAATATTAACGTATAAATGGCTGCATCCTCCTGGTTCAGTGAGTTAACTGAAACGTGTGGCGCCACCTGGGAGTAATTATTGGAAGTTGCATCAATGCATTATCTTACGACTCTAGGGCTTACGGTAGGCCAACCAGTGCTATATTGAAACTTACAATACGACATATTTGTCAAAATTGTCATAATGGACATAATTGTCACACTTTCACGACAAATGCTGCATAGCACAAAATGTATAAAGGCTGATTTTTCAATCTTCTGATAACTTTATTCGAGGAATAATTTTGAAATTTTGACAGTTATTTCATACGAAAACTGTCAAACGTCAATTTTATTCCTCGAATAAAAGTTATCTTGCGATAGGAAAATTAGCCCTGAGAAAAACTTGTTTAATTGTCGGATTGTCGCCTGTCATTTGTCAGTTGTCGATTTTTTATTAAATAAGCTCCTGGCTCTTCCCGTGGGTATGATAGAAGGTGACTCAGCATTATAAGGTTACGATAGCAGGCCAGCCATGGCAGCCTTATTACATATCTATTTAAATTAAACAATGGCCCCAATTCTTTTGTTCACAAACTAAACTAAATTTAGGTTCAGTGCATCTTTTTCTTTCTATTTAATTAAGAAAAGGACAGAAGATAAATATTAGTTTAGTCCTGTCAAATTAGTCAGCGCCTGACGTAAATTGACGTATTTTTAATAGCTAATTTTTTAATCACGTCTAAACTTGTATACGGATTATCTAATTTGACAGGACAAAACTAATATTTATCTTCTGTCCTTTTCATAATTAAGTAGAAAGAAAAAGATGCACATTATTTTAAAACTCGAGTACGGCTGGACTGAAATTTATGATCTTTGATTTGTTGGATTTGTCTCCACCTCGAAAACTATTAAAACATGGGATAAATTCATGGAAAAAATAAATATTGAAGACAATTCATTTTCTCATACATTCGTTCTTATTGATTCTGAGGCGGTACGAAATTCGGCGGGTCAGCTAGTTGTGTATAAAATTACGAATATTTTAATATATAAAAGAAACTCAAAAAATACATTACTATGACCGACATAGATGTCTGTTTGCAAATGCATAAGACAGTGACAGGAGGAGGTACAGACGCCAGCACATCAAGCTGCTTACAATCTGTCAAATGTCTTTAATAGATTTTCAACTTTATTGTTAAAGCATAAGGTTCAAACTTGATCGGGAAAATTTTACAGTTTCGAGTAGCTTGATATGCTGGCGTCTTTACCTACTTAGGAGAAATTTAGATAATTACTGCTACTATGAAAAAACGCCACGACAACGTAAGCCAATTAAAAAATAAAACATATAAACATCCGAATTGAGAACCTCCTCCTTTTTTAGAAGTCGTTTAAAAACTAGATGAGAGACAAAAGAGAGTAATTATTGTAATACTGTGGAGAAAAAAATGTTCTAAGTATGCCTTAAATATAATTTCTGAATGTTAAGATACATACAAAAACTATAATTAAAAGATTGTAAAGGTATTTGCTTCCGTTAGCAAAATTACCAGCGATTAAATTTAATTTTGGCTATATTGCTCAGTTTGAGTTAAGATAATTGGTGGTAAATTGTTATGTTATTAGGATGAAACCTAGCAATTAATAATCAGATTGATTGGTTTCCGTTACATCGGGAAATGAACTATGATGACTCCTCAATCATTTATATTTATTATTTTTAATAACCTAGTAATTTGTATAAAGTAAGCTATCTGCTGGTATTTTAAGAGGCGCCGAAGGAGCTAGGTATATAATATCAATGATTGCGTCCTTTTAACTACTAACTACGGACTAAATTTGCCAAAAAATGGTGCAATAAAAAACGTTCCTATAATTATTTAAAACTAGATAAGAGACAAAAAATAGCAGTCTTTGTAAAATTGTGACGAAAAAATCTACCATTAGGTACGAGCTTTTATACTTTTTATCCTGGATAGCGTTCCCGTGGGATAATCTGTCCTACACGCAGGCGTAGCCACTGGAAAAAGCTAGTATTCTATTTGCAAATGCAAAGAATCTGCTTTGAAGTTAATGCCCTTTATTTAACAAAAAAAAAATAATTAAAAGATTGTTTTGGTATTTGCTTCCGTTAGCAAAATTACCAGCTATCAAATTTTGGCAATATTGTTCAATTTACTTTTAGATAATTGGTACAAAATTGGAAAAAAAAATGTTATTAAGATGAAACGTAACAACTTAATAATCAGATTAATTCGTTTCCCATTACATCAGGAAACATTTATTTTATAATGACTCCTCAAACATTTATATTTATTTATAACTATTTATAATATTCTAGTAAATCAACAATCAATTAACTCAGTTTATTGCAGTCCACTGCTGGACATAGGCCTCTCCCAGGCTGCGCCACAACACCCTGTTCTCCGCCTTCCTCATCCAGTCTGTTCCAGCCACATTCTTTAGGTCGTGCGTCCATATAACTGGGGGGCGTCCCACACTACGCTAATATTCTAGTTATTTTAAAAGAATAGGAAAGTGCTGGTCTTCTTCATCTTAAAATACCCTTAAGGACCAATGTCAAAGAAATAGCAGCTTTACTTGCTCATAACATACAGAGAGGCACAAGTTCTATGCAGGCATGCTCGAATGGAGTCTCAAGTATTTACTTATTGTATAATCAGTCAACAATATTCCCACTGCTAGGACACAGGCCTCCTCTCTGTGAGTGGGTGGGCCATAATCCACCACGTGGGCCCAGTGCAGGTTAGTCGATATCACATGCTTGTCTTCGAATTTTTGTTTCCAGGACATACCAGTTTCCTTACGATGTTTTCTTTCACCGTTTTGAGAGCAATGGTGATTAAATTAAATACACAAAGTAAAGCGCCTGCTTGGGTTTCGACTCACGACCTACACGTACAGGCCGGCACATCAAGCTACTCCAATCTGTCAAATTTTTTAAATAGATTTTCAGCTTTATCGCTAAAGAATTAAGTTCAAGGTTGATTGGGAAAATTTGACAGTTTCGGGTAGCTTGATGTGCTGGCGTCTGTACATATAAGTCGGGGCTGATACCACGGGACCACCACTGCCTACCTATCTACTTATTGAAAAAGTTTTAATTGTAAATCACATATAATGTAACGACCTATTACTTACTACCCTAAAACAAACTATCTTACAGTTTATCAATCAATCAATCACATAATATCAATACTATCGGTTTCAATTAATACCTACAATGTTTAATCTCAAAGTAATCGCCCGATCTCATTGAATGTGTCGCACGGAATGTCAGTGCAATGCTTTTAAGATAATAATCTCCGAGACATTAACGTGAGAATCGACGGGTAAATACACTAAGTAACAAAAAGTTAGTAGTAATAGTCGGGAACGATTTCAATTGCATATTCATTCATTATTTATTCAACTCAAGCTGACCCGTCGAACTTCATACCGCCTTAGAATCAATAAATGTTGTAGGTATAAAAATTTATCGAAATCAGTCAATCCGTTCTCAAGATATATCATCAAACAAGCCGTTCCATAATGTGAGAAAAATGATTTTTTTTTGTGATTTTTTCTCGTGCATTAATAGATATTCTGCTATTCGGAGCGGAGATAAATCTTACGAATCAAAGATCATAAAATCGGTCCAGCCGTTCTTGAGTTATAAATAGTGTAACTAACCCTCATGAAAATTATATCATATGAACGTTATTTCAAGTGATATTATACTATTTCTGTTATTATGCCATATATTACACACCCCATTAAAATTGGGTTCAAATGATTTTTCTTGATATGAAAAATTACACAATTTATGTAAGGTACTTGCACCCAATAAGGACCACCTTTATTAGAATGCTTGTAAATTAAACATTTATGTAATTACACAAAGTAACGCTTATAAGATAAAAATAAAATTTTATGAAGATGTATAATTATGACAAAAAATACACAGTTTGCTTTGTTAAACTGAAAAGAAAACAGTTTCAAAAATGTTTATGTTAGGCCATATTAAGCACCTATGCTCCTATTAAGGACCATAATAAAATGTAACAAATTTTGATTATTTTGTAATAATAATACTTTTAATCTAACGTATACAATAGTATTAATAAATTAATTATTATATTATTAGCAACTATTTAATATTTGACCAAAAATTTTAAGGTGGGCCTTATTATGTATATCAAAGTGAAAATTAAGAATAAAACTAATTTTATTTCGGTAATCAACATATATATATTTTTTTTTTGTAAGTAATTACTTTTTCTTCAGTCATTAAGTAGAGCATTTTAAGGAAAATCTGTCTTAATTTATTATATGTATGATACCTTGATGGGCCTTATTAGGAATACTAAAATATTAACTTTAGAAGTTAAAGGCATACCAATATAAGCGAATTTAACTATTCTCGCAACTAAATCATTTTCAAGATCTTCAGTCATCGTACACTTTCGACCCAATTTCTTTTTGTAACTCCCAGTAACAAGATAATTTTTTAATGGGTATTTTTATGTGGTCGCAGCCGCTCGTTCTGACATCTCTTTTTTCATTACTGCATCCATGGCTAATTTAAGAGCCTCTTCAGACCAGTTGCCACGTCTTTTCCTAGCTGGTAGCTCCTCCATTGTGAATTGCCTAGTGATAAAAATAAAAAAGAAAATAAATATTAAACAATAAACAACAATTTAGCTGAAATAAACGTGCTAGACATCCAAATTTAAATATAATTATTAAACTTAATCGCCACACAGATATATTTGTTACCAACAAGTTCTCAAAAAGGTGCTACAATGAAAGTATGTAGGTACATACTTATAAAAAGATTGGCTCCATATAAACCATAAGAAGAAACCATTTTAATGATTCTTATTATTGGTCTACCTGGTTATAAATACAAAATAATATACATTTACTTACTTCATTTTATCCTGCATTCATAATTAGAAATAAAAATATAAAAAAATCATTAATTACTTAAATAATAAAAATTTACGCCAAATTCATACTTCTAATAAGGACCGGACCTTAATACAAACTCGTATTGTGGTCCTTATTAGGATTTGGGTATCGTGATAGAAGACACATTTTAAAGTTGTATAATGTAAAAATAACAATGTATTTACCTTTGTAGAGTTATCTCTGAATGTTTAAATCCAATCTTCTATAAAAATTTACTTAAAAAACAATATTTTTTTTACGAAAACTTACAAAACAATGCGCATCAATTTTATAAAATGGTGTCTCTAACCGCTGTCTTACACAAACTGGACGCTACTGACAAAATCGCGTCATCTACGCGTCATCGCGCGATTGCATATAACGAATAGGTGGTATAGCATGCTGCGCGCGAAATTTGAAGCAATTGAAAAAATGCCAAGTGTGAGATTTCTAAAGTGGCCCTTAATAGGTGCTGGTCCTTATTGGGTGCAAGTACCTTATTTATTCTTATCTTATATTTTTTAGTTATATTTTTTTTTCTAATTTGTTTTCTGTTATTGCACCTACTGTGTATTGTCTCTGCATAACCTTAAGGTAGACTGGTAGAAAATGCCCAAGGCATTAAGTGCGCCTTTGTACAGTTTTACTTGTTCATAAAGTTTTAATAAATAAATAAACACACTTCCAGACCGGACACAAATCCAGACTCCGGGCTATTACTGACAGATTCCTGATGAAAAAATACAATAAGTAACACTTTGCCCGACCTGAGTATCGAACCCAGTGCCCAACTGCCTAACTCATAACAGTAACAATGGCTTTAATTTTGACAGTTCAACAACATTCATTGCGTTATTTATGTACGTCGTTGAGCAGACAAATCGTTCGAACATATGAAGCAATGGATTAGCAATATCCTTCATGATTTAGATTGTGATTAATGGTGTGTTGTGAAATTAGGATACATGAACTCATGCTCAACAGTAACGTTTGACCTAGACCAAGTATCACACAAATCCTTTTGCATGTTTAAGTACCTAATTGGCTCAACTTTTTAACACAGTGAAATTATGTACCTAAATTTACTATCGGCTCGAAAAGAAGAAGAAAGACTTACCTACTCTTCTGTCCAATCCACGTTCTTACCGCTCTCCGATTACAAAAATATAAAACTTTTTATATCTAAACATATTTGTGACACACTTAAAAATACATCGACCAAAGAAACTGTTTAAAAAAAAACGATCCATAAAATACTTTCTAGTAACCAATGAATTGAGATCCACGATACACAGACTTTATTAACTCTATATATTAATAAACAAGCCAAGTTAAATAAAAGCAAAATACCAGGCTAGAGGGCGATCTTTGAATCGGACATGATGCATTCAAAAGAACAAACGTATTGAGTTGAACTGCTGTTCAAATCTCTTCAAGTATCCTTAGTTCTTGAGCCCGCGTACCAATCGATGTGCATAGAGACGCTTTTACAATGTCAAACAAAAATGTATATTTAATACACAGTGCGCTGACCAAAGAATTTGTAAATTAATTTACTTACTAATTATAGAGTAAAATTCATTATCCGTTTAATTAAAACAAACATTTAGATAAGTATTGAAATGTATTATTGAAGTCATTAAATCATAACAGTATTTAAAAAGAATCCGCCACTAATAATAAGTACCTACGTACAGTCATCACGTCCATGGTTTCAACAATAACCGCGCCTTTATATCGTAGTATTAAGGTGCCACTAGTCGATATTTTTTCCATACAAATTTCGGGAGAGTATTACTCCAATGTTTGATATTGTGCATCCAAAGTTAAACATGATATCGTTTTGTCTTATCATTAACTAGCTGCGCCCCGCGGTTTCACCCGCGTCAGTTTTGATCCCCTGGGAATATCGAGATAAAAAGTACCCTATGTGTTATTCTGATGTATAAACTATAATACTGTAAAGTTTCATCGAAATCCTTTCAGTAGTTTTTGCGTGAAAAAGTAACAAACATCCATCCTCACAAACTTTCGCATTTATAATATTAGTAGGAAGTAGGAAGTAGGATTTTGTCTGTACGGAAACATAACATTTTTAACGTACGTAACGTACAAATTGTAAAATATTCAAAATAAAGTCATTACCGACAAAGTTCAGTTATCGAAAACTTCAATAAACTTTATTTGTAATTGATTAATGCAGTGGTTTTTTCATAAAACTCGATTTTCCAAAGCACTCTTCGAATTTTTTGATGTGTCTTTCAGTTTGGAACGGTGTTTCTGTGCGTGAGAACTAGACGTTGTGCATGTAGACTAGCGTCTAACTGCTCATCACTGATACTATCTCTGTCGGACACGAAGCCACGTGAGACACCGTGCTTTTTGGCCATGACCACCAGTGAGTTCGAGCTCGCGACTAGTTCCACCTTAAGGTTCCACTTTTCGATATTTTTTCTATAAAAATTTTGGGAGAATATTACTCCACTGTTTGACATTGTGCATTCAAAGTTAAACATGATTTCGTTTTGACTTATTATTAATTGTGTCTGTATGGAAACAGAATAGTAAAATAAAAAGCCATTAAAAAGTTATGAGCCAACAAAGATTCGTTTTTCTTGCTATTTTTAACGTAACTTTGGATGTAAATAAGTAATAAAATAACTTAAAATCTTCAAAACCAAGTCCGTACCGACAAAGCTCAGTTATTGAAGAGATCAATAAACTTTTTTGTAATTGATATATGCAGGGGTTTTTTCATAAAACTCGATTTTCCGATGCACTTTTCGAATTTTTTTACACGCCTATCAGTTCAGAACGGTGTTTCTGTGCGTGAGAACTAGACTTTGTTCATGTAGACTAGCATCTAACTGCTCATCACTGATACTAGCACTGTCGGACACGAAGCCAGGCGAGACGGCGTGCTTTTTGGCCATGACCACCAACGAGTTCGAGCTCGCGACTAGTTTACTCTTAAGGAGCGATTTTCGTATTTCAAGGGTTATTACTGAGGGACGCGACGGTTGGCCATACCTTCCGTTTCACATTATAGTGTCCTTTTTTGCTGAAAACTCATTTAAAAATGCACAAAGTCAAAGGGTACATGTTGTATTGTTTTTAAATCTGTGAGTTCACCGCCTCTCAAGTCATTTCGCCGTATATTTGTTTCACTATCTGGTCGTTTGACAAAAACGTTACGCTGAAACTTTTGCCCTGTGAAATAAACATTCTAACTTTAATAGCTTCTATGTATCAAGGCCTCAGTAACATGTTCTGAATGGGCCCCAAACTTTTATTTCAGCTTTTCATATGTTTTCAAAACAACGTTCATGACAAAGTTGAGCATTTTTATTTAGAGTTAGAAAACTACGAGTACACAGCAAACCCTTTAAAAACACTCTTTTAATAATGGAATATTTCTTTAATAGAGCCCGGTCTCCAAAAATGGGCTGTGTTATTATTTTTTTACGTCTACAAATCTCGAAACCATGGGGTCCTGGTCCTTTGGAAAGCATACGAGAGGCAAAGGGCAATTCGTAGACGCCCCGTAATCAAATTTGAATGTAATGAGCCACTAATAATAACAATAATAGTCATTGAAATCGTATTTCGGCCATGGCAGCCAATCTCAATGAAGACTAGTCTTCGGCGCGAGGGATTTTATAGTGCATAAGTGTGTGCGCAAACACAGATGCCCAACCCTCCCTGTCGTAGTCCGATGGGATAGCACGCAACCCGATACGACCAGAGAGTAAGCAGGCGCAGGACTAACGGCTTTACGTGTTTTTCGAAGCACGGGGTTATCACACCGCCAACTTTCGAACTTTGGGCTGTTAGGCTGTTACTAAGAAATTCTCAAGTATACTTTGAAAAACGAACCCAGGAACCCACGCTCAGCAGTAATGCTTGCAACCACGAGACCAATGGAACAGTTAATTACCACCAAAACGTGCTGTGGCGGGCGCCTAATTTCTTAAAAAAAAACTGTGCTCTCATGACTATCTGTTAGAAATCTATGAAACAAAAAGGTCACTAAAACAAGAGGTTACCTCAGATATCTCAGAATAGATAATCATCTGTTCTACATTAAAATATTACCTAAATGTCTTTGAAAGTAAAACATAATAATTAAGGTCAAATTAAGCAAGAGAAATAAAACAACTCAAGCAAGACCATGTCGTTGTTGCTATAAATTATTCAAAATCTGACACTACATTGTTAACAAGATCTGTAATTTTTACGTCCAATATATTAAATATTAGATTCATATCTCTTTCCGTCATAATATTATTTGATCTGAATTAGGACTGAATTGTGAGTCGGACATTACAAGAATGATTAATGAAATTCTACCTAATAATCAGTCTTATGGAAGGAAATAAGAACTATTATGATTTAGAGTCAGTAGGTTAATGTGTGTACAGACAGCAAAGGAGATAAGTATGCAGGATTGTCGAATATAGTTGAAGTTTACCAAGAAACCGATTGATGTTTTCGAATAAAATTCTTAGTATCGGTTCCTTAGTAAACTTCAACTATATTCGACGACCGTGCATACTTGTTTCCTTTGCTGACTGTACATTCGACGTACGAAAGCCTTTATCGTACTAAGAACATGAGGACCTACAAGTGGCAAACGTTTTCTCGTATTTGTAGATCACTTTTCAAAGAAATTGACTTTAAGTCAATAAGAGCTATCAAAAACGGATGCATTATTGACATTTCCATCATCCTTATCTTTAACAGATTGTCACTTTGTCTAGGGGTGGTAGATGCCGAAGAATGCCGAAGATCACTGCAATACCTCCGGTAGTGAGCTAAACCACAACCGCGAGGTAACGCAGTGAGGCATCTTCGGCATGTAATTACCCTTAGCTGGTCATTATAATAAAACTAGTTGACCAGACAAACCGAGTCCTGTCAAAATTTCAATATGGTCCTGAGTTCATACAAAAATCCGATAGAAAAAAGTACGTTAATATTTCCCCGAATTTGACAATTTTCCAGGAAAGTTAACCTATTTTTCTTTCCACAAAAATCTAATTCGGACTATTGCAATATTATCAAATAAAACATTGACAAATTGGTCCAGCCGTTCTCAAGTGATTTGATTACCCTTGATGCAGAAAAAGACGTCAAAAATAACGCGAAAATGACATATTCATCCTATCCTGATCTTCCTATTTCCTATCCTATCCTACTATATAATAATATAATATTAATATATTAATTTAGTATAATATTATAAACTCGAAACCTTGTGAGGATGGATGGATAGATGTTTGTTACTGTTTCACGCAAAAACTACTGAACGGAATTTCATGAAACATTACAGTAACTTATACATCAGAATAACACATAGGATACTGTGTATCCCGATATTCCCACGGGATCGACACTTATGCGGGTGAAACCGCGGGGCGCTGCTAGTAAATAATAATTGACAACGCTAACGAGCTTAAAGCAACAAAGTCAAAAAGTAGAATAATGTTTTCATAAGGTTGTTTAATTGTACATGAGTTTGGACTTTTAAGCTATTGATGTGTCTTTGTTATGTGCTTTACAGCAACTAATGAAATACGTATAAGCCATCTTATTTTTGTGTCTTTGATTCGAATAAAACAACCACTGAACATATTGATTATTTCAAGAGCCAGAATATCGTGAAAAGCGTTTTTAAGTTGTCATCAGTGTTTGTATCTAAAGGTTAGTTTATTTTAGCATGGAGATTCATCCATTTTCTTACGCCACCTTATTTAAACTAGCATTTTCCAGAGAAAAACAATATTTTTATTTTCTAATTTTATTGGGAGTTATATGTTCGAACCATTTGGGGTTGAAACATAAGGGCCATGGAGTCCGAGTGCTCACTTGGTTTTTCGAGACATTTCTAAGCGGTTGGTCGACTCTTCACGTGGCATATTTTTTGGCTCAAAATCAGCATTGCTATATAACGTCGCAATGCTTCATTTTAGGTACTTTTCTTCTTGGCAGTGATGCGGACGATTTTTTTGATGGCCTATAATTTTTTCCCCTTCTTTATTCACACGTGTACATATTATTATTATTTTATGTATTTTAGCGTGTATATTACGGAAAATAATATCTTAAGCAGTACTCGAATATATGTTTATTTAGAAAAGAAACATTTTGTTCTACGATAATACCAAGCTTAAGTTAAACTGCTTTCCGCAATCTATACAGTGACCTATGACCTCATTGGATTGGTTCACTTCTCATTCGACCTCACATTTATAGCACAAGTGTAATAAGGATACAAAATAACGCTTTTTCGAGTATATTTTAGCAAGAGTCTAAAAAAATACAAGATAATGAATGTGTAAGCTAAATATTGCATAGGCAGAAGCCTATTATAATGTTTTCGTAATTTTACTCAAAAAATAGGTTAAACTAGGATTAGTTAATATTGCATATGAAAATAATGTTGTATTGAAAAAAAAACCATGCACTTAAAACCTCAAAGGTGCAATTTTATTTACAACTAGCTTCTGCCCGCGACTTCGTCCGCGTAAATTTTTTTTGTTTCCCCGACCTACCCCGTCGCAACGTGTCGCCGGCCTGCGCTATTACTTCGTTTTCGCTTGGCGAAAACTTCAGACTTTTTTTATTTTTGCTCAACTCCTAAGGGTCCTGGCGTCAAGTTTAATAAATTATAGCCTTCCTCAAGAACTGGGCTATCAAACGCAAAAATATTTTTATATATGCGACCAATACTTCCAGAGATTTAGAGCTTTTAAACCGTGTTTCAAACAAACAAACTCTTCAGCTTTATTATTAGTATTATTTTAAAACTATGATATCTCCTAAGATATACATTGAAATCAAATGATGTCAGAGGCAATCTTGTTCAAAATGATTTATTTGGATAAGGATTAATACCATGTTTATAAAAATACCTTCGCAAATAATGCATTATTTTAGAACAAATTTGGTTAGCATAAAAGAGGTTATAGTGAGCTAACCTTAAAAGATAGACATATATGCTGTCGCGGACTTTTTTTTAAAGCTTTTAAAGGGGAATAATTCTGTCATATATGATTTTTGCAAAACTTTAACCGTTTACGCAGCGCACGCAGCGGAAGCTCTCAATAGGAAAAAAATCCTCCGATTTTGAAACATTCTTCATTGGTGCTCCACTCCTATTGGTTTTAGCGTGATGATATCCTCGATGAATGGGCTATCTAAAAATGAAAGAGTTTTTCAAATCGGACCAGTAGTTCCTGAGATTAGCGCGTTCAAACAAACAAACAAACAAACTCTTCAGCTTTATAATATTATAGTATAGATAAATTACGAATCCTATTCAAATATTTTTGTTACCTTGTACAACAATAATTAGACTATTATACTTGCGCGTAGACACAATATGCGTAGGCACACGCATTTAAATACTGGCTATTGTTCAAAACCGTCCCTGAAATTGATTTCACAGTCAACACACAATAAGTTAAGATATTATAGCAATAATAAACTTCCCTAATCAATTCCGTCTGTTCATAATTATTAATGGCTCCGCAAATAATAAATTTAAAAGCGCACACGCACTGCGCATATATTACAATTATTAATATCAGAAAACTATTTATTTGTAAAGTAGTGTGTTCACTTGTAATGCACAACCAGTGGTAGGTTACCTGAAATTATTTACTCTATGTTGTCAGACATCGTAAGATCGAAGTGATATTATGAAGGGTTTACATATTTACAACATTATTCAAGATAATTCAAGTAAAAAACTGCTATTTTCATATTTCAGGAACTGCCTTTATTATCTTGATCGCCATGTTGCCCAATTTACATGTAAGAGTCTAAGTGTGTACTCAACTTAGTATTATATAGCACAGACAGTGCCAATAACGATTAAAGTCGTTAAATTGTAACAATTGTAAACGTCGAAATTCGTCACGGTTATATAATTGCGTGCCTGCGTCTATATTATTAAAATATATTGATTGATACCGATTTTTATTGGCATATTGATTTATGATTGCTTTTGAGAAATATTTCTATTAATATTCAAAAAGTTTCACAATAACAATAATAATGAACTGATTGCTTTATCTAAAAATGACTGCAAGGACAGTTTGATGTTTATGGTAGTGAGTTTTGTTTGTTCATGTTCTGTACGAGCAGATGCATTTACGGTCGGATAGATAAAGCCTGACATAAGTCTTATTTTTGCCATATCCGAAACAGAAGAACTTACTTTATGCCATGTTGGTGAAACGTGATTTAGCTTGAGGCGCTGCCCAAACGTAAAATACTCAGTTTTTCGTCGCACAGTAGGTACTTATTACTATCCAGAAATACTTGACAGTATCCAAAAAAAATTTATTAATTTTTTTTTTCACAAATTAATGAAGTATAAAACAATCGTCGTCAGTCGTTATAAAACAATCGTAAAACACAGCTCAAAATATTTTTCGTCGCATAATTCTCAAAATTTGAAAATTTGAATTTGAAGCTTTAACCATCCTAACTATCATATTTCATGTAATGATAATAAATTATTCCACTGAACCGAGCATTTATTTTTTTGATGTAATAAAAACTGTAAACTTACTTAGGTCATTCGATTCAAGTAAGTACTTAATATCAAACGTATAGTTGTTTTGAATGTAATTTGTTGCTGCGATGCGCGATTGTCAATTACCTAAAAAATAATGTGTCGTTAAAGTTCCGGCACGCAGACACCTCGACTTGTAAAGAATAGTGGCACATGGGCGACTCCTGGTAATTCCTGACAAGGGCCGCTTAATCTCGGAGTTTTGATGACCCATGAAGTTATTTAAGAGTGATTAGAAAACTAAAAACGGCTACAGAAGTAGATCCATGTTTTTTTCAAATATCAACAAACTGCACATACAAACAGGCCAGTTCGAATTTTCCCTAAGTTCGATACAGGGCAGCCATGCGTTCCTAGCAACACAGTGTTTGCGAGTTCAACAAACAAAATAAAGTCGGAAAGCGGCGCTCACCTATTCGCAAATAAATAATAGCATACTAACGAAATTCTGGGAATAATATCAGTATTGTTGATTGTCGAGAAAAAAACATTGATGAACTACCAGATTCTCGGAAACCTTTGTACTATGAGAGTTTTTATCAAACACGTTGGAGTGAAATGGATTTTTTCAGGAATTTCATATCCTATTTTTTAAAACGTAGGAAGTACCAACATATTCAAAATTAATATATATAAAACAAGAAGCCAGAAACAGTAAATACGATTACAAAAGATTTCAAGTTTTATTACAATATTACTTTGTTACATTAACTAATTTTATAGAAACGACAGCTATAAAACGCAATGGATTGTAAAACTAAAATCGAAAACTCGTGTTCATTTTATCGTAGCTAACATCGAAAGAATAACTGTATTGTTTCAGTACTGTTTGGGTTCTGAATACGGTAAACTTATGTCCTACTTTTGTAACAACTTTGCTAGCAAAAACATCCCAAGTTTGTCTATTAAGAGCATGATGAAGAGAACAGAAGGAACATTTGTTTTATTAATCCCTGGCCGTTCACGTAACTTGTGCAGGAATTTCGCTTCAATTACTTTTTTTCATCGTTCAGCTGTAAGATGTTTGAGCGAAACTTTTTCTGGATTATGAAGGGAGTCGTATGTTTTTATTATAAGTAATAAATGCAAAGTAAAAGTTTAATAAGAATATTAAAAAAAAAAAACATTACTTGAAAAAATATTAATTCGTTGCAGTGTTACGATAGAAAACTGATATTTCTCAGCCAAATTACCGAAACAAAGTAGGCTTTGGAAAATGCATAGGTGGGTGGGTAATTTCCCATACAGTAGTTAAGCTTAAACTATACGAATACCTTGCAATATGAAATTCCGTGCGACGCATTATTCTAAGTAAATTATGGTGCTAACGGCAAATACTAAAATTGTTCAAATATCACGCGTTGTTAGCTTGCGGTGTAAGATTATAAGCTAAGGTTCATTGGTTGCACAATTTTGTGTTGAACTATGAAAATGTTGGCTGTTAACGAAGTTTAGGGACGAAAAGTTTGGTATGGTCTTTAGGATACACAGATTATTAGGTCAGAAGTACCGAAAAAAAAAGACTAACAAGGAGTAGCACTACAAATGACAAATAGTTATTCTATCAGAACTGAAAAAATTATGTTTCAGTAGTTCAGAAAGTAAGAATGAAAAGGCTAAAAATCCAAAGGTTTGCAGACAAACCGTTGCATTTTTAATCTTCTACAGAAAATACATAAGGTCGACCCTTTATCCCATCACTCCTTTTCTGTCTCTGCCATTACTACGAGCAACCTCAAAAATGCATATCGATTAATTTACGTGGTACCCATCAAACTGTGCCTACCCTTCAGAAGTCAGTACTTACAAACCCATATAAGTTTGTCACAACAAACCCTTTTTGCTTCCCCCGTATATAGTTTTTTATTAGCGTCTAAAATAGCGTCATCTAGTTTCATGGCCCGATCGTTATTTACAGGCGCACTCACGAATCTCCTGTTCTTGATGTAGCAAAACCTTTGCCACTGTCGTGAATGCATGGTGAACGTGATATAATTGTTTTGTGACTTCGTGCTTGGAGTGTTCGTGCATTGTAGGACTGTGTACTCTGATTTGTTGCATGTGTTTGCGGTGGAAGACGTAGTAAATAATAGTACTTACTTAGCTCTTTTGCAAGAGACCTTGAGATGATAGAACTTTGTGTGTTGGGGTAATTGTTAGTAGGTCTCGGACTGCCTTAGTCTATTGATTGCAAGCGTTATAGCTGAACATGAGGTCTTGGATTTGATTCTCAGGTAGGACAGGGTGTTCTTGGGTTTTTGTATTGGGAATAACCGCCTGGTTGATAGGGTCGCCCCATATTACTTAAACGTTAATGGCGAAAATTTAGTGTTCTATTGGTACACCTCTGACTTATCCTTTGGGGATTACTGAAGGCGTGATGTTATGTTATGTTTTTTGTATATATATTCGTAAGTAGAATAAGTCTCTTGCATCTTTGGTAAGTTCTTTGGAATGATTTCAGAACTATTAATATCCGTTTTACGAACCTATTGAGAGGGTTTCTCTAACATTTTCTCTTATACTAAACACACTCATACTCATTTTCTCTTGTAGTACTACATTTTCCGAGACTCAAATTATGGGTATTAATTTGCACTTTCAGTACTATAACTTATTAGCCACAGACACACACACACACACATTGGCACATTGATTATAAGTAACTTAACATCAAGACAATATTAATTTACTTAAACTTACACATATACAACACTCAAACCGCCAAGTTTTAACCCTATTAATACTGATCCCATATCAAGACTCCGGCAAAGAAAGTGTTGTTGAACATTATTTCAGTAATGTGTAAAAGTTTGACTGCAGAAACTTGGCTACTATTGCAATGCATTGCAGTTTCAGTTGAGGACTAAGTTTCTAATTAGTACCACGTTAAAGAGTAACATACTTAGATGTGTGTCTAGCTAGCTACGTGACTTTAATATCGCCTTTCTCTAGTGAAGTCTCTTTTGGATATAGTTAAATGTTAAATTAGCTGACATTTTTTGGCACCAGTATTTTTTTTGCGTATTTAGTAAGCAATAATTAAATTACTAGCACCCCTGCTTTGCACGGGTGCAATATACCGATGTGGCGACATGTCAGAACATCGAGGATTAAACTTTAATGTATAAACATAAACCTTTTAGAATAAATTTTCTAAATGATGGTGTACCTAAACCGCATCAAAATAACGCAATCACGAAAAGCGGCTTTAATATCGTACACGTTAGTCAATCGTTTTTGGCTACATATAATTATGCCATATTTTGGCTTTTCTGCCGCTTTTTTGTTGATAGATATCCATTTTTTACCTCACTTTGCAGAATTATGTCAATTTTTTTCAGGTTTGGTATCCAAAAAAGATACAATTTAATGTATCGTCAAAAGATTTACATGTATAACTGAAAACGTAAAACATGAAACACAATAAAAATAACACGGAATACGATTCCGAATATATTGATTGGATTGGTTAAAAAGTTCCGAGTCAAAGCCTTTTAAAAATGCACTGGCGCAAAAAAATAGTGTGTGACCAATTTTTTTTTAAAAGCTACAAAAATATCGGCTTGATACTTTGACATTTGTGCCGGCAATATTTTAAGAATTGGGAGTATGGTGTAGGGTGGAATGTTGACAAATGGATGACTTGACTTGGCTGTGTGAAAAATTACACATACCATACTTTTCCCATGAGACCCCCATGTGAAAAATATGGTATGTGTTATTTTTCAAGTAGAATCTGCAGCCTGCTACGATCCTGTTACATCGCTTTGCGTTCAGACATCAGAAGGCCAATTCTCGTAATTTAAAACGTTCAAAATCTAACCGCAATCTCATTTCGGCGACAAACTAATGTCAAAAACTTGTCAAAATGTATGGAAATTAGAGGTGTTTTTGACAGATTGAGACTGAGATCAGACTGTGAACGTTCTTAAAATTACGAGAATTGCCCCTTTGTTAATTACGGATTTCAAATACTATTGTGATGGGGACGTGTTAATTCTGCCAGTTGATAAATTTTGGGATTCCACATTTAAAGTTTAGTTTTCTGGGGCGAGACCAATCATTCTGCCAAATTATAAATTGATGATCTAAGGACAGGTAGAAAGCTTAACCCCGCATCCGAACCAAAAGTTGACCCGCGAACATCCGATCCGAAAGCTGAAAGACGCCCTGTGTGGGTGCGATGACGCGTTCCGGTTCAACCGAACAAAAAGTGACATATTGGACCGTTTTTGGTCGATCGTTTTTGGTTAAGACGCGGCCTATGAATACAGCTTTAATTAAGGCTGTTAGTCACATACCACAGAAGACTTTACCTCACTGAGTGGCATCACCCAACGCCTTGATTTTTTCTTAAAGAAGACGATCTCTAATGCCCTCAAGAAATCTTGAATGAAAATGAAAACCAGAGCTAGTCCCTTCTTTTAAAAGAAAACAACATTGTACAGACAAAGCCTATTCAATTTGAAAGCTGAGCTGTATTTAAAGTACGGCAAACCTACTTATTTCGTGTTTTGCAAGTATGAAGCCGGTCTCGTCTGTGAAAAAGTTAAAAAAAAAGTAAATAGGTATTACTTATCTGTGACCCAAATAGCGTGAGGTTTTAAAACATGCTTAACATTTTCTTAGGAGTGGTGGATTTTGTGTTTTTGTTACCTAATAAAGTCGTTTGGTACAAAATGATTGTGAAGAAAATAGAATGCTATTTTACTTGTTCTTATAATCAATTAGTATATAGTGCTGCTGGGGCCTTATTTTAATTTGTTAATAGTTTTACTGTGGTTAGGTTATTATATTTTTATTTTGATAGTTTGTTAGTCAATTTAATACCTATAAGAAGTGTATTCAGTGTATATATTTTTATCTTCTTTGTTAATAAAACCCATAAAGTCAAAGAAAGTTGTATATAATAGTGCATTATGATACATGTGTGCTATGTTGGTCATTATATCCGAGGCGATATTATTCGCGCGAGCCGTAAGCGACAGCGATAAAGGAGCCGAGTGTATAATGATCAATGCACACGCATTTCATACGACGTTTTTCAACACACTTGCGAGGTAAAAAACAGACTTGTATTAATGATTTAGCGAATATTTAAGGAAAATGGAACGCTGGCTTTGTTTTTCCGCGCGCCGCGCTAGCGTTGCGCGAGCTGTTGTAAATAAAGGCACTGGCAAAACCACTAAACAGTCTATGTAAAAAATGTAATAAACACAAAATAATGTTTTGACTGATCGTAGTATTGTCGTATGTCAAATTGTAGTTTAGTTAGTATGGAATTAGAATATAAAATATACATTCGTTCAGTGAGAATCCGCAATAAAAGAACGCTAGTTAGGGTCTTTTCCATTTGGTTCCGGGAGGAGCCACGGACAATTTAAGGGCCACGGACATTTTGGTTAATTTTGGGATCAAGTACAATAACATTATATTCAGACTATTTAAAAGAAATTGTGAAATATGGCCCGCGGATTCCTTTTAGCATGAAAACTCTTTGATGAATTTTAAAAAAGTGCACATGTCCGACTAGCAAATAGTTATCTGTGGCGTTACCGCACTAGTGCGGTAACATAAAGTAAAAAGCATGCGTGTTTAATACACTGCATTATGAACTTAAAAGCGGTTCATTAAGAGCCACTTTGCGAGCAAGTGTGTTGAAAATTATATTTTCGTATTTTAGATACCTACCCAAAATCAACATAATTGGTTATAACAATAAGAACCTGATCAATAGCTAGAACTACTAAATTTTTGGCATAGCGACAACGAAGACATACGTTTTTCATACTTCTTAAACATTTTGATCCATACAATCCTTATGCAAAAGACCGAAACATATTCACAAATATAAAATTACCTACCTACTTTAAAATAAATAAAACAGTTCGTTCATTTTTTCTGCATCTAATTATTCCAGAGCAAATTCAAATTGTGGGGAAATGCTTATAAAATTATCAAACTTGGCGATCAATTGTTTAGTTCAAGCCCTGAATAACACTATTATGAAAAAAAAAACGGAAGTCCCACTAATTAACTCGCCCATCAACCGATAAAGATCAGTAGCTAAGCATGTCAAAACCTCACTGCTGACACCCTGATGTTATCTCGTATGATTGAACGCTTTTTGTTACAATTTTAATTAGGACAAAGTAATAATAAAATTAATCGGCTAATATAGGTTACCAGAACACTATGAAGGAAAATTTTTTATCTGTTTTTTCCTAAAAGTTTTTCTACCAATAACGGTGGAGTGTTGTATAACTGCGTTTAACTATGACAACAATGATACTGCTATTTTTGATGGCAATTAAAAGAATTAATAGGTCTATATCAATACAGTTTTGAATTTAAATTGCATTGGTGTCATTATATCTGTTACTGTTTCCTATTGCTGTTTTAGCTAATTAAGTTTTTAGGGTTCCGTACCAAAATAATAAAAAGGAACCCTTATGGTTGGACTCAGTCTGTCTGTCCGTCTGTCACAGCTGGATATCTCAAGAACTACTAATGCTATCAACTGGTAATTAGGAATAGTTTTAGATGACGTTTGCCTATTTTGCAAATAAGAAAGAAATATTTTTTTTTTTTGCAACAGTCTTAAAAATTTGAAGTGGGGGCTACTAGGGCTTGTGGGGGGGCATCATAAAAGAACGCTGTTTGCAGATTCTCAAACATTTTTTTTTCTTTTTTTTAGGCCACATAGTTTTTGACTAATGATGAAAAATATTACCCCCCCCCCCACCCCTTATCTCCGAAGTTTGCATAGAGAAAAATCTGAAATGATTATATAAGATTACAGGAAAAATAAAACGATGTCTCTAAATAGCACACTTTTTTAGAAATCATGAACAAAAATTACATTAGTTCCACTATCAGTCAAGAGATGGTGCTGACCTAAAACTGCAATATAAATATGCACCGCATGGTTATTACGGAACACGGGACAAAAAAAAAACAACTGTCTTTTTCTTTTACGGGTAGTCAGAAGCCCGAAAGTCTGACAACCAGTCTTACCAAGGGGTATCGTATTACATATTAGCTGGGTTGTGAAGGTCAGATAGGCAGTCGCTCCATGTAAAATACTGGTATTCAGCTACATTCGGTTAGACTGGAAGCCGACCCCAATATAGTTGGGAAAAGGCTAGGCAGATGATGCAGATGATGATATCGGTTAACCAAAAAGTTTGTGTAATTCTTCTGGCGGTCTATTCTCTAAATATCTCACCGTGATAACTTTGATGAATTGAGGTGTTAATAGTGGCTATTATTATTTTTCATCTCCTTTATTTATCTACTAAATACATATAATAATAATCATAATAATTTATTTAACAGATCATACAATCCAATTTGTTAGTAATATATACACATCTTAAACACTAGTACATAATTATATTTGAAAAATATAAATTATATTTTTAAATATTAGGATATAAAAACATTTAAAAATATAAAAAAACAGTAGCCCACCGGTATCGGGAATAGAGTCCAAGCTACTGGCGGTCAGGGCTCCAGAGAGAGGAACCTCCTAACAATGCGGGCCGTGTCCAGAATATCGCTCTCTGAATCAAACCCTTAATCCAGCTGCCCAACGAGAACCTCCTTAGGTGTTGGTCGAGGCTCTTGGTTATTAGCCCATTGGCTGTCACGACTATCGGCACAATGATCGCTGAGTCCACATCCCACATATCGACAACCTCGTGAGCCAAGTCAAGATACTTGATTTGTTTATCTTTGTCGGCTTTCACGAGGTTCTCATCATGCGGGACGGCTATGTCAATAATCACTGCGCGCCGCTCAGATCGAACCACCACCAGGCTTATTGGCAGCAATAGTCCTGTTAGTGATGATGGATCGATCCTAGTACAATTTCATATTACCATTCTCGAGAACTGGGTCGGGCACAAACCTGTAGTACGGCACCTCCGATTCCGCAAAGTTGTATTTCAAAGCAAGTTGCTGATGGATTATCCTGGCTACAAGGTTGTGTCTATGCAAGTATTTTCCGTTAGCCAGACGAGAACACTGGAGATGCTATGCCTGATTGATTCTCCCGGTCGGTGGCATGCCCGACAAATGTCAACCGTGCCCTCTTTCACAATAAATCTCCGGTAATTGTTCGTCATTTATTTTTTATTATTATTATCATCCCTAGCATCCAGTGAAATGACAATTCACTTCACCTACGTTTTCACGGTCTGATTTTTACAGAATACACCTGCTGATAACGTAGCGCAATCATTTATATTCAGCTTTTGCCCGCGGCTTCGCTCGCGTGGTGGTCGAAAATTATCCCACGCATATGTACTACTGGGATAAAAATTCTCCTTTGTCCTAACCCAGGGCATTGTCTACCTATGTGACAAATTTCATTGAAATCTGTCCAGCTGTTAAGGCGTGAAAAGGTAACATACAAACAGAGTTACTTTTGCAATTTATAATTTTATAAGTATAGATTTAGATTTAATTTGATTAATTATTGAACTTTGAATAGTAGGCTATTTCTTGCTCCATTACTAAATTTTTATTTTCATATAAATCACTCAGTAAAAGGTTCAGTTAGTAACACCAATAATATTATTATGTTAGTTCAACCGCTAGTGGACAAGGACATAGCATAAAACAATTTCTTCAATCTTGGTTAAAGTATCCTGGTACGAAAAGCGTACCTAGATTTTCAATAGCTAAAACGAAACTAACGTTTCTAAAGCCAGCTATAGGTTTAGATACCTACGAATAAAGCTCGAGTGCTATTTAGTAATTTAGCTGTACTTTACCTTTACAATATGAAAAATATAAGCAGTAAGTCAAATTGGGGTATAAATTAAACGAATTGTTTACTTATGGTAATAGAATTCGTTGTAATTGCAGGCTTCATTAATTTTGGTAACAATAATGTTATTTTTAGTTTAATTAATCAACTTCACCTTAATTAAGGTCGAACTGTTTACCTATTAATTGGTATTGGATGTTGTTGAAAAGCTCTATGGGGCCTGTTAAGTTTATTAAATTAGTACAAGGGTTTAGAAATTCCCTTTGCAAATAGTATCAGTGTGCCTTACAGCGATTGATACATATATATAGGTGAGATAGAACACAGACGCAACCTTGGGAATTGGGAATCTAAACCGCAAATCGTAAGAACAGGGGAAATTTCAAGTAACTATTGTAATTTACTACACCATCATTATGAAAAGAACAAACTTCGATATGGTGAGCTTACTACAACTGTATGTATATTTTCCTATGAGTTTCTACAAAGTTTAAATTTAATTTATATAAAAAGAACATAAATTATGAACTCCTAACAAAATTAAAGCTCCTTAACCACGTGTAAACTTCCTTAACCGATTGTAACAAACCCTCCCAAATGTTAATCGTGTGTAAACTTTCATCAAAAGTGCTTTAATCTTTCGTATTGGACGTGGATCCACGCGAGACACAATAGCTTTTTAATGGTTTTTGATTGTTTTTAATTGTTTGTGTTTGTATCTTTCAACCGGTTAAATTGAAATAAAAAATCAATTGCCTAGCACGTTTTTTTTTGTTGGCCGTATCCCACTGTTAGGCAAAGGCCTCCGCTTTTTCCTTCCATACCTCTATATTTTATCTGGCCATGTTAGCCCCGCAAACCCGATTAGACCGGCACACCACCTAGTACCTACTTAAAAAATAACAAACAATTTTCACTTTCATTTACTGTGTAAATTACGCATTGGCGTTGTACGCGGATGTTTGATCGTGTAACATACGCACCACTGAGCGTGTACAGCCTTGTCACTCCACGTTAGCATTACTAAAACTATCGTGTGTTTTGTACACTATTTGTTGTTGCTACCCGCTTTACTTCGGATTAACATGTTTGATTATGCGATTTAAATTGTTTACTGAGGATTAAACGTAAATAAGGACTGGTTTTGTGGTTTTGGGAAGCGTCTTCCTGAAATATAGTAGCAGTATTGTTAAGATGGGTAGTGTTTTTATACAGTTTCATTATTTATTGCTGAATTCATCGATTTTTAGTTATAAGTTGCTTAGAAAATGCTAAGTATATAAAGTTTATATGTATATTAAAACCCTTTAGTTTATATGAGAAGTAGGTGTATATTAAAACCCTTTAGTTTATATGAGAAGGAGATCCCGCTTTACTATACATACATCCAAAGCGTCTCTTTTTACACGATTTATGTAGTACTTACGTCACAGTTTTAAACGCTTAAAACCATTCACGCTATTATTATAATATTCCGTTGAAAAACAATGAGGTGCATCGTCAACGATTATACTAAAAACAATTGTCTATTTTTTTCTTGGTCTTATCCAAATATACCTATTTATAGTCAACGATAAAATTGAAAAAATATGATGTATAATGGTATGAAACATCAAAAATTTAAATAATTTTTGTAATAACCTATGTGACCAACCAGAGTAAACATGATAAAAACCTATTTTGTAAATTGGTGCAATGTAGGCGCATACAAATTCAATAAAAAACTAAAGCTGTTAACGATTGACAACTCATTAAACTGCAATGGGTTTTGAGTTATGATTTATGCTAATAGTCTTTAATTTCTAATAATGTTGTGACATATTACTACCCGAATAAGACATTAATCACTTTCAATAATAGTTTATACATGACCAATTAAAATGACATGTTCTTTAATATTTTACGTCCGCATAAAATTATAATAACTTGTTAATGAAATGTATATTAAATTATTGATTAGTATTATATACCGGCTCAAATTAAATTAGCTAGCGAAACTCCGCAGACGTAATGGGTATCGGTATCTAAACGTGATTAAAAATAAAAAAAATAAATTCATGTGATGGTCTTTTTGTGTGGTAATTGAGCGCTGTTAGTGTAGGTATTTACTTCAAATATCAGTTTAATTTTTTTTAACACTACACAGACGCGTATAGTGTCGATATCTAAAAACGATAAAAACACGTTTTCTCAACTTATACTTCAAGTAACAACACTACCAGTGGTCGGCGACCCCTAAGAAAAATCGTCAAATATTCTATCGTGTTTAGATATCGGTACCCATCACTTTTATAGAGTATCACTAAGTAATTTAATCTGACCCTGCATAATACATTCAGACATTTTGCACGTGCAGCTTCTGGACAAGTTGTAAGCAGAAAGCCATCAATGTTCTTCGAGTTCAATACAACTGTGCAAGTCTTTTCTTCTTTTTGATAGTTTTACCTTTTTATATACATTTTGTTTATACTTTTTGGTTTTTCTTTTGAGTGACATACTACCACAAATTAGCGCATTTCATTTCGGTAGTTAATAACAACAATGCATGCAGGATGCTGCTGGGGCTTCCACGCTTCTGCAGTCCGTTGGGAATGTTAGCTGATGCGCACACTGATGGCTTCACAGCGATCGTCTTGCCGCGTCGCTGCTGCAGAGGGTCCGGGGCAGCTCGAACAGTCTCCTGAATGTCATTGAAGGAAAATTTTATTTCCACTCGTCCATTATTTGTCCAACCTGCACAGAGTTATTTAAGGTTAATCCTTAAATTCTGTGCAGGTTTTACTAACAAATTAGGGATGTTTCATTCTGAAAAAAAAATGTATTATTATAAGTTATTTAAAAACAAGAGTTAGTATCTCACACTAATAATAATAATAATCTTACAGTGACAATAGACGCTAATAAAATCTACGTCATCGAAATGACCTTTGAATACTTATAACTAAAAACTTATCATTAGTGTATAGGTATGGTATTTCAGTTTTTTTAACGATCGTCATTTTAAAAGTTTATTTAAGGCCAAAATGTCGAGTAGACCGCGAAATTAAAATTTTCTCTTTTTTTTTTTTATTTGCAGGTCAGTATTAAGTTGTAGGTATGTTGATCTGAATATGATTCTCGGTCGTTACAAATATTTATTTATAGAATTATAATCATCAATACAACTCTCTAATATAAGTTCATATTACTCTATTGAATGACTACAAATGCCATGAAATCATAATACTTTAAGCCGATTCTAACATAAAGAGTGGTATTGCTCTCAGACCGGCTGCTGGAATGGCGGCGCGACCAACGGCCAACATCCAAACGTTTTTGAGAAAGTCAGGAGTTGATATGTGTGCTATGACCTTTAATAAGAATAATTCCTTTCTTTACAAAAATCTGCGTTTTTTTATTATACCATATTTCTTTCCTTTAATAAACTATCCTTCCATGCGTATTTTCTATACAAAATAGTTTCGATGTTTTACATTTGCCAGGCGTCCCGTTAATCATCTCTATCCCTGTTAAAACGCACTTTAGGAAAAACATACATCATCATCTGCTAGCCTTTTCCCAACTATGTTGGGGTCGGCGCCCAGTCTAACAGGATGCAGCTGAATACCAGTATTTTACATGGAGCGACTGCCTATCTGACCTCCACAACCCAGTTACTGGGTAATACGATACCCCTTGGTAAGACTGGTTATCAGACTTTCGGGCTTCTGACTACCCGTAACGACTCTCAAAGATCCACAAATGACAGCCGGGGCCAACGGCTTAACGTGCTTTCCGAGGCACGGAGGGATCTCGGTATGTAAAGATGGTAACCCATCCACAGACCAACCGCGGCAAGCGTCTCTTTACCTGATCGATCGACCTGTGTGGCTGTTATTATTTAGCCACGGGCCCCTCCATACAAACAGGACAAACATACATAAAGTAGATTTAATTGCTGTATTTGAAAAATCTGAAAAATCTGATCACTTTTCTTTCTTTCTGTTATGTTGTTTTACTTAGGCGGCACTGTCTCATTGCTGAAACAAGGCCTCTCCCAAATCCTTCTAAGCATCCTTTTCTAGAGCTACCTCGATCCAACCCCTGCGGTACGCATCTAAGTCGTCTCGCTACCTCTTTCAGGGCCGGCCTGCAATCACTACATTAAGTTTTTCAAATACGGAGATATTGTGTACTAACAGTACTTTACGTAGGAGAGTCGTCCACCTACCAAGCAAGGCAACCGTGGATTAAAGCTAGTTAATCTAAGTTATTTAATCTTAAATCAACAGTTTATCGATCATATTCACGCGACACTATGCGTTAATAGTTTGATTAGCATATAATATTATTTTAATTAACAAAAAGTTAATTTATTACTGATTAATGATAACAATTATTATGGTCACAAAAAGTTTCATATAATTAATCATTTAGGTAGGTATCTACCAAGTACGTGCAGCCACGCCTTTGTAGTTACTATCGTAAATAATAAAGACCTCATTAAAATAATATATTTGTCTTTATTGGGTTTATTTCCTGCTTATGAATACCTCAGTAGCCAGTTCCGATAATCTTTCTAAGTTCATACGCTTCCGGACACATAAATCGAGCCTCCCTGCATTTTTTTGTATAAAGGAAAAAAACTCTTTATATTTTCGTGAATTCATATTTGGAACAATGATGACACCAAAATGATGGCCAGTATGTCGGCTTCAAAACTGCATAAAAACTTTGTTAGACTCATAATTCAGGCGATTTTAATCTTTATACCTACATCTAAATAATTAAGATAAGTTGTTCTGTCTTCTCCAATGTCCCACTCATCGCACAGACTTCATTCACTCTTCCTTCTTCGTTCAGTCTATCTCTCTGTGGAATGCGCTCCCTGAGGAAATCAGGATGGCAACCAACCGATTATCCTTTAAAGTTAAGGTTCGCGAGCACTTTCGCAAGAAGCTGGCAGTATCATCACAACGCTAATATTTTCTCTTTGTTTGTCTTATTTCTTTTTAATATATTTATTTATTTATGTATATGTATTTGTGCTTATATTTATATGTAATTAGGTATATATTATATTTATAGTTTACATAGTCAAAAGTGAAAAAATCCGAAAATTTTGTCACTTTAAATCAAATAGACTACCACTATTCTTGTGACAGCTGTTTGCTGTCGGGGGCAAGGCAAATCAGGTTATTGAAATGTGTAATTTTCGATAAGATAGCTTGTCGTATGGTTGTGAATTAGGGTGCTGGAGTGTACTGTGTACCTATTATAGGAAATATGGTAAATACGTAATCAGCCTATAATGTTCCCACTGCTGGGAAACAAGCCTCCTCTCTCCGAGAGGAAGTGGGCTATAATCTACCACGCGTTCCCAGTGCGGGTTGGTAGATGTCACATGTATTCGAATTTTGGTTTTAGGGACATGCCGGTCTCTTCACGATGTTTTCCTTCATCATTTTGAGAGCAACGGTGATGAAATAATTTACACAAAGTAAAGCGTTTGCCGGGGTTTGAACCCATGACCTTACAACTCGTAAGTTACAGCCGTTGCCACTGAGCCACCACTGCTCTCATATATTGTAAGGCAACCCTATTTAATTGCCTTAAATATTATTTGGCATATAACTACTTATACCTAAACCACTTATATGTTTAAGAAAATAAGGGCTTCAAATTATGCTCATACTTGATCAATATGTCAAAGTACATTATGCTAATCTTTACGCCTGATAACTACTCATTTGTGTAGTGTAAGAACATGACGCAAACGAGTATTGGAGCATGTAAACATAGTTAACGCTTGAAAATAGTTTATTAATAAAATGTAAGCTGCAATGCTATTCTGCAAAAATTTCACCGTGAAAACTAAGGTAAAGTGAGCTGTCATTTCACTTGACGTTAGAGATTTGCCCCTGTTGATAGCTCACTTCATGCTCACTTCACCTAAGTTATCACGGTGAGATTTTTACAGAATCGACCGGCTGTACTCCTAAGCAACGTCGTCGAAGTTAATGAAGTGTAAAAACAATAACAACTGAAATATTTCTGAATAAACCTGCATTTCGCACCTTGTTGACTCTGGTTTTGATCCAATAAAGCGTTCTCAAATAAAATACAAAAAAAAACTGTTATTTTTGATTAATAGTTGAATTTCGCAATTAACCAAATTTTTATCGAAGGCTTATCGAACACCATTTCAGAAATCAACCTACATGGTCTTCACATGATCTGACCTCACATGTCAGGACTTGAAAACAGACTGCGGTCCTCTGAGTTTGTTTCGTACTTTTTTTTCAAAATAATTTCAGAGTAAGACCTCATCTAGCTTTTAAAGATGATTGACGTGTAAAAGTGTTTGTACAAACCTACTCACAGAAATAAAATCATAATATTACACAAATGTCGTTTTTCAAAAGTCATGTCATTTTCCATAGCTCTTAGAAACATTTCCCAACGCAACGTTTGATAAGCTAATTGATAACGTCAACATGTAGGTACGTTTAGGTTATGTTGTATGTAACCGAGGGTAGAATTGTGTGCCTGTCAGTGACGCATATCTCATCGAGTAGGAAGCGACACGTCGATTGTATGTCACATTGACAACCCCATACGCCTCAATGATGTACGTAATGTTCTGGAGTTGGCTTTCTAGGGATTTGATTTATTGATAATAACTATAGTAGCTTTATGAGCTATACACAAACGAGATCGGGAGCTAGATCTCGCTTGTGTATACGTTTAAGTATACACAAGCGAGAAGTATACACCGGCTCACATTTTTATCATCTGGACAAAAACAGAGTAGGTACACACTGTGAACGGACTAGAAGCCTATGGCATTGAAATCTCCTTTTAGGGTTCCGTAACTCAAAAGGAAAAACGGAACCCTTTTTTTTTTTTTTCATCATCAATCATCCAATGACCCCTCCCGCTCTGGGTGGAGCAGAAGGGAGTGTCAGACTCTTACTGACTAAAACCCACCCGTGTTCCTTCCTTAGCCCTTTGTGTTCCGGGGTAGCGGTAACCCTTTCGGACAATCCCGCTGCCCAAAACGGAACCCTTATAAGATCACTTCGTCGTCGGTTTGTCCATCTATCAAGACTATTTTTCTCAGGAACGCGTAGAGTTATAAATTTGAAATTAATATCAAATACTCACAGCTGCAATCCCTTGAAGCAGTGAAAAAATCAAACTTCTAAGTCAATGCAGCCGTTTTAAATGTTCCGGAATCAAAACCTATAGGGCACTTCCCATTGGCCTAGAATCATTGATATATATGTTCCACTAGATTAGCAATTACCGCACCAAGGCGTTGCCACTAGGCTGATGGCCGCAGCCATCAGCGTAGCTAACGTCAGTTCAGTGCTCTGTGTGACGCCAACCGAAGTCAACCAAGTGACATGCGACAAAAAATATCGCGAAAGAGTGCGACTCAAGATCACAAAAACATAATAAATTAACCAGAATTACTTTCCACACGTAAATTAATTGTCTCTGTGTTTATATTAACGTAAAAACGCAATAAAATGTAGAATTTTATATATTGGGTTCAGTGTTACCACTAAAAACTTAGTTTTAGTTTCCCACATTAGTGGGAGTTTTTAATTTATGGAATAAGTGATTTTAAATATTTTTTAATAGAACCAACGTAGCAGGGTGCCTAAAGATGCAGCACGCCGTGAAAAATGGGTGGAAATAATCCGATTCCTGAGAAAAGAGACTGACTGGCTACCTACTAAATCATTCGATTTCATTAATAATAAAGAAAAAATATTCAAAAAGATAATGTCTTAGTTATTTTCATTATTTATAAACTTCTATTACACATCCATTATGAAATACATAATTCAAATATTTGAAAAATAATTTAACTTAACCTAAAACGCTTTTTATGGCTTAAAATGTTGGGTAAAATTTCGCAAGGGTATGCAACCCCATCCCGTCATTGCATGTTTATATTGTGGTCTTTGTCTAATCTAAGCGACGGTAGTATTCTTACGACGCGTGTAAGTGAGACAGATATATGTTTACTTTTAAATGTTTAGTGGTTTCAAAGCTACGTCGTCGCGTTTATAAAGTGGCTACACTTTTTTGACACATTATATTGAGGTTTGCTTCTCTAGTTATATAGCTCAATGCCTAGAATCATGAAATTTGGCAAGAAGCAATGTCATGTAGCACAGGTAAAGGAAAAAACCAAAAACCGTAAATTTTTAGTTAAATACCACAAATTTGTACGGAACCATCGGTGCCTGAGTCCAACTCGTATTTGACCGGTTTATTTTTTCACAAAAATAATCTCTTTTTTTTCATTCAATCTTTGATTGTAGCTGGCGGATGGCTTTAATCAAAGAACAAGGAAAATCTTTTTTATATGGTTTTTGTTTTATTATGAAAAGTTTACTTCAAATAAGTAATAGTAAATTATTGATAGGGACGCCCCCGAGCAATAAGTCGGTAATCGTAAAACTCAAATTTTACAGAGAAAATATTTTTCTGTTTTTGATGAATATCTTTTCACCGAGTCGGAGTATTGAGGCGATTGAGACATCAAACGAAAGCAATTTTTTTGTGTTATTTAATTACGATGTTAATATTAGGTACAGACACCAGCACATCAAGCTACTTTCGAGTAGCTTGATGTCAAGTTTTCCTAATCAACCTTATGCTTTAGCGATAAAGTTGAAAATCTGTTAAAGAAATTTGACAGATTGTAGCTTGATCTGCTGGCGTCTGTACATTATCTGTGTGAAAATCCTTGCAATTTAAGAGAATAATTATTACAAACATAATGATAGATATATTGTTTCGTTATTGATACTATACATTGATATACCTATAACATTGTTGATTACGAAGCACGTTCGCTTTTATGTACAGACGCCAGCATATCAAGCTACCCGAAACTGTCGAATTCTCCCAATCAACTTTGAGCCTTATGCTTTAGCGATAAAGTTGAAAATCTATTAAAAAAAATTGACAGAATTATACCTACTCATGCCATTATTGCAGTAAATGTGTTTTGATGTTGATACGTTACATTACAATACGGACTTTTGCACGTTATTTCTAATCTTAAAGACGATATGTAATTTGTTATTACGGTGTTATTATGGTTATTTTAAATTGACACAGTAACAGTACGTATCCTTTGGAAAAAAATGTCGAAAACGGGACCAGACGTGTTAATTGACGCGTATGCAATACGCTTCAAATAAACCTTGTTAATTTCAATTACAGTTTGAGCGTTTACCAAAGAACTGCACGAAATTCATTAAAAGCCGGTAATAAAATAATATATACCTAAACAATAAGTCGGTAATAGCAATTTACCAAAATTAAATACTCAAAACACTTCGGTAATGATGCATTGTGATACTTTTCTCGTCATAATTTTGTTTTGGAATTTCCCTGCAATAAAAGTGTTTTATATGATATACTAGCTGCGCCCCGCGGTTTCACCCGCGTAAGTTTTGATCCCGTGGGAATATCGGGATAAAAAGTATCCTATGTGTTATTCTGATGTATAAGCTATATTACTGTAAAGTTTCATCAAAATCCGTTCAGTAGTTTTCGCGTGAAAGAGTAACAAACATCCATACATCCATACATACAAACTTTCGCATTTATAATATTAGTAGGATCTTCGTTATTATCACTACGTAAAATGCGAAATAAATTACTAAGATTTATCCCAACACGTAGGTGCCGAATTTGACATAACAATAAAAAGTTCATAGTAGCAAACCGACTTATTGCTCGGGTGCGTCGAAGATTAATTTCTTTTAAAATTTTTGAAAAAAAAAAAACTCTGTTTACCTTTGATACCCTGACTCTGTTTTTATCTAGACGGTAAAAAAGGTCAGCGGGTATTAATTATATTAAGGGCTGATTTTCAATCCTCTGACAACTTTATTCTAGGAATAATTTTGAAATTTTGACAGTCATTTCATACAAAAACTGACAAAAATCAATTTTATTCCTCGAATAAAAGCTATCTGGCGATGGAAAAATCAGCCCTAATATATATAAAACTAGCTTTTGCCCGTGGCTTCGCTCGCGTTAAATAAGGGGTAACACGGTTAAAAAAAAAAGTAGCCTATGTCACTCTCCATCCCTTCAACTATCTCCACTTAAAAAATCACGTCAATTCTTCGCTCCGTTTTGCCGTGAAAGACGGACAAACAAACAGACACACACACACTTTCACATTTATAATATTAGTATGGGTATTGTAAAACATTTTAAAACAGTAACTGGAGTTTCTTGCCCATTCTTCTCCATACGAAATTACCATTTGAAAGGAGTGAAATGTTGACATTTAAAAGTGCCTATTTGAAATAACTAAATACTTTATTTATTTATTATTAAGGCACATCAACAACACAAACACAAACATTTATAAATAACAGAGAATAGAGATTTTTTTTGTGGATGGGAAATCATCAAATGACCCCTCCCGCTCAGGGTGGAGCAGAAGGGAGTGTCAGACTCTTACTGACTAAAACCCACCCGTGTTCCTTCCTTAGCCCTTTACGTTCCGGGGCAGCGGTAACCCTTTCGGACAATCCCACTCCCCCGGCAGAAAATAGAGACATGGACTAGTGTTTACGTCAATTACAGACGTGCACAGCATTCACAACAAAAGAGAAGAAAAAATACAGTATTCACGTTACAAAAAAGTAAAAATTATAAAAGAAAACAAAAACAATAAAAGAAGAAAAACTCTAGCTAAAATCTCGGTAGTAGAGAGAATACCCTGATCGACTTAAACATTGACTAATTATACTAATAATATTATTTAACTTTGACTTAATACTAACACTGAACCAAATAACTTCGCAAGTCATCACACAAATATTTTTCTAATTTATCTCGCCTTCGTGATGCCAAAGAAATCAAACTATGTTTATTCATAAATTCTAATCTGAATAGCTTCTCTTATAAATAAAACCTTCAATGAAAATTCTTAGGTAAAATAAGTCATTTGGCGCCCTTTTAAATGCAAACAAACCCTTTTAGAGTAAGCTAATGTTGTTATAAGCGTTAAGGTAATACTAAGAGATTCACCTGAATACCTCAAGGTAAACCCAGGTCATGGTTACTATAAACTACTATAGACTACCTAATAAAATGTTTATAACGCAGTAAAAAGGAGTTGAAACCTCCTTTATACCGTAGCAGTAAGGGCAATTTTCGTAGTGCAAGTTTTTGTAGTACTGACTGTACTTAATCAGTAGGCGTCGGTGTAAACATTACCTACCTAATTTAGCTGTGACTATCTCAGGCATTAGATAATTGACATTGTTGATGATTTAAATTAGCTGCATGGTGTTTTGTTTAATTGAAAGATAAATATTTAAGGCCATATTTGTTATTACGTTCATCGAGAGATCACAACTAGATACAAATCGAGATTTGTATCGAGTTGTGAAGAATAGAGAGAATGTCAAATAATAAAAAGATTATGTCAAAGAAGTATGTAAAAAATAGACATCGTAATTTGAGAGCAGATAATAGACATTTACGTAGTTATACCGTCAGTTTGCATCTTATTCCTGCATCCTTAAGAATAAATTATTATCAGTAAACAATAAAATTAAATCGTTAACACAAATGTATGTGGGCGTGTATTACAAACACATTACCTTTTACCTTGGTAAGTCGGCACAAAACAACATATATTGTAGTACCCAAAACCCGCCCGAGGCAGAAAACTAAGCAGTTGTTAATTACTCAATCGACTCTTAAAATGAATATCAAACGTAAGCAACCATTTATCAAAACACATATTAAAATATTTAAAGCCTGTTCTGATAATATGCTGTATGTTTATTTTTTAACTAGCTTCTGCCTGAGACTTCGTCCGCGTGGAATTTCTTGTTCCTCCGAACCACTCCGTTGCATCGCACCGCCTGCCCGCGCTGTCACTTTGTTTTCACTTAGCGTTTTTTCAGCCTTTTTTGATTTTGCTTGGCTCCTAAGGGTTATAGCGTGATGTTTACCAATAGCCTTCCTCAAGAATAGGATTTTCAAATCCGGCTGGTAGTTTCAGATATTTCCCCCTACATACTAACTTATAAACAAACATATTTTACCTTTTTTTAATATTTTAGTTTACTAGCAGCGTCCCGCGGTTTCAACCGCGTTAGTTTCGATCCCTTGGGAATACCGGGATAAAAAGTATCCTATGTGATAATCCTGGTTATAAACTGTCTATGTGCCAAATCACATCCAAATCCGTTTAGTAGTTTGTGCGTGATTGAATAACAAACATCCGAACATCTTCACAAGCTTTCACATTTATAATATTACTAGCAGCGCCCCGCGGTTTCACCCACATAAGTGTCGGTCCCGTGGGAATATCGAGATAAAAAGTATCCTGCGTTATTATAATGTATAACTGTAAAGTTTCATCAAAATCCGTTCAGTGGTTTTTGCGTTAGTAATTGTCTATGCACGGCATGCCTACGACTGGTTGGAGGCGCGCGGTGGCTGAGAGGGCGCGCGGGCTGCGGCATCAGCATCGGGCGTCGGAGGCGGCTGAGGGGCGCACGGGCGGCGCGGGCGCACGCGCGTCTTCCTGCTCCGAGCGTCGAGTCGTCGCCCCACTTGAAATCTTACCACGACGAAGACACCGCGTTTGTTATAAACTTGTACCTATCCGTGTATTACACCAAATTTTCATTCAGTCCACCTATTTTATTTATTCGCTCCTGTAGCTGAGCAGTCGACGTAGAATCGTCAACAGTAATATTAGTAGGACATGATATAATAGGAAAGTATAGAAGTATATATTTGAAGATGAAGTTTGTATTTTGGTTACTGAATCAATGTGAATGCTCTGTCTTAAAGTCAATGAGACGGTGTAAGCATTCAATAGGTTGACCGTTAATAGGTAAAGTCGTTAATAGGCTTGCCTGTAGTAAAATGTTAGTGATCATATAAACAAAGATTGTTGGCATCACCAACTAGAATTACTCTGTATTAAAGATACTTCTATTTTAAGATAACTTAACCTTTAACATTTCCATATAACGTGACAAATGCTGCCAACATTTTAGGCGCTTTTGAATTATGTAAATATTTTTTGGAAATGGCGGAATGAGCTGGACTTAGGCTGGACTCCTTGGATAAAGATTAGTCCATGGCGGCTCTGGATAGAGAGAGATGGAGATAGAGTAGGGAGGCCTTTGCCCAGCAGTGGGACATTAAGGGCAAAAAAAATTAAAATAATAAATCATCTTAAATCCTTTATTGAAAAACAACAATTTATATTTATATAAAATTAAAAGTCCTGAGTGACTGATATATCAATGCACAGCCTAAACCACTGGTCCTAGAGATATGAAATTATGTTTGTAGGGTGTGTTCTTTGTGAAGAGTAGGTATTCACCAAGAAAGGGTTTCTCAAAATTCCACCCCTAAGAGGTTGAATGGGGGGAAGGTGAAATTTCACGCGGACGGAGTCGCAGGCAGAAGCTAGTTTAAATTATTGTTTAAAACCCATTATGTGAGAGCAAGTTTAGCAGCGAGTCTTCACTCGCATAGGTATAAAATAAATGAATCAAAAATATATAATGGGCGACTACCGAGATGACTAGGGTCCGCACGGAACTAGTTGGCCGCGCCTTAGGTATGTGAGCAGTGGGACAGAGGGGCAGGGGCGCATTACTCAGTACGGGCGTTGCGAACCGCCGCCTCACCCCTTTCCCCACCTCAGCGGCCAACTAGTTCCGCGCGGACTTTAATAGAGAGAAAGAGAGAAGAGAAGTTTATAAGAAAAGAGATGTTGCGCCGAACACGAATAGATGAGGATAAAGGCTGGAGAATAATAATAATAAATAACATAGATATAGATCTTTCGTTCAAACAACATATAGAAGCTTTAAATAATAGAATTCGCAAGTTAATATTTGTTTTTAAAAAGCTACGCTGTATTGCTGACCCAAAAATAGTTAAACAAGTTTACTTTGCTCTATGTCAATCGATTTTAACTTACTGTATTACCACATGGGGTGGAGCGGGTAAAACAATGTTACTAACCATCGAGAGAGCTCAGAGAGCGATTATCAAAATGTCTACTTTCCGACCTTTCCTTTTTCCTACTAACATCCTGTATAAATCTTGTGAAGTATTAACAGTTCGACAGCTATTCATTATGGGCATTGTATTAAAACAACATAAAGCTCTTCCCTACAGCGCTGGATATACTAATAAAAGGCGTAAAGATATAGTTTGTCCACAAAATTCTACAAAACATGCTTTTATATCCAAATTTTACCTGTACCTTGGACCTCTCCTATATAATAGACTTAACTTGAAAGCAAGCATTTATTCTCTGAACTACACAAATTGTAAGAAAATCCTCAAGGATGCTCTCCAAAGTATGTCTTACGAAGAAACAGAGAATTTATTAATTGTGTTAAAGTAAATATATGTAGGTATACAAATTGCACCTACGTTATATATTTATCAAATTTAGAAAGTAAGAGTTACTCGTAAGCTACTCATTGTTTGTCTACTGTAAATTTTTGATTATTTATTAATTTTAAAAGAATATTTTAGCTCTTCTCGCCTGAAACACAGGATTACCTAGTTCAGGCACGTAAGTCTGGAATATAATTTAAATTTAAGCAAAACTGTACTAATTCTCATGCCTTATAATTTTGAATAAATATTATTATTATTATTAGATATCTACCGTAAAAGAGAGGCTTGTGGATAAGTTATGACAGCCGCACGGGTCGATCGATCAGGTTAAGCAACGTGGACACTGACAGTCGGGCTAGTCCACAAATTCAAGGTTTCTCAGCGCGCTATGGAGCGAGCTATGCTCGGAATCTCTTTGAAGGATAAAATCAGGAATGAAATTGCCGGAAAAGAACCGGAGTTATTATTATTATTATTATCTATTTATTTCAGGCATCAAGGCCCATACAAACACATACAATACAATATTAATATAACTTAACGACACACTACTCGACACTTATCGACATAGCTTGCAGAGAGAGCAAACTGAAGTGGCAGTGGGCTGACCATGTTTGTCGAAGGACCCAGTGGAGCAGACGAGTACTTGAGTGGAGACCGCGTATCGGCAAGCGTAGTGTAGGACGTCCCACAGCCAGATGGACGGACGACCTAAAGAAAGTGGCTGGAATGGACTTGATGAGGAAGGCGGAGGACAGAGTGTTGTGGCGCAGCCTGGGAGAGGCCTATGTCCAGCAGTGGACTGCGATAGGCTGAGTTGATTGATTGATTGAAGCAACGCTTGCCGCGGTTGATCCGTGGATGGATGACCATCTCGATTTTTGGCAACTCTCATCATTTCTTGAATACCAATATAAAAAAAAAATATTTCTTTGAAAAAATACTACTAACTTAAATAATTCATCATACTAAACATTTAAGGAGATGGACATACTATGTACCTATTCACATTATGTTCTATTGTTCTTAATAACAGGACTGGTGAGATAAAACTAGTTGCGACGAGTTAGATGTACAAATTAGGTCTCTTGAATAATCTATATATAATTGTTTCTTATGAATAATATTTCGGTGGTTGCACTTTTTCGCTTTACTGTTTTTAATTTTTTGAATTTCGGGGAGAATCGAGAATGTAATTAAAAGATATTTTTATTTTAACTTTCGGGGGAAACGAGAACGGGAAAAATCAGTACCAACCCATTGTATTCGATGTAGGCGAATATTTCCGGAATTATTAAATTTTGCGGTGCACGCAGAAAAAGAACGAAGTATAGTTTAAAGTTATTCAATGAATACACATAAAATATTGTTTTCGATGCAAGGTATTTTTTCACAGTTTCATGTACCAAGTTTGTGTTAAGCCTTTCAAACTATGATACAAAAAAATTGTTTTTGAAAATATCGAAATCGTTAGTGCATTGAAAGAAATGTTAGCCTGAGGGACTGAGCTTTGACAAGCGGACGGTCAGTCCGTACTCATGAAATTAAAAAGGATTTCTGGCTATGGAAGCCCAGCTAGGCCATGTTTTTATTATTTTTGTGTACTGACAGACATCGGACGATGGTGTTTGCTTAACTTGCCATTCATAACTTCGCGAAACTCATTGGACTTTCGATTCGCTTAACAAACTTTACTTTTTACTATTTTAATTCACGATAGTTTTTTGGACTTAGCGATATTGTCGCCGCCTATTGTATATTTTGTAGTGTTTGATGTATTTTTTATGTAACGTATTTTTGTGGTGTACAATAAAGTATATATGTGTGTGTAAAGAAAATATAACAAAATCTTATATATACCTAAATATATAAATAAATAACCCATTTAGTATAAAGTTAGTAAAATATGGGCTATGAATATTTTATTGAGAATAACCATTAATCACAACATAATTGATTCTAGCTTGTCGAACAATACAAAGGACTGATCAGTGTTAACTAATAGTTTAAGTAATAAAAATTAAAAGACTTACCAACTATTTATTTTTAAGTTTTAACGTAATTCGAATTCGAGGTATCTGCGACATATTCCAATTCGTTTAATAATATGTAGGCAAATATAAAGACTCCAAATAAATATTTATGTACCAAATCGACACCAGAATTTTTACGACATCCAACTATTCGTCTTCACCATATTCGCTGGCAACATTAAAAGGCTACTCCAATCACTTAGGCTAAGTTTACATCGTATGCAAATCCTCCACGAATGCAGTCAGTGTGCGTTTGACATGAAGGACTGAGTTATGTCTACAATACCATTAAGTTCCATGCTATGTCGGCAAGTGTTTTGCCATATATTAGGGCACAGATGCATCGTCACGTAAATTATGTTGATCGGAGACCCGTATGTTGCTTGCACCTAATATATTGGCACACATAAGTCAATTGTAGACCGTCTGCTGTGTTTGATTTTGCGTTGAATGTATTGGGGATTGTTGCTCAGGAATCGATTTTTTTTGAGGATGGGAAAGACCCCTCCCGGTCTAGGTGGAGCAGAAGGGAGTGTCAGATTCTTACTGACTAAAACCCACCCGTGTTCCTTCCTTAGCCCTTTATGTTCGGGGCAGCGGTAACCCTTTCGGACAATCTCGCTGCCCAGACCATGACCTGGATTAGGATTTATGATACTTTTTATCCCGATATTATCACGGGATCGAGACATATGCAGATGAAACCGCAGAGCGCGGCAAGTAAGTAATAAAAAAGTGAAAAAACAAGTAATTCTAAATTAATAAAAATACAAAGTTTCAATACGCCGACGTGTGTTTACATAATCAGCCTATAATGTTCCCACTGCTGGGACACAGGCCTCCTTTCTGTGAGATGGAGTGGGCCGTAATCCACCACGCGGGCCCAGTGCGGATTCGTAGATGACACAAATGTCTTCGAATTTTTGGTTCTAGGACATACCGGTTTCCTCACGATGTTTCCTTCACCGTGAGACGTGACGTGTGTTTAAGTTTAGAATATATTAGGCCAGGGACAAAAAGTCTATTTAATTAATGCTAGAATTACATAACAAAAGTAATTTAAACTAGATTACCACTGCAGATCATTACGCATTGGTAAATGATCAATCACAGTCTTAAAAAAACTATTAATGTATTTTTACAAGTGCGATTAACATGAAAAATCAGCAGATCATTTGTTAAAACTGGTTAATATTTTAACAACAGGATATGGTCATAATGAAAATAATTACCTACTTGCATAATTGCTAATTGTTTATATACCTTTACTATAGGGGTACATAAAAATACCAATATGTTTCGTAAATACTATATTTGTCCAAAGAACGATATGAAATCGTGATATTTTTTCACCTGTAGGTACCTAAACAAAAAAAAAAAAAACTGTACTCGTAACATCACGTTGACGTGTTGTCCCAACTAACATTATATAAGTGTTATTTTATACGTGTATGTAAATATAGGCAACTACGTATTCGAATAAAAATGAAATCAGATGCATTGTCAGTAAAAAAAATATTTAAAAATGTATTTCATAACTTGCGCTACAAAAAGCCTAGGGATACCATTTTTCAAATATTTTGTTAAGCTTTTTGCAATAAGGACTCAATGTATTCGCTCAATCTATCGTAGCTAACTGCGCGAGTGCTGGATATGTAGGCTTCTTCTAAGTTATACGTACAACAACCTTATTGGGAGCTATATGTTAGAGCCGTTTGGGGTTGAAACACTAAGGCCTTGAGGTCCGAGCGCTCATCGAATATTTCGGGACATCACCAAGAGGTTGGTCGACTCTTTACGTGACCAGAGCGCTTGCCCATTTTTAGCTCAAAAAATGAGCATTAGCATCCAACGTGGTAATGCTGCCAGCCTTATGGGCACTTATCCCATTGACAGCAAAACGGACACTTTTTTGATGACCAATGAGCTTCCTTTTTTTATTAATACTTTTACATAATTTATATTAATTAATTGTGATTATGTCAAAATTTAATTGTGATTATGTCAAAATTACTCTAATTAAATACATATCTAGTTAAATGATAAATGATTTTATTTCTGTAAGTAGGTTTGTACAAACACTTTTACACGTCAATAATATTTTTTTTAAACGAGATGAGGTCGGCGTTTCCTATCTGACTACTCTGAGAAGAAAGGCCGAAACAAACTCAGAGGATGACAGACTCTTTTAAAGTCCAGATATAATCTTGGTCAGATCATGTGGAGACCATGGTAGATTGGTGTCTGAAATGGTATTTTGAGGAAAGAACAACACAGATTGAGTGGACCCATCCAGTCAGTGCACGCATTTGTCAGTAATCATACAGCTCAACTCAAGCTTAGGGAGCTCAACGAGATAATTTTTTACATTTTAGAAATGGAATTCTGTTACCATATCCATTTTTTGCTTAGTCGTTAAAATACTAGGTTCTGCCTGCGACTTCGTCCGCGTAAAATTTCTTGCTCCACGAAGTACCCTCATTGCCTGCTCGCGCTTTTTCTTTTTTTCCGAGTTTGTTTTTTTTCTCTTTGTTCATCTCCTACGGGTCCTAGCGTGATGTTTTATATAGCCTATAGCTTTCCTTAAGTATTAGGCTATCAAACGGTAGTTCCAGAGATGAGCACGTTCCAACAAACTAACAAAAAAAAACTCTTCAGATTTATTATTACTATACTATAGAAGATATATAATGTTCTTTCAATTGTCTAGAAAATAATAGAATGTAAGATGCAGCCCACACTGCTAAACAAAGCTCTGTTAGCATTTAACATTGCATCAATAATTCATTTGCTTATTTAAATTCGTGGGAAACAATACCAAGTTCCCACATCGAAATCACATACTTAATTATTCATTGTACCTAACTTGAATTATTACATTTACATCACGCTTGTGCCTGGAGGACAAGCAGAGGTGCACGTATAGTTGACCCACATTTTGCCAGTAAAAGTCCCATGTAAATAGGAGGCGATCCTATTGCCATCAAATGGGCACAAATCCCGGCTGCTTCTAATAAATTCTCGATAGAAAAACCCAGTAACCATTTAGCTGGCCTGGGATCCAAACCAAACCCAGGACCTCTTGCTCAGTAGAAACACTTTAGACCACAGGCAGTCGCCTATTTAAATTCGTGGGAAACAATACCACCGAGAAACCACACAATTATATTTATTACTCGACCAACAAGGACATATTACACGATACATAATAAACCATTGGAATCGTGCCGGTATAAGATCTACCAATAACCTATCATTACACACTCACGCCTACTTCCTAAGTGGCTAGGCAGAAACAACGGAACGCTACTCGTACCTGCTAAGCTCCTTACATTACTCCTTTTATTTCGTTTACCTTCATAACCTATCATTAGTAGCATTATATAAATCATTGAAAATGCTATACGGAAGCAGAATAAAGGAAATAAACAAACATGCCTAATTATACAACCCATTGTTCTATTGTTTTCGTACTTAAGAACTTATGTAAAGGCAGTTACAGCACTTATGACACTCCCTATGGATATGTCAATCAATTTTTTTTTTGACAAATAATTTGCATGCAGAGATTTCTATCTAAACGAAAAGAATTGGATCACGTTCTATTTTAATTGTATCTGTTGTTAATATCATGATCAATATATTATTAGGTTAGTGTATGTTATAGGCGGAAAACTAACTAAGGAGCTCGAAGTTATTTGCACCAGATAATCATGCCTATTTTAAGCCATAAATTTAAACTTTTTAAAAATATTTTATAGACAAATATTTAAAAATGTATTTAATAAGAAAGAAAATAAATAAAAAACATAGTAGCTTGTGATTAGTGAGCTTAGTATTTATTGTAAACAAGCTTCCTCCTTTTCTTAAGCACAACAATATCAATAATACTCTAAGCAAAGAATCGTATGTTTATTATTTTAATATTGCCACAATTTATTTGAGAGCCCGCATTTACAATCATATAAACTTGTATGTAATTGAATGATCGCTGGAAACTGATCGTCCGCCGCTAGCGTCGGGGTGCTTGCATACATTATCATCATCGGAGACAATCTAGATGCTACAAAGATCTACTTTTCTAAATAACCGAATTAAGTATAGACACAGGCATCGCAAATAAGACTCAAAAGGCAATATCCTTTCATCTATTCTATAGCAAATATAAATCAGTATTAAAACTCCAATTCTTACACTAAGTTGCATACAAAACGAGCCAATTTGGAATATGCATGAACAATCGAACTAACGATCTCTTCTAACATTTAAGCTCACAAAATATGGGAAAAGATGGCAACCGTAAATGCCATCGATAGATAGCATAAAGGTTAAAACTATAGCTATTTATTTGTCTTTAGTACATTGCATTGGGTGTTACATTAACGGATGTACTTATCAGGGATTCAAGGAATATGAGAGTGATGTGCATTGTACAAAGTCGTTATTCTAACATCGTTAATAAAATGGTTGTGAATAAACTTCTTTGCTGACTGGGTGAATGCCTATGTAAAATTAGGAAAACATTTCAGTACGTTTTTATTTTAATAGGTTGTTAGTTTATTTAGTACTAGCAGTGCCCCGCAGTTTCGCGGATAAAAAGTATGCTATCTATAGGACATTCAGTTCAATTTTTCGTTCCAGGTTTTCGGCTCCATGCTCAATCTAAGAAATATAGGGTCATGCTACCATGTCAAATAGCCAAAGAAAGTAAATGCTTTCGTTAGACTAAACTTTATCTTCTTCTTCTTTGAGCCGCTGGCACGACAGTTATTTAAATTGTGTTGACATAGCATAGATTGTGATACAGAGGTCTACATCCAAACCATGCTGCCGTTCCATCGAGGTAGCCGCACTCAACTTACTGATTTATACAATTTGGATACAAAAAAAATCAGTCGAATAAATTAAGAGATATGTTAGTATCGAAAATTCCTCATTAAAACAGTCTCCAAAACCAGGTCATCACAATTATCCAGCTATTACAATATATCCAGAGAATTGTTGCCGCGCGCGCATACCGCGGCCATAGGTTCACGGCTGTGTGCTCATTAGACCGAGGTCCTGCGCACGTGGGCGGTGGCTTCGTTTGCCGTCATAAATTATGTAAAACTCATCACCGGCGATTACGTCGGCATTAGATAATAACTATCATAGCGTAATGAGATAATAATCAGCGATTGATCGACGATGTTGCTTGTATTAATAAAGTATCCTTCAATTTTCTGTTTAAAATTGGTTCCTTGATGAACTTTTAATTGGCGATGACTAATTTTGCTGTTAGGTAGTTTATGTATTTATTATGATTCATACAGAGTTGAATAAACGCACGTATTTAGCTGCAGTTTTCCGTGTTAGACTTGTTCTTATGTCTTCGTATCATTCTGCTTACTTTTGGCAATACTTTTCAGGTCCTTTGAAAAGGGTGGAAGTACAATCAATCAACCAACTCAAATATCGCACTTTATTTTTTTATGTTTAAATATTTCGTCACTTTTCTGGATTACAAACGAATGAACCCCACTCGCATTATAGGCATGTACATAAGATATCGACACTCGTATCGAATATAGGCACATTATTAGTTACCTTTAACGATTTCAATTTAAAATACCAAGTCTAATTCAACTTTAATTGAGGCTTTCTTTACTTACGTGTCCTACCTTTAATTGGAGATCCTCTAATATCTCAATGTAAAACAAAAGAAATTACCAAACATTCCCATAGCGAGGTAAGCAAACAATTAGGCGCCATCGACAAAGCGTTCTCGTTAACGAAATACTTGTTATTTACCTAGAAAAGATAAATAGAAGAAATTAACTATTTAGTTCCTAGGAATTGTTCCCAGAACAATTACGTAAGGATGTTAGTATGTGGGCAAGCCTTTTGTTTTGTTCACAAATGCTGTTTATTAAGGTGGGCACACATTTGAGCATTTACTTACTTGTAACAAAACATTGAGCCGTTATGTTTGTCATTCTTTGACGAATTGGACAAAGAAATGAGTGTGGATAAAATATTTGATGCTGAGTAGAATTAAAAACAGTAAGGAATGTTTTAGTCGAACAAACTGTGGAACATTCGAAAGAACGTTACATTACTTAAAATTCCTCTTTTGAACGAAGGTTTTGCTTTTTTATTGCTGGATTGGCCTGCTCTTGACCTCGACTACGCCTGATAGAAAGCGATGAATGAAGTCTATGATCCATGCTTGTATTGTACCAGTCGAAAGGATGATAGGTTACATTCAAATGCTCTAGTGTGTACTCTCCTTTATGTTTAGAAAACGGATCGGCATGGAACTTCGTTAATTGTTACAAAATACAAGTTAATTAATTTTCGTCTGGTTTTAGGGACGCCTCCAACTTTATTATGAGTGTATACTTAGAATTAATTTCGTATCTAACATGTCTTAATTTAATTTAAATTATTTTTGTTTGCAAGTTTGAAGTTTCTTCAAAATTTTACTTTACTTTCGGCTACGTGATTTTAAAGAAAAAGAGTGGTTTCATTTCGAAGTTTCATCGGTTTTATTAATTTATTGGTGCTGTTTTGTTTTTGGAAATATGTAATATTAATAAACATATTGTAGGTTTAAGTACCAGCTGATAAAATTAAATAAATAAACAAAAAAGACTGGTAGCCGATTAAGATAGATAGACGTATAGAATACCTACCTGTACTTATATGCAATTTGCAGCAATTTTTAAATATTTTTATTAACTTATCAACTGATAAAGGTTATTTTTTTTTCTTGTTCCTCAAACAAAGAATAAAATATTTAAAATCATATTCACAGGTAAAAAAGTACCTTGACAGCCTTCAACACCTTTTGCTAACTAAAATACGCATATCAAAAACGTGACAGTGATTATGTCATCCCACAATCATCACGTCAAGTATGCGCACATTCACACTGTATAAATTATAAACCAGTAGCTATTAAATCAACCCTAAATATGAACCACGCCCACAGGCTATTGTCATTATCACCACACAATGGTCAACCTTGGACAAGAAGGCATTTTATGCTTGATTTTAAGACTTCATCTTCCTGCACACGATGACACAGCAATATAGATATACACCTAGAAGTGTCTGTCACCACCGCATTGATTGCCATGTCACGGTTCACACCTCCAATAAAGACGTAGGTAGTATTGTTTTGCATTGTCGGATCCTGTTTGGGTGTAACTCTTTGTATGTAGTCTACAGCCTAATAATAGACCCCCTCGAGGATGTAAACAAAGGATGACTATTAAAGTTTTTATGGCTGTTTTGCTCTGAAAACCCCCTTTCTTAAATGTTATGACATTACGGTGAAAATTATTTTATTATTCCCTAAAGTTAAAGTGGTGAAGTTAAATGAAATGAAACTACTTTTACGGATTAGTTTACGTTACATTTCACTTTTTACTGTTCCAAATTCACTCCATTTGCAAACTCAATCATCGTAAAAAGTAAGTTTCGTTTGTAAGCATGCAAGCAGCGTTTCGTTGCAATAAATTAAACGAAGCAAAAAAAAAGAGTTCCAAAACTAAATTTAAACTCTATGATAAATAGTAAAAAAAAGAAATGTGATTTCAGCTTATATGTGGGTTTTTAAAGCTTGCAGACGATTTCAAGATTTCTTTCAATTTGTGATTATCTATTGGGTATATATGTATTTGGTAATTTATTTATATTGATCAATTTGAAGCTCTCTGTCTGTGTAATAGTTATGCAAATGTTATTGTTAGTGTTCATGTAATCAAATGCTAATACTGCATGCTAGTATTGTATACGTAACTTAAGAATCGCGACGTACTGATAAATAATGATGCATCCCTAAAATGAATTTATTTTGCTTAAGATTATATTACGCAATTATAAACCACACTAGCTGCGCCCCGCGGTTTCACCCGCGTAAGTTTTGATCCCGTGGGAATATCGGGATAAAAAGTATCCTATGTGTTATTCTGATGTATAAGCTATATTACTGTAAAGTTTCATCAAAATCCGTTCAGTAGTTTTCGCGTGAAAGAGTAACAAACATCCATACATCCATACATACAAACTTTCGCATTTATAATATTAGTAGGATTATATTTACATAATTTAAAAGCTAACAGTCTTAAAGTAATTATATAAAAAGGAGGGAAAATAATCAAAGGGCATCTAAAAATTCGACCGCATAGCTCTTATTGTGAAACGTGCCCAAAAGGCTGGCAGCATTGCCACGTTGTATGGCAATGCTGATTCTTTGGCTAAAAAATAGGCCAGTCCTATGGTCATGTGAAGAGTCAAAAAATCAATCAAATCAAAATGTAACCCTCACCCAAAGAAATAATTCTGAGTATTGGTTACTTTATGAAAACCTGTTTCCGTCGACAATTGGCGGAGTATTCGATGAACAAACATACAAAAAAAAAACATACAATCATTCGAACATAGTACCTCCTCCTCCTCCCTTTTTTGAAGTCGGTAAAAATGGTTTATCTCGATTTCCGGCAAAACTACAAGTCCTATGGAAAAAAGTTGCAAAGTTGTAGATAGTAAAAAGATCTACAACTTTTATATATTATTTACCCTTTTTTCACATAACCTCAAAATTTCCCCCGACCTCGGATCGACCTCGGATGGCCCGTAATTTATTTTTCCTTTTATATTTGTTATATTTTCTTCCTTTTCCAATGGGTTAGCATTTTCAAGGCTTCAGCCCTGGCCTATAGGGGGATGAACTCAATGTTAAGAAACTTTATTGGTGATCGCAGACTAAGTAAATGCTTATTAATTTTGCTACTCACATTCATGAGTAATCTTTCGAACACATCTTACGATGTCCCCTACAAGTAAGGGATTCGTCTTTACATAGTGACTTGCTAAAGGGGAAAACTTTTCCTGAACCGACGCTCATAATAACCTCATCGTTAATTATTTTTGGAGCCATTTGGATTAGGTTTTAACTCTAGGGTCTGAAACGTTGGGTCGTGGAGCATGTGAATGCCGTTTCTGCGTTCCCACTCATGCTTAGTGGCAATAGAAAAAACTGTGGAAATTTTAATCGGAGTCCAATATAAGATTCCGCCTTTTTCAAGAACAGAAAGGCTTGGAACCCAGTTTGGAGATATCGCAATACGATTGATGGACCAATGAGTGCTCTGTTCTTCTTATGAAATATACAGGGTTATTGGAAAAACATTAGCAACCTCTTAAGAGGTTGCTGTTGTTCACATCATTATAAACAACTTTTAATATGAGACCAAACCTGAAATTGAGAAAAAAAAAATCAGCTGTTCCATACATTTTGACGAGTTATTCGAACATAAATGTAGGGAACAGCTAATTTTTTTTTCGCGATTTCTGGTTGGTCCCATAATAAAAGTTGTTCATAATGATGACTACAATGACCTCTTAAGAGGTTGTTAATGTTTTTTCCAATAACCCTGAATATTTCAGGCTTAAAAAAAATCCTCCCAGCTCCGCCCAGAGCGAGAGAAGTTAAGATTTCCCACCCAAAAAAAGGCTTTTTGGTCACGATGTGAGATAGTTATTATACCTAAGCGACTTTCTATTTCCGTAGGTACAGTCAGCCTCGAAAACATGAACATCGACAAGAATGATACAATAAAAAAATGGATAGCCAAACATATTATACATTCAGTACTTAATTGTTGTTACACATTAATACAGTATAATGGAACACAAATCGTAATCAATGAAATTAATTCTTGCCCATGTAGGTCTTTTTGAGGCTAACTGTAGATCTAACACCTATAGATCTTTTTGAGGCTAACTGTACAGTTATTTTAGTCTTAATTGTATTTTACTTTAATTTTGTAATAACGTTAATAAATATAAATTAATCAAAAACTTGATAACTCCACACAGTCATAGACTAAAATTTAACCATCTGATGTCAGCTAATCGTGATTTTCCCGCGCAACCGGAGTCACGAACATACTATTACTTCGTTAAACAAAGACCTTGTACACAAGTTTGTTTATATGATGTAATATAATATTTTAAGCAGATTATTTTATTAATTTAGCATGATATTGTTAATTCTGATGTTTAACAAAAGTTTTTGCGACCCACAAGCGTTTTAACACTAAATAGTTAATGGTTCCTTGAAGACAATAAGATTTGTCTTGTCTATGGCATCGCACTTTTAGTTGATTTTATTGATTTACTATGTGTGAAACATCTGGCTTTTCCGGTGAAGAATTACGTCATAACTGCAGGGCTTATGAGGATAAACACACATCAATAGAAATAATAAAAATCTTAAAGATAATTTCTAGAAGCATAATCAGCCTATATATGTTCCCACTGCTGGGACACAGGCCCCCTCCTACGCAGGCCCATTGCGGTTTGGTAGATGTCACAATGTCTTTGTTCTTTTTTTTTTTTGGTTCCATGACATACCGGTTTCCTCACGTTGTTTTCTTTCACCGTTTTGAGAGCAGTGGTGTTGAAATAATTTACACAAAGTAAAGCACCTGTCTGGGTACAAACCCACGACCTACAACTAGTAAGTCGGGGCCGTCAATACTGGAACACCACTGCATCAAAAGGAAGGGGCCCGCAAGCCTGCCAGGGCAGCGGGATTGTGCGAAAGGGTTACCGCTGCCGCGGAACATAAAGAGCTAAGGAAGGAACAGGTGGGTTTTAGTCAGTAAGAGTCTGACACTCCCTCTTGCTCTACCCTGAGCGGGAGGGGTCACTTGATGATTTCCCATCCACAAAAAAAAAGGGTTTGAAACTACGACCTACAACTCAAGTCGCGGCTTTTATCACTGGGTCAAAAATTGCTCACTGCTCTGTAAATTGTAAAGACAACTTAACATCGTGAAGTTTCTGAAGTGCCTGGCTTTAATACAACATTGAGATTTTAATTTATACAGGGTTACTTTTCAATGACCAGCCAAATTGAAGGATGTGGTACAGACCATCAAACTAAACAAATTTCTCCATGGGATCAACATCATAATCGCGAAAAATTTATTAACTGTCCCATAGAAAACTTCAATACCTACTCGACCTAAGAAACGTATGGGACGGCTGAATTTATATTCGCGATTACGATGTTGGCCAATGGAGAAAGTTGTTTAGTTTGATGGTCTGTACCACATCCTTCAATTTGGCTGGTCATTGAAAAGTAACCCTGTATAAGTATAATTTAAGATTCATAAAACTTTGATCGTCTCAGGCAGACACAGAATTAGCAAACCAAGATGCCATAAACATCGTGGCAGTGACATTGACACGCAATCAAATCTAGAATTCAGCACATGATTCAAAATAATATAATTTTTCGACGATTATAAAAAAGAAATCGGCTGTTTCATAAAAAAGTGCAATGCTACTCGGTAAAAATGTATGGCACAGCAAATTTTTCTTTTAATAACCGATGAAAATTTTTAGCAGTGGACTAAAATTTTAATTAAAGTAACTTAATACTTAAGTGTTACGAACTAACTTATGGGTAAGTTACAAGACTCGTCTTAGCAGCAAGTTTCGCTATAAACTCTATACCGTTTAAAAGTTTATAAGTAGATGACGAGCGAACAATCTGCCGTACTTGGTTATTTCTTTATTAGTAATCTTTATATTAGTAATCTTTTGACAGATTATTTTCTCAGAGTAGCCTTAGTAAAATACAAGCTCAAACTCAAAGCATTTATTTCAAACTAGCTTCTGCCCGCGGCTTCTCCCACGTGGAGGTCGGAAATTATCCCACGGGAACGTACTACTGAGATAAAAAGTATTATTTGTGTTTATCCAGGTTATAAACTACGTTTAAGCCAAATTTCATCTAAATCTGTTCAGCCGTTTTTACGTGATTCAGTAACAAACATCCAAATATTCAAACGTACAAACTTTCACATTATTTTATAATATACTTTAAATTGTAAAGGGGTCGGTCGGTCAAAAAGATGAAGTTAGCTGCCCATTCCAAAACTTAGTAGGAAGTACCTATACCCAGAAGTACCTGCTAGGTTACCTATGGAGACGAACGGGTAAGAAACTCATCCCACACTCAAATATTCTTTTAAATCAAAATATTATTACAAAATATTGGTTAAATCATTCATGTTGATACATGTAAGAACGATGCAATTAAAAATAAACAGTTCTAATATTAATTTAAGTTCCACCGAGATGTTTTAGCTTAAAATAAAGCGAAAAGTACTTAGGTTTCAAAATTGATATGTATTTATTAAATAATCAAGTTGTACAAGATCAGACTGGATGGAGAACCCCAAACTAGACATTTGACTGTATCTTGTGGGTCGGAATTACGACATTTTCCGAGTAAAGGATAGTAGGTATTTATAGTAATTATTGCATATCAGGAAAACATAAACTAAACTTAAACGAAACTAAAATCAATTAAAATAAAACACTTAACATACATCAGCGTGAGATCAAACTACGCAAAATAAAATAATAAGTATGAGATCAATTAAATAACAATATAGTAAGCAATAATATCGAAACAAAATATAAATCAACAAAAAAACGTTTAGTTCAATTTACATACAATGAAATAAAAATGATGATGATTCAATAGTTGCAAGATAATCGCAATCATGTCATCATAATATTTAAATAATGGAGCCTTCAAATTGCAAGGATTTCCGGATATCAAATTAGCGCTTCGACAAATTCTTTTAATAACCGAATATCCTAGCAATTATAATCAAATAAATTCGGCTGAATCGATTTAAATTATTCGTTTCAGATTATTACAATGTTAATCTTCGGTCTTAACGATTGATTTAAAATTCATATCGAATGGCTCGATAATCGAGATCAAATGTATCGATAAACTGATTTGGCGCAACGATAAAATGTAAAGCTACATTCTTTATTATTTGTGTATTCGAAATAAATCTCTGCCCACTATAAATAAGATTTAAATAATCCAATTGTAATCTAGCTATCGTATTTCTATTCATTTGTCACAGATCCTACCTATTCACTGGATAAGTCTTAGAAAATTAACTAAAAGTCAATCAATCTGTCTAGCCTTTTCCGAGCAGCTATGTTGGGGTCGGCTTACAGTCCTACCGGATGCAGCTGAATACCAGTACGTTACATGAAGAGACTGCTTATCTTACCTCCACAACACAGTTACTAACTAGGTAATACGATACCCCTTGGTGACAATGGTTGTCAAAATTTCCAGCTACTTATGACCCGTAACGACTGCCAAAGATCCACGAATGACAGCCTGAACCAACAGCTTAACGTGCTTTCGGAGGCACGGAGGGGTCTAGAATAGTCTTGATATGAAAAGATGTTCACCTATTAGCGGATCAACCGGAAAGTGTAGCTTGATCTGATTGAACAACCCGTGCGGCAGTTATTACTTAAGCCACAAGTCAGTCCCTTTAGAGAAAAATAACTGAAAGTGTCATTGTGAAATAAACTATGATATTGACAATCTCAAATGCGCATTTTTTTTTTTTTTTTTGTGGATGGGAAATCATCCAATGACCCCTCCCGCTCTGGGTGGAGCAGAAGGGAGTGTCAGACTCTTACTGACTAAAACCCACCCGTGTTCCTTCCTTAGCCCTTTGTGTTCCGGGGTAGCGGTAACCCTTTCGGACAATCCCGCTGCCCCGGCAGGCTTCGGCCCTTTCGGGCCCCTTCCTAATGCTGACATCTCCTTGAGGCGCGCGTGGAACACGTACGCGCCGTCCGGCACGGGCCTGGTCCTGATCGGACGGAGAGTTATCCATTACTCTCCGCCCGCAGGCCCGCGCCTACGGTGGCCGGGAGTCGTCTCGCGGCTCCCGACGCCCGGGGCGTCTCCCGCGGCGGCTGGGACGTGAGGCCCTCTCCCTCAGCCGTCCCGCCACCTCCTTCGCTAGCATGACTGCTTCGCAGAAGGAGGTGACTGCCTCCCACTCCCTCTCGCCCCGGACCATGGCTTGAACCAGGGCCGGGCGCGAGAGGTCGCCGCCGCTGCCGATCGCCTCTGCGAGAACACGGCGGTGCTCCGCCCAATTGGGGCATACCGCCACCGTATGCTCCACCGTGTCCTCCGGGCGACCCTCGCAGTGGTGACACCCGGGCGTTTCCTCCCGCCCGATGGTGTGCAGGAACCTCCCGAAACACCCGTGTCCGGTGAGGACCTGCGTCAGGCGGTAGGTGAGGGCGCCGTGGCGCCTCTCTAGCCACTCCTCAAAGAGGGGTCTTACCGCCGCTATCGCGGCGTGCCCTGCGCTGGGTTGCGACAGTCGCTCTTTCCATGCCGCCATGAGATCGCGCCGGAGGTCGGTCCGCCCCGCCGCGATTTGCCGCGGCAGCGGAGTCTCCCCCCGGCGTAGTGCCTCCGCGCGCCACTCGTACAGGCGCGCGAAGACTATCGCCTCCAGATCCCACGGCGGCAGTCCGGCAAGGAGGCTTGCCGCCTCGCCCGAGATCGTGCGGTACCCCCGGATCAGCCTTACGGCTACCACCTTTTGGAGCGCGTTCAAATAGTGGGCGGCTCGCCGCCGCAGTGAACGCGCCCATACCGGGGCCCCGTACAGGGCCATGGACCGCACGACCCCCGCGTAAAGCCTCCGGCAGGAGGCGTTTGGCCCCCTCAGGTTGGGCAAGAGCCGCTTGAAGGCGGCCCCGGCCCGTTCCAGCTTGGGAGCCAAACGTCGGAAATCTCAAATGCGCATTACGAAGTAACTTTATCATTCAAAAGCGAAGGTGAAGTTGAGAGATTTCTGGTAGACATTGCGCGGTGGTACAAAATAAATGCCATTGCAATCATGGTTTACAAGTAGCAATCGTAAGTGCGAAAACCGCGCATGGGAAGACGGTAAAACAAACGTTCAACAAATGCTTGTAAACTGTTTTTTGATAAACAATAAAAACAAAAGTTAGGATACCTGGTTCAAGCAAAGCTTTTTCTATCAGGAATTTATTATTAGTATCCCAGTTGATGGCAATAGATGGAACTTAAACATAACTGGCACAAACAAAATATACTTAATCACATGAGACTTAAACAAAACGAAAAAAAAATCTGCTGTTCCATAAATTTTGACGAGATATAAATGAACAGCTGTTTTTTTTTTTCACGAGATCAGGTTTGATCCCGTAGTAAAAGTTATTCATAATGATGAGTACAATGATCCCTTAAGAAGACAACGGTGATTAAAATTACACCCAATAGTCTTAGTCCATTATTTTTGGATTATCAATTTACGTCATCCAGCCGCTCTATATCCTAATTCACATAATTATAACGAAAGCATTTTAAGTACCAGGGTTAAGGTGAGGCGTCAGCCTTGAGCTTGACTCGTGACTGTCAGGCCGATTGGACCCGCCACGTCGCATTACACCGCCCTGCGCAAGCGCAACTGACCTAATCAAATATGATTCTGTTTTTATGGACATTTGAATTTTTTGTTTGGCTGTGTGTTTTGTGTAAGAGGAATGTTAATGTCAGGTTTAGGTATTATGTGAGATACAATAGGTTAAATGGATCTTCTGAAGCCTTCAGGCTTTTATGTCGATTATAAGGACATCCATGATCTTAGTCGCTACAAACCACGAGAAGACGTAGATTTGTCATAACTAGCTATTTAGTTTTTTACTTTCTTCGTGGTTGTTATTAAAAAGTAAAGCAACACACAACCGAACAAAAAAGTCTTAGTCCTATTTCATTTTTTTAAGTCTGGCATTTACAAATTCGATGTTAGTAGAACTGTCACACTGATTCACGATTAAAAGATTGTCTAGAACAAAATATCTAGATTAAAATGAAAACTTTTGTGTTGGGGAAATTGATCTAGACTAAAATGTAGGCTTTCAGTAAATACCTTTTCTTTTCGTCTCAACACAACACTATATAGCCTTCCTAAGTTTGAAACTAATTTAACTAATTTATTTGTCGATAATAAATTCTAGCAGTAGTCTGTGCTGGTCCAGTGGTAATGACCGCGACTTACGAGTTGTAGGTAGTAAGTTCGAATCCTGATAGGCGCTTTACTTTGTGCAAATATTTTTTTCAAAATTGCTCTCAGAACGGTGAAGGAAAAAAACATCGTGAGGAAACCGGCATATACTAGAACCAAACATTCGAAGACATGGCGTGATATCTACCAACCTGAGAAGCTGGGTCCCACCAGTGGGAACATTATAGGCTGATTATGCATATGCTCTATTGTCGAAAAAAATAGACTAATCATCAACAAGGCAGCGAAAATGAAACAAACTTTTTTAAGTCAATTTACTTTAACGTCGCTATGCACAGGAAACAGGAAACGATGATTAAAACAACTTGTGGTCTGTAGTGCAAGAAATGTTTACAACTGGGATTACCTCAAGTTGACGGTCCCCAGCCAGGGGTATTAACACACCAAAGTGAGGCAAACAGCATAACGTTGCCTCACTGCGTCTCATTACGAATTAGTAATCACTGTTCCAGTTTCTTCGATTGCGATTGTCATTGTTACTAAGTTCACAAGTCCTATAAAGTATTATTTTCATCGCTTATTCGTCCAACGTTTACTCTCTTGGGATTGAAATTCGAAACTTCTTAAGCGGATCTTAAATTTTCAAGTTTATTTAATTTCATTACAATTTTTTGAGCACCAACCTCTCGTTCTGTCTCGTGCCTTTTGTTTTCGGTAAACTAATTATAAATGTTCCTATCTTATTGTTAAAGGTTTAAAATGAAGGGCTACTTGACATTTTACTCGCTCCAAATTACAATTCCTTAGACCAACAATAGAAAGGTGAATTGGATTATCATATTTACTTCGTAGCACAAAATACAGACAGGGTTGTTCAAAATTTTAGATCAAGCAATTCTAACATAAACAATTTGCACGAAATATTGGGACAAGTAGGTTGATACCGAAGCGCTATGTCACGCCACAAGAGACGGTATAATTCAGAGTTTTAAAAGAGTTTTCGTGCAAAGAACATGTGCAAAGAACGTTCCTAGCATCCCGCAGACGGGAGTGCACTTCAACGGGAAATTTCTCACATTTCTAACCTAAACGAGAGACGCTGAAGACGGTCTCGAGATTATATCCACACATCTGGCCCTTTTATTAAACGACTTTAAAAAGAAAACACGGCCGCGTCTACAAAGCTAGTGGAAATCATCTTTGTGTATTCACCGTTGCGTAACGTTCGTGATATGATGGTGTGAAAAGTAATGTAAAAGAAATGTTTGCGTTTGTGAAAAAACTAAAATGAGACGTAGCATTAGTGTCATATGTCTTTTTTCTCTAATAAAAATGGCATTGAAGAGACAGTTTCTTAGTTCATCTTAAATGATTGAAAATAGTATTTTTCTGACGCTCTGAAAAGTCTGTGGTGCGTGATAATGTTTGTCAAATAAATAAATATAATACACATACAAGCATAATGGCGTAGCAACAAGACTTATAGGGGAGACAAAGTATGATGTATTTTTTATTGTTTTGTAGTATATTAATTAAAAATCAAGTCAGCAATATACTTTGGCGAAAGCTATGTACGTTATTTTAGTTATTAAAATTGCTTCTAGCTTAAGTGAGATGTATGTCATGTGGCTGAGCTTTTTTTTAAAAAATAAATATAATAAAAAAACGTATACCATTAATAAGAATCATAGAAAGATTGTTTAAATTATTAATAGCTACGTACAAAAAAAAGTCCTGCTACTTTTTTCCACGTCAACCGCACTTCATATTGCGAGCATAAGAACCTATTTAATGAAAGGCAAGTTATTCAAATATATGCAGTGATTAACAAAGCCTGCTAGTTTTCTTATGTCAAGCCCTCATTACTCGCGTGTTGTTAATTTATATGAAAATATATTCATCGCTTTTTGCTGTGTATATAAAATTCCATTACAGAGCTTATCAATGAACTGCTAACAATAACTGTGATTGAGACCTGTATTAAACATTTTAAATACATAACGGAATAAAAGTTAAAATTGGTATCGAACTACCCAACAATTTCATTAATTTTTTCAGGTTTCCTGTGGCTTACGACGGTTTATCTATACTTATAATATTAGGTAATATAAAGTGGTATTGTTTGTAAGTTTATATGTATGTATGTATGTATGTGGGTGCCTCAATAAACTAAGACCTCCAGCCAGGGTTTAATAACTTATACACTACGCTTTAAGCAATTTTCATTTCACCTTTTTTATCAAAAGTCCGGCCTTATATCTAAAGTTTTTATTTTATTCCTGGGAATTTTAAGAGCCCTCTTATGTTTCGGTACTCAGCGCGCATTTTTTTTTGGTTATAAATGGCATCTCGCAGTTCAACCTATGAGATTGTAGTCTTCTTAACCGGGATTGCCTGTAGATACCTCAACAAATTAAGGCCTCCAGCCAGGACGAGCGAGCATCGCCGACGCAGTAAAATTTAGAGTACTTTTATTTTATTTATTAAAAAATAAAAGTTTCAATATTTGTTTTATTTTTTAATTGATATTGTTTAAGCAATTATTGGAGACTATTTTGGTAGAAATACTACGTGAAAATGATGTGGAAGTTCGGAGATATTTAGACTTGTTTCCAGTAGAAAATTGATTTAGGTCCAGTATTTTTTTCTTTATTTATAAGGCATATTATAACAAAATGTATTCTATTATTATTCAAGTATATGATATTGGAGATATGAAAAAAATTGTTTTGATGGAATACATTCAACAAATTCTGCAAATTAGAGCTCTCAACCCAGCTCTCCATGAGTTTTTGCCTAAACATGCATCAGGAGAACGATTATTGCTAAATAAATAGACAAATAATAAAAAAATCACTTTGTTATTATTGTAGAAGAGAAAATGAACTATCTTTACCAATTAGTTTCTATTTATACCAACCAACGAATAGTATTCAATTTCAACGAAGTAATCATGCATCCCCGCGGATTTTTGTGAGGCTTCTTAATCGAATTTTACCTTTTAAAACAGTGTTACTTAATTCAAGCAATGCTAGGTAAAAATAAATGAATATTTTGTTTTCACAAGGAATGATTTCCTTCCGTTCCTTACGTTCTGTGGTTCCACAAGCTTATAAAAGTTGTATGTCAGTGCAATATTAAGTAAACGCAGGGCAGCTTAAAGTCCTGAGCTTCGATGCACACGCGAACTTTTTACTTATGTAAATGCACTATAATACATTATGCTGCATAAATTATTTGGATTACTGTAGTTTTTTACTTGAATTGTTCTTGTACAATGACGTGTGTAACTGTGTACTTGTATGGTTAAAAAAGCTGATATGGTAGTAAACCCAGTTCTATGGTAATTCATAATTTATATGGCAGTTGTACATGGCGCAGCGATGTAGCGAAGTCTTCCTATTTTCTTTCTACTAAGGACTGATATTTCAATAATCAGATCTCTTAACTGAAGAGTAAATATTGCTGTTTGACAATGTTTGTACAGAAATTATGTCAAACTGTCATAATCATTCTTCAGATAAAAGTTATCTGAATATTGAAAGATCAGCCCTAGAACTGATTTAGACAAACTAAAAGTTAATTAGGGAGCGTCAGTCAAAAGAAAATGTAGGATGTATTTACGTGTGTGCGCGTTTTATTACTTCTGTGCAATTACAGCAGTAAATTGCGAACGACGATTACATTGAACGTTTAAGACAAAAAAAATATATGGAACAATAAATCTATGTTCAGTAGTCAATATTGACAGCAAAATGATATCGAGAACAAATCGTAAACTGCATTCCACTTGACACAGAAAGCAATATTAAATTCTATCACACACATTCTTATAAAATTCTTTTGCAAAATCTAAATATAAAACACTCCAAATTGCATTCGCACAGTACACATTAAAATAAAATGAACTTTTATGACCATTTATGTTGGCCATAATCGTTAGTCGAATGCTTGTAAATCTCTTCAATGATCACGTATAGGGTCGTTCCGAAGGCTATTAATGTACTTTGTAACCTCTGCGAGTTGTTAACTATTGATTGAAAACTATGAGACGCTATGTTCTTTGTAAGTTTTATGTTTTATTGGCGCCTGGTACATTGATTTGTTCCGGCAGAGACAGAATGGTCTTAATGAATGGCTATTTAATTGATGAAGCTAATGTATTATGCTTTTGCACGATTGTAGTGTTAGGTACATTCATTTGTTAATTGTCGATCAACCTGTTTTGTTTTGTTTAAAACAAAAGCTTTAATCGATATAGATATAATTAAAGTTCAATGTCTTTGGAGGTTATTTAAACGCTTCTCTTGGATTATGCATTATAATTTCACTTTTGTTTGAAAACCAACAACAAATTTGGAAAGTCGTGCCCTGGTAAGAAGATCAATCAGCCTTTCGGCAGCATAGCCTGGTGGCGTGGCGTCTTCGTTCACTGTTCAAAGTGCGCTATAAACTCTTTCAATACTTCCACGAAACCACTTAGATCCTTCAAGATATATCAATAAGAAGTTGGACATGACAAACTGTTCACTTAAAATTAAATGTCTTCACGACAAAGTATCAAAACATTCCAGCAATAGTCTCACAATCATCTAATATTGATGCCACATCGTTAGCGGTCCACAAATTGGCATTAATCTGAGTGCAATAATTGAACAGAAAGCTACGGTGTCACTGAATTGTTCACATTCCACCGGATACAATATGTTAGAGTAATCACGACACTAAGCTAAGCCTCCGATACACTGGCTCGGATTGTCTTGTCTTTGTGATTGTGATTCGGATTGAAAAGCTAAGATACGGTGATAGGGATCTTTTTTCCAGTTGTTTTTTGTTTTTAATTGGACAAGCTGTCTCTCTTGAGATTCATAGACTTTTTAGTTCCATGGATTTTTCCTAGACCAATGAAAAAGTGTAAATATCTCATTTTTTACTCATATATATAGAAGTGAATTTAAATAATAGGGTATAACTGAACTCTTAGGAGTTTACATAATATACATGTCCATATTTCTACGCTTAATTACAGGCAGTGATTTATTAATTTTAAAAATATTCAAACGTACTATAAGCACGAACTTCTCGAGCAAACATGAACACCTATTGCAACAAATCATGATGAAAAAAACGTGTACAAAATGTACACACAGCTCGTTTCCAATCACCAAAACACTCCATAAAATTCGTTCCAATCAATACAACTCCACTTAATTGTAAAATCCTGACATCTTTATCTACACTTATTCCATGCGATCACAGCCCAACAAACAGTAAAATATCGGATTCGTGTATCACAGCACGTATTAGTTTAATTAAAACCAGCTCAGTACAGTTCATGTCAACGCATTGCACGTTATTAGGAACAGCCTTTTGTTTGGGAACTCGTGCTTGCAACAATTTATAATTTTGTTTGGAGTAATAAAAAAAAAAATTTTTTTTACAAAAAAAATCAACCGACTGCATAAAAGACACTACAAAGTGAAAAATAACTTTAATTTCGGAAGTCGGTGTCGTGGGTTTCGCATTTTCGTTGTTTGCCACCGATTTCCGAAATTAAAGTTATTTTTCACTTTGTAGTGTCTTTTTTGGAAGTCTTGTTTTTTTTTTGCAAAAAAGCTTTTATTTTTTACTTTTAAGTTACCCCACACAAATTCGTATAACACTACTTGTTTTGTAAATATCAGTGACAGGAAGTCATTATAACATTATCAATATAAAGTAAGTGACAAAAATACTTATTATTGAAGCTAACTCAAAAACTACCCAAGCAAACTTAATGATATTTAATATGGGACCACTCCTGAGGCGTCCTTTAAAAACACACTACGGTGCGTTCTTTAACGACTTCTAAAAGTAGAACTTCACGCTTTCGTACCTCCAATTTCAAACAATGTTTTTTAAGTATCCGAGCTCCCTGACCACTCGTTAATTACCACGTCAAATACAACAGCATAAATAGTCTAGTCGAGTTAACGACGTGATTGTGGATAAAAAAAAAAAAACTCAAGCACACATTGTGGAGGTAATAGGATGTTGATGGTCGCTACGATATCGATAAATAAGCTTTGTGACGATAATGCATTCGATTAGTGGCTAGTTAATGTACACTATGAAGCTCTTATGAGGTAGGTAGGTACTTATTGCCGTTTTTTTAAACCAGATTTTGCTTGTTACTTTTTGCCTGTGCTGTACATTATTGGTTAGTCGTACCTAAATACATAGCCGCGTCGTTGCGATTTGATTCGAGAATAAGTCGGTGCCTTAGTGGGCGGTTCAAAATGGACCTATTCCGAATTCTGGTTGGCTATAACAAACGTCCATCTGCAACAAATCTTTCACATTTTTAAGCCCAAACGACATCGTAAAACCGCTCCGTTTTTGTCGCCCAGTTAGGCGTATTGGATAATAAAGGGAATTCAATCAACTAAAGAAATAACTCAAAATTATTCCACTGAGCCATGCATTTAGTTTTTAATTTAAGGAATTAAAACTGCAAAATTACTTTTATTTTGGTGGTCATTTGATTCAACTAACATCAAAGGCACCGCTGTTTTGAACCTTAATTGTAGCTGCGATGCGCTATTGTCAATTACCTTAAAATGTACTTCTTACCGCGCCTTAATCACAGAATGTGAAGATTTGTGTAATTCAGTTCAGTACACCTTGGGAGAGGGTCTCACTAGCCGTGGGCTGAGAGAAACTAAATTGTTGTAAGCATGCTCAAACAAACGACCGATTAGCATAATATTACCCTGCGTCGGGTACACATTCCGCTTAGGTCTAGTGACATATCAAAGTAATTAATGATGGCGCTCTAGATCCACTAAAGTAGATGTTTATCGTTGACACAAAGCTCTAAGGATAGACAATTTAATACAAGCGAATTCATTAATATTTTAACTAGCTATCAATTCTTGCAAAAGCTTATTACAATTTTCCGTAGGCTGTTTAGAGTCGTTGAAACAGTTTCGCAATCGATTAACTATTATGTACGCTAATTCGGAAGTACATATAAACCAGGCGAGCCTAAAATATGCAAAATATTCACCAACAACACGTGGACTCGAAACGGTTCGGTACAGAACGATAAATCGTAGCGATTAATTACCTAGGGCAGGGCAAACACCGAAAGTTATCTCAGCGATCAGTGTCAAATATTGCCAACAAGCTATAAGTTAGTCCATAAGCTGGTTACTCTATTCGAGACAAGCAACATGCCTAAATTAATAATTTAAAATTCAATACGGTTATTGTGAAAACTGATTTAGTGTTGTTGATGTAAATCGTATTAAAGATATTGCTCTCGTTGACTGTTTGCCAACATTAAACTCCCACATAATCCCATGGACTTCTGTAGGAATTGAAGTTCGTAGTTAAGTGCTTAAGCGCTGTAGTGATCCTGTTTGATTCAGTGCTCTTTGTCGGTGATATACAAAGTTGGCAGATGGCAGAGTTGCCATTCAACTTCGCCATCAGCATAAAGCGCTTTGTCCACTAGAAACTATGTTCACATAGAGCTCTTTTGAAGCATGCACTTTGTGTGCTAAGCTTTGAGATCATTATAGCTTGGACATTACACGTAAAAATTGAAGTCTCATCGTTCTAGGCGAAGCAACGAAGTAAAAGAACTTTGACGTGAAAGAGGTCCTTACAAACCAACGAGACCGATGACGATTAGTAGCGTGACAATAATATATTCTTGAATAAAATTATAATAACTAACCCCTGATAACAGAGGCAACCATGGTTGTTACTATAAACCGCGTGACCGGAATACATAGTAAAAAAAAGCCATATAACTATAATTAGCAAATTGAAAAACAAAAAGCAGCTCATAACCACAGAGCAATGAAAAACAGAAGTGGCAAGCCTTACAATTGATCACTAATAACACGTTCATTTGACACGCGAGTATAGCACGCAACGCAGTGAACGTATTAAAATCATAACTCAACTGTGCAATAAGTCAACGGTCAGTATCCCTCATAATCCTTGTGACTTTAATAAGCGCGTTAATTTATTCATGTGGGACTCGGGTTACCATGTGCGCCATTTTCAATGTATCATCGTAAAATTCGGTGACCGTTGGCCGTTTCGTAATATCCGTCATTAATACGTTTTGCGGGGTCTTCTGTGGGTGTAGAAATGGGCTATTTAATTACTTTGGTTCGGAAAAGGAATGGGATTCCATATTTTGCCCAAATAAATAACTTTAATATTGCGCCCTGAAGGCTTAAAAATGATTTAAACGTTAAAAGAAGTTACGTCTTATGACTGAATCTGATGACTTGTAACATCAATTTCAACCAATTTGTTTTTAAAATAGAAAACAAGTTTATGAACAGAGCCATTTTGTTTGTTTCGTTAAAAAACCGATGCCTGTTGGCAACCCTTACAGTCGTCAAAGCCTTCCAATCTTCCAATCAATCGCCATCGATATCGTGAAATGGATCGCAGGACAAAAAATTGACCAATCAAATTGCATAGATATGAACCGACACGTGTATATATAGGTACAATTTACACGACATCAGTTAATGTCACGCTCGTGTAATCTTTATAGTTAGTACTAATTGTCCAAGTATTAGGGAATGCCGTCAATTATTGACCTGTTTGAGTTTCTTGATATAATAGATGATTATCATTATACACGACAGCCTCCTACCCTAAACTTGATCACCCAGACATAGTGAACAATGGGTTGGGATGTAGCAAACAAAGTGAGCTTTACACAAAGATACATAGGTACCATAATAATGGTGTCAAATGATTCACATCTTCTTGACATTAACTACTTGACGCCATACATCCTACTTAGTTACCCTCAAATGAAATAATTGAATACGATGTGTAACGCGACACAATAAACCGACATTTCATCGTGCGGTTACCACGCGAACGTTGAACATTTCTTTGGCGTATCATCCCTTATTCCTGAGCCCAAATAATTAATTAGAACAATTCCCGCTTTGAAATCCTTTTTGTTGCAAAAGAGGAACGCTGAATTAACTGATTATCATCCGAACGCTGGTGAAAATTAATTTATTATGTGAAGCCGCAAAGTAAGGATACCGGATTAAAAATTAATTACAGTTCCAAACTAAGCTTTTGGGGAATACGCAGGAGCGAAAAAGTTCATCGCGCTTTTTCATAAGCTATGAATCCGTCCAAAGAGATTATAATAGATTTGTTTAAAATAACATTGCGCTGTTTGTGAAAATATTTGCAGATTAGTCAGAGATAAATTGCTGATAAAAAGCTTTTTTCAGTATTGCATTTTCATTTTAGTGCTTTGTGGGTTTAGTTTTGTTTTATAAACTGGCATTCACTGTCGACAAGCGTAGTGTGGGGCGCCCCCAGTTAGACGGAAAGACGACCTCAAAAAGGAGGCTGGAACAGACTGGATGCGGATGGCTGAGGACAGGGTGTTATAGCGCAGCATAGGAGAAGCCTATCTATGTCCAGCAGACAGACATAAATGCACGATATCCTGGCTGGTTCCTGAAATACAGATACTGTAACCTAGCTCTGGAGTCAGGGTCTCACATTTTTCTGTAACCTGTTTTTATGGCAATTAAGAATTTATTTATTATATCGATTCAAGGTGAATGTTTTCACCATACAAGATAGTTTTTTTTTTGTTGAGTTAACAGTTTATTCGGATGTTAGAAACTACTTACTGAAAAACGTCCTTAAATGGGCAAAAGATGACACCTGGCCTTGAATTTTCTTACATGCTACATGGGTATATTACGGTACCGATAGTTTTCAAACACCAGGTTTTCTTGGTAATTCCCTCGTGTGCTCGTGTTCATAACGACGTGACAGCAACTAGGGTTGGCTATTAATTATAACTGTCTCACTTTATACTGAGGGGCCCGTGCCTAAATAATAACAGCTGCACAGGTCGATCGATCAGGTTAAGCTACGCCTGCCGGGGTTGGTCTGTGGATGGGTGACCATCTTTACATACCGAGATCCCTCCGTGCCTCGGAAAGCACGTTAAGCCGTTGGTCCTGGCTGTCACTCGTGGATCTTTGACAGTCGTTACGGGTAGTTAAAAGCCCGAAAGTCGGACAACCAGTCTTACCGAAGGGTATCGTATTACCCAGTAACAGGGTTGTGGAGGTCAGATAAGCAGTGGCTCCATGTAAAACACTGGTATTCAGCTGCATCCGGTTAGACTGAAAGCCGACCCCAACATAGTTGGGAAAAGGCTAGGCAGATGACGATGTCTCACTTTATACTAAGCCTTAGGACAGGTACACAGGGACGCCGAGTTGTTGAAAATACATGCCTACGTGTGATGTTTTCACTACCAGCAGTCGATTGGTAAGTCGACGACTGTTGTTACCAGCTAAGTCGTCTGTAACCATCCTTAATCGGTAGGTACTTCTGAATATTGGACGAAACTGAGGCGACGTAGATGACAATAGTTCACGAATTAAATGGCGCCGTTTTTGTGACGTCATCAAAGGTCGCCCAACTTCGTAAATGTGATCGTGTCGTGGTTAATTTCAGTTTAAGCATACCAGTTCGAATATAATGCTGACTATGAATTAGTATAAACTTACGTTAACGGTACGCTGATTTGATTACCATATTTTCCTGGATCAAAAGTACTGCAAGCAATTTGATTAAAAGCAAAGCAATCTTTCAACATAAAACCCTTATCGCGTCTATCTATGTAAGACATTTTTTGCTGAATCTAGGAAGTTTCTGTAATGATCAAAAGATTACAGTTATTATTCAATGATGTGTGAAATTAAACCATTATTTTATCGGATAAAGAAAATCTCTTGCCCCCAGTTTTGCGTCTTATAATGCTTTTCCAGGATGCTTAAAAAGTGAAAACTGAATGATAAAAAAGGGAAATATTTAATAGCGTCAAACAAATTTTTGTATTTCAAATGATGAGGACCTTTTTTAATTATTGCGCTTTTTTAATATTTGGTCTTTTTAAAAACTGCCTGATATTTTACAGATGATCAGCGGAAAATATGCTTTGAGATTTTTTCATGAATCAAAATAGATATAAAAGGGTGATAAAAATAAATGCACGTTTCATATTTCCAGTGGACTAAAATAGATTTTGAGTTTACCAAATTACATTTAATGGCAGATCGCTTCTGATTAATTAACTGATTTATAAAGGTTCACCTATAGACGACCGGTTATTTTTTCGGACGTACAAGTCAATCAAAGAGTTGATCAACAGAGATGTTTTTGGATTTTTTTGACATTAAAAAAGAAGCGCAAATGAGAGTATTATAATATTTTTAGGGGCGCAAAATGGGAATTGTTAGAAGCTCAATTAAATACATGCCAAAAAAAAACCGTCATGTCTATTTTTTTAAATCACACTTTCGGTATTGTCAAAGCGACTTCCAATGTAGTGAGTCCAACTGGCAATTAGCCCACTCTCAGAAAACACTCTTGTCTACACCGTTAATGCAAGCATTGTGTTTTTTATAACTCGTTAGAGATAACAATAGTGGCATACTGACTTTATATCAAAATCATATTTTTTATCGAATGAATATTAATGTAACTTGATATTGTAAAGGAAGTCACGTTTTTCTAATGTTATTATGTGGTATGTGATTTGACATTTGATATAGATTGACAACTAAATTATTAATGTTACTTTTGTATAAAACTACTCGCCTTTTAATATGTACTTAGCCTTTTGTATTTTTTTTGTTGTAAAATTACCTTTATCCGTATTCGTGCACTTTGTTCATGTTTTTCGCTTATTATAAATCAAAATCATAAGTCATTTATTGAAACTAGTCTGTAAATCAGCAGTTTTCGTACGGAAAAATGACTTAAGACGGTCTGCCAAAACGCCTGCCCTTTACCACTTCCTAGTGTTTTCGCTGGGGAGAAGTGGCGCAACAAACTCCCCAACAGCACAGCTGTCTTTCTAACTGAACAGTTAGAAAAACTTGATTCTATGTATAATGCAGCTACAGTTATGTCAAAACGATTAGACTGTGATTTTCATTTTGTCTCTTTCTTTAGCCTTTAAACACCTCAATTCCGGTTTATAAACATCACCACGTATCCACTTCCACTTTCTAGGTTCACGCAAATTGGATTCTGCTTATGCAGAAAATATAAATCATTACCTTAATCTTCACATGATGTACCAGGCAGGCAGTAGTTCCGGACGATCCGCAACAATAGCTAGTGGAGACCACGGTTCCGGCGGCTGCGGAAATGGCGTGGCCAGTACCGTCAGCACGACAAATGTAAGGAAGAGGCTGTGATGCAAATTTAAATATTATGCACGGAACTTTGTTAGTGGAAATGTGTCTGTGAAGGACATGTTGAGTGCAGGAACCTCATACCTACCTGTGTCTGCATTAAAGGGGCATAGCCTATCATAAAATGCGTCGATTTTAGCATACTTACTAAAGGGATTCTTGAATGATCCACTAATAGTCTATTCCTCTATGCAAATTCTGAGACTGCATTTAATGGTACGAAGTTGTGATTTCAATGGCTTATTGGTTGTGTCGCACGAGTTTACTCACCCGAAGCGGACGAATCGACACTTTTAAATAATTTTATTTTTTCTTTAGGTGATCGCACGAATTAATTAATTTGTGGGCGAATCGACAACTCTTGAAATACGTATTGACTTATATACAATAAAGTTATGAAAAAGTACACTGGCGCACGGAAGTGAAAAAAATTGTAAAGTACAAACTTTATGTGAATATGAAGTGCTTCGGCGACTTCTTATTGGATCCGTGCTACTCCTACCTACCCTGGTTCTCGTATTTAAGGTCTCTGGGCCCATAACCAAATATAGCAAAATATATTCCTAAGATTTAGTGAGTGACGAACAATCACACTTGACAAAAGTACATCAGAATATGGAATAAATATTTAAATAATTTTAAATTCAAAATTTACATCATAAGTAATAAAAATTATTTTATTTAAATTTGTCGATTCTACTCGAGCCATTTTAATCCCTGCATTACAGAAAAGCGTACCACCTGAAAATTCTGGGGCATCACCATACAATACAAAATGGAATTTCACAAAACTGTGAACATACAAAACATTTTTATTTTGTAAAAACAAAAAATCCAGCAATATTCCGGAAATATCTTTGATCTATTTTTACTGTTTAATATTCAGCGCAAAAGCGACCACAGATCTGGCTTTTAGCGTTACGTTATACGTTTCTTGCCTTTACATGGAAGCTCGGCTTTCATAGCTTTCATAGCCTCTTTGTTTACCGATGTAGATGTAAATCATGCAATCAATGTTTTCTAAAAAGCGCTTTTTGTGCGCATGCTTTGTTTATAGGTAGGTACGTATATTGGCTATTCGTGATTGATGTTTCATTTGGAAGAACTGATCAGCTTTTGGAACGCCACCTGGTGAATGCGAATAGAAAACTCGTTTTTAGTTAGCGATCAATTCTACTGTCAATACATTTGGATTTAGAACTGCAATAATTTGCTTTCGTTATGGTAGGATTTAAGCAAGCTTAAACAGGGCAAAAATTTGATAGCTTCATAAGTGCGGCATGATGAGAGGACACCGAAAATATATTTTAAAAGTTTCAGATACGAGCCCGGTGGTCAAGGATCTAATTTCAGATTACCAAAATGGACAAAAAATAACGTAGTCTTAGAGCCTTTGATTTTCGTATGAATATATGACCGTCTGGGCTCCCCTACCATTATCGAACAAAAAGATGGCACTGTCCACTTTCTTGAAATAACTTAAAATTTATTATGTCGTCGTTGTATGGTGTACATAATAAAGAATATTATATTCTATTTTACGTCCTACGTCTGACGTCAAATGGCAAACAAAAGTATGACCTCTCGGGTGATTAAAAGACGGTCCACCTAAATGCTTCTATCTATTTTCCAGAAGCTCACGTAGATATGTCATCTATCTGTTTAAACATTACATGTAAGACTAAAGGCATACATCCATTGCCTAATTAATCCAAACCATATGCAATAAGTTCCATAGCAACGATTCAATGTATCACGCTTCTGTACTCGCAGGTAATCTGGTTAATGCCTGCGACTCTATAAACTGCATGTCTAGTTGTTCGACAAGGCGAACATGGTCGGAACACTATCCTCTATGTTTGCAGGTGTGTGTTACAGTTGGTCTGGGATGGTAATATTGTAAATCAAATTGGGTGAATAATTACAGAAAGGGCTAAGAAAAATATTGACTTGTGCATGTTGGATTACAAATTGGATGAAATCCAATTTGTAATCCAACTGGCTTTAATTTTTTTTGCTCGGAATCCTAATTACAGTAGCCTAAGTTATTATAACATCAGCTATATGTCAGTGAAAGTGTCATCAAAATTGGTCCAGGCGTTTCGGCGACGGTGGCCGGAACAAAGACAGACAAAAAAATTAAAAAAATGTTTTCATGTAAACGGTACTTTTGACATAAAAACATTTGTTTTATACAAAATGAAGCTAATGTATAATTATGAACGGACGTATACAGAGTTATTTGTTTTTTAGGGTTTTTTAAATAAAAATCAGCTGTTCCCTACATTTATCTTCGTCTATCTCGTCAAAATGTAGGGAACAGCTGATTTTTTTTTTCGAGATTTCAGGTTTGGTTCCATAGTAAAAATTGTTTATAATGATGAGTACAATGACCTCTTAAGAGGTTGCTGGTGTTTTACAAATAACCCTGTATACCTAAATACATTTCATAATACATTTTGCTTAAATTTTATTTATTTGTATATGTATGTACTAGCGACCCGCACCGGCTTCGCACGGGTGCAATACTGATACTAAGTACAGGTATTTCAAGAATGCCAGCACGCGCCGCCGCGGCCGGTACTGCAGCAACCGCTATGTCCCTGCATTTTAAATCTGTAATATCTTCGAAAATATTCATTTAAATTACATGCTGTAAAGGGCCATATTTATCTATATTAAATGCACAATGTATTTAAGGTACTTAATTGGATAAGGATTAATGCTGTATTGCTTAAAATCGCTTCGTAAATAACCCATTATTTCTCGTAAAAAGTAAAGGATACAAAATGATTATTGTGGGTTATCCCTAAGAGATAGACATATACCATCGCGGACTTTTTTGTAGATCTTTATAAGGTGTACAATACTGTACTACATTATTTTGACCTATCTCGTAGGATTCAGACAGCGTTTGAAAAGTAAGCGTAAAAAAATGCGTTTATTTACGACATCACATGCATGCATGTATTATATAATAGGTCGGGGCAAAAGTATTTTCGTATTTTTAGTCTATTGTTAGTAATCAAACCTCTTTGGCAGTACTGAATGTAACTGGCTGGTTTTAATACTATTAAATGTTGACATTCTAAAGATGCAATAAATTAAAAAAAAACTAGTTCCCGCCATTTCTCAATTGTTTTTCAAGCAAGCAACATGAACGTATGTGACGAAGAAATTCGGTACGTTTTAAAGTTTTATTACAAAAAAGGTAAAAATGGGATGCGAAGGTTATGATTTTGACCGGTATGTATGTATGTTCATCTATTCCCACATAACTTCTAAACTTCTTCTCATAATTTGACAAATAAGGTATCGTCGGAAGCGTCTTGATCGTCCGCTAGTTATAGGTTTTGAGACGTCACATTAATTAAATATGGCGACCTCTAGCGGACATTAAGTCATGACCTAAAAAAATCTTTTATTGAATCATTTCGTGTTGGATATCAAATGAAAGGGCTTAATTAGCACATTTCAAATATATAAATATTGTCAGATGTTGCTCACGGATTTACTTGCATACACCCGATAATTAGGAATAATTTCTATAAAATCACGCCTCAGATTTGAGCCAAACATATTTAAGTACCTATAAATAAGTTTGGTATATTACCTAGGTACATGTAAACCAATAAAACCTAAACAAAAAAAAAATAAGCGACTGCAAATACTTTATTACGAATGAACCCCAAAATAATTTAAATAAAAAATAAGTTTAAAAACAACCCGTCTACTGAAACTAATGAAACAAGAAAGTACCTTCCCGTGGCCGCATGCCGCTGTACTAACATACTTATATGCCAGTAGCATGCGACCACGGGAAGTTACTTTCTTGTTTCATCCTTTTCAGTAGTCGGGTTTTAGTTTTTTCATTCCAAACCTCCCATGTCTTGTGCGATTTCAGGCCTTGTATAGATCTTAAAATCACAATTAATAGAAAACTCGTATTAGGTATCACACACAAGCATAACTATAATAATATCACACCGCTTCGTAACAATCCTATTGAAAGCTAACCCCCAGGCAAATTTCACTCTTAACAACTTTGACTCGCAAATCAACGTAACATTGTTCTTTGAGTTTCGTTCATTAAATGTTCAAGACATCTCGTCTTGAACATTCCTGCCCGAATTAGCCCTTGTTTATTTTATACTTATAACAATCAGAAGGGCGACAAAGGGATATGTGACGTCTTCTTATTGCATGGATCGTGGCGTCTGAGATACAATTGCTTAAAGGGATATTAATGATACTTTACTCTCATTGTTTTTTCTCCTCTATTTCATTTAAATACCTATACTTATTTTTAAATATTCAAACTCAAACTCAAACTCAAAGCATTTATTTCAATTAAACCATTTCCAGGCACTTTTGAATTGTCAAAATTAACTAGTCGGTCAGTTAGTCAGAAAGTTGAAGCTAGTTGCCCATTCCAAAACGTAGATCTCTTGGAGAAGAACGGGCAAGAAACTCCAAGGACACTCTTTTAAATCAAGATATTACAAAATCCTGAGTACAGTATTCTTGTTGCTTCTATATGTGAGAACAATGTTATGAAGAAACAATTCAAGATAGTTATAAGATTAAAAAGAAGCCCTGGCAGCTAAGAGATGACCAGTCTCAACTGACAGCGCCCGTTCACGAACATGACGCATGGATCAGCACCATCCAGCTCAACCATTTTGAAGGGAACCGAATGATCCAACACACGCGCCACCATCAGTGAGACATTTAAGTGAGCATGACACATTCTCAACTGCCATGCTCTTTCAAGTCAATATAAAAAAAATTATAATGAACGGATCCATGGTTCTTACATTTACAAAATTAAAATAAAAAAAAAATGCTTCTAAATTATACAAAACTATCGTTACCAATTTATTTACGAGATGAATAAAATTTTACTAGAAAGAGGTATAAGATTATAAACAAAAATATGAAAAAAAAACATTTAAAATATATTAAATAGTAGCTCACCGGTATCGGGAACAGGATCCAAGCTACCGGCGGTCAGGGCTCCAGAAAGAGGAACCTCCTTGCAATGCTAGCCGTGTCGAGAAGTACCTCGTTCTGAATCAAGCCATTGACCTAGCTGCCCATCGAAAGCCTCATTAGGTGTTATTTTTCTAGTATTTTTAAACATAAATGATTTCTTCTTAATTTTAGGGTTTTAGGATCGAAGAAGAATTTTTTCGTGTAGGCGATAATATTTGCTTCTTTCAGAAAAAGCAAAGATATTTTACAAAACATCGCATAACAACAATAAAGAAAGTTGTTTATTATACGAAAATCAATTTTAACACAAGCCAAGTCACTCGATGTGGCCTTTATTAAAATTTTATTTTTTTTCTATTACCTACAGGGTGGGTATCTATTCACTCCCGCAAACCATGGCGTTAGCAACATAAAATAATCGTTCTTTGTGTAAATCGAATCGTGTTAAATCAAAAATGATATCAATTCCACGAAACAGTAACCAGGGCAGGTCACTGATCATATTCAGGAGAAAAAAAAAAACAATCAACACCTTTTTACATAACACTCGCGAGGTATTAATTCGAGATACGTAACTCCATTTCATATTAATTCACACGAACAGCGTGCTAGTTCTCGCGAATTCCATTGCATTACCTACCTCTTCACTTCACGTATACTTTATAAATTTTCACCCGTGATGAAACAATCTCGCTCTTATTTCACTCCAGCACCTTGAGACAAGGGTTTAATAACGATACTTGTTTAAATTAAACTGGGTTTCATTTCGCATTTCATAAGCGTTGGATTTCATAACGTTGTAAACGTGCATTTTTTGCTCGCAAATTGAATAAATGAATTGTTCACAGCATTTTTATGTTATGAAACTGAGTTTAGGTATGTGTTGAGTTCTAGCTGTACCGTACTTAAACTTCAGAAAACCCTTTTACCTAAACACGTGACTACTAAAACTTCCCAACATGGACCTTAACCCCATCTTAGGAAACTGTTCCCAACATTAAACAGATCAAACATGGCAAACAGTTATCACCCCCTCGAGGACGCTCGGTATTGCGTCACTAACGACGTTACGTCATAAGATGACAGGGATCAGATTAGACCGTCACAGCCAGTTAGGTTGGAGTGCATTTTCTTGCTCCTACAATTGACCCCTGGTAACCATTAATGGAATATTTACTTCGGTGTGATAGAGTGACCGCCTCAAACTTGCAGACACCTGATTACGTAGTTTCGAGTTTTGATACATTTGCTTTATGTTCGACATCAGAGTAAACGTTTGTTGAACTATTATATATTATGTTCTAAGGAACTATGGAATAACTATGTTGTAAGTATATTAGTTCTGTTTAGTGAATCATCAATGTGAGAAAATAGAGTCCGTTGTACCAAACTATACATTTTGGGAGAGGCTTACGTCTAGAATTGAACTGCAAAAGACCGGGATGATGCTGACAGAGTAGTAGAGGTTTTTATAAATTAAACTAAAATTATGTGATCTTCTATTGGCTTTAGGTGTATATCTGATAGAATTTATTTCACAAAACGATAGTAAATAACAAAAGAGATACCTACTGAAGTACTTAATTTCCAAATCACCAAATGAAATAAAATCCTCGAATATAACAACAGAAAATCAATCAAACAACTCCTACAAAGCGTGCGATCGTGTGTCCTTAACTGAATAATTTATTATTATATATATATATATAATTTATTATATAATTGCTGAATAAACATCTGTGATAAATGGGACCTATAATAGGCCAGTGAGATCAGCTGTATTGCAGTACGAGCATGTGAGTGCACAACTCAACGTTCAATCTCTCACGGGTAAACGGTCTTGAAAAAACAAGATGGCGGCTTCGGCGGCAAACTTGATTTGTGACCAACGCCACAAAGTAATTCGGTCTAGGGGTGCCAACATTCGAATTGGAAAATTTTATATCGGCTATAAAACTTGACGCACACTAAGTGCATAGCTAGTGCGCCATCAGTTGTTTTAAAATATTGATCTTAATTACGGGATTTGTGTCTTGATCACATCGGGCTCGATGCCCATTGTTCCTGTATAGTCTATGCAATTTGTGAGTAATTTTAAATATACATATAATAACGCTAAGACCCTCTACAATCGCGAGATATGCAGGCTCAGGGAATATTTCCTAGAAACCGACCTGGGGATGCATCGAGATGTGGTCGCGGTGCCCAAGGGCTTCACCACCCTTTCCCTGGCTAAAGAGAACTGGCACAAGCCAGTAGTGCTTGACACTAATGATCGCATGGAGGTAAGGCAGAGTAAGGAGCTTCACGGACTCTTTTTCCGGACTCTACATAGACCCGATATAGATTTAATAGCGTCCGTAGCCTGGCTGCGATTCGGACACCTTATTGGAGAAACTGAAGGTTATGTCTGTGCAATTATGCACATACAAAAGCAGGGTCAGGGCCCCAGACTCTGATGCCGATACCGATGGGTTATAAAATTCAATGCCAAAAAAACCCGTAAAATCTCATATTTAGTTGTGTTACAAAGCTAATCGAACTCGGGAACCCAACCTTTAGTTCGATAAAGCAAACATAATTATACAGCTTGGCTATGGTTATGTAGGTACCGCAAAACGTTCAATAGGCATTACTCGCCCATTGAATACCCGCTTGAAATTGCTATTCAGTAAATCAAAAATAGAACAGTTTCTTAAACCATCCCAATATTGAATCTTAATTAATTTTGGAACAATTGACTCATAAAATTACAAGCCCTTCAAATATGGACCGATACAAGAATTGGATTTCCTTATAGAATTTCGCCTTTACTAATAGAAGCCTCTAGTCAAGTTGTATTTGTTCCATTTAAGTAATGAAAGCGCCTGGTATCTGTCCGATAAATCAACACACTGAGCCGATGGAGGTAGGTACAATATTGACGGATTTGCTAGTATCTGTACACTACCAGCTAGCTATATGTCCATGTTTCCTTGTTTGCCTAATAAGTTGAGTGAATGTTTCGTAGTTCGGGTCGAAATTTGAACGATTGATTTATAGCTGTCTTACAAATAGTTTTAGTATATTCCAATCATACAAAAGTTTGTGAACGTGCGCTACGTTCATTTACCTATGCAAAATCAAGACAGAAGAAACCACAAATAACCTACAATCTGACTGATTACTATCGTGCTTTTGTTATTGCGCAGTCTTTAGAAAGTTATGAAAATAAATGTTTATGTGTAAGGTTATTTGTGTAGTGTTTCGAAAAAACACGCATAGGAGACACGGCTTACAAGTAAGATACATGAACAAGCTTCTGCTGATTTGTATCGATTTGTTTTGGTTGATAATGCCTTGAACAAAAAAGTATATCACATCACTAAAAAAATATTTAACGTAGGTGCCGTTCGGACACTGAAAACAATAACGATAAATTGTTCCACCAAACCGCACGTTATAAAATTTTGTTTCAGTGCGGTTAGTGGAAGTGCTCAGGTGCTGTTCGTCCAAGTGCGGTTGAAATCAGTGCTCTGAGTGGAATACCTCAAAAATATTCCTACCTAAAATTTTACCTGACTGAGAGACTGCCTATCTGCCCTCCACAACCCAGTTACTGGGTAATACGATACCCCTTGGTACTGGTTGTCAAACTTTCGGGCTTCTGACGACCCGTACCTAAAGACTGTCAAAGATCCACGAATGATAGCAGGGACCAACGGCTTAGCGTGCTTTCCGAGGCACGAAGGGGTCTCGGTATGTAATTATGGTCACCCATCCACAGACCAACCGCGGCAAGCGTAGCTTAACCTGATCGATCGATCTGTGCGGCTTATTATTTAGCCAGGGGCCCCTCCTGAGAATGATAAACCCATCCATAGTAATACCGTAAAGCACACACAGTACATAGTTCTTTAATCAAGAACTGCTGATCTATTTTGTAAAAATGTCACGTGGACCCTTAGGTGAAGTGAGGTTCCTCACTTCAGCCTATCGATTCTGTAAAAATCTCACCGTGATAACATAGGTGAAGTGAGCGTGAAGTGAACTATCAATGGAGGCAATCCCTAACATCAGGTGGAATGACAGCTCACTTCACCTTAGTTTTCATGATGAGATTTTTACAGAATAGCACTGCAGCTTACTGCAAGCTCACTTCACCAAGTGTTCACAGAATAAATATTTTTACAGAATAGGCCGGAACTGTGACTCATCCACCATTATATGACACCTAGCTAAACCTGAAAAAAAAACATAATGCATGTATCAACATTCAAATAAAACATTTTTGAAAACCCAAATTCGCAACTTTTCTCTCTCATATAACTCATCAAAGCGTGTCTCTCAAGCCTGCACCGCCTCTTACGAGTCATAAACGTGGCATTTTCATTCATTCATATTTAATTTGCTTTAAAAGAAGGCACACACTGCCAAGGATATGGTTTGTTTAGCCTTATTTGTCTTTTACATCTTACAAGCTTGCTTTACGGAGAAATTTTGATGTTACAAATAAAAATTCGTGTGTAAGGTTTTGCTGTTTTAGTTTCTACATTTTTAATTTTAATATTTTGATTGTGGTGATTTTATTTTTCTGCGCTTAAAGTATTAAATAAATAAACTACACCGCATATAGCCGAGCGCCATTCTACTGATAATTCTGGGAAAAGTGATGTGATTTTCACGATTTAATTATGTCTCATATACAATTGTTATGCATCTGTTATAGCTGTAGGTTTTCCTGTAAATAAATAAATAAGTAAAGAGCCACACACAGAAACCACGACAAAGGCGTCAAACAAAAACAACTTTCACCACTATTCAATTGTTATAACCAAACAATTTTAAAACAATTCGTGAAAACTTATCCTATTTTCAGCTCATAGTAATCCGACAGCGTTGCTTTTAAAGGGGCGACGCAGCATTTTAGCGGCAAACAAACATGAGCGAGTACCTACAACAGTTGTGATTTTTGTGCTGCCCCGTGCAGCAGAGTTGAAAATATATTCGAAAGTTTCGAGAGTGGCTACGTTCGGATTGGAAAATTCTGTACTAGGCCATAAAGTCCTTGACATCCACAAAATATGCTGGCTGGTCTAATCCCCGATACTTTGTTTTATTCTATCCCATTGTTTCGCTCGCCGGTTTTCTCTTTACAAATCAACGAGCACTGTTCGTTGGAAAAAGAGTAAAAGCGTAGACCAACGACGTACTCGGTATTTTCTAGTCGGAAGGTGACTTGTTTTTAGCCTGAAAAATGTACATGTATGTGTACTTTTTTCCGAAAGAGATAGGAGTTGTAAGTTTCCACATAAACTGTTTGTATTCACAAAACAGAATGTTGTTTGTGTTAATTAGGAGAATGAGAGTTTTTGGCACTGTTTGCAATGTATGTTAAATTAGGTTTTTCTAGGTCCAGCAACCTAATTGCGTAACACACTATCAATCTCAATCTGAATAATTTTGAAGGAGGTTGCTAATCTATTGCTTCGTATGTTTGAAAAATTGCTCAACAACGTAAATAATGCAATGAAAGTTGTTGAACTGTCAAAAAGAAAGCCATTGCTAGTGATAGTGTGATACGCAATTATTGATCCTTACACTACAATAAATACAGAAGCTGTTGATGTACAGACGCCAGCTATCAAGCTATCCTGTCAAATTTTCCCAATCAACTTTGAACCTTATGCTTTAGCGATAAAGTTCAAAATCTATTAAAGAAAGTTGACAGATGTCTAGTGATGTTGTTGTAGTAGCACGCTCGCATCGTGCTTGTTTGCACGTGTTTCTGTGACAAATAAACCTATTTTTCTTTCTTTTTCTTTCTTTCTTTGATGTGCTGCCAGTCTGTACCTTAAAAAAAAAAAAAAAAAAAAAAAATCTTTGGTTAGTCGGTGAGTAATGATTGCCCAGTGATAAAGGCCGACTTATGAGTATGTAGGTGGTGCGTTGGATCCCAAGCAGGCACTTTACTTTGTGTAAATTATTTCATCACCACTGCTCTCAAAACGGTGAAGAAAAACGTAGTGTGGGAGCCTGCATATCCTAGAACCAAAAATGCAAAGACATGTAACATCTGCCAACCCTCACTGGGCCTGCTTAGAGGGTTATGACCCACTCCCTCTCTGTGAGAGGAGGCTTGTGTCCCAGCAGACCTGTAGGAGCATTATAGGCTGAATATGCTATATGGTTAGTCGTTATGAAATCGTATTCACGGAATCCTTAACAATAACATAGTTTAATTTTCTTCTAAGAAATAGTAAAAGAAGCATAGATATGCATTACAGCGAAAATTGCTTAACGTGAAATACTTAAGTTTCTACTTTAGTATTGCGAATAAAAGACCTGGCTCAAATACCTGCTGCAGAAAATTATCTTAAAAGTATCTCGAGACATATTCAGGAATTCTTTTACAAGTATTGCGGAGCGAGGTCCCATTGTTAGCGTGGCGAATCAATTGTTACGTTCTTCCAATCTTACAGTTATATCTAGGTAATGGAAGTCGTTTGTACTATTATTTTTATATATGAAAAAGCTTATGTGCCTATTTATGAAAGCCATTTGTTTGTTTTTTTTTTCAAAAAACTTATGTATCTCTAAACAGCTTTTCACTTTACACTTTAGCATAAATCTTTGCACTTACTCTCATTATTAAAAACCGGCCAAGTCCATTTCGGATCACGCACAATGAAGGGTTCATAATCCAAGAATAAACTTAACGTTGTAGGTACTCTTCCAAACATTCCAACTGCAATTGTATCTACGTCGTTATTTATACTCCAAAAAAATATTGAGTCCGTCATAGTTAGCCTTTTAATTTTATATGTCACAATTTTCTTATTTGTCTCCGAAAAATAACCCCTATATTCAACATTCATTTATTTACGTTACACGTCCGTGTTTGGGTCACAGAAACGTTGGTGGTTCACTGAAATGGTTTATATGGTTTACCAAACAACGTCATCGGTCAATTAGATTCGGAGTAAATTAGCTGTGACAGACGGACAGACAGCCAGACAGACAAACGAGAAATCCTGTAAGGGTTCCGTTTTATCATTCGGACGTGTACGTAACCCTGTAAAAACAAAATACCATTCACTATATCTTTTATTTAGCTTGTAGCATAATGATGCTGGGACCTTCAAGGTCAAAAATGTACCTGTTTGTCTATTTTCCCTCTATCCGGCTCTGATATGTCCATTAAAACAATATACTGCATTACTACATCCCATCTTCTAGAAGTGATGTTGAAGACGTAATACTAATTCTCAGAACTTTAAAATGTAGCAATCTGTGTAAAATTTGAACGTTTAATAAGATAATTAGGTATTAAGATAGAAGTCTTAAGTTTCTTTGGACGATTGCAAGTAGTAGGTACTGAATTCGAGGAAATCTCCCCGCCCGTTGTAAAGCTTTGCCGTCTGAGTTAATATCTTATTACTTCTTAGCAGTTCACACACGTTGAAAGTTACGTCTCTGACTGCGACGAATTTAGTCTAAAGTTTATTAAAATTTTGTAGGGAGGTACCGGCTATTACTTTTTGGAATTTAATTTAAATTTCCTCGAGCTTCAACATTTTTTTCTTTAAAGACACGTAGTTATTTGTACAATTTCATATAGTGCTTTTAAAATCATCTTAAGTAACATATAAATGGTGACCGTAAAAGAACTTTGATAAAAATATAACACATAAAAAAACACATTTTCTAAAAAGGTATTCCTAAAAATCTAAATATGTAAGAGACATACAGCATCTTATGACGCAACAAAGTATCATAAAGAGCTCCGTTAAAAAAAGCTAATGTAATGAATATTGTAACCTTACCAAAGGTTCTAAAAAATGACACCTGTAAAAACGAAATAATAAAAAACATTCCTATCTGAAAAATAAATTGCAAACCGAACAAACGTCCCATCACTAGCTTCTTATAATTAAAAAACTATCGGCTTTTGTTTAACACAAAGTTCGTTTCCATTCTTTACACGAAACAAAAGAAAATAGAAGAAACTTTTCTTATTTAAGTTCGGACGTTGGAACAAAAGTATCCCGTCTTTAGATTTAAATCTTGCGGTCATTAGACAGTCAAGTTAGCATACATTTTAATATAACGAGACAGCTGTGACTCCAAAGAGGCAGCTTTTGCAAGATGTCAAAACAAGTACATTTTATTTACATTATTTTCTGCCTTCTATCTCTTCGCAAAGATTTATTACTACAATATACCGTTGGACGTAATACAATGGATTTAACGTCGGAGCCAACGGCTTGCTTAACTCCATACGTTGCTTGAATGTTCGCTACATAATGATATGTTCTTTGTCTAACCTGATTTCATGTTTTTCGTAAGAGTTATTTCGAATAATAGTCCCTCCAGGTCGGCTTTCGGCTTTGGCAGCCAATCTCAGCGGAGACTAGCCATCTATCTACGCGGGAATTATTATAGTGCACGAGTGTATGCGCAAACACAGGTGCACTCACTATTCCCTCACTCTCAAACCCCATGCCTCGGAAAGCACGTTAAGTCGTTGGTCCTGCGCCTGATCTCTCTCTGGTCGTAGCTTCCAAATATTATTACAACTAAACTTGACTTTAAGTGGCATGAAATTCTTCTCTCATCTTACCTACACTTTCCTGTACCTACAACATTTTTGCCGAAGTAATAATTTATTTATTTTACTGTACACACATTTAAAAAAAGACAAGAAAAAAAAACAGAACAGAGAAATAGGTGCAAAGGTGATGCTTATTTTATAAGAAATCTCTTCCAGCATACCTGCGATTAGGAAATAGATAGAGAGATGTAGACATTTCGCATGCTGCGAAAGAGTAATTTAGTAATCATTTTATTACGCCATTGCTATGGAAACTGATATAATAGGCGGGTATCAAGTACCTATATTTAAAGATAATCATATTTATTTTCGGAAGCAGGTTGCCAATTATGTTGTGTAAATTTAGGCTATTTCCATCTTTTTCTCTCTGAAAATGTAATAAACTAAGAAAATGACGGACATATTATATGGGAGCTCCGTTATAGTTGATCCAAAACTTCTTTATAGGTAATAGTAATTTATAATCGACAAATCGGTACGCATAGACTAAAAACACGGCAAAGTTCAAGGCATAAACTAATTTGACATCACTAACTTTACCCGTTTTTACTAACACCAGCATAATAATTAAGCACTAGCATAATAGGCTTTATAATTGTGGTTAAATAAATAAATAATAATGCATAATCATAAATAAATAATAATGCATAATCATAAATAAATAATAATGCATAACCATAATCAGTATATAATGTTCCCACTGCTGGGGCACAGGCCTCCTCTCTGTGGGCCGTAATCTATCACAGGGGCCTAGTGCGTGTCGGTGAACTTTGGATCTAGGTCATACCTGTTACCTTTTTTTGAGCTGTCGGTCAGTTAGGTTAGAGATGTTAATTCTCTAATTTTATTATGCCGCACTGCTTTTTATTATGTTGTAGTTTCACATCATGCCGATACTATAAACAATACTTAGACAGTAACTTTTACTGATAAATATAACTAAGACAAAACGAAGATTTGTTGGAACCACATTATAAACACAAGCATGGCAAAAGAAATGCTGTATTCAATAATGACACATCTCTACGACCACAGTCTCACTATGTGTAAGCGGATCACGAAGCATGTTTGCCAAGCGTATTAGTAACCTAAACACCGCTGTGAATACGAACCATTGAACTTGATCCCCGCCACTTCATCTGATTGCTTCCGCACTATCCTATCTTCAACGACCCACCAGGGGGCAGGGGAGGTCAACTTATATTTGCACCCCCTTATAATATAGAGTTACGTTGGCGACAGAATTAACTGGAGCGCGTAATGTTTGACGGTGTATTATTTAGACGAGTAAACTTTAGGTCTCTGATTAACCTATTGCTTGGCTCCGCAAATAAACTTTTCTTGCAAATAAATCTGTGAACACAAACAAACAATAACTAATGAGTGAGAATCTAGAGTTAAAGGTATTCGTAAAGCTATGTCTAGACGAATTTGATTGGGTATTCTTTTTTATATGTTCTAATCAAATTCTGTTTGACTGAGCTTTTGGTACTCAGTTTCAGTAATACTTATTCATTTTGTGCATACTTTTACTACTAAGTTTTCTGCTTTGTAGAATTGTATTTGATTTTCGTGATTTTTTTTTTTGGTTAAGTGCTTAGTTAACTTGTTTTGTTTTTGACAGGCAAGATTCGAGCTATACATTTGTATGGATAAAATTAAATAGGTTTAAAGATCAAAAAAGACATGAGGTCATGAGAACAATGCTTAAAATAAATTATATAAAGTTATTCACTGACGTCACGGTAGCAATTATGATACACCCAGCCAATGCATTCCCAAACTGGAACGGGCCGGGGCCGCCTTCAAGCGGCTCTTGCCCAACCTTAGGGGGCCAAACGCCTCCTGCCGGAGGCTCTACGCGGGGGTCGTGCGGTCCATGGCCCGATATGGGGCCCCGGTGTGGGCGCGTTCACTGCGGCGGCGAGCCGCCCACTACCTGAAGGCGCCCCAGAAGGTGGTAGCCGTAAGGCTAATCCGGGGGTACCGCACGATCTCGGGCGAGGCGGCAAGCCTCCTTGCCGGACTGCCGCAGTGGGATCTGGAGGCGATAGTCCTCGCGCGCCTGTACGAGTGGCGCGCGGAGGCATTACGCCGGGGGGAAACTCCGCTGCCGCGGCAAATCGCGGCGGAGCGGACCGACCTCTGGCGCGATCTCATGGCGGCATGGAAAGAGCGACTGTCGCAACCCAGCGCAGGGCACGCCACGATAGTGGCGATAAGACCCCTCTTTGAGGAGTGGCTAGAGAGGCGCCACGGCGCCCTCACCTACCGCCTGACGCAGGTCCTCACCGGACACGGATGTTTCGGGAGGTTCCTGCACACCATCGGGCGGGAGGAAACGCCCGGGTGTCACCACTGTGAGGATCGCCCAGAGGACACGGTGGAGCATACGGTGGAGGTCTGCCCCACTTGGGCGGAGCACCGCCGTGTCCTCGCAGAGGCGATCGGCAGCGGCGGCGACCTCTCGCACCCGGCCCTGGTTCAAGCCATGGTCCGGGGCGAGAGGGAGTGGGAGGTAGTCACCTCCTTCTGCGAAGCAGTCATGCTAGCGAAGGAGGTGGCGGGACGGCTGAGGGAGAGAGCCTCACGTCCCAGCCGCCGCGGGAGACGCCCCGGGCGTCGGGAGCCGCGTGACGACTCCCGGCCACCGTAGGCGCGGGCCTGCGGGGGGAGAGTAATGGGTAACCCTCCGTCCGATCAGGACCAGGCCCGTGCCGGACGGCGCGTACGTGTTCCACGCGCGCCTCAAAGAGATGTCAGCATTAAGGAAGGAGCCCGTAAGGGCCGAAGCCTGCCGGGGCAGCGGGATTGTCCGAAAGGGTTACCGCTACCCCGGAACACAAAGGGCTTAGGAAGGAACACGGGTGGGTTTTAGTCAGTAAGAGTGTGACACTCCCTTCTGCTCCACCCAGAGTGGGAAATGACCCCCATTTAATGATTTCCCATCCACAAAAAAAAAAAAAAAGCCAATGCATTCAGCTTTTAAGAAGTGTGTTATTTGTGATTAAATAAGCAGCTATTTGAGTTTGAATGAGTAACTTTTTTATACATGAATTGTTATATAATTGTACTCCTTCAAAAGTTGTTTTTGCCAAACTCAGTCGTAAATCGATCACAAAAGGAATTTTTGCATCTTCATCGTTCAACAAAAGCGAATGCTGTGAATCAGCTGTTATCCCCAGCCCATTAAATCACAGCTAATCATAATTAGGTACTTAATTATAACCGTGTTCCAACGTCAAGCACAAATCAGATTCCCATATATTGGATTGCACTTAATTAACTGGTCTAATTAGATTGTGAAATGATGGTTAAAGAGCCGCTGGGATGTAACGGTGACCTACGAGGTTGGTTAATTACCAACGTACTTACATACTTAGTGCTTAAACTTAAATGTCGTCAGGACAGTTTTAAGTATGAATGTCGTAGGCTATAAAAGTAGGGGACGACACAAAGAAATCCATCATTTCTTTTTTGTTGAATTTTGAACATTGAAGAACAGCAAAGACAGTATAAAAATTTACCTATCATTGCTATATTTTAAATTATTTTTACCTTTTGTGGTAGACTTATTTTTATTCTAGGTGCATCGTCTTCATGAATGTATACTAAACCTTGTAAAACATTTTAAAAAAGAAACGGTGGAGTTTCTTGCCCATTCTTCTCCATACGAAAACTACCTTTTGGAAGGGGCGACTAGAATCAATTATATTTTTTCATTGTGTATTTTTACGTTCAAAAGTGTCTTTTATGTGCATATTTAATATATAATTTTAAAATGTATATTATAGGGAAGAGCTGTTGTCTGAAATACAGATATTTATCATTTATCTAGTTCAGACAAAGATGTCTTGTCGAATTTATGTTAGTATAAGCTCATTTATGTTATGTCTTATTTTACTGGAACTTGAAATAAATATTATTATTATTATTTGAAATAAATGATTTGGCTTTGACTTTGAATTTAACGTGGCAAGCAGGTTAGGAGGCGTGGGAAAATGTCGTCGTGGGGTAGTTTTGAGTATTAATGTCGATGGCTATAAGAGCATGGGAAGACACAAAGAAATGATGGATGGACTTTGTGAATGATGATATGGTTCGAAAAGGGGTGACTGCCGAGATGACGGCTAATAGAGAAGGATGCAAGAAAAATACATGTTGCGTCAACCCCAAATACATTGCGATAAGGGTAGGAGAGCAGTGGTGGCCCAGTGGTGACGGCCGCGACTTACGAGTTGTTGGAAAAACGGTGAAGGAAAACATCGTGAGGAAACCGGCATGTCCTAGAACCAAAAATTCGAAGACAAGTGACATCTACCAACCCGCACTGGCCCGCGTGGTAGATTACGGCCCACTCCGTCTCATAGAAAGGAGTCCTGTGGCCCAGCAGTGGGAATCTTATAGGCTGATTATGTAAGGGTAGGAGAATGTTTGATGATTGTGTAGTGAATGTCTCTTTGGAATCAGAATTGTATGTTGTTAGACGGTCAACAGGATTATCATAAGAGACGGATTTTGTTTATCGTCATTATCAGTCTATAACAGTACATAGCTGGACATAGGTCGGTAGCTCTCCTATTGCGCGCCATTCAACTCGATTTTTGGTAACCCTCATCCAGCTGCTACCCGCCATCCTGCGAAGATCGTTTTTTTTTATAGCTATGGGTAATTGTAGCGTATCTACTCATTTTGTAACATTTTTTTCATGACAAGAATGCCAGAGATTCCAAAGAGAGTTTTCGCAGAAACAAATACAACGTGTAACGTTAAATGCGCAAAACCTCATACACCCCTGTTCCCAATTAGAGCATTGATTTAAAAGCATTATACAATTAACAAAACTATTTTTTAGAGCTAACTATTTTTATTAAGAAAATCGTGTTGATCCTAGAATTGCTTTATGCATTAAAAATTGAGTCCTATTGCCTTAAAATAAGACTAAATTTTCTTTGGCTCAATCGGCGGATAGTATGGCAAAATACATTATTTTTGAAAAAAAAAAACCTATATTAAAAGTTACTGAAATCGATTCAGTAGTCAATTATGAACAAACTATTTTCAGGTTTTGCGCATTTAATGTTACACGTTGTATAATCCGAAAACATTTATGTTAACGGCTGCCGATATCTAATCACATTATAAGATCACTATTCGTGTCTGAATGTGTGACTGCGTTGTTCTTCTTAAGTACGCAACGGATTTTGATGCGATTTTGCGATTTTTACCATCATTTTAGAGAATTTAATCCGGAAGGCTTGTGTATAATACATAAATATTAAACATACATATAATAAAGAAATCTCTGTATTGTCAAGTCGTAAAAACCGTGCGAAGCAGGGACGGACGGGTCGCTAGTCAAACATACAATTTTGTCAAGATGTTGATTTTGTTAACCTTCCACTTCACTCTTATGTCTAAATTCATCTTATGACCAACCAAACACAGTACATTGATTAACAAATCACTTCATTTATGTACAGATGCCAGCTTTATCGCCAAAGCAAAAGGTTCAAAGTTGATTGGGGAAATTTTACAGTTTCGGGTAGATTGATGTGCTGGCGTCTATACTAAATGTAATTTACACACAATTCTAAAGCTAATTATGTAGGCAAATTGGAGAATTTCTCACCTGCTTTATTTGTGGAATTATCTATTCTGGCATAGGGTTTGTCACCATTCACTGAGTGCCCACTGAGTTCAAACCACAATTAAGCCAGATTTGTAAATTATCACCGAATCAAGATACCTTGGAATTACGTTTAGTGTTTAGTTTATAATTTACCTATTATTATCTGCTAGCAGTTAGAAAACACCAGAAAGATAAACACAAAAATTAGTTGCTGTGATAGACAGATAAACAGACAAAGTCGCACTATAATGGTTCTTTTTTACCATTTTTATACTGAATTTTAATATCTAATTACCCATCTCAAAAAGGAAAATGTTTTGAGGAAATGGTCTTTTCTCCATAGAAACGCTCTCGCCTATTTTCTTTCTGATTAATAACCATAAAGCAATGTTTTTTTTACAGAACAATAAAGATTAACTATTTTGTATGTCCCTATGTTTTTCTTTTTGACTTAAACCACTGTCAACAGAGGCCTAGTGTACAAATTTGTCAACTATTAATGAAGAAAGAAAAGCATAGGGACACAGTATAATTATATCCTTCTTATTCAGTTTCTAAAATATCTTTTAATTTGGTCAAATATTGGAGACGGATATATGCGAAAGCCAAACCTTGAATTATAACTTTTTACTTAGGCTTTTTAAAAGTCTCTCCGACCGCATTTCCTCTTAATGTGTCTGGTTCACTACATTCCTCTACTTAAGACTTTCAATCACCTCTGAGCGTTTTATAAACATCTTGAACCAACCCGAAACGAACAAAAACACTCTTCTCAAACAACGAACCGATATATTATTTTTGGCACCCCACTAACTCTTTATCACATAAAAACAAAGTTTTAACTACAGAAACTGTGAGAAAAATAGCGTTTCCTTTGTATAAACTTCGAAGTGGTCCAGTAATAGAAGATACCACAGTTGGAGCAGTCAGTGGATTTCGAGCGAGCAATATTGATGGATTCTCCACCGGACATGTTATTGCTCCCCTATAATGGAAACAGATTGAGCTATTCTTGGTGGAATGGCATGCCTTTATTCAATTAGAGCCAGTCGGCTTTCGGCTCTATTTTAGTATTAAGCTTTGAGATGCACTGCAGTATCTACGTCCCGTCTATCATGCAATTCAACAGGATGTTTACTTTGATAAAGCCGATATTAATCTATTTTTGAAATAGGGTGTGGTGTGTGCGGGGTTAAACCAAGAGTGTCAAACTGGATTAAAGTCATTATTTGGGATGACATCATTGGTGAGTTTCATTAGCACGCTGACGTCATGAACTTTTAATTCATTATCTACATAAATGTAACTAACTTTTCTTGTCTGTGAATGAGTTGTGTATGCTTCCACGTGGTTTTCACCGTTATTTAGAAACATTTCGGTAAGCTTACTTGTATAATATACGTTAGTAATAAACCTACAAATAATAAAAATCTCCATTTGACAGTCTGTAACAACTGCGAACAGGGGCGGGCCGCTAGTAAATAAATGTAATGTGAACTCGCGTCACTTTCACTGTGATCCTGCACTATCCCACATCTGGGAAAAGCCTCTCTCAATATCTTCCAGCTCTGGCAAGTATATATCGGGCTGCAGGAAACTTCCCAACTAGTTACATGGAACGTCGTAAAGTCGTCTAAGAATTTTAAATAGAAATTTATTTTGAGTTAAGGGAATGTATGTCTACAAAATTATTATTTCAGACGAAATCTCGGCGAAATTTTTGAAACTTCCTTTTTGTGGTGATGAATAAATGATTATTGTAGTTGCGATGGAGACTTTGTGCTGCTGGGGAGTTTGTTGCGTCACTTCTTCTTCCCAGCTAAAACACTAGGAAGTGGTGAAGGGCGGCTATTTTGGAGGAATGTCTTATGTAATTTTGAAGTCAAAGTCAAAGTCAAAGTCAAATCATTTATTTCAAATAGGCACTTAAAAGGCACTTTTGAACGTCAAAATTTAAAATGAAAAAATAGAATTGATTCTAGTCGCCCATTCCAAAATGTAGTTTTCGTGTGGAGAAGAATGGGCAAGAAACTCCACCGTTACTCTTTTAAAATGTTTTACAAGTTTTTGTATACATTGTTTATATAATTATATGTGAAGACGATGCACCTAAAATAAAATTTAGTCTACCAAAAATGGTAAAAGAATTAAAAATATAACAGACTGGTAAATCAATTATGTGATAGATACATGGTGTCCACATATTTACAAAGATTGAAAAATTTTACTAGTATTTTAAAAAGTGTGTGAGTTACATTTGTCAAAGAATGTAAAAATCAATGTAAAAAAAAAAAAATGTGTATGTATAAATTAAATTAGCAACCAGTTTGATTTTGTCTAGACTCTAGATTGTCCTATGGAGCAGGACCAGCATGTTTCCAAACATTGTTATCTTGGATATAATCCTCCAATTTGTAATATCCTTGTTTACAAAGTGTACTTTTTATATGAGTTTTAAATTTTCTTTCATTTAATTGTAATATATCAAAAGGTATTTTGTTGTAGCATTTAACACAGTACCCCATAAAAGATGTTTGCACTTTAGATAACCTGAAAAAAGGTTGATCTAATTTATCTTTATTTCTAGTATTAAAATTATGTCTATCACTTATTTTATTAAAAAGATGTTGATTTTTTCTTACATACATAATATTTTCATAAATGTATTGGCAAGGTACCGTCATAATATTAACCTTTTTAAATAGTTCCCTAAGAGATTCACGACGACGTAGATTGTAAATGGCTCTGACAGCTCTCTTTTGCAAAATAAAAATGGATTCAATATCAGCAGCCCGACCCCACAGTAAAATGCCATATGACATAATACTGTGGAAGTAACTAAAATAGACCAAACGCGCGGTTTCTACATCTGTTAACTGTCTTATCTTTCTAACAGCATAAGCGGCCGAGCTTAGCCGCCCCGCAATAGATGTTATATGAGGCCCCCATTGTAATTTCTCGTCTAGCGTGATTCCTAGGAAAACTGTCTGATCAATAAACTCTAGTTTTTGGCCATTCAATATGATGTCACATTCGCTGCTTCTAACATTAGGCAATTTAAATTTAATGCATTTGGTTTTTTTTTCATTAAGTACTAAATTATTTACCGTAAACCAATCTTGGACCTGAAGAATAGAGTTATTCACGTCGTCAAGATTTTGTGACCGTCGGTCTATTTTAAAGATCAATGATGTATCATCTGCAAATAACATTTTTAACATTAACATTGACGTTCATAAAGTGCTGATTCTCAGCCTAGTTTGAAAAATGACTTTCGTTTCGAATGATTTTCCTATATGGGCAGGACTTTCGAAACAATAAGTTTGTTGCGTTCCAATTTAAACTTTCCTTACCTTTTAACTATAACTACCAATCCAAAAACAAAGTCTTGTTGACGTAATTGTTTAACTTTTACAAAATAATAACTCTAAGGTAAAGGAAATTCAGGAACAATTTTCTTTCAAACAAAATGCAAAATGTCCCTCAACACCGAACCATATTTCGACGAATATTTTAAAACTGTAAATTAGAACGGGTTAAATGGCTCTGAAACGGTGTAGCACTTCGTAAAACGAGCCGTATTCGTGCGACCGCCACATGCAATTTAACCTCATTTGCATATCTTAGCCTGAAACGGTTATTGCTCGTGCCGTTGAGCAATTTTGAGCTTCTGTCTCTGATAGCGTTGCGTGGACTTTGAATGCTGGTTACGCGACAAAGACCGTACATTTTTAACCGATGGAATTACCTTGATGGATTAAAGGAAACTACTATTTTGGTAGAAAATGTAGTGGTGTTTAGGGGGCGATAGTTTATATTTTTTTTTTACAGAATATATTATTGGGTGGAAAATGAGTAAACGGAAGACCGAAGAAACGATGGATGAATTGTGTGTAAGATGATATGGCTACAAAGGGCCAACTGGCCGAGCAGTGGACGAGATAACGATTAATAGAATGACTATTAGGTAGTATGAAAAAAGACATGTTGCGCCGACCCTAATTAAATCGGGATTTAAGGGCAAAGGAATGTTGATTATGATGTTATTGGGTGAAAAATGCACAAAATACTAGGTTGGGTCAACACGTCAAGAAAATAATCAACATAAAACACAAAAATGGTTTTATTATGGTTACGATTTTCTTTTGAAAGTACGGAACCCTAAAAATTACCAATCTCACATACTTATTTTAACTTGGGTAGGAACCTAACAGGTTCCTACCCATCGTTGTATTTGTATAGTTAACAACTATACAAATACAAAGATTATAAAAATAGGAATGGAAAATATTTTATTTTCCAGATAATACAGTAAGCAAGTTCACAAGTTAACACATAGTTGAGACCACATGAGAAGCTTAAAATATTACCTACAGCTAGGTTACAGTATATTATTCACTACTAGCTGGTGCCTGAGACTTCGTCTGCGAACCAGGATGAAAGGTAGACTATTTCCTTCTCCAAGTCATGGTATACTCATGTGCCAAATTTCATCCAAATCCTTTCAGCCGTTTTAGCGTGAAAGCGTAACAAGCAAATAAACAAACTTACTTTCGCATATATAATATTAGTTAGGATTGGTGGTTTTAGTTTTCATTATAATATTTGCCAGTGAGCCCCAAACTAGACAGCCTTTTAATAAATGTATTGTAACAAAATTATAATTATTACCTTAAAATTAACTTAATGTCGATATGTATGGTGTGTTGGGGTAAGTTTGGCGCTGGGATAAGACCATACTAGTCAAAATCAGCGCCATTTCATTAAAAACAATTGCCCTGGCCGTCGCGTCACGTCGTCGGGGCAAAATATAATGGCGCAGAACACAATGTTGGTCGCGTTAAATAATATTGCTAGAATTAGCCGGGAATTTGATTCCTACGATCTTATCCCAGCGCTGAACTTACCCCAATACACTGTTAGTGATCTTCATTTGGATCTTTACGACGGACCCCAAACTAGGTGGCAACTAGAACTGTATCTTGGGGACCAGAGTTGTAATACATAATGCTATTTACCACTGGAGTTTATGTAAGAATAGGTAAGTAATTGCAAACGGTGAAGGAAAACATCGTGAGAAAACCGGCATGTCCTAGAACCAAAAATTCGAAGACATGTGACATCTACCAACCCGCATTGGGCCCGCGTGGTTGATGTAAGCCCACTCCCTCTCGAAGAGAGGACGCCTGTGCCCCAGTAGTGGGAACAGTAGAAGGATTATGATTATGTTATATACAACTAAATAAAAAAAAAGGATAGTGTGGTTTTATGAAACTACGGTAAAAGTGAAACTTTTTTTCATATTATAGACATTTAACTAAAAATTTCACTTTATCCCTACTCCGCGGCCGACCGTCACGCGACATGCAACACACAGACGAAAAAGTTTGAGACGATGTAATAAAAGTTTCACTTTAATAAACAAAAATAAAGCTTAATTTGCACAGAACAAAGCACAAAACTAAAAAAATATTAAACTACAGTAAGTATTAGCCTACAGTAAGTCTGTATATTCGAGTTAGACCTAAAAGCCAGAAAATCATCTATTTTTAAGTTTCGCTGATGCATCAAAAAAAATTATTCATATCTCCAATACAGTTTGAGCTAGAACTACCTAGAACCGCTAATTAGTTAGACTCCTTGCGGTTTTCCGACCGTTACGTTCGAACGTTCGAACTAAGCCTAACTTTATCTCGGCCTATAAAGTTTTGTCTAGGATGAGTCTAGGGTCAGAGTATTAGAGGCTCGACCTTCCTCAATCATTACAATAGCGTGTTACGTAAAGTTTATAAATCGTTTCGAAATGAGAGCCACGCGTTGTCCTAATTTTCTGGGATGAACCTATCAAAAACGCCTGCTTGAAGAAATTACGCTTCATCATAGAAAATATAATTTATAGTCTGACGATTCTCCATCTTTCAAAATTGTGAGCTGAATACCTGTGTGGCTATAACTTTGGTATCCTAGGAAGCAGTTCCGTTATATTATAACCACCGCCATAAAAATCTGTCATACAGTGTTTACATCAGTATTTGACATTAAGGAAACCCCGCTGCAAAAGATTTGAATCGCTAGATTTGTTCTCACCGTACTTAGTCACGCGAAAAATGTTCATACTGAAAAATTTGCGCTCACACATGATTAAATAGCGTTTCCATGACAACCAAGCCAAGTCACAGAAGTGTCAAAACGATTTAAATCATTGGCGCTGTCATCATTTTTACGACAGCCGTTAAGTGTGGCCACCGCTCTTGTAAGAAACCGAAGTCAGCTTGCGTGCCGCAAAGCCGAACACACCAGTGTACATCTCCCGCCTGCACCACTACGGCGGAGAATATCGTGGAGTACGTGCGCCAGAAGACGAGATACATGCCGAGAGTGCAGTTACTGGAGTCGCACCGCAAAGTCAACTTCAAGGCGTTCGTAGTGCGCGTACCGAATTGTCTTCATGGAAGAAGGCATCTGGCAGCAGGACGTGGTGTTACGTCGCATCCGCGGACATGTAGGTACCACAGAACAGCACAAGAACAAGCTAGTGAAGTACTATTTTATAGTAAAAATATGTATATTTAGGTTAATGTATATATTATGTATGGGCCTGAGTCGCCTGAAACAAATGAATAAATAAAAAATAACACACTTACTAAGCTTCCATAAATGCTAGATAAGAAGGTAGCTAGGTACTAGTTAGCTATCTACCCTCATTTTTCTCATATCAAACGAAGTTGAAGTACAATCAAAAACGGGTTAAAACTATTAAGCTAACAATCCACAACAAAACATTTCGGCACCACTTCGAGCCTAACTCTACTAAAATACCCGAACACAAATAGGTATTACCGTAGTATTAAATTATCTTTGGTAAAACGTGGTTAGAGGAGCTTTTGCCTGCGGCTTAGCCCGCGTGGTGATCGGAAATTATACTACGAAAAAGTACTACTACGTTTAAATAAATTGCTTTTATATAACTCCATTGGTTTAAAGCTCTTGGTCGGCATGATTTTTCCGACATCTTCAACAATGTCATCGTCGTATTTCAGCTAAATATACAAGACCAAATAATAATGATTTATACACCTAAAACTTTCTCATGAATCACTTCGTCCATTTGTGAAAACCGTATGAAAAATCGTTCGCCAGTTTTTGAGATTACCGCGTTCAGACAGACCGACAGACGCGGCGAGGTACTTTGTTTTATAATATTTGTAGCATTGTCACACAGGTATGAGTGATGGACACAACGCTCCCCAAAGCCGAACTTATTCTAAAATTCGATGTGTCACATTTACAGGCGCGTACCTACTGTCATCATCATTTATCTGCCCTTGTATCACGTTACTTGGGATCGGTGCAACACGTTGTTTTCCTTCATATCTCTCTATCATTCACTAATTTTTTGTGCCGTATTCTAAATGTAAAAAAAGAGATGCGCGGTCGGGGGACAACCGCCAGCACCAACATTCCCTACGTGATACTCAATGCACATACACATTCGTATACAGACAAAGAGGGACAGTCGCATAGAGATAGCATAACGCTTTTTTCTTACGTGACGATTTCTACCTGTTGAGTCCTACCGCAAGCGTTATGGGACTTCATCGTAAACAAAGCATAAATAAATATTCCTAGAATGATCAAAACAACGTAAGTTCACATTAAGGATCGTTACGCTATACGCGGTTGCAAGTTGCATCGTCCCGTGTCAGACGTCAAACGCAAGAAGTTGCGGTCAGAGTTGCGGTGCGGAGTTGCTCCGAAACCGCACCGTGCCAGTGACACTGTCCGGAGTCCGGTCCGGACACTGCTCCAGTAAATGCATTGCAGTGTTACTTTTTCGAGTCATTAATTATCTGTGTATCAGTGGTGACATGGTTAGTAGTACTTACGTAGAAAAGTAAAGTGGTTTGAAATATTGGCTTGTTCAACCGTCTTTGCGAAGAATTTATATAAAAAACTTACATATCGCCTGCTTTATAAATTGAAGATTTCCTTTCAAAATTAGCACTTTTATACTTTGCCCCGAGGAGTTCATACTCGAATTGATACTGAAGTGTCTTCGAGTGTGGAGGGTTCGACAATCGATAAATCTATGTCATGAGTATGACGTGTTAGTTCTGCATTACTGTAACTCTCAAACCGCTATAAAAAAAAACATAAAATCAAAAGTCATTTATTCAAATTAGGATGAGAATCATCACTTTTCGATTGATAAAATTACATAAGACAGTTTCCCAAAACGCCCCCGCCTACACCACTTCCTCCAGTGCTTTCGCTGGGAAGAAGAAGTGGCGCAACAAACTCCCCAACAGCACAGCTGTCTGTTCAGTTAGAAAGCAGTGTTTTTTAAACACAAATATGAAATTAGTGGTCCATTAATTCCTCTTCTATAATCCTTTAACACAAAATTGCAGGAACAATTTTAAGACAAGAACAGTAACTCGACTTGAAGGAACCAATTACTTAATCAATCGAACGAATAACTAATTAAGGATTCTATAATAATTCTACACTTTGACATCCATTCGTCCACCAGTAAGCGTATTCCCAGCTGAATTTTTGATTTATACCGTTAATTACATACCAACCAACTATTTGTGGGAAATGCCACATGTTACAAATTGAAACTAGAATATGCATAGGTAACTAACAATTAGATGAACTGACTGGTGCTGGTACGTTAGGTTCAATATATGCATTTTGGTTGCAACTGATTTTGAGCTATGATTTAATGCTTAGACTAGACGTCTGTGATAACAGGGATGCCTGAGAATGCCACCGTTAATTAACTTTTTCTGCAGTGGTATGTGGTATGATATTTAATAATAATAATAATTTTCAGAAGCCAGTACTCCTCGATACGGCGCAAATCATGAGGAGGTTCCTGTCTCTGCAGCCCTAACCACCGGTAGCTTGAATCCTGCTCCCGATACGGTAGACTACTATTAACTATATTTAATTTTTATAAAAATATCTACACATCTATTTAATAAGTGATAAAATAAATAAACGAGGTATTCATTTATTTATTTTCACTTCAAGACATAAACATCAGTAGAGCCCTGGCTCTTGTACTAGGGGATTAAAGAATTGAGGTCTTTGTATATTGGCGTAATCTGCATTCGCGATTTATTTGCCAAAAATGTAAACAAACATGAGTTTATGGAAAAATAACTTTAAATCCTACACGATAAAGTTCAGTTTATGCTACAACTTGGAACATTTTTATAACTGTTTCAATAGTGCTAGTATTTTTGTCATGTAAAAGGGTGATCACAATGAGAGGATCTCGTAATCACTGAACAGGGCTTCGTCGACTCTTTTGATTAAGTCATGCCCGAAATTTCGGAGATTTTGACTGTACTAAGAGAGCCGATCAGCGTGAAATTAATCTCTGATGGGAATGGGAATATGCGAAAGCCTTACTGGCTGATTACTGAAATTGGAGTTAGACCCCGTTCTCATTACAAAAAAGCTGAGGCGTGCTTCCGAAGGGCCCTGTTTCTTCTGATCGACTGGATGGATTTTATGTATTTTTATTAGATGAGTTGAAGCCAGTTGGTCGCCTAATTAATCGCGCGTAGTGTTTTGTAGGTAAGGCTCCGTTCACGGCCTCAGGCGATGCGACTTGCGTAAATTGACGTGCGGGCGTCACTTGTTTTCTTCACGTGAGTACCCAACATCGCTCTGCAAGTGGCGTCGCGGTGACCCGTGACATGCTCTAAACAATTTCTTTCATTGGTTTTCTCCGCAGTACCTGTCAAAAGATGTGTGTAGCTTGCGGCCAAGAGGTAACGCGCAATCAGATTTTGTATCTTTGAAACCGACCTTTAATTTCAACTTGATACTATTGCTTAGTTCCTCTAATTAGCTCTTCATCAATATCATTGCTTTGGTCTCGCGTTTTTTGACTAACCAGGGCTATTTTAAGTTGACTAGGTAAACACCGCAGACGCCATGGGTACCTATCTAAACACGATAAAATATTTTAGTTTTTTGGTATTTGAACGACCATTGCACAGTTAGTGTTATTACTTGAAGTATGAGTTGAAAAAACTGTTTTCTTATGTTTTGTGATGTTCAGAATGTAACGATACCTATCACGTCTGTGAAGATTACACAAAAAAAAACAGATTTTTTAAACTAATATTTCAATGAATACTCTAGCTGCGGTCGATGACCCCACAAAAAAATCTAATTTATTTACTTTTGGTTTTTCATGTTCGATACCTAACGCGCCTGCGGTGTTCAGCTAGTCAATTTAAAATAACCCGCTATAAAGATAGATAGACTGTGGATTCTACTGATAATCTAAATTTGCTTGCTTGCTTCACGTGACTGGCGATATTTCAATTATTTCAAGCAGCAGACATACAAATCTGTAATTACCAGTGGCGAAGGTACCATACAACTCGATTCCCGTCGGCTTCCCTTCGAAAATTCAGAACACAACCACTCTATAGTGAATTCCTCATTGAAATATAATGAAACGGTTTATTGACATTTTTTTTTTGCTCTGGTTTACGTCTGTCATAAATTTACCCTTCGCCACTGGTAATTACTTGAATACAATATCGTATTTCTTTCTTTAATTAACGTGGGGCGAGACGTTGTAAGGATGCTGTGATTTCCGGTTAATAACTCTTTATTAGTGATCGATGGCTATTAGTGTTGGTTATTGCGCAATAGAAAAACCGTTTGCAGTTCAAATCAGATTATAATTTCACGAACTAATTAAACTTACTAGCGAATCACACACTGTAGGTACACGACACAACCAGATACGGAACGCGGGACAGTTTCTGAGCCGTCATATTGTCCGTACGATGTTCAATGTCCAAAAGAAGCTCCACCTCGCTACTAGCTCTCTTCGACTCCACACGAACTCAGGCTAGACTCTGTCAGCGTCACCAGATGGCGCTCGTGTTCCGATCAGTTAAACACGAATGACGTATTTCCGACACACTCCGACATATACGTAATAATCATGAAACAGCAGCAAAGAAAATATAATAATTTATTGATATATTATTTGCGCCACTATTTATGTACAAATACCGACATGAAACATCGTTATAAATCAAGCCCACTACACATTTGCGTACTTTTACAGTCTCATTCATCTAAAAAAACGCAGCCAATAAACTGCCAACTAACCAAAGTGAAACCTATTCCTCTATGCCCGCGCCGTTCCTATAAGTTCGCAATATTGATGGAAAGGGGAAATCGGATCATGAGAATCATTAAGCCCTCGGGCTTCGCACAGTACTAGATTAATGTCCACCTGTACAACTTTGCCTCCCGGGAATTTCATCCTGTAATGCTTCCCCCACTTATTAGATTTTCTTTAGCAATTTCATTGGAGAGAATTTGTCTAGTATATATTTTGTGTTTGGTAATGGATGTTCGTTATTCGTGTTGCTATGTTACTAAATGAATAGTTACGATTAAGTAAGGTAAATTGAAAGATTTTGTGTAATTTTTAAAAATTATTTTGATTTTTAGACTGGCGAAATGTCAGTGCATTTTAAGACACCCCTTTTGTTTGCATTAGCAGTAGGCATAATTGGGTTACTCCCTGAGTACCCCGATCCCCGAGGCCCTCGTCCCGGAGGACCCCGAATACGATAAATATGATTACATATACATTTTTTCTTTTTTCTATTGTTTTCAACTTGTACGGTCGACATAAAAAGTTCTTAAATGTATGTATTTGAAAAATATAAGACGAAGGTAGTAAATTAATTAATTAATTAGTATTAAATTCATCAGATATGGCTCCAGCCGGCTTCTTTCTTTTTCTTAAACTCAAATGACCATTTCGTGACACCCGTTTTCATTCGGTAGAAGACATAAAGGAGAAGTAAACTCAATTCCGGAACCAGCGTTTAAAAAATGTTTTGATGATTGGATTATTCATCCCAGTGATAGATTGTGTTTGTGTAAATTGCAAAACAAATCTAATATATTGTTTATCATTTTTTCTTGATTATTAAAGTTAAGCATTATAATTTTAGTAAGTACTTAATAAAATTTTATTTAATATATTATCTGCTGACGGTACTTTTAGAGAGAAAAAAAGAAAGAAAATACGTTTATTTTATTTATTTTTTTTAAGCTAAACTGACTTTTAATTGAGTTTATCAAGATAAAAATAAAATCCCTGAGGACCCCGATTTATTTTAGTACTCAGGGAGTAACCCGAAAAATTAGAGCAGTTAAAATCTCTATTTACTCTAGTAGTTAGGGCTGATTTTTCAATAGTCAGGTAAGAATTATCTAAAGAAAAAATAATATTATGTCAGTTTGACACATTTTCTATACAAAAACTGTCAATACGCAATGTTTACTTATTCCTGAGATGAAAATTTGTCTGACTACTCAACAATCATCTCTTATAGTGGCTCCTGTAATGTATGTAGTTGTAACTATAAAACAATAATCTCTCAAATCATCTCTCTCTGTAATCTTACAAAAGTTTATTGATGTAACATAAAGTACCACAATAATAACAAAAATAAAATATTACTTAAAACCAGTCTTCTTTAGTTTCTCAACTCTTGCTCTTTAATAATAACACGTAGGTATTACGAAACATGAAATTATAACACGTCACAGCAAACGAGGAGTCTCTGAGGACGTGAGTTGAGAACGTGATTCACAACAATCTAGCAGACGATTAGCGCGTCTTGCGAGCCCTACGGTAGACCGAGAGCTAGGCTATCAGAAAATAAATCTCTGTTAGTAGTGACTGACTTTTGAATTTGAATAGAATATTTGAGTTTTTTAGGTGGAGCGACGATTTTCGCAGGATGGCTGGTAGCAGCTGGATGAGAGTTGCCGAAACTTTTATACCTATGTATTACCAGTATTGTGCGAGAATTGAAGGTACCAAAAGAAGATGAGCAAATAATCAATAGTACACAAATCTCATCACAATTGGGTATAATAAGTAAACAAGTATCACAAACAGTACATAATTACGCAACCCATTTCTTGACCCACACGTCAAATATTCCACACACACGCGTCAAACAGTACAAAAGTAGCTCACTCATACAAACACACCCTCCCATAGACACGCACACACACACGTGAACTTAAAAGGAAATTATCAAACCTCACACATTATAACTAGGTGGGGTATGTTCACGTCCCCATTCTTTAGCCTACGTTAATTAGTCTAAGTAACACGCTGCGAAATACTATGCGGCAATTAAGACCAGCCAGCTTTCTTCGTCTTACTTTGTGGGTGCAATTTTAATGGTTTCAATGCAATCTCGCTGTGTTTGTTTTCACGTTAGTGCTAATTTTGTATCGTTAAATAGTTGTTGGTATGTTTGAAGTCAGTGGGTGAGCTAGTTTTGTGAAAACTAGGAGTATGAAGTGTAACTTACGCTTATAGTCATCATTGTATAAAGTACTTTTTTTTGTAACTGTGTAAATAATCTACTTTGATTTATCGATGAGATGACGTCACTTGAAATTGATGAAACAATTTGCAGTGAAAACTATTTTTCACATTGATCTGAAATAATACTTTAGGCAGTACAGCTTAATAATAGAGTCTAATCCCTTTTCTATGTATGTAAAACATTCCATTAAAAAACTCTAAGACACCAATCAGTCTCCCAGTCTATAACTTAATGACGTAAACGACATCAAAATAACACGTGTAGGGCGAGACCGGTCACGGCAGAATCCCGGTAATTTTGACAAATAAGCCCGTTGCTGAACCGTAATCAAAGTTATTACCGTCCCGTCACGGCGCAGTCACGACCCGGGATTCGAGATAAATCACATAGAAACAGTGGAATAAGAAACTTTCCCATGTATTGAAATGCTGTTCGTTGATAAGCGCATCACTTGAGAACGGCAGAACTGATTTGAACTTTTTTTTTTTTTTTAAAGTCAGAATTCGGTTTTTTGGATAATTCTCATAATTCTCCCTAGTTCCACCAGAGAAAAAATGTAAAAGTTTCCCTAAAAAAATTAAAATTTGGCAAAAACTGAAAGTCTTTTTTTCTATAGAAGTTTTCATAAATTCAAGACGACAGGACAACGTCTGTCGCGTGAGCTAGTTATTCATAAAATTCAGTACTATCATAGGTATATACAATTTTATTTGATAAAGTTCGCAGAGACATAAGAACGTCAGCTTGGACATCGTTCACAAACAAGCTGATAATAAACGCTTTCCAGTAGTATAACAACTCCTTTTGGTATTTCTCGTGATACCTTTAAGTGTCAGTATGATTGTCGAAGCTGTCGGTACTGTAGGAAGGCAAGCTTCTGGCGATCCACTGATCTGTCGAGCAGCGGTGTCGCCTCTTCCTTGGCTTATGCCCTTCATTCCTTTCTGCATCGACATGAGAAATTTTCGGTCCGTGCGGACTTGCCTTCCGTACCTGTGTGTAAAGTCCCGTAGTACGAGGGACTGGAGCAGGGCGCTCCTCACAAGGACGTTGCCGCCTCATATTTTTAACAAATTTCATTAAATACACCAACAGTAGTACCATTGTCGCGTAGCATATTATCTTTTGCGCGACCGCATCGTCCACAGGTCTTTTGGCCAACATGGTTATTTTCCTTGATACTACCCCCTTATGACTTGAAAGGGAAATACTCAGAATTTTGCTACATTATATTTTTTCTTATTTATTTGATTAAAATGATGGCGTCAAACAAAACGTCGTTTCTTGAATCGTCAGAATGACGTTTTGAGTTTTAAAGAAAAGTTATGATTTTATGACATTATATTTTTACCATCGTCAAAAAGTTTGAATGATTAAAATTATGTGAAAAACCTTTTTGTGCACTGTGAATTAACATGTAGCGGGAATCTCTAGTGCAGACAAAAATGGCATGACGTTTTAGGCTAAAAGCCTCGGCTAAAATAGTGACAACTTCTCGCTGTGCACTACGCTTTAAATATTCCAGAGCATAAACAAGTATATTTTTAAACACTGATACACTGTTGGAGTAAATTGCTGCATTTGTATTAATCGATTTAGCCTATCGTACTCTATTAACAAACATCCACACACAACACACACACCACTAACACACACACACATACAACCCACACCCATAACCACAAACCCACAACCAGTCCAACTACCACAACCCACCAACCAGCCACAACCCCACAACCAGTCTTACCAAGGGGTATCGTATTACCCAGTAACTGGGTTGTGGAGGTCAGATAGACAGTCGCTCCATGTAAAACACTTGTAATCAGCTGCATCCGATTCGACCCCAACATAGTTGGGAAAAGGCTAGGCAGATGAAGATGATGATGAATCTATTAACAAACATAGGACTTTCCAAAATTTTGCCAATAGGTATATTTACGACTTGTCAAACCCTACTGTCTGCGCTGATTTCCTCAAAGCAGCTGGAATCAGTCTTAAAACAAGTCTTTTCAAAATAGACTTTCATTACATTTTAAGTCAAGAACAAGCAAGATTAGCATAACTAAGATTGAGTAATTATACTCTAATGCCCGTAAAACAAGGCTGACGTAAACGCCACCAGTAGAATAGCGTCACAAATGAAAACGGTACAAATTCGTGTAATATCAAAGTTGACGTTCATTGTAATAAGTTTATCTAGTTCGTGTCTTTAGCTGTATAACTATCATCTCAGTTGGCTGTTGTAACAGCGTCACGTCTGGCGAACAAAGTCGTTATCAACGCTAGCATGTATGACAAGTGGTCTAAGTAATAAGCGGTAATTACAGTGCTAAAGACAAAGACGTAATATGTTTAAAAACAAAATAACTATAAGCCAAGTCATGTCTAGTTTCCTACATTTTGTAGGTTTCTAACTTTTTTGTCCCTTATTTTTATATAAATTAGTGGCATGTGATTATGCTGCGTCAACCCTCAATTTTAAAACTCATTGCTCAAACCATCAAAGCTATTTTCTCATCATCATCATCCACAGCCAGACTTTATCCACTGCTGATCATGTAATAACCTCCACACTCCTGTTCTAGACTCATTTCGCGATGGTAACAATGTCGTGCGGCCATCTCGCTGCTGGATGACCAACACCTCGTCTTCCAGTCCTTGGACGCCACTCGATCTTCGCCTTACTCCACCGCACCTTGCCAGGTGTCCTTCCTAACTCCATTTGAGTTCCATAACTCGGTTTCCGATATTTTCTCAGCTTCAACTTTTTCAGTCCAAAGGATTTTATCTAAATGAGCCTACATTTGTTATTCTAATAATATCTACCCTAACACCAAATCCTACTTCGAATAGTCTTCATCACCAATGTATCCAAAACTACACCATTTTTCTCCGAAAGCTACATTAATCCTAATATTTCAACCTACAGACATTTATCTACTTACAAATCTCCTATCTCGATCCACTCTCGGAAATAAATTATTCACAGTTACTTACTTACTGTAGGTACCTTAGATTGTGAATTGTGCCAGATCCCAAGTCTGCATGAAAAATGTTAGTGGCCGGCCGAAAATGTCCGGCACAACGTAAGTGGTTGAAAATCGTTTCAGCACTGGCCGACTCCAATTGTTGGCGATTTAATGGCTGGATTCTGTGCATTCGCCCGATAGCACTAAAGCGCTTTAGTTAAAATGTAAGCCGAAGGTAAAAGCGCTGTTAGGGTGCATTCAAACGATAAGGCTTTTGTTCAAGCTCACCTTTACTTTTTATGTGCCATCGTGCCGGCGTAAGATAGCTGCTTGATATGACGCTGTCGAAAATTTATGCACAATTTTATGCAGATACGGCGAAGGTATTTTGTTGTGGTCTGAGGCTCGTGTTTCGATATTGAAAAGCGAATGAAAAGTAGCTACATATATGTATATGTACGAACGTATTTGTATTCTCTTGTATTATAGACAGATTTTGTTCTTTTATGGCACCCGCAAGGATATTACCGCTTTGATAGTGTGTGGCTCCCGTAAGATATTCGTGGTAGTTGCAGTTTCCTGTTTTATATACTGCTATATTATTTTATTTATTTATCTATTTATTTCAGGCATCAAAGCCCATATAAACATTTACAATACAATATTAATATAACTTAAAAGTACTATAAATATTGTACATACACCATTATAATTACACTAAAAAACTAACTAACACACACGAAGCGTATATGCTAGCTTCTGTTTTATATGCTAGCTGTGCCCCACGGTATCACCCGCATTAGTCCCAATCCCGTGAGAATCTCGGGATGAAGAGTGTCCTATGTCCTAGTCCAGGTCATGGTCGACACATGTGTAAAATTGTATTAAAATCCGTTGAAATTAACAATTTATATGCAAGTAGATATTTTAATACACAATGTACAGTCAGCAAAGGAGTTAAGTATACAGGGTCGTCGAATATAGTTAAAGTTTACTAAGAAACAGATTGATGTTTTCGAATAAAATTCAATTTAATTAATAGAAAACAAACAGTTCATTTATCAAATTAAATTTCATTCGAAAACATCAATCGGTTTCTGAGTAAACTTCAACTATATTCGACGACCCTGTATACTTATCTCCTTTGCTGACTGTACGTCAATATTTTGGCCAGGCGTTCAGCCATTTTAACGTTAAAGCGTAACAAAGAAATATACAAAAAATGAAATCTTTCCTCTTTATAATATTAGTTTAAACTAGTCATAGACCTAGTACTTGGCTTTTAAGGTCAAACATATTTACATTATTTGTAATCCGGCAGAGATACCAAAGTTGACGACATAGCTCACATAATAAGCAAGCTAAAGTGGCAATGGGCCGGCCATATTAGCCGTAGAACCGATGACTGTTGGGGCAGACGTGTTCTTGAGTGGAGACCGCGAATCAGTAAACGTAAGGTGGGACGCTCTCAGGCTAGGTGGAGCGACGATCTTCGCAGGATGGCTGGTAGCAGCTGGGTGACAGTTGCCTATGTTGTAGGTGGCTTGTCAAACGCTTAGACTTAAGTTTGCAATGTACAAATTATAAAGTAACAGTGTACTCATTGTTGAAAAGCCTAAGAAATAAATAAGTAAGATAAAATAAGACATTAGTTTCCACTGTTAAGTTACCCAGTGCCCTTACTAAACTGCGGAAGAATTTACTTCTACATACTTGCTGACACGAAAGTGTTCAACAAAAATATAAAAGCATTAAAAGTTCTAAAACTCTATAAATATTTTACGTGGCTCTCAGGCCTGATGGTGTTGAAGCCTGAAATTGTTTTATGGCTGAAAACTAACATTTTACACCTGAAGTTTCAAGTGTTACATAGATACATAAACAGGTGAACAGGCACATAATTAGGTTATTGTTTTAGTTTAGGACACTTTAGGTATTATGAACTACATAACCAGGTCGTAAATTAGATCACAAAAATTTCGCTGACTAAAAATATATATAAACATCCGAATTGAGAATCTCCTCCTTTTTTGAAGTCGGTTACAAAGATGGACTAAGCAAAGATAAAACTAAGATACAGGGAAGATAGCTCTACAGGGGTATATCCGGATACAAAGACAACATCTTACATTAACATCAATTCCCTGATAAGTTACACGTATTTTTCGAACAAAGTCTCTGAATATTCTGCGATTAATTGTTACAAGTAAATTGCTTATACACAATAGAGTTATTTAAAGCAACATGTACCTATAAAGTATGGTGCTACTATAAAATTTCATGAAATTTCCATACTCGAGTAAAAAGTACTGGAAAACTACAACCGCCGTGAAGCTACGACCACTAAATTACTAGGATTTTTAGACTAAATACAGCTATGTTTTCCACGAAAAATTAGATACACGTAGCCTATGTTGTCGTGGATTTCGTCAAAGTCGGTTGTTCGAAACACAATTTTCAAACCCCTGTTACAAAAAAACTCTTACAGAACATTCCAAATATGTTTTGCCCGAGCACAAGTTACTACTATTAGTGCAGTCAGCAAAGGAGATAAGTATGCAGGGTAGTCGAGTATAGTTGAAGTTTAGTAAGAAACCGATTGATGTTTTCAAATAAAATTTAATTTATTTAATAGAAAACAAACAGTTTATTTATCGAATTAAATTTCATTCGAAAACATCAATCGGTTTCTTAGTAAACTTCAAATATATTCGACGACCCTGCATACTGTACATAACTAGTAGTAGGTAGATAACTACTATTTGAACCCGTAACAGAATCTTTGCAACAATATTGTTCCAGTTCACTACATAAATTAAAAAGTGTAATCTGTTTATTATTTCTAGCATAAGTATATCAGCCTATAATGTTCCCACTGCTGCAACAAAAACCTCTTTTTGGTGAGAGGGGGTGGGTCGTAATCCACCACGTGGGCCCAGGGGAGCTATTCTCTAAGGATACAGCCTTGCGGGCAGCGCTGTCGCAGCCGTGAAACCCACCGCGACAGCGCTGCCCGCAATGCTGTATCCTTAGAGAATAGCATGGCAGTGCGGGTTGGTAGATGTCACATGTCTTTGAATTTTTGGTTCTAGGACATGCCGGTTCCCTCACAATGTTTTCTTTCGCCGTTTTGAGAGCAGTGGTGATAAAAAAAGTCGGTTTACGGACGATAGTTTTACGTGATAACGTTTTAAAGAAACAATGATGAATAAATGTGTCACCAGCCAACGTTTGGTCCGATCGTGCCTCTCTATCGCTTGTTCCGCGCTCTCGCTTGCACGCTCAGGCTCATGTGGAACGTGACATTTTTTCATGCGTGCAGCCGGTGTTCATCGATTTATAAGACGTTATCACGTCAATAATTTACACAAAGTTAAAAACCTACCTACGAGCTTTTAAATCGTAAGTCGTGGCCGTTATCACTGGCTACCGTAGCTCTTTATAATAATAATTTATTTAAAAGCGGTTGCCTGTAGAATAAATACGTCCTTACTACAAAATGTTTTTACTAACCATGGAACGGTCAAAACCACGTTTTTGTTCAAAATCCAGACCGCTTTCCGATTGCATGTCGAGTAACGAGGGGAAACCCAACCTGTCAGTCTTTTTTGTCTAGACCGAAAGCAGGAATACTAATTTTGACATTTTGTCCAAAGAACAATGTTTTTGTTATCAGATTTGTAAAGACTGAAATGTAAAGAATGGTGAGATGGTTACGATACATACATTAAAGAGATATTTTCTTTGTCCAAATGATTTTATTTGCTTTGGCTGTTACCTATATTTATTGTCTGGGTCTTCAATCCAAATACCGGACCGTTTTGGAAGGTAGCATTGGCGTATAACACAAATTCCTTATGGCAATGCTGACTAAACTTTACCTACACACGGCTTTTCTATGGCTAATCTACATCCAAAATCCTTGCCACAACCACAACGCACCATAAACCCTCGCCAATTGTCCATTTCAGCGCCCCACGAACTAGAAAAATGCACTTTTATGGGACAAATAAATTTCAATTCCACTTGCGTTCGTCGGCAATGTATCAACATTGGAACATTTATTCTGTCTCAGTGAACTTGTTTACCACAGACGGGGACTACTACTTGGTTATGCATGCCGCGCCGCGGTCAGCAAAATGCTGTGCCAAGTGCATTCGATAAACGCTATCCACTTGCAGAAGTTACATTGTGCCTCCTTTTGCTCGACTGCTGCCATATTTTGTAGGAGTTTGAATGGAATTTTAAATCTGGGGAAATAAGATGTCTTATGTAAAAAGGAATTAGTTTTCTTGAAATCGTATTTGTGATCTCATCGAGTACAGATTGACACTTTGTAATTGTAGTTAGACAGGTGTCGTTTTAGTGTTGTGTGAGTTTCATTGTTCGTCTCAAGTACACAAAAATGTTGAATGAATGACTGCTTTATTTGCCGGAATATAGTACTTACATCATTTGTAGTAAAGTGACATATGGTTTCACTATATTCGACTTTCTAGTCGTGCAAATTTTTAAGTGACATTGTAAAAGTAATCGAAGCATATTAATTTTACAGTCTTCTTACATTATTAAAATACAAATACATATAAAAAATATATTTATTAATTCATTTTTAGTCAAACTACGATTATACTGTCACACATAATTATGTTTATACGAAATATGCAAGACAAAAAAAATACAAAAATATAATCACTATGTCAAAATGAACTTATTAACTGATAACATTTTTACCTATCTCACCTACTTATCTAAATATAGCCCTATTACTGCTAAAATTGAATGTATTAGTAGCCCCTAGGGACTACAAAGAATCTGTTTCACGATATTAAATCTATTTTCATATACACGTCCATTCTATTCTGGACAATTCACCCTAAAAGACAATCGTTTCAATTTCGTGAATTTAATTATTAGCTAAACTTTGCATGAAAGCCGAAAGCCGAAGCGGCGACAACTGACATGGCTACATTTAGCCTCATTGACAGTACTGTCAGCCAGATAACGGACCCAGAATCTATTATAATCGCAGTCTATGCTATCAACGCCATTGGCTAATTAATTGATAGTGATTGAATAAGCAAGTGAGTGCTTGTTGCCATTTGGATTAGTTGAATATGATGACAGTTGGTCCCTTCGGAATGATGTTATACCGAATATTAATGTCTTAAGATTTATTTACAATCGCACTGAATTGAATAGTATATGTTTTGCTCCATAAATGCGAGTGTAAATGCAAATCTTGTAATCATTCTTAGTTTAAGTGACTAATATTTTAACTTCAACTTTTGCTTTCAAAAAAGTCAAATCATTTATTTCAAACTAGCTGACCCAGCAATCTTCGTACACGCCTCAGAATCAATAAGCCGTTCCATATAAAATGTAGGTATGAGGAAAAGAATTATCTTCATTATTTTTCATTAATTGATTTCGTAATTTTTTCCAATATTTGAATAGCTACTCTGCTATTCGGGGCGGAGACAAATTCAACAAATCAAAGATCATAAAAATCGGTGCAGCCGTTCTTGAGTTATAAATAGTGCAACTAACCCAACTTTGTTTTATTCATACAAGGTGTCCCTGGAAGTATGGATCAAATCGAATAAGGGCGTGGGCAAGGTCAATTCCAAACTTTTTGATCCTGAGAATGATTGATGATTGAGAATTATTTTACGGTTCAAAAGCTGAGACCAATTTTTTTAAATCGTTTCGCATAGTGCTCAAAGAAAAAAAAACATTAAAAAAATATCAGGGCTGTTTAAAAAACTTAAATTGACAGTTACTGCCTGGTAGTTTTTATTTATGATTTTGTTCTTTGAGCACTATGCAAAGTGATTGAAAATAACAAAAGTTGGTCATAACTTTTGAACCGTAAAAAAATTCACCAACATTCTCAGGATTAAAAAGTTTGGAAATGACTTTGCCCACGCCCCTATTTGATTTGATCCATACTTCCAGGGACACCCTGTATAGATTCAGATAGGCACTTACGAACTTCAAAATTTACAAAAATTACAAATATTCTCTCCTTCCAAAAGGTAGTTTGGTATAGAGAAAAATGGGCAAGAAAACGGTGGAGACCGTTACTCTTTTAAAATGTTTTGCAATAATTTGTATACATTAGTTATATACTTTTTGCAGATTTCATATACCTAGAGAAATCAGTATCAGCCGTTGCAAATCTGCGTCATGTTTCAACCATAAATTTAATCCCCTACCATGTAAGTATGATACCAAATCGTAATTTATCTTATGTTCCCTTCAATGTATCATCAACAGCTTATTTTGTACAGAATCTGACAAGCGTCGAGCATTTCGACATCAACATCAGGGAAAATAGTGCGGGAATCCGTTGGATGTCACTTCGCATTCACCACATTTTCAACCTGATAGAAATAGTTGAGTCATTTTTTGTCAGGTTTAGAAATGGCATTTTCCTCGAATATTGTTGGTTTTGTAAAGAAATCAGGAGGTTTACGACCTTAGATGGTATGTTTAGCAATAGCAAGACGACTGAAGTATTTGAAATTTTGGTCTCTATTTAATCAAGTTTAGATTTGTGGATGGCCAATGGGGCCGAAAGGTTCTGGAGTGGCGACCACGTACCGGAAGACGTAGTGTTGGAAGGCTTACCACAAGGTGGATCGACGACCTTGTGAAGACCGCAGGAACCCGTTGGATGCGAGAAACACAGAACCGGTCGAAGTGTAGGTGCTTGGGGGAGGCTGATGTCCAGCAGTGGACGTCTTTCGGCTGAAATGATGATGATGATGAGATTTATAAGTTAGTGAATGGCATATAATTTAGTCCATCTACCAGCCACAATTCTAAAATAAATGATTTCGCATCTCACGTAATTTAAAGGCAGAGGCTAGACAGAGGAGTACAATACACTCACATTTTGCCAGTTATGTTTGAGTAATATGGGGCGAACGTAATGCTATCAACCGGTCACAAAAACAGACTCCGGGATGCTACTGCTACATTTTGCCTAAATTATAAATGATAAATGATTTTATTTCTGTAAGTAGGTTTGTACAAACACTTTTACACGTCAATCATATTTTTTTAAAACGAGATGAGGTCGGCGTTTCCTATCTGACTACTCTGAGAAGAAAGGCCGAAACAAACTCAGAGGTCACAGTCTCTTTTAAAGTCCAGACAATCTTGGTGAGATCATGTGGAGACCATGTAGATTGGTGTCTGAAATGGTCTTTTGAGGAAAGAACCACACAGATTGAGTGGACCCGTCCAGTCAGTGCACGCATTTGTCAGTAATCATGCAGCTCAACTCAAACTTAGGGAGCTCAACGATTCGACGAACAATACCAAAGAAAGGACATTTGGGTAGGTCGCATAAATTACTCAAACTGCCAGACCATGACTAAAACTATCTGAGAAAAAAACAAACGCAAACTAAAATCAACCCACATAGTCTTCACATTCACAGTCATCAAAAATAACATAATACTTTACAAAGTAAATATTCATGTCACTGTATAGGTATGTAAAATTTATCAATGTCAATGTGTATATAAAAATCCAGAAATAGTCTTGGTCAGATCATTTTGAGGAACATGTAGATTGGTGTCTGAAATGGTCTTTTGAGGAAAGAACCACACAGATTGAGCGGACCTGTCCAGTCAGTGCTCCCATTTGTCAAAAAAATGTGCAGCTCAACTCAGAACTTGAGGAGCTCAACGATTCGACAAACAATACCAAAGAATGGACATTTAGGTAGGCCGCGTAAATTACTCAAACTGCCAGATCATGAATAAAACTAACTAAGAAGGAAAACATAAAAAAAAGATAGAAAAGACCCACATAGTCCTCACTTTCACGACAATTAAAATAATATTATACTTTACAAAGTAAATATTCACGTCTATAAAGAGAGAAAATAAAATAAATAATAAGCAAAAAAAAAAACCAAACAAGATTCACTGTGTAAATTTATTGGAGCAGCTCAATCCCAAGCATGTTTATCCTCAATATAGTCTTTAACAGAATAAAAGGCTTTCTGGCATAGTTTCCGCTTTATAGAAGATTTGAATTTATTAAGGCTTAGATCTTGAATGTGGCTAGGAAGTTTAAGCCTGATCCGGTAATCGAACCCTGGACCTCATACTCAGCAATTAGCACTTGCGACCACTACAACAACGAGGCAGTCGCCTATTTATAGTTATTAATTAAGGGCTGATTTTAGGCAAGTAAAATGCCCTAATTATAAATGCAAAATCAAAACATCACACATACTCAAGTGTCAGCTTCCGAGTATCCCCCATTAGAGTAGTTTATTCAGTATAATAAGCCCTAGTTGGTGGTGTCAACGGCAAACTTGCAGCATTATGTAGAGTACGTCCAGCGCAAACTTGTCTTCTGCCATTCGTGACACATGCCCATTAAGGATGGAAAGTGCTGATTATTTCGCAACTAACAAGAAAGCGCTTTAAATGTAAAATTACTTACTTTTTGCAAGTTATTTGCAGGTTTAAAACTGAACTGTATAATTAGGTATGCTAGATTAATAGATTAACTGTACTTTACATAGCAATTTTGTTGAACATTTGCTAGGAATTGTGCTGTTTTGGTACTTACCCTTTAAGTTAAACTAATTATAGGGTGCCAGCAAATTATCCATGTACCTACTTGGTTATGCACAAACACGAAAGCGCACACAAGACTATTATTCAAGGACCTAGGTCTAGAATATTCCAAAAATGTCTGCATTGTAGACGTTTCGATAACCAGTGAGAATTGATTTAAATATACTTTTATGTTTTATGCAGCCAAAGTAATGTCAGATATTTTTGATCACAACGAGGCATCACATACTTCTGAAATTAACTGGGTAGACAGATATTTATGACGCAAAACATGTCCGTTGGTATTGCATTGACGCATTTTTTTCAAACCGATGCAGCAACCTATATGACGGCGTCGCTTGCCTCGCCAAATATTTCTTTCATGTCACATTTATTTGTGCTGCCACTTGTATATGCCTTGCACAAAAGATCATAATTATATATTTTTCGTCATGTATTCATGGATGAAACATGAAATCAGAAGACCAGTTCCCGTAATTAAAAACGTTAATAATATGGTTGCAATTTCATCTCAGCGACCATCATTGTCAAAAAAACTTGTCAAATATGTAAAGATTTTAGAGGCATTTTTGACAGATTGAGACTGAGATCAGAAGACCAATTATCGTAATTTAAATTGTTAAAAAAATAGTCGCAGTCTCATCTCGGCGACAAACAAATGTCAAAAACTTGTCAAAATGAAGGGAAATTAGAGGTATTTTTGACAGATTGAGACTGAGATCAGTGAACGATTCATGTGAACGTTCTTAAAATTACGAGAATTACCCCTCAGACTGTGAACGTTCTTAAAATTACGAGAATTGCCGAGCTGTCCATAGTAATATATATTTATGTTTGTGACTGTACAGCTTTATCGCATTTGATTGACCGTCTTTTTCACCAGTGTATCCCTGATGTAAGTCACTCGTCTAACTATTAACTAGGTACTCCTGGATAACATTACACTGAAAGCACTTAATGGAAATCCTCAATGTGTGCTTCTCTGGACAGTTTTACACACACATAGGTTTACACCTATTATATATCATAGTTAGAAATTCAATGTCGTTTCGACAGGAGCTGTGTTATGAGTGGCAGATAAATCTTTTGTTGTTTTTTAAGCTATTTCAAATATCGAGGGTTCTGGCGCTTGCCAAATTTTTAGGCATTGAACTACAGTTCGTTTTAAGATAAGTATATAAATGTATAATTTAACTGTCCTAGATTTCAATAGGTACAGACGCCAGCACATCAAGCTATTACAATCTGTCAAATCTCTTTAATAGATTTTCAACTTTATCGGTAAAGTATAAGGTTCAAAGTTGATTGGGAAAATTCGACAGTTTCGGGTAGCTTGATATGCTGGCGTCTGTACATAGTTATCATTTCATAATTCTTGTCATCCTTCTGAAAAACAAGTGTATAAAACTGAATTTTGTTTTATACAGGGCTCATTTGGAGAGGCCCGTGGCTAAATAATAACAGCCACACAGTTCGATCGACCAAGTTAAGTTACGCTTGCCGCGGTTGGTCTGTGAATGGGTGACCATCTTTACATACCGAGACCCCTCCGTGCCTCGGAAATCACGTTAAGCCGTTAGTCCCGGCTGTCATTTGTGGATCTTTGACAGTTGTTAGGGGTACTCAGAAGCCCGAAAGTTTGACAACCAGCCATACCAAGGAGTATCGTATTACCCAGTAACTAGGTTGTGGAGGTCGGATAGGCAGTCGCTCCATGTAAAATACTAGTATTCAGCTGCATCCGGTTAGACTGGAAGCCGACCCCAACATAATTGGGAAAAGGCTAGGCAGATGACATGGCTCATTTCCCACGAACTCTGCGAAACAAATTGACCATACATTCAACACAAAGTACATACCTACAGCAACCTATTACTAAGACTCCGCTGTCCGTCCGTCTGTCTGTCAGCGGGTCGCATCTTAAGAACCGTAATAGGTAGACACAAAAAAAAAATACAGTGTATATTTCTAAAGCTGCTCTAACAAAAAATAATATAAATAAAATAAAGTACAATAAACTTGTTTGTTTTTCGGCGTTTTTTGCCTTGTGGTACGGAACCCTTCGTGTGCGACTCCGACACGCATTTGGCCGCTGTTTCATTCTTTCTGTAACAGATTTCGACTACAAGAACCAAGTTTAAACACGCAAGGTAATTCCTAAACGTAAAATAAAACATAAGTGGAAGTACTAATCTGTACTAATCTAGTCTGTTTAATTTCATATGATTGTTGGTTAAGTAGTTGCTTTAATTTATGAGTACTGTTTGTTTTATTTTATTTTGTTACCTGTTAAGTACGAATCATTTGATCTGACTTGGTTTCCGTACGTCCTTTTCGGGTAACCACTGAAAATCAGCGCTGTGCTGTGGGTCCTTTATAGCACAGCATCATGCTGAGTGGAAGCCTTCTTGTCACAGTCATGACGTGCAGCCGTGGACTATCTCTGCTTTATGCTCATGTATAAAGATATATATATATATTTTTTTTGTTTTTATTATATATGCTGTCATTAGAATTATCTTTTTGTTTGCACGTGTTTCTGTGACAAATAAACCTATTTTTCTTTCTTTCTTAGTATTAATAATCATAACCATTTCATCATAATATGGTAGGGTAGCGACCCCTTGGTGATTTAGGTGATAGAAACAACAAGGGGCCAACTATGATACTTATCGCGATTAATAGGAGGACATCGCTACCACAATCATATTTATTTAACCTCACACAGTGTTATAAAGGATGAACGCAGTGGTATTCCATAAAAATCGCATCGTGAAAACTTAGTTGAAGTGAGCGTGAAGTGAGCTGTCATACTGGCTGATGCTAGGGATTGGCAATATTGAATTCACTTCAGCTAAGTTTTCTCGGTGAGATTTTTACAGAGGAGACCGGCTGGTTGGTTCAGCTAATATCGACCTTGGAGCAATCGGGAAGATGTTAAAATCACAATAGGAACTTTAGTAAGTCGCAAATAAACTTATTAAATAATATGAATGGTAAAGGCCTCTTCTCAAACAGAAAAGACATGAGCATTGCTTACCTCCCCTGCTCAAGACAGATTGGGTCTTATAATACTTATAAATATGAGGAACAGGGTGTAAAGTTCACTCATACTCCATAGAAAAGGAAGGATCCTCCGACCAGACAGTTATCATGTCTGGCGGGCAATTGCCTGATAATTCATGTCGGGCCATTGTACATATACTTATATATGCTAGTTGCTTAAACTCTGCTTGCGAGATGCAGGATTTTGCGTGACGTCAGTGTCACGAGTAATTCGTATATAGCGTTGTAGATACCGCTATGTTTATTATGATATAGATATGTTTGTTACGCAAAAACTGCTGAACGGATTTGGATACATTTTAGCGCACAGATATAATCTGGATTACCACATAGGATACTTTTTATTCCGGTAAATACACATACGCAGACGAAGTCGCGGGCAGAAGCTAGTATTGAGAATAAGTCCAGGTTTCTTTGCAATGATTTCCATAACCAATATCAGTGAATTGAAACAACCTCGTCCATGATAGGCGAGGTCTTAAAAACAGACGAAAAAATAAACATAAAACATTGAATAAGTTTTGTGATGACCCAGTGGCCCTTGCGTCTCATGCGAGAGGTTGTGGGTTAAAATCCAGGCAACTAGGTACTATCATCATCACCAGCCTAGCCTTTTCCCAATTATGTTGGGGTCAGCTTCCAGTCTAACCGGATGCAGCTGAATACCAGTATTTTAGATAGTAAGTAGGTCCCAATGTGACTTTTTCAATAGTTTGTCTTGGCCACTAACGTCATCAGTGAAGCAAAAACATCGTGAGGAAACCTGGACTTATAGTGTTAATGTAAGTCAGAAATCGCTACCCCGCCTTTAGCTAGCATGGTGATTAATGCTCGTGTCTGATCTGTTTGAGCAAAAGTATTTGTTCTACAGTGAGACAATAATAGGCTGGTATTATTATTACAATAATCTTTTACTCCCAGGAGGGGCCCGAGGCTGAATAAAAACAGCCGCACAGGTCGATCGATCAGGTTAAGCTACGCTTGTCGCGGTTAGTCTGTGGAAGGGTGACCATCTACATACCGAGACCACTCCGTGCCTCGGAAAGCACGTTAAGACGTTGGTCCCGGCTGTCATTCGTGGATCTTTGACAGTCGTTACGGGTAGTCAGAAGCTCGAAAATCTGGCAACCAGTCTTACCAAGGGGTATCGTATTAGCCAGTCACTGGGTTGTGGAGGTCAGATAGGCAGCCGCTCCATGTAAAATACTGGTATTCAGGTGCATCCGGTTAGACTGGAAGCCTACCTCAACATAGTTGGGAAAAGGCTAGGCAGATGATGAATCTTTTACCTCGAGAAAATGTAAATAAGGACGTATCTTTGTGTTACCATTTTTAGCACCAAAACAAAGCAAGACATCGACCGACAAAACTAGATAAATGTAAGCAGAACTAATAATCATAAACAGTTTGTCACCCGGCCGTCTCTCGGATGCCCAACAACATACTGCGTAATTTCCTCTAGAACCGCGATTCAATCTCGTGGAATATTTCTTGCTATTTGTGCCCTCCCATATTCTGAACACGAAGTCTACCTGACAAATTTATCACTTTCCCCACATTTCCTAGAGGTTAGACGACGCGCTTCAAGTGGTGTAACCTAGTGAATTTATTTTTAGGCTTTGTGTGATAGATCGTAGGTTTTCTATACGCCCATTCAAATAATGGACGTGGGAATTCTTTGTTTCAATTACTTTCAGAGCGACAAAAAGGGCGTCAAAATAACTCAAGTCATTTATTATTAGTATTTATTAAATTTTTTTCATTTTTTATTTTTAGTCATTTATTTTTTATATTTACTTTCAAAGACTGAGCTGGACACGGATTTCTTTCAAGATAAGATGCTACGGTAGTCTCTTACCTTTTCTTGAATATGGATATACCTATAGAATTTATTCATGACGTTGAACTAAATAAGTAGGTAATGTTTTCTAAATTAAGGCGTCTAAGAAACGAAAGTAATTAGGTACACTCGAATAATTCATTTGAAATTCATTCATTATTTGATTTCTTTTTATACTGATATTTTTTTTATAGAATGCTGTCACATTCCGCAGTGACAGAAATCAGCTAGTTACCTACTTTTCATCATCATTCACAAATACCAAAGCATAATACTCTTTGATATAATAATGATAATGATAATAATCTTTGATATAAACAGATTAAGGTATGCAACTTCTTGGACGATCACGATTTCTCTAGGAATCCATAAATTCAAGATCCACCATTATCACAAAATTAACATCCTCATCATCTGTCCATATCATCCGTCTCACTTTACATCAATAGATAGTGGCGACAAGATTTATGGGGGTGACAAATTTGATCACATTACAGTAATATTTAGATAGGGTATGCAACTATATGGTGAACCGGCACGTACGCGGCGCATCATTCCATCTGAATCAAATCATTATGGCTTGTTTATGCTGGAGCGGTGTGTGTGTGAGATTTGAGAGCCTTAATCTGGATTAGCTGATTGGAGTTTGTCGGTGCCAGACGTATCTTTATCTACATAAAGGTCGGTTAATGTCCGTCATACTGTTGAAAGCTCTGGCAAAGAAGCCTTTTCCCTAGTTGGGAAAAGGATCCAATTTAACCCGATGTAGATGATACCAGTATTTTACATAAAGCTACTGCCTAACTGACCTTCACGGCCCCAGTTAATGGGTAACACGATACCTCTTGGTAAGACTGGTTGTCAGGCGCTTCGGCTTCCGGCTACCCTTGTAAAGACTGTCTAAGATCTACAAATGACAGCCGAAACTAACGGCCTAACGTGTTTTCCAAGTCACGTAGAGGTCTCGATGTGTAATGGATGATCAACCATCCACGAACTAACCGCATCAAGCGTTACTTAACCTTCGATCGATTATCATTTAACTACAAGCCCCAAGAGCAAAATAAGATGCAGTCGGTAACTTATTATCATCATCGCCGGACGTTGAAACATGTTGACAATTGTAACATTCCATTTATCACGTACTTGCCGAAAATAAATTTTGTTGACATAGCGACAGAAATAGACGGTACAATAGTATGACAATAACCCTCCTTTTGGGCTTCGCCGCAGTAGGGTAAAAAGAAACTATTACACACTGCACGAATGATACAGAACACAACGAACTTTTCCTAATTTATTTCTTTAATTAAAACGGGTTAAAACCAGAAATTAAAGACACAGTTTGTTTATACATTTATAAGATTAAACATAAAATCATCAATAAAAAGTTAGCAACACTTTCATACATCCCTCTCACTGTACATCTGACAAGCCAACAAAATCTTCGCCCATTCAACCGCAAGCAGATCGTTTGTTGGATTAGAGTTCAGGAGATCGTTATGTGCGGGCAGAGTACGTACTGGGGACTTAGCACGCACAACTGTGTGACATGGAAGCACAGCAAACAGCCCTTGTTTTCTGCCGCGGCAGAAATTGTCTGGCACAAAGAAGCGAGCCAGCACATCATGTAGATCAGGCGCGTGAATAAAACTCTATGTAACATATTTAGAGCTGGTTACTGCAGTCATATTTGAACCGACTGGACCGACTGTTAGATATATTTTAAAATCTATGTAAAATAAACCCTAAAAAGAGACAGAAAGATTCTATCTCATTCATCCGTCAACCAGCATGAAATTATTCAGGTGTGTTGTTTACATACGCGATGACCGCAAATTAACATCGCATGCGTTTGCATAATTGTAGATACCGCTACTATCTATAATGTAATAAAACTCTATTGAGTATGCAGGTACTGTGACTTTGCAGATTATGATGGTTATAATTTACGATTTAACATTTGGTTATTAGTATTTTGAAATTCAAAAATTAATATCATGCCGATTCCCTTGTACCTAACTAAACTATCACTAAAATTCCTTACTTTTGGCTATAAGAATCATAAAGCTATTTTGAATAAAAAACTCAAATTTAAAAATAATTTAGACACAACTAAAATCGAATTTGAAAATCACGACTCTATGTGGTACTTGTTTGCCTAACTCCGTAATTTTTTTAAAGCCGGAATCCCCATCCTTGACGTGTTTTATATGGAACTTTTCACTTTTTGTATGGAAAATATGAAAAGTTATTATGTTGACTTTTAGGGGTTTATGGGTTCGTGACGATGAGGTTTACGTGGGAGAAATAAATGATACTTCGTAAATTGTCAACATAAAATATAATAGTTAAAAATTAGAATAGGGGTAGGTAGGTCACACGGTTTCTTTAGTTTCCCTTAGGAGTAGCACAATACCTAGTCTCCTGGCTCGGTGTGGCGATGACCGAAGCATTGTGCCACGCTGCAGACGTCAGGTAAGATGTCAGTCGGCGAATGTTTTTGCCAGACTCGTTATGCTCGATGCAGCCACGCGGGTAAAATAAGTACCCGGCTCGGAGCTCAATGGAATACGGGTTTTAGGAAGGTGGTGGCCCGTCGCTCTGCATTCATATGCCACCGATAGATCCAGATGGAAACCTTGAAGCCGGAACTTCGGACATGATAAGCCGGAACTTCGGTCCCTGCAATAATATTCAGCCTCATTACCAAAGTCAGATATTTTTTACTCGTGGAAAATTGACATCTTACAGAACTATTATGGAACTGTCAAAAATTCAAAATATATTCTCAGCATAAGACTTATTCTAGGTATAAAAGTTTGTTGGAATTCGCCCTTAGTCGATTAGAAAAATAATAATAATTACCGTTGCCATCGGCGACCACCGTGGCTATCGTGAAGGTCTCACGCATATATCGAGCCGAATTTCATTCCAGATTTTATCCATCAAAGAAATTCCGAGCATAGCCCGCTCCTTAGCGCGCTGAGCGACCTTGAATTTGTGGACCAGCCCGACTGTCAATGACGACGTTTCGGCACCGCATGTAATAACGGACACGACGCACTGGTTGAAGAACTAAGTATTGTGAATTTATTTAATTTCTTATTATGTTACTTACATACCAACGTATACTGCACCGCTTGGCGTCATGACGTCAGCAGCGGCTGTCGCTGAAAAACAAAGACCAATTATGCAGAGCAGAGGCCGTTTTGCGTGGATGTGACGCATTTCATTTCACCAAACTTGTTCCTTTATGTTTTTTCTCCACGTCATGTTTACCGCAAATCAACGTATTTTCTTTATTTTTCTTTTCTTTCACCATCACGATTACGGTGCAAAACAAAATAATGGAAGAGCTGTGTCACCGTAAACCTGATCCAATGACAGGATTACGTCCATCAATATTTGTAACACCCCGTTTCGGGTTATATTCAATGGTTGCTGTACAACGCCTTCTAGCGACATAAGAATCCTCAGTCAGGAATTTACTTTTTTGGTTTCATAAAATAGAAGCTATTTAAACGATTTTTTTTAACACTTTTGACAAGTTTTTGACAGATTGTCGTTAATATGAGATTGCGACTCGATTTTGAACATTTTTAATTACGAGAATAGGCATGGACATTGTCTACATGTACAGAAGCCAGCACATCAAGCTACTACAATCATTCAAATTTATTTAAAGGATTTTCATCTTTATAGCTACAACAACATAAGGTTCAAGGTTGATTGGGAAAACTTCTGTACCAAACTTCATCCAAATCCCTTAGCCGTTTTGGCGTGAAAGCGTAGCAAAAAAACAAACTCACTTACGCATTTGTAATATTACTTAGGATTAGGATATTTATAGGTACCTACCTATGGATTAAAATGTGTTCTAACTATCTTGCGTTATTACCAGACACACAATCTCTAGCTGTGGTAGTAAAATATTTAAACTTAATAAACAAGGAGCGTTGCGAACTATTGCTAAGTTTCCTTAAGATAAAATAATGCCATATTCGAACCTAGTCCTGATAACCTTTGTTAAAGATTGCGCTATTAATACACGCAGTAAAACACGAATATATCAATGTTTCTGGCATATATGCCATTATAATTGCCGTTGCCTTCGGGCAGAGGACTGAATCGTGAGGACTCCACCTTTTAATCATAAATTCCTAGCATTTCTAGTGTCCTTTATAGGCTATGCCTGGATCTTATGTGCAATATCCTATTGATCTCTGATTTCACTGGCGTCATTTTTCTTCTTTATTTCTCTCATAGTTTTTTTATTGCTGAATGAGCCTGCTCTTGAGCTCAATCACGCCTGTTGGAAAGCAATGGTCACCCATCCACGGGGATGGATGCCCATCTTTACATATCAAGTCCGTGCTTCGGAAATCACGTTAAGCCATTGGTCCCGGCTGTCATTCGTATATCTTTGGCAGTCATTACGGGTCGTCAGAAGCCCGAAAGTCTGACAACCAGTCTTACCAAGGGGTATCGTATTACCCAGTAACTGGGTTGTAGAGGTGAGATAGGCAGTCGCTTCATGTAAAATACAAGTACTCAGCAGCATTCGGTTAGACTGAAAGCCGACCCCAATATAGTTGGGAAAAAGCTAGGTAGATGATCACATCTATACATATAATAAAATCGTAGGAAAGTCAAAACTGTACATTGAATATTTTTTAAAAATAATTTTTGGGGCGTGATCGACAATTGATATCGAAGCCAAAAATATAGTTTTTAGACTTTTTGTCTGTTTGTCTGTTTGTCTGTTTGTCTGTTTGTCTGTCCGGGATAAACTCAAAAAGTACTGCATGGATTTACTTCAAATTTTGCATGAATATTACTAAGAGGTCGGGTCAACATATAGGCTACATATTATCACGCTATCACCTACGGGGGAGGAGCTGTGAATCTTTATTTTTCTTACGCATTCTGTGACAGCGTGTAATCTAACGACGCATATTTAAATGTTGTTTTTGAGTAAGTCATGCTATTATCTAGCTTTACACTATAAAAACTACGCCATTTAAGTAACTTGGGCAGAGAAATATACTTTAATGAATGTAAGTAGTATAAAGACAATTTTAAAACAGCGCCATCTGTGAGATTTCATAAAAATCAAATGAAGTTACAAGTTAGCATTTTTTGGAAATTAATAATTTAAATTTGATCATGTTGGTGAGGTAAGTAGTTAGTTATTCTTAAAATTCATAGATGGTGATGTGCATTTTCTTCATAAAAGTTGTATCGTATAGTTCGTTTTGACAAATTCAAGTTCCAACAAACCCTCAAAATCTTGAGCAGAGTTGAGGAAGACAATTTTAAAAAAATGCGGTGTTAAGTATTACAAAAAAGTTATGTACATTGATGATGATCATTTCATTTCATGACACCCTCGCGGAGGCTAGCGTCAGTGACAGTCCCAGCCGCATGCGTCATCTGTTTGCCGTCATCTTGGTGTTTTGTGGAGTCGCGAACCCGGTAGCTTTATGGGAGAAGTATCGCCATCATCTGTCTGAAGATTTTCTACGAGCTTTGAGGCGTGCTACTGGAGGCGAAGTCGAAGTAACTGATGAACGCGTGCTGAACACCTGTCTCAGTTCACTTCAAGATGTGGTCATTTATATCGGCGGCAATCCACTGATCAAATATCGGTTACCAGCTCCCCAATCATCACCGTATCAAGACCGTGGAAATCGGGAGTATAACGCTGAGACAAATTACGATCCGGGCGAAATGACCACCATACGAAATGACCATGTCGCTTTTGTTCTCTTCAGAGCAAAAACTTTATGACACCGTCCTTGAAAGCGTTGGGCAAAACCAGGGTAAAATGTTTTTCTTGGATGCTCCTGGTGGAACAGGAAAAACATTTGTTACCACTGGCATACTTGCAGAGGTGTACAGCACATGCCATGTTTAAAATTCCCATCGGTTTAGAGAGCGCCGAAACGCCTGTTTGTGGTATGTCACGTAACAGCCATAAGGGACACGTGCTCAAGGATTGCTCTCTGATCGTATGGGATGAGTGTACGATGGCCAATAGGAAGGCAGTTGAGGCCGTGGACAGAATCCTGCAGAACATCCGCAGGAACGAACATTTGATGGGTGGTGTCACAGTTCTGTTCAGTGGTGATTTTCGGCAAACGCTTCCCGTGGTGACGCGGGGCTCGAGGGCTGACGAGGTGAATGTTTCGTTGAAACGATCTTCGTTGTGGTCACGAGTTCGTACGCTGCGCTTGACCATTTATATGAGGCTCGGCGGCAATGCACATGCTCAAGAATTCTCCGATGTCCTTCTAAGTCTTGGCGGAGGCACTCTACCAGAAGAGATAGGTGTACAGGTGGTGCTTCCAGAGTCTCTCGGTAGAGTGGTATCCAGCTTAGAAGAACTAATTCGCTGTGTGTACGGGGACATCAGTCGTATACCGCACCAGCAGAATTCTTGGGTGTGTGAGCGGGCCATTTTGATGCCCAAAAATGATCAGGCTGCAGGCGCATTAACAGGCGCATTAACGAATGCATTCTCTCGGAAATTGAGACCTCGATAAACACTGTTGTCGAGCAAGATGACGCCACACGTTATCCCGTGGAATTTCTGAGCTCCCTGTCAGCAAGTGGACTTCCAGCGCATACCATCAAGCCGAAGGTCGGTGTTCCGATTATGCTTCTTCGGAACCTATCTCCTCCGAAGTTGTGTAACGGGCCTTAAAGTCATCTCGCTCCACAGACACACCATTGAGGCGGAAATTCACGCGTACAGTTCCCCGTGAGTGTTTGCTTCGCGATGGCCATCAATAAGTCGCATGGGCAGACAATGAGGGCAGCGGGTGTCGACCTCAGGACGAGTTGCTTCTCACACGGGCAACTGTACGTCGCTTGCTCCCACGTCACCAGTCCTGACTCTCTTTACATTTTCGCTCCTGGCAGCATAACTACCAACGTAGTTTATAGGGAAGTGTTGTAACCTTTGTACGTATTTTTACTCTTTTGTGTCCTGGAATGTATTCCTGCATTATTTTCTCTATTTCCTTCAGTCACATCTTATGACTGAACTCAGCAGGATTCCCATATAACTCTCTTCACTTGCTTCGCTTGCAAAAAAAACTTATATTTTAATGCTATTTTAAAAGTTGTGTACTTATAATGCTATAGCGACACTGGCATCTTAGGTATTTTTGGTGCTGTAGAGCCTTCACGCAGACGACGTCGCGGGCAGCAGCTAGTTAAACATAAAATCATAAATAATACCACAGTTTTTCCCTCATTGAAGAAAATACGACAAGCATAACATAGGTATGTATCTACGTACTTTAGCTTATCTACTTTCGCATATTTGCCTTTGTATGTATTGTCAGTTGTAATACGTATAAAGGTCACATTAAGTCACTCATTAAAATACAATAGAATATTCAGTACTCTCTGAACAGACAAAAACAATTGATCATCATCATCATATATCCTACGATTTATGCTCTCTGGTGTAATAAATGGGGGCCATTACAGAAATCAAATATAATACAGTAAACATTTAGCCTTTTATGTAACATGCTCATTATTCATAATATCTTAACAAAAGAGTGTCATAAAAGCTTGCCATTGAACGTATTTTCGAACCAATGGCTCCTCTTATTTTCTTATAGAATGCCTCCCACCGAGAACTGCCTATTACTTTATTATAAACGCTTCGATGATTACTCACATTAGGTCTGGGTGTATCTGAGGCGATTCTGTTGCTATAATATGTATTACGTAATCATTATTTCAATATTTGACTAAGTTATCATGTCAAATAATATTTTCTCTTCTATTCACTATCTTTGAAGTATTTTTGTTATTATTTTCTTTCAGAAAACGTGGCATATTTGTATTTTCAATGTCGAAAGATATTTAGATACATTTTCAGTACCTAGCTTAACTTTAAGATTCCTGCAGACAGGCGACTGTGCGACGAGATTCTGATTGCTCAATGTCTATGAAGTTTTTATAGAAATTATTCTGCGACGCGCCTGTCTGCGGGACCCTTTATATATTTTAACTATCTACGAAAAAAAATGTACTTCCTATCATAACTACTTAGTGGTCTAGCACTCACTTTCAAATAAATATTTGTCCATGATACCATAAAGTAATTTAAATTAAACAATGACCACTGACAATATAATTATTAAGCATAGAACCAAGTTATTAGCCCGAAACAAATATTCGACCAAATAATATTTCGTAGTTATTAATCGAAAATCATTGCGCACAGGAAATTGTCGAACAGTTACCCAACGTTACTTATAAAGACAGATAATAAAGATTATTCTTGCGATTGCGGTTAATATCTTCTAAATGGTTATATCATTATTAAAATATGCGATTAAAATATGCTATAGTTATTGTTCACTCTAGCTAAATGACACCGGCAAAAACTGGTACATATCGCTCAAAATCAAATAAATACAAAATTTATTTGCGGACGCGAGATAATCGCTTCAAAATTATTTAGCCTGTATTTGTCAGAATAATTAAATTAAGTGTGCTTAGTGTATTATAATTACAGTAAACACGAATGAATTCATTAATGAAATATTTGCTTATCCCTTGACCGCAGTTCGCCAAACGTAATTACATTTTCGAGTTGTTTTATAATTGATTGAATGTATTACCTAACCGAAATTTTGCATATACGGAGATACAGTATCACATTAATGTAATGATTTGATAGTCAATTACGAGTACATAATTGATTTATCAAAGCCAATTGCGTGTTGAAAAAGTTTTTGATGTGATTTTATACCTACCCACCGGAATTGGGTTTCCGTGCGGAAATTAGCAAGGAATTACAACTGAATGATTCTTGATGAAGTAAAATCAGAAAATAGAATCTAAATAAATTTATGTTGTTTTACGTCAGTGAGTATCTAAAGCTAAGTTTTCCTGAAGAGCGGTTCCGTCATATTATAACGGCCGACATGAAGATCTGTTACACAGAATAATTATATACAGTATTCCATCTTCATACAAACGGACGATGCGCGAGCTATGCCTACGCCTCGATTCCGGCATTCGCTCGGCAGGCAGACAGTCGCGACTGTGCCGCAGTGACGAACGGTCGGTGTGTTGTTTTTTTAATAAGCTGAGATAAAAAGTTATTAAAATTACTCGTCAGCTGTTTCTTGCATTGTAGTTGAGTAGGTAGGTGTTGAAGTTTGTAAAGATTGGAGTTCTCCACCTTGTCCATGTTTCCCAAAACAATTTTTAATTAAGCTTTATATTAGAATGCGGATTTTTTATACTTTAAAATTTAATAATAAAGCGTTTCGTACGTCTCAGTCAAGGTGCAAATATTTTTCGGTCGCAAATTTATAAGACCGATTTGTTTTTCAAACATAAACATGGTTTTTTAATTAAATCTACCAATCAAAAAACAACATGCATTTTTATTGAACACTTCCTATTCAATTCACAAAGTACTTATTTTTTTTTTTTTTATATAAAATAAAGTATATTTACAGTCACAAAACTAAATGAAAACACAAAGTAGGCAAATGTAATTCAAATGCTGGAGGCGGGCAGCCCTATCGCATGTTTACGTACCGCGCGGCTGTAGGCATTTATGTCCAAGATACAGCCGAGTTACAATACTGTATATAATTATACTGTGTCTGTTATTTTCATCAGTATTTGACAATAAGGTTAAAAACCCATTCTGCGTTTGGACAATAGATAATGTGTTATCGTCCTCCACTTTCTTAGGAAACCAAACTTTCAATTTTATTTTTATATAAGGTTTATTCAGATCTTTGTCTTACCAATTATGGTACTTCAATAAATTGGATGCCTATTATGCACAATCAGCCTATAACGTTCCCACTGCTGAAACACAGGCCTCCTATCTGTGAGAGGGAGTGGTCCGTAATCCACAACGCGGGCCCAATGCGGGTTGGTAGATGTCACATGTCTTCGAATTTTTGGTTCTCATGCCGGTTTCCTCACGATGTTTTCCTTCACCGTTTTGAGAGCAGTGGTGATCAAATTATTTACACAAAGTAAAGCGCCTGGCTGGGTTCGACCCCACGACCTACGACTCGTAAGTCGAGGCGTTACCACTGGGTCACTACTGCTCTTCGCAAAAATCTTCTTTCCTAAGGATGTTAGAATCATTGATTGCTATTTGTCTTGTGAAATAGGATCCTTCAATAAATTCGATGCCTATATTATGCATTTATAAAATCATCATCATCTGCCTAGCCTTTTCCCAACTATGTTGGGGTCGGCTTCCAGTCTAACCGGATGCAGCTGAATACCAGTGTTTTACATGGAGCGACTGACTATCTAACCTCCACAACCCATTTACTGGGTAATACGATACCCCTTGATAAGACTGGTTGTCAGACTTTCGGGCTACCCGTAACGACTGACTACCCGTAACGACCCGTATATACTACCCGTAACGACTGTCAAAGATCCACGAATGACAGCCGGAACCAACGGCTTGACGTGCTTTCCGAGGCACGGAGGGGTCTCGGTATGTAAATATGGTCACCCATCCACAAACCAACCGCGGCAAGCGTGGCTTAACCTGATCGATCGACCTGTGCGGCTGTTATTATTTAGCCACGGGCCCATATTATGCACTTATAACATAATAGTGTATCTATCAGTATGCAGCTGACCTTCTCAAGCCTTACTGTCCTTAACCCAAGGCGTGACGAGTCGGCCTTCCTTCGTCTACTCCTGCTATAATTCACATTGTGCGACCTGGGTGCGTCCACCAGTTATGCGGTGATTGTCTCTTCTCTGCGTTACCAAGGTTGCCAATAATACATTATATAATAACGCTGATTGTTCTGCAAAACAACACGGTTTACGACATTCTAGGTAATAAAAATCCTAAATTAATTTATTCATTCACTTGCAAACAAGGCACATCCTAAGCCGCTGGGTCTAGAAGCATTAAATTTTGCACACAAATTCCTATACAAGGTGGAAACGCTAATACTAATTAAACTGCGTCCGTCAAACGCGTATTACAAAACGAAATCTAACTTTAGTTCTAGCCTAAACCTTTATGCCAGTATTTCGAACTTTATATCGAATTATATAAAGTTTTTAATACTAATAGGACAACTTAGCACCGAACTAAGCTGTAATTTTTATATAAAGAGCTGTATTTCTATAACAGTTAGGTTCTTAATTCAATTCTTAAACTCAGCGCTTCTCTTCCACTTTTATTATGCGCACAGCCAAAGTGTGGAACTCTCTGTCGGCATCTGTGTTCCCTCCCACATTTAATCCGTCTGCCTCCAAATCAAGAGTGAACAGTCATCTTCTGGGCACGCTTGTTCTTGTATTATAGACCTTAACTATCGTCTTCTATCAGGCGTGATCGGAGTCAAGAGCGGGCTCATTTAGTAATATTTTTTAAATAAAAAACTAGCTTGGTGGTTTAAAGAAAAACCTTGTTTTGTAATAACGGAGCGACGACGATCCTAGTCCGCATACGAAAATTCATTCACAGATATTTAATAGTTTAGTCAGTAGAACTAGTCAAAGATTGACAAAACCCATTGTCGGCCCATCTCTACTATTTAGTTTGATTGAAAAAAACATTTATTTCAATTCTAAGATTTATTTGATAGATCCAAAAATACTCTAACTGCCAGTGTTTTCATTAACTGTCATATGGCTGTCTCCACATTGTATAATATAATGAAAGTGAGCTTATGAAAGGATTTTTGAATATTCGTTCCCAAAGGGGTTTTGTCATTTTTGTCGATAGGAAATCCCATCGGGCACTCGCTTGGAATACATAACATAATAACGCTGATTGTTCTGCAAAAGCTACACGGTCTACGGCATCGTTTGAGAAATTAAAATCGATTATACTCGATATGGGCCGAAATGAATCCGTCTGTATTTTGCTGAGCGGATTATCGTTTGATCGATTTCAGGTACGATGATTTAATTTCGATATGAACCGGTTTGTAGAGTTATTATTCTTGTACTTGGGTGTACGTATAGATATATATACAAGTATAGTACGAATTAATGAAGATATTGTGCTTTTAAGGTTTCTTAAAGAAATAAGCAGTAAATAAAAATAAAAACATCGATCTGAACTGCTTTAAACAGTTCCATAATGATAAATGATAAATGATTTTATTTCTGTAAGTAGGTTTGTACAAACACTTTTACACGTCAATCATATTTTTTAAAACGAGATGAGGTCGGCGTTTCCTAACTGACTACTCTGAGAAGAAAGGCCGAAACAAACTCAGAGGTCACAGTCTCTTTTAAAGTCCAGACATAATCTTGGTCAGATCATGTGGAGACCATGTAGATTGGTGTCTGAAATGGTCTTTTGAGCCAATGAGCCTAACGTTCAAAACAGTATTTTTTACTGATCCGAAAAAAAGTTAAAGCTTCAAGCAAAATGTTACCACCATGACAGTTAACTTTAACGTTTTTTTTTCAGTAAATGGTATGTTCAATCATTAAACATTACTGTTTTTTATTTTATTGTTTTACAAACATTTCTTCTTACTGCATAGGTGAACTCGGTAAATCTTAATGAAATCGCTATAATGTGGTGTAAGTAAGAAATTATTTTTTTCAGTGTACGACCTTTTATCCTTTGTAAAATCCTAGGAAGCGATTTAGGACGGATTTTTTCGAAGCCTTTCTTACTTTATTATTTATATTGCTTCCTTTGTTCTTGAGAAGATTTACGGTAAAAACAAAAATACATACGGGTCTATAAACTACTATGGATATAAAGTTGTCTCGTTGCAACCGTAAGAAGAGTTTGGGTGTTTTATAGCTTATCACATTTGGATTAAAAAAAAATAAAGAATATTTCTATATTATCTGCCAATGAAACTTGCATTAACGAACATTAAAAAATTATAACCGGGTTGGCACAGCTACTCATAAATAAAACAAAATACGGTATGTTCACCAAACCGGCTTATTAATAATAATAATAAATAATAATAATAATCGTTTATTATAAATAAAGGGAATACATTTACAATGAATTGCTTAACAATTAAAATAGCGCACAGTTGGTACTTAATTATATTAAGTAGCCAATGATGCCTCATATTGAATGTAAATCGCTGTATTTTGTTCTCATTATACGCAATTAAATGCAAATAACGTGTCAAAATACGTTAAATCCACATAATTGTTGGAGCTTATGCATAGTGATTAATTAAAAATACTAATTGAGCTTTAAAACAAATAAAAAGTGCATACACATAAATATGAACAAATAATAAAAGTCGTTTTGTAAAAAATACTTTTTTCGTACCACTCAAAAAAAGTGACATTCTATGCCACAAAAAACGAACATAACAATAGTCATTTTTAATCTGTTAAAAACAGGGAAAGAAAATTGTACTGAATTTCATTCATCCTCTAGGGGGAGAATGTGATTTAAATTTGGAATACTTACCGAAATTTATACTGAACTAAATCTGTGTTTACACCATTGAGTTTGTATATAAAGCATTATACATCTTTTTCAAAAAGGAATACGCATTTATTATGCAGTTATGATTATTAAATAAAATTACGAAAACCGACGAGGCCGTATGAGCTTGATGCGTTTGCTTTTCCGACAAAAAAATATTAGTCTAGGAATTTGCCGTGTTTTTGTTTTCTTCAAATACTTAAACGTTAAGTTTATTTTAATTTATTTTTAATTTTCATTATTTTTAATAAATGCTTATCTCATATTATTATTGTGTTAATTTTTTCGCAAATGGTACGAAAAGTAGGGTATTTGCCTCGGTGATAAAGGTTTTTAATACCCTCGCTACGCTCGGGAGTAAACCTCGAGTCCTTCGTTACGCTCGCGATTTAAATCGTCATCCGCGACAGAAGACACTGCTTTATCCCCTTGGTTAATAATCTACTATTTTAGCTGTTTGTTAACTTTCCTGCACTTTTTTTATTTTCAGCCTAATTATTTCTCCAAAATAATTGTACTTAAAAAGGTCTTAAAACTGTTTAAGTATAACAGATCAAAGCTAACAAAGCAATGAAGTCAGTTACTTATGTAATTAACAACTTTCTTACTGTATGAAGGTCACATAACAATTCATTACTAATTTACTAGACTAAAAGTCATTAATCGTTTTGTTTATGAACAAAAAAACTTCCTATTTATTCTGAAACAAGTCAGATTTTTGATCTTTTACAAGCCAGCTCTTATCGATATTCTCCATCAGACTAAGACCAGTCTCAGACCAGACCAGAACAGAGAACTCTAAAAACCAGTCTTACTAAGGGACATCGTATTTTACCTAGTAACTGGATTGTGGGGTCAGATAGGCTGTCGCTCCATGTAAAATACTGGTATTCAGCTGCATCCGGTTAGACTGGAAGCTGACCCCAATATAGTTGGGAAAAGGCTAGGCAGACGACGATTAACTCTGAGAACAAAATATGACGAAACAAACTCAGACATACAGGGTTATTAGTAAAACACCAGCAACCTCTTAAGAGGTCATTGTACTCATCATTATGAACAACTTTTACTATGGGACCAAACCTGAAATCGCGAAATAAAAATCAGCTGTTCCCTACATTTATCTTCGTCTATCTCGTCAAAATGTAGGGAACAGCTGATTTTTTTTTGCCGGTTTCCTCACGATGTTTTCCTTCCCCGTTTTGAGAGCAGTGGTGATGATATTAAATACACAAAGTAAAGCGCCTGCCTGGGTTTGAACTCACAACCTACAACTCGTAAGTCACGGCGTTACCACTGAGCCACCACTGCTCAGTACCTATACCAGAAGCCCAATTCTCGTAATTTAAAAGGTTCAAAATCTAGACGCAGTCTCATCTCAGTGACAAACAAATGTCAAAAAGTTGTCAAAATGTAGATATTAGAGGGAAAAAAAATGAAATTAGAGGTATTTTTGACAGATACTAATATCAGACTGTGAACGTTCATAAAATTACGAGAATTTCCCCTCAGATATTGGCCCCGATTCTGTTGTTCACACACTAAACTAAAGTTCAGTGAATCTTTTTCTTTCTATTTCATTATAAAAAGACAGAAGATAAATAAATATTAGTTTAGTCCTGTCAAATTAGTCAGCGCCTGACGTAAATTGACGTATTTCTACTAGCTAATTTTTTAATCCTGTCTAAACTTGTCTATGGATTATCTAATTTGACAGGATTAAACTAATATTTATCTTCTGTCCTTTTCATAATAAAATAGAAAGAAAAAGATGCACTGAACTTTAGTTTGTGAACAACAGAATCGGGGCCATTATATTTTAACTGTACCACTATTAATAATAAGTTTATTTATTTTATTTATTTATTTATATATACTTTATTGTACACCAGAAAATACATAACAAAAAAAAACAATTATTACTACAAAACATACTATGGGCGGCCTTATCGCTTTCTGCGATCTCTTCCAGGCAACCGTGGAATGGACAGTGATTACGTGGATATTTAAAAATGGGGTTGTCAGTGGTATGAGTAGACTACTAATAAAATATCTTACTATGTTTATAATTGCTCTATTACTGTTCAAGCCATTATTTAATAGCTGTCTACATTGTCAACTAAATGCATATTTTGTATAGATGCAAAAAAATACATTATCACAATAGGTATTATTACAATAGCTACAATTGGACTGATAAACCATGATTCGAGTTCCTGAAATGTGTATTTATTTACGGAAATCAATCGTTTCCGACACTCTAATTAAGTTCACTGTCAATATTAATTATTCCCTTCACTTTTAATAGAGTAACGTGGGCGTTGACTGCTGTTCTGTTAATTGACTTACTACACCGTAATGATATTAATCAAGTAGATTATGATATAATTTTCATAAGGGAGAAGCGTCAGGGTAGCCTGTGTAATTGCAGCGGAATTGTCAGAAATGGTTACGCTACCCCGGAACACAAAGGGCTAAGGAAGGAGCACGGGTGGGTTTTAGTCAGTAAGAGTCTGACACTCCCTTCTGCTCCACCCAGAGCGGGAGGGGTCATTTGATGATTTCCCATCCACAATAAAAAACATTTTTTTAAACTGTCAGATGGTATGTTGAACAAAATATGATTCGCGATCGTAACAAGTATGTATTTACAGGATTATAATCATTATAATCATCAATAGAACTCTCTAAGTTCTTATAATCCTATTGATTAATATTTCATGGAAATAGTCATGATCTGCAGATTGCAAAAAACGTTAAAAATATTTGAATTACGTGGTCTACCCTGGCGTTTCTCCCTTAATCAACTGAGCTTATAAGGTATCTACATTGGGGCGTGTATCTATTTCAATTCGATTTGCGTCGTTACCTTTCACATCTGTTATTCCGCTTTACATTCCTTTAGAGATCGTCAGTCAATCAGTCAAGCATCTTTCGTTCTTTTAGTAGAAATGCACCACACTGCCAATTCAGTTTGCTGACCCAGACATCTATATTGTTTACTCCAGTTCATCTCTGAATATTGTATATGTGTATCTTCTTATTCAAATACGTAGATTCTACAGTCAACCTACTTCTATTTTTCCTTTTCCACACCATTGTGCCTGTGGTGGCAAGAATAGAATAACGTTTATTGTCTCCAGTATTACAACTAGTAGGAGTAAGTTCGCTTCCGGTATTAAAGTTTTCGCACGCGGTTCTGCAGTGCGTCCGCGATGTTTACCGAATAAGACGCAAGCGTGTGTCGCCGCTGTTGGGCAGAGCACGCGGTAGCAGCAAAAGCCTTCTGAATATATTTGCGAGTAAATATCAGTGTCTGATACACTCGCTCTTGGTAAGCATCATGGTTGAGACGGTAAGTTAAAATGTTTTAATTGTAATTGATATTTATATTATAATTATATAATATACTTTATAAGCTCCTGTCTATAATGGATCATGTTATCAGACAAATAAATAGATAATAATAATAATTATACTCAGCTTAAAACCCTAAGAGTCATGTTTACAGACAAAAAGAAGTACATTTAGGTTATTGTTAGTAAAGTAAATGATAATGAAAACCCTCACTTTTAAGCTGTGCCTACTAGAGTACAACAATTCAATCAGTTACTGCCCCATAAACCTTTCACATTTTCAATTCCTTAATGATTTTACGACCACATAACTATTATAAAAAACCATTTTATCTAAAAACTTCCCCATGTCCACTAAATCGTACAAAGATTTACCAAAAATGTTCACCAAGTTTTTTGCGATATCCCTAACCACGTGCAATATGGAGCAAGAAGCGACAAAACTGAAACAGATTACTGCTCTTCTTTTTATATGCAACAGATGTTTAGGAAGTCAGACATGTTCCGGCAACTTGCGGGCTATGCTATGCTAAAGAGTTTACGCTTTGTTACAGAAATTTTGTAAATGTTTTAAAAGTTTGTAGCGGAATCGGGAGATAATAAATAGCATGTATTTAACCGAACTACAAATATTTTGTGTGCCGGATGGGCATGATCGTTGGACGCGAAGTGTGTAAAGGGGATGTATGCCTATCTATAGTTAATCCCGGTTTGAGGGTAGGTCTATCCCAGTCCTGCACCGATAGGTTGCGGGTACCTTCAAGAACTCAGCTGACGGTTATGTTCTGAATTCTTGACGGGAAGAGATTCCTTGGAGTAAAAATAAAAACACCGCAACGATAAGTCATAAATGTTCAGGAAGCGCTTACAGCAGTGCGATTCTGTAACCATCTCACCGTGAAAACTTAGGTGAAGTAAGCGTGGAGTGAGCTGTCAGTGTCATCGTTATGCTAGGGATTGATACTCTTGACAGCTCACTCTAAGCTCACTTCTCCTAACTTTTCACGGTGAGCTTTTTACAGAATCGATCGGCTGGTCTCTTCAGGGGTTCTATTTGAAGTATTAGATGGTATAAACTACCTTGCCAATGACTACGAATTCATAAAGATTTTATGCGCGCTTAATGCCGACCTTTACCTTAACGAGGACCGCAAATTGCTTACAGTTACTGATTTAAAGTTTTATTAGTTTAAATTTTAATTATGTTTACATTGTTTCATATAGCTAAACATCGTTAAATATACAGGTACACAAGGCATGTTGCATATTTCTTATAAAACTACCTACATATCTACCGAGGCTACTATATTTATTTTATCTATTCCCACTGAAAGATTATTACAGTGTAACTGAGCAAAAATTAACTTTTTTAATAATTATAAACTGTTTTACATGAAAAGCACTGAACCAACTCCCAAGTTATACATAGACACCTCAGGCTGGTCTATTGATCTAAAGAAATTATCATGATCTGCCTAGCCTTTTCCCAACTTTGTCGGGTTCGGCTTCCAGTCTAACCGGATGCAGCTGAATACCAGTATTTTACAAAGAGCGACTGCCTATCTGATCGCCACAACCCAGTTACTGGGTAATACGATACCCCTTGATAAGACTGGTTGTCAGACTTGCGCGCTTCCGACTACCCATAACGGCTGTCCAAGATCCACGAATGACAGCTGGGAGGGTCTTGGTATGTAAAGATGTTCACCCATCCATGGATCAACCGTGGCAAGCGTAGCTTAACCTGATCGATCGACCCTTGTAATAACAGTAACCTATAGCCACAAGCCACTCTTCGGGTTGTCAGACCATCTCACCTTAATGTCCAATATTTTTATACAAATATATTTTGTGTCGATATGAGTGAAGAATAGCATATACAGGGTCGAAGTAAATTAACTAGAGAAACTTCGCAGACGAGATGGGTATCAACATCATAACATGATAATACAAAAAATAAAGAAATTTGATGATTTTTTGTGAGGTAATCGACGGCATTTAGTGTAGTCACTAGAAATTACATTTTAAAAAATCTGATTTTTTTACCAACACTACTAGCGATCTTTGATCCCCCTAAAAAATGTCAAATATTTTTTATTTTATCGTGTTTAGATATCGTTAAGAAAGACACCCATAACGTCTGCAGAGTTTCAATAGCATATTTAATTTGACCCTGTATTTGAAACAAAATGCTATTCTCATAATTACCTATCTAAATACCGTCAGCCATAATTAGTCAAAGCCCACTAAAACGAATTGAAAAATGTAACCGTTTTTATCTTTTATAATGGGCGCTTTATGTATAGCGACTGTCACTTGCGGCATCATGACTAATTGTTCCACGCGCCATTTATCAAAATCCATTCACCGCAGTTAGAACCTATTGGTACAGACAGACAGACAAATTGTCATAACACACCTATAGGGTAAATCATGTAGGTAATGCATGTATTGCTAAGCCGTATGAGCAATCTAAGGTTGATTGATACCATTCACTTCTGAAATGAATTTAGATTATGATTGATTTGAAACTTAATTACTATAATAATACTAATTTTAGAGGTGGACAAGCCAATTGGTCTAGACTTAGACTGGTCTAAGTGACCGAGAGGTCATACTCATAACAGTAGCTGGTAACGGGATGCCGGACTAATGTCGACAGGCAGGCGTGATAAAATGCAGCCTTAAATGTTCCCACTTCTGGGTCACAAGCCTACTCACTATGAGAGCCCCCTCTCAGAGGGGGGCCGTAATTAAAATTTTTGGTTATAGGACATTTCGGCTTCCTCACGATGTTTTCCTTCACCGTTTTGAGAGCAGTGGTGATGATTCCTACTAATCCTACTTCCTACTAATATCCTACTAATATTATAAATGCGAAAGTTTGTGAGGATGGATGGATGGATGTTTGTTACTCTTTCACGCAAAAACTACAGAACGGATTTTGATAAAACTTTACAGTAATATAGCTTATACATCAGAATAACACATAGGATACTTTTTATCCCGATATTCCCACGGGATCGAAACTTAGGCGGGTGAAACCGCGGGGCACAGCTAGTAATATTATAAATGCGAAAGTTTGTGAGGATGGATGGATGTTTGTTACTCTTTCACGCAAAAACTACTGAACGGATTTGGATGAAATTTGGCACACAGATACTTTATAACCAGGATTAAAACATAGGATGCTTCTCATGCCGATATTCCCACGGGATCGAAACTTACGCGGGTGAAACCGCGGGGCGCAGCTAGTATTAAATACACAAAGTAAAGTGCCGGCCTGGGTTCGAACTCACAACCTACAACTCATAAGTCACGGCGTTACCACTGAGCCACCACTGTTTCAGACTGATACAGAACCCTTCTTTGGCTAGCTATATTGAATGGAATTAGGTAGGTACGGTTTATTCTGCACTAGCTTCTGCCCGTGTGAAATTTCACCCTCCCCCATTCACCCTCTTAGGGGTGGAATTTCGAAAAACCCTTTCTTAGTGGATACCTACTCACAAAGAACACACACTCCAAATTTCATGTCTCTATAACCAGCAGTTTAGGCTGTGCGTTGATATATCAGTCAGTCAGGACTTTAAATTTTATATATATAGATTTATCAATCCATCTGCCTTACCTTTTCCCTACTATTTTGAGTCGTGTAGTATTTTACATGGAGCGACTGCCTATCTGACCTCCACAACCCAAGTTACTGAGTAAAATGATACTCCTTCGTAATAATGGTTGTCAGACTTTTAGACCACTGAATACCCGTAACGACTACCAAAAGACATACGAATGACAGCCGGGACCGAACAGCTTAACGTGTTTTCCGAGGCACTGAGGGGTCTTGATTTGTAATAGCTGGTCATCCATCCACGAACCGACCCTGACAAGCATAGCAAAACCTTCAATCGACCCGAATGGCTCTTATCATTTCGCCACGAGCCGCTATTAATTCGGTATTATACGAACAATTATTTCTTTTTCTCGACAAAATAAAACAGGGCAGAGTGTACCTACGATATACGATTCAATCAATGTAACTTCTAATTCGATTCCCTATTGAGCTCTTGTAATGAATCGTTATTGCACAGTCATTTTATTTTTATAGCTGCTTTCATATGAAGAAAAAACCTTTATTGTTCTTACAGCTTCTCCTAGATGCACGTTGAAAAGCCGTTTGTCTAAAAGCCGTTTGTCTAAGAGCCGTTGAATAATCAAACGTCCCACATACAAAAAGACATTAAGCCATGCTTTTCGTATCACTTCAGTTCAAAGCGTACGTGTTTCAGCACGAAAGACGCCCTCGACAGTCGGAACTTATAGCTTTTGTCCTCGCCCTGACTTTTCTGCAACACTTAGCAAACGTTTAAAACTCCATTGTTCAGCAGGGTGACGTTTTAAAGCTATTTTCATTGTTTCGTCGGGCACATTAATATGTTTTCACTGCAGTACAATGGTTTGTAATTTTGTTGCGGTAAGAATTAACGGGGGAAAGGGCTGAGTTTCTTAAATGTTTTGGTGGGTATTCGTTGGTTTTAAAGCTCAGTGATATGCTCTTGGTGAGGATTTTTTTTATGTTCAGCAGTGAGCTCTACTATAGGCTGATGAGAAAAGTAAAAAAACATAGTCTAGTTTCTCTTTTTTATCGTTTTATGATGTTTCCGCGAAAACCGACTTTTCTACCAGCTTTAAAGAAACCTAAATGGCATCACAATGAGGTAATATTTCACCACTTACTCACCCACGCAGCGATATCATATTTCCGTACTATATCAATGTGGATACAGTGGATGTCACGAAAGTTCTTAAAGATAAGTGAACCATTCAAAAGTAAACAATAATCTATAAAAAACTATAAAATAATCATTGTTATTTTAATCAGTATTTTATTCACTAAGACACAACAATTACAATTTACAAGCTAATACTACAATAAATATATCATCATCATCAGCCGGAAGACGTCCACTGCTGAATAAAGGCCTCCCCCTTAGACCATCACGCCGAACGACAATCCGCCACTTGCATCCATCGGTTGCCCGCGACTCTAAGGCCGCTGCCTGGAATTTTGCGGGTAGCGGGGCGACAGCGGCGGCGGCGCGGGCGGTCGCCGATTGCCTTGAGTGCACCGCTCGTTGCCCGCTCCCGCGCCGCTGTTTTCGAGAACCGGTCCATTTAAATGTACGCATCAGATACTGCCGCTCCCGCGCCGCCGCCGCTGCTGCCAGCTGCCCGCAAAATTCCAGGCAGCGGCCTAACGATGTCGTCGGTCCACCTCACGAGTATATAATAAAAAATTAAAGAAAAAGGCATGAGCTCATTGGACATCAAAAAATTCGTCCGCATCGCTGTCAATGGGATAAGTGCCCAAAAGGCTGGCAGCATTACCACGTTCGATGTCAAGGCTGATTCTTTGGCCTAAAAATAGGCCAGCCCTCTGATCACATGAAGAGTTCACCAACCGCTTGGCGATGTCCCGAAATAATCGATGAGCACTCGGCCCCCAAGGCCTAGTGTTTCAATCCCAAACGGCTCAAACATATTGTTGAGCACCAAATAAAATAAAAGGTAATAGGTGCAAATAGGTTTAATATCTAAAGAAAAAATATCACACGAAACAATATTACGAAAAAAAAGGCCGCCCCGTTGCTAGCCAACCCACAACAACAAGTCCCTAGCAACGGGGTTGCCAGATCTGTCGCCAACACTTAAAACTCCCAATATGGACGTTATTATTTGCGCCAAAATAGTTTCCACTGACAACTAATTGCACCTATCCTCATCTTACTGTCTCTGCCAAACCCTTAAATATAGACGTGATATTGTGTTTTGAAAGAAAGAAACATATTTAGTTTTTCCCCGTGACTTCGTCGGCGTAAAATTTCTTGTATTCGGTGACATACCGACAGCAGCATCACCTACCGGATCCAGTTGTGTTTTCAAACCATCCAGGAACCCATTGAAATATACATACAAACTTTCATCCAAATCGGTCCAGCCGTTCAGGAGGAGTTAGGTGACAAACACACGTACAGAAGAATTATACAACTTGTCCAAAAATTCAACGATAAGCCACCAGAGGGTGGACTTGATCATGACTACTCGAGAAAAAATAATGAAAAAAAATATCTAAATTTTTTTGGTAAGTACAAAGTGGACTGAAAGTAAAAAAAAAAAAAAACGTTGAAAATTTTAAGAAAAAAAAAGTAATTTTGATTGATTTTTGTGTAAAAGCTACAAGCATTCCGGGATTTTTAAGGGTCGTAGTGGACAGCAGTGCTTATTAGGTTGCGGATACAAAAACAAAAAAGAATCATTTGAAAAATTGAGATCATGGTAGTTAAAAATATCTTAATAAGGGGTGTCAATTTTCTTTTGGTGCCCGCTTATCGTTGAATTTTGGGACACGTTGTATATATATTTGGGACACAGATAGGAAATACAAATAGCAAAAAAGGAGCATTTTTTCACAAACAAAGTTACATTAAAAACAACCAAAAAAAAATACCTGTGCCAGGCCAAAAAGGCTCCTATGTCAGCATAATGCTGTGATATTTAAAAAAATAAATACCGCAGCTTTGTACCCGCATTTGATGAGCACTCAATCCAAAACCGATAATATTTACACGGTACACCAAAGTTTGTTAGGACGTTCCTAACAAACTTTAATTCCTATTCAAACTCCTACACACACTCGTGCAATTATTTAGTCGGCACAGTATCACAGTTAAAATCGCAGCTTGGCGCTAAATCTTACATTCGCGTCGTGACATAAATCGACCGTCAGATGCACACTGCACGGGACCGATTCCCTCCCTCATCTGTCAGAAGCGAGACAACTAATTTGTCTGCCATGTAAACGCGACTCTGTATTGCGACTACGAATTTTGAGAAGCGAATAAATCTTGGCGTTCGTTGCGATTTGAACGTGAGTATGTGCCAAACCTTAGTGTTTGTTTTCGTGTTTCGTTTGAACTATTTTCGATGTTGAAAACTGTCGTTTGAACGGGAATTATTTTGTGTGTAAAGGAATTTTATGTGGATTGAAAGTTAAGGTGATTTGTGATCACGACCGCAACTTACGATTTGTAGGTCGTAGGAACGAAGCCAGACACGTATCTGGGTTTGTACCTATGACCTACACCTACTTAGTAAAAAACCTGTTTTACTTTGTGTAAATTATTTCATCACCACTGCTCTCAAAACGGTGAATGAAAACATCGTGAGGCATGATCTAGAACCAAAAATTCGAAGACGTGCGATATCTACCAATCCGCACTGGGATTGCGTGGTGGATTACGGCCCACTTCCAGCAGTGAGGACATTATTATGAAAGTTAAGACGATACCGCTCTTATTGAAACTCATTTCGAAATTTTACATCTTAGTATAAAAACGTTTAGGCCAACAGTTCAACACGATTTTATCATGATTAGTAGTTATTATAGTTACCAATGGTATTTTCAATCAAACTAAATCGGGTTTGTTTTGCTAAAGAAAAAGTTAATCAGTACCAAGTAAGCTTATAAAATACGATTTATAGTCAGGGCAACAATAAATTGTAGTCAACTTTTCCATTTGTATAATAATATTATACGGGTAATTGAGTACACGTGCCGATTGGTTTCAATTCAACTAATATACCCCCTATTAGACATAACTTTACCCGACCGTTAGTTACATGAAATTAGTTTGACAAATCATAATTTTAAATTAATTGGTAATTGCCACCGTCGGTTTATAAATTGTTACATTATTCTCGTTTCAAAATTAAAACATAAAGCTCTCAAAGGCGTGAGAAATAATTGTAGGGTTTTCTTAAAAATGAAACTTCAATATTTCTTGTAACATTATCTTTAACGACTTCAAATGTCCCCTATACAGTTACTTTGTCAAGGAAAATCAAGCTAAAAGATAATTAGCTTTTCAAAATACAGGTCACCATACGTAATTCCAAATCAAATCCACTTTTTGTACGTTCAGTTTTATGTACAGACGCCAGCACATCAAGCTACTACAATCTGTCAAATTTCTTTAATATATTTTCAACTTTATCGCTAAAGCATAAAGTTCAAAGTTGATTGGGAAAACTTGACAGTTTCGGGTAGCTTGATGTGCTGGCGTCAGTACAACTAAACCCTACTCATCATCATCATCATCTGCCTAGCCTTTTCCCAGCTATGTTGGGGTTGGCTTCCAGTCTAACTAGATGCAGCTGAGTACCAGTATTTTACATAGAGCGACTGCCTATATAATACGATACCCCTTGGTAAGACTGGTTGTCAGACTATCGGGCTTCTGACGACCCATAACGACTGTCAGAGATCCACGAATGACAGCCGGGACCAACAGCTTAACGTGCTTTCCGAGGCACGGAGGGGTCTTGGTATGTAAAGATGGTCACCCATCTACAGACTAACCGCGGCAAGCGTAGCTTAACCTGATCGATCGATCCGTGCGGCTGTTATTACAACTAAACCCTACTACAAACGGAATATTCAGTACTCAATAACATAAATCCTGTTTCATATAGATACTGCCAGGTTACACCTAATCTGTTACTGATGTAACAATTGGGTGTCCCAATAGCAAAACTAAAAAAAGAAAACTTAAAGGAGAAACCAATGGCGTAAGTAATCATTATCTTTGTTTTCTGTTTTTATAAGTAAGTAATCATTATATTTGTTTTCTGTTTTAAGGCGTATTTATTTTGCTGTAGGAGTAAACGCATTTATCTTTCTTTCTTTTTATTGAGACACACAATTACTTATACGAAAGCACTAGGAAGTGGTGAAGGGCAGGCGTTTTGGGAGACTGTCTTTTGAAATTTTGTCATTGGAAAAGTGCTGATTCTCAGCCTAGTTTGAATAAATGACTTTTGATTTTGATTTGAATAGCTAAGCTATTGAAGGTTTATCCTAGCCAACTACGTCAAAATCACAAATAGGTTATTAGTCAGCCTTTTCGCTTAGTAAACCGTGAGATAGACTAACAGTTATTAATTATTTAGTTTAGCTTAAAATTACACATTTTGCTTTTTGTATAACACGTCTTGCTGTGGAAGAGCGGACTCTCCTAACACAGGCACTATGTGCCTAAAAGGAGAATTCAAATAAAAATTTTGTTTATACCTAAACTTATTTTACCAATAAACCATTTTTATTATTATTGTATTACAGTACCTAATTTATCTGTCTAACTAGCCTGTATTGTCCCACAGTAGGGCACAGGCCTCCCTCCCTTTACGGTAGGAGTCGAGCTCGACCCGCCATCTTCGTGTTAGCTTGCCGCGATAGTGTTGTGCGTTTAGTGGGACCCAATCAGTATCCTAATTACGTAACATACTACAATCTCAATCTTAATCATTTAGAAAAATATTGCTAATCCATTGTTCCATATGTTCGAAAAACGTGTCAGCTCAACAATGTAAATATCGCAATGAATATTGTATTAAAATGAAACCCATTGTAGTGTGTTGCGCAATTACTGTTGGGTAGGTGTTTCTCTTACCCCAATTCTCATCTGACATGCGGCAAAAATGTCCAGCTCAGTTCCACTTAAGTTTAGCGGCTTTCTGGGTAATGTCCGTTATCTTGGTTTTGGACCGCAGATCAGTACCTAATCCAACAAAAACCATAAAAAAGCGCAAAGGTTTCCTAAATTTAAAAGTAGGTTAGAGTTGTATTTGGCCAACCAATAATAATAATCATTATAACTGTATGTACTCGATGATCTCATACTTATGTGAACTATGTACCTACGTTCTTTTTAAGAAATACGTTTCTTTAAACCGAAATTGCAAAAGAAATCAAAATCAGATTCACTGTATCCACAACGAACACTTTTACAACTAAAGCCTACTCCACACGAGCGGCTATTACTCATCGATCGCCGCCTCAGTCGCGTATCGCTTAGTAAACACTTGGCATCACGTCGCACACTCAATTTGTAGCCATTGCCGCCCTCTGTCGTTATAAAGGAGTTCATGCAATATGCACTACGCTTTATACGAGCGTTGTACCCATTTAAAGATAGGTATTTTTATTTTGAAATTGGCTGATGTTTTGTGATTTTATATCGTTGTTTTTAGTTATTATTAATATGTACAGTAAAGGATGCAAAGGATGTGTCGGGCTTAGGAATTTGGATTACATACTTTTTCGCGGCTTTTAGAAAACAAGCTGACGAATCATGCCTTAATTAATCGCTTGAATTCGCTCTATGATTCCTTTCCTTCACATGTTTGCAATAAATCATTGATTCCCAAAGTGGTCGATATGGACACCTTGGGGTCGATATCGGTTTCCTAGGGGTCGACATAAACGAAAACTGATTTTGGGGGTCGACGGGGTTGATCTTAAAAGTAGGTGATTTGGCTATGGGGGTCTGAGGTAACAGTTCATTTTGGAAAAGGGGTCACTTGTCCAAAATAGTTTGAGGATCCCTGCAGTAAATTATTGAGACAGTAACCAGTCTATAGTAATATTATAAAGAGGAAAGATTTGTAGGTATATATGTTTGTAACGAATTGGCTCAAAAAGTACTGGACCGATTTTTTAATTGCAAGAAAAAAATGTTTAAAAAATAAATGTCCACCCGTGCGAAGCCGGGACAGGCCGCTAGTATTTAATAATAGCTGACCCAAGCGAACTTAGTACCACCTCAGAATCGTCATTGAAATCAGTCAATCCGTTCTCGAGATATCATCAAAAAAGCCGTTCCATACAAAATGTATGAGAAACTGAATTATTTGCATTATTATTTTTTTCGTGAATTTCTCCAATGTTTTAGTTGTTATTCTGCTATACGGGGTGGAGACAAATCCCACAAATCAAAGATCATTTAAATCGGTCCAGTCGTTCTTTAGTTATAAATGGTGTAACTATTCCGACTTTGTTTTATTTATATAGATTACAAAATTAAATAGTATCATCGCAATCGTCGTGACGCTTGCCGCGGTTGGTCCGTGGATGGGTGACCATCATCACATACCAAGACCTCTCCGTGCCTCGGAAAGCACGTTAAGCCGTTAGTCCCGGCTGTCATTCGTGGATCTTTGACAATCGTTCCGGGTCGTCAGAAGCCCGGAAGTCTGAAACCAGTCTTACCAAGGGTATCGTATTACCCAGTAACTGGGTTGTGGAGGCCAGATAGGCAGTCGCTTCATGTAAAATACTGGTATTCAGCTGCATCCGGTTATACTGGAAGCCGACCCCAACATAGTTGGGAAATGGCTAGGCTGATGATGATCATCGCAGTCGTGACTATGGACATTTTTCTTCTTAGCGTGTCATGTCAAAAATACCTTGAATAAACGTAATATCTATCCCATTTAAAATTTCATTAAGTATGAATATTGATGAGACATCAGGCTTTTTTCTTACTGTTTCATCGTCATCACCAGCCTACAACAGTCCACTGCTGGACATAGGCCTCTCCCATTGCACGCCATTCAACTCGATTTTCGGCAACTCTCATCCAGTTGCTACTTATTGCTTATTGTTTGTCCATGATAAAATATTAACTTACCTAAGAACTTGGCGAAACGGATATAAAAAATAAAAACAAAGCGGAAATAGTAGGAACTACGGTGTACCTACTAACTTAACCACCTCTAATTGGAAAGACAAAACACTATAATTATAAGTAATAAAAAAAAACATAAACTTCGCGCCCGCTCCCTGTATAGAGGAAGTCCGATACTTATCTAAAATACGGACTTAAAATGATCGAACTTGCTTCTGGCATACATTTTCCGAGTTAACTCGATTACAATTGCATAATAAATACGTAATGAGTTATGTCTAGATTGTAACGTCAGCATCTGCCTAGCCTTTTCCCAACTATGTTGAGGTCAGCTTCCAGTCTAACCGGATGCACCTGAATAACAGTACTTTACATAGAGCGACTGCCTATATGATCACCAGGACCCAGCTAGGTACTGGGTAATGCAATACCCATCGGTAAGACTGGTTGTCGGACTTTCGGGTTTCCGACTACCCCTAACGACAGTCAAAGATCTATGAATGACAGCCGGAACCAAAGGCTTAAGGTGCTTTCCGAGGCCTGGAGTAGTGTCGGTATATAATGGATGGTCACCTATCCACGGACTGACCTCGTCAAGCTAGACCTTTGAACGACCCATGCGACAGTTACAGCATCGAATCAAAATTAACATTTCAAGTTATTTTCGTTATCATAAAAAGGGCATCTTTAAAGATTTGTTACGCTGTAAATTTTTATTTATTACCTAAAAAATAAAAAAATACTAATGCTCAAAACTTTTGCAACTTTATTTAATCCTCACTTGTTTTTATGCTGACCGTACTAAAAAACGAGTTTTGATAATAACCTTTATTCCGTAGTTTAAATTTTGCAAGTAACATAAACTAGGTGAAAACTAATTGGTGTCGTAATTATAAATTCAAACTACCTAAATATGATACCTACACATATTGGACGGTTGTTAATATTTATCAGTTCAAAAAAACGTTGTTTTTCATTTAATGTGGCAGTTTTTGTTCGGAAGCGTAATTAATAATAATTAATATATATTTTTTTTTATTTCCGGCCAGTTCTTATTTATGCGACCTTTCTCCAACGCTTGTTATGTTAGCCGCCATAAAAACCAACAGTAAAAAAATAACAATTATATATTTTTTTTATTAAGGTATATAAAATATAATAAAAAATTTATAATAATAATATAATTTATTAAGGTTTTGTATTAAATGACCTAGAAAGTATGCATTATTAATTACATGGTGTAGGTGTACAACGAATTGTTGCAAATAACTTGCAAAGTCAGACAGCTCATCGTTTGATATCCCAGAAAACACAAATACACAGCTTCGGTTACCTAGAAAACCGGCTCCATCAAATTATAACGGCTATCATTTTCATTTAGTAGTAAGTATTTGACATTAAGGTGTCAAAAAATGCCATGTATTTGGACAGCAGTTATTCTGTGAACGTTCACAGCTTTCTTAGGAAATAAAGCTTTACACATGTCGTTCGAACAGCAGAAAACATTGTCATTATATCCATAGTTCTGACAAAAATATTAGACATCACAGTTATCAACACCTTCCTGTCGTTGTGACATGTTACTTGGGGTCAGCGCAACACAGTCGCCGTCCGGTAAGGACTAGCCCCGGGTCGACAGCGCATTGAGCTCCATGCGCGCCGCGCGTGTCTAGACAAAATCAAACTGGTTGCTAATTTAATTTATACATACATTTTTTTTAGTACATTGTTTTTTACATTTTGTGACTAATGTAACACACACACTTTTTAAAATACTAGGAAAATTTTACAATCTTTGTACATATGTGAGCACCAAGTATCTATCACATAATTGATTTACCTGACTTAGCTATATTTTTAATTCTTCTTACCATTTGTGGTAGACAAATTTTTATTTTAGGTGCATCGTCTTCACATATAATTATATAATGAATGTATACAAAACCTTGTAAAACATTTTAAAAGAGTAACGGTGGAGTTTCCTGTCCATTCTTCTCCATACGAAAACTTTTGGAAGGGGCGACTAGAATCAATTCTATTTTTGAATTTTAATTTTGACATTCAAAAGTACCTTTTAAGTGCCTATTTGAAATAAATGATTTTGACTTTGACTTTGTCTCAAAGAGATGTCAGCACTGATTGATGGGGTCCGCTAGGGCCGATGCCTGCCAGGGCCACGGTAACTCTTTCGAACAACCCGCGGGAGTTACCGTGGCCCTGGCACAAGCAACTTAAGGAACACGGGTGGGTTTTAGTCATTAAAAATCTGACACGCCCCGCCCAGAGCGGGCTAAGTTATTTGATAATTTCCAACCCAAAAAAAAGGGTTAGCGAAACATGTTTTTTTCGATCAAATCAAATCATTCCTCACACAATCCACCCATCTTTTCTTTGGTCTTCCTATGCTTCTATTAATTCTGTGCTGCTGCCATTCAATAGTGGAAAAATCCTTTGGTGTAACGTTTGAAGAGTGGAACTATCGGCTGTTTTTGTCAGCATTTACATACAAAAGCCCTATAGTGGTCTTTTCTTTTTTTCTATAGTGTCACTAACAGGTTTTGTCCGGTCCAACGGAGTAGGATCCCCGGTGGTTCCCCGTGTGTTTTATTTTAGTCGCTTTTAGGGTTAAGGCCGTGATAAGGGTTGCTTAGCATCAATGTTTAGCTGGATATATTAAAGTTGTACTAAGACAACTTTTTGGGTAATCGCATGGGGCAGATTTCTAGAAACTTAGAACTTTTTACGGATAAATGGAACGTCTAGTCCAGCGTTCCTTTTTTGGGATTTGGTGACCCTATTTCTGAAACTTCTGTGTATATATACAAATTTCTGTGTATCCGATCTATTTGCTCCAAATAGGTCTGATAACACATTACTCCCACGACATATTATTATGTATTTCATTACGTATTCTTAATAATTATTATATTACCTTATTAACACCACCCACACGCTAATAAACTAGAAAGGTTTTTTAGCCTCGTGACAGTTGTCGATCGCCAGGGCATCCCAAGGATCAAGGAGTCGTGACTATAGGCTCATTGTTGACACGAACTTGTTCTAGCCATCGCCATTCGCATATTTATGCAAATATATCGAAAGCTAATGACTATTATTAGATTTAATTAGGTCTTCGAATACATGCGTAGGTATGAAGTATGCAAATGTTTAGCCTGCATAAGACACTGATCCGATAGTTGATACTGACAGACATAAATTACTATTGATAAAAATCTAGGGGCCCGCGGCTAAATAATAACAGCCGCACAGGTTGATCGATCAGGTTAAGCTACGCTTGCCGCGGTCGGTCTGTGGATGGGTGACTATCTTTACATACTGAGCCCCTCCGTGCCTCGGAAAGCGCGTTAAGCCGTTGGTCGCGGCTATCATTCGTGGATATTTGACAGTCGTTACGAGTAGTCAGAAGCCCGAAAGTTTGACAACCAGTCTTATCAAGGCGTATAGTATTACCCAGTAACTGGTTTGTGGAGTTCAGATAGGCAGTCGCTCCATGTAAAATACGTGTATTCAGCTGTATCGGGTTAGATTGGAAGCCGACCCCAACATAGTTGGGAAAAGGCTAAGCAGATGATGACTAATTGTTTATGAAACAGCTGGACAAAAGCGTCTATCTAGGCTCTAAACAGACACCAACACTAGTATCTACACCCTTTTTTTTTTGTGGATGGGAAATCATCCAATGACCCCTCCCGCTCTGGGTGGAGCAGAAGGGAGTGTCAGACTCTTACTGACTAAAACCCACACGTGTTCCTTCCTTAGCCCTTTGTGTTCCGGGGTAGCGGTAACCCTTTCGGACAATCCCGCTGCACCGGCAGGCTTCGGCCATTGCGGGCCCCTTCCTTATGCTGACATCTCTTTGAGGCGCGCGTGGAACTAGTATCTACACCCTATGATGCTTAGCATCGCTCTAGACGTACCAAATGCATCAATTAGCTTATATAATTAGGTGTAATTGAAATAAAACCTCTTACGGAGTCATTGTTATGAACAATTTTTGATAAGTTACCAAACCTGAAATCGCGAAAAATACCTGGTGCTCTACCTGTATAAATATGTTCGTAAAACTCGATATTATGAGACAAGTTGTTCATAATGATCAGTACAATGACGTCTAAAGCGGTTTTTAGTTTTTATCAATTACAGCTTGTATACTGGACTGAAATCGAAATATTTTATCCATACTGGCCATAAAACCACAACCAGAACGTTGGCCATTTCCGTCTTATGATTTTTCAGTTTTATTGAACACCTTCGAAAATGAGTTGGAGTGCTAAGCTAGGCAGCGGGGCCGACAAATTACCTAGAGGTTCTACTGTTAACTCCCTTAGCACGAAATTCGAAGTTTCGGCCGAAGTAACGGGCACATACTTCGTATCACATATACAAATGTATGATTAGTTCTGGTCCCCAACTAAGAATGAATCTCAACACGATTTGACAGTTTTCTCGATACGTGTTTGTCCAACCGATTTTTATTTTATCACTGTTTTTTTTTTTTGGCACATGTTTTGTCAGATCAACTACTTCCATGCGGGCTGTATCTTCGTTGACGGACTTAGAAAATATCTTCTGGATCGGCCAGCCCGAGGGCCGTTTTGTATACTGCAAGTACAGTCATGATAAAACTCTTGAAACAAAAGTAATAAACTTTTTTCAGTACCTACGAGACAGAATGACGCAAATTTTATCACACTAGCAGCGCCCCGTGGTTTCACCCGCATAAATTTAAATCCCGTGAGAATATCGGGATAAAAAGTATTCTATGGTTTAATGGTTATAAATTATCTGTTTGCCAAATTTTATTTAAATCCGTTCAGAAGCTTTTGCGTGAAAGAGTAACAAATATCTATTCTCACAAACTTTCACGTTTATAATATTAGTAGGATTGGTCGTATAGTTATATTTTGGAACAACATTGTCATTTAACTTACGCATTTAGATAAAGCCAGGCCACTGTTTAGGATAACTAATAAGCGTGGTCGGTAACTGTCAGTGTTATCTAGTTCCTAGGAATTAGCACGCTTGGTTAGACCTAGGCGTGGTCTTAGACCATATGCTATTATCAGTGCTTGATAAAGTGTTAAGGTTGAGATTGTTTTAAGCGGTTAGTGAACTTAGGCAATGGAATGACACAAAGCCTGTGCATAATTTGATTATTCAATCTAGCTGTTGTCTACGGTTTCACTCGCAACTTAGGACAACTTCATATTTCAGGTTAAATGGTATAGATTATTGGCCTTTTAGGAATCTTTTTCATCCACATTTTCTTTTGGTAACGTGGAAAATTAATGGACAGATTTACTGTAAAATTTTCTGGTATCGGGTAACTCATCAATTGAAAAGTTATGTCGCTAATCAATCTAAATATAAAACTGTAACTTTATAGTTTTCTACAAAGGTTAATTTAATATTAAAGATACTTTTCAAATTGGTAAACTTTACAAAAGATGTTTTTTTTTTCTATGAAATTAAACTTTGATTTATGATCGAGGTGAAAGAGATTCTTTTTATTTTCACAAAAATTTAGGTATGAAAATAGTGTATAATAAAAATCATAAGTAGAACAACTAGTTATCGAGATTGTTTACGTCACTTCCTGTTTACTTCAATTGAAGACAAACGCATTATAAATAAATTATTAAACTAATGACGCAATTAAAACTAACGACTACAAATGAATTAATGTAATTGTAATCAATAGCTTCATTCGTAGTTTTGGAACAAAATCGTGCCAGAACAGGAAAACACAATTTTTGTGTACGGAATTATAAGATTTAGTTTTGTATTTCTTGGTGAACAAAGGAATCGGTTCGCGCGAGTAATGCAGCCTGACTGCATTAATAAACTCGCCAAGTTTTTTGGCAAGGAACTTGTTTGTTAATGCCGTGGTTAAAGCTTTTACGGGAGCGGTCCGCGGTCAGTTGTACACCGCTCCGCGCTCGCCTATTTGAACATCGTTAAAATTGAATTTCCTATTTAAAATGCATGAGGTGCAGTGTTCCGATTGGAAATAAAACACAAAATACACGACGCGGACGCCTGTTTACAGGATTTATGTCTAAAAGTCGGTATTGATATCCGAACGGGTCAGAATGAGGACAGACAGTTGTCATAAAATTTAATAAGAAATTAAGAGATTTATAGAGTAATTCATTTGCGGTCTTAACCTATTGTGTAACGTTCTGTACGATAGGACAAACCGACAAACAAATTGCCGGAAATATTTGAATAAGAATGGGGACATTCTCGGGGACACTAATGTGCGAGGCGGGAAGCCCGGACGGTGAGGGCGCCCTTAATATCTGTTTTATTTTTTCCGGATTTGTATGAATGAGGACAACAAACAGCGCACCCTCTATTGTGGGGATGCGACAGGACAAAAAACACGTTCGCACCTAATAATATTATTTTTGGTGAGTAATTTTATGACTTTATTTGCCATCGTATTTGTATTTCGGAATAGGATACGAGGTAATATGTAGATTAGGCACCGAATAAAAACAGAATAATTTCTGTAATGCCTTTGTCCCTAAAGCCGTAGGCAGTAAGGGTAATATCGTAGTAAATTCAAAGTCTTTGTATACCTAGCGTTTGGACACAAATAGATACATTCTTATTCCCCGTGTTGTCAACAAAACAAACTGCTAACCGAACCGAGCTAGCGATACAACTGGATCGGTTACCACGTTTTCTTTCAATATTTCCCAATTTGATATGGTATTACACCCTCTCGGCGAGACAATGGAAAGTAATCGTCAGTGACAAGGGAGTGGGCTAAATTTCGTTAAAATAAAAGCGTACAGAGAGCGTAAGATATAGCGCCTACGTGGTCTCCGTGAGATCCCGAGAGCTCCTACAATGGAGAATTGGAAAAAGCTTTTATAATCCGGCACGTGACATACATGCTCAAGCGGCCATATCTTAGCGAACCTACCCGCATAGTACGGTGGCACTCACGAGAAACGCCCGTTATTCTTTTTTTTTCTAACATACTATTATGTTTCGGTGTTCGGTGTTTGATATGTGCCATAAACAAGACGTTTCTGTTACAAGTTGAGAGAAAGGGCATCATGAGGTATTTGGAATGTTTTCGTTTAGTTAAACGTTAACGTAAATATTTAATACCCTTGTTTGTAAACTTATTGTTGGTCCGACTGGTGTAACGTTGTATCAGATTTAACTTTAAGTATGACTGCTTTAGTAAATTCTTAGTAAAATGTCTTTGTCAACTTGATTTCAGATAAATTCGAAAAGATAAGAATAATCGCCATAATTATTTGGACACGTTTAACTATTGGAAATAAATTATTGGAATTGAATGGGGAAACAAAATAGGTTTTAATCTATTATAAACGCAAAAGTTTGTGAGGATGATGTTTGTAACTATTTCACGTAAAAACTACTGAACGGATTTTGATGAAAGTTTACAGTAATTTAGCTGATACATCAGAACAACACGGGTTACTTTTTATCTTGATATTCCCACGGGATCGACACTTATGTGGGTGAATCCGCAGGGCACTGCTAGTAGAATATAACATTATACCCAGTAATCATCATTTTCCTGCCCTTATCACAATTTATTCGAGGTCGGCGTTACATTTCTTTTTTTTTTACATACTTATATCTCTATTAGTTATCATCTCGGTAGTTACTAGGTTACCCCTTCTAGCCATATAATCTTTCACACAGTTCATCCATCGTTTCTTTGGTCTTCCTCTAATCTCTTCAGTATACCATTGCTTTCAGTAATAATGTCTTAAATAAAGAAAATTGTGCTTGCTTAAGAGTGACTAAAAATAAGATGAATTATACCAAGTTCCAAAAAAAATTAGGATGTCCCGACTATAAATCATAAATTCTACGACCCAATAAATTCTGTTTTCGGTAATTTTTCTTTTTTGTATTGACAAAAAAGAAAAATTATCGAAGAGTTATATCTTTCAATAAATTAAAATAAAACAAACAGAGGAAGATATAACTCTTGAGTGCGATCAAAGCAATTGTTAGGGTTGCCACATTCATCAAAGTAAATAAAAAAAATCTTCCGAATGTTCGGAAAAGGATAAGTTATAGGTACGGTATCTCGCCCAGACGAAAGGAATACTAGTGTGATAAATCAAGCTAGCCAGGAAAAGCGGCTTTGAAGAATATTTTTCATAAAGGTTTTTTTTATATTATTAGTTACGTCGTGATGACACTGAGCTTAGGGTGCCCACTTTTCGACTGCGATGATGCGGTTTTGAAACCTACCAATGTGACTTTTTCAAATTCGGATAATAATGGATCATACGAGTATTCTCTATAAAATAATTTTGGACATAATTGACATACTATTAAGAAAAAATATCGCCTGAAATTGCCAATCCGTACTGAGTAAGCGTGGCCATTGCCCTGCAATGCTAACCTTGTATTATCGTAACCTTATGAAGTGGCAACCTCAGATTTATCATTCACGTGTAATATCCCTTGATATTCAGCAGACAGAAACTCGATATCGCACCCCATTAGTCTTCCCACATTGTCACTGTGCAAGCCTACAAAAATCCAGCTTTTCACGCTATGTGAGTGTTGGTAATGGATAACGTTACTTTCAATGTGAATTTATGTAAAAGAAGTCGAGTGTTGCTCATACTTTCTTATTTCAGCCTACATTCAGCGAGTTATTTGTATTGTTCTATATTATCGCTTTCGTGGTTCGATTTTACTTCCATACGAAAAGCTCTCGATTGAATGGTAACTCATTTATTTTATTATTTATTAAAACTTTATGCTCAAGTAAAAAATACTGTAAAGGCGGACTTAATAACTAAGGCATTTTCTACCAGTCAGCCTTAGGGTGATGAGCAGCGGGATTGTCCGAAAGGATTACCGCTGCCCCGGAACATAAAGGGCTAAGGAAGGAACACGGGTGGGTTTTAGTCAGTAAGAGTCTGACACTCCCTCCTGCTCCATCCTGAGCGGGAGGGGTCATTTGATGATTTCCCATCCACAAAAAAAAGGCTTAGGGTGATACAGAGACAAAATAGGGCAGATGCAATTCATCATTGATAATTTGCATTTTCCATCGTATGGGGTGTGTCCATACGCAACAATATACGCACAGCCTTTTATGTACGAATGCAATACATTGTTTTTTTTTTGCGTATTTAAGTATAAAATATATATGCATACTATAAATCTGTGTGTCGTTCTTCGCGTTGTTCTTCTAAACTGCGCTACGGATTTTGATGCGGTTCTTACCATAATTTAAATAATTTATTCCGGAAGGATTATGTGTATAATACGTTACTAACTCTCTCGATGTTTTTTCGATATCACAAAAACCTCAATAACTTTATCCAGATGTTGAAATACTTTTGAACCTAAGTACTAACTAAATAAATCCTTATACTTATCTACTATAACTTACCATTGTAATATAATTCCTGATCACAAACAGCTGTTGAGCATCGCCTGCCTGGTCATAAAGCGCATATCTCAAGACGACGAGGCTGGCTTGTCACTGCTACTGCAGAAACTGGCGCGAGACTGGTTACTGCTCACCTTCGTTACTTGTGACTCCGTGGTTATCTTAACATGAAGGTTAACACATATCCCATGTCGGTACGCTTCATAACTTAGTGCGGTTAGTGGAAGTGCTCAGGTGCGTTTCGTCCAAGTGCGGTTGAAATTCGTTCTCTGAGTAGAATACCTCTTATAGACTACTTACAGCGATCCAGATTCTTTATAAGAGTGTTAAAATTGAAAAACGAACAATGAGTTCTTCCAGGAAGCAAAGAACTTCCAAGACGAACTTTGTTTGTTCAATACCTTTAACGAACTACTAAGCTGACTAAAGTTATTAATTATTCCATAGTGAAGCCTTACTTTCCTGACAGCTTTTATATAACTAAGCTGTCAGAACAGAAAATGCTTATGAATATTCTAAAAGACAGATTAGACATTTTTCGATACTTTCGGCTATGAATTAATTAAGGGGAATATTAATTTTAGCGCGTCAGTTGAAAATTGAATTTTTGGAGCTCTCCAGAATAGAAGAGGTTATGGACTCTGGTTTTTAGTTTATACAGTTTTTATATTTTTGAACCAAGATGCTGAATAACTTGATTAACAATGATTTAAAGAAGGTTTACAAAATAAATAAGCTATGAGGTACGGTCACCAAAGGAGATAAGTTACCAAGGTCTTCGGATATACTTAGTTGAAGTTTAGTAAGAAACCGAAAGATATTTTATAAAATATACAGTTCATTTATCAAATTCAATTTCATTCGGAAACATCCAATGGTTGCTTACAAAACTTCAACTATATCCGATGACCCTGGTTACTTATCTTTTTTGGTGACTGTACAAGACCAGAAGTAACCTATTATGACAAAACAGTGATAAGCTCTCGACAATATTAATCTTCAGTAGGTTTTCTGAATACTAAGTGTTGTCTACTTGCCCTAGCTTGTGTTCGAGTTTTCTCTATAATGTTAAATATAGGTATAGGTAGCGCAATCCACGAAGACGCGCCCCACTCTTCTTCCGAATCGTTAGTGTTTATCGCTAGTTAATTCCATTAGTGTTTTAGTTCTTTCGATACACTCTAATTACCCACTAATAAAAATTCGTGTGTTTTTACAAAAGTAAAACACTATCGGAATATTGCACACTTCTGCTGTAAGCATTAGGAAAAAGAGTCGGGCGCGTCTTCGTGGATTGCACTATCTATATGACGCTGATTTTATTTATTCGAACAGTTTTACTCTTCTACGCAAGTACCTAATTATGGGAGTATAATCACAAATTATCTGTGATGTAGTGTTTCATTACATAGTATAATACCATGCCTTTATTGAGGTGTTCCTGGTTAACCCACATTTTGCCAGCCACATGTGGCGGCGCGAACCTATTTTCATCAACCAAATTATTTTGTTTGATACCTACATAACTTGGATAAAACATTTTCAAGACTAAAACAGTGAGAAATATCTAAATACCTACGTGGTACAGACAAGAAAACCGACATGAGCTAGCAGCAATTTGTTATTTCAAACTTAATAATGCCTTAAAACTCTCGTATAAAATAAATGAGATGACGTACAATAAAATAGAACTAGTGCAATAAAAACTCATTAGTGTTTAGATTTAGAAAATAATGTTTCATTTGGGAAATTAAGAACTATCGTATTTTAGTAAAAACGTTTATATAAAAATGTATAACACGTCTGGGACTTAATGAAAAAGTTAATAAAACTGCTGTCAATTATAGAAGAGAAAAACTCTTTGTACAGACGCCAGCACATCAAGCTACTACAATCCGTCAAATTTCTTTGATAGATTTTCAACTTTATCACTAAAGCATAAGCTTCAAAGTTGATTGGGAAAATTTTACAGTTTCGGCTAGCTTGATGTGCTAGCGTCTGTACACTTATTTGGTATAAGATGTATGTTCAGGATTTCATGGAAATTAGTAACACAAGACTCTAAAGCTACAATTTTTGTCAAAGATATAATTCATTTTTTTGTCAGAATATTGTTACTTACTTATAAAAATTCATAATATTCTGTAACAAAATAAAAGTCCTTAACTCTGTAGTAAACATAGCTCCACTTTATTAAAATAATCCCGTCTGAATACTTGAGTGCAGCTCCTTAATATTTAACTATCATCCGAGTCGTAATACGAATTAACCCCAGCAGCACCGAGTTTCCTTCACACGAATTTTCAAAGTTCATTTTCATTCAAAATTACTGGCAATTTGCAAGCGGTAATTCTCCACGAACTTTGATAGTTCCCAAATAGTTTTTCATAGCATTGCGTGTAGTTAAAAACTTGGACCGTTTAACAAACCAAATAATTTACAAGCTTCTCTTACCACTTAACAAGAATGTAGTGGTTTTTAAGTATTTTTGTGGAATTTTTTGTCTAGTTGTCTTTTGGTTTAAATTTGTATTTAGAGTCCGACTTACTATATTCCCCTTACTAATAAATTATTATATCAGACGAATAGTCACACCGATTTCTCTCTTTCAGTCGTCAGTAATTTGACTTTCAAAAGAAAAAGACAAAGCGTTGTGTAAGTTTACAGTAGCTATACCACGTTTATTAGTAAGGGGGTTAGTATATAATATGTAAGGTCTATACAAATGTAAGTTTCTAATTGATGTTATTTCAAGTTAAATCAATATAAACTTTATTTAGTGGTAATTAAGTTGATTTCAGAGTGACTAGCACCATGGAAAAAAATATAAGAATGTTTGAAGTTGTAGCGTAAACTGAACTTTATTGTGTAGTAATTAAATTTATTTTTCCATTAACTCATATTTGTTTACATATTTGGCAAATAAATCGCGAACGCAGATTATTATTATATTCGTTCGTCTATAGGTATAAACATTGCTGCTTATTATAGTCCTTGAACTTCAAGGGCTGGAATAAACGATGCGCCTCCTCAACACTTGATTCAACGCTAACATGCTATTTCTACAACGTCGTAGGGACATAGATGCTATATACTAAGCTGAACTAAGTTTCTCACTATCGTCCCTTTTGGCAAAGTGATTGATGATCACACTTTTATTTTATTACCAGCTGCGCCCCGCGGTTTCACCCGCGTTAGTTTCGATCCCGTGGGAATATCGGGATAAAAAGCAGCTTATGTGTTAATCCTAGTTATAAACTATCTGTGTGCCAAATTTCAACAGAATCCGTTCAGCCGTTTGAGCGTGATTAAGTAACAAACATCTTCACAAACTATCGCCTTTATAATATTAGTGTGATAGCATAAAACTAAATCTTACTGCTCCAGTAAATATGTATTTAGAATATTGAAAAACACCTTCTTTTGTAGGTATGTGTATTTGAATGTTCAAAACAACAGACCTAATCTATATAAAGATAAATAGGTAGCTATTGCATTAGCCTAAAGTACTAATTAACATTCAATTTTACAGTATCACCCTATCATTAGATAAGAGGGTATCGGCTATATTGATCGGTCTAATCCCAAAGTAGTTAGAATTAATAGACAATTTAATGCCATGCCTTTGTTATTATCTACTTCAATTTTGCCTTAAGTGCCGCTTATGATAACTCTGAAATTTAACCTGATAGCTACTTATACTATAAATCGAAATTAATCTTGAACTAAATTGATTAAGTAGGTATCGATCTAATGGGTGAACAAAGCCCTATAATCATAGAATTAAACTCGTAAATCTTACGAAAAATGAATACATTGTTTTCAATGTCAAAATTTTTGTCATCAAAATAAAATTATAATTTAGTTTAAGGTTGGTTTGTTTATTATACTAATGAGACAATCACATTGAGAGTCTATTCAGGACAAGTTCCAACTTTTCATATTATAAGACTCTAACTAAACTTTGCTTTAAAATAAATTGGGAACAGAAAATCACACTGTCTTGAAAGTTTTCCATCGTTCACAATGTTCTAGAAATAAAAGGTCGAAGTCACTCAAAAGTTACGCCCCTACGGCAGGGACTTTTCTCTATAAATAATAAGGGTCAAGCCGGGAACTTTAGTTGTAGCAAGTGTTGTTGAACACCCGACTATAATCATGCACTCAATAGTACATAAATAAAATAGAATAAACTACTCGTTCTGTAACCAAAATAACACTTACAATATTATACGGGTAAAGTGCGCACGATCATAATATTCTACGTACAGCGAGTGGCAGTTATTTGTCGCTTCAAATGGCGGAATTTTAATATAGGCACACACTTCCCGGTGGCTTCCCCCGTCATGTAACATTTATGACATTATTACACAGACGTGTGCTCTTATTATAAAACAAACGCAAACAATTCGGCGTGTTTTACATAATCTCTCCAAATTGGATGGATATACCTCGGCAACGTGAGGCTGCTAAAGGCATTATATCGAACGTAGATTGCGCGCGCGTGTTTATGAAAGCGCCAGCGCAGAGATTTATTGTTTTTCACAATATTATTTCTTTGGAATTACCTTTTTGTCGGGTTATTATTTAAATTACGAAACTCCTTACCTTTCCATTCCTCTGAAGCTCGCATAAATAAAATGTCTTTGAACTTTTACATTTCTGTTTTTTTTTTTGTTTCCTTGTTATTTTGACTCATAAAATCAACACGTTTCGCAATACATCAGCGAGGCGCTAATAGGTTCCGCGAAGAAGAACAAACAATACAAGAACACAAATTACGATTGTGTGCACATTTTTAAAGATACACGTGCTTTGAAACCGTTTAATACTTAAGATCAAAGTCGTCGCCTTTGAAACACAAGAACCACCTTCACAGCGTTCAAACTCTTTGAAGATCACGTAATGATCTTGTAATAAGATATTTTTATTATATATTATTGTAGAAGACACACAAGTCCGCGACCTTAGAAAGTTTTTAGAAATTCTGTTGAAATTGAGATAATGTGCTAACTCAAGGATATCAAAAGTCTCACCTTAAGTTTAGGAATTATTAAAAAATTCATTATTTAATTATTAAATAAAAATATTAGACCGCGAGCAAGAGACACTTTAAACTATTGTATTTTAAACATTTCACAATAAACAAAAAACAATTTAAACCGATTGATCAAATTCTGGTTGACTTAGTTATTCTAAGAAGCCATACCTACAGCATAAATTTGAGCACTAGTTTTGCTACACCAGCAAGCTTTAGCACTCAATATTGATAACATAATACATTTATTAAGCAGCGAGCCCACTTATACGTTATGGTACGACCAGATAATTGGATCTCACCACAAAGCGTCCATTTTCGGTCCTTTCCGACTAATAAGCGGCAGTAAAAATTAAATTTTCAGTGAAAATACAGCATCGATAAAATCTCAGAGTTTTGCTCATATCATACGTCGAAATTATGTTAAGCCGATGGAAATTCAAAAAGCAAATGACCGGCTGCCTCTAACGAGAGCGCTGTGTGAATATTGGCGAGGTTCTCTGGAGCAGCGATCCCCAAAGTGAGTGAAACCGCCCTTTTAGGTGAGCCAGTATGCATGCAGATACCGGTCGCAACGCCATTGAATAAAAGAAGAATTAGAGACCGCAGAACAACAATGAGCACTTAGCACTTTAAATTCCTGAACTTGTAACGTCGTTCAAAGTTTTAAAATTAATTTGGAAATTTAAAACCGGTCCTTTTTTAGTGACAACATAGATGGACTAATAGTGGACCAAGCACTTCTCCTTTCTAGCAATCCTTTTCTACTGAAAGTCACAATTTTAGGTGCTGTACCAATTCAGAAGATTTACTATCTAGTATTCCGAATGTATGTAGTAAAAAAACTGAAGGAAGATGAATGTAAAATCAATCTGTTCAAATCTAAAACTGTCAAAACAATAGTCTGCGTAAAACTTTGAGATCCGCCGACCAAAATGGCGGACTCAGTGCGGTTCGTAATATTAGATTATGGTGCATACATTTTTGTAATCAGACATATCACTTTGAGATGCATCCCCGGAACGAATAGCAGTTCATCGAATTAGCAGACGCCGGCGGATCTGTTCGTCTGTCGGTATGTTCCACTTTTGGTTCATTAACTTTTGGAGCGTTTTACACTGAGTAGTTACTTTTTCGCTTTTAGTGCTAAATTTTGTGCGTTCTTATATGCTTGTTGGGGAGTGTAAATAGATTTGGAGTGTAGCTTTTAAATATACTCACTCCAAAGTAATTTTCCTAAGTCTTATAGTCTACGGAAAAAAAATCGTAATTCACGTTATATTGAATTGAATACAGGATTGTGGGAACATCGTTCAAAACCTGTTACCATGGATTCAGTAAATGATTGTGGACCCCTTGCGTTGAAATATTAGGTCAGTTATTAAAAAATAAATTAGCTGTTTCATACATTTTCACCGCATACTTAGGTATTGTACTTTTATAAGAAACAGCTGATTTTTTTAATAACCGGCCAAAAATTTGAAATTCGTATAATGGAACCCCCCATTAAATAAATCTAAACTGAGTTCAGAATTCAGGAATTCAGAATTAGAGAATTTCTGCTAGGCTTTCAATACCTGCTGACAATTTGCAGCGTTAATTTTTTACGAAAAATTTTAATGAGTCTTTCATACAAATATTCGCCTACCTAAATTATCTTGAATTTTTGTGCTTCTGTAAAATAGAAACAGCAACTTCTATTTTACGCCATCAGCACGTACACACCAGCAAATTTAATTCTATCTGACACTTTTTCTGGCGCCAATGCAATATGTACAAATTGAGAACAGTCCGTTGTATTGTCGTTGAAAAGTCATTCACCTGAGCACAGCTCTAGTGAAGCTCTTAAAATTGTGTGCGCACCTCTATCGAAAGTTTACAAGGCTATTATGCTGTAGAAGTGTAGAGCTTTATATAAATGCTTTGGATAAGCTGATGATAGAGAAAATTGCAAATGTGTGAAGTATTTTGTGTGAGAATAGTTTTAAAGTTTCCATTTTGTTTGTCATTATTATGTTTTTGTCACAATAGATGACCACGAGCAGCGGTTATTAAAGTAGTAGTCGATTAAAACTTAGAGCGGGACTCTCTTTTAGTCCTATAATTTAAAACTGTAAATACTTTGTTTGTAGTACGGTCACCGAACTAAGTCGGTGAACCGTCCAAGACAAAAGAGATTTAAGGATACTTCACAGACTAACAATATGATACTCGTAATAATTATGTTCTATAATCATAAAAATTCCGAAATGATCATCGACTTATGTAGCTCACCTCAAAAAATGAACTAAATTGTCGACTTTAATAATTTATTGTTGAATACGAGGTTTTTATGTGTTACTTTACATAAATGGGATGACTTTATATATGTGTATTTTATTTATTTTTTGTAATGTGTGGTTTTTTTGTGCAGAATAAACATTGTTTCTTTCTTTCTGAGTATACCTACCTATTGATGGTAGGTATCTTGATTTTAACTCACACATGCCTTAAAAGAGAATAACTTTAAAAATATAACAACATATAATCTTGATTAAATTATTAATTAGAACCAAAACGGCAAACAGTACCAACATAATCGTTTGTCACTTTGGACTTTGGACAGAAGGTACTTATTTATTCTAAGCTAGCTACGTCAGTCACTAAATCTACCCGGTTTCAGGCTATGTCGGTTTTACGACCTAAAGTCACCGCTACTTAAGCCTTACCCTTAAGTTTGATGTTTTAGCAAGTAACACCCAAAATTAAGGGCAGTCGATGAAGGTTTATCGTCCTTCTAAGTGGTTCGTCTTGAGGATTAGACTGCATTAAACGCGATTGAGACACGTCAGGTTCATGTTGGTTTAGTTATGACACTCTGGTATGGGGTTCATGGTACATATATGCATTTCTTTGGGATTTCATAAAAATTATACGTACAAAACTATTCAACTAAAAAAACTGTTGAAGGTTATTCACTTCTGACACTTTAATTTAAAAACCTGGTTTCAAATATTTGAAACACAAACGTCATTTCATCAAAAAAAAATACAAAAGTACCTCTTTACCATGTTTTATCAAACCCTCACTTAGATAATACTTTAAAAAACTTGTAGGCATGTCTGTTTTAAAACCTGTAGGATAATTTAAGGAATTCATAAATAGTTTAGTGTACCTACCTATAGGTGAAAAGGTGTAAATTATAAATCATCTATTTAATAAATGTAGAAAAAGGAGCTATGTCTGCCAACAAACTGCTTCGCAGTCCTCTTTCTCTCTCTTCGAAATCCTCCCCTCTGTGAATAACACCTTTAATTTTTACTTTTATATATTATTTGATTTTAAACGGGAATATGACATTAGAGCTGAAGTGAATAATCTTCAACTAACTTTTGCAGAACACTGTACATGGTTTCGAAACCATGTTTTTTGTGTATTTCGTATGGACTCACGACTATTTAATAGTTTAAGGGGACTAAAGGACCTAAACCACTGCTGCATAGTCTTTACTTGAGGAAAATGTTCCAGTTTGTGATTCTGAATTTCACTTCCAATTTGTCACCTGTAAAGATATAATTAAAACCTTTCACACATTAAATGCTAAAAAGACCGCAAATCTTTAGGGTAATTCTGTGGACGTTGCTAAGTCGATTATAAACATTGTAGCACCTACTTTAGCCGTTATATTTAATAATTGTATTGACCGTGGTGAGTTTCCGGATCTTATGAAAAACAGTAAAATAATACCATTGTTTAAATCGGGTAGTAAATCAGACCCTACTAAATATAGACCCATTTCAGTACTACCTACCTTTAGTAAAATTTTTGAAAAACTTATTTTAAATGTGATGCGTTGGGCATCTTTTGCGATTTGTCCAAGGCATTTGATTGTGTTCTTCATGAAACATTAATCAGGAAACTGCACCACTACGGAATCCGTAACGCCTCCCTGGATCTTCTTACTTAAGTGATAGGATTCAGAGAGTTGACGTTAACGGAAAAAGATCACCCAGATCTGTAGTAAGAACGGGGGTCACCCAGGGCTCAATTCTTGGCCCATATTTATTTATTAATCACTTGCCTTACCTCATAATGGATAATCATTATATAGTTTGGTTTGCAGATGACACTTAACTTTGATTTAAACTCAAACGTCAGCAGCTGGTTACTGACAATGTAAATAGCGCTCTCGCAAAAGTAGATGACTGATTTAATGTTAATAACCTACTTCTTAACGAAAAAAAAACCAAATGTGTTAAGTTTACGATACCCAATGTTAGACAAGTAGAAACTAGTGTTCTCATAAAAGATGAAGAGTTAAAACCCGAAGATATCACAGTATTCTTAGGCATAACATTGGATGCCAAGTTTCAATGGGGCCCCCATATAGACAAATTGTCAAAAAAGCTTAGCTCTGCAGCATATGCCGTTAGGATAATTCGTGATTTAACTGATTTAGAGACAGCCCGTTTAGTTCACTTTAGTTATTTTCATAGAGTGATGTCGTACGGTATTCTGTTGTGGAGAAATTTAGTTTATTTGTCACTTTTAAGTTTTACTTACCTTTCACGAATTCGTATAACACTGATTGCTGTGTAAATATCGGTGACAGGAAGTTATTATAACATCATCAAAGTCATTATAACATAATCAATATAAACTAAGTGGAAAAAATACGTACTATTGAAGCTAACTCAAAAACTACCCAAGCAAAATTAATAAGATTTATATGAGATCACTTCTGAGGCATACCATATCCATTAAAAAAGAATTTTTGAAATCGATCTACAATTGCCGCCGATATCACGTAACCAACATACAAAATTACAGTCAAATTGAGAACCTCCTCCTTTTTGAAGTCGGTTAAAAAACTTAATTTAATTTAGCTAATAACACACAACATCTGCTTAGCCTTTTCCCAACTATGTTGGGGTCGGCTTCCAGTCTAACCGGATGCAGCTGAATACCAGTATTTTACATGGAGCGACTGCCTATCTGACCTCCACAATCCAGCTAATGTTAATGTTAATTTAGCTAATAAGTTAACACAATATTTATTGATTCCAAGGCGGTACGAAGTTGGCCGGGTCAGCTAGTTAATTTTAATGAGACGAGAAAAACACTAGGTGCAGTAAACACAAAACAAAAAAATTACAGTCCCATTAAGCTTTTAAAATGCACAACCCTAAAACGTCTCATGGAAAGAAAAAAAAGGACCACCACTAAAGTACTAACCCACACAGGAGTAAAAAATATTTCGTAATGGACGCATTTAAAAATGTAGCGCACGTTTAGTGGGAAGATAGTTGGAGTTGAAATTTTCTTTTCGAGAGGGAAAATTTTCACTCTCGCCTCCTCATTAGTGCGGGGAGGCTTTTGAGAGGGCGCATCTCGCTTTGCAACTGCAATTCACGTTTGCACACGTCTCGTATATACTTATATTTATTATGGTTAAGCTAAAAAAATCGACGAGTGTGGATTTACACAGGTAAATTGAGAGCGGCTTGTTGCACAGTTTTTTATTAATGCACTGTTTTTTATTAAGATATAAATTTACCACAGAGGTTTAATGTCTCCCATTAAGTTTAATATAAAATACATACGAATTAGAAAAAAAAAATTAAATGCATACGCATTAGATCAAAAGATACTGGCTGAAAATAAAAATGGGTTGATTAAACCGACTTAATGAAAAAAAAAAAACAAGTGGCGCGCATTTTTTTACCATTGTAAAACTTTGATACTTCATATTTAGCAAGAAAAGTTTTAAAAAATGGAAATAGATAGCAATAGTGATATGGATTCAACTACAGAAAGTATAAAAACAGCTGTAAATGAAATTGTTAATAACCTTTTGCCACAAAAGTCGCGGGATACTTTGTTTTCATTAACTTGAGTTTTTATTTTGAGTAGGTATATTTTATCACGGTAGGTAGATTGGTAGTTGAAAGAAAAGTAGATTACGCACCTTGCTAAAGTGAGTAATTAACTCACTTTGCGCTCGATGCAACAATCTACTATTTTTTTATAGGCTATGTCGCACTTTTAATCGGTTTATCTCTAACGCAGACAATAATATTTTATTGGCCTTAATTGCTCGACTAAAGGTTTACGAATCGAAATAACAATTCAGGCCATGCCCGATATGTAATACAATCAATTTATTAATTGGCAACAATTATTTTCTCTGCACTTTCGCTTGCACGGTCAACAGAATACCAGTGGTAACAATTTGACATTGACAGTACCTTGATATTGTAGCAGTTACATCGATATTCGTAATGCAAGTGACTTTGACTGTACCTTTATTTTGTAACTATATTTTTTTGTTTGTTTCAGTCGAATACTAACCCCCCATATCATAAAAGGTTTTTATCGTCCTACTTATTTATTTTTTACTAGCTGTTGCCCGCGACTTTGTCTGCGATCCAGAATGAACAGTAGCCCTTGTCCGTCTCCAGGTCATGGTCTACTCAAGTGCCAAATTTCATCCAAATCCGTTCAGCCGTTATAGCGTGAAAGCGTAACAAACAAAAAATCTTACCTACTTTCGCATTTATAATATTAGTGAGGATAGGATTTTACAACAATGCACACTTGCTTTTCCAGTTCACTTTAGACATTGGCAAAAGGGCTGACATCGGCTTTGGTTGCCATAATAAAAAAAGTGGATAGAAAAATTTGACATTGACAGTACCTATTGATATCGTAGCAGTTGCGGTGATATTCGTAGTGCAAGTGACTTTTACTGTACTGTAATTCGGTCATTGACAGAGAGCAATCAAATTTTCAAGTTCACCTATGTAATTGATAGATAAGGATCGATTCTATTAACTCGTAATGAATACAGATTCAATCGATACTTTGACGAAACAATCTATCTGTTTACAATTACGTGACCATTGCCAATGTTATTGAAGTCTTATTAGTAGCGCATTTATTCAGTACCAGCTTTTGCCCGCGGCTTCATTCGCGTGGATAACGGAAAATATCTCACGAGAACGTACTACCGGGATTAAAATGCCCACTATGTGTTTATCCAGGTTATAAACTATCTGTGTGCTAAATTTCATGCAAATCCATTCAGCCGTTTTTGTGCCAATCTAGAACATTCAGATTAAACGGACAAAAAATGATCGTTATTTCATTTTTTTTGGTATGCGTATAGTGGCATTAGTATATTTTTAACAACAGCTGACATTATTTTGACTCAAGACTAGCCAAAACCAAACTAAAAAAAATGCATAAATTTAAACCAATCAGCCAAGTTATTCGGCTTCGATGATAGAGCAGCCCTGCCTAGACAAGACTGATGTGGATGCGGCCAACGAGCTGAGAAAACGTCGATTACAATAAATCGCGATAAATAAATAAACTTGCTTTATTTGTTAATTAATCAGTAATTTGACAATACTATTGTTATACATTATTTTGTATTGTAATAAATGTTTTGATTTCTCTGTAAAATTAACTTACCTATGCTTTCATTTTTAGCATTATTGGTATACATATAAGCATAATCAGCCTAGAATGTTCCCACTGCTGAGATACAGGCCTCCTCTCTTCAACAGGGAGTGGGCAGTAATCTACCACGCGGGTACAGTGTGGGTTGGTGGATATCATAATATATGTCTTCGATTTTTTCGTTCTAGGAAATGCCGGTTTCCTCACGAGAAGTTCCTTCAAAGTTTTGAGCGCTATATGCGTAAAATAAATAATAAGTTATAATAATAATTATAAGTTTATTCATCAAAAAGTAAAATACAATGTGACGGATTCGGTGAGCCACAAACTAAGCATGGCTTGTATCTTGTGGCTCTTTGTTTGAGAAATAGTTGTTTAAAATAAAAATACAAAAATAATAACCAGTTATAAACCCAAGTGCAACTTATTAAAGTTATTGCAAATACGCATTTTTTATTGTGCGCTATTTGCTTTACCCGACAGGCGTGCCAACCAATTACGATTCCGATTATTAAAGCATGTGTTAATTGAAACACCCACGTAATGTATTAATGTTTATTAATGCAATAGAGAGTAAAGGAGCCTGGTAATAATGGCTTTTATTACCGAGCCCTTCAAGGGTCGATCGATCAGGTTAAGCTACGCTTGCCGCGGCTGGTCCGTAGATGGGTGACTATCTTTATATATCTACTGAAACCCCTCCATGTCTCGGAAAGCACGTTAATCCGTTGGTCCCGGCTGTTTTTCGTGGATGTTTGACAGTCGGTACGGGTAGTGAGAAGCCCGAAAGTCTGAGAACCAGTCTTACCAAGGGGTATCGTATTACCCAGTAACTGGGTTGTATGTGGAGGTTAAATAGGGAGTTGCTCCATGTAAAATACTGGTGTTTAGCTGTATTCGGTTAAATTGGAAGCTGACCCCAAGCTAAGCAGATTTAATGAATATAAAGTAGTATTGTAGGTTACATTTTGGTATTTGTGCACGAAATTTTGCTGAAACATTGATTTGCAGCATATTTTGAGTGTGATTGGAAACGTGTCAGCATTACTGGGATATTACTAGTATAATATGGCATTATTTAAACTTCTCCGTCACTGTGCTTTTATCCGATGAAAACTGAACGGTAACCTTGCGTTTGTATGAATTATAACGTATAAATGCGACTCGATTGACCGCGCGACTATGCCATTTTGATATTATAAAAGAGCGCGACGATTGCGTACTCGTGCGATGTTTGCTTGTGGTTAGGACGCGGCCTTAGCTTGTTAAAGAAATTCTCAATCAAACCTACCTGTATTAGCCAGCCCTATATTTTAACCAACCAACCCGACATTCACAGAAGCAGCACGCAGCGTCCATTATCTTTGAAAGAAACATAATAATATCCATATCTGAAAACAACTCTTCTTGTTACTCCGTCATAAAGTTGAGCTAAATGCCTGTATTTGATATAAAATTTTTCGTTGTTGTCTAAGAAACAGCTAATATTATACGGAGAAAAGATTTGATGAATTGTATGTTTGTTTGCTACGATCTCACGCTAAAACGGCAGAACGGATTTAAATGAAATTTGACATGGGTAGACCGTGACCTGTATTAGGATATAGGATATTTTTTATCCTAATATTCCGATGGGCTCGCAAATTACTAATAAAAAGATGTAGTCTCATGCTCTCTGCTACATAATCTATCTTTCTTTTCTTTCTTATTATCTGTCTACACGTCGTACACATTTTCAGCAACATTTTTCTGAATGTAAAACCTACTGCAAACTACATAATACTTATATTATACTTTTATTCAATAACAGCTTTTCTTGAAAACATCTCTTTCTCCTTTGTATCACCACAAGCCTTTGTAGTGTTGTGTTGTTGAGTACGGTTTCACGTCGTTTGTGAGCCTGTTGATAAACCGTTAGCTACAAAAATGGCGGCAGTACATCACTACTCGCTAGTGACGCGCTTGTGAGATATACGAGCACTATAGTAATTCGTTTTGCTCGGTTAGCTTCCAATATATATGGAGATAACAAGGCTATTGTTTTATTTTGAGTTTTTTTTTGTATGCGCCTAATGTTAAAGTTTACATGTATAAAGTGCGGCCGTCGAGAGAATGCGTTCCTTGTCAGTGCGACAATATTCTAGTAGTTAATAAAGATCAAATTCGTAAAACACGTATTAGTTTGTATAAAACTAACAGGTTTCAAGAACGCATTTTCTCGTCGGCTGCACTGTAGGCATAGCATGAGAGAGGAGATTCTTTTCTCTTGTTAACTGAGTTGAACTAAACCAACTTTCAACTTTCAGTTATAGGAACTACTTTAGCCAGCTTTAGCTATATGAAGCGTTTTATTTTACATAACTTTAAGCAGTTTCTCGGGACAAAGTTTCACTTAGAAACTTAGAAATATCTAAGAAATTACTTGCTTTCTACGTGCAAGATCGTGTTTCTAGTCTACAATAGTATCAGTTACTTACGTAGTATTTTTCACTAACAAAAAAAATGCAACCTATTCGCATGAAAAAACAATCAAATCTTGAAAAAGGCAAGCAACAAGCATCAATAAATAAGGACATATTTTTATTTGGTTTCGTTCGCGATAGTACAGGAAGCTTTTGAAATCAATCTTTTTATCGTAACGAGTACTACGCTCTACCGAGCACTTGATGAGAAAACGGACGATATTCGCAATAAGGCGACTGACCTTAAAGTGGATGAAGAAAATAAAATGATGAAACAGGTTGAATGAGGATAGTAAGGAGAGTTATAAGTCGTAAAGATTTGGTTTCCTAGAAAAACGGTTCAACAATCAAATACAATAATTTAAAATAATATTTACCAGTATTGGACATTAAAGTGTCAAAAAACTTTCTGTATTTGGACAGCCGAGCTTTGGTTTCCTAGAAAAGCTGTTCTGTCATATTATAACGACTGTCATCAAAACCTGTCATTTATTTTCAGTACAGTACTACCAGACTGAACTTTAAGAACTGTATTTGACATTAAGTTAAACCCCGCTTCCCAAAGATTGAAATCGCTAGATTGACTGTACTTAGTCACGCGAAAAATTGTCCATACTGAGAAGAATGATCTCACACATTATTAAAAGCGTTTCCATGACAACCAAGTCAAGCCAATGCGTCATTGTGTCTCAGTGGTGTCAAAACGAAACAGAAACGCGACTCTTTTTTGACGCGGTAGGGTGAATCTAACGATTTAAATATTTGTTGCTATCATCATTTTCATGACAGTCATCACTACAGCCATTAAGTGTGGCCATTGCTGTCCTAAGAAACCATTGCTGTAATTACTCGAAGATGGGTATACCGATTTGAAAACCTCTTTGTTTGTTTGAAAGAGTATACTTTTCAGGTAGTCCCATTGTCATCAGGTCTGGATCTGATGATGGAATCCTGGAGAAATCGAAGAAACTCTTCGAATATTATAGGCACACCTATTTGAGTATTTCACCTATTTATTATTTCACCGATTTGGGAATTTTTTATAGTAACTCATGCATTTGCTCTCGGAAAGCATCATTTGGTGAAGTGGAACTGATGATGAAGACCACAGATGGGAACTACTCAATAATAAGTATTTCACGGGTTGCGATTCGATTACTTTGATATGGTTGTTAAGCATTTTTATGCTCGTCACAATGCAAATGGTGAAATGAAGCTGATGGTGAAATACCAGGAGAACTGCTCAACAATTAACGTCCCTGCATCGGGAAAAGCAATATTTTGTAAAAGGCGATGAGCAAGTTGACACTAGGTTGTTGTAATTTAGATAAATTATAAACGGACCCACTAAAAAGCGTGAAATAAAATATTTTAACAAAAAAAAACCTACTTCCAAAAAAAAACACTACAAAGTGTAAAATAACATCAATTTCGGAAGTCGGTGGCAAAAAACTAAAATACAGATCCAACGACATCGACTTCCAAAATTAAAGTTATTTTTCACTTTGTAGTGTCTTTTTTTTGTAAGTCACTTTTATTCAGTTTTTTTTTATCACCTATTATAAATAAATGATCATGTACAGACGCCAGCACATCAAGCTACCTGAAACTGTCAAATTTTTCCAATCAACTTTGAACCCAATTAATGCATTAGCGATAAAGTTAAAAATCTATTAGCTTGATGTAACCGCGTCTGAACATCATGAGCTACAATAATGTTAGTACTGAAACTACTGACACGTTTTTCGAAGTCTGGTAGGTACGCATATATAACACTAAAAATACAAAGCAATATATTAGGTCGGGGCAAAAGTATTTTCGTATTTTTCATACAAAAAAAAAAATGTTTCTTTTAGGTTTATTTTTTTATTTATTTATAATATGTATGTGCCGTTTTGATCGATAACTTGTTGCCATCTTGTGGGCAATGCCATGATCCCATTGCTGTAGAAGTTTTGAGATTTTTTATTAAAAAAATCTGACAGGTAGTTTTCACAGTGTTCTTTTTAGGTTAACTTATGCTTCCTAAAGAGTTCTGAAGTGACCAAAACAGGTGAAAATCTGATGGAGCAAGATCAGGGCTATACGGAGGATGCATCAACACATCCCAGCCAAGCTCTCTCAATTTTTGCTGAGTGGCTATAGGTGAGTGCGGTCTGGCGTTGTCGTGATGAAACACCACGCCCTTGCTATTCACCAGCTTCGGCTGGTTTTTCTCAATAGCTTCTTTTGACCTCATCAGTTGTTGACAGTAGAGGTCAGAATCGTTAGTTTTACCCGGCGGCAAAAGTTCATAGTGGACGATTCCTTTCCAATCCCACCAAACACACAGCATCACTTTGTTCCGAGTCAGGCCGGGCTTTGCCACGGTCTGTGGGGCTTGTCCATGCTTCGACCACGATCTTTTTCGGACATTCTTATCGTAAGTGATCCATTTTTTATCACCCGTAATCAACCGCTTAAGAAATGGGTCGGAATTATTACGTTTCAACAAAGAATCGCACATGGAAACACGTTGCATTAAGTTTCTCTCAGTGAGATCATGTGGTACCCAAATATCAAGTTTTTTCTTGTACCCAGACTTTTGTAAATGCCGTAAAACTGTTTTGTGATCAACATCCAGTTCTTCAGCAATATCATAACTACTAATATGTCGATCTTGCTCCACTTTTTCAAAAATGGCACTGATTTTATCCGTGACAGGGCGTCCAGAGCGAGCTTCATCCTTCACACTAAAATTTCCTGACTTGAAACGCTTGAACCACATTTATGCTACTCGTATTGATACCGCATTAGGTCCGTAAACCCCACAAATTTTATTCGCGGCGTTTGTCGCATTTTTACGTTTTTTGTAATAAAATTTTAAAATGTACCGAATTTCTTCATCACATACGTTCATGTTACTTGCTTGAAAAACAATTGAGAAATGGCGGGAACTAGTTTTTTTTTTTTATTTATTGCATCTTTAGAATGTCAACATTTAATAGTATTAAAACCAGCCAGTTACATTCAGTACTGCCAAAGAGGTTTGATTACTAACAATAGATTCAAAATACGAAAATATTTTTGCCCCGACCTATTAATAAGCATCGCTGAAAACAAGTTATTTTAAAAACCTTTTAGTTTAGATTAATTAGTTTTGCGCTAAAATGAATAGCTTGTAGAACTAGACCACGGAAATACATCCTACATTTTAGTTTAACCAAACCGCCTCTGAATAACGTACCTATCAGTTTTGGGTATGAGCTCTATGTATTTAGGATTTTCGGATATTCTCGAGAAACTGTTATACTAGAATCTAGGCACGTTTTATAACAAAAACCTTTTTGCCGATGAAGGCTTTCAACGTTTTTATATTTTTTGAAGCAAAACATATACATAATAACTACCTATTCTAGAAAATTGCTGGAAAAAATCACCAACCTTTTGTTCTAAACAAAATAAACCCAAGAATTCTAGACGCAAAAGTAAACGTCAGCGACACTATAAGGCTATTTAAATAGAATATGCAATTACCTACCAGTTACCATTTACGTAAACCTCTCGAGTCATCGGTTGTCCTCATAGTAGGTAGCATCCTGTTTGCCTCGGGAACCTTTTTTCTTTCACCATTTTGCTCTAGTTTTTCCGCGTTCAAACTGGTTACTTGCAACAGGATATGTTAGAATCGAAGTTATGTTACGTATAAGCATTTTATGGTTATTTAGGTGAGCTTGATGAGTTGGATGCAATTAAAGGAAATTGCTTTAGAGTGATGTGTTGTAGTAATAAGGAGGAAATTTATACTGATTGCTGTGACTGCTGTTGACTCATCGTTGGTGGCTAGTTTTTTTTTCAATAAGCTGTAATATAATTCTTTAGCTGAGTGATTCGATTAATATAACTTATTTATGCAACTCTAATTTATTATGGGCTGATTTTTCAATCATCTTAAAACTTTATTCGAGGAATAATTTTGAAATGTTGACAGTTATTTCATACAATAACTGTCAAACGTCAATTTTATTTCTCGAATAAAAGTTATCTGGCGATGGAAAAATCAGCACTTAATGACTGTGTTAAGTTATAAAAAAATCCGTCAAATTACCTAAGTAATACGAAATAAAAATTGGTAGATATAAAATACCTTATGCCTGCGGCTTCGTCCGCGAAGAGGTCGTAAATAATACTACTGTAAAGTACTGCTTCTTGCCCGTTCTTCTCCATAGGTACTTATTACGCTTTAGAATGAGCAACTAACTTCAGCTTTCTGACTGACCGACCCCTTGACAATTCAAAAGTGTCTGTAATTGGTTTATTTGAAATACATGCTTTAAGTTTAAGTTTACTACCGGAATTAACAGTATCCTATATCCTAACTCAGCTCATGAAAAATAACTTTAAATCCTACACAATTGCAGCGGGATTGTCCGAAAGGGTTACCTCTACCCCGGAACATACAGGGCTAAGGAAGGAACACGGGTGGGTTTTAGTCAGTAAGAGTATGACACTCCCTTTTGCTCCACCCAGAGCGGGAGGGATCATTTGATGATTTCCCATCCTCAAAAAAAAAAGGTCATGGTATACCTGTGTGCCACAATGGGAATCCGTTCAGCTGTCGAAGCGTGAAAGTAAAAGACAGACAGAATTATGTAAGCATTTAAATATAAAATTGTTAATGGATTTTGTATTGAGTTCATGATACACTTGTCGATTACTAGTCCAAGTTCTTTATTACCCACCTCAAAAAAATAAATGACTAACAACTCTATCCAGTGATAGATAACGCCCTAACTTCGAGGACGCAAACTTTTCCCAGCACTTTGCTAGCACAACGTTAACAAAGTATTAATATTTTCTTTTTGCCGCGACGTCGCTCCGGGTAAGCGTCACCTCGCGCCTCGTGAACCCATTATCATTAATCTTACAGAAGCTACGCTAAAGATAATGTTCCCGAGACTTCCTATAGAAAAACAATATCAAGTATAATCAGTTATCTTGGAAAATTAAAGCGGCAAAGTTGAGGAGGCACCAACACTTATCTTGAGGGATCAAGTCATTTGTTTCGAGTTGTGACGATATATTATAATTGTAAACGGCTTAGAAGTGTGTCGGTGGCATCTCATTTAATAATTTAAAAGTTCAGTTATCATTTAAAAGTAAGATAAAATGTTTGTGCAAATTTTTGTGTATTACAATATTAGCATCAATTTTTGGTCTTTTGAGAATTCAAAAGTGAATGGTTTCTTTCAAACTATCTTTTGCCCACGGCTTCGCCCGCGTGGGTGTCGGAAAATATCTCACGGGAACTTACCACCAAGATTAAAATATATGTGTTAATCCAGGTTATAAACCATCTGTGTGGTAGTTTTCTCCAAATTCGTTCAGCCGATTTTCCGGAAATGCGAAACATACATCCAGAAAAATACACAAGCGGAGCAAAACTCAAAAAAAAAGTTTTCGGCATCAGCCAGAGGTAAAAAGGGTTCCACGCCTCGTAAAAATTACTTTTTTTTTTTAAATATTCAATGTACAATTTTGACCTTTGAATCTATTTTTTGAAAAACCTACAAATGTAGCCTATTCCGCGACCTGTTTACAAAAGATTAACTAATACGTTACTTTTCTGAAACATACGACTTTTAACATTAAAAATTGATAGTGCTATTCCAGTTTTACCATCGACCTGAGCTATAAACGGTTTACAGATACTCCTTTATTGCATCATAAGCGATGTACAAACTATATTAAGTACGCCCACTTGATAAATATGTAAATAGTTTAAAAGCAATTTTTACAGGAAATTGGACCAGTAAATTCAAAATTCATGAGGACAAATAAATTCATAAAGATCTTTATCTGGCCTTGTCCAGATAAAGAGATTTATGCGCGTACGGGTACCTACGAGTATTTAGATACGAATTTACAGGCACGCAGGTATTCGAGATATTTGAAGTCAATACGTATTGCTTTAGTGCGTCCAATAAGCACGTAAAACCGCACCAGAACAAGGCCTAAAAAACGTACCTAACCAATTTAAAATGCATTGAAGTTTATAACCGAAATTAAACACATCACAACGGTGCCAATCGAGTTGGGTCACATTTGATTCCTCCCAAACCCTTCGAATCCGGATCCTTTCGTAATATATTTTATCACGGCAATAAATGGCTGAACCATGCATAACATTGTGTCGGACCTCCAATTTATCTCGTCAGGAACAATCCAATTATATTTTTTCTGCCAAATAGACACATTGGAGTCGAACGTGGCACTGGATATATTGTTGCGACTGCCCAGTGCCGCTTCGTTGATTTTATCTGGTGTTTTATGGTGTGCCTACACTGCTATGTCTGTCTGGGGTTGCGAATTTACATGGTACAACGGTTGGATACGCACGCCTATGTTATTAAAACTGTATCTAAGTAGACACACAGTCTTCATTTACTAAATTGTAAACCGTTTCTAAAAGCAACTTAATATGTGTATAATGAATTACGTAATCAAGACAAAGGGTTGTCAAGGAAATATAAAAACTAGCCAAGAGTTGGCATCGCCACCACCAAAGCACCTTACAAAGAGACTTTAAGGGCCCTGAGGCCTTTTCTTGCTTCCTCATAAGCCTTGTTAAGATAATAGTAAGAAACTTTGCGGCTGTTTTCAGCGTTAATTCGCAGGAGATATAATATTCCATGTCTCATTTATGTTGCTTAAACAATATTTATAATCAATGATGATATGACATCATCTAAATAATAATCATGTATATTGTTACTGAATTTTTGGACTGAATCATTTAATTTATTTTTTCATAGACACGCTGAGAGAAACAGTAACAAATTTTAACTCAATATTTTACGTAGATAGGGATACATTTCAATATAAAGTCACACAAATTAAACCGACTAGTCGCCCACTGAGTTTACCAAAGAGTTTCATTTCGTAATTGGTGTTCATTGATGGAATAGCACACCGACTGAGCTCATTCCGAAATGCGAACCCCCCCTCCGTGCAATCACTGCACAAGCTACGATGTATTAAGAAATTACGGAGAATAAAGTCGTCTACTGTAAAAATATATCGTCATCTATTTGATTATGATGTGTAAGAGTTATGAGTAGGTAGAACCCATTTTTTTAACTTATAAATAAAATTGAAATGATATTTCAATATTCAGAAATTTCGATAAATTTCTTGAAAATTGATATAAGAATACTAACCTCTAACTCAGTAAAATACGTTATCAAATTAATAACTGCGTTAAATTGTATTTGGACAAATCATCAGATTTCTTAAGCACTTAGGATCATTGAAAACGTCGTCAAAATCTCGAAATAGAACCAGAACAGACAATTCTTTATAGACCCTTTTTGTTAACCACCCATTTAATTATTGCTCCGCAAATAATTTCCCGAAAAAAAATCCAATAGCAATCATTACGATTGTATTCAGAAGCGTTGGATGATCGCCTCAAAGGACCGTTTCTCGATTCAAATATTCCATTTGGGAATAACGAAACAACGGGGCGCCGAAACGCGTCCGGTTTCGACTGAGTAAATCCAATTTTATTACGCTAATAAAAGGCAATCCAATTAAAGCTGGAGATTTTTTACTGGCGTTGCTCCGGTCTGGCTCAGTAGGGCTCTCCAGTGAAGGGGCGGGATTCGCGTGCTACAGGTTTCAAATGTAACTGTTGCTGTAACGAGTACATGGCTCCTTGAGCGAAATCTTAAGAGGGTGAAATAATGGCATGTATAATTTAGAAGCCGCGGTTTTAATATGATTAAAGCTTGCTCAGAGCTTTTATAGAAGAAATGAATAGTTAACGTTATAATGGTTAGGTGTTACTCTTAAAAGGGTTAAAGTGGTGAGAGATATTGCAATGTAACACGGAATTAGGCTAGTTTGTATTTAAGACTAACTTCCGCCCACAACTTTGCCCGTATGGGTCGATAAAAAGTAGCCTATTTCCTTCCCCGGGGTTCAGATTATCCCCATACCAAATTTTATATATTCAGCCCTTTCGGAGATTAGCTGGAACAGAAAGCAGATAGACAGTCAAAAATAAAAAATATTTTTTGCTTTAAGTACCGTAAATACTTTCACAAGCATTTAGTAAAAAGCTGTTATTTTGACATTACAAACAGACACTTCTATTTTATTTATTTGTATGGATATAGGTATAGTTCAGATAATGCTGAATATTTCATTAAATAGATTGAAATATTCACAAAGTAAAATATGTGCGCATTGCAAAGGGCATAAACACAGAACCGCATACGCTAATACGCATAAACACAGAACCGCATACGCTAATACGCATAAACACAGAACCGCATACGCTAATACGCATAAACACAGAACCGCATACGCTAATACGCATAAACACAGAACCGCATACGCTAATACGCATAAACACAGAACCGCATACCTACGCCAATACGCATAAAAAACAAACTAGTGGAATACTCTAAAACGGCAATGGGTTACGCCACTTAAACGCACAAAGTGTCAAGCGTTCACACTGGGTTTATGCAAAATAAATAAAGTAATAACAAAGGTGTGATGGAATCATAATGGCTTTTGAAAGCTTAAAACCCATGTTCGGCACCTACGTCAAAATAACTACATTATCCAAAAACACATAGATCTATGAATACCAAGAACGACAGATATACAGTACCCTCCAAAATGTAGTGTACAGACGCGAGCAGGTCAACCTACCCCAATCTGTCAAATTTCTTTGATACATTTTCAACTTTAGTACTAAGGAATAAGGTTCATATTCAATTGGGAAAATCTGACAGATTGGGGTAGCTGGATGTGCTGGCTCTGTACATTATTCCACTTCAGCTGTGATGCCACGTTATGATTTAAAATTCCAGTTTCAAATGTTTTGAACTATAGACTACTTATAAGGTTTTTATTGACTAATTCAACTACGTATGACTTATCATAAAAAAAACAGGTAATCCTCTAGGATTACCTATCTGTTCTTTTTCCTCGTCAGTTAGGCGAGTTTCTATTTTTTTTTTTCGTGAACAATAGGTAGATAAAGTAATAATGTCTTACCTATCAGTTGAGCTCTTATTAGGACATCAGAAATGAAGTGGAAAGTCAACTAACTTTTGGAGGTCACTGTATCTATGTATACCTATTTTTAGAGGGATAAGAATGGGTTAATTTGTACCGGAATCATCGTTAAACCAATGCCGTGTAAGAGATAATAAACTCTTCCAAAAATCCATAGATATGTAATAGGAAAAGTATGAAAAGCTACACATTATTCCACAAACCAGGTTCACAGCATTTTACAGCGTAAGCAATGGCTGCTTCGAAATTAGGAATAAGACCTTAAAGAAAAGTAGCATGCAAATTCAGATAGACAAAATGGGACCCAATCTCTGAAAACAATATTTCCACAAATGCATTTGACTCCAGTAAAATGTAAAAACGACGTCCCTAGAATACCGCATATGGAAGATTTGCAGTAGATACGTGACCTCCTATTCACCTACAGCTTTCTAGAACGTTTTGGTCGAATGGATCCCGACTATTTTTATTTATTTATGAGAATGCAACTTTAGTTCCATTTTGTACTTCTTCGAAATGGATCTGTAAGTGGTCATACGAATTGCGTCATCAAAAATTCATATTTTTGAAGCTATTGCACTGTGTGTAAGAAAATATTATGTAACACCAGTCAGTGACAGCAATATTAGATTCCATTTATTTTTTTATTGACTCACAAATTATTTAAGATTAACCTACGCTTGCTGCGGTGGTTTGTAGATGGATAACCATCCATTACATATCGACACCCCTCTGTGTCTCGGAAAGCACGTTAAGCTGTTGATCCCGGCTGTCATTCGTAGATCTTTGACAGTCGTTACGGGTAGTCAGAAGAGCAAAATTCTGACAACCAGTCATACCAATGGGGTATCGTGTTACTGTAACAAATCTACTTGCTTAATAAAAATAAAAAAGGGTAGGAAGTAAATCTGAACAATATAATTTAGAGATAAAAAATACAATAAGGCTTAAAAAATACCAATAACACTCTGTAGAAAGAAGAATAGAAGTTTGTTAGATGGATCCGTTTTTCAGTTTTCAAGTGCGAAGCCACAGGTCACAGTCGTGATAGATAGCGGAGAACAATCATTATAGGTGAGGAGAAGATGATCCTCATGACTTCAGCGTAGTCACCGTCAAGATATGAAGTCAAAGTAGTTCCTTGGTCAAGTTTAGTCAAGGCTTGACTTCTGTCGTAAGTTTTCCTTTAGTAATTGGACGTGGTCTGTCGCGGAGATGTTTCTTTGAGTGAATCCAGAGCTCAACCAACCCAAATAAATGTGTCAGAGGTCCTTTTAGATGAGTCTCCCATCTTTTTTTAATCTTCATTTCTTTTAATCTTTCCAAAATTGAAGTTTTCGTTCATAAAAATATGCACCTGTCACGTGCTTGAAGCGGCCAGAAATATTTCTTTGATGAATACTGAGAGAGTGCCAATTATTTTTATAAATTTAAGTTAGGATACAGTTATTCAATAAACAGTCACAATTATCTATAAAATACAATATTTGAGCTAACATAAAGATAAAAATAATTTAAATTATATAAACCAAAAGTAACCTTCGTAAACTAAGCCAGTAAGAAACTATGAGAAAAAAATTACAGAAAAAGCAATAACAGCTTGACAGCCTGACGTAAATGTCATAACATTGAAAAGTATAGAAATATTTATTTTGGAAATTATAAAAGGAAAAAGATGTAAACCTGATAAAATAGTATGATGAATGAATGTGAATGTATGTAAAGTGTAAGTATATATATGTCTGTAGTACATAGATGCTATATTACCCAGTAAGGGGATGTGGAGGTCAGATAGGCAGACCCCAACAGTTGGGAAAAGGCTAGGCAGATTGATTTCTGAAAGGCGTAAGCACGACGTATTTTCCGTCGTGTATTTTCGCGTGTATGTGTCGCTATACAAAGTTAAATAGGTATTAATACCAGACTTAGATTCAATCAGTGCTTCGACTAAAGTGTTTACATTTACCCCGTTAACATCTTGCATAAATATTATATGTTACACTTCAGTATCCAATATTTGTATTTCCTGTAGCGCCAATATTTATACGCTCGACAACTGGTCATAAATCAAGGAAATGAACCAATATTTGAAAATACCTTGTAGATAGTTGTGCGTCTTGGATTATACGTACTAGAAACAGGCTAAGGATCATAATGTAATTTTATGATTAACTAGCTTTTCCCGCAGCTTCGCCCGCGTGGAGTTCGAAAATTGTCCCACGGAAATGTATTACCGGGATAAAAATATCCTATATGTTAATCCAGGTTATAATAAACTATCTGTGTGCGAAAATTCATCCAAATCCTATGAAAAGCATAGCTCATGATTGAAATACTATCGTGAATTCATGCAAGCCTAGTACTTTTTGTTAGAATACTGCGTCCTAAAGCAATTATGATCGTCGAAAGTTATTGTTGTTTTCCTTGGGAACAGTATTTTTTTCGGATGAAAGGTATGTGTCCTTTTCTGTACCCCCTTTTTTTTTTGAGGGTGGGAAATTATCAAATAACTTCTCCCGCTCTGGGCGGAGCGGGAGGGCATGTCAGACTTTTACTGACTAAAACTCACCCATGTTCCTTTGAGGCGCACGTGGAACACAACGCGCCGTCGACCCGGGCCTGGTCCTTACCGGACGGCGAGCTGCCCATTGCTCGCCGTCCGCAAGCCCGCGCCTACGATGTCCGGGAATCGGCTGTCGATTTCCGACGCCCAGGGCGTCTCCTACGGCGACTAGGGGCGTGAGGGCGCAGAGATTGCCTCTCCCTCACGCGCTCCGTCTCCTCCTTTGCGAGCATTACTGCTTCGCAGAAGGAGGTGACGGCTGCCCATGCACTCTCGCTCCGTACCATGACCTGGACTAGGACTGGACGCGAGAGATCGCCGCCGCCGATCGCCACCGATCGCCGCCGTGAGGACGCGGCGGTGCTCTGCCCAAGCTGGGCAGACCTCCACCGTATGCTATACCTTGTCCTCCGGCCTTATCCGGAACAAGAACCTTCCGAAACAGCCGTGTCCGGTGAGGACCTGCGTCAGGCGGAAGGTGAGGACGCCGTGGCGCCTCTCCAACCACTCCTCAAAGAGAGGACTTATCGCCGCAATTGTGGCGTGCCCTTTTCTGTACACCTGACAACGTACATGCAAAATTTCATGATGATCGGTTCAGTGGATTAGGCGTAAAAAGGTCATCATGAAATTCAGTCTAGCCTTTTCCCAACTATATTGGGATCGGCTTCCAGTCTAATCGTATGCAGCTGAATACCAGTATTTTACATGGAGCGACTGCCTATCTGACCTCCACAACCCAGTTACTGGGTAATACGGTACCGCTTATTAAGACTGGTTGTCAGACTTTCGGGCTACTGACGACCCGTTACGACTGCCAAAGATCTACAAATGACAGCCCAGACCAACGGCTCAACGTGCTTTTCGACTCGTGGAGGGGTCTTGGTATGTGAAGATGGTCACCCATCCACGGACCAACGTGGCAAGCGTAGCTTAACCTAATCGATCGACCTGTGCGGCTGTTATTACTTAGCCACAAACTAGTTAGTGTGGTGGCTAGTTGGTGTGGTGTGGGTGTTAGTTTTTGTAATGATGATCGGTTCAGTGGATTAGGCGTGAAAAGGCAACAAACAAAATTACTTTCGCATTTATAATATTAGTTAGGATAATAGTATGTTCTACCGTTTTATTCCTTTTGTCATACAGCTATAACCACTGTAATAAATATGTTGCTACTGGGTAGGCTTTAACTAGTTATACAAAGTGTGATTACATAGGAACTCTTTTGAGATTCCAATAAGATACCTACTACCGTATTTTTATCTCACGAAGCAACCCGGGCTTTACTTGTAGTTAACAAGTGTACATGTGTGAATGTGTGTGTAAGCGCGGGAGCTCTCGGTACCGCCCGAGACAATGACGAAGTCAGAAGCGTGTGTGTGTCTTATGTGTTGACGCTACTCGTCTTCACGCAGATATTCACAGCGTGATTGTACACTTGGTTACCACAAGTAAAGCGCGCGACGATTCTTTAGATAAGAATACAATACCTATAGTGCTCGTTGGTAAGGTACACTTAGAACCGCATTAAGGGTATACTCAAAATATGGTCACTTGCTCCACCAATCATTAATTGCGTTTAGGGCTAAAAATATTTAAAATGTAATTCTGTCTCTGACATCTTCAAACGATTGGTAGAAAAAAACGATGTTTAAAATTCGTTTAGCGCCAAGCGTGTTTTGTGATTTGTGGCTAACGAATCCAAGAAAGCGAACTCACTTATTTTAAATTTTCACACTGAAACTTTTTGAACCTCGAAGTGATGTGAAGAGTTATATCATGCTTGACATAATTAAAGGGTTTTCAAAACCTTTTTTTATTTGTAGGCTAGTGTTTTTGTTTGTAGAAGAAATATTCATAACACCGTCCTACCCCAACTAAGAGCTGATTTATCCAACGCCAGATAATTTTATCGGAAGAATATTTTCATATTTTTGACAGTTCTTCCATACAAAAACTGTCAGACGTCAATCTTATTCCACGAATAAGAATTATCTGTCGATTTCAACCTTGACATTGGCTGAATCATCGATAAAACGATGGAGCCATTATTATAAAATTGGAATTGGAATATCTGTCGATTGAAAAATCTGCTGTAAATGAAAGAAACACCAGGCATACCTTATTTTAGATAAATTAAACACCAGTTTAGAAGAACGTTGACATTTAGATTTATTAAACATAAACTGTAACTTCCAAGACTTCAAATTAGCAACTAGCAACATCGCATAGAATTTTAATAACGTTGCTTAAGTAATTTTGCGACATAATTAAGGACTAATTAAGTAAATAAAATTATGAGCAATTATTTTTATCAAGTTAGTGTAAGAATTAATAAACGTATCCTGTTAGAGGTGAACTTTATAATATCACTTTCGATTAATGGTTAGCTTGCAAGGGAAAATTGAGAAAATTGCACGTATACAAATAAATTAGAAGTTTCTAATTACTTAACTGTCTTACTTATATAATAATACTAGCCTTTTCTTGTCCCACAGCAGGGCAAAGGGCTCTTCTTATACAGACAAGGCACGAGCGATGATCATCAGGCTTGCTCAAGACGGGTTGGTGATTTCAGACTTATATTTTACTACTGAGGGCGTGTCAGACTTTTACTGACTAAAACCCACTCGTGTTCCTTCAGTTGCCTGTGCCAGGGGCCACGGTATCTCTCTCGAACAACCGGCGACCCTGGCAGGCATCGGCCCTAGCGGATCCCGTCAGTTAGTGCTGACATCTCTTTGAGGCGCGCGTGGAACACAATGCGCCGTGGATCCGGGCATGGTCCTTACCGAACGGCGAGCTGGCCATTGCTCACCGTCCGGTACTAGCTGGCCTATATGACGTGATTATTCACATAATAATACTATTTATATCACAATTTGTTTTCGTTAGTACTAGGTATATCGCGCCAATAGATGTCGTTACGTGTTTCCACATTACGTAATGAAGGTTGTTCGAGAATACTTTAAATTGGTTACCTATATCTTTCAATAGAGTGAAGGGATTGCGATGAAACCAAAACTAATCACTACTCCGAGTTCTACACAATATTTGAGTATAAAAATTAACCATATAGATTTGGTACTTTTTACGTTGAACCTGTTTAAATATCTCTCACATCCAAACAGACAAACCGACAAACGGACAAAAATTCAAAAAATTTATGGAATGGCAACTGTTGGTTATCCCTTAACACCCCAAATATTTTTTTTTTTTGAAATATTTTCAATGTTCTGTACTTCGCCTTGTCTACAGATTTATTATAATTATGTATATAGAAAGAAGATAGATTGATAAGTCCTTGTTTCCTCACGATATTTTTTTCTTTCACGGATGTCACTGTTAATATACCATCGATTAAATTAATTTAACATTCAAAATAATGCATAAAGCAACTTAGGTACTTATTTATTTTCTCCTATCAATAAATCTACATTTGGTAACAACTGCGTGTTTTATTGTGACTAATTCTATTAATTTTCGCGAACACTGCCAATTTAGGATCATTAGACTGACATAGCACTGAGGTATGATTGAGGTAATGACATAAATTCTAACGGTGACTGACATTTTGATGACCTAATTTACTATTGCCTGCACTCAAGCAGCTCAGGATCTGAAAATAGATTACCGGTGCTTATAGGGATATACGAAGCTTCATCTACACTAATAAAAGAAGTAAAGTTTGTAAGTTTGGATGTAGAAGGTAATCTCGGAAACAACACATGCGAATTTTAAAAAAAAATGTCACTGATATAAGTTACACTATTGCCGGGTGCCATAGGATAGCATGTTTTATAGTATAGTTGACCTCCACGCGGACGGATTCGCGGGAAGAAGCTAGTGATAAATAAATGTTAGTTAATATATCTATGCAAATCAACAAATAAATTAAATTGAAATGTCTGTAATTTCAAAATAACAGCTATTTACTAAATGCAAATAAAAGTAGTGCCGTAAATACTTTCATATAGTTAAAAGTTTAGTTTAGTTAATATCTGTTATAAAAAAAATTAAAAATATAAAATGATTGCTTGTCTTTCTGTCTGTTTGTTTCTGACTTTCACTGGCAGATCTTATACGAAGTAATAATTTTTGTCCCGGTAGCACGTTCCCGTAGTATGATTTCCGACATTCATGCAAGCGAAGCCGCGGGAAGAAACTAGTACTTCTATAAAAACGAACACAAAAATAATCTAAAATCACATTCAAATGTATTTTTTTTTTTCAAAGCCAAACAATATCCGCACTCCAGTTACACCAACAAGGGCACTTGTCCACTCGATTTCAGTCGTAAATCCTCCCGTTCCGGCAGCGTGATTGGTCGGATTAGTTGAATTAAAACCGAATTGGACGGTAAAAGTGCCGATTGTCCACTCCGGTCACGCATCGTGTATGAAAAAGATACAGTAGCATGCCATTGTGAAAGGTTGTTATGTGGTTACATGCAATTTTCGTGTTCCGAATTTTCGATGGTCGTAACGATCAAAATATTTTATTGCATTCGTAAAATGGGTCTGGTAATCTCCATAGGATTGAGAGAATATTTTGATGTTTTACTGGGAATAGGGTCCTATCATTTTACGTGGAATGATACAATAAATTAACTATCTTTGTTATTTAGAATTTATATATTTGGAGGAATTGCGGTCGGAGAGACTTTTGAAAAAGCCTAAGTAAAAAGCCATAATTCGAGGTTTGGCTCTTGCCTCCTCCAATATTGGACCAATTTAAACGATATTTCATAAACTGAATAAGAAGGATATACAGTATACACTGTGTCCTTATATTTTTCTTTTTTCATTAATAGTTGTCAAATTTTTACACTTTAGGCTTCTGTTGACAGCGGTTTAAATCGGCAATTTTGAGCATTGTTTGAGGGTTCTGGTGCTTATAAAAATAATGTATCATCAAAAAGGAAAATATAGGGATATACAAGTAGTTAATATTTATTATTCTGTGAAAACTAATTGCTTTATGGTCATTAACTAGAAAGAAAGTAGGCGAGAGCATTCCTATGGAGAAAAGACCAACCACATTTCCTCTTAACAAGTAAGAATTATACAAAAAGAATTTTGATATCTATTACAAAATGAAGTGATCTTCTGTTACTGATATTAAATTGATCATTACATGGGGAACATACATGTTTATCAGTCCGTCAACAAACACCTGAGAATACCTTGCTACCGCACAACATAATCACTATAATAATCCCACTAACAACTAGGATACAGGTTTCCTCTCTGTCAGAGGGAGTGGGCCATAATCTAACACGCGGGCCCAGTGCGGGTTGTTGGATGTCACATGTCTTCGAAGTTTTGGTTCTAGGATGTCCTCACGATGTTTCCTTGACCTTTTTGAGAGCAGCTGAAATTAGTTTGTTACAATTCAAAGTCAATAGCGACATGTTGCCAATCTTGAAGTTATCCTTTTGTTGCCTTAAACAATCCCCATAGATATAAACAAGAAATACTCGTTTCGAAGCTAAGAAATTTACTATTATACATCACAGCTTAGTTCCACCTACTATTTATTTTTAGATTGTAGATTTAATTTCTGGTTAATAAGTAACCAAAGATAATGAACCGAAGGTGTCAGGCGCATTTGAACATAATATCAAAGGTTCAGTGCACAGAAGTGTTAAATTCAGTCTCTTTGAGGGATCGGGTCTGCAATGAGGAAATCCTTCAAAGAACGGCGGTGGCTAGGCTTAAGAGATTAGCAAACTGTGTCGACACCCTTGTTCATATGAAGGCTTGCTTCTATAGGGCTGGGATACATGAATGAGGAGTTACATGTATTATGTAGGCGTAGTTTAGGCGACGCCGTTCAAACGTTATGTCGTGAGTTCAAGTGATCGAGTTCTATTCGGTCGAGTTTTATAGTTCTGTGCCTCCTGTGATAAGTGATACAAGTCAAAAAACGTCATTTTACAGGACAGCAAAAACAAGATTTAAAAAAATCTAGTTCGTTAATTAAGTGGGCTAGGTAAAATATCAGTGCACTCTTTTGTAGAACAAAACATTTTCTTTCTCTATATAATTTAGATTTTTTGATAGATATTTAATTTTGGAAGTAATTCATGAAAAACCTGCGACTTGTAACTTTTACTTAGTTATTATGTGCTAAAATAAATCACGAAGCACGAAAAATTGTGTGTTAAGTGACCGGTTTTGGGGTTACATCTTGACAAATATCGATTGTAACGAATTTTTTGCCAAAATCCCTATATTTGTATCACTTTGCACAAAATTATCTCCGAAACTATAGCAGATAGAAGAACGTGAGTTAGACCAAAAAAGACGTATTTTTTTTTTGATAATGCTCATGTGAAAATCACAAAAAGGGTACAACTCGAGTTATATCACTTATCACAGGAGGCACAGAGTTACACTACGGGAAGAACTTCTGAAATTAATCGTCGGCCCAAAATATTGTCAAACTTTACCGTACAAAAGATTGGATTCCAAAATCGCTTCAACCAAAGTTAATCCACTTATTAACCAGGAATATTGGAATAATCCAACTTTTTAAGCTGTCAGCATCGATTAAAGCTCAACAGAAACTTTTGTCGACCACATACCCGTCGGAATATGAAAATTAAAAATCATTGGCCAAAGGCATCTCAGTCGCAAATACGTGGCGACGTCAACGTGTTTAATTAAATCCTTGTGAACATTTCTGAACCAATTAATAAAAAAACGATATAAGCCGAATAAATCCGAATTATTCGAACCGTTGATTGCTTCTCGTTAATCACAGTCATCGCAACCGGCGCTGCCTTCAATATTAATCATACACTCGTTATCTGCAGTAAATCTGGGCTGGCGCACTGAACACTAGTTAAATTGAAAATAATTTCAGCTTAAAACGGGAACGGCCCGTCCGCTGCCTGTTAAATATTTGAACGCGGATTTTCTCCCGGCCATCTAAAAATACAGGCTTTTCGTTAATAAGATTGTGAACATAATACCTAAAATAAATATCAATATATAGAGAATTGTTTTTAATTATTCCTATTCGCATGAAAGGCCTGCTTCATGATTTTAAAGCTCCATTCAGGCAGTGCGGATTAATAAGAATGTATTAAAGGCTCGGTAGGCTGCCACTAATTACATCCGAGATCTGAGATCCTGGTCCATTGTCGATGCCCAACGCAGTTTTAATGAAGCATACTTTGAATCTTTTCAACGTGAACTGAAGATCGCTTGAACTAAGGTGAAGCAATTTTAAAGTTTCTAGCTACACGGAAGAAAATGGTCCGGGGAAGTTTGACTGCTCTTAATTATTGTCAGTCGGTTATCGAGGCTAGTTGGAGTTCGGAACTCTATAATCGTATATCGGGGGAGTATTGTACCCCAGTTTTATAGTTGTTAAATTTTAGTTCGTAAGGGGAGTTACACTATAGAGATACATGAGGTGTTTTTTTTTACGAAACTATTGTTTTTTATATACAGGGTGGCAAACATCGACGCGCAAACTGTTTTTTAATAACTGACGAAAAATTTCTAAGCAGTTTAGAATCATGTTCGCTGAATTCATGGAAACGGTTTTCGCGTCAAAAACAAAGGAAGGGGTTTATGGCTAATGCAGTATTAATAAATACTGCGTGTTTTTTTTTCCACATTCATACTTCTTTAAGTTTACATTCTACCTCTTCTTTGATTGCTTTACCAGAAAATTTATTTTCGTAATTTTTTAAATTAAGAATTGTTTGTCATTCGGTTGAGATTTTTCGTTTCAAATATGGTGGACTTGTTGAAATTTTGTCACAGATGACGGCCACGTTATTTTTATCTTGGAATTTTAAACCTAAATTATTTGTTTCTTTTGAATTATGTACTTAAAATATATTATTATGTGTTGCTGGTGATTTTTTTGCGGTATGTATTTTCTGTCTTTTTGTTTATTCATAGTCTTTCATCATGTTTCAATATTTTAATCTTATCTGTTTTTTGGTAAAGGTTCAACGTTTTTAGCAGCGAGTTGAGACTTTCAAGGTCACAATAAACTCTGTTCGTCTGTTTTTTTTGGTATGTATAATTCTACTCTATTTTTGGGTTCAAGATTGATTGGATTCTGCTTGCTGTTCGGGTTCTTATGGTTAATTTTTGTCCCAGGAATAGTACCCGGACATTTTGCAAGCCGATTCATTCGGCTCCACCCTCCCAGGCTACTACAATTTCACGTGATTACACCTGACTGATTTCCTTGTGGAAGCAGAAAGAATCGAACTTTCCAGGACAAAACTGAAGTGTTCTTCTTCAAGGACGCCGTGGAAACAGTCGCAAAATATTTCTATCCAAGTTTCGAAGACCATCAAACAGATATTATTTTTTTTTTTTTTAACTTCTAGTGTAGTTAGTTTAGTTTATTTTTTTATTTTAAACTATATCTCTACGGTTCGTATTATAACTTTGTTCTTTAAAAATACAGCGGGTTCTATTTTTTATTTTTTTTTTGCGGTCTATTTTATTCACGTGAACGTAGTGTACGTTTTGGTTGCAACTAAAATCTAAACTCGTCGCGTTGCTTAATTAAAACAATATATTTTATTAAAAAAACCTAAAGTATTTCCTGATTCCATAATTTATGTTTATAGTTTTGTCAAGTTATCTCCCAGCCCTTATTTATTTGTATTTTTCAACCTTATAATATCATTCTTGTTTTATTTATTGTATTCGGTCTTTTCAACTAAAATTATACGTGATAGTAGTGAAGAATTCTTGTCGTTTCCTTTTTTTTTCGCTACACTAAGTAATAACAGCCACACGGGTAATCGAGCAGATTAAGCTACGGGTGCTGCGGTCGGCCCGTGGATGGGTGACCATCTTTACATACCAAGACCCCTCCGTGCTTCGGAAAGGACACTAAGCCGTTGGTCCCGGCTGTCATTCGTGGATCTTTGACAGTTGTTACGGGTCGCCAGAAGCCCGAAAGTCTAACAACCAGTCTTAGCAAGGGGTATCGTATTACCCAGTAACTGGGTTGTGGAGGTCAGAAAGGCAATCGTTCCATGTAAAATACTGGTATTCAGCTTCATCCGGTTAGACTGGAAGCCGTCGACCCCAACATAGTTGGGACCAGGCTAGACAGATGATGAGTTTGCGCGTCAATGTATGCCACCCTGTATAATAAAATAATAACGAAGTCAAGAATGTACAGACACCAGCACATCAAGCTACCAGAAACTGTATTTTTTTCCCTATCAACTTTGAACCTTATGCTTTGGCAATAAAGTTGAAAATCTATTAAAGAAATTTTACAGATTGTAGTAGCTTGATGTGCTGACGTCTGTACTATATACAAATATGGTTTCGACGCTTTTATAAATGTGACCAGTAACCCTTTTTTCATGTTGACGTATGTAGGTACACAGCATATTATTTAAAAAAAACCTACAATGTTTAGTAAAATATTACTTTTTCGATTTGGTATGGTTGTAATAACATGTTCCACCCTGAAAAATGTTTCAGGCTAAATTACTTGCAACATTAAAAAAATAAAATAAAAAGCCGGTGGTGATGTCGACAGCGGGAAGTTATTTTATGCTTACTGAATTCAAACATTTTATTTAAAAAATCAAAGTTTTTATTATAAAAGAAGGATCATTTTTGTACTATTCAGAAATAGAAGCTAAAAATGTTGGTTTGGCATCTCAAGAATTTGAACCAAATTAAATATAATAGTGGAACGAGCGTGCCCAGAAGATGCCTGTTCAGTCTTGCTTTGAATGCAGACGGGTCAAATGTGGGAGGGAACACAGATGGCAGCAGAGAGTTCCACACTTTGGCTGTGCGCATAATGAACGTGGAGGAGAAGCGCTGAGTACGACTCGTCGGGATATCAACCAAGTGTGGATGATACGCTGCAGTACGTCTGGTTGGCCGTTAGATGGTTTTAAGAAGAGAAAAGCTGGTGTCCACCAGTAGCCAGTGTCGAAACCCGCAACCTCACAGCAGCGGAGACGTTGACAGTATATGACATCGTTTTGATCGAGGTCAAGACCAGGCCCATGTAGCAATAAAAAAATGCAGTTTTTTCCTTATATGTTTCAGAATTAAAACACAAGAACGCAATCTGATTTTACTTACTATCACATGACTTAACCCTCCTACCACTGCTGAAAATATCGCACTGCCACGCCACGAACCTAACACGCTAGTGCGACGCCACCCTAAGTCTTCAAATTAAACTGTCCATCAAAAACCACCCTAGTTATCGTAAATCACATTTGATACGCGCATGCTCGTAATTTCTTCGTAATACCCATTATTAGTGGAACGATGCTCGAATCTGGTGAAAGATCGATATTTGGCTAAAATTATGCATGAGACCGTGGGAGGATCCTTTTAAACTGTTATTGTAACGGCTTACAAAGAGGCGCGAGTTACTTTTGTGCTCGTTTATTAATATTTTTCGGGACTTATATTGGTGTTAAGTTGCTTTTGGTAAAAGGGATTTTGCTTGATATTTGTGTACGACACGAAATTTTGGGACATGTGTGAGGCTAAATTGATGTTTCAAATGTCGGTTTATAACAGGTTTATCCTGAACTGCAGTTTTCAAAGAGTAGATAATCATGAAATGTAACATGGATAAGTGTGGAAAGAAGCCACTTGTACATACCATAAGAAATTGCAGAATTCTGTATTTACAACTCGTAAGAGTCTTGAGACCCGAGCGGCCCCTCCCAAACCCCACGTTGTTACCGCTCTTGCCATCGACGCGTCTGGACTTCGCGCTTACGTCATCCGAGCGAAGTCTTAAGTTATCTCTTGCTGGTTGTAATTGTATGTTGCACTTCTATGATAAATAAATACACTTCTAACACACACAGTAATATATTATTAAAACAATAGGATTCGGGCGAAGATAAAGCTTCGTAAAATTGTAAACTCTTTGGTGTGCAGCCCAGTTGACGGACGTCACACGGCTAATGTCAAAAAAGGTACGCATCAAATGTTTTTAAAGGAAGCTACTAGAATCTTCTAGAAAATTCAACTCGCTCTCATTGCGAGCGGGAATGAGAGGCGTGTCCGCTAGAAGCGCGCACATTGTGACGGGAGCGGTTCGAAATAGTTTCGCGTTATACACTACTTTTTTAATGTGTTTCAATGTAAAATTAGCGTTTACATCAGAACAAAAACAATATTTCAAAACTATCCACCATATCAGTTTAATTACCTAATAAATCAATTAGGCAAACTAAGTATGTAAGTGCTGTGCACACCTTCAAGTGATAAGTTCACTGTAGTACTTTAGTATAATAAGACTTACCTAATCGTTGGAGTGCCATAATAAATAAATAAATAAATCCCGCATGTTTACCTATTCTTTTCTAATGTGCCTATTATACCAAACAGTAATCGAAATGGGTGCAAAACCTACTCGAATTCCGTGTTCGATACAAAATATTTAACACAACAGCCTTAGCAAAACAGTTCAACCGGAAAATCCGATATCTTGAGCTGGAGCATTGATGAGCGCTTACATATTCATGAGCCACGCCAAGCTTGGCACGAATAGGTGGTACCATTATACAAAATGACGGCTGTCACCGATCCAGCACTGAAGTTTGGCGTCACAATAGGACCAAACACATAGGTATTAAGATTTAATACCTATGTGTTTGGTAAGTTTTGGGTTAAAGTGTTTTCGCCGTTGATTTTCTTTCCTGAATGCAGGAATTAAAATCCGATAACTTTTTTTTTATGGATGGGAAATCATCAAACGATCCCCCTCCTGCTCTGGGTGGAGCAGAAGGGAGTGTCAGACTCTTACTGACTAAAACCCACCCGTGTTCCTTCCTTAGCCCTTTATGTTCCGGGGTAGCGGTAACCCTTTTGGACAATCCCGCTGCCCCGAAAACTCCGATAACTTGAGCTAGAACTTTGATGAGCGCTTAAATAATATCTATACCCCACGCCAAGCTTGGCTTCAGTAGGTACCTTCAGTACACAAAATGACGGCGGTGACCGATCGACCACTGAAGCTTGGCAGTATAGTAGGAAATGGTTAAGATCAGTGTGAAATGATGTTTTGTTTCGTATGAAAATTTCTTTATTCACACCAATTACATCTTACAGTATTCCAAGACGATGTTATACACACCTATTAAACTATCTATATCATATAAAACATACTTAAACATAAAATTCAACAATAAAAATAAAACTTACAATATTTTTTTCAAATTTATATAGCTCCTTCATTGCACCATTGTGATCCTGATACAAATGTCAGCAAGCTATCGAACACATCTTCCGACGGCATATTATTTATAATACGTGCGGCCCTTGAAATGTTTCTAGGTCTCTTTATTTGCATCGTCGCGTTTTTAAATTTCTTTTGATTTCATTTAGTGTGGAAATCGCTATACACTTGGATCTAGTGAACCATAAACAACTTGTGAAATACTTTAGGCGGTAGATACAAATAAAAGTTACCTATAAACAGGAAATAATTTATATTTCAGATAAAACTGTAATTTACTTTATCAGATTCGTTGGTCACGTTATACCTTTACCATTTTTGTTTTCTAAGTAATAAACGATCTAGTTATAATTTGTTTACGGACCTAAATTGCAAAACAAATTGATAATATTTCTGTATTGCTTTGAAGAACACGTAGATATACCAATTGTATGATTAACTTTATTATGTCAGTTCTAAGATGATTAAGACGCTACATAGCCATAATCATTAGCTGAATAGTTTTCCGCCTAACGGTCATGCTGCATTAGTGTATTACATGCCGAATGCTCGCGATGCGCGGTCAGTATCTCGATACCTCGATGTTGACACTCGCTATTTCTACACGGATGGCGGTTCGAACACGTCGGTTCACCCTCACTTGTGGTCACACCTAAAAGCTCTGATGCTCAGCCCTATATTTCTGCTGTACTCTATTTATTCCAGATGAACCGATTCGACCAATCACCGATCCTTGCCGTCGACCGCGATGTAAAAACAAAATATTTTGCTTTCACGTAAACATCGAGGTAATCCCCCAAGTTGCCCGCGGATGTATCGCAGTGAGGGATCCTTCGGCATGTCTCTGCGTCTATTATCATGTATTTTTTTGCATGGAGGTGACATCGAGGTAGCGAGCTAACTGCGATCGCAATGTATCGCAGTCAGACATCTTCAGCATGTAATTAACCTAAGCCTTCGTACAACTTGAGCTTTCGTTGAGCGACCTATGATTCACCCACGTGCATCCAGTGATTGTTAAAATTACCTAATACCCACCGTACGTAGCACAAATGCAACCTTCGAATACTTATGATCGCGCTACGCTTGATAACCGTTCAGAAACGCTACATTTCTTCTGAGACAGGTTTCCTCAAATAGAGCAGATTTGCAAGTCGACGTGAATTTCAATAGGCACTTACCGCAGCATGCAAGTGTCGTCACTTTTCAGTCTACAGTTCGATCCCTACGGAGCTTCACTGGCTGTACTGGCGTGCATTCGCTTTCCAAAATATTTACGAAGAAATACTATTTTAACACTGTGGTATTTCTGAGTTCGAGATCGGTTCAGCATGAGGAAGTTCATTGTAAAGTATACAGGGTTATTTATATGTTCCAGTACATTTTGACGAGTTATGCGAACATAAATGTAGGGAAAAGCTAATTTTTTTTTCGCAAGTTCAGGTTTGGTCCCATAGTAAAAGTTGTTCATAATGATGAGTACAATGACCTCCTAGGTCATTGTACTCATCATTAGGTTTAAACCCAAACAAAAGCGCTTTACTTTGTGTCAATTTATTTTATCACCACTGCTCTCAAACGGTGAAGGAAAACATCGTGAGAAAACCGGCATGTTCTGGAACCATAAATTCGAAGACATGTGATATCACCAACCTACACTGGACCCACATGGTGGATTATGGCCCACTCCCTCTCACCAAGAGGAGACCTGATTATGACGCACATCAGGTTTAAAGGCTGTCTCATTAAAAGCACTTACAGAAATTCAAAATAATTTCTCATTCTTCATGCTTGTTTTTAATATCACTTATCGACTATTTCTTAATACATCATAATCGTGATATCAGTTGCAAGATGTTTACTGTAGGACATTAACCTTCCTCAAGCATTGCCACATTGTGACATTGCCTAAATAAAAAGTAAATTCTTTTTACAAAAAAACAGAGTTTTTTTCACAATATGGGTTATCTATAAGTCATAGCATCTTTCATGCTCACTTATTATAAATAAGTGTACCTACAAAAGTGAGAAATAGGCAGTAAGTAATACTGAATCACATTTATAACTTTAACTTGAGCATTCCTGTCGAAGTCCCTTACATAAGTTCTTATAACACTTCCAAATAAAGTAAATAGTTTTAATTCAAGTCCAACCAGTGCGCCACCTGTTGACTTTGAGCCGAAAATGTAATGAATGCTTGAAAACCGAATCGATTTACTACTAAAGCTAAACTTTTAATAGTCTCGCGTTCGGTATTTTCCTTCCAAATTGCTTGAAATGGCAAGTGGTTCGTTAAACTGAGTAAATTATGGCTGAGACTATCATTATTTTATTGAAATAATAGTCACAAAGAGAAACGATCTTAAACTTACAACTGTTTCAATCGTCAAATACCTAAATATGTGGGTGGCATTTGCTAGTAGAGTAGGTAAAATTAAAATCAATGTGAAGCACCCTAATTGCACACAAGACACACAGACTTACACTGTCACTCACAAAATAATTTTGAAGAATATTGCTAATCCATTGCTCTATATTTTCGAAAAATGTACCTGTTCAACAACGTAAATAACACAATGAATGTGGTTGAAACTACGGTTAAACCGTCAAAATGAACGCCATTCCCACTATTATTGTGTTACGCAATTGCCCCCTTGCATAGGTACATAAAATGGCTCTAAAGCTAAAACAAAAATAAAGAAGAAAAACAGTAAAATAATATATCAACGTGAAGCGTCTGGCTGAACATCAAATTCTAAGCAAACAAAGCAAAGGCTTAAAAAGTGCCATCATCATCATCATCATCAGCCTATAGCAGTCCACTACTGGACATAGGCCTCTCCCATTGCATGCCATTCAACTCGATTTTCGGCAACTCTCATCCAGCTGCTACCAGCCATCCTGCGAAGATCGTCGCTCCACCTAGCCTGAGGGCGTCCCACCTTACGTTTACCGATTCGCGGTCTTAAAAAGTGTGCAAGGAAATAAATAATGTAAAATAAATAGAGTAAGAACTGAATAATTATCCATTTCGATTATTGACATTCGAATACTACCACTACCACTTATAACTCAAGTTATGTCGTCAGACCACGCATCTGTGAATGGCACCTCTTGTCACCCAAAGATTATATTGCTTCACGTCATGCCCCATTTTGTGGGTGCTGCGACAAAATAAAAATAGATATAAGTACCAACAATACTTGAAAAAAAATCTGAGTGGGAATGGAAAGAAACAGAGATAAAAAAAATTACTATGGTTTATAACAGACGGGCCAAAGTCGTCACGCAGTGGGTTCCAGAAGACGCGTGTCATCGCTTAAGGAGACCTATGAAACGCTAGCGTAACAACATAGAAGCATTTTGAGGAATATGGTCGGAGGAGCCAACGTACAGGGAACAGTGGAAAGATATGGGGGATGCCTTTGCCCAGCAATAGATAAGGGTAAAATACAGGTTGAAAAAAATGGTTGGAGACATCTAATATCTTACTCGTAGACTATAGGATTTATTCTATATGATGGTTCAATTTTGACGTGTCAAAATTAACTTCATCGGCATCATAATGTAATTACATTATGATGCCATTCCTCTTTTCTGTAATGTTCAACACACGGTTCAAGGTTTTAGGTTTACTTTCTGGCCAAACCAGAAAAAATGATTAACCTGCTATTTAATTGCTTTGCGTATATTTTGGCAATGAACTATGTAGAACAGTCTTTAGAACTTGTTATGAGAAAATATCACATATCTGTATGTAAGATGTAAAATTGGGGAAAATGGAGATGAGTATCGTTGAGCAACGTAAAAATTACAAAAACAGCAAAATTTAAGAATTGTCATTCTAATAGAAAAACTTAATTAATACTGAAAAATAAGATATCTCGTATATTAGTCATACTAACAGGTAGGTACAAGTCGTGGAAAATAAAGCCAGACATAAATGTAATACCCATACATCACCTAGCCTTGATCTAAACCTAATGACTTGTCCTACGTGAATAAACCTTTAATGTCCAATAATACTAAATTATGAATGTTAATCTGGAACTATTGATACATAATGTTATCTCAACCACAAAAATATACCTCTATTAAATTCGGCTGGCATAATAATTAAGTAACAGGCGCTCTATCAAGGTTGTGCGGGTTCTCGGGTACCCTAATAGCTGTGGTTTCGCAACACCCAGTTGTTCCAGTTTCAAGCCTAAAGTCAAAGTACAAATTATTTAGGATTTGTGTGTCATAATATTTGATCTTATAATGGTTACGCTGGCGTTAGGAATTTCACCCTGAACCAGCCCGCTACAATTACGTAGATACTATCTTTGTGAGCTTGTAGCTCAACCATTAGTCTGCTGACAATAGCTGAGATGTCAATAAGTTCAGTCATAGAGATAAATTCAATTAACTAGAGAACAATTACCATAAAGAGTTTATCAAACTCTTAATTGTTTTGGGGCCGGCGTTTATATTCAAATATACGTGCTATCGTATTATGGGAGTGACACAGGCATTACAAGCTCAAGTTTTATTACAAAAAGCTAGTTGTCAACAGTGAATCACTGTCTGCCATTCAGTTAACGGCCGCACGGAATTTGAAATTAAAATTGGAACGTTCAATTTGAATAGCACGTGCTTTGGAAATAGGAGAGGCAGTGGCGGTCGCATAGCGACGCGCGCTTGCGCAACCGCGAGGCAGGTGCCTGCGGGAACGATTGAAATGCCAAACATTAAATGCATTCATACAAAACCGGTCTGGTAAATACTTTACAGGAATTTACTGCAACGCCACAATTAACGCAATTGTTTTTCTCTCGCTGTACGAAATCAATTGAGTGCCGCCGTAATTATCAACAAATAACACTGGGCGATAAAATAAATTTTATTAATTTAGACCATGCGAACCTTAACAACGGCTCGTAAAACACTATATCTTAAGCCATGTACCTATCTCTTTAACGCAATCATGTCCGAGATTTAAATCCTAGGAGCACGCCAATAGTGCACGTTGAATTTCGACACAGGCCATTCGTTACACGAAATAATTGTCAATATCAAACGGGCGTGCTGTTTCTGATCGTTTCCGATTTATCTAGACGGATAATACTGTAATAGTATAATAGGAAATCCTGCCTATATTAGGTGCCTTTCCAAATCGCAATGATAATATTGTTGCGAAATATCGAGCGATACTGTGGGAGTCAGTAGTCGAGGTTAATGTCGTGGGGAGGGATCTAAGATCTTATTCAATGCGACTGGACCTCTGAGCTGGACACCAACCACGTAACATTAATTCGCACGTCGCTTTTGAACCGTCGCTTATATTATATGCACACGTATTCTGTGTAGGTGTTCCTCTGCACGAATATTAAAGCTCTGTTGTATTCGTAATGACTGTGTCCGTAGATAACTATATTACGATTTGCGTGCAAAAAGCGATTAACAATGTGTTAATTCACTTGTTAGTCGTGTCACAAAGCTTAAGTCTTTACTTTAGGGTCGTACAAGAAAAGGTAATTATAATTTACAATTCATAAACTTTTCATTATAGAAACTCTTACAAACATAAATAAGAGCTGCGATAAAAAATAAAAACCCATTAAACGACTCATTAGCCCGTTACCTATGGGACCTAACATTGTCCCTTGAGTAACGCCTAGCTAATTTACTTAGGAAATCACGGAAATTGTGCAAATGTTATTTAATGCAAGTGTATTTTCAAAGAAAAGGTTTAACAAAATTAATTGTAAAGACTATGCTAGTTAATTTAAACTAACAATTCTTAGTAAAATACGACAATTACAAAGGCAAACACCAAAACGCATAACTTGAAACGCATATTTGTCACCAAGACATGACTTTTCATGCCAATTTCGAGCAAAACCCTATTATATCGACTCTGTAATAACTAAATGTGTTCATTAATATTTCTATGAAACGTTCGAAGCCAACGCCTAAGGAACGAATCTGAATCACGCTAGGTATTCGCACTTACATAATAAATTAACACATGTTTCATATCCGAACGGAAGTGGCCGAAGGAATTCACCACTAAAACTTTATGCTACTACTAATTTGTCCAACATACACTACTGTACTTTTATTGTAAGAATTTTCAACAGAATTCTTGTTGTTCTATTGTTCGTGTATCAATTTGATACTTTTTTGGTGATATGAATTGAACTGCGATTGAATGAATATTCATGACAACATTATGTAGGGAAACAAAAATCCAGTGCTGAATACTAAATCTGCATTGATAAACAGTGTCAACAAACAAATCATGGACTTTATTTCCATAATCCTTATAATAATTGACAGGCAGTTTTGTAATTTGCTGATCAGGTAATAATTGGTCACAAGGAGAGAATAAACATGACGACAGTTGAAATATAGCGGATGGCAGGAATATAACAAATAATATAGCAAACTTGAATATACTTCCCAAGCGATACTATAATGCTTCTTTTTATCAAATAATTTCTTCTATACAACGTGTAACGTTAAATGCGCTAAACTTGAAAATAGTTTGTTCATAATTGACTAGTGAATCGATTTCAGTAACTTTTAATATAGGTTTTTTTTTCATAAATTATGTATTTTGCCATACTATCCGCCGATTGAGCCAAAAAAAATTAAGTCTAATTTTAAGGCAATAAGACTCAATTTTGAATGCATAAAGTAATGTTAGGATCAACACGATTTTCTTAATAATAATAGTTAGCTTTAAAAAAAATAGTTTTGGTCATTGTATTATGCTTTTAACTCAATGCTCTAATTGGGGGTGTATGAGGTTTTGCGCATTTAACGTTACACCTTGTATATATATAAAGACTTACCAATTAAACACATACACAGCATTAATCTAAAGCCTTTGTCATAATATAGACCTCGGATGTATCTCAATTATAAGAAAGCACATTACTAGAATATTATACAAAAAAAAATATGAGCATACTAGCGGCCTGTTCCGGCTTCGCACGGGTGGACATTTATTTTATAAACATTTAATTTTTTTCTTGCAATTAAATAGCCTATATTAATCAGTGATAATGTATCATTCAAATGGTGAAAGAATTTTTAAAATCGGTCGAGTACTTTTTGAGCCAATTCGTTACAAACATACACACAAATCTTTCCTCTTTATAATATTAGTTTAGATAAGCCTCAAGTAATAATAAAACTATTTTTTCACTTCTCATGCTCTACAAGTTCGTCTATATGTTCTGCGTAGACGACATAAAGTCGCCTTTTATGCTCAAGTGCATAAAATATTTTTTTTTTCTAAGACTAAGAAAATCAGGCCCAACAGCCACAAGCACAATAAAACGTCGCAGATTAAAGTCGATATTTTATTTCATTTGCTTTAATTTATATCACATCCGTGTTTTCTATCGTTAATGTAATAAAATTAGATAAAATAGATGTCATTTATTATTTAAAAACGCAAAGAAACGTTTTTATGACTTGGCAATATGAAGTACCCAAGTCGAATGACACAAATGTTGAAAATTAAAAGAAAAACTTTTAAAAAGTTTCGTGGCGGGAATTAGCTATTCTCTTCTTCAATTTCGCAACATTTTTGAACAGTGAAAATACTGTTATATACTTACGTCTGTTTCATTTTAAAGCAGAGTGTATAAACTCGGTTTACCTCTCGACTTAACTATCCACCCTTGCTAAAATGACTTCTTCTAGACACTAGTTGTACAATCTACTATTTTTACATATTGAATACTACGTTATAGTTTACAAATGCTGGTTTTTTTAATAATAATACTTTACATTTTATTAAAGTCTTGATTAATTGATTTGTTTGTTTTGTGATATTTAGCGTTTTCTATGGTAATCATGGTTGATCAAGCATTAAACAATATCGAAGTAAAAAATAAGAAAGATTTCAAAGATGATGGACATTAACGTGTCAGAAGCAAACATGGTCAAATGGTCACAAGATACCACTCCAATAGTCTAATTTTAATTTATTTGTGTCACCTTGACATTTCACACCACACAGTTTAACCCTTTAAATCACTAAACCAGCTGCTAATACTTCCACAACGTTATACCATTACATGTCCGATAGCTCGGATCGTAAATACCAGCCACACACGGACGTAAATCAATTACCCACGACAGAACGTCAAACTAGCTTTATTGTTAGCTACGTGTTTACAGGACTTTTCAAACGGTCACTAACACGTGAACGGGTTACGTTCTGGTTAACGATCCCGATATTTACTTTTAACTGGTGTTTTCCATATTTTTTTATTTGTGATTTTTTTATTTCTGTTTTTGGGGCGATGTATTTGGGTCTTTATTCTGGTTCATCATAATATTAGGCTTAGTTCGCTTACAGCTGGAAATCGTTTCCCAATAATCGTAACCATCAACGATCATACGGATATGATCATAATCCTAGCAAACTTATTGCTTACGCCATCTATGTACAGTGTATGTACACATCTTTACCGTATATATATTTATATTCCATAGTGGCTCTTTACCACTCCGTAGTAGCAATGCCTATAAGCACATAGCTATTATACAAAGGATCACATTCAAACAAGCGTGCACGGGGCACCATTGTCGAGCTACAATGACTGTTTACCATCAGGTGAAATATTTATATATAGTATGTCACCTTTCCATAAACTTTTCAGCAGAGTGGGCCAAATTTTGGTAGACATAAAAAATGGGTTAGTACTGATTTCCCTCATTCTTGTTTCCCACCGAAATTTATAATAATAATATCGTTTAATTACATTCTCGATTCCCCCGAATTTTAAAAATTAAGTGCAGTGAAGCAAGAAAGTGCAACCACTGAAATATTATTTCACGGAGACAATGTTGATGAATACATGAATGATTCCTGCAAGAAATCAGCTCAATGGTAACTATGCTCACCAAAATATGATTATTTTTGTTAGTTGGTGATTATTATTATTTATTGATTTGTTTTTAAAAAATGTGTATTAATATCATAATATAATTATAACACTTACACCTGAAGGCCAATACTAGTAATTTAAAACGTTCAAAATCTAGTCCCAGTCTCATATCGGCGAGAAATAAATGTCAAAAACTTGTCAAAATATAGGGAAATTAGTGGTATTTTTGACAGATTGAGACTGAGATCAGACTGTGAACGTTCTTAAAATTACGAGAATTGCCCCTTAGTTGATTGTTAATTTATATAATTTAGAATTACCTATTCTATAACGTTTATTATATTTTTAAACGTAACATTTTTAGTAGGTGTATTAAGTAGTTATTTTTCTAAGAAATATTTTGTTTATAATAATATTCAATAAGTCTGTTTTTTGTAATTGTAGAGAAACTAATTGTAAAATTAACTAAAGCCGTAGTTTTATGTGTGATATTGTAGAATCGTTTGATCTGGAATAAAAATATTTAGTAATAATCGCTTAGTCCTTTTTCTTTGACTCTATCACCTCGATTTCGTCTGATAAAACGGGATAATAAAGTATTTAAGTTTTCGTGTAGAAAAAAGAACGGGGGGAACCAGTACAAACCCAAAAAATATTGTCATATAGTTTGTAGTCTTAAAGAACAACGTAGATACAATATCAGATAATTATTTTAACGAATTTGGTAAAAGAAAAAAAACAACATTTGGTTCCCGAATGGTAAGGAATCAAATATTTATTTGCTACTTTCTGTGTATTGTACAAAGGCCCTTATCTTTAATTATCTCCTCCCCATCTTTAAACCGAGCACGTCACTGCTACATGTGGCTACAAGCAATGTTTGTGCACGCTACGCTAATACTGCTACACATTGTGATTCCGATCAGCTTATAAGGGAAGCGATAAGTACAAATTCGCTCAAGTTTATAGGGCTTGACGTATAAATTCAACGAAATAATAAAACAAACGTTTTATATCTACAAAATAATCAACGACAACCTAATGACAGACAATAATTACTTAATATTATCAATCAGGACGCATTCAACTCTCAACCAATTATTGTGATAAAATTTTAAGAACCTCCAAATAAAACTGGTCTCCAATTATCGCTCATAACTTGTTGTTCCCATTGTAACAGGGTCACACATGGTCGCATAAAAATATTAATTAATTCCCTACATTTTTCGTCCTAACTGCTGTGATATGTTTTTGTCAAATTTATTTAATTTTTATTAGATAAAAGCACGGTTTCAATGATTAATTTATATCATTCAGTGTATAATGTATTTCGTTTGTAAATGTCCTAACAAAAAGTGTATTTTTGACTCCACTGTGCGAATGAATTATTTATCGAGGCCTGTTCATACATCAGGGCCCTTATCAATCACATTAAACTCTTGTTTCGTGTACTATTGTGCCCTAAAAATGGTTAGCGTGAACGGTAGAGGCGACAAAAAAAAGATTTTATAAGTTAGCACAGACAATTTTTAGATCAATGTGAACACTATTTGAAAAGCAAAATGGTCGAGTTTTTAGACAGGTGGGAATATGATACATGCCTTTAAAGGGCTTGCAGTTTTCCAAGTCATTAATTCTAGTGATTATTAGATAGTGTAATATGGCCACATTGGCTGTTGTATCAACATAATGCTACTCGTAGTTTGTCGTTCGTTACTTCCGCTAGATATCAATTTGTAAGTGTCTATACTTATCTTGTAACATAATCATTATTTTCGTCGGCTACGGAACATGCTATGACAGAATTATTTGTAAGGTAATGTAATCAATAAAGCGGCCTAATTATAATATTTAAATTGAACACCCAGTAATCTTTGACGCTGATCTTGAATAAAAGCTTGACAAATACTTTATTGTTGCAGTAATGAAGTAATTATGTAAACTTGATCTTATGGCCTGATTTGAATATATCTTCATAATTTTATTTTATTTCTGACTTTTTTTTGAAAATTTATTTTCAATTTGAACAGTTTTATGCTTCCTATGTTTATAAATAAAAAAGTTTCTATTTATAGATCTATACAAATAATAAAGCTGAAGAGTTTGTTTGTTTGCCTGAACGCCCTAATATCTGAAATTTTTTAATCCGGTCGGATTAAAAAATTTTTTTTGCATTTGATAGCCCAATTCTTGAGGAAGGTTATTTAATATGACGCTATGACGCTTAGGAGCCGAGCAAAAAGAAAAAAGTCACAAGGAACACGAAAACGAAGTGATAGCACGGGTAGGTGATGCGACGCGACGGGATGGGTTGGGGAACAATACATTTCACGCGGATAAAGTCGCGGGCAGAAACTATTGTAATTATAAAACCAATTTGTTCGTAATAAACAAAAAAGCTCACAAAAGGGCTAGTTCATATAAACATGTTGATTACAACTTAACATGATTATTATCACCTGCTTTTTTTAAGTAAAAACATAAATAATCCAGCATTTACTGTCATTCATAGACAACTAAAATAAATATGATTCTATCAAAACTGGATATATTACAAAGTAACAAATCCAGTTTTGTTCAAAATAATGCGTTTACGGAATAAGGAAGGTTTTTCATTTATATTTCTCTGTATTCAACATTAGATATGCATAGTGATATAACGTTATAACCTTACACAAAGTGCAAATAGCAGGTTATTTAGAATAACAGTCACCTAACCTCGCATTTTTAATATTGTACATATTTTCGCCAGATTTTTGTCAAGATTCTGTCAAGCCAGAAGAATCTGTCAAGTTCAAAATGCATCTAATTTATGGCTATGATTATCTGATCTTTCGGCATTTACAAAAAAAAAAAAACTTTTGTTTCGTGTAAAATTTGTTTAACTGCGGGATAATTGCGTAACACGCTAACAGTAGGAATATCTGTCATTTTGACAGTTCAACAACAATCATTGCCTTATTTACATTTTTGAGCAGAAAAATTTTTGACCAAATGAAGCAGTGGATTAGAAATAGTATCCTTCAAAATGATTCAGATTGTAATTGATGGTTTGTTACGTAATTTCTGTGTGTACCATAGATTATGCGGTTGTATTATATCAGGTGACAATAAATGGTTTTTATCGATCATTCTACACAAATAGTTACAATAGAGGAACTGTTGTATCTGTGTTGACGACCAGCAACCAACTTTTTTATACTGCTGTATATTTTTTCTTTTTTATTAAATTTATTCTTATGTTTGACGGCTATCACTCTCGGGGTCTGTAAAAAAATATGTTCCAAAGTTTGTGATCGTGTTTCAATTTTATGAGCATCTTTCAAAGCCATCCTCCACAATCTGCTTCCTGAGCTTTTGAAGATTTTAATTTCCGTATAGATGGATCAGTAGGCCGTTCAAACAATTTTTGTCCTAAGAAATTGTTTGAACGACTCACTGGTTATATATTTTTTTACATACAAGTAGCTAGCAAGCAGCGTAGCTGAAAAGAAAAAAAAAGGATATATTGTGACTAGCTGGTGTCCTAGTATGAAAAAACATTTTTCTTTTAGACACACACTCAGTGGCCCCGATTCTGTTGTTCACAAACTAAATTAAATTTAAGTTCAGTGCATCTTTTTCTTTCTATTTCATTATGAAAAGGACAGAAGATAAATATTAGTTTAGTCCTGTCAAATTAGATAATCCATAGACAAGTTTAGACGTGATTAAAAAATTTACTACTAAAAATACGTCAATTTACGTCAGACGCTGACTAATTTGACAGGACTAAACTAATATTTATCTTCTGTCCTTTTCATAATGAAATAGAAAGAAAAAGATGCACTGAACTTAAATTTAGTTTTGTTTGTGAACAACAGAATCGGGGCCACTGTCTATTTCAACTTATGTTTAGGCAAAAATGTCTTCAACTTTTTCAAATAATATGAGACCCGATCTACCCGTTTGTATCTACTTAAACAGCTAAATCATATTTTTGAACTTTGACTTAAAAGGCGCATGTTTGAGTTAACCTTTAACTTTATTATTTGCTATAAAATTATAATCTTAGAACTCATTTATCTTCATTGTCTTTGACACCTTTTGGTTGATCTTTACGGGGCCATTTTCTGAGTGACAAGCAGTGACTGTTACATTAGGGCTGGAGAATTTTAAAAGCTTTTATTCTTATTGCATTTGGTACGAAATTAGGTATTACAGACAAACACTTCAATAACCAATTAAGAGATGAAGTGATTTTCGAACTGAAGAGCGGGTCCATTCAGCAATAAAAAAAATATGCGTTAGACTATTTTATGCAACTACTAGCTGTGCCCGTGATTTTATTCGAGTGTATGTCGGAAAACAAATTGGATTTCATGGGTTTTCATTTTTTGCGACGTAACCTAACTTCTTCTTCCAGTGAAAGTCCTATCAAAATCGGTCCAGCCTTTTCGGCGATTAGCAGGAACAAACAGACGGATTTTTTTTTATAATTCCCGAAACTGTCCAAGTTCCCAATCAACTTTGAACCTTATACTTTAGAGATACAGTTGGAAATCTATTAAAGAAATTTGACAGATTATAGTAGCTTGATGTGCTGACGTCTGTACATACACAGGATGTCAGTGTGAGATGTTTATAAAGCCTAACCTATCCAATTCACTCCAAAACGTGACAAAAGTTCCAGCCCATTTTCACACGAGATGAAATTCGATAATAGTACCAATGTCATGTCAATTATCGAGATGGTCAACGTTCTAATAGCTAAGGGATCGGTCAACATCTCAAGAGGCTCTTGTCAGGCGTTTGGGTCAAGAGTTTGCTACAGAGATCAGCTCTTGGACAAGCCACGTAGGTCGTAGGTGTTATGAGGTATCTGCTCGAACTCTGTCCGCTGGGAGTTGTATTGTGAGCGTTAGTTTAGATACGTGTATGAAGTGTATAATACTATTCAATGGGAAAAGAGGAAGACCGAGAAAGACGTAGCTACATTATGAAATAATCAGCCTATAATGTTCCCACTGCTGGGACATTATAGGCCTCCTCTCTAGAACATTAGGTTTCCTTACGATGGTTTCCTTCACCGTTTTGAGAGTAGTGGGGATGAAATAATTTTACACAAAGTATTACCTGTCTGGGTTCGAACCTACGACCTACTGAAGGGTTAATGGTATAAATAAAAGAAATAGGCTGGATTAACAGAGATATAATAATATAAGAGCACACAACGTTCTTACTCAGACGGCCATAGAATTGCAAGAGAGAGAGAGAGACAACATGTTAAAATATAAGTGACGTGTGTTTGACACATTGACATATTGCGTTTACAGATTACCAACACTGGCCCTTAAACCAATATCGTCTTAAGTAATAGAAATTAATTAAAATGTACATACTTAATGCACAATAGCAACAAAAAACATAAACATGGAGTAGCTTTAACTGTTAACATAACATAATAACACTAATAGATTATAAACAAAGTTTAACCATTACAATTATGGTATCTTTGACATTATTTGAATTACAAACTTATTATGCATTTCTTTTGACAATGGCTTTGTTAATAAGTCTGCTAACATATCTTTAGTGCATACATATTTTACATCAATAGAACCATTACAAATATGCTCCCTGATAAAATGGTGACGAATATCTATATGTTTTGTTCTAGCATGGTATACAGTATTTTTGCATAACTTTTGAGCGGACTGATTGTCGTTGAAAATTGTAACTTTACACAATGCACCCAATATCTCATGCAAAAAATTACGAAGAAACAGAGCCTCCTTACAGCTGTCAGAAAGAGACATATATTCAGCCTCTGTGCTGGATAAGGCTACAGTTCTCTGTTTTCTGCTCTCCCAGGAAACTACAGATTTGCCAACCTGAAATACATAACCGGTATAAGATTTTCTATCAGTCTCGTTCCTTCCCCAGTCGGCGTCTGCATACCCTGTAATAATAAATTCACCTTTATGAAAATTTAGACACAATTCTTTTGAACCTTTGAGATAGCGTAGTACTCTCTTTGCTGATTTCCAGTGTGTTTCATTGTAACAATCATTGAATTGACTCAGATAGCTGATTGCATGGGTAATATCTGGTCGTGATCCTACTGCAATGTACATCAGTGATCCTATCAAACTTCTATAATCAAATTTGTCCTTTTTATCAACACTTGATTTTTCAAGTTTCAAACCAGTCTCCATAGGGGTCGCCACAGGTTTGCAATCTTCCATTTGAAACTTTTTTAATACTTTCTCAATATAATTTGTTTGATCCAAGGTTATTCTGTCCTTATATTTGCAGATTCTCATTCCTAAGATATACCTTGCTGGCCCTAAATCTGTTATTTCAAACTCATTCTTGAGTTTATTTTTAATATCAATTATCTCCTTACATGTATTAGGTGTTGACATTAGCAAAATGTCATCAACATAAAGTGCTATCATTATAAGTTTATCATTAGTGTGTTTATAATAAACACATGCTTCTAATGATGACTTCTTGAAATTTAATTTATCACACAAAACCTTATTAATTTTATCATTCCAGGCTTTAGCAGCTTGCTTCAAACCATAAACTGCTTTCTTAAGCTTATAGACTTTATTCTCGTTGCCTTTTATTGTGTAACCTTCAGGTTGCTCCATGAATACCAATTCCTGCAAGTCACCATTAAGAAACGCTGTTTTTACATCTAAATGCTGAATATCCATATTGTACTCAGCAGCTATAGCCAACAGTGTTCTAATGCTTGAATATCTGACCACAGGAGAGAATGTCTCATTGTAATTTATCCCATATCGCTGCGTAAATCCTTTTGCGACCAATCTCGCTTTATATCTGAGGATTTCGCCATTGACACCCATTTTCTTTTTGAATACCCATTTACACTTTACAGGCTTTTGACCATCAACTCGATCAGTGAGTATCCAGCATTTATTGATGATAAACGAATCATACTCATCTTTCATCGCTTGCTTCCACCCAGCTGCTTCTGGACTACTCAGCGCTTCCTGTACTGTCTGTGGTTCATCGATATCGCTGGTACTGGATATTTCTTTGACGAGATGAGCTACCATGGAGTCATCTGAATTTGAACTCGAAGATGACTGTTCTGCATCTATATCAGGAACATAGGTTTCATCTGAAGAATGATTTGAATAAAAACTTTCTTCACTATCAGAATCATTTACTGTTATCACACTATATCTTGGTTCAGGCTGACTTAAAATTATGTCATCAGAATGGACCTCATTAGAGATATTTTCCTCAGTAGATGAATCTGTAGTGGGTTCAGTGGCATTCTTTGCATCTAAGACTACCTGTGTAAATGACTCATTGCATTGATTATCATCATTTGACACATTATTTTCTTTAATAAATTTATCTTCTATAAATGTAACATCCCGAGCCTTTATACAATCTTTCGGATTTTCAGGGTCTAATAATCTGTAGCCCTTAGTATTTTCGCAATATCCTACGAAAATATACTTCACAGCTTTGGGTTCTAGTTTAGTTCGATGGTGAACATGTACATAAGCAATGCAACCGAAAGTACGCAAATGTGAAATTGATACCTTGTTTTTCATCCACTTCTCCTCTGGAGTGCACCCTCTGATGGCTTTAGTGGGAGAACGATTCTTGGTGTAGACAGCTGTATTGACAGCTTCAGCCCAGTATTTCTAACCAAGACCCGCTGTTTGCAGCATACAGCGAAATTTTAAATTACAATATTCAGTTCCATTATCACTCCTTATAATTTTTAATTTCTTATTCGTCTGGTTTTCTACTAGAACTTTCCAAGCTTTAAATGTATCAAACACTTCATCTTTCCTTTTTAAAAAATAAACAAATGTCTTTCTAGAGTAATCATCTATAAATGTAATAAAGTATTTTGCGCCACTAAATGATGTAGTAGGCATCGGACCACAAAGGTCAGAGTGAACTAACTCTAGAACTTCATTAGCTCTGTTAAAAAAATTCTTAGGAAAAGATGTACGAGTCTGCTTTCCCTCGATACATGATACACATTTCTGAAAACCAATGTTATTATATGAAATGCCTGTAACCATACCTCTCCTTAGTAACTCCATGCTCCGATGATTGAGGTGTGCCAGCCGATGATGCCATACCTGCTGAGAAGGGTTTTCTTCCTTCTCAATGACAGCAGGCATTGCTACAGCTTTCGAACTTTCTTCACTTGCAGCCAGCTCGTTCATAATACAAGTCTTCTCAGCACAACCACTATCTGAAAATCTGAGAGGGGCATCGCATTTCATAGTAAAGTTACAATTCAAAGTAGTTGATTCTACTGTGTCTAGTCGATAGATGCCATCACATAGCATGGCTATTGCTATCATGACCTTATTGTCATAAATTTGACACATGCTAGAACTAAACACTACTTTAAAACCTTTTCTCACCATAGCACTCACAGATAACAAATTAACAGTTAAGTTAGGTACATAATAAACATGACTTATTGTCTTTATGTCACCATTTCTCATTTTAACACTGACAGAACCACTTCCAGCAGTGTGTAACTTGTCACCATTAGCTATATTAACCTCTATTGGCTTTTTATCACTCACAAAATCACTCATGACACTTTTGTCCCCACACATATGTTCTGTAGCACCGCTATCTATGTACCACGAACCATGCTTGATGTTTGCTGACAGCGCAATTAGTAGGGCTTTCGATTTGTCCGTATTGGTCTTCCCAGTTTTCTTTTGCTCGGACTTAGGACAATCTTTAATAAAGTGTCCCACTTTCTTGCACCTGTAACATCTTGGTTGTTTCCGAACAAGTAAGGCGGAGCCAGCCTCACTCTTGTCACTTCTACGGATGTTTTCCTGCAATAACTTTCCTTTTACAATTTCACTGGAAAGTTTTACATTTGAATTCTCCATTGCCATTATGAGCGGATCATAATCTGAGGTCAACCCGCTTAACATTATTACAGCTATAAAGTCATCCTCTAGTGGTGATCCTATTTCACTAAGCATTTGTGACATCTCTGTGATTTTGTTGATATAGTACTCCATATTTTCGCTCTCATTCAGCTTGGTAGCAAATAATGTTCTAAGGAGCCCCAGCCTACGACATAATCCCTTGTCTTCATAGGCTTTTGTTAGATTGCTCCAAGCTTCATATGCCGTTTTCGCGTTGCGTATGTGTGGAATTACTGACGATTGAACAGCTAAAGCGATTCGTGATAGGGCCTTCATTTGTTTTTTTTTATCATGTGCTTCGTCTTCCACACACTCCCATAACTCTTCCTGTATTAACATCATCTTCATCATAAATTTCCATGAGCTGTAATTTTCTATTCCTTTTAATTTCTCGATGGAAAGAAAATTTGTTGGAGATGCACCCGCCATGTTGTTGACGAAATCACTACACCGTATTCTTGTAGGTTAAGATTTCGCCGGTTTGTTTTATTTTGCGTAAAATACATACAAATTTATACTTTTGCGACGCTCTGGGCCCATAACCTGAAGGGTTAATGGTATAAATAAAAGAAATAGGCTGGATTAACAGAGATATAATAATATAAGAGCACACAACGTTCTTACTCAGACGGCCATAGAATTGCAAGAGAGAGAGAGAGACAACATGTTAAAATATAAGTGACGTGTGTTTGACACATTGACATATTGCGTTTACAGATTACCAACACCTACAACTCTTATTAAGTCGCAGCCGTTACCTCTGCTCACGTTATGAAAACTGAAGGAAAAAGCATATGAAGAGCAAAAGAAACTATTAAAACAGTATCATGATATTGAGAAGAATAGAGATTGCTACATCAATCCACGAACCAGACAAGGAACTGCAACTTCTTTAAAAATACATTAGGATAGAAAAGTTTAAACATGTACCTATGACTTTAATTGATTCTTATGTACAGTCAGCAAAGGATATAAGTATGCAGGGTCGTCGAATATAATTGAAGTTTACTAAGAAACAAATCGATGTTTTCGAATAAAATTTTATTTAGTTAATAGAAAACAAACAGTTCATTTATCAAATTAAATTTCATTCGAAAACATCAATCGGTTTCTTAGTAAACTTCAACTATATTCGACGACCCTGCATACTTATCTCCTTTGCTGACTGTACATTGGTATACGTAGAAATGGATTGTTGAATCCGATGTTTTACGTAACCCTAGCGGTTTTACATCACATGATGTTTTATATCACAAAGCCGTTTTGTAAAACAGCTAGCGGTTATGTAAAACAGCTGTTTTGTCAATCCTTCTGCGACACATACACGCATACATGCGAGGTAAGCACATTCTCATTTATAAAAACCGAACGAACGAATTTTAAATAAAGTTACCAATAAAAAGATAACATCACCGACAATCTCTTTGTTTCAGTTAATCCAGGAAAAGTTAAACTTAAACCATGGTACACAACTTCAACAGTAACATTAAGCGTATCGCAAAAGCGTCTTAATACAAGTTATCCTAAGCTAATATCTAAACTAAGATGACGCTGAACACAGGCGGCGTGGTCAGGACACAGACTGGAGACTGAGGGAGCAACTTTAAGTTGATTTAGTGTGGCTTGACAATCATTTACGTTAGATATCATTGTTAATACTTTAAAAAAAATGATAAAATTAAGCGTTTTTATCTCAATCAAAGTCAACATTTTTTTACAAGTCTCAAATTCTTTAACAGATTAATTGGGACACTGAATTAATGTTTGTTTAAAGACCATATAAAAGTCAATTTTCAAGGAGAAGAAATTTTATAACGATTTTGAGCCACACAATTTTCAAACGAACACAGGTCCTCTAAATGAGTCACAAAGCTTACATACAAATCAAAGGTATCGTTTAATAAGTTGAAAGAACTGGGTCCTAATAAGAAAGAGTAGTGGAAACTGCTGCACGGACAAAACCGTAGATGTCAAATTAAAGTAGTCACTTACAAATACAAACATCTATTTTTTTAAATATGATTGAAGTGTAAAAACACTAACACTACACACAACACACACACACTAACTAGTCCGAAATAAATGGAATTATTATTATTATTAAAAGCGTTTGTGCAAACCCACTTAGTGTTTGGCCAGATTGGAGCGCGGGCGTTTTGAGCGGCGCGGGCTACACGGTGCGTGGAGCGGGCGAGCAACTCACGCCATAGCTCGTTCATACAAGTGGCCGCAGTGGGTGCGCGACGTGAGCGCGGGTGCGGGCGCGGGCGCGGGTGCGGGCAGCCCGCGTGGGGACCAGGATTCTCAAACTAGTTTGAGCTTTTTTCTAGTAAAAATTAGTCTTCTTCATCCGTATTATATTTTAACAAACACTGAACACGACAACACGCAGAACGCAGCCGCCCTCCACTGCGGGCAGGCAGCCCGCGCGCGTTCCCGCACCCGCGCCGCCGCTCCCGCCCCGCGCTGCCAGTCTGGCCAAGCACTTATAATAATTTGTCATTCATTTATGGAGACGACGGAACACATTACACAATCTCTCGCAACAAAACAGTGGGCGCCAACAAATAGTGGCTCGTCTATCTAATACCTTATGGTGTAGATAGCAGGGTAACTACGATTGTTCTCAACAAACTGTTATCAAGTTAGTTTCCGACTAGCACAGTAGTCTCATAATTGAACCGGTATTGTTATCGCTAAGAATTGAATGGAGCCTTTAGAGGTTGTGATTGGGTCTGTAATAATAACTTTTTGTTTAAGACAATAAATGTCTTACTACTGTGAATATTAAAAAAAAAAAAGTTTATCATTGCGTAACACACTATTGATCACAATCTGAATAATTTTAAAGGATATTATTGCTAATCCATTGCTTCATATATTTGAAAAATTTGTTTGCTCAACATCGTGAATAACGCAATGAATGTTGTTGAACTGTTAAAATGAAGGCGATTGCTACTGATAGCGTGTTACGCAATTAACTACCCCGCTTTTTTTTTGAGGATGGGAAATCATCAAATGACCCCTCCCGCTACCTACCCCGCTGGCCTAATCTTTTCAGCACAACACGAACATCTTGTGCTGTTATGAATCATAGGAAGTCGGAACCCACTCTCCATTTCCATATTTACTTCGTGCTGTATCCAGAATAAAAACAGGCCAAATGAGAGTCGGACTCGCACACGAAGGGTTCCGTACCACAAGGCAGAAAACGCCGAAAAAAACCCGTTTCTTGTATCAAATAAAATAAAGTTAATAAAAATCCCTTTAATTTTTGTTAACTTTATTTTATTTTGTTTCATTATTTACATATAAATTATATTTAAAATTGTTAGTATATAAAAAATATAAAAACTTTTAAATATATAAAAAATAGTAGCCCACCGGTATCGGGAACAGAGTCCAAGCTACCGGCGGTCTGGGCTCCAAAGAGAGGAACCTCCTAACAATGCGGGCCGTGTCCAGAAGTACCGCTTTCTGAATCAAGCCCCTGATCCAGCTGCCCAACAAGAGCCTCCTCAGGTATTGGTTGAGGCTTTGGCTATTAACCCATTGGCTGTCACAACTATCGGCAAAATGCTCGTCGAGTCCACATCCCACATGTCGACAACCTCGCGAGCCAAGCTTATATTTATCTGTTGTTATAGCGGAAAAAGAAATACACCCTGTGAAAATTCCAACTGTCTACGTATTACGGTTCATGAGATAAAGCCTGCTGACAGTCAGACAGACGGACGGACAGCGGAGGCTTAGTAATAAGGTACCGTTGGCAACCGTTGCGTACGGAACCCTAAAATTAAACTATGTATATGTCCCAGGTTTTTCATAAAATTAGGTTTTTGATAAAAAACCTAGGTTTTGATCAAAAACCGGAAGATGACACATTTTAAACTCAATTTCATCATAAACCTGTAATAATCCAGATTTTTGATCAAAAACCTGAACTAGTTTGGGTTTATGATAAAGTTCTTGTCAAAATCACGGGTTTGCTTTGTTTTATGACAAATAAATCAATTTAAATGAAATAAATAAAACAATCCATCATCATTTGCAACATCATTAATGGAGAGAAAACAATTATTTATTTATCAAAATTTTACATCCATGATCCAATCAATATTCTCCTTCTTCAATCCAATTATAAAATGAAAAGCAAACCCGTGACTTTGACAAGAACTTTATCATAAACCCAAACTGGTTCAGGTTTTTGATCAAAAATCTGGATTGTTACAGGTTTATGATGAAATTGAGTTTAAAATGAGTCATCTTCCGGTTTTTGATCAAAAACCTAATTTTATGAAAAACCTGGGACATATATAACAGAAATATTTTCAGCTAATCACAGTACTAACAAACTAGGAACTACTTCAGTTGAGGCAGTCAATTTATATTGCGTCCATGCCAGAGTATGACCATGGATGGCAGTTCACAAACCACTAGTTTAGCTGTTTCTGTTGGCTATACTAGACCGCTATAAAAAGCGATGTATTTCTGACCTAATTAGCCTCAGTTTGTGCAGGAAAGTTATAAAGCGCTTTATGATGTTATTGCACTATATAGTTCTGAAATGGAAATGATTTATTTCAGAAGTAGTGATGGAAAATATAATTAGAACTTACGCGGTTATGCCCTGATTTCCATGCTTTGATGTCCAAACTTAGATTAGTACCTATAGACATAATATTTTTATTATATTGTATTTATTTATTTTTAGCTGTTAATGCCTCACTGCTAGGCAAAAGCCTCCGTACTCTCTTTCCATGAGTCCTTTGATAAAGATTGGTCCTTGACAGCTCTGCACAGAGAGAGGTGGAAAGAGTAAGTCCTTTTTTATCTATACAAATAATACGAAGTCGGGTTAGAACCGTTTATAACTCAAGAACGACTGCACCGATTTAACGACCTTTGATTTGTGAGATTTGTCTCCGCCCCTAATAACAAAAAAAAATACGAAAAATAATAATAGTAAAGATAATTTATATTCTGAGGCGGTACGAAGATCGCCGGGTCAGCTAGTATATAAATAAAACAAAGTCGGTTTAGTTACACCATTTATAACTCAAAAACGGCTGGACCGATTTTTAAGATCTTTTATTTGTTGGGTTTGTCTCCGCCCTAAATAGCACAATAACTATTAGATCACGGGAAAGATTCACAAAAAAAACTAAAATAATTATATTTCTCCAACATTTTGTTTGGTACGGCTTTTTTTGATGATTAACACATACTTTATTGATTCTGAGGCGTTACGAAGTTCGCCGGGTCAGCTAGTAAGTTATTAGTTACATATGTATTTGGTTTTAGCTTTCATGAAGTATTAGGCATTCAGCTAGAAATCTAAAATCATGAGAAATATAGGTCATTTGCGCTCATTTTGCTCACAGAAAACCCGATGGAATCAACTTAATGCATCCGCTCCATCAAAGCCGGTGCAGTAAAACCCTCTGTAATGCATTTAGCTCGTGACGTCATTGTGCGTCGGCGTTGGCGCACGCACGCGTAATGTGTCAAAGAACAGAATGCTGTGGAAGTAGTGACAGGTTACAAGTGTCTGATTGTCGACTGTGAGTAGTGAACAGTCCGATCTATCAACAGTATTAGATTTATTGCAATGGCGCATACATTTTATATATACATGGCAATATAGTTTTTGACGCAGCTGCAGGGTTTTTATTAGGGCGTTTCCTATTAACTCTTAGTAAGAAGCGCCCTAATAGAAATAAAGTTGCATTTAAAGGGCACCTAATTTCACTTGCGCGTTCGGTGTCAGGAGTCACCAATTTTCGCAAATAGGTACATAACTAACTATCACATTTTCATTATGAAATTCACCACACCTCACCGCACCTCTAAGGAGAAGTGCAGCTTCATATAACCTAGAGTAGTTTAATAAGAAATACCTAAATATTTTCTGTTTTAATGAACCAATGCAACGTTAAAGATACCAGCTTCAAATAGGTAAGCGCAAATATAAATTCCAAAAGCCAAAAAAAAAAGTATGAATAGCCTTTGCCATGAATAAAACTGTAGGAAACCAAGTGTGAAATGAATCCACAAACAGTTAGTCATTCCTTCTTTTTTGAACACGAAAATTGTTTGGCCAACAGCAAGGCTCTGAATTTCGTTTGATTCAAAAGATTCCGGGTTTCCGCAATACATTTACTTTAGGATGTATTCGTACGAATTGTTGGAATTAGTATGTTACTACTAGCTTCCACATTGTTCCAGTTTCGATATCTAATCTTATTGCAGTAGCGTTAGGGAGTAAGCACACTTGAGACTTTTAATTCATGTTACGTTCTCATCTCCCTCTCACTGAGAGGAGGCCTGTCTCCCAGCAGTGGGAACATTAAAGGGGCTGATTATGATTATGACGTTCTCATTTGTTTTTTATCGTAGTTTTTTTCAGGTGCTCAATGAGTTTTGGTTCTAACTCTAGAGTTGAGACATCATAAAGTACCTTTTTTTTTGTTTCCGAGGTGGTAAATCCTCATAGATTTCCGCCCTCCTGGGGCGGGTGGGGCTGTGGGCCGGATGAGTGGACGAGATCTCCCTCTCACTTTCCGCAGCCTCCGTCTGCGAGACGATTGTTTCGCAGAAGGAAACCTCCGCGTCCATCATAAAGTACTTAACATAACATCAGGCTTGTACGGGTTAGGCAGAGGTCTAGCTATAGTACTCCCATATTTCGCCAGTTATATTTGAGCCCTAAGTAACAGAGGGCCAGTCAATTGCCATGAACCGGGCACAAATCCAGACTTTGCCCGACCTGAGAATCGAACCCAGGACCTTATGTTCAGCAACAGTGCTTGGGACCACTAGACCGACCAGGTTACATCATAAAGTAATGGACAGATCAGTTTGTTGTGAGTCAGATATCCGTCAACAATATAAAACATAATTATATAGGTAGGTATAATATGTAATACTAGCTTTTGCCTGCGGCTTCGCTTGCGTTAAATTCGGGGTAACACGGTTAAAAAAAAAAGTAGCCTATGTCACTCTCCATCCCTTCAACTATCTCCACTAAAAAAATCACGTCAATTCGTCGCTCCGTTTTGCCGTGAAAGCCAGACAAACAAACAGACACACACACTTTCACATTTATAATATTAGTATGGACTAATAGCCTAGGAAGATAGTTTCAATTTTAATTACCATTGAAATCCCCACAGCATAAAGACGAAAAAAAAAACCGTACTTTCAATTCGCAGAGATGCAAAAACTTTTAAGTTAAAATCGGTCCACACGGTTCTCGAGGGATCCCAGGCAAGTTTGATTGCCCCTGTTGACTCAACACGGGTGTGGCAGACACTGTGGCAACGTCATACACAAAGCACAATGCGGGCTGCCGCACAAAACGATCCACTTACTTACCTACAACGCAATGTACTTCGATACTTATCTCCTGGATGAACGTCGAGTAATCAACTGAAATATCCTTGGTAATTTCCACAAAGTGTATGAAGATTGGTTTTAAACGGCAATTTTGGCTAACTTAACTATGTAATCGATTTACAATGAATGGGAATTCATAATAGAAGCTTAAAAGATTTTAAAACAATATCATGACACTTTCAGATTCAATTATATAAGTAACTAGGATATCGGAAACAGAAAAACAGTTAATAAAAGAAAGGGGAGTGAATGACTATTTCATGGAATATCAATTAATAGAGTATATGAACTTATTGATGATTTTAATAATCATAATTCTTTAAATACATAGATACTTGTTACGGTCACGAATCATATTTTGATCAACATACTCTGACACTGACCTGCAAATTGCAAAAAACGTAAGAAAATTTAAATTTAGCGGGCCACTCTGGACCTTCCCCCTTAAGTTCTTCGATAGTGATGATCAGAATCCTATCAATATGATCCAATTGAAGTTAAGGCAGTTCACGATACAAAAGAGCATTCAAACGTTCATAAAACAGTCATAAAACAAGACACTTTTACCTACAACGATTTACAGACGCACTTCTGGACTTCAAAAGCCAGATGTGACTTTCCCAATGTACTTTACATTGCCATAGTTAGCAGTAAACACTGGAGTTCCATTTAACTGATCGACAAACAAACAATCGGTTTTTACGTACGGTCAGCAACAAAAATCGATTAACACTTCAGTTTTTATTTATCTCAGTTATTGAGCAAAATATTTGTTGAAAATTGCAGCAAAAGTACAATGGAATTTTGAACAAATATTTTGCTCAATAACTGAGAAAAAAAAACCTGAAGTGCTTATATTTTGCTCAATGAGATTTAAAAAAAACTGAAGTGTAAACGACTTTTGTTGCTGACTGTGAAATATGACAAAAGCAAGATGTGCAATTTCATTAAATTGAGTACGGCTTTGCAATATTTCATGTACTATTTAGCTTATTCATTTCTTGCTTGCCCCTACAGATGTACTGAAGGTAAAGTTGTTTTTGTAGAGTCGGTTCTACGTATTCGCTTCAATTTAATTTGATCCTAGAATTTGGACTTAAGAGCCTACACTACCTCAGCTAAAATTCACTCTTTATCTCGCTCGCACGATACTGCTCGCGGACTGAGTGAGAGCGAGACAGAGTGCGGTGCTAGGCGGCAGGCAGCGCCAATAGTTTAGGTATTTGCTTTTTACGGTGAAAATAATGGTAATTTAAAAAAAATAAATAACATAAGACCTGCTTTATAGTTAGTTCGGTTAATATACAAAGTTTCATGATCTAATTTGAAGTATTTTTTCAATACCAGCGGTTTATTGTTCGGTTTGGAGGTAACTTTGGATTTTTTTTCTATCGAGAAAATTTTATGATATCGTGTTTTCGTCTAACATAAGACCTAACATTAATCCTCAACTTTAGCATATATTTATTTCAAAATTAATGTTGTAGTATTTTTGACATAACGGAGGATCATGCTAAGCCATTTGAGGTAGTGTAGGTCCTTAAGTAGTGCTTTGGTACCTTATTAAGCTAGGCTCGATTAAATGTTTATAGCATAATAAGCTTATAGTGTTCCCACTGCTGGCACACAGGCCTCCTCTCGGTGAATGTGGGCCGTAATACACCACGTGGGCCCAGTGTGGGTTGGTAGATGTCACATGTTTTCGACTTTTTCATTCTTTTTAGCTCTAGTACATGCTGGTTTCCTCACGATATTTTCCTTCACCATTTTGTTTGAGAACAGTGGAGATGAAAAAAATTACAGAAAATATAGCGCATATGTCTGCGTTCGAACCTTCGACCAACTTGTAAGTCGCGGGGGCTACCACTGAGCCAGCACTGCTCTCAAGTGTATATGTGGTAGCCGAAAACAATACTTAGAACGCTCGTTGTTACTAAATGGGTCACGTCTCGAGTCTCCTGAACTCAATGTGAATATCGACGTTGTCGAGAACTCGAGACAATTTCGTGAAATCCTACAGTAAACTATTACTGTGTGAACCGGTTGGATGATCCAAAATATGAAAGCCTCTATTTCTGAGAATCTGTTTTGTCCGTTCAATGGTATTTTTTTGGCTATGTATGTTCAATAGTAAAACATGTACTGAGAGCCATATCTAGAGCTTCATAATTGAATCGATAGAAACCTTCATCGAAATGATTCAGCTCCTGTTATGTATTGCCAAAAAAACGAATTTCCTTACATGGACATTTAAAAGTCACATAATTATGATAACCTAAACTGCTTAAAAAAATATAAATCTAAGCTTGGAATGCAAAACACTAAGTATGTGACCTCCTTAGATATATATCATAAAAGGAAACAACAAAAATACGAAAAGAGCGAACAATAATTTTTTGATTAATCCCAAAAAGGAGTCCATACAAACGTGACCTCATAAACAATCTAACTTTTACAGTATAAATAGTAACTTAATTATTTAAATTAGTCACGAAGATCGTATATAATTAAATACTAATAAACCTACGCCTTATACATAATTCGTCGTTAGGTAAATTACATAATGTCCCATTTACCTACTGAGACAACCACTCAAATGTCTGCCACGGATGATAAGATGTGACAATGTAAACAATTGACTATGCAGATACATTTACAAATTAATATTCAACTGTATCAGTATCATCACTATGTTTGACTATTAACACTGTCAAATTACTCCGAGTTATACATATACATACAATGTGCACATACATTTGCAGGTAGCTATGTATGCATGGAGATCTCACGCGGAGTTGATAAGATATTACGTTAATTAAACGAGCAAATATTAATGGATACATGAACTAAGCATTGATAAATATGGTAGATGGGATGTTGGTCAACAATGTATGGGTCATAATGGAACTGACGTGATATTACAGGGATTTGTTTACAGGAACTTCATATTGATAAAAGAGAACGTAGATAACTTAAATTGGTTTACAAGAACATTTTGCTGGAAACTTTGTAAAAAATTGAATGAGAAATCTGCTAAGCAATAATAAAATAATTGCAGCTAATGAATTCTGCCTCTAAACGAGGATGTTTCTCTCATTAACTGTAATAAGGCGAACTGGTTATAACTGGTGGTGTTTTCAGAATGCTGTTGGGACTGCCCCGTTTTTGTAGCGCATCTGAGATGTTTGCGCTGAATCGAACCGACGACTTTTATGCGGTCATGCGGAAAAAAATCTCGTCCTTAGTAGCAAGACTGCGGGATAGTGACAACAGTATTCTGAGGACAGTGGCGGAGAGCATTTACTCTCCTATTCTGAGACGTTTTGTGGGGGTGATGAACGAGTGAAGTACTTCCCCTTCGCTTGTGCGTCATCCTCATGAAGCGATCTCGGATAAACAAGTATTAAATAATATGTCACTAACATTAATTATAAGGAATTTACTAACACAGTGGATCTTTTGTTGTCCGAAATAAAGAATTTATTATTATAACACAAAAAGTCAAGAGGTGTCGTGGGACACCCACAGATGGAATTTCCTTTCGCTATATGTTATTTATTAAATAATAGGCATAATTAAATAAATTTAACAACGTTTGAGAGTAACTAAATAAGACAAAACGGCAGTCAACATGTTAATTAAACCTTTTTTCGGTATACTTAGCTCTCATTCGCCATGTGAGTAAGGATAAACTGCGGTAAGGAACTTCGTCCCAAAAAATATCTATCGTCACTTTTTCAATAGTGCTTGTCACTCTGAAATCAATTTAATTACCACTAAAATAGGTACTACATTATATTTACCTACATAATTTAAAAAAAACTATCATTCTTAAAATAATAATTATAATAATAGGTATACAAGTATATAAAAAGGAAGGGAAATAATCAAAGGTTGTCAAAAAAATTTTCCGCATCGCTGTCAACAGGAAACGTGCCCAAAAGGCTGGCAGCATTGCCACGTTGTATAGCAATTCTGATTCTTTGGCCAAAAAATAGAATCGACTCTTCACGTGACCAGAGGGGTCACGTGAAGACTCGACCAACCGCTTGGCAATGTCTCGAAATACTAAGTGGGCACATGTCACTCAAACAACAAAGACTCCCTATTACAACATGAACACAGGGTAAGCCTACAAAGTAGTATCAAGTAGAAGTAGTATTAGTGTAATGTAAGGTTTATTTCCATTTAACTAGGCAACCAACGAAACAAATAGATTCTTTGTTAAGTTAACAGCACATAACTCCTACCATTCGTTTAACAGGAGCTTCGTAGTAAAACTTGTTTTACACCTTTGTAAAGCGATTCTAGACAAGTTTCCAATACCATGCAAACCTCGAGACATGACCGGTGCCTAGGTTTGTGTTGGTCGCACCTAGGTTTATATTTCATTATACTATGGAATCCACAACTACTCAAGGAATGATTAAAGTAGATGATAAATGATTTCTAAAGCATCTTGGTGTTTCGGATAAAGTCCTATTGATTTGCAATCGATGGTCTTTCAAAATCTACAGTTTAATGGCGCACCTAGAATTATATTGTAAGAATTATGTGTGCATACTATGCAGGAAAATGGCCCCGATTCTGTTGTTCACAAACTAAATTAAATTAAGTTCAGTGCATCTTTTTCTTTCTATTTCATTAAGAAAAGGACAGAAGATAAATATTACTTTAGTCCTGTCAAATTAGTCAGCGTCTGACGTAAATTCACGTATTCTTAATAGCCAATTTTTTAATCACGTCTAAACTTGTCTATGGATTATCTAATTTGACAGGACTAAACCAATATTTATCTTCTGTCGTTTTCATAATGAAATAGAAAGAAAAAGATGCACTGAACTTAAATTTAGTTTAGTTTGTGAACAACAGAACCGGGTCCATTATCTTATCGGGTGGTCCAGTCATGTGGCTTTGTAAGAACTGACAGTCAATAATCTGTTTTCGATTATAGTAAACAACAACCCAACTGCAACTTCCTTTGCACTAAGTGTGCATACACATGAGCGAAATGCGTCGACGACAAAGGTAACTTCAACCACAAAATACAGAGAGTACAGAAGTCAATCACATGTAGGTATGTACTTCACATTTCATACCTACGCTCGGCGGTCGCGCTAGGCTTGTTAACTTTGGCTTATGCACAAAAAACTATCGCGGTAGTGGCACTCGTATCTAGTTGTTTGATTTATTGATGAGAATGAAACAGGAAGAAAGGAAATATGAACCAATAAGAACTATTACTTAGTTATTGTTATATTAAAAACATGACACAAAGTGCCACAAAGTCATGTTTTACGGCGCGGGGCCGGGGGCCGGGGCGCCTGTCTACCTACTTAACTAGTGTATTACGTTAAAATTAACCATCGAAATACAAGCAAACCTCTCTGAAACAACTGGTAGCTTAAAAAACGACAATTCACCGTTTAATGTTCAATTTAAATAACCATCCACTGAACAGTTATAATAACTTTTTTTTTGTTGCTCCATTTTTGAACTTCACGGACGCGTGACACAAGCGGATGGCACTCGCGCTGGCACAGGTCCCGATCGGTCCGAGATATCGTGTCCGTGAGTGGTGTCTATGTGTGCGTTGCTCGAGCGCACTTTGTATGTAGATTGACTTCTGTTCTCTCTGTATTTTGTGCTTCAACCGTCGACGTGTATTGGCGGCCGAACACGCTGATTGCAATTGCCTCTATCGTCGACACGTGTCGCTCGAGTGTGTGCACTCTAATGCATTCGTATAACATGTAGGTATGGTTAATACTAAACTTACCTTTATGTCGTAAGTCTGATGCATTCCGGGCAGTCTATGACGTCACCAGCCTTGCTTATTTTTTCACTACAGCAATAGCTTTTCTAGTAAATCACCAATCCAGTTGCACAAATATTATGATAAAATCGTAATAAAAATTAAAACAAAGCATTCGATTCATCGATAGGTTTCTCGGTTTCCCAGTAAAACTTTTCTTTTTGTAGCGAAAAATTGAAAATTCTCTGTAACAAAGTCGCCGTAGTAATATATTTTCACAATCCTCGAACTTTGTTGTACGTCTCGGGATTTGCTATCGTTTTTATTGCAGTATCGAATGGCAATCAAATAAAACGTCTGCGATAAAGTCCAGAAAGTATAAAAGCAGTTAAGTTAGACCAAATAAAGTTAAGAATAGTTCCATTCTTATTTCACACCTAAATCGTTGCAGCAGATTTCAGGACTTAGAAGGATGGATATGAAGTCAGACGGGACATAAAATGGAGTGTTTCTTTCTCAAATTGAACTCACTGCTTAAAATGTAACCATGTCTGTCTCATTCAGGACGCGTGCACGATACACTTTGGTGAAATATAGCGAATAGAATTTTATTAAATAACTAGCTGTGCCTCGCGGTTTTACCAGCATGAGTCTCGATCCTATGGGAATATTGAGATAAAAAGTATTTTAAGTCCTAATCTAGGCTATGGTCTACCCATGTGCCAAACATCCAAATCCGTGCAGCCGTTTTATCGTGAAAGCGTAACGAACAAACAAACATCAAAAAATAAAAAATTGCTCTCTTTGTTAAAAATAATAATATGAGTTTAGACAAATAGCTAACAAAATAGTTTTCCAGATTTATCATACCTAATACTACTATCGATAATACCCACCTAATTAGATACCAAAATTGACTTACATAACTTGTAGCCAATACGTCAACTGAGCCGAGGGCGTTAGCGTTGAGAAGGCAGGATTTTCTATCGGATCGCTTCGGCCCCGAGGCAATATACTCCTTCACATGTTTCATAGAAAATACATAACATAACTACTTATACATACATAACTGACACGTCTTGCTAAGCCCAAGGAGAGGAGACGTATACTGGTAAACCCACGTTTTGCCGTAGGCCATTTTAGTCTCAATAATGATAGGGGGCGACGTCGAGGGTAACGGTTTCCAACCCCAAGTTATAACTTAGGATTTGTAATAAACAAATATATTTAGGGTCTTACTTAGTTAACGTATAAATCATCTTTGTTTATAGTTACTATAGAGTGAAAAAGGAATCCACAATCAAATAATAAATTGATTATAGGCACTCTCACATTACCCAGGAACAAAACTGATTTTTTTGGCCACCATCACCCTCGTCAGATTACGCATCGTTTGTTTTGATTTCTTAATCGTTCTAAAGACCGACATATCGCATCTTCCTCCCCCGAATGAATGTAATGATGTCACTTATGAGAAATACTGTATCAATTAGTGACTACTTTGACTGTGGCTAACTTTGAAATTAGTCAAAGGAAGATTAGCCAAAGATTAAGTGGCACAATTTTTTTTCAAGCGGGTTGTCCCTCGTCATTTATCAACTTGGCGGCACTATTCACACGGTTGTACTTTATCGTTTTACACATTGTTGGCGGCATGTAGGGCCGCTTATGACGTCATCTCAAGTTTTATGGCTCGAAATAAAGTACCTACACTGAAATTATGAGCCAGAGTATACCTAAGCAACAATGTCACACGCGTTACGAACTAAAGTTTTAGTTCAACATTATTAGTTAGGTAAGCTTCAGGCGTGTTAACTGCTGCATGTTTCTGGTTTCCTGTTAGGTACTCTGTGTTGATGTGAATGGTTTTTACTTAAAAGGAGATGGAGTTAAAGGCATTCATTTATTTACTCGTAGCTTTTCAAATAGTTTCAATATTACGTGTTGCTAGTAGGCAATCACTTTTCCAAGTGATTTCTCGAAGTTTCGCTCTAACTATTCTCATGAGCAAATGCCTAAAATACAATGAACGGCTGACAGACAAAACAAACGATTTCTACCCGGAAACCTTGAAATTATTCTAGCAGTGCCAAGTTACTTTAATGCTGCCATTTAAACCACTAATAACTAATATTTGGGTCAAGCCTTTAAGACAGTCTAAAATGAACTACACCAAAATGTTAATTAACATGCACTTATCACAAACTGGTCCAGTTTCAAACCGCTATCTAATTCGCCTGGCAATAACCTACTGGTATTATTATATCTACATTATAGATTTTTTGCATTCCTTAATGAAGCTAGTTATCTATTCACTGCAGCCTGTAATTGACAGGAGTTGAAAACGAAATGTCAATCTTTTTACCGGCCGATGATTGGACTACTTCAACAATACCTCATTTTGTAACTTATCGATTAAAACAAAAGTCGTGTTATGAAGAAAGAGAACCACTTCACGATCAAGGGACTCACGACCTCGTCCAACTTGATCTGCGTACTTCTTTTGCAGAATCAAACACCGATAATAATTCTGTAGATAATCGCCTGAGCATTAATCAAATATCAACTCCACGAAAACCGATTAATTGGTTCAATTGTCTGTATCAGTTTGACATTGCACGAACAATCTGCAGACAAAGTTTGTATGCAAAAGTCGATGTTGAACTCCCCCCGCGATTGGATTGTCTACCTACGGGGTAAAGTTTGATAGCTTTGAGAAATGTAGTTAGATATAGAAGTTCGTATGAATTATTGCTTCCACACTATGAGCCATTCTAGACACGTAATGGATTCAAACAAACCAACTTTAGAGTTAGCGTTAATTTCGTTGCAAACGTAGAGTTTCATATGCAGAGCGCTCTATGCGTTGAATTGTAGCTGTCACATTTATTAATAGTGGCGTATGAATTTAGATAGTGGAGGGAGACCGCAAACCAATTTGGTGTCAAAAAGCGAGGTTGCTAAATATAGACAGTTTCTGGTGCGGGTTTAATAGACAGTGATTTAGTCGAGTGGGTACGTGCAAGCGGTGCTTGAAAACTGTAATTGTCCGCGCGTCACGACGCAGCATTCCCGCCAAACGCCGTGGGATAAAGTTCAAAGGGCAAATTTGCTATCGAGCCTTTGTATCTTAGGATGCGGTTTGAGTTGCAGCCGCAAATAATGTCGGAGGTTAAATTATTTTAATAATTCAACCTTAAATGCAAATTACGGCGATTACTCATCGTAATATTATGCTGTGCGCTGTTACCAGCGAAGGCCTTCCTTAAGACTATGTCCTTACGTTTTCTTTTGATTGGAAAGATATGAGAACTTGATTGACTGGTGCACAACTGCACTTACGTACGTCATTTACTCGCTTAGGAATAGAAAAATTATCTGCAAAACTACATAGATACCTACAGTTTATTTGTATGTTATATTCTTTTCCACCTGTTTTAAAACATCCTATTTGAAGACATTCTGTGCACAAAGCCGCTACTAAGTTGGCCTAACAACTAAAGTTGCTGTATTAAGCAATTTGTTACAACCTATTCGGACTAGAGCACATAATAGCCCAGGCTACCGACAGGCTGACAGGTCGCTTTAATACACAACCTATTTCAATCTACACTATCACCACAAATAAATGAAATATCTGTTATTAGATCGAGCGTGAACTACCAAAAGGGGATTTGTGAAGTCATCGGTCATTGATGAAATAGGTACGAAAGATAGGTATATAATTTTGTAGTGACAACAATTGGTGCTAAACCTTAACATTTAAAGGTATTGACATTTGGTTATACCGTTGAGAATAATGTAATCACAAATTTTTGTTTGAGTATAGTGTTTATTGGTTGTTTGATGGTGATCATGATAATAGCTTATTTGGGTTGACCCCGAAGTACATGCCTTCGCGGTAATTTTGATACTTTGACTTCGGAAACATAATATTTATTCAGACTGACTAAACTTCACAACATTACCATAATTTCTTTAGCTTTTGCCAGCGGCTTCGCCCGCGTGGTCGTCGGAAATTAGGTATCTCACGATAACGTGCGACCGGGCATAAAAAGTATCTAATGTGTTACATAGGATACTTTTTATCCCCTGTTCTTTTTATCCAAGCTATACGCTATCTGTGCCAAATTTCACCCAAATCCTTTCAGCCGTTTTTGTGTGATTGAGTATCAAACATCCACACATACAAACTTTCGCATTTATAATTAAGAGTAAACTAGTCTCGAGCTAAGACTTCTGTGTGATAAAAATTAAAGTTGAAAGGCATTGGTAAGTTAAAGTACATACAAAATATTTTTTTAAGTTTTTAGTGAAAACTATGATCTGCCATATTTCTAAAAGAATAATAAAAATCGTACTACGCCCACTCAAAAGTGAAGTATCGAGTTTTTCTACTGTTTGCCAAGAGCTAATCCAGTCTCAGTGTTAAGACTAAAGATTATTACTAGTTATATTTTGTTACATACCTACGCACGTAAAATAATCGCCAATTATATACATTTTCTGAATTATGAAGGTCGTTCGACCTTTTTTTTTCAATCACACAGCATTTTAATGTTTTTATTTACGAAATTATTATTATTATTTGGATCGTAAATGTAATCTTTTTGACTTATTGACTAAGGTCAAAAACATTTACGATCCAAAAAGCTGAACACTGTTTTGTAAGCCAAGTAAATATATGGCATCATATAAAACAAACACCTACACCTTTGTTGTTACTTAGACATAATATGGGGATTATGGTTTGTTGCGCCACTTCTTCTTCCCAGCTAAAGCCCTGGATAGTAGTGATGGGCGGGCGTTTTGGGGGACTGTCTTAAATAATTTAACATTCAAAAAGTGCTGGTTCTCAGCCTAGTTTTTATAAGAACAAATTTTCTAAGACCACCAACCCCGCTCCGCTTACACCTTGCCCCACACTCGGAACCGGTGTAACAAAAGAGCGGTTCAACTTCCCCACAGCCGATACTTTGCAAGTTCTTGATAACCTGCAGACTACTCGGATAATGCCGATTTGCAGACTCACTGCTAGATTCGCTACATAAGCATTATTATGTAATTCTGCGGTGGAATCGAGTGGAAAATGAAATAAAATGGAGGTAACTTAGTTGGTCCTTGTAAGATTACACAAAAATTATAATATTGATTTGAAACATAAGTTTGAATAGACTTTAGATGACAATGACCATTCTGTGGACCGATCAATGAAGGTATGACCATGGAAAGAAGATGAGGACTGCTACTCATACTGCTTTTAAGTACAGCATCTTTCAAGATACCAAATCACTTCCAAAAATAAATCAACACCATTCATATTAAGAACACAAAAGAAAAAAGCCGACTAACAAATCCAATATAAATAACAAGCAAATTGAGTAGGCTACAGGAAAAGCGCTCACGTAATAATAAAGCACTTACGTAATTCATTTTGCTTATCTAAATACGAATCTTCAATCGTGTACGTACCATATGGACCATGTACTTGGGCGTATTTGTCATAATCAATCATTGCGCAAGGTCACTGGCCCAGGTGTTTACTTGCTCCTAAACTTTATACCCTACTCTCGCCATTTTGTTCAATTTTATTTTGTGACACATTCTTCAGGAAATAATGAGCACTTCCGTTGCGATGGAGTGTTTATTGTGATGGATAACTGCTTATTTTTGGGTTGGCTATAAATAGCATGAGGTACATGGTGTTCATTTTTCGACATTCTTCCTTCTTTAAGAAATATATTCTTAACCTTTTTTTGGTCTCATTTCCTGACAAATTTTTTTTCTAACTTTTGAATAACGAACTGTTTCTGACAAGTATTTTTTTCCTTTTTGAAACTTGTGTCACTTGTTAAACAGCCACCACTGCTGACGGGTTGTACGATTTTATTTCGGATCTCTACAATAAAATTATCGTTAATATGTTGTAGTCGAAGTCGTAAAATGTTGTACTTATTATCTCACCGTGAGTGATGTGTTTGTGATACTTTTTAACTGAGATATGTTTTTTCCTTCTGATTATTCAAAGTCTTTCCACTTTTTTTCATTTTGTTTATCCGATTTCTTCTCATTGCCATAGAGCAGCCTACCACAACATTGGCGAGACGCAACTCTAAAAAAAATCGTCCTACCCGTCAGCAGTGGTGGCTTTTTAACAAGTGATACAAACTTCAAAAGAGAAAAAATAACTTATCAGAAACAGTTCAATATGTGTAATATTCTTATGTGTAGCCGTCTAGTTAATAATAAAATAGAATATAATTATTTATTTGACATAAAAGGTACACAAATACAAGGTGACACTTAATTCAAGCGTGCAAACAGCCTGTTATAAAAAAAAATTATGAATGAACTCCATTCTAGGAAAAACCTGTGTTATAGGGGTCATCCAACCGTCCGTTATGGATATTATAACAATAGAAATGTAATAATGTGCACTTTTGTAAAAATAAACTAGAGTAGTACAATGAATAAATGAGGGAGAAAATGCGGGAACATTAAGGGAGGCAAAAATCGTATTAAACTACTAAAATATAATTTGGAAGGAAACCCTAGGAAACAAATAGGCAGATAATTATCAGCAAAAAATATGTTATTGACAGCACTTGATGCGTATACAACATGGACTCTGGTAAAATCTGTGATAAATAATGCTAGAAAGACGAGAAGAAATATGTCCAAGCGTATTATAGATAAAGTTTAAGAGTCAACAAAACAGTACCGAGCTATGTTCTTATTTTACATAAGTGTAAAGTGCCCTGACATCGATAAACCCACATTTAGGACTGTCGTAATCAGCTAATTATAGTAAAATTGCACAACTAAAGTGAAAGGATGCTGAGCATCGTGCAACCATAGACATTAATATATAATTTCACTTTAATTAGCCTTATCTCACCTTATTCTGAAATTGGAGTCAAATTGGGAAATGTGATTAAAGTAATCAAATGTTACACAGCGACGCCAAGTAACAGATGCACCTCAGCATTATCTAAGTAAATTCGTAAATTCCTTTGAAAGTATTGAAAAATCTACCAAGATTAATTTACGAATATTCTGAAAAAAAGTTTTACTAACGCTAAGTACAGACGCCAGCACATTAAGCTACCCGAAACTGTCAAATTTTCCCAATCAACTTTAAACCTTATACTTTAGCGATAAAGTTGAAAATCTATTAAAGAAATTTGATAGATTGTAGTAGCTTACCCAGACGAGGTTGGCACAGGAGCGTGGGGATTGGCAAAAGCAAAGAGAGGTATATGCCGTGCATGGGTGAAGTCGGATTGCGGATAATGATGTTGATAATTAATGATTTTTATAGCCACGCCTTGGTCGTACTAAGTAAAAGGTCTGCTAAGCCACAAACAACTTTGTAGAATCCTGTTGATCTCGTATCTAAAATGATTATAAACACATTCTGGCTTGTTATCATATCAAGCCAGTGCAGGTACCGCTTCACTTTCAACTGTTTACCGGCATTTGTTGTGACCAGGGCCTCAAAATATCGGTATTTTTGGGCAGAGCAGTACCGGTACTATTGGTATTTCTAATCAGTATCGGTACTGTACCGGTACCAAACAATTAATATTTCCGTAAGTTTTGTATGAATTTGGTACCAGCCTATCGATTCTGTAAAAATCTCACCGTGATAAAATAGGTGAAGTGAGCATGAAGTGAACTATCATGGAGGCAATCCCTTACATCAGGGCCTCAAGTCTGCTATTACAATAGTGTCAGAATGGTCTATCATTGATTTCTTAATTGTTGATTTTGACAAGTTTGGTAATCTACTAACATAATGGCGTCTTTATGACTTTCCAATGGTCAACCACTGACACTCCATTGAAAGAAATGGCATAAAATGGTAATCTCGTACATAATGACAAATGAATAAATGTAATGTTTATTGCTATTTACGAACTTCTTACTACTTCAAATTGCAAACACTAATATGTAATATGTAAAAATATATATTAAATGAAATCTAGAATGACATTTAGTAGTTTTTCTCAGACCATTGACCGACCAATGATCGACCATTATGAATTTAGCAGATTATGAACTTTTAGCAAAATGACAATTGGATCGTGTTGGAATGACGAATTTATAAAAATAGCAGACTTGGGCCCCAAGTGGAATGACAGCTCATTTCACCTTAGTTTTCACGGTGAGATTTTTACAGAATAGCACTGCTGTACTTGTTAGGTGGAGTACCGGTACCTGTCTGGAACCGGTACTTTTTGGAACTTGTACCCGTCTGGAACCGGTACCCAGGTGCCGAAACGGCAAGAACAGCTAAGTACCGGTTCCAAGCCCTGATTGTGACAGACAGTTGACATTAATGACAGCTACCTTATTTTTTTTTTTTTAAAACTTTATTCATGACCATGGATACAAGTCCTTCAGCCGTAACAGCTACCTTAATACTGATAGTGTTTACATATCTATTAAATAGATACACTACAAACGTGATGAATGTGGGTAACATTACTTAAAAAGTGTTAGTTAAACCATTGACATGAAAGAAAATATAGCAATGCAAGCGAGGTTGAGCAGCTATGTACGGATTATGTTAGTCCGTACAATCCCGCTATTTGTATCCATTAACTACAGTTTTCCTTACTTAGGACTAATGCTGAAGCATATGTCACCATCTATTGTCTTTTATAAAAGAAAAACGTCACATTGTTTGTTCCCATACGTTCAAATAAACCTTTCTATAGTTTCTTGCACAATTGTTTTATTGATATTCGATGAGGTGTAAGTTTTTAGGGTTCCGTACATAAAGGGTGTCTATTACTAAGGCTCCGCTCTCCGTTCGTCTGAATCTTTTGAACCGTAATAATAATAATTTTTATTTGGTATATCAATCAATTTTATTTTCTTACCACAGTATACATAAATTATTTTACACTGGTCAGATTCGACAGTGACACATAATTCAGTTAAGTATATACTGTGGGAGACTTGTGCTAAACAGTATTCTAAGTGTCAATCCTGGCTATAAACTATCTGAGTGCGAAATTTCATCCCAATCCGTTCAGTAGTTTTTCCGTGAAATAATAATAAACATCCATCCATCCATCCTCACAAACTTTCGCGTTTATTAGTATTAGTAGGAGTAGGATTAGTAAGATGTACTAAGCATGCTGAAAAAATGTAGAAAGGTATCATACGACATTTTATAGTTTTATTTATTTTCTTTCCACATTCTATACGACTCAATAAATTGTTTATTATAATTTATTGTGTTAATAATATAAATCGTGCAATATATAAAAATATATAAATATAATTTAAAACCAAATACTTATTAAATAAAATATAAATACCAAAAAAGTAAATGATACTATTTTCATTTAAATAATATTAATTTTTTTCTTAACAAAAAGCGCCTTCATCTCTCATTCTCTCTCCTATTAAAATTAACTTTGCTGTGCTCGACAGGGTCCATAATTGATTCGATGTTTTAACATACCAACTATTATACAATATGTAAACATTATGGAATGCAATAAAGTATTGAGTATTGATTTATATCTAGGTTAAGTATGCAAGACGGTGGAGGTCTGCCCCACTTGGGCGGAGCACCGCCGTGTTCTCGTAGAGGCGATCGGCAGCGGCGGCGACCTCTCGCGCCCGGCCCTGGTTCAAGCCATGGTCCGGGGCGAGAGGGAGTGGGAGGCAGTCACCTCCTTCTGCGAAGCAGTCATGCTAACAAAGGAGGTGGCGGGACGGCTGATGGAGAAAGCCTCACGTCCCAGCCGCCGCGGGAGACGCTCGGGGCGTCGGGAGCCGCGTGACGACTCCCGGCCACCGTAGGCGTGGCGGAGAGTAATGGGTAACTCTCCGTCCGATCAGGACCAGGCCCGTGCCGGACGGCGCGTACCAAGAAAGTATGCTAAAGTAATTGATTTTCAGAATTTTCACAGAGTTTGTAAGTACCGCTATGGCCACTATAACAACAAATACTCACTTTAAATTAAAAATGAAAAGTTGTCCCGATACAAGAAACACGAAGTAGTGAATAGTTAACTATTTAAACAAAATACGTGCTGTTAAATATTGTACGGTGATACGGAATCCTTCGTGTGCGAATCCCACTCGCACTTGGCCGCTTTTTTACCGATAAGTAGGTACAGTGATTGTTTATTCATCTTAGTTTCTAATGACAAATTCTCACTGTGTATTTAACGCAAATACTTGTGTGACTTTGAAAGAAACAAAAAATCTCTTTCATTAAAATTAAACGGTTATATGAGTATATGGTGTTTCAGAATCAACTCTCCAAACTTTAAGACGTGCTTTAGACCATCAAACTGAACAGCTTTCACTATGGGACCAACTCTGAAATCACGAAAAAAAAATTTGCTGTATAATACAAAAATTCAATAGGTAGGTACCTACTTGACCAAAATGTATGAAACAGCTGATTTTTTTTCGTGATTTCAGAGAATTGGTCCAATAGTGAAAGTTGTTCAGTTTGATGGTTTAAAGCACCTCTTAGAGTTTCTAGAGTTGATTTTGAAACACCTTATATACTTAGTTAAAATAATATTATCTACTAGCTGTGCCCGCGACTTCGTTCGCGTGGTTGTCGAGAACAAAACAACGTCGTTTAGATAAGAGTATATCACCTTTTTGATGATTTAGATAAGAGTCCTGACTTTGGTATAGTTGATTACGTTAATGCTTCTCTATATACTATGTTAACGGTGGAATTACCCGGAGCATATACAAAAAGGTTGTTTGGGTTGCTAACACGTGATAGAGAAACATAGAGTTGGCCGTGTGAAAAACAATCAAAAGTAAGGTCTACACCCGCAACGGATAACGTCTGGCCTTGGGCTTTATTAATAGTCATAGCGTAACAGAGGCTTACAGGAAATTGCACACGTTTGAAAGTAAACGGAAAATTATTGGGGATAATGGGTATCCTGGGAATGAAAACAACATCACCGGAGCCGCAACCTGTTAAGATTTCGGCTTCGATGACATTTCGTTGGAGATTTGTTACTCTCAACCGAGTTCCATTGCATAGTTTTGGTGGGCTTAAATTTCTGAGTAGAATGATTGGTACTCCGACTTTTAAATAAATTTTGTGTGCTGGAAGACCTGGTGTATTTAGAGAGTCTAAAAACTCTACTGGATAGTGGGTGGCATCTCCTTCTTCTAAAACCGTGTTAATAGATAAATATTCCCTACTTTCTCCAGAAACATGTACCAATATTTGAGAATTTATTGCTGCTGCTTGGTCGTTGCGAGGTGCCAAAATAGCTCGTTGGCATAGCCAAGCAGCGTCATGGTTCGAGATCTCTGATGGATCTCCGTATACAGAGGAAATGAGTTCCTGCTGTGAGGCAACAGAAGAACACAGGCTTTCGACTAAAGTTACTTTACCTCCTTCTTGAGTCGGGTATGTGCCGTTACCAATTTGAAGTAGTAAATTTGAGAAAACCTGCGCGTTTGCGTCACCTCCCAAATATGCTCGCATATTAAAGCTCAAATTAGTTAATATGACACTACGCCATAAAATAGAGCTCTTTAAACAGGCACCTATTTCATCGGCCCTCGTTCCTCTGGGTATTATAGGGAGTGTCTGCCTGAAGTCTCCACAGAATAGCACCGTTAAGCCTCCCATCGGTCGGTCATTTTGTCTTATATCTCGCAACGTTCTATCTACAGCTTCCACAGCTTTACGATTTGCCATCGTACACTCGTCCCAAACGATAAGGGCGCAATCGCGTAAAACCCTTGCTTTATCACTATTGCGAGACACGTTGCAAACAGGGTTTTCTGTGCGGTCCAAGTCGATTGGTATTTTAAATGTTGTATGTGCAGTTTTTCCTCCTGGTAATAAAGTGGCAGCTATTCCTGAGGAAGCGACGGCAATGGCAATTTTGTTTTGGCTCCTTATTTGAGCCAAGATAACTTTAGTGAGGAAAGTTTTACCTGTTCCACCAGGTGCATCTAAAAACAGCATTTCTCCTAATGAATGTTCTACACTACAGCATACTCTATCAAAGATTTGACGTTGTTCTGACGTCAAATTTGAACAGCCATTTCGCAATATTTCTGCTAACTCTTCGGGGTTGTAATTTATTTCAGATGTATACTCCCTATTAATTCGTTCCCCACCAACTGTCGGTGTCGGCAAGCCGTATTGACTGAGGGGGTTCCCTCCTATACTTGTAACTATATCTTGTATAGCCAGCAAAGCCCTATTATGGCAGCTTTCACGTACTTGGTCAGAAGTTTCACTATTTATATTTTGCTGTCTCAAAAAATCTTCGGCAAACGCGTCTTTATATTTTTGCCACAACTGCCCAGCGTCCGATAGGCCACAAAATGTCAACAAAATGGCAAATAAATGGCGCAAACGATGTGGACTATCACTGACGCATGCTTCGGCTAAAGCATCATCCCAATGCTGATCGCCATCTAATAAATGCCGTGCGCGGCAAGCAGCTTGAAATGTGGGATATTCTATATCGTCCACTTTGCGGAGCTCAGCAAAAGAAGTAGGTCCTCGCACTGTGTGAAGAAGAAGGCGTAAATAATAACACTCTGCATTATTTGGGTGCACCGTGTATACTCTTCCAATCACGTGTTCTTTAAAAATGCCGGACTCGCCTTCTACAGCAGTTCCACGTCTCCTGCGATTAAAAACACCTTGCTGCTTGTTATAAGTATAATAATGTGGCACTTCATTGTACAACAGAGACTTAGCGAAATTGTCTCTTTCGCAAAGGCGAAAGAATGCGAGCAAGGTGGTTTGTCTTGGGTTGTTCATTCTTTCTGCCACATTTTCTGGCTGAAAGTAAACTCGCTGCCCGCCTTCCAGGTGCACGTCAAGATGGATGACTGGCGGATACCTTTCATGAATAGGGAAACTCAAAATGCGCCAAACTGCCTCCGAAGAGCTTATGTATCGGCCAGATTGATACCTTGTCACTTCATCAAATTGGTTGTTATTTCTTAGTGCTATCATGGCTTGATCACTACCTTTATTAACATATTTACATATATATTTTATAGATTCGACGCTATTACAAATTTCAACATTAATGTGTGCTTGAAAAGCGTTTGACAAAACTGGAGAATACGGTACCACCCAACTATTATTTAGAATTATTTCTTGTCCACGGAATCTGACAGTAGCTGTGAAACCACCTTGTGACGGTGATCTTCGCCGGTATTGCGGATACCCATTTTCCCCAGCCATAGTTAGTTCTTTCAGTGCTCTGGGGTATTTTTTTGAGCATTGACCATCTTTCATGCACGGTGATTCCCTGTTTAAGAGGCCACATGGCCCGTGAACCATATGTGTTTTTACTATGTCATGCAAAATCGGATCTGCATTATAGTCCGGAAATTCTGCACTTATGACACTGTCTATAGCATCGGGACGAATTTTTTCTTCCAGCCACAGAAGAATGTGCGCGTGGGGTAAACCACGCTTTTGCCACTCGACGCTATACATAAAACAAAGAGTTGAACCGAAAACTTTCTCCTTTGTAAGTAGATTAATCAAGACTTTGAGTTTTAAATGAAAAATCCTAGCAATAATGTCATGTCTGTCGTATGACGCCTGTCCTGTGAGAAGTGCCTGGCAAATCTCCGTCCACTTTGGATTTGTTGTAAATGTTATAAAAAGGTCCGGCCGGCCGTATTTACGGACGTAACAAAAAGCATCTTGCGTTCGTTCGTGCATATACCGCGGACCGCCTGTGAAACTGGATGGCAAAATAACCAATCGACCCAAGTTTTCGACGTTATTATCTGATTGCATGGCGTCCCGCAAGTGCACGTATTCTTCAGCGCGTAACCGTCGCTGGTTAGTGCGAATATACACTAAACGTTCAGTTTCTATTTTTGCGTACATGTCCACAATAAATTGGCTGAACAAACCAAGAAATCGTTGCAAATATACGAAACTGTTTTGCCTTATTTGTAAAAGGTAGGAATAGTATTGTTGAGCAGATATTTTTTTTTGATAATTAGTGACTCTCGTAGTAGGGTTCACTTGGTACAGCCCAAAATTGTACCCATCTTCACCATGACAATAAATTAGTGGATATTGCAGGGCGTCGTAAGCTCGGTGGGTTTCCAAAATGCGTTGAAGGCGATCGTCGCGTGTACGCAACACGATATCACGTCTCTCACACTCCTGGTCGACTAAAACAACTGCAACTTCATCTGCGACGGGTGCATTGTGTCTTCCACGGTGTTCACCCACAGGACGTCTATCGGCACTTATAACAATTTTGAAATCATTGCTGCCTTGTGGAATTGACTCCAATGCAGCTTTGAATTCACGAACGTACTGGTTAACGTGATGCAGCAATTCTTGAAGTTGACCCAAAAGCTCAGCATTGAGCTGGGGAAAATTGTGATTTCTAACATTGAGCTGTTGCGTGTAATCGGATACAAAATAAATTTGGAGAAATTTGGGTTCATTTTCTGGCAGCAAAGATCCAATAAGGTGATAAACTTGACCTTGTACTTTGAAGGTTGGCATGAACGGTCCTTCCGTTATTTGTTTTGCCCCAAAGGAAGTCATTTGGAAAGCACTGTTATATAAACGAATATTATCCAAAAAACGGTTCGACTGGGGATGATCGCCATTCAGGAGACTTTTAAGTAAGTGTGGTGGATCTTGGAAATTTGGAAGAACAATTTTTCCATTTGAGCAGCACATTCCATCTGTCTCTTTCCTCCATTTCAAAGCATGACAAAAATTACAAATTTCTCTCATGTCACCCACGAAAGTAAAGCCAGCATAATTAATTCTAGACGAATATGTGAACCCTGATTTTTCCCTATTGTCCCAAGGTAATAAAATATTTGCATCGTCATTTTCCATGGACTCATCAGCTCCGCTATTTGTTTCTCTATTCATATGGTATCGAGCTCGTTCTATTTCTAGGCGAGATTGACGTTGTTCTGCTGTTTCTGCTCGTCTTAGTTCATCTATTCTTTCCCTTTCAGATGCAAGATAACTTTCATTGTTTCTTTGTACACCTACATAGTTATGTCTAGCTATTTGTAATCGTTCTTCTCTTTAGGAGAGAGATTCAGACTCGCGCGAGAGAGCGTGTCGCTCTCGGTCAGATGACAGACGTGCTTGGCGTTCCTCGATACTCTCTTGAGAACGCAAAGTCGCGGTCCGAGTTCTTTGCGAACTTAAGCGCGACTCCCTTTCTGTGAAAGTCTCTGACTCGCGTGAGAGAGACTGGCGCTCCCGATCAGCAGACAGCCGAACTTCGCGTTCCTGGATATTCTCTTGAGAACGCAAAGTCGCGGTCCGAGTTCTTTGCGAACTTAAGCGCGACTCCCTTTCTGTGAAAGTCTCTGACTCGCGTGAGAGAGACTGGCGCTCCCGATCAGCAGACAGCCGAACTTCGCGTTCCTGGATATTCTCTTGAGAACGCAAAGTCGCGGTCCGAGTTCTTTGCGAACTTAAGCGCGACTCCCTTTCTGTGAATGTCTCTGACTCACGTGAGAGAGAGTGGCGCTCCCGATCAGCAGACAGCCGGTCTTCGCGTTCCTGGATACTCTCTTGAGACCGCAAAGTCGCGGTCCGTGTTCTTTGTGAACTTAAACGTGACTCCCTTTCGGTGAACGTTTCCGATTCACGTGAAAGAGCGATGTGCTCTCGGTTAGCAGATAACCGTGCTTCACGATCTTCTTCCGATTCCTGAGACCTACAAAGTCTCATCCTTTTCGCATTTCGGCTACGCAGCGAAAGGTTAGTTTTTTTTCTTTGAGGCATTTTCAAGGAAAATTAAAGCAATAAACAAAACTAACAACACTTATGACTGAATAGCCTACAAACTTAAAAGAACGGTGCGTCGAACAGTCTAGTGTGACAACGTATCGTCTGTTCGTGGTCGTGACTCAACGAATTGGCAACACTAACTTACTGTATAACGATTGGCACTATTGGATTCAAACTACGAAGTAAATCAAATACAATCTTTACTTCGTACTTCAAACCAATGACCAAAGTTGACCAAACGAAACCAATAAGATAAGCAAATACTTTTTTTTCGACCAATTTAGAAAATCGATAAACCAAGCAACCAAAGAACTTTTACGACACACGCAAGAACTTTTAAGACACCTAACGAAACCCAATTTGCCTAGTAAACACGGTGGACGTCATCCTCGCGCGGAAAATCTTAACACCGCGATTCAGAAAATGACGTCATTTGCACAACGCCATCTATCGGATTTAGATTTCAACTATCAACATTAGTTCTATTTTTAGTCTTAAGATGTCGTTGCAAGTACTATACTTAATTGCGTAACGTAATATTTTACTTCTTGAACTCACTAAATTAATCATATCTTTTGATAGAGTGAACCGATTTCGATGAAACAAAAACTAAGTTAAACCTCAAGTTGCGTATAATTTTTGTATATAAACATTGTCAGCATTGAATTCGTAGATTTTACGTGATGTGCGCACAAACAAACAGACAAACAGACAAACAGACAAAAATTTCAAAAATGATGGAAATGGGTTCTGTTACTTATCTTTTCACACGCTGGCTATTTTTTGTTTCAATTTCTTCAATGTACAAAAATGACTTTTCTACAGATTTATTATATGTATAGATTATAGAATATTTGTTTTGTCCCAGCACGGTTTTTTTTTTTGATAATGTTTATTCAACGCATGTATTGCTCGAATAAGTAAATGAATACATACTCAGTAGAAGCGAGAAACTAATCAGGGGGGCAAGCTGTCATCCATTTTTTTTAATATTTATTAGTTTGTTTAATACTTTAAGCACACAAATGTTCAGAGCTGACTTAATGCCATAGGCATTTTCTACCAGTCAACCTTTGGGTGAGGCAAATACAAACGGAGGTAGGTATAATCATGAAAATTTAAGAATAAATATTTCAATTATTCTTCTTCTCTATTTTCTATTTAGGTATATTTTATTTTTTTCAATATTTGTTTATTATATTTACTGTTGTTTTTTTCTACGTTTGTAACTTCACGTAAGTAATAAATATTTTTTATTTCTGTCTTACGTCAGTCAACAACACCTTTCTTAAACAAAAGACCATCCTATATTTTAAATCGCCAGACATCCAAATATATTTCAGAGCTGCAAACGATGAACTTACCTATGCAAATGATATCGGGACTTTAGCAAGATACTGTCATAGTGCACTGGATCATGGCAACTTTGAATTTAGTTCACTACTGTTGTAAGTTACTGCATAAGATTGAAAACTATAACGTTGTCAGAAATATTGTTAACTTACCTTGCTTTTAAGGACATTGTTGTATTTTGTGAAGAAGGAGATGATTTCTTCTTCTCTTTGGACAAAACAATTGGAGATAAGATCAGAAGATGTCATAATATGTTATCAGTGAGTTTGAGTATGGCTGGCCAAGTGGTAACAGCCGCGTCTTACGAGTTAGGTGGTGGTTCGAACCCAAGCAAGCATTATAATTTGTGTGAATTATTTCATCACCACTGCTTTCAAAACGGTGAAGGAAAACATCTTGATAAAACGGCATATGGCCCCAAAATTCGAAGACATGTGACTTCTACCTACCCACACTGGGCCCGCGTGGTGGATTACGGCCCTCCTCCTCTCCCAGAGAGGAGGTTTGAGTCCTATTTGTGAGAACATTATAGGCTGATAACGCGCTATACAGACGCTAGCACATCAAGCTACTACTATCTGTCAAACTTTAATAGATTTTCAACTTTATAGCTAAAGTATTAGGTTCAAAGTTGATTGAGAATATTTTAGTAGTTTCAGGTAGCTTGATGTGCTGGCGTCTGTACTAACTACTACTATAAGTAGAATATTCAAGTTTCAGTTTAAAGCAGTAGCTTTAAACTGAAACTTGAATATTCGAAGAAAACATTTGAGTCTGAATAAGTAGAAATAGATGTTCGACCAAGGTTCGTCGACAAAACCAAATGATACGAAAACGTTGAAAATCATTTTCTTCTCACAGTCTCCCAGTTTCAATGCTTGCGGGAAAATAAGCTGACACATTCTAGAATTTTTATTTTATTTCCATTTTTAGGTTTCATTCCAGCGCATCGTATCGAGAGTTTATTTTCGAATATTTCTTGGAACAGAAATTCTATCCCAGGTATCTTCTTTCTCCACGTAGTTTAAAACTCCGTATGAATCAGTGGCCTCTCAATATCGGAACTAAATAAAGAAAATGCTGGATAAACTTTGAGGTTATAGGAAAGATAAAGCAATTCTACAAACTAAGTGCAAAGAATCGCTGAAGAATCTTTTGCAAGAATATAATCGTGTTTATATTTATTTTCGCTGCACGCAATGAAGTGGTCCTGAAGCTGATATAACAGCAGATGGTGAGTCAATAAACTTTGTATATATCCTATGGGAAGTAAAAAATATATTGAATTAGCGGATACCGATCACTCATTGTCAAAACACACGGTTCCCTCACATTCACCCATGGTCCGTCCAAAAAATATCTGATGGAATTGTAAACAAGTGGATCAAAAAACCTACCTAAGAGCAATCATTAGTGGCAATTACAAATTGGAGTGCTTTGATTTGATTATTTATTTATATATACGTTATTCTACACCAGAAAATACATAACAAAAAAAAAACAATTATTACTACAAAACATACAATGGGCGGCCTTATTGCTTTCTGCGATCTCTTCCAGGCGACCTTGGAATGGACAGTGATTGTGTGGGTATTTGTATACTTAAACCCGAAATTCTGATTTTAAATCGTCTTAAAAATGTTTTCATTTGACAATTAAGGTTCATTTTACAACTTCAATTTTCGTCGATGATTTTTCAATTACAATTTAATCATGTTATTCAAACAAGGATTGTTGGAAAAAGTGGTGTGATATAAAGTTGAAACTGTCTAAATACAAATGAATGTGTTTACTAATTACCTTTAGTGGGTGATTTTGTAAGAATTGAACTTTAACGAGTTTTGTTTACACTTTCATCAGATAATTTTGAAACAGACTTTAGCTGATACCGAACATTCAATGTCTAAATCTAAAGCCTGGAATTAATCATCCTAACAATAATATTATAAATGCAAAAGTGAGTTTGTTTGTTACTGTATCACGCCAAAACGGCCGATTAGAATTTTGGCACCTGGATAGACCATTACCTGGGTAGGATAAGGGATACTTTTTATCTCAGCAGTACCTTTCCGTGGCGTGATTTCCGATGGAGCGGGCGAAGCCGGCAAAAGCTAGTATTAAATATTTAATAGCACAAAAGCATGTCAATTTCTAGTATAGACATATAACCTACTACCCAGTACCACACAGTTATCACGAAAAAAGTATCATCATTTTCACACAGACTTGCCCATTCTCACTTATCCCAGTTTGATAAAAGTATGAAGTTCGCAGGTGCAGCCTCAGGAGCTAGATGCGCACATTCCAAACTCAATTTGAGCAGACTTCGGTTTCAATTGTTTCCGAACGCAATCAATTTTAATATGCGCCCAACGTCGCCGGCGAGGTGCGCGTCACACATACGGGGACGAAGAATGGTGAATATTTCAGGTGTTATTAGATGATTTTTGGACGAAATCATGTGAAATCGAAAAGAAAGGCATTCATATAGTTAAATAAGAAAGAGAAGAGTTTGAAGGGTGCTAAAATATTCTCCATGTTCTTATGTACTTTCTGAAATCGTGAAGAGACCTGCAGGCCAATTCTCGTAATTTAAAACGTTCAAAATCTAGTCGCAGTCTCATCTCGGCGACAAACAAATTTCAAAAAGTTGTCAAAATGTAGGAAAATTAGAAGTATTTTTTGACAGATTGAGACTGAAATCAGATTGTGACCGTTCTTAAAATTACGAGAATTAGTTATAAATCTGGAATCGCTACCCCGTCTTGATGTTAGCGGCCTTTGCTCTGCAAACAGCTGGTATTATTATTATTTTTTATATAAACTTACGGAAAAAGGCGCTCGTCTTGGCTCTGATGAGCTGACCCGAACATGATTCAGCTAGGCTAGATGGCGAACGAAGTTTTCCTCTCAGCTTGAGCCAAATATGTGTATAATAACTGCATCGGGTAGGTTTTATTGATCAAATACTGGCAACTCGAACATGGATGAGTGCTTTCATTAGAACCGACTGGCATTCCTACAAGATATTGGGTGTCTGTTGCAGGGGACAATAACAATACGGTGAGAAAGTTCCTACCTATGGAGCAGTGACTGAAAGCTAGCTAGATTACAATGGCATATTTTAATTAGACTTGCGTAGGTAAGTATAATATGTAGTAGCTACCGCAAGAATTTATGGGTAAAGACATAATAAACGAACTTAATCACATTCTTAGAAATTGCAGTAACGCTAATGAAAGGAAATTAAAGTTACCTAGCAATATAACAAGCATGACAGGTATATTCTATGACTAATATCCTGCAAAGGCATATTTTTATCATAGGTTCACTTTGATAAATTCCACTTTAATCCTCTAAGGTAGAATTTTTTATTTGCTATACATACTATAAATATGATGATTTCCTGTATTAACTTTGCACAATATGAGCTTTTTAAATAGTTACTATTTTGAAGCGAACAATAGGACCTTCCTGTTTTAATATTTTCTATATTTTTCATACAATAGTTGGCAAAATCATAGCAAGCCGTGTCTCTCGGAGTTACAAATCGCTGATATTGGTCGGTAAGACTAAAGTTTTAATGCGGGAAATGGCCTTACGTAAAGCCGAACATTATTCCGATTGTTATATCCATTCGGAGCAATGCATACGAATGTTTATGGAGCCAATACTGCCAGAGAATTGTACCGTAAACTAAAATTTACTAGAGCAGGCTTTTCTTTCTTTTTTATCGGCAGTCCATTTTATGCATGCCCATAAAAAACCAATTTAAACCATCGTTTTCATAGATCTTCGTTAGAATATTTATCCTACTAATATTATAAATGCGAAAGTTTGTATGTATGGATGTATGGATGTTTGTTACTCTTTCACGCGAAAACTACTGAACGGATTTTGATGAAACTTTACAGTAATATAGCTTATACATCAGAATAACACATAGGATACTTTTTATCCCGATATTCCCACGGGATCAAAACTTACGCGGGTGAAACCGCGGGGCGCAGCTAGTATTCATATACTTTTTTGTCACAAAACTTTCGACCAACTGTGTCTTTTGATTTTTGTTTGGTAACAAGCTTTTAAAGATAAAGTGTCGTTTATTGCACGTCTAGACATTTAAGGACGCGAAGTGATTTTTATTGTTTCTTACTTAAATGCATTTAAATAAAATCTAATATTTAAAGCAGATTGAAGATAAGAGCTACCTAAAAATAAAATAAAGCTTTTACGGAGATTGATCGAATAATAACGTTGGCACTAAAGATTTTCTTGTTTTAAGTCAAAAATGAAATAAGTGAATAAGTTTAACATTTTCAAACAACTTCGCGTTCAAAAAGTCAATGACAAGGCCCTTTTTGTGACCTCTAAACTAAAACCTTCCATGGAGATAACATTCAACAATGAAAACATAAATTTAAACGAAGAAAGAAAAGGACTTACAGTCCGGCCATCAACTGAATGCGTTTCTGACACATGTCAGTGTGTCAGTTTTAATCACTACATAGTATAAAACAAAGTCGTTTTCTCTGTCCCTTTGAACGCTTAGATCTTTAAAACTACGCAACGGATTTTGATGCGGTTTTTTTTAATAGATAGAGTGATTCAAGAGGAAGGTTTATATATATAAAACATGCATGCATGTGATGTCGTAAATAAACACATTTTTATGCGCTTACTTTTCAAACGCTGGCTGAACCCTACGAGATAGGTCAAAATAATGTACCACAATATTGTACACCTTAAAAAGGTCTACAAAAAAATCTGCAATGGTATATGTCTATCTCTTAGGGATAACCCACAATAATCATTTTTTATCCTTTACTTTTTACGAGAAATAATGGCTTATTTACGAAGCGATTTTAAACAATACAGCATTAATCCTTATCCAATTAAGTAAATTAAATACATTGTGCATTTAATATAGATAAATATGGCCCTTTACAGCATGTAATTTAAATGAATATTTTCGAAGATATTACAGATTTAAAATGCAGGGACATAGCGGTTGCTGCGGTACCGGCCGCGGCGGCGCGTGCTGGCATTCTTGAAATACCTGTACTTAGTATCAGTATTGCACCCGTGCGAAGCCGGGGCGGAGCGCTAGTAGCTAATAAAGATCAAATTCGCAAAACACATATTCGTTTGTATCAAACTGATAGGTGTCAAGATCGCATTCTCCCGTCGTCGGCCGCACTGTACAGACGCCAGCACATCAAGCTACCCGAAACTGTCAAATTTTCCCAATCAACTTTGAACCATAAGCTTTAGCGATAAAGTTGAAGATCTATTAATGAAATTTGACAGATTGTAGTAGCTTGATGTGCTAATCTGTACATTTCAATTATAAATTTTTACGTCACAATTTTTGCTCTAGGTGCGAATCAAAGCATTAAAATTATCACGTTAATTTACAAAATTAATTACTCCGATGTTTGTGATTAGATGGCAAAATATCTACGTTTCGATAATAATAATATTATGTATTTTGGTTGCTCTCTATAATAAAAAAGCACTTAAAGCATATTGCCAATCTTTTTACACCTGCAGCCTGTGGGTCAGTTATTCGCAGCGGGCATACAGCGACTTGCGTGTCCAATATAATAATGCACTCAGGGTACTTTTGGGGCTGCCATGGCGTTGCAGTGCGTCAGGGATGTTCGCTGAGGCGCGTGTGGAGGCTTTGCTGCTATCATCAGGAAAAGATGCGCCTCCCTACTCGCTCGCGTTCGTGGCAGTACCAACACTATACTGGGTGTTTTTACTGATCGGTGGGAGTCCCCCATACTGCAAAGGTGGGTGCGGCTTCATGTCGTTGTTTAATTTTGTTGCCAATACTAACATTACATTTAAGTATTTATTTATAGTAACAAAATATGGACCTGGTCTGAATTAATTGTTTATTATTATTATAATAATGTTATATATGAATTTTCTTAATTTGGTACATTTTGTGCCCCAAAAAGGGACAAACCACTTTTTCCGTTAGTGTAATTTTAAGCACTAATAGATGTGTAGATGTTGGATATGTATTTATTGTATGCTAGCAACCGACACTTTCCTGCTACGCACGGTTTACGACGTGATCAAATATCGAGGTTCCTTTATTATTTGCTAGTTTAATATTAATGTATTATACTTACAAGTAAACCTTCAAGAAAAATAAGTTTTCTATAGAAATTTGAAATTCCTCATATCTCGTCTTTATATCAGTGTCCTTTCAAAATATATATTTGGGAACCTAGATATTTTGTAATCCAATCGGAATAAATACACACCACCTTCAGAATAAGTTTGATTTACATAATTATTTCGGTATTACGTTTGTATGAACTACGCATGCTACGCCGGCCCCTTAAGAATGAACTGGGGTCCATAGATACTAGCGAGCATAGGAGAGACCTATGTCCAGCAGTGGAGTGCTATATACTGATGATGATGATACTGATAGATACTAGAAAACTAAGGTACTAAGGAAGACGCAGTAAATGCCTAAGAAATTCCTTGGCATTTTTCGTACAGGCCATTCTCTCATAAAATAAACTCTAATCCTAAGCAGGAAACAGGGTTCAAAAGCCAGTGACTAATAAAGCGACCAATACTTAACTGCACCGGTTCACTTAACGGCGACTTAACGTGTTCTCTAAGAAGATTAAGTGCGGCAAGTAAACTGCAAACATTGTTACATGCTGCTTCATTTTATGTGGCTTTGTTACCGTGCTAACAGATTCTATACTGCAGTGCTATTCTGTAAAAATCTCACCGTGAAAACTAAGGTGAAGTGAGCTGTCATTCCACCTGATGTTAGGGATTGCCTCCATTGATAGTTCACTTGACGCTCACTTCACCTATGTTATCACGGTGAGATTTTTACAGAGTCGATAGACTGAACTTTGACTAGACATTTCTTATACGTCACTTTTCATTTGGCATTTTTCTGTCTAAAACCTTCCTTAAAATAAAATTATTTTACCTTTTCTCAACAAAATTATGGTCACATTTTTGTTGCCTTGACCTTCGAAAGGCCTTTGGTACGAGGGGCCGAAAACAAATCGTAGAGGTCCGTTAGACGCTTTTAATTAAAAGAGGCATCAACTGACGGTTATTCCTGTATGCACTAGGCAAGTGCACCCAAGGACAACCCAGGACTAGTGGGACTATTGCAGGCTATGGAAACACATGTATTGGATTATGAATTTGAGTAGCTAGAGCTAAGGTTAACTGGTTATCTAGGACTATGGAAAGACTAGGACTATGAAAGCCCCTGCATAACCAATTTAAAATACACAGAAATAATTATTATATTATTTTATTTTTAATTAATCTATTTAATTATACAGGGCTTAAACATGACAAAACCAAAATAAAATTGAGATTGGGTCAATTGTCAAACTCTTGTTCCTTACATGGGTAGGTATTCGTAAAGGCAAACTAACAGACCGAATAGCTTGACGTGCACAAAAATTCCCTTGATCACCAATCCACAGACTGGCCGTGGTAATCATGGCCTTAGGGCGGGTTGATTGACGCTCACCACTTGACGCACACGTCAAAAATGGCGCTAACTATCGTGAAACTAAAAAAATCGTAATTGATACTATTTGTCGTACGTAAGTTACGTTAACCAACCGTTTGACCTTGAACCTGCCCTTAATCTCAAATACATCTCATTGAAGTTCAAAGCCAAAAGCCCTTACGTCCCCTCTCAAGCGTAAGAAAAAAAACATAAAAGAATATAATATTGTTTTCCACGTTTTTGTCAATCTGTAGGAAGAACTTGACATTTGGGTGAATTCGTATTCAAATCCAAATGTTTATTTCGATTGTTATGATAGATGGGCGCACCTGTCTACTTAAGGCGCCCTCTGACGGAGAAAATTTGGCAAATGTTGTAAATAAATAAGATGGGAAAGTATGTAAATATATGTATATGTATGTCTTTCCAATAAAAAAAGTGAGCATTGGGAATCATCGTCTATCCTAGGAATTACGGAAGCGCGATGATGAGATTTAATAACAGGTGTAACATTACACTTTACAAAGCCGAGAGTCACTTACATGCTATCAGCCTATAATGTTCCCACTGCTGCGATATAGGCCTCCTTTCTTCCAAAATGAGTGGGCTGTAATCTACCACGCAGACCCAGTGCTAGATGGTAGTTGGCACATATGTCTTCGAATTTTTAGTTCTAGGACATGCCGGTTTCCTCACGATGTTTCCTTTCACCGTTTTTAGAGCAGTGGTGAAGAAATTATTTACACAAAGTAAAGGCGCCTGTCTGGGTTGAACCCACGACATAGGACTCGTAAGTCGAGGCCATTATGATTACTCTGTGGCGTGACGTTCGTGCTTATTCGGAAATAAGATGATTCCCGAAGCGCATATGTTTCTTGGAAAGCTGTAATTACATTGTAGTATTTTCTTTCCTTTCTCTAAATCTGGCTAATTCAGAGCGACAGCCAAATGGCTAAATACACTCACATTTATTCAGTAAACAATTTAACTCTGACAATTTGACGGTAATCATATTCATTGTATCTATTGTTCGGGTTGTTGACAAAACCGTTTCCTAAACATAGGATATAATTTAACATCAAATTTTCAAATAAAATCCAATGTTAGCATACTTATGCCCATTTTCACTAACACTGGGCGAAACCTAACATGTAAACTGTGCCTAAATATTACCTATTTCATTGTTGGATTTTCAACTTTCGGCGCTGAACCTAGCGTTGACTATCCAACAGAAATTTCAAAAAATCTCTTAGCCAACTCAGTTATAGCGTGATATCACACCTTTACTTATAGTTATCCCGCGCCCTAACCAAAAAGATCGTTCGCGTGGGTATGAAATCAATGTGTTGATACGAGTATGTCACTATAATTTGCCCGGAAAACCGGAAGGCGCCCTCAGTCAAGGTAACCACGCGTTCTGACTCGCCGAACGAATTGAATGCGTCCAGCGCGTTGGTTAGGACGCAGGCTAGGTGATATTATCTAGAGACATCTTTGATAATTCCGTAACGTCCGAAGTCCTCAAATAACAAGATTAGCTCCCCAAACTTTGTCTACATATCAATACTACAAACTAATAACAAAACTATAGAAGGTAACAACAAATTAAATCAATCTCTCTATCGTCCTCCATTACCTATTCTCAGGTAACGTGTCCCTTTTGCTCGAAAATTTTCCAACATGAATAATTTCATAATAATTTTCAAAGCGGTACCTACCTGCAAAGTTTAATGTGAAATAAATCGATATGTCTGTACAATTCATTAGATATTTCATAACATTTCGGATTTATTTGCTAATTGAACAGGTTCTATTTTTATTTGAAAGTTATTCGTATAATTTAAATAATAAACATGTGATCCCGGAATAGAAGCAATCAATAACCTAGACTCAAGATAATTGAAAATAAGTTTTTACAAAGTGAAGTTTTCCTACAATGTGGCTGATATTTTCCTAGAATTTTAGTTAAGTCCCGGCTTATATTATCCTCTACTAGAGTTCAGTGATATTCAGATTGAGACCAAGAAAATATCTCTAAGTTTTGTTAACGTTAATTGTTAACGGCTCTTTTCAATCTGAAAATTTGTCTTTAAGTTTAATTACCACACCACCACCACTCCTGCACTGGACAGCAAAAGTATCAATAAATAGCCAAATGAAATGTTTATACTGTTGTCTGGCTCAAGTACACGCTTCATAACTTAGAACTTAACTGAACTTTAACTGCTTACCGAACAAGACAAAGAGCGTGTTAATACTTACACGAGCCGAGTAAACACCTTAGTCCTTACCGTGTTATACGCTTCATAGATGAACAATTTGCATTATTCAAACAGTTCCCTTGTTATCTTTGCACTCAAAACTTTGAATAAACTACGCAACTTCAGTTGAGAAAATAAGAGAAGTTCGACAGCGTCATGTACAGACTACAGAGTAATACAGAGTACAGGCTACAGAGCCACAGGGATTTACCTGTAGTGCGCTTTGGTTTGTACAACATTGTCAAACGACGTTATGAAACTTTGAAATGTACTTATTGTTGAGTCGTTCGAATTGTGTGTTTGAATATTGCTTCAAGCCAATATGGTAAATGAAGTCCTAGAAACAGATATACAATGCATATTTCTCTCACCATTAACGCCATGACATGCTATTTAAAGTTCCAATTAAAAAAACTCACAAATACAGGAAAAATCAACAACAAAATATTATTTGTGAGTTTTTTAGTATCTAGACTGACGTTTCATAAGTACTCATGTAGATGAGTACTTATGAAACGTCAGTCTAGATACACGGTCCCAATTGGTTGTTTCCTATGCAGAATAGCCGGCAAGAAACTCCACGATTATTAATCTAAAAATAATTGACTTTTATAATGTTTTCAAATTACAATTTTAACAGGTGTGGGAGGACAGTGTAAATCGTCCGTTTAGACCACTCTCAGCCCCTCGACCCCTAAAAAATATTTGTTTATTTGTTTCCTCTAAATCCTTCCCACTCGACCCCCAGGGGTGAGACTGAATTTTCATACAAAGGACATGCATACCTCGTTCACTTACAACCCCTAGTTTGGTAAGTACCTAATATCAATATTTTGGTACAGTAAGGTAGAATAAGGTAAATAAACGAGCATATCTAACATTCGATTCAAATGTCAAAAAAGGTGCGTGCGAGCTATGTGTGGTCTCAGTAGAACTGACAGCTGCAAGGAATACTTTAAAAAATTAAAAATACCTACTGTCCCATCTTTATATATTTTTGAAATGGCCTTGTTTTTTAGACAGCATCCACAGCATCCATCTATTTACATTACAGCTAACCGCGAAATAGAAGTCATTTGTATAATAACCTTACCAGTCAGTATAGAACTACCCTCTTTGGGAAAAGTGTGTTTGCTATGGCCACAAAGATCTATAATAAGATTCTTATTCTTACAATAAGATGACAATCTATATCAATGGTAGCAATCTTCATATCTTTAAAAATAAATTGTTCCAATTTCTTATAGAAAACTGTTATTACTCTGTTGCTGAATTTTATCGACTGGAATTTTTTAAATGTTTTATGACCGTTTGACTATAATTTATTGTTGTTGATTGTCTTGTGTCTGTCATGCATGACTAATAGTAATAATAGAATGTACATTTAATCTTCAATGGAATTTATATCAAATCATTAGAATTTCATAATCATATTTTCATTATATTATTTAATCATTTGTACGCCTAAGTGGCTGATCATAGAATGAGCATTATTAAATAATTATATAATGAATACCTGTATGTAACCCATGTATCACAAATAAACGATTTGATTTGATTCGATTACTGGACTTGGAAAGTTTAACATTTCAATTAAATTACCCGAAGATGATTACAACTTTTGTATAAACAGATTGTATTTATGGATTTTGACGAGAAGGCCAAAAATTCATCATTATGTATAAATACCAATCAATCTCCACATCAATACACACGTATTCATCATCAGAAATAAATTTCTACAAGTAATGCCTGTATTGTAAGAAAAAAAATCGCCTCGCCGTGAATTAATGACTATTGTTCTGAATACACGAATTGTGCATTAGGCGAACGTTCGGCTCAATACACCAACAATGCTTACTGACCATTGATTAGCACTTTGATAATAATAGCTTCACTACTATAGTGCGCGGAAGTTTTTTATTTATTAAAACTTTATGCACAAGTACTGTACAAAGGTGGACTTATGTCTGAAATAAAGAATTTGAATTTGAATTTGAATTTAATGCCTGAGGCATTTTCTACCAGTTCACCTTAGGGTGATGCAGAGACAAAACACCTAGGAAAAACAGCTAGGAAATTACTATAAAATACAAGAATAAATACTAATACATAGATAGATACATACATACTCGTAATAAACAAAAAAAAAACTGTCAGGAGAAAAATTATCGGTAGAGGATAAAACGAATCCAGCAAATCAGCGCTGGGATGTTACGGCCAACTTATGACGGATATGTTCACGTGCCTTCACTTTAAAAGATAACTGACTAGTTGCCGTCCTGATGTTCAGAGGGAGCGCATTCCAAAGAAAGACCGCCTGGACAATGAAAGAAAAATGAATGAAGCCAGAATGGTGAGAAGGAAATCGTAGAAGACGATTGTTGGTGGAACGAAGATTTTTAGCATGGGCAGATCATAAATATTGAATTTGGGAAGTCATGTAAGAAGGAGCAGTGGGTTTGTCAAGAATAGAGAACAACGCAAGTTCGAAAATTTCAGTCTAAGAACTAAATTATTAAGACGCATGTTTAAAGAGTTATACAAGGTGGCAGGGACATCGATATGCAAACTGAAACCAAGAATTCAGCACATGTTTATAGACTCTACACCACACACCTCACACACCCACATATATTGTTCATAGACACACGCACACTCACGTATGATAGTAATTAATAATATGTACTTACATTTGCACCGCAACACACGTGTAATGGCAGCTCGATCACGGTGGTGACGGAAATAACTGGTGCTTATAACACAGGAGTCCTCCTAGTTTAAGCCCAGCAGTGCTATTTTGTAAAAATCTCACCGTGAAAACTAAGGTGAAGTGAGCTGTCATTCCACCTGATGTTAGGGATTGCCTCCATTGATAACTCACTTCACGCTCACTTCACCTATGTTATCACGATGAGATTTTTACAGAATCGATAGGCTGTTTGCACATGTCTTATATCTTACCACTAAGTTACAAAGTCTAATAAATTTAAGGTACAATAATTGTAAATAGGTCGCGGTCAAAATGTATGGAACAGCTATTTTAGTTCAGAATCATGTACTGATTCTATGGTCACAATTTGTGCTTCGATATTCCCTGACACACTGTATACATATTTATTATAATTGTCGAATTATACCCGGTAATAGTTTAAACCACTAATTATCACAATTATATACTTTTCGACAGTAGAAATCTAGCTACTTATATGAACGCCCATGAAAATGAAAATAAAAATAAAGTATAAAGTATAAAGATTTATATAGTATATAATAAGTACCTACAAAAATAATTACTGAACTAATTGAACTCATTAAGGACCAAATAAATTCTAATAATACATAATTACAAGAACCTGACCTTCGAAAATAATGTAGGAAATTCAGCAGCCCCGCCTCTACACTAGCAATCAATATATAATACTCGTAAATCTATAATTTTAAACAAAGCAATTCACAACATATCGCAACAATAACGAGACTCGAGCCACTTTCATGCTCTGTATTAAAATTAGCAGCTTGCTCTACAAAAGAATTAACAGACACAAACTCCAACCATATAATCATACACCGAGACATACTTCTATTATCCTCAACCGAAGGTCCTTAGCTGACCATAAAGGTTTTATTATAAAGCATTAGCCACTTGATTACGCTTCTCTGCAAAATTAAAACCTCTGTGGTCCTTTAAAATGATTTATAGTCTCACTTCAAACTTAATTGATACTTATTTCAAATACTTAATGCCAACAAGGTAAAAACATTGGAATATTGAGGTTCTAATTCTATGTGCGGACCGTACGCGATGTCTTTAATTGGTTGATTAGAGAAAAAACGGGTGTTTAGTGTCTGATTGAGAGATAAACGCTGTTTATGACTTTGACCGCGCATGCTAGTATGATAATTGCGACGATAAGATAGCAATCAGTTACCCGTATTGGAGCAACCTTTAAACCTAGCATATTATTAGTGTTGAAGTTTCAAGATCAAGGAACTTATAATTAAAAGTTATTTTGATTACAATTGTATCAATGTGCGTCTTTTTGATATACAATAAGCTTGTATATTATGTATATCTCAACGGAATATAGTATATATTCTATGCCCTCGAAACTACTAGATGCCGATACTAAAGGGCTACTCTCACAATACTACAATTAAAACATATTTTAGTTTCAAATAATGGACCCAAATTCTCACAAAAGCGCACAAACGCGCATTAACCAAAACTAAACGCGAACGATACATTTGCAGTTTGTAAACTTCATGCACAAGATTGCTTCTAACTTTAGTGACTACTATTAAAGTGTAGACATCGTTTAATAACGTCGACGAGGAAATTACCATAATCGCCAATTATATCAATGTTCCCTTTGATCCCTGTTATAGCGGTCAATTGAAGTCACAGTTTGCTCGGAGACATTTTCATACCCATATTTGCCAGAAAATGTCCCCAAGTATGTTGTAGTTTTCAGTTTACAAACGCAAGTTATAATATATTTAAATTTCATTTAAAAACCTAATGCTGTTAATAATAAATATTAATTTAATATCGATTGGTGTAAAATCATAAAAATAAACTGCTTACAAAAACAGTCATTATGTCAAGGTAAGTCTCTTTCACTGTAACGAAAAGGGTTCTACAGATAAAAAACGCTTTGAACGAAAACACAATTGCTTACATGCTCTATCAGTTCTTAAGTGGAGCTGCAAATGCCGAGCACGGACAAAGAAAGGAAAATTTATTTATCTTTATTCAAACCGTCTAAAAATGGGTAGAAAAGCTGAACAGAAATGAACTCATTTAACGTTTTTATTTCGAAGATTAATAGGGAAATACAGTTATTGCATTTGAAACGACTTATTCTGCTCCACCCTATTCGATGGGGCACTTTTTTATTACCTCAATTTGCATATACGGGGAGATCCGTACGTATTATGCCCATAGGTACGTTTGTATGTTTGTTTGTAACATAGTAACTTACAAAGTTTGGTTCTGTCATTCATTAGCTTAAAATGATAAACAGGTAAACCTTAGTCTCATATCTAGTAATTCCATCTCCATTCTCGTTTTATTGAATTTCTATAATTACTTTAGATTTCGAGACTAAAGACCTGTTTTACTGTATCCCGATAAACACTATCTAAGAGATCCAAAAATTGCACGACATTTGTATGAAATTACGTGCCAGATCAGTAAATCTAACTGAATTTATTAGGAGCTGATGAAAAACAGATGATAATTTACCTAACCCAATTGTATATCAAAACCACAAGGACTACAAGTTACGAAATATTAAAACGAAATCGCTTATTCCGAATTAGGATTCCGATCAGTATTTCAGAAACCTGTTTTTGATAGAGTATTCAATGAAGGTATGGATGCAATTTTAGAATGAATTATTCATTGATATTTGAATATATTAATCTAGTATGCAATACCGTTGCCATCAGTAATTTAGAGGTATGTATATCAATTTGCTTATAAAATGTATTGTTTCTAAGACAACTAATGAAAACAATCCACTACGAAATTACGAGAAAATAAAACAGTATATATCTATATATATTGACAAGAAGTGCTAGGTTATTAAATACGACGTTTGATTAATGAAACTTATGACTATTGAACCTTTATTCATGAAACATGAACATTTATTAATGACATTGCTAATAGGTTTAAAAAAACAGAAGTGTCTACGCTATATCTTATTTCCTCGAAATATGAGTACAAAATAAAACAAGGAACTTTCAAAGTATTGGTATAGTACAGATCTAATCTAAAACTCATAATATATTACTCTACCTGAACAATTAATCTTCCAAGTTACCACTACAACTACAGTTGAGTACCAAAAATCTTTCCGTAAACAGTTATGTAAAACAAATCAGTTAACAAAACTCCAAGTGATAATTAATACGAATTCATATTCAATCATTAGAAAAAAACGATTAATTTATACACTCATAAAAAAACTCGGTTACGGCATGATATTTCAACCGGTAATAAATCATTTTACGTCAACTTATACGGGACATTAAAAAGTACATTCGTGTTAAAAATTACTGTAAAAGGTAAAACAATGTTCAACAAACGTTCGAGTTATAACTAAGAAAACATCAACAGGTTTTGACGTTATTTTCACGTTTTGATTAGAAGGCCAGTTCCCATAAATAAAAACATTCAAACACACAAATAAATATTTAATCGCAATCCCATCTCAGCAAGCATCAACATCAATAACTTGTCAAAATGTAGTTCAATTACCTAGAGATATTTTTGTCAGATTAAGACAGATTAGAATGCGGACTCTTTTCAAAATAATATTGGAATTGCCAGTATGATGATCAGTATGAAGGGTGAAAATGGCAACTCGATACTATCCGACTGTTTCGATTATTATCTCACCCTCTAGTAGTCGAACTATAAATTACATCGCTTTTTGCATACCTCGTACAAAATCGTGCATTGTTAGGTAGGGGTTCAATATTTAGTGGAATAGTTTCACAAGTGGCCCTCATAAACTTGTACCTATTAAGCCAGGTAGTTGACTACTGTTCAATTTGGGCAAGACCAAAGATAATGCATGTAACAGACGGTATTTTTTTTAGTAAGTACTGCTATGAAATATGGATGAACTTGGTTTAGTTATTGCAATGCTTAGTAGTACCACGTAGTACTAGTTTCCAAATTAAGATATGGCTGTGTGCAATTTAAATTCAGCGGAGTTATTAATGGTCTGATAATATTAAGCACATGTTATTATAGCGTCAAATAATAAAATTTATGAAACATTAGACATTTGAGAACAGCAGTGGCACAGTGGCTACGGCCACGACATACAAGTCGTAAGTCGTGGGTTCGAACCTAGACAGACGCTTTACTTTGTATAAATAATTTAATCACAACGCTGAAGGAAAACATCGTGAGGAAACCGGCATTTCCTAGAAACCGAAAATTTGAAGACATATGACATCTATCAACCAGCACTGGGGCAGCGTAAAAATAAAATTAAAAGGGTTTATTTCTTCCATTGAAATATACAACATGAAAAGAATAACACAAAATTAGGCTCAATAGCTAATTTCTATTATTCTTCAAAAATAGGTACTCCAGATAGAAATATTACATCTTTCAGGTATAGGACAATTGGCTTTCAGTTTAACATAGGTTTTTTTTTCCTGTTTTAACTAAAAAGCCTCTATGAAAATCCGCTTCTTGATTCCCAAATCAGATAAAACTAACTTCGGGAATTCATCTGACATAATATTTAACCTCACAAAAAATTACAGATGCTTATCAATTAATTAGAAAACAAAGTACCTACGTCTTCACTTCGAGTAGGTACATTGATGATGCCAATTAAAAATTAAGGGGCCGTACTATGACGGTGTAATGCCATCATGATTCCAGTCATAAGATAAAAAGAGATAGTGCTATCGTTCATATATAGCTCTGCCTCACTCTTACACTGGAATCATGATGGCACTACACCGTCATAGTACGGCCCCGGAACACTTGAGATAAACTTCCCTGCAGATCAACTGTCTTGTCTAGACTTCGTTTTTCAACAGAGTACAGAAAATGTAATTGTAGTCACACTATCAAATATTAACGAATCGGTCATGTCGTTAACCGATATCGTGATAATTGACAGCTATATTTTACTGCCGTTCTATGGCTTCTGACAAATTCGTACGTAGTCTTGCGAAATTCGGTTTCGAATTGCCAAGGTCTAGATACTAAACATTAATCGCTGTAGGCTGAAGTGAATGTTGCGACATTTTCTAAATAAAGTTATTTGTCATTTTGTTGCGGATAACAATGGAACACGTGTTAATCTAAATATTGAACCAAAGGTCTATTGGAACCTGCATAATTTGTCTGTATATCTGTTAACGAAGAAGAAGCAAAACTACAGGCAGGGAAATCGACGCGCAAACTGTAAACATGAATTTAGCACATGATTTTAGAGTAATTTCGTAGGTTATAAAAAAAAATCTGCTGTGTCATAGAAAAGTGCAATACTACGCGGTCAAAATGTATGGAACAGCGATTTTTTTTTTATTAACGGACGAAATATATTTTTTTTTTTTACTAGAATATTTACACTAGAACACGCTCGAAGGTTGCTCCTTTCATTAAAACTGTCTAAGTGGCAATACATCACGTTGCGAGAGACAACCATTCGGAAAGATTATTTGTTTATATTATTTAAGTATTTTTAATTATTATTTATTTTATTCACATTATTTAAATTTTTTTAAGAATCATCCAAATACAAATATTTTCTAAAGACGGCTGGTATTTTGATTTGGTGCATTAAAACGAGCCGTTATAGAATAAAAAAAATATCTTAAATTTTATTAATCCTGTAGAAAACATCGTTAAGTATAATATGTGGTATGTAAAAAACATAAATAATTAATTCTAAAACCTCTAAGGATATTACGGTCCAACTTACAGTTCCAAAGTTATGCGGATTTTTCATACGAGCGTCAAACAAATTTTTCGTAAGAAAATTATAAGTCATCCGTTTATATGTTAAATTAACCTTGTGTGAATATTTGAGCATAGTAATAAAAGCCGTATCCAAGAAAAAAAATGCATTTAAAAATTGAAATCCCTAAGTCAGATTTTCAGCCCATTGTGCAGGGGAGAAAGTTTAGAATCATGGTCCTACTAAATCCATGGTAACAGGTTGCGCGTTGACGTCCCTGCCACCCTGTATGTACCATCGAGGTACCTTACATCTATACACCGTAAGGGCTAATCTTGCTTGCAGCGCTCGGCCGCTATAGTAACGCTTGCTAACAGATGTGGTAATCGTGTGCACAGTATTTTGTTTTCAAATTGGGCAGACGTAAGTTTCCTCGATGGTACAGTCGAGTTCACTAACATATTGGCAGTGCAAAAAAAAAGAAAGCGTTATACAAACTTAGACATCAATAAAATTTTATCATATAAACTGTTCGTAAGTATGTTTCGGTATTCGTATAAATACTCTAGATTTCAATATATTCGGTGCAACCTAGGATTCATAAATATCTATACAGCTTTGAATATTCAACTAAATGGCCTATACTATTAACTTTATTTTTGCTTGCCGGAGGTAATAATGCAATTTTGCCATTGAAGAATGTCATAATTGACAACTTCAGATTGAATTTATTTCAAATAAAAATATTACAATAGGATAAACTTCTGTAAAGAGATTGTTCAAAGAATCAATTCGAGATACCTATGTCAAATTGTCAAGATATTTTTCATAGAAAAATGACATAAATATTTGTGAACCCAACTTTGCGCAAAATAATATGAACAAGGAATTGCGTACAATTTTTTGAGTTTTTGTCTGTAGCAATATTATTGATATAATGTAGTCACATATTTATGATGTCACAGATTGTTTACAATTTATTGCAATGCAACACTCTTTAGAGTTTTATGAAACATACCATTGCTTATATATTTTTGATTCATGAACATGCTCAGATAATAAAGAATTCGACTGTACCTAAATTCCTTCGTCCGTCGAAAAACGAACCACGAAAGACCGTTTAAATTTTCACTTTCCTTTGTTTTTACACCGTCCGTCTGCTCATCAAAGAAAACAAGACTATTTTCTCTCACTACAACCAAATGAAAAGGAACATCTAATAATATTCAATCCAACATAAACAAGCGGGCTAATAACCGCCCTTGAAAATTAAATCTCTGAATAAATAAAAAGTTTTTTTTTTTTTTTTTATTTGTTTCAAAAGAAATGAACTCAAAATTATGAAATAACTTTAATTTTAGAAGTCTGTGGCAAAAACTAAAAAAATACAGATGCCAAGACACCAACTTGCCTGCCTTTTATTTCATAATTTTTAGTTTTAAGTAAAAACTGGAATATTTGTTTGTAATAAATAGGTAATCAGTTCGTTGTAAATATTGCACTAGAATTAGACCAAGATTTTGAGATGTTTTCCCTTGGACAACACACCAGCTCGTATCAATAAGCTAGGCCGTCACACTTACAAGTATTAGTCCATATCTTAAAACTACTGAGCCGATTTTGATGAAACTTGCACTGTTCTCTAAGTTGAAGTAAACGTGAGCCGATAAAAAAAAATGGTCACAATCCGATTAATAGTTGCGGAGAAATGCGTGGACATACATACATACATCTATAAAATTATGAATATTTGTTTGGAAGCCCTAATAGATTGTCATATGTGAATATATTGCAGTTCCAATAATATTACATACATACGTGTCGAATGACAACCTCCTTTTTTTTGAAGTCGGTAATAAAAGAATTCAAAGTAAAGGAGTCTTTTCCATTCACTATTTTTTCTTGGCGGCGATGAGCAATTTCCTATAGTAAAAAAAGTAATAGAGAGAGGCGGGGAGAATTGCCTCAGAAGTGAATCTCAATAAAGGCTTAACTTAGTTTTAGCGACCTCGCATATTACGAGGGTAGGACTTTTGAAAGAGGTTAAAGAAATACTGATTTTGAGAAGACAAGGAAAAGGTGGTGCGTGGATAGGAATAAATTGGAATTGGAAATATTCCTTTTGAAATCCCATTGCGATAGTTGCTTAAGAGGATTTTCAAGACTCTTTATTCAAACTTCAATTCACCTTTTTTCCAATAAAGGAAATTCGTACTCTAACCGTTTTACATAAGGTAGATGATGCCTTAAATGTAACGATCGGTTTCAATTTCAAGTAGGTACCTACTACTGTTTTCTCCCAAAAGTTTAAACCCCCCGTGGAAGCCTTATGATCCCTCCCAGTTCCCGGTCACGAATTGGTCATTTGTAACCGAGAACGAATGACTTTTAAGAGCCCAAAGAAATTCCCATCAAGCTCAAATTAAAAGTTTAAATTTATGACGTAATTTCATTGTTTTAGAAGGTATAGGTGTAATAGAGTTGTTGCAAGACATTTCGATCAAGTAGTGATGTAGTGTGACCGCTGAGTTTATTTCGGGCTTTCTTCTCAGAGTAGTCAGATAGGAACGCCGAACTCATTTGGTGTTTAAAATATGATTGACGTGTAAAAGTGTTTATGCAAACCTCCTTACAGAAATAAAATCATATATCATTTAGCGTTTAACGTACCTAAACTTCAACGAGTTATTAATAGCAAGAAAGATGAGGCATAGGCTAAAGTATAATTATGAGATATATTTAAGGAACTGCCGTAATTTTATAACTAACTAGCTTCTGCCCGCGACTTCGCCCGCGTGAACTCCGCTACTCTTGGTCGTAGCATGATCTTATATAGCCTATAGCCTTCCTTGATAAATGGACTATCTAACACAAAAAGATTTTTTCAATTCAAACCAGTAGTTCCAGAGATTACTCCCTACATACAAACATACAAACTTACAAACTTTACCTCTTTATAATATTAGTATAGATGTGTGGTTCTTTTATTTGATTTTTTAGCAACGGCAGGTAGAGCGAATTTTTTAGAATTTTGACACAGGTCCTCCCTCGACGACGCCCCGCAGGACTTACCCTATAGTAAAATGTACTCTGTGCTCTGAATAGATAAAACACTAAATGTACAAAGACTTTGACCGCGAGCCGATTTAGCCCGATTTACTAATTTGTGTTAGTTTAAAAAAATCTATTAAACAAAAAATCCAAGCGTTAAATTCCCTCTTGAATACGATTACCTCATGGTACATGCAATTTTAATATTATTTTGTGCTGCAATTAGGAAATGAAACAGAAAATTGTTTTGAAATCGACTCTGTTTCGGATTTTTTTTTTCATCGAGCAAATAACAATATATCGTGTTTGGAACCGTTAATTTCCCTCAAACAAGGATGTATCTGTGACATATATATTTTTTAACACAAATTTGGTCCTTTAAAATTGATTCTTAAACAAGCAAATTCTGATAACCCACCGTTAATGTGTTTCAGTTTTATTAGACACTCGAAAACTCTACTTGAGAAAAAAAACAGTAACAATTTAAAACATAAGGCATTTTTCCGGAGTCTCCCGTTTTAATTAAGAACGGTTTTTTTTCCTTTCTTCAGAAAGAGTTTCGTTCAGCTTAATTACGGTTAATTCTGGCTCCCCTCTGTCATCTATTTTATCTCAGGGCATAGCAACAGCTCGCTTCTGTAATTAGCCCGCTAATGACGAGTTTTAGGGTATGAAACAATTCTTATCACTAGCGGTCGCACGTGGCTCTTCTCACTAGAGCCAAATAAAGGCCAAGAAAATGAACATAGTTTATCATTTTACCTACATACCTCACCTTCAAAATAATTTGTTTTAAGTAAAAGATGTAAGTAAATAAGTATTCAAATTAGCCAGGCTAAAAAAAATAGAACTTTAGTAGTTTATTCTTATAGAAAATGTAACTATTTTGTTTATTGCAAAACCGGCACGAATTTTCAGCAAGTACCTACGTACTCGTATACTAAACGAAAACAATCAAATCGTTAGTGGGCAACATTTTAGTTCAAAAACAAACAGTAACTCACACTATGTTTTATTAACTGACGTTTGCTACGTACTTTAGTAGAAGACAAAGAAATAATTAAGGGGAGTTCAACGCGATGATTGGCGAATATTTCTGCAAGCTCAATTACGAGGGAGTACATTGATCTCACTTAAGACAAGATAGGATGATCATGGCACAGCAAAACAATATAACGTAGGGTTGATGAACCCGGAGAATTGAACACATGGAGTAAAACAGCGGGTTGGCGGAATGTAGCCGGCGGGAAAGCATGTAATATTTGGAAATAACGGCTGAGGTCAAAGGAAAAGTAAAGGAAATATCACAAACTGATTTATTCTGAGATAAAAACTAGTATAAAACATTAAAATACATCTAAGGTAAAAGAAATTGCCATATTATCTATCATTTAAAAGCCTCTGTCATTCTACCTTTTTAAATGTCTTCCATGTCATCCCAAGCATCCGTCTTTAGCATACAATACCTATCTCACTTACACCTTATCATTCACACAGTCATGCATTCATCAACGTTCCATTCCTACATAACATATTGTAGTGACAACTGTTTTATTGCACACCTATCAATCGACTAACTGACAATTAGTCACGTGCATAGTCAAATTACTATAAATTATATCTAGTTTATAAGCACTTTAAAGGAAGATTCTACCCAGCCCTTCGACTTGATGCCTTAATTACCTCTTACGAGACACGAAGGTACATAACCCACCACACACGAAGAGTCATAATCATCCATTTCCTAACTCCTCCATGATTACAAATTATCAACAACTTTAGTGTTCACTCTTAAGATAAAATGAGCAATGCTGAGTTCCATTAGGTAAGTTAATTCAACTAACGTTGGGTTTTACGACGCAGCGGCAACGTTACATCGTAGTGTAGTGCAATTATCGTATCCTTATTAACTCTAAATTTTAGCTATACCTACGCCATCTTGCTCCGAAATTGGTGTCGAGAGTTAGTAGTTCACAGGTTTAGATAACGGAAATTGGGTTTTTCGAAATTAGTTTTTGTGTTTAGGAGTTTAATATTTGATCTGAGCTATAATAACGTTCAGTTTATTTATGGAATTAAGTAGTACTATAAAAACCAAACCTTTATGTACCTACAATGATGCTGATCAGCTCTCCTGTACAAGGTGTAGCTGAGTTCACAAGACCTGGGTTTGCGAGTCATCAGAGACCTCACAAAAAGAATGGAAATTAGTCTGGGTCGCTGAGTTTTAACGCGTACGTCTTTTTTTGGTTTCCGTATCTCAAAAGGAAAAACGTAACAAAACTCACTCACTCTGTTTTCTGTCTGTCTGTCTGTCTGTCTGTCTGTCAAGACCCTTTATCTTGGGAACGCGCGGAGGTATCGAGTTAAAATTAAAACCACATACACAGGTCACCGGTCCCTTGTTTACATCGTTCTCACATAATTATAAATTCAACATTGATGATGTTACTAATATTTTTGTAAAAATATAATTTAAAAGAGTATCCGTGGAGTTTCTTGCCCGTTCTTCTCCATAGGTACCTACTACGCTTTGAAATGGGCACCTAGCTTCATATTTTCTGACTAACCGACTTTTGACAATTCAAAAGTGTCTATAAATGGTTTAATTGAATAAAAAAAATCATAAAAAACACTACAAAGTGAAAAATAACTTTAGTTTCGGAAGTCGGTGTCTTTGGATCTGTATTTTAGTTTTTTACCACCAACTTCCCGAAATTAAAGTTATTTTTCACCTTTTAGTGTTTAATTTTGGAAGTCGGTTTTTTTCTTGTTAAAAATTTTTATTTCTCGCTTTTTAGTGGGTCTGTTTATAATTTATCTAAGTTACAATAGCCTAATATCAACTTGCTCATCGCCTTTTACAAAATGTTGCTTTTCGCGATTCAGGGACGTTATTGTTGAGTTCTCCTGGTATTTCACCATCAGCTCCATTTCACCATTTGCATAATGACAAACATAAATTACTTACTAACCATATTAAAGTAATCGAATTGCAACCCGTGAAATACTTATTATTGAGTTGTTCCGGTGGCCATCTGTGGTCATCATCAGTTCCACTTCACCAAATGGTGCTTTCGGAGAACAAATGCACTGGTTACTATAAAAAATACCCAAATATCTATAGGTCATCATCATCATCAGCCGGAAGACGTCCACTACTGAACAAAGGCCTCCCCCTTAGACCACCACGCCGAACGACAATCCGCCACTTGCATCCATCGTTGCCCGCGACTCTCACGATGTCGTCGGTCCACCTAGCAGGAGGCCTGCCTACGCTGCGTCTTTCGGTTCGTGGTATAGTTGTGCCTATAATATTTGAAGAGTTCCTTCGATATCTCCAGGATACCATCATTAGATTCTGACCTGATGACAATGGGACGACCTGGAAAGTATACACTTTCAAACAATTTTTTTTAATCGGTCTAGACTTCTTCGAGTAATCGGGGAAAGTACATAAAAAAATTTTAAAAATTAAAGCCGACGGACTGAGAACCTCCTCCTTATTTTGAAGTCGGTTAATAAATGCTTTGAGTTTGATTTTTTCATCGGATACGATGTAGAGGAGCCGCATCCGCCTAGCCTTTTCCCAACTATGTTGGGGTCGGCTTCCAGTCTAACCGGATGCAGCTGAATACCAGTATTTTACATGGAGCGACTGCCTATCTGACCTCCACAACCCCTGGGTAATACGATACCCCTTGGTAAGACTGGAAGAGGACTATAGTATACATATAATAATCATTCGTGCTCTCAAGTGACCAATTACTTAGTTTAATTTATTTGTTACTCACACTATTACTATCTTCACAGTCAATACCATGTTCCAAGCGGTAACAAGACATTCAATGCACACAATTTCAGTTAGTACCATATGGGACTCTGTGAATCTCGTAAAGGAAAAATACGGTGGCAATACATACTGTGCGCTGGGATACAAATCTTTGTATAGAAGATGAAGGAAAACAGCAAGTCCGACTGAGAAAACTTAGTTTTTAGTCTAAAATATAGGTAAATTCTTTAAAAATGTAATTTATTTAACTTTTTTTATAACATAACTAGCTTATGCCCGCGACTTCGTCCGCGTGGGTTCCGTACTTACCTCAAATAAATTTAACTCCCTCTCCACCTCCCCCTGAAAGGTATTTCGAAAATTATTGATTACGATCTTTATACTTACTTTATTTAAAGAAATAAGTATTCGGGCCAATATTTTAGTTAAACTACCTAAGATGTTTCAAATAAACTATCCTCCCTTTTCATCACGACAGGGCTTGTTTTTGCATTTGGTACGTTTCCATTTTTATGATATAAAGATTATTTATACCCATTTTCGTGTTAATGGAAGTTGAAATTTCTACTCCTTAAACTTTATTACCCTTTTCCACCCCGGTAGGAGTCGAATAGGTAAAACCCTAAAACTCATACTTTTTTATTTTAAGTAAGTAAGTAGTAAACCCCTAAAAGTGACAATCTTTATTATTTACTGAGGCAAATGTTGAAAAGTTTCAAGTTTCTTAACCAAAGGAATGACCACCTTTTCACCTTCACAGTTTTTATCCCCATAGGGGCGAAATATTGAAAACATGTTTGGGACGTTTCCATATCTTGACTCAAAGATTATTTATACCAATTTCCCATTAAATCAAGCCACGCAATAAAATACTCCTCTGTGATATGGACTACCCCCGTTCACCCCGTTAGGGTTAGATTTTCGAAAAACCCAGTCACACTTTTTTTTTTTATTTTGGTCTTAAGTATACATACTGAGTTCCAAGTTTATATTATTGGACCGCGCGATAAAATTCTTCCATACAAACTGACACCCTCAATCTCCCTTTAGAGCAGAAAAACATAAAATGACAAACTATAATTTACTTAGATAAGTATTTGTGCCAAGTTTGAAGCTTAAATTTATTCATACCATTTTTTTGGAGTAAATCAAGCTACGCACTATAATACCGGCCTTAAAAATCGAATTACCACTTTTTTACCCGTCAGGGGTCTACTTTCGAAAGACCCATTTCTTGTTACTTACTTAGGCAAATATTCCTTCCAAGTTTCAAGTTTATTAACCAAATGAATAAGATTTTTCGTATAAAGTTTTTCCCCACTTTTCACCCCACACAGAAGGAATTTTGAAAAATGTTTGGGATGTGTTCATAACTTGACTCAAAGATTATGTCCAACAATTTTCGAGTTAATCAAGCCACACAGTAAAATGGAAAATTAACTACTCCTTTTCACCCCGTCAGAGGTAGATTTTCGCAAAACCCTGATTAATGTTATTCTTTACTTTTGGTCTTAAGTATAAATACTGAGTTTCGACTTAATCGGAAACCGCACGTTAAAATTCTTCCATACAGTTGTTGACACCCCCTAATCGCCCTTTAGGGGGTAGTTTAGAAAAGAAAAAAATGACAAAATTCATAATTTACTTAGATAAGTATTCATGCCAAGTTTCAAGTATATTAACCAAATGAATAAGATTTTTCATATAAGCTGTATCCCCACTTTTCACCCCCACAGGGGTGGAATTTTGAAAAATCGTTTCGAATGTGTTCATTACTTGACTCACAGATTATTTATACCAATTTTTGAGTTAATTAAGCTAGGCAGTAAACTTTGCCCTGTAAAATTAACTACCCCTTTTCTCCCCGTTAGGGGTAGATTTTCGAAAAACCCTGATACACGTAATTTTTTATTTTTGGTATTAAGTATAAATATTGAGTTTTGAGTTAATCGGACCGTGCATTAAAATTCTTCCATACAAATTTTGACACCCCCCCATCCCCCTTTAGAAGGTAGTTTAGAAAAACAAAAAAGACCAATTTTCATAATTTACTTAGATAAGTATTCGTGCCAAGTTTCAAGTTTATTAACCCAAGGAATAAGAGTTTTCATACAAACTTTCATCCCCTATTTAACTCCCTTAGGGGTTGAATTTCGAAATTTCCTTCCTTATTCCTCGTCTACATTATAAAGAAAACCTCTGTGCAAAATTTCAGCTTTCTAGGTCCAAGGGTTTAGGCTGGGCGTTGATGAGTCAGTCAGTCAGTCAGTCAGTCAGTCAGTCAGGACTTCTCTTTTTATATATATATAGATAGATAATCACCCGCCCCTGCTTCTCACTGTCTTTAAAATAAAGTCGACGTTTCGACATTATTTTAGGTAGTTTAACGTATTATCTATTAGAAATAAATAAAAATATAATAAACATAATTATTAAAAAATAGTAATCCTCCCGTTATACATTTTCTAAATGATACTGAAAGCTACCTCAAAATCGTGGTTTACAAGAATAACGCAGCTGCATAGACAGACACGAAAATGACTTTGTTTTAGATTATGTACCTTGACTGAAAAATGTACGGATATGGTACATTCTGATTACTCCTCCTGATATGTTTGTACAACATTCCTTACCACCTGTAGGTACAGGGTTAAACTAAGGGTTGACAGCGGTTCTTTTTATTGCATCTCCTTGCTTTCGATTTTTAGTTATTCAGAAATTTACATTATGAATCCCACCGTTTTCCTGCCGCACCAGATTACTTTTTTTTGTAAACAGATAAAGTTATCTACGATTTATTCAGCTTCCTCTGAACCTACGACTTGAGTGCTTCCCAATGAAAAAGCTATTACGTTTTGACTTCTTAGCAAACGCCATTCCGTGATGTTTACCTTAATGAGTCCTCTCCAAATTTCTGCGTAAGCTGAAAAGATCCCTTAAAATTTATTAAGAGTGCCACTGCCAACTTAAAATTTCTAATCAAAACACCGTCTCAAACGGTTATTATATAAAATAGCTCAGGTTATGCGCGATTATCATAATGAAATTGCTAGCAGTTCTGGGGGGCCGTAAGAAAAATGGTAAAATTTGTGGCGTTAAATAATATCGTTAAGAGCGAAGAAAAATGTTCGCCGCCCTGTAGGACGGAGTAGGAGCGGCTCCACTCTGAAATTGCAAGTCGTATATTACACAGGGAATTTTCAATTACGGCAATCCTGCGGTTTTTCATTCGTAATGTGACTTTTAGGCAACGCTTCGAGCTGGTCATTCATAACTGCCACGCGGTAGTAGAGCTGCGATAGACTCGATATCTCCGAACATGATTGGCCAAGCTACTTTATTTTTCTCCGTCTTTGCACATCGTCTTGCAGATTTGCATATTTTATAAATGGTTGAATTTATTGGAGCTTTTTTCCTTTATGGGGTGGCTTTACTGTGAATTTGTCTGAAAATAGACTGTAGAACATTTAAGAAAATTAATAGTGCTGAGCAGCTTATGGCAAACTATTACCTCAAATTGCGAGTTTCAAAATAAGTACTAGGGTAAGTTAATTCAGACCTTGTGCCCAGCTTGTCTTTATTAGGCGTAGTTCTCAAACCCCACAGCAAACGTGCTTCCTATCGTCTTTGTGTAAGTCGGGCAGTCACCGCGCAGTAGGGCTCGTTCATTGTCCCACGTAGCTTGGGTTTTCATTTCTCAGAATATTCGTCTAAGAAAGGAAATCCTCACTTCCCTTCCTTTAGGGCTGAGTTCATTAGTGTAAGAGTGAGTATGCCTTAAATATTAACGACTAAAGAAAATAACGATAAGGAAGGTATTGCATAAAGCCTTATTTACACGGTGCAATTAAACTACCCATGGCATACAATAAGTTGAAGCAACAATAAACGCACCGCATAACCGTGTTTAGACAAATGCAAGTCATTTGTTTCTTCATTGTAATTGTATGCCACAGAAATTTGTTTCGTGTGCATCGGACAAATGTCAAATTTATTTAATAGATTTTCAACTTTATCGCTGAAGCATAAGGTTCAATGTTGATTGGGAAAATTTGACAGTTTCGGGTAGCTTGATGTGCTGGCGTCTGTACTAGCTATGAATTTCAATTTCACATCGATCGTCCAGTACCTATCTCCTATGACACCGAGAGAAGAGTGAGTGCACTTGTGTTTGCGCGCACACACTTGTGAACTATAACATCTCTCGCCTAGATGCCTAATCTGAAATGGCCGAAATTCGGTCTGAAGGACCGACTTATCTTCCAAAATAGATTAACAACAACGAAGGGGTTAACGTGTAGCTACCAATTATTACAATTTCTTTACAGTGTCATGATCAAAATTCAATTTCATGCAAAGTAATTCTATAACAAAGCCCGCCTCTTGAAATAAAATTTTCTTCACGTACTTTTCTCATTTGATAATAAAATCATAACAATAAAACTTACCATTTAGAATGGACTATAAAAGATGGAAGATTTATACTCGAACAATAATTCTGTGAGAAATATTAAGCTATTGAGGATCGCGCTTTTCAAACCGATCTTCGTGCCCGAAGGCTTTCAATAAAAATTTATTATTATGCAAATTGCATCTCTTTGTGGGAGAGTATGGTATACTTACACTCAAATCCTTTCAGTCTTTTTATAGAAATGTCTAGTCTAGGAATTTACTGTGTGCTGAATTTGAATGAAGCAGTTGCTTTCATTGCATATTTAGTAGCTAAATTGAATGCACTATTTAAAGATTGTGATCAAAATATTTGTATGCCGGCCATGTTTTTCAAGTGATTTTTTTCACGATGTTTGAAGAAGTTCAAACTTCTTCAAACATCGTGAAAAAAATCACGTTTCATAAAAATAAAAGAAAGTGTTAACCCTAAACCTCGTCTCAAATGGGTCTATATTTAACTCGGTTTATTCCGTAACACCTAAAATGGCATGTCATTTTCTTGAATCATCTGTCTAGCTGGGAGAGGAAATTAAATATCTTATCAGCGAGATAAAGTCCTTCACCTTTTTCACAGCAGCGTTTTGATAGACTCGAGATGTTATGATATGAAAAATGTAAGGCGATTGTGGCAGTAACTGAGGGGGCTACAATGTAATGTTGTGATGGATATCTTTAGTATTATCCCTTGTTATGTGGAGATATTTAATAAATGGTTAAATTTCGGAGACTCCTCGTTTGAGTTTCATGAGATCCTAGGTTTGGTTCGAGAGTATTTGGATGCCTGGTGAAGTGTTTTTCGGTTTTTCCATCTGTAATTGCTTAGTCTATATTTGAACCCGGTTGGTTGATAGCAAACTGTTCGCTCCCTATTACATAGGACTTAAAAGTAACTGGCGAAGTGTTGGTGTACTTTAGGTGCACCTCTGCCTAACCCTTCGGGGAATTCAGGTATGATGTTATATTAAATAAATGGTTAAATGTTGGTTGAATAATTACTTAATTATTTCAGTAAGGAACAAATTCACGCGTCTAGAGGCATAAGAAAATAAGATGTTGCTGCATAGCGCTAATTTGAATGGATAGTCAGTTTAAGAGGAATAGTAAAAGACCTAATCAGTGTAATAACATAACTGTGTCTGTTTGACGTTGAATTTTGATCATTCGACATTTTAAATTTTCGTCACCCAGCCATTCCGCACAAGCATATTATGAGTACTCAGGCCGCTGTCAAACTGGGTCCATGGTCCCACTTACAAGACCAATAGCGCGTTCGAATTGGTCGACTGGGACTACAAACTACGTGAAGCCAATAGTTCCTACAGTCGCCAGCGAAATTAAAAAACCATACGCAATTTCATTCTCAAGAAAAACTCGATGTCAAAATGCATATTAAGAATATAAATTATTTTTAGTTTAAAAATAGAACAAAAGAAACTAATTTCACAACACAATATTTGATATCTACAGCAATAAAACAGGCAGCGTGTTGCTAGATGATGAGAGATGTAAATTACAGTCTAGTATTCTTGCTTATTCCTTCAAATAATTCGCTGGTATTAGGAGCGTTCAGGGCATTAATCCGGTGAGCTGTGGCGCAAATTATGCAACATAGATAATGAGTTCGTGGCTCTTATTCCACCTTCTTCGAACTTTCCGCTGGGTTCAACATGGATAATGGATGTAACTACTATTTTTGTTTTAGTATATCATAGTCATTAAAAGTTGTATTAGGATTTTTATATGTATCTATGAGTTATCAATATATTATCATCTGCATATTTATAGTTGATAATATATATGTAGATGATGATATACCAACACACACTGACACGAAAAGTGTATATATTTTATACTATTGTTTACAATAATGTTGTTGTGTCTGTGTGTGACCGCTTAGTTCTTTTAAACTACACAATTGTTCTGGTTTTCACCATCATTTAGAGAATTTATTCCGAAAGGTTTATGTGTACAATGTATTCATATTTAACTTAGATAAGTATAGCACAGAAATATATAATAATAATATATAATATATATGTATTATATGGTATATATCAGTGGTATGTTAGTCTGTAAGCCTTCTTTAAAATTAAATAAATAAATAAATAATAATAAATAAATATCGATTCTGAAATGTCGCCATATCAGTACATTGCACCCAAAGTAAAGGCGGGTCGCTAGTGCAAATAATAAAACAAGACTTTATTTTGAACTGCGAGGTAACCAGTAGCCTATCTTGGGCTTACAGTGGAACAAAATAATATCAAATATAATTATCCTATAATTTCGTAACACACTATCAATCACAATCTGAATAATTTTGAAGGTTATTGCTAATCCATTGCTTCATATGTTTGAAAAATTTGTCTGCTCAACAACGTAAATAACGCAATGAATGTTATTGAATTGTCAAAATGATAGCCATTCCTACTGTTGCGCAATTACCCCGCATGATTTGTAGAATCGAATAACAAGTAGAACTAAATAGTAGAAAGTAAAGCTTCAGTTAAAATATTCACACAGAAATAATCCCACTACTTCAGCAGTTACTCAATAGTTTCAATTCAGAATCAGTGACTTTCAAACTAAGTTCAGTTTGGTCGAGACAGGGTCTAACTTGGACTCGTCTTCGGATCAGAACTTAGGTCAGAAGTAACGTTGTCGTGTTAAAACTTTTAGCTAACATGGCCGGCTGAGAACTGAAATCGATTGTTACTGATCCTACTATCTACTATTTTGTGATTCAAACTTCTTTCTGACAAATAACGAGGCTCCGGCTGGCAGGAAATAATATTCTCTTACTAATTTTAATACACTTAAACAAGGTGGCAGGGACGCACAACCTGTTACTATGGATTCAGTACATGATTCATTGAGGCAATTGCGTAACACATTATCAATCGGAATCGGTTTCATTTTGACAGTTCAACAACATTCATTGCGGTATTTACGTGTTGAGCTGGCAAATTTTTCGAACTTACAAAGCAATGGATTAACAATTTGCTTCAAAATTATTCAGATTCCGATTGATAGTGGGTTACGCAATTAGAGTGCTGCTTTAAAATGTTAGTCGATTATTTAAAAAAAAAATACTGTTTCCTACAAAATTGCAATACCAACGCGGTCAAAATGTATGGAAATGCATTTTTTTTTAAAATAAAATATGACGAAAAATTTGAACGCAGGTGTCCAAAATCATGATTTTAAAACTTAATTATGTACAGTTGCATACAACACATACTTTATCGACATCCATGATACGAATCCTCTCTAAAAGGTTCTGAAACCACAGGGAATATTTTTTTTTTTTAATTTTTTTTTTTATTTTCATTAATTCATGGAAAGTTTAATTGCTGAGTATCAAAGCTTGTATCACTCATTTTTGTAAACAACAAAGTAATACATTTTTGCAATATACTAATATCGAACAAAAATGGCTGGATACGACGTGAACTCGAATAACCTGTAAGTTTTTTTTTTTTTATTACGGTGCTGCGGTAGTGAAGCGCGCGTGCATGACAATATTCTTTTTTTGAATTGATAAAGATACCACGAATTGAGTAGTGAGAATGTGGCTGTTTGATGAGAGGAAGGGATCGAAAAAGCAAAGGAGTTGCATAATGAAATTTAGTACAACATTATAATACTCGTTCGGATGCTAGTATGCTTACTATGACACTGGTTGTTTTAATGGTGGTTATAAGCTAACTGTTACACAAATTTTTATACAGGAAGTTTTTTTTGGGAGGTTTTTTTTCTAGGCGAGCAGTTTGGCAACGTCGCGCCGTCGCGCGCCCATTTTTTCATAGGAACGGTCAAAAATTAGGTAAATACCGCTAGTTTAACGCGTTGCCAACTTGCTTCATGTTGTGAACTCGGTGATGAATGATTGATTTCTTAATAGTTTGCATAATTTTGAAAAAAAAAAAATTCTGGAACGACGATAATTCGTGTCCACTTGAAAGCAATAACTTAGTTTGCACTGTCTAAGGCGATAATTACACGATTTTTTTCAAGAATGTAGATTTGGGAAATCACAATTTATAATGCTTATGTAACAGTTATTACAAGTCGCAAGTTTTCAATTTAATTCTGTATAAACACACTAGGTAAAAGTATTCCAGAGGGTGTCACGTTCTCCAAAGGCAGTCTTCTACCATAATAGGAGCATTCCATTCTCGAACGAAAACTATCGTAAAATTAATGTTACAAAATATGGTCAAGCGTGTGTAAACTGCTGCAATTATGCGCTTTTATAATTTCTAACGTGATAATATTAATGACGGAAATTAAAAAGCTTCTTGATTTATATATTTCCATGCATTTTCCCTGGGTTATCGTGATGCCGTGACAAGGACGTAGAAGTCCACGTTAATGTCGTTACGTTTGACATTATAAAAGCGCACATTGGCTGTTGATAAATCATTCAACCAATCGCAGCAGTTTATGCGTTGGCAATTTGTCACATTAATTTTGTGATAATATTAATTTGAGAAACTGGCCCCACTTCACTTATAAAAGTTATACAAGATTACCCTCCCACTTATTACATGATTATTAATTAATTGAACGATATCTTGTAATCATTAAGGACTTTGATTACGTCCTACTACGACCCGTGGTAGAATTTAAGAAAAGACTTTTTTCTTTTCAAAAGATATATATATACATAGGTACTTTGTTACGGGGGAGCTAATTACTGGAACGGTAAAGAAAAGTGGAAAGAAAAGAAATGAAATATTTCAAAGTGGGTACGTAATTATGCTCGAAATTAGGTACCGTCGGCCTAAGAGAATGAATGGTTTTATGTTTAAATATTATGTTCATTTTGTTAAGGTTGGGATGGGACATTGTAAGATGGGATTGAAAATTGATTTTGAGTGGACAAAGACAAACATCAAAAACGATATCTACCTACATAGATGTACCTGCTAACAGGGGCCATAAGAGCAAATCGGGGCGTAACTTTCAAAGGGATATTAACGTTGAAGTTTGCTTCCCATATTTGGATTAAAAGTCAGCCCCTTTTTATTAAAACTATTGTGTTACTGTCTCAGCTTACATACCTATTCTCAAACATCCCAGAAATACATTTCCGTAATCTGACCCTTAACTTACAACATATTATTATACTAGCTGTGCCCGCGACTTCGTTCGCGTGGTTGTCGAGAACAAAACAACGTCGTTTAGATAAGAGTATATCACCTTTTTGATGATTTAGATAAGAGTCCTGACTTTGGTATAGTTGATTACGTTAATGCTTCTCTATATACTATGTTAGCGGTGGAATTACCCGGAGCATATACAAAAAGGTTGTTTGGGTTGCTAACACGTGATAGAGAAACATAGAGTTGGCCGTGTGAAAAACAATCAAAAGTAAGGTCTACACCCGCAACGGATAACGTCTGGCCTTGGGCTTTATTAATAGTCATAGCGTAACAGAGGCTTACAGGAAATTGCACACGTTTGAAAGTAAACGGAAAATTATTGGGGATAATGGGTATCCTGGGAATGAAAACAACATCACCGGAGCCGCAACCTGTTAAGATTTCGGCTTCGATGACATTTCGTTGGAGATTTGTTACTCTCAACCGAGTTCCATTGCATAGTTTTGGTGGGCTTAAATTTCTGAGTAGAATGATTGGTACTCCGACTTTTAAATAAATTTTGTGTGCTGGAAGACCTGGTGTATTTAGAGAGTCTAAAAACTCTACTGGATAGTGGGTGACATCTCCTTCTTCTAAAACCGTGTTAATAGATAAATATTCCCTACTTTCTCCAGAAACATGTACCAATATTTGAGAATTTATTGCTGCTGCTTGGTCGTTGCGAGGTGCCAAAATAGCTCGTTGGCATAGCCAAGCAGCGTCATGGTTCGAGATCTCTGATGGATCTCCGTATACAGAGGAAATGAGTTCCTGCTGTGAGGCAACAGAAGAACACAGGCTTTCGACTAAAGTTACTTTACCTCCTTCTTGAGTCGGGTATGTGCCGTTACCAATTTGAAGTAGTAAATTTGAGAAAACCTGCGCGTTTGCGTCACCTCCCAAATATGCTCGCATATTAAAGCTCAAATTAGTTAATATGACACTACGCCATAAAATAGAGCTCTTTAAACAGGCACCTATTTCATCGGCCCTCGTTCCTCTGGGTATTATAGGGAGTGTCTGCCTGAAGTCTCCACAGAATAGCACCGTTAAGCCTCCCATCGGTCGGTCATTTTGTCTTATATCTCGCAACGTTCTATCTACAGCTTCCACAGCTTTACGATTTGCCATCGTACACTCGTCCCAAACGATAAGGGCGCAATCGCGTAAAACCCTTGCTTTATCACTATTGCGAGACACGTTGCAAACAGGGTTTTCTGTGCGGTCCAAGTCGATTGGTATTTTAAATGTTGTATGTGCAGTTTTTCCTCCTGGTAATAAAGTGGCAGCTATTCCTGAGGAAGCGACGGCAAGGGCAATTTTGTTTTGGCTCCTTATTTGAGCCAAGATAACTTTAGTGAGGAAAGTTTTACCTGTTCCACCAGGTGCATCTAAAAACAGCATTTCTCCTAATGAATGTTCTACACTACAGCATACTCTATCAAAGATTTGACGTTGTTCTGACGTCAAATTTGAACAGCCATTTCGCAATATTTCTGCTAACTCTTCGGGGTTGTAATTTATTTCAGATGTATACTCCCTATTAATTCGTTCCCCACCAACTGTCGGTGTCGGCAAGCCGTATTGACTGAGGGGGTTCCCTCCTATACTTGTAACTATATCTTGTATAGCCAGCAAAGCCCTATTATGGCAGCTTTCACGTACTTGGTCAGAAGTTTCACTATTTATATTTTGCTGTCTCAAAAAATCTTCGGCAAACGCGTCTTTATATTTTTGCCACAACTGCCCAGCGTCCGATAGGCCACAAAATGTCAACAAAATGGCAAATAAATGGCGCAAACGATGTGGACTATCACTGACGCATGCTTCGGCTAAAGCATCATCCCAATGCTGATCGCCATCTAATAAATGCCGTGCGCGGCAAGCAGCTTGAAATGTGGGATATTCTATATCGTCCACTTTGCGGAGCTCAGCAAAAGAAGTAGGTCCTCGCACTGTGTGAAGAAGAAGGCGTAAATAATAACACTCTGCATTATTTGGGTGCACCGTGTATACTCTTCCAATCACGTGTTCTTTAAAAATGCCGGACTCGCCTTCTACAGCAGTTCCACGTCTCCTGCGATTAAAAACACCTTGCTGCTTGTTATAAGTATAATAATGTGGCACTTCATTGTACAACAGAGACTTAGCGAAATTGTCTCTTTCGCAAAAGCGAAAGAATGCGAGCAAGGTGGTTTGTCTTGGGTTGTTCATTCTTTCTGCCACATTTTCTGGCTGAAAGTAAACTCGCTGCCCGCCTTCCAGGTGCACGTCAAGATGGATGACTGGCGGATACCTTTCATGAATAGGGAAACTCAAAATGCGCCAAACTGCCTCCGAAGAGCTTATGTATCGGCCAGATTGATACCTTGTCACTTCATCAAATTGGTTGTTATTTCTTAGTGCTATCATGGCTTGATCACTACCTTTATTAACATATTTACATATATATTTTATAGATTCGACGCTATTACAAATTTCAACATTAATGTGTGCTTGAAAAGCGTTTGACAAAACTGGAGAATACGGTACCACCCAACTATTATTTAGAATTATTTCTTGTCCACGGAATCTGACAGTAGCTGTGAAACCACCTTGTGACGGTGATCTTCGCCGGTATTGCGGATACCCATTTTCCCCAGCCATAGTTAGTTCTTTCAGTGCTCTGGGGTATTTTTTTGAGCATTGACCATCTTTCATGCACGGTGATTCCCTGTTTAAGAGGCCACATGGCCCGTGAACCATATGTGTTTTTACTATGTCATGCAAAATCGGATCTGCATTATAGTCCGGAAATTCTGCACTTATGACACTGTCTATAGCATCGGGACGAATTTTTTCTTCCAGCCACAGAAGAATGTGCGCGTGGGGTAAACCACGCTTTTGCCACTCGACGCTATACATAAAACAAAGAGTTGAACCGAAAACTTTCTCCTTTGTAAGTAGATTAATCAAGACTTTGAGTTTTAAATGAAAAATCCTAGCAATAATGTCATGTCTGTCGTATGACGCCTGTCCTGTGAGAAGTGCCTGGCAAATCTCCGTCCACTTTGGATTTGTTGTAAATGTTATAAAAAGGTCCGGCCGGCCGTATTTACGGACGTAACAAAAAGCATCTTGCGTTCGTTCGTGCATATACCGCGGACCGCCTGTGAAACTGGATGGCAAAATAACCAATCGACCCAAGTTTTCGACGTTATTATCTGATTGCATGGCGTCCCGCAAGTGCACGTATTCTTCAGCGCGTAACCGTCGCTGGTTAGTGCGAATATACACTAAACGTTCAGTTTCTATTTTTGCGTACATGTCCACAATAAATTGGCTGAACAAACCACGAAATCGTTGCAAATATACGAAACTGTTTTGCCTTATTTGTAAAAGGTAGGAATAGTATTGTTGAGCAGATATTTTTTTTTGATAATTAGTGACTCTCGTAGTAGGGTTCACTTGGTACAGCCCAAAATTGTACCCATCTTCACCATGACAATAAATTAGTGGATATTGCAGGGCGTCGTAAGCTCGGTGGGTTTCCAAAATGCGTTGAAGGCGATCGTCGCGTGTACGCAACACGATATCACGTCTCTCACACTCCTGGTCGACTAAAACAACTGCAACTTCATCTGCGACGGGTGCATTGTGTCTTCCACGGTGTTCACCCACAGGACGTCTATCGGCACTTATAACAATTTTGAAATCATTGCTGCCTTGTGGAATTGACTCCAATGCAGCTTTGAATTCACGAACGTACTGGTTAACGTGATGCAGCAATTCTTGAAGTTGACCCAAAAGCTCAGCATTGAGCTGGGGAAAATTGTGATTTCTAACATTGAGCTGTTGCGTGTAATCGGATACAAAATAAATTTGGAGAAATTTGGGTTCATTTTCTGGCAGCAAAGATCCAATAAGGTGATAAACTTGACCTTGTACTTTGAAGGTTGGCATGAACGGTCCTTCCGTTATTTGTTTTGCCCCAAAGGAAGTCATTTGGAAAGCACTGTTATATAAACGAATATTATCCAAAAAACGGTTCGACTGGGGATGATCGCCATTCAGGAGACTTTTAAGTAAGTGTGGTGGATCTTGGAAATTTGGAAGAACAATTTTTCCATTTGAGCAGCACATTCCATCTGTCTCTTTCCTCCATTTCAAAGCATGACAAAAATTACAAATTTCTCTCATGTCACCCACGAAAGTAAAGCCAGCATAATTAATTCTAGACGAATATGTGAACCCTGATTTTTCCCTATTGTCCCAAGGTAATAAAATATTTGCATCGTCATTTTCCATGGACTCATCAGCTCCGCTATTTGTTTCTCTATTCATATGGTATCGAGCTCGTTCTATTTCTAGGCGAGATTGACGTTGTTCTGCTGTTTCTGCTCGTCTTAGTTCATCTATTCTTTCCCTTTCAGATGCAAGATAACTTTCATTGTTTCTTTGTACACCTACATAGTTATGTCTAGCTATTTGTAATCGTTCTTCTCTTTGGGAGAGAGATTCAGACTCGCGCGAGAGAGCGTGTCGCTCTCGGTCAGATGACAGACGTGCTTGGCGTTCCTCGATACTCTCTTGAGAACGCAAAGTCGCGGTCCGAGTTCTTTGCGAACTTAAGCGCGACTCCCTTTCTGTGAAAGTCTCTGACTCGCGTGAGAGAGACTGGCGCTCCCGATCAGCAGACAGCCGAACTTCGCGTTCCTGGATATTCTCTTGAGAACGCAAAGTCGCGGTCCGAGTTCTTTGCGAACTTAAGCGCGACTCCCTTTCTGTGAAAGTCTCTGACTCGCGTGAGAGAGACTGGCGCTCCCGATCAGCAGACAGCCGATCTTTGCGTTCCTGGATATTCTCTTGAGAACGCAAAGTCGCGGTCCGAGTTCTTTGCGAACTTAAGCGCGACTCCCTTTCTGTGAATGTCTCTGACTCACGTGAGAGAGAGTGGCGCTCCCGATCAGCAGACAGCCGGTCTTCGCGTTCCTGGATACTCTCTTGAGACCGCAAAGTCGCGGTCCGTGTTCTTTGTGAACTTAAACGTGACTCCCTTTCGGTGAACGTTTCCGATTCACGTGAAAGAGCGATGTGCTCTCGGTTAGCAGATAACCGTGCTTCACGATCTTCTTCCGATTCCTGAGACCTACAAAGTCTCATCCTTTTCGCATTTCGGCTACGCAGCGAAAGGTTAGTTTTTTTTCTTTGAGGCATTTTCAAGGAAAATTAAAGCAATAAACAAAACTAACAACACTTATGACTGAATAGCCTACAAACTTAAAAGAACGGTGCGTCGAACAGTCTAGTGTGACAACGTATCGTCTGTTCGTGGTCGTGACTCAACGAATTGGCAACACTAACTTACTGTATAACGATTGGCACTATTGGATTCAAACTACGAAGTAAATCAAATACAATCTTTACTTCGTACTTCAAACCAATGACCAAAGTTGACCAAACGAAACCAATAAGATAAACAAATACTTTTTTTTCGACCAATTTAGAAAATCGATAAACCAAGCAACCAAAGAACTTTTACGACACACGCAAGAACTTTTAAGACACCTAACGAAACCCAATTTGCCTAGTAAACACGGTGGACGTCATCCTCGCGCGGAAAATCTTAACACCGCGATTCAGAAAATGACGTCATTTGCACAACGCCATCTATCGGATTTAGATTTCAACTATCAACATTAGTTCTATTTTTAGTCTTAAGATGTCGTTGCAAGTACTATACTTAATTGCGTAACGTAATATTTTACTTCTTGAACTCACTAAATTAATCATATCTTTTGATAGAGTGAACCGATTTCGATGAAACAAAAACTAAGTTAAACCTCAAGTTGCGTATAATTTTTGTATATAAACATTGTCAGCATTGAATTCGTAGATTTTACGTGATGTGCGCACAAACAAACAGACAAACAGACAAACAGACAAAAATTTCAAAAATGATGGAAATGGGTTCTGTTACTTATCTTTTCACACGCTGGCTATTTTTTGTTTCAATTTCTTCAATGTACAAAAATGACTTTTCTACAGATTTATTATATGTATAGATTTACTAAAATAATGTTCACTTTAGCTAACCCTTGTAGTAGGTACAAATGTAAAGGCGTAATTCCATTCCTGCATAAGAGCGAAGTCATACGATGCGTTACGATGCTTGAGCGATGACGCTACATCATCCTATATAAAAACCACAGCGACATGCCACGCGGAGCGTTGCGAAAACGTGCGGCGATGCAACGAACGCTCAACTGACAAAGGGACTAGAGAGACGAAGCGGGGAAGGATGTTGCGGTGCGGTGCTAGGCATCGGAGCGATTGTTGATTGTTGCGATTGTTGTTGTTGGATTGTTTGTACTATGTAAAAGACTGACACATAAAACCGAGACCCTACGACGTCGTAGTAAGCGGCGTTGCGTTGCGACACCGACCGTATGGCTCGTGAAAATTACAAAATTATGGTCTTCCCGTATGTCAAATAATATTCAATATGTAATCGTTATTATTAGACGTACATGTGATAAATTAACCAACTATTTGAAACAACCGGCCCTAAGATGTGCGTAAAGAAGTTACGCACGTTAGTTGCGCGGATTCATTTGTTTGCACCCGCTTCAGCGTGGTCGTGGGTCGTAGTGAATAATCCCGTCTACACGAGCGTAGCTTAGCTGTTAGCAGCAATGAAACTGCCTCTTTAGTACCCGTGGGAAGTTTTCGGAATGTTTACTGCATTTGAATACGTGAAAACAATAATGGGCGTTCTCGTTGCGAAGCTGCAAGTTATTGTTGAGGGATCAAAGGTCCCCTACAATGCAACCATGTTAAGTGCAGAACGTGATTATGTAAACAATTTATGTTCTTTGATAATATAATGTATTATAAATAAGTATTGAGCATACAGTCGTGTAATTTTGTAGGTAAAATGTATTTCTCTTTACTTGTCTTATTTGATAAACAACAAAGTATATTGACGAATAACTTTCGATGAAACTCGATAATTACAAATTGATCAGTACTTTAGAGGTATGGTTTATCTTTATATCAATCAATCTGCCTATCCTTTTCCCAATTATGTTTGGGTCGGCTTCCAGTCTAACCGGAAGCAGCTGAATTCCTGTGTTTTACATGGAGCGACTGTCTATCTGACCTCCACAACCCAGTTATTGGGTAATACGGTACTTACGGTTCTTGGTAAGTCTGACAACCAGTCTTACCAAGGAGTATCGTATTACCCAGTAACCGGGTTGCAGAGGTCAGATAGGCAGTCGCTCCATGTAAAATACTGGTATTCAGCTGCATCCAGTTACACTGGAAGCCGACCCCAACATAGTTGTGAAAAAGGCTAGGTAGATGGTAGATGGTGGTACACCTTGCTAAGGCTGGTTGTCAGACTTTCGGGCTTCTGACGACCCGTTTCGGGCTTCTTCTGACGACTGTCAAAGATCTACGAATGACTGCCGGGACTTAACGTGCTTTCCGAGGCACGGAGGGGACTCGTTATGTAAACTCAAACTCAAACTCAAACTCAAAGCATTTATTTCAATTAAACCATTTCCAGGCACTTTTGAATTGTCAAAATTAACTAGTCGGTCAGTTAGTCAGAAAGTTGAAGCTAGTTGCCCATTCCAAAACGTAGATCTCTTGGAGAAGAACGGGCAAGAAACTCCAAGGACACTCTTTTAAATTAAGATATTACAAAATCCTGAGTACAGTATTCTTGTTGCTTCTATATGTGAGAACAATGTTATGAAGAAACAATTCAAGACAGTTATAAGATTAAAAAGAAGCCCTGGCAGCTAAGAGATGACCAGTCTCAACTGACAGCGCCCGTTCACGAACATGACGCATGGATCAGCACCATCCAGCTCAACCATTTTGAAGGGAACCGAATGATCCAACACACGCGCCACCATCAGTGAGACATTTAAGTGAGCATGACACATTCTCAACTGCCATGCTCTTTCAAGTCAATATAAAAAAATTATAATGAACGGATCCATGGTTCTTACATTTACAAAATTAAAATAAAAAAAAAATGCTTCTAAATTATACAAAACTATCGTTACCAATTTATTTACGAGATGAATAAAATTTTACTAGAAAGAGGTATAAGATTTAATATCTTATACCTCTTTCTAGTAACAATTAAAACTAAACTAACTTAAAGATGGTCACCCATCCGCAGCAAGCAAAGTTTAACCTGATCGATCGAGCTGTGCGGCTGTTATTATTTAGCCACTGGCCCCCTAGGTAATGGGATATATAACTAACACAATGGTTTGGGGTAATAACTTATTGTGATGGATAATTAATAACGATTACCTCTTAAGAGGTCATTGTACTCAACATCATGAACAACTTTTACTATGGGACAAAACCTGAAATCGTGAAAAAAATCAGCTGTTCCCTACAATTATGTTCGCATAAGTCGTCAAATTGTAGGGAACAGCTAATTTTTTTTTCTCGATTTAAGCTTTGGCCCCACATTATATGTTGTTTATTTTGATGAGTACAAGGAGTCAAGGTTAATAGGAAAACGGTGATTAAAAAGTCACCCTGTTTAAGTGGCATAATGTAAGTAAACATGCTAAAAACACCTCTGCTAAACCTTTTGAGTAATCAAAGATGTGTTATGTTATTTCAAGATAGAAATTGACACGTGATACTGCTTGCGTGTGTTATGTCTTCATTATTATACAATGGACGAAAATAATTAAGTGTGGTTTGACATAACATGGTGTTGCAGTTATAAGGACAACCATAAGGAATAAAGTAAACAGTGCCTTTATTATAAGCTAATCATAGAATAACAAAACAACACGTGAATTCCATCAGAACTAAAACTAAAATTAGGAACAAATAAATAAAAACAATTGAATAATTTATGAAATTAATAAAATAATTTTAAAAGAAAACTATTTTTTGCTCGAAAAAAAAATAAACATGAATAACTTTAAGAGCTGATTTTTCAATCTACCGATAATTTTTATTCGTGGAATAAAATTGACATCGGCCAGTTTTTGTATAGAACTGTCAAAAATTCAAAATTTTTCGACTCCAATAAAGTTATCGGGCGTTGGAAAAGTCAGCCCTTAATCTAATTGTATAATCAGCCACTGCCTATTAAATGGTGTTTTTAATGGGTACTCTAAGCTGTGAGCAAATAAATATATGTGTATCGTATCGCACACGCACACTCTTTTAAATTGTATGAAACTATATATTTTAAAAAACAAATACCTACAACTAGTTAGAAAATAAATAATGAAACGAAACGAAAAGTGGAATTCACGCCAGTAGTGACGCAATTTAAACGCCAGTCCTCATTCTTATATAAGATCTAACGTAAAACTGTCCTATCCGGGTGTAGACCCCAGGCGAATTCGGACGGGCACAGCCAAAACCGTATGATGTAATACCGGCCAGAACACCATCGACCACCGCAGGACCACCGGAATCTCCCTATAAAATAATTCCAGTTATAGTCCAGCCGTTGGGATAATGCGTTTCTGATACCTCTCAGTGCGACAATTCTAGTAGTTAATAATAAAGATCAAATTCAAAAACACGTACTCGTTTGTATGGAACTGACAGGTGTCAAGAACGCATTCTCTCGTCGGCCGCACTGTAGGTTACGAGAAAGTCAAACAGTGACATTAATAATAATAGCCTCCCCGACCGATTTCGGTCACGGTGGCCAATCTCAACGGAGATTAGCCAGGTACGCAGGAGATATTATAGTGCACAAGTGTGCGCGCAGACACAGGTGCACTCCCTCTTCCCTCACTCTCATAGTCCGCTTGGCGTCCCAATCCGACACGACCGGAGAGAGATCAGGCGCAGGACCAACTGCTTAACGTGCTTTCCGAGGCACGGGGGTTTCACACCACCAACTTCCAAACTTCGGGCTGTTACTATGAAATTCCTAATGGAAAAACTCAATAACACTTTGCCCGACCCAGGAATCGAACCCAAGACCCCACGCTCAGCAGTCGCGCTTTCGACCACGAGACCAACGGGGCAGTCAAACAGTGACATAGCACCTGGGTAGACCATGACCTAGTAAGGACATAAAATATATCTCATACTTTTTATCTCGATATTCCCACGGGATCGAGACTTTTGCGAGTGAAACCAACACACTAGATATAAAGAGTCCTCAGACAAATATGTAATGTACACAATACAAAATATTTACCTGACAGGAATCCTTGCCACCTTCGGGGACGCCAGCACAGAACATTCTGGTGGTGACATTACTTGGTAGAAGTTCATTGCACCCCGTTCTGTTCACTGCAGGGACCGTCACTACATTCAACGTTCTAGTTGTATTTCCACCTTCCTATAAATAAAATTATTATTAGGCATTACTAGCTTGTACATCACTTGTGGTTGTAGGTTTCCTATCAAGGTCAGTGTGGCATAATAGATAGTATAGAACACAGCCGTTTTTCGTGTCTGTCTGTGTGGGGTAAGTAATATATGATATACCTAATTACAAAACCTCAAATATTTACAAGATATAACAACTGAACCTATAATTTTATTTGATATAATGATCAGTTATAATAAACGATTGATATATTTTAAAAGTAACTAATTTCTTTAAGCATAACAAACAATTAATATAAAATCGTTTGATATACCAATCAAAAGACATAGACAGCACCTATTTAGTCTAATATGATAAAAACGCCTAGCGTTAGGTTAGAAAGTAACGCTAACCTATCCGAGGTTAATCTATCCGAGTCGGATTGCTCTGAATCAGAGTATTAACTAATAACAGAGTAAAAAAATAAATAAATAAAAATAAAAATTAACCATAATGACACCATGCCCACTATTTAAACGCGCCCCAAAAGGTGATAGCCGTAAGGCTGATCCGGGGATATCGCACGATCTCGGGCGATGCGGCAAGCCTTCTTGCCCGACTGCCGCCATAAGATCTGGAGGCGATAGTCCTCGCACGCCTGTACGAGTGGCGCGCGGAGGCACTACGCCGGGGTGATCTCCGTTTTCGCGGCAAACCGCGGCGGAGCGAACCGATCTGCAGCGCGATCTCATGGCGGCATGGAAAGAGCGACTGTCGCAACCCAACGCAGGGCACACCACGTTAGTGGCGATAAGACCCCTCATTGAGGAGTGGTGGCCACGGCGCCTTCACCTACCGCCTGACGCAGGTCCTCACTGCACACGGATGTTTCGGGAGGTTCCTGCACATCATCGAGCGGGAGGAAACACCCGGGTGTCACCATTGCGAGAATCGCCCAGAGGACACGGTGGAGGTCTGCCCCACTTGGGTGGAGCACCACCGTGTCCTCGTAGAGGCGATCGGCAGCGTCGGCGACCTCTCGCACCCAGCCCTGATTCAAGCCATGGTCCGGGCGACAGGGATAGGAAGGCAGTCGCCTCCTTCTGCGAAGCAGTTATGCTTGCGAAGGAGGTGGCGGGACGGTTGAAGGAGAGAGCCTCACGTCTCAGCCGCCGTGGGAGACGCTCCGGGCGTCGGGAGCCGCGTGACGACTTCCGGCCACCGTAGATGCGGGCCTCCGGACGGAGAGTAATGGGTAACTCACCGTCCGATCAGAACCAGGCCCGTGTCGGACGGCGCGCACATGTTACACGCGCGCCTCAAAGAAATGTCAGCTTTTCGTAAGGGCCGAAGCCTGCCGGGGAGATTGTCCGAAAGAGTTACCGCTGCCCCGGAACATAAAAGGCTAAGGAAGGAACACGGGTGGGTTTTAGTCAGTAAGAGTCTGACACTCCCTTCTGCTCCACCCAGAGCGGGAGGGGTCATTCGATGATTTCCCATCCACAATAAAGGCGTAGGGCAGACAAGTTGGTTTGGCAGCGATTCGTTTCTGTCACTAACTTTTGTAGCACAACATATTGACTTCGTAAGACAATATTTTAATCCACGAAGCTACAAAAGCCTTCTAAAGTTCTAACTTAACCTATCCGAGTCTGATTGCTCTAAATCGGGCTGTTAACTCTAATGACGGTATAAATTATATATTTTAACCGATATACATAATGATGTACAATTAAATAAACGTTATATCCAATAACGATATATGAAATAAGTTTAAGAGTATATAAATAATTTATGTAAAGAAATTATATCAATAGTACCTAGTATTATAGTTCTTCTAAACTGCAAAATGAATATTGATGTAGTATATTGATGTATGATTTCACTACTATTTAGAGAATTTATTCCGGAAGGCTTATATGATTATTTATCTATAAAACATAGTAAACTCGATGTTCTGACATGTCAGCACATCAGCATATTGCACTCGTACGAAGCTCGCTAGCGTTTTTAAACTTAAAAGGCTTTTCTGTTCCAGAAATCTATCAGGTTTAATGAATAAGAAACCTACAACAGCACTGACGTTATTTCAAATACAAGAAAATAAACACAAACTTACGCTAGTTGCCCCCCAACCAGTAAGAACAACGTCCTGGCCATCAGCTACATCAGAGCCTGTCCTGACCATTCTGATTGCTCTGGCATTTGTGCCATCCAAAGTCATGCCCTGGCTAATAGTAAGGACCCCCACGTCATAGTCAAAGGTAGAGGCATCGTACCAAGGATGGGAATCGAAAGAAGATGCGTTGTATGCCAAGCCCCCACTAAAGGCGTCGGTACTGGCGATTCGGACAATAATTGTTCGAATTCTGAAACATGAATTTGTATTAAATATCAGTTCTGATATGGCTTTTTTTATAAGTTTTCTGGAGGGAGGCACATTCACATTATACCCAATATTCAATGGTATGAATAGTCTAAACAGGTTTGGTAGATAGTACTAACTCAAGTTTTTTATTTTTTTTTGGTTTTTGTTTGGCAAATGTTATCTGAACAGTTTTTCTTTACATTTTAAAGATGTAAAGTTGGCAATCTCTGAAATTGCAGATCCGATTACAAAATTCGTTAACTGATATCGAACTGCACTAGACACTAGGTCACTTTATATCTTAGAAAAATGCATGGTACCTGTGGCAATCACTCTGAAGATGATACGTAAATTTTACTTAGGTATGATCATTTATCGGTTATTCATGCTCAACAGTGTATGGTGAAAGGGTGTTTTGTATTAATTCTAGCTGACCCGGCAAACTTCGTATGTACTGCCTCAGAATCAATAAATTATTAGTTTTCCAATGCGCGAAAAACTTCTCGACAAACGACAAAAAGAATTATCGAAGTCAGGCAATCCGTTCGCGAGATATCATCAAAAGTCAATAGCAGCCCGGAGTCTAGATTCGTGCCCGATTTACAGAAATAGGCTTATGTAATTATTCTAAATCTATCTTACCCTGTTAGACAATGGGCAGCAGTGACGATGTAATATCTACTGACAATAGAACCACCACACTGGTAGTCATCCCTTCCATCGTTAAGCAACAGGTGTGCTTGGTAAGGGTAATTTTCTATAGTGGTTTCATTACCACCTACAATCTTACCCCCATCGTCTTTTTTGTGTTTACGTCTTTCACACAAGACATCTGTAAGAAAAGCAAAAATATAGCTATAAACATAATCATCAAACGATTAATGAAACAATTAGAGAAAATAATGCAGGCAGTCTACGTAATAATAATAATTTGCCTATATTATCCCATTGTAGGGTAAAGACTCCCTGTTCTTCTTCCACTCAACTCGATCCTGAGCCTTATGCACCAATCCCTTATAAGAGTGTCCAGTTTAAGACTACAGTAGGTTGTTTATTGAAATATAAAAAATGTGTTAAAAGGAAGATTGTATAGTTTTTACCTTTGCCGCAAAAGGCAATAAAGAAAAAGAAGTAAAGAGTTAACTTGTCCATTTCTTTTCTGCGACAGAAAGTGTAATGTGAAGTTCTTTTGCGGGGATATGTTTAAATACTTTTGTGAACGATAGTCGCCATGTAGGGATCTAATTATCTCATTAATTGGAGGACTTCGTGATAACGCCCCTATTCAATAGCAATATATTTAAAAGATTTCTTTTTATAATTTCTTTTCGTGCTTCCTGACACAAGTATGTTATAATTGATTCTGTTATCCATTCTTTATCTGTCTAAACTAAGGTTGTTGGACAATTATTTCTGTCCTTACTCGAGGACTATAGTGGATTAAAATTGGATTTTAATCTAGGAATTCAGTATTAGCATGACTAATATGGAAGATATTTGAAAAAATGCGTTTATACATCACTTCACCTTCGTAAATACCGTTTAAATAATCATAGCCTTTTTATTAGTTTCAGGCTAGTTTTCAGTGTGATCAGTCCTGTCGAGAAATAAATGATTTTTAATTTATCAGGTGCAGCCGTGGTGTGATGTGATGACGAAGAGGAATAAGGACACGATCTGGTTGCAAGTTCTTTTTCTGGCAAGTACCAATAGTTTTTGTTTTCATGTTGGTATGAAATCACCCTGGCCCGTTTTTAATCAAACATATTACCTACCTATTTCATTTCATTCATTCATTTGTCAAGAAACCCAGAAGCCTAGACTTTGTACGAAGCTAGTATGATGTTGAATGTATCGACTAGTTTCCAAAATTTCGATGTTAATGGTGTGAAATCTTCCTCGCTACCAATTCAGTTAGGTGAATTGCAAGGCTCAATACTGAGTCCATTCTTGTTCTTAGTATATACAGGACATTTTTTACCGGTTTAAAATTTTTACAGAGTGTTTTACCCGTGAATATGAACAATTTTCACTAAAGACCAACTTTGAAATCACAAAAAAAAATCTGCTGTTTCATACATTTTGGACAAGTAGGTATTAAACTTTTGTATGAAACAGCAGATTTTTTTTCGTAATTTTAGAGTTGGTAACATAGTGAAAGTTGTTCATATACATGGGTAGGTAGAACATCCTGTAAAAATTTAGATCCGGTAACAAAAATCACTTGTATCAATGATTTACCATTCTATTTATAGGACAATTGTGACGTTATATTGTTTGCGACTAGATTTTGAACGTTTTAAATTACCTACGGAAATTGTCCTACCGATATCTCAGTGCGATACCAACTGAATCAGATCTAGTATCAGATCCAGAAAAACTTTTAGTGGTGTAAGGTAATCTAAAATCTAAACTTATATTATAAAAAGAGAAAAGATTTGATGTGTTGTATGTTTGTTAGTTACGCGTTCACTCTAAAACGTTTGAATGGATTAGGATGAAATTTGGCACATAATTATGTAGATCATGACCTGGATTAGGATATCTACTACACTTCAGTGCGCGTATTTTGCGTACGGGTAGGAAAACGATTATTCGATCCAACCCAGTTCCTCAAGCAAGGCCAGCAATGACTTGACGTTACTGGCAATCTCACAGAGGGTTACTGGGTCAAATTGACCCAGTACATCAGTGACCCGGTCAGTTTAGAAGCACATGAGCTGCTGTCTCATCGTCCCCCATGCATGCCGTGCACAGCGGAGTGTCTGTGACCCGTATTACAAAGAGGTGTTTATTATCTGACCCGTGGCCGGTTAAAGCTGCTACAACTGTATCAAAATCAAAAGTCATTTATTCAAACTAGGCTGAGAATCAGCACTTTTCGAACGTCAATTACAAAAGACAGTCCCCCCAAAACGCCCGCCCTTCACCACTTCCTAGTGCTTTCGCTGGGGAGAAGAAGTGGCGAAACAAACTCCCCAGCAGCACAGCTGTCTGTTCAGTTAGAAAATATTTAATTGTATACAATACTAGGTATGCAAAGTTATTGACGTTACAGAACACAGAACATTAAATTAAATTATTTGCCATATGTTAGCTTGCCACGCCAATATACCCACAAATACAATAAAAACAATACGTACTCAAGCAAAAATTAAAAATGTAAACAAAAACTTGCTACCTAAATAAAAGCCTCCAGGTATAAAGGGCGTGACAGCTTACATATGTATGCAATACTGGGTTCAGTTCACATAGCTGTGAATGGTAAACTAGGACCATCGAAGTAAAATAAATTTTAAAAAATATGTAGCTGTAGTATGTAGCTATAGTTTAGTTAGTCAAAGAATCTGTTTCAAAGGCGGCCATCAATTGTTGGGAATGCTTCCTTAGCCTGTCTACACTCACCGTCCACCTATTGTTTGTGATGTTGGCCCTTGGTGCGTTTCCTTACCAGAGTGCGAAAGTATTCGAGTGGCGTGATGGGTTCAGGTCCCTCTGGTGCCATGCTTGACTCTCTTCTGGCAAGTTTGTCGGCTGCATAGCTAACGAACCGCTGTGTCCTTTGATCCATTGAATGGTTGTTATTGAGGCAACCCACCTGGATGCAGAACAGTCAGCTGTCTGAGAGTATGCGGATCCAGTGATGCGGTGGCGTGGTGTGGTCCAGCTTTCCTGCCCAATGGTATGGCTATGTGTATGTTGAAGTCAGATATAAGATAATTTTGTACCGATATTCCTACGAGATTGAGACATAAGCGGCTGAAACCTCAAGGCACAGCTAGTAACCCGCAATCTAATCGCGTTGTTTACATTTGCCCATTACGTCGCCGTAAAAACAGTACATAACACGGTAACGGAAATGTGAAACGTTAACCTGTAAATAAAAAAGGGTTAGGGTTGACTGTGGCCCAATAACTGGATTGTGGAGGTCGGATAGGCAGTCGCTCCATGTAAAATACTGATATTAAGCTACATCCGGTTAGACTGGAAGCTGACCCCAAACAGTTTGGAAAAGGCTAGGCAGATTGTTGACTGCGCGGCTAGGTGACGAGGGTTGACTGCGGCGGCATTCATTTTCTTCGGTGGTTTTTGGCTTTCTAGTAACACAGTAATTTTGTATTGCAATTAAATCTCACCTTTTTCTTGTTTCGCTAGGATTACTTTTCAGACAGCAAATTGGTGGCAATACGAAATCTTTATAAGCAGTTTTTTGTCTAATTATCTGAAAAACTCCGTTGAGTATTATAATAATAATAATAAAACATTTATTTCAAACCATAGTCCATATACTGTTAGTAACACAAACCTTATAAAGCTATTGTTAGTACATACAAAAACAATCCACAAAAAGAAATCAAAATCACAAAGTGGCACCGCACAGGACTGCCAGTTTATGCCAAACCCTGGACGCGCCCACCCGCAGTGTGTGTGTTATGTGAAAGCAGTTTAAGGTTTGTTAACTGCAATAATGTTAAATATCGACCAAACCGACTTCAATGACCGTTCGCTTGCTTTCAAAATGTCTGGATGTTCCTCATGTCAGCTCTTTAAAAACTAATTTAAATCCTAATTTACAAATAGTGGATACAGATTTTGCAATAGATGACGTTACACAAACACAAACAGTACAATTAATAATAACAAGACTCAAGAATAAAAATTAATTCAACGCATGAAATCCCTCAAAGTAGTAGTTAACAACCCACTCTGTATCAGACAAGGCATAAATTAAGAAAATAAAAATACAGAACAAACAAAATAACAAGATTACCCAGAGAGAGAAATAAATAATGCAGCCGAAGCTAAAGAACTTTTTAGCGCTCTCCTAAAAGTTTTCCTTGTGCTTAATTACGTTTTCATTTATCTTTCGACTCGTCCAGTTTGGAACAGTAGCGACTAAACAAGGCCTACAGTAGACTGCTCAGTTCTATTTAATAATACATTATGAACTTTGGAACAAAGAGTGACGTAAAACAAAAGTGTTTGAAACCTCGCCATTATGCTATTTAACCCGTAATTGGGCCTGTCTAAAAGTAACGTAAACGGTCACGTGGGATGTGTGACACCTCAAATCATATATACATAAAAAATCCAAAAGTGCACGACTCATAATGCTCATTTGAGCGTATAAAAAACCATTTATAGATATTGTATTAGTTAGATTTTTATTAATTATAATTAAACTGCTTTGAATAAAAAAGCCATTTTCAATAGGGTTGCTCATATGGGTGTAACGAATCTATTAATATAAAAATACTCAATTAATTGATATTTTTGCAAGCTTGCAAGCAATGTTTTCTGGTTTCACACTTGTATGATGGGATTTTTCTTAGAAATATTTTGATTTTTTTTTTGTTTCTACTGCATTATAGTTAACAATTTTTGAAAAGTATAGAATTAATCTCCATTAAATTATTATCTATACAATGGTATATAAATTAATCAGGTTCTGTGTACTAGCAGGCATATTAATAGAAATAGGAGGCAAAAAAAAGTTTCGATCGTAAAGCACTCTCTAATCTAATGCTTCTAATGCATTATGAGTAGTGACAAAACACGAAATCACGAAAAAATTGAAAAACTCGTCAAAATGTAGGAAACTGCTGATTCTTTTTTCACGATTTCAGGTTTGGTCCCATAGTAATAGTTGTTCATAATGATAAGCACAATGACCCCTGAAGAGGTTATCCATTAATTACGGGACACCCCGTAAGCCTCTATATTAGTTTTCTATCGCACTGTATATTAGTTTTCATCCGCACATTTTTAGCAGATAACAACAGTGGCAACATGTGTTCTTTGCACACACGTTTTTGACATTTTGAACAAGTAGTCTTTGTTTTTCTGTCTATGTTTCTTGGACATACATGACATATTTTATATAAAGGCGTTCTGCCAGCTCCAGAAGATGATTCTTGATCTTCAATTTCAATGTCCAGTTGTTTTAGACGCTTTTAAAAGTAAAGATCGAGGTAGTATCGGTTTGCTAGATCTCACTTGTTGTTATGGTTTGACCAAATCGACAGCTAACAGCTTCTTTTGCGATATTGTAGATACAACTATGGCCTTGTATTTGGCATAAGATTACCATTGATATTGAATTGATGACCAAAAACAATAAACAAGCTGTCATAAAATTATCAAAAATAGTCATTACAACAAATCTAGATTTTCACTACCACACTGCATGAAAAAAGAAACTAATATTTACATACCCGAAATTAGGACACGCAAATAGTCGCGTGGGTGTTTAACACCCCAAAGGCGCTCTCCTGACTTAATTATATACAAACGAGTACTACTAGATCATAAAGGTTATGCGTTTTTACGAAGCGACGGAGAACATCAGCGCAGTATATTCAAAATTTTAAGAGTTTTAAACCCACAAAGATGTACTGGGGTGTGTCACACCCTATGCGACCAATTAAGGGTTAAAAGAGAAAGCAGTGGTCGTCCAGTGGTAGTGGCCCCCAGTTACGAAATGTAGGTCGTAGGTTCAAAGCCAGGCAGGAGCTTTGGGTTAGGGGGCAACTCGTTCACTTCAAAACTGGGACCAGGGACCAATACCACCTTTTCTGATTTGGTTAGGGGGCAACTCGTCCCACTACGAAACTGTGATCAGAGACCAATTCCACCTTTTGAAATTTGATAATAGGCAACTGGGCTCACGTTAGTTTATCACGTTAGGTATTGGGACGATACTATACTAATAATTACATTGTCAGTCTCAATTCTCGAAGCATTCTTTTCAGACGTCTTTGTGATGTCACTTTATTGGGGCCAATAAAGCCATATAATTTAATCACCATTGCTCTCAAAACAGTAAAAGAAAACATCATGAGGAAACGGTTATGTCCTACAACCAAAAATTCGAAAATATGTGACATCTACGAACCCGCTCTGGGCTCGCGTAAAAGATTACTAGCCCGCTCCCTCTCGAAGAGATTTTTCTGAAAAGAATTAGCTCATGTACTACCCAAGTACGTGGTTTCTATCGTTGAATGTTATAATTATGCAACTGGCATTAGCCTACTTCTTCCTTCTAAACAGTTCTAGGATATATCCATGCCAATTGAGCCCTAAGATACAGACTTACTGTCAAGTTTGGGGCTCACTAGCAAATTCTACATTGTAAGCTAGTTATAGATAATATTTTCAGCTACTCGTGTCATCTAAAGTTGCTTTTATCCAGTGAAACTACTTACTGTATTACCAGGACAATAAATATGTTCTATTACTATTTTAATAAGTTGGTATCTGTTTGGATTAGCATTGAATTTCGCGACTACTACGAGACTTGATAAAGCCTAAGCACAGTTCCTTTTTATTAAAATTAACACTAAGAATGTGTAAATAATTCGGTAAGTGATTTGCTCAATATGCGACTAATATGGAAATGGTTAATACATTAGTCATTACTGTAACAGAACCACATCCAACTAAAACAGTAGAACAACCAGCTTCAAACACCTTTTAGAAAGTCTATATACTTAAATTAAAAAAAAAACTCTGACCGGCTATAATCACAATTAAAAACGAAATCTCAATTAAAAGGGAACGATGCTTCCCGATTGTTCCCCAAAGTGTGAGTACCTTATCACGAGAATTCAGCGAAGTGAGGGGGGCAGGGATTGTCTGCCGAATTGAAACTGACGTGAGCTAGCCACCTGGTTCCTTCGACGAAATTAAAAAAGTTTCAGCAACACGGGAACTCGATAGGTCTCGTTCATTTAAATGCTAAGGGATTCCGTGTTAGTATTCATTGCGAGTTTTGTCATTCAGAGAAAAGTTTTGCTTTTTACCAGTTTCACTTCGCGCTCGTCGGAATTTGCATTTTTTTTTTTTGTCGTGAATGGTGTAGCAGTAGGTAGCAAGTTTTCGGTCTGTTGCTATCTTTGAAACATGTCCTATTATTCAAACGGGTGATTAATGTTCGAATTGCTGATCATGAGTAATAAAAAAAAAATACCAAGAGTCATTACGCACCGCTTATTTCATCATACTGACTAATAATATAAAATTCTTGTATATTGATATCTACATCAGGTACACGGACTCTAAAATAAAATCGATATTTCAGTTCATCAAACCATATTCTAAATAATTAACGTTCATGTATTTAGTTGGCACGACGATCACGATCACAAGAACACAGTGAAGCTAGTTTCTTTAATTACAGCTTTTATTAGAAGTTTCATAAGTATTACGAGATATTATGACAGATAACTTTTCCACGAATAACGTTCGATGAAACTCGCTAATTACAAATTGATCAATGCTTTGGTACAGGTATGGTTTATATAACTAACGCAATAGTTTAAGAGTAATAAATAATTGTGATGGAAAATTAAGAGCCCTTTTACATTTTAGTACTGAACGCGCATCTTTTTTTTTTGTTTATAAATGGCATCTCGCAGTTCAACCTATGTCGTTGTCGTCTGCTTAGTCGGGATTGCCTGTGGATGCCTGAATAAATTAAGTTCTCCAGCCAGGGTGAGCGCGCATCGCCGGCGCAGTGAAATCTATAGTACTTTTATTTTATTTATTACAAAATCAAAGTATCAATATTGTTTTTTTTTTATTTCCTATATATTTTATATTTTTTAAGCAATTTTTGGAGACTATTTTGTTATAAAGACTACGTGAAATTAATGTAGAAGTTCGGAGATATTCAGACTTGTTTCCAGAAGAAAATTGAATTAGGTCCAGTAGTTTTTTCTTTATTTATACGGCATATAACAAAAACGAATTCTATTTAATAATAGTTTTTGCGTTAAAAGAACATGATAGGTATAAGAAATATGAGAAAATTTGTTTTAATAGATAATATTCAACAGAATCTGCAAATTAGAGCTCTCAAATCAGCTCTCCATGAGTTTTTGTCGAAACATGCATCAGGAGAACGATTATTGCTAAATAAATAGATACCTAAATACTAAAAAAAATGCTTTATTATTATTGTAGAAGAGAAAACGAACTATCTTACCAATGAATTGTTATTTATACCAACAAACGAATATTATTCAATTTCAATGAGGAAATCATGCATCTACGCGCATTTTTGTAATAGGTCTCTTAATAAAGATTAAAAGTCTAGCGGCTGCAAGCGCTGCTGCTGAGCACGAGGTCCTGGGTGCGATTCCCAGACAAATCCTCAAATCCTGTAGACTAGATCTGTGCCTGGTTGAATAGACTTGCCTCCTATTATATGGGAACTAAATATAACTGTCGAAATGTGGCTGTACATACTAAGGTATACCTCTACCCAACCCTTCGGGTAGTTAAAGGTGTGATGATATGTTGATGAAATTGACACGTGATACTAATTGTGTGTGTTACTTTTTATTATTATTCAATGGACGAAAATAATTAAGTGTGGTTTCACATAACATGGTGGTGTGGTTATAAGGACAAACATAACGTATAAAGTAAACAGTGCCTTTATTATAAGTTAACAATAGAATAACAAAACAACACGTGAATTCCATCAGAACTAAAACTAAAATTAGGAACAAATAAATAACAACAATTGAATCATTTATGAAATTAACTAAATTAACATATTTATAAAAGAAAACGATGTTTTGCTCAAAACAAAATAAACATTAATAAATTGAAATCTAAATGTATAAGCCACTGCCTAATAAATGGTAATTTTAATCGGTATCTACTCTGCTGTGAGCAAATGAAGGTATGTGTATCGTTTTGCACACTCTTTTAAATTGTATGAAACTTTATATTTTAAACAAATAGGTACCTACAACTAGTTAGAAAATAAATAATGAAACGAAAAATGGAGTCCACACCAGTAGTGGCGCAATTTAAACGCCAGTCATTGTTGCTATGTATAATCTGACGTAAAACTGTCCTATCCGGGTGTAGACCCCAGGTGAATTCGGACGGGCACAGCCAAAACCGTATGACGTAATACCGGCCAGAACACCATCGACCACCGCAGGACCACCGGAATCTCCCTATAAAATAATACCAGTTACAGTCCGGCCGTTGGGAGAGTGCGTTCCTGATACCTCTCAGTGCGACAATTCCAGTAGCTAATAAGAAAGATCAAATTCTCAAAACACATTTGTATGGAACTGACAGGTGTCAAGAACGCATTATCTCGTCGGCCGCACTGTGATTATGAGAAGGTCAAAAAGTGACAGTATTGGCACAAACAACAAGAATTAATTATTAGAATTGCTCATGCCGGGGAAAAATTAGCTCATCGACAATGTTGCCAAAAGGTAGGCTTAAATGCCCAGAGAGAGTAACTCTTTATTCTATGCACTCTTTATTTTTAAGAGATGTCTACGCTTTTCTAAGGTAAAACTCCGAGTACCTTCCATATTATTTATCTAAACGAAAGTTATAAAAAGAAAATATTTTATATTTGTTTGTTATGCATTCACGCTTAAACGGCTTAACAGATTTAGATGAGATTTAGCACATGGGTAGACCATGACCAGGATAAGGACATAAGATACTTTTTATCCCGATATTCCCAAAGGATTGAGACTTATCCCGTTGAAACCACGAGGCGCATCTAGTTAGATACAAAGAGCCCTAAGATAAATAGGTAATTTACACAATACAAAATATTTACCTGACAGGAATCCCTGCCACCTTCGGGGACACCAGCACAGAACATTCTGGTGGTGACACCTCCTCCAAGAAGTTCATTGCACCCCGTTCTGTTCACTGCAGGGACTGTCACTACATTCAACGTACTAGTTGTAGGTCCACCTTCCTATAAAAAATAGACATTACTGGCTTTTACATTACTTTGGTGGTAGGTTTCCTATCAAGGACAGTGTGGCATAATACATAGTATGAAATACAGTCGCTTTTCGTGCTATGTGTGCGTATAGTTCTTCTAAACTAAAAAATGGATTTAGATGCAGTTTTCACCATCATTTAAGTTTTTTTTTAATAATAATAAATTTTTATTTGCATAACATACATTACAGTCATTGTGAAGCCTCCAGAGCTAGATATGTAATACCTGTATTTCAGGAGTCAGTTTCTTCTTCCATACATGGTTCTTATTGTATGCAATAAATAATTAATGGAAACAACTAGACTTTTACACCATAAAGAAAATAAAAATAAATAATTTGACACATTAATTTAAGTTTTTGTATGATTAATATTAAACTGATAGATAATTACATATATATTTAAATTAAATTATGATTGAAAATATATTTGATGAAGAAAACAAGAAAAAAAAATTAATTTATAATTACATTTGAATAATTAATAATAGAGTATGAATTCGGAAACAATGAAAATGAGATTGTATAACTGTACGTGTGAGAGTGGTGTGTAAGGTTGAGAGTGTGTGTGTGAGAGTCGTGTGAAAAGATGTGTGGGGGTGAGAGTGTGTGTGTAGGAGAATGAGTATTATGTGAGAGGTTGTGGCTGTGTGTGTGATTTAGTTTTATGTGTTTTAGATTTATGTGTTTTATTTATTTTTATTTATCTATTTATTTCAGGACTCTTATGAGGTTTAATGAATACGAAACCTACAACAGAACTGGCGCAATTTCAAATTCAAGGAAATAAACACAAACTTACGCTAGTAGCTCCCCAACCAGTAAGAACAACGTCCTGGCCATCAGCCACGTCAGAGCCATACCCGACCATGCTGATTGCTCTGGCATTTGTGCCGTCCAAAGTCATGCCCTGGCTAATAGATACGACCCCCACGTCATAGTCGCTGGTAACTTCATCGTAAAATGGATGGGAGTCGAAAGAAGAAGCGTTGTATACTAAGCCCCCACTGAAGGCGTCGGTACTGGCGATTCGGACATTAATTGTTAGAATTCTGAAAGATGAATTTGTAATAAATTAATTACTATTTTATTATTATTTTGCTGGATATTCAATGGCTTGAATAGTCTAAATATAAATATGTATGACAGATAGATACCAACTCAATTTTTTTGGTAAACACTAGTAATTCTGTTGGCAAATGTTATCTGAACAATCTTTCCTTACATTATAAAGAGGTAAAATTGCTTGTTAATTAATGGTAATCTCTGAAATTGTAGATACGATTACAAAATTCGTTCACTGATATAAATCTACACTATCCCCAAGTGAGCCTGGACACTTTGTAAGTTAGAAAAATGCATAGATCCTGCGGCAATCACCATGAGGATGAAATGTAAATGTTACATAAGACCATTTATCGGTAATTCATGCTCAACAGTGAACAATGGTGAAAGGGTGTTTTGTATCAATACTAGCTGACCCGGCAAACTTCGTACCGCCTCAGAATCAATAAATGTAAAGTTTTCCAATGCGCGAGGAAATTTCTCGACGAACGAAAACAAAAATTATCGAAATCAGTCAATCCGTTCTCGAGATACATCAAAAACCCGTTTCATACAAAATGTATGCGAAAACGAATTATATTCATTATTATATTTTTCGTGAATTTTGAACTTAGTTATTCTGCTATTCGGGGCGGAGACAAATCCAACAAATTGAAAACCAGAAAAATCGGTCCTACCGTTCTTGAGTTCAGGCAAAGTCATCATCATTTGCCTACCGTTTTCCCAACAATATTGGGGTCAGCTTCCAGTCTAACCGGATGCAGCTGAATATTAGTCTTTTACATAGAGCGACTGACTATCTGACCGGGGTCAAAGTATTATTAGGTTTATCTATCTGGAATTTCTCAGTAGTAGCCTAGAGTCTGGATGTGTGCCCGATGTTGATGGCAATAGGCTTGCCCTCTATTGCATATGATAGGACTTAAACACAACCGGCGAAATTTCGGAGTATTATAGCTACACCTCTACCCTGCGCTTCGGGAAAACAATGCGTTTTGTTATGTAAATATCTTAAATCTATATAATACCTTGCCAGACAATGGGCAGCAGTGACGATGTAATATGCACTGACAATAGAACCACCACACTGGTAGTCATCTCTGCCATCGTTAAGCAACAGGTAAGCTTGGTAAGGGTAATTTTGTATAGTGGTTTCAGTACCACCTACAATCTTACCCCCATCGTCTTTTTTGTGTTCACGTCTTTCACACAAGACATCTGTAAGAAAAGCAAAAATATAACTATACAGGGTTATTTGTAAAACACCAGCAACCTCTTACGAGGTCATTGTACTCATCATTATGAACAACTTTTACTATGGGACCACACCTGAAATCGCGAAAAAAAAATCAGCTGTTCCCTACATTTTGACGAGTTACACGAACATAAATGTAGGGAACAGCTCATTTTTTTCGCGATTTCAGGTTTGGTCCCATATTTAGTCCCGTATTACACAACGACACTCAATACTCAAGCATTACTTAAAATTAGTTTCAACCAATCAAATGGCTTGAATCTAGTTTTAAGTAATGCTTGAGTATTGAGTGACGTTCTGTAATACGGGCCTAAAAGTTGTTCATAAAGATGAGTACAATGACCTCTTAAGAGGTTGCTGGTGTTTTACAAATAACCCTGTATACATAACCATCAAACGATTAATGAAACAATTAGAGAAAATAATGCAGGCAGTAAAGACTACGTAATAATAATAATCAGCCTATATTGTCCCATTGTAGGGCAAGGACCTCCCTTTTCTTCTTCCACTCAACTCGATCTTGAGCCAATATGCACCAATCCTTTATAAAAGCGTCAAGTTTAAGACTATAGTCAGTTGATTATTAAAATATAAATAATATGTTAGATTTTTTATTATGTTTTACCTTTGCCGCAAAAGGCAATAAACAAAAAGAAGTAAAGAGTTAACTTGTCCATTTCTTTTCTGCGACAGAAAGTGTAATGTGAAGTTCTTTCGCGGGAATATGTTTAAATACTTTTCTGAACGATAGTCGCCTTAAAATAGGGATCTAATTATCTTTTTAATTGGAGGACTTCGAGATAACGCCCCTATTCAATAGCAATATTCTAAATTAATTCGCTTCGTACTTCCTCACACAAGTATGTTGGAATTGCTCCTATTACCCATCCTTTATCTGTCTAAACTAAGGTTGTTGGACAATTATTTCTGTCCTCACTCGAAGACTATAGTGGACTAAAATTGGATTTTTATCTAGGAATCCAGTTATTTGCATGACTATTAATGGCAGATATTTGAACAAAGGCTTTGGTAAATTTTTCCGCCATTTTAATAGTCATAGTCTTTTTATTAGTTTCAGGCCAGTTTTCACTGTGATCAGTCATGTTGATAAATAAATTATTTTTAATTTATCAGGTACAGCCGTTGTGTGATGTGATGACAAGGAGGAATAAGGTCACGATCTGGTTGCAAATTCTTTTTCTGGCAAGTAGCAATAGAAATCGTATTTTTTTCATGTTGGTCTGAAATCAACGTGGCATCAAGATTAATTAAATGTATTACCTAATTCAAATTTAATTTGGTAGAGACACCCAAAAGCCTAGACTTTGCATGAAACTAGTATGATATTGAGTGCATCGACTGTCCAAATCTTTATAAGTAGCAGCAGCGGGGACGTTATAGGCTGATTATGAAGAGGTTACTTGTTTATGTTTGAAGTCAAGTGAATATCATCCCTTTATGGGACCGGCGGTGCATGTGTAGTTCATACAAACGAAAAAAATGGTAAAATAAATAAATACTTAAACATAATACCAAAATAATTTGTAAATCAAATATATTCTTAAGGTAGTGTGTATTTATTTTGATTTGATTACAGAACTTCTAGGTTCCGAAATATATACGTATTTTGAATGGACACTGATTTACAAATTATATTGGTATTACGTTTGTATGAACTACACATGCTACGCCGGCTCCTTAAACCGTTACTTACATCGTACATAAAACTGAAATACAATTGACACATCTCGATAAATAACTAATGTAATTTGTTCAATCCGAATGTAAGCTATTAAACAATATATGTGTGAGTGCACATTCGGAAATGAACAAGATTGGATGCAGCACATTATTTATACGGTGTCTCGCATGATGAATGACAGATTAAGTAACTTATGAATATTGTATTGTATTGTGCTGGAGGGCAAAGGCCTGCCACGACTGGCGTAATATCGCGTCAACTGCCGTTTATGAGAATGTGTCGACTTTGACAGTGACGTTTGAATAAATTGGCGACACAAATTGGTGTTTTTTTTTTGACCGAAATAGAAATCAAGAGAATCAGAATGTTTTGTAGTTTTAATCTAGTTATGTACCTATCTATTTGAAAAAATCTTGAAACTAAACATACAAGAAGAACCAACAAAAGTACAAAACATTTAACTAATACACACTCACTAAACACTCACAGCACACACACTATACTAAAGTATATATCTAAATAAATAACCAAATTAAATGGTTTAATTAACGCGATCAACTTCTAATATTCTACAAAAGATTTAACTTTTTACGCTTTCAAGCTTAAAACTGCTGGACTGATTTGAATGAAATTTGGCACATGGGTAGACCATGACTTGGATTAGATAGTTTTTATGCCGATATTCCTACGGGATCGAAACTTATGTGGGTGAAATCGCGGGGCACAGCTAGTTAGATATAAAAACTAAACAAAAACAAATCAACTCCATACCTACAACCCGAAATCTAATCACGTTGTTTACCTAAATCTGTCCAGTACGTCGCGGTAAAAATACTACATAACGCGATAATGGAAATGTGAAACGGCGATCTGTAAATAAAAAAGGTTTAGGGTTGACTGCGGGGGCATTTATTTTCTCCGGTAGTTCTCGGATTTCTAGTCACAAAGTAATTTTGTATTGCAATTAAATCTCACCTTTTTCTTGTTTCGCTAGGATTATTTTTCGGCCAGCAGGTTACAATACGATAAGAAAGTTTATAGTGTATAAGACAGAGATTAAAGCAGAAGACTATCTAGCAGGGGATCAGTTCAGGGAATGCGACCGGAATAACTACGGACGACACGGTTGGCGCAGTGGTTAAGCGATCGATTGCTGCGCTGCGTGTCGCGGGTTCGATTCCCGCACAGAACAAATATTTGTATGACCTACAAGTAGTTGTTCCGGGTCTGGCTGTTTGTGTATGTGAGCTTAAATGTTTGTAAACGCACCCACGATACAGGAGTAATTCCTAGTGTGGGGCAACGTTTTTTAAAAAAAAATAAATAAAAAAAAATCCTTTTTTAGCAGTTTTCATCTGACTTAGGAAGTCTATTGAATATTTGTAAATTGATTTTGGTTTTTTTCCTGTATTAAATATTAGATAAGGACAGATTATAAGCGTTGATGGTTTTATTTTTTTTTAATGTCCGAATGTATCCAATATCATTGAAAGTTGTTTGAAAACTTACTTAAATCCAAATTTATAGTGGGTATATATTTTACAATAGATTGCGTTAGTTAATTACAAGTACAATATTTAACACGAATACAAAAATAATTTTAAAAAATCAACGCATGCAATCCCTCCAGCTAACACGCTGCATCAAACAAGGCATAAATTAGAAAAATAAAAATACAGAACAAACAAAATAACAAGATTGATTTTTCGACTCGTCCGACCGCACAGTGGCGCCCTCATCATTTGTAATTTAGAACGAAAGTGCAGAAAATAAGCACGTTAAGTTGTGCTTCACAAGATTATACGTTAATATTATTAGAAACGGTAGTTTTATATTGTTTAGTTTTATTATTATCCTTAAAACGGAATATAGTGGCCACCGTTGTCCGTTTATATAATATAAAATATAATATTAACGAATAATCTTGTGAAGCACAACTTAACGTGCTTATTTTCTGCATTTTCATTCTAAATTGTATGAAATAACCAAACAAACGATGAGGGCGCCACTGTTTGGTCGGCAAGGCCCAAGCAGATGCTTTACTTTGTGTAAATAATTTCATCACCACAGCTCTCAAAAAAGTGAAGGAAAACATAGTGAACAAACCGTTATGTCCTAGAACCAAAAATTCGAAGACATGTGACATCTACCAACCCTCACTGGACCTACGTGGTAGATTATTAGCCCACTCCCTCCCAAAGAGAGGAGGCCTGCATCCCAGTAGTGGGAACATTATTGGCTGATTATGTCATGCTTCATCATTCATCATTCTCCTGCCCTTATCCCAATTTATTTGCGGTCTGCGCAAAATGTATTTTTCTTCCATAAAAAATATTTATTTATTTATTTATTTATATATACTTTATTGTACACCAGAAAATACTTAACAAAAAAAAACAATTATTACTACAAAACAAATATTTTTAAAAAAAATAACAAAAAAATACACACAAAAAACAATACGCAAACAACAAATACGCAATAAATAAACACAATAAATAAATACAATAAATAATAAATAACAATAAATAATATAATATAATAATAAAATAATATTAATAATATAATATTAATAATAATATAATAAAGATAATATAATAATAATAATATTATTATTATAATAAATATAATATTATAATATATGTAATATAATGTGTGTGTGTGTATATAATATATGTTTTTTTTAATAATATTATTAATAATAATATAATATTTTTTAAATATATTTTTTTTTGGCAAATATTTTTTTTTATTTTTTTCTTCTATTTGTCATCTCACTAGTCACCCCTTTTTTAAACATATCATCATTCACACAGTCCATCCATCGTTTCTTTGGTCTTCCCCTACTCTTATAGCCATCGACATCCATACTCAAAACTCTCCTCACGACATTTTCCTCATTTCTCCGTAACACATGCCCATACCATGACAGGATTTGTCCTAAAAGAATTAGTTCCTTTATTATCCATGTACGTGGTTTGTCTTCGTATGGCTATCGTTGGATATTATATGCAATTGGCATTTGCTTACTTTTTCCTTCTAAACAGTTCTAGGACATATCCATCCCAATAAGTTAGTAACTGTTTGGATCAGTCTCGTTCTGTTTGCAGTTCCTTTTTATTAAAATTAACACTAAATCATTCGGTAGGTAATTTGCTCAATATGTGACTAATACGGGAAAGGTTAATACATACGTCATTACTGTAACGCAACCACATCCACCTACACATAAACAAAAGAACAACCAGCTTCAAACACCTTTTAGAAAGTCTATATACTTAAATTTAAAAAAAAACTCTGACCGGCTATAATCACAATTAAAAACGAAATCTCAATTAAAAGGGAACGATGCTTCCCGATTGTTCCCGAAGTGCCCCACCTTATCACGAGAATTGAGCGAAGTGAGGGGGACAGAGATTGTCTGTCGAATTGAAACTGACGTGAGCTAGCCACCTGGTTCCTTTCGACGAAATTAAAAAAGTTTCAGCAACACGGGAACTCGGTAGGTCTCGTTCATTTAAATGCTAAGGGATTCCGTGTTAGTATTCATTGCGAGTTTTGTCATTCAGAGAAAAGTTTTGCTTTTTACCAGTTTCACTTCGCGCTCGTCGGAATTTGCATTTTTTTTTTTTGTTGTGAACGGTGTAACAGTAGGTAGCAACTTTTCCGTCTGTTGTTGTCTTTGGAATATGTCCTATTATTCAAACGGGTGATTAATGTTCAAATTGCTGATCATGGGAAATTCCAAAAAAAATACCATTATTCATTACGCACCTCTTGCTTCGTCATACTGACAAATAACATCAAATTCTTGTTTAATAATATCTACATCAGGTACACGGACTTAAATAAAATCGATATTTCAGTTCATCAAACCATATTCTAAGTTAAAATTTAACCCTATACATAACTCGAGTGTTCACGTCTTTAATTGGCACCTTCGATCACGATCACAAGAACACAATGAAGCTACTTTAATTACAGCTTTCATTAGCAGTTTCATAAGTATTACGAGGTATTATAACCGATAACTTTCCACGAATAACGTTCGATGAAACTCGCTAATTACATATTGAACACAATACTTGAGTAGAGGAATGATTTATACAACTAACGCAATGGTTTGGGGTAGTAACTTGATTGAAATTCTAGCGGCCACAAGCCCTGCTGATGAGCATAATATCCAGGGTTCGATTCCCAAGTCAGACAAAGTGTTTTTGGGTTTTTTATGTCAAAAATTCCTTAGTAGCAACCCAGAGTCTAGATGTGTGCCTCGTTGAAAGCAATAGACTTACTTGCCCTCTATTACGCGGGACCTAAACAGAACTGTCGAAATATGGCTGTACATGATAAGGTACATTTTCTGCCTCACCCTTCGGGTAATTAAAGGTCAGGTGTTATGTGAAACTGCGTCTGTGTGTTATGTTTTTATTATTATTCAATGGACGAAAATAATTAAGTGTGGTTTGACATAACATAGTGGTGTGGTTATAAGGACAAACATAACGAATAAAGTAAACAGTGCCTTTATTATAAGTAATAGAATAACAAAACAACACGTGAATTCCATCAAAACTAAAATGAAGGAACAGATAAATAACAACAATGGAATCATTTATGAAATTAATAACATCATTTTTAAAGAAAACTATTTTTTGGTCGAAACAAAATGAACATGAACAACTTTAATAACTTTAATCTTATTGGATAATCAGCCTAAACTGTGAGCAAATAAATGTATGTGTATCGTATCGCACACTCTTTTAAAGTGTATGAAACTTTATATTTTAAACAAATACTACTATGTAGTTAGAAAATAAATAATGAAAGAAAAATGGAAATCACACCTCCTGTAGTGACGCTATTTAAACGCCAGTCATTAATCTTATATATGATCTAACGTTCATGTTTCCTATCCGGGTGTAGACTCCAGGTGAATTCGGACGGGCACAGCCAAAACCGTATGACGTAATACCGGCCAGACGACCACCGACCACTGCAGGACCACCGGAATCTCCCTATAAAATAATTCCAGTTATAGTCCAGCCGTTGGGAGAATGCGTTCCCGATACCTCTCAGTGCGACAATTCTAGTAAGATAAAATTCTCAAAACACGTACTCGTTTGTATGGAACTGACAGGTGTCAAGAACGCATTATCTCGTCAGCCGCACTGTGATTATGAGAAAGTCAAAAAGTGACAGTATTGGCACAAACAACAATAATTAATTATTAGAATTGCTCATGCCGGGGAAAAATTAGCTCATCGACAATGTTACCAAAAGGTAGGCTTAAATGCCCAGAGAGAGTAACTCTTTATTCTATGCATATTTTTAAGAGATGTCTACGCTTTTCTAAGGTAAAACTCCGAGTACCTTCCATATTATTTATCTAAACGAAAGTTATAAAAAGAAGATATTTTATATTTTATGTTTGTTTGTTATGCATTCACGCTTAAACGGCTTAACAGATTTAGATGAGATTTAGCACATGGGTAGACTATGACCAGGATAAGGACATAAGATATTTTTTGTGCCGATATTCTCAAAGGATTGAGACTTATCCCGTTGAAACCACGAGGCGCAGCTAGTTATATACAAAGAGCCCTAAGATAAATAGGTAATTTATACAATACAAAATATTTACCTGACAGGAATCCTTGCCACCTTCGGGAACGCCAGCACAGAACATTCTGGTGGTGACACCTCCTCCAAGAAGTTCATTGCACCCTGTTCTGTTCACTGCAGGGACTGTCACTACATTCAACGTTGTAGTTGTAGGTCCACCTTGCTATAATAAATAGACATTACTGGCTTTTTTATCACTTTTGGTGGTAGGTTTCCTATCAAGAACATAATAAATAGTGACAAACAGCCGCTTTTCATGCCTCTCTGTGTGTGCGTATAGTTCTTTTAAACTGCAAAACGGATTTAGATGCAGTTTTCACCACCATTTAGAGAATAAATTCATTCCGGAAAGCTTATGTAATACATTAAAATGGAATTCACATATTGACAAAGTGTGTAGTAAACTGAACCAATACTCCTATGCCTTGCATATGTTGAGTAAAACAGCCGATCGGACAACAGTATTAACAGCGTATCATGGTCTAGTGGCCTCAACCTTAAGGGGATTACCTCGCTCAAATCCCATAAAAACGGTAAGTTTAAAGAAGATTGTAGATGAATCCTCTTGTGCGTTTGCCATATAAAAATTATATGGTATACCTAAGGTCATCACAAATACATTGTATTGTTTAAAATTTTAATAACCTTTCCCAAATTTTGGGAAAAAATCTTATTATATAGGCCCTTTTTCAACCTAAATTGTAAATTTTCTTTGTAACTGCTGAATAGTTCGGCATGAATTTTGTACCAAAAAATATGTAATGATGTATTTCACAATTTGTATTGTTTTTTTTTTCTTATTTCTTTTAATATTTTTTAATAATGAATAAAAACCCGAAACTTCAACAATACCCCGCTGGAGCACCCCCGCTTAGGCCTGTGACGCGTACTCGGGACGCGATACATCAGTGTCTCGATGACTCTTGTGACGGGTGGACTATACGCGCGTTATTTTTTTCAAATAAAATCTAAAAGTTCACGTTTTGAATGATTTTTGAATTAAATCATATTGTAAGTAGTACAAATATAAATATTTCGTAAAATAACAATAGAAATTAAGTTTGTAAATATATTTAAAGTACTTTGTAATTTAATTTTGTTTCTTGAACCTATCATAGAGTAAGCCTGACTATGCCTAAATAAGAATAAAATGTAAGGTGAAGCGTGGCCGAGCTCTCCAAAATTATTGGTACTCGTAAGTACCTACCCTATTGAGTACATTATTTCTAGTGTGTTTATTGTTTATCGTTTTTAGCCATCTTGAGAATTTCGTTTGATGGAGGATGGAGACCTAGATGACTGATGATGTCGCCTACCTGATGGTGGACTGCGAAGGTGGGTATTGGGATCTCATTGACGGCACTACGTACGTCCATCGTGTTTGGACTCATTTGAAAGGTCTCAGGGAGATCTTAGTCACTGATGATGTCACCTACTTGATGGTGGACGCCGAAGGTGGGTATAGGATCTCAGTGACGGCAATACGTAGAACCATCGTGTTTGGATTCATTTGAAAGGTCTCATGGAGACCTTGGTGATTCACAATGTAACTTACCTGATGGTGGACTGATGAACTCCGAAGGTGGTTATAAGATCTCAGTGACGGCGCTACGTAGAATGATCGTGTTTGGACTCATTTGAAAGGTCTCAGGGAGACCTTAGTTACTGATGATGTCACCTACCTGATGGTGGACGCCGAGGGTGGGTATAGGATCTCTGTGACGGCACTACGTGGACCCATCGTGTTTGGACTCATTTGAAAGGTCTCAGGGAGATCTTAGTCACTGATGATGTCACCTACTTGATGGTGGACGCCGAAGGTGGGTATAGGATCTCAGTGACGGCACTATGTAGAACCATCGTGTTTGGACTCATTTGAAAGGTGTCATGGAGACCTTGGTGAATGACAATGTAACTTGCCTGATGGTGGACTGATGGACTCCGAAGGTGGTTATAAGATCTCAGTGACGGCGCTACGTAGAATGATCGTGTTTGGACTCATTTGAAAGGTCTTACGGAGATCTTGGTGATTGACGATGTAACTTACCTGATGATGCACTCCGCAGGTGGGTATAGGATCTCGCTGATGGCACTACGTAGAACCATCGTGTTTGGACTCATTTGAAAGGTCTCATGGAGACCTTGGTGATTGACGATGTAACTTACCTGATGGTGGACTCTGAAGGTGGGTATAGGATCTCTGTGATGGCACTACGTGGACCCATCGTGTTTGGACTCATTTGAAAGGTCTCATGGAGACCTTGATGATTGGCGATGTAACTTACCTGATGGTGGACTCTGAAGGTGGATATGGGATCTCAGTGACTGCACTACGTAGAACCATCGTGTTTGGACTCATTTGAAAGGTCTCAGGGAGACCTTAGTCACTGATGATGTCACCTACCTGATGGTGGACGCCGAAGGTGGGTATAGGATCTCAGTGACGGCACCACGTAGGACCATCGTGTTTTGACTCATTTGAAAGGTCTCATGGAGACCTTGGTGATTGACGATGTAACTTACCTGATGGTGGACTGATGGACTCCGAAGGTGGTTATAAGATCTCAGTGACGGTGCTACGTAGAATGATCGTGTTTGGACTCATTTGAAAGGTCTTACGGAGACCTTGGTGATTGACGATGTAACTTACCTGATGATGCACTCCGAAGGTGGGTATAGGATCTCGCTGATGGCACTACGTAGAACCATCGTGTTTGGACTCATTTGAAAGGTCTCATGGAGACCTTGGTGATTGACGATGTAACTTACCTGATGGTGGACTCTGAAGGTGGGTATAGGATCTCAGTAACGGCACTACGTAGAACCATCGTGTTTGGACTCATTTGAATGGTCTCAGGTAGACCTTAGTCACTGATGATGTCACCTACCTGATGGTGGACGCCGAAGGTGGGTATAGGATCTCAGTGACGGCACTACGTAGGACCATCGTGTTTGGACTCATTTGAAAGGTCTCATGGAGACCTTAGTGATTGACGATGTAACTTACCTGATGGTGGACTGATGGACTCCGAAGGTGGTTATAAGATCTCAGTGACGGCGCTACGTAGAATGATCGTGTTTGGACTCATTTGCAATAAAGAACAAGGAAGACCGGAAAAAGGTGCATAACCTACAAAAACCAGAAGACGAAAATATGTGTGTTCTTCTAGAAAGCCTACATCCACCGTCACCACCAACACCAATCCCAATAAATGACCAACCTACCTGTTCACGGTATTTGAATTTCAGTGACTTTTAACGGGAATCAACATTTTTAAATTTTTATTATACAATTATTTAAGTAATTTAAAAACAGTCACAACGGCAACATTAAAACAAAATCAAAACTTAAATATTTTTTTATTTATGCCAGTCGTTATCAGACATCCAACTTTATTACTACATATGGGAAATAAATGGTCAAATTAAATTAGCTCGCGATACCCATCACTTCTGTGAAGTTTTGCCAGCTAATTTAATTTGATCTTAATTATAAAGTGTACTCATGAATATGAACAACTTTTACTATGGTTGGGACCAACTCTGAAATATAAAAAAAAAAACAGCTGTTCCATACATTTTGATCATATGTACGTATTGCACTTTTGTATGGAACAGCTGTTTTTTTTTTAATATTTTGTTTACACCTTATAGATAATATTGTTCATTGCTCTACAAATATACTAAGACATACGTACATCCCAATATTATATGATATTAAAAATAGAGAATAGGGGCCCCCCCTATTCTCTATATAAAGACGATAACCCACTGGTAATATTGAAAGTTAGGTCTTCCTAACTATTTCCGTTACTGAGAACCGATAAGCACTTACCTGGTCATCATCAGACCTTCAGAATGTATCATGTAGTAGCACCAGTGCTCAATTAGATAAATGTTGAAAGCTAGGTCATCCTAACTATTCCCGTTACTGAGAACCGATAAGCACTTCCCTGGTCATCATCAGACCTTCAGAATGTATCATGTAGTAGCACCATTGCTCAATTAGATAAATGTTGAAAGCTAGGTCATCCTAACTATTCTCGTTACTGAGAACCGATAAGCACTTACCTGGTCATCATCAGACCTTCAAAATGTATCATGTAGAGGCACCAGTGCTCAATTAGATAAATGTTGAAAGCTAGGTCATCCTTACTATTCCCGTTACTGAGAACCGATAAGCACTTCCCTGGTCATCATCAGACCTTCAGAATGTATCATGTAGTAGCACCATTGCTCAATTAGATAAATGTTGAAAGCTAGGTCATCCTAACTATTCTCGTTACTGAGAACCGATAAGCACTTACCTGGTCATCATCAGACCTTCAGAATGTATCATGTAGCAGCACCAGTGCTCAATTAGATAAATGTTGAAAGCTAGGTCATCCTAACTATTCTCGTTACTGAGAACCGATAAGCACTTACCTGGTCATCATCAGACCTTCAGAATATATCATGTAGAGGCACCAGTGCTCAATTAGATAAATGTTGAAAGCTAGGTCATCCTAACTATTCCCGTTACTGAGAACCGATAAGCACTTCCCTGGTCATCATCAGACCTCCAGAATGTATCATGTAGTAGCACCGTTGCTCAATTAGATAAATGTTGAAAGCTAGATTATCCTAACTATTCCCATTACTGAGAACTGATAAGCACTTCCCTGGTCATCATCAGACCTTCAGAATGTATCATGTAGTAGCACCAGTGCTCAATTAGATAAATGTTGAAAGCTCGGTCATCCTAACTATTCCCGTTACTGAGAACCGATAAGCACTTCCCTGGTCATCATCAGACCTTCAGAATGTATCATGTAGTAGCACCATTGCTCAATTAGATAAATGTTGAAAGCTAGGTCATCCTAACTATTCTCGTTACTGAGAACCGATAATCACTTACCTGGTCATCATCAGACCTTCAGAATGTATCATGTAGTAGCACCAGTGCTCAATTAGATAAATGTTGAAAGCTAGGTCATCCTAACTATTCCCGTTACTGAGAACCGATAAGCACTTCCCTGGTCATCATCAGACCTTCAGAATGTATCATGTAGTAGCACCATTGCTCAAATAGATAAATGTTGAAAGCTAGGTCATCCTAATTATTCCCGTCACTGAGAACCAATAAGCACTTACCTGGTCATCTTCAGACCCACAGAATGTATCGTGTAGTAGCACCAGTGCTCAATAAACTGATAAAAGCTAGGTCAACAGGCAAAGTGCATCATTTTTAAAATACAAAATAAATATAAATTATGATTTAGGTACTTGTACAAAACTCCTACGAGGAATTCAATCTAATAAAGCTCTCAGAGAACGAATAAAATAGGCAAAAACGATGACAACTCTGTGACACATCTGTATTCTTACTTTCTTTGTTTTTAATATGGTCGTTTGTCGGTAGAGGGCGCCAAAATTATAATTGCTAGTACAGAGGTCAAATCCTTAAGGTCATCGAGCAATGTAATACCCTTAAGATATGGAATTATATTTTGGGGAAATGCAACGGGTAAAGATACAGTTTTTAAGTGCCAAAAAAGATGCATTAGAGCTATCTATAACTTACAGACAACTGACAGTTGCAAACCGTTTTTTAAAAATTTTAAAATATTAACTACGCCATCCTTGTACATATTTGAAACGTCCATGTTTGTTAAAAATAATTTGCACAAATTTACTCGAGTAAATAGCCAGCGTCGTTGTGACCGGCTACAAACAGTTGGGTATAAAACTGCACTAGTTAGGAACAGTGTTTTTGCAATGGCTCCAAGGATATATAATAAATTACCAAAATGTATAAGAAGTGAAGAAAATGTCCACAAATTTAAAAGTAATTTGTTTTTGTTTTTAATTGACAAGACGTATTACTCTATTGAAGATTTTTTAAATGACAAATTATGATATGTACAAATCCTATAATATTATTTTCCTTTGACATGCATGCAAAATTAAATTTAATTAATTGACATTCCTTCTTGACATATTTTATTTAACTTGACTTACTTTTTTTAATAATCTCGTTTTTTTTTTTAATTTTATGATAATACAAAAATTACTATTTGTACACCAATTTCATTGGTAGAACATAGAGCTCGACTACAATAATATGTATATTTAACACCTTTTATGTTATATACCTATGTTCACAAATAAAGATTGATTGATTGATATGTGTATAACACATTGATTATTCAACTTAAACTTAAAAGGACTATAAAACCTACAACAGAACTGACGTGATTTCAATTCAAGAAAATAAACACAAACTTACGCTAGTTGCTCCCCAACCAGTAAGAACAACGTCCTGGCCATCAGCTACGTCAGACCCCGACCTAACCATGCCGATTGCTCTGGCATTTGTGCCATCCAAAGTCATGCCCTGGCTAATTGTGACGACCCCCACGTCATAGTCGCTGGTAATGGTATTGTACAATGGATGGGAGTTGAAAGAAGATGCGTTGTATACCAAGCCCCCACTAAAGGCGTCGGTACTGGCGATTCGGACGTTAATTGTTCGAATTCTAAAACATGAATTTGTATTAAATATCAGTTCTGCTAAGGCTTTTAATAAGTTTTTCTGGAGGCATGCACATTCGTATTATACAAAGGCTTATTATTTATTTTGCCGAATATTCAATGACTAACTGACTGATGAATAGTCTAAACAGGTATGGTAGATAGGTACCAATTCAAGTAAATTTTACTTAGATAACTTCTCGACATACGAAAAAAGTATTATCGAAATCAGTCGGATTGACTGATTTCGAGATATCATCAAAAATCAGTAGCAGCCCGAAGGCTAGATACGTGCCCGATTTATGGCAATAGGCTTACTCTCTATTACTTGGAACTTAAACATAACCGGCAAAATGTAGACGGCGAGGCGAGGGGTACTATAGGTACACCTTTGACCATCCTTCCAGAAAACAATGCATGATGACATGTAATTATTCTAAATTGATATCTTACCCTGACAGACAATGGGCAGCAGTAACAATTTTATATCTACCGACAATAGAACCACCACACTGGTAATTATCCTTGCCATCGTTAAGCAACAGGTAAGCTTGGTAAGGGTAATTTTCTATAGTGGTTTCAGTACCACCTACAATCTTACTCCCATCGTCTTTTTTGTGTTCACGTCTTTTACAAAACACATCTGTAAGAATAGCATAATTATAGGTTTAGATATAATCATCAAACGATTAATCCACGGAGTACAGAAAAGAACTGTACTGTTCTGTACTCCGTGGATTAATCGAACAATTTCAGAAAATAATGCAGGTAGTCAAGGCTACATAATAATAATAATCAGCCTATATTGTCCCATTGTAGGGTAAAGACCTCCCTTTCCTTCTTCCACTCAACTCGATCCTGAGCCAATATGCACCAATCCCTTATAAAAGCGTCAAGTTTAAGACTGCAGTCGGCTGTTTATTAAAATATAAATAATATGTTAGAAAAAAAAATTACCTTTGCCGAAAAAGGCAAGAAGCAAAAAGAAGTACAGAGTTAACTTGTCCATTTATTTTCTGCGGCAGAATGTTTAATGTGAAACTCTTTCGCGGGAATATGTTTAAATACTTTTCTGAACAATATTGGCCATGTAATAGGGATCTAATTATCTCAATAATTGGAAGACTTCGCGATAACGTCTCTATTCAATAGCTTTATTCTAAAAATATTTTTTTTTGTAATTTCACTTCTTACTTCCTGACTTAAGTATGTTGTAATTGCTCCTATTACCCACCCATCCTTTATCTTTGTAAACTACAGTTGTTAGACAATAAATTCTGTCTTCACTTACTATAGTGGACTAAAATTGGATTTTTATCTAGGAATCCACTTATTTTCACAACTAATAAGGCAGATATTTGAAAAAAGGCTTTTAGATATTTTCTTCTTCGTAAATATCGTTTTAGTATTCATAGTCTTCAGGCTAGTTTTCAGCGTAATCAGTCATGTCGATAAATAAACTATTTTTAATTTATCAGGTGCAGCCGTGGTGTCATGTGATGATGAAGAGAAGTAAGGACACGAGCTGGTTGTAAGTTCATTTTCTGACAAGTACCAATAGTAAAAAAAAATCACCGTGATCTGATCTCAGCATGGCTTTTTTTTTTGTTGTGTATGGGAAATCATCTAATGACCACTCCCGCTCAGGGTGGAGCAGAAGGGAGTGTCAGACTCTTACTGACTAAAACCCACCCGTGTTCCTTCCTTGGCCCTTTATATTCCGGTGTAGCGGTAACCCTTTCGGACAATCCCGCTGCCCCGGCAGGCTACGGCCCTTACCCTTGCCCTTCGTTATATTGCTGACATCTCTTTGAGGCGCGCGTGGAACAAGTACGCGCCGTCCAGCACGGGCCTGTTCCTGAACGGACGGAGAGTTACCCATTACTCTCCGCCCGCAGGCCCGCGCCTACGGTGGCCGGGAGTCATCACGCGGCTCCCGACGCCCGGAGCGTCTCCCGCGGCGACTGGGACGTGAGGTTCTCTCCCTCAACCGTCCCGCCACCTTCTTCGCTAGCATGACTGCTTTGCAGAAGGAAGTGACTGCCTCCCACTCCCTCTCACCCCGGACCATGGCCTGAACCAGGGCCGGGCGCGAGAGGTCACCGCCGCTGCCCATCGCCTCTACGAAAACATGGCTGTACTCCGCCCAAGCTGGGCAGACCTCCACCGTATGCTTCACCGTGTCCTCTGGGTGATACTCGTAGTGGTGACACCCGGGCGTTTCCTTTCGCCTGATGATGTGCAGGAACCTCCCGAAACATCTGTGTCCGATGAGGATCTGCGTCAGGTGGTAGGTGAGGGCGCCGTGGCGCCTCTCTAGCCACTCCTCAAAGAGGGGTCTTATCACCACTACCATGGCGTGCCCTGCGCTGGGTTGCGACAGTCGCTCTTTCCATGCCCCCATGAGATCACGCCGGAGGTCCGTCCGCTCCGCCGCGATTTGCTGCAGATGCGGAGTTTCCCCCGGCGTAGTGCCTCCGCGCGCCACATAAACAGGCGCGCAAGGTATATCGCCTCCAGATCCCATGGCGGCAGTCCGGCAACAAAGCTTGCCGCCTCGCCAGAGATCGTGCGGTACCCCCGGATCAGTCTTATGGCTACCACCTTTTGGGGCACGTTCACCGTGGCTGGTTTATTAATTAAACGTATTACTTAATACAAATTTCATTTTGTTAAGAAACTTCATACTTTGTACGAAGTCTTTGTACGAAACTAGTATTATGTTTAAGTGCTTCGACCGTCCAAATCTTTGTAAGTATAATGCTTAGGGTACTATGAGAAACTAGCTTCTGCCCGTGACCTCGTCTACGTGGTCTTCAGAATTCGCTATCGAAGTCGCGACCAAAAGATAATTTTTGCGTAAGAAAACTGTTATCACAGTCGTTAAGTCATGTCCAAGTATAATACTATTTGTTAGCCCAAGTTATAAACAATGCGTGTGCCAAATTTCATCCAAATCCGTTCAGTCGTTAATGTTTGCGTGATTGAGTAACAAACATCCTCACATTTATAATCATCATCTGCCTAGCCTTTTCCCAACTATGTTGGGGTCGGCTTCCAGTCTAACCAGATGCAGCTGAATACCAGTATTTTACATGGAGCGACTGCCTATCTGACCTCCACAACCCAGTAACTGGGCAATACGACACCCCTTGGTAAGACTGGTTGTCAGACTTCCGGGCTTCTGACTACCCTTAACGACTGTCAAAGATCCACGAATGACAGCCGGGACCAACGGCTTAGCGTGCTTTCCGAGGCACGGAGGGGTTTCGGTATGTAAAGATGGTCACCTATCCACAGACCAACCGCGGCAAGCGTAGCTTAACCGGATCGACTGTGCGGCTGTTATTATTTAGCCTCGGGCACGGGCACATTTATAATATTGGTCGGATGATATTTGAACACATGTGCAGGAAAACAAACAGCTGGTTTTTTATTTTTGACATTATTAATATTGCTATCCGAAACAATGGGCGGATAAACTTTAAATAATTATTTTCCTAAAATGATATGTGTAGCTGACTAAGGACACGAGAATGTTTAGTATCACGTAGGTACATCAATCAACAAATCATTCTGTTAGTATTTTTTAAATATTTATTTTGATTGTAAGCTAGGTATACCTAGATAGATAATTATATGTATTATCCTTTGTTCATAAAATAATGATCTACAATGACATGATAATTGTGCTACCAATTTAATGAACCCTCAAAAAATTGTCTATTACATTAGCTTTTCGCTGCTATATATTTACCTAAGTACCTCAAAAACTTTTATCCTACTTCGTAAAACTAATTAGCTTAACGAAATATTTTCTAAGTTTTTTTTTTTTAACATAAAGCTTTTTTTTTATTCCCACCTAATTTCGCAATGTACTTTTCAAAATGTTTTGTTTTACAGCAGTGCTAAAAAAATTTTTGACATGGCAACAAGACTAAGTCACATTAGTTTATTTTTTTTTAATTCAGCTTTCGCAATGCTTTTGAAAACTGGGAATTATACAATTCTAACTTTTGCCAGCGACATCGTCTGCGTTTTTTTTAACACGCTTTTATTAGTTTCACCTGTATGTTTGTTTATTTGTTTGTTTGTATGTATGTAACTGACTCGTTTGGGCTCGATTTTGCCCAATTTTAAGCAATCAGATTTACTTTAAACGTTATAGACTTATCAACGACCGACGACAATACAATATTCTGATAAGCTTATCTCATTATCCTGATTAGGATGTTGATCAAGCAGTCATTTATTTAGGCTCACGGAGAAATTATTCCTTTTGAGAGCTTCCGTTGCGTGCGCTGCGTAAAAGGTTAAAGTTACGCAAAAATAATGTATGACGGAAAGCCGGGACCAACGGCTTAACGAGCCTTCCGAGGCACTGAAGGGTATCGGTATGTAAAGACGGTCACCCATCCACAGACCAACCGCGGCAAGCGTAGCTTAACCTAATCGATCAACCTGTGCGGCTCTATTATTTAGCCACGGGCCCCTCGCTAGCCCCTAGCTTTTACTGGGTAATAGCTTGATGTGTAGTCGTGCGTAGGTACTAAGTAATAATCTTAAAGTAGTGGAATATATTTTAGTAGTCTAAGTAGTAGGTTTCTTCCTCAACTTGACTTGACTGAGAAAGAAATTCCTCAACTTAACGCGGGTGAAACCGCGGGGTAATGTTAGTTCGCAAAATAAAGTTACACCACTATATGTCTCGCTGTTTATGTTGGCAACATAGAAATCCTTGAATATGTTTTCTATCGAGATGCAACTGTTAACACATCTTGTACATACTAAAAAAGGTTTTATAGCAAATAGAACTAAAAAGTGAAAAATAAAATATAGTTTAAAAAAACTAAAAAAACACGCTTTAATAGCAAATCGAACTAAAAATCAGAAAATAACTTTTATATTTATGTTTTATTCAACTGTTATAAAAAGTATACTAACTCAATATACCTCCACTACTAACTCAACATACCTCCTCAATGTACCTCCTCAGAGATTGCAACTATACAGTAGAAATGCCAGTTGTATGACAGTAAAAATTTATAATAAATTACCATCTGGCTTGAGAATGTTACCAATTAATAAATTCAAATGTAAAATGTTTACTTGGCTCTTAGACATGTGTTTTTATTCCGTTAATGAATTTTTAAATCATACTTTTTGACATTGTAATTATTATTCTATGCTATTAGTATTTTGACAATAAAATTAATATTTTGACACTAGAACTTATATTTTTGACATGCAATTTTTTATTATTATTATATTGTTTTTGTCTTGTCTTGTTTTGTATTTTATGATTGACAAAATAATATTCTAATATTTTGACATTACAAATAATCCTATTCAATTAATCCAAATCAATATTATTGTATCAAATTAAATATATAAATTCAAAATAATTATATTAATTGAATATAACTTTTATTGTAATGTCTACGATTTGCATGCACTTAGCTTATTTAATTTTTCTACACTAGCAATGGTAGTATATGTGAATCAATGTTTAATTTAAGATCTCAATGTACCATATACTTAGAAATAAATTATTATTATTATTATATTTATTTATTTTATATATCTCGGGACCATGGGGTCCCGGTCCTTTGGAAGGCGTACGAGGGGCCGAAGCCAACTCGCAGAGGCCCCTTAGAAAATTTTAATGAAATGTGGCACCAACCGACGATTATCCCTATATGCACTATGAAAGTGCACCCAAGGACAACCCTCGGTTGATGTAGGACTATTGCAGTATTGGAAAAATAAAAAATTGTACTATGGGTTTTCGAGGTTAAAGTGGATTGGTTACCAAGAACTATGGAAGAACTATGGCCCCTGCCTGATCAATGTTTTATATATACACGGATAACATGGCAGGGGGTGACTTGCACACTCAATAATGGGCCCCCGGGAACTGCCGCTAGCACATAGTGACGTAGTGACAAGGGGGCAACATGTCCTGAGGTGCTTGAGGAGTGGAGAGGTATTCCACGGCTTTCAGAACAATCCCAGAGCCCGGAAGATGGTCAAGATCCCTACGAGCACTTACTGGAATACTTCCTTCCCCCGAGCACGTTTGCTCTTGCGAATGTCCACTCAAGCCGGCCAATAAAGGCAAGAATGAGGTGGGAGCTGTGTTCCTCATCAGTGTTCACTCCAGCCAGCCAATTAAGGCAAGCCAGAGGTGAGAAACAAGACTACTCCCGGGAGATAGGGTCCGTGGGGTCGCTACTGCCCAACAGCTCGCCACATGCTGCCCTGCGGGTTTCTGTATCTCTCTTGGTCTGGCTCCTCGTCTTAGACCTGTTCCGGCAAAGTAAACTCTTCCGGCACAGGCCTAGAGTTCGGAGCGCGCAAGCCCCACCACGACGTCAACGTAGAGATACGACGATGGGGTTATTATTATTATTATTATTAAATGTGATTCAATAATTTTCAAAAATTTTAAAATATAAATAAAGTTATGAAAAGAAAATTAATTTCATTGTAAAAAAGCGTGGGGTTCTTTTTATATCATATTTCTATATTAACTCTATGTTTACAAATAACTACTATAATTATATATTTACAACAATCAATATCGAGCACCCCACGCGAATATTCAACAAACTCACATTGTTGATACCTTTTGTTTTTACTAAGAATGGATCCCCCTACATTACATGGATATATGTAAATATATTCTGAACAACTTTCAAGTTTAGTAGAGTTTCAATTCATTTTGATTGACTAATTACTGATTTATGTGTGTGTGTGTTTACTGTGTTAAATTTCTGCTGGAGGAAAACAAAGTAATCCTATTTTAGAAGAATCCACTTTCCTTCTACGCATCCACATCATTAGTTAGAGTCTAATAATCGTGTTTTGCGTGCCGTTTGGTGAACACGTTGATCAATATAACAGCTTCATTTTGTAAGTTTAGAATTCATCGTTATATATCAAGAATCAGTCGGTTTTGATTGTGGGTCAAGGGATACGGTAGGTAATATTTTATATTATTAACCGACTTCTAAAAGAGAAGGTTCCCAATAGATCTGTATTTTATTTTATATACATTTATCTATTGTTCTTTCATCGATTGTAGCCCGTTTTTTTAAAGATTATACTCCTGAGGTTCCATTTTACCACTTTCGTTGTTTACACAGCGAGCAGTGGTATACGCATTTATGTGGGGAACCACAACTAAAAAGTAACCAATTAAATCCTTTTTTACAAAAAAAAAATACAAGCGACTTCCAAAAAACACCACAAAGTGAAGTAACTTTAATTTCGGAAGTCGGTTTCTTTGGGTTTTTTTATTTTCGGTTTTGCCACTGACTTCCGAAATTAAAGTTTTTTTTTGTTATTTTGTAGTGTTTTTTTGTTAGTCAGTTGTTTTTTTTATTTTTTGTTTGATTAAAGCGAAGTTAATACATTCTTTAAATTTTCTTAATTGTCAAGTTATTTTGGAAGCAGTGGTGGCCTAGTGGTAACGGAACCGACTTACAAGTTGTAGGTCGTAGGTTCAAACCCAAGCCCGTAAGGGCCGTAGCCTGCCGGGGCAGCAGGATTGTCTGAAAGGGTTACCGCTGCCCCGGAACATAAAGGGCTAAGGAAGGAACACGGGTGGGTTTTAGTCAGTAAGAGTCTGACACTCCCTTCTGCTCCACCCTGAGCGGGAGGGGTCATTTGATGATTTCCCATCCACAAAAAAAAAGGTTCGAACCCAAACATGCGCTTTACTTTTTGTAAATTATTTTATCACCACTGCTCTCAACACGGGTAAGGAAAACATCGTGATTTTACCGGCATGTCCTAAAACCAAAAATTCGAAGACATGTGACATCTAACCTGCACTGGGCCAGCGTGGTGGATTACAGCCCACTCCCTCTCACCGAGAGGAGGCCTATATCCCACAGAGGAACATTATAGGCTTGCTTATATAAAGTTATTGTGGTTGTCAAAGTATACCAATACATAAAGTACTCATACGTTACTACTTCAGTAACTATGTTTTTCTTAACCACAACAGGTTTGCATTATGGTTTTTTTTTTATTACAGAAACAGCACATGATGAGAACGGTTATATTTCTGATCGCAATCGCCACCGCTATCGCTGAGTTTTCTCCCAGTACGCCAGTCCCATCAATACTGGAGGGAGCTACTCCTGCTGAAGTATTGCTGTACCTCTATGACGTAGTGCTTACGTCACTCATGTCTACAGAATCCAATGACCAAGGAGGGGGAGTAATTAATGGTATCAAATGTCCTGGTAATATGCATAAATTTGGAAGTACTGGAAAGTGTGCCCCCGTACCGGAAGCGCCGACGGATATGTCGTATTACTCGTATTCCTCGGATTACTCGTATTCCTGGTATGATTAATTAGAATTTAAAAACGAATCTTAATTTTCATTATTTTGACTAGTTTCACTCATACATTATTCAGATAAAAGGGAACAGCCGATCGATTCTGTAAAAATTTAAAAATCGCAACAATAAAACTCAGGTGAAGTGAGTTGTCAAAAGTGCCAATTCCTGTGTAATATCAGCTCACTTCAAGGTTTCTTCACCTAAGTTTTGTTGGCCGGCTTGTACCAATACATTATTGTTTATATACCCAGGTATTACACAAGTGGTAAACATATTTCTACAAATTAGAATGTATTTAGAATATACATTGATAAACATCAATTTCGATTTTTTTTATTTTTGTTTATAGTTTGATAAATAAAATAATATAAACATGGCTTCGTTTCAGTTCAAAATATTATATAAATATAGTTTTATTTGGATATCTAGGTATCCAAATTAATTATACCAAAACCTTCAGTTTATATATAAGAGCTACTTTTTTCAATAAAAACTTATGCTACCGACTTGTTTTAATGCTTGACCAATTACATAATTATTAAAAAAGAAACAAAATATTTGTATTACAACAGGGGCTGAATTTATTCATTCTATAAAAGCCACAACATTTATGTCTTGACCGTTCTTGTTTTCACCAGTTTCACTCTTGCGTTATTAATCACTAGCTGTTACCCGCAACTTCGTCTACCATCCAGGATAAAAAATAGCATCAGTCCTTCTCCAGTACCCAAGCTACGAATCTCTCAAAATTCATCCAAATCCGTTCAGGAGTTTTAGCATGAAAGCACAAAAAGTTCACTTTCGCATTTATAATATTATATTAGTTAGATTATTCTTTATAGGTACTAGTCCTATCGAAGTGTCAACCGCACGTCTATGATATCAATTTGACATTGGCAAAGCTTTATGTCAAAGCAGTAAGAGCGGTTTTCGTAGTTGCAAATATTGCCACTGGGGTTTGGGTCCCAGGTCGTCTCGGGTCTCGAAGTCCCGGGACTTTTAATAAATTTAGTTGTCGGGTCCCGAGACTTTCGTGTCGAGACCACAGCTTACAGTCCCACGATATTTTATTTTACTTCGCATTTGAGTAACTGCACTTTTTGCTTCTGTAGAAAAACTGTATTGCAGACTTTTCTAAAATATTCCTCGTATCAAAAAGCTATTTGGAAATAATGGATGATGTGCCTAGTACCAGTAGCTTACAGTAGACAACGAACCCGAAGAGTCATTTCAAAATCAAATAGAACACGCAATTTAAAAAAATTTAAGTAAACGTACTCGAAATTCTTGCAAAAAAATCAAGAGCAACATTAAAGATCCAGTTCATACATTAAAGTTCCAGTTGCTTTAAGCAACCAGAAAGCGTACTCTTAGTCCCGTATTACAGAACGTCACTCAGTACTCAAGCATTACTTAAAACTAGTTTCAACCAATCAAATGGCTGGAATCTAGTTTTAAGTAACGCTTGAGTATTGAGTGACGTTCTGTAATACGGGCCTTAGTTTAGGCCTACTTTACTAATCTTTAAACACAATTAAACCGACTTAGGTTGAAAACGATAGTGTTCTCCTTGTCCGGTGACATTATTAAAAATATTACCAACAAATTCCTTTTTTATTAATACATTCGGCCCAAAATTAATTCGAGTCTAACTTTATCCTGAGAAGTCTCGAAGTCCTAAGACGTCCCGGTTACTCGTCTCGTGTCGACTTTGATACTGTCGAGACTTTCCAAACCCTAGTTGGCGTGCGTTTGATCGTAGTAAGTACCATTTATTTATTTACGTTCGCTATTTAGAGCAACTAAAAAAATAAAATAAATTAATATACATCGCATATAATGTACAGACACCAGCACATCAAGCTACTACAATCTGTCAAATTCATTCAATAGATTTTCAACTTTATCGCTACAGTATAAGGTTCAAAGTTGAGTGAGAAAATTTTACAGTTTCGGGTAGCTTGATGTGCTGGCGTCTGTACATTATATGCGTTGTATTTTAATTTATTTTATTTTTTTAGTTAATTATGTTTACAAACTTTGGAATTTGCGAATTTCAACTTAGTCACATCGTTTCATTTTGACATTATATTTTTTTTTTTTTGTTATTAATAATTCTGTGTTAACTAGTGGATAGATGAGTAATTATTATTGCAAGCGATAAGAACCGTACAGTCAGCGTCAAAAATATCGGGATGAAAAGACTATTCAAAAAGATCTCAACAACTAAGAAAATGAAACTTTATCTGAGTTGGATAATGTTCATGTCAGAATGATAGTTATCGTGTACTGTCGTGTGTGTGTCTGTGTTGTTGTGTTCTGAAATATTCCTTGTGTGATTGAGATAAAATTTAATTTTCTTAGTTGTTGAGATCTTTTTGAACAGTCTGTTCTTCACGATATTTTTGACGCTGACTGTACCTGTTTCATAAATCCTACCACAACGATAGTAGACGCATCACTATTGTGTTACTGAAACATTTTCCTTCTACAACTTTTAAGTATCAGGTACTGGTAAGTAACAGTTTCACATTATTAAATTGTGTGTCATCTAGTTACAACGTTAACCAATATAATTATTGCCAAGTTTAAAATATTTACACCAATAGATTTTATTTAGAACTCAGCATTTTATTGTTTGTGGTCACAAAGGATTTATAATAATAAGTAAGTTTTGCTATTATGTCAAATTTTGTTATTTAAACGTTTGCATTACCTGAGTTTGTCCAATTTATAATTACAATTTTATGCTATGTACTGATTATTTCTTTGACTTAGACATTTTTTTTTTTGTTTATTTTTGTACTTTATGGCGAATAGGTTACCACATTAATTGAAATCACATATTCTTAATTACGTATTTTTAACATACACAATTAAAATAACTAATAACAATCAGACCTTTTTTTCCGTTGTACGAGTAGTATTTAACAACATTAAACATAATTTGCGAGTATTTGGTAACAATACCATAAAGTTTGTGTTGAATAATAACTGTTGATACCATCGCCCCGAGCATGTCTAGTGACAATAAATAGATAATAATAATTTTGCGCCAGGTTTACTTTATTTATTTTGTTTGAAAACTGCAGCTTTAAATTTTTAGTAAAATTGTTTATTTTATTATTTTAATAAACTGTTAAAAACTTGTAATAATCGCTGTACTATTGAATGTGATAACGCCACTCTAATCGCCACTCTGAATATTATAAAATTAGTATTCGTTCTGTTTGTAGGTATTTTCGTAATGTGTTTTAATCTTATTTTAGAAAATAATTTTTAAACGGGACAAACAATTTGATATTGTTTTTTTCCAAGAAGTAATTGGTGAAATTTTTTTTTTTTTAATATATTTATTTTATTTTATTATTATTATTATTATTTTTTTATTATTTAATTCACTATTGACCAATTACCGCAGCCTGGTTTCTGTGTTATTTGGTACCCGGCTGATTAACTTTAACTGGTTAAATGTGGTTCTACTACACCTTTGCCCAATTCTTCGGGGGATGCAGGCATGTTGTTATATTTTTTTTATTTTCCAGGATACACAAAATGAGAGCTGTAATCTTCCTGGTCACAATCGTCACCGCTGTCGCTGAGTTTTCCCCCAGCACGCCAGTCCCCACAATACTGGAGGGAGCTACTCCTGCGGAAGTATTACTGTACCTCAATGATGTAGTACTTACGTCACTCATGTCTACAGAATTCAACAACCAAGGAACCGTAATGCATGAAAACAAATGTCCTGGTGATATGAACAAAATTTCATCGATCGGGTGTGCGCCCGTAATAAAACCGACGGCGACTAGTGATTACTCGTTTTTATTCGATTACAAATAAAAAATAAAATACATTAAATATATTACAAAGACATGAAACTTTAAGTAAACAAAAAAAAAAAGTAGTTTAAAAAAAAACTAATAAACACGTTTACACACAAGTTCATCATTTTCAGTTTAGAGTGTTTTTTTATGAGTGATGTAGATTTTATATAACTTTTATATATAAATCTCGAATCTTAACTTTCATTGGTTTGATTAGTTTCGCTCGTCCGTTATTCACTTATAAGGGAACAACCGATCGATTCTTCAAAAATCTCACCATGAAAACATAGGCTAAATGAGCTGCCAATAGTGTCAATTCCTTACATCAGGTGAAACAACAGCCGATCGATTCTGTAAAAATCTCACCGTAACTTAGGTGAAGTGAGCGTGAAGTGAGCTATAAATAGGGGCAATCCCTAACATCAGGTGGAATGACAGCTCACTTCACCTTAGTTTTCACGGTGAGATTTTTACAGAATAGCACTGAAGTTCACTTCAAGGTGATTGTTCGTTTTCCCGGTGAGATTTTTGCAGAAAAGACCGGCTGGTACCAATATCTTTATTGTTTAATTTACATACTTATGCGAAATGAAGGCAAAATATTTCTAGAAATTAGAATGTATTTATGATATTAGATAGAGAAGTAAAATTTCATTACAGCATATTATATAGTTTTATTTCAATACCTATGTTTACTGTCACATAGTTTTTGGGGTACTGTACCAAAATTAACATCATGACGTTACCTTGTCAATATATCTATGAAAACATCATGTACACGTACAGTCAGCAAAGGAGATAAGTATACAGGGTCGTCGAATATAGTTGAAGTTTAGTAAGAAACCGATTGATGTTTTCGTATGATTTTTTTTTTTTCAAGGGAATACATCGCTGACAAAAATGCTTGACTCAACGCTGGTCCTGCTCCACAAGGGCGCATAAACTAATTGCTTAGCACTCGGAAACATTGTTAGGGCTGCTAAAAACTATATTTGCATTATTCCACTCGAAAGTCTCGCGCTTGAAAGTGGACGCGAAACGAAACGTAAACAACAAAATGTCCGCCCGCCCGAAAGTTACCACGAACGTTTTAAATCACTGTAATTTTGTTTTTAGAGCTACAACTTTCGTTTTATTTTTATTCGATAGTAAATTTAACGTAGTTTAATACGCAAAACATTCTGAGGCTAAAACGGGTCTACGAAATGTGAAATATATAGGTTGAAAATTAAAGAGGAATAACGTTGTCGTGCGGGTCGACGGGCGGTCCGGTGATATTATTTTTATCGTATTTCAACGCGCCCGTACTACATCAAACATTTGTATGCGATTTACGAAATCTGATAGCCGTTCATGTGAGTGGAACAGAGGCCAGCACATCAAGCTACCCCATTCTGTCAGATTTTCCCAATTGAATTTGAACCTTATTCCTTTGTGCTAAAGTTGAAAATATATCAAAGAAATTTGACAGATTGGGGTAGGTTGACCTGCTGGCGTCTGTACTTATAAATTCAATGTCTTTTAAATACTTAATGGTTAGCATATTTAGCCTATAATGTTACCACAGCTAAGACCTTGTCCCAGCAGTGAGGACATTATAGGCTAGGTCTGTCTTTTAGTTAAATTTTCGGTGATTGTGGAAGTCGAATCTCTTCCGGGGATTCTCAGCACATACACGTCTATAAAATATCATCCATAAAGAAATCCTTCTCCGAAGTTTGATAAGGGAAAAATATATAATAATGAGAGTAAGCAAAGTTGTATGTTAATACTAAAGTAAAAATAAAAGAATGTGACTAACGATTAGTCTTTTACGAATGACAAAGAACCTAACCATCTTGGTTATGTGGTCCTAAAATATTCAAGTTCGACTTTGAAAATGAAAATTATATTTTTGTAGCCAATATGCCGAACCCGGTATTTCTTAAATGACTAGTTTCACACTATACTTACCAATAACGGAAACTTCACCATTGTGTCTTAAAAACAATAATTATACATAAAATACATTTTCCTTGTACAAATCTGTCTTAGTAATTACTAAAATAACAGTTTCATATTAGTTTATTGTGTCTCGTCTAGTGACAACGTAAACCATTTTATAACCATAATTGCTATTTACAGGAGCTCAGCAGAATACACAGTTTTTCTTCAAGTCTCAACCTTATTTGTTTGCGATCAACAAAGGATTCACTAGGCAATGTATTCAATTATGATTTAATCAAATATCCGCTTATTCTGGATTATTGTCAATTAATAATGTAATTTTCCCCATAGTCAAGTGGTTAATGCTATTTGCTAGCTACTTTTTGTTAATTCTATGAAAGTTTATTTATCTTGAACTAGCTTTTCCGACAGACGTTGTTTTGTTCAAATTTCAATAATTGGCCACCGCTGCCACCTAGTAGACCATTTAACACTCCCACACTCCAGTATTGTAAGAACTGGGGCGCTGGGGAAAAGCGGGTCAAGGCAACTGACTTTAATAATTGAATATAATATTTTCCAGGATGCACGAGATGAGATCGGTTATCTTCGTAATCGCAATCGGCATCGCTGTCACTACCGTTTTACCTATTCTTACCGATTCGTTTCTCTTGTGCATCAATATTCCAGTCTCCACAATACTAGAGGGAGCTACTCCTACAGAAATGTTGCTGTACCTCTGTGAAATAGTTCTCACGTCATACATGTCTCTTGAAACCAACGACGAAGGACGACCAGTAATTCCTAGTCTGATATGTCCTGGAGGTATGAACAGACTGAAGTCTAGGCGATGTCCGTTTGTAGCAATACAATTCTCAGATTATTCTGTGCTTTTATAATAAGTTTTAATGAAGTTGATTACGGAATTGGTACGATTAAGTGAGGAAAGTCTATTAGCACTGTTACTTTCACAACTCGTCTAAATTAACCTACTATTTGGATAATATATTGCTATTAGTTACAATATCTGGTTAATTGCTCATGAGGGTAATCTTCTAATGTATAAAATTCTCGTGTCACAGTGTTAGTTACCATACCATTGATCGATTTTTATGAAATTTTATATGCATATTCAGTAGGTCTGAGAATCGGCTACTATCTATTTTTTTTTGCAAAACGACGTTTGCGGGGTCAGCTAGTAATTATATAATTATTAACATTGTAGTGATATTTATTTTGGAAGTATTTATGTTTATTTGTATGTAAGTATATTCTCATATTTGTTTAGTTTAAGTGAATTGTTTATGATTTTATTGTTTTTTTTTTTCTCCTAAAGGAGGACTAAAGTCTTTCACACGCTGTCTACATCTCTATTGTCTTATCGCGGGTAAGGTTGAAGAGATTTCTTATGTAATAAGCTGCATCACCTTTGTATCTATTTTTCTGTTCTGTTTTATTTCTTGTCTGTTTATATAATTATGTCTATACATAAATGGTAAAATAAAATAGTTAACACCAGACGGAAGATCTATTACATTATCAGTACTCTAAAGTAAAATAATCTACACTCACCCACACACACACACACACACACACACTGTTGAAATAAAAAGCTAGATAACAGAAAAGTATTGAATTTTTATATAATAGAACCGTACAGCTTTTTGTAAAGGGAATATTAAGAATGACAAGAATAGTGTATAGAGTACAAAACCATAAATTTTTGTACATAGGTACACACCTAAACAGTATGAATTACAACACACACCCTCTCACACATTACAAACACACCCTCACACACACAAAGATAATGTATACCAAAGAGCATGTGTGTGTAAACTTAAAAGTTCATCGGACATCGGATTTTACATCTAAAATCATGTTGCGATTCAAATGTTCGGATGAGCCATTAAGAGACTTTCGAGTTTGTCCCTTTTCTGCTTATCACGAAGTAGGCAGATTTCATAAAGTATTTCGGAAAACTTCGCAAACCATGGGAAATTGCTACTGAAGCAATGCGGGTGTCGACGTCAGGACGAGTTGCTTCTCACCCGGACAATTATACGTCGCTTGTTCCCGCGTCACCAGTCCTGACTATCGTCGTATCATATTTTCGATGCTGAGACCATAACTATAAACGTATACTACGTTTGCCTCAACAGGGAAGTTTTGTAAAAATGTGGCTGTTATTTTAGTATATTGTGGTGTTTTACGACTTCCACGCGAACGAAGTCGCGGGCAGAAGCTAGTCGTGAAATACACCCGTATCGAAGGTGTAACATTGAATAAGGAACGCGTGACTATTACACCGAATTATTTTAATTGTCATCAAGGGGATATTGCCTAACAACGTCTGGCCCGGGGACACACGAACATGAATATATTCATCTACCTACATATATGTATGTACATTTATAAATTGAAGGCGCTTTTCGTCTCTGTCTGTGTGACCACATTGCCCACTAAACTCCGCAATAGAATGATTTTAATGCGGTTTTCACCATCATTTGCAGAATTTACTACAGAAAGTTTGTGTGAAAACATTAATTAAAACTTATTTATAAACTTATATAAAAAGAAATCTTGATTTTCAAGTCGTACAAACCGGGCGAAGTAGGTGGACGTTAGAAGATTTTGAATATAGAAGTACTAGCTATAGGAAATGTTAAAGAGTGTAATGAAAAAGCACCATTTGAATAAATGAAGTAGAATTTTGATGGAAGAGTACTGTACAATAATGCTGGTGAATGAATAGAAAAGGATAACAAAGAGAACGTTGTCCAAACATGAACTCTGTGTGTGACGTGACTTTTCTCAGTATGAGTTAATAAGACAATCTCTTGCCAACTTCTCCCCTAACTCTTTCCGGTTTCTAAACATAGTCTCATCTAACATGATGATTTATTTATTCGTACATTTTCAATAGCATGTTGTGCTCTGCTACCATGTTTATTGACGGTTTTAGCTACCTTATCTCGGACAGAATAATGTTAAACCTTAAAAGAATTGTGTGAAGAATTTGTGATCTAAACGAATACAACCCTCAATATTATCTGTAATATGCAAAGAAAACAGCTCAATATTGGAATTTAAAATTTTTTATGTTAAAGGAAACTCATTGAAAGATTCTAAAGACGTATGTTTCTTAAGATTTTTGCCAAGCCAAGCAGTCTGAAGAAAGTGTGACGATGAAAGCGGGCATAAGAACTGCTTCCTCTGTAATTAACCCAGCTAAAGATTAGCCAGGAATGATACGATGCCAATACGCCAGGATAGCACCTATTTTATATTTTTAAAGCTTTATTTATTCCATACATGAAAAATTACAAAAAAAAAGATTGAGAAAATAGATCATTAGTGGTAAGTTTACATACATTTCACATACATTAGTTTACATACATTTCATTTCATTTTATTCAAACATTTTCATTATATTATTTATTTATACATTTTTTTATTACATTTCATTCCTTACACAAGTTTACATACATTATAATAATAGTTTTAGTTCATAAATTAGACATTTTACTATCATTATTTCTCATTAAATTGATAAATGACCTCAATCAATACCACTACAATAATGTAAGTGAAATAGGTACACGGAGGATATATGCACTTAAATATTTTCGTGGCTATTCAATTGGATTCAACAAATGAAATCGACACTAAAATTGTATTATTACTTTAATGCATTACCTATACCACGCCTTATAAGGCAAAACGATCAATTAACCACGATAACACATACAGCTAATCGGTAATACCAATGAGGACCATGGGACTATACAAATAATGACTAATAGTTAGGGAGGCGAATAGGGGAATTTTCGGTAATACTCGAGCGTGGCAGTTTGAGATATGAGAGATACCTTAGACCTAATAGAACAACCTTATAAAGTATTTAGCTCTATATGTAGTGACGCGCGCCTAGGATAGACGATCAGATTAGTAAAAAAAAATCGATAGTCTGAAATACTCGAGCGCGTCAGATTAAGATATTGGGGGTTGATTTTAGTGTTTTAAGACTAAATTTAACTAATCTGACGATAAGTCCTTGACGCCGCCGAGTTATAGGGTCGCGAACTTGTAAAAAAAAAACGTTAATCGTTAATTCTCGAGCGCGATTTTTTTATTTTTTATTTTGAAGAATATAATCTAAAACTCACTAAAAATACAAAATCTGCCGGTTTCCGCATGACCAGAAGTGTGGAAGAGCCATTTCGTCTTCCGAAAAACGCGTTGCGGCATATAAGTCGCGAACGATTCATCTTACAAAAAAAAAGTTTAAATAAACAAAAAAGGTAATTTTATTTTACACAAAAAAGGTCTCTTTACATTTTTGTCCGAAGTTAAAACTTTTTGACTTGAAACATCATAAAAACTCAAACTCCCGGTTTTTTGAGTATATCTCGAAAACTGAGGGTGTTAAAAAAATTGATATGAAATAACGATAATTAAATTATGTGACTTTTATTATATCTCACAATTTTTTTTTTTCTAAAGCTTCTCGACAATTTTCGAGGACTCGGAAAAAGCTACGCGTATCTGTATACAAAAGTATTATTAACATGTACAGTTTCATATATATTATTCAATAGCCTGTTGATCCTCAAATTTTTTTTCTGGACGTACCGTAAGCAAAACGAAGTGAAGAATTGAAGCAAAAAAGAGGGATTTGCCATAAACATGTAATACAGACTGAGCGCTTCGCGGAAATATGCCGTCCTACCAGTATTTTTCCTTTATTTCGCAACATTGATGGTGAGGAAAGAAGCGGTAGAAGGGAATTTTCGGTACACCCTAATATATATATATATACTAGCGTCTGTCCGCGACTTCGTCCGCGTAAAATTGCAACCTTCCCACCGCGTGGGATCCGATACCAGCCCGAGCTACTACTTTTTTGGCGGTTATTATCGTTGTTTCTGACTTTTTTCATTTTGTTCGGCTCCTAAGGGTAATTGCGTGATGTTAAATAGAATAATGTAGGTACCCAAGATTTTCTAATATCTTTTTAAAAGAGTGTCCTTGGAGTTTCAGTTTTTTTTTTTCAGATTTTTTTTTCTTTATATTTTTTTCCGTAAGAACCTTGTACAGAGTATTAGAAAACTACAAAAAAAAAAAATCAGCCAAATCGGTCAAGCCGTTTTCATGTTATGTCGTGACAACGGAAAACGGGTTTCATTTTTATATATATAGATATGTTTATGGTCCCCTACCGTAGACCTATGTGCCCTCAGTATAACGACGATTGAAGAGAGAGAAAAGACCCGACGGTATATTTCTCGAATGTGCTGGAAACTTTGATGAATTGTATTGAGCAAAAATGTAAAGGTCTTACATAACAATACAATTATAATACAATTTGTATTTCATTTCATTTTTTTTATACAATAAATAATACAATTTGTACTACATTTCATCTACATTTACGTTGGTTGTATCTATCGCTTTATTGTCATTCTTAAATTCCCCGTTTTATCAAGGAGAAAGAAAGGAAAAAAAATAAACCAAAAAACCTTTTTCGATCAGATTAAGAGAACCCACCAACATTTTTGTCAGATTAAGGAAATATGCTTTCAGGATACCGAGATAAACCTCCCCTATGAAAATCTGACGCGCTCGAGTATTTCAAAAAAACTTTTTTTTTTTGCATTTTCAAAAATTCATCGCAACTTATCGTCACGCCGAAATCGTCAGTTTTTTTAAAGGGAGCTTCCTTGGGGCCTACTTAACACCCCTTCCGAAAATCTGACGCGCTCGAGTAATTTTTTTTTTTTTGCATTTTTGACTACTTTATATGCCTACCCCCACCACGCAAACCGGCAGATTAGTATACCGTTGTTATCAGAGGCACTTGGCGCAAACGTAGTATGAATATCTGACGCGCTCGAGAATGCCCAAGTAACTGTTTTTTTTAACATTTTTGAAAAACCGTACACGCCAAACCCACCGCTAAAATGGTTTTTACCATATGAGCTTTTCTTTTCGAAATCATTTTATCTTTCGATTTTGATAGGTCTCGACGGCGCCGTTGAATTACGCCATTTAGCTACCTCGCCTCCCTAACTATAAGTAATTATTATGAACGATTAATTTATGTTTTTCCTTATCCCGGTTAGATATTCGAACAATATGAACAGGAATAACGTCACCCGTCGAGGTAAAGACGTCATATTTGACAGGAATTCTCCGATTGTTCAACAATAAATATATCCTATACAGTCAGCAACGGCAGTCGATTGGCACTTAATAATGCGAACTGGATTTAAAATTAAAATAACTGAAACTCGTTGCTACAATAATCTGTACTTACCCTGACTGGTATAGCTTCTGTATAGTTACACAACGCTTTGTTTTCTTCTTTCGAAAGTCAATTTACTAACGACTGAAAGAGAGAAATCGGTGTGTAACTATTATTCATCTGATATAATACGTTTACTAAAAAGCTGAAGAGTTTGTTTGAACGTACTAATCTCTGGAACTGACAGTTAGATTTGAAAAATTGGTTTTGCATTTGATAGCCCACTTCTGGGGAAATAGTTAAATAACGCTTTGACTTCTTCTTTCGAAAGTCAATTTACTAACGACTGAAAGAGAGAAATCGGTGTGTAACTATTCATCTGATATAATACGTTTACTAAAAAGCTGAAGAGTTTGTTTGAACGTGCTAATCTCTGGAACTAACAGTCAGATTTGAAAAAATCGTTTTGCATTTGATAGCCCACTTCTGGGGAAAGATTATAGGTTCTTTAACATCACGCTATAAACCATAGGAGCCGAACAAAAAGGAAAAGTCAGAAAGAACGCTAAGCGAAAACAAAGTGATAGCGCAGGCGGGCGATATGATTCGACGCGGTTGGATGGGGGAACAAGATATATCATGCGGATGAAGTCGCGAGAAGAAGCTAGTTAACGATAATACTAGCCTATTATTGTCCCACTGGTGGAGGAAAGCCTCTTCTCATACAGAAAAGGCATGAGTAGGTATTCCATCACCAAGATAAACTTAATAAAGAAAGAAAGAAAAAGTATTTATTGCGACTCGTCAGGAGGATCACAAACTAAACTAAAAACAATCTAAATTAAAATACCAAACTACATAAAAAATAAAAAGTAACAAAAAGAAAAATGAAACAGAAGTCCTATACAAGGCCAAAAGGCTCCTATCTCAGCATGATGCTGCGATATTTAAAAAATGAATTTCGCAGCGCTGGTATTCTGTTAGGGCCTGCTGTGGTGTCACGGGCAAAACACACACAGTAGGTACATAAATTATTTGAAAAATTCACATGAGTGCTTGCCCGGATTTGAACCCGCAACCTCGTCCCTGAGAGGCGAGGTCTTAACCGCTAGGCCATCACGACATCATCCCACTGGGCCAGTCAAAAAGCAGTGTATCGAATAATGTTGTACAATTTTAGATATGTTTACGGGTGTCACTCAAACAGACAGTACCAGAACAAAGCAATTATATCACTTGGTTTTAATAGGTTTTTATGTTTTATTTATCCTTTTGATAGATTTTTCATTTATATTTTGTAAATGTGAAGACTTTGTAAGCCTTGTAGACTATAGATCAGTAGACTTTTTTTATTTTATCAAGTACAGGTACTTGTTGACAGACCTACGCTGTCCTCCCATAGGTACTTAATGTAATTTGAAAACATTGTAAAAGCCAATTATTTTTAACAGAGTAACCGTGGAGTTTTTTGCCGGCTCTTCTCCATAGGAAACGACGAATAAGAACCGTGCACCTAGTTTCTGACGTTTCATAAATACCCATGTAGGTTTATGTGAAATAAAATATTTTGATTTTGAAAGGGTTACCGTAATATTAGCTAAAAGTTAAAAAAGATCATATTTTTTGCAACTTCGAACGTTTCGAAGTTCTTGGCCAAATGTGATAATTGTAGGGCAGTGTTACTGTTAACAAATAAGATAACATAACGCCGGTAATCCCCAAAAGGTTAGGCAGAAGTGTACTTATACTCCCACATTTCGTCAATTACTTTTAAGTCATACGTAATAGGAGCGAGCCTATTACCATCAACTGGGTACAAATCCAGCTCCGGGCTGCTACTGAGAAATTCCTGACGGGAGAACCCAATACAAAAAAAATACACTGACCCGTAACCACCGATCTGTAAATTATACCATTACGGAATTCGTGGACAAGCTGCTGATCTTGTTCTTTCATAAAGTCAAAGTCAAAGTCAAAGTCAAATCATTTATTTCAAATAGGCACTTAAAAGGCACTTTTGAACGTCAAAATTTAAAATGAAAAAATAGAATTGATTCTAGTCGCCCATTCCAAAATGTAGTTTTCGTGTGGAGAAGAATGGGCAAGAAACTCCACCGTTACTCTTTTAAAATGTTTTACAAGTTTTTGTATACATTGTTTATATAATTATATGTGAAGACGATGCACCTAAAATAAAATTTAGTCTACCAAAAATGGTAAAAGAATTAAAAATATAACAGACTGGTAAATCAATTATGTGATAGATACATGGTGTCCACATATTTACAAAGATTGAAAAATTTTACTAGTATTTTAAAAAGTGTGAGTTACATTTGTCAAAGAATGTAAAAAACAATGTAAAAAAAAAAAATGTGTATGTATAAATTAAATTAGCAACCAGTTTGATTTTGTCTAGACTCTAGATTGTCCTATGGAGCAGGACCAGCATGTTTCCAAACATTGTTATCTTGGATATAATCCTCCAATTTGTAATATCCTTGTTTACAAAGTGTACTTTTTATATGAGTTTTAAATTTTCTTTCATTTAATTGTAATATATCAAAAGGTATTTTGTTGTAGCATTTAACACAGTACCCCATAAAAGATGTTTGCACTTTAGATAACCTGAAAAAAGGTTGATCTAATTTATCTTTATTTCTAGTATTAAAATTATGTCTATCACTTATTTTATTAAAAAGATGTTGATTTTTTCTTACATACATAATATTTTCATAAATGTATTGGCAAGGTACCGTCATAATATTAACCTTTTTAAATAGTTCCCTAAGAGATTCACGACGACGTAGATTGTAAATGGCTCTGACAGCTCTCTTTTGCAAAATAAAAATGGATTCAATATCAGCAGCCCGACCCCACAGTAAAATGCCATATGACATAATACTGTGGAAGTAACTAAAATAGACCAAACGCGCGGTTTCTACATCTGTTAACTGTCTTATCTTTCTAACAGCATAAGCGGCCGAGCTTAGCCGCCCCGCAATAGATGTTATATGAGGCCCCCATTGTAATTTCTCGTCTAGCGTGATTCCTAGGAAAACTGTCTGATCAATAAACTCTAGTTTTTGGCCATTCAATATGATGTCACATTCGCTGCTTCTAACATTAGGCAATTTAAATTTAATGCATTTGGTTTTTTTTTCATTAAGTACTAAATTATTTACCGTAAACCAATCTTGGACCTGAAGAATAGAGTTATTCACGTCGTCAAGATTTTGTGACCGTCGGTCTATTTTAAAGATCAATGATGTATCATCTGCAAATAAAGATGGTGATCTTTGGTTGATTTTGAAGTAATTGGGGTAAATCGTTAATATAAACTAAAAAGAGGAATGGACCCAATATCGAACCTTGAGGAACGCCCATTGTCATTTCAGACCCTAATGAGTTTATGCCGTTTACTTGAACTTTAACCTTTCTATCTTTCAGGTACGATCTTAGCAAATCAAGTGCTTTTTTTCTAATCCCATAGTGCTCCAGTTTCATCAGAAGTGTCTCATGGTTTACGCAATCGAACGCCTTAGAGAGGTCGCAAAAGATTCCAATGGCATCTTGTGCTTCTTCCCAGGCGTTAAAAATGTTCTTTATTAGGGTAACACCGGCGTCAGTAGTACAACGCCCTTTGGTGAAACCGTACTGGTGTTCACGAAAGATGGAATTTTTATTAAAGTGACGTAACATTTGATTGAGCATAAGCTTTTCAAACACCTTACTGAGAACTGGCAGAATCGACACAGGCCTATAATTGTTGGGTTCTTTACTGTCACCGGATTTGAATAATGGAACTACTTTACTATGTTTCATAAGATCCGGAAAAACTCCTTGATCAACACTGGTGTTAAATATGAAAGCTAAATAAGGCGCAATGGTTTCTATGAGAGATCTACATACTTTTACAGACATTCCCCAGAGATCTTCTGTTGATTTAATTTTAAGATCTTTAAAAGCTTTTATAACTGCCTGGGGATTTGTATGCTGAAACCTAAACTCCAAAGGGCATGGCTTTACATTCTTTTTAAGCAAGGCAGCAGAAAGTGTGGGGGATGAATTTAAAGCTTCAGTAGTTTTAAAGGGAATATTCGCAAAAAAAATTTCAAATTCCTGAGCTATTTCTACATCTGAGTTGATGGGGCCATGTGCAGTCTCTAAATTAAATTCAGTATTACGCTGTTTTTTCCTACCTGTTTCATTATTTATTATTTGCCAGGTAGTCTTTATTTTATCATCAGCTGATTTTATTTTATTGCTAATATAAAGAGCTTTAGCTATTTGGCACACACTTTTAAAAGTTTTTGAATATTTTGCAACATACCGATGAAAGTTTTCATTTTTCAAATGTTGCTTTAAGCCATAAAGTTCAAAAAGTTTTTCCCTGCTTTTACGAATACCTGGAGTCGCCCAGTCACTAAATAAAAACTTTGTGTAAATGCTTTTAGTTTTTAGTGGAAAAGTGTTATTAAACTGGTCGTTTAACAGTGAAAAGAACTCGGCATAGAACTCATTTGGGTCACCTATATTATTAAAATTCTGGTCACATAATTTACTGGCCAAAGAATTATTTAATTTTTACAAATTTTTACATGTAATTGTCCTAAACCTTATTTGAATTTTTTGTAACGGCATGTAGGAGCTAAATGTAATTGTTTGTCCACTGTGATCAGACGGCAACTTATTTACAATTTGTTTGTGTAAGTAATCACAATTACAAAAAATATTATCTATACAAGTGGCAGAGGAAGCTGTCACTCGGGTTGGTTCAATAAAAACATTTGACAAATCAAATGACCTAAATAGGCTTAACAATCTGACAGTATTCAAGTTATTTTCCAATAAATTAATATTAAAATCTCCACATACGATTATTGATTTACTACTAGTACTAAGTTTCTTTAACACATCTTCCATTACAGAATCAAATACAGATAGATTCTGGTAACTGGGAGGTCTGTATACGCATACTATAACATGCTTATCAAGCTCAACACAGGACAATTCAATGGTGTGTTCAACAGACAGCCCGACGATGTCTTTTCGTTCTTTCGATTTAATAGAATTTTTAAGTAATATTAATGACCCGCCATGTATCATACGTTTTCGGCTGAAATGGCTAACTACACAATAATTTTCATAATTAATTGACATTACTTGATGATCTTTCAGCCAATGCTCTGTTAAACAAATTACATCAAACTTGGTGTTTTCCAAAAACAATTCTATTTCCAATAATTTGGAAGCGCAACCTTGGATATTTTGATGAAATAATTTTAAATTATGTTGCACTCCCTTTGGTTTTTTAGTGTTATTAAATATATTGCCAGAAGATACCTTTTTATTATTCTGTAATAATAATTGGTTATTTAAAGGGGTAACTTCTGTTGTCTCACTGACTAGTTTAAATAATTATCCGGAGTGACCTCCACAACTACAACTGGAGAGTCTAGATTGCCCGTACAAGTTCCAGCAGGAGGAGAGAGCCCTATCTGACTGGTAGTGGTCTCCAAGGATGTTGGTGTTATAGGTGGATCCTCCTTCGTACAACATGACAATTCATAATTAATCACTATGTTGTTAGTATAACTAGGCAACACAGACTCGTCACTAATCCTAGAATTTGTTATATTAGCTATAACCTCGTTAATATTATATGCTATCAACATAGCAATCAGATGTCTACATTCCCCAGACAGAGATAAAGTTCTCTGAGTTAACTTAAAACCACTAACAAACTTGTTAGTGTCAAAATACAATAATTTGTCACTATGATAACATGTCAGCTTGTGATAGTTCTATTCAACTTAAAAATATAATTATTTTCATTATATGATAAAGTATCAGAGTAAGGAAAAGCACACAACATTATCTTACCTATGTTTAAATTTAATAAGGTGTTGACACCATCCACTAGGTCCTTTGTGGTAATACCAGTGCTGTTACCTAATAGCAAAACCATTGTAGAATAATTATCCAGGTTTGTATTGGCAATTCTTTTAATCATTTGTTTAAAACTTATGTTATGGTAACTATGATTGGTAAAACTATGGCTAAGGTAATTGAGTAAGATTTTTCCAAAGCCAGAACCTAATTCGTCACAAAAAAATATAGATTTATTTACCTGTGTGGTCTCTGCTGGAAGAGCTAACACCGGAAGGGGCAAGTCAGACTTATGCTGAAGAGGTGGTGGTTGGTTGGCACAGCTGCATGAAAGATCATTAGTCAGAGACTCATACCTCTCAGCATTGTACTTCACCAAATCCAGTAGTTCTCCAGCCTCCAACAAGTGGTCACTTAATTGTTGTTGTGAAGTTTCATATTTTTCAAAAATATCCTTCAGCAAATGCTCCTTATGCAATATATCATTATAGAGGAGCTGAATATCCGTGTCATACTTTTCCCTACATTTATCTAACTCAATAGTACAAATATTTAAACTTTTTGATAAGACAACACGTTCTTTTCTAAGCGAAATGTTTAATTTTAAGAGTTTTTGTTTTTTAATTGATCTCTGTGACCGTTTAATGAACTTCTTGATTTTAATATATTTTTTTAATTTGTTGTGACTCATAACAATAGGAGATAATGGTATGGTATCATCACCAGTCAAATCTATGGTTACAGCTGGCTCACACACTGATTTTGACTTACTACCTACCAACTCATCAAAAAGATTACTAGTGCGAGCAACCTGGTTATCGACTTTGATACTCTCAGAGATTGATAGTGCCTCTTGGGCCTCAAACAATCTCTGTTCAAGCTCTGAGATTCGTTTCAATGCCAATTCGTGGGTGTCACTGCACTCTTGAAATGTTGACACTACATGTTGGAGTTGACTGTGCTGGTCAGTTAAGTCCATATGTTGCATGTGTAGCTGTGACAGTTCATTCTTGAGGGAGGTGTTCTTTAAAATAATGTTTTCCACTTCCACTTCACTGTCTTCCCTTTCACGGAGCAGCTGTTTACACATCGCTTCAGAGACCTCCAGCTCCTTCAAGGTAGCTCTTAGTTTTGCTTCCATCTCCTTGATTGTAGCACTGCGGGTCAACATTTTCTTTGAAATGTCAGTCACCTGGAATGTGTGAAGTTATGCAGCTAAATAACAGTGTGAGAAAAGATGTTCCAATATTTAGATTAGTAGGAGGTAGAAGGGGAAAAAGAAAAGAAAATAATTAAATTAAATTAAGTTAAAAGTTAAGTAATTATTGAAATGTTAACAAAATAGATTTTAAAATTATTTTAAGGGATTAGATGGGAAAGTTAAATAGAAGTGAAGTTACAAGGAATACTGCTTTTAATGTAAAACACAAAGAAACCTGATTGACAGTAACAAGTATATGACACATGAGAGCCTTAAAGTACCTATGAATAATTAATGATTAAACCATAATTATCTTATTTTTGTGTAGTACCTAATTATGTAGTGTTTATTGTCTGGGCGAATGTTTTCGTCGTCGATTTTGCTTCCACTAGTTGTCAAGTTGTCATATCTATCTAAGAGGCAGCAAAAAGTAAACGTTAACGGGGCGACGTCATCGGAGTCTCTAGTTAAGATGGGCGTGCCTCAAGGCTCAATTCTTGGCCCTTTTCTATTTCTAGTATATATTAATGACCTTCCTTACATGATGGCTAACTTATCGGATATCATTTTATTCGCTGATGACACTTCCCTTATTTATAAAATAGATAGAAAAGATACGGATGTCTTACATGTAATCGATAGTCTGGCTGGTCTTTCGAAATGGTTTGCAGCTAATAATCTTCTACTTAATGCGAACAAAACGAAATGTCTTAAGTTCTCATTACCAAATGTACCTCAAGTGGGTCTGAATTTAAAACTTGATGGCAAAAAACTAGATGTTATTACGGAAACTGTATTTCTGGGAATTACTTTAGATTCAAAATTACAATGGAGCGCACACATTAGAGCTCTTTCAGGTAGATTAAGTTCAGCTGCATAAACAGTAAGAAAAATAAGGCAGTTGACAGTTATAGCCACAGCTAGGTTAGTATACTTATATGCTTATTTCCATTTTATATTATGTCTTATGGTGTTCTGCTGCATCGGCAGCTAACGTAGATTCAATTTTCATTTTACAAAAGAGGGCAATCCGCGCAATCTATAAAATGGGTCCTCGCGAGTCTCTTAGAAACAAATTCAAAGAAATTGATATACTAACTCTGCCTTCTCTTTATATTTTAGAAAGTATTTTGTATGTTCGCAAAAACTTAAGACTCTTCAAAATAAGAAGCGATTTCCATAATATAAAGCCCGTAGTAAAAATGAAATTGTGATACTTAAATTTAGATTAACAAAAACTAGCAAGTCTTTTCATATAAATAGCATCCGTTTTTATAACAAGTTGCCAAAGCCGGTTACAGAACTTAGCGATGGAAAGTTTAAAACCCTCATCAAACGTGTCCTTATCAAAAAAGCATATTATAAGATTAAAGACTACGTTGAAGACAAGGTAGTTTGGCAATAATTCCTTCTGCACATGTGGCTTCCCTGGCATCTCATTAACGGCATTAATTAATGTCTATTAACTGCTCTCAAATTACGTTTTTTTTTTTTACATACATCTTTGACATAATCTTTTTATTATTTGACATTATATAGAGACAATTCTAATTTTTTCAAATCTTTTTTAGTGGTTGTAATTTAAATCATGTCACTTGGTTTTAATAGGTCTGTATATTTTATTTATCTTTATTTGAGATTTTGATTTTGTAAATGTGAGGACTTTGTAGGTGCTGTAGATTTTAGATCTTTAGACCATTTTTTTATTTTATCAAGTACCTAGTACTTGTTGACAGGCCTACGCTGTCCTCCCATACCTACTGTAATTAGGAAACATTGTAAAAGCCAATTATTTTTAAAAGAGTAACCATGGAGTTTCTTTCCAGTTCTTCTCCATAGGAAACGACCATTTGGAACCGTGCACCTAGTTTCAGACGTTTCATAAGTGCCCTTGTAGGCTTATGTGAAATAAAATATTATGATTTTGATTTTGAATAACAGTTTACCCGACGTGGGAATCGAACCCAGGACCTCATGCTCAGCAATAACACTTGCGACCACTAACTCAACGAAACAGTCCGTGTCAACCAATACTCTGATAAAAATGCATTTTTAAGTACTCTATAGAATCTTAATGTTGACGGCATTCATCGCACAGAAAAAAACAAAAACAAACAAATAACAAGAACCGAACAAATCGTACAGTGCCCTCCGCGTGCAATACAACAACGCTTTCAGGGCGCTGTTGGGGCTGCCCCGCTACTGCACAGCATTTTATTTCAATTAAACCATTTACAGGCACTTTTAATTATCAAAATTATATAGTCAGTCAGTTAGAAAGTTGAAGCTCGATGCCCATTCCAAAACGTTGATCTCCAGAGAGAAAAACGAGCAAGAAACTCCAAGGACACTCTTTAAAATCAAGATATTACAAAATCCTGGGTACATTATTCTTATTGCTTCTATTTATGAGAACAATGTAAAGAAAAAACAAATGAAGAAACAGTTCAAAATCCGACGGCGCGCGTTCAGGAACATGACGCGTGGATCAGCACCATCCAGCTCAACCATTTTGTAGGGAACCGAATGATCCAACACACGCGCCACCATCAGTGAGACAGTTAAGTGAGCATGATACATTCTCAACTGCCATGCTCTTTTAAGTCAACATCAAAAATCGTAATAAACGGATCCATGGTTCTTTCATTTACAAAATTTTAAAAATGCTTCTAAATTATACAAAGCTATAGTTTGCAATTTATTTAAGAGATGAATAAAATTTTACTACCAAACAGGAAGAGTTCGTGGACGCACATGTGGGTTATTTACTTGCCTCAGTGTGTAAGTGAGCGCTGTGCGTTCCTGGTGCGTGGGGTATGGGGCAGAACCAACAGAATCCTGTCTATAATTTCGAGCAGGCTGGACTGTCCTTAAGTGAATCCCTGCTGCGCTATTTCCCATAGAATGGTGCAGCCGCGGTGAAGCATTGGACAGTACTGCAGCTGTGTATATTGCACATAAATTTGTTTAAGATGTATATAAAAATTATCTTAATATTACTAACATACGATAAGTTTTTTACTAACAAATGAGTCATGGTTACTTAATAAATAAAATTGAATTGAATTCATACAAACTCAAGTTTGGTAGAGCTTCGTTTTAACCAGTCATAGTTTTGATTTAGATTGTCATCCATGCATTCATTTTCCTTATTACTTGTCGTAATTAAGGAAAGTTAAATACTGCGTTCAAGTGTGTCAAGATAATTATATTATTGAACTAAAGCGTAACTTATACAGAGGTAGCAACAAGTAACGCCATCTATCGCGTTTGGCTTAATTTATTCGACAGCGTTTGTTATGCTAGCCGCTGTGGTACCTTTACGTATGATTTTCAGGCATCTGACTTTCTGACTGACTGTAATGAAGTATACAGAGTGGCAAGGATCGGTCGCGCAACCTGCTACTACGGATTTAGTACATGATTCTGTTTTTTTTTTTTTTAATTACAACGGTGTACAAACGCCAGCACATCAAGCTACTACAATTTGTCCAATTTCTTTAATAGATTTTCAACTTTATCGCTAATGCATAAGGTTCAAAGTTGATTGGTAAAATTTTACAGTTTCGGGTAGCTTGATGTGCTTGGTTGGCATCTCTACTTTTTAATCGGTTATTTAAAAAAAAAATTGCTGTTCCATACATTTTGACCGCGTAGGTTTTTTAGCAACTTTCAATGAAACTTTTGTTTTTTATGTCAACAGTCCAGAATCGTGTACTGAATGCATGGTTTCAGTTTGCACGTCGATGATGCCACCCTGTATAAAATCATCGAGATTCATGTCGATGAACCACTTTGAAACGTTACTACAATTTTATTTAAAGATAGTGATGAGGAAGTCTAAAATAATTTGAAAGAGATGATGGATTTCAAGTGAAGGGTTGTCATTTTAGATCATCATCTGCCTAGCTTTTTCCTAACTATGTTTGGGGTCGGGTTCCAGTCTAACCGGATGCAGCTGAATACCAGTATTTAACATGGAGCGACTGCTTATCTGACCTCCACAACCCAGTGACTGGGTAATATGATACCTCTTGGTAAGACTGGTTGTTAGACGTTCGGGCTTCTGACCAACCGTAACGACTGTCAAAGATCTACGAATGATGTTAGATGTCAAACTTACATTAATAACAAAAAAGGTTTTATTAACTTGCTATTGAATAATGCTAACTTTGAACTTAGACTGATATTGAAAGTTTAATAACTTCCCTTTTCTTGTTGTTACTCTATTGTGATGAAAACTTTGTTTCACAATCAGTCGTATCAAACGCCGGTGCCTCTTACACCGATAACATCAACTTCATTTACAATATTAATAAGACTCGCCGCTAATTGCTTTGTTCAGGCCGTCGGCGTAGCAGGAGTCGTTGACAGCACGCACAAACGGTCACGATTCCATCCCAACTGTCATAACTTGCTTCATTTATTATCGGTAAGGTAAAAGTTTCGAAACTCTGTTCGAGAGACTGTTGGTGCCACCGCCTTGTCGTCTGTTAGTCATTAAATCAATTTGAAGTGATAAATCACGCCCAACTTCCAGCTCTTTGATAAACTTTTCGGCCATGAAAATGTTCTGTGTGTTTACAATTTTTGTTGGACCATTGTTATTAAATAGGTACCTACCTACTCCCCGAAGTTTACTGGTTATCTTATCGTTCGCGTGGCTGTGTGGTAGTATTATTGTTATTATTTATTTTTTATGAATAAGCAATCTCTTAAATATAGCATCTACGAAGGCATCGTTTTGTTTTTTAAGATCATCCGTTTTATGCTTAGGGTCTGTGAAATAAAAACTAGTCTTTCTTAGTAGTAGAGAAGTTAACAGTTTGAACTGAACTATTGCTACGTGCACCAAATGGGCGAATGCACATTCTGTTACCAATCTGCTAAATTATTGTTATGTAAACAGGGTTAGAGTATTCTTTCGCTGTTCTGGCTATCTAAAATTGTCAAGAATATCAAGAAAATGATTATGCTGCTATAGTTATAATATTGCTATATTTATTATACTGCTGACAAATTGTTATGCAGTTTGGCAGACTTAATGTATGCTATTGTAACAGATTTTGAATAAATAAATTTAAAAAAGTTATGCTTGCTTCTTCGTTTGGTTTCAACCCATTTTTACACAAATACAATTTGCCTTTACATAAATCCATTCTGAATTCATAATGTGAGAGTACCTACCTACTAGAGATTAATAAGACCAGTGGTACATAACTGACATCAGGTAGGCCATAAGGCAGATTAAATAAACAGATATCTATTCATAAGTGATTTGTAAACCGCTTATCGTAATAATAATTGTTGTTTGAAAAGTTGTTCGTGTATGTCATCGCTGGTCGTACAGGCTTTCTTTTAAAAGTAACTACAGATAAGGCTTGTTTACACTGGTGATATAAGCTAATGTCTTTTTATTTGTCAATCTATGGGTGTCTTTCAGCTGCTGGGCAAAGTTCTCCCCCAAGGACTTTCGTATCTCTTGTGAAACCTTAAAAAAAGTGTGAAACACTTGCTCAGGGTATGCTTTACCTTCTTTCCTATCCATCATGCATCCTAATATCTTCTTACCGGTCGGGCAATTTGAGTAGTGGTCAATCGACACGAAAATAGTAAGTTTCCTTTTAAGGTCAACCAATCCAGATTGTCAAAAACTCATAAATCCGAGTCGATGAATGAAATTGACTTTGGCTGTGTCTGAGTGCTTTCTTCGAAGAAGCGAACTTTTTACAAAAGGGGATTATTTTGTAGGATAAATAAGAAGACAATATCCCCACATCATTACCTTATTGGTACCTAAGTTATAGTAGGTATATACAGCGTATATCGGAAATGTGTGGTTAGGTCAAAACTTAATACTTACTATATATGGGACAGCTGATAATTTTTTCGTGATTATTATGGTTGCTCCCATGGAGAAAGCTGTTCAGTTTGATGGTCTGTACCACAGCCTTAAATATGATCTCACATTTCTAATACACGCTGTGTAAATCCTAACCAAGTATCTAGCTCAATTTGTCTCCGTAAAATGTATTAAACTAAAATACTTAACTACCAGTTACTAAAATTTTAGCTAAGCTAAACTAACGGGCCATGGCGTAGCACTATTTTCCGGGTCAAACTAGTTAAATTAGCATTAAGTATAAACAGTGGAAAGTTGAGTTTTGGTCCATAGTTGGTTCTCACTACTACTAAACGCTAACAAACAAAATATCATAATAATTTTGACATAGTGTTCTCATTATTTTCAGTGTTTAAAATAAAACACTGAAAATAATGGAAACACTATGTCAAAATTAGTAGATTTTTTTTTACCTATTATCAGACAGTTTTTTTTTTGCTTTTTCATTACAAGCTAAATATATATTTTATTGTAAATTCTAATCAATAATACCATTAATCATATTATGTTGTATCAAGTCTATGGAAACAACGCTAAATCATGATTAAAACCAAGTAAAAAAAAAACAAGTTATTTCTGTCACATAATCGACTGTGACACCGCTATTTAGTAACGCGCTTTTTTCGGCCATTTCTTAAATGTTGTAGGCAAATTAAACGAGAACGGTAAATAAAACAAGATATAAAACTTTGCGATGTTCACAGATCTTGGCGCCAATGTTGGCGAATAAGAATGGGACAGACAGAGCTAACGAATAAGTTTTGAACCAATATTGGTGGTATTACCAGTGAATGACATAACTCTAGTCATGGTGACCACCATAGCAAATTAGTAATCCATTTTAAAGCACGTTGGGGACTGTCGCACATTATTTTATTTATTTTTTTCAATTAAAAACAAACTAAATACTTCGGTGAAAGTTATCAAACTAATATTTGTTACGCAAATCGAAAACAAATTAGATAATTATTATTATGATTATGAAATTAGTGATTAGGTACTGTTATTAGTAAGACCATTGACTTATTGATTCGAATCATTATGTTTAATAGGTACAGGTAACGCTAGTATAAAATGATGACAATTTAAAGTATACTCTTACAAATTCGTAAAGGTTAACAACATCGCAGCATCCAACAAAAAGTCTGACTTAGATGTTTCCAAACCATTGTAATCTATTTGAGACGGTTGCTATCGCAGTTGCCATCGTTACTCTCAATCTAGGTAGGTACACACACCAATTACACCTGAACGTGGTTCTGCAGATGCCAACACACCTTATAAAATTACAGTGTTTATAGTAGATAACGGATATAAGAATCGATCCCGGAATGTTATAGAACAAAAATAAAAAGATAAACAAAATGTCCTTTTATAAAGATAACAAGAGACATATTTCACGAACTAGTGGTTATTTATGTATACAATAAATATAACTATCCATCTAAATTTAAAATTCAAAGTCCTGAGTGACTGATATATCAACGCACAGCATAAACCGCTGGTCCTAGAGACATGAAATTTGGAGGGTGTGTTCTTTGTGAAGAGTAAGTATCCACTAAAAAGGGTTTTTCGAAATTCCACCCCTAACAGGGTGAATGGGGGAGGGTGAAATTTTACGCGGACGAAGTCACGGGCAGAAGCTAGTAATCTATATAAATAAAATAAAGTCAGGTTATTTACACAATTTATAACTCAAGAACGGCTGGAACATTTTTTATGATATTTCATTTGTAGGATTTGTGTCCTCCCCGAATAGCAGAATAACTATTAAAACCTGAGAAAAATTCACGGAAAAAAATTATAATGAAGAATTAATTTCCTCATACATTAAGGCGGTATGAAGTTCGCCGGGTCAGCTAGTTATAAACATTTTATCCAATGAATTCGACCAAGAAAAAGAGAATAAGGGTAACCTAGAGATAGTTGATCATTTTTTCACATTCTATTTTGTTTTCTTGTAAGACAGGGCTAATGTAGACCACTGGTCATTTCTTTTGTCCAGCTCGTCCGGCCATCTCTTACGGGGTCAGAGAGGGCTTTGCCCAGCAGTGGGATGATAAAGGCTAACAGTAACAGTATTTTTCTCTGAATCCCTTTCCTCCCTCTCAACCACCATTTTTGATAAATAAAACCCTTTTAACTATATCTGTTCTGTTCAACAACGTTATTTTCGTTTTCCATTAAAAATCCCTGGTAAAAGTTAATAAAAAACTTTACGTTCCAGGTTTTCAGCGAGTTGTCAAATAAAAATATGCAAATGAATATTTGGGTACCAAAATGGGTACTGTATTTTTTTTTTTTTTGCTCTAAAGTAATTCAGACATTCCACATAATGTATGGACGAATTTTAAATGGACCAGTAAAGTAGTAGAGACCTATGTAAATATGTCGAAAGAATTATTAACGAATTGAAATACCGTTTGAGGGGAGTGAAACTTACATTAGATTGGACAATGGTTATAACCAATCAAAATCATATTTTCTACGCACCGATTTGCGCAATCTATCGATTACGTTCTGAAATAAATTCACGTAGAGTTTATAACAACAAAAATTGTTCGAGTAATCGATATAAAATGTACTAGTTTAAATTTCTTCACACACGAGTCAAAATCGGTTCGGTGTTGCAATGTGGTCATTACCACAGCATAGCCACTTTGATGTGGTGACAATATTGTTATGGTATACGTAATATTTATTACGCTACACTTGTTATAAGTACATGTTACACATCTTGCCAATGGGATAAGTGTCTATGATTTAGGGTTTGGCAACACAGAAAAAATCACCTCAAAAGTTTATCTTACGCGTTTATAACCACTGATTAACAATGAGTGGAAAAGCTCGCTTATATTAAACTACTAATCAAAAGATCAATTAACTTTAAGATCAAATCTAGTAATTTAATACCAATTGTTATTGAAAACCACTACAACATGTTTACCAATTCAAGAAACATTGTGATTCCAACCTAACTGATATGGCTGTTAGATGAATCATACGTTAATCTTAGATCTGTAGTAGAAAATGCAATACTTACAAATGCATACTTATTACAGTTCTTTGTAAGGATTTCCTTAGTTTGGCGCACGACTGCAAACGCCTCTACATCGGTCTTACCCCAGTCGCCCAGTACTTTAGCTGAGCGCTTTGACAGTGCACGTATCCTCACGTACAGTCACGACCTACATATAATTGGATTATATCGTCATTTTTCTCATCAGCTTCGGACGACTGCGACGGCAAGACAATGTTTTTTTCTGGGAAAGGAATCCGTCTTCGGCTACCTCTCGCAGGTCCTTCAACGTACTTCGGACTTTGGTTTAGAAGTCTTGAGTTTATTAACTTTTATGTTACAGCCACTGTGATATCACACATGTTTTCGAACAGTAGGTAATTAGAACATACAAAACATCTTTCACAAGCACACGTAAGCACTCTCTGAACATCTACTTACTAATTAAGACCTCTAACTATCGAGATACTCTCACGCTCCAGTTGTATCTTACTGAAACTCAATTAACATCAAAATCGAGTCACGCTATTTAGGCACGCTATACCGAATCGATTTACGCGAAAATTATGCCCATACCACTATCGATAATGGTATTTTTCTATCCTTAACCTTAATAAATCGCCCGCGCATACGACGCATTGTGTAGGGTGTTAGATCGACAGTGATATCTTACCGATTTACGCGGTGCGGCGTACGCGCGCTTATTTGGTTTTACTTTTAGGTGAGCGTGCGCGAGCGCAACCACGCACTGCTCTTCCGTTAAGAACGCTCAGTGCAACTACGACACTGGCCGAGAACGAACTTAGAACCTCGAATCGTAGATCGCGTCAAGAACGCGCCGCTACACCTGTGAACTGTGAACTTGCGGACTTTCTTGTGCCAATTATTTTGTGATTGTGTTTTGTTTGGCATTTATACGGTAAGTCGAATTTTTTTAATGACGGTTCATAAACGTAGAAAGAAATAAACTTTCTTTAAAATAAAATAGCGGCTGCGCTCTCTCCGCGACAGTTGAAGAAAGCTGTGATTAGGCGAGCCGGTACCGGCTGACAGATTATTTTAATGTTAGGATGAGTGCCGTCTTGGGAAATATTCATTTAATATTGTCTATGGAATAATGGATGTCTTTCTTTGTTTTGTTTTTCTTCGTCAACACGTTCCAAAAACAATGGGTTGTTATACTCTGATGATAAGTTATTTTCGTGAAGAAAAATGTAAAATAAATTAAAGTTACAATAAAAGTATTTACATTGAGTATTGTGAAGAGATGAGTTTTTTCTAAAGTGGTATGTGATACGAAAAGTGTGCGACTAAAAAAACCCTACTCATGATTTTAGAGATTCATTTGTGAGGTATCTTCATAACCCCATTAAATATTTTAGGGCACAAAATAGTACTTAAGGAGTTCCATTTTTTTTTTCTTTCTTCATATATTTTTAATGACGGATCAAGGGCACTTATAATTAACGACTTAATTATAATGAACGCAATTAATTAGCATTTAAATGCATTGCAAAGCCTATTAATATTTTTAAACATTTAGAAATAAAATTTAATTTTGTCGAAAACGAAGCACTTCAGAAATAAATTCGGGAAAAATGGTAAACCGTTAGCGAATGTCGACACAGTTGCAATATTTCGTTCGAATTAGCATGCCTATAACAATCGGTAGTCAATGAATTTTTTCGCTCATTTCATAACTGCGAAACTTCGATACGGTTCGAACTAAATGTGTAACATCGTTGAGCCATAACCGTCGAAACCTATTAGCGAGTTTTAGGTACTAGTTTACGTGAAAATTATGACCTTCCAACATAACCCTTTTGTTTCGGTCATATGTCAGTTGTCATAGATGGCTGACCATAATAATTGTTTTGAAATATAAGGGAAGCTTTATTTCCGAATAAATCATGCTTAAAATGGTTGGTTTAAAAAAATTGTCCGTGAAAATTTTTAGAATTTTGAAAAAAAAAGTCATGAAGTTTACTATTTATTTTTTTATTTATTTTTTTTAGTTTAATATTTTAACAAATAAAAATCAACAAAAAAAACCTTTAATTTAATTTGTCACGTTATAACGACACAAATTAAATTAAAAAAAAAAAACAAATGACATCCGACAATTATTGCGCCAAGACTCATTAATTTCAAGACAAATGAACTTCTACGTATAATTAGATATAATAACACAAAGTGTGACAAGTTTTCACTTGCTCTAATTATCCCACGCTCTGTGTTCGATGTGAGACTCAATACAATGTTCGCGACCTACAAAACGTAGAAATACTCTCACTGTCACGAAGAGCGAAGAATCGCCTTATGCAATGTAAACAATTACAATAATATTCAAAATCCAAGTTGTTTGTCTCGTTGGTATGACAACAAATTATTTAATTGTTTTGAGATAGGTGTTCGCATATTAACAATTAGGACTACCAAATAATATAATTTTACATTCACCTAAAAAAATGTTTTTCTTAAAAACAATTGTTTTTGAGGGGAATATAACTTAATTAAAAGCGTATATTATTTTTGTGATGCTTTCATTTATTTTTGTTAACGATCAATAAAGCGGTTTTACCTACATTTTTATAACCAATTAAAGTGATAAATTATTACTGAAATAAAATAATACAGCAAATAAAATTTAACAACTTAACTAACTTTTGTTTTAATTATAATTAGTGCTTGATTTAATAACCTATAAAAATTAATAAGGCCACTTAAAAAAAACAATTAACTAGTAAACTTTAAAAAGAAAACAGCGAACTTGATAAAATTACCTAAATAAAAACTTCATCACATCTCAATTAAAAGTTCTTTGCCAAAATTTACCGCGCTGATCTAACACACACATAATTAATGCCTTGTTTATTTAATATTTAGTCGGTCATTTTATGCTCGCTTGCATCGCGCATAAATCATCCACGTAATACGGTGCATGTTCAAAACAATAGACAAAGTGCAAACGGCTTACATTACATGCGTATTACTTGAAAGAAAATTAGTATTTTTATAACCAGAATGGCATTGTAAATTATTTAATTTTAATTACAAGTCTATGAATATTTCATACACGAGTTATTACTAAGGCCAGTGATGAAGGTAAAATGCATTGAAGTAACTTTAATAGTTAAAACAGAGATTTCTAAACTGCACTTGTACTGTTTCGCAACAATGACACAATTTTAGCATTAATTATTTAATCAGTGAACTAATTGTAGTATCGAGACCTTGCTTATTTTTGCTCGAGTGCGTGTATAAAGGAGGGTAACGATTTTCACAACGCCTTAAATGTAGTGTACTTTGAATGTTTGACTTTTTGGCAACTAGTTGTTACTTTGTTACCGTTTTGTGTTGCGACTGTGATATATGAGACGTAACGTTCAAATTGAACGGGTTTTCTATTTCGTGTGAGTAGGTACGTACGGTACCTACGTAATTGTGTAAGTAGAACAAAGTTGTCGGCTAAGCAAAGGAACTGAGGGAAATGAGGCAAACGGATGAGTTAATTATGAAGGGTGCTCGGGCGGCTACTAACTGGCCGTTTTATCTTTTTTTTTCTCAACAAATCTGCAATTATTATACAAACAATTGTGCCGATTCTGTTGTTCACAAACTAAACTAAATTTAAGTTCAGTGCATCTTTTTCTTTCTATTCTATTAAGAAAAGGACAGAAGATAAATTTAAGTTTAGTCCTGTCAAATTAATCAGCGTCTGACGTAAATTGACGTAATTTTAGTAGGCAAATTTTTAATCACGTCTAAACGTGTATGGAGTAGTTTCGGACGCTGATTAATTTGACAGGACTAAACCATCTTCTGTCCTTTTCTTAATGAAATAGAAAGAATAAGATGCACTGAACTTACATTTTGCTTAGTTTGTGAAGAAGGGAATCGGTACCATTAACTTTAAATTCATTCGTGAATAAAGACTAAGAAAAAATATACAAAGTGTCCCAAAATTCAACGATAAGCGAGCACCAGAAAAGGAGCTGATCATAACTACTCGAAAAATAAAAATATCTATTTTTTTTTTTTTTTTTGGTAATTACAATGTGGACTGAAAGTAAAAATATTCCAAAGTCACGTAGCGGACTCATTTTTAAGGGTTGTGGTGGATTGCAGTGCTACTTAAATTGCCGATACAAAAAAAAAAACAGAAATATTTGAATAATTGTGTTCATGGTAGGTAGTAAAAAATATTTTAAGTGGTATAATTTTTTTAAGGTTTTCAATGTATTTTTGTCATTTCCAATTAATTTTTCTCGAATGGTGCCCGCTTATTGTTGAATTTTGGGACACGTTGTGTAACTTTATATCACACCTGTTTTCATCAAACCCTTTGGGCAGAGGTCTAGCTATGGTACAAACACATTTCGCCAGTAGTTATGTTTAAGTACCATGCACGATAGAGGTGAGCCTATTGCCATCAATCGAGCACAGAGACTCAAAAAAAAAATGGGTTGCTACTGAAAAATTCCAGATGGAAAAACCCAATAACCTACACTGAAAAAAAAAATTTCTTACCATACCACATTAAAGTGGTTTCATTAAGATTTTACTGACTTTATGCGAGAAAAAAGATTTGTAAAATAATAAAAGACAAAACAGTAACGTTTAGTGATTGAACATACCATTTACTGAAAAAAACGTTAAATTTTACTGTCATGACGGTAACATTTTGCTTGAAGCTTTAACTGTTTTCGGATCAGTAAAAAATACTGTTTTGAACGTTAGGCTCATAAGGGACTGTTTATAGCAGTTTAGATCAACGTCTTTTCATTTTTATTTACTGCATATTCCTTTCAGCCTTTGCCTTTTATACAAACAATATCTTTAAATTCAGTCACGAATAAAAGCTGAGTGAGAAAAAAAAAACTAGTTTCGTAAAAGAAGTCTGCCAAGTGAGGATCGATAGTTCTGACGTTATATTTTTTATACGATCAAAAATTCTGAACAAAAAATTACCTATTTATTATAATTGACGCTTATGTTCACAATGATTTATTCGAACATGTACTGGTGTTGAATAAATATAATACATAACTCTGTATATAATATAAAACTAATAATTTGTTATAACTTCTGGCAATTGCTACCGCCATGTTTATTTATATGACATAACCAATACTTTGAAAGATTATTGTACCTCGCTATATTTTTTGTACTGTATTATTTGATTGTGCCTTCTTCGTTATAACTTCCAAACTACCTAAAATTTCCGAGTTTCGGGATTTTTTTTCCTTTCAAAATCTACAAAATAGAAAATATTGATCAATGGCCTTCTAATGTACTGTCGAAATAGGTAAATACTATATAAAACAAAATAATTTAAAACAAAGTCCTGCGATATATTTAAATGTTTCCATGGTACACCTATAGTGACAAATTTTTTACTTACCTACTTAGATTGGCCGGCTTTATCTAAATAGACGCGTTTATAGTCCACCTTATTTAATACTAGCTTTAACTGGTGGTTTCGCCCGCGTGGAGGTCGGAAATTGTCCCACGAAAACGAGCTTCCGGGATAAAAAGTACCTATCCTAAGACTGATAGACAAAAAGAGTTATTTTCGCATTTATAATATTAGTATGGATAATTCAAGTCCCCTCAAAATACAGGAATAAAAACATGGAAAAAACGCAGGAACATTTAGTATCATCGACAAACAAAAGCTATTTGAATCAATTGCGTCAGTTGAATCGGATGAAACCGAACGTTTCAACAGCAGTAATCGATGATGTCTGTGTCCGAACTGATCACACAGATTACGTTGGTCACTTTGTCACTAGGAACCGTTGAAGAATCACTGCACTAGATTTTAATGAGAATAAAGCATATTTTTCAATATTCAGATACTTTTATTTGAGGCATAATAATAATAATAAAAAGTCACTAAGAACCATAAATTAGCAAGTAAGTAAATTTCTCTTTAAGTAGCCATACTGTGTAACGAACTGATCGTGTCATAATAGTGATTCATTTACGTTCTTTGGCATCCTCCAGTGTGTGGGTAAGGCACGCTCAAGATAAGGATGTGAACAAAATATGAAATATCCTGCTAAACATATATCTCAGAAATGTCCTGCTAAACATGAACCCCAGCCACAGAGTTCACTACCCCTGGCAGGAGTGGGAGTAACGATCTTAAACCTATAATGTTATCCAATATGAACTCTTATGACAGAGGCTGCCCATGTGCACCATAACCGCAAAGAAGCAATTGTATATGTCCCTAACACCCACTGTTACAACAGCTTTAGCGATGAAGTATAAAACTCCCACGGAAATATAAGAAGAGAAGCGACAGCAATAATCTCTGAGGTATCAAAATAAACAAACAAACATAGATTCTTATTGGTTAGGTACTGTTAGCCTCCATCACTTCACCTTTCTTCCATTAGTTCTAGCATTTTTGGTCCAGGGCTAGTGTGGAGCATATTTACTGCGAAAAAAAAAAACAAAAAGAATATAAATAATTGTTATGACAATGAATATAACAATAGTCCAACAATGACCCAACTAATTTAACACGACAAAAATAGAGATGTCACACGCCAAAATGAGGATCAATAAATCCCACTGCAACGTTGCCCTTGATTCTCAGTTACACAATAGTTATTATATTCAAGCAATAAAACTCAACTACACACATCGAAGCTATCAACACATGTCAGCAACAATTATAGCAGTTATAACGGTTATTATAACTATTACAAGAGTTACGTTACTCGTCTTCGTTACGTTACATAACCTAAATAAATATGTGTGTCAGTGACAAACGTTGTGCCTTGAGCTCTTCGTTCGTTCTAATTCAGTTGACATACGAAAGTAAATGTTACAGTCAACTGAGCGTGACTGAAAAGATTCAGTTCAGTTGTAGAGGTTTTCCGAAATAATTGTTAAGATAACTAACGATTTACATTAGATACTAAATTAAATGATTAACTAACTTACTATACAAATAAATACAAAAACAAAGGATACTTAGGCGCCGAAGTACTCGTCCGCATCGCTGTCATCCGGAAACGTGCCCAGAAGGCAATGGCAATGGTAATTTTTTTATGAAAGAACGACCCAACCCTCTGATCACGTGAAGAGTCGACCAGCAGGAGAGAAGACGCGCACTCAAGCCCCATGACCCGATTATTGTTAAGTTTAATAGATGACAGAAACATTTGACTAAAAATTTAATAACGGAACTATTGTATTCCACAGCAGTGGTGGCTCAGTTACAAGTCATAAGTTCGAACCTAGACAGGTGCTGTACTTTGGGTAAATTATTTCATCACCACTGCTCTCAAAATTGGTGAACAAAAACATCGTGAGGAAACCGGCATGTTCTAGAACCATAACATACCATTTCAAGACGTGTGAGACCTACCAACCCGAAGTGGGCCAGCGTGGTGGATTACGGCTCACTACATCTCACAGAGAGGAGGCCTGTGTCCCAGCTGACCAGGCCAGACCAGACCAGACCAGGCCAGGCCTGGGTTGATTATGTTTGTATTCTCCGAACACGATACCATGAATTATACATTAATGAAATATAATGTGACGTAAAAGTTTACAGCATATGGTAATAACCGAGATCCTACTCTATAAAACCAACTGACAAAAAAATTGTTAGCTTTAAACTTAGTGATGATGACACCAACAAAAACCTTTAATTTACTTATAGTTAATTATACTAACCGTCTCAAACCTATACTATGCCAATCCCGGCTAACAAAAACCGTAACAAAAAACGTCTACACACGCCAGACTAGTGACGTAACCGTAACACACCAAAACCGCAACATCATACATACCGCAGAAAACCGTACATCACTAGTAGACGTCGGAAACTATCCAAGTCCGAAGATTCGTACCGGTATGTGAAAGTAGCAATCATAACATATTCACGGCACGCTAGAATATGGGACCGGTAGATCACGTAGCGGGACTGACGCAACTAATTATACATAACGCCTCAATAGACGAATCGACCTGCGATCGACAAAGCGAAGCGAAAGTCCGACGTAATACTTAACACACGCGATTCATTTGGACATCTTCGTCTGGGCAATTGGTGTAGGTCTAGAAGAAATCTATGGAAGACAAAGGTCAGTTTTATGTTATTGAGGAGCGGAAATGTAAGCTGATTGTTTGGGAAAGAAACCACCACTTTTTCTTTATCATCTTCATTATTACAATAATTACTCGCAGTCGCAGTTCAGTAAATCGCATACCTATATACATTCTTCGTTACACGACACGTTACTAAAGCCAAACAAAATAATATTATGTAGTTGGTTCATTTTCATTTACTTAATTACAATTCAAGAAAATAAATAAAAGAAATGTGAACCAGCGCGCAGCTCTGTGCCGTATTTATTTGCTTACCAAATAAATTAATATTCAGACAAGCTTTGCAAATCGAACTTCCATTTTAATATAGTTCTTGGTTCAGTTTCGCATGAACATTTCTTATTATGTAAATAAGTGCGGAGAAACAAGACCTAGAGAGTAGTTAAAGATGACTTTTACAACACTTTTATTCAATTATGTAGTTTGTTTATAGCGTAATTATTTTAATTTTGTTATTACCCAGTTGAACAAAAGAGGGAAAAAAGTGTAGAAGGCACTCCTTGCTTTTAGCGTTGACATAAATTGTATAATGTCCTCGAGGACACCGTAGGTACGGGTTGAGCGCTGGAGTCAATGCACCCACAACGAAGTTCAGTGCTCCTCCCGAGATATTCTAGACACGTGCTGAATGTTAAAACTTATATATCTCGTAAATGTATGTGACAGTTGAGGTTTTACTGAACAACTTTTGAATTCACTCCAGAAATATATTTGGAAAATTGAAGTTCTAAAGACGAATCGGGGCCAAGCACTCCAACCATATATATATTTTCCCCATATTCGTAAGTAAGTCGTTGAAAATGTTCGATTCGAAAATATTTGTCATAAATGTTTGTCTCTTAACTTTGTGTGACTGGTTATTATTATCAACTAGCGTGTGTTAAGAGCGTGTTCGGAAAACGAAAATAGGGAAAAACAGTTTTGATATATTTCTTAAAATTTACTCGTGACGTGCGCAATAAAAATAATATAAAACGAACGTTGCATTTCTTGCCCGGTCTTAGGGGCCACAGTTAATTTATTTCCTCTGAGACTTTTTATGTTCCCAAGACCCGAATGACGTAACCAGTGAACTCATCGTTAAAACAAAAAAGCTTTTAGGAATACTGCCTACCTTTAATTTGAATCACATAATCCCTTTAAGTTTAGAAGTCAAATGGACCCTTTCAAGTTAGTAATATGTGCTCTCAGGCGATCAACCAGAAACTTTGTAAGTTTCTTAGAACTATTTAGCCTTTAGCAGTACCGACACACCTCGTGTTTTGATATTACTTTGCAAACCCCTCTAGGCCTAAAGGCTTCGACAGTATATACATAAACATACAGTTAAGACATTTAAAACACGTGTTTTTACATATATACATACCTACATAGATATACAGTAACCGCTGCATTTAAGACAAGGACAACGAAGGTTCTAATCGTTAACCTGTAGGTAGTAACCAGGCCCTTCTAGGTAATAAATGAAGAGATAATCTGTAGGTACTTCTTGTCATAAACCAGCAATATTATTAGCCGTAGGACACTTATAAGGCGCAAGACTGGCTGTTCTATAGGTATATAAAGAAGAAACTAGGTCTAAAGTCGGTCAAGTCGACGGATGCATTCCTGCGTTGCTCTTGACATTCCACCTTGGTTAAATAGCTACATAATACTGAAGACAAAAAAGGAGTACCTATAAGTACCGTGGGCCAAAGAGATTAGTCTGCAGTCAAGTAAAGTGGCATTTTAGTTGATGGGCCTCTGCGTGTACGTATTCTTGTTACCATGTGAATGGCAATCTACATTGAGTCGGCCCAGAATTTGGCTACGAGTTTAGCGCCTTTCGTAGCGTCCATCAGTTCCTGTAACATGCAGACAACATGACACGCAGAACGCATTCATAAGTATCTCATGGTTTGTAGAACTGCATCAAATTTACTTGAATTCCAGGGCGGAGTTATCTATGAAACCTCTCCACTTGAGCAGATTTTCCTTGCTTTGGCCATGCTGGGTCCAGAGTCTGTTTATAGACCTCCATGTTAACCAAGGCACCTCTACAGTTGGGGGATTTTTAGTAGTGTACTGAGTGGCAATATCTTGGCAACGCTTGTCTGAGAGCGTGCCACGCATAAGAAGTTATCACGAACACTATATCAATGTCATTTCGCTGCATCCTGAATGGTATACGTTTGATATTTACCTGTATACTTAACTTTTTGCCGTGTGTACTTTTATTTGTTTAATTCAGGTAATTCCGTGAATATATAAAAAAGAGCTTGCACATAAAAGTCTATTATAATATTTGTAATGTAAGGTAAATGTCAGATGATCTGTACTAGAATTAAAAGTTAAAAATGTCGTTTTAAGTTAGAAATTATATTTACACTCGCCATAATGAGAGGAAACAAAAATGATTTTCTTTAAATCTAACTGAAAATAGAGAATGTTTTTTCTTAGGTAGAGAATTCTCATTTCAGTACCTAACTATAAAATAACATTTTTATAATTCTGTAATAAAAGGTTTTACATGGTTACCTTTGTGTCACTTATTGTTTCATGAGAACTGGCATCAGATTTAGCTTAAGTCAAATTTAGGAAGGATTACACAGGATTATTGGCATTTATAAATAACAATATTGTTATTACTACGATTACATCACGGCTCGCAATAGATTTGTGAATAATTTGTTTTGAATCCCACTCTCAAACAGATAATACCGATTGTTTTTTGTTATTGAGTAATGAACATCACAAAATATTTCCATGAACCGTGTTATGTCATCGTTATTTAGGTATAATAAAATCAATAATAATAAAAAATATATATAAAAACGGGAACCTTCCAGGAAACGGTGCAACGCACAGTCATGAAGAAGCATTGTATTCTATGCTTAACTAGTTATAATTATGTATCTATCTTCATCCTTTGTTTCGCCTTGCATCGGGAATTGACAACGTAGGATACGCCAAATGAACTTACAAGGCTTTTGAAAAGACCCTTATCGAATATCACTGTCAAAATCATTATCAATGCCATCAGTTAAGCATATCTGAGTCTACTGGAAGGCCTCCCACAACGTGCTTTTCCATAGACACAGAATTTCCAGTTAACTTTTTTTAATTAAGACATTTCGTAAATTTTCGTAGACCTTTGTATCCTGCTTATGCGTATAAAGTTTCATTGAAATCGGTTCATTCATTTCAAAAAACAAGGGCTTGAAAATTTGTATGAAATACCGTACCTACGTCGTAAATGCTCTTAATAGATTGATACAAAAATCTCCATCATAAAAAATACAGCCAAAGGATTATCTTACCTTACACATGCATAAAGCTTGCTCAGCAAATGTCTATGGTACAACAAGATGCAGTGATCTTGCAAATTCAAGATTTCCTTCATAAGTCATGTGAGGGCACTCCAGAGAAATCTAGACCGAGTTCGTGTGACTGGGGAACGATTGTGCAAAAGACGTAAGCCCATAGGTCGTACGTTTTAGAATGATGGAGTACTTCACAGTTACAAACCTTGCTTTTTGGATTCTTTATACGTTTTTTGTGGAATAAAAGTAGGTTACGGAAATTTGTCGATTTAAGTGTTAAAACATTATTAGCCAATGAGTAAGTCATACTTTTATTATTGAAAGTTATTAGCGAATGAGTAAGTCATACTTTTATTATTATTTTATTATTAAATTATTTTTTTTAGGTCATTACTTTAAACAGCGGACGATCAAGACGCTTCCGACGAAACCTCATTTGTCAAATTATGACAAGTAGTTTACAAGTTATGAGAGAACAGATGAAAATACATACATACATAGGTACAGTCATCAAAGGAGATAAGTATGCAGGGTCGTCGAATATAGTTGAAGTTTAGTAAGAAACCGATTGATGTTTTCGAATAAAATTTAATAAAAAACAAACAGTTCATTACCAAAATTAATAGAAAACAAACAGTTCATTTACCAAATTAAATTTCATTCGAAAACATCAATCGGTTAAACTTCAACTTTATTCGACGACCCTGCATACTTATCTCCTTTGCTGACTGTACATACATACATGCCGCTCAAAATCATAACCCTCCTTTTTGCTTCGCCGTAGTCGGGTAAAAAAACTGATTCCAACTTTCAAAACTGAGAATAACGCCTTCTCTGTTTTCAGAGAGTAGAGCAGCCGATCGATTCTGTAAAAATCTCACCGTGAAAAGTTAGGTGAAGTGAGCCTTGAGTGAGCTGTCAAGAGTATCAATCCCTAGCATCAGGATGACACTGACAGCTCACTCCACGCTCACATCACCTAAGTTTTCACGGTGAGATGGTTACAGAATCACACTGCAGTTTTGGTTATCACTAAGAGGAAAAGCATTAATAAGATGTCGGCAATTATTATTTAGTATTTAACGATAGTTGTTTGTTTATTCATAATAATTTGCGTCCGTATCGAAAATGTTAATATCTGCTCGGAGTAAAATACAAGATCTATTCTAAAGCAAATTTATCCAACCCATAAAGTTGTCCTAATTTAGGACAAATATTTTGATACCAAAAGCAGCAAACCGCAAGTCTGAGAATATAAGATACGAAAATTATGAACATTTTCATTCATATTCCAGTAAGAATAGGTACTAACACAAACAGCTTATACAAAATTGGACTGGATGAAATTAGGAGTGGGTAACCCGGCTTAACGTAACGAACCCCTAGGTCGTCTAGGAGTCAAACGTTTGCCTTAATGATTTATAGGGGTTAAAGTTGGAATCACTTTCTTAAAAGATTTATTAAGTTTCGATGTCCATAGAATTCTCTATTCCACTTTATTAGAAAGTTTCGTTCTTTCGTTAACTTCTATTATTTTGTAAAGTACGTCTTACAAAGTTCGCAGTGAGAGTAAAGTCGGCGTTCGCGTTCGTTGACACTTTAGATTAACTAACACAATATCTACTTTCCACAGCTGTTTTAGAATTTAATAACAGCGGCGATACTTAATCAAAAGGCATAAAAAATAGATGACTTTGTATAAAAAGCCACGGTATTGGAGAATGTTTTATAGAAACGGAGTACGAAAATAAAATTCACTTGTTTGTATTTACGATTTTTCCCGGAAATTGGCGAGCATCAGCGACATGACCCGAGCAATGCCTGCTTTGCATATCCAAAGGACTATGTTTATGCTGAGTATAAAAGCAAGCTCTGTAATTATTCGCCCAAACTGTAGTTTATTTGTAGACTGCTATTAATAAGGAATTTAGAGCAAAGTGTTTTGCAGTTTGGGGTCACTATTTCATCAACGATTATTCCAATATATACCTAATCGGTGTTTAGTTATTCGATGCAATTACTGGTACAACACCTCTTATAACAACCGCGGTTTTATACGTTTATTTTAGGTGTATATTTTTGGCAAAAACGCAATCAGCAATCTGTCGATGACGTAAGCCGAAGGGACTCTTTAGTAACCAGTTTCAAGAAGTGAGGTGGGCACAAACGTGTCTTAGGTACTAAATAAAACAGCGGGAGAAAAGTGCATTCACACCAATGTGGGATGACACCTCGAAACTGGATTTTTACCTTCGGAATCTTCACTACTTAATTATATCTTATTTTCTCACAGATATCTGATACGAAAATGCTTATTTTAATAAACAAAGTAAGTACTGGTTTCAGATCAAGTGGATACATTATCAACATTGTCAGTACAAGACGTTAGTACCGTGTTTACGATCAAACAAGCATATAAATGTTATGTGATTATCTCACAGACAAAAACTTTAACATTATTACTGAGTTTCATTTCAAAATATTTAACTCAATTACATTGCAGTTGCATTACATGACAAAATTATTGAAAACTAGAGCATCTAATAGTTAGGTTCTGTATAATAACGTGTTGCAACTACTTCTTTAACTAAATCTATCTAAATTCAGGCAGATTTAGGCATAAAATCAATAACCAAGACCGGTTTCCAGTCTAAAAGCGTCAGACCCTGATTTAAGCTAACAATTGCAAACAGCAACGAATTGATTTAAATTGTGCAAATCAATCCATCATGTCGGTGGCAATCAATTACGTTAATGCAATTAAAACATTAACTCAATTAATGATTAAAAGGATTAAATGTACTTTGCTTGTTGTGATTCAGGATCAGCATGCGATAATGTGTTTTTTGTTAATTAACGAATGTGAAAGTATTTCCGTTATAGGCGACAAGCTGAAAGATCAGTTTTCCATTACGAATTGATATTGATCGCTGTTCTTGCCTCCTGCCCTTTTTCCAATTTATTTGAGGTCGGCGCAATATTTCTTTTTTTTCCATACTACTCTATTATTCGTCATCTCGGTACGCAAACCCTTTCTAACTATATCATCATTCACACAGTCCATACATCGTTTCTTTGGTCTTTCCGTACTCTTATTGCTATCGATCGATTTTCATACTCAAAACTTTCCTCCCGACATTTTCCTAATATTGATCTTGATAACTGATTCAATACGTCTGTCCACTGCTAAATACAGGGCCTTTAACAAACTGCCACGAAGCAATGTCAATGAAAAACGTTGTTAAGCGATTTGACTAGATACTGTTAAATTGTCCGTATAATAAAATCACAACTGTCATTCTTTGACAATTGTATGAAATGGCTATAACACAGGAAAATCACGCAGTGTGCCAATTTGTTTAACAATGAATTTGCCCACCTATAATTGCTTGAATTTTGTCCAACCTCGTTACTGAACGGTCATTTGAGCATCTATGTATATTCACTTCAGCAGTCAATGTTTACAGGTGGTATGTAACATAATAATCCATGATAATTCAGTAGCATGATAATTATCAGTTACGAGTTGTTCGTATCGCCAATCGTAGTGCTGTCTCTAACAATGCCAAATGCCATAATTATCTTATAAAAAACTCACTAATTAATGGGTCTAGCAAAAAATTAAAAGAATCAGGTTATTGTTGTGTTCTCGGGCTGTGAGCTAACAATTATCTACTATTACAATGTTAGTAAATCCGTGCGTAACTTTTAGGTTTATACACGCAATTATTGTAATCTTCGATTAATCGATCGTTAAGTCTTAGACTATTACTGGCTGATAAAGTTTATTATCTCATTGGGAGGCAATCAGGCAGAGGCAGAGGCCGCTCGCTATTGATCTGGTGGTCAAATCAAATATAAAAAGAGACCAATTGCCAGAACCGACAAACCAAGACAGAATAATTTGGCGCAGAAAAGTGAGGAGACCCGATCTCAAATAATCGGACTAGGAAGGGCCTGCGGACGGAGAGTAATGGGTAACTCACCGTCCAATCAGGACCAGGCCCGTACCGGACGGCGCGTACGTGTTCCACGCGCGCCTCAAAGAGATGTCAGCAACATGGAAGGGCCTGTAAAGGCCGAAGCCTGTTGGGGCAACGGGATTGTCCGAAAGGATTACCGCTGCCCCGGAACTTAAAGGGCTAAGGAAGGAACACGGGTGGGTTTTAGTCAGTAAGAGTCTGATACTCCCTTCTGCTCCACCCTGAGCGGGAGGGGCTATTTGATGATTTCCCATTGACAAAAAAAAAGGGACGGATGAAGAAGAGGAGGGAGGCAATCAGGCAGGAGGCCCACCTGACAGTAAGTGATCACGGACGTCTATGACCATCTGCAAATACCAGAGACATCACATGTTTGTCGCCATTCCTGAAAAAAAAACAGAAATGTATCAAGTCTTTCCTTTAAAAAAGGCCTTTCCATAACACTAGCTTGCAAAACGACGAACGCAAACTTAATCACCATTTAATTGAACGAAAAGTAACTACAGATAAAATGCAATGCAAAATACATTGTAAGAGAAATCGCGTGCACCCAGAACCTTACATTCCCATTCTTTACGCGATACATTAACATAAATAAACATTTATAACTAGCGAGCCAGCAAAGCGACGCTCACATTAACGCTGGGTGCATTCAAGGAGGCCGTTGTTCCCACACGATTTGTGCTCGGGATCCCTCTGATGTTCATGTGCTCCTAGTACCTAATTTTACTTGTCACATTATGAAGAATGGTGGTGTGGAGGACTGAAATATAGAAGCTGTAGAGTCAGTTCACATGGTATTGCAAATTAGCTCTAATATGCGAAGTGCCAGTTACAATAAAGTACTGGAAAACGCACGAACACTGAGTGATAATTCAATGATTATTTGAAACAGGTTTGTTAAAACATTACTTAAGCGCACACACACTAAAAAAGTGGTCAAATATGTTTTAATTTTGCAGGGGCTTGCCTGACCATAACTTAAGCACACTATGCACATAGCACAATGTAAAAGTATTCAAATTTGTTTTAATTTTGCAGCACCTTTGGTACTACCTGCTTTTCAAAAAAAATCGTATTTCCCATGCCAATAAGTTAAGTCTATCGTAGCTCTCTGCTAGATTCTCAAATTACGCAACAAACCTTTGAGAAAAGGCAAGCAAATCAAATGCCAATAACTGAATGAAAGTTATGAGAATCAATCAACGGGATACCATTATTATAGTTCGCATTCATAGTAGTTTATTACTGTAGCTTTCTTCGTAAACCCGTCTATAATGGCCGTAGCCTCAGGGCCTCCATTATTAACACTAGAAACTTATAATTCTTGTTGCATAGAGAAAAGCGTATCCCACAGGTACCGATTAACATTTTACAAACTCAACAACTCGAAGGTAACTGAAAACGCGAGTCCATATCAAATAGTGTCTGTTGATATAATAATGATACAGTCATAATAGATTAGGTACCATAGCAACTATGTGGCTGGTCAGTTGAAAAAGTTGGTAAAAGGCTAAAATAAAATAAAAGCTATGGTTTTTATGAATCACTATATTATTTCCAAATGAAGAATTGTTGATAAAAACCGACCAAGTGCGAGTATGACTCGCTCATGAAGGGTTCCGTACCACCGTTTAATATTTAACACTACATTTATATTTTTCAACACGTTTTTGTATCCCCACTTGATCCCCACCCCCTTTAATGATTAACTATTATTTTATCATTATATTAATTTATTTTTATTATTTTTTGTTATAGCGGCAATAGAAATACTAAACTCTGAAAATTTCAATTGTGTATATATAACGGTTCATGAGATACAGCCCGCTGACAGACAGACGGACGGACAGCAGAGGCTTAGTAATAGGATTCCGTTGGGTACCGAATCCGACAAATGAGTTTAAATTCACAACAACATTTCAAAAACGCGTCTATTCAGAAAATACACAAAAGAACCTACTATTGGACAATCTCGTAACAGTATTCAATACTCAATCGTTCCACTAACTCGTTCAGTGCACTTCATGCCCATTTAACGCAAATATGTTCGTGGGCTCGGTTATCTTGCAACATTGTATAAGAATAGTACACTTGTACAATTTTTACGTGAACATTGCATGAACGTAAAAATTATGCAAAAGTAGTTTTAAGTTAGTCTCGCCTGAATGACGATTAAGATGCAAATAAAGATTATGTGCTTAGACTCTAACTTTCGTGGCTAGTGTTAACTGGTTTTCGAGCTAAAAATACGCAATAATGAAATTTAAAAAAAGAATTATCTTCTACAAGTTTCATTTACACGCTTATTTGGGTAAACAACTATTTTTGCACAATTAATCTGACCTCATTTCTCAGAGACTTTAGGTTTATTTTATTATTCTGTGCTCTGGAGACCGCATGAACACGAGCTTGAACCGTCTCAAAATTATAATTTAAATTAAAAACTGCCAAACTAATTTAGGTAAATTGAGTGGCGTCAGAGCCATCTTGATATCCGATAGTAACGAAGCGACTAATTGGAAATTTACATGGAGCCAACAGTTTGGTGAAACGCGCAACCTGCCCTTACATTTTGTGGATTTAATTACTATACTTATACATCATAAAAGCTCAAATTATGTAGGTTGTGGTAGTTCTAAATTACGTCATCATTTGTTTAGCCTTTTCCCAACTATTTTGGTCGGCTTTTAGTCTGACCGGATACAGCTGAATACCAGTATTTTACACAGAGCGACTGCCTACCTGACCTCCACAACCCAGTTACTGGGTAATACGATTCAGCTTGGTAAGACTGGATGTCAGACTTTCGGACTTTTGACGATCTATAAGGGCTGTCAAAGATCCACGAACGATAGCCGGGACCAACGGCCTAACGTGCTTTCCGAGACACGGATATTATGTAAAGATGGTCACCCATCTACGGACCAACCGCGGAATGCATACCTAAACCTGATCGATCGACCCGTTCGGCTGTTATTATTTAGTAACGAGCCTCCGCTTATTACGCGCCTACCTTTAATTATATAAGTTTAAACTAGAACAGATTTTCGATCAAATATTAAAGTTTTTACTAGTAAGTTTTTTAATAGATGACTACGAGCCTATGATGATGAAGAAATTACTATAAAATTTACGTCCTCATAAAAATCAATTATACCTACAAACCTAAAATGTGAATATAAAACATTAATCAAGGGTTTTTATCTGTTATTACTGTAATTATCACTTGTTTACACATAAAGCCACGATAATTGACCCTCGTCATATTCGGACATTAAATTATCTCGGCCCATACAGCCTATGTGACGTGTTATCGAATAACAAATCGTAACTCGTCTATAAATATACATCTTCACGAATAACGTGACTCATCAATATCGTTTAGCGTCGTATTTAAAATGGACATAAGCTAGAAATCATATTAGGCATAAATTAGTTTTAATGAAATTATGAATGCGTATTTAGTATCGAGATTTCGTTCTCGTGATGATATTGCATTGGTAACTGTACAGACGCCAGCAGGTCAACCTACCCCAATCTGTCAAATTTCTTTGATATATTTTCAACTTTAGCAGAAAGGAATAAGGTTCATATTCAATTGGGAAAATCTGACAGATTGGGGTAGCTTGATGTGCTGGCCTCTGTACTTTAGATACTCTGAAAGAATTATCAATCCCATATCTGTGATATAATTATGGAACTTTTGTAAAAAGACATCATAATTAGGCTATAATGTTCCCACTGCTAGGACACAGGCCTCCTCTCAGTGAGAAGGAGTGGGTCTTAATTCACCACGCGTACCCAGTGCAAAATTGTTGGTTCTAGGACATGCGAGTTCCACGACGTTTTTCTTCATCGTGAAACGACTTACAGGAGTAAAATGGAAAATATAGATAGTAGGCGGTTGCAAGCGACCCCAAATAACATGGAACAAGAGCAGTAAAATGATGAGAAAGTACGCGGGAAAATAAGTGAATCATTAGTAAAAAGTAAGTAAGTAAGTGATCATTAGTATCATCTCAGTCATTACTCTACAAATATCATAAAATAATGTGACATAGAAGTATACAATACAGGGTGGGTAAAACGAAACAGGGCGATAGTTGGGATTATTTGCAAAAAAAAGTATCATCACTACAAAAGTGCTTTTATGACAGTGGTTACCATGATTTATGAGTATTGGCACTTTTTTCAATATTGTTTTTTCCCACGAAAAATTATTTGTAACTTTAGAACCATACCTACTGTAAAAAATGTACTACCAAAAAAATTACCCCGTATCAAAAAACTTGCCTATTTAATGATGATTAAAACGACGGTACCCATTTTAACTCTAATTGCCTATTTGTTACAAATTTTGATATTAAAAAAAAAACACTCATAAATGCCGTAACTCTTATGGAGATCTAGTTAGGGCTCTGCCACGCAGTTATTTTTTACTGCAAATAACCCCCAACTATCACCCTGTTTCGTTTGATCCACGATTTTTTACCCACCTTGTATTATGTAACCAGTCTTTCGTATACGTTAGACCTGAAGGAATTTGTCGTGAGCCTACTTCTCTCAACAACAAAAACCTAAGAGTGAGCCTTGAATAGCTCTTCCCCGCGACATCGTCCGACCGTATTTCTTTTATTTTAGAAGTTCCTCATTAAAAGGCTGTACTTTTTAGTCTGGACACAGCCAGTGAAAGTTTCTCATCTCGCGACGTCGGAAAAAAATGTACAAAAATAGTAAAAAGTCTTGATTGCAATTCCGCAATTAATCCACTGGCAGAAAATTGGCTGTGTTTTCCATTGAGTAACAACTCTGGTTTTAATAACAGTATTTTGTATGTGGTAAGATTTTTATATCTTTAGAGAAAAAGTTATTTGACCTACATGTTTCATTCTGTTCTTCCCCTCAAATAAAGCTTTAAATAACTGTTGTTAATATTTTGATGTTTTTCGCAATATGGGAATTTCATTTTTGTAGCGAGTAAAAAAAAAAAAATAAACCACGCTCAATCATAATGCGTAAAAAACGGAAAGGTGAAAGACCTCGATACGACTTTTTCATTTGCAATGAGTTAAAATAAATTGTCATCGTGAAAATTTTAAACTCATACCCGCTTTAAATCATGTTGAACTCCATTTTTACAAAATTTGATTAAGTATTTAGTAACATTAAATGTTTGAATATTAAATTAATATTACAATGGGTACAGATATTCAAATCATGTAAACGATAAATCATACAATTTATATACTATTCATGCAAATAACATAACTTGAGGTCTTTGACCGAGCTTGGACATTAAAATTATATAAATTAAAAGGCACTAAAGGCATAATAGGAGGAAAATCGACGCGTAAACTAAGCTAAACCTTGAAGGATGAAGCCATAACTTGACTCTCTTCAATTAATTATGATCAAAGTCAACAGAATCACATTTTTGTATAACAAACCAAAGATTGTTCGCAGAAACGTTTACGTGAATTTTCATATAATTTGTTGTTAATTTTTTTTTTATGTTTGTTAATTAGTTGAATAAATTAATTTAATCATACTAGGTTTTGAGGAAAATAAATGTTTTTGTTACAGAATATTTTTACATCAATTAATTGTTTAGTAAATTGACCACAAACTTAAATTGTCCGTAAATTCAACTCATAACAGCTGTCATTCTTCGACGGTTGTATGAAAAGGCACTACACGGGAAATAGGCACGGTAATAATTTGTGAATATTTTCCCACACTGTACTTGCGGCAAGGTTTTCCTGAAAACAAACCATCAATCGCGACATAAACAAAGTTTTTACGTTACCAACAAAAACTCTAACATACAACATATCTTCTAGGAGACCTATAACAAGGCGTTCGCACCATTCAATTATTACCTAACGACAGGATACGATAAAGTATTCAAGCAGTATATTTATCCTCTAATACATGCATAGATAACTAGTCCCTCAACAGTCAGCATCAATATAAATAGGCAATTGCAAATACGCGCGAATGAACAGGTTTCGCGCAGAAGGATTTATTCTATACTGAATCTATGTCAAGATCAAGGAGTAAAAACAAGTTTGTTAGTCATCGCACTATGTTTACCTACAGACGTCACTGACCCACAAAAATGCATGTAAGATGAGAGATGATTGATAAAAAGCTATTAACATTTTGTTAGTGTTGCTTTCAAAATCCCGATATATGTCAGCATCGATGAAAATAAAACAGTTTTTAGTACCACGTAGTTAAAAAACACATACATAATTTATTATAGTTACGTTGTTTGTACAATTAAATGCAATATCACGTTTTCAATATTAAAACAAACCTTGAGCAAAAACTTTTCCAATAAATTTTGTTATTGCTTTTTTGTAATGCATCCTTGATTTTTCTTTGTAAACAGCTTATATTACCAAACAATATTAAACACAGCTAAGTAATTACAATAGGTACTAAATGAAATTAATAACTAACTAACTATACAAATAAATACAAAAAATACACTTAGACCCGTATTACAGAACGTAACTCAATACTCAAGCATTACTTAAAACTAGTTTCAACCAATCAAATCGCTTGAATCTAGTTTTAAGTAATGCTGTAATACGGGCCTTAGGCTTCGAAGTCACAAGTCCGCAACGCTGTCATCCAGAAACGTGGCCAAAAGACTGACAGCATTGCCACGTTAAGAACGAGCCAGATGAAAGATAATATTTATGAAGATAACATCGAGAACAAAATCGACTAGATCATTCTTAAACAAAGAGCGAAGCTTCATCTAAAATATTCGAGAAAGGCATATTCGAGAACCGACTATTGGAATAACTTACAAATTGCGTCCAATTTGTACAGTGGATAACACAAAATAATGGCGAGTCGATAGTCGATACCTAGTAAAGTTCGAGACTTAATCTCGACTCGAGATTACTGGGAGCCAGCGGGCTATCTGGTACACACGGCAAAACAGTCAAGCATGCAGGAAACTTTATGAATTTTAGCAGATTTGTGGGTGTACTGAGACTAAGATTACATAACCTTACTCAAGACTCAAGCGTTATATAACTAGTTTCAACCAATCAAATGGCTATAAAAGAGTTTTAAGTCAATGCTTGAGTTTTGAGTAAGGTTTTGTTATACGGGCCTAAGTGTTTGCTAGCTCCTGTCTGCCTATTTTTTGTACCTAACGTGCCTAACATGTTCACGCACGTAATACCAATGACAGCTGCTAATTAGTGCATAGATATGCACTACTGTAACAGAACATAAAGCATAAAGTTATGCCTCATACTGCGTGACATTTAGGTATACATATTTAGGTAACCTAAATAGTAGATATAGCTGTAAATCTTCAGATCTTTTGGGTCGTAACTAAAATGGGTACTAACGCCGCCATCTTGTTTTTTCAATACATTTCATAAATGTTCACAGACATCGCCCCCCTGTCAATGTTATTCAAGCACCAAAAGATATTTTTGAATGTGTTAATGGTAAATGCCCAATTAATTTTACTCCAGACGACTTTAAGTTGATACACAGACAAAACATTGGGAGTTTTTTTTTATGGTTAGCGTGGACTTAACTCTTTCGCCGTGTGTACCCGGTCTACATAGTCTGTCCATTCCGGTACTTAACAAGTTCGACGATCCAACCTGAACCATGCAGTTTTATACAGCTAGAACAAAATGAGGCAGAAGCACCTCCACTATAACTTTTAAATTTGATGAACAGCAACTTTAATACTTTGATATTGTGAGAATATTTTTCACTCGTTGCACTTTACTCTGTTGTGGAAGTTTATGAGATCGCGTGCTTCGCGAAGATAATATTTTGTTCCGTTTAAACCGATTTAAGTTTAATTGAATGGACACTGTTACCCCAGTTTTCTTACAATGTAAGTTCATATTGGCGAAGGCTTGGCTTAGTATGCAATGTTATAAAACACTTTATTAGCGATTTACGTGGATGTAACGCATATTTTCCCCAGCTTGTTTATTCATTTATTTAACCATTTATGTACGGTCAACAAAGGAGATAACTAACGAGGGTCGTCGGATATAGTTTAGTAAGAAACCGATGGATGTTTTCGAATAAAATTTAATTAAGTTATTAGAAAACAAACAGTTCATTTATCAAATTAAACATTCGAAAGCATATAAACAGACAAGAAGAAAGGAACACAAAAATACGTATAAAGGTGATACTTATTTCTAAAGAAATCTCTACTTTAAAATTGTTATGGAAATGACGAAACCAAATCAAAATATTTATTAGCAACAAAATACAAACATTAAAGGGACGAAGCAATTTCAAACTCCGTTTCAGCATTGAAATAATAACTGAAAGGAATGTAACATATGATTTCTTATGAATACAAATAGAGTAATTCATACCCGTCCTTAGAGCAATGCTGTATTTCTGAGAGTAATATTTTCAGCATTCCACCATCTGTGTTTATATCACATGGTATCAAAAAGTTTGGTTGTTTGCAACATAAGCTATCCAGTGGAATAAATGTGAAGGCAATGATGCTCATTTCGGTGCGATGGATGGAATTAAATACCTTATATCAACGGTTCCCCAATAAAAGATTATACATATATAATTATTCATTGAAACATTCGCCAAAGACATTAAATTATTTACTTAACAATTCGCAGAAAATAATATAGTGACATGCTTCTTGTCAAAATCTAAGCTAATATGATGAAAAACTAAAAAAGAGCGCCTCTTTAGATTTAGTTTGTCGTATAGGCGCCTCGGTTGCGCAGATATGTGGAATCTCCTATGTGTTCTCATACGTCGTTTGCATATGTGTGTATGCACTTTCACAAATATGCGAGGCGATAACAATAAATAATAATAGTTGTTATTTTTAATCGAAGACTGAGATTTTAAAATATTATAGTAACGTAACCGGTTGAATGCCGTAATTACAGAAATAATTAAAAAGCCATTGTGTCTCCCGTAAATCCACGACCAAAAACTAGTTGAAATTAACTAAGTTTATGATTATTGTAGTAAGCAAGACTCAGTGAATAAATATTTATTACTTGTCTTATAAAACAATTTTGTAAAACAAACTAGCTAGCATGGTCGACACCTTGTTCCACGTTTAAAATACTTAAACATTATCTAAACACAAAATAAACTCGTTTTCTTTCGTGTCTTACAAATGTTTTTATTTAATATAACGAGTTTTGAAATAAAGAACCACATTTATAATTACAATGCTCTCAAGATGATTATGAATGCGGTGAGTTACGAGCATGCGCCCGCGCACGCGTTTCGTCCAGTTCCGGACTCAGCGACTTTCCAGTGAAAGCGACAAACGCTTCACGGAACACGCCTTTAGGGAATTTATCCAATGCTCATCTGTATTGAAGATGATTGTAATTTAAATAATTTGTATTTTTAGTATAATTTTGACATTGTATCAGTTTTGGGGGATTATCGCTGAAAACACACATGAGAAAAAAAACAAGAAAAAAATAATTTTGTGAGACGTATCGAATATTTCTTTAATAAGCGAATTAAGTTTAGGCCCTTCAAGGCCACAAGCAAAATATTTATTTGACATTTTAGAAACGTTTGCAAAAAAAACATAGAGAAGTTGATTTTCATCATCTTACACAAAACGAAAACTCTCTTAAACATATTTTTTTTAAAAGGTGAACAATGACCAATGAACCCAACCGAAGCAGCTTCTACGGTACATAAAAGTTGAGCGGTATTTATGATATCAAGTAAGTTGTTTGGAAACATATTCGATACAATCAAGAAGCCAACGGACGGCGACTCTCACTACATCTATATTCAATGCAAGTTATATGTTGTGTAACACTGCAACTCGCTCACATGTGGTATGAGGAAAATGGTGCAGTTTTATTTGCAAAACTCCTCCTATATTTAAAAACCTCTATAAAACACGATACAGGAGTAATTCGTAGTGTGGGGTAACGTTTTAAAAAAATTATTATAATATAATAAAAAGCTTTATTTTTCAATAGTTAACTATAGTGCTAAGTGGAAGGAGGGAAGGATGTCATCCCTGCTGTGGGATGCTATAGGCAAAAATAATACTGACGGTGGCAATATGAACTAGTCAACAAGGTGTGTGAGGCTAAAACTGTTCAGGATACCACAGACGTAATTTGTATTTTCTCTAGTGAAAACTTTTTGCCTGTCTAAATTCGTCGGAATTTGAGTTACAACCTATTTCTCCTATTTACAAAGTAGGTACACATACAGGTAGGTAGGTTTACATAGTTGTTACTTCAACTTTATCAACCATATATATAGGAAGAAAATTATATGTACCTAACACATAGACGTGGGTGAATAGTATTTTCAAGGAATTTGGAGTACCAACACTTCATCAATACCTAGATCTAAGAGCAAATACCATAACGATGTTCAATACGCAAGCGCATTACATATTGTGATGTACAACTTGCACACGGTCAGTACGAATTAACTGACAGATTATTTACATAATACACACATAAACTCATACCTTCTTCTCAGAGGGGTAGGCAGAAACTACAGAACGCCGCCAGCTACGATACTTAAATACTCCCTTTGGCCTCGTTTAAGTTCATACACGCACGTCGGTTGCAACTACTACGCTCCTGACTTTTCTGAAGAACATCACTAATAAGATCATTATATGTCCTCCCCAGCTATATAACATGTAACATTAAATGCGCAAAATCTCATACACCCCAATTAAAGCATTGAGTTAAAAGCATAATACAATGACCAAAACTAAATTGAGTCTCATTGCCTTAAAATAAGACTTAATTTTCTTTGGCTCAATCGGCGGATAGTATGGCAAAATACATAAATTTTGAAAAAAAAACTATGTTAAAAGTTACCGAAATCGATTCAGTAGTCAATTATGAACAAACTATTTTCAGGTTTTGCGTATTTAATTAGGATTTGCAAAAAGTTCGCAGTAAATGCGTTAACGTTACACGTTGTATAACGCAAGAGTAACCACGTACTTCGCGTGCCCAGCTTACGTACAAAAATCGTAAGCCACCACTTTCGCGCTCAGTCTTGAGTACTGCTGGCTGGGTAAGCGTGAGCGCTAGCGCTAGACCCCGGAGGTGGGAACGAGACGGGTGCCGCACGCGGCGGCGTCTTTGAATCGATTTGATTTTCCCGTCACTAAATAGTGCCTGTGACGTCATAATAGGTAGTCAAAAAAGGCATGCTTGGTTTTCATACAGATCGTGATACTTGCGATAACTAGGTCTATCTATATCCTCCCACAAGCTGGACCGACGGCCATGCGCAGGCCGCAGGGACCAGTTGGATGCGAGAAGCACAAAACCGGCAGAAGTGGAGGTGGTTGAAGGAGGCCTATGTCCAGCAATGGACGTCTTTCAGCTGAATTGATAATGTTGATGATCATGTCCTCCTAGGACGCACACGCAGCGTTTCCACTCACATCTGCCTCGTAAATACCTTTAACAGATTTATTTGTTCAAGATAAAACCAGTTAGTTACAACAGTTTACAAGACAACAACAACTGTTTGTTTACAATTTAATTAAATATTGTAAGTTCGTTGTAAATAGAGTTATGTTAAGACCAATAGGTACTACAGTTTTGTATCAGTGTACGCACGGCTACACATCAAGCTATACATAACCAGTATAAGCTGACCTCTGATTGTATGAAAAACCTATACAATGCGAGGTCAGCTAAAACTGGAAATTTATAGCTTGATGTGTAGCCGTGTGTACTATAAAGATCAAAGCAGCAACAGTTTAGGCGTCAGTCTGGTGAGAGAGAGAGAGTGATCGTGAGTTCAACACTTATGGTGAACCCACTTTTCCAAACAAGCATGATAAGTTTGAGGGTTTTGCAGAAATACTAGTAAATACAACCCAGGCGACTACTTGCTAGATTAAAGTTAAATTTTGGAATAAAAAAATCTGTTAAGAATCTCAAAAACCACTACTAAAAGACAAACTAAACATAAAAACACGCTAAAATTATCTTCAACATAACACACAACATTTACCTTCATTCTTCAGTCTGGCTGGCGAAGAGTCATGATTTCGAACATTATAACGAGAATTCTCTCCTATAATTTAAGCTAAGATAAATTGCCAGAAATATCACCAATGACTACTTGATTGTCCTTTAATTATTAGTTTTCGCACGAACGACCAAACAAAAAATTATTGATATCTCAAAACGGTTTATAACATGAATAAATAAACATCAAACTGCACTTCACAGATTATCTTCAGCACAACTCGCACTTAACTCAAGTACCGACTGTATTTATTCTAATCCATACTTAATATCTAATATATAAAATTCTCGTCTAATATATAAAATTCTCGTGTCGCGATGTTTGTTACCAAACTCCTTCGAAACGGCTGGACCGATTTGTATGAAATTTTGTGTGCATATCGGGTAGGTCTGAGAATCGGCCAACATCTATTTTTCATATCCATATTTTTTTTTTGCATTACGACATTTGCGGGGTCAGCTAGTTATTTTTATAAATACGTAAGTGCTGTGTATTTATTACCTTTTCACGCCTTAATGACAAAACGGATTTGAATAAAATATTGGCACCCGGATAGACTATGAATTTGGTTAGGACAAAGAATAACCCGGTAGAATATTCCTGAAGGAGTACTTTTGACCTCCTCGCGGGCGAAGCCGCGGACAAAAGCTGGTAGTCTATAAAATAAAAGTCTTCATGCACAATGACATGTAGAGAAAATAAGCTGTTTGGAATCTCAAAACATCGCCTGAATCACTAAACTCACACTTAACTCAATTCTTCAAGCCTAAACAAGCATGAAAATAGATCACTTATATATCCTCTTAGCTCAGCTGGTCAGTATCAGCATATTCCATCCAAACTCCAATTGATTATCTCGAATGGTTACACATTCATTTCGATGTAACGAGTTCCATTTTGACTAATTCTTACTTTATGGACCTTGTAGCTGTGTTACAATAGAAAGACGTGGCAATAGACTAGGCGTCAGCGAAGAATCGTGATTTCGAGCACTGCAATGTGAAGTCTCTCCTATAATTCAAACTATGATTATTTTGAGAGCTAGACAAAAAATGGGATCTAAAACTGGGATCCAACGAAAATAAATCGACCGAAATATAGTTGAGACACATCCGTACGCAAAATACTCGCATGACGTGGAGTTGCGAACACCAGCCCGTTTTACCTTTTTACCTAGTTGAGACACATGAATGTCTAGAGAAAATATGCTGTTAGGAATCTCAAAAGAACGCCTAAGTCACTACAGTTCACTTAGATTATCTTCAAAGCCACTCACACTTATCTCCATTCTTCAAGCCTAAACAAGCATGAAAATACTCCACAATATTTCCTTATCTGAACCAGTCACTATTCCATCTAATACAGCATATTTCATCCAAACTCCAAGTGATTATCTCGAATGGTTGCACAGTAAGGAGTCTCGAATGTTGCGAGCCCGATGTCCGGCCGGCACACCCGGAGTAAGGTAATTATAGACCAGCTGCTTGGCACGTCACGTCGTACTTACAGTACTAGTGAACTAGATATTGCTTAGAAGTTAGAACTGTGTTGTTTTGGCTAGATTTTCTTGTTATTAAACACTGTTATTTTTAATGAACAGGCTTCAGTGTATGGTCAACCGTATTCTTCAACTATGGGAAAAATTGAGCTTGGTACTGCAAAAACAGACGCTGTCAATTTCAAAATGTTACCATTGAAGGTAATCGACTGTGCGATGGAAGAATTTTAATTAAACAACAGTCTCATGGTTGTTTTTCCTTCACATAGCAATTACATGTAGTAAACGTAATACAAACCACACCATACCTGTCTATCTTCATTACATCTCCCATTAACAGGACAAACAAAGGACAATCGCTTGTAAATCGTCGCGCACAGAAAACTTATTTAAGTCCGTATCTTAAGTCCCGATCGAAACAAAAATCAAGTTTGGAACGTCGCAAGACTCCCAGTGCGTCGTGGGACTTAATCAGCCGCTTTCAAAGTGCACTCGACGTCCGTGCGAGCTCTTAGCTGGGTGTTTCTGCCTCGTAACCAACTTGATTAAAACTGGCAGCCGGGACGAAGCAAACTGGCCACTTATTTCAACAAACCACCCCTTTTAGCAGCTGCAACACGTCTATTAAGTTTCGTTTTTGTATTAGCCATGTTTGGGACGTTTTTGTTTTATTTTCGGCCAGTGTTTACACTGAGTGTCCACTGTGTAAACTATCCACTCATGAGCGTTTGTCAGTCTTAGTTTTCATCGCTTCTAAGTGGTGACATTTGAATGGAAAAACTGTTAAAATAATAGTGCTACTTTCAAATGATAACGCAATGTAGTATTTAAGTGGGCAATTTTCTCACCCACCACGTAGTTAAACTGCTTAAATATAGCAAATCATTTTTCATTGCCTATAATTACAAATTATTATTATTCTACATGAAAATAGCACATACTTAACAATTAACAGACTTTACGGGCACCGTTCACTCATAAAAAATATCGTTGAAAATAAAACAAAATGGTTGATACTCATTGCGTAATATAAAGCATTTTAATATTCATTGAAAGATTATTTCCAATCAAAAAGTCCGTGAGCCGACGTGTATTTTATCATATTATTTCATTATTATTTTTTAATAGGAAAGTTGAAATATTTGATTCAACATTATTTCGTACCTAGGTACAGACAGTATCAATTTATTATTCCTAATAGCTGCACAGGATATCATTTCCGGTTAATACAGGAGCCTTATTTTTATTTGTCATATTATTTTATTACCAAACAAAATCATAAACGGTACAAGAAACCCGAAGTAATTGCTTTAAGATCACACCTTTACACGGCTGTAATTTATCACTCTTAATACAACAGATTGACGGTGTTATGGCTGCAATAAATAATCAATCAATCATTACTATTGGGCTGCTACTTACTCTCTCTTTTTTAATATTAACTGCATAATAGAAATTGATAGGCACTTGTTGTTTAGAATAGTAAAAAATAAATATTATTGTACTGTTATACTCAATGCATTCCTAATTGAATTTTTTATACACCGATTAATAAACAACATAATTTAATATGAAAAGTAGTCGCGATCGATGTTTGAATCTAGCAATAATTTTATTTAAATTCATTTATTTATTATAGTTGCTATGTAGTCAAATTGATTATTTAAAGTATGTATAATAGTATGTAATAAAAAAGAATATTATAATATGTTTTATTAATAGTAAAATTATTCTTAGCTATAAAAATATAATATACAACAATCAAACTTTCAGACATTAATTTCAAATAAAATTGTATTATCTTAATTTTTGTCTGTTCTAAAGTTTATTTGTAAAACATGATTTTCGTTGAAATTTGGTGTATGAGGAAAACTAACTACACACGATTACTGCGTGTGACTAATTCAAATTATAAGCTGATGTACAAGTCAACTGTTATCATATAAAAACAAATAATAAGTACATTTACTTTATTACCACATAATAATTTTCCTCTGCAAAAATATATCTCAGATTATCCTTTGTCATTCCTTGACCTAAATCTTTAATATAAGTCCTTTGGACAGGTAATGTGAGTAGCGTTTACGAACACCATACTTACTTATTGTTTTTTATGTTGATTACGGTACATTATGGATGACAATAATATGCCTATTTACGTTTTAAGTGCAGCAATTGTGAAGTCAATCGGAGGCAATAGTGTCTAATAAACGGTGGGATTCATTCGAATGGGTTGTTGTAGTAATAAAATTATATGATACATATTGGAAATCGGGAAGTGATATTTGTGATGCCATTTGTTTTTATTACTATATAACAATTAGAACAAATACGATATAAATTATTTTCCAATTGTAATTTTTTTAAATATTAAACAATATTTTTTAATCATTTAATGTATTCTGGAATTAAATATTTGCACACCACGTGTAATGGTAGAATGTAAATAGGCCACATTCATAATAAGATCATACTACTTTTTACAACTACATTTTGGCAAATAAAGTATTATTATTATTATAATAAGCTCAAAAATAATAAAATATTTTTTGCGGTTAGCAACAAACAACTAGCTCCTAAACTATAAAGCTGTCGTCACATCCTGTGATCGACTTAACGTGTTAATATTTCTAAGTCAATTGTCAAGGAATTTTCCAAAGTGTTACACAATAATTGCGATGGTGATTATAACTCAGTAGGTACCTACTGATGCAAATCTCGGCAATGACACTTGCGTAACTTCGTACTTAATAGTTGCATAGTAAAGCGAATCGATCTAGATCGCTCGCTCTAGTGGAAAAGAGTTCAACGCACGCGCCTGCACCTCTGCGTTTGCGCACGCATCGTGGTTCTCTATTAGCTTTCGTATCAACATTCCTTGAGAATTGGTGTGTGATACTATTAACTGTTTTAGTATATGTGATAACATTTTTATTACCTGTGTTGAAATTAATATTTTAGTTATTTATTTAATTATTCTAGTTTGTTATCTGCAAGCATGATTTTAAAACGCAAAATGTTTCAAAATTCAGGTAGAAATAATAATAGCTATTATTCAATACTAGCTGTGCCCCAGCGGTTTCACCAGCGTTAATTTAAGGAAAACATTTACTAAAATATATCCCATTACTTTAACTTAAGATACTTATACCCTCATGACCGGCCGCCTTGCGAAGTTATTTTAAATCTATGATATCTACTAAGATATTGATTGAAATCAATTGATGTCAAGGGCAATTTTGTTCAAAATTAAATACTTCGGACGAATAACGTGTTTATTTGGATAAGGATTATTATCATGTTTATAAAAACACCTTCGCAAATAATGTATTATTTTAGAACAAATTTGATTAAAATAAAAGGTTATTGTGAGTCAACCTTATAAGATAGACATATGCTGTTTCAGATTTTTTTTAACTTTTAAAGTTCTCCTTTAAAAGTTTAAAAAAAAATCTGCAACAGCATTTACGTCATACATGTTTTTTGCATAAGTTTAACCGTTTACGCAGGGTACACAACGGAACCTGTGAAAAGGAATAATTTTTCGCGTTTTTGCAACATTTTTCATTGATGCTCCGATCTTTGGTTGTAGCGTGATGTTATATAGCCTTATAGCCTTCCTCAATAAATGGACTACCTAACATTTTTTTTTTTCAATTCGAGCCAGTAGTTCCTGAGATTAGTGCGTTCAACCAAGCAAACAAACAAACTGTTCAGCTTTATAATATTAAGCATAGATAAGTATAGATTATATCCTACAACCTACAACTAGGTAGGTCAATGCGCATTGATGCTAACTGAATATTATTTACTTACAAATTGCTCATCAAACACAAGTAATATTCTTCAAATAAATACCTATTTACTGACGTTGTGAATAAATGATTAAACAAACAAAGGATTAAATAAACAAATAAAATGCACACTTCTTTTTATCTTCAAAGAAATAATAAAACTCTAGTATATACCTAGCACTTACCTACTGGTTTATAGCATGTATTAAAAAATCCTTGGCTTTGAAATAGCTAACATTTTATTTCACTCACGTACTACTCACATGTAGAACTGTAGATACATTATATAGTTTAACAAAAAATCTAGTACTTGCCACCAGACCACATATGACGTAACCGGAACTAAATGATCTCGTAATCCGAGCGATCTGTTCTATAAAATTGACGTTAGATAAATAGTGTCACTTGCAGCTCTCTCCGATTAGTGGAGGCTGCGCCAGCGCAACGAGTCCGCTTTCTTCCGTACATCGGACATTGGAACATAAATATAGGAACACACTATTGCGAGAGGTAATATAATATATTTGTTGGTACAGGTAGAATTTCAAAATAAAATGGTAAAAATCAAAATATATCTCAAAAGTTAAATATCTGGCTTGTAAAGGATAAAGGAAAAATTTTAAAATCAAACATAATTACCATAGCCAAATAAGATACGCGGGAGTTTCCCACCGTACATAAGCTTGCTAGGTCAGCAAAATTCATATTTGACCACCCATTATTGGTTGATATTCCCAAATGTCGAGCTATGAAGAGATTTATCCAAGTTTCAACTCCCATTTTGAGAATGTTGAGTAAGTTACTGACAAGTATTGGTTCAATGCTCGACTCCTGTCACAATTTCTCCATAACTTTTTGAAACTTAAGCTCGAAGCAATGAGTTCTATTCTACACTACTCCTTAGTTATAAGGAAACATACAACGTCGTTATACAATGTGGTAATGCCACATATAGCACTGCCATTCTTGGATATCAATTCCTGTAAATTTCATAAGAGGTGACCAAGGAATTCTCAGTACCAGGGGAAAATACCTACATACCTAATACTAACTTCTTGGTATCACCAATCACTTTCTATACTCAGGTAAAATCGAGAAATTAAGATATTAAGCACCTTTGGGTTAATATTTATTTGCATCGCACATGAAGCTTATAATTTTTATTTTTAATGGAAGTGACAGAAAAGTTGACATGAGCACGCTATGCAAGGAATACTTTTGGAAATTGCTTAACCTGTTCATTTCTCGAATATACGTTTTGCAAGCGACTAAGTAATTGTATCAGGAAGAGCAGTGGTAGTATTGTAAGCATTTATTAGCCTGTCAGACGTAATGATTATAGTTGGTCACACGCTATGAACTCTCTTCTATCTTGAATTCCTGAAGAAAATATGTTTTCCTAATTATTACAGGCGAACATTTAGTTTATTATGTTTGTAGTATTTCTATAAAATGTAAAGAGTAGGTATGCTTAGATGATTAGTCATTTTAAAAGGATACATGAAAAGGGACTAACAAAAGGGTTTTCTGTAAGGCAGATGAGAGTGGAAACGCCGGGCAGGGGACGTCCTAGAAGTAAATATGTACATTTCTTCGGAAAGGTCAGAAGCATATAACATGCAACCGGCGAGCGTGTATATACCTAAACGAAGCAAAAAAAGTATTTAAGGATCATATCAGAGGGTCGCGGGTTGTTCGAAAGAGATACCGTGGCCCTTGTCACAGGCATCTGAAGGAACACAGGTGGGTTTTAGTCAGTAAAAGTCTGACACGCCCTCCCGCTCCGCCCAGAGCGGGAGAAGTTATTTGATAATTGCTCACCTTCAAAAAAAAAAGGATCATATCACAGGGACAATTCTCGTATTTTATGAACGTCTAGTCTGATCTTAATATCAATCTGTCAGAAATACCTCTAATTTCCCTAAATTTTTGATAAGTTTTTGACATTGGTTGTCGCTGAGATGAGATTGCGACTAGATTTTTAATATTTTGAATAACGTGAAATTGGCCTTTTGGTGGCGTTCTGTACTTAGTTTCTTCCTAAGCCCATGGAATAAAAGCGAGAATTTATGTATTTATGTTTCAAGTATTGATTGAGCTATTGAGCGCAGAAACTACGTAGGTAAAGCTTTTCCTATATTGCAACCTTAAACATTCACCTACGTTTCGATACAAAAAGAATATCAGTGTCAAAACAAATCCACGGCAGGTCATGTCTTGCACGATTTTCAACCCGCTGCATCTAAAAAAGCAGGAACTACTACTTTTCACGTAAGACCACAAGGCCGTCCTAACTCTGAATGTTGGTATAATACACAATTTTCTAGTTTACCTACTTTTAAGGAACACAGTAACGACAACCTTGAAAATATACAGTCCAGTTTCCGTAACATACCTTTAATCTGTCATTATATAATAATCACGAATAATATCGTGGCACAGCTAAGGCTAAACTAAAATAGCTCAACCATCATTTGTGGAAGCATTTATTTATAGTTTAAACTGATTCATTTCATAATTATAAAGACATATCGAAGCCTTGAATCACGGGTAGTGTTGTTAAGTGGCGCGGTGTGTCCGGTGTATAGAATTATTATGCAGAACATACGTGTGTAGGTATTCTACATATCCTACAAATTCCTGATGGGTCTGTCGGTCGTTTAGTATGGTTGTGTATCAAAAAAGTAATTCAAAATAATGTGATGGTGTCTTCTATTTTTTTCCCTATCTATACAAATAAATAAGGTAGACATGATATGTTATGTCTACCTAGGGCAAGTAATCCAGTTCGGTAGACACAACTTTGAGAAAGAAGCCGACAGAAGGATCCAGTTGGATTGGGCAGCATTTGGAAAACTTCGTCAAGTCTCCTCGTCGCCTATCCCGCAGTGTTTGAAGACTAAGGTCTTCAACCAGTGCGTCCTGCCCGTCATGATATATGGTGCTGAAACGTGGACACTGACGGTCGGGCTGGTCCACAAATTCAAGGGCGTTCAGCGCGCTATGGAGCGAGCTATGCTCGGAGTCTCTTTGAAGGATAAAATCAGGAATGAAATTATCCGGAAAAGAACCGGAGTTACCGACATAGCTTACAGAGTGATCAAACTCAAGTGGCAGTGGGCTGGCCATGTTTGTCGAAGGACCGATGGCCAGTGGAGCCAACGAGTCCTTCAGTGGAGACCGCGTATCGGCAATCGAAGTGTAGGACGTCCCCCAGCTAGATGGGCGGACGACCTAAAGAAAGTGGCTGAAATGGACTGGATGAGGAAGGCGGAGGACAGGGTGTTGTGCCGCAGCCTGGGAGAGACCTATGTCCAGCAGTGGACTGCGATAGGCTGAGTTGATTGATTGATTGATACAAATAAATAAAATTGAAGTGTCTCTGTCTATAATGTCAAAAAAACAGCTTTTTATTGAATTTATATGAAACTATATACTTGTATCACACAAACATTTTTTTTTAATTTTGATTGTCTGTTTGTTCCGGCTAACATCCGAAACGGTTGGACCGATTTTGATGAAATTTGGTATGGGGTTACTTTGAACCTTGAAGAAAGACAAAGGCTACTTTTTTATTGACAAACCACAAGGGCGAATCCGCGGTTGGAAGCCAGTACGTTCATAAAGATGGAACGGAGTCGTATAGCGTATCAGAGTGGAGTATCACGCACTAGTGACCAAAATTCTTCTAGTTATCGACGTTACGTATTTTGATCACCGGGAGCTAAGACGGCAGTATTTAAGTTCTATATCAGTTAAGTATAATTTGATATCTACATATTTTTATTTAAGATAAGGTTTTCCACATTACCGAAGCTACGTAAATCATTAGATATTTAAAGACTCCTGACCACAAACATACCTAGTTACTTTAGGTCATCAAACAGCAAACCATTGTGTATTTAGCACTTCTCGTATATCATGATCCTTAAACTAGCGATGACTAATACAAACACTATAAACTTTTGTATTGACCTGTCAGTCCGAGTACAATAATACCTCTCAGACATCCTTCACCTGGCTAACAGCACTTTATATTATTTTCGTATTTTTCTGCAATACATGTTTGCACGCAGAATCTTAATCATTACATTTACATTACAAATTTGTTACTATGCGTCACGTTACGGATCTATTATGAACGTAGAAAATATATAATAACTAGCTTCTGCCCGCGATTTCGCCCGTGGGAAATACCACCCTCTCCCCATTGACTCTCTTAGGGGTGAAACTTATTCTTCACAAAGAACTCACCCTCCAAATTTCATGTCTCTAGGACCAGCGATTTATTCTGTGCGTTGATATATTAGTCAGTCAGGACTTTGAATTTTATAAATATACAGAGTGTCCCTGGAAGTATGGATCAAATCGAATAGAGGCGTGGGCAAGGTCATTTCCAAACTTTTTGATCCTGAGAATGATTGCTGATTGAGAAGGTTCCAAAGTTGTGACCAATTTTTTTCAATCGTTTCGCATAGTGCTCAAAGAAAAAAATCATTAAAAAAAACTATCAGGGCTGTCTAAAAAACTTAAATTGACAGTTCCTGGTAGTTTTTTTTTGAGCACTATGCAAAGTGATCGAAAATAACAAAAGTCGGTCATAACTTTTGAACCGTAAAACAATTCACCAACATTCTCAGGATCAAAAAGTTTGGGAATGACTTTGCCCACGCCCCTATTTGATTTGATCCATACTTTCAGGGACACCCTGTATAGATAATGTAAGTTAAAACTTGCAGATAATTAATTACTTTGCCTCTTATAGGAAGGAAATGTATAGAAAGTAGATCTCTTTACATTCCGTGTTTATTTTTTGAGAGAAAGAATTGTTACAGTAATGGTGGCAGTATCACTACAATGAGAACGTTAGGCGAATGGAGTAACCGCAGTGTTTAGCGGTTAGGTGACTATACTATTCGTGGGAAATGGATATACCTAAAGATAAGACCTGCATGTGTAGGTACAAGGACTAATCTTAGAGACCATGACAAACCACAATTCTATAGCCACGTTTAGAATAATGCTCAAAGTTGACATGAAATAACAAGCAAAAACAGAACAAAAGCCAACAAATATTAAAATGATGACTAAATATATGAATATTTGAAACAAAAGAAAAGGTAAACAATAAATTAAATGAAAGGCGTGATTATGATTCGTGTCTGAAGCCTATAATTTTTAAGAAGTAGTATAGGTCAGCTGTAATAATAGATAAACTGCGTTAGGCTCAACACGCTCAAACATTTTAATTATTATTAATAACACTCCATATAATTATCTAATACAAGGCACACACTTGATTAGCACGTTAAAGGTACCAATTAAAAATACGGAAGACACGACACGCGGGACCTCACACACGAAAAGTACTACATTAAATAGACATATAGTTCCTTGACTCGCTAAATGTATAATAATATATATAATATTATTACAGTAGGTATACATACACGATTTTTTTTATAGCCGGTATAGTTAAGTGCTAGAAAGTACAGGTCTTAGAGAAAAACACTGAAAAAACTTAGCTTACGGATCCTCCCATGAGCTCAATTATAATGGGAATAAAAGTAATATTTCAATTTATTAAAAAAGGAGATATACGATGATTTCTTACCTATTTTGGAAAATAACTTTTTTTTTTATATTCTGCCTTTACATGAAAACTACATGTAACAATCATAGGTATATTTATTATCTTTCAAATTCAGCCCCTGGGTCTTTTTAATTTGTCTCTAGGACCTTTAATAGGTATAGAATCTACCTACACTGGATTGTTGTGGCAATAAAAATCATACTGAATATTTGTAACAAAAACTGAGGTGCAAACGTGAGGTCACGTCACAAATAAGAGAACATTACCCAACGATGCTATTTGACTTGACACCACTTCCTTGTCTTAACAATTAATTTAATTCATTATTCACCTGTTCCTTAATAGAGATATAAACCCTTTGTGGTTTAATAACGGCTGTGGTACACTATGAATTATTGCTAGCTGTCAAAATTAATGTAGTCTAGTGCATTTGTTATAAATGCAGGTTGTAGCTTCCGTGTGTACGCAAAATACGCGCATTGACTTGGAGTTGCGGACACCAGCCCGCAACTCAAATTACAATAAAAAATACACACGGAAGGTAATAACCTTCCGTGTGTATTTTTTATTGTAATTTTCTAATCAGTGTTGTTGTAGATATTACGACGATGCAGATAGTCCTTTAGGTTTCCATTGTTTTTTCCCTGCTGAAACTGTTCTTAAAAAGCTATCATTTCATTTTCCTCATCGATAACAAATATAAATCCATATATTTTTCAAGCTCGACAGATGTCAACTACAAACTGGTATCATTACTCATTCTTAAGGCTTTCTGAGTCCCTTCAATTTCTTGTATGATCGTCAATTAGATAAGAAAAGTTGTAATAAACTAAATAAATGACCTAATATTTTATCACGAGAGAATCGCAAAAGGAATATTTTAAAGCAAAAATATCCGAGTGTTTTAATTACGCAACTCGAAAAAAAATTCTGTAGCTGAATTAGAGACGAAAACTTTCGGCCATTTGTTTACAAATGAACATTAAACAAACTTTTTCTAAGGAAGTGGTTGCAAAAATTTTAAGTCACGCACAAAAACAATTTATCATAGTGATTGTTGTCGGCCATCTGGGCGCAGAAATAAATCGCAGAGTTTTAACATTAAGTCGCGGCCCTCGGCCGGCCGGCCCTAACGGCCAGGTAATAATTCCAATCTGCACCATCCGCCCAGCTTCAAAACGGCCAAACTTCAACACATTATCTTTTAATTTGGACCCCGACAGACAAATAAGATGTTGCCGAAAGGAATTTCATTGAAACAGTTGAAACTTCGGTCGAGACAGAATAATTGACGCGAGAGATTGCCGCCCTCCATAGCTGTTTCTAAAGCAATGAGATACGAATTTCTCATTAAAATTTTCAGACTGGAAGTCGGATTCCCGGTGCTCCATTCAATTCCGCCTTTTGAAACTAAATCACAAGTTTTAACGAATTACTTTTACAATAAAGAATTTCATATAACATTGGAATCAAATAACTAAAAGGTTCGATCAGTCGCGGACTTATCGACATAAGTTATGGATACACATAATACACCGGAAGGGACTGTACCAAAATAAAATAGTGTTCTGACATGTGTGTCCCTCGACCACGCACGGTCGAAGTTATAACGTAGCCTCAATAGATTTAATTATACGCACGATAAAATGAGTGTTTCGACACCGGAATATGGTTTAAAGCTCTGTGTAACAGGTGCAGTGTGTTTTGAAAATAACATTTCCAGTTTTATTTTTTATTGTCAGCTAAAGCAATGTTCTTTGAAAGTTTAACAAAGCACCCGGCTGTCGGCGTCCAAATGTTCCCACAGTCTGCCTCTCTTAGGAAAATCTATAAAATTTTATCTTTCACTGGTTGCTGATTACAAAATAAAATATACTTTTGTTGGATATTTAGTTTACTATTCATTGGTTACAAAATTTACTAATTTTGGCTTCCATATATACGCACCAGTCAGTTAAAATAAATTAAGAAATAATACTTTAACAATTTCCGGGTCTTCGCATATTGTTTAATTTAATTGTCTTGGTTATTCATTCAAAATTGAAAGTCTACTTCTGGTTCTTTATTAAATATTTCAATTCCAGATTATGCTCCTTATTTACGACTTTTTATATGATTAACTACTGATTACCTGCAGAGTGTATAAGGGCCGGCGCAGACTGACGTCGCGGCACGGCACGGCACGGTAGGGCGTGCTTCAGCAGCCCGAAGGACCCTTTGGTATGACGCGGTATGACGCGGTATGCCGCGGCATGCCGAAGCATGCCACGTCACGTCGTGGCATCCCGCAGGAAGCCCAGCCTGCCAAAATCTTATTTCAACTAGTTTAGCTGTCATAATCCTGTGACCTATGTGGCTCGCAGACGCGACGGCATGCCGCGGCAATCCGTGGAATGAAACGGCATGACATGACATGGCGCGGCGTCCCGTGGAATACCACGACATACCGCGGCATGCCACGACGTGCCGCGGTATGATTGTATCGAAATAAAGTAATGAATTCTAAACTCATTGAAATAAGGATAAAAAGAATTTGATCAGAAATAAAATCCTATAGCGTGCCGTGCCGTACTGCGACGTCAGTCACCGCCGGCCCTAACGGAGTTACATTAATTTAACAAACGCGCGATACTGCCACTCGTGTGTTAATGCACCTAACTTTGATAAAGAACCTCATTGGCACGATCGTAACTCCTATTATTCACATTCATGCGACTGCCTCCTACGGAGGTGCAAATCGTCGCCGTAGTCGCTCCGTCCCGTCCTCGTCTCTCAGTTTGTTCTCCGAGCGTCAGGTGAATCTTTCGTTTTCATCTCGCCTTGTATTATGCTAATCAGCTTCACTTTGCGAATAGAATGAAATTTAATTTCTCCGCAAAGTACGCCCGTTCAGAAGTTTCTTTTTCTCAGACTTATTCCAATAGGCACTCGGTGATTAATTTTTGGAACTCATTCTCAGTTTCATTGAATGAAACAAGTTTAATTAACAAGTTCAGTGTCGGGACTTCGCATTATAAGTACTATAACTGTTTGAGTTTAGCCATGTTCCGAGTAACTGAGGAGTCTTCGCTTACAAATATTTGATATAGAAAGGCTAAAGTTTGCTTTTAAGTGACTCGATAGGGGGTATAATTATATTTCCGGAATAGTATTTAGACCCTTTTAATGTTCTAAAGAGAACTAAAATTAATGATTCATAATTTCCGGATTGCTGAAAAATTTCTTAAGAGCAAAGTTTTGGAAGTAAATATTAAGACATTTAAGATGAGCCGCCATCATTAATTTCTTTGAAAGCCAGGAAATAATACGTAAGGCCTGATAAACAATACCATACACAAGAAATAGTTCAACAGGTTGGAACCCACGACCTCTGTATCGGCATTCTACGCCTCAGTTATTAGGCCATTGTCACATTTTAATTGACAGTTAATAAGTTAGTTAAAATTAGGTCAAGCAATATGTATTGACAAATTGTTTGCAAAAAAGCTTTTAAGTAATTTAAAGTATCTTGTCGCGTTCTGTTGCGTGTTTTTATTATTATTTCATTAGTATTATTTGTCAAGGATTTGTTCTTAATATGGGTCCTATTAGTATCTTAGTAATTGAATTCTATTATATGATATATCCTATTGAAGTAAATACTCTTTTAATAGAAAAATGTGGTAATTTAATTTACTAGACGTCAAACGGAACTGGGCTAGTCTAGACGACTTAAGCCCGGTTTCCACCGCGGTGGGAACGTACCCATTAATGACTTCGTTAAACTCGCAAACGCAAACTGTTCCACCGTTGGTGGAAATACAAGTATGTAGTTTGCGTTTGCGAGTTTAACGAAGTCATTAATGGGTCCGTTCCGCTCGCGGTGGAAACCGGGCTTTACAATAGGTTGGACCGTATCCTTTAGCGTCATCACTAGATGTGTGTCATCTAATGTATGCCGCGCAGTCAAATGTAAGACCGCATCCGCTCGACGGCAATGCCTATACCTAGCTACTTATATTTATAATAAAGTAAACAAAATCCTAAACATCAACCCACTAACAAAAAATAAAACTAAGATGACAATATACACCTGGCTTCAAACACTGGATTACCCACAGACCGAAAACTTACTCAAAGAACTATAACACACACACACACCCTCACCCACACACACACACACATAAAACACTGCAAACACACCCTCACACACACACACACACACGCGCGCACGAACACAAACCACACAAGAGCATGCACGCACTAAATTTTGTTATTGTATAGAAATATCTAGCATAAAATTGTTAATGTTCCAAAAACGGGAGAAGACACTGACTCCTGTAACACAGGTACTACCTAGCTCAGGAGTCAGGGTTTCCATATAAAATGTAATAACTTTTTTTTATGTCAATAAAACCTTTATTATTATTATTATTATTACTGGAGACAGATCCAATCGGGCAATAATGACTTGTCATGATTGGCAGTAGTATCTTCATGTCTGCTAATAACAATATCGCCACTGTAATAACCAGCCAGATTGCCAAGCCTGATGATTCATTCTTACGAAGATCGAAAATGAGTAGACTAAGAAGCCCGTAATCAATATTCTACTGTCCTCGGACAAATATAATGTTACTTTATCTGCATAATCAGCCTATAATGTTCCCACTGCTGGGACTCAGGCTGCGAGAGGGAGTGGGATATAATATACCACGCGGGCCCAGTGCGGGTTGGCAGATGTCACATGTCTTCTAATGTTTTGTTTCTGGGACATGCGGGTTTCGTCACGATGTTTTCCTTCACCGTTTTGAGAGTAGTGTTGATTAAATTACATACACAAAGTAAATCGCCTACCTGGGTTCGAACCCACGACCTACAATTCGTAAGTCGGTGCCGTTTCCACTGGTGCACTAGGCCACCACTGCGCTGATGCTTAGTTATTTACGTATTATTATTCTCTACCCCAGATTGGAATCCAATATCCGCCACTTTAAAATGTCATACAATAAATAAACATCTGCAACTTTCTCGGCGACCTAAGAGGTAAACCTATATAGTATCACCGGTACGACGGGTTTCTGATGACGTCACCACGCGACAGGGTCAATCACCACTCTCTCCGCGACCTCTGACCCTAGCATAACTCCTGCGCATCTCTGGTTACATAACTATTACGTATCGATGCATAACGGCGATAACACGGAAACTTATGATTTCATTTGTTTAGAAAAATGACAACAGATATGATCGGTTTCGGAAGAAAAGATTGGATTATTTAATCGCCGGTAAAAGTGAAAGCTATGCGTCTAATTGAGGCTATCTCATGGGCTACTGCGCTGATTAGACTGTCACCGATGGAAAGGCGTGGATTTTTTTTGTGTTAATTTCGGAGTTATGCTTGTCTTTTTTGTTTGAAATCTCCAGTAAACTTCAAATAGATTTAACTTTATACTGAAATAATAATATTAATAAGAAATAATAATAAACTTTATTGTTCAGGAAAACACAATACAATATTAGAATAGCTCTAGCCTCCACACTAGGATTCCTTGTGTCGTGGAGACTAGTCTCCTTCGTCTTACAAGATTATTAGGGACTACATAGTAGGTAGGCTCATACATAGCATCGGTCGGTAAGATATCTAACGCGCAAATGCATTAAACTACTCATAGTTAACTTAGGTGTAGTTAAAATTTAAACTTGTGCAGTATGTTGTAAACGTGTGTGGTGTAGATGTGTGATGAACGAGTGAGTTTAGGTGGGTTTAGACCAATCGAAGATCGAGCCAGAGCAAGAGTAAGAGCACTCCCCTCCCGCCATCCCTAACATATCTATGGTGGTATGGATAGACCAATAAAATAATACTCTCACTCAGTTTAGACTGGCTAGGAAATCCGACAAAGTGGGGACAGAATAAGCATTAGTTCGTTTGGCCAAATGAACAATCAATATAAATAAAAATTAAATTCTGTTCGTTGGTAAGCGCATCCCTTGAAAAACGCCTGGACGGATTTGGCAGTTTTGTTTTAAAATTTTCGTATAGTCCGAATTAAGTTTTTATGGTAAAAATTGGAAAACCTGAAGGTCCTTTTTTTTGTATGCGACTTTTGTATATGAACTCAAGACCGTATACCTAACATAGTTTTACGAGCTGGAAATAACTTCATATGCATCTTTATTTACAAAAAGATACTGGTTCTAGAAACTAGATCACAAAATAGTAATATGTATGCTGGTCACAGAAATACGAGTTTAAAGCCTACTCGTTACATGACAATAATTAAGATCACCTTTTTACCTAGCTGCCCCAGAAAAGGGTAATCTGTTTACCTTTTTTTTTTTTGTGGATGGGAAATCATCAAATGACCCCTCCCGCTCTGAGGAGTGTCAGACTCTTACAGACTAAAACCCACCCGTGTTCCTTCCTTAGCCCTTTGTGTTCCGGGGTAGCGGTAACCCTTTCGGACAATCCCGCTGCCCCGGCAGGCTTCGGCCTTACGGGCCCCTTCCTTATCGCTGACATCTCTTTGAGGCGCGCGTGGAACACGTACGCGCCGTCCGGCACGGGCCTGGTCCTGATCGGACGGAGAGTTACCCATTACTCTCCGCCCGCAGGCCCAATCTGTTTACCCACATGACTGAATGAAAATTACCTCTGTTAACACATTATAAAAAGATCATCAGCGCTATTTTGGTGACATAACGTCTTATCGGCCTTCTCATGGGAATTTGGATAAATACCGATACGCAATTTTCTGATTTTACTCCTAAACAATGTAGCATGATAAATAAATCACAGTCTAAATTACAGGAAAACATCGTAAGAAAACTGGCATGTCCTAAAACCAAAAAGAAAATATGTGACATCTGCCAACCCGCACTGGGCCCGCGTTGTAGATTAGCTAGAAAAGAGCCCCAGCAGTGGGAATGAAATAGACTGATTACACCTATGCTTAAGTTAAATAACATAGATGGCAATAGAAACTAGTTGCTTTAAAAATACATACTTATTTGAACTTAGTAGCTTTTAACTCCACGTATTCGGTCGTAAGTTTCGGAAGTTCGATGCAACAACCGCGCTCGAACGCAGTACCAGTACCTAAGTCGCTAAAATGCAATACACTACATAATCGCTGATCGGCGATGCTAAAAATTCAGTATGTGAATAATCAATCAACCCCAATTTTTCCAATTTATTTTCGTCGCTAAAGTAGGTATAGTGTCTTCGTGCATTTTGGCTCTACATACGACACTCTAATGACCCCTTCCAAGTTAACGTTTATATACATTTATGCAATAGTGTTACAATTGCACCATACCGTTGCTATCAAGCCAATTCCTGGAATGAATACTTAAGTTTCATTAAAATGTCTCCATTACCGATGTCTGTGAATTATTTCCCTTCTGACACAGTAATTGAGTGTTGGACGTTTTATTGAAATACTAGAAAATTATACTCCGAGTAAATTACTGGCGACCAAGCATAATTAAGGATTTCAATACCCTATGTTCCTTATATGGTATTGAAATATTTAAGGTCGAATTTCACCAATAAAACTAAACATGATCAGCACATCTAAAACGCGTTAAAGAGCTGTCAGTGTCATCATTCTTGAAGAATATGACACTAACAGCTCTGGAACGTAGAATTTATGTGCTGATCGCGTTCAGTTTCATTAGTGAAATCAGCCATAACTGTTTCAATAAATCCTTTTTCACAGGTATATATTGGCCCCGATTCTGTTGTTCACAAAGTAAATTAAATTTAAGTTCAGTGCATCTTTTTCTTTATATTTAATTATGAAAAGGACAGAAGATAAATATTAGTTTAGTCCTGTCAAATTAGATAATCCATAGACAAGTTTAGACGTGATTAAAAAATTGGCAACTAAAAATACTTTAATTTACGTCAGACACTGACTAATTTGACAGGACTAAACTAATATTTATCTTCTGTCCTTTTCTTAATGAAATAGAAAGAAAAAGATGCACTGAACTTAAATTTAGTTTAGTTTGAATCGGTGCCATTATCTTTATTAGGTTGGAGCTCTTTCATAGATGTTTTCAAAACTTAATATTAAATGAGATGCGTGTTGTGTAATCAATAGGATTTGTAATTCTTTTTCATGAAATAAGGCATGTTCAATGACATTTTAAATACTAAAATACTGTGTATTTTCTTCAAAGAATATGTTCGTTACAGTTTTGAAAGGAAACTCATTGGCGTTTAAAGAAATTATATATTATTTATGGCACTAAGCGAACGTTCACCTTTGTAACCCTTTAGGGGTTAGGGAAACGACACGTTCCTTGTGAGAAACCCACTTTAAAATGTACCCTCCTTACACGTCGAGCAACCCCTATTCTTATTAACACGATTAATATTTCATTATATAGACAGCCGTTACATCATTATTATTATTTCACTTTTCATTATGGCAAGGGGATTCGATGATAAAGACCATTGATACTGGCATGTATAGATAAATGTTTTTACAAAACTAAAATGATCACACATACATACATAAACTCGCCGTGAGTTTATGTAATCTGGATTCTCGATTTATTTGCCAAAAATATAAACAAATATGAGTTTATGGAAAAATTACTTTAAATCCTATACAATAAAGTTCAGTTTCCGCTACAACTTCAAACAATTTTATAAGTTGTTCAATAGTCCTAGTCACTCTGAAATCATCTTAATTGCCATTAAAATAAAGTTGATATTTGTTTAACTTGAAATAATATTAATTTGAAACATAAGTTTGAATAGACTTTATGTACGATCATTTAAGCTTCTTCTCATAGGGGTAGGCAGAAACTACAGGGCGCCACCGGCTACGATACTTAGATATTCCTTAAATTATAATTATCATATTATTAAACACAGCTATCATATCGTAATTTATTTAATCTCAAACTTTCAGAACAAAAATTTATCCTGAAGTTTACTCAAGGCCCTGAATTTACGTACCTACTTTTGAAATCAAACTGTTGTAAGTATTGTCTCGTAGTCGCCGTAATGTATGGAACAGCAAATTTTCAGGATTCCTCCAAGGAAAAACGGAACCCTTATAAGATCACTTCGTTGTCCGTCTGTCCATCGGTCAAAACAATTTTTCACAGGAAAGCGTCGAGTTATCAAGTTGAAATTAATATCATCATATACTCAGGGCTGCAATCCCATGAATCAGTGATGAAATCATACTCTAAGTCAACGAAACCAAAAGATACGGATGTTTATGTTCTGGAATGAAAACCTATAGGGCACTTCCCACCTGACCCTGAGTCATAAAATTTGGCAAGAAGCAAGGTCATGTAGCGGAAGTAAAGGAAAAAACCCGAAAACCGTTAATTTGTAGTTACATTACAATTTTTCCCGTGATGATCTATTTACATAGGAAACCAGTCAAGTGCGAGACGGACTCGCACTGGACCGGTTTTTTTAAATAACCGTGTTTAATAAATGTGCTGAGTTACAGTTTGCGCGTTGATATCCCGATCATCCAGTATTACTTAATAAAATTGCACCACAACCAAGCTATAACATCAACTATATATCGACAAAAAGAAAATACCGAAACTTTCCAAAAATATTTCGATACAATATAACTCAATAAGCATGAATATAAAAGGGTTCTTTAAAAATGTCTGTTAAAATTTCAACGCAATCGGTTTAGGGTGATTAATGAATAAACCTATAAAGAAACAGATTTATCTACCCACCCTCAAAGGGATTAAGGGTTTCTTTCAACTGACGAAATGAATTTTTAAGCCTTGATAAAAAGGCCTATTGAAGGGATAAGAAATAAGATTAGGGATAAGAAATAAGATTAGGGATTTCAAATACTAGTTTCTGAAATAAAGTTATAAAATATGAAAAGCTTCTTAAATTAGAAATAGTATTAGGACTTTTTCATTACGGTACGATGTATAAACCGGCCCGTAGAAAAAACGTGTGTGACGACAACATTCCATAGTAATCCATACAACACTGAAGACCGTGCCTACACTCGGCGAATAAACCGTAGTTTCTCACGGCAAGAAAAACGTCTATGTACAAAGGATTCTTTGAGGGGTCGTTATATTCAGGTGCAATCGAATCAAATTTTTCACAAAGTGAGTGTTATCTGGCCGCTCAAGCGTTTGATGAAAGTAGAAGTATCATCAAGCTATCATTCATGTAGGGCGCTTAGACATATAACTAGTAGTCGCGAAATATTCTTGACAAAACATCTCTCAGCCTCTTTCAACTCATTTCCCTTGATTACACAACAGTTGAGCACAATAATATCACCGGAGGTATTTTCATAGTTAATCGCTAAAGTCGCAAATGCCCTGAGGCCCTGTCAGTTTTAACTGAATATTAACTTTCCCGTGATCCGCTATATACTGCGACATGCAAAGATAATTTTGGTAAAGTGACAATTAACAGCGTTTATGTAGAACGAAAATATTTAGGAAAACCGCCCAATTTTGTGCGAGATTCTGCCGTTTTGTTTTGTTTAGATATAGAATGATTAAGGTTGATTTTCGTTTAAACCTTTTCATGAAAAAAGTGTTTTAATGAATATAATATGGTTGTAACAGCGATCGATTCAGGTTGTCAATTACCTACTTGCGAATAGCAACAATCTTAGATTGCCTAATTGCCTGAATATAATTATATAAAATTTATATTGCTCTATTAAAATTATATTCGCGTAGGTGTAATAACTAACTAAATAACTTATCATGCACCTGATAAATCATTTCAAATTAATTACTAAGATATGACTAATTAGAATCAACACCAAATGGTTAATATTTCGTATCTAATTACTATTTTATTTATTACAGATAGACTGACGTGCCATACACGGTGTATTTTTGGTAAGTACCTAAGTTGTAATTATGTATGTATTTAAATACCTAAAGATTTTAATTCCAATGTGCTCTATCTTCAAAGCCATTTCGTTAATTACTCTAACGTTATTACTCGTTATCGGTAGGAAAACTTTTAAAACTGTAGATTCGAAAAGAAAAATCCAACACAATAAAGAAAAAAAGATAAGAAAAACATTGAACATTTCGTATTCCGTGCTCACACGCACACCAATCTAAAAGCCGCCAAATGAAACGTTCGAGATACAAAACTAACATTGAGTCCACATAATTAATGGCTGTAAGGTATGTGTCCCAGTTAGAACTAGCGTGTCTTATTTAATTTGGCACGAGCTACATCGGAAACTATCGACCCTCCGGCGCCGGCGGCCGGCGGAAATCAAACTAATCGATTTTCATTTCGCCGACAGGAAATTAAATCCTTTGAGAGTCGTTCTAGATAACGGATTTCAGCTAAGCACGACACGTGTTCCCCTATTTGAACGTCGGGTAACGGGTTCTTTTTAATATTAACCCCGTCTCAACGACTTCATTATTACACGGCACCCAATTAAGCTTTCTGTAGAATTGGATTTCCTTAATTATTTCGTTATTGCGAACGGTAATGGCTGCAGAAAACTATATTTTTCGTTTTATAAAGCAACGTTCATAAATATTTATTTTGTGAATGTGTATTCATATGCGTTCTACACCAATTATTTACCTACCTACAGGTATTTTTATAAAGCAGCATTGGTAAGTAATACTGCAGAATATTACCTAAAAGTTATGTTAAAAGTAGTTAGGTACTATCAAAAGATAAAAACTAACAATTACTCATACAATGATAGGCCACATTTTATATCACCTCATTATAAATAGATTCCGTGGCTTAGAAACTGATTTGAATTGAAATCGAATTCAGATCGGTTAATTCTGTGAAACTGTGTGATCTTTAACCTAACACGTAACTATCAGACGTGGCTTTAAGTGCCGCCTTATTTTACTCTGTTTGGTTTCGATTTGGCTGGAATTTATACCATTTCGAGAAAAAATGGTAAACAAAATTATACTGTTATCGGTATTATTCCATTTAGTGTTTCACAGCCAATAGTGTCTTTTTTTGTATATTGGCACATTGTAGGTATTCTCTTAATATTAAATTAATTTGTTATTATTTAGTGGTGATTTATGTTGTACTATGTCTTTGTGAGCAAATAAATGATTTATCTACGCATACTTAAGCTATGCAAAAGGTGTTTCATGCTCAACTGTAGCTAATGGGACACAATTGAATTTCTATTGTTATTAAATAAAAAATGATTTTTCAACAGTTGAAGGGTGCGTGATCAGCCTTTAATGCTCCCACTACAAGATCACAGGCCCTTTCCCTGTAAGAGGGAGTAGAGTAAGCCGTAATACACTACGCGAGCCCAGTGCGGGTTGGTGGATGTCCCATGTCTTCGAATTTTCGGTTCTAGGACATGCCGGTTTCCTCACGGTGAAGTAAATAGTGCGTGAATCAATTTGACTGATCGTTTCACAAAAACAGTTCTTTACCTGCAGTAAAAACTTAATAGGCCGTTACTAGACGTTTAAGCACCAAGTTGAGAGGCTAACTACGCATTTACAGGCTGAATTGCATGTCTAAGTGAATCGGGGTTTTTCAACTACTTATTAGTTGCACTATTTTTTGTCTATAAATCAATCTGCAATTTCAATTGACGTATACCAGATAAAAAAGTTCTAGAAATACCTAATTTAATTATATTTTTGCTGATAACAACATGACCTAGATTTTGATTGACAAGTTTTTGTAATCTCCAAAAAGTGATTTGTATTGTCTAGTCTTTCTACATAATATTTTCATCACGGTACAATTCTGCCTTGATTTTATGTAATAAAATAGAATACTGCTGTTCATAAGGCAAGATCCCTTTTCATGTTCAAGGAATGTCGACGCAGGCAAAAAAAAAAACTCATTAAGCAAAATTTTTCTTTTACGGCGAAACTATACCTTAGTCGTAAAAATGGAGATCAAAGCATAAAGCTACTTCTTTCTATATCGGAACGGAGTAAAGCACAGAACTAATATTACCCATGCAAGATTTTTCATTAAAGCAAATGCAGGATATCTTGCCAAAGTTCTCTGAAAAAATGTATTTTTCTTTAGTTTTTGCATAATAATTACTACTAAAATTTCTTTAGTACCACACTCTGCAAGTAAAAAATTGCAGGCTTATATTTAGGTAAAAAAACTGCAGGTTCCCTATTTAGCTAAAAAAGAATAAAGCTACTATTGTCGACTCGAGCACATGAAAGACATAGTTCCTAGTTACAAGTAATAAGCAAGTGCTCAATTAAAGGAGCAATACTAATAAGTTCTCAGCACGTAATTATTCGTTTAATTGTACTTTAGTTCCAATTAATGACTGTAACACAGTCGTGCTAGACTTAATAAGACTACCACTAGACACAACGAAATAATTGAAATAAATTCGTCTGACTGTATTGTTGTCACCTAATGAATAAAACATTTAACTAGAGTTTGGACTGAACCACGAATGGTAGTCTAGACCACGAATACAACGTGTAACGTTAAATGCGCAAAACCTGAAGATAGTTTGTTCATAATTGACTACTGAATCGATTTAAGTAATTTTTAATAGGTATACCTAGGTTTTTTTTCAAAAATTATGTATTTTGCCATACTATCCGCCGATTGAGCCAAAGAAAATTAAGTCTTATATTAGGCAATAAGACTCAATTTTGAATGCATAAACTAATGTTAGGATCAACACGATTTTCTTAATAAAAATAATTAACTTTAAAAAGTCATTGTATTATGCTTTTAACTCAATGCTCTAATTGGGGGTATATGAAATTTTGCACATTTAACGTTACACGTTGTGTATACCTAAGGTAAAAAATCAGCTGTTTAATACAAAACTTCAATACCTACTTGACCAAAATGTATGAAACAGCTGATTTTTTTTCGTGATTTTATAGTTGGCCCGATAGTGAAAGTTGTTCAGTTCGATGGTCTAAAGCACCTCTTAAAGTTTTACGGGTTAATTTTTTAACACTTTGTATACATTTTTATAAACTGAAGATTACACACTTCGTACACCTAGTAAACCCCTGCCTACTCCTTCGGGCAAGACAGGTGTAATGTTTTGTTATTATTAAAATAATTATACATTCCATGTACCACTTCATTTCACGATACATCTTAACTAAATAAGTAAATACTTGCTTTTGTCCGTGACTTCGTTCGCATGAAACTTTTTGTGCCCCCAACTCACCCCGTCGCATCGCATCGCCTGCCCGGGCTATTACTTTGTTTTCGCTTAGCGTTTTTTCTGTCTTTTTTTCTTTTTGCATGGCTCCCAAGGGTCCTAACGCAATGTTAAATATAGCCTTTCTCAAGAATTGGACTATCAAATGCAAAAGATTATTTTTAAATCCTACTGGTAGTTTCAAAGATTAAAACAAACAAACTCTTCAGGTTTATTATTAGTACTAGCTGCGCCCCGCGGTTTCACCCGCGTAAGTTTCGATCCCGTGGGAATATCGGGATAAAAAGTATCCTATGTGTTATTCTGATGTATAAGCTATATTACTGTAAAGTTTCATCAAAATCCGTTCATTAGTTTTCGCGTGAAAGAGTAACAAACATCCATACATCCATACATACAAACTTTCGCATTTATAATATTAGTAGGATTTAGTTTACAGAGTACAGATTATATATGATAAGCAAGTAAACATAGAACCACTATACATATTCTTCCAAAGAATAAAACAAAACGAAAATAAAGACATATGTTCAGTTGCCAATTAAAAATTTGTGGTATTTGGCAAGACATCTCCCGCACCATATCAAAACATCAGCAATGCTCAATCACCTCATTGGACCACACATCATCATTGTTTACAAACATAACTCGATAAGAAGTCGCACTATGACATGTACCTACGTAAGAACACTTCGATTTGTCGAGAAAGCAAGGCAGCATCCCAAGGGAAATTAGGAAACGAGATATTGCCACTGACCACGTCTCGACATTGAGTCCGTGGTACCTATGTGATTGTTCACGTTTATTTTCAATTATTGGCCCGAATTATTTGTCATGGGATCCTGAATGGTTTTTGTGTCTGTTTCTTGTTTGTGGTTAGGGTTATAGACTTCCAGGGAGTAAATTTATGGTAGGTAACAGAGAAAACCAATATTTATAATTTGTAAAAGAAAACGTTTTTGTTTCTTTTTTAACCGACTTCATAAAAAGTAGGAGGTTGTAAATTCAGCGAGTATCTTTTTTGTCTCACTGTAATAATGTAACACAAACTAAATAGCTCTAAGTATAATTTTGTACCCAAATGTTCATTGAATATTTCTGACATTAATGCGAATATAAACTCCCAAAATGAAACCACTTTTCCACATAATATTTTCAGACTACTTTATTTAATACTACATTCTGACAGTGTCGTTAATAAAAAGAGAAAACTGTATTACTAAGTGGGTATACTTACTGGTAAAACAAAAAAAAAGCTCCTTATTAAAATAAGCGTGATACATTAACGTAATAAAAGGCAATGCTTTCATCAAAAGACTTCCAAATATTCCATTTCGGTATGTTCTATTAACCTTTTGCAAAGTAATGCACGCTAGCCGAAAGCCGAATTACTCGAGTAAGGCGAAAAATGTAATAATTATCTACAAAAATGTTCACATTACCGCTGAATTAATATCTGTACTGAATTCCAGCAATGCCGTAATATAGTAAATATTTATTATGATCACTGACCGTGATAATGGCCCTGATTCTGTCGTGCGCCAAATAAACGAAACTGTTATTATTGCTATCTAATGCGGGTTTTACACGGGTGACTATAGCCGCACGATTTTTACCGCACGGCAAAAATCGACTGTCTAAATGGCAATTCGGCTAGGTCGCAGGTGACCAATATCGCAAATTCCAAAGTAGAGTAAAATCGTCCGTGAAAGTTCTCAGTGGCAAGTGATCACCCGCCAAGGTCGACATTTTGATGCAAAATGTCGACCTACATGTCACCTGTCACCTGCGATTTTTATCGACCTGTGTAAATGGGGTGACGATTCGGCTTGTGAGCCGATTCGGTAAGCGACCAGCCGCACGGCGAAAATCGACCCAGTGTAAATCCTCCATTAAACGCACGAAGAAAACAAGAAAAAAATAACATCTAAAAACAAAGATTGGCAATTGTTTTTAAACCGATCAATTCCAATACGCATATGAAAACGTTCTTCGTTCGTACGAAATCTTATTGCCGTTCAATTTCCGTGAAAATCGTGTAGGTTTTTAGTCGCGTCATTTTATGAAAAACGTTATGAATATAAATACTTAAAAAGCACCTAAGTGTCTATTAAACATCTTTATTAATATTCACATACAAACAGCCAACTGAAAGCCCCATATTCTAAGGAACGTCGCATTCACTTATCAATTTTATCTGTCCGTGAATATTTCATATAGTATGCGCATAATGCGTTGCATATCATTTATAATGTTGTGTTATCGCCTTTACTGCGGGCATACATCACCTAGTGAAATGTGACGTTGTGGTCCAACTTCAGTTGTTTATCATTTTTATAGCACCCAACAACACCGCATGGAAAACTACACAACTGTCTAAAAAGTTTTTAGTGGTTGCGTTTATTTTTGGAATTTCGTTACACAAAAATACATTATTACTTACTATTCCAATAATAATTTGCATTTGATAAGGCTTTTGGATTAAAGTAAGCTATGCCAAAGCAAAGATCGGACTAGCCAAAGATACGCATCCATTCGTTAAGGGAATCCCAAATAGATTGATGGATTAAACTAAATAATGAAGGGGTGAACCCTGTCAATGGTCAACGTCCATCGGCAACCAGAAGACTAAACCGAACCATCTGTTAATTCTCCGTACAAATTTGGGAAGATAACAGTATTAACTACTCCTACAATATACTGCACTCCTGGTAACACAATTTAAAACACGTTTAATGATCGGTCGCCTGACATAAATATCTGGAGTGTCGCAGGCAAGCATATCCCATAAAACTTATACAGAAAACATATATTATATAAAATAGCGCTTAACTGTTTTAAACTAGAATTGTAGTAGAGACGATTTATGTGAGTTGAGAAAGTTGTTAATATAGACGCAGGCAATCTGTAATGTAGTTTTACAAGCATTAAGGTAAAATAAAAATAGCCGCAGCTAATTTGAAATACGGTGTGCAATAAGAGAATTATGAAACTGTATCGTAGCTGCTTCATAGAGAATATATGGATGAATAAGTATTCTTTAAAAGAAAGAATCTTTTTAACAAAATAGTTTTGTAGCTAATGACAGTGCTCTTAAATAAATACTATTTCTAGTTCGCTAGCAGCATTGTTCGTTCTCATGAAACTTTTCAGTTCTGAAATAGGCATGTCTCGCGAAACCTAATGTACTGCTGTAGTAATAGATAGAGGTTACAATTTCACATCTTACGTGTTATCAAGACAATATGTGGAAAAAATACTGGTGACTTAGAAACAGCAATACATTAACCACCTGTTGGTAATATCCCAGTACAGCAAGAAGTTGGCGAAGTCTTATTTCATTAAAAAATCTGCATAATAATTTATTAAACAATGTTTTTATCTGCCTTTACTTTATTAAGACGTTATATGAATGGCCTACAGTATTTTATTCTTGAGGTTTCAAGGTTTTATGAAAATAATATACGATTTTTTTTCATTAATTCAAAATGAATGGTTAAACGCAACGGTAACCACTTACAACTATCAGAATGCAATATGTAAATTGATATTTAATTTCCATAAGTTTCATGTAAATATAAAATTAATAAATAATAATGTTACGCCTTTTTTCCATTGTAGGTGGAATCATTTGACCGCCACATGCTAAGATAATGTTTAAAATGAATTAACAAAAGCACATCTACAAAAAATACACTTAAAGCCCGACCGACGAGAGAATGCGTTCTTGACACCTGTCAGTTTCATACAAACGAGTACGTGTTTTGAGAATTTGATCTTTATTGGGTACTAGAATTTTCGCATAGTCAGGTGTCAGGAACCCATTCTCTCGATGCCGACGGCCGGACTGTGAGTACATTATTATATTACGTATACGACTTTTATTATTCGTAGCGTATATTTATGTCTATTCCAAACACAGAATTTCCACACGATAAGTAACCGTCCATACATGAAGTCGGTTAAAAATAAATCCATTCTAAATTAGAATTTCAAGAGAATCAAAACATTTTAAGCAAAAAAATATTGCATAATCATCACATATTTTATGCTCGATTCATAAATTAATGTTGTTTCCCCAAATCCGAGGCAGTGGCTTTCACATCACGCGCAAGTCAACAAGGGTTGAAAGGAGGTAAATGTTTTTTTTTTTCATCGTGCAGGTACGGGCACAGGACAAAAATGATTTATTATGTTTGAACATCCGTGTAAACGTACTTAATATTGCATTAGCGCTAAGTTGACAACGTTTTAAATGTTTTCGTCGCTCGTACATTACAATTGTAATTTTTTTTGGGCTTTTCGCGCTAAAAATTAAGAAAATGAAAAAGCTCTGTTATAAATTATTTATGTACTTTTGTGAAAATAAACATGTAAACATGGTTGTAAATAAAAAGCGTTATTTTAGGCAGAATACAGGATTTACTACAAACCTATTTTCAGTTCAAAATATATTTTTCTAACGCCATATGGCTTCAAATATAGTGCAGTGGGCACGAATATGTCAATTTAAAAATTGAGCGGTTAAGGCGAGGTCACACAAAACGGTTCTAGAAGCAGACGGGTCGAGGGTTCCATCTCAATACCATACACGGAAATTGCAAGTGACAATCCGAATATGGACGACGCATTTTCGTGTCCATTCGGCTTTTATAAATCTTGATAACAACTATAGAAGAGCTTGCCATCGAAATATAGTTTTAATACTGAAATGTTGTGCTGAATGTTGTGGTGAACTAAAAATTATTTAGGTAAAGAATTGTAAGCAATATAAGACAGTATTAATGCTTTAGGGGTTAAGAATTAGTTAGTCACACTGTGTGTACAAAAAAAAAATACAACAAGTAGGTAATTTGTCTAGTCTACTAGAGGTTGATAGTTTACCTCCGGGATTGCGATCCTCAAATAAACTCGCGCAAACTAAACCTTCATTAAAACAGAACCCTGCAGACGGTACTAACACTAAATTCTAATACAGTTCTAAACGACAATGTATATTGTTGCATAGAAGCCGAACATTAACTAAATATAGTGTCACTTCCATGGCTTAAAGGCCTCTTTGCGACACATCATTATAATAGTTGGGCTTTTACGGTCCTCGGTCCTCGAGGAACTTTTTCGACGCCACAAAGTTGGCGCCAACAGATGCCTTTGTTCGCTTTTGTGTCTCTAGCGAAACGCTTTTGAGGGAACAAGGTGCTAACACTGTGTTTTGTTTTTAATAAAGATGGGTAGGTAAAGTCAGGGATTGTTAAGCAAATGGACAACCAACTTAAATTGTCCGGATATTCAAATGACAACTGTCATTATTGAAAGTTGTATGAAATGGCAGTCTGTTGTAAGCTACTTAGCTTGACAATTTTTTTAACAATTAATTTCTATGGCTGTGCCTATTTGCTCTATCACATCATGCTTGACTTATACTAATGTAGAAATTGTATATATCATTTCAGATCTGAGTGAATTTATATGGACTTGCATAATCGGTGTCTCGTTTTGTTACGACTAATTTAACAAATCTACATTTTTAGTAGAATAGTAACAGCGAATTAAAATGACGTCTCGTGAACATAAAATTTATTAATGTTTTAACAAATCTAAATTTTAAATCATAATAATAACAAAATAATGAAACGCATTAAATACGTAACGCAACTGCATATTTTATTTTATTTATTTATTTATTCAAACTTTATGCACAAGTAAAAACAGTATTTTCTCTCAATAACCATATATATTACCCAACAGCAAACCATCCCACTAATTGATAAAACAATATTGATAATTGGCCAACAGTACACAGTTTCAAATACAGGAAACAAAGCATTACATAAACTGGTAAAGTGATGAAAATCCTCCAATTATTCGTGTAACGTGCAATACACCGGCAAAAATGTAGTTTTACTCGCAAGTGGAGTGAAACGAGCTAAAGAACGCCTTGAAATTCCGCTAATTAATAAGGCGTAGAATGCTGAGAACTGAATTAATTTAAGTTTTTTTGTCTGAATATGGTGCTACGATGGCCACACGCGTTGAGTGCAAATAGAGTAGTTATGCGTTCATCTAATCACCTTCGATTAGTCCTTACCTTTTGACCCTATGCTGTGATTTACTATATACGCTTTATTTTTCATAATATTAGCAGCCTATTTAGGTATTTTCTCATGCAGATAAGGCATACGCATTGATCACGATGCTTGATCAAGACGGATTAACGTCATCAGCCTATAATGTTCCCACGGCTGGGACACAGGCCTCCTCTCGGTGAGAGGGAGTGGGCTGTAATCCACCACGTGGGCCCAGTGTGGGTCAGTTGATGTCACATGTCTTTTAAGAGCCTACACTACCTCAGCTAAAATTCACTCTTTAACTCGCTCGCACGATACTGCTCGTGGACTGAGTGAGAGCGAGACAGAGTGCGGTGCTAGGCGGCAGGCAGCGCCAATAGTTTAGGTATTTGCTTTTTACGGTGAAAATAATGGTAATTAAAAAAAAGTAAATAACATAAGACCTGCTTTATAGTTATTTCGGTTAGTATACAAAGTTTCATGTTCTAATTTGAAGTATTGTTTGAATACCAGCGGTTTATTGTTCGGTTTAGAGGTAACTTTGGAATTTTTTTCTATCGAGAAAATTTTATGAAATCGTGTTTTCGTCTAACATAAGCCCTAACACTAATCCTCAACTTTGCCATATATTTATTTTAAAATTATTGCTGCAGTATTTTCGACATAACGGAGGATCATGCTAAGCCATTTGAGGTAGTATAGGCCCTTAATTTTTGGTTCTAGGACATGCCGGTTTCCTCACGATGTTTTCCTTCACCGTTTTGAGAGCAGTGGTGAAGAAACCTACCACTAAGTTTACATGCGGAAGCAATAAATATACTGAGTATTGAGTATTGAAATAATTTAGGTACACAAAGTAAAGCACCTGTCTCGGTTCGAACATACGACCTACAAATCGTAAGTCGCGGCAGTTATCACTGGGCCACCACTGCTCTCAACGCGGATTGGTGGATTAGATTTTTCACAAAGTTATCAAATACAGTATGACATTTGTTTTGTTACATAAGAAAAGAAAGAAGGATAAGAAAGAGATTCAGATGCAACGTCACGCGCTCGTCGTAATTTAATCTCATGACAACCAGTGTGTCACCAAAAAATCAGCTGCTTACTAACTGGTTACGTAATTACACACATTTTCCATACTGTAACATAACCGTTATAATTTTACTTTTCACACAATAATCAAAATGTTTTGTCATTAAAGTCACGCGTTGTTACCTTGCATAATGACGACTTTGACCATTATTCACATAACACACGTTTGAGATAAGCAAAAAAATATTTGCATAAATATAAAACTGGTGTTAGATACTATGAAAAGAAAACAGATGGTTAGAAACTTTTTAAAGTTTGGGCGAAAGTGAACTGTTCATTATACGTAACCATGGAAGTGACAAACTCGTACGCAAATGTCATTATGTTCTTCTTTAGCGGAATGACGAGACATAAGTGAACGCTTTCACTTACATACGTGGACCATACGAAGAAAACAAGCTTAGTTTGCGTTGTTTTGTGTATCTGTATGTTTTTAAAAGCAACTTCTTGAGATTCAGCGAAAATATTTACAATTTTCGTTTGATCAAGATGAATAATCTACAGCTACAGAAGATCGAACGGCTAATAGCTTTATAACTGTTAACCTTAGGAACAAAGAAATACCTGACCTAAGAGTTTGAACTTTATTATGAGCTTAAAGCGTGAAGACACACCCAAGTGTGAAGCAACTTAAAATAACTCTTTCAAGATGCAACATAGGTATACTGAATATGTCACCTGTAGTCACATAGACACTGGAACTTAAAAAGTAAAAGTGTCACTTACGAAACTAGCTCCATTCGTAGAATGAGAACCATTTATATATTACACAAATCAGTGTAGGTAATATAATAAAACATAATGTGTAAGACCGTTGTGAATGTTCACATAAAAAAGTTATGAAACTTCGCAAAACGGTTAAGTATAATGCTTCGTAGAAAAAGAATAGATATAATTTCATAACTTCGTCGCGGTGGTGTAAAAGACATAATAGCAATCAAAATAATTACATAAAACTTTGCAGAGATATTGGAAGTAAAAATACAGAATAATAAATCACGTTGTTGATAGCGAGTCGAATTAATTTCTTAGCTTCAGATTACAATGAACCATCAGCTCTAGTTTACATATTTAAATTATTATATAAAGAACCAGACCGATAAAGTATGTTTTATTTATGTATTCGCGAAATTTTCGAAACTTGTGCGAGTATCGTTTTATATAATGAAGTAGGTATCACAGAAAGATAAATTCTAGTTAAACACGGCTCTAATTTCATAACTGAAACTTGCCTATTAAGACAGGTAACAGTGTCCAAAAACAATGTCTTTGTAAAAATTTGTAGTCTCGAAGAAAATATCCTCAAAATCATGTAATTAATATTCAGAGGACATAGTGGGTCAATGTCTAAGAGACATGGGTGACAAATCACCAAGCTGACCTCTTTTATCTTGCATGCAGTGTAGTGATCATGTACCCATTTACGCACGACCACATACTGGGTCCTTGTACAAATATGATGGACCTTACTGATGTTAAATTGAGGTCCGCTCACTGAGATGCATCACCAAAATAACGAGGTTTTTTTATCTTCCTATCTTTATTGCTGCCTACTTTATTGCAGACTAGTGCTAGACTAAAACTTTTAAAAGCAGTTCCTTGTTATTTTTAGATAGGCCTTTTTAATCTAGTTATCTACCTAGATTGTGCAACTCCGCTCCCTAATATAAAATCAAAATCCCCATTATTAAAAAATTACTTGGTTTTAGCCCCTATAATTATTAACGTTGCTTAAAGTTAAGAGGCGTTTAAACGACAAAAATGTATGATTAAACGTGTAAAAAGTTTATGTATGAAAACTTCTAAAACAAGGTCCTTTTTATTTTTAAAAAGTAAGAAAGAAAATACATTTATTTTATATACCTAAATAAGTATCATTGGGTACGTCCATCTTAGGTATCTACCTATTTGCAGAACTCGGTTCGCCACTATAAATCATCATAAGCGTTTTCAAATGGATTACAGAAGCAGAAAGTCTAATGGTATTTCTAGCTAGTCCATTATCATTATCAAACAATATTTTTATTTTTTGCCAATTCTGCTAAGCTTATTATCATAATGATTATGTTCCTATTATTGATTGAATGCTAACATTTGACATTCTACATTTGAAAGTTCTTAATTGACAGACATTGACAAGTGTAATTTTTTTTATCAGACATTTAGTGAAATCGTCAAATCGTTATCGTTTTTGTAACATGTTACATGATGTGGTTGACAACTTGCACGCACGCTGTGGGATTAGATTACCTGATAAGAATGACTCATTCTCATTTGTAGTGATTTAAAATTTAAGTGTAACAATTACTTACTTCATGTCGCCAGATCAACGTCGTTCATAACTGCAAAGGTTATAAGCAATTTACCGTGGGAATGACAAGGAAAATATCTTAATATTCATGAAATGATTGAACTAACAGAACAAATAAATAAAAGTCTCGCAATGGAAAAACACAACCAAAAAGCCTATCTAAAAATACTCTAAAGCTCATACCTAAAAGAACCTTCTCAGAATTTCTAATTCGCTGTATCATCATTTTCGAAGCTGGTATTTCAAAAAACAATATGTTAAACCAGTGTCCATTACGTTAAAATGCGGGCCACGTCTCATCGTGCATCGGCATGAATGGTATATGTTGGGTACAAATGGCGTGAAACCGCTGTTTCCACATTGCTGTTTGACTCATTCATTTTACAATTTGATGGTTATAAATTGGATATTAAAAAGGCCGATATCAATATTTGGTGATGAGGGGCCATGTGACCATTTCTCTTTTGATAAGGAAAGTGCGAGTAAGTTGGCCTGAAACTAGGTTTGATATAATCCTTACATACGTGTACGTACGGTTATAAGTTAATGACGTTAGCCGAGATGGTCAAAAATCTCTTATTTTTTTCATCAAGTTACATCAGTACAGTTAGTTTCTGTGTAACGTTATTGTATTAGCAGACGGAGAAAAATCATTGAGAAGCGACAGTTTTTGTTTAACCTCTTTCAGTTTAGCTTCTGCCCGCAACTTCGTCTATATGTTTCAAATACATCCGATGACACTTGGCAATACTCAGTATCAGTAGTTCTGATAATTACCCCACTATTGTATACAAACTCGCATATTTAACCTTTTGGCAATATTAGCATAGAAGTACTCGTACCTACAGATCATCACCGTCACTTCTTCCGATTAACTTAGACATAAAAATTCGTTCGATACATCCGACTACCCGACTCAAAATAACAGTACATAATAAATATTTTAAACAGATCAAGCAACCATAGGTATATATTTCACGCTACACCAGCTATATAGTTCATAAATACTGAAACAGTGTTGCCACAACAGATAATTGCATTCCAAATTACGTTTTTATGTTCGGACAAAATATTCTGGAACAAAAAATGGAAAAGTCAACCTTCACAGAGTTTTATGTATAATGAGTCTGATACTCTGATTATACTCTTAAGTCTATTTTAATAGTATGGTTATTACTCTACAACGCAGGAAAGGGAAGTGACGGATGCAAGTAGATAATTCTCAAGGTTTCGGATTATTATATAGTGAAAAATGGTTTTCATTTGTGTTGTGAGGCTATATCAATTATTCTCGTCCTTCACCGGATTTGTGATGTTCGGGAATTTTAATAACTTATATAAAATTGAGGTACCTACTCAATTCGGTCTGATCCGATTATGAGGTAACTGTACCTAAAGGATTAAGGTTTTAAGCGAAAATTAATAATGCTTGTACTTTGTTTCATGCTCAAAAACTGCCTATACCTATTATTACTTATACGATGCCAAGAATAAGTATACAAATGGGTATACAAAATATTCATGATATATGATTCAGAATTTTAGGAACATAAAAATACTAAAAACATAGAATAAATAAATAAACTAAAATCATATCTAGAAACTCCCTGGGTATCAACATACCTAGATAAAATACATTGACCTTAAATACCAACGTATTTAAGGTCAATGTATTTTATACAGACCATCGAAAAATCGTTAGAAAAATTATATTTTTTCTTTCATAGAGCACGTCATAATTTACGCATGGAGTACTCTAGCAATCTAGCCCCGCCCATCGCTTATTATCTTATCGTTCAATTTGAACGTTTCGTCAACGGTTTCTGGTTGCGCACGCGCCGCACGTATCAATTCACGCTTCCGTGACTACCCCCAATTACCTCTAAAACTTAATAGTTGCAAAAGATTAAAAAAACGCTCGAAAGTCAATGCCAAGATAGAAATTTGGAACTACACTCTAGTAATTTTATTAGCTAGACAATCAATATTTCGCAAATAATTTAAGGCCAGGAGTCTCAGAATCGACCTATTTTGATTCAACATTAAACAATCAAATATTCTTTGTTTTGATCTGATAAAAATATATGTTGTAGTTCAATAAACATTCTTGATTATTCTATGGTTCAAAACACGATATTTACAACTTCACTCGATCATAAAAAATCGCAAACAAATCGAAAACAGGGAAGTTTTTTATCGTTTTTCAAGTCGTACTTGAAGTAGACCAAAGTTTTACTCTAAAAAAATATGTCAAAAAATAGGCAATGATGTTTAGAAGAATATTCTATGGCTATTTTTTTTCAAAACAGTTTTTTATTGTTTTGACAAGATATAATATAACAAAGCGGCCCGCGCGCTTCGCTTTAGTAGCCGGCTAGGCGTCTCCGAGGCAGGACCTGTGTCGCTTTTACTGGCTCGCCGCGTTCCTCCGCTAATCGATCGAAATATACGTTATATTATTGTTATTTTCCGTGTTTGTATATTAGTTTTAAAAATAAGCCTGTAAATATTGTTTTTAAGTTCTAGTATTAATAATTAAACAAGATGTTAGTTTATGTTGTAAAATATAGTGGTATTTAAGATTAAATTATGGGGAATAAAAACAGAAGAAAGAAAAAAATATCCCGGATTGAACTGCGGAAGCTTAAAAAAAAAAGGTAAGATTGATTATTATTTTTCTACGTATTTATACCTACCTACTTTTAAAAAAACGACGCGACAGAGCAATATTGTAGTTGTATAGGTAATTATGTACTTACCTACTTGCTTTCGTCACAGTACTAGCAGACAGTAGCAGGTAGGTAACTAGGTACCATAAATTTACAATTATACTAATATCAAAGTAAATATAAACTACTACTCCATTCACAATAAGATTACACATTTAAACAAACCTTTTTTACAGCTTGTTCAAACGATTTTGACTTCTATTAAGTAGGCATAAGGATGGCATTAAAAGCAAAAAAGTGCTTACAATAATAACTGTTTACTGCTTTTATTGACATCCTTATGCCTACGGAATAGAAGTCAAAATCGATTGAACAGACGGTAAAAAAGGTTTGTTGAAATGTCTTATCTTATTGTAAATGGAGTATAGTTGATATTTTAGTTTTTATGGACAAAACAGTAGCACAACTACAACAAAGATAATTTTTGCTAATAAAACTTTTTATCTTTGCAGTTCATCGATACCAAGATGTAAAGGCGTATTTACAAAAAAAATGAACAGGCGAACAGTAAGTACCTAATCTACAATTCGATTTTTTACCCGACTTTCAAAAAGGAGGAGGTTATTATGTTCGACTTTATGTATGTTTTTTTTTATGTATGTTCTGTTCACTGATTCTCCGTCAACTGTGGACCTATTTTCAAAATTCTTTTTTTATTTGAAAGAGTATGCTCCCGAGTTGGTCCCATTGTCACCAAATCGGAATCTGATGAGGGAATCCTATGGAAATCGAGGGAAACCCTCAAATTTTGTAGGCACACCTATAGCGATTTGGGTAGGTATTTTTTATAGTAGCTCGTGTTTTTTATAGTAGCACCATTAGGTGAAGTGGAACTGATGATGAAGACCACAGATGGCCATCGGAACTACTCGATAGTAAATATTTCACGGGTTGCGATTCGATTAGGTACTTTAATGTGGTTGTTAAGCACAATGGAGCTGATGGTGACTTCTCAATCAGCTCCAGTTCTTATAAGGAGAACTCCTCAACAATTAACGTTCCTGCATCGGGAAAAGCAATATTTTGTAAAAGGTGATGAGCAGTTGACATTAGGCTATTATAACTTAGATTAGTTACAAACTGGACTACTAAAAAATGAAAAATAAAAACTTTTTTACAAAAACAACCGACTTCCAACAAAACACTACAAAATGAAAAATAACTTTAATTTCGGAAGTCGGTCTCAATAAAAGAAAATGCGGAACCAACGTCACCGACTTTTTATTCAGTATTTGCTTCTCGCTCAGGCGCAATAGGTAGGTAGACATGTACTTACCTAATGCATCAACTCAAGTCTACTCTACAAATTATAATAATAATGCAAGGTTGTTGATGTTGTTGTACTTTTATACAAAATAGTGACTAGAATGTATGTAGATATCTGTTACCTCCTGACTTACCACTCGACTTACCGACTGACTTAACGACTTTGGTTAGTTTTAGTTTTGATTGTAATATCTTGAGTCAAATAAATAGCAACTTTTTTCTTTTTATTGTTTCAGTGACAGTCATGATTCATATGATTTTACTGTTGAAGTGGAAAACAAGGAAGATGACTTTCAACCCGTTTCAGGACGCAGAATTGTCGACATAAATTTTATTTTGCGAAAACTGCAAGAAAAAGTAAGCAAGACAAGGAAAATGAGCAACCAGATAAATGCGCATCCAGTACACACTCTCTGCCTCAACCAGCACCCTAATTGCGAAACACACTATCGATCTCAATTTGAATAATTTTGAAGCATATTGCTAATCCATTGCTTCATATGTTCGAAAAATGTGTCTGCTCAACAATGTAAAACACGCAATGAACGTTGTTGATCTGTCAAAATGAAACCCATTGCTACTAATAGTGTGTTACGCAATTACCCCGCTGATTTGCAGCAACCAGGTCCAAGCACGCTCGCGATTAATATTTATGATTTTTTATTATTTTTTGAGTAAATTATTAAGTTATTATTATATATTTTAAAAAGTATTTCTTATTTCTAATAAATAATTCATTGTCCTGTGTATTATATTGTAATGAGTTTTATCAGAATTTATTTAATCCAAAGTAAGTAAGTAAGTATGTAACTAATAATAAATAACTAGCTTATGCCCGCGACTTCGTACGCGTGGATTATAAATTAGTTATAAAACATACATGTGGTAGGTGAAAACTAAAGCTACGGAATATAAACTCCTGTCAAAATCCTTCTAGTAGTTTATTATCAGACAAACATTCTAAAAACTGGATCGTAAGGAAGCGCTGTAACAGTCATGAAAGAAAAGAGGTAACAATTAAAAAAGAAACAATTGTTGGTAGGTAATAAAGTGATTTATGTTGATAAGTATACTTATATTTCCCTAAAAACTAAACACTCGAAATATTAACATGAATTCCGTAAAACAAAGTTAACTGTTCCTACTGTTACAATTTTAAACTGTGACGCAAAATTTTTGAACAGCGGGGTCAGCGAGTTCATTTGAACTACGCGTTCGCGGGACTTGCCACGCGAGGAGGGGGGTAACGCTAAATGCCTACTGCGCTCGAATATCCTGGCCTTAAGTACTTAGCTAGGTATCGTAAACGGCCAGTTATCACGTGCGAGATATTGACACCTACATAACACAATTATGGTGGAAAATAACGTTAATGTTGGCCGAATTTAACGAAAAACTACTCGTGTTGTAATTTTAATAGACTTAAATCGATAAATTTAAGTTCACTCAAAAGGTTCATTTTGAAATTAAACTTTTTGGCCAGCCGTGAGGCATACACTATTGTAGTTAAAACATTATTTTTAGTTTTTATTTTGTTATTTTTATTTTGTGTTTCACGAACTATGTCCAAATAAATGTTATTCTTTTTAAATGTATTAACCGTTTAAATTCTGCTACCGAAACATTTAAAATTAGTTTCCAGGAAAAAACTTCACAACAAAAGCAGTTGATTCCTAAGAAACAACACAATAGAAGGGATCGTCCGAAACGGGCCAACATTCTATAAATACGTACTAATCATCTATCAATTGGCGAATTTATGAAGGCTCCGTAGTCGTTCATAACGACCATTCAATTTCCTTTTCAGCTTGAATGTACTCAGGAAACTGGAGCATTTCCCCTCGCCACCGGCTCCCAATCAAACATACAATATATATATATACATGCTTATATGTAATCACAATTGACGTGAATATTAAGAGGACTTCATTGTTAATCGGACTTCCGATTTCTTTATCAGAAATCCGAGTGATTTCATCCGCGAAGGTATAATGATGACAGGATTATTATTTTATTGGAAAAGGATATGAAGTGAGATTGATTGGTTTTGGTATTGCGACGGTATTGATGTACTTAATGGGTTATTGATCATTATTGGTGTGACAGATGTATTTTTGGGGTATCTGACGATTGTGATACCAGTACAAATTGATAACTTGTCAGATTTTGTCTTCCAATGCGAGCGACTTTTGTCTCTACCAGTTTAATACAAATATTAGTTTTATTTTTATTATATTAATGGTTTATTACACACTTTACAGTAGTCTAGAATTTAAAGCAATACTATTTCATTGTATCTATGCCTTCATGAATTTCAAGTCAAAATCACAGTAAACTAAATTAAAACCGAATCAACAGCCTTAAAACACAACTAGCGTTTATTTATACTTCCGTTCTTTTACAAAGAGTGACGATAATTACTCGAAATGTGTCGTAAAGGTAAAAAGGGAACACTGGTATTTCCTGCGCAATATATTTGTCTAACTTTGTAAGGGGTGAGTGGAGTTTAGAGACTGCTTACCGGAACACAGCTCGTTAAGACCCGGTTCACTGCAGGCGCGTCCACATTGGTCTGGGAATATGTTGAAGAACCTATGTTCTTCAACATATTCTCAGACCAATATGGACGATGTGTTTACGACGTTCAGAAGGTACTCAAAGATATATCTTTGAGTAGGTACCTTCTGAAGGTCATGAAAATTTATAGTAACACTATCTGACCCTGGCGAACTTCGTACCGCCTCAGAATCATTATCGAAATCAGTCAATCCGTTCTCGAAATATCATCAAAAAAGCCGTTCCTTACAAAATTAATTATCTTCATATTTTTTTCGTTTTATTTTTACATGTTTTTATAGTTATTCTGCTATTCGGGGCAGAGAATAATCCAGTCCAATCAAAGATCATAAAAACAGGTTCAGCCGTTCTTGTGTTATAAATGGTGTAACTAACCCGACTTAGTTTTTTTTTTATTTATAAAGATGTATGGTAATAATAATAATAATAAAAAGTTCCACTACAAAATAAAGAAATGGTGGTGTAGATGTTGTAATTTAGTTTAGAGATACTTATTTTTCTATTTAATCTAATAAATATGAATTTAGTAAAACGCTATTTTTTATAAACAGATAACACAAAAATATATTGTTTATCCGTCTAAACAGATACGGCGACGTTCCGGCCAATCTCCAAAACGGCTAGACCGATTTTGATGAATTTGGTATGGGGATACTTTTAACCCTGGAGAAGGGCATAGGCTTTTTATCGACTTACCACGCGAGCGAAGCCGTGTGCGGATGATGTTATATACATCATCCGCACACGGCATAGGTATACTGTGTCGAATGCTGATTTTTTTTCGTAAATAAGCGTTACGCACCGCTGTCACTCGATTATTATCTTAACATAATGTTATTCGGAACGAAATGATAGTGATAATCCCACATCCGATTAATTCTCATACTTAAATACGTCGGATAATCATTTATTTACAAACATGTAGAACCACTTTCACTTTCAATGTTCTTTTTGATGACTTAAATATTTAAATGATGTACAGAGAAATGTATGTTCAATCAATCACGGCAGACAGAACACAAAAATTGTGACTTAAATGATAGATGTGACGATAATTCTTTGACCAGTGTGGATGCTTCTTGTGAAACATGCAAGGATCCTCAGGTCGGCGCGAGATGGCGCTGCAAGCGGATCCCGAGATTGCCCGCCCGGAGATCTCTTTATTAATGCACGCCCGTACCCGACGCCGACGCCGGCGACCTAACCAACTTTAAGAAAACTATCTCCAGTCTTTAGACGCGTCTCGCATCGTCTCATTTCATCCACGTTAAACAAGTAACAGTTTATTGCTAGAAGAGAAATTCTCAGCAAGAACTACCTTTTTCATCCAAACTAGACAATTTTCAAGTTATCCGCTCGAAGAAAATTACACGGTGCACGTCGAAAGCGTCCGTCCGGCGATGTTAACTCAAATACTGTCATTAACGAAATACAGTTTCCTCTATGAATACATTATTAGAGCTTTCGTGCATTGTATACTGGACTTGAGCATTTGCGATAGCGTGAATTTGTATAACAAACTTGTTATGTGCATCGTTAGCTAAAATTGTGCAGGTATGTAAATGCAAGGTGTTATGTGTACGCGCTGAGTGATGTGCTATGATAAATCCGGCGCGGACGCCTCCGGGCGAAGAACAATGGCTTCCTTCCCGGAGCGGCGAGAAAGTGACACGGTGTATTCCCCTCACTAGATAAATAACATAATCTCCTCGGAGCATCGCCACTTTACATGCGCATACGCTACTAACGTCACATTACTGAGAGAGTTACTTTATTACCGCAACAACGTTTATTGATGTCCTTTTTGTGTGATAATGAGGAAGATGAAATTGCTTAAAAATACAACAAGAATTAACAATGCTGCAAATTGGATCGATATCATCTCAGATGTACGATTACACTGTTCCGGAAAAATAAAACTGTTTTAACATCAAAGAAAATGCACTCAGGTTCATTTGTAAACAAAATAGAATCCTAGAATAATGTAAGCTAAACAAAAGCAATTACTGTTTACCTCTCTTTTCTGTTTTCACTCTTATAATTACAAACACAATTCTGAGTGTTAATTGCATTGCTAAGAGAAAATAAACAGTGAATAAGCAAAGACAACTCATTTACTGGCGCCGCACTGTGAACGAAAATTAGTGCTCACTGATAGGAATAGAGCACAACAGGGGTACCTACCAATCTGAAATCCTTTTTGCTTATCGCTACTTGCTTAATTTATCAACAAACTTATCGCAATCAATTCTATAACCAAACCAAATTCGGACGTGACCCGCGTACATTATGGAAAAGGAAAAATTTAAAGTGACAAAAACGTTTCTAACATCTTGCTCAACAAATCTGCGTTGTCAACGACAAGCAAACACTTACGAAACTAGTCGTGATCGCTTAACCACAACTTTCCGCGTCGAGTAATTTTATTATTTATACGCGCCCACTTACTGCCTGATATTTCAAATGCTTATTACATGCTGGCTTAGTGCATACGTGACGATGTTAAACCCGATATGGCACCGCACTATGCTCATGCCGTTTACGTCACATTCATAACTTAGAAAGTTTCTACTTCTGAGTCTTAATCTAGCTTTGCGGTGTCAACAAAATAAATAACCCACGGGAGCTTAATATATGTTTACAAAAGCAATAATGAAAAGCTCAATGTTAGCAACAATAAAACCACCAACCTATTTAAGGCAACGAGGTCATAAAATTTAACTGTACCTATAGTTAATTCCTGACCATAAAATTCTAGGGCGGGCGGTTTATCAAGTAAAATTGACTTTATAATTTTCCCTTTTATCAGTTTTTATTTCCACAAAGAGGTTACGGCAAAATTCTGCCGGCAAACTTGAGACCTGTCGCTTACTATAAACTTGCCTTTTACTAAAGTCGCGGTGAATTTCGATTATAAGTTGGTTGTATGGACGAGGCGCTTTACACTTCGCGTCCGTTACGCGGTGGTCGCGAGTAGGCTTTAAGAGAAATGTTAATGTATGCTGCATCAGGGATTTTTTGGGGATAGAGACAGTTTCGTGGTAGATCCATCTGGTATTGAACGAGGCCGTGGGCTCTCGGTCAGCTCGCCGCAAACTGGTTTCGTTCATTATCAAAAGTCAATAACTTTCCGATGCATTCCGAGTCATGGCCAAGTGTCCGTTCGATAACGTAATAAGTAAATGCGGTGTTATCAACCTTTGTCGAAGCAGAAAGCACGATGTTTTCAAATCTGTAGATGAATGCGATTAATTTTATAAGATTCTACTTTCTTTCGATTTTGCGCAAGAAACTTTCGCCAAAAGCATTTATGTTGATCCTTGACACAATAACACGAAATTTCTCTTTAAATTCGTAAAAGGCACACAGAATTTTGTGTTCAGTAGTTAAAGTAGAGATATTTTAATATCACGGACGACCTAATCCGTAAGTTATATATACGCACGACTAATTAGTAAAATATGTTCCCGTTTGTTTTAGACTATAACTCATTTGTGCAATTAGCAAGATAAAACCCATTCTGAGAGCTTACCGCATACGTAAATCCAAGTATCCGAGTGCAATAATTTCTAACAAAACGTACGTACGTAGGTACGGGCTCGGCCGGAATGTTTTATACATTATAAAACCCGAACTAAAACGAATAGTTTAACTTTCATTTCCAGAAATAATGTGGTCCAGTTTAAAGTACTGTGGAATAGATTCATAATCAAACAAATTATGGTAGATTATCATTTAGAATGAGAGCATATAAAGCCCATTTAAAGCCGTAATTAAGTTTTCCATATGTCGCAATGGTAATTAACGATTGTTTTGTTTCATTTTACAACCGTTTAGAATACTAGCTGTCTCTATTATCCAAGGTTTTCTAGTGTAGTTGCACTTAAGTACGTAAGTATGTACGTAAGGTAATAAAGTTTTCACAACAAATGATTTATTTGACACTTTTATGGCGTGTAAGGGTACTAAAACTACTGTTATCGAATATTTCATTACAGTTGCCAATGGTGTTGACCTTTTAATTACAGTTATAAGTAGGTAGGTAATGGTGTTTTATGGATTAACTTTTGTTTGTATTGCTAATAGCTTTGAGCAATTATTACCTGCATGCTCTAAGCATGAACAGCAGTGCTATTCTGCAAAAATCTCACCGTAAAAACTAAGGTGAAGTGAGCTATCATTCCACCTGATGTTAGGGATTGCCTCCATTGATAGCTCACTTCACCTATGTTATCACGGTGAGATTTTTACAGAATCGATAGGCTGAACTTATGAGAATGATATTGTATAAGTACCAGTGGAACAGTTACAATTATCATAAGGGGAAGCCGAAGAAAAAATTGTTCACTTTTCATAGGCTTTTAGACCAGGGATTGGCAACCTTTGGAAAGTTGCGGGCCAAACCTTAGAATACTAATGAAGTCAACGTTAATAAGTCATGGGCCATAGGTACATAACAGGAAGATAGTAGACGAGTTGGAAAAAAAAAATACGTTTTTAACGCAATCTTTGAAGAAAATGGCGCGCATAACAAGCAGTGGACAGCGTCTATGTATTAGTTTTGTCGCGTTAGGTTTGAATATATCTGGAAGAATGATAATTTGTCTTTCTTATTGGCGTGAACTAAGAATTAGAGTATTCTTTTTTCACGCAAGATTTGAAAATATTTCGCAGGCAGGATCAAAGGCATGATCGGGCCGCATTCGGCCCGTGGGCCGAGCGTTGCCCATAATTATATGCTCTAGATAATGTTATCGGGATTCAATGTTGAGACAAAAAAAAATTGCATTTATGTAATATTTCTAGTCATTGTTAGTATTAAACAGGTATTCATAAAAATAACTGTGATGTGAGATGATAGACAGTGGTGTACCATTTTATTTGTCAATAGTAGACACTAAGAAGGTTGGTTGTCCTAGTTGTTACGAAGGGAACCAGGGAATCAGGTTGTACGAGGGCTGAGTGTATGATAGGTACTTGTTCCGTTTCACTTCTGCTTGAGAATCATGTTATTGAACAACATGCCAACCGATCATGTTTCGATAAAGTACGTAAACTGAACTTTTTTTAAAAAGGGAAACACCATATCAGCAGTTTTTTTTTTTTTTTTTGTGTATATTTTTGAATTAAAATTTATTCCACTATTTTTGTTATTCCACCTACCACTGTTTTATCTCTGCATCACCAAAAGAAAAAAATTGACATCAAGTCCACCTCTGTACATTTGAGCGCTTAAATGATTAATTAAATAAATATTCCAGGGTATATAATATATAACTCTTGTTTAATGAAAATTCCTTATTACAATTTCCAATAGAAGTAAAAGTTTATATAGCAAAATATATAATGAGCGTAATTACAATTTTATTACAGAAAGTAACCTAGGAGATTGATTTTGCATATTAATGTGATGCTACTGCTTTCTCTTGAAAGAGGAAGCCAATGCTGTTATTATCGGAAGCAAATGTTTATTAGAAAATTATATGGTATTCGCATAACTATGATTTTATTATTGGGACTGCCATTAAACAATCGTCAAGGCGATTAAAAAGAAAAGAACAATTTTTGTAGATAATTGCATGATGAACAATTTTCTCGTATCAGTTTTTAATATTATTATTAATAAAACTTACCGTTTAGCTAAAAAATGCAAAAAACCGATTTTTGCAATATTTGACCTTGAATAAAAAATTTTGAACGCTTCGGATCGATGGGGACTTTTGAAAATTTATTTTTAATGGTGGTCCCAACCTTCGTACCAATTTTCAGCTTTATGCGAATTAATGTAAACCTTGAATTTCTATTTTGACCACTGAGGTATCACCAGGATATGCCGATATTTTAACCTGCAATGGTCTATTTTCTGTTATAAATAATCTTAAGTATTATTTGTGGCCAGAAAGCAGGGTCATTCGCGATATCTTCAGAAAATCGTGTATCTGATGACAGACGCCAGCACATTAAGCTGCTAGAATCTGTCAAATTTCTTTAAAAGATTTTCAACTTTATCACTACAGTATAAGGTCCAAGGTTGATTGGAAAAATTCGACAGTTTGTTGCGTCTGTTCATCTACAGCTGCACATTCATTATTTTATTCAAGGGACGTAGCCGTTACTTGTCTGGGGTTATTATTTAATAATGCTGCCAAATTGGTTGTATGTAACAGAACGGTAAAGTATGTAGGGTGGCGAGAGCGAGCGGAGCGAGCTCGAAAATTTTAACAACCCGTCTCGGTTTGGTCAGGTTTTGTTTTATATTTTCAAACAGAAATAGGAGTTACTTTGTCTTTCGAAAATTTTGCACACTCGGATAGGTACGATTTTCTTTCGATCATTCCAAAAGGACTTGGAATTACTTGCTTTGTCGACTTATAAAGAAAAGCTGAAGAATCTACAGAATGTAAATCGCAAGAGCGAGCGAAGCGAGCCTAAAAATTTTAGCACCCCAACTTAAATAGTCTATGTTTGCTCTTAACCATCGTATAGAAAGAGAACTTACCTTATCGAATTATGAAGAAAGCTTAAACTCGTTTTAAAGCAGTTTAGGTTTTGGAATCTGGCCATAATCTAAGCCTTTCAAACCTTACGTACGAGCAGGGTGCCCAATATCCCGAGTTTGCTTCGCTCGCTCTTGCATCCTAGGTTCTATATTTTATAACAGACTTTTTAAAGTAAATACTTTTTAGGCGCGTTAAAAACCCACTGTCACTTCATAGTTTTAAGTTTTTACTTCTGTCAGCAATTGCCCATTGAGGTTTTCGTGGCTATTTTTTATAGGTATTTTTTAGGTATTTTTATATAGATAGGTATTTATTTTTTATTCTGGTAAAGATTTTTTGCGATAAATTTTTAACAAAAATCATGACCGGATTGGTCATGATTTTTGTTAAAAATGTATTAAGTACTTACTTTATTTCTGCAGTGCATTTTTACCGCGTCACTTAAAAAAGATAAACCTAGCACATCCCCCATGCGTTAGGTAGCACGCGAAATTCAAATTTTCGTTTCGCGAAATTCAAAAACCGTTTTATGCAATTTTCAGGTCAGTGTCAAGATAATGTTGAACAAAATACCTATGATTCGCGAGCGTAACAAATACTCGTATATATTTAAAGAATTTTAATCAATACAACCCTCTAAATTCATATAAGTACTCCTATTTTATGATATTTCATGAAATAGTAATTGTTTCGCGGGCTTCCCTGGCGCTTCATCCTCAAAATTTTTAAAAACTTGTCTTACCTATCTTGCAACGTAAAATTAATTTCCAAAAAACAACACACTCCTTGCACATAATTAGGATTTCATAACACGTAAAAATTAAGTAAATAACTTTTTTCATTACAAAATAAGTAGGATGCCAAAGGATACCTATGGTCACTTAGGTACTATAATGGCTCATGGCTGTCGCAATTTTAATGGTAGTTGTAGACTGAAACTTTTGTTGACACAATTTGTATATTTTGTATTGGTAACTAGATACCTACCTTCAAGCGGGCGGTGATATGTCAAAAGGCGGGCGTCGCATGTCAAAGGGTGCGCGCACACTCACTTGTAGCCGCAAGTTCTCTTTGAATTTGCTGCGTGTGTTTTTTGGAATATAAATTTAATTCTTGTATTAATAAGATCTAAATTGGCTTGCACATTGCAAGTCAGAAAATAAATAATGAATATTTGTTAAGTACTCATAGTTGTTAAAACTGATTTTGATTACGCATCACGCATGGTTTGGGTAGGTACCTTTATGGCGAGCGGCTAGCGCCTCCTAAGACCCAGCGCCGGGGTGCCACGCACCCCTTGCACCCCCGGGTAAAGACGGCCCTGACGCGTGATTGAGTAACAAACATCCAAACATCTTCACAAACTTTCATATTTATAATTTTAGTAGGATTTTCCCACAGATATAGATAACACCTAGATAACGCAAGAGCAATTACTTCGCGTGCCCAGCTTACGTACAAAAATCGTAAGCCAACACTTTCGCGCTCAGTCCTGAGTACTGCTGGCTGGGTGAGCGTGAGCGCTTGCGCTAGGCCCCGGCACAGAATACTTAATAGCCCTGGCTGGGGGTTTGGCGAGACGGGTGCCGCACGCGGCGGCGTCTTTGAATCGATTTAATTTTCCCATCACGAAACAGTGCTTGTGACGTCATAGTAGGTAGTCAAAAAAGGCACGCTTTATTTTCATACAGATCATGATACTTGCGTTATCTAAGTCTATCTATATCTGTGTATTTTCCATTGGGCGGAAATAGTAACACTTTTTCTCTGAAAACGTTATCCGTACTTTTAGTATATATTCACGCATCACTTAGAAAAATTACAGCAATTTTTAAGTAATATTATCATCTTTATGCTTTCTAATCATTTCCTAACACAAGACCTGAAACCACCTTCCAATGCGAAACTACACGATCAAATCAGCATAAGTCCTTGTTTACGGCAACATACGAACCCGACACAGTAATCTGATGCAATCAAAGTTTACAAAGTCGAATTGTAAAGTAACACCCGACTTAGAGACAAAACAGTTTCCTGATTAATCCCGTAAACAAACGTATTTACACACGGTGCACACGGAAAACCGGATCGGTAAGGGTGTTTGCACAATGAGTGCATTTGTTGGTTTATCTTTTAAGTTTGTACATAAATATGTCTGGTATACCTAGCTCCTTTTAAATAAACTCACAAATACGTTTGATACGCCTCTTCTAAACACAAGGATGATCAGATAATAATAATAATAAGTTAATAATAATAAGTTTATTTTCTCTTCACAAATGTACAGTAGTAGTTCTTAAAACTAGCTTAAGGATAAGTTTACATTTGAGAGAGACTGGTGCTTGAAGTAGGCATTGCAAACAACGCCTGTAGTACAAGTCACCAGGGCCCCACGACCGACGCTTAGTGTTTTTATTTATTAAACTTATTAAACTTACTTACACTGTTAAACTTAAACTTACACTGTTATTGTTATTTAGGTTAAAGCACTCGATTCACACTGTCCTCCGTACTAGTCGAAACTGTATCACGGTAGGACAGTCTTCCTCTTACTCAATTAACCAGTTCTAAATACAAATTGTATTCCACTATTATTTCACAGTATAATAATTTAGTATAAATGACATTATGTTCCAATGTAAACATGTAGGTATCAGAACATTTTACATTATCTATGAACAGTAAGTGGTCCTAATGCAGGTAGTGTTAAAACTAAATTTAGTATATGCAAAGTTTACAGACAATCATTAGATTTTTATCTTATAAGACCTAATTATTATTTTCGTGGGAAGTAACTTATACATAGTTAATAAATAGCTGCAGATTCAAATAATAAGTTTAGAATTTTAGATTTTAATCATAAGTTAATGTTTAACTAAGTGATATGAGTGTGTGTGTGTATGAGCTTATTTTGAATATGGGTTTTGATGTTTGTATTGTACGGTATGGTGTGTATGTTGTTTGTTCGAGAGTGTGGTTGTGTTTGTTTAAGTCAAGCTTTTCAATAGTTTCTCCGTTTTATCATAATTCAGTTGACAAAAAAAAAGAAACTGTTTTTATTCAATATTATATTATTAATCGTTTCTTAAAATTTATTATTTTCTTACTCAACACTGAGAATACCTTAACTAATAATATACTTTCTTGAACATTTTTAAAATTAGCTTATAAAATAAATCATACGATTCCAATTAGATCACGTTAAAGTAGACTTCTTCCAGTTAAGCTTATAATAAATATTGATTTTTATTCTGTTTTTAAGGGTTATAATAATGTTTAACACAATAAAATACCTTACAAAATGCAACCGACCAGTGCGGGCGTCGGTACATCGCATTAAACAATATATAACCCAATATAGCTATTCGTTCGTGGCCCTACTATTTTCCGTTCCCCTTTCACAGCTATTCTTACGAAGCTTGTTTACTGGCGCGAGCCTAATTGCGGCTAATCACACGAGCAAAAATAGCAGCTAAGTACTAAAAGCCAGACAGGATCGATATCTTTATAATAGCTGCGGCTTCGACTTTAATGTGGTTTGGAAATTAGCCAATAATTAGTATTGTTCGGGCAAATTGCCTTAAATGGTGCAGGTAATGCAATTTGAAATTAAACATTACATCTTTTAATTTATTTAGTAACGAAAGATCGTGCGTAGCGTTTAAGCGTGTAGCGTCCTGTGCTTAGTACAACGCGTGTAGCTTATCCCGTTCAACAGTACACGCGTGCCTATTTTTGTGTAGCGCACACGCATAGCGTTTTGCGGGAAGTGCTACGCGCATATCGTTATGCGTGTAGCACCACGTGCATAGTACCACACACACACGTAACGTTACGCGCGTAGCATTATGCTTGAAGCACGTTACACGTGTCTGGTGCCAGAACCACTAAACCATAGTTTTCAATCCTCTATAGTCACCATTTATACATCCCTTGGTTACGAGTTTCACCTGATACATTTTCCTAAAGGTATCAAGTGAATGTCCGTATGTACCAAAACTCATACAATTTGGTTCCGATTGCCCGTTCTCGCTAATCCAGAACATTAAATCCTCTCTTTGTGGCCTCGCCTTCGTCCCGATGAGTTTGAGCGCCGTGAGATGCGTTGTGCTTGCAGTCAAAGCTAGGTATCACCGCGCTCGGTAGTCGGTACACATAGCGAGAGCGCACTACAAATACTTTAATTCGCTCGCGTAGATCCGAACAGCTAATGGTTTGACTGGATGTGGTTACTGGTTACTATCGTACGGCTTTTGTTTTTCTCATTATGGGATTAGTCACTTGCATTTATAGGATTGATACCGTGACGAAGCTCAAGTTACTCGTACTAGCTGGCTTTAAAGGGCTCTCTTTGCTCTTGCTATGATCGCTTCAGGTTTTTCCCTGTTCTTGGAAAGACCCTTAAAAATTAATCTGTGAGAGGTTAAGTTAAAGCCCAATAAAATAATAATGACAAACATTATTAACTGAAATGTGAGTGCGCACAACTCTGGTTAACCCCTCGGGGAATACAAGCATGATGTTTTGTTTAGAGAATCGTGTCTCTATTTCGTGAAAGTTTCTGCTTTACTGAGATAAAACAAGAAAGTCTAACCTTCAGTTTAACCGCTTTCAAATCGTGTTTTAACACTAAAACAACAATTAAACTAAGATACTGTTTATAACACAAACATTTTCCTGGTTATATTATTATTTAATAACACAAAACGTGCAGAAAGTTCCGTTATACATTTTATAGGGCCCGCCATAGTTTCTACTTACGCTTCTGCCATTCTACTCTTTTACTCATTATTATTTAATGAGTAAAAGATTAATATGCCATAAAATGTGAAAACAACGGAAACACATAAAATAGAAAGTAAATAGAATCTACAACTAATGTTACGGAAACGCTTCACTGGGGTTTAGTAGATAATAATAATTATGTTTATTGATGAAGACTGTTCTCATATCTTATTATGCGGTTGTATAACCGATACGAGAATACCGACCGATCTGGTTCTGAACATATTTGCATATCCGCTGTCAAAAGTCATGTCAGATGCAGTTGTGATTGCTTTCCCGAAAGATCAACGGTCAATGTTATTCCTTGACACAACCACTTGTCCAGTGCCATTCCATAGATCATATTATTATTTTTTTAATTTACTTGTGTTTTCTCACTGCTGGGCCTTTGGTCTCCTCCATAGTTTTCCATTTTGGTTTGTGTTTTGTCTTCTCGAGCCAATCTGTTAGGAACTGGTCCAAATCATCACGCCGGCGTTTCTTAAGCCTGGCTCGGTGATGTCACCCAACATTAGGCACCAATGTGTGACGATTCTGGCCCATCTACTTTGGTGCATCCTGAAAGTATGACCCGCCCAGTCGCATTTCAGCCTCGCAGACTTACATCATATTCTATCTAATGCTAATTCTTTCAGCTACTAACTATCACATAGCAATTTTTTTTTGTATGCATTTAAACTTTTTAATAAAATCCCAAAAATCATTCTACATACAAACCACTTCCATATTCTCTACGTCGCTGTTCGAAACGTTAGCAAAGCGAAAACTAAATCGTGTAATACGTTTGTTAAACAAAGCTTCACGTTAGTTGCAGTGTTAATTAATGTCCCCGTCTCGGCTCGCGAACCCTTATAAATAAAATGTAGTATAAACGTAATATATGTAATAATATTGCAGTGAAACTGAAATGTTTACGTATTACGTAAATTATTGTATCATAACCCTCCTATATGCCTGGAAGAGATCGCAGAAAGCGATAAGGCCGCCCATTGTATATTTTGAAGTGTTTGATGTATCTTTACTTGTTGTATTTTTGTGGTGTACAATAAAGTATATATAAATAAATAAATAAATAAATAAATATGCTTCGCCGTAGTCAGGTAAAAAACTTATATGATATGAGAAACACGCAACACACCTGACAATATAACTTCACACTTTTATTTCCAGAAGGGTTGAACAGAGGTATCATCCAGCTAACCGAAACTGTGAAATTTTCCCAATCAACTTTGAACCTTATACTTTAGCGAAAAAGTTAAAAATTTACTAAAGAATTTTGACAGATTGTAGTAGCTTGATGTGCTGGCTGTACCCAGTGTGGATATAAAAAAAATAATAAAAGAAATGAACACACAAAGAAAAAACTTTCAAAGAAAAATCTGCAATCTAACAACAAAATAATTGTAGTCTTGTTAGCTTATAATTCTAGGTAGTCCATGTTTTCCCGAATAAAGTACAAACGAATAGAGATGTAAACCCTAAAGTTTCCTTCAGAACAACGGTTGGATATGTTACTTTATAATTGGTATCATGATATCTCGATTTGTTTTAACTAGAATAGTTACTATCGGGTGAATGTTTACAGTTTGTAAGTTGAAATGAATGTTGGAGTATAGCAAAAACAAATCTATCCTACTTCAACACTATCGTCTTTCTCGTTCTAACTCATAAATATTATTTAAGTATCCGCCCTTAGCACTTGACTGAAATCCTTAGTTTCGCATAGTGACTGTACTACTCTATTAGCCTTGTGTGGGATCACACGTCTCACGTAATATTAGAAAACACACCTTCCAATATATAAATAAAAGGATAATAAACGTATTATTAAAATCCTTAGAACGGTCTTTCCTTTGGTGTTCCTCCATTAACCCTAACAGGTTATGGGCCCAGAGCGTTAAGCCAGAGTGCGAATAAATAATATAAAGTGAAAGTGATTGGACACTAAATAAAAAGTTATTTTAGTGCAAGTGTTTTTAAAAATGGATTTAAGATCTAAAAGGAACATCAAACAATTTGATGGAGAAAAGTATAGTGTGTGGAAATTTAGAATTCGCAATCTATTAAGTGAACTTGGAGTTCTGAACATTATCGACGATGAATCTCCGACAAAGAGAAGTGCCGAGTGGCTTAAAAATAATGCACCAGCTAAGAATACGATAATAGAATGTTTGTCAGACTTATTACTTGGTCTGACTACAGAACAAGACACCGCAAAACAAATTTTCGCGAAGCTTGATTCTATCTTTGAAAGAAAAAGCGTAGCGACGCAGCTGTCTCTTAGGAAAAGGTTGTTGAACTTGAAATTGGATAGAGATACCAAATTAATCAAACATTTCCAAATATTTGATGAGATGGTTACAGAATCGCACTGCTGGATTTGCTTTTATGACGGACAGTGATACAAATGAAAGTAATGACAGAAAAAACAATATTACTTTTGTGTTGGATTCTGGAGCTTCAGATCATTTGATAAATCGAGAAGATTTGGCCCTAAACTTCACTGAGCTTGAAAAGCCAATAAATAATTCTGTTGCGAAAAATGGCACGTTTATACAAGCGACAAAGAAAGGTGATCTCCCCGTTACCAGTAAGATGGGCATACTAGGTATACTACAGGATGTACTTTTCTGTTCTGATATTCCCTACAACCTGCTATCGGTAAAGAAAATGCAGAATGCGGGAATGACTGTCGTTTTCGATAAAAACGGTAGTGTTGTTGTGTACAATGATGGTAAGCTGGTAATAAAGGGTGAGTCTTTGAACAATCTAATCAACATTAAGTTTCTCCTTTCTAAACATGCTTTAAATAGCGAATGCTCATTAAATAGAGTCGTAAATAATAGTTATGAATTGTGGCATCAGAGGTTAGGCCATATAGGCAAATCAAAATTTATGGAAATAAAAAGAAATAAATTATTTTCTGATATTGATAAAATTGATAATATTATGCCAAACGATAAATTGTGTGAGGCTTGTATTTATGGTAAACAATCATGCCTGCCATTTAACAAATCGAAACCAAAAGTTTTGAAACGACCTCTATTTAAAGTGCACACAGATGTTTGTGGTCCTATAACTCCGTCGTCTATTGATGGCAAAAATTATTTTGTGATTTTTGTGGATGAGTACACTCATTATTGTGCTACCTACTTGTTAGATCGTAAATCAGATGTTTTTGTTATATTTCGGGATTATGTAGCAAAAAGTGAAGCACGTTTTTGTTTGAGAATTGTTAACTTATATTGTGATAATGGAGGGGAATTTGTATCCAATGAAATGAAAGAGTTCTGTGCGCGGAAAGGTATTAATTAGCTACCACTTAACAGTGCCACATACTCCGGCTTTGAATGGTATTGCCGAACGTATGATAAGAACAATAACAGAACGGAGTCATACAATGATACAAGGGTCTAAATTAAATCAATCCTTCTGGGGTGAGGCTGTGTTAATTGCTACTTATTTAATAAATATCAGCCCCACGAAAGCACTGTGGTTGGATAACACACCTTATGAGTTATGGCATAATACAAAGCCGCAACTGAAGTATTTAAAAGTTTTTGGTTCTACTGTCTATTTTGTTAATAAAAGTATAAAAACGAAATTTGACAAGAAATCATCAAAGGGAATTTTCGTTGGTTATGAACCAAATGGTTATAAGGTTTGGGATGTAGTAAATGAAAAGTTTGTGAGAGTCAGAGATGTGGTAATGGATGAGATTAATTTCTTATCAAATAGGCCAGTGCAACCTGCGCCAGAACGGATTATGGCTAGAAATAGCAATAACTCTGTTGTTGACAACTCTGTCAGAGATGTGGTAATGGATGAGATTAATTTCTTATCAAATAGGCCAGTGCAACCTGCGCCTGAACGGATTATGGCTAGAAATAGCAATAACTCTGTTGTTGACAACTCTGTCAGAGATGTGGAAATGGATGAGATTAATTTCTTACCAAATTGGCCAGTGCAACCTGCGCCCGAACGGATTATGGCTAGAAATAGCAATAACTCTGTTGTTGACAATTCTGACTCTGTACACCCTTTTGAAAAGAGGTGTGAATCTCGTATGGATCAATCAGATTGTATGAGTAAACAAACGGATGAAATACCTACTAATCAATCTGTTCATGAAACAGGGGAGCGCTTGAACCGGTCTTTATATCACAATGAAAATGAGTTAACTTTATCTGAAAACAATGATACATCACATAATTTGAGACGAAGTAATAGGGTCCGAAACATGCCAACTGTTTCTTATAATGAAAATGATGAGGACAGTATTTATGGTAACTACTTGTTGTGTGCAGAATCTTTGATATTTCAAATTCCTCAATCATATACAGAAATTAAAATCAGGGATGATAAGCATCTATGGGAAAATGCTATCAAAGAGGAAATTAATTCACTTCTTGAAAATGATACGTGGACTTTAGTACCAAAGCCAGATAATAGAAATATTATCGATTGTAAGTGGGTATTTACAGTTAAAAATGATGAGTTTGGAAAACCTTTGAAATATAAAGCGAGATTAGTGGCTCGTGGTTTTAGTCAGAAATATTTGATTGATTATAATGAAACGTTTGCACCTGTTGCAAGGATTGCAAGTTTTAGACTGATAATAGCTTTAGCGAATCAATTTAATTTGCTGGTTCACCATATGGATGTAAAAACAGCGTTTTTGAATGGGAAACTGAATGAGGAAATCTATATGAAAATTCCCGAGGGTATCCCGGCTGAATGTAATATGGTTTGCAAATTAAATAAGTCATTATATGGATTGAAACAGTCTGCACGCTGTTGGTTCCAAATGTTTGAGCAAGCTTTGATAAAAAGGGGTTTTCAATACTCATCAGCGGACCGGTGCATTTACATTTTTAATGCAGGTCATGTTTTAAAGAATATTTATGTTCTACTTTATGTTGACGATCTTGTGATATCAACCGCAGATATAAATACTATGAATAGTTTTAAAACATACATAATGAACACTTTTAAAATGGTAGACTTAAAAGAGATCAAATGTTTTCTGGGAATCAAAATAATCAAGTCAGAAAACAAAGTTACTTTGGATCAGGAAATGTACATAAAAACAGTTCTTGAGAAGTTTAACATGAGTGACTGTAATTCTGTCACTGCACCCCTTGAAAGTAAACTAGATTACGAAGCATTAAATTCGTGTGAAATAACAAGTGCCCCTTGTAGAAATCTTATCGGGTGTTTGATATATATCATGCTGTGCACTCGACCTGACCTAAGTTTTTCTGTTAACATCTTGAGTCGATATGCAAGCAAAAACAACCATTCATTATGGTCACACTTAAAAAGGGTCTTGCGATATTTAAAGGGCACTATAAATCTCAAGTTAACATTTACACGAAATGATTATAAAAATATTCTAAGTGGCTTCGTTGATTCTGACTGGTGTAGTAATACACTAGATAGAAAAAGTACTACGGGTTATTTGTTTAAATTATTTGATCAATGCACAATATGCTGGCAAACAAAAAGGCAGCATACAGTGGCAACATCATCTACAGAAGCAGAGTACATGGCTCTATATGAAGCAGTAAAAGAAACTCTGTGGTTAAAGTCATTAGTAACAAGTATTGGCATTGCGATACCAGACTCTATTTGTATTTATGAGGATAATAATGGATGCATAAGCATCGCGAACAATCCTACTAGTCACAAAAGATCTAAACATATTGATATTAAGTATCATTTTTCTAGAGAACAGGTTGAGAAAAATGTGATTAAAATGGTTTATGTTTCTACAGATAACCAGCTGGCTGATATCCTGACAAAATCATTACCCGCGGTGCGTTTCACCGAGATGAGAATAAAACTCGGGGTGACGTTGTAATTGTATTCTACGTGGATAAATAAAATGATGAGGATATGTTAAATATAAGAGCTTGGTTATAATAAATGTAGATGAATAACATTCATAGTATCCAGTTATAATGGATAAATTGATTGATAATGGTTTGATTAGGTTTTTCTGGGTTTTACCTAATCCTGCGCAGCAAATGCTGGACCGTGATGATTGATTGTATTCCCAGAGAGAGTGTGAAAAATTGGAGGTGTGTGATTTTGTAATTGTATAAAGATGTTTGATATCTTTTAGCGTAATTAAAAGGAAAAGGATTTATTTTTGAGGGGGCGTGTTGGAGTATAGCAAAAACAAATCTATCCTACTTCAACACTATCGTCTTTCTCGTTCTAACTCATAAATATTATTTAAGTATCCGCCCTTAGCACTTGACTGAAATCCTTAGTTTCGCATAGTGACTGTACTACTCTATTAGCCTTGTGTGGGATCACACGTCTCACGTAATATTAGAAAACACACCTTCCAATATATAAATAAAAGGATAATAAACGTATTATTAAAATCCTTAGAACGGTCTTTCCTTTGGTGTTCCTCCATTAACCCTAACAATGAATAACCACGTTAAAAGCTGCTTAAGGCAAATCAAAAGTTAGGAAAATACAAGAATGAGGTTGATAAATGTGGACACACTAATATTATAAAGGCGAAAGTTTGTGAGTGTGTGTGTTTATATGTTTGTTACTTCTTCACGCTCAAGCAGCTGGACCAATTTTGATAAAATTTTGTATGGAGATAGTGGACACCCTGGATTAACATATAGGTTTCTTTTTATCCCGATATTCCGACGGGATCGACACTTATTTGGGTGAAACCGCGGAACGCAGCTAGTACAATATAAGGGGAATATTCAAAAAATTAAATCTTATATTGTCAAGGTATAAAGTACGTACTGTAAGTTCTCAATAGACTGTAAGTCTGGAAGGCATCTAGAGTTCTACCTACTTTTCTGAGGACCATAAGCGTGAATATAATTATAAATAATGACTCTAGGTGTGAATTGGCAGGTAAGATTAATGTTACTAAAGCCAAACTGATAACCTACGAACCTGTGACCTTTTAGACACGTCATGACACGTGGGTGTCATCTTGTGTCAGGATCGTGAGATAAACGAGACATGAAACGCCAAAGCCCTTACGTTCATGTGTGCATATTAATTTCATAGATACTTAAGTTAATTAATGCTATTAAATCGATACCTTTTAGTATTAAAATAACATATCTTAGATGCAATAAAGATTCTTTAAGAATAAGAAACTACAGGGTGCATTTGATATCATGGGCATTATTTTAACCTAAGGTACTACTTATGATACTAATTGCATTAGGGCTACTATTACGCAAATCAAAAATATTATTAATGCAAGTATGGAAAACCTTAAAATGTAGTAAGTCATACAAAGTATCAAATTAGTTGCGCTTCTCGATAGCAAATGCGTAGGTACACTACGCCGTACGCGCGTCATTGGGCGTGAATTCTTTGACCCCGCCCGACTCACGTGACATTCGTAAGTTGCCAATGAATTGATTCATAATAAATTCCAATTTTCCCTTCGTACTTTGCCGGCTTAGGACGGTCAAAACTACGTCAACTAACATACATTAAAAAAAAACATTTACGTACCTAGCTTGTGGATTGTTTTGAAAAAACCTTATTTGTCGGTAAAGTGACAGAGGGTAAACGGGTGCTCTTCCACGAGCTTGTGCATGTGCTGGCACGTGAAAAGACGAAAAATCCAACAGGTTCTGAGTGGTTCTGGTGGAATGAGACCCCGTGAAGGAATAGGGTCGTTCGGGTAGCGCCGATGGAACATTTCACGAGTTCATACTAAATTTCTTGTGCGATCGTAAATTACAACCATTTGTGGGTATTGTTGGTTGGTGTACCTAGCCTGCACATTACGCGGTCGAGGCATCGTGTACACAAACACACACACAACACACAACTAATAAACTAACACTTAATACACTGCAATCCAAGCACCGTATGACGCGAGCGGCGAGTACGGCGATTACGTCACGGGATCAATAAATCAATTACGCGTCAATGCACCTGCGCAGTCGTTATGACACTGGTTCCGGGTTCGTGACTTCGTGTTGCGGCGGGAAGCATACCCCGCGCGGGGGTGATATTCGTATTTTTGCGAGTGAGGGAGTGGGACGGAGAGAGTTCAGGGAATCCCGCCGGACGGAATGTCTTGTAGCCCATTGTTATTATTACTTGTAAGGAAAAACCCGCGCGCGCGCAGGTGATGTTTGTTTACATTTCGCTTTGCGCTGTAACTGCGCTTTAAGATTTTGATATTTCAACAATTATTGGCGTTAACAAAGTATTTTGTTTTAATTAATTTAAGTGTTTATTTGCAATAATAAGCCTTGTGCAATTTGACTTACTACATTTTTAAGGTTTTCCTTACTTGCATTAATAATATTTTTGATTTGCGTATTAATAGCCCTAATGCAATCAGTATCGTGAGTAGTGCCTTAGGTTAAAATAATGCCCATGACTTCGATTCCACCCTGTATATGGCAATAAAATTTTTCACACTATCTTTTCAGGTGCGATTGTAACAGTTCGTTAACTTGAAAAGTATATCAATACAAATAAAACAATGCCTATATAAGTGATTAAAAAGTCGTTGTCAGCCAGCAATCTCTACAATGGAAAAAATAAGAAAGTGGTACTTAGGCGTGGTACAAATCTTAAATACAATATACAAGCTAACACTAAAACATATATATTACTAGCAGACCCGGCCACGCGTTGTGGTTAAGGTTTACGTTATTATACATTAATTAATTATTGATTATAAATTGAGATATAAACTATCCTATCTTTCAAGTTGGATGAAACTGCACACAGTGTGCAAAATTTTATTAAATCGGTTCAGTAGTTTAAGAGTCCATTGCGGACAAACAAAGTGACGCGTAATTTATATACAAGATGTGCAAGTATATAAAAAAGAAGGAGCTCAATGGGCATCAAAAATTTGGTCGAATGGCTGTCAATGGGGAAAGTGCCCAAAAGGCTGGCAGTATTGCCACGTTGTATGGCAATGCTGATTCTATGAATAATTTTATTAGAAGTTTTTGTTTTCATAGGCATTTAGAGAAACAATAAGTATCAGACAATGCTTTTTTATCTATCTAACTGATACCAAAATAGCCCCCAATACCTGTCAAGGAAATACCTGTAATTCAATTAGGTAATACAAAACTTCGGAAATAATAAGAAAAGAGCAAATCACTGTTTTTTTTTTTGTCGACAGCAGTTTTTCTGTCGTTTTTTGTCCTCCATCTTCGTGAGAAAATGCTGTGACTGTGCATGACTGTACTGTAACTACGTGCAATACTGGTTTCACTATCTATAGAACCTTCTAGGAGACATTGTGAACTTTGAAGTGTTTCCACTAAAGTTCAATTTTGCATAAGATTTTCGAGGAGTCAGAAGTTGTGGATGACTTTGCTCTAATACCTAGCTGAGCACAATCGAAATTCCTATAAATAGTTAATATTTCCTAATGGGTTTCCTTTTGTTATGCTGTTGTTCATGTTCATGAACATTGCTTACCAGAACAGTAATTATCTGACTATTTTATCAAAAAAACACCAAAACAAAAAAGTCCAACCACCAAAAATAAAACGGAAAAAAAAGATTATAATAAGATACTTAAGTTTAACTGTGTCAATTTGCACAGGAAATTTTGAAAATAGTGGCCACAGAGACCCGAGAGGCAATTCTCGTAATTTTAAAAACGTTCACAGTCTGATCTCAGTCTCAATCCGTCAAGAATATCTCTAATTTCCCTACATTTTTGACATTGACTGTCGGTGTGATAAGATTGCGACTAGATTTTGAACGTTTCTAATTAGGGGAATTAGCCTTCTGAAATTCATGTTGGTACCTATACTTATTCAAACTTAAAAAAAAACTTTGTTGCTATTATTTTGAAGATGAGAAACCCGCGTAGCAATATCCTTTACGACAAAACAAATAGATGAGCAGCAAACATCAGTCCCACTTTCAAACACAAGGTCACGTAGACTGTTAATCTATACTAATATTATAAAGAGGAAAGATTTGTATGTATGTTTGTAACGAATTGGCTCAAAAAGTACTGGACCGATTTTAAAAATTCTTTCACCATTTGAATGCTACATTATCACTGATTAATATAGGCTTTTTTAATTACAAGAAAAAAATAAATGTCCACCCGTGCGAAGCCGGGACAGGCCGCTAGTGAATCATATTTATATTCATTTATTTGCGTTCCACAAGGTAAAACAAGATGGTTACAAAAGGCTGAGCTAAGAGCCGTTGTAGACTCTCTCTCTCTCTGTCAGAGCACAGCAAACATTATTGTTTGTTAAAAATCTAAATCGTAGAAACTAAAATAAAAATAAAATTATATCTACAGGAAAACTGAAGTTTTCGCATAAAAAGTTAATAACAATAACATAAAAAATTAGCTATTTTCTTAAACACTAATATTATTATATTTAGGTAAAGTTATACTTAGGCAATATTATTACAAAAACATATTTAATAAGAGATCATAATTTAAGATTATTAATAAAGAGATCAGTTTTACGTGTATCTTATGTAGAGACAATTTATAAGTAGATTCAATAGGTAATATTTAATAATTTACTTATTGTGTATTTAGTAGTCATGTTGTGTTTAATTAAATAATCTTCTTGATAAATATACACATGTATAATTATATTTATGAATGTATTTATTGCAATTATAGCTTTTCATTGAAATATTCGTTTATATTATATTAATCACATTGACATTGCTAAAATGTAATCGCTTAACTTTCGGAGAAACCTAATGACGTTAGTCAAATATTTCGTTGCGAATACATACAATCACAAACGATCATTAATCATTGATAAAAACCGTATTAGTTTGAAACCAGACCTAATTATTAACCTTCTATGAAACAAGCAGTAATTTATAACTAAACCAAAAATATCAACTAACAATGAGGAAACAAACACACAAAAGGTACTTACAATTTGTTAATGTCAAAACTCATAAAAGAACTGTCAAATTGTTGTATCTTTCAATTAGGTATTCACAATACATATTATGACATGTATGTTTTAGTCAAAATAGTCCATTTGTCACTGTAACTTATACAAAAGTTCAAGGATTTTATTTCCGTAACTAGCTTTTGCCCGTGGCTTCGCCCGCGCGCAGAAGCTAGTTACGGAAATAATGTATGCGTTTGTGTATATGTGTAACATGTATATCGCAAATGTAATGCGTTTTAATTTTTTTGCGCAAAACCCTAATTATTTTTCAAAAATAAAAGTCCAGCTGTTTCGGAGATTTGCCGGAACAAACAGACAGACAATTTTTTACAAGTACCGTATATACATACTTTCACATGCATTTAGTAAAAAGCTGTAATTTTGATATTACAAACAGACACTTCTATTTTATTTATTTGTATGTATAGATATACGACAATTTATTATGTCAAGCTGTGCCTTTTACTGGGTTGTGCCCTTCGTAACACTTTCAGTTGTCTGTCACGGCACCTTTGGCTTTGAACTAGACGTAAACATGGACGTAAGTTATGACTCGAACTGCATACGTACACGACTACTCCTAATTTTTGGTGCAAGTTATGAAACAAGAGAGCAATTAAGACATATTTATGATCCCTGTTCCGATAGCTGTATATTTGGTTAAAATTCGTGGAAAAAAAGGTCTACAATTTTATGTTTTGTGAACATACATAAATATGTCTTTTGTTTGTTTTATAAAGCGTCATGATTTTTGCCTTCCCTTTTTTAATCCATCTAAAGGTTGTCTTTAAAAGATCGCTCTTAGCGATATAAGACCAGCCATTGTGTCACCCTTTGTAAAATGTCTATATTTATGTCTGTAATTTATATGGTGTATGTAATAAAGAGTATTCTATTCTATAGCTGCATTGTTAGACTACCTTCAATCAATGCAATTTCACAAAAAAAATCAAGCATGACTTATTAAATACCAAAATTTGCGCGCACAGCTAAGAACATTGTAGCTTAAGTTTCTTGCTAGGACAGTCAAGGCCATAAGGAAAAATAAAAACATAATAGGATTTACAATCGCTACCTCTCACACTTGCACCACGCGCGGTCACAGCCGCGGATCACGATTAGGGTCAAGCTTCAAGGTCTACCGTTACATAATTCTTCAAACATTTCGTTCTATAACCGATACTGTATCGATACCAACTCGACTACATTGTTCGCCGACACTTTTTGATCGATTGATCGACGCTACAATAGAGAATCAAAAAAATAAACAACTGGTTTTCGGTGAACCAGCGAATCGAATAAGTCATTCAACTGTTCGTTTACTTTTTACATTCATAACTATGCGTAGTTTTGACAATAGGAAATAAAATGCAAAGGCGTTCTTTGAGAGACAAGTTTCAAGATATATAAATTGATTTTTTTATAAAAATTCCAGCCTTTTCAATATCGTAGAATCATTAGTATATTTTAATCGTGGAATAAAATTGACGCCTAACAGTTCTAGTATAGTGAAACTATCAAAAATTCAAAATTTATTCTCAGGATAAGACTTATTCTAGGTATAAAAGTTTAATGGATTGCGCTCTGAAGGGAATACAGAAATAGGAAAGGACAGTGTAATTTCTACACATGTGATTATACAAAAATAAGTTATTCAGATAAGTAGGTAGGTCCTTGAATCACTTTGTGTCTACTTATGTGTATAATTTATGTTTTTAAGATATGATACTGATTTTGAAGGTTTTAGTCACTACTGAAAACCATCAAAATTCAGTAACAAATTCATATTTGCGTGCCTCACAATCACGACAAAGCACTATTTGCACACAAATATTTGGAAATATATTTCAAAACAAACGAATATTTTACAATTCCTCAGTGTCAAAAGAAAACCATTCACCGTTCAGACCTTTTGAGTGTCAACCTTCAAATGCTTATTCAATTCCATAAATAGTTTGAAAACTGTTAAGCGGTAACTTGCATAATTTTTCACAATAGCATCGTGACTAAGGCACTCGACTAACTTCCAAAAATATCGGTTCTATAGACTTGTATTGCAAGTCTATAGAACCGATATTTTTGGAGGCTTAGTTTCTTTAGGAAATGTAACGAAACATGCCTATAGCACCCTCCCGCCCAGAAAGAAGGCATGTGTGTCCCAGCCGTGTGAACGTTATAGCATTGAATAAATAGTACAAGTAATAAGTAAGGTAATAATAATATAAGCTGATTATGATGATTGACATTTGTCTCCCCCATTATACATACGTAGAGGTACACTAAAAATGGGTTTTCGATACTTTATCTCTAAACTAGGTTCAGCTGGCGACTTCCTCCGCGTCAAATTTCTTGTTCCCCGCCCGTGCAATTACTTCGTTTTCGCTAAACGTTCATTCTGAGTTTTTTTTTTTCTTTTTGCACAGCTCCTAGGGGTCGTAGCGCGATGTTAAATAGCCTAAGCCGTTCCTCATATCTTGATTGAACTATAAAATGTAAAAATAATTTTTCAATTCCGACTGGAACGGAAAACACGGAAAGCAAAGTCGCAAGCGACTAGTTTAGTAAACATTCTGAATATTTAACAAAACAACTAATTAGTTAACAGCACAGATTGAATCCCATAAATTAATGCTAAGTCGTGACTCGTACGTTATTTCGTACAACACAAGATACCGTGACAGTTTCGACCTACTCGTGTAATCAATTAGAAAATTTATTCAGTAATTATAATTATACATGAGCTATCCGTATTTGTGCTTCATTAAAGTACGCAACTTTTAATTGTTGTTCTATCGCAAAGACGTGACGTTAATTTAGACTTAAGGGTAGTTGGAAGGGAGATGAAGCCTTTATATAAGCAGCCTGTAATGTTCCCACTGCCGGGACATAAGCCTGCTCTCCGTGAGAAGCAGTGGGCCGTAATCCACCACGCGGGCCTAGACACACGTGTCTTCGAATTTTTGGTTCTAAGACATGCCGATTTCCTCACGATGTTTTCCTTCACCGTTTTGAAAGGTGACGATGAAATAATGTACACAAAGTAATCACTGGGCCAACACTGCGCTAACTTTAATTTAGATATATGTTAGAGCGGGATGAAGCGTGGAAAAATTCGGGCAATCTCCAGCACAAAATATTTTTTTTACACAATACCTAGATTTCACAAAATCAACTAACATCAAATAATACTAAATCAAGTACGGCCCAGTACTTCTCTATAGCCCAATCTACATTTGGAATATCTGAAGCGCTGATACATTCCAATACCCAATTGATTTATATTGTTCGATAACAATCGCAAATTTACACTGCGTGTTTATCAAAATAACTATCTTTAAGAGGCGGCACAATCAAACATACCCTCTGTAAATATCGTAAATATCACAATATATTACCTTGATATTTGCCTGCTTTATGTTCTCTTTTATAACCTTTTACTGCGTTATTATAACGAACAAAAGAATATCATAGTAGGAATTTCAAAATAATAAGGACGGGTTTGAGTGCAAAGTTAGTATTGAAATACTTATTAGGCAGGTATACTTGTAAAGAGTTGCTTAATTTTAGTGAAACCTCACCTTATATTAATTAAATAAAAATTTTCGTTATACTTTATTGTATAGTCTGATTTCTTATTGCAAATAAACTGATATTAGATATCTTTAATTGGCAATACATTATTTTAACAATTAATTTACTAGTTACATCAAAAACTAGAAGATTTATTGAAATAATTCAATTCGAAATCAATTATGAATCACGACTAGCAGCTTTCATTAAATAATCTTCAACACTATAATTAAACTATAGTCATAATAATATAAACAAATCATAATAATAACCGTATCGAGTTTAAACGATAAGTGTACGGATCAATTAAGTATTATTAGACAGTTTGAGTTCATTGTCAACGAATGACCCTCCGTACTTAGCGTCACCAAAGTATTCAGGCCAGTTATTAAACATAATCACGATAACAGCTGATAGCCCGCGAACACAAGTACATTTAGCAAATGACCTGTCACAGGGACAATTGATTCATGAATTTAATTTAGATACGAATGGGCCAGTAACTGTACTGGCCAGAAGCCAATTTTTGTCATTAATTTCGATACTCGTTTGATTAATACCGCTTTGTTTGAACTTGTATTGTAAAACAAAGGGCACGCGCGCATTTTATCATGGAATTTAGATCTGATATGAAAAATCAAAGGTTTGAAATGCAATTATATTTTATTGGAGGCTGTAAATGGAGGGCTTTAATTTGATGGCGCGCATTGCTCAAGCACGATTTTCCCTTTGCCCCTAGAGTGCCATTTGAAGTTGGATTTGAAATGGGAGGACCATTGACCATACCAGAAGCATTGAAATATTTATGCATTTATGATGTCATGGAATTTCATAAAGACTGCTTGATGAATATTGCTCTCAAAACGGTGAATCATCGTGAGGAAACCAGCATGTCCTAGAACCAAAATTTCGATAGCATGTGACATCTACCAACCCGCACTAGGCCCGCGTGGTAGACTACTGCTCGGGAACATTATAGGCTGATTATGCTTGATGAATAGGGTAAACACATAATTATTATTCTTTTTTTATCTCGTATTTATTTATTTATTTAGTACTTCAAGCACATAAATGTACAGAGGCGGGCTTAGTGCCATAGGCATCGTAACGTACTAGAACTACTATATCAAAATCTTAAGTTTATTTCTTAACTGACAGACAACGCATAGCCTAAACCGTTGAGTCTAGAAGTCTGGAATTTCAATAGTTTCTTATGTAACGAAAGTGTGCACTAACGAAGGACTTCTCAAAATTAATCCCCGAATGTTCAATGTAAAATTCTATGTAGACTTTCAACCCCTCTGGTTGAGTTTACATAGAAGTTCGTTATTTGGCCGATGGGATTGGCGAATTCTATCGGGCGTAGGGCTTTTTTAAGAAAATCTCAAGCCCTAAGGGCTTAGGAAGGAACACGGGTGGGTTTTAGTCAGTAAGAGTCTGACACTCCCTTCTGCTCCACCCAGAGCGGGAGGGGTCATTTCCTCAAAAAGAAAAAGCCCTGCTAAAAATATTTACCGGTCAGCAAAGACGTAGCGAGGCTGACAGTCCAGAGTACGCCAGACGTACGATTACGTAGGATCCTACCGTTGAGTCTGCCCTATGTATGAACCATTCCATTGATGACGTAATCCATCAACAAAAAAAAACCCAGACCTTTTCGCAATTGCCATAACCATGCAATGCTTATATTGTCACAGCTAGAACAATAGTACATCTACCCACACCACTTGCCACACTCTATGCGAATAGGGGCGTACGCGCATATTCTACATTCGTTCTACGCCTGGCCTATGCATCTGGGGTCAATGTTAAACAATTAAAATAATAAATGTACATCGTAATTGATGTAACGAATTGCATAATAGTAAAATTCATTGTTTACTCAGTTATTTATTTTCCATGTAAGTATGATTCAAGGCAGGCGTGGATTAAGACTATAAAATAATATTTTGTAAAGGTCGATCATATCATCGTGCGTACTGACTTTTAAAAGTTAACGTTATCATTGTGCATCCTGCCATTCACAAAAAGCTCTTCCGACAGCTTGATAAAGTCAGACACGGTACAGTTAACCGTGGGTCCAAGGGAGCAATATGTCTTTCATAGCACCTTTATTTCATAGCATCAAGATGTTGTTTTATACAATGTGGAGACGACAATAAATGAAAACACGTGCAATAGGAAAGCATAAGATTATAATAAAATACTAACATCGAAATTAAAAAGTGATTTTTTCAAAGAAACTATAAAGTAGTAATGGGCTGACTATGAGTTTTGCCGATCTTTGACTAGCTATAGCCTTTGACTATATTAAATACTAGCGGCCCGTCCCGGCTTCGCACGGGTGAGAAAAAAAAATAAAAAAAGCCTATATTAATCAGTGATAATGTAGCATTCAAATGGTGAAAGAATTTTTAAAATCGATCCAGTACTTTTTGAGCCAATTCGTTACAAACATACATACAAATCTTTCCTCTTTATAATATTAGTATAGATATTTTATTGAACTTTTGTATGCAGACAGAGAACGTCATTAGATTATAAGCATAGGCAAAAAATAATGCCGTCCGGTAAGGACCAGGCCCGGGTCGACGGCGCGTTGTGTTCCACGCGCGCCTCAATGAGATGTCAGCACTAACTACGAGGTCCGCTAGGGCCGATGCCTGCCAGGGTCGTCGGTTATTCGAAAGAGATACCGTGGCCCTTGTACAGGCAACTGAAGGAAAACGGGTGGGTTTTAGTTAGCACGCTTTCCGCTCCGCATAGAGCGGGAGAAGTTATTTGATAATATCCCAAGCTCAAAAAAAAGAAGCATTAGAATAAATAATCAGCCTATAATGTAACCACTGCTGAGACACGGGCCTCCTCTCTGTGAGAGGGAGTGGGCTGTAATCTACCACTCAGGCCCAGTGCGGGTTGGTGGATTTCTCTTTGGATTTGTCATTAGATACGTGAACTTCAATTTACCATCGTATTTTTACCCCACCTTGTATAGTTCAGAGGTTAATGCTGACGGGCGGTTGACCGAACCATCTCAATTACCAGTCTATAGCTAAATTGTTCTAGCTTGTAAGTTATTGGCAGTAGCTTTATCAATGCAAGACGCCGCTTTAGTCCAACCTGAGTCGAGACAACACACTGCTCGCCTTGAACACTTATACCAATACCCACCTAACGTTAGGTACTGCTTCTATGTACTGTTGTTTATGTAAATTATCTGTTGTTCACAAACTAAACTAAATTTAAGTTCGGTGCATCTTTTTCTTTCTATTTCATTACGAAAAGGACAGAAGATAAAATATTAGTTTAGTACTGTCAAATTAGATAATCCATAGACAAGTTAGACGAGACTAAAAAATTGGCTACTAAAAATACGTCAATTTACGTCAGGCGCTGACTAATTTCACACTAAACTAATATTTATCTTCTGTCCTTTTCTTAATGAAATAGAAAGAAAAAGATGCACTGAACTTACATTTAGTTTAGTTTGTGAACAACAGAATCAGGGCCAATAGCAATCTCTTAATCCGTTGAAGCATGCTCAGTATCGCCTATTATCCTTAGCAGCTGTAACACCTAATAAAACTCTCTCAAAAAAATTATTAATTTGGTGCCTTTGGTCGCGTCTTCTGAAAACTGAAATTATTTCTAGAGCTTTCGATTAACGTCACTTTGGCGGATGATAAGCATTTCTAATAATGCTTGAATAAATATTTTGTTATGCTACTGTTAACTGTAACGCCGCGCCGTATACAACTATGTACTTAGTTAAGTACCTAATCTATACTATATATTATATATAATATTATAAAGAGGAAAGGTTTGTATGTATGTTTGTAATGAATAGGCTCCGAAACTACTGGACCGATTTTAAAAATTCTTTCACCATTTGAATGCTACATTATCACTGATTAATATAGGCTTTTCTAATTACAAGAAAAAAATTAAATATTTAAAAAATAAATGTCCATCCGTGCGAAGCCGGGACAGGCCGCTAGTTCTATAATATATTAAATCTTTCCACAACTTAAAACGGTCAATTAAAATTTTCGAGTTAACCAACATTCAAACCACCGCGCACCGGTTAGGTATTTAAACAGTTGGTTTATGTCAAATTCTAATATAGAATTGATTAAATATTTAATCTGTTGAATTAAATGTTGGTGAACACAAGGCTTAGGTGCTTCCTATGTACCTATACCTATGTTGGTTAAAATATCACTGTAGTTCTACTGTCTAATTTTATCTAAAATGCATCAAGTAAGTCGCTTTCGTGTCTATCTGTATAACCGCTTTGTTCGTCGAATTTTGATGCAGTTGTCAGAAGATTTATACGTATAATATATTTTTATTACATTTAAATATAATAAAGAAATCCCGATGTTTGCCAAGTCGTAAAAACCGAAGCAGGATCACAAAATAAATCCAAACCAAATTACTCATCTTCAAAGAACCTAAACACAAAAATAAGTAATACGCATTCAAGTATTTTTTTTTAATCTTTATATACAGGGTTACTCGACGTATTCCTTGCAGTCTTAGAGCATTAATACCTAATGCTCTAAGCTTGCAGTACGTCATGTTTGATTAGTGATATTTGCCAAGGTTTTACGCATTTTGAACTTTTAATTAGCCATGGCATCAACTATGATAATAACATAAATTTGACAGTACAGTCGCTCCGTAGATAATTTTCAAATTGGCTTTAGATGATTTAATCTGGGATTTTTCATAAAAACAACTAAAAATCTTACTAACTCAAAAACTACTGAATTTCGGTAGAACATTTGGTGGCTTAATTTGTTGCATTTTCACCCTACTATGACGTCCTGCAAGGAATACGTCGAGTTACCAGTAACCCTGTATATACAGGGTTTTTTTCTATAAAGAATATGTCACCCCGATTATTGAATACAATAAAAATAACAATTTAACCTTCCCGCAACCTTGTACCCATAATAATAATATGATAAAGTGGTCTGGCCTCATCTGGCAACGAACAACACACCGTTAGACCCCGTGATTAAAAATTAGCGCCTACCCTGATACCATCGAACATTTGTATTGAATCGTGTTTATTACTTGTCTCAGAGTGGTTATCGGCGGCGGAATCTTAGCCGTATATTAATCTGTTATCTTAATGACTTACTGTACAACTATTAGATACTTCAACAATACAATAAAGGAGCTAGTTATGCTTTGTTTGGTTCATTAAACTTTTGGCGCCAGTTAGATTTCTTATTATTAGTTAATTCATTTAAACGTAATCGAAATGACTGAAAAAACTGTCAGTCAGATATATTGACGCTATACGTTTAATTAAATAGTAACGAAGTCAAAACTGTAGGTACATTGAAGTGGGAACGACTCTGATGCCGAAAATATAGTTTTTAGAATATATGCTTAATTTTTGTCCGTTTATCTGGATGTATGTTCCGGATCGGCGGAAAAACGGCTGAACAATTTGGAAGAAATTTAGCACACAGATTGTTTATAACCTGGAGTAACACATAGGATACTCTTGATCCCGGTAGTACGTTTCTGTGGGATATTTTACGCGGGCGAAGCCGCGGGATAAAACTAGTTAGATATAATACTGTAATCTGTTATTATCAACGTTATAACAAAACAGGTTAAGATCGAGAGCAAAATATAACGACACAAAAGAGCTCTCATCATCTACCTAGCCTTTTCCCAACCATATTGGGATCGGCTTCCAGTCTAACCGGATGCAGCTGAATACCAGTATTTTACATGGAGCGACTGCCTATCTGACCTCCACAACTCAGTTAATGAACAACGCCAAGCCCCATGGTAAGTCTGACAACCAGTCAATCCGAGATCCCGACTGTCATTTGCAACGGCTTAAAGTGCCTAGGGCACGAAGGGGTCTCGATATGTAATAGATCGTCACCCATCCATAGACAGACCTCGGCAAGCGTAGCTAGTGATCAACTCGTGCTGCTGTTATTATTTAACCAAATACAAAAGAAGAAAATATATGAAAAAGCAATACAAAAGAACTCTATTAATAAATAATAGATCTGAAATGGCAAACTAGCTCAGTTCCACTCAAACAAATAATAAATCTATCAGTTACTAGTTACATAATAAAGGTCAAAGGCAGACAATCCAAAGCAATGAGCAAATAAGTATGACTAAAAATATCCTTACGTACTTCTAATCCGATCTATTTAAATTTATTCGCAACTGTACCTGTTGATCCGGCATTCCAGTCATGACATTTGACATGAACCTTGAAACGCAGTGCCATGAAGGTTTGTCCATCTGTCGTGACCCAACATTGTCTCAGAACTTGACAGCGCCCTCTATTGTTAAACACGACATTAATTATAATTCATAATACATTACCTTAGTGAAGTTACAAAACGGTGCTGTGAGACCGAAAATAAAACTTATTACAAATCTTTTGATTAAACCTCCAAGGGTATTCTATTAGACTACGAATGAACAATCGAATTCAATTTCGAATAAGTCACTTTCCAATCAATCGATTTCCGACGAAGTAATGCTAGTTTCGAATAAAGACATTGAGAAATCTGAATACTACTACTGAATAACTGAGTTATGAAAAATTGTCGTACCTACCAACTATCTATTTTTTTGTGTATTTAATTAAGAAATATTTACTGTCTGTAAATTAGAAGTAAATTGTGTCTCAAATATGTCTCATTTTACTTAAAAATGTTCTCGTCAAAGTATTCCTAGTTTAAAAGTTCTATTGTCTATTTCATTTTGTCTTTGGTAAGGGGAAACCGGCCCCAGTCGCTCTCATATGACGGTCCTTTTATTAACAACTACATAGCTTCTACCCACGACTTCGTCCACGTGAAATTCTTATTGTAACATGAATTATATCCAATGACACTCGGTAATAGGTACTGTTGGGGTAATACCCAACAGTGAAAATGTTATGTACTTGTTATGTAGGTGCACTTGTAAGGTGCGTTATGTTATGTTATGTAAATGAGTAGACGAATGATTTCCCTTGATGGATTTATTGCTACTGAATATAATTACATAATTGTTCTACTTATATGCTATGTTAAAGGAATGCACAGCTAAACAATGCTGATGTGCATAAATGACTGTGACATATAAACTACCACAAAGGTCAATGTACAGCGTAGCTCGTACATATTGCCCACTCACAAAGGTAACTGTAAAGTATGAACAAAGATTGAAAATGTTATGTTAATCTAATTAGAACCTTAAACTATTAAATCACAACGCGCAATGGGTGAGGTTGCTTTGTTGAGTGTACGTGCACTCGATAAGTGCGCTACGCTGCTGTCGTCTGTGACGTCAAATACAGCTGTGGTGTCCACGATGCTTGCAGTCGACCTCCTTCGGGGCGCTGGATTGGGAACGGGTGGTGTGTCAGGTTTCTCTTGACTCGTGCAATGTTTGCGAAGTCGGTGGTAAGCATATATTGCACCTGCTGTCGCTGCTACTGTTGCCAATATGTATATGACAACATATTGGTGGACATCGTGATATGTAGCCCGATCAGAAATGATGTCTTCTGCGGTCGCGGCTTTCATTTGTTCTATCTGTTTTCCCAGATCTCGCAGTAATGAGCTTTGCTCCATTGTCGTCTCATTCTCGGGTTCGTGGTTCAACTCCGGTACCGATAGGCTGAAGATCCGATTAATTGGAGGGATTTCCAGCGTGAATCCTTCCACCTGGGCATGCATTGTATCCGTCGGTTGTCTTTGGGAATGTACAGTGAACGTCTCACTATTCATAGTGCAGTCGCTACCGAGTGTCATTACCCCTGCGTTGTTAAGTAGTTCAGTTGAAACTTGATTCCCGCATATGACGCGTATTTTGCAAGCGTCACAGCAAAAGTATAGATAGCTATTTATGCTGTTAAGTTCCAACCACGTGTTTTGACAGCTCTCGTGTTTTGTTTTGCAGCCAGACGAGTCTTTTCTCTTCTTGCAGAGGCTCTCGTCAGACTGCATGTGATATATTGGTGATTTTATGTTGCACAGCAGAGTCGCACTGTCGTAGTGCGTGCATTGATGTAGGTCAGTTCCAGTCATCGGTAGGTATGAATCTTTCTGTATGTTAATTGCTAATAGTTCCGCTATTGGCAGTATTGTGACCATGTCGATGCTTTTCCTTTTTGGGACAGGAATGACGTGATAAACTTCGTAGTTTTCTCTACTGATTAACGGCACCCGTATCTCAATAATAAGGTATCTCTCTGTCATTTTTGCCTTCACTTGTAGAAGGTGATATAAGCGGAAAAAATCCTGTTGAATGTTGGTGATGGGAAGTGCCACATCCTTTGAGAGCTGACCGGATATGATGTTCAATTCGTCCCGTAGCTGTTCTGGCGCAATGAGGTGTAAGTTCATCTTGCCGTTGTAAATGTTGGTTACGGTATCCAACAGACTCTCTTGAACGTTTCTTAGATGCTCTATAAAGCTGTTTGCAGAGATAGCAGACATCACAAACTCGATTGATAGTTCTTGAGACTCAACTTCTTGCTGAAGGTTGTTCGTTAGCTTGTCTAGTCTTAGCAGGTGTTGATTGAATAATTTGTATTGTTTTGCGATTGTTTCTTCCGATCTTCTTAGCACGTTGTATTCGGCTTCTATTATCGTTGTCTGATTTTTAGACAAAAGGGCCAGATGTCTCTCGTTTTCTTTGATGAGTTGTATATCCCGTTGATATTGTTCGGCGAATTCGTCATCCAATACTCCGAACAGGGAACGTGCGATTGACCCGACACCGTTGATAAGGCCGCGTTTGCTTCTCATATTCACCCAACCTTGCGGATTCAGCAACATACGGTTGTAGTGGTCGAGTTCAGCGAACGCGTGATGTAATTGTAATGAAATAACGTCACATTGAGTCTTCTGTTTTAGTTTTGAACATATGGTTTCGAGATGATCGTTGAATTTGGTGAACACTGTTGTACCATGCCAGAAGGGTTTGACGTCGTAGTATACAACTATCTTCCACTCATCGCGAATCAATTTCATGTTGGTGGCTTTGTCGAAATATAGACCTTGTTGCAATTCGATAAAGTTTGTTGTGTTTGTTGTCGCGCTTGCTGGACTTAGTAGGTATAGCAGAGTCATTACTAATCCGATCAAGTTGATTTTTCCTGTCTTGGCAGTTTGTTGACGTTTTGTTGTAGTCTCGTCGGCAGCTTGATTTTGATGTCCATTTTTGGTGTTTTGTTTGATAGAGGTTTCCTCGCTGTCTATTGGTAAAATAGATAGTTTTGTTATGGGTCTCTTTATGGAGCCGTTTCTTGTTTTCAGGGTCACGATACGAACATATCCATCGCTGCCTGGGTGAAGATCTGTTACTCTGCCCATCAACCATTTTCCTGCGGGTCGCTGGTCATCATGTACAACAACCAAGTCACCAATCTTCACGTTGTTCTGAGGTTTCTGCCATTTTGTTCTTGCTAACAGTTGGCACAAATACTCGTTTTTCCACTTCTTCCATATTTCTGAATATATTTTTCTAGTCAGCTCCCATCTTGTTCGGGCGTCTTCTCTTGTTTCGATGACGGTCAACCCTGACCTCCCTATTAGAAAGTGTGCTGGCGTCAGACAGTCTAGGTCTTCCACATTTTCACTCAGCGCACACAGAGGTCTGGAGTTTAGACATGCTTCTAGTTTTGTTAATATTGTGGTGAACTCCTCGAATGTTAACCTTTGCTCACCCACCACTCGTTTTAAATGGTGTTTCAAGCTTCTTACGGCTCGTTCCCACAATCCGCCTGCCGAAGGCCATGCAGGAGCGTTGAAATGCCACTGTATGAACATCTCGGCGAGTTCCTTCTGTAGTTGTTCGTTCCTGTAGGTGTTCTCTATTTCCTCATATTGTTCCATGAGCAGTCGATTAGCGCCGACAAAGTTCGTGCCATTGTCGCTGTACATATGGCGGGGGGCGCCTCTCCTTGCTGCCATTCTGTTAAGGGCTGCCAAAAATGCCGAGCTTGTAAGATTGGAGACCAACTCAATGTGCACTGCCTTTGTTACCATGCAAACAAAGATGGCTATGTAACCTTTAGTGGTTTTAGCCCCTCTTCCTTTATTCATCTTAACATCGACGAATCCCGTGTAGTCCACTCCTGTATGGTAGAATGGCGGGGCAGGGTTTATTCTTGCAGTGGGCAGTTCACCCATGATTTGTTGTTGTTTGGTTGGGCTGATTTTTCGGCACGTTACGCATTTTCTGACTTGCAATTTCGTGGCTCGCACGCCACCGATGATCCAGTATTTTTGGCGAAGGTAAGACAGGGTGAGTCGCGGTCCGCCGTGAAAAGTCATTTGGTGAGCTTGATCGATGAGCAAATGCGTTAAGTGGTTGTCGTGTGGGATGATCAGAGGATGCTTCATCTCTTCAGTTAACGTGGCGTTGTTCAATCTTCCCCCGACTCTTAGCAAGCCTTCTTGATCAATGTAAGGATTGAGAGGCAGTAACTTGCTAGTTGATGTCACTCTGCCGTGTTTACGTAAATGACTCATGTCCGCTTCGAATACATTTTGTTGTTTTTGTTTCACAATTGCTTTAGTTGCATTGTTCAATTCTTGCAACGTAAGGTAACTTGGTAATTGGCGATGTTTCGAGTCCAATGTTCGAAGTGTTAAGTTCAATGCTCTGTGTATCCATGCGACTATTCGAATGACATGATTAATAGAGCTATGTTTTCGCAATAATTGTTCGATAATGTTGATGCTTTCTGTGTTGGTTTGGACAGCATTGATTTGTTTCATTGCCGTTGTTTTCATCTCTTGGTCTGATGTATAGACTGTTTTGACTAGGTTCCTCATTTCAAAGGATGATAGCCAAATAGGACCTTGCCACCACAATTTGTTTTTCTTCAATTGACCGGCGTATTGGCCTCGGCTTGCGGCGTCAGCGGGATTTTCACTTGACTTGACGTAATCCCAACACGAACGTGGTATTACTGTGTTGATTTTTTGGACTCTATTCTCTACATATGTTTTCCATCGTGATGGGTCGCCTTGTATCCAACCCAGGACCACCATAGAATCAGTCCAGCCATAGACTCGAATTTCATGTTTATGTAAGGATTCCTTCACCTTTTGCATTAATTTACATAGTAGGTGCGCACTATTTAATTCCAGTTTAGGCAATGTTGTTGCTTTTCTGTGTGGTACAATTTTAGATTTTGCAGTGACAAGTATAACGTCTGTTGATGAGTGAACTCGTGCGTAAATAACACATGCGTAGGCATCCAGAGAGGCGTCACTGAAGCCATGCAGTTCTATAACTTGTCTTCCGTCACACCTGAGCCACCTTGGTACTTCACACAGGTTTATCGTCCTTATGTCCGCTTGTATTTTGCACCATTCTTTGTGTATGTTGTCAGAAACTTTGTCGTCCCATTGTAATTTGACCTCCCACACTTTTTGGAATAATAATTTTAATTTTGTTGATAAGGGAGCTAGCCAGCCAAGTGGGTCAAACAATTTTGATATTTCAGCTATTAAGCTGCGTTTTGTATGTTTTTCGTTGACGATTGAAATCGGACATTGGAATGTAAATTTGTCCTTTTTCGAATTCCAACATAGGCCCAATGTTTTTGATGTTTGATCTGTTTTGAAGTTGAAGACGGTGTTTTCATTGTTATGTTGAGTTGTTGTATTTTCCAAGAGTGCCGGTTCATTTGATGACCATTTTCTAAGGTTGAATCCTCCACTCTTGAGTAGTTGTTTTAGATCCGAAATTAGCTTCTGTCCTTGTTCAATGGTGTGTGATCCGTGAACGAGATCGTCGACGTAAAACGACTCCTCCACTACCTTTGAAGCTTCCGGGAAATTCTGACGCTCGTCCTCTGCCAGTCTTCTTAGTGTCATTATGGCCAGGAACGGTGCTGCTTTAGTACCATAAGTTACTGTAGCGAGCTGATATGAAAGTAGTGGTTGTTCCGGTGATTCTCGCCAGACAATCCGTTGTAGGCTTTGGTGACAGTCGGCCACTAAAATTTGCCTGTACATCTTTTCGATGTCAGCTGTGTAAGCATACTTGTATTGCCTCCACTGTATTAATGTTGTTTGTAAATCTTGTTGTAGGTTTGGGCCCTTGTACATAAGATCGTTTAAGCTCCAACCGGTAGTTGTTTTTGCGGACGCATTAAATACAACCCTGTACTTGGTTGTCGTTGACTCGGTGCGTTCGACGCCGTGGTGCGGCAAATAGCAGTCGAGTGTCTTGTTACATGTTGATTGTTGCATATGACCTAAGTCAATGTACTCCGCTATAAATTCTTTATAGGCTTTTGCTAAATGTTCTTGTTTTCCTAATCTTCGTTCTAACGTTTTGAATTGGGCAATGGCCATCTGTTTGGAAGAGCCCAGCTTGCTTTCCCAGTCGTTTATCATTGGAAGTCTCACTTCGTATCTTCCATTTTTTAAACGTTGTGTGGTATCAGTGTAGTACTCAACGCATATCTGATCTTCCTCTGAGAAATCGGTTCGGTCTTTGATGTCTTCGGAATCCCAAAACTGTATCATGTCCTCCAGGTTATTCAATACCACGTTGCATTGTAGGTTTGTAGGTTTGACGTGTCCGCATAGTAGCCAGCCTAAGTATGTTTGTTGTGCGATGGGCCGTGTGACGTCATCGCCTTTGATCATTCCTCCTAGCATGATCTGAGAGTAAATGTCTGCTCCAAATAGCAGATCTACTGGTCGGCTGCTGTTGAATTCAGGATCCGCCAAGTTGATATTTTGTATTTGAGGCCATGATGGTTTTGTAAAAGTTTTGTTCGGTAGATTCTTGATTAGGTTTTTCATTATGTATACTGATTTTCTGAAGGTGAAGTCATCGTAGACAGAGCTGCATGAAATTGTTATCATGCCCTTGCAGTGGCTCTCCTTTTCTCCAACTCCAAAGACAACTCCTTTACATTTCTGGCGCTTGATCCCAAGAAGTTGAGCTGCTCGTTCTGTTATCAGTGATATCTGTGACCCTTGATCTACAAGAGCTCGCATGTTGTACTGAGTTCCATCAGCTCCCTCTACCTTTACTATGGCGGTCGCTAATAGAATCTCCGAAGCGTCTCCATCATCTTGAGACACATGAGATGATGACTTTGTTTGTTCAATGTTTTTTGATGCTGCTTCATGTAATAACGTATTGTGCTTAGCTTTGCACTTGCGACATCGGTTGCTTGACGTACATTTTTTGCCTTTATGGCTGTACAGGCAATTAATGCAGACTTGCAACTTGTTTATTGTGTTAAGTTTTTCGTCGTTCGACATTTCTAAAAACTTTGCACAAAAATAGAGGCCATGCTCGTCATTGCAGAGTGGGCAAGTAAACGTTGACGCATGGTATGATTTCGTAACCTTGTTGTTACTAGCCGCTTGATTTTTGTTGTTATGATAGCTGTGTTTCTTGTTATGAGATGATTCTTGATTTGTCGCTGAACTTGTCTTCTGAGAGTTGTCTTGTTTACGCTGCGATGATTCCATTGAAGTAAACTTCGCCTCTAGGTAGTCTAAGAAATCCTTTAGTAGGTAATTCTCGCGAGTTCTTCAGTGATGCAATGTAATCTGAGTGTGTCTCAGCGTCCAGTTTTTGTGCCAAAATGTGCACAAGCAGCGGATCCCAGGTTCTGATATCCACTTCTAAATTCTTGATGGCGTGCAAACATTCGATTGTGACGTCATGTATTTTCTTGATTGGTGCTAATGACTGTTGTTGCATAGTAGGTAGATTGAAGAGCATGTTGATATGCGATGTAAATATAAGTTTCTTGTTGTTGTAGCGATTGTTGAGAATGTCCCAACACACTAGATAATTGTCCGAGCTTATTTGTAAGTGTTGTATCAACCTTTCAGCTTCTCCTTTGACCTTGCTTTTCAAGAATTGCATCTTCTGCGCATTTGACAAGGATGTATTGTTATGGATGGCTTCCGTGAAAAGGTCTTTGAATGGTAACCACTGGTTAAACTTTCCGTGGAATACTGGTATCTCCAACTTTGGTGTCGTTTTTTCTCGATAAGCTCCGGACCACATCTTGGTGTTTAATGCCTTCTTCAGATCGATATATTGGTTTTCAAATCTTGTATAGCGCTCTTCATATACTGCGTTCTTGTCCTCGTTGAGTTCGCACTCGATTTCCCAATGGAGACTGTCAATAGCAGACCAACGCGCTTGTAACGTCTGCAACGCATCCTGAAATTCCCATTTTTCTGTGATGAATTCCACTTGAATGTTGGCAACAGCTCTCATGAAGGCCTTAAAGTTTGCCGATTGTTTGCGTAAGAGGTCGTCCAGTTTACTGTTGGACCCCATGTCTCTTTTGTTAGGGCTTTGTTGTTGTCGAGGAGGCGATTGATCCCTGTTGTTGTTTTTAGTTATGTTACTGGTTTCTCCTTCCTCCTCGCTGTCTTGTTGCTCTTGTAATTTCTTGCTCGATGTACTTGCTTGACCTTGTTCAGAGGTACTTTCGAACGGTGTTGGTTGCACCGCCGGTCCTCCTGCGGACCGTTTGTGCGCCGACAGTTCCTGATTTTGTTGGAGAATCAACTCCTTGACTTCTTTATAACATTTCAATGCCGTGTTATATAAATCGCTTGTAAAGTAAGGATGGCTCGCACTTGCTTCTGTAGACAGACGATCATGGTTGAACTGGAATTCACTCCATAAATTTTCCAGCATTTGCATACGCCGTTTGAAGTAGTCCAAGTTCTTCCTGTCCCAGCCATCTTTTTTAATGTTGATGCCGACTTTCTTGATGTTTTCGTAAAGTTCGCGCTGATTCTCGTAAGTGTTTGCTGATGACGTCATTTTGCCAAACTTTGAGAAGTAGGCTGTTACTCCACACTTCTGGTTCTTGGTATTGTGCAACCTTTCTCTTCTACGATATGCGCCTTCTCAACTGGTTACTAGGGTGACTCGCTTGTGAGAGACCAGTCCAACCGATTTGCGACCGTAAAAGATATAATTCACACAACACAAATTGCTCGAAGGACCAAAATCCATAGGTCGCTGGTTCAAATCCGGCTCGAAGGACCAAATGTTGGGGTAATACCCAACAGTGAAAATGTTATGTACTTGTTATGTAGGTGCACTTGTAAGGTGCGTTATGTTATGTTATGTAAATGAGTAGACGAATGATTTCCCTTGATGGATTTATTGCTACTGAATATAATTACATAATTGTTCTACTTATATGCTATGTTAAAGGAATGCACAGCTAAACAATGCTGATGTGCATAAATGACTGTGACATATAAACTACCACAAAGGTCAATGTACAGCGTAGCTCGTACAGGTACAGTAGCTTCCCATTAGTGCATCAATTTTCGGAATCGAATCAGTAGCTCCGAAGATTATCCCCTACATAAAAACTCACAAATTTTACCTCTTTATAATATTAGCATACACCAAGATCCAAGGCGCAGGCCTAGTCGTTATATAAGAAAATTAATAAGAACTGGACGGAAATTCTTAATTATTGTAAGTATTAATATACTGGGTTTCATTTATAGGCAAAGAAAGAAAAAGGTACCTACAAGAAACGTAAACGTCGGGCACAAGTCGTAAAGAGAAAAATGTTTTCGCCTTATTCTAACGACGTATTTAGATATTTAATTAAACCTGCTTAGTAACGTTCTTATTTGTTTCCATTTACAACATGTCCCGGAATTAACGCACACCACCAAGCACCCTGATTAGAATATTATGCTATAATCATAATACATACATTGATTATTTACTATTATGTTTATAACATTGTTTATTTATTAAATTAGTTATACTGATTGTAGAAAAAAAATGTGGTCACATTACAAATCTACACACGGACACATTCGCAAACGTACAAGAGTTAGCGTGGTAGGTACTGCGTCCATCTTTGTTTGTTTTTGACTATACAGCTGAAGTGTAATTTATGAAATTGTAATTATTTTCGGGATGAAAATGTAATCCTATATTAATAAAGATGACAGAAATCGATTCAGTAAACGATTCTTAACAAACTATTTTCATAATGTGCATTAATTCAAATTGTATAAATTAAAAATTCAAAAATAAGGTACCGATACCTAACATTAGCTAGCCTTTTGTGTACTATATGCAATTCTACTTAAATTATAAATGACTGTTAATTTGGATGCAAATTCTCAGAATCATGAGATGACATCGAATGGTTATATCATTATTACGTAACCTTTGTTTAAAGATACGATTAGCCTTTTATAAAAATAAAATAATACGAAAGCAAAAAACCTTTACCATTTTTATGTTCCTTATGATTAATAACAGTTAGCTTTAAAAAATATTACGTAATGAGGATAAACTTTTAAAAACCGTTGCAGATCGTGTACTTATCTTTTTTCTTAATTAAACGTATTTGGTTAGCAAAAACCAAGCAAACCTTTGATGTAAGCCTCTATTTTAGCACCTTTACTGATTTCGGTTTCAAGATATTTGACTACTAAGCTTCTGAATAAAATACGCGGAAAAGAAGGTGAAGCATCAAATAAAAAGGAAAACAAATTAATTATCATTCCGTGTATGTGATAGGTATAGAATATTATTAGATAAAGAACACGAATTTAATAGAGAATACGTCAGGACGATATTCCCTTTTCAATGGAGGAACATCATACTTCGTTGCGCCTCCAAGAGTCTATTGCCGACGCAAAGTCCTCTTTTGGTATGTAATAGATTATGTTCAAGTACATACTTTTATTTTATAGCACTGTGTGACCTAAGCCCGCGCTTAAATCAAGCTTTCTGTGACTTAAGTAGTCCATTATTACACAGGAAAGCGTGACTTAGGTGCGAGTTTAGGTCACACTAGCTATAAAATAGTATACGATACGTGTGACTTAAGTCATTTAGCACCCTCACTACGCTACACTAATTTCAAGCCGTGCAATAATGGACTACATAAGTTAAACGTATCATAACGTTTCTTAAACTATGTATTACTGTATACTACGTTACTGTAGTTTAACATATTTTTTCCGAATAAATCAGAACGCCTATCGCAAAATCAGTTCATAATAAAGTCCTAAACAAAATATTTGCATCCATAGTCCTTTGATCCGCTAACCGGCGCTGGCGAACCGTTTCAATCCGAATTCGTCCAATAAATGCGTAGTCATGGTTAATGCATGTCCCGTTATTTTCGGCAGACGGGCGGGACATCAATCTGTATCAGTTTGTTTGATTGGCACGCCTGATCCCGCTCGTCCCTGGGCATTTAGCCCCGCCGGCACGCTTTACACCATGGCTACTGATTTAATTATCTGTACCTACCAATTCATTTTTCAAGCTTCAGTTACAGCTATGATATACTAGAGTTAATTGTGGTTTATTGGGAGTTTAACTAAAATCTAAGATAAAAAAATTAATGTACAGACGCCAGCAGGTCAACCTACCCCAATCTGTCAAATTTCTTTGATAGATTTTCAACTTTAGCACATAGGAATAAGGTTCATATTCAATTGGGAAAATCTGACAGATTGGGGTAGCTTGATGTGCTGGCCTCTGTACTTAAACGAAATAATTAGTCGCGATGGTTTTGTTTTTCTCGTCTAAATTATAGGTATCTAAAAGGAATGTCTGATAGATTACACTAAGAAAAATAAAAGAGAGAACTTAACGAACCATTTTCTAAATAAATCTGTTTTCATCTAGGAACTTAGTACACATTTAATAAATATTTTCGTAGACGAAAAATTAAGCCGATCGGATAAACATACCGTAATTAGCAGCAAACCCCAAACAGACAGTGACAAATTCGCTTCAAACGTAGCAACATCTAATTTATTCAAAGTTCATTAGTAAAATTAACGCCATTCCACACACAGAACACAGACAAACTTATGAGATATTAACATGTGTTACTAGGATTATAAATTAACAATACAATTACAATTTACACTATAATTTAGCTACTGAAACTAACGTACCGCGTTCTAACTGTGTTATACATAATCTCTGTGACGTAATCAATCCCGCAGCGGGTTCACATCAAGTATAAACATTGTTTGGAAACGATGCCTCAATGACAATGTAATTTACAATGTTGAGATGTTTAATTAGCTGGTTGTATTGTTCTTTATTGTCGGTCGGAGTGGCGGTTTTTCGGGCAGGCAAAGACGTCCACGGCTGGACATACCAGCAGTGGACGTCTTTGGGTTGAAATAATGATGATGATTGTTTTTTATTTGGAGTTATCATCATCTACCTAGCCTTTTCCCAACTATGTCGGGATCGGCTTCCACTCTAACCGGATGCAGCTGAATATCAGTATTTTACATGGAGCGACTGCCTATCTGACCTCCACAAACAAGTTACTGGGTAATACGATAGCCCTTGGTAAGACTGGTTGTCAGACTTTCGGGCTTCTGACTACCCGTAATGACTGTCAAAGACCCATGAATAACAGCCGGGACCAACTGCTTAACGTGATTTTCGAGGCACGGAGGGGTCTCGGTATGTAAAGATGGTCACCCATCCACAGACCAACCGCGGCAAGCGTAGCTTAACCTGATCGATCGACCTGTGCGGCTGTTATCATTTAGCCACGTGCCCCTCTGTTCTTTATTAGTTATTAGACTCATTATTTCTGTGATGAAAGAAAAAGTTATAAATTGGATAGAGTTACGAATTAGATATTGGCAAAATGTATACTATAAAACTAATGTATGTTATCAAATGAAGGATCTCTGGATGTAATAAGCCAGTTAAATTTTTTCAATCTTTCAGATCTTTCCAATTTATTATGATCTACATAGGTACCTACATAATAAGTTGCCGACATCGAAATTGTTTGTCAATTCAAAAAAAATATAATAAACTTGTATTATATGATGTGAAAGACAGCATCAATAAGAATAATGAAACCTTTCTCAACAAATTACCTATTATATTCAACGTGTCATAGAATCAGCGCAAGACTCACCAAATGAGTATATTGAGTAATAAGCACAAAACAAAATTAATATTTCAACGTTGACAAACCTTTTTTGTTATTTAAGAAACTCATTTTAATTATTGGTCATAGCTGCAAATTGCAGTCAGCTATGTGTAAACTGTAAATTAGGAACGTTACCAACTTCTTTCAATCAAATCTAGCTACATTCTTATAGTTCTGTTACCTTTGAATAAACTAATTGATAATCATGATACGAGAGTAGTGGCTACCATTTCATTGATAAATGATGAATGATTTATTTCTGTAAGTAGGTTTGTACAAACACTTTTACAAACTAGACGAGGTCGCCGTTTCCTCTGAGAAGAAAGGCCGAAACAAACTCAGAGGTCACAGTCTCTTTTAAAGTCCAGACATAATCTTGTCCAGATCAGGTGAAGACCACCGGTTGGTGTCTGAAATGGTATTTTGATGAAAGAACCACACAGACTGAGTGGACCGGTCCAGTCAGTGCACACTTTTGTCAGATATCGTGCAGCTCAACTCAGAACATAAGAAGCTCAGCGATTCGACGAACAATACCTAATAAAGGATATTTGGGTAGGCCGCATAAATAACTCAAACTGTTAGATCAAGATTAAAACTAACTAAGAAGGAAAAAAATAAAACTGAAAATATATGACCGACATAGTCCTCACATGCACAATAATTTTAAAAAATATAATACTTTACAAAGTTAATATTCATGTCATTAGGAAATGAACAAACTTTAAATTTTGAAAACTTGCTTTCATTCTATTAGTTACGCGTTAGATAGGTATCATACACAAAACGTAAAAGTGACATAGTATCCTTAGACCCTCTGACCGCAAAGAATGCAGTAAAGGCCGTTTACATTTACATAGCTACCATAGAGGTTCACATAGCTACCATAGAGCAACTGCCACTCTTATGCCCTTCTCGATATAACAATCTCTGAACTTAAAGTGTTGTTACCGACTACTTACATACTTATACACTAAGTCACGAATTCTCATTAGGTACGCCTAGGGGGCAATCAGATAGAACTTTACCCTATAATGCCCTATATTACTCACCAAACGTCCTCCAAGTCCCTCAGAATTCAAATTTCAAGTTTCTATTTCAAATATTGGTATTATAAAGTATGATCCAATACTCGGTATTGAAGTACCTTTTATGTCACATTCAATGTGTGTATATAACCTAAGTTTTAAGTTCTAAGACAACAATGTTTCGTATTAGTTTCTATCAGAGATGCCCTTATCAAGGGGACATAATGAACTAAGGTTGTTCTTTTATTATTTGGAATGACATTCAATCTCCAGTAGATTGAATGTCATTCATGGATTCAATGGAGTTATTAAACTTGGAACTCGTTTTCAACCATCGATTCCATAGAAATGACAAATGAAAGGAATGAAAAATTGAAAGATTTATTTCATAGTCAATTTTTCATTAGGAAATATACAAATAATATCAGGTTTACGGGAAAAATTAAACTAATGTCGCTTTTATAGACAATGGTATAAGTTACACTGGTACCGATTCACTTGTTCACAAACTAAACTAAATTTAAGTTCAGTGCATCTTTTTCTTAAGGACAGAAGATAAATTTTAGTTTAGTCCTGTCAAATCAATCAGCACCTGACACTACTCAATTTACGTACGCTGATTAACTTGACAGGACTAAACTAAAATTTATCTTCTGTCCTTTTCTTAATGAAATAGAAAGAAAAACAAAAAAGTTTAGTTTGTGAACAACAGAATCGGCAACAATATTGACTTGTTATATTTAATTTAGTCTGTGCGCGAATGAAATTGTCATTTTTAATAACATAGAATCAGAGATAAATTAGAGAACCTCTGCTGCCCTTTCTCCGAGTACAATACGTTTCCCTAACGAATCAAAAGACACATAGAGTAATAAAAATAAATCTAAGTCTTGTATCATTCGCACAATTCCATTTTCGTGTGCATCCAGAAACATAAGACATCTGCTTGCTCGCATGCACGCATTTTGCACTTGTCAACTGAAAGAAATGGGGCGACATTCTTAGGCAATGTGCCAGGATTCTCTCGCAATTTATATGTAATTTTACACGATATTTCATTGCTTTTCAAAACATTTTAAGGCTTTTCGAGCAGTGCATTGTCTGGGTATAAATATAACTTGCACGAACAAGGATGCGAATCTATAGCCTTAAAAATACTTTGACAATAATATTGAATACTGTGTGGCATCTACATCGCCACATGCGAAGTAGGCATCACGCAGACGTCACACAAAATCCTGCATCGCGCAAGCAGTATTTACCGCGCAACTAGCATATTATATACAACATCCCGACGTCAATCGGCGGGCAGTAGCCCACCAGACACAACATCCGTCTGGTTGGAGCATTATCATTTTTCTATAATGGATGAGTGAACAACACAATTTTCCTCACACCTCTATACTATATTCACAAATTCTTGGTGGACATTGATGTGGGATAAGCAGCACTTACTGTACTGGGTTCGAAATTTAAAAAAGTCCAGTAAAAAAGAAAACAACAGAAACCTCGAACGTTTTGTCATGTTCATGTTTCTGACTGAAACAAAACGTCGCCCCATTTCAGGCTTTATGCGGCGCTACGAGTCTATGACGTCTTTTGTAAGAACACGCCATCAACAAGCTTTGCAACGAGCACACCCCTATGCGAGCTCTACTTCAAACTAAGCCAAAAACACTTGCCTACTAACATGTCAAAGGAAACAGCACAAACCAAATTAGTTACATAGAAACCTTTTAACAACCAACTGCGTTACCTAGAACAGTTAAGTATAATCAATTTTCAAAACAGCCCGGCAACCTTGAAAATGTTTACATCGAGACCTACATTCTAATAACCTTTTAACACAAAGAAATGTAGTTCAGTGTTCGCCAGAAACATTTGTTGCGATCGGCAGTCGTCGCAGTTTTGCATAATAATAGCACAATGCTTTGAGTGGTACGAAATGTTGTTACAAAACGTAAAAGAAACACCTTCTTGGTAGCGCCGCCCTCCAGCACGTCACTAGTGGTGTCTCGAAAAATTCACGAAACGGAACCAAAATATCTATTAAGTACTCTTTTTAAATAAATTCTATGTCGACTTTCCAGTTATGCGGTAACCGCCAGTTCTAACTTTCAATAGCAAACAGGTATCGGAACTGTAGTTCTAGGCTAGGCTTCTAGTTTTCGATAACCTGTCGCAAAATCAAGTATTAAGGCGTCAACTATCGGGTTTCCTATAACGCAGCAACTAGTCTATAGATATCTTAATTGCTTCAAAAATATACATCTTAATTGCTTCAAAAATATATATCTTTGACAAATATACGGGATTTGTGTCAAATTAGAAATAGGAAATCATATGTGATTTCCCGCCATTTTCAATCACACGTAAATTAATTGCCTAAAAACCATGACCTCCCGCGTTACGTGCACATCACTAGCGGCTCATGAATTATTCGATGTTGTGACACAGACAGCCGCCCGCCCCCAAGCATATCGTCACGTGATACAGCCGATTGAATAATCGAATGAATCAAAGTATTTAATTCTTTTAAACTTTACAAGGCAACTTTCGATTTTATCAGATACTTATATATACTAAGGTAACCTTTAGTATCTGATAACGTGTTTCCATGTCCTTCAATCCTCGAAAAAGCATTAAGGTATGAACTTTATAAGTATCAAATAGTGTTGCCCAAATGCAAGAACAAGACGAGACTTAGCCAGTCTTGGTCTTGGTCTTGCGCCAATACACCTGGTCTTGGTCTTGGTCTTGGTCTTGGTCTTGCGCTCCCAGTCTTGGTCTTGGTCTTGGTCTTGCAGCAAGAGTCTTGCAAGTCTTGCAATTACCTATCAGTCTATTACTATTTATTAAAGTTTTTAAATCTTAGAAAAACGTATTAGAATTGGAACATTGTGAGCTTGAATTAACATAGCCATAGTAAAGATCAAGCAGATTAATAAATAACTGAAGATTTGATAAGAAATTCGAAAAATCACCTGACCTATGTGTCGTTTTCCATGGAAGTAACTGTTTCTTAATAAACATTTATGATTTATAAGCTTACATTTGCTAAAACATGTAAAAAAACAAATTAATTACAATAACTTGACTGTATTTTAAAGAACAATATCTGTCTAGAAAGAGATTGAACCCTCAACTTATATGAAATTTAATAAAAGAGTTTTACGATTTATCATTTATTTCAATAAAACATAAAATACAACACAAATCAAACATAACAGTACACAACAGCTTTATCATTAGGTTATGTTACTTTATATCAATTCTTTTGACCAAGAATTAATACAAAGTAACCATCTGGCTGACTCATCACTTAACCTATTTGTATGTTTTCTAATTACTAATGATGCTTTAGAAAATAATCTCTCAGCAGGTACTGAAGTTGCAGGTATTGAGAGAAAATCACGGGCCATCTTCGATAAAGTCGGATACTCTGTCTCATGCGTCCTCCACCAATCTAAAATGTCTTCCGAGCTGGCAGTTCTTGGTTTTCTCAGGTACTCCTCCAACTCGTCTATCACTAAGCCTTGAAGACAAGATCCAGATGACGTCGAGGGACATTCATAGAGTTTATCAAAGTCTATTACGTCTTCATCTTCATCACATACTTTATTTTCTTTTTTGGTCATTCCAGAAATTTGTTCAGTGAGTGTAGACTTTTATATTCTTCATAAAGTTCATTGAACTTGCGCAGACTTTCTGTTTTAAGTTGCTTCCCCCACATTGTCAGGTCAAAAGTCTGAGCCTTATGCCTTGGGTCTAAAATTAAAGAAGTACAATAAATCCAGTTGCTCTTCTTATAATGTTTAAGCATTTTGTCTCGAGCTGCTTGGAAAGCTAGAATGAGCCTTTCATCCACTTCAGATCGATTAGGTTTCTCATCTAACTGTTTTACCATGGATTCAATTTTATCTAGCAAGAGATTGAATGATACAATGACTAGCGGTAATGTAACATATTTGTCTCCACCAAGTTTTGTACTTAAAAGTTTAAAGTTTATTAGAAATTTATGTAATTTTTCGAGTACCTGCCATTCACTAGCTGTGATTTGAAAATCATTCAATTCGGTGACAGAACTGCACAATATGTTAATGCCCGCTCTCACTTTTAAACCAAATCCAATCATATCATGTGTGGAATTCCATCTCGTTGGACAGTCAAGAATGGCATTTAGATTTGATGGCACGCCAGCTGCTTCACAAGCAGACTGAAACTTCTTCTTCACTATCTCACTTCTTTTTATTTTACTGGAAATACTGCGTAACTTTGTTACAGATGTACGCGAGTCAGCAATATTTGATGCATATTCTTCATCTTCCTCATCCTCAGTTTCGTCTGCATAGTCTTCATACTGCTGATCTTGCGCGTTAGTGTCAGACTCACAGTGTAATGCTAAGGTCTTTAATAAATCTTGTGCACCAAGGTTTAAAATGTGAGCAAAGCACCGGAAATGTTGATTGTCTGAATCAAAGTGTGGCGGCAGCTGTTTGCCCAGTTCATACATAAATTTGGTATTTGCAGTTGCGTTGTCGACCGTGATACCTTGTATTTTATCAATTATGTCATATTCCAATAAACATTCATGGAAAATCGTTGCAATATCTTCCCCAGTATGTCGACCGCGTGATGGTATAAAATCAAGAACTACAGATCGATACTTCCATTCGTTGTCTATATAATGCATAGTAACCCCGTAGTAACTCCTACCAGCAATTGACGTCCACCCATCAATGGTAAACGACATTTTAGATGATAATTGTTGAAGTCGTTCCTTGAGATTCAATTGGAGCTCTTCAAATCGCTCTTTGACTTTCCTTCTAAGTGTAGACCTTTTAGGAAACACCATATTAGGGCAAATACGTCGAAAATATACTTGTGTAGCTTCGTCATCGAAAAATGAGAAGGGAAGATGTTTTTTCACCACCCAATCAACTGTAGCTGTCGTGATGTTGTCACTGCTGTTTTCCGACTGAAATAAAACAATAAATCTTCTGTTATTATTTAAAAAATACTAGGTTTGAGCGTTTAGGAGTAGGAGGTTTGTTGTTGTTAAATCGAGAAAATCGTTAAATTGACATTTGTTATATTAAGGTTGCACTGTACTGTAATTTACCAAAATAAAGTACTTAGTTGTTACTGGCCGATTATGAAAACAAATGAAAATATGGGTGTTTATAAAAAATATTTAAGACGATAATTACATACTTAATATGTCGCACCCCTAGATGAAAACACCACTAACTCAAAAATACTTACGTAAGTTAATGGCGTTTTTGAAAGTATCGCATGAATAGCTACGCGGAGTTAAAATTCCCGTAGCGACAACTTCGACCGTTGTTAAAAAAATATTCTTACCTGTCCACTTCTTCCAGCGGTTACTAAAAAGCTTGTGATATCTCCACTTAATTTTGGTTTAACAGGAAGAAATATTTGTGATTCCTTTTTGTGGAAAGATATTAGATGTTTCCTTAAGCCTGAAGTGTTTCTGTTTTTCATTTTTATTTCAATCTTTTTATGTTGGCACAATTTACACAAGGCAGTTTGGGGTGCATGAATTATTTCGAAAAACTCCTCAAATTTGCTTTTGGGTCTTTTAGATCTGTGACTCAAACTCTCGTTACTCGGACTAGAATAATTTGAATCTTCGTCACTCATATTAAATTGTACACGTGATACGTTTTTAGAAAACAACAAGAATTAGTAAAAACAATTATTAAGTTAGACTCGAAGCACAGCTCAATTGGAAATGACTGGAATTAAAATAATTCCTTTATTTATAGTACGTTTCCTTGCTTTCTACCGCGCCGCCTCGCCACGGCCGGCTCTATTAAAAGGATGCCGCCGCAAATCAAACGATGCCGCGTGCGGCGTACAAACACAGATTATTACCTACTTGTACAGACGCGACGCGTGAATAAAATATATGTAAAGAATTAGTGCCAATCACTATTCTTTACATATAAGTGAATGTTTTGGCGTACACCTATACTAATCTATACTAATATTATAAAGCTGAAGAGTTTGTTTGTATGTTTGATGACAGAAGTTTTAAAATAAATAAATAAATCCTGAACGTCACTATACCTCCAAAGTTACTATTCCTCGTGGACGAAGTCGCGGGCACTGCTAGTAAATACTTACTCTCATCATCTCTCTCAGAGATATTCGGGCTGGTAAGCAATACAAAACTCTTATCGCAGGCTTTTTATTTTATTAGTAGGTAAGTACCTACGCTTTTTATATTATTTTATTAGTTTTGTAGAATTTTTTTACACGTTTCAAGTATATTTAAAAGTGGCTACAATATTTATCAAACGGGTGATATTTGAACACTTTTTTGCTATTTTTTCTTGTAAAAACTTAAGAAATATAATGACTAAATGTACAATAATAGTACCTAAGTAATTAGTTTAAAACCATATAATCAATATTATAATATATACTTACTAGAATAAATTATTATGACATCTACTACCTATCCTTACCATTTTATCCTAATCATAATACTACTTGCGTGATCAGTATAATGTATTCATTTTCATTCTAAGCACTCTGAAACTTATTTATTTTTTGGAACACCTGTAGGTACTCTTAAAATTCGAAATTATTTTGCATGAGTATACCTACGCCCTGTGGCGGCAATCAAATAGTGTCAAATGTTGTGATTTCGGCGCGGCGGCAACGATTGTTGTATATGATTTCAAAAGAAGCCGCCGGCGCGTGTATCATAACCATGTACTTCCGAAAAGCGGCAAATTTCTTTGAGAAGTAAGTACAAAACCTTTGATGCCGCGTTATCAAAGTGCCGATGGTTAAAACATAACTATGCATGCACTCAGTTTTATTTTAATGGATATTTTTTTATTCGCTATGTAGTTATGTTTATGGTATTAGTCGTAATGCGCATAGGTCCAGTTTTTCATATTCTTTGATACAGTTTTTTGCGTCTCATAGAATTCCTAAGCGTACCTATACACCGAACTGTTACACCTAACTACTCCGTGAAATAGCGCTAAGTCCTAGCTGCAAGACGCAAGAGTCTTGCAGGCTTAGTCTTGTTCTTGCTCAAGTCTTGCACGATCAGTCTTGGTCTTGGTCTTGCTAAAAATACGCGGTCTTGTTCTTGGTCTTGGTCTTGCAAAAACGCAAGAACAAGACCAAGACTGCAAGACCAAGACTGAATTTGGGCAACACTAGCTATCAAAGAATAGGGTTTTAAGTATATAATCCTTTTCAGCAAGAAATTTGGAATATTGAAAAGCTCTGTTACAAGGAATTGCTAATCTATTTCAATGAAAAATTATCATGTTTTAACATTTTAAGCCTTAAATCCTCTTTTCTTTTAGTTAGCTATTACATAGATCAAAATAAACACATAATGAACAGAGAGTAAAAACTGGTAATCAGCTAGCGTAAATCAGAATTCTGTCCAAAATTGCAAAATTTGAATAAAAAATATCCGTTTCGGCTGAAAATTAAAACTCAATTTAAGTAAGACGGTAACATCCGTCTTTAAAATCCAATCTGGCCAAACCAAGGATATGAAAATTAATTTCCGTGCGCCCTAAAAATAAATATCTGAGTGTGCCCCAAAGCTGTGCCCAGAATAAGAATATTAATTCAGCAAAATAAAATCCCCTCTCCCTTGATCCACGCAGACCTGACAAATAAATATTTTTGTATATTTTACTGAAAGATTAACATAATGTTTTTTTTTAATTTTTTCAGTTTCCACGAAGAGGTGCCTTGCTGAAGTATACTTCATAAAGGTAAGCGTTTGAATTCATTTGCAAGGCAATTGCTATATAAAGTATGCTATTATGATTACTTAGACATATTCGTGACTTTTTAAACAAATAACTAGGCTTTATAGTACTAGGTATCATTCGAAGGAGAATGTTCTTGGGGATCTTATTTCAATTTAGTATAGCCTTAAGGCGGGAGTGACAAGTTTGGTATAAAAATGTGATCGAAAAACTAGTTTAATTTAATTTCGTATTAATTCTTTAGATTTTTTTATCGTTACTTACTAATAATATTATAAAGCTGCAGGCGTCGCATGAGCATCGTTTTGTCGACGGAAGAGTAGACAAAGATGACATTCCATGTAGACAATACGACGGCAGCAAAGTAGAAAGAGTCAACTGCACTTTTTACGAAATACATACTTTTTTACATAATTCGACTCAAAATTCTGTTTTGTCATAGGATTATTATTCGTTTTTTTAGTGATAATAAATCACGTATATGAAGACAACTACAACAATTGTTCTCAGTGTCGAAGTATCGTGTTTTGGAACAAAAAAATATTGTAGTTATATCATGATTTTGTAGATAACCGTATATACTTTGTGGCCGTCGTGTAGAAAGTTTAAAATCTCCTTAGAACTGTCAGTCGTCAGCGTCAGTTTGACAGTTGGGATAGAAAACCTACTTCTGAAATAGTCTACTTAAAAAAAGACCTGGACAAAGATCGCTAGAAACGAAAGACAAAATGAGAGATTGTAGAAGGATTTCTACGGTGCGATGTCAAAAGTGGAGAAACGAAATGTCACTTTGTATAAAAAGACCTGTGTCTATTCTACGTAGAAATAGAATGCGTCATGCTAAGCCTGCTGAAGAGTTTGTTTGGTTAAACGCGCTAATCTCAGGAACTACTGGTTGGAATTGAAAAATTGTTATTGTGTTGAATAGTCCATTTATCGAGGAAGGCTATATAACATCACGCTACGCATCACGCAATAGGAGCGGAGCATCAATGAAAAATGTTGCAAACTGGAAAATTATTCATTTTGAGAGCTTCCGTTGCGTACGCTGGATAAACGGTTAAAGTTACGCAAAAATCATGTATGACGGAATTGTTCCCGAGTAAAAGTTCGAAAAAAAAACCGCGACAGCATGTCTATTTTTTGAGTTCTAACTAGCCTATAGAACAATAGACCATTTTACCAAGAAATGTATCAAAAAGCTTAGCTCAAAATGTCGTAACTTAAATGAACTTTAAGTGAAGCTATTATTGCCAGCTAAGGTGCAGGTTACGCTCTTAAAGTAAAGGTTAAAACAGAACGTTATGAGAATTCTCTAAATTATAACGTTTTGTAACTCTACGCCCAAGTTAAGATATTATTATTTAGGTATATGAAGAAATTTTTTATAACAAAGTAGAAATGTAAATCCGAAAATGTACTACGATCGACGAAATATAGATCGTAAAAATTAATCACTTTAGAAAAAAAAATAGCAATATTATAATCAATCATCTACCAAAATCATGCATTTAGCTTTCTCCGTTTTTACTTGATTTTATTGAACATAATATATTAATCATGTAGAATAGAAGTAAGGAGTACTTACTCTTATGGAGCGACAGTATAAACGTGAAAAAGTGTCCAGCTATAGGCAGTAAATAACAGTTCAAAAACCCTCCACAATGGCGCTAGCGTAGGCAAACGCTATGGTATGAATATAGCAGTTGTTGATGGATTGAAGTATGCCGAATTAGAAAATTTAATATTTTTAGTGACTAGAGTAATTAGTGACAACCCAGTATACCAAACCTCAACTATTTACATAGTCCAAAATAATTTTGTAAACATAACCTAAAATTACTGCTGTGAGTTACCCTGTTGCTACTGTGGCGCCATCCTAATTTAACGCAGTTTGACGGACACTTTTTCACAACAGAATCAGTTCTCCTATTTCTGTTCTCCATAATATTTATTTGATTTTAACCATAAAGCAGCGCTAATTCAAATCAGGAACGCTTTTGATCTCAGTAATTAATTTAAATCATGTAACATTCAATCTATGGTATGAATTCTATAAGAGAATTCCACTGAGTCGTGCCAATTAATAATTAACAATACTCTTATTTACTTCTGAAATTTCATTACAGTTATAATTGGAGGCATTTCAATTTGGAACAGTTTTGTTGGGAATATCAACGGTATTCCAAAATTCAGGATCTATTTTGAGTTGAAAATACATTAGAACAAACACATTAATTAATCATATATATTCTCTTTTAACTTGGCTTGTAGCTAAGTAAAAACTGTTGCTGTGGTTGGTACGTGGATGGGTGACCATGTTCACATACCAAGACCCCTCCCTGCCTTGGAAAGCATGTTACGCTTAACTGCTTAACGCCGCCGCTTAACGTGCTTTCCCGGCGGGCCCGGCTGTCATTCGTGGAACTTTGACAGTCGTTGCGGGTCGTCAGTAGCCTGAAAGTGAGACAACTGAGGGGCAATTCTCGTAATTTTTAAGAACGTTCACAGTCTGATCTCAGTCTCGATCTGTCAAAAATACTTCAAATTTCCCTACATTTTGACAAGTTTTTGACATTTGTTTGTCGCCGAGATGAGACTGCGACTAGATTTTGAACGTTTTAAATTAGCAGAATTGGCCTACTGGTCTTATCAAGAGGTTTCGTATTACCCAGTAACTGGGTTATGGAGGACAGATAGGCAGCCATTATGTAGACTGGAAGCCGATCCCAACATAGTTGGGAAAAGGCAGATGATTCTCTTTTAACTTTAGTTTACATTACCTACATAAATAAAGTAAGAAGAGACACCAAAAAAATCTATAAAATACTTAAATACAACTTAGGTGTAGTAGCAAAACGTTTTACAGAACACAAATTATTTACACTGGTAAAACTTTGGTTTCCTACAAAGGCGGTGAACGGTCACATAATAGCGGCTGTCCAAAAACAGAGCGTTTTTGACACCTTAATGTCAAATAATTGTGAAAATGACAGATAATCTTGACGGCTATAATATTATGATGGAATCTCTTTCCTAATAAACCAAAGATTTAACCATAGTTATTGTTATGCACTCTTATACCTACTAGAATCCATCTTCTAATATATAAAATTCTCGTGTCACAGTGTTAGTTACCATACTCCTCCGAAACGGCTGGACCGATTTGTATGAAATTTTGTGTGCATATCGGGTAGGTCTGAGAATCGTCTACTATCAATTTTTTTTTTTTGCAAAACGACGTTTGCGGGATCAGCTAGTTTACTATAAAAACATGAACGTATAGAACGACAATTCCAAGGATAGCCCTTCTCTATGCTTATTAAAATTCTGAGCACAAAAAGGGCGTAATACAAACATAAGGATGTCCCCTCCATTAAAAACCTTAACCCGAAAACGACAAACTAATAACTTAACATATCGATACCAATAAGGTCCCGATGATAATCCCGTCAATGTAATTAAGTGGGAGGAGTTAAAAGGTTGACTGTCAATATAGGGGCGAAGGGGGCTAAACGGATTAGGGTAAACAGTATAAAGAGCCTTTTGTATCCGAAATTAAATGTCACCCGATGTCATTATTCAGCCTCTGGTTGACACGCATACGATAGCTGCCGTCTGCCGCCGCTCGATGCTGGAGATCCGAGGCTTTTATGTTACACGATTTGTTTGTTGCTTTGGGCTTACGACTAGGAAATTTCTGAGATGGTTTAACGACTTTGGTGTCGAAAGAAACAAAAAAAATCTATAAGAAAAGGAGACGGAGGCCTTTGTATAGCAGAATGGCTTTATACAGGCTAGAAAGGCCGACAGATATTTTAAAAATGCCAACTACACTTTTACTCTTATACTTACTACATTATTAATGGTTAATTAGAAACCAATTGGATTGGATTGGATAGGTTCGACTGGAAGCCGACCCCAACATAGTTGGGAAAAGGCTAGGCAGAGGATGATGAGAAATGTGGTATATAATTATGCATACATACAACTTATCCCAGTGTCCTTTACTGGGCTTATTGAAAACAAAATGCTGTGTCACAATAATAAACAACGCGAGGTTACTGTCAATCACAAGCGTGTTCATATTCACGGCACAGCAAATATAACTCATTACTATCTGTGATTGATATAGTGCAACTGACACAACTGACTGTGACAGTTCAACAAGACACATTGTCAGTTCATCGACATCAAGCATCATTACCAATAGCATTGGCAGTCTGCCGAAATTCCTTGACTAATCTCTAACAATTACATCATCAATCAGAAGGGCAATTCTCGTAATTTAAAACGTTCAAACTCTAGTCGTAGTCTCATCTCGGCGACAAACAAATGTCAAAAACTTGTCTAAATGTAGGGAAATTAGAAGTATTGCCAGATTGAGACTGATATCAGACTGTGAGCGTTCTTAAAATTACGAGAATTGCCCCTGTGATCATGAAGCGGTCGCCCCTTCTAAAAGACGTTATTAGCTAACCCATTAATTATACTCGCAACGGCTGTCGAAGATGCCGCCAAACCAAACTTTGCGTTGTGGAAGTATTAAAATATTACCAAGACTTTAATCCAATTTCCACAAAACAATAACACCGTGTTCCATTATGGCGCAGTCGCCTTTACGAATTATGGAACACATTTATATGTAACACGACAGATAATTCACGTGTGCGGCAATAATTTTGCAAATTATTGGATAACGTGACATCAAATTATACGGTCGCATCGCGGGTCCAATTTTCATAACGAGTGAAATAACAGGGGAGAGCACGAGAGCGCGCGTACCTGCGATTCCATTCGTATAAAACGTTAAACGCGATTTTCCGTACTATCCTTTAATGCGTATTGTTATTGGACGATGAAATTAACGGTCCAATGCGTATTCAGAGTAGTATTTTAAAACAAGTATGTCCCTAAATATACGATGTATTCCACTCAGACATACGTTATTCGTAATTGAGATGGAGACAGCTTAATAAATGTTTTTTTCTAAATCAAGTAAATCGCTGTGTCAATCCCACGTAATTGAATGCAAATGGGATTTTTCGTCAAGATACAGACGCTTGATAAGTTAATGTTTAATTTACGTGTCTTTATCTACCAAATTTGGCCCGCGGCTTCACCTTGAAGGAAAGTTGTCGAGAAAACGCTGCTATCGGAATAAACGATTACTGCTGAATTGTTTACCTTATATATGTATAGGATCTTTAGGTAATATTACATGCACATAAGTATTACATACTAAAGTAGCTAGTTATCTTAGTTTAATGCTAACTTAGTTTGAATTTTCAATTGAAACAACAAAGTTATATAACTTCAATTTATCGTTGAACCTTCAAACGTGTGACATCAAACAAACAGTGATTCCCAGTTCCACTCACGCACACAAAATTGATTTATTAACAACTATAAACGATAATAGCAAATAATATTAGTAAACCCATAAATTATGAACGAGATCTAGACTTAGGAATATTAAGACCGCATTTGGTTAAGCTTCTAGACGCACGTATTCTGACTGGTAGACATTTGAATGCTTGCTTATCCTGAAAGGGTTACAAACGTATATCATGATAATAAGGAGTAAATAGTCGTAGCTACTCGTGCTTTCAATAAAATGAATCATGGATTAAGTATTAATAAATAATCTATAACATATTGACAGCACCATAGAAATATATGTATGGATAGGAATTATTGAATGTTCAGTAATCGAACTTTACAGCAGCTTCAAGGGCTTGTGGGTTATATTGCTTTGTCAGTAGAGTGACAAATAAGCATAATCAGCGCATAATGATCCCGCTGCGGGGACATTGGACTACTCTCTGTGAGAGAAAGCGGGCTATAATCTACCAGGCGGGCCCAATGCGGGTTGGTAGATATCGCATGTTTTCGATTTGTCGGATCTAGGACTAGCCAGCTAGCCGGCTGAAGTGATGAGTGACATAATAAAAAATCGGCCAATGAGTACAGTCAACAGCAAAAGTAGATGATGAAAATTAGAAATTTAATACTAATGAACGGAGTTCGCGTTAGAACTGTGTGGCGTCGAAGTGTCGTTATGTGATTGTAAATTATAACAAACATTTACTATTTCGACGCCACACAGTTCTAACGCGAACTCCGTTCATTAATTAGTATTGAATTTCTGATTTTCATCATCTACTTTTGCTGTTGACTGTAGGTACCTACGTAACATTTAGTATGCAAAGTGGAGACGACAATAAATTAAACTTCGTATATGTAATAACGTTCTCAGTCTACATACAAAAATGTATCCAAATATATCCAATAGCTTAGTCACTATAGCTAATCAAAGGTTGGCAAAACCCATGATCGGCTCAACACTATTAATATTATATTTAGTTTGAAAAAATCACTTTTTCAATTTCGAAATTCTCCTGCATTAGTATTGACAGTGGTTTCTTTTACTATAATATTATCGTCTCCATCTGTCTCCACATTGTATAGATCTTTTGTGCGAATCGACACCAAAGTCACAATGGAAAGATTTTGCCAAAATAGGATATATTTTGTCTGGTTAGCTCGTGCATTGAAGACACTGTACCCAGGTATTTGCTAAAGTCAAACCAAAAATGGCCGAAGACGCCAAACCAGGGATTCCCAAACTATTTTGGACAAGTGACCCCTTTTCCAAAATGAACTGTTACCTCAGACCCCCATGGCCAAATTACCTACTTTTAAGATCAACCCCGTCGACCCCCAAAATCAGTTTTCGTTTATCGACCCCTAGGAAACCGATATCGACCCCAAGGGGTCGATATCGACCACTTTGGGAATCCCTGCGCCAAACCATTACGTACTTTCAAGGAAATATTATATCATCTTAACGTTGAGATAAATACCTAAATGTGTGTTTTTAGATTCAAACAGTATTGTAGATAGATATTGTTTGGTGCAGTAAATGTCAAGTAAGTAGATCTTGCAAGATAATATCGAATGAGTCGCGGATAGCCCTTGTCTTCACGGATATTATCTACATTGTTCCTTAGCATCTATTGTATGGACTTTAATTTTACGTCGCGTCGTTCCAATTTTGTTATCTATATCGGAACTTGTTAATACAAAGTTGTGCGATTATATAATCCGGAACAAAATGTTATACAATGGTTGATAACTTTCCACTGCATTGATATCGTCAAATTCTCAGGTTAATAATCTAGATTTGGATTAAGATAATTTTAAAAAGTTTTAGACTATTTAAAAACTTCCTAATCTTAAGTAAAAGTAGTAGTAAATTAATATGCTTAGCGAGTGTATTACGTAGTGAACAGAGCCAAGCTTGCCTCAATAATAAATACCATATATTTAAATATTAGTAATGTTAACTAGTAGGTAGATTATCTTCATGAGAAATCAGCTACCATAGTTACACCATTATTAGTGTGCAATCCATTCACAATAACGTAACGAGCAAGAAGTCAGGTCAGATTATTATGATGCGACCTGACTTCTGATCGGATCCAAATGGTTCGAGCAAATTATTGAGGCATTGTTACCACAGTGGGAAACACAAAACATGAATGATCGGTACTACGCAACTTTATGATTTTATTTATTTATTTTATTTTATATTTTTCGGAAAACTTACAGCTAGGCAGACACAATATTCAAAGTTAATAACATGAAGATGGCCAATTACAAGTTTTCACAGATAGCATGTAAACAAATTCGAATTAATTAAACACTAGGTAGTAAACAGTGTTACATTCGCGTATTCCTTATTAATATACAGTGCAAGGGCTAAGTAATGTTATCGAAAAAGTGGTTGCAAAGAGACTTCTTAAATTTAGACACGCTAGTATTAAAAAGATCAATATCAACTTCCTGGCAAGTTTCATTGTACACACGGCTCGCCCTCATCATGTAAGAGTTTTGTCTGTAAGTAGTTCGTGTAGACGGTATGTGCAACAAACGAGGTTTACGCAGAAATGAAGAACATACTCGCAGCCCAATTTTGCTCACCAACTCAGAATGCTGTCAGATGCTGTCAGAAGTCAGGCAAAACACTATTTAAGTTAACATTCTTTTGCAGAATTATGTTATGACCAGTCGTGCACCCGATTGAATTTCCCATTGGAAAAATTTACGAACTTCCATATAAAGTTTCGTCCCCTATTGGTACAATCCCTTTGGTGGATGAATTTAAAAAAATCCTTACTTTCGATATACCTATGCGTAAGGAACTTTTGTGTAACATTTTAACAGTTTGAAAAATTTTCAAAATTTTCATGTTCACAATGTCCAGCCTCAACTTCTGGGTGTTCAGGCTCTACGTTTTCTCTCAGATGATGAATTGAAGATTTATTAGGATCAGAAAATTCCAAACACGTAAAATCTCATAAACAAACAGACACAAACAAGTAATAAAACATTCTGTGACCGGCATAGGTACAAACGTTCGAGAGACAATCGTCGCGTCTATTTAATAAGTAAACAAACTAAGTAGACTTTCACCTAGACTCAAAGCCGAGTAATGCTCCTACACGCGACGTGTAAATAAGTCAACCGAGCGTGTAGCCCCGACAATAGTTGCCTCTGAATCCATTGTGTGCTCTTCTTCAAAAACAGATGTTGCTTGGAATAATGGATGTAACTCCATGCCCGTTTGCAGTCGTGTTTTGTCCTGACTTTGCGTCCGATGCGGGCCGACCCCTGATTAGACGACTCAGGCCCAGAACTGTCCACAACATTCCAAGGCTTTGCTGAAGTTACAGACTTGCTTGACGTGCTAGTTGGATATTCAGACGGCCTGCATAACTTAAATCTTTGTCTGGTTTGCCACGATACCTGTGACATTTGCTGCCACTAAGGTTAAATCATTTGTTTGTTTACAGAAGTTGTATCTCAAAGTTAGTTTAACACAAGATGCCTATTTACATGCTTGTGCATACAAGTTTGAAAGCATTGGAGTATGGTGTAAACAACGTTAGATAAACAGATAATTATAGCTAATTATAACTAACCTGCGTGCGACTAACACATTAATGCAAATTAATTAAATTTTAACCTTGTACAGCGCATCTAATCCAATGTGCTTACACAACAATCGCGTATTTAACACTAGAGCAAGTCTTTTGTTTGATGTAACAAACGGCTGCGTATAAGAAACCCAGCAGAGCATTGTGTAATTAATTAATTACGGAGACGACAAGCGATTAGTTTGCAGGATTCGTGAGTCCTTGGTCCCTTCGGACATAAATAAGCTGATCGTGCATGCGAAGTAAACAAATGATGTTTAGCAATGGTCCCATTGTTTATTGTGCATAGCGATGCATACCGAACGTTCGGCATTTGCCGAGACACTGTCGAGTGCCGAGGACGACGGTTGTGAAAATAGGCAACTTGTCAACAGTGATTTATGTTCGGCGCACGGCACCGCATCCTTGGCTCAAAAACTTGGTAAACAAATACACGATGTAACAAAAGGATTGTAGAGTTGCGCCGCTATTTGTTCGGCTTGTTCGTAAGTCTGAACATTTGTTGAAATACGAATCTTTTCCTGTGTCGTTTCAGGGTTAGTTTGCTTGATCAAACTTGGGAAACTGAGGTAGGAAGATACATATTCTTGAGAAGGCTTTTAGTCAGTATGATATGTCAAGATTTCTATCTAATATGACGCGAGACAGACAAACATTAACATTTTGGCGATACATCAAGCTCGTGACATAAAAATGATCACCTCGTAAAATCGTAGAAGATAATAAAACCGCCAATAAGACAGAGTGACAACAAAAGCTAGTACAAATAATAAAAATAGAAAAATAACCGACATTTTAATCTTTTTGATGGAAAATATGCTTTTCAGACTTCATAAAATACTGCCATATCGTCGACGGCGCGTAAGCGAACCATGGTAACAATGCTTTTAGTCAAAATGCCAACTAAATATGTTGTCACTGAATATAAAAACGGAAATTGGCAAAAAGTCTACCTGCTCATGAGTATAATTGCTATAAAAATGACTGCTGCGTGTGATTCTTGTGGAAACGGTTTCTAGGTCGGACAAAGAAACATTTTCACTTAGAAAGATCCAGAAATACTCAGATTTAGCTCCGCATTTTAATGTTTAGTTTGTTCTAAGTATTTTTATAGCTTTAATTATATTATATGCTACAGCTTATAATCTCATCATTAAAATATAATAATGTTTAATAAAAAAAAGCTGTTGTTTGTAAAACAAAATTCTTAGTTCCCTAACTTAGCGTGTGCGTAGCAATATAAATAATTCTATCTTTAAGATTGTTAATTTGTTTACATACATTATTGAAAAAAGTAAAAAAAAAAAGTGAATTTTATATAAAAGTGATCATTTATTCATTGAACTGTAAAAAGTCCCGAAAAAATAGGCAAAGTTTCACATCGTGACAAATAACCGTCAATGCCAATACCCCGGCTAGATATCACAATTACGTGACTCGTTAAACATTATTAATTATTTACTAACTGCTTGTAATAACCTATTGCCAAATATAAACGATATCCGAACATAACTGTGTCTGCATTTAATGCTTTATTGTATGCTAAATATTGTGGGATATATCAATAAATTATTGCAGCAACGCATTTAATAATTGCGAGAATGCGTACTCTAATGCATATGCGTAGTTTTAAGAAATTGTAGATTGATCGTAGAGTATCTTCGCTAAGCTCTAACAATCACCAAGTACAATCAGCAACAAAGAACTCTTATTTCATGAATCAACAAATCTCAGAGCAATTAAACCATTAAAGCTGAAAATATCGAACAAACTGCATTTGTAAAGATTCTTGCTCGTAATCATGACGAATATATCCTTTACAACGTTACAGGAAATTAGCTAGATAATCGGTATAATTGTAACGGCAATCTAAACATTAATCTGTGCTCACAGAGGTGTAACGAAAAGGCTAATTCTCCTTGAGAACAGTGATTTCCATTTTTTCACAGCGCAGGGCGTTTGCTCAACTAATTAGGAAATACTATTTAGAAACTTACAGTCCCTTCTGTAACTTTAAAGTACATTGCACCTCGCAAAACCATTAATCAAAACAAACTTGAATAGATACGTCAAAGTAAGTGAAACAATATGAGCACTCATTGTGTCTGCCCAGTGAATGCGCGAGCAGAGTACCTTATCGCTAAAAAGTAAACTCGATCAAAGGCAGCTATGTAAGTCGTGGGATCTTCCCACGTGCTGTGAGAGCCTAATAATTAGTCGTTAGCCAACAATTTGCACCTTGCCGCGACTTAACATTAGAAAAAGATGCAAATCGCGCTGTTTTACCTGAAATCTATAAATCACTGTTCAAACAGGAGATAATTCCGAATATACAGCTGCTTCATTATACATAGATTAAAGTCTCAAAATTTTACCATAATTTGTCAGCTACTATTCCTGTCGCCAGACAACTGATCGACTTGTTATACTTACGACAGTTGTTGAATGACTCAATTTGTTATGGTAATCTGCACAATATCAGTGACTGATGTATGCGCAGTATCATAACTCATTGTTCTTGCTTATGCGCACAGCGTAAGCTAATCTTATTCAAGCCCGAAGGTGTCATGCATTTAGGACGACTTAAAGACTGTCTTTATAAATATTTATGTGTATTTAATACTTAATAGCCAATAGTATACATTAAAATCTCATTAACCCGACTTTATTGAATAATTCAACGGTAATAACTTCAAATAAGTACTTTCGACAATAATCGAAACTCTAAACCATATTTGCCACACACGCCTAATCATACGACATACTCACACGTGTGATATTGGCGAAATGCAGTTACCCATTAGTCCCCGTGATTGCAAATATACCTGTCACGACCATCATCATCGAAAATCACGATCGAAATTATTGGATAGTGTGCAATCCAATTTCATGTCGGCGCCTGCGTCGCGGCACAATGCAATTTACTAGTCGACGTTTCAACACGCGCCCCGTTTCTCCAACACACCCCATTTTCATCTTCGCGGAACGACACAAAGATGACGCCATTCCTCACATGAATGAGACTATTGACAACTGAATTGATGCATTCGTCTCGAAACATTGACAACTTGGTACAGTAACGTATTTACGAAATATGTTCGGCAACCCGCCCGCCGCTACCGCCCATTGCATATTCCTCACGGTCCGCGACTCGGAACTATCAAATTTATTTTTATACATATTTTTATTGTTTGCGGTGAGGATTGTCTCCTCCTTAGAGGCTGTTTGTATGCGGACTGAGAAGAATTACGTGTGCGACGGGGCGGATCCACTTAAGAAGTAGAGATAAAACAATTTGTTTAGAAAATGTGCCGTAAAATGTGGCTGCATATGATACTGCATGAAAGGAATCTGTAAACTAACGTAGCTTTAGTGTTTATTTTATCGGCGAACGTGTCCACCGGGTGCAGTAAAGGTTCGCAAGAGAGGGATAAAGCTGCATTTTTCTCATATGAAATATATAAGTCGAGAAGGATGGTCCTGTGCTTATTTGAATGGTGTGGGAGACTCAGAGCGATATTTTTTACAGCGCGGCAGCGCTCGGCTCCGGACTGAATGCACACTTGATTGTATAATTTAGTTAAGTTAATCTCACTACGAATTGCGCGAAGCTCGCCAGTTTTCAATTTCACATTTGAATGCTATGAACGTTGTTTTCGCGTAAATTGTGTTAAACCCCCCGCGCCCGCCGCCTGCGCCGCTTGCGGTAACAATGTAGACACCAACTACGGTGTGTGCGATTACTCAATAAATATTCCGTAATCCGAAAATAATTAACGCGAAAATGAGCTTCGATGATTTAATTGTGTTGTTTTTAATATCGCTGCATCGTCGGCGCAATCAACAGCAAGGTGAGTTGAATTTCAAGCGAGCTCAGAACACTTTGTTATATTAACTTCCAGCCCAGTTTCGGGTTTAAATTACGTTTTGTGTTGGTAATTGAATAACGATTCCGATGTCCCTTAAACTGTTTAAACACTTCCGTATTAATTTATAGCGCCTCAATTCTTGTTTACAACGTTTAAAGCGGCATCATTACACTTAAAATTCTGGGTCACCCATCCACCATTCAGTTGCCCCAAGCTGCTCAGCAAAACAGCAACTTTTTACACAAATTCTACAAGCAGCAGTAAATTGCTAAAATAAGACGGATAACTAGTGAGCTGAGCCACTGCTCGTAATTCACTAGAGGGAATCTGAATAATTTAGTCAGTGTAGGTACATAGTCACGTTTTGTCGCCTGAATCCAGCGAAATGTTTTCAAGCGGCAACACTGCGTCCTTTTGAAGGGAATCCAGGAAACTACGCTTTGAAAGCAATCAAGTCGGTGTTAACGTTCAAAGTAATTTCTTTGGCTTCGTCGTCGGTTCTGATAGACGCCCCTATTACCTATTGCGTTGTCGATGTAGTTGCTATTTCGTATTGCCAGCTCGTTAAGACGCCTTCGAAAACAATGGCGAAATAATGAGTTGGGAGACGTGACTTGCCTTAAATTAAGAATTAAATACGTACCTAGTTAAAATAGTGAATAGGAGTTTCCCTTCCAAATAAATCAACATATTTATGAAGTTTGCAATGGATAGGGTTGATACTTAAGTAATATTATGATTAATACTTAAGTAATAATTCGGTGAAACTTATGTTCGATTCAGTTTTCCAAGACTGCTAAAATATGCGTGACATTTTAATAAGCATCTCCAAAACCGCATAACACGGAATTAAAGCCGACTTCTGTACCTTGCTGATTCGACACTAATTACAACTTTCGCTTTACAGTTGATTATTGACGGTTAACCCCGGATCACGATCGGTTCTCCTGAAAGAATTCTGTAATCCGATTAAACCGGGTTTACCCGGGTACCGTCAACAGCGCACCGGTGAACCGGGCGTTCTTTTTTAAACCGAACACTAGCACCGATTAGGGTTGAAAATCGAAGTGTCCCAAAATGGGTTGGAATTTTGTTCGGTCATGATAAATTATGTTAGTTTCCGGGTAAGGTTCTCCATTTTCTTTCCTATTTTCATTGTGTGATCACTACGAAAACAGGGGGGAAAAGTTATCGGATACTGTCAGAGATTATATTGTCTATTTTCACAGAGAGAAGAGGAATCAGTATTATTATTATCATTCCAATAATAACCTCGTTTACACGACAGTGTGGGAGCGAAACGTAAATGTACGACATGATTTTTATCTGTAAAAAATATCGGTACTTATTGGATTTAAAAAAAAACACAACTTGTATATTTTTGTTCATTTCTTGACACTAAATTTGTCGCAAGAGCAGTGGTGGCCCAGTGGTAACGGCCCCGTCTTACGAGTCGCAGGTCGTGGGTTCGAACCCACACAGGCGCTTTACTTTATGTAAATAATTCATCACCACTGCTCTCAAAACAGTGAAGGAAAACATCGTGAGGAAACCGGCATGTCCTAGAACCAAAAATTCGAAGACATGTGACATCTACCAACCCGCACTGGGCCCACGTGGTAAATTACAGCCCCCTCCCTCTTCGAAGAGAGGAAGCGATAAGGCCGCCCATTGTATATTTTGTAGTGTTTGATGTATTTTTACTCGTTGTATTCTTGTGGTGTACAATAAAGTATATATAAATAAATAAATATCCAAATCAATCAACTCAGCCTATCGCAGTCCACTGCTGGACATAGGGCCTCTCCCAGGCTGTGCCACAACACCCTGTCCTCCGCCTTCCTCATCCAGTCCGTTCCAGCCACTTTCTTTAGGTCGTATAAATAAATAAATAAATAAGCCTTTATCCAAATCAATCAACTCAGCCTATCGCAGTCCACTGCTGGACATAGGGCCTCTCCCAGGCTGTGCCACAACACCCTGTCCTCCGCCTTCCTCATCCAGTCCGTTCCAGCCACTTTCTTTAGGTCGTATAAATAAATAAATAAATAAGCCTTTATCCAAATCAATCAACTCAGCCTATCGCAGTCCACTGCTGGACATAGGGCCTCTCCCAGGCTGTGCCACAACACCCTGTCCTCCGCCTTCCTCATCCAGTCCGTTCCAGCCACTTTCTTTAGGTCGTATAAATAAATAAATAAATAAGCCTGTATCCCAGCAATGGGAACATTATAAGCTGATTATGTATGTGTGTCGGAAGATGGAATTACGAATTTTGTGCACAGAAAATATAAACTAGTTCCACACATTCATAAGCACCGAAGTGGGGGTAGGAATTATACCCCACACATCATAAATGCTAGTCTGTTAATAGTCTAAAAATAAATCATTTGAGCAAACAGCGCAGATGTAACGACTCGACAAAGACCAATCTATTATCATCATAAACATTAACAACGTAAACACAATTTGTTTCCTGCGCATTATCACTGTGGTCCATAATCCAGCATCCATTTAATGCTATGAGTACATCCGAGCAGCTTATTGAGCAGAATTTAACGGTGTCATAGTATTAACACTAACTGCCATACTAACAATAATGTGCTAAGTTTTAAGAGCCCAAGCACATAACATAGAGTATAAATAACTTTTTACTGATCCATTTCTCTATGGGTGAGAATAATAAACGCGAAATAAACTACAGAACGAAATGAGTATATTAAAATTGGGGAATAAACTTTTGTTTTATAATAAAAAGAATTAGTTTTTAAAACGGATATACGCTCTCTTCTTCCCCTCTGTTTTAATTTTACGATTCGTGGATATATAACATGGAAAATTGAGTATATATATAGAGCAAAATTATTGGAAAATTACCGAGCTACTGAAAAGCACGGCTGAAAATCATTCTCCCGTTTAGTTTTATTATTATTTTAAAACTTATACCACAACGCACACACAATACCAACAATACAACCCGCAATAACGCCATAATAAAGTCAATAAAATAAACCAATCCAGTTTTAAAACATTTGAATTCGAATATTTGTAACTGGATTCGCGAACAAAAACACTGGAGTGCATTAAAATGGAGTAAAACTGCGAAACGCTATAATCTCTAATTGAGTTTTATTCCCAGTGCTACGTCTGTGTATGGCCGCCACCGCAATTTATTTATTTAACTTACTTACGTAAAATTTGTTTTATTGCTCTCAGGTATAACTTTATTATGAATCTCGAATGGAATGGAATTACATTTTCTTAAATGAATCCTTTTTAATTATGCTTTTCTTTTGTTTCAGGTACGGTTCCTGTTTCGTTTCTATTGGTTTTGTTTAATTAAGGAAGCAGTACTAATGGTACCTAAAATGTACCATCATTATTATTTCTAAAGAGGTTTTTATAACACAAGATATTCTCTTTATCGCTCATGAGGTTTCATACATAAACGGCCAGATCGAATTCCAAATCGCAAATCCATGAAATGTCTTTAAAATTTGATTTTTTTAAATTAAATCCTTAAGTAAAATGTAATGGTAGCACAGAAATGTATCGACAGTAACATTATGCCCTTTTAAAATGTTAAAATTGTGACAGCCCCTGCTCTTTGCATCAATTGCAAAAGGTTCTCGGTGGGCGTAATGACTCTAGTAGGCTTCCGACCCCGATCTATTAGCTCGTCTATTGACTTTCAAGGAAACATTTTAAACTTATTTACTCAAACCTATGTTTGCCGACGCGCACGTTGATAGTTTTTCAGCCATCATGCGTAAGAGATGCGCATCTCTGCTACGCCATGTTAGCGCCAGCCACCACCACCGTTCCATCAGCACCATTCTTAGAACCATCAGCACCATTCTTAGAACCATCAGCACCATTCTTAGAACCATCAGCACCATTCTTAGAACCATCAGCACCATTCTTAGAACCATCAGCACCATTCTTAGAACCATCAGCACCATTCTTAGAACCATCAGCACCATTCTTAGAACGTTGGCTGATAGGTGGGACTCTCCGATCTCGGGCAGTCAATAGACTCTCCCCAGGATCGACGTGCTTCACACAGCTTAGAATAAATGCTACTAACATTACTTTATAAGTTTACATCGTTACTAACAGATATGAAAGTGATTCTGAATTAAATGTTTATTTTATTTTTTATTTATACAGGGTATCAGGGTCATCGAAGCGCAGCTTGTTACGATGGATTCAGTACATGAATCTGAAATTTCAAGGCACGGGGGAGCAAATTTCAAATTTTTCGTCGGTTATTAAAAAAAACTTGTTTTAGACATATTGACCGCGTAGATATTGCACTTTTGTATGAAATTTTTGTTGATGTCCGATTTTATATTTCTACGCATGAGGGTTCAGATTCATTCACGGGGTCTAAAATTATGTGTTGAATTCATGGTTTCAGTTGGCCGTCGATGCTACATTTACTACATTTTTTGCTATTTTTGTAACGTCTTTTAGTGAATTCTTCATTTAAATTTATTGAAATATTTACTTGGATTTGTTATACCTACTACGTGTTTAGTATGTCACTAGCTGACCCCGGCGAACTTTGTACTGCCTCAGAATCAATAACTACAAAATGTGTGTGCACCTAGCTTCTGACGTTTCATAAGTGCCCATGTAGGCATGTGAAATAAAATATTTTGTTTTTGATTTTGACTTCATGATTCCAACAAATCAAAGATCATAAAAATCGGTCGACCCGTTCTTGAGTTATAAATAGTGTAACTAACCCGACTTGGTTTTATATCAATAAATCCCAAAAAAGCCTCTATAAAGTTGCAAGCGAATGGTGCACGCTTGGTAATTTTTTTCACTTTACATCGATTTAACATAAATTGTGACAAAATCTGTTCTTGGCTGATAACTTCAGCTCAACTAGTTTCTTTTTATCAAGGAAAAAATGAAATATCATCAAAGTTTCAGGAAAAAAATCTTTTTAATCCGATATTCACTAATTCCATTAAACAAATAGAGCATCCGACTGAAAAACGTTAATCCAAACGACCAATTTCATTTCTCATTAGTAAGTCTTCCGACCTCGTGCAGCGAGTCCTACGGAACCAATTTAATTATTGAAGATTAAAACGTTAGATAAAATGCTTTTCAATTAAACGAACATCGAAAAGTATACAATAATAAATAAAATTTTAAACCATAAATTGCGACACGAACAGAAAATATCGCGGGACCATTAATATTTCAGTTATATTGTTATTGTAATGTAATTGTCACATTAAAATGTAATGTAATAATGTAACAAGTTGAATGTACAGTCGGGGTGGAAAGGTTAAGTTGTTCAAGGTAAATTTACACATGTGTGAGACTTTGTATTTTTCAGACAGTGTAATGTCAACATTATGACATTATGGAAAAGATGACATACGACCGCTATGCGGAAAAGGAATGTATTTGAAAATTGCTAGACATTTTGTAGCCGCGTGTGTACGCTACCTAATATTATACAATAAGAATATGCGAGGTTATTAAAGCAGTATATCGCAAGGTTCTACAATGATATCATCTATAGCAACTTTTTTACCGTTTTGTGGTTAGATTTATGGCGCACTAAAGTCGAGTAGTTTAATATAACGCAAGCTCTAGCCTTTTTCGTTGAAAGTTTATGCGGTTATAAATTTGGCCACGCCTCGATTTGAATCCGATAATTGTGGAAAACCTCCATAGATTAGTTCTAAATACCCGCTTAGCCTTATATATTATGTTAGATTAGTAAGTGGCTCAGTGCGCTTCGTATTTCTGGGAACTTAATTAGTTCATACTGCTTTTGGTATTAACCTCCGATCTAAGTTAAGCTACGCTTGGCGCGGTCGGTTCATGGATGGGTGACTATCCAATAAATAAAGCACGTTAAGTTGTTGGACCCGGCTGTCATTCGAAAATCTATGACAGTCGTTACGGTTAGCTAGAAGCCTGAAAGTCTGGCAACTAGTCTTACCAAGAGGTATAGTGTTACCCAGTAACTGGGTTGTGAAGGTCAGATAGGCAGCTTGCTCCATGTAAAATACTGGTATTCAGCTGCATCCGGTTAGACTGGAAGCTGACCCCAACATAGTTGGGAAAAGGCTAGGCAGACTGATTTTGACTGCTTTTGGAATTAGATTTCACTTGATTTATAACGTAGGTAACGTGTGTGTGTCTGCACCTTGATTGTTCTGGATAAGTTAATGGATATGTATAATATAAGGTACCAAAGCATGGGAATAAGTTCCTTGCTGTAAGCTGCACGACTAAACGTAAATTAGCTAGCAGTCGTAAAAGCATATTTATTGACTTTAATCCAGCAATGAAATCCTAAACCTTTCACCAATTAGATAACATAAATTATGTCAATACCTAAACAATAAAGCCTTAATAAGAACATTAATCACCTATCACTCAAATACTAAAAGCAGTAGTCAATTTATAAATAGCATTTGTAATTAGCAGTTGCAATTCACAAAGCTACAGCGACATGATACAGCAACAAAGAATATTTTATGCAATTATGCGATCCTTTGTAAACCAGTAACGAACATTTCTAATAAGTTTTTGGATTTATGCACTAACAACTAGTGCATATCAAAATTCATTTACAAACAAACTAGAACATAGTGCATCGCCGAAATAAACAGTAATTATTTGCAGATATTCAGCGTGTTACAGGCTAAGAAAATAGGATTTTTTTTTTTTGGAAAATCCAAAAGTGTACGACTCATTTGATCGTATAAAAAACCATAGATATAGATATTATATTAGTTAGTTTTTTTATTGATTATAATTAAACTACTTTGAATAAAAGAGCCACTTTCAGTAGGCAGAAACGAATCTATATAAAAAAAACTCAATTAATAGATTTTTTCGCAAGCTACAATGTTTTCAGGTCTTACTTGATTTACGGGATTTTTTTTTGAAATATTTTAATGTTTTTTTTTTCGTTACTACTGCATTAAATATTTTTTTGAAAAGTACATAAATAATTTCTATTACATTATCGATACAATGGTATATAAATTAAGTAGGTTCTGTGTACTAACTAACAGGAGTATATTAATATAAACAGTTGCAGAAAAAAAACTGAAAAAGTGTTTATTCACCGAAATAATTTTTTTATAAGATATAATTACCTCTGCCAAACTGCAAAGCAGTTTGTTGGCAGACGTAGCTCCCTTTTCTATAATATAAACATATATTTTTTTTTTATATATAATGACACTTTTTCACAAAAATAAAACTATTTCCTCATTACTTAAATTTAAAAACAAAAACAGACATATAGATTTTTTTTATATAATTATATTCTCTTTATGTAAGCGGCTTTGACAAAAAATATTAAGGAGGTACTTCTGTAATTTATTTTTAAAGACGGTTTTTGTGATACTACTATCCATGTCTACTGGAAGGCTATTATAAATAGTTGGGACTAAAAAATTTCTACACCTACGACCATAATAATTATTACAAGGTAAAGGCTTAAAGGTTTTATGCTCTGAAATGCATTAGGTACACCTTGCCCAACCCTTCAGGGAATACAAGCGTTGTTATGTTCTTATCTCTTTCATCAGAATGTTACCTGTGTAAAGAAAGAAATAACGAAAGAAAGAAAAAAATAACAGTGTGAACAGTGTACAGTCAACAGCAAAAGTATATGATGAAAATCAGAAATTCAATACTAATGAACGGAGTTCGCGTCAGAACTGTGCGGCGTCGAAGTGTCATTATGTGATTGTAAATTATACCAAACATTTACTACTTCGACGCCACACAGTTCTGACGCGAACTCCGTTCATTAATTAGTATTGAATTTCTGTTTTTCATCATCTACTTTTGCTGTTGACTGTACACTGTTCACACTGTTATTTTTTTCTTTCTTTCTTTCTTTCTTTCGTTATTTCTTTCTTTACACAGGTAACATTCTGATGAAAGAGATAAGAACATAACAACGCTTGTATTCCCTGAAGGGTTGGGCAAGGTGTACCTAATAGTACACTCACATTTCGCCAATTATGTTTAAGTTCCGTTTAATAAGGGGCGAGACTATTGCCAACAACCGGACACAAATCCAGACTCCGGACTGCTACTGAGATTATTTTCACATAAGAACGTTTCAATGTGAAAATCTGACAAAAACGAACAAAGTAAAACACATATACAACACTATCCCAAACAACACCCAGCATTCTGAATGTGACACTGAAAAAAAACAAAAGACGATGAAAACATAGGTACAAAAATCTGCTATTGATTTGAGTGCCAGCGAACGAATGACATCGAAATTTCACCCAGATGCAGGTTTGCAGAATGACGAGATCCGAGGGACGGGACGGCTCAATCATCGCGACCCGTAAACAAAATTGAAAGCAAATCATAGCACGTTTGCATTCAGCTTATAAGCTCATTTCCATAAGTGTACTGCCTATCACGCTCGCAGGTGCAAATTATCTCTAGTGTATGCAATCAGACGCGTAGTAATCACTGGGATTATTATTGAAGGATTGCTTGAGCATTTGGGATGTTGTCATATTAAGTCATTGAAGATGACCGTGTTTGATAATGCTCTAAGATTATCATTTTCAGACTTATGCTCGGGTTCTAGAAACAAAAACGAATCGTTTCGCTTATTTTTTTTATTAATAAACTGGGCATATAAATAGATTCGTAAGCTAATTTTAGCTTTGATAGCTACTTCCATATGAAAGGGTCTACTGTACAAAGCTATGAGCTCTTTGCTTCATTATTGGTAAAGATTTATGAGACTTCATTTTAACCATTAACGGTCGGTAAATTATTTGAATCGGCCATTACAGACACTATTGATTGAGGTTGCTTACAGAATCATAAAACAAAAATTGAAAGCAAACAAACCTACCTATACCTACTTCAAGTTATTTTACTTGAAAACTTGATTAGCCGCAAACATAGCTTATTTATTTTACTCTTTCGAATTGCTGATTGCAAACAGAAGTCGAGCGAAGAAAATTCAATCTCGTACACAAGCAATCCAAATAGAAATCCGTTGAATTGCTCCAGACGTAACAATAATCCATATTTCACATTTGATTAGGTGCGAAGAACGCATAATATTTTGAAATACGACTATCGGAATAAACATATTTATATTCCTATCATAATAAACGAGGTATATTTTCCACGCCGAATTCTAATCCGTACAAAGGGTAAGTGGATGATTTCTGACGTGCGGACGAGTTAAGGACCGCGACTGGCGCGTGTCGAATGTGTAACTACGACCTACATTTCGATACGGCTGCTCCGGAAACACAATCAAAACTCAATTCGATAACACTTCCAATTTATAGTTGTATCACGCAATGGCGACTGGCGCATATCACATATGTAAGGGATGTTGCGCATTCAACATCCTGATTTCCTGAATTATGTATTTGATTTGCATCGCCTATACAAATGTGGTCACTGGTTTATGTCCAACAGTTACCTACTCGATATTTTACACATTAAAACATTGTTTAAGCTTTAAACATGCAATTGTGTCTAAACTCAATAACAACGAGTAAATCTGTCGTAGGTAGGGTTCAGAAATAAATCTAGATCGGTTTATGAAAGAAGAAATGTAACAACAAATTGTTATCGTACGCAATAACAGCAACTTATTGTATCTCTGCTAGATCAGTATTGTATTGAGCCATAATATTGCTTCTTGAATCCATAATTTTTTTAATATTTCATTCATCGTGTATTCGATGGCGCACAACTCTGTTTTAACAAGGTATAAAGTATGCACAAATTCAAAATTGAAATTCTCACACAAAATTATGAGTGCATCTACATTGCGAATTCGTATTCGTGAATGGACTACTGATTAATTACGTTCCCGAAGTATGCCTACGTGATATGTCAAATGTTTCATCACTGTATCAACTAGTGAAGGCTGCACAATAGATTTTCCAATAAGCTTTGTATTGTGAATAGTAATTTAATTTAATCTTCACATAATTATTTTTGGGTTAATTAATATGCTCGCTCTGACATTCGAGATCCAATTAACAAGATATCAACGGATCATTTTGCATTCGAGAACATTTTGATAATATTAAATACGAGTAAACTACTTCTTTAGCTACTCTGTAAAGGGTGTACAACTCAAATAACATAGTATATTTTGACACACACGTGTTGATAAAAAGACTATTAGAGGATCTAAATAAAGATACAACGTAAATTAAACAGGGATGAAAAGGAAATTGTACCTACTCATCTAATTATTATCTTTTGAGCATACTAAATTCCAAATACGGCTGAATTCTGAAACAATCTGCCTCTACATAGTGCAATGAATTCAGAATTAAACTTCTATCCAAAATTCAAATTGTAATAATTGCGCTCCACACGCGTAATTAACGAGACTGCTTTACAAATGGCGGTGAACAACTGAGCAATGAGTGACATGGGTGTCGACGGACGTGACGTCGAGACGTGCCCCAGAATAATGACCGCCAAATGAACCGGGGACTGATGCGAATCCCAACACTATGATGCGATTGCGCCGCGTTGCCCCGCTGTGAATTATTGGATTGATTGCGCCGTCTTGTTTCATCTGCATGCCGTATTGTCTGAATCAAACATTATGCTCCCGATGTTACCAAATTTCGAACTGTTTGGATGTGAAATCAGGGTATTTGTTTACTTTACTGTTGAGATGTGAATTAAATAGCAAATTGACCAAATTAAACAGTATTATGTAAAGTACCAATCTAGGAAAAATATGCAATGAACTTGTCGGAAATACAAGATAATATTAAGTTAGACCGGCCATAATCACTTAAATTGTTACTGAAATCAGAATAACCTATCTAATCATAACAAATCGTTCAAAATCAGCGATCTCGTTCCAACCTTGTTAAGTCAAGACATATCACAACACCTAATCTGCGATCAAACGAGTTGACGATCGCTGCTCGATTGCTACATGAACAAAGCGAACGCAGTCACCGGCTGCAATATCCAGTGATTCCAGTGCAAGTCGAGAGTGTCTCTTATACGGCCGCGTGGCTTCACAAACCAACAATGGAATGCAACAAAGGGCAGCCGGGCTACAATAGCTCGCCGGTATTGAACCTGGATAATCGATGCGGATCAAGTATGAACGACAGACCGCTTTGTTGCCACCGACCTGGCATTACTCTGTCAGCTTTCAACTGTAGTATCGGGCAAAAAGTTCGGCTTTAGAACGCTTTAACATTTTGTATCGGTACAGATGATGACCCTCGATGTATAACAAAAGCGACGCATGATATGGAGTGCCAGATGTCATGTTTCGCAATCGTTCGACATGTAGTCACGGCTTGTTAACATCTCATCGTCATAACTGAAGTATTCAGTTGCTTAACATACATACATAATAATAGTCATTCAATAGTATTCATTGCAAATGAAGGCAAGGGCTGCAATGCAACAGAACTATGTCAACATTTAGATATATGCAAGTATGTCAGAAAATATTCAGAGTACACTTAATAAAAGCATCACAAATCTTGCATATGCGTGTCGCGTACGTAAATTGCGAAGCCTTAAGGGCCCTTAGTGCAGGCGAAGGCCTCACTGTTGCAGGCGCATGTTCTCTTGAAACATGCATGTCTACGAATAATGATGCGATCGCGCTGTCACACGCGTGACGATGAATAAACGCCTACATTACCGCCCGCTCCATAACCGAGTTCTAACATTATCTTCTAATGCTTTCTAAATCCCAAAAACGGTTCGTTTTGTTTGCTGATAGTAATTGAGTGGTAGACTGTTTTCTTATACAAAGTGGGGCCACAATCTACTTTGAAACAAAGAAAGAAAATATGGTTTATTGCTACAGAAACACGTGCATATAAAAAAGAAAAGAAGCGGCCAATTGCTATTGGACTCGCACACGAAAGGTTCCGTACCACAAGGCAAAAAACGCTTAAAAAAACACGTTTTTTTATGGAGAGTCCCTTTAATTTTTAACTTTTTATTTTACAGCGGCAAAAGAAATACACACTCTGAAAATTTCAACGACCTATCACGGTTCACGAGATACAGCCCGCTGACAGACAGATAGACGGATACATGGACGGACAGCGGAGGCTTAGTAATAGGGTACCGTTGGCACCCTTTGGCTTCGGAACCCTAAACATTTATAAGGATCATACAAGTTCATATTAGCCTTAATTATACCTATTGACAGCCGGTACAAACACCAGTTTCTTTTCAAATTGAGTTATAATGAATTCAGTCTCTAATCTTTAATGACAGGCTCATTATTTATGACGAAGTGCAATGTGTAATTGTATTGACTACGTCCTATATGAGATACGAACAGTATTTCATAATTCTGAAGTATTAGACGCAGCGCTTGAACGATGCTTAAGTGCCCGCATTGAAAGCATTCTATTAGCTAACATGTATTCATGCCATAGGGAGAGCTTAAAATAATGATTTATACTAGCGCTATATAGTGTGTTGCCTCGGGGCTGTGCGCAGTAAAGCGGGGGTTCTTTCATTTGCATGTTTTCCTCGCTGTATCAATATCGGTGCTGGCCGCATCTTGCCGCGTTGTACCGAACCTCTCGTAATTACTTTTAGACGACTTCTTCACAATTTCAAAGACGTCATATTTTAACGTTTTAGGTTAACTGCCGTTGGTGAGATCATGTATTCGAAACCCATTGCTTTACTAACCCATACCTAACACAAGCACGCAAAGGTTAACGGGACATTTGTCCTCATCGTCGCTCTTTTTTTAAATTCAATTTCATTTCAACAATTTTAAAAACATTATTGGACAAAGTGGACAGTCCCTTTATAAGGCACTGGGTATGGAGGCACGTGCCCTTGTGTGTTGGGCTACATCTTTTTTTAGTTGTATTAGTTTGTCAAAGTTTACTAACATAGCTTTTAAGTCATTGTTACTAACATCATAATTATGGATTATGTGTACTTATATGTGTATTCCGAAATCTATACTTATAATAAATCTGTAGAGAGGTCAATTCTGTACATGAAATATATTTCCAAAATAACTATCAGCGGGTGATTAGTGATCGTTACTGACGCCAAAAATGCAATCAGTAAAATTTTTGTCTGTTTGTCTGTCTGTCTGTCTGTCTGTCTGTATGTTCGTTATAGAAACAAAAACCACTCGACGGATTTCAACGAAACTTGGTACAATTGTTCTTCATACTCCTGGGCAGGTTATAGTATACTTTTCATCACGCTACGATCAATAGGAGCAGAGCAGTGAAGGGAAATGTTGGGAAAACAGGATTTATTTTTAGGTGAAGTAGTAATAGGTTAGTAGTAGTTAGTAGTAGGTAAGTTTTGGTTAATTTATGTTCAGTTTTTTTTTATATTAAGTAGGTAAAAACGTAGGTACTTTTATTAATTATAGGTATAGGTATTATTAATTATAGTAGTTATAGGTATTTAGTTTTAAGTGAAGTAGGTTTTATTATATATTATTTTATATATTAGATGTAGTTATATATTTTTAGTTATTCAAGCCCCAAGCGGACGCCGGCGTCCGCCCGCTATTGTCTTGAAAAACACGTTGAATGAGAAATACGCGTTCTCAAGAATCGGCAGAAGAAAGAGCACATCGGTCAAACTCTATGAGAGTTAGTGCCTCAATTTCCGGAAGTTATTATTCCACGCGGACGAAGTCGCTGGCAAAAGCTAGTAAATAATATATTAGGTATAATACTAGCTGACCCCGCAAACGTCGTTTTGCAAAAAAAAAATAGTAGCCGATTCTCAGACCTACCCGATATGCACACAAAATTTCATACAAATCGGTCCAGCCGTTTCGAAGGAGTATGGTAACTAACACTGTGACACGAGAATTTTATATATTGGAAAGATTATTATTTAAGAGATAAATTAATTCATGGTACTTACGGAAAATCGCGAATAAAATAAATAATATGAAGCATCACTATCCTGTCGAGGGGAGGCTTGCGTTACGTCGGTTAACCTATTCAAGAATATCTAGACTGTAATGAAAGGGAAAACGTAACAGAAAACTTAACCAAATGAATCATAGAGGTGGGAAAACTTGCGAGTGTATTCCTACCTTAGTTTTTTAGGGCTGGCACATAGGTAGCTGACGAAATGCAAAGTTGCTCAATTTTCACGGCCAAAATATAATCAACATTACGTATGTTGGAAAGGTAATTAAATGTCAAACACTAGCCTGCGATAGTATCAAAGTAAACAGCCTATCGATTCTGTAAAAATCTCACCTTGATAACATAGGTGAAGTGAGCATGAAGTGAACTATCAATGTAGGCAACATCAGGTGGAATGACAGCTCACTTCACCTTAGTTTTCACGGTGAGATTTTTACAGAATAGCACTGCAGAGACGAAAACATGAAATTGACAGCTAAAGTCTCAGAGGTAAATACGAAAAATTTGTGAAAATGTCTTGCCGGTACTGTTACTTTTTTATTGTAATCACAGAAATAATTTTTTGAACAACATAACGTTATCGTTTAAAAATGAGGATGAATTTATTTATTTTTGCTTTTATATCAACGATGTTCTCTTTATTTTGTGGATTACAAAATGAAAAACCAGCCACGTACGAGTCGGGCTCGCACACAAACCACCGTACAGTATTTAAAACAACATATTTTTTTAAACACGTTTCTTTTATGGGGACATCCTTTAATTTGTATTACTTTTTGTTTATAGCGGCAATAGAAATACACATTCTGTCAAAATTTGTACCGTCTACCTATTACGGTTCATAAGATACAGCCTGCTGACAGACAGACGGACGAACAGCGTAGACTTAGTAATAGAGTTCCATTGGCACCATTTGGTTACGAAACTCTAAAAAAAAAACATCGTTAATATATTTAGTCAATGAATCGCTGTACGCATTGCTTCGCGAAGTGTGCACCATCCCTTGTCGGAACATACGTGTCCATAGGGTGTCGGGTAATAGACCGCAGCGCGGTAATTCTTCCTAGTTCTCATGTAACGCGCTCGTTCGTGTAATGATGCGCCTCTATTACGTACAACTAACTAATAGTGGTCTAGTGGTCTTACTTTCGACCTTAAGAGGAAATGCGGGTAGTCTTTTTCCATACAGAAACGCCCTCGCCTGTTTTCTTTCTGGTAAGTACCATAAAGCAATGATTTTTTACAGAATAATAAATATTATCTACTTGTAAGTCCATACGTATGATACATTATTTTTATAAGCACTTAGATCCCTCAAAAAATGCCGATTTAAACCGCTGTCAACAGAGGCATAGTGTACAAATTTGACAACTATTAATGAAAAAAGAAAAACATAAAGACACAGAACAACACAACAACATAACAATAACACACAACAAACAAAACAACAACAACATAGAAACACACACATAGGGAACATAGAAGGATATTCCTATGGATATATATCCTTCTTATTCAGTTTATGAAATATCTTTTAAATTGGTCTAATATTGAAGGAGGAAATAGACGAGAGCTAAACCTCGAATTATGACTTCTAACTTAGGCTTTTTCAAAAATATCTCCGACCGCATTTCCTCTTAAGTGCCTGCTTAATAATTACTCAGCTGAACAAGGCAGCATTCTTTGCAAACTGTAGTGTTTACGTTTCTTAAAGTAGGTAATTGTAGTGTTTGTATGACATTATGGGCGTTTACGGTGCAGCACAGACGGCACACTTTTTGTGCGATCGAGTCTGCGGCGCACAAAAAGTCCGCATGGCGCGCAAAAAGTCGATCGCGGATTTCTCACAGACTCACGCACACGACGCACATCTTCGATCATTCTGTCGGCAGAGCTGTAGGGACGTAGACGCTATGGAAATCGTGCAGAGATCGCGAAGTATTATTTTGATAATAAATCGCGCCATGATAATAGATCGCGTGCGTTATGTCCACCCCTAGCAAATGCAGATTGCCGACTAAAGTGTGCGCCGTCTGCGTTACCGCGCGTTGAAGCAAACGTTCAATTTTTTTCACACACTTTTTGTGCGGAGTGGCGCGGCGCGGCGCGGCGCGGTCTTCCCGAATTACACGGATTTTTTGTGCGCCGGACTTTTTGCGCGTCGTGTGCGTTACTGCATAGGTTCTATTTTCACAGACTAAAAAGTGCGTCACGGATAGTCTGTCGTCTGCGCTGCACCTACGGGTAATCACTTTGAAATCATGCGTTTAGTATTTTCCCTAACACAAAATTGACCTTTGTGTCTAGAAGATAGTGAAGGTTGGTTTAGCTTGTCCAAGCTTCAAGATACAGACTATCTAGTTTGGGGCTCCCTGGCAAAAAATATATCTTCTAATCTTCTAATATATAAAATTCTCGTGTCACAGTATTAGTTACCATACTCCTCCGAAACGGCTGGACCGATTTGTATGAAATTTTGTGTGCATATCGGGTAGGTCTGAGAATCGGCCAATATCTATTTTTCATACCCCTATTTATTTTTTATTTTTTTTTGCAAAACGACGTTTGCGGGGTCAGCTAGTTGTAATATAGCTGTAGGTAATATTTTAAGCCACTCATGTCGTCTCAACTTGCTGTTAATAAATGAACCTGCTTACTGTAATATTTCTATTCATTCGGCCGGTAGCTTCAAAACGAATTTAGTTATTATTCAATCGAAAGAGAGTGTACAGCAGCCTCTTTCGTGCACTAATAAAAATATCTGCAATCACTTGTTTGTCACACATCTGTTTTAAAGCACAAGTAAATTACACAACAAAAATACTGCTGGGACTCGAGATCCCAGAAATACTTCAGTCCACAAACTAGCTAAATGATACCTCCAGTCCAATGTTCATTATTTACATTTTCCAGTGGCTTTTCTTTCTGCAAAACCTGTAATATGCCGTTTTACGTTCCGGGGCACTGCGTATGCAAATACAGTGAAGTCGATAGCCGACCTCCTCGTTAGTGCCCTCTCAAAGGCAAATACATATACGTATATACCTTTATATACCCTATACATGGGGCTAGAGGACTACTGAATAGCTTTTCTACAATACTATTAACTTACAGATACAAGATAGCGGAAAGACGAAATGCTTTGCCGGAAGACCTTTGTACAGGAAATATAATAATGTTTAAGGAAATGTAAATAATAATACTTAGCTGGTTTTGTGCACGTTTGTATGCTTTCTTTGTATGTAGTTTTGCTTTACATTCTATAACGTGCATCATGAAAATAAACACTTATTTCGACTTCCCTTTAGCTACGTGAACGCAAAATTATGCAGCTGAAATTAACTGTTTTACTTTTTAATCCTCACATCAACATGAAATATTACCAGATCAAATTAATATTATAACATTCATAAAGATGTTGGTGTTATTATGTCAGAGATTTAGTAAGAAATCTCGGGTCGAAAGCCAGTTAATCGCTCTGGTAATACAGTTACATTTTGTGCTAACGTTTAATGCTTACTTACACATTTACTTTATTCAAAGTACATTCAAGAACGAAACAGCAACATGTGCTGTTAATGTCTGAATATAAAATTCATTAACTCGCGTTTAATAACGCACAGTTAGACATAAATGCAGTTAAGCTAAATACTAATTCCCTGGAGCAAGTTTCCAGTTAACCCTCATCTTAATAGAAATTTCTTTATGTAAATTTTAATTCAAAAAATCCCCCATTTATTCTCGGTGCCGTAAGTTGAATGAAAAAATCTATTAGCTGAGAAAGATGAAAAATACGGTCCGGCTTTTCCCTTCGTGCTTATTTCACAAAGTAGGTATGTAAAGCAGCGCCAAAGCGACCCCTTTTATCGTCGCACTGAATTGAGCAATTAAAAGTCTAATGATATGTCGCTACGGATATTGAAAAAGTGATTAGATTTTTGAATACAATCTTGCAGTTTGAACGTTGCCAGTAAAGAGGTTATGAAGCTGGGTTTTTTATTAGCTTGTTGCTCCGTACTTTAGCTAAGATTGTTTGCGGTAAAACTTTCAATTTGAATGTCAAGGAAAGAAGACATTATAAAAGTTGAAAACTTTGCTTGTCATAGTGGCTTGTTTTTTTTTTTTTTTAATTCACGAGCCTGTTCTATATTTTAAACATTGAGCTATATAACTAGAGAAGCAAACCTCAATAAAATGTGTCAAAAAAGTGTAGCCACTTTATAAACGCGACGACGTAGCTTTGAAACCACTAAACATTTAGAAGTAAACATATATCTGTCTCACTTACACGCGTCGTAATAATACTGCCTACGCTTAGATTAGACAAAGACCACAATATAAACATGTAATGACGGGATGGGGTTGCCTACCCATGCGAAATTTTACCCAACATTTTAAGCCATAAAAAACGTTTTAGGTTAAGTTAAATTATTTTTAAAATATTTGAATTATGTATTTCATAATGAATGTGTAACAGAAGTTTATAAATAATGAAAACAACTAAGACATTTTCTTTTTGAATATTTTTTCTTTATTATTCATGAAATTGAATGATTTAGTAGGTAGCCAGTCAGTCTCTTTTCGTAGCAATCGGATTATTTCCACCCATTTTTCACGGCGTGCTGCATCTTTAGGCACCCTGCTACGTTGTTATTATTAAAAAATATTTAAAATCACTTATTCCATAAATTAAAAAATCCCACTAATGTGGGAAACTAAAACTAAGTTTTTAGTGGTAACACTGAACCCAATTTACAAAATTCTACATTTTATTGCGTTTTTACGTTGATATAAACACAGAGACAATTAATTTACGTGTGGACAGTAATTCCGGTTAATTTATTATGTTTTTGTGATCTTGAATCGCACTCTTTCGCGATATTTTTTGTCGCATGTCACTCGGTTGACTTCGGTTGGCGTCACACAGAGCACTGAACTGACGTTAGCTACGCTGATGGCTGTAGCCATCAGACTAGTGGCAACGCCTTGGTGCGGTAATTGCTAATCTAGTGTAACATATATATCAATGATTTTAAACGTAAAATATATTACGACTTCAATTTTCATAATGTAAAAAGGCCTCTTTTAGTCTAGTCTCCTTTATAGATTTACAAATTGATGCATTTTCGATTTCGATATTAACATCAAGGAAATTGTGATGTTCAAACCGTGCGTCTATTAAATCGATTACCAGTAATGACGCTATCTTCTCGGATAATCGCTAGGTGTTGTCCTCAACAAATGGGTTTAACTGAACATAATTGCATTAAGCATTCACATAATCGATTCGCATCAATAATAATATTTGATTGGTTGAAAATCGTGAATGGAATTACGTGTCATATCTTAGGAGCAAGGCTGTGCACGACTCATGGCGAACGACGGAACTAAGCCCTACATGCGCATTCATATGTGTTAGTCACGAATTAAAAATATAACTAGTTTTAACCTCCATGAGATAATAGTTTACTGTTTACTAAGGCATTTCGATATGTAATAAAAAGTGCTATCTCGATAATCAAATAATCGAATTCGTGTTTATGGTAAAGTTCAATCCATAAAATGAATTAGTTCGAATCAAATATCCATCTAGCTACTTAAAGTACCTTAGTAATTACGCAGCATAGTCCATAGACAAACAGTAAAAAAGCACGACATTTTCTCGAAGGCAATAATCAATTTTTCCAACACACTTCACATTTTAAAATTCTGACAGCTTTATTATTACAGACAAACATAATATTGACTATTCAGCAGTAATAATAACACGGAGCATCCAATTATTGACACGTACATGATTGATTACTCTGCAATTGAAACATTGTTCGAACACAAACGACGAACAGCATTTAGTAAACAATAAAATGTATGTAATATACTATCGGCCTTGACTTTTTAGTACTAAAGACGAGGTTAGGCTATAATGACTATATTATTCAATGCTTTTGAAAGGAATTTAAGGAAGAGATTAGTATATGCTATGAAGATTTTATTGATAAAGATGATCCGCTGAGCGCATATTTAGGTATTTTTGGTTTTGATTTTGACGAAGGTTAGATATTAATTTTGACTGCAACGTGAGATCACGCAGTGATGTTTAGAGTCCCTAATGATTACGAAAACGTATCTAACTACTTAAACAAATAAAGTATGAACATTCATTAAACAAAAGTAAATGTATACAAGGTACTAGAGCACCAATAAACATTATGTCTTTAATATATATACTTTTGTCTTTAAAAATCTTGTTAATTTATTAAAAGCAATCGACATACCAACATGTAAGACATGTGTCAAAATAAATACCATTAGGCATTTAGGTAACTCATTCATGTGCATCATTCATTTGAAAAAATAAATCAAAGTACTTTTACGATCAGTGTCCTTCGCAGTTAATTTGAACATAGATGAAGACGACATGAAATTTGAAATAAAAGGTCATTCCGAGGCGTTAACTGATGCACACGATAGCACGACGTGACACGACAGATTGCCAGCAATAATTAAACGCTACAATTGGCTGTCAAATTTATGACCTTTAACTAACTCGAATATTTATCAAAGTTGTCACTTACTCCAAACAGCGCTGACACAGGTCATTTCTTAATGCAATTAGTTTTTCAACAAAAACGTGACGTTCATTCACAATTTGATCAATCGTTATAAATGTTGTGATAATCAAGTCTTAGGTCAAGCCTCGCCATTAATCAATGTAATCAGTTTATTTATACACTAACTATGAATTAGTGATTAATTTCATACATTTTTGAACAAGAAATCTCACACGGTGAATCAATAAGTCAGTCTTGAAAGATTGTCTTGATTGAATCATCGTGTGCGGTAGTTAACTATGGCAACCAGGCATGATACACATAAATAGTTCATTTAACCTTAATTATAACTTATAATAAAGCGTTTCATAAATAATTTATTTTTGTTTCCTTGACATCGTAATTCAAGCTGCGATAAGTGTTCCGTCGCAACCCCCAAGCCCCCAACTTGTATTCAATTCGGCGAAAGAAACATTCCCTATCAGTACTTACTCGGTTGAATAATGTTAAAATTAAAGACTCCGCTTTAATTTTGTGTGACCTACACAGAAGGTTTTCACATTGTATGATATTAAATAAAATTTAGGCGTTCCATTTCCACATGCACGAGGCCTATTGTAATATATCGAGTTGAAATTGATTTCACAATGGGACCCTTTGTTTACTTCTATTTATTATATTGGAATGATGGATTGGTTTTAAAATGGTCCGGCCTGTATTATTGGTTGCTCTGAATAGGATCGTCAAGTGAGCCTTCGGTGTACACAATGGCCATACAATGACGTTGACCTTGGAGTATTACATCGGTTCAATCAAAATATTGGGGCAAAGGTTATCTGCGAAGTTCCCGGGGCCTAGCGATCCCCCATTGTGCTGGCTCCTACTTGCCAACGTCAAAAGTACTCGATCCACATATCATCGAATGCCATTGGAGTCACGGTCGATTGAACATTGAATTAAGGATCCAGATGTTGAACGCTTGTTTATATCGTGCCAATACGATTAGATTTTTAGTCCCGGCTATCATTCGTGGATCTTTAACAGTCGCTACGGTTCATCAGCAGCCCGAAAGTCTGACAACCAATCTGTCAGTCCATTGTTTTACCCTTTGCAAAATTTCTATAGTCTGTAATTTATATGGTGTACATAATAAAGAGTATTCTATTCTATTCTATTCTTACCAAGGGGTATCGTATTACCCCGTAGGTAACTGGGTTGTGGAGGTCAGATAGGTAGGCAGTCGCTCCATGTAAAATACTGGTATTCAGCTACATCCGGTTAGACTAGAAGCCGACCCCAACATAGTTGGGAAAAGGCTAGGCAGATGATGATGACAATTCTATTTAAAGGTACACTTTCCTTTAAAAGCTTTTTGCACATGTATTATTATTTTTAAAGGGTAGTTTTGTTGGTGTTTTAGTTTCAAAGGCTCTGGCTATTCTCAGTCTTAATCTCTTTAATGTACGTACATGAATTATATAAGAACTTTTCACTTGTAATGCTAATTAAATTAACATACACACAAACCAGATCAAACCATATTTGTGCACAACAGTCCGCGTAGGCTTTATTGGGTGGAACAATTCATCAAAAATCTAATTAAGTCGGTGGACGCGGGGCTTCAACTCGTGAAACGGTGACAGGAGATTAAGTTCAGCTTTACTTACGCCGCCAGCACTATTCCACTCAACTTGCTATTTTACTGGCGCGGCAGCCGCACGGCTGAGTGTTCTGTCTACCGGAGCGCCCAGCACGAACTAACCGTCACCCTATTTCCGCACTTACACTGAATTTATAGCCGAATGCATTATCTGCGTCTAGTACATGCAAACTACTTTTTGATTCATCGAGCGTTGTTAAATCTGGAAACCTTTTTTAGTAGTACATTCATAAAAGCATAGGTACTTATTGAAGCACTAGTAGGTACCTATATGCCCGCGGCTTTGCTCGCGTGTCGGAAATTATCCCACGGGAACATACTACTGGGATAAAAATTCATAAAATCAACTAACTGCCAGTGAAAGTCCCATCAATATTGGGTCAGCCGTTTTGGGGATTAGCCGGAAAAAAGCTAGACAATTTTTTTTTTTTTGTACTTAAGTACCGTAAGTTACTTTCATTCATAATTTCAGTAAGTTTCATTCATAATTTCATTCTTTTTTATTTATATAGATTTAAAATAAATGATCTGCCACTAAATAAAGTTCTAATAAGCAAAGGAAACACGAAAAAAAACAAACGTGCAATATTGAATATTATAGAGCTGCAAACATAAATACTGTGTAATTAACCCCAAGCTTTATATGCTCGACTGAAGTTAAAGCGAGCAAAGTGAATATCATAATAACTTGGCAAGGAAGCTAATAACTGGATGCTGCGTCAGAATATCTATAGGTACGTGTTACTGTGAAGGCAAGTGACATCGACGTAATAACCTCCATGTTAATTAAAACGCTTGACGATGGATAAACTATTATATCGAAACCCGGGGTTTACGTCATGTTAATACTCGAGTAATTATGTAGTTTCTCATCCATCTTTAGATTATCGAAGTTAAATGGAATAAAGCTAAAGTAACGTTTGTGGTCTTAAAGCTTTAGTTTTCTAAGAAAGCGATGAACTCAAATTAACTAGATCAAAATAACAGCTCTCCATATACAGAGCGATTTTGACACCTTGACTTCAAATACTGGTGAAAATGAAAAATTTTCATGCTTAAACATAATCAGCCTATAGGTAACATTCCCACTTCTGGGACAAGCCTCCTCTCTGTGAGAGGAAGTGTACCATAATCTACGTCTTAAGATTTTTGGTTCTGGACATGTCGATTTTTATGACGGCCGTTATAACGTGGCGGAACTTCTCTTCTAGAAAACCGTAGCTAAAGTAACCCGATAGAAAGGGATGGACATAAAAAATAAACGAATACTCGTAATGAGGAAAAAGAAACAGTTTCCCAAGAACAAAGGAAAAACGTAAGAATCAACAACAAACAACACCGTTTAGAATGGATGCGAACCCCGGCTCGGCCACAATGTCTCGGATAAGCAAAGGAGATGTCACGTGAATGTTAATTCTTCAGCGATTAGTATTCAAGGCGAAACAACAACTAATAAAAAGGAGCCACCGTCGGGAAAATTGAAAATATCCGCAACCGTCAGGAAAATGAGGAGACCTCTTCGTCACGCCGTGAAATTAGAATCGTCCCGAGCAGTTCCTATGCTCGTCACGTGGCACCAAAACTTTGTTTACGTTGCCATTTGATTATAATCTAAACAAAATTTCCTTAACGGGCAGCCATAGCTTTTGTTATTAATGCCAGAGGTGCTGTTACTCTCCTCGCAAATAAGAATAAAACATCATTTTGTTTGGAGAAGCGTGATTATTATACAAATTAGATACTTTTCGTTATGTATACATAAACAAAAAGAATTTCCTTGCTGCCACGTTTTTCAATTACGACTATAAGTAACTACAGATTAGGGGGTAAAACGGACTCAGATTTGAAATTGCATTTGCGTACATTCAGTTGTGTCTTTTTATGAAAGTTCTGTTTTTTATAGCTTCGAGTTAAACAAATATGCACGGAGCCCCGCAAACGAAAGTTAATTAACTTACTCTATACCTAATATTGATTTTCCCTCTATGAAGCGGGAGCAAATAACTACAGGTAGATAACGTAAGCAGGGTAACCATATCAAAGTCCTCAGATCGTGGACTTACACAAAAACGGGAAAGTACACGGTAGGGGTGGCGTTATCAGTGGCCATCCATCGGCAGTGATCTGTGACCGGTATTGACGGAAAGCCCAAGATCCAAACTGGTCCCGAATACTTTAAGCCCTGTTAGTAATGCGACAGATGTAATAGGAGATTGTACTTAATCTTCTTTCCGTAGATACTAGGGTTATTGGTAAAACTATGCTTTAAAGAATTTTTGGTATGTCCTAAAACCAAAATTTCAAAGACATGTGACATCCTTATTCCCACACCGGACCTGCGAGTTGGATTATGGCTGGTAAGAACCCAGCCTGACCTGTATTCCAGCAGTGGGACCAATAGAGGCTGATTATGCTTATGCTATGCTTGAAGATCTTTTCGTCAGTTGTCATAATGACGAACCAAGAAATCGTCCCAAAGCGTGGCAGCCCTAACTGTATCGATCCCTAAACTACTGGAGCCATTCCGGTCACTGATAATGATTACGTCACTATCGAGTGAAGTCAATCCAAGCTTAATCATCCTGTATACATTTATAGTCAATTAAATTACAGTATTGGAATGAGTAGAGCACGAAGTAGGTAGGTACGAGACAAAATTGAATAGGGCAATGAATCTTCTTGAGTAACTATAAAATCGAATTCATAAGTCTACAACCTTAAACAGTAGTCCCACCCCTAAAATCTAACCTAACTTATTCAATATTCAACGAAATTGGTCACACTCAATACTGAGCTACACCTTTGAAACTCAATCGACGGAGTGAATACAGGCTAACGATCACGTAACTATTGGGTATCATTACTTTAAAAAGCAAACGTCCCGCAGACTCACGGTCACCCTCAATGCAGATAAGCCAGCTTATTTGAATGAGTGGTGTTCGGACCGCAAAACGCTGAGCGAGTAACGAGAATGCCTGACCGGGAACGAAGCCAATAAGCCAATACGTGGCCACCGCAAATGAAAGGGAGACGTGTCTAGTACTGTTTGAGTACATTTCATATGAATTTATGGTCGAATATTTGAAAAGATTTGTTAAGTGAAAAGGAGAAATGAAGTGGGCATGCCAATCGAAAACGGTGACAAATGCAATTGCATAAATATGTGCAAATGGGGGATAAGCTATGAGCTGCGTGCAATCTGGCATCATATTTTTTTTTGGAACTTCATTATTCTCTAAACGTGACACAAAGCCAAAATCATCCTAGATATCATACGATTTTAATATTCTTTATGAAATGTTTTGTTCAAAAATACTCGAGAATTTTACTGAGGGTCAGACACATTAAAATTGAACGACCGCTACACTCAGTACGGGCTTTCAAAATCCGCAACGGTAATGTAGTGAATTCGTGAAAATACCTAATGTACGAGTATGTCGAAACAATACCGTTTCCGAATCCCATACAATCATATCACGCAATTCATCAAATTAAGTTATCATTACACGGATTGTTTGCACAATTTACAGCCGAAAGCGTACGTTACACGGCGTCTGGGGCTAATGCATATTAGCATGTTCAATTGTAATCTCGGCTGGCTAATGTTGGCCAAATGTTCGCGCATGTATTAAACATGCGAATATGAGACACGGATTTGGTATATTGTGATGGTCACGTAGTTGTGTAGTAAGTACCTTTAATTTACGGAAATACCTATTCGTTAAAGCTACAAAAGAAATGAATACACTAGTGAGCCTTATAGTACTGACAATCATTTTCAAAGTTTTTCGAATTTCTACAACAGCTGGGTAATTGCGTAACACACTATCAGTAGCAATGGCTTTTATTTTGACAGTTCAACAACATTCATTGCGTTATTTACGTTGTTGAGCAGACAATTTTTTCGAACGTATGAAGCAATGGATTATTTAAAATTATTCAAATTTTGATTGAAAATATGTTACGGAATTAGGGTGCGACTCAACTTTCAACAGGATTCACATAAGCTTTTCGGTAGCTTTTGTCAATCCAGTAGATGTTTGACTTTTCCATCAGTCTAATGTCGCTTTTTAGACTACCCTCTGGTTTATTTTAAACTTTTGCTATAAGGACAAGCAAGAGGTGACCTAAAACACTGAATTTATACTACCGCATCTCACTAACGTAGACAAACGTTCTAAAGCTTTTCTACAGTAAAAGGTAACACCCACCATATCACACAAGTAGATCTTTAGTCTTTACTATTTTAGGCACAGAATCAGTTTATCGTGCACCGTGCACTGAAAAAAAGAAATAACAGAACCAATTTTGGCTATTTCAAAAATAACCGAAATTTGTTTAATCAAAAATAAAGTTAATTTAAAATAATAAAACTAGTTTATGTAACAAGCCCTAAATTGGTTTTGTTATGTTCAGTTCAGTAATATTTAGTCAACATTTTTGTTGTTATTTACCGAACTTCTGTAAACAAACCGATTCGTTATCCTGTAACCAAACCTTTGTACGAATTATAACAAAACTCTTCGACAATATTAAGCTTAGTAACATTGGCTATACGTAGCAAAAGCATTCTACATAATAATTTTGTCTATCTATTACCTAAAAAAATGTGCTATTTTAACTTATCGCTCTGTAATAAATACTTAACTGACTTAGTAGATAAAACACGCACGACCAATGTGCTGCTTTGCAAAACTTTGGATAGGAATAAATTAGTTAAACAACTATATGTTACAAATGTATTGTAACGTGTAATGGAACGCTTTGGTTGTAGCCATCGAAGACCTGTAGAAACCTACATTTCGAATATTTCAATTTTCGCGTGACGTGAAGTAGCTGTGCAGGCTGTGCAAGTCAAGTGTACACTTTTACTTTAGACTCTTTTTCCCTTTGCATTTGCTTGCGTTAATTATCGAAGCAGTAGGTACGTGTTGCGCGCGCGGGTCAACTTAATTTTACAAAGAAAGAAAAAGAGAAAGTTTTACATATTTACATTAAAAGGTATCAGCTTTTAATTAAAGGTAATAACCTCTATAAATCTACCTACGTTGCGGGTGCTGGCTTTTATGTTCGTGAAATTACTGAAAGACCATCGAAGACCACTGATGGACGAAGACTATCTTGATCGGCCTGTGGATGACTATCTACGGCAGTGAGGCCTTGAAATGTATATATACAAGTTCCAGGGTAAGCAAGCACATTACTGAACTGAATCTAGTAATTAATAAGTCTTGTTTAACTGTAGTAGGGTCAGATGTCCAACAATGAAACAGTGGTACCTACACAATAAAACACTGCGATATTTCTAAAATGCTGCATTGCCAGATTATCACGTAAGGACACTCTCGAGAACCCCCCGCCCTATACCAGGTTGCGTCGGCGCGCCACGTGGAGAAGACGGGCCTGCGGAGCATTATTAATTTTTTTGACAAAAATGATTTATAATAATTATGATGAATAAAAGTTTTAATCAATAAATATGTGTATTTTTAATAGATAATAAAGTCATCACTAAATTGCTCGATGTGCCGGCGTCTGTACAGCTGAGGATAGCCCAATCGTATAAGTATTTTTGTCGAGATAATATTCTAACCTACTTTTCCAAATTTTTGTTTGGGCCACTCGACACTGGACACCTAATATGGGAAAAGCGCATTGGTAGACCGCGAAATTCAAATTTTCTTACGTATTTTTGCAATTTGCAGATCACTTTCAAGTTGTATCTTGATCAAAATATGATTCGCGACTATAACAGGTACCTACATATTTACAGTATTATAATCATTACAATCATTAAAACATATTTCTAAGTTAGATTTGTACCATAAGAACAAATCTCATAAGGAAAAGTTCTTATGGTGCTTACAAATCTAACTTATAAGTATATTTTAATGATTTTAATTAGTATAATCCTGTAAATAAATATCTATTATAGTCGCGAATCGTATTTTGATCAAGATACAACCTGACACTGGCCTGCAAATTGAAAAAAACCCAAAGAAATTTTGAATTTCGCGGTCTTTCACTGCACATTCACCTTAACTAAAGTATTAGGCACTATATTAGCAAACTACTAAGTTGAAAATAACAAATTAATTTTGTTATTAACAGTCAAAGCATTTGGAAAGGCAGCAAAACTGATCAGCTAAACTTACTGGGAAGTTTGACTACTCACTGCAAAAATGTTTGGTAAGGAAATGAGAAAGTTAAGTTGCGTTAATAATGTTATTTGGTAATAATTTTCAAAAAAGTTCAAGTAATATAGCCACAAATACAATTACCTATAGACAAACAGATATTTTACTGTAACATAAATGAGGTGCTCTATTGACCGAAACGTTATGCAAATGGTAATTTGTAATGAGTTAAGCCGTAGACAAACGGTTTTAGAACAATGAGCAAGGGAAATTAGCAATACAAAACAAAAATAGATTAGCTAAAAGCTACATTACTCTAGTAACCCAACTGGCTTTTGTTATGTGTTACACAGGTTCGGCTGTCACTAATTTTATGTAACTGGTAGACAAAGTTTTGGTTACTTAGAACGAAACATTTTTTTCAGTGTGCTCGCCTTAATCAGTATTAAGTCATCATCATCAGCTAGCCCTTTCTCAACTATATTGGGGTCCGCATCCAGTCTAACCTAATGCAGCTGAATACCAGTAGTTTTCATAGAGCTTCCCATTCATAACCCAGCTACCACCACTGGGTAACAATGACCAATGAACAATAATGTAACACGATACCCCTTGACAAGACCGGTTGTACAGTATTATGTATTTGCATAATTAGAGAGCATTACGATATCAAAGACAATTAACAAAGAGTTGAGTGATGAGACCTTGAAGGATTCATCAATGAAGGTTATGATGCTTTCAAACTTGGTTTTGATTGACAAAAATATACAATATATTCGTAATTAATCAGCTAAACTAATTATACACATCACAATGAAATTAAATGACATAACGTTTATCTCGTCATAGACACATCATCACATATAATTGTTTCGAGGAAGTATTGTATGTTAGATGGTTTATAGAAGACGATTTATTAATTGGATTGATTCAAGCTTTAATTGTATACCTACTTAATTTTAAAGCCGAAACCGGAAACTATTGTCCTCGCTTAAACTCCACAAAAACTACAAAACGCCTCGTGTTTACGACCCTTACATACTTAATGAGAAGTTACTAGTAATAGATCATTAGCAATATTTTCAACCCATATGCGCCCACAGATGCTAACAAACTAACTAACCCTTTTAAAGGATCATTCGATCAACCAAATACGCAATATTTCATAGCTACAATATAATATTATTATACTCGACGTAAAAGTAGTAGAAGCGGGGTAAACTCGACGTTAAGGGAGTATAAACGGGACAGAAATCGTTGACTCGACGTAGGGGTAATAGAAGCGAGACAAGGTTCTCGGCTCGACGTAAAGGGACTCGACATAAAGGGAACCATTCTAACGACCATCTTTGACAAACAGTAACACATTGATCTTTGTGATCAATTAATCTGCCTTTTCCCAACCATGTTGGAGTCAGCTTCCAGCCTAACAGGATGCAGCTGAGTTCCAGTATTTTATATGGGGTGAACTGCCTATCTGACCTCCACAACTCAGTTACTGGGTAACACGATAGGTGGTGGTATTTGGGCTTCTGACTACCCCGTAACGACTGTCATGAATGGTCCCCATCCACGAACCGATCGCGGCAGGTGTAGCTTAACTTTCAATCGGCCCGTGAGGCTGTTATTATTTATCCACGAGCCCCACTAACAAAAATATCAAATTATAATTTACCATTGAATGTGGGAAGACGTTTTTCAAAGGTCGCCCGTCGTTGTTATACTGATCCGAACAAGGGATGAAAATAACACAAAACGTTTTCCTTCCATTCAGTTGATAAGCTTCCCACGTTAATGAAAACATCTGAGGTTAGATTACGAAGCTCATCAGGAAAGGTACTACTTAATGCATTAGTGCAATCGGTAACCCCAATACCGTTTATGTCAAAAGTATTACATTATATAGGTACATACATATGTCAAGAAATGAAGCAAGGATTGCTACCGTTCTCACATATTTTAAACTAGCTGCGCCCCGCGGTTTTACCCGCATAAGTTTCGATCCCGTGGGAATATCGAAATAAAAAGTATCATGTGTGTTAATCCTGGTTATAAACTATCTATTGGCAAAATTTCATCTAAATCCGTTTAGTAGTTTTTGCGTGAAAGAGTAACAAACATCCATCCATCCATCCTCACAAACTTTCGCGTTTTTAATATTAGTAGGAGTAGGAAGTAGGATGAGAGAACCTAATCGTAATCGTACTAATGTCGTTAGCATGCAAATGCATTCAGTAATGTTATTTAGACGAGTAGGCAGGTAGGTACTTAGGGTATCACAATCTACATAGCAACGGTTGCAATAACAGATTTCTCGGTTTTACTACCGAAATTATCAGCCCATGAAAACCTATTGCAGCATAAATAATAACTGAAACTTAAACTGTAATGAGTACTTAATTCTATAATATTACTAGCTGACACCACCACCTCAGAATCAATACAAAATGTATGAGAAAATGAATTAATTATTTACATATTTTTTTATAAACTTTTACCATGTTTTAATAGTTATTCTGCTATTCGGGGCGGAGACAAATCCAACAATTCAAAGATTATAAAAATCGGTCCAGCCGTTGTTGAGTTATAAATGGTGTAACTAACCCTACTTTGTTTTATTTATATAGATAAAACTTAATTGCTTAGTCCTGCACCAAAGAAGGTTGTTCTTGGGTACACTTGCATAGTGCAAACAGGGATAGTCGTCGATTTGTGCCTCAATTAATTAAAAACGTTAAACGGGCCTCTACGAGTTGGCTTCGGCCACCGTCTAAAGGTCCGGGACCACAGGATCCCGCGAAAGGACAAACAAAAAAAAATTAAAAAGATTACAAAGTACTCATATTAGAGCCAAACTAGGCAAGCCTATATCTTAGGCACAAAAAAATCTATAGTCAGAATTATAAAGAAAAGAAAGAAAGAAAAAAAGGTTTATTTGTCACAGAAGCACGTGCAAACAAAAAGATAATTAATTCTATTAACAACAAAACAACAATAATATAAAATTTAATTTATCCGCTGGCATCACCGTACATTCATAAATAGAGGTAGGTACCCAAAGCATTAATTACACAGGAAAATGCTGTGTTTTGTGTTCTTATCGTCGATGAAAGGATGTTGCTACTGATCAATGCGAATAATATGTAAACTACCAAAGAAATAGTTCCTGCAACTATTCGTCTTGAATACAAAACACCTCGAAATAAATAGAAAACACTTCTTCAAACCGAATTTCATCCACTATTTAAGACGATCAACAAATCTAAATGTTCTATTTACTTGAACAATAGATCAAAATAAACAAGTCAACCAAGCAAGACGCGGAGATTTATCACGATTTTAACATTCAACCTTTTTCTTATCTATTTTTCGGTAAAGACTCTGTTTCCGTAGCCTGACGGCGGGTCAAGGACGAGGAACGTGTAACCTCTTCAATTTTATTGTGCTAAAAGGTCAAGTTCTCATTACCTGCCTGACATCTACGTACCTACTCATAAATTTATCAAACGGCTCAGGTTTAATGGAGGAGTTAACCCAACTCTAATAGTATAAGAAACCAACCAGGGTGATTAAACTTTTTTAGTCAAAATTCCGGAGCTCTGGAAGATTATTAGGGTCTTGCGGACCCTCACTTGTGTCAAAAAAAGATATACTCAGTTCAATACAACATAGAAGTTTGATTGAATGTAGCATACAAACGGTGAAAGAATTTTTAAAATCGGTTCAGTGCTTTTTGAGCCAATTCGTTACAAACATACATACAAATGTTTCCTCTTTATAATATTAGTAAAGATTAATATAGGCTTTTTTAATTGCAAGAAAAAAATAAAAAGTTTAAAAAATAAATGTCCACCCGTGCGAAGCAGGGACAGGCCGCTAGTCAGCTTAGAATGTTCCTAATGCTGGGACACAGGCCTCCTCTTGCTGAGAGCGAGTGAATTGTAAATCTTAATCGCACCAGTGCGGATTGGTTAATATCACAAGTCTAAGAATTTTTGTTCTAGGACATGCCGATTTCCACACGATGATATTTTACACCTATTTGAGAGCAGCGGTGATGAAAAAATTTACACAAAATAAAGCGCCTGTCTGGATTCGAACCTACGACCAACACGTAAGCCGTGGCCGATTCCACTGAGCTACCACTGCGCATGCAATATAATGAAGTGCTGAATATGATAACTCAAATGACCGTACAACAACGGTCGGCGAACGGCCGACCCAATTATTGCCAAAATCGCCATGCTTATGCAGGCATGCAAAGATTAGTTATGGCGGTGTGATTTACGCACACCTATTGTGCCTATCGGTCATGCTCCCTAAATATTACAAGCACAGATCTGAATGCCTTTGTATTGCGATGCTGATTCTTAGAAAATAATACAAAACAAAGTGAAGGTACTACTTCATACGCATTAGCTATAGAAAAGAAGAATATGGAAACTTGTTTAACTCGCAAAGGATATAGCAAGAGTAAATCAGAATAAAACATCTAGATAACTATTTACTGATACTTTTAGCGTACCTTTATCCCAGTTCTCATTTCTATAAACAAGATTAACAGTATTTCCAGGGAAGCAAAACAGTTTATCTGATATAGAGATCAAACAACTTGTAATAGATACTGCAAAAAAATAAAAAGGGCCACATTTTGTATAAACAACTATCTTATTTTCCATTTTATGGCGAAGTTTGTATTTTACTTTTCAGCTATACCTTTTTCTTGTCTCTGTTTTCATATTACGGAATTCGGCAAAGTGTATTTACGATTTATAGTCATCATAATCAGCCTATAATGTTCCCAATACTAGGACTCAGGTCTCCTCTTCTTCGAGATGGAGTGGGCTGTAATCTAGCACGTGTGCCCAGTGCGGGATGGTAGATGTCACATGTCTTCGAATTTTTTTTTTCAGGACATTCCGGTTTCCTCACCATGTTTTCCTTCACCGTTTTGAGAGCATTGGTGCTGAAATTATTTACAGAAAGTAAAGCGCCTGTGTGGGTTCGAACCCACGGCCTACAACATGTAAGTCGGGGCCTTTACCACTGGGCCACCACTGCTCTTTCGATTAATTATTATTTATTGTATAAATCAATAAGCTAGTCCATGTAACAAAACTTTTGAAAGACACTGACAAAGCGATATTATAACAAATAACTAACTATTTTGATAACCTCGCCATTCTATAAGATCAATAGAATCGTTACATCTGTTCACAGTTCGCCGACAACTTTCGTTTGTTAAGTTACAAACTTGCGATGATGGGCGATATAACTTAGGTGTTTTCCTACCTACCCTCGCTATTATTCATCTCAAAGTTTATTACTTTACTCAGTATTTACCCACACATAAATTCAATTATTGTTCTAGTACCATAATATCATTAAAAACGAAATTACAAGTTGTCTTAAAGCGCTGTCGCGAAGCACTCAGGATGTCAAAATAATATGAATGCAGAAGTATATTAGAGATTCCATTACTGGATACCACTGAGAGAATGGTATTATTCATCCATTAAAAGCAGCGACGCGCCACTCACTGATCTAAAATTCAAAATTTTTTGTTGAAACAGATAAATGGAAGGAATATCCTCGTTAAGAGCTGACAGCAAACACTTGTCATGTTTATTTGAAATGATAAAATGATTTTATAACCAACGTAAACTATGCTGGTGTTCAAAATTCAGGTGTTATACCAGTAATGTGACATTAAGTGCTCTGCCCCGACATTTATTAGGATATCGTGGTATTGGGAGTTATATTTACGACTAACGACATCTAGTTGGGTACGTGGGCAGTTTTGAGCGGCGGAGGGGCGACTTATCCCACGTTTATGATGAGGAGACGATACCTTGAGATTTTATGGCCTTAACAGTTCTCGGAAATCTTATAGAAACTGAATTAGGCGGTGCTTAAAGTCAGTCTTAGTGAGGCGCCAATTTTAAATAGGTAGTACATAGTTATGTTCAAAACGTTACTCTGTATACTGCATTCGCGATTTATTTGCCAAAAATGTAAACAATTATACGTTTATAGAAAAATGGCTTTACATCCTACACAATAAAGTTAAATTTACGCTACGACTTCAAACATTTTTAAACTTTTTCAATTGTGCTAGTCACTCTTAAATCAGCTTAATTACCATTAAAATAAAGTTGATATTTGTATAACTTGAAATAATATTAATTTGAAAAGTTGAAATAGGCAATAGGTAGGTACTCGCTCACAATACGTTAAATCATACATGCATAAACTTACGCCTTCTTCCCATTGGGGTAGGTAGAAACTACAGAACGCCACCTGACAGTAGGTGTGTCAGGTGGCGTTCTGTAGTTTCTCGTTATCGTTACATACTCCTTTTTTTTTTTGTGGATGGGAAATCATCCAATGACCCCTCCGGCTCTGGGTGGAGCAGAAGGGAGTGTCAGACTCTTACTGACTAAAACCCACCCGTGTTCCTTCCTTAGCCCTTTGTGTTCCGGGGTAGCGGTAACCCTTTCGGACAATCCCGCTGCCCCAGCAGGCTTCGGCCCTTTCGGGCCCCTTCCTTTATGCTGACATCTCTTTGAGGCGCGCGTGGAACACGTACGCGCCGTCCGGCACGGGCCTGGTCCTGATCGGACGGAGAGTTACCCATTACTCTCCGCCCGCAGGCCCGCGCCTACGGTGGCCGGGAGTTGTCTCGCGGCTCCCGACGCCCGGGGCGTCTCCCGCGGCGGCTGGGACGTGAGGCCCTCTCCCTCAGCCGTCCCGCCACCTCCTTCGCTAGCATGACTGCTTCGCAGAAGGAGGTGACTGCCTCCCACTCCCTCTCGCCCCGGACCATGGCTTGAACCAGGGCCGGGCGCGAGAGGTCGCCGCCGCTGCCGATCGCCTCTGCGAGAACACGGCGGTGCTCCGCCCAATTGCCGCCACCGTATGCTCCACCGTGTCCTCCGGGCGAGCCTCGCAGTGGTGACACCCGGGCGTTTCCTCCCGCCCGATGGTGTGCAGGAACCTCCCGAAACATCCGTGCCCGGTGAGGACCTGCGTCAGGCGGTAGGTGAGGGCGCCGTGGCGCCTCTCTAGCCACTCCTCAAAGAGGGGTCATACTCCTTTTGCCTCGTTTACGTTCATACAGTCGGACACGCACGCTTACAGACTCTAAGTACTTAATATTATAAATATTATTGTATTCCATATAACATTTTATTTAAACTAGCAAGGTCAGAATAATCATTCAAATTAAAGCAGTAGGTACTAGGTACACACCTCCTTTTATGAAAAATGAGCACCCAAAACGATAATGGCAAAACCCTCCTTAGATAAGAGCGGGGCAAGACTAATGAATTTAAATGCTATTCAATTAAATGCACATGAATAATTCACTAAAATAATGTAAATGTGGAAAAGAATGCCAGCCTTCCTCGTAGCCGAGATTTGGGGACGCTTAATTAATTATTTTTTACGACAATTCATCCCATCCTCTCGCTGTCTTAATGGTGTTTCTCACCAATTGTGAAGCAAAGTTCAGCGCGTGCGATTTTTTAACATTTTTGGAATTTCGAAACGAGTGTTCTATTTACTTTTTAGGTTAAATTAATAGGTATCAAAATCGCATTCTAAAATTGTCATTCTAATTTTCGTTTTGTGTCATCTAAATATTAATTCCATTAGATATTATTCTTTACCAACATTAAGAAATTACACGTAATTAATAAATAGGTAATAACATCATCATTTCATTAACTCGGCTTGGTGTCGATCTTGGATTGACAAGAATGAAATTTCTAATAGCCCTCTGTCTCTGGTTATACCTAAGCCGTTTGAAGCATATTATTTAATTAGTATCTTGTGATCTGGACAGTTTTATGACTAAATATTCAACTGAAAATACCTATGCGACTATGCTGAATGATGATTCTCAAGCCAACACTTAAAAGTCGTTAAAAATAAAGATGTTCAAAGAAACACAAAAGCTACAATAATTGCGTCCATTTGCTAAAACTAAAAGAAAACAACACACACCAGAGACAAAGCAATGCTTATGCCAATCGAAAATAGCAAAGAAACATAAAACCATGGTGTAAACACGTCGCGTAGTCGCCATTCGCTCGGAATTGACTTATAAAGGGAAACAGTAAACGAAGCGAAGACCCCATGTTTGTACAGAATATGGGGGTGAACGCTCGTTTTACACGCATTCATTCAAACCAACTAAATTACTTGTATGTAACTATTGTGGCAGAGCTGGAATTGATGGGAAATGCGTCATTATTTACTTTTAAATCGACATGGCGAACTTTTTGCATTGCTTTTTATTTCGAATCACCCTTTCCAAACTAAACACCGACTTTGGAAGGGTTTTCGATGACCTACGTCGTATATAAATATTATTATAATACGCCTAATAAAACTAATTACGCCTAAACCGTTGATTTTAAATTCAACATCATTTAGGCTGAAAGACGTCTACTGCTGCACATAAGCCCAAGTACCGCCACTTTGACTGGTTCTATGCTTCTCGCATCCATCGGATTTTAGATTACCTATTTACAAAAGACTCATTTCGGTGGTCCACAATGAAAAACTAAACTAATTCAGCAACATATTCAAGATCAGCATACTTCGAATAAACTACATATAATATTCATTAAAACATTCTTAAGTAAATAATAAATTGCAAATATCGAAAATTATTAAGATAATAAGACATTCAATTCATATACATCCTGTTTTTAATATCCTTACTCGTGACTTAACGCTAATAAATATCGTTTAGCGTGTTATTATCGGTTAATGCTTGAGTATTATTTAACACCTAAGCTTGCTCATTACCGCCATGTCTGCACCAAGGTGTGAAAGGAATGTGGCGGCCGTCACCATCTAGTCTAGTCCTTACCGTCTCCGTAGATAATTCATACTGTCTGTTCACGGCCTTACTTCATTATTGGCAAAGCTACAGGAAAATGTATTTAGTAATTGCACGTAGGTACCTAAGCAATGGGAGGTGTCTATAATAACTCGTATTAACAATACTCCCGCGGTGAATTTGTTTAGTGACGCCGTAAGACAATGTAGCCATGATTTTCTGCTATAGCCAGCAGAATCATAAAGAATTCTAGTATTACAAACATTGTAGTTGCAGGCGGGCCGACAATCGGGCGCAGCACAGCACGTAAATATGTTTGTGTTCAGCCGCGTTACAGTTCCCGCTGATATATTGGATATGTTGCTCGCTCCGCGCTTCCCACTCTGTCTACCGCTATAATAAATTTTGTGACAAACAATATTCCCCTGTCCTTTGTCTAGTGGCGGTGTGGCCGCGGACGGCATCGATCGCATTGTTAGAGGGCACAATACCTCCCAAACCTCGCTCTAGGTGCTTCTGTTTTCTAACTCACAATACATAAACAAGGAGGTCGCATTCAACCGCTTTTATTAGGAAACCTGTAAACAGCCTCACAATTGTTCGTGATAGCTACCTATTTGTCCTAATATGCTAACGCCAACAAACAACTACTTAATTAATTTTAGGTCAAATGTTTGTTTGGTTTGTGTTGTTTGTTTCGTCCGGGGTCGTGCAGAAATACAAAAGCTATTATTCCAAATTATATTTTGTGTCTATGAAATAGATGTTGCTACCATGTTACCTATTCTTTGGATTGAAACAATGATAATATGAATAAGAATAACGAGCTTCAAAATAGCGGTTGCATATATTTCACAGTGTAATCCGAAAAAGCATGTATTTATATTGGCTAAGCCATATAATTGACTGCTACCAAGACGTATAAGGTACCATTCCCGCCCAGCGTATTATAATGTTGTGACTAATGTGACCTCCGCTAACCTTAGGTGAGGTCACGTCGATAAAGTTTATTTTTACGAATAATGTGGGGCTTTATCGTAGGTGTTAGACAGTTAGTAGTGATGGTGGTTAGTATGTATTGTTCTTTATCTCGGTTGTAAACGGTGTCGGCGCGCCTTCGTGCCTTGTGCCTCGCCATGACTCACTCTTGCGATGCTGATCAGAATGCCTCGTGGGCTCGACTTACGAAATTTCCAAGGAGTACCATTTAACAGTGCTTATTGAGGAAGTTACTCACGGTTCTGATTTGCAATTTCACATTTAACTGATGCATGTTTAGCATTTGAACTATTTTACTTGCGCTTGAAAGGTTCTCAGGAATCGAAGCGGATGTGTTACTTACATGTACCTTCTTAGTTCATGAAATCGTTATGTAATATAGGATACGCTATCAACATAGTTGCGTCTCATTAGTGCAACAATGCCTCACTGACTGCCTGTTGTTAATACGGCATTAGTGGCAAACGAGCGAGAAGTGAATTTTAGGGCTCGTAAAGTTAGATTTATTGCTCAACTCATGGTTTGCGTAGTTAGTTAATAGTGTCGGTAGGTACGTACACCCTTAACTGCTCCGTTGGTCTCGTGGTTGCAAGCGCGAATGCTGTGCGTGGGGCCCTGGGTTCGATTCCCGGGTCGGACAAAGTGTTATTGAGCTTTCCATTAGGAATTTCTTAGTAACAGTCCGGAGCTTGGTAGTTGGCGATTTAATACCCCCGTACATCGTAAAGCACGTAAAGCCGTTGGTCCTGTGCCTGATCTCTCTCCGCTCGTGTCGGATTGCCGTCCCATCGGACTATGAGAGTAAAGGAATAGAGAGTGCACCTGTGTCTGCGCACACACTTATGCACTATAATATCTCCTGTGTACCTGGCTAATCTCCGTTGAGATTGGCCAACGTGACCGAAATCGGTCGGCTTATGAGAGAAATCGAATTATGAGAGATTGAGAAAATTCCGTAATAATTAAAAATGTCGTCGCTAAGCGCAGACAGAGGCATACTGGTCAGCGTAGTACCGCCGCGTAGCAGATTCGTAGCGCGTAACCTTTATTGGCGTAGCACTCAATATAAATTCTTATTGATTTTTGTAGATATTTTTCTTGGCAACCAATATGTTCATGCTTTTTATTCGTATAGGCAACTGTTAAAATATACTCTTATTTCAAATAAAATATTCACGTACCTAATCGTAAATCAAATAACATTTTAAAAAACTGCCTATTCTGAACAGCCTAAAAAACTTTGAAGACATTGAAATGACGGCATATGAACAAAAGTATATAGTTAACACAATACATTAATGTTATAATATCTCGAATGATAAGAATTAATCTACGACCAAGGTAAAGGTCAAACATTTAATGTCCGTATGCTCATTTTAACTATTACATTTTCATTACTATTGGCATTCGAACACGATTTATTATTCATTAGGTATGTTCAACATGTTCACGCATTGAACCTTTCGTTCTATATGTTCACAATTTGCATTCAATGTAAACGAGACAATGAGATAATTATTGTAAGTGGCTTGTCTGAGATAAGTCACTTAAACGGTTACTACATATTTCAATATTTGATCCATTAATTAATGAATGTAAGAAATTACAGTGCTTATCATGATGGTTGATAAAATTATAGCAGACGAAGTAATAGGCACGTAGCCTAACTTTACTGACAAAGAGATTCTTGAAAGCCTTTTACTAGATAAAAATATATTGTTCACGCCCCTTAGCCGCTATCAAATATGATAATAAATAATAATAATATAATTTCAATTTCAGCATAAAATGGGGGAACTGCAAAGAATTCACGAAATGTTCACAGGTTTCCTATTTGAATATGATCACATCAGCAGGTACGCCATCACTCAGGTACAGTCAGATCACGTCAAAGTAGTAAAATAATAAAACTTCATCCTTCACGTCAACGTTTTGAATAAAATGCAAAACGTGTCTGGGATGCAGCCAAAACGGCTCGGCGCGCCCCGAGCCCGGCCCCTTCTCATCTGGAAAATTGTGCATTCCCAACTAAACCGTTATTTATTACCTACTAGTTGCCATACTCGCATGCAGCGCAGATTATTACACGGGAATCAACTTAACTGCTGATTTAGAATGAATGAGTATCTAATCTATGCGCTTGCAACTTGCTCTGCCGGAATTGTATTGTTAAATTAAATTAGTAGAGGATTGGATTTAAACGTATCTATGATTATTGTATTAAATGTCGTTGTTAAAGGGAATACAAATGGGTTGTTTATTTTTTGCTAGTAATGTAGTATGCTAATTATGAGACCCAACTGTTAATCTAATAGTTAAAATTCTGCACATTGACAATCAATTTACGTGTAATGTTTCCACGTCTACTACATGAGGTGTTAGCAAATTAGAATTTTAGGTAGTCGGTTGAAAAGCAATTATTGCTGATTCTTATCATGAACACTGAATTTATGTTGCAATGTAAAACAAATCATTCCAAAATCAAAATAAATTACTATTTAATCAAACTTTTTAGAACATTAGAAAGTTTTTCACATAATCCCCAACGGTAAAGTGTCCAACTCGAAGCAGGGCGCGTCAGTGCCCGTCCTCGAGAGCTTGTTTACTTAACATAATATTCTGCGCGGACTACGAATTCACTCGTATCCTTGCGTTTTATTGAATCAAAAACCTTCGCTACAAATGCATCTAATTCAGACTCTCCGCAGTACATTGCGAACTTTCTCTACCTCTATACACAACTTTAAAGAATAAACATTGAGTTTTTGTATTATTTACGGTCATTTGTATCAGTTTTGCTTAGTAAGTTCTTTATCGGTTTCAGTCGGGAGGGCATTTCTGTGGGCATCCCTTGTTCACCCAAACTTGGAATATAAATTTGGCCACGAGCCTACACGTTGTTTGTCTGACAATAGGCACGGTTGCCAACATAAATTATCGGACAACATTCGTCTCTAGTTTACCGACAACGATCGCCAAATATTTACATACCTTGCTAGGTACATTCTACTGTAAGTTTTGTAACGAAATTTTTTTTCTCCGTTGAGTTATTTGAGCAATAATAATATATACTTTTAGGGAGAGCCATCTATTTATAGGAAAACTTTATCGGAGGGTAACAAATACGTTTGGAGATATTTTTCCTCATAAGCATGTGAAGAAATGATGCATTGTCGTGCATCCGTACATTTACAAGGCGAGGATTAAAGCTTTTATAAGACGTCTGGGAATCTGTAAGAGGCTTATGCTTTCGGTACTGAATAGAAACTCGTAAAACATTCTGGAAAATCCCGATTTACGTGCCCATAATACGTACACACCTGAGTAAATAGTTGACTACGTACTTCAACAGCATTTTGTAGAGCATATTCTAGAATAGGGCGACAAACTCTCATATTAATCTATACCTACTGCATGTTTACGAGACTAATGCGGTCATTAGTCTTTCAGGTTTGTATTACATGAAGTTATTCCACTTGTATATTACATGAGTCTGAAAATGATCGATTACCTACTCACTGAATATTGGATTTAAAAAAAAACTTTGGTTAAAATACCTACTAACAGAATATTTTTGTAATTTTATGAACCAGTAAGTATTTTGTGAAGCCAAACCGACTCAATAGCATGAAACGAAACCCAAAGTCATACATAAGATATCTTCCTAATACTTTGCGATGAGAATAGGAAATGATAATGGATATTCTTAATGATTTCTTCAACGTAGTACGGCCGGAGATGACTTGCAATGGAGATGCATAACGGACCATAACAGCGAGATGTTTCTGACAAGAATATTTTATAACAAAGATATTTTTTTGTGTCTTATTACCCAGTATCTGGGTTGTGGAGGTCAGATAGGCAGTCACTCCATGTAAAATACTGGTATCAACTGCATGCGGTTAGACTGGAAGCCGACCCCAACATCGTTGGGAAAAGGCTAGGCAGATGATGATGATAATAATATATTTTGTTTTATTATTTTTCTTTGTCTCAATGTTTAAAGCAACCTTGTTGTGGTAATTGCGCTTTGAACTCGCATATCCAGTAATTCAATTAAACCTCATTAGCGAGTGCTTGTTAGGTAAACTTTTGAGAGAAAGTTGGAACAAAAATATGCGCACTCGTTACCTTCCGTCCGTTCCTTTGCCTTCCGCTCTTTTGTGCAATATTCAGGTTGCCTCGAATAATGGAACTCGCATAAATAATTTTCCAATTTAATCAACATCTTTAATAAAATGCAGCGGACGCGATCGGAATTCTGAAACAAAAATATTTCTCCGCTTTTGATGTGAGCAACGACTGTTATAATTTAATTTCGTTGAATTATCGCAACAAACGTGTGATAATAATTCGGAGTATTCGTTTGTGAATGTTGCTTGATGAAAAATTATATTGGGGCTTTAATGTTTTGTTTATGATGAATGCACGAAGAATTAATGAATGGATGTATGAAGAAGCCTCCTCGTGTAGCACAGTTTGTTCCACCAGTTACTCAACTAAACCGAGCGCTCGGCGCATCCTGGACAGTCACACCCAACACCTTATTTGACTGGCCAATTCTTCTTTTGTGGTGGTAGGGCTAACGCCCGCCTGGTTTGCGACCACCCTTCCACCGGAGTCCGGCGTCAAGCAGCCTGCTGTGTTTCGTCGATGCGTGGGAGTTCCAGTGCCTTAGGCATCTTCTGGACACGCTCATTCCATCGTAGACTTCATCCATCGCTTTCCATCAGGCGTGATCGAGGTCAAGAGCAGGCCCATTCAGCAAAAAAAAAATATGATTACAATTATGGATTTGGTGTGTATACCGCGTATAATTATTGTGGATCGTGCGGGGTCGTGTGAGAGTGCGCACACTCCTATATGGGCGTCCGCCTCATTAAATTTTGTTTGAATAGAGGGATGAACCGACCGGCTGCCTACTTGGTCAGATACACATTGTACCGTCAACAAAAACGAAGCTTTTTTCAAAAGATTATCTGTTAATATTCTACAGAAGCTTTTTCTGCACTCGTTCAAAAAGCATTGTTTCCCTTATCAATTCAACTACTAAAGGACTTATCACAATAGATCCACGTTTCTATTTTTCTGAAGGAATCAAATAGATTATGGAACTGAAACCACCCACTTGTAATGTCACGTTTTCTGTTCCTCGTGACTTATGGAGCACGTTGTAGAACCAAGTGACGGGTCGTGTCGTCATCTGACCCTTCAAGACTGAAATAGAAATAGGGGGAAAAAGTGATTGAAATTGTTTATGTAATCTTTTCATTGCTATTTTATCTGATTTAGAGTTCTAAATCAGAATCAAGATCTAATCAGAATTTATCTGGAGCTCCAGATAAATTCTGATTAATTTACTCGGATCATGAAATGAACAAATAAAAATATTTCGAAAGAGACAAAGCGCAAAAAAAAATTGTGTGTAAAAAATGATAAATGATTTTGTGTCTGTAAGTAGTTTTGTACAAACACTTTTACACGTCAGTCATAAAACTAGATGAGGTCAGCATTTCCTATCTGACTACTCTGAGAAGAAAGGCCGAAACAAACTCAGAGGTCACGGTTTATTTTAAAGTCTAGACAGGAAATCTTGGTCTTAATGGTTTTTTGAGGAAAGAATCTCACAGATTGAGTGGACATGTCCAATCAGTGCACGCAATTGTCAATTATCGTGCAGCTCAACTCAAAATTTAAGGAATTCAGTGAAAATAGTTTCAATTTCTTAAGTATTTTTTTTTTCAATGTAAGTATTTTAACTTTTAAATGATTGAAAACAAATAGGTACCCCCAAACGGCCTTCTACACCACCTGACCACTAATTCCGGAACGCGCAGTTACATCTATTACGTTGAGAGTTGTGACAATACACAATAGGAATAAACGTTCACCAGTTACACCGGTTTGCGTTACGTCTGTACAAGTTGTTTTCAATAAGGAAGGTACAGATGCCAGCACATCAAACTACTACAATCTGTCTTAAAAGATTTTCTACTTTATCGCTCAAGCATAAGGTTCAAAGTTAATTGGGAAAATTTTACATTTTCGGGTAGCTTGATGTGCTGGCGTCTGTATATACATGTTTCACTTTACTTAAACATGACTTCAAGTTCCGTCTTTTAGTCTGAGTAAATATATGCTCACAAAAGTGAGTTACGTCAACTTTATGTTTTTGTGTAGTCGTTTTTAGCATTTGGTTTGCCTGTAACAATTCGGAAGATTTTTAGATCAGACTACGAAATAAGTGCTAGACATAATTTTAATACTAGAAATAAAGATAAATTAGATTAACCTTTTTTCAGATTATCTAAAGTACATACATCTTGTATTGGGTACTGTATTAAATGTTACAACAAAATACCTTGTGACATATTGCAATTAAATTAATGAAAATTTAAAACTCCTAATAAAAGTACACTTTGTAAACAAGAATATTACAGATTAGAGGACTATATCCAAGATTAGAATGCTTGGAAACATGCTAGTTTTGCTCCATAGGACAACCGAGAGCCTACAAAATCAAACTGGTTGCTAATTTAATTGCACATTGATTTTTACATTCTGTGACAACTGTAACTCACACACTTGTTAAAATTCTAGGATTTTTTTTAATATGTGAGCATCATGTATCTATCACATAATTGATTTACCTGTCATTGCTATATTTTAATTCCTTTTGCCTTTTGTAGTAGAGTAGTTTTATTCTAAGTAGGTGCATCGTCTTCACATATAATTATATAATGAATGTATACATATATTTGTCTTCGGTCCTTTTCATATTGAAATGGAAAGAAAAAGATGCACTGAACTTAAATTTGGTTTCTATTTTACCTTGTGATTTTAGGATTTGGACCAGATAGTACAGACCTCCTAGTCTCCTAATAACAAAAATATTTAAAAAAACAATTAAAAACCGCAAAACTTATTTGCTGATCCTACCCAGTATAGGAGCATCGGCTGAATAGTTCCAGACGGGAGGGAGCCACAAACATCACTGCTCCATCACCGCGCCATCTCGCGAGCAAACACTTGTATACCTCCCGTCGGCCATTCACGCACGCACACACACACATGGCTATGAAGGGTACAGTAAACCCTCGACGCGGTCACAAAGGAGGCTCTTTCACGACGCGAGAGTCCTGTCTTATGATCGAGTACATAATAGCTGCTTATTCATGTCTGATAGTACTTGATATAGGCATCTAACGTGAGATATCACGGGAATAATCTGTCTTTATCAATAGTTAGTGGACTATCAATTTTTAGGAGGATTTCAGGATAATATTTTTTCTAGGATTTCGTACAAATCAACATCTGCGGCACGAAGGCAATTGAAACCCTAAATATTCTCATGAGCGTCACAAAAGAAATAATTCAAATAAGTAACATATGAACGACGTACGTCTGACTGAACGCAATCCACCCAGTAAATCCGTTCTGAGCAAGTCGGTACATAATAATACTCTATAAATTCTCTTACCCGCTGCAATGCACTCGGTGCCAACAATCGGAACTCACTAAGCATTCAAATGGTTTCAATACGTTCCGCTATGCAGGCCTGTCTGAGCTCGTGGTAGGCACAATGGATGCCAATCTACCCGGGAATTTGGCTTGGACGGATCCACCTACCTACGTAGAGCTGAGCCCCCGAGATGTCACGTTGAGAGGTGTGGTATGCACTTAATTACATGTACTGCCTTCCTAAACCCCTTACGAGGACTCTGTGCCGGATGCATATTCTGAAATAAAATCTGCACGATTCAAATTATTCAAACAATGAGTCAAGAATTCAATCTGTAGACGCCCATATTTCTGAGAATTCTCTCGCTAATATTAGCGGCCTTAAGATTAGTCCCTCGAACGGCGCCTTCAAATGTCAAAACCCCACAAAGGATGCCAATCGTGAATTGCCAGCCGCAATCATTGGGAACATCGTAAATTATACAGCTTTATAAACAGTGGAGACTGAAATACTACAACGTTTTATGACTCGAAGGGAGTAAAAAACATAATAAAGATATGAAATAATCTTTCAACAACTTTGAATTCGCATGAATGATTATATATGAAATTTTTAATTAAAGCATTTGTGGCACATAATAAACCGCCACAACGATCAATAAAAAAAAACAAATACGTACTCGTCACACAAATCACAAACGAAATCAATGTAAAATTATCACCCGCGTAAATGAAAGCCGATAAAATGTGTCCAAATTGAATTAAAATAACAAAGTTTTAATGTGTTGGGGATGCCATAATAATTACGAAGGCAATGAGCAATCGGCCAAACATGTTTATATTATAATTTGTATTGGTTTTGTGCAATGAAATCGGTCGGCCGCCGAAATGAGACGGGTGACCGCGGCCCGACATTTTGCATATCGACTGATTATTTTGTCCGTTCGTGCGTTGCGGTTCACAGGTTGATTTCGTATTCATTCATATGAACATTAACATAATAAATATGTACCTTTGTCGACATGTTCAGAAAAACTGTCTCTCTTTGTTATTGTTTGTTTTTTGAATTGCAAAACCTTTGACGATAAAAATTCATTAGGTACACAATAACTAAAGGTTTTAGCACATTTTGCTCGATACCTTATAGAGCGATTAGATCTGTCTTTTTTCCTACTAGCTGAATGAACAGAACAATGAAGTGCAGATAATCTACTAAAAGCCATTTATAGGTGTAAAGCCCCGTATACACCTTCCCGTTTTTAAACGATTTCATAAAGATTTTGAATGTATAGCGCTAAGTTATTTTAGCGCGTGGCAAAACTTAGAACTAACGCCGCTGTCTTGTTTTTAATACATTTTACAAAACAATTCCACAAATGTTTACCGACAGCGCCAGACACCGACCGTGTCTTGACAACAACATTCGGGCATCAAAAGATCCTTACAGTAGTCTAACAAAACTTCGTTGTTATTTGGTTTTTAATTATATTTTTTTTACACGTACAGAAAATTTTGGATCAATAAAATACTAATTGATTGTCTTCAATTGTTTCAGGTTTCACCACAGAATGAGGTTGTCCTACGGAATGAGAGGGCGTCTCTAGGCATCCATCTAATTTGCGGATAGTATAGAAAGCCAACCACCATGGATCGAAGACTAGTTGCTGTCTTGGCGGTCACCGCCCATTTATGTGAGTAAAACCTTTGTTCTACCACTTTGTTTTCAGTTACGTTTACATAAAACACGTTTACAGAAAATAATAAATATTCCTGAAATACGAAATGCATAGTGACGAAATATATTGAAGATATTTTGAAAACTAGTTAACATTTTAATAAACTAAGAACTTACGTAAATTACAGAAAATATTTCACTTACTCTTACCGCCAATGATCTTTTTTGTAAGCGATTTCGAGACATTTTATGTATAAAGTTCTATAATACTAAAAGGCAAATTATAGGTAAAACTACTCCAATATCTAAACTAATATCATGAATTCCTTTAAATAGGCTTGTTTTCTGCAGGATTTGTTTAGAAAATATTTCCCTACAAATATTCTCAAAGACGAAAATATTCCAATAAATTCATATTGCTCTTGTTTAATACCTACATTTGAAAAAGTTTGAATAGAACTTACAGAATGCGTAAATAGGACAAACATGTCAATACGAAAACTCATGAATAAGGATTACCGACTAAAAGCTCGCGAGAATATGTGGGAACGTGTATTTGAAAGACAAAAAAAACACAGAAAGGTTTAGGACAAAGTAATTGAAAACACATAGATTGGAATAGAGGAGGGCGAGTGAAGGCCTCGATCCGTATCTAAGGTGGACTATCTCAGCCCACTTGCTAGCAAATGGCGCGGAAGTAACAAGGATATAGCGACACGATCCTGGAATTTGTTACTCACTTTCCAATGCCAGAGGCACAATTGAAATTTTATATTGTTACGCGCACTCGAATATAGGAGTCAGTTTCGTACGTTTAGTTGAAGTACGTACGATGCCAACTTTTATACAGAACGATATTCCAGATACATTTATTTTACATGACTTTATAAATGTTGAAACGCTATAAAAGGATGGGAGCCTATTTGCATTTAAAAACGCTTTAGATACACGGTCACGGTCTTTTCACTAAACGTTAACCTGCCGCAGACAAATGGGTTCCCGGAACTCATTTAATTATTTGTGGCAGATTGGGGTTCGAAACATAGTTTGCGAAACCCTTTTTGTAGCGCTTGAATCTATATTACGGAAAGCAACCTTGTTTTCAATGGTCTTTGTTTTAGGGGAAATAGCCACACTTTCTTTTGTTACTTACCAACGACCATCCAATGACCCTGAAATGTTCGCTTTGTGTCAGACGTATTTTCGTACATAGGTATATTATACAGGCTGTCCCTGGAAGTATGGATCAAATCAAATAGGTGCGTGGGCAAAGTCATTTCCAAACTTTTTGATCCTGAGAATATTGGTGAATTTTTTTACGGTTCCTTTATGACCATTTATGACACATTTTTGGTCATAAATTTGCATAGTGCTCAAAGATCAAAATCATTCAAAAAAAACTACCAGGAACTGTCAATTTAAGTTTTTTAGACAGCCCTGATAGTTTTTTTAATGTTTTTTTTTTGAGCACTATGCGAAACTATTGAAAAAAATTGGTCACAACTTTTGAACCGTAAAATAAAATCTCAATCATCAATCATTCTCAGGATCAAAAAGTTTGGAAATAACCTTGCCCACGCCCCTATTCGATTTGATCCATACTTCCAGGGACACCCTGTATACTAATAATAAAGCTAAAGAGTTTGTTTGTTTGGACGCGCTAATCTCTGAACTACCAGTCGGATTTGAAAAAATATTTTTGTATTTGATAGTCCAATCCTTGAGGAACTCCTTCCTACCCAATCTTTTAACATCACGCAAGGACTCTTAGGAGCCGAGCAAAAAGCGAAAACAAAGTAATAGTGCGGGCAGGCGATGCGATGCGACGGGATGGGTCGGGAGAACAAGTTTACACGTACGAATTGGCTGACAGAAGCTGGTGATAGTATACATATGTATGTAAAAGTAACTGGAATAATGTATTCTATAACAATTCAGAGAAAAATAGCTATATAAAAATACCGAGTACCCAAACACCCATTTCATTACTCACCGCCCACATTCAAGGCGAAGCTTAGCATTTATTTTCATATCACCAACAACTTTTCTTCTTAACGTTCACACATCATTAGCTTAACTATGCTCATATCTTGCCAATGACTTTGTTTGTAAACACCCTCTCTTTTTTAAGCCATATGATGGTACTACCACAGATCATTTGCCAGCCAATGGTATCGAAGTAACACTGTTACAGACTTTTCGCCTTTATCGATACATTCTGCTCTGAGTTTTCAACATAAAAACTCTCGTGAGCGAGCTTGATGTGCTAGAGAATACAAAGTTACATAGGTTAATTTATTTTGAGATATATGTTCTGGGATAAGAAAATTACCTACATAAAATGAAAAAGGAGTCATATTACCCTTCTGTTAATATCACCTTGGTTAGAATGTAAGCAAACCACTTTGCGATCGTGAAAAGCTATGTATCTACAAGTATTGTTGTATCTGAATTACAGGTAGTGTAGTATTAGCTGAAGGGCCAGTCTACGATGGACAAGGAAACCCCATCAACCCCGCTCCCGCCGACAACTTTCTCACACAGACAGTCTACGGATTCTTGGATTTCACCACTACAATTGGCAACACAGTCATGGTCTTCTCGCCTCAGTCGGCACCGCCACCAGGTCGCTTCTTAATTATTTACCCCTTTATTAATAAACATTGCTTAAAGTTAAGTAGTGACTAGCAACTGTACGGTCACCATAGGAGATAAGTAACCAGGGTCGTCGGTATAGTTGAAGTTTCGTAAGAAACCGATGGATGTTTTCGAATAAAATTTAATTTAATTAATTGAAAACAAACAGTTAATTTATCAAATTAAATTTTATTCAAAAATATCCATCGGTTTCTTACTAAACTTCAACTATATTGACGACCCTGGTTACTTATCTCTTTTGGAGACTGTACTGGTTACTTATCTCTTTTGGAGACCTTATCCATTCATTTTTGACGTACATACGGTCACTTAACGATGATTCGTTTATAAGTTTACTTACAGTAAATCTAGATTTTTGTGCATAAATAAATACATAAACAATCCATATTCATGTCAAAAAAACGAACTCACAAATGTTTTTTTTGTATAATTTCAGAACCACCGAAAACCGAAAAGTCTGTGCAAGAAAATATAATCGAAACAAAACCTCCTCCGCCATCAGTCACAAGCGTCAAGCCTGAAGCCATCAAGCCAAGCAAAATATCTGATAAAGATAAAACTAACAAACCCGCCACCCCAGCTGTCCTATCTAGTGCTGTGTCAGTAGTATCTTCCCCACCGAAAAAAGATAAATCTCCGAACGTACCTAAATCAGCTGCAAACGTGCCTAAATCTGCTGCAAAAGAACAAAAACAAATCATAACAAAAGTAGAAGTGGTCGCCGGTCCTTCAAAAATCGTTGAAAGTAGCTCTCCTAAACAATCTGCCCCTAAAGCAAACAAACCATCAACCAATCCCAAAAACAAGAAAAACGAAGCCGTAAAATCTGTCACCAACATTGTCAGTAGTAAAGTCGAAGTAAAACAAGGCCCTCCACCATCAATAATTAGTTCCAAAGTCAGTAGCATTGTTGCAGTAAAATCTAGCCAAGCTAAAGAGGAACCTGCAATTTTAATTACTAACAATAATATCGGTGAGCCCGAATATGACTTCTTATCACGCCAACCGTCTGAATTTGTTGAAGAAACATACAAGGTTATCAACATACGTCCGTCAAAGGTACCCGGTCAAAAACCGAAACATGGTCATAAAAACAGGCACCATCCAACCCCACCCCCGGATGAGGATGAGGAACATCCTCTTGGCTTAGTGACAACTCTTGGAGGCACTATCGTTAAAGATGGACTAACAACGATTCATGAAACTAGCGTAATTGGTACGTTTATATCTGGTAAATATGCTCAAGTACTAAACAGCAATTCGAAAGTACTTCCACAAGCTGGGCATAGAGGAAAGATATCTCCCAGTCCTACACATAGAATATTGAAAACTGTAGGACCGACCATAGCTAAAAATCACAGACAACACTTGGAGCCTACACCATCAATTAGTGACGACGACACCAATTTTGCGAAAACTACGCGACGACAGAATAATGGAGGAGGCTCGTTCAAAAATCGTCATAGAGCCCAAAATAATGCCGAAAGTGAAATCCACAGCCCTCCACCACCACCTCAGAACAAAAAGTTCAAAAACAGAAATAATTCGCAACGGATGCAAAGGTACACACACAACACATTATACACATAACATTTAAAGCATGCAATAATCGTGTAGATCATATAACATTATTATCTACACCTACAAACGTCGTACTATTGCCGACTATCCTATCTAAATTGATGCATTTGCATGATACTCAAGCTTGCTGCTAGCATTTCAATAAAATAAACTGTCATTTAGAGCTTCATCTGTGTAAGATAAATATGATTGTGATCATCGGCAATTGTAAATGATTTTATTTTCAGTACAAGGTTTGGTCGACCCGTGAATACACCTCAACTGGCAACCGTCTCTGTTTTCAGTGAAACAGCGACCTCATCCTTTACCAACCGAAGAAAAAGCAACCGTAACTCTGGACATAAGACGACTGTGACGCCCCAGAACAACAACGACAACCAGTCTAAACGTGGGTTCAAACCTCGGGTTCAACCCACACCTGTTGAGCAAGTGACACCAGCTGCTTCTACTAGTGTGTATAAATTTAAGTTGAACCGGGCCCCGGGATCTGGCCGCTGGCAATACAAAACAAGCCCAAAGCCTAAAGTGACTATTCGCAAACAAAATACTGATGACGAACAACCAACAACGCCTAATTCAAATCCGCTTCTTGATGATACGCAAACCAATGATATATCTTTACAAGCAAGGTCTGATAATGATTTAGAATTATCAGGTTCGCAGAGCGGTCCTGGTACTCTCCTTGAAAATGACACCGAAGACAACTCTATTGAGAAACCCCCGCCAGTAGAAACCTTGAAAGTTGAAATATCTACCCCCGCTGATTTCCGAGATGTTTACTATGAAATTGCTACTATCAGGTCTCCTTACACATTCCAGGTAATAATCGTTCAGATTTACATTTATTTTCTTTTCAATGAAACCCACATTAACACCCATATTTTTATTTCCAGGTTGGACGTGTCAAAAACACTCGTATAATTACTGTAACTTCTACAATTGAAAAGCGTATAGAACCCACATTGGTTGCCAATTCGCAAAGTTCTCTCAACGAACCGTTGACAGAAAACATATTAGCGACAGCATCTCCTTATGAAAAGGATCACAATCTCTTAGACTCAAGTATAGTTACCCTACCTGCTATAACATTATCTTCAGATATGGAAACGCCACCGCTGGAAACCGTTACTGAAACATTCAGTACTACTCAGCACATGTTGAAAACACATATACTGCCTGTAGTTAAAGACGTTAACATGACTAGCAGCTTAACTTTCATACAAACTTATGAAGTCACTAGATTTGTTACAGCGACTAAAACGTTGCCCCCTATGGATTTCTTCCAATTCATCCCAAGTAAAACTCTGAAAGAATTCAATAGCCGTTTGGATGAGGCTGGTTCTGAGTTGCATCTTGAGTTAGACTTTGGCGACAGTAATGAAGATGAAGATGGTGTTCCGAGACGCGTATTCCCAGCAGATCTCGACCTCGCGAACATTGGATCAGATTTTGATCTTACTGAAGTTGATAAGTACAGAATGCATGAAAATCACTTAAGACTAAAGAAAGCTCATGGTCAAAACAAAGGCAACCATGTTACTGAATCTCCCAACCCACCCACTCCCGCGTTGACTCCAGAACAGGCGCAACAACTGGCACTCTTGAGACTTCTTAATCCAGCGGCCGCGGCTCAAATCCCTGATGTTGTGACCACTTCCAAACCTGTTCTTAAGTATGAGACAATATATGAGTCCCATGTGATTCCGGTATTTGATGGAAAGAACACAATTCAAAGTACTATCTCTAGACCGGTAGCAACCATTACTAAAACTGAGTACGAAATTGGAACCAGCAGTCTTCCTGCGTTACCATTACAAACGATCAACCCGCTGTTCCCGCAACAATTCTCTCTCATATCGACACCAGTCGTTGTGAATACGGAAGTTGTGGCTACCAACAGTAAAGTTTTGAAACTAACCTTTGGAGCGAAGACAGTGTACACGACACTTTTCACGACTCAAGTTGTGCCCACGGTGCTGACATCCTACGTGACGTCATCAATTCCAGTGCAGGCGACTGCCCCGCCTCCCGGATACCCTGGATACTACCAGCCACCATTTGCACCCTTCCCTTACGTAGGATAAGTAGACCAGTAAATATATCATGTAAAATCAATAAGTGCGGACTATAAGTTAAAAATTGTGTTCACCAGTGTATGTGATGATAACACGGAACTTTTGCACGAAGAACGAAACTTTAAACTGTGAATGCGTTGTAGTAGTGCACGTGATAAACTGTATTGCGAGTAGGTGAACAGTAAACAGTGCAAAAGCAGCAGAACGGTGGGATTTATAGCCTTTGTGGAAACATGAAAACTCTGAAGTTGTATTTCTTATAAAGTTTTGTGAGCTCGGCGCTATGCGATGCGTTCGCTTGTAAACCCTACGTGGAGGTAATGTTTACCGACGTGTAATAGAGATAAAATGTAACGCAAATTACTTTGTATTCAGTAATTGCTTTGTAAATAATTATTATTTATGATTAGTACTCCTGTACATAACTATAAACCTACCTATAGCTATAGTTGTAGATAGCTTCCATAAATGTATTTTATACTTTTGTACATGTATTGCTTAGAATAAGTGGGTTCTATACTATTAAACAAATAAACAACAATTATGTGTACTTGCCTTATTTCCTTAGACGACGATTAGCAACCAAGCGACAATTTCCGAAAAGTTTGTCCATTACTTATTGATGGCAGCCATACAGCGTGGCAGGACATCGACGCGCAACCTATTACCCTGGATTCATATGAGTCTGAATACCTTTTATTTTTTTTGAGTGTGGGATATTTTCAAATAACTTCTCCCGCTCTGAGCGGAGTCAGACTTTTACTGACTAAAACCCACCCGTGTTCCTTCAGTTGCCTGTGCCAAGGGCCACGGTATCTCTTTCGAACAACCCGCGACCCTGGCAGATTCTGAACCCCCTTGCGTTGAAATTTTTCGTTGGTTATTAAATAAAAAATTAGTTGTTCCATACATTTTGGCCCCAAAGGTATTGCACTTTTCTAAGAAGCAATTCATTTCTTTTTGATAAATAATCGATGAAAAATTTCTATTCTAGGGGGTCTAGAATCATGTGCTGAATTCATGGTTACAGTTTTCGCGCCGAAGTCCCTGCCTTGTCTATGTAGTGCTGAATATAAATTCTCAAATGACCGTACAACGGTCGGCAAACGGCCGTAGGTACCCAATTATTGCCAAAATCGCCATGCTTAGCAGTCAAAGACTAGTTATGGCGGTGTGATTTAAGCACCCCTATTGTGCCGATCTATCATGCTCCCTAAATATTATAGGCACAGAGCTACCTCATGACCGTACTGCCAGCAACACGACTCATGAAATAGATGAACATTTTTTCTTCAACTGAAAAAAAATCCAATTTATTCTATCCAATTTATTCAGACTAATATTTCACAAAGTTGAAAGGTTTATTTCCCATGATATCTTAATTAAAGCCATTTCATACTAAGCAGGGCGCCGAAAGAAACAAATAGGCCTTTAAGTTATGAAACTAAGATTAATGGAAGCTGTTTTGTAAACTTAATAAGTTAACCTAGAATTTGAAATTGTACTTTTTCATCATCTTTGAGCTCTCGTATTTTTTAATATCCCCAAGGGACTTGCCCAGTCGGAAGGAGATACTTAAGTAAACCTTATCCATATTAAACTGGAAGGTAGGGGTAGACAAGTAACTCGTTAAGATTGAGGTGAAAATTTGCAGCAGAGGTTTCCAGCATCACAGAAGTCGGTAAATATGAAACAAATAATATTAACAATGAAATGGATATATCAGGTCAAACACAACATTTTACTCAACAGAAATAACTTAATAAGTAATTTTGAATTCAGGATAGCAGTACGTTGTTATTACCACAACGGAAAAGTACACCTTCCAACATAAGCACAAATAACATGACTTACATTACAGAAGTAAATTGTAATAAAGCAAATACGAAAACATAAACTCTAGCGGAATATGCAGAGCACGCTGTTAAAAATCTAGCAACGAAGCATCTTCAAATAGCAAGCAATAAATTCCGAGAGACTGATAGTTATGCAAGTCGTAACAAAAGCGTTTAATCAATTTTATTATACATGGATAAGATTCCATGCGAGCTACGAAAACACTCTGAACCACAGATATAGATAGACCTAGATAACGCAAGTATCACGATCTGTACGAAAACCAAGCGTGCCATTTTTTTATTACCTACTATGCCGTCACAAGCGCTCTTTCTCACTCACACTCACCCAGCCAGCAGTACACAGGACTGAGCGCGAAAGTGGCGGCTTACGATTTTTAAACGTAAGTTGGTGCGATTTTTGGCACGCAGAGTAGTTGCTCTTGTGTTATCTACGTGTATCTATATCTGTGCTCTGAACAACTGGGTTATCAAAAATGGAGCTGTAAGCTGAGATTCTTGCTACGACGCTAAAATATTGTTCAAAATAATACAATCTATACTTACGATAAAGCTAAAGAGTTTGATTGTTTGGATTTTTGCATTTTGATAGCCCAATTTTTGAGGAAGGTTATAGGCTGTTTAACATCGCACTATGACCCTTAAGAGCTGAGCAAAAAGAAACAACGAAGTACCTAATAGTGCGGGCGGGAAATGTGACTGTTATTTTAGTACTACATATAAAAGGTGTAACAGAATAAACGCAAGTCCTAAAAGTAGTTTGTTCATAATTGACTACTGAATCGATTTCAGTAACTTTTAATACTTAAAGGTTTTATTTTTTTTAATTCTGTATTTTTTCATACTGGTTAGTATATATACCTATAGCCGATTGAACTAAATAAAATTAAATCTTATTTTACGGCAATGAGACGCAATTTTAAATCCATAAAGGATTTATTTATTTATTTTTATTTTATTATCTATGTACACACAGTAAAATACTTAAGAATATGACATAATTATAATTTGAGTACAAAGGTACTGCTTATTTCTTAAGAAATTACTTCTAGCAGACCTGCGAAAGGAGAAGTAAAAAAAGAAATGTAGACAATATTGTGTGAGAACAAGAAGAGAAAAATATGAATGTGTGAAGTCTAAAATTAAAATAAAAAATCCTTAAAACGGATATATTCCGTTTTAAGGATTATAATAAAACTAAACAATATAAAACTACCGCTAAATGCAGAAAATAAGCACGTTAAGTTGTGCTTCACAAGATTATACGTTAATATTATTACAAGCGGTAGTTTTATGTTGTTTAGTTTTATTATAATCCTTAAAACGGAATATAGTGGCCACTGTTATCCGTTTTAAGGATTATAATAAAACCGGAGCCGAACCGGAGCCGGAACCGGAGCTGTGATGGAGGGTCTGCTGGTGAAGGCTTATTGTCTGCCTGTCATGTTATCGGTTTCAAATACTCGTACCTTTGTCAGTTATCTGTCTGTACCTTTCATTTAGGCCTGTAGATATCTGTTTATATTGTTTTTGTGTTTAGAACCGAGGGCTCGTTATTGATTTATCTGACACTCTTTAAATTACTGTGGCATTATTTAATGTTCATTAGGGTATCTATTAGAAAACCTATTTTTATTTTAGCAGAAATATTTTCTTTTGTAGCGACGTGAAGAGTATAACAGCGTGCGTGTATGCCCTGATTTATAAACTTATACGTAGCAAAAGGAGTATGTAGACATCGTAGTAGGTGGCGTTTTGTAGTTTCTGCCTACCCACCCCTATGAGAAGAAGGCGTGAATTTATATATGTAAGTGAAATATTTTATTCTTAGAACATTTCAAAATTAACTCAAAAAAAATTTGCTACGAGTAAATGCGTTGAAGCAACTTCAAAGCATATATTGTCCAGTGGTATATTCCTATCCTTTTAGACGCTGTTGACCATGTGTGCCTTGCTGTTGGCGGAAAATATACAGCTTGCACTTCTCGCCCAGTTTCAGACAAACACACAGTGCCTTCACAATACGAAGGACAAATACACGCTGTATATTTGCAACCAAGAGTTTATTTTAAAAGTAAACTGTAGAAAGAATCTTCTTTTAAACAGAGGAAAAATTTATAGGTATGAATTGACTGTTGGAGATTAGAAGACATTGGTAATAAACTCTACAGGATTACTTTTCAATGACCAGCCAAATTTAAGGACGTGGTACAGACCATCAAACTAAACAACTTTCTCCATGGAACCAACATCGTTGTCGCGGATAAACATTCAGCCGTCCCATACGTTTAGGTCGAGTAGGTAGTGAAGTTTTCTATGGGACAGTTGATAAATTTTTCGCGATTACGATATTGGTCCCATGGAGAAAGTTGTTTAGTTTGATGGTCTGTACCACATCCTTAAAGGCTGGTCATTGAAAAGTAACCCTGTATAGATGATGATATTATTTTGTTTTCTGGCCACTCTTATATGGCTGGTGAACCAAACACAAAAACGCAAAAAGATTAAGTGACAGCCCGGGCACCGTACTAAAGATGTACGAGTAAAATATTTTTACCTACGTAAGTAAATAAAGACTCCAAATGAAACCAACCAATGGCAAAAACAGTATATACCTATGTAAGCATAAGTATAATCAGCATTATATAATGTGCCCACTGCTGGGACACAGGTCCCACAACACACTCCCTCTTCCTCCGTGAGAGGATGTGGCCTGTAATCTACCAGGCGGGCCCAGTACTGGTTGAATTTTTGGTTTCCTCACGTTGTTTTCGTTCATCGTATTGAGAGCAGTGATGATGAAATCATTTACACAAAGTAAAGCGCCTGTCTGGATTCGAACCAACGACTTACAAATCGTGTAAGTCGGGTCCTCGCCGTTACCATTGGGTCACCACAGGCGCGGTCGCAGCCCAAGATTTTGGGGGGGGTCACCATGGGTGCCGAGGAATATTTTAAGGGTACATCTCCTCGTTAATGTAGTGGTCGCAAGCGTTACTACTGAGCATAAGGTCCTGGGTTCGATTCCTAGGTCGGGTAAAGTATTATTAGATTTTTCCATCAGAAATTTCTCAGAAATAGCCCGGTGTATGGATTTATGCCCGGTTGATTGCAGTAGACTCGTCCCCTATAATATGTGACTTCAACATAACTGGCGAAATGTGGGTGTAAGTACTATATGAAGGTACACACCCGCCTATCGCTCCGGGGATTAAAGGTGTGGTGGTGTTATGTTAATGTTCATGTACATCTCCAGTTCCACATTACTTAATGCTATTCAGGGACGCAGCTTTTAGCGTGGGGGGTTGTTATTTAATAATACTGGCAAATTGGTCGTATGTATAAAAACGGTAGATTATTATGAAAATTTTAACAACCCGCCTCGGTTTGGTTAGGTTTTGTTTGATTTTTTATGCTGAAATAAGAGTTACATTGTCGATTTATGCAGGGGAGTCCAAGCAACTATAAGAATTTAGATTGCAAGAGCAAGCGAAGCGAGCTCAAAAATTTTAACAACCCGCCTCGGTTTGCTTGATATTTTTATGCTGAAATAACAGTTACACTGGCCCCGATTCTGTTGTTCACAAACTAAATTTAATTTAAGTTCAGTGCATCTTTTTATTTCTATTTCATTATGAAAAGGACAGAAGATAAATATTAGTTTAGTCCTGTCAAATTAGTCAGCGCCTGACGTAAATTGATGTATTTTTAGTAGCCAATTTTACAATCACGTCTAAACGTCTATGGATTATCTAATTTGACAAGACTAAACTAATAATTATCTTCTGTCCTTTTCATAATGAAATAGAAAGAAAAAGATGCACTGAACTTAAATTTAATTTAGTTTGTGAACAACACAATCGAGGCCATTGTCGATTTATGCAGGCAAGTCCAAGCAGCTATGAGAATTTAGATTGCAAGAGCGAGCGAAGCGAGCTCGAAAATTTGAACAACCCGCCGCGGTTTGGTTAGGTTTTGTTTGATATTTTTATGCTGAAATAGGAGTTACATTGTCGATTTATGCAGGCAAGTCCAAGCAACTATGAGAATTTAGATTGCAAGAGCGAGCGAAGCGAGCTCGAAAATTTTAACCACCCGCCTCGGTTTGGTTAGGTTTTGTTTGATATTTTTATGCTGAAATAGGAGTTACATTGTCGATTTATGCTGGCAAGTCCAAGCAACTATGAGAATTTAGATTGCAAGAGCGAGCGAAGCGAGCTCGAAAATTTTACACATTCTCGGACAGGCTCGATTTTCTTTTCATTCTAAAAGGACTAGGAATTGCTTGCTTTGCCGACTTAAGAAGAAATGCTCAAAAATCAACAGAATGCAAATTGCAAGAGCGATTGAAGCGAGCCTGAAAATTTCCTACCTTAAATAGGTTCCGTTTTCTTTTGACCATTATACAGAAAGAGAACTTAATTTATCGAATTAAGACGAAATGCACTGGTTTTACAACAGTTTAGGCTTTGGAATCTGGCCTTACGAACGGGGTGCCCAATAATCCCGAGTTTGCTTCGCACGCTCTTGCATCCTAGATTCTACAGGATGAAATTGAAAACTTGCGCCAAATCGAAATAGGGGGTCCAGTAACTGCTACATAATGAATATAAATTGTCATGTCCCAAATCAAAATTCTTGAAAAAAATCTTGTAATTATCGTCTTAGATAGTGCAAACTAAGCTATTGCCTTCAAGTAGATACGAATAAACGTCGATGGTTACGGATTTTTTTTTCTAAATTATTATGAAAACAAATAAGAAAATGTAAATTTTAGCGCGCGTCCGATAAGCAATCTAGTCATCGCAGAAATCACAAGTTCACAACATGAATCAAGTTGGCAACACGTTGAACTAGTAGTACTTACATAATTTTGACCGTACCTACGAAAAAAAGGATGCGCGACGACGTTACCAAACGGCTTCAAAGTCAAAGTCAAAGTCAAAGTCAAATCATTTATTTCAATTAAGCACTTAAAAGGCACTTTTGAACGTCAAAATTAAAAATTATAAAATAGAATTGATCCTAGTCGCCCATTCCATTCGCTTGCATAAGCGCACGTATCATGTGCATCCTAAATTTTCTTTATATCACGTTGGATTAAATGTTTTAATTTGGGGAACCTATTCAATTTCATCCAGTATATTTTACAACAGGCTTTTTGTTTAAGTTTTTACTTCTGTGGCAGTCTCCATGTCAGCCTATGTTCTTAATGTTTTATGACCGTCGAGGTCTCCGTGGCACAAGTTAGGTTAGTAAGACAAGTCAGACTCTCGACAGCTTGAATGATTTTGGGGGGGGGTCATGACCCCCACAACCCCCCCCCCCCCTCGGACCGCGCATGTCACCACTACTCACGAAATAAAAGTCAACTAATAAGATAACAATGTATTATGAATACTCTATGAACAGTAGGCGCAAGAATGAAAAACTATGTTTCAACTCTACATTGTTCTGTAGCATATCTATTCTGGTGAAAATCTGTGCGAGTGTATTCGGTTTCAGTGCTCGCTGATTGAACGAGGTTAGATGAAATCGGCTTATCGTTCGCCGATGGCGGGCAGCGGGAGGGACCGGGGAATAATTTAATTTTGGCGTGCACCGGCCGCGCTGCGAGTCTCTGTTGCCATACTGTCATGCAAATTGACAATATGCCTTTATGTGAAGTCTTCTTCCCCGCATAATAGCAACTAATAATGTTACATAAAAGCTTCATGGCAGATATGTAATAGCAAAATGTATCCTAGAACCACTAAGTGGTAGGTACACCACGGTGATAATATAATAATAATAATAAGTTTATTCATCAAAAAGTAAAATACAATGTGACGGATTTGGTGAACCAAAAACTAAGCATGGCTTGTATCTTGTGGCTCTAAAATCCATTGTGAACATTGAAAATATCAATAAAATACCTATAAATAGATTCAGGCTTTTTTTGGTTGAACTTTTCTGTGCAGGCTATAAGTTCGATATAGATAATAGCGGATGCGTTAATGCGATTTTGTATTAGGACGCATACGATCATTGCATACGATCTTTAAACACCTGCTAATGTCCCCGATTCTGTTGTTCACAAACTAAACTAAATTTAAGTTCAGTGCATTTTTTCTTTTATTTCATTATGAAAAGGACAGAAGATAAATATAAGTTTTTGTCCCAGTGTCAAATTAGATAATCCATAGAAAGTTTAGACGTGATTAAAAAATTGGCTAATGGCTACTAAAAATACGTCTATTTACGTCAGGCGCTGACTAATATGACAGGACTAAACTAATATTTATCTTCTGTCCTTTTCATAATGAAATAGAAAGAAAAATATGCACTAAACTTAGTTTAGTTTGTAAACAACAGAATCGGGGCCAATATCGTAGTATCGTGTAGCGCGGGCGGGGGGGCTGTAGTGTCGGTTACACACACACGTTATAAATATCGGACGGTAAAAACGCAGGTGTGTGGCAAGGAATTAGGACGCTTTGTTGCAATAACGCATACGATATTATCGATAGATAATAACGAGTCTATGAGAGAGAGCCTTCAAGATCCAAATTATTGTGCAGTGTCTGGAACACTGCCCTGTGATTAATAGATGTCATCGTCACGATAGAAACTTCTTTTCCCGGAACTGATACGATTATGTAAAATTATATTCACCAGTAATTGAGGTGGTTCAACAACTTGAATGAATACCTAGTTGGCTAATTCCGGACATTTAGGGTGCTTTCCATAAAGACGCGGAAAGGTAAAAGAATTAACTTATGCGCTCACACAATAGAAAGAAACAGATAAAACATTGTGACCCTTTCTTTCCGTAGATCAACCTGCAGCGATCTGTACCGGAAAACCCGCTGCTTCATGTAAGCACACTTTGAAAAGTACTGGACAGGCAAACATGGACTTTTGAGCCGTTTGGTCTGAGGACACCTTACAGTGCAGTAAGCTTATTTGGCCCTGTGAAACTTAATAAATTACTATATTATTATTCTTTTTTTCACTATGTACATATAAATTATATTTTTAAATATTAGGATATAAAAAATATATAAAAACATTTAGAAATATAAAAAATAGTAGTAACCCACCGGTATCGGGAACAGGGTCCAAGCTACCGATGGTCAGGGCTCCAAAGAGAGGAACCTCCTAACAATGTGGGTCGTGTCCAGAAGTACCGCTCTCTGAATCAAGCCCTTGATCCAGCTGCCCAACGAGAGCCTCCTTAGATGTTGGTCGAGGCTCTTGGCTATTAGCCCATTGGCTGTCACGACTATCGGCACAATGATCGCTGAGTCCACATCCCACATGTCGACAACCTCGTGAACCAAGTCAAGATACTTGATTTGTTTGTCTTTCTCGGCTTTCACGAGGTTCTCGTCATGCGGGACGGCTATGTCAACAATCATTGCGCGCCGCTCTGATCGATCCATCACCACTATATCAGGCTTATTGGCAACGATAGTCCTGTCAGTGATGATGGATCGATCCCAGTACAATGTGATATTACCATTCTCGAGAACTGGGTCGGGCACATACCTATAGTACGGCACTTCCGATTCCACAAGGTTGTATTTCAAAGCAAGTTGCTGATGGATTCTCCTGGCTACAAGGTTGTGTCTATGCAAGTATTCTCCGTTAGCTAGACGAGAACTCCCGGAGATGATATGCCTGATTGATTCTCCCGTCCGGTGGCATGCCCGACAAATGTCAACCGTGCCGTCTTTCACAATAAATCTCCGGTAATTGTTCGTCATCATAACTTCGTCCATAATTGCACAGACAAAACCTTCGGTTTCTCCAAAAAGGTTACCGAAACGCAGCCAGGCTACGGACGCTAGTAAATCTACATCGGGGCCATGTAGGGCCCGGAAAAAGCGTCCGTGAAGCTCCTTACTCTGCCATACCTCCATGCGATCATTAATGTCAAGCACTACTGGTTTGCGCCAGTTCTCTTTACCTAAGGAGAGTGGAGTGAGGTCCTTGTCCACCGCGACTACATCTCGATACATCCCCACGTCGGTTTTTAGGAAATATTCCCTGAGACTGCATATCTCGCGATTGTGGAGAGTCTTAGCATTTAAAAAGCCTCGACCTCCACATTTTCGCGGGATATACAACCTCATTACCGATGACCGTGGGTGATGCATTCGATTTGCAGTCAGCAATGTACGGACCTTCCTATCCAGGGCGTCGAGTTCGGTCTGAGTCCATTTGAGTATGCCGAAAGAGTACATCAAAACCGGCATGACCCAATCATTGAAGGCGCGCACCTTGTTTCCGCCTGAAAGAAGACTATTAAATACTTTTTTCAGACGGCCAAAGAAGCGCTCCTTCAACGATTGCTTCATGTCAGTAACATTGATGCCCAACGCTTCCGACATACCCAAATACTTATAGGTTTCGGATGTGGAGAGGGCTCTAAGATTTGTGGAATCCGAGAGTTAGGTTCCCACGGATTCCACAATCTCCCCTCGCTTTACATGCATGACCGCACATTTGTCCACACCAAATTCCATCCTGATGGCGCTACTGAAAGTTTCAGTAATTTTCAGTAGCTCCATCAATTGCAAATTGTTGGGGGCAAAGAGTTTTAGGTCATCCATGTAAAGGAGGTGAGATATAACCTGACCACCTCTCCTCAGCCGATAGCCTAGACCTGAATCCTCCAGCAGTGTGCTTAGAGGATTCAAGGCTAAGCAGAACCAAAGCGGACTCAAACTGTCGCCCTGGAATATGCCTCGCTCGATCCTTATCGGCTCGCTATTCCTCTGGATATTTCGACATCCTGGATAGCGAAGGACCGTCCTCCATTGCCCCATACATGACATCAGGAAGGTGCGCAAAGTTGTATCTACTTTATACAACTCCAGCACCCTCATGAGCCATGTATGTGGCACCGAGTCATAGGCCTTCTTATAATCTATTCAGCATGTCGATAAATCCTTTCGGGAACGACGAACCTGTTGGTTAATGGTCATATCAATGAGGAGTAGCTCCTTAGTACCCCGGGACCCATTCTTACATCCATTTTGAGAGACAGACATGATGGAGTTGGTGTCTATATGTTTGTTAATTTTAGCTCTCAAAATGGATGTAAGAACTTTATAAACCGTCGGTAGACAAGTGATCGGTCTATAATTTTTGGTATCCACAGTACTACCTGATTTATGGAGCAGGTGGGTTATTCCTGTCGTTAGGAACTGGGGCAGCAATCCTGACTCTAAGGCTAACTGGAATTGGGATGCCAAGCGGGCGTGCGACCCTTGGAACCATTTTATCCAAAAGTTGTGCAACCCGTCCGGCCCTGGAGATTTCCAGTTAGGCAACGGACGGACTGCACGAGCTACATCTTGGGGGCAGATGGTAATAGCCCCCATTTCTGGTATTAAATCGCACGCTCGTTCAATCCTCCCAGTCCAATCACCTTCGGTGTGACCGACAGGCACCGACCAGATGTTTCGCCAGAACGAACACATGGCGTCATCATCCGGCGTGTCAGTCACACCTTGGTCCGATCGCTCCCAAGCCCTATAAACCAACCTTTCATCACTCTGGAATGTGCGATTCTGAGTGTACCGCTCCACTCTCCGCCTGTACCGACGAATACGGTTTGCCCATGCACAGATCTTCTGCTTCAGGAAGTCGATACGCTCTGTGACGCGGCACAAATAATCTCGAGAACTAATATCAGTCCCCGAGAATGCCCGCCTCACAAAGCGCATCACTCTAGGGCGAGTATTACCCTCCCTGAAGCTGATCAGCTTGCCGATAAGTGCTCTAGCTTCACCGATACGACACTCAATCCTGCACTGCCAAGCTGGTACAGCTGGTTTTATTCGTGGAGCTCTGTCACTGTTAGGAAATTTGACATGAGCCACACGACATGCCGCTACAGCTGCACAGTACAAAATTGAATGGGTATCGGCGAGGTCTTTGCTGTTGTTAAAATAATTTGCCTTGTTTTTCTTATGCATGGGCAAACGAGGTAAACGTGGTCTAAGTTCAGGCGAAATAGAGCGGTACTCACGGAAAGCATCCTCCAAAGCGCTCCTCAATCTTGCATTGTACTGAGAATTCACGGATATAGCCTCGTCATTATCCACTACATCAACACGGTCGGGTCGCGGTGTAACACTGACTAAATTTTGCAGTTGCACCGCGATCAATGACGAAGCAGGCGTAACATGGCTATTCCGTGATTCAAGGCGTAGTCGATCAAGTACAACGTCATCCAGCATATGGTTACGCTGGATGACCCGCACCTGATCCGACAGTCGTTGCGCCGACACGTTGACAGCCGGCTCAAGCACCTGAAACAGAGAGAGCATCCGACCACGGTACGCAGTCAAGTTACTTCCCCCCTCTGTAGCCCCAAAGTATGCGCGCATGACGTTTTCATTGACAGTTTGTGTCCATTTCATGCGCTGCACACTTCCACCGGGAGCGGAGACTCTACCAGAGGCCGGTGGGCCTCGGAGTCCTAAGCTGGCCGGTGGTCGGCCTCTTCCACGCCGACATACTGGTGGTGGTGTCGTCGGCGGCGAAAAGTATTCGTCGCTCGAGCTCGACGCAACTGCAGCGGCCGTTATCACTGGACTCACGTCTGGAGCAGGTTCCGGCAACTGCGAGGCGGAGCTGAGCGACGAACCCGAAGATGTTGGTTGTGTGGTTTCAAGTAATTGTCGTGCCCGACTTCGTGTCAGCATCTCTGTTCCATCTGAGTAGGTATTTGATTTTCTTGCATACTATTATAGTATGATGCTAATATTGGTCTTCAAAAAAACGGGTAGAACACATATCAAAACATTATTTTGTAATTATGTTGAAAAATATTAAAAAATAACGGAGTAAATTTTTTGTCACCGTCAACTTGACAGTCGGGCCACAGACTTTATTTTTTTTATTCTTTTTATTACTATATTATTATTATTTTATTATTCTTATTTCTTTTATTTATTTATTATTATTTAATTTCTTAATTATTTTATCAGGTAATTTTGACGCCATCTCAATAATGATGTCTGAGACACACTGTCGAAGTTTTCTAATTCGCAATAGAGGAAAATTAGGACGCAAAGGCGTTTTTCGCATATCTGTACGCACGTCTACACATCAAGCTATACAAAACCAGTATAAGCTGACTTCTGATTGTACGAAAAACCTATACAATGCGCGGTCAGCTTAATCTGGAAATGTATAGCTTGATGTGTAGCCGTGTGTACGTCGCACTTTCGTAGAGCACTCTATAGCAATGAATGTGTAGCAGGGGAATTTGAAATTATTAATTTTATCAAGATTAGCTAGCCACCTCAATTATCATGATATCATTATCTTATCTCACAAAATCAGTCCCATTTTACCGGTAATGAATAATGATGATAATATTAACAAAGATTAAACTGTTGTGTGATAAAGAATCATTCTAAGTAAAGCGATCCTCCTCGATAAACAATAAACAGTAACGTGGAGTGAACAATAAACTGCTGATTGTTTATTTAATTTTGCAATAATTTCAACATAAAGTGTTGTGTGCTCAAATAGTCAATCAACTCGTCCACTGCTGGAGAAGGGACTTGAAAAATGTCTCAAAAACATTTTATAGTTTCGATTGGCATCATCGTGTCATGTAAGTTTCCTTAATTTATTGATTGGAGATCTAATAATAATTATCACACGCTTGCAAAGTCCAGATTGCAGTGATTAATGGATGACCAAGAATAGTAAATTTGTACTTAGGTACGTTGGCCCAATTTGCGTTTTCTACATTATAACAAAGAAATGACAACCATAGAACATTCCATAATACACACAGTACTTACATGTACTTCTTTAAAACTTCAGGTGCAGTATTTATCGTAGCAAGCACGTCAAACACTGAAACCGCAGAAAGTAGTAACACCGCGCCTGTCTCCCGATGCTACCATTTCACTTGGCTGGGTCCCAGATGGAATAACAACAGTATATTTCTGAACGCTACGTGCCAGGACTCGACTCGCCTCGCCAGAGGGGTGCCTTGCGTAGAACCGCTCGTCGTCTCGTGTAAGTTTATGAAATATAGCTTGTATTACGCCTCACTTTTATGATGATAGTATAACTTTATACTGCCTTGCAAAGAGGACAGGGTTCTGCTTTTTCTGACGGAAAGTTCGTTGAAATTTCAGTCGATCAGTTATGTATCATACTTTATATCCAATCGATTTATAGATCGGCCATCAAAGTGGTACCACCCTGTATTGGGCCCCTGTGGTGTATTATGGACCAGTCCCTTTGACAGAGAGGAGGTATAGGTATATCCCAGAAGTGGAAACATTATAGGCTGACTATGTATCCAAATTAATGCTCGATCCAAATGGCTAACTACGTACTTATTTTAAAAACCTTTACCTCAATGTAAAAACCTAACATCATCGCTATCCAAGTGTTTATGAAAATTCGTTCTATCTAACCAAACATGTTTATACTGATCATTAAAAACACAATTTACCTACAGTTCAACTTAAAATAAATTTTTATTTCAGATGATGGCTCATGGCCAGACGTAGATTACATTCGGAGAAACCACTTGGGAAATGCTTCGTGTATATTAGAAAACAATGACGTATGTGCTCAGTACACGTATTATTTTGACGGTCATGGTGAGCATTACAACTAAGTATCTCTTTCAATAGCCTATTATATTTTGTAAAAAAAATCATCATGAAATCGGTAAGTGGGCAGTATCCGGTTTATAGTGGGCAGAACCAAAATGCTTGATTCTCAAAAAGTATCGCCAAGACAGTTCACTATTAGAATGTAGGTAGGAATGTAGGATAGGTATAATGGTTCAGTAAAGTGCCTTGACTCCTACGATGCTATTCTGTAAAACTCTTAGTGTGAAAACTTAGTTGAAGTGAGCTTGAACGGGGATGTCATTCCATGTGATGTTATAGATTGACACTATTGACAGCTCACTTCACATAAGCTTTTACAGTGAGAGTTTGGTCGCTGAATAATTGTATTGTAGGCTGAATAAAATGTATTTTTTATGTAATTTCAGTTGATAATTCGACGTACTTGTGCACAAGAGCAGTCGACCCCAACGGAGTTGCGATAACAAGCGGTTGTTACGAACAAAGGAATGGCAGTTTTGTTACCAGAGCCTGCTTCTGTCGCACCGTGCCTGGAGGTGTACCCTGCAACAACGCTTCTCTATCGCTTATGAATATTGTATTTGTCATTCTTGTTGCTATTATTATTATATGTAATTCAGATTATGGCAAAATAAACATACCATAGGAACCTGAAACCTCTACATACCTAGCTAGTTGACAGTTACAAAAATACCCACATGAATTTTGTATTATAGAATAGAGATGGGAATTTACCCAGTAAAAATGGGTATAAATGGGTAAATACCCATTTCTACCCATTTTTACCTTCCCATTTTTAATTTATACCGGGTAAAAATTAAAATCAGTTTAACTGAAACTAATTATTGTATTTTTTAATAGATACGATTTAAATTCAGTTTTTTTCAACGGAATTGTGTGAAGTCTTGTTCTTATAACACTATAAAAGAAGGTATGTCAATTTTAATTCATAGTACAGACGCGCCAGCACATCAAGCTACTACAATGTGTCAAATTTCTGTAATAGATTTTCAATATCGCTAAAGTTGGTTCTTTAAATACTAATTATAATCAATTTTGGACATATAAGTCTAGAAGAACTTGCCCCACGTGTTATTTTCTAACGTCTTTTTTATTTGATTTTGATTTTTTTACATCGGTATTCGGGATCGAACTAACAACCGTCAAGAAATACTATGTCAAAAGCTAAATATAATATGTTAAATGTGTTTTGCACTTATTATTAACTTCACTAAATAATTCACTGTTTTTTTTTTAGATAGTGGGAAAAGGCAGAAATAAACGAGATGAAAGGATGTGTTTTTTTTTCGGCCAAACTTGTACCGAGGTACAAATTACAAGTAAAATTCCTTGCAATAAATTGTGTTATCAGCAGTGTTTAAAATCCTCCAATATTCGATAGATTAAGAAATAAAAGAATACAAAAAATACTACCTCAAATAGTAACTGCGTTCAACGAAACGTTCTTAACAGCAGTGACGGCTGTCAAACCATTTCATTTGTCAAAATATTTTAAGTCCTGTCCTCAGCGAAATTCTGCGAATACATTTCACCGTCGATCTAGGGAGCCATTAAAATATAAAATACATCTCGTTTCCTTCAACCTACGATTAAGTATCTATTTATATTCAAGGGCTGTGTTCATTAACATTCCAACTGCCGTTTAGATATTAAACATTTAGTTTATTTCAAACTTCATAGGGAAAAAACTGTGAAAAGTCCGTCTAATCAGAGTCCAGAGTATAATAGCAAAGTTGTCGAGGTCCAACGAAAGTACGATCGCAGCCAAATCACAGTGTCAAAGTCTAAATGGATTAGCCAGGTCGTCAAGATGGAAGAAATCAATTGAAAGTACAGGGAAGAATAGCCAAATCAACAAATAAGAAATCACACACGAAATAGCACTCCAAGAGACGGGAAACCAACGAACTTAGGCAATGAACCGAAACGGAATGTTGACACTATTGTTAAGTACAAAGAATACAACTAATATAAAAATAGATAATTATCGGCCTTGGAGCAGTCTTTTGGCCTTTCAGAAAGCTAACCAAACGCATACAATAATCTGAAAAAATAAATGCATTTTTTTCATTATTATTCGCTGTTGTTGTTTCACAAAAATAATGTCATATGAAGGCAAAAAACTTTTTGAATACAAAACTAGGATAATAATCAGTATATTTTTAGGATAATTTTTTTTTGTTACATTTATAAAATGAATTAACGAAACGTATCATCGGAAGAATGTATCATGAGATTGCCAAATTATTAAATGGGTTGCAAGTTATTAACATCTTCGAAAGACAATTTCACGTGGTACAAATGTGTAAATAAATCCAATATATATTTTTTCAGAATCTACGATTTTTTTTCTTATATTTCAGTACTTTTGTTCATAAGGTACATTGTTTGGCCACAGTTGTATGAAAAAAGAAACACTTCCTTTGGAAACACTACAGTGTGGGTCCTGATAAATCAGTAATTTGCAAGTATTGTGATCATAAATATAAAATAGCAAATGTCAACAAAATGGGAGGTCATTTAGTTAAATATAATAATTAGTGTCTAAAAAAAATATCTCTGATGCTAAAAATGACCTGAAGAATCAAACTGACGTAAATATCACCAATACTACTAACGCTCCTATTATAACAATGACATCCTCGCACCCAGCGCCCCATGTTGGTTCGCTGGATTCAGAATAATCACAATCTGAATCAGCCATCGTCGTCATCACAAAAGGCAATAAGAGGAAGAAATCGAAAGGCTGACAGTAAAATTAGCAAAGGCAGTATTCATTTCTGGATCAGCTTTGAGCCTGGTCTTCTTCTTAGCGTGTCGATAGCAATCTAAATGGACTAGGTCCAGAATTCAGCTACTTGTTTGGCGCCATCACCAGCGTCCACCAATTCCTGTAACGTACAGCTGACAGGACACGCAGGACACGATATTAAGTGTCCCATCGTTTGTGGAACAGCACCACATTTACACTCCAAGGCGGAGTCGTCTATGAAACTCCACCTGAACAGGTGTTCCTAGCTTCGGCCAACCTAGGTCCGGTGTCTGTTTAAAGAATTCCAGGTTACCCAAGGTAACTCATGTCCAGGTGGGAGGTCTTCAGCGGGTGGAACGAACGGTTTGGGTAAGGAAGCACTGTCTCGCCACAACTTCAGTCTTTCTTGTGATGGTTCTTCAGTGAGTGGGACGACACACTTTAAAAAACTGTTTCGGCTTTTCAGCCTTTGTCGCACAAGGAAGTTGTCAGGCAAAGGGTGTCGTGTGACGTAGACCATTTTGGCTCTTTCGCTTGAGCTTGCCACCGCTCTGCGAACTACTGCCGCACCAGTAGTGGATTCCTGCTAGTGGATACAGCATTTGTACCGGGGTCGGTTTTAGGCAACCAGTGATGATCCGGCACGTTTCATTCAAAGCTGTATTCACCAGTTTTGCCTGACCAGAACGACTCCACACGGGGCACGCGAATTCTTCCGCAGAAAAGATAGCGCTAGACCAGTATTCCGTATAACGTCAGGTGAAGCACCCCACTTCGATGAGACCAGTCGACGAAGAAGACTGTTGCGAGTTTGCACCTTCTGCTTGATAATCTTGCAGTTTTTGCTGAATGTTAGAGACCTGTCTAGGGTAACACCAAGATATTTTGAGAAGTGCCTGTGCCCGATGGAAACCCTACCCCAAACGATGTTAAGTTTACGGCCCGCCTCTCTATTGCGGAGATGAAATATGCAAGACTGGGTTTTGCTCGGATTGGGCTTGAATGAGTAAGCGAAGTAATATGTGGCTAAGTTAGCAAGAGCGTCTGACAAGTGGACCTCAACCTCCTCAAAGGTGGTGGCTTGTGACGTGAGAACAAGGTTGTCTGTATAGAGAAAGCGGGACGTGTTAGGGTTAGACGGTTGGTCGTTGGTGTAGATATTAAAAAGAAGCGGTGCCTTAAGGTAGGCCGTTTTTCTGCGCTCTCCAACGACTTCTTTTCGAGAAAAGGTGAACCTGAAACCGACGATTGTGGAGAAGCTCTCGGAGCCTAGTGGAACATATATTGTGGATAGACTTTTTTAAAGATCTGCAACCATTATTTCAATTACCATCACGATTGTGGAGATCAGATAGGCAGTCGCTCTAGGTAAAATACTGGTATTCAGCTGCATCCAGTTAGACTGGAAGCCGGCCCCAACATATTTGGGAAAAGACTAGGCAGATGAGATGAATTCTAAACAGTTTTTTTAAAGATCTGCAACCATTATTTCAATTACCATCACGATTGTGGAGATCAGATAGGCAGTCGCACTAGGTAAAATACTGGTATTCAGCTGCATCCAGTTAGACTGGAAGCCGGCCCCAACATATTTGGGAAAAGACTAGGCAGATGAGATGAATTCTAAACAGTTTATTTGAAAATATATGTTGATTAAAGATTTAAAAGATATTTAACTTCGTTTTATTTAAAATCAATATTTTATCTTCAATGCTGAAGGTCAATATTAACATGGTAAATCGTAGTATTGATGACGAAGCCATTTAAATAATTTATAGATAGTAATCATTTTTTACCCGGTATTTATTATTAATACCGGGTAAAAAAGGGTATTTTTTAATTTTTACCTTATTTTACCCTTTTTTACCTTTCCTTCCAATTTTTACCTTCCCAATTTTTACCCACCCGCCCATCTCTATTATAGAATGAAAATATTATTTTGTGTTGTTGTTTTGGTTGTGAGGCAAAAATATAAAAAATCATCATAAATCGTTTAAAGTTCAGAAAAGTACCGCCTCGCTAGAAATAATGTAAAATATCCACAACATTTTGTTTTTTGCCAGAGATGCGTATTTTTTTTTAATAATTACAAAATAAATAACAAAATATTTTATTCATCCACAAGTTACACAGAATATAATTTCATGCACATAACCGAACGAAAACGAACGAGTCCATTTATCTGACAAGTTTTGTGACGTGTCCAATCTGTCATCAGTCAGCAACGTCAAACAATATTTTAAAAACGTCTACCACTACAGTGATTTTCTATGCCACCGCTGCATTTATTTTATGTTAAAATTTAACAAAGGACAAAGTTAAAATGTACTCCGTGTTGACGAGAGGGAATGCGATACTAACGTACACTCTAAGCGTACTAGCATGTCTAACCTTTTTATGTTTTTTGTCCACATTAACCGTGGATTACAGGACTGCTGCTCAAATGAACACAGTAAAAGTAGTCGTGTGAGTATTCAATTCAATATTTTGTGCTTATATTTCCATTTTTTAGTACTAAATCATCAATGGTGTTCACAGTAAAAACGTGCCAGATTATGGAGCATCAAGGGAAAGAAATGATCTTGGCTTCCTAACTTTCGATCTCAAGACGGATCTCTCTCACCTGTTCAACTGGAATGTGAAGCAATTGTTCCTCTACCTCACTGCTGAGTACATCACACCCAATAATGAACTAAATCAGGTTGTTTTATGGGATAAAATCATCCTCCGAGGTGAAAATGCTATTTTGGACTTCAAAAACATGAACACAAAATACTATTTCTGGGATGATGGAAATGGTTTAAAGTAAGTTCTGCTACCTATTTATTAAATATTACCTCACATCCAGACAGCTAACATGCATGGAACATCACCAGAATATAAATAATATCTTGTCCAAATATTGTAACACATGCTTCATTCAAGTACCTTGCTAGGTACTTTTTGTTGTAGTCCCATTTGACGACAAAAATTCTGTCCCATGAACCCACTGTATTTTTATTAGTTAGCATTAAACAAATAAACACTTCATTTCTTGATACTATATTGCACACCTAGTTATAGGGTGGCACAACTCAAAATAATCCCAAATTGAGTTATTGCGATTATCAGAATCTGCATCGCAAACTACATTGACTCCAAAGACACCTATGTACAACTGGTATTTTGAGTTGTGCTACTCTTAATCTAGATGTGCGATATGTATGTTCTGTACAAGAATGATCACCAAACTATGGCAACACTGGGAAAACTCTTTCCAGACCTCTCCTTGTTTTCAATATATGGCCATGTGGACCCTGCAAACCCATCCAGATCATCATAACACCACCTTTGCAGAGGTAGACCTCGACTGAGATGTTCCATCTATCAGGTTGCACACATTATATGTGGGCAATCCATTATAGAAATAAATTTAGTCATCAATAAATAAATTATGGGCATAGTTTTATGTGTTAATCTTTTTTAATTTTCAGGGGCCACAGTAACGTTACTCTAACTCTGTCTTGGAACATCATACCAAATGCAGGTCTGCTGCCAAACATCCAGGCTATCGGCCACCACTCCTTCAAGTTCCCCACAGATTACACCCAGACAAGGGTATGATCCATAAGCTACATCTGAATGGTGCATTTTGCATAGCTGGGGATCAGATAGAGTTGTTACATTTTAAGATTGTCAAATATAATGCTTTGTCACATTTGTTAGTTTTATTTATTACTTCCTGTTTAAATTGTACATAATATTTCTGGTTAGCTACTGGTAGAACTTCTAGATTATTATTTACTTGTGTATGCCAGTGACTTAATTTTTGTTTACTTAAAATCAAAGGAATGGACTCAAATGGACTGTGAAGTGAACTCAGCCAAGAGTGTACTATAATATAAAAATATATTATTCTGAAATATGTAGTAACTATTAATTAGCATTAGATATCCCAATTACTACTTAAATAATCATGATGTGTCAATAATCTCAAATATGCTGTGACATTACATGGATTCATAATAACATAAACTGTTTGTAGATAATAAAACTGATGTTCTTTATTTTCGCCTTTTATTCAAATCCACAAAACCTGTACAAAAGGAAGGGAAACATGATAGGACTTTAAAACTATTACAATAAAAAAAGGGTAGATTTTATATCATATAATTATCAATTACATTTTTAATTAAACATACATTAATCGTTTTTGCTCTACAGTGTTGTTCTACAGCAGAAAAAACTATTGACCTACCATTGCTTGTAATAGAGGTATCTATGTCTCCAAAACATTTCGCCAATTTAATCGGCATTACCAGATGTGAAACAATTACAAGTCTCAAGTGGACTGGATTTATCACTTAGAATTTTCATAATAAGAATTGTTTCTAACTAAATGTTTTAGCACATTAAAGGTTCGATATGAAACCATCTAGTTTTTAACAAAATACTCAGGGAGGTATAATAATTCCCAATATTGAGGTATAATATAAATGCATAAGAACTAAGCAGAAACATTACTCTAAACTTTTATTTTTCAACTACATGTGTTTTTACTTTTAAACCTCATACAAGCGTGTACATTTAAGAAACATACACTAATATATATTTCTATGAATTATTATATTTTCTATATTTTGGAGCCATATTATGAGGACCCTTAAAATATAATTTAACATCTAATTAACTGTAAAAATAGTTCTCCAACAAAGATCTCTTATTTCCTTCTAAAATTGTTTTACCGTAAATTTTAATAGGGTTTTATTATTGGTTTTAATATTGATCATCTACAATTGGATAATCCACAAATGAATATAATTTAAACAGATGTTTAAATATTTGCTATTTGTGCAAGTGTGTGTGTGTCATGGTGTCAGCCATCCATGACCATAAAACACAGTTTACAAACAATTAAGCACTCTTAAATTTATCTTAACAAGGTTACTTATTTACTACTTAAAGAAAATAAGAACTTAATAATATAATATTCTTATTTAAAATTTCATCGGTGATTGGTTAAATTGTTCTAGTATCGAAGTAAACCACACAACCCGGTAAGGGGAAAACCAAGGCAAAAGTTTATTTGATAACAATTACATTTTTCTAATAACTAAGATTTTAAATCTCTTAAATAAACCTTGCCACATTACAAATGATCTAAGTAATCGAAAGTACTTTACTCAGTAAATATAATTATATAATTTTTCAATGTGCAAGACAAGCACAGCTACCCTATTGTACACTAAAATAATGATCATGAAGTGAATCGCGTCAACAAAGATTACTTACATGTAACAATTCATAGTGTATTGCTTGCGTTTGCCTCTGGCATTATTAAGAATTTCCCTACACAAAGTCGCCTACGACTTCTACGACCTTTATGCTAACATTCAAAGCTGATTCTGCTAAATTACATGAAAAAATATTGCATATTTAAGTAATACTTTACTGATGCATGGTATTGCAGTCAATCTGCACACAACAAAATTGTAACAGATGACGTGTTAAATGTATTTTTCTATTTTAACTACAATTCAACAACATGAAATAGAATAAAATATCTTATGCAGTGTTACAAGTGTTACAAGTTTGACCTGCTCGTATGAATTGACTAGTAAACATGTGATTAGGTAATGATAACACTGGCTATGACCATTCCCATTAAATCCTATTGCAGGGATCAGGGAGGCCGTAAGAGTACTGTAATGACAAATTAAAGTTACCTAATTATTTTTAAATTCTAAATGTAATTCGAGAAATCTAATATCATCCTAAACAAAGTACATTTACTAGAATTTAAAACATAATAATATTGGTAGGTACACATCGAGTATTACAATTAAATCATAAGTTATGTATTGATATAAATATATAAATCTTGAAATTGTAATCAAAAAGAACATAAGTCCAACCACACATGCCATGATGTTGCAAGCATTTATTATAGGTAACAAGATGATGATCATTAATTTAACGATATTAATGAATCAAAGACAAATAAAACATGTTTTATTATTATCATCAAATATTCTAATAGGTGGTTGAGTCTTTAGACGTTAAGCACAATGAATGAAACAATCTACAACTTAACAGCGCAATACTAAAGATCACAGTTTCTGCCATAAGAAGTGATTTGGTTTCACAAAAATGGCATTATTACTAGAGACGTTGTGTGAACACGATACATTCCATCATTAAATAGATATAACATGAGCTCTAATTGGAAACGCCATTTAAATATACTCCTATAATATTTAACATCAAATACAACCAAGGGAGAAACCAAACATTTTATTGTAGTTTTTCGCTGTATTTAATTTGTAACACCCACATTTGTTAAATAAATGTGAATCTGAAAGGTACATAATGTCAAAAGACCTAAGATCCAAAACATGTGAGTAACAATCAAATACAAGTTGTATACTGGAACGGTGACTGTTGTTAGCAAATCATTACAACCCTGCCTGCACATCTGACATAGTTTGATCCGACATCACATTTGCAACTATAGATGCACCACATAACATGGACAGTAAGTACTAGTTGTAAGTGGATGATATCCTGCTAGTCTTATCACAGCAAGTGCGTCACAGTCGTATATATACAACTGTATTACAGTTAGCCAACCAACTTACAACACGTTTTAAGATTACAGTAATTAAATGAAGGGCGAGAAGCCCGACAGTTACGTAGGATACCACCAAAGATCATTGTCACTGGATCCGAATGCATTCTGCCAGCATAAGGTAGCAGATGCAAACTTGTGGACAAAATAATATTAAAGTCAACCTCTACACATAATATCCATTGGTACTGCATCTAAACTTTTGAAGGATTTGGACACATGAGTTACGTAGTTACTTAAGTAAGTATGTACACACTATCGAGTACAAGAGTCCGTGCTGTAAGGTTTCAAATGTGCGGACAGGAGGTGTGTTGTCTACCTATGAGAGTGTCGCGGCGAGGCAGCGTTTCTGGGGCTGCCGGCGCCGGTTCACAGGCGGCAGGGATCGGGTGCGGGCCGTCACGCTCCGGTCAGCGGCGGCCCGTCCGTCTGCACGTCCTTGTCCTCCGTTAGGGGCACACACGGACGATCCGACCCGTATCTCCGCGATAGATCCAACATCTCTCTCAACCCCTGGAATTTTATGACAACCTGATTTTTAACAAGAACTTAAAATAACTTTGCTTAGAATAATTTTACAGCAAAATTTACTAAGGGCCGATTTTTCAATCTTCTGATAATTTTTATCTGAGGAATAAAAATTGCAGTTTGACCAGTTTGTGTGTAACAGAAAATATGTCAAACCGAAATATTTGTTCATCAGATAAAAGTTATCCAACGATTGAAAAATCAGCCCTAAAACAAATAATAATAGTTCCACAGAAACAAATAAATAAATTTGTGATGTCAAAATAACACCGTATAAACTCTCTTAGAGCGCGTTCCCACTATGTCGTGACGACGGATTGTCGTGTCGTCATGGCTTGTATATTTAAATGGACGGACGACAGTTAATCGTGCCATCCTATATGTGAACACCTCCATTTAAATACACAAGCCACGACGCTTTAAAGGACACGATAATCTGTCGTCACGACATGGTGGGAACGCGCCCTTAACCCTTTAACCGCCATCGCCGTAATATTACGTGTTGTAAGAATATTACCTCACACGCCACGTCGGAATATTGCGTAAAAGTCCTGTCATTTAAAAAATGTACAATAAATGTTGAATTTGCTTACTAAATCTTAGTATATTTCGTGTAATTACTTTATTTTTAACAGTACTAGATACATATTTTAGCTAATTGAATGAAATAATTAATGGTTCGCAGTTCTTGATAGTCTAAATATCAACCTACTTCGCCGAACCCGTGATTTCACGCAGACTAGTGTTGTACCACATAAGAAACTCCTGATGCTAAATTAATAGAAAAGATAATAATAATAAAGAAAAATTAAAGTAATTTAGTTATTTTATTTGTTGTTAATTAATATTATTTGTATCCCAATATTTTAACACTCAATACATTAATCGTATTAAACAAATCAAATTTAAATGGCCTGCGCAGACGACTGATTTTTGCCCACGGACTTTTTGTCCGCTAAAATAGATCGCTTACAACTGTATCGAGTAACGCAAACGAGGGATTAAAAGTACCGCGTACAAAAAGTCCCCCGAATAACCGAGGACATGCGGGGAGCGGACCGGATAAAAGTACGGGGGAGTCCGCGAAAAAAATAGAACTCGTGTGACTAGGCGAAGCAACGCACATGGCGGACTTTAGTCCGCGTTTCGCGTGATGTACGTATGCCCGTATTTCCAGGGAACAAATGCTCGCACACCGTGTGCGTTGAGTTCGCGGTAAATCCGCGGCGGACTTTTTATTCGCGGAGCGTACTTTTTTCTCCGCCGCGGAGAAAAGTCCGTCGTCTGCGCAGGCCATTAGACTTAACAAAAAATCAAGGGACTTTCAGCCCGTGTCCTCCAGAATATTATTTTTTTACGAAGAATTAACAATGAAGACTGATTAACATAGGATGTTTGAAGACTGATTTATGTGCGGTAGTACTTAAAAAAGAAAACCTTTGATTAAAAATGTTTAAGTTTTATTTATTTCATTAGTTTATCGATAACTATATTTTACAACACTATGCAAAATTGTACCTAATCGTTGCTGGCGCTAGATGCACTCCACGTGAATTATGACATGGCGGTTAAAGGGTTAAGCATTTAGTAAAAGCTAAATACTTATAAAACAAAAAACAATTTAAAAATATTTTGTCTGTGTTTGTTCTGGCTCACCTCCGAAATGGCTGGACCGATTTTAATTAAATTTGGAATGGGGATACTTTGAACCCTGGAGCCTTCCCCAGGGTTCAAAGCATCCCCATTCCAAATTATGTCCTTACATAGGTTACTTTTTATCGAAATACAAAAAACAAACATTCATATACAAATAAAAATTACCTTATTCTCTGTAATGAGCCTTTGGTAAACTTCCTCTTCTTTCCTTGCATCACCGTTTTCATCCAAAGTGACAGCTTTGTACATGATGCTTGTCATCTCATTAATTCTCTCTGCTTGTTGCCTGATCAACTGTAATTAAAAGCCAATAAAATACTGATTTACAAAGGTACTAGCTGACCCCGCAAACGTCATTTTGCAAAAAAAAAAAATAGATGGTAGCCGATTCTCAGACCTACCCGATATGAATCAGAATCAGAATCAGAATCAGAATTATTTATTTGTAAACATAGGTCAGATTACAACGGAGTGTGAGGTGTTAAAAATAGATAGATTCTCTATGTTTTGCCCAGAGGTGTACAAATATATATAATTAACATTGTCAATTATCATTGGCACACAAAATTTCATACAAATCGGTCCAGCCGTTTCGGAGGAGTATGGTAACTAACACTGTGACACGAGAATTTTATATATTAGATTATTGAACTGAATAAATAGGTTTATGTGACACGAGAATTTTATATATTAGATTATTGAACTGAATAAATAGGTTTATGTGAACAAAAAAAATGAGGCAATAAAAGTTAGACGTTTTTATCATCATAACTATGGCCCTACACCGATTATCGCATTGCTAAACCCCATGTATAAGCAGGGTGGTGAGTGTGTAGTCAACATGCCATTTGCAGGATACCAGCCTAGATTTTTAATAACCATTATGTCAATAAGATCTACAATTGATTAAACCCTGCATACCTCTTGCTGTTTCTCATTGATGGCATTTGTGAAGTCTATCCTCGACTCCCATATTCTCTTCTCAGTGTGCTGTCGGTACTTGGACATGATGAGTTCCAGTGCTCGTCTGTGGTCCTCTAAAGCCGCCCTCAGCTCACCATTCTCGCGTTGTACGTCTCTCATCAGACGAGACTCCCGCTCGATACTCGCGATGAGAGCTCCTCGCGGACGCTCGCGAGATGCCTCGTTCAGATTATCGACTTCCTCTTTATACTGAAATAGTATACAACTACAGTTAAAATAGTCTGTATTTATTAGAAATTACCACTAAACAAACACTTAAATAACATGTTAAAATTGTAATATTATGTAAGTATTGTTTCAGACTTCACATTTCATTAGCCTCATGATCATAAAATTAGTTATTGTACCATAGTCTTTTAGATAGTTAATTATTTTCTATAGAACAATTCATGGGTTCACCACTCCTTTATAGAAAACTATCATGAAACTTGTTGCTTTTGAATTTTATTATTTCTATTGAGAACTTCAGTACCACCATGATTTCACTGGCATAAAAGATGATGTTGATGTTTTGGAATGAAAATATTGTTTTTGCCTTTCCCATTCATTTTCTGCATTTTTTTTTTCTGCATTTTATTATGGAACCTTCTGACCCTGTAGTGAAATTTCCACATAACACAAGGTCATTCCTTCATAAAAGATTGTAAAATGTAAAAAATAGAACTCTATTAAGTAGCGTTGTATATTAATAAAGTACCTATGTTCTGGTGAATGAAATATCAGTTCAGTTTCAGTTTCAGGGTGTAATAATTAACCCATCAGAAAAGGAGGTCATATCATGAATGTTTTACTTATATTCTGGTCAGTTTCCATGGTAAATAGAAAATCTACACATAGCTATTAATACTCTCTATTGATATCCTAATGCTGTTGGCAATAATTGTAACTGTATGAGTTCTATGTAGTAGCGAGCCAAAGTTACTAGTTAATAAAACAGAAACTAATCATAACACTATAACAACTTGCCAGCTCATCTTTTTTTATAGCAATACTATGGGCTCCTTTCACTTAGATACCTTAGGTGACTTGCGCAGGATGTTTTTGTGATAGGTGTTTAGACACATTTATTGATCAACATAGGAAAAAACATGAACCCTATTTAAGCACATAATTGTTTGCTTTCATGAACATTAATTCAATCAAAAATTTCAATATGTATTAGATAAGTACCTAGCTATTGGTTTTTTAATTACACAGTAGGTACACTCATGGAAATTGAAAAATATATTATTTTTAAAAATAGTTTTTGAATTGCAATATTAAATGACACAAAAAAGGCAAGAAACTGGCTAATAACATTATGTGAAATCCAACTGTTTACACAACACGAGCGAAACAAACTACAAGGTCAGGGAACTATACCTATTAATACGCATAGATCTCATTAGGAGCGTGGTTTATTTAGTCTGATAGAAATTCCTGGTAGGATCGTGGCCTAATGAATTTGGTATTCAGACAATAGACAAGAGTAAGCGTCACAGTTATCTAGGTAGGTACTCGTATCACATTGCCACAACCTACCTGTTTCATCGTATGTATTTGTCTGTAAGCGGTCTGAGTCTCGGTCATCAAAGCATCAGCTTCAGTCTCGCGCTCTTTGAGACGCCCCGCAAGTCGTTTAGCATCCAAAATTATTTGCTGTATGGTCAGTGACATCTGAAAAAGCCAGCAGTGTAGAAATATCACAACAGATCACTTTAAAAATCGATTTTAAAACAGAAGTGCACCAACCCTGATAACCACAGAAAGTTGTCACACGAATAACGTTTCATCTAAACAATTTCAAACGATAAATTTAAACAAAACACCAATTTTTGTAAAACTAGGAGACGCATATCAGCTGTTTCGTGATTAGAGTACAGCAGCCATTAGCTTTCATTTAATTTTGAAGCGAAGTATTAACTTTCCAAATAGAAAGATACGGGATAGAAGAAGACAACACTATGTGTTTGAGGTTGTTTTAGAGCGCTGTTGTGTTACAGAAAAGAGATAAAACATATTCACAACAGTTTACAAATTAGAACGACTATATTGTGACATGACCTTGATCACAGAGAATCGAAGAAGGTTTAGTGTGGCATAGTCAAAAAATATTTTCTACCATGTAGCAAAAACAATATTATTTATTCTGGAAATTCTGAAACTATTTTATATTAGACAGAGGCCAGCACATCAACCTACCCCAATCTGTCAGATTTTCCCAATTGATTATGAACCTTATTCCTTTGTACTAAAGTTGAAAATCTATCAAATTTGACAGATTGGGGTAGGTTGACCTGCTGGCGTCTGTACAACAAAAGAAGTTAGACTAAAGTTTGGGAATTATATTTATCATGGCTGTGTTAAAACTACTCGTAAAATTAATGGCTCAATACCCAAGATGTCCACTATGTTTTGAAAGGGCGTAATTAGTTCAAAGAATGGCCATTTAACTCATTACGCGGTTTTGGTGCTTTGTTGTGCTTTCATCGCCATTTTACATCACTCAATTTTTGTTTTGCCTTTATTTATTTATTTACCTATAATTATTTATTTAATCCCTCAACCACACAAATGTAGAGAGGCGGACTTAAGACTGTGCCGACCGTACAGTGGCGCCCTCATCGTTTGTTTGGTTATTTCATACAATTTATAATGAAAATGCAGACAATAAGCACGTTAGGTTGTGCTTCACAAGATTATAGGTTAATATTATTAGAAGCGGTAGTTTTATATTGTTTAGTTTTATCATAATCCTTAAAACGGAATATAGTGGCCACTGTTATCCGTTTTAAGGATTATAATAAAACTAAACAATATAAAGCTACCGTTTATAATAATAATAACGTAATAGGTCGGGGCAAAAATATTTTCGTATTTTGAATCTATTGTTAGTAATCAAACCTCTTTGGCAGTATTGAATGTAACTGGCTGGTTATAATACTATTTTATGTTGATATTCTAAAGATGCAATAAATTTTAAAAAAAACTAGTTCCCGCCATTTCTCAATTGTTTTTTAAGCAAGCAACATGAACGTATGTGACGAAGAAATTCGGTACATTTTAAAATTTTATTACAAAAAAGGTAAAAATGCGACGAACGCCGCGAATAAAATTTGTGCGGTTTACGGACCTAATGCGGTATCAATACGAGTAGCACAAATGTGGTACAAGCGTTTCAAGTCAGGAAATTTTAGTGTGAAGGATAAAGCTCGCTCTGGACGCCCTGTCACGGATAAAATCAGTGCCATTTTTGAAAAAGTGGAGCAAGATCGACATATTAGTAGTTATGATATTGCTGAAGAACTGGATGTTGATCACAAAACAGTTTTACGGCATTTACAAAAGTCTGGGTACAAGAAAAAACTTGATATTTGGGTACCACATGATCTCACTGAGAGAAACTTAATGCAACGTGTTTCCATTTGCGATTCTTTGTTGAAACGTAATAATTCCGACCCATTTCTTAAACGGTTGATTACGGGTGATGAAAAATGGATCACTTCCGATAAGAATGTCCGAAAAAGATCGTGGTCGAAGCATGGGCAAGCCCCACAGACCGTGGCAAAGCCCGGCCTGACTCGGAACAAAGTGATGCTGTGTGTTTGGTGGGACTGGAAAGGAATCGTCCACTATGAGCTTTTGCCGCCGGGTAAAACTATCGATTCTGATCTCTACTGTCAAAAACTGATGAGGTTAAAAGAAGCTATTGAGAAAAACCGGCCGGAGCTGGTGAATAGGAAGGGCGTGGTGTTTCATCACGACAACGCCAGACCGCACTCATCTATAGCCACTCAGCAAAAATTGAGAGAGCTTGGCTGGGATGTGTTGATGCATCCTCCGTATAGCCCTGATCTTGCTCCATAAGATTTTCACCTGTTTCGGTCACTTCAGAACTCTTTAGGAAGCATAAAGTTAACCTCAAAAGAACACTGTGAAAACTACCTGTCAGATTTTTTTGATAAAAAATCTCAAAACTTCTACAGCAATGGGATCATGGCATTGCCCACAAGATGGCAACAAGTCATCGATCAAAACGGCACATACATATCGTCGACCGTAGGTTCAATTGAGGTAAGGGACAAGATATTCAATGTCCCTTACCTCAATTGAACCTACGGTCGACGATATTATAAATAAATACAAAATTAAACCTAAAAATTTTTTTTTTTGTATGAAAAATACGAAAATACTTTTGCCGCGACCTAATATAATCTTGTGAAGCACAACTTAACGTGCTTATTTTCTGCATTTTCATTCTAAATTGTATGAAATAACCAAACAAACGATGAGGGCGCCACTGTACGGTCGGCACAGTCTTAATAAGTATTTCACAGGTTGCGATTCGATTACTTTAATAGGGTTGCTAAGCTAAGCACAATTTATGCTCGTCACAATGCGAATGGTGAAATGGAGCCGATGGTGGAGTACCAGGAGAACTCCTCAACAATTAATGTCCCTGCATCGGGAAAAGCAATATGTATTTTGTAAAAGGTGATGAGCAAGTTGACATTAGGCTATTGTACAGACGCCAGCAGGTCAACCTACCCGAATCTATCAAATTTCTTTGATAGATTTTCAACTTTAGCTCAAAGGAATAAGGTTCATATTCAATTGGGAAAATCTGACAGATTGAGGTAGCTTGATGTGCTGGCCTCTGTACACACGGCTACACATCAAGCTATACAAAACCAGTTTACGCTGGTCTCGCATCGTACGGAAATCCTATACAATGGGAGATCAGCTTATACTGGAAATGTATAGCTTGATGTGTAGCCGTGTGTACCTTAGATACATTCCACTCAAATGACCAACGGACGAAAGTAACAGCGAACGAAAACGCCCGAAGGACCAGACGGACGAAAGTGACATCGAAATTTACTATAAAGTTACGTCGACACATTACGATTTTTTGAAATTTTTCTGTTAGAGCTACAACTTTGGTTTTAGTATCGTTGGAATGTGTGTGAACATTATAATGCAAAAAACCCCGAAGTCATAGCTTGTAACACCATTTCAATATCTGTGGATAAAAATTAAGAAAAAATTCATGAGTCATTATGTCATCCGCTTGACGGGCGGTCCGGGCGATGAATATGTTCTTTTAGCTCATCAGACCCACCAAAAAGCGAGAAATAAAAACTTTTTTACAAAAAAAAAACCGACTGCCAAAAAAACTAAATTTCTACTAAAATACAGATCCAAAGACACTGACTTCCGAAATTAAAGTTATTGTTAAAAAGTTTTACTTATTGACTAATAAAATATTATTTTTATTTCATTACGAACCCGACTTATTAGATAAACAATTGACTCCGCTCGTACAAGGTCACGTATCGTCGTCGCTCACCGTCTTTTTTTATGAGGGAATCCCATGGAAATCGAGGAAAACCCTCAAATTTTATAGGCACACCAATAGCGATTCGGGTATTTTTTATAGTAACTCGTGTATTTGCTCTCAGAACGCACCATTCGGTGAAGTGGAACTGATGATGAAGACCACAGATGGCCATCGGAACTACTCATTATTAAATATTTCACGGTTTGCGATTCGATTAGGTACTTTAATGTGGTTGCTAAGCACAATGCGTATCGTGAAGTGGAGCTGATGGTGACTTCTCAATCAGCTCCAGTTCTCCTGGTTCTTACAAGGAGAACTCCTCAACAATTAACGTCCCTGCATCGGGAAAAGCAATATTTTGAAAAGGTGATGAGAAGTTGACATTAGGCTATTGTAACTTAGATAAGTTACAAACTGGCCCACTAAAAAGTGAAAAATATTTTTTTTTTACAAAAAAAAACAACCGACTTCCAAAAAAACACTACAAAGTGAACAATAACTTTAATTTCGGAAGTCGGTGTCAATAAAAGAAAATGCGGAACCAACGACACCGACTTCCGAATTTTCACTTTGTAGTGTTATTTTGGAAGTCGGAAGTTTTTTTTGTAAAAAAAAATATTTTTGACCTTGTATATGTTCTGTGTCAGAGTTCAGAACTACTTGGTCTGTGAAGAGTCCTGCCAGACGTCATCGAGGGCGGACCTGAGTCCACTTAAAAAAAATGCGCTCTCCCTGGAAAAAAATTATTTGAAAAACACCAGCAACCTCTTAAGAGGTCATTGTACTCATCATTATGAACAACTTTTACTATGGGACCAAACCTGAAATCACGAAATAAAAATCAGCTGTTCCCTACATTTATCTTCGTCTATCTCGTCAAAATGTAGGGAACAGCTGATTTTTTTTCGCGATTTCAGGTTTGGTACCATAGTAAAAGTTGTTCATAATGATGAGTACAATGACCTCTTAAGAGGTTGCTGGTGTTTTACAAATAACCCTAATGAAATTGTGACAGCTCAGAAAATATATCTCTTAAATTATACCTATTATAGTTTTAATTCACAAAATAATTTTTGATAATGTTATAATTTTCGACCACCACCAGGGCATAGCCGCAGCCAAAATCTAGTTTTGTATGAAAATACATTTCTACCTTTGTTCCATGAATAATATTAGTTGATTTTTTTTTACAACACAGCACATTCGCCGATAACGATACCGACACGATATCAGCCGTCAGATAATCACACAGGTTTAATATCCCAGTTACTGGATAATACGACACCCCTTGGTAAGTCTTGTTGTCAGACTTTCGGGCTACTCACAACCCGTAACGACTGTCAAAGATCCACGAATGACAGCCGGGACCACTTTCCGAGGCACGGAGGGGTCTTGGAATGTAAAGATCCATCCACGGACTAACCGCAGCAAGCGCAGCTTGACCTGATCGGTCGACCTATGCGGCTGTTATTATTTAGCTACGGGCACTTAGCACCTATTAAACGCTTTTACATTGTGTCGTTATTGTCACTACACCGATATCGGCACGGTATCATCTACCGGCGATGAAATAGTGCGGGGTGAAAGAAAGTAGCGGGAGTGGGGGGCGTCATGTGGGCGTTTGATGCGTCGCATGTTGCTCAAATGCTCACCCCCCATAACAAATAACGTGATCATTTATAGCCTACTAGCTGCGCCCCGCGATTTCATCCGCGTAAGTTTTGATCCCGTGGGAATATCGGGATAAAAAGTATCCTATGTGTTATTCTGATGTATAAACTATATTACTGTAAAGTTTCATCAAAATCCGTTCAGTAGTTTTTGCGTGAAAGAGTAACAAACATCCATCCTCACAAACTTTCGCATTTATAATATTAGTAGGATAGTAGGATTATATATTATATTATACTATATTATAGTAGGATAGGATTAAGTAGGACAGACTGACCAGATTTGTAGGGAATATCTATTCTAGAACAAAATCTATGTAATAGTTTTTGCATGATAACACTAGACTAGACAGACATTTTTTTTTTCGGCATTAGAATCTTTCCCAGGCCACGAAAAAATTACTTAATGAAAATTCAATGTACAGTTTTAACTTCGCTCCGATTTCATATGTATAGATATTTCATCATCACTACATAGTATAAAACAAAGTCCCTTTCTCTGTCCCTTTGAACGCTTAGATCTATAAAACTACGCAACGGATTTTGATGCGGTTTTTTTTAATAGATAGAGTGATTCAAGAGGAAGGTTTATAATTATATATATAATACATGCATGCATGTGATGTCGTAAATAAACACATTTTTTTGCGTTTACTTTTCAAACGCTGGCTGAACCCTACGAGATAGGTCAAAATAATGTACTACAGTATTGTATACCTTAAAAAGGTCTACAAAAAAGTCCGCGATGGTATATGTCTATCTCTTAGGTATAACCTACAATAATCATTTTTTATCCTTTACTTTTTACGAGAAATAATGGCTTACGAGAAATAATGCTTTACGAAGCGATTTTAAGCAATACAGCATTAATCCTTATCCAATTAAGTACCTTAAATACATTGTGCATTTAATATAGATAAATATGGCCCTTTGCAGCATGTAATTTAAATGAATATTTTCGAAGATATTACAGATTTAAAATGCAGGGACATAGCGGTTGCTGCGGTACCGGCCGCGGGGCGGCGCGTGCTGGCATTCTTGAAATACCTGTACTTAGTATCAGTATTGCACCCGTGCGAAGCCGGGGCGGGACGCTAGTTGTTTATATGATGATGGGTACTTCCCAAGCAATCGGGAGCCGGTATTTTTAAACGAGTGACTGACGTATCGAAGTCAGTCACTCGTATATAAGTACCGGTCCCCTCTAAATTAAAATTCATATTTTAACTTCCGTTGACCAGTAATTGATCAAAAAGCTGTGTGTAAAAAATTGTGTGTTAATTTTGTAATTGAAACTTATCATCAAGATGGCCTGTTACAATAAGTTGCTACTGATTTTAGTGGTAGTTTTCATTGCAAAATTATCAATAACCTTTGCATCTCCAGTAGTTAGAAGCTTTGTTGGAGGAAGAAACGAGATCTCAGTTGAAGATCAAGGAGTGAAGAGAGTTGCTGCTGCAGCCATAAATAAAATAAGAATGCAACACCAGGGTGAGAGAGCGCTTATTTTGGTAGGAGTTGAAAAGGCGACGCTGCAAATTGTTTCTGGATCCTTGTATCGTCTTCAATTGAAAGTCGGCGAGAGTCATTGTCAAAAGAGCAGGTACACTGCAGCATGTAAGTTGGATGAAGATCAGCCGTTTAAAACATGTGATGCTGAAATTTGGGAAAAACCTTGGCTAAGTAAAACGAAGATTACCACTCACTGCACGCGTTACAAGGACAATCAGCATTAAAAAATTTAAAATGATGTTTTAAAGTGATTTTCTGTTGTATGGGTATCGTTGTTATTTATGTTTTTAACATTTGTTAATAGAAAAAATCATTTGCATGAATTTGTAGGTCCCGTAATCGAAATGTCGGAGTTAATTGATATGTATTTTGGGATTATTTTTTTTAACATATTTATGTTATTGTTCATATTTTTCAGCATTGACAGTTAGTTTCCGATTCTAAAAAAATTACATTAGACATTCATTAGTCATTATAGACGACTAAAACCTGAGATACGAACTTTAAAATTTTACTAAGTTTAAAAAAAAATCAGTTAACAATTTTCTGATCTATGTGAACAAAAAAATCGTTTAGCGCGTACTTAAATATATTTTAGCGACATTGAGATTCAAGTCACTGCCATGAAAATGTGAGTTCAATATTTTTACTTAAATCTAAATTGAGTTTTTAATCATTAGATAATTTTATATAAGTACACTAGATGACAAAAAAAAAAAATAGATAGTACCCTATTCTCAGACCTACCCGATATGCACACAAAATTGCATACAAATCGGTCCAGCCGTTTCGGAGGAGTATGGTAACTAACACTGTGACACGAGAATGTTATATATTAGAAGTATTTACATTTTTTTATGCTTATATTTACATTTAGATTAATTTTTGATTATTTTGTGTTAGACTTAAATTAATGATCACGCATTTACTGAGTTGTGAAAAAAGTTTAATTCGTACTTTAATTTACAGCTGATGTTTGTAATAAATATATCGATATAAAATAATTTATCAAAACAACCAAGGTACCTATAGAGCTAAAGTACCTACTCTATTGTAGAAATTCACACGCAAAAGGTACCTGCCATAAATGTCTGTTTTAAAAAAATTACGGAATATTTTTCTTACGAATTCCTATAGAACATTTGAAAAGTTGTAAATGTACTTATATGTAATGTAAATAAAATATATTATTATGCAATTGTGGTTTTATTTAGTTTTTAAATCCAAATTGAATATTTGTGTTAAGAAAATATCGTGAATCCGTCGTATTTTCCTTTTATATAAATATAATACAGATAAAAATTAAGATTTATTCAGTTATTTTGTGTGTGGATATTTTGCGAAGTTGCGGTTGGCAGCTGTTTGTTATTTTTCCTGCGGTTGTTTTGCCAAATCATACGATTTATTTATTTATTATTTATTTAATACTTCAAGCACATAAATGTACAGAGGCGGACTTAATGCCATAGGCATTTTCTACCAGTCAACCTTTGGGTGATGCAGAGACAAACAGTGGTAGGTGCAATCATGAAAATTGAGGAATAAATATTTTAAATATAAAGATACGCATAAACCTATTAAAACTTTGAATATAATATATACCTAATTACATATATATAGGGTGACTGGTAATTAGTGACCGATACCTAAACACGTGATTGTACTCATGATAACAAACAACTTTTACTATGGGACCAAACCTGAATTCGCGAAAAAAGAATCGGCTGTTCCCTACATTTTGACGAGATAGACGAAGATAAATGTAGGGAACAGCTGATTTTTTTTTCGCGATTTCAGGTTTGGTCCCATAGTAAAAGTTGTTTGTTATCATGAGTACAAGCACGTGTTTAAGTATCGGTCACTAATTACCAGTCACCGTATATATATATAAGCACAAATAAATATATATGATTGATGTGCGCAAAGAGATGATTGATGATTAATAGGCTTTCATTGCTGTCACCTTTTGTTAAAAGCAATGGTCATTTATTAGCTTGCTATTAATTAGCTTTGGAGCTTAAATATACCTATATACTTAAGCCCCAAAGCTAACTAAGGTCTAGAAGTAATAAAAAATTGCGCTTAAAAATATTTAGATTACAATGCAATGTTAAGGGCTGACTTTTCCAACGCCAGATAACTGTAAATGAGGAATAATTTTGAATTTTTGAGAGTTCTTCCCATGTTCTTCCATACAAAAACTATCAGATGTCAATATTATTCCACGAATAAAAAATATCTGTCGTTTGAAAAATCAGCCCTAAGTCAAAGGTTTATCCTGTGGGGTAACAATGCAAGAGTAAATAATGATTTCTGGTATTTACCCAAGATAAGAGGTTATTAAAAGTTGTTGACTCATAATTTTGCGAACTAGGCACGTAGGGAAACCCCTGTAAAAATAAGTCGAAGATTATCCTTCGGGATTTCAATAAAAGAGGAAATCATAACGAATTTGCGGGTTTACCCAAGAAAAGAGCTTGAATCATAAGGAAAATATCTATATCTTGACTCTTAAGGAAAACATATACCTATACAACATTAGTTTTACAGATGTTCAAAATCTAGTCGCACTCTCATCTCGGCGACAAACAAATGTCAAAAATACCGACCTACCTCTAATTTCGCCGATTCTATCGCCCCACATCAATTACCATAAAATACATAGGTATGTAGAGAAGTACATAAAATAAAATCATCCTTTTTGTTTAGGTATGCCTTGACCTCAGCGATACACATAATAATAGGTACCTAATTCATGTTATTCAATTAACACTACAGACGTGATAATGAGTTGATCAAAGTTCAAAATCGTTCAATTAACTTATTACTTACCTACTTTATTAAAGGTAATGTTCATTAACGAAGGGGTAATTAAAACAACCAAGTAATTAAAATATTAACAAGTACTTATTTTAATGAAACTTATCGGGGGTATAATATTTCTAGTAGGTAGGTAGGTACACAAAGCAAAAATCATATTAAAATATTAAAACACCGACTTCGAAGGCACACATTTTACTTTAATACATTTAATAATACGAATACACATGCAGAAATAAACATTAACAAGTAAATCTTTGACGCTCATACAAAAAAAAAAACTAATTGGCCCCTGAGACGGTGTCCAGTGAATCGAGCAGAGGTTATAATACGAAAAAAAAAACTTATAAATTTGAAATTCAAATATTATTCTTTGAGAGGAAATCTCGGATAAGTTTGTTCACTTTCTCAGGTTCCTCTTGTTGTAGGAAATGGCTGCAGTTGTCGACAATAGTGGTCTCTATGCAAGAGTACTCTTTCTTCATGGTATCTAGGAGGCTGTGGTTCAGGTAATGGTCGTTGGCAGCATGAGCGACCAACATGGGCACGTTCTCTTTGTACTCGACGATATCTGGTATGTCGAGTCTGAAGTTAGCCCGGTAGTAGTTTATTGGTGGCGTCAAAGCAACTGTAATAGAGAATTACATTTAAGTATTTCAGCATTACAAAGTAAAATGTATTGAAGGGGAAAGTGATTAAGTATATTCTTAGAATAAGACATGACTACACACATTCGTGGTAGGTAGATTCCTGAGTCATGTCACACGCAATAAAAAAACAAAGCAGAAATCATTTATATGTCAATTTGGATCATAATTTAAAAAATATACGCGTCGATTTGAGAACCTCCTCCGTTTTTTCGTCGGTTAGTATAAACTAAAAATTATCACGCTATGGCTCTGAAAAACAAAAAAATATAATCCTAAACGAAGCCAGATTTTATCTCCTGCAAACTAGCTTTTAATTAGTTATTAAATATTTAAATCCACAGAATAGCATTCGACTAATTTTTTCTAAACAAAAAAAAATCACGAGCAAATTGTCTTAATAGCCTTGTAGAAAAAACTGTAATTTGTCCTCTAACCACTACAATTAAGAGTAGAAAATAAGTAATGGCAATTATTTCATAGGTAGGTATGGATTAACAGTAAAATAAAAAAATAGTAAATTGTTCACCGAGGGGAGAAAGTGACCGATTACAAACGAGGGTGTAGTTTAAGTTTAGGTAATACACACTAGTTGGGAATCGCACTTTTTTCCAAATGACACATAGTGCTTTATACTACCTATATTAGGATGTTTTTAAATAAAATAAATAATTAATAGAAAACAAACAGTTAATTTATGAAATTAAATTTCATTTGAAAACATCCATCGGTTGTTTACTAGACTTCAACCATATACGACGACCCAAGAAGCTTGTAGATAAAAATGGAGCCAAAGCCAACACTCTAAATACCTAACTGAAACCGACTGTGGGGCTGGGCTAACGCTCTCTTTTTAAATACACACTTAAGAACGAGACAGTGATATATGTTTCCTTTGTCTTATGTATGGATTCAGAAAGTGAGCGACAGCCCACAGTCGGTTTCACTTAGTTGTTCAGAGTGTTGGCTCCACTTTTATCTATATACTTCTTGGACGACCCTTGTTATTTATCTCTTTTGGTGACTGTACACCCCAGCCGAACGACGTCCACTGCTGGACAAAGGCCTCCCGCAAGCACCTCCACTTCGACCGGTTTTTAAATTCCTACGGCCTTCACAAGGTCATCGGTCCACCTTGTGGGAGGCCTTCCAACGCAATAACAAACGTCATGAAACCCTACTTTACCGCCCACTGAACAACGGCTTAGGAACTTCGCTGTAGGTCATTAATGTGACTTTCAACTTCAATTACATGTTACATGGTCAGTTACCCATACAACCACAAATTATCTTCAAAATGATATTTATACGTTCCTATTTAATACTCAAATTAGTCCTATTTATATTGTAGAACAATAGGCACATGGCCTATTGTTCTTAGGTGTTAGGATGAGACGAACGCATACTTAATTATGAAACGAAATAATTATCGTCCCACGATTTGTTCTGCTAAATTTAAATCTATTGATGTAATTGTACGTTAAAAATACACACAAATAAATAAACGTAAATTGTTTGTTTGTAATATCAAAATACCAGCATTTTACTAATCGCATAATAAATGAAAGTGTACTACGCTACTTAAAACAAAAAAAAAAACAAAAAAAATATTTTCTTCTGTCTGTTTGTTCCGGCTAATCTCCGAAACGGTTGGACCGATTTTGACTAAACTTTCATTTTTCCAAGCTGATGTTATGGAGTAACATATAAGCGAGAAGATAGCTGATGTTATGGAGTAACATATAAGCGAGGCTTTTTGTCCCGGTAGCATGCTCCCGTTAGATAATTTCCAACATGCACGCGGGCGAAGCCGCGGCTTCGGCTAGGAATAAATATTACTTTGCAAAAAGACTATAACAGTATAACTGAAACAATTGCTGTTGCAACCTTCGTGTTTACTTATTTTTTGGCGTTTTTGTCTTCCTAAAGTTGCAATTTTAATTTGATGAAATGATTAAGTACATAATTATGAAATAAATTATATATGTATATATTTTAATACCGCTGTGCTTAAACCAAAATCACAAAACATTAAAACTAAAATTACCAGTTTTTTTTAAAGTCTATCAGTTTTTTTTTTTTGAAGACGAATTCTTGATTGAATTAAAAAAAAAACCGACATAATAATGTGGCGGTAAAACTACCCGGGGTAAACCAGATGAAAATAGACTCTCATTAGGTACAGATGCTACCCATAACTGTCAAATTTTCCCAATCAGCTTTGAACCTTATACTTTAGCGATAAAGTTGAAAATCTATTAAAGAAATTTGACAGAATAGCTTGATGTAATGTCGTCTGTACATTGCGTCACAACTCGTGAAGGCTACTTTGATGCATAACATGACATAACATAATATCACACCAGCCGATCGATTCTGTAAAAATCTCACCGTGACCACTTAGGTGAAGTGAGCGTGAAGTGAGCTATCAATAGGGGCGATCCCTAACATCAGGTGGAATGACAGTTCACTTCACGCTCACTTCACCTAAGTTATCACCGTGAGATTTTTACAGAATAGCACTGCAGTAATCACCGAAGGGTCATGCAGAGATGTACCTATAGTACCTACACCCACATCTCGGCAGTTATGTTTAAGTCCCATTGGGGGGGGGACCCTATTGACATCAACCGGGCACCAATCCATACTCCGGGCTGCTACTGAGAAATTCGTGATGGAAAACCCAATAACACTTTTCCGACCCCGGCACCCTAATTGCGAAACACACTATCGATCTCAATTTTAATCATTTTGAAGCATACTTATTGCTAATACATCGCTTCTTAAGTTGGAAAAATGTGTCTGCTCAACAATGTAAAAAACGCAATGAACGTTGTTGATCTGTCTAAATGAAACCCATTACTAAAAGTGTGTTAAGCAATTAGGTACCCCGCAGAAGTCCCAAAACCTCATGCTCACCAGTAGCGCGTGCGCGGTGCGACCACTACTTAGATCATCGCGGCTAATTTTTAAAATGCATCGTTTAGAAACTTACATGGCCTACGGAACCAGTATTTATAGCACTCGATATCTTCCTTGTCCGTGGAGTTCTTGCCAGGGAACAACATGACTTTCTCGTAGATGGCCAGGTCATTCATCAGGAGAGCTTTCTCCGGTATAATTGGAGCGCGATACAGGAACACGTACCTGGAAAAATGTAGAAGTCAAAGTCAAATCATTTATTTCAAATAGAAAGAAATTTTTGTAAGCAGTATTGTAGGTAATCACATTCATAATACAAAATATGTTTGATCGTAGATATGTCGCAGATAGACTGTCGAATCCGCTGTTTTACATACCCCATTTAGTCAAAATGAAAGCCTTTGCTACTGATAGTCTGTTACGCAACTACCCAGCAGTTTTGTTAAACGTATCTAACGCAGCTGTTAAATTACGGATCTGGGCCTTTTTTTTTGTGGATGGGAAATCATCAAATGACCCCTCCCGCTCTGGGTGGAGCAGAAGGGAGTGTCAGACTCTTACTGACTAAAACCCACCCGTGTTCCTTCCTTAGCCCTTTGTGTTCCGGGGTAGCGGTAACCCTTTCGGACAATCCCGCTGCACGGATCTGGGCCTCAAGTCTGCTATTACAATAGTGTCAGAATGGATTGATTTCATAATTGTCGATTTTGACAAGTTTGGTAATCTACTCTCGTACATAATGTGACAAATGAATAAATGTAGGTAATGTTTATTGCTATTTACGAACTTCTTACTACTTCAGATTGCAAACACTAATACGTAATATATAAAATTATATATTAAATGAAATCTAGCATGAAATTTAGTAGTTTTTCTCAGACCATTGACCGACCAATGATCGACCATTATGAATTTAGCAGATTACGAAGTTTTAGCAAAATGACAATGGGATCGTGTTGGAATGACGAATTTATAGAGTAGCAGACATGGGCCCCTGCACCCTAATTGCGTAACAGACTATTACTCTCAATTTGAATCATTTTGAAGCTTATTGCTAATCCATTGCTCCTTACACGTTCGAAAAGTGTGTCTACTCAACAACGTAAATAACGCCATTGCGTTATTTACGTTGTTGAGTAGACACACAACACACAGCTCAACAACATTCATTAATGTTGTTGAACTGTCAAAATGAAACCGATTGCTACTGATAGTGTGTTACGCAATTACCCTACTGTTTGTATAACGGCTAGCTGATGCAAAATAGCAGATTCAAGTATCCATCTGCGACATGGCCTAGGATAGTTGTTGCTGGTATATGTCTTATGAATAAGAGGAGCATCTTCAAAAAAAGTTAATAATTTGGAAAATCCAAAAGTGCACGACTCATACTTGATCGTATAAAAAACCATAGATATTATATTGGTTCGTTTTTTATTAATTTTAATTAAACTAATTTGCATGAAAGAGCCATTTTCATTAAGGTTCCTCATATAGGTGAAACGAATCTAAAAAAAAATTGACTCAATTAATTGATTTTTTCACAAGCTACAATGTTTTGAGGTTTCATACTTAACCGACGGGATTTTTTTTTGAAATATTTTGATGTTTTTTTGTTTCTACTGCATAAAATCAATTTTTGAAAAGTAACAAATTAATCTCCGTTAAGTTGTCTATACAATGGTACATAAATTACTTAAGTAGGTTATGTGTACTAGCAGGAATATAACAATAGAAAAAAGTTGCAGAAGGGAGACAAAATATTCTTTCGATCTTAAATCACTCCTTAAGCATTAAGAGCCTACACTACCTCAGCTAAAATTCACTCTTTATCTCGCTCGCACGATACTGCTCGCGGGCTGAGTGAGAGCGAGACAGAGTGCGGTGCTAGGCGGCAGGCAGCGCCAATAGATTAGGTATTTGCTTTTTACGGTGAAAATAATGGTAATTAAAAAAAAGTAAATAACATAAGACCTGCTTTATAGTTAGTTCGGTTAATATACAAAGTTTCATGATCTAATTTGAAGTATTTTTTTAATACCAGCGGTTTATTGTTCGGTTTGGAGGTAACTTTGGAATTTTTTTCTATCGAGAAAATTTTGTGAAATCGTATTTTCGTCTAACATAAGGGCCTAGCATTAATCCTCAACTTTACTTTATATTTATTTCAAAATTAATGCTGCAGTATTTTCGACATAACGGAGGATCATGCTAAGACATTTGAGGTAGTATAGGCCCGTAGAGAGTGATTTCGCATTATGAGTTGTGCAATATCTGAAAAGAAACTCCTTGACGTATTATTCCTAATGATGCGATACTAAGAACTGCATAAAATCATTAATACACGATTAGAGACTTCCATTTTTTTCCCCCAATTAAATATCTATGACGATACCTAATGTAATAATCAAAACCCACAAGGTCACTTAACCGCAAAATACGTAGAAGTAAGTACTTACGTCATAGATACGAGTAGGTATCTAATGACATAACATAACATGCACAGGTACACGTAGTCTCACTGGCAAAAATTCTTACAAAATGCCGGAACGTTATATCACAGAAAACTGAACACATGATTTTCTCTTTTGATTTTTGTACCAAAGGCGGTTCTTATGGCTATAGGCCTTTAAGCTATTAATTGGCATACAAAAGTCAAGTGTTTGATGTGCGTGCTGCTATCGCAGCGTCATTCATACTCCTAAGGGTTTTTAAGATTGCGGTGGCCGCCACATAGCGTTCAGAATTTTCCCTGGAGTGGTGTCTCTGGAACGTTATATTAAAAAAGTATAAATTGGGTGTTTTCCTGTAGAGCATTTTTTGACACCGTAATGTCTTATGCCGGTGCCATTATTTTTATGACGGCTGTTATGTGGCGGCCATCGCTCTTCTAGGAAATCGTAACTTTAATAACAGCCACTTGATCTCATGTGACTCCTGTATACATATTTATGATCCCCAATTGATACTGATTCGGTAGGCCAGGCTATAAAGACAGTCATGAACTCGTGATCAATGACCGTCAGACAATATTTTTAAAAACATATAACACTTGAGGCATTTGGAGCTAAATCACGATCTGCAGTTGCATCATATACCTACTTAATTACTTATTATAAAACGCAACGTATTTTTCTTTAAGTCTCTTTGTACATACGTGCACCTGGATAAGCTTATATACTGGCAGAAGGTTCTACTGCTAACAGGCTATCTATTTAGTATACCTACATATGTGTGCACGGTTTGAACTCACCTACCTTATCTTACTTCTCTTTTTCTATTTCCTCTATCTTAACTTTCTGCTGCTGGACATTAGCCTCGCTTAAACTTCGTTACAAGATAGATAGATGCAGCGGGATTGTCCGAAAGGTTACAGCTACCCCGGAACACAAAGGGCTAAAGAAGGACCACGGGTGGGTTTTAGTCAGTAAGAGTCTGACACTCCCTTCTGCTCCACCCAGAGCGGGAGGGGTCATTTGATGTTTTCTCATCCACAAAAAAAAAGATAGATAGATAAAACAAGACAACAAGAACAAGGACATTGACCTTAACTTGTCCAGGTCGACAATCGATGAAGGGCTGACCTTCCGCCATAAAGAGACATGGAATTAAAGATTCAATAAAACTTACCACGACGACTTTCTCTGGACAGAGTTACTCCAAATTTCGCGGACCCAAGCTGTGCTGGACACGCTGGCAAGCATGACTAACCCGATCAACATCTCAGGGTACTGGTTTCGGAACTGACAGGCGATCAGGCCACCCCAGTCATGGGAGATTAAGATGCATTTTTCACGACCTAAAATAAAATTAGTAAGTTTTTAGTGACACTAATGTATGCAGTAGAGTTCCAATGATATCGGCCCCGACTTACGAGAGGTCGTGAATTCGAAACCGACATTTTATTTTATTTTATTTGTGGCGTTTTTCATGTGGTGGATTATGGCTCCCTCCCAGCAGTGGAAACATTATAGGCTGATTATGCAAGTAATTACAAGCACATGAAATTCTTTATCAATTTACACGGTCGAGCGAAGCGATGGCATAGCTGATCTAAGTAGGCACAGATAAACTTACTAGGTAATTAGTGGCTAAGAATCTATTTACTCTGTTATTATAAGACTATTTCTTTAAGCAACAAAGTAAAGTGCTGAAATCTTTATCAAACCTATTTCAACACGCGTAGATAATGTGATTTTTGTTGCATCAAAATTACCTTATTATATTTTTAACATTACTTACTATGTTTAAATGAATTAATTATGGGTTCCTACATACAGGGTTACTTGTAATTCGACCTATGTATATCCGTCAGGAGCTGATAGGAGGGCCAAAATGGAACAAATCGAACCCGCCATATGGATGATCTAAATTCAATAGTTTTCGAGATATTTGAATGTTAAGGGTTTTTAGATATACTTAATTCCATATTAAAAAAATACTACATATTGAGTGGGTACCATTAAAAAATGATATTCTAGCTGGCACTTCAATTAATCTATGAACATAATTAAAAGCAGGTACTTAATTCAACAAAATAATTAAATAATTTAAGAATAATATCTTACCAATATGTTTCAAATACCTCGAAAACTATTGAATTTCAGCGGTTCGGCCATACATATGACGTCGAATTACTAGTAACCCTCTATAATACTGGTAAGTATCATTTGCATGTCAACTTCTGATATTATTATGCAACTAGTAACCCACTTATTTGTCCAGTAATCGGTATGCATACGTAGTTACTGCATTGTTTGTGTAATTACCTATCATTTCATTTTTTCATTTCATTTATTCATGAACAATTTACATTGTGTCTGAATGTTTTTCAAATAATTAAAATAATAACAAGTTAAGCAAAGAATTTAAATTAATCCAACACAATCTCATTACCTACCTATATTAAAATATAATTTACATTCATTCATTCATAATTTACATTCAAAACTTAAAACAATGTCAACAAGAAGAGAATTAAATAAAATACATGTCACTAATACCTACCTAATAATTACATATAATTTCTAATAATAATCAAAATTATAAAATTAATTTACAATGTTCACAAAAACAATATCTTGTTTGCTCTCTGCATAATATGTCAAAAATGCACCCAGTCATATCATTAGTTCAACAAATGTACGGTTCGTTGTGACCCTTGATATTTATACAGCATGTTTACGTATCTAATATCAACAACCGAACACTCTTGTCTATCGGTCCTCTACAGTTATGGGCACAGGGGAAAGTATGCCATCTTACCAGGAAAGTCCAAAGGTGGGCTGTAGGATCATTTAGGTATGTATTAAAGTATGAATATTTATATTAGAAATAGGTAGGTAATTTAGGATAACGAACTTCATTAAAACTATTTAGAAATAAAGAAGAAGAATAAGAAAGAAGAAAATAAGACACGGTTCTCTCTCAAAGATAAAAGCACAGCCATTTCGTCGCAAATGCAAAGCGTGAATTTCCTAATAAGCATATTCTGATAGCAGCTTTAAAATAAATAGCATTATAGTTTACCCAATTGTTTAATTAGGTCCCTGACGTCTTCTACGAGAAGTTCCATCTTGTATGAAGCAACGCCATCGGGCCTTTCTGTATCCCCGTAGCCTCTCATGTCAATGGCGACGCACCTGAAAAAAAAAACAATTTTTTGATGATCCAAGAAATAATAATAATATAATATTATATTATATATAATATTCTTGGAATAGAATCTACTTGATCTAATCTAAAGGCTGTAGTTGTCGCGTTTGAACATGGCAAAAGTTCCCTAATACCTCTCCGTAAATCCGTAGGAACCCAAACGCTGAACTATGTATGATTTTTCGTTTTTGGAACATGTTGATGATCACGATAGATAATGATTCTGGACGTTCAGATTTTAAAATAAAAAATGCTAGAAAATGTATGTGGGTCCATGACCGCTATTACCATGCTAAAACGCGTCAACGATATCCTTGTAATGGGTGCCGTAAAAGGTGAACAGTAATGGACAACAATATCCGTCTCATAAACACGATCACCATGCCGCATGCCGGGGCAGCGGAATTGTTCGAAAGGGTTACCGCTGCCCCGGAACATAAAGGGCTAAGGAAGGAACAGGGGTGGGTTTTAGTCAGTAAGAGTCTGACGCTCCCTACTGCTCCACCTTGAGCGGGCATTTGATGATTTCCCATCCACAAAAAAAAAAATACACACGATCACCAATCCATGGTAATGGTCAATATTGCCATAAAAGCGGCAGTAGATGTTTGTGGAGAGATAATCCTGCATAGCTTTTCATTTAATTTCCATTTCCAATTTCATCATAGTAGGTAACTATGTTTTCCTCTCGATTGGATTACTTAAATAATCGCATAAACCGACGAAGAAATTAAAATAAACAAAAACAGCCAGAATTAACTGCGTAATGCGCACTACTTCTAAGAGCCAGATGTGCTCATAAAAACTTGTTACTATGCAAGCTTTAGCACTAGGAGTAGTGCCATTTCGTTGCTATGCAGATATTACAAACGTTCGATATTATGCTTGATTCTTCTTATCTTCTAATATATAAAATTCTCGTGTCACAGTGTTAGTTACCATAGTCCTCCGAAACGGCTGGACCGATTTGTATGAAATTTTGTGTGCATATCGGGTAGGTCTGAGAATCGGCTACTATGTATTTTTCATACCCCTATTTTTTTTTTTTTTGCAAAACGACGTTTGCGGAGTCAGCTAGTAAAAAATAAAAATTATTACTTGATGATTACTTAATCATACTTTGGCCAAATTGTATAAAAGTTGTTTTAAAATGATATTATATCTAGTATTATATTAGTACATACGTAAAATACGCGCATTGACGTGGAATTGCGGACACCAGCCCGTATTACCTATTACCTATATCTAGGACTAGCTGTTGCCCGCGACTTCGTCTGCGATCCAGCAATAAAGGTAGCCTATGTCCTTACCTAGGCCTTGGTCTATCTGGATGTCAAATTTCACCGAAATTCGTTCAGCCGTTTTAGCATGAAAGCGTAACAAACAAACGGACTTTCGCATTTATAATATTACTAGCTTTTCCCCGCGACTTCGTCCGCGTGGGTTTCGTACTTTCCTCAAATAAAAACATCCTCTCCACCTCCCCCTGAAAGGTATTTCGAAAATTATTGATTACGTTCTTTATACTTACTTTATTTAAAGAAATAAGTATTCGGGCCAATATTTTAGTTAAACTACCTAAGATGTTTCAAATAAACTATCCTCCCTTTTCATCACGACAGCTCTTGTTTTTGCATTTGGTACGTTTCCATTTTTATGATAAAAAGATTATTTATACCCATTTTCGTGTTAATGGAAGTTGGAGTTTCTACTCCTTAAACTTTATTACCCTTTTCTACCCCGGTAGGAGTAGAATAAGTAAAACCCTAAAACTCATACTTTTTTATTTTAAGTAAGTAAGTAGTAAACCCCTAAAAGTGACAATCTTTATTATTTACTCGGGCAAATGTTGAAAAGTTTCAAGTTTCTTAACCAAAGGAATAAGACCACATTTTCACCTTCACAGTTTTTATCCCCATAGGGGCGAAATATTGAAAACATGTATATACCAATTTCCCATTGACTCAAGCCACGCAATAAAATACTCCTCTGTGATATGGACTACCCCCGTTTACCCCGTTAGGGTTAGATTTTTGAAAAACCCAGTCACACTTTTTTATTAATTTTGGTCTTAAGTATACATACTGAGTTCCGAGTTTATATTATTGGACCGCGCGATAAAATTCTTCCATAAACTGACACCCTCAATCTGGGATTTAGAGCAGAAAAACCTATAATGACAAACTATAATTTACTTAGATAAGTATTTGTGCCAAGTTTGAAGCTTAAATTTATTCACGCCATTTTTTTGGAGTAAATCAAGCTACGCACTATAATACCGGCCTTAAAAATCGAATTACCACTTTTTTACCCGTCAGGGATCTACTTTCGAAAGACCCATTTCTTATTACTTACTTAGACAAATATTCCTTCCAAGTTTCAAGTTTATTAACCAAATGAATAAGATTTTTCGTATAAAGTTTTTCCCCACTTTTCACCCCACACAGGAGGAATTTTGAAAAAATGTTTGGGATGTGTTCACAACTTGACTCAAAGATTATTTCCAACAATTTTCGAGTTAATCAAGCCACGCAGTAAAATGGAAAATTAACTACTCCTTTTCACCCCGTCAGAGGTAGATTTTCGCAAAACCCTGATACATGTTATTGTTTACTTTTGGTCTTAAGTATAAATACTGAGTTTCGACTTAATCGGACCGCACGTTAAAATTCTTCCATACAAATGTTGACACCCCTTAATCGCCCTTTAGGGGGTAGTTTAGAAAAGCAAAAAATGCCAAAATTCATAATTTACTTAGATAAGTATTCATACCAAGTTTCAAGTATATTAAATTAACCAAATGAATAAGATTCTTCATATAAGCTGTATCCCCACTTTTCACCCCCACAGGGGTGGAATTTTGAAAAATCGTTTGAAATGTGTTCATTACTTGACTCACAGATTATTTATACCAATTTTCGAGTTAATTAAGCCAGGCAGTAAAATTTGACCTATAAAATTAACTACCCCTTTGCTCCCCGTTAGGGGTAGATTTTCGAAAACCCTGATACACGTAATTCTTTATTTTTGGTATTAAGTATAAATACTGAGTTTTGAGTTAATCGGACCGCGCGTTAAAATTCTTCCATACTTATTTTGACACCCGCCAATCCCCTGTTAGGGGGTAGTTTAGAAAAACAACAAATGCCAAACATTATGATTTACTTAGATAAGTATTCGTGCCAAGTTTCAAGTTTATTAACCCAAGGAATAAGATTTTTCATATAAGCTGTATCACCACTTTTCAACCCCCACAGGGGTGGAATTTTAAAAAATCGTTTGGAATGTGTTCATTACTTGACTCACAGATTATTTATACCAATTTTTGAGTTAATTAAGCCAGGCAGTAAAATTTGCCCTGTAAAATTAACTACCCCTTTTCTCCCCGTTAGGGGTAGATTTTCGAAAAACCCTGATACACGTAATTCTTTATTTTTGGTATTAAGTATAAATACTGAGTCTTGAGTTAATCGGACCGTGCATTAAAATTCTTCCATACAAATTTTGACACCCCCCCATCCCCCTTTAGAAGGTAGTTTAGAAAAACAAAAAAGACCAATTTTCATAATTTACTTAGGTAAGTATTCGTGCCAAGTTTCAAGTTTATTAACTCAAGGAATAAGATTTTCCATACAAACTTTCATCCCCCATTTAAGTCCCTTAGGGGTTGAATTTCGAAAATTCCTTTCTTATTCCTCGTCTACATTATAAAAGGAACCTCTGTGCAAAATGTCAGCTTTCTAGGTCCAGGGGTTTGGGCTGGGCGTTGATGAGTCAGTCAATCAGTCAGTCAGTCAGTCAGTCAGTCAGTCAGGACTTGTCTTTTTATATATATAGATTATGTTAGGATTACTTAATTAACAGTGTTTTTTTTTTAAATATTTATATTTCTTTTCTACGAGTACGAGATCTTCCTTTATATTTTCATGGTATTTACTTATAAACATACAATAGGTGCTTACCAATAATCCTTTTGAAACTCTACAAGTTGATGTCTCCATGAATACCAGAACTCAGGAAATCCATGCAGAAATAGCATCAGAGGCTTGGTCGAGTCACCGCTCTCAACGTAGTGTAATACTGTGCCCTGTGAACAAGTTAAATTACTTATTAATCACAATATACATAATTATCAAGTCAGTTTCTATAATAGCCGCCCACCGCCAGGGTGGGGCCCACTGTGACTTTTTAAAGAAACATTTTTTTTCATGATTTTATTTTACCACTTTGTCGGCGTGATTAAGTATATCCATGCCAAATTATAGCTTTCTACTAAGAGTCTCTCAGTTAAGCTGTGGACGAACGGACGGACATAGCGAAACTATAAGGGTTCCTTGTTGACTACGGAACCCTAAAAACCCAGTATTTTTACCTTTAAAGAACCACAATTGCGTTAATACATATTACCACCGCATTCTCGACCTTTTGGACCATGACGCGGCGAATCTCTTCCGAATCGCAAAAAAAATCAACTTAAATATACTTACGTTATATTGCTTACGTAAAACGAAATATCGTTGGGATCATAGATATGATATAAGAATGGTTCGGATAGTAACGGCAGGGTTGATACACTACCATAAATGTAAGAAAGAAGATCTTTTTAAAAATATTATTATGTACACTACGCTTAAGTAGCATTGCTATTACGAGTTTCGCGATACAAGTTAGTAACACCCTTGTGATTTTTTGCATCATTATCATCTTACTTGGGTTAGGTTACTAGATTTTTATTATTATAATTTTTTAGTTAATTAAGGGCTGATTTTTCCAACGTTAGATAATTTTATCCGAGGAATAATTTCGAATTTTTTACAGTTCGTCCATACAAAATCGGTCAGAACTCAGACGTCAATTTTATTCTACGAATAAAAATTACCTGTCGATTGAAAAATTAACCCTTAGTATATTCTGAAGTTTATCCAGTGTATATTTTTTATCTTAGTTAATAAAAGTTCAAGGTTGGATCGAGGTGGCTCTAGAAAGCTACCTGGATGGATTTGGGGGAGGCTTTCCTCAGCAATGGGACAATGTACGCTAAATAAAAAAAAACTGTTGCCAGTCAATAAAAACCTACTACTGAACCTAAGGCCATTGACCGCTACATTAAAGGCCAAAGACCGAATTGCGTAGTTTTTTTTCGCAAAAAATCTTGTTTCTTTCGAGTTTTACGGAGATCTCTGTTTTTAATTTTCTGAGCATGAGCAGATATAAGAACTACAATAGGTTATTAATAAAGACCAATTACTTAGGTGATTCTGCATTGAAATAAGGCTTGCATCTGACCTTGGATTTATTCAACCGTAACAACATGGCAAGAAATTTTCAAGGTTTCCCTGATTGGGTAACGTCTATCGTAGCACACTCAATTGCATATTTTAAATCTCATGGGTTTTCAGGATATATTGGATTCATAAACGGTTAAGCCGAATAATTGTATAAGAAATTGCCTACTTCATTAAAACAGGAATTGTATAGCAGTACTTTTAAAGCCAGCGTTTCTTTTAGCAAAGTGTTTATACTCAGTCGGTGGCCTATAATTTGTATGTATTTTGAGTAGGAAATTGCAATTATAATAATTTTTACATTATTTTATTATTTAACTTATGACAATATTTTATTATTATTAATATATTATATACTTGGTATTGATAATTATGACAATGTAATGATTTTATTTATATTAGAATTTAAATTAATCTAGTTTTAAGGGCATATTTATAATTATCAACCTGTTCGACACAATTATATTGTTATGAATAAAGATACTACTACTACTACAAACATAAATATACTAGCTTCTGCCGACGACTTCGTCCGCTTAGTTTCTCCGACCCATCCCATCGCGTCGCATCGCATCGGCTACCCGCGCTTAGTTTTCGCTTAGCGTTCTTTCTGACGTTTTTTCTCTTCGCTCGTCTTCTAAGGGTCCTGGCGTGATGTTAAATAACCTACCTACAGCCTTCCTCAATAATTGGGCTATCAAATGGATGAATATTTTTTCAAATCCGACTGGTGGTTCCAGAGTTCAGTCCGTTCAAAAGAAACAAGCAAACTCTTTATTTATTTTTATTTATTTAATAAAGCACAGCCACATGACGTACATTAAACGTATGTTAGAATAATCTTAATAACTAAAGGACTAATGTACAGAGGCCAGCCAGCACATCAAGCTACCACAATCTGTCCGATTTTCCCAATTGAATATGAACCTTATTCCTTTGTGCTAAAGTTGAAAATCTATCAAAGAAATTTGACAGATTTGGGTAGGTTGACCTCCTGGCGACTGTACATGACAATTACGGCGTACATAGCATTAATTATATTATATACTAGCTTTTGCCAGCGACTTCGTCCGCGTGGAATAATGAGTTCCGGAAATTGAGGCACTAACTCTCATAGAGTTTAACCGATGTGCTCTTTCTTCTGCCGATTCTTGAGAACGCGTATTTCTCATTCAACGCGTTTTTCAAGACAATAGCGGGCGGACGCCGGCGTCCGCTTGGGGCTTGAATAACTAAAAATATATAACTACGTCTAATATATAAAATAATATATAATAAAACCTACTTCACTTAAAACTAAATACCTATAACTACTATATTTAATAATACCTATACCTATAATTAATAAAAGTACCTACGCTTTTACCTACTTAATATTAAAAAAAAACTGAACATAAATTAACCAAAACTTACCTAGTACTAACTAACTACTACTTCACCTAAAAAGAAATCCTGTTTTCCCAACATTTCCCTTCACTGCTCTGCTCCTATTGATCGTAGCGTGATGAAAAGTATACTATAACCTGCCCAGGAGTATGAAGAACAATTGTACCAAGTTTCGTTGAAATCCGTCGAGTGGTTTTTGTTTCTATAACGAACATACAGACAGACAGACAGACAAAAATTTTACTGATTGCATTTTTGGCGTCAGTAACGATCACTAATCACCCGCTGATAGTTATTTTGGAAATATATTTCATGTACAGAATTGACCTCTCTACAGATTTATTATAAGTAGGTATAGATTGCTGCCTTGAAGAGTATAAGCTAAAGTAAATCTAATATAAACTAAAACAGACCAAAGTAAGTAAGATGGGTAATTAACAAACATGAAAAAAAATTAAGAATTAAAACAATTATTAAAAATAAATAAAAAATAAAAAAAAATGTTAATATAAAAATTGAAGTTAAAAGCAACTTGGCAAGGATAGCGTGATTTTTTTCTGAATACCGGTAGCTTATCGCTGAATATATCAAAGTCAGATGTGTTTAATACAGCATTCACAACTCTTTAGCTTTATTATTAGTGTATTTATAGTAGGATAGATATAGATTATGTTAAAAGGTATCCTACGGAGATATATCTACAGAGCAATTCACTAGTTTTTGTCCAAGAAGATACTGAGTATTTGTAGCCCGAAGCGGAAAAAATATGACAGCAATGTTGATTGTTTATTTTTTGTGTGTAGGTAATATTTAATAATCTTCAATTTGTTTGAAGACCCATGGTTTGAGCACATGAATAATTACCTACTTATGTCATGTAGAGGATCTTGAAATCCACTGAAATCAACAAAAATAATGTTACTTTTTTGTCATAAAAATCTCGCCAACAATACTGATTGAATGTATTTCTCTACAATCAATGATATTATATTATCATTGCCTACAATTAATTCATAAAGACCGTTAACTACTCTAAATGATTGCAATCTCTCAACTCACACATTAACCTCAAAACATTGTCAGCATTAATTTATCTGATTACCTACAGGGACTTTGACCTACGATAACTCGTCCCAGCACGAGCGGCTTGCGGGAGGCATGCGAAACAGGTTGGTTAGGTTTATACGTAGTTTATACAACTCGCCGGAAGAACTCGAACGTGCTAACTTCTAACACAGAAAGCGGAACGGCTTTCGTGTATTCTCCATGAATAGTATATTATTGCATAGCATAGCTGTACAAGATTCCAGTTGTTGTTGTTATTACGTTATGCATTCGCACGCTCGACAGACGATAGTACATCTCTTTATGAAGCGTGCGCACAAAATGCACTTAGAAAAATATAGGCATGGGATACCTAACACTTCTTTCTTATATCTACTTATGGGATAACATAATAGCTGATATCTGATATGGGCTATTTTTTAATTAATACAATATTTATGAAAATAAACTGCATTTATGATAGATTTCACATAAAAAATACCTTTGTATTTATTTTATCGCATTGTGGGTTAATTTTAAGGTCACATAACATAGGTTAGGTAACTAATTAGATATATTAGTAATTAGTTATAAGGATTAGGGTAGGTGATTATTATTATTAGCGCAAAATCTTTAATCATAAAAGTTTTTTTTTTTAATCTGCCCACCTTTGTTTTCCGGACCTTTGGAAGGCGTACGAGGGGCCGAAGCCAATTCGCAGAGGCCCCATAGACAATTTTAAGCGTTGTGGGTTGAGGCACCAACCGTCGATTATCCCTTTATGCACTATGAAATGCACCCAAGGACAGTCCTCGGTTGGTGCAGGCCTATTGCAGAACATGAAAACAAAACATTTTGGACTGTGGGGTTGGGTAATTATAGTGGATTGGTTACCTAGAACTATGAAAGAACCATGTCCCCTGCTTGATCAAATTAAATGGCAGACGTTTAATTAAATGGCAGACGGTGACTTGCACACTCAATAATGGCCCCACGAAAACGGTTGCTAGCAAAAGTGACGTAGCGACAAGGGGGCAACACTGCCTGAGTTGCTTGAGGAGTGGAGAGGTATTCCACGGTTATGTTGTTTATTATTATTCTCTACTTATAGTTACATCAGGCTAACGTATTATGGGTTGTAAAACACAATTCATAAAATGGTAGAGGAACTTCAAACTTTACCATAGTGAGTATGGTAATGTAACGAGTTCTAATTAAGACAGTCAACACAGTGATTTAGATACTACTTAAAATGTTTTATGATACGACAAGAATTTGTACTTTGTACTAACGATAACTAATGTTCTTGCGTGTTAACTAATAATAACTACTTATGTAGATACACACACCGATAACGAAAAAAAAATAAACAGAAATTGGTCACTCAGATACAAGCCAACTTGGTGATTGATATTGGGAGGAGTGGAGTGAAGACCCATTTATGAATTGACAATTGATTTTTAGTCAGGAACTGTGGATAGAATAAATAAAACATTATTGTAACAAGAAGTCTATACTGTATAGGACTGGAGGCTGTATAAGTTCCACAGAAATAATTGAACCAGACCATTAGAACCTTTTCCCTAGACGAGATTGGGTCGTGTTAGGTATAGAGATGTAAAATTAAATGAACTAGAGTTTTAGTTAGTAGCTACCTATATTAACATTATCAGCTATTGGCCCCGATTCTGTGGTTCACAAACTAAACTAAATTTAAATTCAGTGCATCTTTTTCTTTCTATTTCATTAAGAAAAGGACAGAAGATAAATTATTAGTTTAGTCCTGTCAAATTAGTCAGCGCCTGACCTATATTGACGTATTTTTAGTAGCCATTTTTTTAATCACGTCTAAACTTGTCTATGGATTATCTAATTTGACGGGACTAAACTAATATTTATCTTCTATCCTTTTCATATTGAATAAGAAAGAAAAAGATGCACAGAACTTAAATTTAGTTTAGTTTGTGAACAACCTCCCAGCTCCCATAGCTGGATATAGGCATCTCTAATGGCATGCTATTTTACTAGATCCTCGACTAATTTCATCCAGCTGCTACCAGCCGCACTGTGAACCGCACTACACAGCCTGAGGGCGTCCTCCTGCGCAACGTTTTCGCGTATCTCGGATCCGTGTAGTAACTAGACATTTAAAGTGTCCGTCTAACAATGACATGGTAATTTTTTTTCTTATCTTTATGCTATCATAATAGTTGTCTCGTTGTCTGTCTATACCTACAGATAATGAGAAAACTATAGTTTTACTTATATCTTTTTTGCGAGATACGAAGCATCGTGAGTCGCGTCACAATTAATATTATCAAATATTATTCATATTATCTTTATCTTCAAATCAGTTCCGTGTCTGACCGCGCAACTTATATTATATTAGGTCGGGGCAAAAGTATTTTCGTATTTTTCGTACAAAAAAAAAAATCTTTTAGATTTAATTTTTTATTTATTTATAATTATGTATGTGCCGTTTTGATCGATGACTTGTTGCCATCTTGTGGGCAATGCCATGATCCCATTGCTGTAGAAGTTTTGAGATTTTTTATCAAAAAAATCTGACAGGTAGTTTACACGGTGTTCTTTTGAGGTTAACGTTATGCTTCCTAGAGAGTTCTGAAGTGACCGAAATAGGTGGAAATCTGATGGAGCAAGATCAGGGCTATACGGAGGATGCATCAACACATCTCAGCCAAGCTCTCTCAATTTTTGCTGAGTGGCTATAGATGAGTGCGGTCTGGCGTTGTCGTGATGAAACACCACGCCCTTCCTATTCACCAGCTCCGGCCGGTTTTTCTCAATAGTTTTTTTTAACCTCATCAGTTGGTGACAGTAGAGGTCAGAATCGATAGTTTTACCCGGCGGCAAAAGCTCATAGTGGACGATTCCTTTCCAATCCCACCAAACACACAGTATCACTTTGTTCCGAGTCAGACCGGGCTTTGCCACGGTCTGTTGGGCTTGTCCATGCTTCGACCACGATCTTTTTCGGACATTCTTATCGTAAGTGATCCATTTTTCATCATCCGTAATCAACCGTTTAAGAAATGGGTCGGAATTATTACGTTTAAGAGCCTACACTACCTCAGCTAAAATTCACTCTTTATCTCGCTCGCACGATACTGCTCGCGGACTGAGTGAGAGCGAGACAGAGTGCGGTGCTAGGCGGCAGGCAGCGCCAATAGTTTAGGTATTTGCTTTTTACGGTGAAAATAATGGTAATTAAAAAAAATTAAATAACATAAGACCTGCTTTATACACACATCAAAAGTGTCTAGGGATCAACATATATTTTTGCAATAACTTTTCTCCTGATTGATATTAATTAAAATTTTCTTTAAGGATTCATCAAATAAGTGTTTTCGTTTGTCACAGTAATGATAAACCAAGTCACCTTTGCATTAATAAAGAAATTTGCCATTTTCCTAATAAAGGGATTTTTGACATTTGAACCACTAACACAAAAGTTCGAAAAAAAGACTGAAATAACAGTTTTCTCTAAAATTTTATTGGGTAACTTAAACAATTAATAATCCGTGTTTCTACCGCGAACACTAACAACACAAGAACATCGGTTTGGCATACTCAAAATGAGTTCATCCAAATCACGCTGTGGAATGGCCGCCCATGTTCGTTGCAACAACAAAAAAAGGTCTTCTTGCGACTGGATACCCTCCATATTCGGCAGAGCTCTTCTCTGTAGCATATCCCATGCATGCTCAATCGGGTTCAAGTCTGGCGACTGAGCAGGCCAGGGCAGGACATTGATGTTAGCTGCGGCGAGAGTCTGTCTTACAACTCTTGCGGTGTGCGGTCGTGCATTATCATGCATTAACTGAAATAAGGGACCGATTTGCACTTGTAGAGGAACGATGACGTCTGATACAATCGTCTCAGCATAAATTTGAGCGTTGAGGTTGCCTCTGATCCAAATCAACTCAGTTCTTCCGCCGATCCAAATACCCGCCCATACCATGATGGTTCCACCACTATAAGGATGGACTTCCTGGCAGGATTTTAATCGCTGTTGGCGTCCAGGGGTTCTCCAGTGTCGTATACGTCTTGTATCCGGTCTCATACCAAAACGAGACTCATCAGAAAAGCACACGAAACGCCATTGTTCTTTTGCCCAATTTCTGTGTTCAAGAGCCCATTGATATCGAATCCTACGATTGTGCATTGCTATAGGTGGTACCCGTAGCGGTCTTCGGGAATGAAGGTTCACTTCATGCAAGCGGTTTCTGACTGTTTGGTCGCTAATTAAGTTCCCTGAAGAGTGATGAAGCCTCACGGCTAACATCATGGCGGTTATAGTTGGAGCTCTTCGAGTTAAGATTTGAATGTATCGGTCTTGTCTCCGTGTGGTGCAGCGATACCGTCCTCCATGGCGCTCAGCCACGGTACCAGTGCTTCGGTAACGTGTCCAAAGTCGACTGATAACACTCTGACTTGTATTCAGAGCTAAAGCCACAGTACGTTGCCGGGAACCAGCTTCTATCATTCCCACGGCTCTGAGCATTTCTTCCCTGCTTAAATGACGTCGCCGCTCCATAATAACGTTGGTTTTAATCAGTAGTAGGGAAACAGTAGCACTAATAATGTCTTCAATGCGTTGTATGTTTTTATAGGGAAAATATTGACAGCTGATTTTCATCTTTTACTCGAATTTGATTCACAGTTCCTGATTCAAATTATGAAATGCACCAAAAAGGATCCATATAAATTTATAAAATCATAAATTTATTACAAAGCCACATCTCAATCTCAAGAAATCCGCATAAAAATGCTTGATCCCTAGACACTTTTGATGTGTGTAGTTAGTTCGGTTAGTATACAAAGTTTCATGATCTAATTTGAAGTATTTTTTTAATACCAGCGGTTTATTGTCCGGTTTGGAGGTAACTTTGAAATTTTTTTCTATCGAGAAAATTTTATGAAATCGTGTTTTCGTCTAACATAAGACCTAGCATTAATCCTCAAGTTTACCATATATTTATTTCAAAAGTAATGTTGCAGGATTTTCGACATAACGGAGGATCATGCTAAGCCATTTGAGGTAGTATAGGCCTTTAAACAAAGAATCGCAAATGGAAACACGTTGCATTAAGTTTCTCTCAGTGAGATCATGTGGTACCCAAATATCAAGTTTTTTCTTGTATCCAGACTTTTGTAAATGCCGTAAAACTGTTTTGTGATCAACATCCAGTTCTTCAGCAATATCATAACTACTAATATGTCGATCTTGCTCCACTTTTTCAAAAATGGCACTGATTTTATCCGTGACAGGGCGTCCAGAGCGAGCTTCATCTTTCACACTAAAATTTCCTGACTTGAAACGCTTGAACCACATTTGTGCTACTCGTATTGATACCGCATTAGGTCCGTAAACCGCACAAATTTTATTCGCGGCGTTCCTCGCATTTTTACCATTTTTGTACTACAACATTAAAATGTACCGAATTTCTTCGTCACATGTATACGTTCATGTTGCTTGATTGAAAAACAATTGAGAAAAGGCGGGAACTAGTTTTTTTTTTTATTTATTGCATCTTTAGAATGTCAACATTTAATAGTATTAAAACCAGCCAGTTACATTCAGTACTGCCAAAGAGGTTTGATTAATAACAATAGATTTAAAATACGAAAATATTTTTGCCCCGACCTATTATATCATTGTTCCTATTATTGCTAATCCTCGCCGAAAAGTACCTAAGAGTAAAATTGTTACTATAAATAGGTACTACAGATCAAACAGGTAGGTATTGCTGTACACATATTAAAGAGGCTTCGGTATTCCTTCTTATGCTTCGCAACTCTCAATATTAGGCATGCAATTTTCCAGATCCAATAGAATATTGAATGCCTAGCTACCTATCTAGTATATAATTTATGAATGTTTTACAACATTCATAAATTTAAGAAAGGTCTTCAAGCCAGGTTGGAATAGGGTGTTTGGCAGTGTGATGTCAAGACTTGAAAAAGGGAATAAATAGGTAACTCTAAGTACAGAAAACCTCAAAAGTTCTAATTTTAGTAATTAAACACATACATAAAAAATATATATAAAATCTGAAGTGAGAACCTCCTCCTTTTTTGAAGTCGTTTAAAAATAAAAAAAAAAACAAAGATAGTAGGTACCCAGTCATCGGTACCCAGTATCATGCTGAGTGGAAGCCTTCTTGTCACAATCAGGCAGCTGCCGAATTTCTGTTGTGTGATTAAAGATACTTATTTTTTTTTACCTACTTGTCTGTTTATGTGGACGACAGCACGAGTTTCTGTGACAAATAAACCTATTTTTCTTTCTTTTTTTATTTACGAAGTCTGGCACTTGCAACCATTTCGAAATAATTGGTTACTGCAGTCAGCTTTTTATGGTTCAGAACCTTAACATTGTTATAATAATTATGTAAGTATTAATATTCAAGTACCTACATGCATGATGGTATCGAGTTATCGACGGATGCTCCGTCGCGCGGAAAAATTGCAGCTATTCGCCGGTAAACCATAAATAATTGTCTTATAAGCGTTTACACGTTTATCGGATCATTCAAGTGAAATTCATCTCCAACAGGCAGCCTAACATTAAGCAACAGTGTAGGTATATAAGAAAATATAAATACTTACATTAACTTTGATGTACTTGTGCACTCCATATTTAGGGTCTGTAAGTCGTGCTGGTGGTTCCAGCTTCAATTTCTGAGCCCAGGGACTAGAGAAGGGATTTTTTAAATAAACTAAAACAAACACGATGAGCATCTGAATGCTGTAGTACAAAGTTAATAGGTTCGCCACCACAACACGATGTAGGCACTGACACACACTCATTTTCTACGATTTCTTGGTGGCAGGCAGAGCGTAAGTATAGGTACGTGTGTTTCGGCCCCCTCCTCGCAGATGACTGGCTGAGTGGTATGAACGCCGTCTAACTAAAGTTATCGGTTTATCCGAAAAGATGTAAAGGCTGGTTCACGATTAAGAGCAGCAGATTCGCAGTCGCTAAGGTTGATTGGTGAATAATACACTGGTATCTACTTACATAGGTGGGAACATATTGACAAAGTTGGATAGTCTGTTCAAGCATTCAGTTTATCTGTCAATTACTTTGAACTTATGTTTTTTCTTTAGGAGGTATTCAGGCAAAAACTTTAAAAAATTCTAACAGAAACTATGTACCTACATATTTGCTTGTAGTCAGTCATGTAAAGTCAGCACGAAGTCAGGACAGCGGAGCTTGTCATACGGCATTCACCGCAAAAGTTCTTGATCTTGAATTCTTGACCTCCATCTGAACGCAGCTTAAGTCGTCCGTGTAGTGGTCGGATAAAATTGAATAATGAGCCAGTTTGTTTATATGCACTTCAACATCTTCAACTAAACGAAAAATATAATACTGAGATCTGGCTCTGTTCAATGAAAAGTTCAATTAACGTGTTATAAATAAATCGCACATCTGCTTTTTCGTGATTTGTTTTTCAGTTGAATCGAATATTCTATGGAAGTTATTTTTTAAAGGTTCGAATGAAATTAATATATCCTATGTGGAAATAAAGATCGCTCCATGTAAAATACAGGTATTCAGCTGCATCCAGTTAGACTGGAAGCCGACCCCAACATAGTTGGGAAAAGGCTAGGCAGTTGACATGAGTATTCCTCATACTCATGTAAAGCACGCCTGATCGAGGTGGAGAAGTGAAGAATCCAAATTCTAAAATCAGCACAGGAGATTCAAGCCAACGGCTAATAAATCATGTTTCTATCTGAATAATTAATTTAAAAAAAAAGTAAATGTGCCAAACCGTAACATAAGATGAGAGCGCATACCTAGTCATATAATGATATTTTCCGACTAGGTAACGCTTTCGCAGACTTCGAGAGGCATCCTTAGGTACGTAGGTACTACCTAATAAGAGTATGGAATGAAACGATCCGCAACGATGAATAAAATTTATTTAATATTTTGTAATATCATTATTAACAAATACAAAAAAATACTTAAGTACAATAAAATAATTTGATAATAATTACCTCGATCAAGCGAATAACCGCATTAACCTTGATTAATGCGATAAAAAATATCAGAACTCAGGTCCAGTAGGTACAGTCAGGGCCGTCTTTACCCGGGGGTGCAAGGGGTGCGTGGCACCCCGGCGCAAGGTCTTAGGAGGCGCTAGCCGCTCGCCTTATAGGTACCTACTCAAACCATGCGTGATGCGTAATCAAAATCCTTTCAAAATCAGTTTTAACAACTACTTAACAAATATTCATTATTTATTTGCTGACTTGCAATGAGCAAGTCAATTTAGATCTTAATAATACAATAATTAAATTTATATTCCAACAAACACACGCGGCAAATTCAAAGAGAGATTGCGGCTACAAGTGAGTGCGCGGGCGCCCTTTGACACGCAACGCCAGCCTTTTGACATATCACCGCTCGCTTGAAGGTAGGTATCTAGTTACCAATACAAATTGTATCAACAAAAGTTTCAGTCTACAACTACCATTAAAATTGGGACAGCCATGAGCCAATAAGTACCTAAGTGACCATAGGTATCGTTTGGCATCCTACTTATTTTGTAATTAAAAAAGTTATATAATTTATTTTTACGTGTAATGAAATGCTAATTGTGTGCAAGGAGTGTAAAATTGTTGTTTTTTGGAAATAGATTTTACGTTGTCAAGGTAGGCAAGACAAGTTTTTTTTTTTCAATTTAAAAATTTTGAGGATGAAGCGCCAGGGAAGCCCGCGAAACAATTACTATTTCATGAAATATCAATCAATAGGAGTATATGAATTTAGAATTTTAGAGGGTTGTATTGATGATTATAATTCTTTAAATATATACGAGTACTTGTTACGCTCGCGAATTGTAGGTATTTTGTTCAACATTATCCTGACACTGACCTGAAAATCGCATAAAACGTAAGAAAATTTGAATTTCGCGTGCTACCTAACGCATGGGGGATGTGCTAGGTTTATATTTTTGAAGTGATGCGGTAAAAATGCACTGCAGAAATAAAGTAGGTAAGTACTTAATAAGTTTTTAACAACAACAAATCATGACCGGTTTATCGCAAAAAATCTTTGCCAGAATAAAAAAAAATACTTACCTCTCTATATAAAAATACCTATAAAAAAAATAGTCACGAAAACTCCGATGGGCAATTGCTGACAAGTAAAAACTTAAAACTATGAAGTGACAGTGGGTTTTTAATGCGCCTAAAAAATATTTACTTTAAAAAGCCTGTTATAAAATATAGAATCTAGGATGCAAGAGCGAGCGAATCAAACTCGGGATGTTGGGCACCCTGCTTAGATTATGGCCAGATTCCAAAACCTAAACTGCTTTAAAACGAGTTTAAGCTTTTCTTCATAATTCGATAAGGTAGGTTCTCATTCTATATGATAGTTAAGAGCAAACCGAGACTATTCAAGGTGGGGTGATAAAATTTTTAGGCTCGCTTCGCTCGCTCTTGCGATTTACAATCTGTAGATTCTTGAACTTTCTCCTTCCTAGTCCTTTTGGAATGTTTTCTAATTCCTTCCTAGTCCTTTTGGAATGATCGAAAGAAAATCGTACCTATCCGAGTGTGCAAAATTTTCGAGCTCGCTACGCTCGCTCTTACTCTACATTCTGCTAGTTGCTTTTTGGGCTTACCTGCATAAGTAGAAAATGTAACTCCTATTTCTGTTTGAAAATATAAAACAAAACCTGACCAAACCGAGACGGGTTGTTAAAATTTTTGAGCTCGCTCCGCTCGCTCTCCCCACCCTACATTTTCTATTTTTTAAATTTTCAGCTAATATTACGCGGGATTACGCAACGCTTCTAACGATACATTGATATTGGTAAAGCCGTTTAGAAGTTATGGTGGAATAAAGAAACATTCATAAACCCTGAAAACATAACATTCTTTTTTTTTAGGCAGACGTGTAAAAACAAAAATGTCATTTTTTTTTTGTTGGCAAGGGGGCGCAGGCTGATTTTCGCACCCCGGCGCCCGATATGGTTAAGACGGCCCTGGGTACAGTTAATATTTGTAAAACATAAATATTACTAACAAAAATAATCGTTACAGGCTAAACCTCAGAATTAAATTAAGAAGAAGATAAATTAATGTTTGAAATTCTACAAAGCAATCACATCAACCAAGATACAAAAAAATAATGAAATAAGTAGCTTTTCCTTGTGTAACACATGGAGATAGTAAATCAAAGATATATTTTTGATTATGAATCCAAATCCAAAACACTAATTATCGTTACGTTAACGTGACAGCTTTTTTTACAAACGTAGGTATAAGGCTTGGTGGAGAAGAAGAAGAAGAAGTATATGATGAAGTCGACATTCATCATTCTCTTACCCATATCCCAATGTATTTGAGATTTGGAATCGGCGCAACATGTCCTTCATTTCCATATTTATCTATTCGTCGTCATCTCGGTAGTCACCCCCTTTCTAACCATACATCGTTTCTGTGGTCTTCCCCTACTCTATAACCATCGACATTATAAAAACAATATTTAAATTCATATATCTAAAATGACTACGGATCTAGACTATACACATCTCAGGACTCAAACTACTGCTACACAAAAACATAAAACATGTGCTTAATCCACAATAAAATATAAATAATTACATTTAAAAAAAAGTGTAAAAGAAGGTTGTAGTAATTAATTTCCTAATGATTTGACCCATAAATTTGAACAGTTAAGCCACTTCAACGACAAAGTTGCTCCCTACTGAAAGTAGGGGCTTAACTGTAATTTACGTTTACAGATTCAAATACAGTTTATTAGATATGGCGCAGGTTTTTCATAAAATTAGGTTTTTGATCAAAAACCTAGGTTTTTGATGAAAAACCGGAAGATGACACATTTGAAACTCAATTTCATCATAAACCTGTAACAATCCAGATTTTTGATCAAAAACCTAAACTAGTTTGGGTTTATGATAAAGTTCTTGTCAAAATCACGGGTTTGCTTTGTTTTATGACAAATAAATCAATTTAAATGGAATAATTAAAACAATCCATCATCATTTGCAACTTAATGGAAAGAAAACAATTATTTATTTATCAAAATTTTACATCCATGATCCAATCAATATTTTCCTTCTTCAATCCAATTATGAAATGAAAAGCAAACCCGTAATTTTGACAAGAACTTTACCATAAACCCAAACTAGTTCAGGTTTTTGATCAAAAATCTGGATATTTACAGGTTTATGATGAAATTGAGTTTCAAATGTGTCATCTTCCGGTTTTTCATCAAAAACCTAGGTTTTTGATCAAAAACCTAATTTTATGAAAAACCTGCGACAGATATACAGTTAAGTTTCTCTCTAATGCTGAGTTGCTCCTGTACTAAAAGATATTTACCACTTTCTGGTACACTTTTCGCGTCTCGTCGTGATTTTGTGACAAATAGGTAAGTCACGAAATTAATTAAATGTCTGCAAAATTATCTACCAACGAAAAGTAACGACTAGACGTTGAATGATGGTGGAAAATAGTTATAAATTCTTGCGAATCACAAAGTACACGAAGAAAGAGATACTTCGCCCGTGCTTTCCTTTTTTTTCTAGCATCACTCTAGTTTGACGGTTCTCGTGTTGAAATTAGCCACAACGCATTCCTTCATGCTGTATCACTATTATTTATAGTAACGTGATGAAAGATATACCCATTTAAAATGAAATCGACGTCTGCAGTAAAAGTAACTGATCCCAGAACTGATTTTCTAGGTAAAGTAATATCAAGGCACATTGGTGAAAGTATAACTTACTCAGATGGTGCGTCATTGTTACCGGGGAACCCAACCCTTTCACTGCTTACTGAGTGTAAATCATTAGCATCGTCTAAAAACGATTCAACGTTCGTATTTGTGAATAATTCCATATCTGCCCGAAACGTTTCAAAATCATTCATAGTTGACATTGTATTGAATGCGCGGTTTGGCAAATATGAAGAACTGCTAGCACCTGTATCCGTGTTTTTAGATTTTCCTTTTAATTTCTCTTCTTTAAACCTGTCTTGAGTTTCCTTCTCTATTTGCTCGAGGCGTTCTAGAATCTTTGATGGGTCAGCACCTTTTGGTCTGTTGTTAAGATCTATGTTGATTTCAATCCTGTTGAAGGAAGAAACATTGTTTTAATTATCATTTCCTTATGATTTCTTTTTTGTTTTTAGGTTTGTTAAAATCCCACACTTCTTGGTCTTATTCCCGAAAGCCTGGCCGCTTAAGAACGGTTGTTTGAAAAACAAGGTGGCTGATAACATTTAAATTAGCGAAAAATCTGTGACATTTACCCAGTTTCTTCTTTAAACTTTGCCCAGTCTTCAAGTCTTGGGGCGCGTGGTATTTCAGCTGCCACCGCTCTAGATGCATCTTCCATCGTCTGTTCCACCAACTCTCTCTCCGCATCTGCTGCAACTATAAAATTTATAAAATTACAGATGATCTAACTCCCCTCAATGAGCGAAGTTTTAGTATTACTGAAGCTATTTACTGCGCGTTTGAAGTGAGCAGAATGACAAAAAAGATTTTGACAAAATGGGTAAACCTTTCACTGAGTCCAAATATTTAGCAACAAGTTAGATAAGCAAAGTATTTTTAAAACTATGCTTAGTTACTTTTGTTAAAATCGGTCAGAAGAAATCATTAAACTTCACATTATCTACCTAATTGTGAAATTACTTGTCTTACATTTGTATTTACCTCAAAATTACACGAAACCACGCTCTAATAAATAGGATCCTCATAGTCGGCTTTCTAAATATTAGCAGAGTTATTTTCAAATGAGTAAACATCATAGGACAAGGTCTGGTTAGTTTATCGCATGAGCCTGCTGTGTTAGCAGAATTAACAAAAAGCACGCACAATTTCACAGCTTTCTCTCAATAGCATTTATGAGGAGGCACCTTAGGTCATTAGGTCGAGGTCACATATTTAGGCAATCTAAAGATTACTGAGCATATATCTTATGACCGAAGTAAACAATAAGTACCTACTATGTTTCATTAAGTGCTGATTTTTCCAACACCAGATTAATTTATTCGAGGAATAATTTTGAATTTTTGACAGTTCTTCCATATAAAATCTGTCAGAGATAAATTTTATTCCACGAATAAGAATTATTTGTCGATTGAAAAATCAGCCTTTCAAGCATCTACCCGATTCCATCTGCTTAATTAGGTATTTACGGTGATGCCCAGTACCACGCCAGAGTTTTTGAAGCCCAAAAAAAGCCCAACAATCAAGTATTTACAAAAAAGCATCTTGCCTCGTGTGAAAATGCTATTTTTTTTCTAGTATGATGAGGAGAATCTTTTATGAAATAAAATAGGAACAGTTGATAAGTACGATAGTACTTAGGTGTTTGTGTATCTGCGTGTCTAAACATCACAAGTTGTTTTATCATATTTACTTTTTGATCAAAAATTATTTCTAGAACATTACACAACCCGCCCTCATAAGCCGTGCTATTGGGCCTTGTTGGCTGGGTTGCTGCTGTTTACTGTTACAAAGTCTATTTATTCGCGTGTGTAGCTAAATATTTTGAGAGTTCCCATGACTATCATCTGTGGCAATATGTTAGAACTCATTACATTGCGTGTGGCAATCAATATTACCCACCTTTACCACGAAACGAAATTAGTTAGGTTCCAAATTAGGCGTTCTTTTAACGCGACGCGACCTTTACTGTCATAGACGCAAGATGCGAAGTTTTTGGGATTGAAATTACCATGGTCTCATAAAAAAACAGTAACAAAAAGATGACGTAGACCGCGGTCATTTAAAGTTTCCAGAGCGGACTTTTACGATTTATAACCATGTATGTAGGTATAAGGATTAGAACGAAAATAAGTAATTTTCGGGTAATTAGTGTAAAAGCAAAGCAACTACTTAGATACCTTTAGAGCGACGGTGATATACGCTGGTAGTGCGACGCAGACTTCTCGCTATATTTCCACAGACTGGCTCCAGAGACGTCAATTTACTTCCACTGCCGAGCCAGTTATCATCTTTTGAGAAAAGAAATCCATTATTAGACTGCGAACAAACAAGCTGACAGCCCACCTGTAAGTAAGCAGTCACAGCCGTCTATGGACAGCTGTAATACCAGTCCAGTTGCCATCCCAAAGACAAATCTTATGTGACTGCACTCTTCTTGGAGTCAAAGTATAGCAAAATACACACTTCACTAGGGCCTAAAAATATACAGGGTCAAATCAAATTAGCTAGCGAAACTCCGCAGACGTGATGGGTATCGACATCTAAATATGACAAAACAAAATATTAAAAATACACTAGCAGCCCATCCCGGCTTCGCGCGACTGAAAAAAAAAGCCTATATTAATCAGTGATAATGTAGCATTCAAATGGTGAAAGAATTTTTAAAATCGGTCCAGTACTTTTTGAGCCAATTCGTTACAAACATACTTAGTTTACATACAAATCTTTCCTCTTTATAATATTAGTATAGATTTGTGGTAACTTAAAATATCAGTTTAATAAATATGTTTTTTGTGTAAACTTCACAGACGTGATGGGTTTCGATATCTAAACACGATAAAACAAATAAAAAAACAGATTATCTCAACTCAAAATCCAAGTAACAAAACTACCAGCGGTCGTTGACCTCCAAAAAAAAACATCAAATCATTTGAATTTTTTTATTTCATCGTGTTTAGAGATCTCTAATATATATATCGTTACCCATCACGTCAGCAGAGTTTCGCTAGCTAATTTAATTTAACCCTGTATGTAGATACTCACCCATAAGCGTATGCAGTATCTCTAGTCTAGTTCGCTGGTCATCATTGCCGCTGCGCCTGTCGAGTGCAGTTTTCGGTCTAACCGGAAGACTTGGGTGCGCTGGTCTAACACCAGCATTCTCTGTTGTCGCTGGACGACGTAGAGTTCGTATACGTGACGAACGGCATTCCAAGTTTACATTGTCACCGTCACAATCTGGGCCTGGTATATCCTGCAAAAAGTATTCAGGATTACAAAACTGGCTATGATGGATAACCTGTAGTAAAGGCATCATTGGCTTGCACATAAATTGACGCGAAGGCGTCGTATTGAGAAATCAGTTCATGGGCCGTTAGATTATATTGATATCTATAAAAGTAGAGTTAGAAACTTGGCTCTACATGAGATCTGGGCCTCAAGTCTGCTATTACAATAGTGTCAGAATGGTCTATCATTGATTTCATAATTATTGATTTTGACAAGTTTGATAATCTACTAATATAATATAATGGCGTCATTATGACTTTCCAATGGTCCACCACTGACACTACATTGAAAGAAATGGTATAACATGGTAATTTCGTACATAATGACAAATACTTAATAATTATGTAAAAACTAGCTGTGCCCGCGACTTCGTTCGCGTGGTTGTCGAGAACAAAACAACGTCGTTTAGATAAGAGTATATCACCTTTTTGATGATTTAGATAAGAGTCCTGACTTTGGTATAGTTGATTACGTTAATGCTTCTCTATATACTATGTTAGCGGTGGAATTACCCGGAGCATATACAAAAAGGTTGTTTGGGTTGCTAACACGTGATAGAGAAACATAGAGTTGGCCGTGTGAAAAACAATCAAAAGTAAGGTCTACACCCGCAACGGATAACGTCTGGCCTTGGGCTTTATTAATAGTCATAGCGTAACAGAGGCTTACAGGAAATTGCACACGTTTGAAAGTAAACGGAAAATTATTGGGGATAATGGGTATCCTGGGAATGAAAACAACATCACCGGAGCCGCAACCTGTTAAGATTTCGGCTTCGATGACATTTCGTTGGAGATTTGTTACTCTCAACCGAGTTCCATTGCATAGTTTTGGTGGGCTTAAATTTCTGAGTAGAATGATTGGTACTCCGACTTTTAAATAAATTTTGTGTGCTGGAAGACCTGGTGTATTTAGAGAGTCTAAAAACTCTACTGGATAGTGGGTGGCATCTCCTTCTTCTAAAACCGTGTTAATAGATAAATATTCCCTACTTTCTCCAGAAACATGTACCAATATTTGAGAATTTATTGCTGCTCCTTGGTCGTTGCGAGGTGCCAAAATAGCTCGTTGGCATAGCCAAGCAGCGTCATGGTTCGAGATCTCTGATGGATCTCCGTATACAGAGGAAATGAGTTCCTGCTGTGAGGCAACAGAAGAACACAGGCTTTCGACTAAAGTTACTTTACCTCCTTCTTGAGTCGGGTATGTGCCGTTACCAATTTGAAGTAGTAAATTTGAGAAAACCTGCGCGTTTGCGTCACCTCCCAAATATGCTCGCATATTAAAGCTCAAATTAGTTAATATGACACTACGCCATAAAATAGAGCTCTTTAAACAGGCACCTATTTCATCGGCCCTCGTTCCTCTGGGTATTATAGGGAGTGTCTGCCTGAAGTCTCCACAGAATAGCACCGTTAAGCCTCCCATCGGTCGGTCATTTTGTCTTATATCTCGCAACGTTCTATCTACAGCTTCCACAGCTTTACGATTTGCCATCGTACACTCGTCCCAAACGATAAGGGCGCAATCGCGTAAAACCCTTGCTTTATCACTATTGCGAGACACGTTGCAAACAGGGTTTTCTGTGCGGTCCAAGTCGATTGGTATTTTAAATGTTGTATGTGCAGTTTTTCCTCCTGGTAATAAAGTGGCAGCTATTCCTGAGGAAGCGACGGCAAGGGCAATTTTGTTTTGGCTCCTTATTTGAGCCAAGATAACTTTAGTGAGGAAAGTTTTACCTGTTCCACCAGGTGCATCTAAAAACAGCATTTCTCCTAATGAATGTTCTACACTACAGCATACTCTATCAAAGATTTGACGTTGTTCTGACGTCAAATTTGAACAGCCATTTCGCAATATTTCTGCTAACTCTTCGGGGTTGTAATTTATTTCAGATGTATACTCCCTATTAATTCGTTCCCCACCAACTGTCGGTGTCGGCAAGCCGTATTGACTGAGGGGGTTCCCTCCTATACTTGTAACTATATCTTGTATAGCCAGCAAAGCCCTATTATGGCAGCTTTCACGTACTTGGTCAGAAGTTTCACTATTTATATTTTGCTGTCTCAAAAAATCTTCGGCAAACGCGTCTTTATATTTTTGCCACAACTGCCCAGCGTCCGATAGGCCACAAAATGTCAACAAAATGGCAAATAAATGGCGCAAACGATGTGGACTATCACTGACGCATGCTTCGGCTAAAGCATCATCCCAATGCTGATCGCCATCTAATAAATGCCGTGCGCGGCAAGCAGCTTGAAATGTGGGATATTCTATATCGTCCACTTTGCGGAGCTCAGCAAAAGAAGTAGGTCCTCGCACTGTGTGAAGAAGAAGGCGTAAATAATAACACTCTGCATTATTTGGGTGCACCGTGTATACTCTTCCAATCACGTGTTCTTTAAAAATGCCGGACTCGCCTTCTACAGCAGTTCCACGTCTCCTGCGATTAAAAACACCTTGCTGCTTGTTATAAGTATAATAATGTGGCACTTCATTGTACAACAGAGACTTAGCGAAATTGTCTCTTTCGCAAAGGCGAAAGAATGCGAGCAAGGTGGTTTGTCTTGGGTTGTTCATTCTTTCTGCCACATTTTCTGGCTGAAAGTAAACTCGCTGCCCGCCTTCCAGGTGCACGTCAAGATGGATGACTGGCGGATACCTTTCATGAATAGGGAAACTCAAAATGCGCCAAACTGCCTCCGAAGAGCTTATGTATCGGCCAGATTGATACCTTGTCACTTCATCAAATTGGTTGTTATTTCTTAGTGCTATCATGGCTTGATCACTACCTTTATTAACATATTTACATATATATTTTATAGATTCGACGCTATTACAAATTTCAACATTAATGTGTGCTTGAAAAGCGTTTGACAAAACTGGAGAATACGGTACCACCCAACTATTATTTAGAATTATTTCTTGTCCACGGAATCTGACAGTAGCTGTGAAACCACCTTGTGACGGTGATCTTCGCCGGTATTGCGGATACCCATTTTCCCCAGCCATAGTTAGTTCTTTCAGTGCTCTGGGGTATTTTTTTGAGCATTGACCATCTTTCATGCACGGTGATTCCCTGTTTAAGAGGCCACATGGCCCGTGAACCATATGTGTTTTTACTATGTCATGCAAAATCGGATCTGCATTATAGTCCGGAAATTCTGCACTTATGACACTGTCTATAGCATCGGGACGAATTTTTTCTTCCAGCCACAGAAGAATGTGCGCGTGGGGTAAACCACGCTTTTGCCACTCGACGCTATACATAAAACAAAGAGTTGAACCGAAAACTTTCTCCTTTGTAAGTAGATTAATCAAGACTTTGAGTTTTAAATGAAAAATCCTAGCAATAATGTCAAAACAACATAAAGCTCTTCCCTATAGCGCTGGATATACTAATAAAAGGCGTAAAGATATAGTTTGTCCACAAAATTCTACAAAACATGCTTTTATATCCAAATTTTACCTGTACCTTGGACCTCTCCTATATAATAGACTTAACTTGAAAGCAAGCATTTATTCTCTGAACTACACAAATTGTAAGAAAATCCTCAAGGATGCTCTCCAAAGTATGTCTTACGAAGAAACAGAGAATTTATTAATTGTGTTAAAGTAAATATATGTAGGTATACAAATTGAACCTACGTTATATATTTATCAAATTTAGAAACTAAGAGTTACTCGTAAGCTACTCATTGTATGTCTACTGTAAATTTTTGATTATTTATTAATTTTAAAAGAATATTTTAGCTCTTCTCGCCTGAAACACAGGATTACCTAGTTCAGGCACGTAAGTCTGGAATATAATTTACATTTAAGCAAAACTGTACTAATTCTCATGCCTTATAATTTTGAATAAATATTATTATTATCTCCTTTATTTCATTATATACATATAAATTATATTTTTAAATATTAAGATATAAAAAATATAAAAACATTTAAAAATATAAAAAATAGTAGCCCACCGGTATCGGGAACAGGGTCCAAGCTACCGGCGGTCAGGGCTCCAGAGAGAGGAACCTCCTAACAATGCGGGCCGTGTCCAGAAGTACCGCCCTCTGAATCAAGCCCTTGATCCAGCTGCCCAACGAGAGCCTCCTTAGGTGTTGGTCGAGGCTCTTGGCTATTAGCCCATTGGCTGTCACGATTATTATTATTATTATTATGTCTGTCGTATGACGCCTGTCCTGTGAGAAGTGCCTGGCAAATCTCCGTCCACTTTGGATTTGTTGTAAATGTTATAAAAAGGTCCGGCCGGCTGTATTTACGGACGTAACAAAAAGCATCTTGCGTTCGTTCGTGCATATACCGCGGACCGCCTGTGAAACTGGATGGCAAAATAACCAATCGACCCAAGTTTTCGACGTTATTATCTGATTGCATGGCGTCCCGCAAGTGCACGTATTCTTCAGCGCGTAACCGTCGCTGGTTAGTGCGAATATACACTAAACGTTCAGTTTCTATTTTTGCGTACATGTCCACAATAAATTGGCTGAACAAACCACGAAATCGTTGCAAATATACGAAACTGTTTTGCCTTATTTGTAAAAGGTAGGAATAGTATTGTTGAGCAGATATTTTTTTTTGATAATTAGTGACTCTCGTAGTAGGGTTCACTTGGTACAGCCCAAAATTGTACCCATCTTCACCATGACAATAAATTAGTGGATATTGCAGGGCGTCGTAAGCTCGGTGGGTTTCCAAAATGCGTTGAAGGCGATCGTCGCGTGTACGCAACACGATATCACGTCTCTCACACTCCTGGTCGACTAAAACAACTGCAACTTCATCTGCGACGGGTGCATTGTGTCTTCCACGGTGTTCACCCACAGGACGTCTATCGGCACTTATAACAATTTTGAAATCATTGCTGCCTTGTGGAATTGACTCCAATGCAGCTTTGAATTCACGAACGTACTGGTTAACGTGATGCAGCAATTCTTGAAGTTGACCCAAAAGCTCAGCATTGAGCTGGGGAAAATTGTGATTTCTAACATTGAGCTGTTGCGTGTAATCGGATACAAAATAAATTTGGAGAAATTTGGGTTCATTTTCTGGCAGCAAAGATCCAATAAGGTGATAAACTTGACCTTGTACTTTGAAGGTTGGCATGAACGGTCCTTCCGTTATTTGTTTTGCCCCAAAGGAAGTCATTTGGAAAGCACTGTTATATAAACGAATATTATCCAAAAAACGGTTCGACTGGGGATGATCGCCATTCAGGAGACTTTTAAGTAAGTGTGGTGGATCTTGGAAATTTGGAAGAACAATTTTTCCATTTGAGCAGCACATTCCATCTGTCTCTTTCCTCCATTTCAAAGCATGACAAAAATTACAAATTTCTCTCATGTCACCCACGAAAGTAAAGCCAGCATAATTAATTCTAGACGAATATGTGAACCCTGATTTTTCCCTATTGTCCCAAGGTAATAAAATATTTGCATCGTCATTTTCCATGGACTCATCAGCTCCGCTATTTGTTTCTCTATTCATATGGTATCGAGCTCGTTCTATTTCTAGGCGAGATTGACGTTGTTCTGCTGTTTCTGCTCGTCTTAGTTCATCTATTCTTTCCCTTTCAGATGCAAGATAACTTTCATTGTTTCTTTGTACACCTACATAGTTATGTCTAGCTATTTGTAATCGTTCTTCTCTTTGGGAGAGAGATTCAGACTCGCGCGAGAGAGCGTGTCGCTCTCGGTCAGATGACAGACGTGCTTGGCGTTCCTCGATACTCTCTTGAGAACGCAAAGTCGCGGTCCGAGTTCTTTGCGAACTTAAGCGCGACTCCCTTTCTGTGAAAGTCTCTGACTCGCGTGAGAGAGACTGGCGCTCCCGATCAGCAGACAGCCGAACTTCGCGTTCCTGGATATTCTCTTGAGAACGCAAAGTCGCGGTCCGAGTTCTTTGCGAACTTAAGCGCGACTCCCTTTCTGTGAAAGTCTCTGACTCGCGTGAGAGAGACTGGCGCTCCCGATCAGCAGACAGCCGAACTTCGCGTTCCTGGATATTCTCTTGAGAACGCAAAGTCGCGGTCCGAGTTCTTTGCGAACTTAAGCGCGACTCCCTTTCTGTGAATGTCTCTGACTCACGTGAGAGAGAGTGGCGCTCCCGATCAGCAGACAGCCGGTCTTCGCGTTCCTGGATACTCTCTTGAGACCGCAAAGTCGCGGTCCGTGTTCTTTGTGAACTTAAACGTGACTCCCTTTCGGTGAACGTTTCCGATTCACGTGAAAGAGCGATGTGCTCTCGGTTAGCAGATAACCGTGCTTCACGATCTTCTTCCGATTCCTGAGACCTACAAAGTCTCATCCTTTTCGCATTTCGGCTACGCAGCGAAAGGTTAGTTTTTTTTCTTTGAGGCATTTTCAAGGAAAATTAAAGCAATAAACAAAACTAACAACACTTATGACTGAATAGCCTACAAACTTAAAAGAACGGTGCGTCGAACAGTCTAGTGTGACAACGTATCGTCTGTTCGTGGTCGTGACTCAACGAATTGGCAACACTAACTTACTGTATAACGATTGGCACTATTGGATTCAAACTATGAAGTAAATCAAATACAATCTTTACTTCGTACTTCAAACCAATGACCAAAGTTGACCAAACGAAACCAATAAGATAAGCAAATACTTTTTTTTCGACCAATTTAGAAAATCGATAAACCAAGCAACCAAAGAACTTTTACGACACACGCAAGAACTTTTAAGACACCTAACGAAATCCAATTTGCCTAGTAAACACGGTGGACGTCATCCTCGCGCGGAAAATCTTAACACCGCGATTCAGAAAATGACGTCATTTGCACAACGCCATCTATCGGATTTAGATTTCAACTATCAACATTAGTTCTATTTTTAGTCTTAAGATGTCGTTGCAAGTACTATACTTAATTGCGTAACGTAATATTTTACTTCTTGAACTCACTAAATTAATCATATCTTTTGATAGAGTGAACCGATTTCGATGAAACAAAAACTAAGTTAAACCTCAAGTTGCGTATAATTTTTGTATATAAACATTGTCAGCATTGAATTCGTAGATTTTACGTGATGTGCGCACAAACAAACAGACAAACAGACAAACAGACAAACAGACAAAAATTTCAAAAATGATGGAAATGGGTTCTGTTACTTATCTTTTCACACGCTGGCTATTTTTTGTTTCAATTTCTTCAATGTACAAAAATGACTTTTCTACAGATTTATTATATGTATAGATGTATATTAAATGAAATCTAACATGAAATTTAGTAGTAGTTTTTCGAAAATCATTTCTACTAACGGGTTTTATAAAACTTAATGGCAATACGACAATGTCATTATAACACAATTCTATTATGAGACCATTGACCGACCAATGATCGACCATTATGAATTTAGCAGATTACGAACTTTTAGCAAAATGACAATGAATCGTGTTTGAATTACGAATTTATTAAAATAGCAGACTTGGGCCCCAAGTATCACGTACGTTACATAGTTGGAAAGGAAAAGTGAATCTGCAGGGTAATTGTGTAACACACTATCAGTAGCAATCGGTTTCATTTTGACAGTTCATCAGCATTCATTGCGTTATTTACGTTGTTGAGCAGACTCATTTTTCGAACATATGGAGCAATGTATTAACAATATGCTTCAAAATGATTCAAATTGAGAGTAATAATGTGTTACGCAATTAGGGTGTTTGACTGTGGACAATTTCATCTGTTTGTTTGCAGACTTCGGCCCCTGATAACTTTTTGACAGTGAGAGCCTTAAGGTCTCATCTTGGCAACATTTTACAGAAAAATGTTTTTGGTGGGATATAATCTTAAAAAAGAGAAGTAGGTATCTGTTAAAAATAGATACCTACTTGTACAAGTTCATAAATATGCATACCTACATACCTAAATAATGTGAAGGTATATTCATGTTAATAAGCGATTCGAATCAATAAATTCTTCGGAGACAAGTTAATTTATACGTTTAGCTAATTATATTTTAAAACAGCGTTATAATTTTTATTAGATTTTTTTTGGATTTCCAGAAAAACGCAATTACAAACTATGTGATAAAAATATTAGAACATTTGTTTTTGAAGTTTTTGACATTATATGCAAGGTATTATATAGGCGAAACCGAAAAGATTTCACTGTAATAGAAAAATAAATATGACTGATTTTGTCTTTATTCCTTTTTATTTTTTCCCTCGGACATCTTTTGTCAGTAACAACTAATATTTATCTTAAAATATTCTTCAAAACTGTACCTACTATTAACTGTAAAAAAAAACTATCAGGAATTCATGGTTTTAATTTTTTTCTCTGATAATAGGGTTGTCGCTCTCAGAACACAAAAAGTACAATAAATAATTTCTATTGAGACTATGACTTAACGAGGGCGAACCCCTTCTCTATAAGTACCACATTTACCCTTTCATCAGAAAAATATAAATTATGTAAATGTATAAGAAATATTTTTATATCCAACGGTTTATATTACAATACATTAAACGAACAAATATACACGTGAAACAAACTAAACTTTATAAAGTACCTACACCTTACAAACAGCGAAAAAGAGCAATTTTAGAATTTCACAATAATTATTATTTTATGCCAAACAAACTTTGCCATTAAATTACCTATGGGTACCTCTATACCTACTAGTAATACTTACTTCATTTTAAGAATTTAAAATATTACAATGTTTTTCCTTTCACATTTCTGATTTCTGAAAACCCTAACAAATAAAAATCGGAACATGTGTGTGAAAATAAAATGCTAACGTTATACTTAACTGCGCAAAATAATAATTTCATAATTACAGAAAAAATTAAGTAGCTTTATTTAAATAACGTCTAAAAATTACCTATTTTTTTGTTTCTTAAAATGGCAGATACTTGGCTTCATCACAATACTGTAATATTAAAACATAAAAATGTCTCATACATAATAATAATAATAATATATTTTATTTAATTTGACAACATTGGTCCACTGGTTAGTTTAAAGCAAACTTATCAACTATGTGTTAGTATTTATTATCTAAGTACATGTATTTTTCACCCCTGCCACACCAGCAACCGAACAAAGTGTTTCACTAACAGTGCATCGTGCTGTTCAGCTAGGGTTTTCAAAATACTGTTGCGGCTAGCCCTTATTCTGCCTACTAGGGATGCGGTCTTTTTCCTCACAATGGCATAAAAGTCATCAGTTCGTGCTACAGCAAACATGCTTGACGCGCTGCAGAACCTTGGCAACCCCAACAGCACCCTGAAGCCATTATTATATTGCACACGCAGAGCATCTAGAGCCCTCCGCGTATAGCTGACCCACAAACTGCTCGTGTAGAACCCCTGACAATAAGCTTTAAACAGAGTTATTTTGACTTCGTTACTATAACGAGCAAATCTGTGAGCCAGCATGTTGCATCTGGCTGCTAGCGCCCTGCGCTCGCGATCCATATCTACCTGATCTTTCAGGTCCTCGGTGACATAATGACCTAGGTATTTAAATTGAGCGACCCTTTTAAGGGTTCGTCCATTGAGGGATATTAAGGGCTCATAATTTAAACGTTTCCCGGAAGCAGAAAAGATCAGGTACTCACTTTTAGTTACATTGTATACCAGGCCGTGGGCTGCTGCATACCTTTCACAGACGCTTAGCATGTCCCTGATTGAGCCAGCCGTTGGACCCAGCAGCACCATGTCATCAGCATAGCTTAAATTATTCACACTAACCCCACCTATTTTGCATCCAACTGGTCTGCTGCTAAGTTCACCGATCAACTCATTTACATACAGGTTGAAGAGCTTAGGCGAGGTCAACCCCCCCTGCCTCACCCCACACTCCAACCTGTACGCATCAGACAGAATGTCTCCCCAACGAACTTGGTTCAACTGGCTACAGTACCAGTACTGGAACAAACCTGTCAACAAACCTGCCTGTCAATAATAAGCTATATCAATTCTTTTGATTTCTATGGATAACCAGAATAAAATATTTTAAAAAAACATAGCTCTCGTTCTGAGTTGAATTGGTTTCTGAGAGTTCTACTCTAGCATTCAAAACAGTGTATAGGTACTATCGATTAGAAGAATAAAAAAGCGATGTCTGTTTTTCGAGGTATTATTTACCTACGTATCATACTGGAGGCACCCGGGGTCGATCGCAGTCCATTACAGTACGTTCATTGCGCTATTTCAACAAACAGATGAAATTGTCCACAGTCCAGCAGTGCGATTCTGCAGTGCTATTCTGTAAAAATCTCACCGTGAAAACTAAGGTGAAGTGAGCTATCATTCCACCTGATGTTAGGGATTGTCCCTATTGATAGCTCACTTCACGCTCACTTCACCTAAGTTATCACGGTGAGATTTTTACAGAATCACATAATCAGCCTATAATGTTCCCACTGCTGGGACACAAGCCTCCTCTCTGTGAGAGGGAACAGAATCGGTCGGCAGTAACCATCTCACCGTGAATACTTAGGTGAAGTGAGTGTGGAGTAAGCTATCAGTGTCATTTTGATGCTAGGTACAGCAGCTACACCTAACTTTTCACGGTGAGATTTTTACAGAATCGATCGGCTGATTCACTTTTCCTTTCCTACTATGTAACGTACGTGATACTTGAGAACGTGCACGTAGTCACACCTATTTGAGCTGTATCGTGATTCCTCTGCATTTAGCAAACAAATATTATGTTTTTACACAGTCGATACGCTTAAAAAATGTATAGATATATTGGGTCAACTTAAATTATCTAGCGAAACTCCGCAGACGAGATGACTAGCGGCCTGTCCAGGCTTCGCACGGGTGGACATTTATTTTTTAAACATTTTATGTTTTCCTTGCAATTAAAATAACCTATATTAGTGATAATGTAGCATTCAAATGATGAAAGAATTTTGAAAATCGGTCCAGTACTTTTTGAGCCAATTCGTTACAAACATACATACAAATCTTTCCTCTTCATAATATTAGTATACTGTAGGTATAGATTTGATGTTCTTTTTTGAAGGCTGGGAGTGTATCTGTTTTCTTTGGTTTTATCGTGTTTAGAACTTTAGATCGATACTTTTGTGAAGTAAGCCTAAGCCTATCGCCTCTTTGCTTCAATAATGTGTTATCTTGAAAATTGAAAAAGTGATATCGTTGTGATTTCACTTTTTTCACTTTTGAGAGCACCTTCCTTTCACTCATAGATTCGCTATTACACGCACAAAAGATATCACGTTTTTTGGAAAATTAAAATCGGTCACGGCGGTTTAAATAATTATCAAATTTAAAAAAAATGCATCGTCAGACAAGATCACGTTATTGAAGCAAAGAGGCGCTATACTTACACAAAAAAAAAACCAAAAAAAAAAAATTTTTTAAGTGACAACACTAACTGCGGTCGTTGACCCCAAAAAAAGAAGTCATCAGATTAATTTATTTTTGTGTTGAATTTTGTTGTTGTTGACAGCCATCTCGTCTGCGGAGTTTCGTTAGCTAATTTAATTTGACCTTGTTTATTTATTATTCTTAGTAAAACTTGCATAATTATAGTCTTTTAGCTATCTCTAAATAATACAATAAACGCTTACCCTTGATTTTTACAAGCTTTCACAATAATAATCTATCTATACTTATAAATCTATACTTATAATAAATCTGTAGAGAGGTCAATTCTGTACATGAAATATATTTCCAAAATAACTATCAGCGGGTGATTAGTGATCGTTACTGACGCCAAAAATGCAATCAGTAAAATTTTTGTGTCTGTCTGTCTGGCTGTCTGTCTGTCTGTCTGTCTGTCTGTATGTTCGTTATAGAAACAAAAACCACTCGACGGATTTCAACGAAACTTGGTACAATTGTTCTTCATACTCCTGGGCAGGTTATAGTATACTTTTCATCACACTACGATCAATAGGAGCAGAGCAGTGAAGGGAAATGTTGGGAAAACAGGATTTCTTTTTAGGTGAAGTAGTAATAGGTTAGTAGTAGTTAGTTAGTAGTAGGTAAGTTTTGGTTAATTTATGTTCAGTTTTTTTTAATATTAAGTAGGTAAAAGCGTAGGTACTTTTATTAATTATAGGTATAGGTATTATTAATTATAGTAGTTATAGGTATTTAGTTTTAAGTGAAGTAGGTTTTATTATATATTATTTTATATATTAGACGTAGTTATATATTTTTAGTTATTCAAGCCCCAAGCGGACGCCGGCGTCCGCCCGCTATTGTCTTGAAAAACGCGTTGAATGAGTTACGCGTTCTCAAGAATCGGCAGAAGAAAGAGCACATCGGTTAAACTCTATGAGAGTTAGTGCCTCAATTTCCGGAAGTCATTATTCCACGCGGACGAAGTCGCTGGCAAAAGCTAGTACTTAATATAATACTAAAGGTAATAGTGTATACATATAAGGTACATATCTACCTATTTAAGTAGGTATAGTTATATTATTACACTGCCAGAAACGAAAATCAACCGACATTTTTTAACAACCATATTAATTATACAGGGTTATTTGTAAAACACCAGCAACCTCTTAGGCGGTCATTGTACTCATCATTATGAACAACTTTTACTATGGGAACAAACCTGAAATCGCGAAAAAAAAATCAGCTGTTCCCTACATTTTGACGAGTTACACGAACATAAATGTAGGGAACAGCTGATTTTTTTTTCGCGATTTCAGGTTTGGTCCCGTAGTAAAAGTTGTTCATAATGATGAGTACAATGACCTCTTAAGAGGTTGCTGGTGTTTTACAATTAACCCTGTATATTTATCCAACATTCTGACGTGTATTTCGTATAAAAAAAAATTGTTATCGAAGATCATAAATTCATACCACATTAATTCATAGGAGTCCCTAGTTACTACGTGTAATACGTAGGCACATTAGGGCCGGCATTGACTGACCACGGCACGTCAGCGCGTGCTTCGGCAGCCCGAAGGACGCTTTGTTTGGCATGCCGCGTCACATCCTGGCATACTGCAGAAAGCCCAACCTGCCGAAACTAATCAATTCAACGTCAATTAATTTAGCTGTCATAATCCTGTGGCCTATGTGGCTCGCGGGACGCGGTGGCACGCCGCCGCTGCAATCCATGGAATGAAACGCATGACACCGTGCCGCGGTTTGATTATATCGAAATAAAGTAATATGAATTCTAAACTCATTGAAATAAGGATAAAAAGAACTATCAAAAATCCTATAACGTGCCGTGGCGTGCCGCGACGTCAGTCGGCGCCGGCCCTTCTAATTTCTATTACGTCTACGTTGTATGACTTCGGTGGTCAAGCGATCTGTGGTTGATCGTGACGAGAATTGATGCGACTGAAATGTTGATTTTCCGAATAACCCTTCATTTAAAGTGTCGTCGTGAGTGTTTATCTTACTTTCACAAAATAATCATATATTCGAAGCAGATTGGACGGTGGTGTAATTTTTTTAAATACACTCCAAAGAAAACGCAGGCAATTGAACATTTTGTGATATAAGAAAGCTCTCGTTGGTCCAGTGGTCGCAAGCGCTGTCAAGTCACTGTCGAGCATGAGGTCTTAGGTTCGAATTCCGGGTAGGCAGTGGCGGACTAACAGGGGGGCGGAAGGGGCGGCCCGCCCAGGGCCTCGGGTCTTGGGGGGCCCCCAAATGCCTCCGTGTTCCCCTTATGAAATCCTAAACAAGACTTTAAAAATGTCCTTAGTTCCTACACAATTTCATCAAGATCAACTACACAACTACACTACATCCATCTAGACTTTTTACGCGGTACTGATATTCTTTTAACTTTGCTGAACGCGTCCAATACGCTGGGGGAATTCCCGTCTTTGAAGCGGGTACTTTCTCAGGCATCCCTGAATGAATGAAGTGCAAATAATTCACTCTTGTACGCCTACATTTACATTCACTACATTCTATTTACATCGAAAAATAAATATTGGCGTCATTTAAAATATAGGTATTAAACATTACGTTGACATTTAATAGTTTATTAGTGTGTTCCGATATTTTCGCGGACGGATAAGCCTTTTTTCAAATTGTAAAGTAATAAACGCGAACTTTATCCGTTCAAAGTAATTTAATTAAAAAGTGTAATAGTGTTTTTGATTTTTATTTTCCAAATGATTGAAACAAAGTTTATGCTAGAAGCTTCAGATGACGCTCTGGCTGTAGCAGTTGACAATCTGATACAAAGTTATGGTGAATTTGACAAGGAGCAAGTTTCCCAAGAAATAAAACGGTACCGCAGGCATGTAAAAGCCACCGATACGAGTATGGACGTTGCTGCCAAATGGAGCGCCCAAGAAATCCTTCAATTTATAATAAAATGGGACTTCAGTGAATCGTCACCCTGTATATCGCTTATACTTCAATACTTCTTGACCATTTGCATCTCGTTTGCATCATGCGAGAGGAGTTTTTCGAAACTTAAACTACTTAATTAAAAATTATCTTCGATCTACAATGGGTCAAGAGCGACTGGTTAAGCCGTGCTTTCAATAGAAAGAAAAATTTCCAAAGAAATCGATTTTACAGAAGTTATTGAGAAGTTCTGTAAATTGAAGGCACGAAAACTCATATAACACGCTACAAAAATAAAAAAAACTATCTTTGATTTATTTTATCTACTTAGTTTTTTTTTTTAAGATCGATTCTTATTTTATTATCCTTACCCATATCCATTCCATATTGTAGGTATGTATGTTTATTTAGCAGAAATAATTTAATTCGAATTATATTTCACTTGCCAGATTTTAACGAAATAAACATAAAAAACTATTTTTTTTTTTAAAGCTGGGGGCCTCATTCAGCTTTGTCGCCCCGGGCCTCTGACGGGCTTAGTCCGCCACTGCGGGTAGGGCAAAAATGGATTTATCCCCCGGAGGCTGTATTTTTGCCTGGTTAATAGCAATACAGGGCCGCCCCCTATTACATGGAACTTAAATACCTATAACTGGCGAAATATGGATGTACAGACGCCAGCACAGCAAGCTGACCCGCACCCTAACGCACGATTAATCATAATCTGAATCATTTTGAAACAGATTGCTAATCCATTGCTGCATATGTTCGGAAAATTTCTGCTCAACAACGAAAGTAACGCAATGAATGTTATTGAACTGTCAAACTGAAACAGATTGTGATTGATCGTATGTTTCGCAATTAGGGTGCCGATCAACATCAAACCTTAAGCTTTAGCGATATAGTTGAAAATCGATTAAAGGAAAGATTGTAGTAGCTTGATTTGCTATTTTCTGTACTATAGGTATACATCTCTGCCCACCCCTTCGGGGATTAAAGACATAATTTTATGTTAGAGAGATCCTGATATGAAATTATACTAATGCGGCAAAAATAAGAGTCAGTGTTGTCCCTTCCTTGCTGACAGCTAATTAGCCAACGGGCTTAGGGCGGGTTGTTTCACGTTCATTTGACACACACGTATACCTACGTCAAAAATGGCGCTAACTACCGTCAAACCAAAAAAGCGTTATTTCAAATTACAATTACAAAAATACGGCCTTGACTTACGTCAAATAATAACTATTACGTAATCGTTATTATTTGACGAACGTATGCAGTATGCTAAAACAAGCGGCCCTTACTGTCATGTCGATACTAGCCTAGTTCGGCAACGGACATTTCTATGGCTACAGATGTCTAATACATTTGTAACAAGAAATTATAGCCTATGAGATATGTGTATCATTGTTGAATAAACTTACATAATTATTTAAATAAGGTTGCGGTCTTAAGTGCGAAGATTATAGGTATTCGTCAGAAAAACAGGTTTCCTATAATCATCAAAGTGCGTAGATATACCTACTTAAGTTTGGCACGTGAGTAGATATTTATTCGTTCATAGTGTTCATACCTATCTCCAGATAACAGCACATGATAACTGGTTCAGACAGACATAAATTTGATATTCTTGACGACTTTAATGGCACAATGGACTACTTGAAGAACTAAGTTCGGAAACCAAACAATTCTAACATAGAACCTTGTTCCATCCACTTGTACCTACTTATCTAGTTTTTACATAGCTTTTGGCTGTGGGTCTCGAGTACCTCGTCTTCCGGTTCAACGCCCGTCCATGCAGGGCATAAGCCTCTCGTGCATTCATCAACAGTTTTACATGATACCTACAAAACAGTGATAGGTAGGTACCTACTTAGCACGTATCCGCAGGTCGGTAGCGCAAGTAAGTACCTACTTGATCAGGATCGTGTCGTGCGGTTAAGTGCCCCCCCCCCCCTTCTCTGCCTTTCAGATACATATCGATGCACTACTTAAAATTTAATTTATGCCTACTGCCACAGAATAAATAACTACTGCTTACTTGCATGGTGGTCATTAAAAATCACGCCTGTAGATTGAAGAATATTCCGTAAAAAAACATACTTACTTAAAATCTTTTTAACCCGCTGTTTAACAGAAATTTTGGATCAATACACTCACGCAATACATATGCATTCCAGTTCCGGGTGCTCCTAAAGAAAAACGGAAATAGATAACATAAGACATTACATCTTGCGTGACGAAGTGCGCAAGTCTTCCAGTACCCCGGTCAAATGAAGTTGGAGAACACCATCTGGTTTTAGTCAGTAAGTCTGACAGACCTCTCCACCCGCCCTAGGGCAGAGGCCATCCATAAGGATTTCCACACACAAAAAAAGACTTACATCTTGTGATGTAGAAGGTCCAGGTTCAGGTTCCATTGGCGCAGGATCGGTAACCTTCGGCAATAGGTCTGGCTCGGCTTCATGTTCACTGTCAGAAGACAACGATCCTCCGTCGAGTATTCCATCAGAGTCGTCTGGCGAAATGATGGATGTTTTAATTATATTAATTATTATTACCAGTACCTACTTCTTAAACTTTGTGTCAGATATAGGCATTGTAATTGAAGGATCTAAAGAACCATAGTGAAAGTGAACAAGTATTTTTGTACCGTCTACTGCTGCTGACTGTTTATGTAATTGTTGACAAAACTTCAATCAATACTGAATAGGTACACAAATACAGCTGTGTGATTTTTGTCAGTGTGAGAAAGCAAATCACGATGTGTAACCCGACGTTGTGTTGTAATAACTATCTACGTTCCATATTATGTGGAGATGTCTATGTCCAATGATTAAATCCAACCTATAGACATTTGTTGATGATGTTGAATTGAATTATTTTCTCTTCAACAACGAAACCATTTGCAAAACCGAATCGATTGCAAACACGCAACACAAATCTTCGTGTGGCTATAATTTTTGTTGCCATGCAGTTTTTCGCCTACACCGAATAATGAAAAAAAAATTCATCATTAATCTGATCCCACACCCCGTACAGACTTATTACATCTAGCTAATGCAAAGGGTTACCTAAGATTTTTTCAGCACTCACTTTATAATCATTTGTGTATTCAAGTGTTAGTAAATACATACATTCAATGTCAGTGTGTAAAGGTCTTTCGTCCAGATAAACGAGCATGGGCAGTGCAGCTGCAACCCGAGAACGGTAGTCGAAGTCATCAGCTGCCGGAGTCCCGGTAAGAGTAAGTCTTCGGAGAGCGGTGCATACTCCTAGCGTCCACAGACGACCAGAGTCCGATATAGGATTGCTGTGAGATGAAGATATAATATCATGAAGAGCGATTCTGATTTGGAATGTTTGTTGCAATTCCTTTGACTTTTGTGACGTTTTCATAATGCTGGGTACAGAGAGGTGAAACGTGACATGAAATGTAACACAAATGAGCCAGCCCAATGAATACAAAACAAATAGGTGGATCTGCTTCAACATGTGTACCAGGCGCGAGGTGCTCTCACAAGCAGATTCCCACCGGCTTCCCTTCGAAAATTCAGAACACACTCATTAATTACACTCATTCTATAGACAATTCATAATTGAAATATAATCGTAGCATACTGTAGGTATTTAATACACCATAAACTTAAAACATTGCAAAACACCTACACTACATTTTTTGCCTTTCTTTCCTAACAACAAAACATTTTGCTCTAAAATAACTCGTAGGCACGTGCGGCTTGCCGTGAGTTCAATTTCTATACAAAACAAACTCGACATGACGTCACTTCAGGTCATGTGGCTTGCTATTTTTTGAGCGCCTGGTGCCTACCAAATTACGATAGACAAAGTACCTACATAGAAAATCCGTGTGCGTGAACGAGATGGAGCAATATCGCCATAAGACGCTCTAAGATGAAAATGAGATGATCAATCTTACGATCATGAAATAAGTAATTCAGACATACTCAGCCAAGTTCAGTGTGTGCAATTTCTGCAACGCGGCTAAGGGTTGCAAGTCTTGAAGGCGGTTTCCAACGGCAAACAGTTCTCTTAAAGCTCCTAGCCCCCAAACACCGTCCAGCGTCGACAAGCCGCATCGATTGATACTCAATATCTGTTCAACATCAAATAAGTGTTTTTTATTCGCATAGATGTAGACAACAGACGATAATAGATAAGGACGGGCAGCACGCCCTAAGCCTGAGGTGTCAGTCTGTCAGTTACCCTCGCCACCTGACTGACTCTATTCGCCCCAGCAGCTGTTTTGATAGGCAAAATAAAAAGGGATATCAAAACTACAAGCAATCGAGCAATGCTCACATGCAAGGTTTCAATTTAAGTACTTAGTATTGTTAATAATCAGGCACTAAAATAGGTAGGTAGATGATGTGAAGAGTGGTCGAACGTAAATTAAACTTACTTTGAGATGAACTAAACCAATGCCAAGATCGCGCAAAGATGAAAGTGCGCTGCCGTCTAACGTCAAGGTGCGAAGTCTTGGAGAAAGAACGTGCAGTCTTCTCAAGCCAACTCGGTCTGCTACCACGCGGAGCTTAGCCTCGCGGATACGCAAGACTTCATCGTCTGTTATCACACCGCTGCTTTGTTTCTGGATCCAAAATATATGCTGTACTGAGCTACCCTCTTCGTTCAGGATTGACGTAGCCAAAGCGCAAATAGATTGTGTCTTTGAAAGATAAATATTTTTGGAGAGGACGTAAGCACCTGTCTGGGGCAACTATTAAAGTCTCCGTGTCGTACCTACACTGTAATAGCTATTGCTGAAGATAATATCAGAAAGAATGTAAGAACATGTAAGAATTCGCAAACTCACCAAAAGCTCTATCAAAGTTAATTCTCGGGGTATGACGATGCGCCTGTAGCCTGGCAGACGCCGCTCCAGCTCATCTTGTCCTGCTGGCTGTTCCGGTTCAGGTGGAGGCATAGCCAGAGCTCTGAATAAAACCAGAAATCAAACTTTCTTCAGGATTACTATACGCTTTCATCTTGGATAAGAGCAAGATTGGTCTAGTCAAGCGAGACTGCTGGGCTGGAGTCCTGCGGTTCGATCCCCTTCAAACTCTAACATAATTGACGATATTAGGGTGTACGACTAGACACCTCTGCCAGAATCATATTCAAAACTCACTTGAGTGTTATTACATTCTATATTATGTTAAAGAGTTAAGTAGAATGTAGACGTGCTCTAAGTGGACTTAAATAAGAGTGTACTCACCGAAATAATGGCGTAGCTCGTATATTTGGAGGTTCAGGAGAACTGGCACTAGAGATTTCCGAAGGTGAAGGTGACGGCTCTATACTCGTTGTTCGGGGCGCATTGCCCAACTCGACACTTGGCGCTTCGAAAGCTGGCATCTTTTATTACGCGCTAATAAAATCAATTAAAGTATGGGTTATTACTTATTAGGGAATTGAAGAGTTATGTATCTGACCAGCAGAATTTTAAATTATCAATTATGTAAACAAATAAATATGAAGTTAAACAAATGTGAATTTAATTTATATTTTCGATCTGCTACAAATAAATACTCACGCTATACTACAACTTATTTTGAGATTCTAAGTATTATCATTTGTAGAATTATCAGGACGGAAAAATCCCAAAACGTACTTCGTTACTTAAATAGTAAAATGTACCTATTTATTTTAAAAATGTTTTGTACTTTGTTCACAAGATAACTTTGTTTGTCGGTTGTTATTGGCAACAGTCAACGACGAAGAAGCTAATGAACGCAGACGTGTACTGCTGGTTGCTGGTCTTTATATCCGTTTTTTTTTCCAATCTCATCCGAAAAATACCGAGAGGGCAGCGCGGCGTGGCCCGGCGCGGCAGCAGCGTCACAGCGTGAAAACTTGTAAATTCGTCAAAGCGTGATACCTACTATACTTAACGCTAGTGTTTTCCACATCCGCTTTCACCTCCGACTCCGCCTCCGTTCTTCCCCCGCATCCGCTGAGGCGAAACTCGTCGCCTCCGCATCCGCTTCCGCCTCCGCAATGAAGGCCTCCGTTACAACCCTACTTCAGATGAATTACCTACCATAACTAGAATGCTGCGAACACAGAACTGAAGGCCAATTCTCGTAATTTTAAACGTTCAAAATCTAGTCGCAATCTCATCTCGGCGACAAGCAAATGTCAAAAACTTGTCAAAATGTAGGGAAATTATAGGTATTTTTGACAGATTGCGACTGAGATCAGACTGTGAACGTTCTTAAAATTACGAGAATTGCCCCTCAGGTAAAAGCTGTTCTGTGGCTGCGAAGTTTATCCAAGGAGCCAATGAGGAGTTTGAACTTCATGAGTTCTGCTACCTTTTTTTCACTTACTAGTACCTTCATCTTTTACTTTTCGTAACAAAAGTAGGTACCTACCTATCGCAAATGTTGTAATTAGGTATCCAAAAAGTAGGTAGGTATGGCAAACTACTAACGGCCGAACCCAATTTTATTACCTACCTATTTATCACCAGTTTTGTCATATTGGAGGTAGAAAAACCTATCTATCTGTTTTAACGACCCAATAATCTTTATCAGTAGCGATCTGTACCTACCTATGATTATATTATGATACTAGCAGTTAATGATTATACTGGCTACCATCAGTAGCGAGTTAGCGACACGGTAATGCATTACCGTGGTAGCGATTCTTAATGGGTTCGGCCGTTAGTAGGTAGGTACTTACCACGGGTACTTACTACTTATTTTCCCACAGACAGTGGGAATTTTGGAATCCTTGTTGGCTGTGTGTGAATCTTGCTAGAGTAATAGTACCTACTTATCTACTCTTCGCACATCGAGTTTAGGTACACCATGTGTACCGATAGCAATAAAATGCCTATTTTGTCTGATAAATATACGCGCGACGGATAAAGAATGAATAAGACCCACACTACCGCGGCTAAATGTCGTCCTTCGCTTCAGCGTATTCAGTTGCTGTTTGTTATTGAAAATCACGCGTCGTTATTCTTTTTTGGTGAAATTCGTTTTTGCGATGCGATGGAAAACGTGGGCAGCTACGTAATGGAGATAAAAACTGCTACTTGTTCACTTTAGACGCCGCTTCTATCCAGCGTCCAAGAATTTGACCGCTACCTGTACTCCATACAATTTTTTTTAAACAAACAACTTCTTTTACGTGTGGTATTAGTATGTACAATATTTAGGTAAAATCACAGGTAAAATTACTTATTCGTAGCAGGTAAATCTATTGAGACTCCGTACTATAATACTAGGCCCAGCTCAAAGTCAAAGTATTACCACATAGTCCACAACGTGCCTAGTCGATTAATAAACAGGGTTATTTGAAAAACACCAGCAACCTCTTAAGAGGTCATTGTACTCATCACTATGAACAACTTTTATTATGGGACCAAACCTGAAATTGCGAAATAAAAATCAGCAGTTCCCTACTTTTATCTTCGTCTATCTCGTCAAAATGTAGGGAACAGCTAATTTTTTTTCGCGATTTCAGTAGGCCAATTCTGCTAATTTAAAACGTTCAAAATCTAGTCGCAGTCTCATCTCGGCGACAAACAAATGTCAAAAATTTGACACTGATTGAGACTGAGATCAGACTATAAACGTTCTTAAAAATTACGAGAATTGCCCCTCAGGTTTGGTTCCATAGTAAAAGTTGTTCCTAATAATGAGTACAATGACCTCTTAAGAGGTTGCTGGTGTTTTTCAAATAACCCTGTATACCCCTGTGTGTGTGTGTGTGTGTGTGTGTGTGTGTGTGTGTGTGTGTGTGTGTGTGTGTGTTTGATGTACCTAACTATAAGAATTTTTTAGTCATCATCATCAAGCTTCGAGAAAAGGATGGTACGGCCGTGCCGCTTGTTTTTGCTCGACTTGCCGGGGGTACTGCCGTGCCCTCAGATTATGAGAGCTAACGCGAATGAATTTGCCGCCAGAGGCGCTAGTGTAGTGTAGCGTGAGGTCTCCGAAATGTCAAATTTCAAAGTCTACGAGTGAGTTGAGCGGGTTTATTTCTAATTAGAATAATATTGTAAATATTTTGTAATACCTGAGAATAATTATGGCAAATATGAGTTACGAGTCAATGAATGCAAGTGCTTTGAGATTTCGGAAACTTACCTACGTCCTCCTTTTTTTCGAACAAAACGGGACTGCGCAACACTGCGACATGCTCGATATTTTTACGGTATGGTTTTAATTAAGGTATTATATATGATTCAAATGTAAACTTTGTATTCAGGACCTTATTCCTTATACAGTGGCGCCAACTGGTGAGCACAAAAACGCTAGCCATATATATCAAGTAAAAAGATCAGCAGCAACATTCACCATAATACATAAAAAATAAATGCCTTTCCAATTTACAGCTGACCAAAGCATCCAACCATGATCCGACTAGGATTTATAAGTTCAAGGATCCGACCGTTACGAGTTGACATACGAAAAAAAAAAAAAATTCACAAGTAACTTAGAATCTACTATACTGTATAATCTATGTCCGAACCCAATCCGTCATAGAGAAAAAAAAAATATTCCGTGTCGTTCTAATGTCAGTTTTCGCGCCTTTTGATTAAGTAGTGGTCCTCACTCCTCCAGTCCAGTGTTGCCAACTTTGGGGTTTTCCCCCTAAATTTAGGGGGAAGAAATGTTAAAAGGGGGATTTTTAGGGGCAGAAATTTTTTGGGGATATTTCTAGGGGCTTCAAAAAACATGTGCAATTTTAATCGAACAATAGTAGGAATAGAATGACATCACCGCACCGCGATTTAGTTCTCGAATGAATGAAACGAACGTGGCCTGTGCGTGGAATGGAACCAACTGCGCTGCTGTGTCAATCTAAAATCAACTTAGTGAGTTTCTATGTCTGTTTAGTACCCCTGACCAACAATTTTTCACGTGATAACGTCTTATAAATCGATGAACACCGGCTGCACGCACGCACGAAAAAGTGTCAAGTTCCGCTTGAGCCTGAGCGTGCAAGCGAGAGCGCGGAACGAGCGATAGAGAGGCACGATCGGCCCAAGCGTTGGCTTGTGTCACATTTATTCATCAATGTTTCTATATGACGTTATCACGTAAAAACATCGTCCGTAAACCGACTTTATAGACAACCAATTTTTTTCATTTCAATATATATTTTGAAAGATATGACAAGCTAAAAAACACTGGACTACGTTCAAATGAAGGTTTACACATGCTGGAGAACTGTATATAGTCATAAATCTCTTTAGTTTTCAAAAGTTACAGTGTATTGTATTGCCAGGGCAGTTGCAAGCCTCGATCTTTTCATATTCATTTCCATTCATTTATTTATCCGTATCTTTCCGTAACTATGCCTTTTGTACCTAAAATATCATTCTCTATCTACGGTTTGCACCTCAGACCTCAGTCTGAGAGGTTTGCACATCTGTTTTATGATTTATTTTCCTAATCCTTCGCTCCGTGACATCTGACAGGTGACAACCTGACAACCTGACGTAATGACGTTTGTTTATGTTTTCGTTTGTTATTGTGGAGGTCTCTTGACTAATACATAAGTGTTTTATTTTATGAGTTACGAACGAGTTAGGGAGTTAGGAACTACATGAAAGAAATTTAACTTGAGATAATTAGGGTTTTTTAGGGGGATTTTTAAGAAATCTTGGGGGTAAATTTTGGTATAGGTTGGTAACACTGCTCCAGTCCTCCCTCCATATAACAAGTAAAATACAATAGAAAGTGAGAAATATTTCAACCCAGAACAACCTTACTAAAAATGGGGTTCGCAAACGATCTTGGTTTTAATCATGACGAGTTTCAGTACCTGAAGCTCGTTCAACAAATAATTGATACAGGTGACAAAAGAGTCGACAGGACTGGAGTCGGAACTTTATCTATATTTGGTGCAATGCAAAGATATTCCCTTAAAAATAACACTCTACCTTTACTTACTACTAAGCGAGTATTTACTAGAGGTGTTATTGAAGAGTTACTCTGGATGATATCTGGCTCCACCGATTCCAAGGTACTTCATTCCAAAGGAGTACATATTTGGGATGCCAATGGTTCTCGACAGTTTTTGGACAACTTAGGCTTTACAGATAGAGCAGAAGGTAATAATCTTGAAACAAATACAATGTTCTTCCTCAAAATATTTTGTTGATTCTCAGTTTAAATATTTTCTATTGCAGGAGACCTAGGACCAGTCTATGGTTTTCAGTGGAGACACAGTGGAGCTGAATATGTAGATGCAAAGAGTGACTACACTGGGCAAGGAATTGATCAGTTACAAAAAGTTATTGACACAATAAAGTAAGGTTCAAGGCATGCTACACTTATGCAATTTTTTAAAAATTGTTTTGAATTTTATTGTCATAATTTGTTTCAGAAATCGTCCAGCAGATAGAAGAATGTTGATGTGCGCATGGAACCCATCAGATCTGAGTAAAATGGCTTTGCCACCATGCCACTGCCTTGCACAATTTCATGTATCAAATGGTAAACTTTCATGCCTTCTCTATCAAAGGAGTGCAGATATGGGCCTGGGAGTTCCATTTAATATTGCCAGCTACTCTTTCCTCACACATATGATTGCACACATCACAGGATTAGAGGTAAATTAGTAAAGTAATGAAAAAGTAAGATTTATTTTTTCTTGCCTTTATTTCTAATTTTATTCTTGAATTTTTCTTTTTCTAACAGCCTGGAGAATTTGTTCACACTACAGGGGATACTCATGTGTACCTGAACCATATAGAACCATTAAAGGTGCAGCTACAAAGAGTACCAACTCCTTTCCCCACATTGGAGTTTGCTCGTAAGATTGATTCCATTGATGACTTCAAGTATGAAGACTTCATTATCACGGGTTATAAACCTCATCCTAAAATTGACATGGAAATGGCTGTTTAGTTTAGTAAAAGTTAGTACATAATTCACTTGGTCCCTAATTTTAGTTTTAGACAGCACTAATTTTTCATCAAGTATTACAGTTTCTAGGTTATCACAAACCATGTGTATTCTAATTGTAAAATATTTGTAATAATAGCTTTAAATTAGTTATATAAGTTATGGTATAATTTCACTATGAAAAGGGTAAGTAAAAAATATAATTGATTGTAATGTATTACTTGCCCATAGCAACAAAAATACAATTTTTCTGACCATGTAATTCAAACATCATATTATGCCAGAGATGCAGGAAAAATGTGTTTAAAATTGTATAAACCTTTCGTTCCACAACCTGTATCATCTGTATGAGGTCAACTTCTGTGAAATCCAGAAACCAGCCCTCACTCAAAATGAGATCACCAACTTCGAGACTTGAAATCCTTTATGTTGCTCAGATGCGAATACTAAAAAATTATATTTATATTAATATAATTTTTTTTTTTAATTTTTTTTTTTTTTTTTTATGGCATCAGTGGTGTTTTAGGACCTAAGAAGTGCAGGTATCTGGACACTGGACTCGCCAACGGTTTGGTCATGAGCACCACATTTGCATTAATGTTGGTTGGGTCAATAATCCTGTATTTTGCTAGAATGTGTTTGCAGCTGGTGGCAGGTTCTCCTGGGGCTGAACAAAGTCGGGTGGTGGCAGGTGCTGTTTTTCCCACAAGTCTCTTTTTTCCCACAGGTCTTGGATAGCCTGTGTACAGCAAAGAAACCTATTTCAACTCAGTCTACCCGACGATGTTGTGTGTTCACAGAGTGGATGTCGGGAATCAGCTTCTTCGTTATGTTTCTCAAGCGCGCATGCGATTTCCCTTCGTACGATAGGTGAAGCGATACCGGCCAGAGGCTGGAACTTGCTAAGCAGAGTTGGTTTTTGCCATCCCGATTCCCGTCTTGTCTCATTCAAGGCAATGTCAACTTGCTTTGCGTGAGCGGATCGGTGCCACACTAGGCACATCAATTCGCCGGCAGAGAAGTATATAGACATGCCAGTGTGCAGTGGTGTGAATAACATCGGGTGCTGCAAGGCGAAAAAGTAGGTTGTTATGGGTCCCGCGCCCTTCCGTTTTATTTTATTTATAGCACAGTTGAGCGTAGTTCATCAAAGAACTATTATTATTTGGCTCGATGTACACATGGCGTCAGTAGTAGTTACAGATTTGAAACAATATCCACCCATACTAACACTTGCACTAAAATTCGTTTATTATTTCACCAATTCCTTAGCCAACTAGCACTTAGCCAGCGACTTCGTCCGCTCTATATTCATCATAACAATTATGGCGTTAGACGTGATGTTTTTAATCACGCGTTTTTCCCCGAAAGCAGAGGTACCCACCTATACTACGTAAAAACCCGATAACATTTTGCCCGACCTGGGAATTAAACCCATGCTCTGCAATAACGCCTGCTTGCTTGCTTGATCACCACCGAGACAGCATCACGTCCCCCACGTGATTTTGATTCCGAAAAATTCGGCCTTATTTAAAAGTTCAGCTTTCTAGGTTTGAGGATGTTCATGAGATGGGTTTTTTTTTGTATTGATTTAATTTTTACGATTACTTATGCTTTTTTTTATTTCTATTAATGATGCCAACAACATAATTATGTATTTTATACTGGGGAGTGAAACTGAATCTAAGAAAATAAATAAATTCAGCATTATTATTTAATTGTTATACTTGCTTATTTATACTATAAAATTAATCCCCCCATAGATATTACATTCATGGCAATGCAATCTAAAAATAATTAATCCTAATAAAATTATTATTACATTTTGTAAAATTCAACAATATCTAACAAATTCTTAATTTGTTGTCTTACAGCTAATCAACATTTAGTTTATAATGTATTATTTGTACATTATTTTCCTTCCAATAAGAGTCTTCTTGATTTTGTATAGCAAAGTTTGATGAATTAACATGCAATAAAATTCAGGTAAGTACCTTACCAAAGATGTAGTCAGAAACATTCAGGGGTGTCAATAAACAATCGAACTTGTCTGCAAGAAAACATAGTTTATTTAGCTATACTTAGTGTAAAAAAGGCCAATATTTAAAAAAAAGAAGAAGAAAACTAAAACAAATGTCTCTGGCTATGGCTTCGATTAGGTCCAGTTCATTGCAACAGCCATGTTAAAAGTTGGACAATACATAAGGTGATAAACTAGATTATAATAGTAATAACAAAATACAAAAAAAAAATATGAATAATGTTGTGATTATAAAATGTGTCTTTGGCTATTTCACAAGAAGGACATAAGAATATGTAAGATTGCCCTATAACAGCCTAAATAAATATTGTAAGTAACATAATCAAGGTTAGATTAATGAAAATTTTACAAAATATTTTGTGACTGCTGTTCATCAACACATCTGGTCATCTTGCGGTGGCATCTGAAACGAATAAATTAAAAAAATAGTAACAGCAGAAATGGGTAGACACTAAGAGAACTATAAAATGCACCTAGAATCGTAATAAAAATAACTTTTTAGTAGTTACCTAATAGTAAATGAAAGAAATACTATTTGTGTACTTTTAGGTGATAAGTAGATTTCCCCTTTTCATACAACTCTTATCATTTTAAATGTTTAGGAGTAGGACAAATACTGTATGAAAAATATTATGTACAGAGGCCAGCACATCAAGCTACCCCAATCTGTCAGATTTTCCCAATTGAATATGAACCTTATTCCTTTGTGCTAAAGTTGAAAATCTATCAAAGAAATTTGACAGATTGGGGTAGGTTGACCTGCTGGCGTCTGTACCTATACATTATTATGAGCAAAATAAACCCCTATTTATTTTCAGGGCTTATACTAATGATTCATGTCAGTTGTAAACTTCAATGGACAATCATACTTAGATCAAATCTGTAATGTTAGAGTAATGCATCACATTCACTATGAGGTGCTTAATTTGTGAGATTTAAATGTGTGTGTGTGTCTTATTGAATATTATTATTGCTTTTGTTTAACATATCCTTCGAGAAGGTCACATGCATAGAACATGTAATGCATGTCAAAGTATAATAATAAAAGCCTAGAATATGCTTAGTGGAATATTAGGAATTCAACACCCTTCTGCCCTCATTCCAATTTAGTGGTTTGCAGCTTCTTCCATAGATCTTGATCAGCCATCATCTGAGTATTCACCCCGTTTCTAGTCATAGTATTATCATCTTTCACACAATCCATCATCATTAGATTTTCCCTCCTCTTACACCCTTTCAAAATATTGAGAATGAAAGCTAGTAAGTAAAAGGCCATTCATTAAGCCAATTGATAGATGCTAAATCATCTAAAGAGTTCAGCTGAGCTCAAATAGTAGATTCTATTTACAAACATACCTGGCCATTACTACTTGGGACGGGTAAGGCAGCCAGTTGTTCTACAAGAGCCATTGTCATCTCTGACTCCACAGTAACTTCAACCCATAATGTATCTAAAATAAAATTAACATATAGTAAAATTAGTAACAATAACTGCAAATTTATTAATACATCAACTTTGATGTTGCAGCTTTAAAGATTTTAGAAAGTATTTATCTTTAGTAGTCTGACAAACTTGAATAAATCATTCCTTGTTTTCCTTTTGTCTAAAGTATTTTCAATTTAACAGTATTGATTCTAGTGTTAAGTGATGATGCAGTTGGCAATAGTATTAGAGAAATATCTTTCAATAATAATGACTAGCCTCTGCTATATAAATTTTACTATTTACCCAAAAACTGCAATTAATCTCATCAGATACTCACCCCCTATTTGGTCACCCTTTTCAGTCACCAAATGAAAATACCCTCTGTGAGTGCCTGGTGTAGTGGGAGCTACTAACTTTATTGTAACTGTAGTGGAATGTCCTGCAGGTAAAGGTGGAAGATAGACCGGGGTGGCACCTAGTGGCTCACCACCAGCTTGTATCAACCTACAGCTGCCGGGCCACCCTTCTGCCCCAGTATTAGCAATACTCCAACTTTGTTCAAAACTGAAATAAGAAACAACAAATAAAAGACTATCATATCAAGTTTCTTAACAATTTTGAATATGAGATAATAGGAGGAACATATTTAATTGCACAAGAGAAGTGAGTCATTCACAATAATTCCTAAAATAACTTTCAAATTATATGAAAAAGCACATGTTCATGGATTGACCTCATTACATAATGGTATCCTTACCAAGCACCAGGCCCCACTGCAGCCTCCTGGTTTTGAGCAGCTTTTAGAGACATTGATGGAAGCTTTGGTGGTAAAGTATAGTCTAAATAACAACATATTGCTGTTTGTAAATTCCTGTAATAAAATGTATTTGATTAGTAGGCAGAAATATGTTGATCGATAATAAGTTTGCTTAACTAAAATATAATTACCAGTTGCTCATGTCCAAGAAGAAACTGGCTGTATTATAATTCACACTAGGGCCCAAGAGTCTCTGCATTTGATTAACAAGTTCATCTCTGTCTGTTGTGTTCATGCAACTAAATTGTAATAATAAATTTTGGTCAATCTCTCCAGTTACTGAAGAACCGTCTATATCCATTTTATTGAACAAAAATATGCAGCATCTATCACAAATCACTTTGAAGGTGTTTTACCACTGCACAAAATATTGACATGCCCTTTGTTTACGTACGTCAGCTGACTTAACTGATGCACTGTAAAACGATTGAATTTATTTAATACCTCACAGTAAAATACACTGTAGCTACACGAAATTTTAACAATTCACGAATTATTCATAGTTATTGTTTTAGTAAAACTACGATTACGTCGCATTATATTTTGTCGAAATGTCGAATACGGGACAAAAGTAAAATAGAATGATTTAGAGTTGCACCAAGTGCAACGATCGAAATCGAAATACCGATAGAGTTGCGATTATTTGTTCTTACTAATCTAACAATACAAAATTGAAACAATGAATTCAAAGCAAAGTAACATTCAGGAAAATGGTCAGTAAACTAGCAAAAGTATGTTAATGAATGAGTACTGAAAAACACAAACTTTATTTCATAATTTCATTAGTGTCGTTTAATAAGAGTAGTTTTTTTTAGTCGATGTATCAGTACGGTAGCGTCGACGATTTAAAAAAAAAAGTTGTGACATTGTCAGAATCAGAATAGACCCTCTGTCTAGGGAACTCTGATTGGTTGTTCTTGTTATAAATTGTTGGATAGTGCGCTGCTACCTCGTATGTTATTATATTTTTGCTAATATAATTATGTAAGCAATAAATATTAAAAGTATTCCTAAGAGTACCAACACTGGACTTTCATTACTGGACTACCACATATTAAAATCACAGACTAAGAAAAAATTACGTACTTATATTATTTTATTTCGAATTTCAACTAATCAGCCGCTCCAAAATTTTGATATAAAGTTAAAGAAGATAAACCGTTTTTTGAGCTATTTAGACAAATATTCCGTAAAAAATAAAATGTTACTTTTGTCTTGTGTTACTTTTTGACTAATGTAACATTTGACAAAAGGGCACTGGCAACACTGGCTTTGATGCTTTTCTGTCATTTCATTTACTAGGATTTAAAAAGTGTAGGATTATGGAAGTATGGATTTATTGGTGAAAATACGGGAAAGAAAAGCGTGTTTAGTGTTAATTCTGACTGATTGTGTGCTGTATATATATTACTAAAACTTTTCTTGAAATATCACTCTTTTTTAAGCTATCATTTAACTATTATAATCACGCACTCAACACAAAATTTAGGCAGCATGGAGGAACAGCAACAGAAAAAGTTGTATTATTGTTCTTATGAAGGATGTGCGTCTTATTTCGATAGGCCGTACAGACTGGCACAACATTTTCTAGCTCACAATAACATTGTAAGTATCGTAGAATGTCGTTACTCGTTACTTTATGTTATAGTGATGAACCAAAGTGTACATGTATGAAATTATTTTCAGAGACCTTTCCCTTGCAATGAGCCAAATTGCAGCAAAGCATACACAAGCAAAAGTCACTTGGATAGACACATAACTTCTGTGCATATGAAACATGAAAATGATGTTGTATACAGGTAAAATTAAAAAGAACTCTTCAAATAATTTTATTGTCTGTTTAAAAATGGTCATAACTACAGTTCTAAAATAAATTATGTTGCAGCTGTCCTCAATGCTTGAAATCATTTGCAAATCGCCAGAACCTCAAGAGGCATCTAAATACAGTTCACTTGGCCACACTGTTTACTTGTGATGTTTGTAAAATGCAGTTCAAAAAGAAGAACCAACTGAGCTCCCACATGTACCAACATACAGGATTAAAAGCATTCAAGTATGTATTCCATTTTTTTTATAAATATTAGTCATTTTAAAATATGTATTGCAATGCAATTATATACCCACATTGTTTACTGGGGCTGCTTGGTGGATTATGGCCCACTCCCTTTCACTGAGTGGAGATTTGACTTTACCATAAATACAATAAAGTCAATCCTGTTGATTAATAATTCTAAACTGCTAGACTAATAAGTTTTTTCTTATATAAATTGTTTCCTGTAGTTCAGTATCCATGTCTTCAGTGCTTTATGAATTCAAGTAATTAATAGTTTTATTTCAGGTGTGATTTATGTTCAGAAACTTTTGTAAGTCTTTATCTGAAGAAGAGACACATGAGATATCATAAAACATACACATGTGAGGAGTGTAATTTAGTTTTCAATCATTGGTCCAAATATCAAAAACATAAAAAAACTGATCACATAAAGAGTTGTAAGTATTTAATAATTCATAAACAATAAAACTGATATTAGGAGATAATTATGGAAATAATCTATTTATTTTATTTATCATAATAGTTATAGAAAAAATACTTTAAGACTTCACTATGGTTTCCTTTGTTTTAGACTCGTCAACTCCTCGACATCTAAAATCATTAAAATCGTTAATTGAAAGCAATGTCACTGTTATCCAACCGAGGTTTAAATTATGGGCCCCAGGCGGGGCCGAGCTTCGGTTGATGCAGTCACCTTCGGCAGAAGACGACGCCGAAGGTGAACATATACTTTTAATTACCTTATTAATAAATAAATTTGCATTATTTTTTTAGTATGGTGATCTTTTGCAGTGGCAAAATATGTAACTTTATTGCAATGTTTGGCTCATGAATCTATTAAACTTTTAGTTCTTTTTGCAAAAACAATTAATCATTGGTAACTGAACCTTCAGCAGCTTTGTGTGTCCAAGTTTCTGGTCACTTGGTCTGACATTAACCCTATAAATAGAAATATCTGCAATTATAACTTTCTCTTTATTTCAGTGTTTATCTGCAATGAATGCAAAAGAACATTTAAGGAAAGAATCCACATGGTGAGGCACCTTAAAACACATGGTCAAGGAAAGATTTCGAAAACATTTCCATGTCCTTATGCAGATTGTCCACGGTATAAACTATACTTTATCCTAATTCTAGTATGCAAGTTAAAAAATAACAGTTTGCTCAAAATCTATTATTTCTTGCAGATTTTACTCAAGAAAAAGCAATTTAAAGCAACATATATTAGTAAAACATATGAAACAGTACCATGAATGCATGCTGTGCCATGCACAACTATCAACAAAGGTAAATTATTTCAAACTAGATAATTTGATTCTCTAGTTGAGACGATTTTTTGTCCAAAAGTATAACAAAATGCTGTATTCTAACTAAAAGCATCTGCATACTATACAATGTGGAGATGACAATACAACAATAAATTAAAACACTAACAATAATGATGCATAGGAGTATTTAAAAAAGTGATTTTTATATATTATAGAACCTCCTCCTTTTTGAAGTTGGTTAATAATAAATAGTATAAAAGTGTAAACAAACAAGAACATCATTTAAATATTGCGGCAACTGCGTGATGTCATTTACCCAACGAACATATGGCCAGGGCCTCAAGTCTGTTATTACAATAGTGTCAGAATGGTCTATCATTGATTTCATAATTTTTGATTTTGACAAGTTTGGTAATCTACTAATTTAGTGGCGTCATTATGACTTTCCAATGGTCAACCACTGACACTCCATTGAAAGAAATGGCATAAAATGGTAATCTCGTACATAATGACAAATGAATAAATGTAATGTTTATTGCTATTTACGAACTTCTTACTACTTCAGATTGCAAACACTAATACGTAATATGTAAAAATATATATTAAATGAAATTTAGTAGTAGTTTTTCTCAGACCATTGTCCAACCAATGATCAACCATTATGAATTTAGCAGATTACGAACTTTTAGCAAAATGACAAAGGGATCGTGTTGGAATGACGAATTTAAATAGCAGACTTGGGCCCCTGGTCAGTGTGCCAGGCAGACCATTTTTTAGGTTTAAAAAATCTGTAGTAATAACTTCCGCATGCATGACTCTAATGTCTCAAGCATAAGGTATAAAATATGCATTAGTTCGCACCGGGAAATAAAATTTAAGAACAAATTTGGCGAAGATTGAACTAACGAGCTGGCAACATGTTGTGTTAAACTACAGGTGTTTATAACCTGTCGGTGCTGGCCTGATAGCAGATACATCACGTAGAAAATGTTAAAAATGAAAAATAATGTCCATTAATTAAACTATTGGATATATTTGATTGAGTTTTTGTATGCAGATTGGGAACGTCATTAGTTATACGAAGTTTAATTTATTGTTGTATTGTCATCCACATTGTCTATCTTTTGAAGTAACGCGTGCTTTACTTGTGGTTAACAAGTCTACAAACACGCCGTGAATGTGCTCTTAGTGCCATCCGAGACAACGGCGAAGTCAGAAGTGTCTGTGTGTGTTATATGCTGACGCTACTTGTCTTCGCGCACACATTCACAGTGTGTTTGTATAGTTGGTTAACATAAATAAAACGCGCGTCGCTCAAGAGCCAAACAGTAGGTATTAAAATATAAAATCATGTTCCAGGCTAAATTAAATTACCATGTCCAATTACACTACAAGGAGGGAGGAAAGGAACCAAAACATAACAAAGAAAGAAAACCAAGAAAAGATGAAGGGACTTTTAAGTTTTCTACTGCTCTCAAGTTAGCTGGATTAACTGAAGTACCTGAAGAAACTGAGTCTACTCCAAATTCGCCTATCAATTTGTCAATAAAATCGGAACATATTGAAGTTGAAGTTGATGTGCATATTTGAACTTTAAATGCAACTATTTTAATTATAATGAAGTGAGGTGACACCTGCATCCAGTAACCAGCTGAAGATTCAGCTATTTTTATTAATGTTAGATTGATGAAATAATATCAGAATCTTAAATAGAGTACACACTTGTATAAAGCTTAGATAACTACTAGCTAAATAATTTGGTAGTGTACACTGGCTTCGGCTTTTGTTAACATTAAAACACAGTTTTTAGAACACAAATCAACACAAAAATTTGCCACAAATTGTCCGTCTGTGATTAGGTGACTGAAATATCAACAGCCAATTGCATCACTTGACATGCATTTAACCCGACAAATCTAAGAACCAATGATTGTCCATAAGAAAAAAATACTTCTGAAACGACAATAAGAATAATCGTGAAAATCGGTGAATGCATACATGTAAACAGCTTCTAGTATGTTTGACGTGTTAATTTCATTTGTTGGTTTTTGTTCCGGAAATCGGGTGTTAAATGTACAAAACGTTTTCCTATTAATATATACCACAGTGCTGTAGCAGAAATTATGTAGGTACACCGTACACATCATTTATTTATAATTAGATATTTAAGTGCAACAGCTATTAAATTAGCAAAATGATTATTGTGTTGTATGTTTAAAAGGTACAGAGGCCAGCACATCAACCTACTCCAATTTGTAATTTTTTTTTTGGTAGATTTTAAACTTTATCACAAAGGAATAAGGTTCATAATCAATTGGAAAATTTGACAGATTGGGGTAGCTTGATGTGCTGGCCTCTGTACCATAATATTTCCTATTAATTTAAGTACAATATCTTAGTTAAAAATATGCAATGATAGAATATTTTACTGAATTATTCTATAGTAAAATATTGGGAATATGTGTTTGTTGTTAATAACTTTCTCGAGGTCATCTCTGGGATACTACATTTTCTATACACTTAAATAAGCCCCATATTTTCTGCTGCCATGAGAATTTTGGGGACTGTATCACATAGTGAGGAAAATAATTGTGGAGGAAAAGAACTTAATAGAAAGCATGTTCCATGTCAACTTCTTGTTTCGTTTTATGTTGTGTTTTTGGTTCCTGCTTTAGAAATAACAATAAATCTGTCAAATATTCCATTGGTCGTTGTATTGACTGATGGTGATGTCCTATCACCATTGATATATTAAACAAAGTGTAACATAAATAACGCAAGACCTCATACACCCCAATTAGAGTATTGAGTTAAAAACTTAAAAGCATACGATAACCGAAACTTATTTTTTTCCCAAGCTTGCTATTTTTAGAAAGTCATGTTGACACTGGCGCCGATTGTGTTCACAAACTAAACTAAATGTAAGTTATGTGCATCTTTTTCTTTTTATTTCACTAAGAAAAGGACAGAAGTTAAATATTAGTTTAGTCCTAAATATGATTTGCGACTATAACAGGTAAGTACTTATTTACAGAATTATAGTCATTAGAATCAACAAGAAGAAATCTCCTAGGGAAATGTGCATAAGGTACAAATCTCATTTAGAAAGATGTATTAAATGTTTATAATGATTATAATTCTGTAAATACGTACCTGTTATAGTCGCGAATCAAATTTTGATCAAGATACAATTTAAACTTCGCATTCACCTTAATTGTAGGTAAAGGAATAAAAAAAAAACAGAAAACAAAACTGAAAGTAACAGCCTGTTTCGGAAAAATATTTTTGCTGTGGCAACAAAATGTCCGTAAAACCCCCAAACAATACAATATGCGCCACGGATTATCGAGTCTATGAAGTTAGCTTCGCCCGCTGCGGGTAGTTTTTTGTTTAAAGTAGGTAGATGAAAGTCCCAAATATTGCGGGGAGGACGGTCTCTAGAATAAATAAAAAGATGCGTCACATGTACCTCATAAGAAAGAAGAAGTCAAGTAAGTCTATAACAGATGGGAAATCCTAGGATTTTCATTTCGCGAATTCTCAGTGTGGTCCCTCAGTTCACACGCACATGAATCTGAGGGGCAATTCTCGTAATTTTTAAGAACGTTCACAGTCTGATCTCAGTCTCAATCTGTCAAAAATACGTCAAATTTCCCTACATTTTGACATGTTTTTGACATTTGTTTGTCGCCGAGATGAGACTGCGACTAGATTTTGAACGTTTTAAATTAGCAGAATTGGCCTACTGATCTGCAGCTAAAGTTAAGGTGCAGCGCAGACGGCACACTTTTTGTAAAATCGAGTCTGCGGCGCACAAAAAGTCTGCATGGCGCGCAAAAAGTCGGCCGCGGATTTTTCACAGACTCAACGCACACGACGCACATCTTCGATCATTCTGTCGGCAGAGCTGTAGGGACGTAGACGCTATGGAAATCGTGCAGAGATCGCGAAGTATTATTTTGATAATAAATCGCGCCATGATAATAGATCGCGTGCGTTACGTCCACCTCTAGCAAATGCAGATTGCCGACTAAAGTGTGCGCCGTCTGCGTTAGCGCGCGTTGAAGCAAACGTTCCATTTTTTTCACACACTTTTTGTGCGGAGCGGCGCGGCGCGGTCTGCCCGAATTACACGGATTTTTTGTGCGCCGGACTTTTTGCGCGTCGTCTGCGTTACTGCATATAATTGCATAGGTTCTATTTTCACAGACTAAAAAATGCGTCACGGATAGTCTGTCGTCTGCGCTGCACCTAACAAACCCAAAAGATCAGAGGCGCGTATTACTGCTCCCGGTGGTTAATTCGTAATTCTATAACAGCTTCCGTAGACATGGATTATAAAGTCATGTCCTAGTTCCATCGTCACTAAAGATAAGATAACGATTCATAAATATTCCCGATTTTTATGAACATTCGCGGAATCTAATCTCAGACTCAATCTAAACTCAGATTTTTTAATTTGCTAGACTAAAATGAATAAGTAATTTATATAAATTGAGAAAAAAAATCAAGTCGCAAAAGGAATAGCGCCTTTTGTCAACATCTTGTTTTTACCTTGTGGAACACAAATAAATGAATATGAATTGATAAAAAGGAATTGCCTCCCGACCTCAAGGCCGCTTCCCCTCATAATTATGTGGGTTGCTATAGAATGTCATTTCAGAATTGTTTCTGTAGATGACTAAATACGATCCCAATACGTGGAAAATATTTTGCTCATACTGGCAACTGTATTCAACCGTCATTGTCAAACAAATCTTCAATACGCAAGACGTCTCACGTCATTGTCATTCAAGTTCAACCCATTCTTCACACTTCACAGAGTACTTTTTATTAGATTAAATTGCCAATGCCATTCATTATTGTAGTGTTGAAGGTGGCAAACTCTATCCAACCATCGGGAGCCGCATTAAGTTCTTATCCAAAATTTTCATGAGTCTTACTGATATATCATAGAGTTCGAAATAGTTCAAGCTCATTTACGAAACAGTGTTCAGTTATTATGGAATTTACCGTGAATGTCTTTACTTTAAACTGTTGGTAAGTTTTGCTATCACTACTTTTACCACATAATTTACTTTAACAAATGGCATAATACTGCTTAATTTGTAAAGTTTCTATGGTTACCTCTATACACACTATCAACAGCTATAAAGGTGGTTTTCACAAATTGGTTCAAAAACGAATTTGAAACAAGTAAATCTCACATACATCAATGAAATCAGTTATCACAGTAGGTACAGTTTGTTAATTAACTTCAAGGTCTGTAAATCAACTGCTTCATTCTGTGTTATTAACCACTATTCTTATCAGACTGGTGTCTGCAATACCACCTGCAAGCGCCTATTTTACATAAATAATAATAACCACTGTTACAATTACAGGGGGATACCAGGAGTGTCTAAAAACCGAAAGGAGCGTTTTCAAGCCATAGCTCAATATTTACAAGAGAGCTCTCATACTATAGTGTGTTTACAAGAAGTATGGAGTGAAAATGATTATTTGTTTTTGAAGAAGAGTTTGAAAAGCAATCTACCATATTCACACTACTTTTACAGGTAAACACCATAGCAATATCTGGTTATTAGAACCTTCTGCTTAAAACACAGTTAAATTAATAATGTTTATAATAGAAACTGACCCATCTTAAAGGCTGTATTACAGAATTTTACTCAAGACTCAATCATTACTTAAAACAACTTTTTTTTAGTTTCATCCAATGGAGATTAGATGAGTTTCAGTTTTTTTTATTTTTGTGATTTAATAGTAAAGAAAAGTAAATCAGTGTACCAAGAATAATTTAAGAAAATATAATATAGAATATTATGGTCAGAAGGTCACCTTAGGGGTGTGATATTTTCATTAATTTCTTCATATTTCAGTGGAGTACTTGGGTCAGGCCTCTGTATTTTCTCAAAATGGTTAATGCGAGATGTCTTCTTTCACCAGTGGCCGTTAAATGGCTACATTCACAAGATACATCATGGAGACTGGTTTGGAGGTAAAGGGATCGGTCTTTGCCGTATTCAGTATGGTGATAGACTAATTAATGTATATTGTACACATGTGAGTAGTAAGTAAATATTTCATATAATTAACATTATTTAAAATCCTAGGGGATAATCAAGATTGTCCTATGATGATTTTTTTGTAAATATTTTAGCATGGGGTATCTGCACCCAGTGTGTCTAATAGTTTTTTAAAGAAATATATTTAACTTGCAGAAGTTTCATGATAATAGAGTGAGATTATAGATAGCTGTTCTCTCACTATCTCATGAAACTGTAAAATAAAAATTGATGTGTGAAATCAACAGACACATTATGCTTTATCGGTGAGACTGTGATTAATCATTATGACAATAGCTTTATCATGTATATAGGATGCATATGATAGTCTCAGATGTGCCATAGCTATTTGTTTAATCAATAGACATAGTCCTTGCTGAAAATATTTAAAACTAGGAAAATTTTGTAAATACACTCAATCAAAACCTGATCAAAAACAAGCATGGCACTAACTTTGATGTGCTTATTTTTTCAGCTCCATGCAGAATACCATGAGGATGATATTTATTTGGCACATAGAGTGCTACAAGCATACTTAACAGCGGAATTTGTTAATTTGACTACTGCACCAGCTGATATATCCATACTGGCAGGAGATCTAAATGCAGCACCTGGAGATTTGTCATTCAAGTAAAGATTTTTTTTTAAGTTTTGGTGCAAGTAAAAAAATCATACTATCTAACTGCATTTTATAAATATCTTTTTCAGGGTAGTGACCCAGCTTCCTCCACTTATGGATCCTTATGACAAAGACCCTGACTTGAAGGACCCAGCAAAATCAAAGGCTCTAGGAACTAGCGACAGTGCTAATAATAGCTATGCAGACCCTAAACAAGTCAAGATTTGTTCTGAAGGAAAGAGAATAGATCATATTTTATATAAACTAAACCCTGAATGGGAGGTAGGTTTGTTAACCAGTCTTTGCATGGTTCAGGTATTTTTTTTTTTAACACGAGATTTAATCTAGCTTGGTTTATTTTTCAGGTTGAAGTAACCAATTTTGGCAACCCATTGCCTGACCGAGTGCCTGGCAAAGACTTTTCATATTCTGACCACAATGCAGTTTCTGTACAATTACATGTGAAACCAACTGACAGAACCTTAATAAGACATGTTGGTTGCTGCAGCAATGATAATGAATTTGATGAAACTGCTACGCAAGCTATTCGAGTTTGTAAGGAGGCAATGGCCAACTTATCTAAATTCAAAACATTATATTTAACTATTGGTGGAATGATACTCATATTCCTAATTGGCACAGTTGGTTATTGGCCGAATAGTATATTTTATGACATAATTAAAATATTTGTTACTGGCCTTTGCTTCTACTATCTCATACTTGGAACAATTTGGCACAAAATTGAAATGAATTGTTTAAAGGCTGGACTGAGTGCCTTAGAAAATTTCTGCAGGACGAGGATTCAATTGAAGAAAGAGACTTATTGTACATAAATAATTTTACGCTTGGCTTATTAGAACACAATCATATGTATAATTGCATATCAACAAGTTACTTAAAAGAATATAGGTATATTATATGTTTATATGGAATGTATGCATTCCACTTTTATCGCAATTACGAGATTCGTATTATGAAGCTTATATTTTACATACTGTTTTATTAGATAAAGAAGTAACTGAAGTAGGTATAAGTATTATTTTTAATAATCTCAGATCTAGATTAATGATCAAGCCTTTCTTCTAAAGATTTTAAGCCTAAGTACTTAGAATATAAGACTACACAATTAATGTATTCAATATCTTATTCCTAAACTACGCATAGTTTGCATGTTTACAGCTAAGTGATATCTAGATGGTAAATTATTTTTATGATATTCCAAAAAAAAAAAACGTTTTTTACTGTTTGTAATGCATTTTAAATTCTATTCAGTCCTAAAACACTATCTTTCACTAGTCACTATTCTAATTTTCATTTATTATTGTTCAAAACTTTTATTGCAGTTGCTAAAATGTTTATTTGAACAATAAAGAATTAAAATAATTATTGATTTTACTGTTTGATCTGTTTCTAGTGTAGATATACCTACTCATATGTTGTTTGTTGACACCACAGTAGGTACAAAACACAAGTCAGATTTGCATAAAACCAACATCTGGGTGTCTACTCTACGTCTGTCAACGAAGATACGGGCCTGTCCGAATGTAATTGAACCGGCAAAAAAAATCTAATTTTTTCGGACGGGCTAATACATAACGTGAGTTGGGACAGCTGTCAAATCGTGTTGTCATTCATCTTCTAATGTCCGTAAGTGATACGGAGTAAGCTAAGCCCGTATCTTCGGGCGAAGCTACGGCACAAAATACCTAATAGTAGCTACGGATTACTTGCTTCGGAAGGTGATCCCCTGAACACTTCTGAAACATAGTCCTGCAAAGAACACAGCTCATAGTGAGGTATTTAGAACCAAGTAGGGAAATAGGATTGTGTATGATAAACAAATACTTTATTTCTAAAACTTAACATATAATTACATAGTCAGATTAACGTAAATATCACAATTTATACTATTATTATTCATAGTTAAGTAGTACATACTAATATACATATTATTGCAGATCATAAAATAAAAAAACAATTCCTATTGTTGGTACTTTGGTTGCAAAATAAGGAATGTAAAATTTAATTTTCAATCTTTTTGTCGAATATTCCTGTTACGTGTGATGCATTCTCTATTAATTTATATAAAGCAATATTAAGTAGCACCAAGCCACTACATTCGGTTTTCCTAATATGCAAAATGACTATCACTTTTGTATCACATTTTATACTTTAGGGTCGTTAGTATGATCATCGAGGTCAAGTAAAGGTTCCGTTTCAGAGTTCGTTGACACCGCGGCTAGAGTGTTGTCAAGCGATCCGTAGGCAGACGGTCTGACTTCCACAGGCGGTGGTTCGAGGTCTACAGTGAGGTTCGGAGCCGAACTAGACGGGATTGGTTGCTCGCTCATCAATCTTGAACTTTCGTCGTATCCACGCGCCATGTGGTACATTGATTTACCTCGAAGTCTGCGACTAAATGAGCTTCCTGTCGGAAAAGAAAATTGTATTACGTTTATGACATTTAAAAAAAAGGCACGGGGCTCTAATTAATTCAAACTCAAACTCAAAGCATTTATTTCAATTAAACCATTTACAGGCACTTTTGAATTGTCAAGAAGTCGGTCAGTCCGGAAAAAATGAAGCTAGTTGCCCATTCCAAAGCGTAGTAGGTACCTATGGAGAAGAACGGGCAAGAAACTCCATGGACACTCTTTTTAAATTATATTTTTACAAAATTATTAGTTACATTATAATTATGTTGAATTTATAAATATGTGAGAACGATGTAAAAAATAAATAAAAAACAAGTACGCGTTAAAAGTGTCCCGAGTACAGCAAATAAGTAGTAACAAAATAACAATCCAAAAATAAAATAATTAATAATAAGCCGAGGCAGCTAAAAGATGACCAGTCCCAACTGACGGCGCCCGTTCACGAACATGACGCATGGATCAGCACCATCCAGCTCAACCATTTTGTAGGGAACCGAATGATCCAACACACACGCCACCGCCAGCGAGACACTTGAGCGAGCATGACATACTATCAGCCGCCAGGGCACATTCTAGTCAATGAAAAACATATTACCCGGTAAATGGTAGCTCAATAGTACATAGAACTCACATCTGTGCTATGCAGTTATACAATACAAAGGAAATTGAGTTTATACAATGCAAAGATAGTCTTACAATCTTTAGCAGCTCCAACAGTATTTTCAAGTGTTAATCAATTAGTTGTGGTTGTGGAGCAGGACCAGCATTGAGCCAGGCATTTTTATCAGCGATGTAATCTTCTAACTTATAATATGCCTGCCTACATAGTGTGCGTTTTATACATGACTTGAATTTTGTCTCATTCAGTTGAAGAATGTGGGGAGGTATTTTATTATAACATTTTAAACAGTACCCCATAAAAGAGGAGTCTACTTTTGATGTCATTCAGGCTGGCTGGACAAATCTTCAAAATAGCTCGTATTTAACTAGGTCAATAGCGCATTTTATGTGACGGCTAAACACCCTTATTTCAGAATTTGTGACGCTACAGAATCATAGATAATCGATCGAATACGTGTCCAGCCATCTTGAAAAACCACTTTTCGCTGGTCTCTCAATCTCGGTAACGGAAGTGATTTTGACGACTTTTTGCATATCAACGGGCGTCACATAAATTTGTGACAGGCATCGAGCTAAAAGTTTTGTGATACGAACAGCGGTTTAGTAGAAAAATGCAAAAATCTGTGTCCAGCCATCTTGAATTTACGTATAAAACTTTTGGCTGGCACTTCTGAATCTCAATAACGGGAGCGTTTTCGAATATGGTTCCTTTACTAACATTTAGTGACGCAATTTGTGACAGTAATAACGTTTGATTTATAGCGTCACATGTAAGGGTTTACGAGAAATCAGTAAAAACTTACATGTCCAACCAACCTGCGTTCAAGCTGGCTGGACACATGTATCTCCGCTGCCTGATGATCTACGGCCTTCGAAATATATTCAAATTTTTGTGACGGGGACGATAATGATTTACTGAATTTGTGACGAAGAAACTTTGAGTAGTTTCAAAGATATTGATCATTTAAGTTTTCCCATACAAACATCCATTAATATTGTGAGGTGACCATAATTTTTAATAATTAAAGTCTCAATGGTATTGAGATAGGAAGTGTCGATTCCATCTGGTTTTTTTTATTATGTCCGACGTTTAAAAGTGATGCCGATACTTATATATGCCGATATATACTTTTTCATTTAAATACCTTCGAGCATTAGTTATCCTAACACAATGGTGCCAATTCTCTTGTACACCGAACTAAACTAACTAAACTATCACTAAAATTACTTACTTTTGACTATGAGAATCTTAGAGCTATTCTGCATTAAAATATCTCTAAATTTAAAAATTATTTTGACACAACCAAATCGAATTTGACAATCGCGACTCCACGTGTTAAGTAGGCATTTTTTTTTGTTTGATTGGCTTCCCACGGTTTGTGCATTCAGCCAAAAAGTAGGTACTTATTTGCCCTTATAATCATCATCTGCCTAGCTTTTTCCCAACTATGTTGGGGTCGGCTTCCAGGCTAACCGGATGCAGCTGAATACCAGTGTTCTACATGGAGCGACTGCCTATCTGACCTACACAACCCAGTTACTGGGTAATACGATACCCCTTGGTAAGGCTGGTTATCAGACTTTCGGGCTTCTGACTACCCGTAACGGCTGTCAAAGATCCACGAATGACAGCCGGGATGCTTTCCGAGGCATGGAGGGATCTCGGTTTTTAAAGATGGTCACCCATCCATAGACCAACCGCGGCAAGAGTAGCTTAACCTGATCGATCGACCTGGGCCTCAAGTCTGCTATTACAATAGTATCAGAATGGTCTAGCACTGATTTCATAATTGTCGATTTTGACAAGTTTGGTAATCTACTAATATAATGGCTTCTTTATGACTTTCCAATGCTCAACCACTGACACTCCATTGAAAGAAATGGTAATCTCGTACATAATGACAAATGAATAAATGTAATGATTATTGCTATTTACGAACTTCTTAATACTTCAGATTGCAAACACTAATACGTAATATGTAAAAATATATATTAAATGAAATCTAGCATGAAATTTAGTAGTTTTTCTGAGACCATTGACCGACCAATGGCCGACTATTATGAATTTAGCAGATTACGAAGTATTGGCAAAATGACAATGGGATCGTGTTGGAATGACGAATTTATAAAAATAGCAGACTTGGGCCCCTGTGCGGCTGTTATTATTTAGCCACGGGCCCCTACCCGTGTTTTTTTGAGCCGAAGGTGCGTAGTGGGGAAAACTCGACCTCTTTTTATGGAATTTTTCACTTTTGTATAGAAAATATGAAAAAATATTACCAACGTGTTGAGTTTTAAAGGTTTGCAGGTTTTATAAAGGAGGTCGAAATTTTCATTATTTTTGCGATAGGACACACCGTTTTCGAGATATAAGCGATAGAAAAAAAAACAGTACTGTTTTTGCATCTGAAGTCGAGGCAGTCGAGGTGTTGGTGTGAATTTTAGCTCATGTCAATTAATTTTATTCCACACCTTTTTAGTCGCGATTAAAAATAGTCAGATTTAGTTAGAAAATCTAAATTATAGGTGAAAAACGTCAAATTCAGAATAGCAAAATTACTATTTTCTCTAAACTATGAACTCAGTGCAATCTTAGTGCTGTCAAACTAAAAGTTAGTTGTGTCACTTGAGTTAATTTCAGAATGGGAAATCGTAATTTGACAGGAATAAACTAAATTTTGGTGATTTTTAGTCTAATTTAGACGCATTTGTGACAAGAGAATCGGCACCAGTATCTACCTATGTACTTACCATGAAAAACACCAATACCTATCTACTAAAAAGAGTAGGTATCTGCACGTAAATAATCAATAACATCAAAAAATTACCCCCCCCCCCCCTTCCTCACTTCTACACCTTTGTCATCTATCGATTTAAGGCGAAAGCGACAGGGTAACCCGCGAAATTCATTTTTTTTACGTTTGTTGCAATTTGCTGGTCAGTATTAAGTTGTACGTTGATTAATATATGATTCGCGGCTGTAACAAATATGTATTTACAGAATTATAATCTATAAATTCATCAACACAACTCTAAGACCAAGTAACCCCAAGAATGACTATTTCATGAAATTTTCACATTTGGGGATTATAGTAACTTAAGTTGTGTTACTGATTGTAATGATTATAATTCTGTCAACTACTATCACCAAAACACAGATTTTCGTCCATTAAAGAAAACACCTTAAAATATACGTAGTCCTACATAAAACCTACAATATTGGTAACCCTACTGCAGTGTTTGTATGGGAAAATTTAAATGATCAATATCTTTGAAACTACTCAAAGTTTCTCCGTCACAAATTCAGTAAATCATTATCGTCCCCGTCACAAAAATTTGAATATATTTCGAAGGCCGTAGATCATCAGGCAGCGGAGATACATGTGTCCAGCCAGCTTGAACGCAGGTTGGTTGGACATGTAAGTTTTTACTGATTTCTCGTAAACCCTTACATGTGACGCTATAAATCAAACGTTATTACTGTCACAAATTGCGTCACTAAATGTTAGTAAAGGAACCATATTCGAAAACGCTCCCGTTATTGAGATTCAGAAGTGCCAGCCAAAAGTTTTATACGTAAATTCAAGATGGCTGGACACAGATTTTTGCATTTTTCTACTAAACCGCTGTTCGTATCACAAAACTTTTAGCTCGATGCCTGTCACAAATTTATGTGACGCCCGTTGATATGCAAAAAGTCGTCAAAATCACTTCCGTTACCGAGATTGAGAGACCAGCGAAAAGTGGTTTTTCAAGATGGCTGGACACGTTTTCGATCGATTATCTATGATTCTGTAGCATCACAAATTCTGAAATAAGGGTGTTTAGCCGTCACATAAAATGCGCCATTGACCTAGTTAAATACGAGCTATTTTGAAGATTTGTCCAGCCAGCCTGAATGACATTACTTTTGTTAGTCTGAAACCTGGTTGAATTAATAGGTCCCTATTTCTAGTACTATAATTATGTCTTTCACCTCTTTTGCTAAAAAGATGTAAATTTTTCCTTACATACATGATGTTTTCGTAGATATATTGACAAGGCACCGTCATGATGTTAATATCCTTAAACAGTTCCCTTAGAGAATCGCGCCTGCGGAGATTATATATGGCTCTGATAGCTCTTTTCTGCAGAATAAAAATAGAATCGATGTCTGCAGCCCGTCCCCAAAGTAAAATACCATAAGACATGATACTATGAAAGTAACTAAAATAGACCAGTCTCGCGGTACCTACATCAGTAAATTGACGGATTTTTCTGACAGCATAAGCTGCCGAACTGAGCCGTCCTGAAAGAGATGTTATATGAGGACCCCATTGTAGCCTTGAGTCGAGCGTGATCCCTAGGAAAACTGTTTTTTCGACGAATTCAAGTTTCTCCTGATTCAATATTATCTCACAATCACTACCCTTGACATTTGGTAAAGAAAATCTTATGCACTTAGTTTTTTTCCTATTTAATACTAAATTATTAGCAGTGAACCAATTTTGGACCTGCAGTAGGGCGTTATTTACGTCATCAAAATTTGTAGCACGTCTATTTACCTTAAAAATTAAGGAAGTGTCATCAGCAAATAACACCATTTGTGGTTGATTTTTTTTAAATTACTTACTAATTACTTAATTATTAGGTGAATGAGTAGGCAGAGGTGCATTGAGACCCACATTTTAACAGCTATTTTATAGAGGGCAAGCATACCTATTACTATTGTTAACTGCACACAAAACTAGACTAGGCAGGCTGCTACTGAGATTATCCTAATTAAAAACCCAATAACACCACTAGACTGGGGATTGGAGCCCAGGAAGATACACTCAGCAGTCGCGCTTATAGGTAGACCAATGTGGAGGTCAATTGATTAATTCTTCATGTACAGAGGCCAGCACATCAAGCTACCCCAATCTGTCAAAACCCAATTGAATATAAACCTTATTCTATTGTAGTAAAGTTGAAAATTTATCAAAGAAATTTGACAGATTGAGGTAGCTTGATGTCCTGGCCTCTGTATATTCAATTTGTACCAACACTTTTTCTATTGAATCATGGTCCATTAGTAAACATCCGAAGTAACACAAATTATAAAATAATGCTCTGGGTGTAATTGAAGACAATGATTTTGGTATTCATCCATCTATTAGACTGGCCTTATGTTTTCATAACTTCTCAATGTCTCATAATAATTAACAAGGTATTTCATGTTGCAACATACCTACGACACCAAGGTGCTCAGATATATCTCTCTTGACATCAGACACATCCCACATCGCGAGGAAAGATCCGAGGCATGACGGCGACGGGTTTTGTGGGGACACGTACGGTTTGTAAGAGAAACTGTAGTGGTGAGCTATTGCTGCTAAGAACATTTCTATGCATATCAAAAAGTCCTGTGAAAAAAAAATATATAATGAGAAAAGTTCGTTTGTTGTACAGTGGCAGGCACATCAAGCTACCCCAATCTGTCAAATTTCTTTGATAGATTTTCAACTTTACTACAAAGGAATAAGGCTCATAATCAATTGGGAAAATTTGACAGATTGGGGTAGCTTGATGTGCTGGCCTCTGTACAGTCAGGGTAATTAATTGTAAAGCAAATTGAAAACCTACGTTAATTTGCCATTTGTCAAAAAATAATGTGATTTTCCATTTGTCAGTCTGTTTGAGTTTCTTAGTATAATGCCGTGACATGTTTCTTTTTTTTTTACGTTTTGACAGTACCAGCGGACGGGGGATATGAATCGTCAGTTCGCTTATCAATTAATTTCCCTGACTTTACATAAATTAATATTTATTAAAAGGTCTACAAGCAAATTAGAATTCTATTAAATACTGTAGAAAATTAGATGATAGATTTCAAAGATAACTTGTTGTTAAATAACTTCTTAATGTTGAATTTATTTAAATTGGTATGGGAAACTTACCTGCAATTTAGAAGACATGATTTTAATCTTATCAGAATCTGATATATCAAATATAGTTGATATCACGCCGCAATACACTAATATATTAATTATTACTCCTTGGCTGCAAATGAGAAGATATGGCATTATTCATGAGTTTAAAAAAAAATCAAAATAAAAATGCAAGTTAGATTTTAAAAAACTTACAAGAATGAGAAAAACACTACAGCTTTTATACATAAGAATTTACCAATAGGCTTCATAGGTTTTAATTCAGTTTTATTTGCTCTGTAGAATAAAACAAGGCAATACATGGCAACAAATTGTGATAGATTGTTTATGGCTATCATGTATGGGAAGGCAACTTTTGGGCTGAAATCACTCTCTCCGTAGACCCCAGACAGTTCACATATCATTGATATAACTGTTGTTATGGGCCTCACTACTGTGTATTGAAGAATACCATGCTTGCAATTATGTACAAATTCACTGAAACAAATAAATAAATTAATATTATACAGGGTCAAACTAAATACGCTAGCGAAACTCTGCAGACGTGCTAGGTATCAATAACTAAACATGATCAAATAAAAGTAAAAAGATATAATGTTTTTTCTTAGGGGTCAATGACCACTGGTAGTGTAGTTACAACAAAATGTTTTTTATCGGTTTTAGATATTGATAGCAATAACATCTGTGAAGTTTACACAAATAAAATAATTTTTTAAAGTAAATATGTTTCAAGTACTTAAATATACTAGCAGTGGTTGATAAAAAACACCAATTTAATTTCTTTGTTGTTTTATTATGTTTAGATATCAATACCCATCACATCTGTGGAGTTACTCTAGCTAATTTAATTTGTACCGGTACTAATACTAGCAGTATAGTATAATAGTTGTAGTTTAATAGTATGAGTTATGACAGTGGTATTTATATTGTTTTTCACTACTCAATTATGTGAATATACATGTAATGTATTATTTTTATCATTATCTAAAATTTAATAATAACAATTATTTTATCAGGTGCTCAGTGCTTGACTGTTTTAGTGATGCCATGTCATTATGCTACGAAAATAGACAGTTATTATAAGACTATACATAATGATACAGATAGAAACTGAAGAATGCCACATATTACAATATTTGCTTAAGTACTTCTTTTTTCCATATTTCTAACCACACTTTTTTCCATATTTACTGTGTTACGGTAATGCATACTCAATAGACATTTTATGACACTGGTTTTAAAAATTTGCTGAACAGCAGTTAACCTGTAATTATCACTACATAGTATAAAACAAAGTCGCTTTCTCTGTCCCTATGTATGCTTAAATCTTTAAAACTACGCAACGGATTTTGATGCGGTTTTTTTTTTAATAGATAGAGTGATTCAAGAGTAAGGTTTATATATATAATACATGCATAATAGTTATAGTAGAGAAACACTGATAATTTTAGAGGTTTCTAATGTGATGTCGTAAATAAACACATTTTTTTGCGGTTACTTTTCAAACGCTGGCTGAACCCTACGAGATAGGTCAAAATAATGTACTACAGTATTGTACACCTTAAAAAGGTCTACAAAAAAAGTCCGCGATGGTATATGTATATCTCTTAGGGATAACCCACAATAACTATTTTTATCCTTTACTTTATACGACAAATAATGGCTTATTTACGAAGCGATTTTAAGCAATACAGCATTAATCCTTATTCAATTAAGTACCTTAAATACATTGTGCATTTTATGGCCCTTTACAGCATGTAATTTAAATGAATATTTTCGAAGATATTACAGATTTAAAATTCAGGGACATAGCGGTTGCTGCGGTACCGGCCGCGGCCGGGGGGCCGCCGGCGGCGGCGGCGCGTGCTGACATTCTTGAAGTACCTACCTATACTTATTACTTAGTATCAGCATTGCACCCGTGCGAAGCCAGGGCGGGTTGCTAGTTATGAATAAACATCTGTACAATGAACTCTTTACTTTTTAAAGTTTTCATAACAAAAGGTTATCTAAACTAATATTATAAAGAGAACAGATTTTATTCTTTGGCTCATGGGTAGACCCTGACCTGGATTAGGACATAGCATACTTTTTATCTCAATATTTCAATGGGGTTGAGACTTATGCAGGTGAAACCATGAGGCGCCACTAGTGTTTTATAAGTTGTTTTGATGTGGGATGGCTAATGTGTCACATAAATCATACATTTATATGCAGCCAGATTTATAAATAACTGTGGTTTTACATAATTTGATTAAGGAAAAAATTGCCTAATTAAGTGAAACCTAACAACTGTCCAATGTTTCTTACCTTCCCATTTCCCATGGTGATAAACAACATAAAGGGAATATGTGATAGACTTGAGGCTTTGTTTCCAAGAGCGCCTCCAAATCGTGGTCTTCATTAAGATAGTTCAACAAATACTTCATAAAATTGTAAATTACATAGGCTTCATAACATTCTCTTAGGGAATCAACATAAATTGATTGCTCCGGGAATTCCAGGCCTATCCAGGCATTTAAAGCATAAATTGGTACCATCCACAATATTCTGAAAATATTATAAACATTTATTTAAGCATAGCCAATAATTTTGGAAAAGTTGCATGTTAACAAAGCATGTAATCATAACAATGGTTTACAAGTCATTAATAATTTTATTGGTAGTTTGCAAGTTTCAATTGTAAGTGATTTGAATCGATTTTTGCTGTTGTTTAACAGAATAATATTGTGAGAAATATGAATACCAAATAGATAACTTACCTTATAATATGTTTTTGTAATATTGGCTTGGTATAATGAACAACATGTTGTGTTATTTGCCATATGGAAATAGGTACGGCGAGAAGAACAAATCCTCCACCAACCAAAGACCCTTGATCGGATTTCTTGAACCCATTGTTTATCGAATGGGCTATTAGTATTGGTACTAATACTATAATTAATACAACATAAAGTGCGATCAAGAAAGGCCTAATCCAAAGTCTCCACTGTCTTAAAAAAGATACAATTGTGGAAGAACACATTATAAAAACGTAACTGTTGTTTATGTGCCAAACATAATACTTTCTTTTGCTTTTTAGTTAGTGATGTAGCGAATGATCATTCTACAAATTAGAGTCGAAGGGCACAGTAACAGCAAAGTACTTAATTCGTTAGTAATTTAATGAGATTAAAACACAGTATTTCACAATGATATAAAATATTTGGGGTCTTCTGTTTTGTCAGCCTATAATATACTCTAGTATAGTTGTACTTGAACGAGAGCGCCAGCGCCGTAGATTCCTTGAACGAGTAACAGCACACACAGATTCACAGAACAATAACTCTCACAATATCTCTTTAACGAGTGACAGTGGCAGCTGCTGACAACACACCACAGAACACAAATACCTTAACGGTGTTGCCAAGGCCAACCATAGCAGATAACCCACAGAGTAACATATGACCACAAAGCACAAACTGATAGACACAGCGACACCGCTCAGAAAAATAAAATACCAATCCAAACAGCGCGTTTATGGTTCAGCAGTAAACAAAATGTGGTGTCTCCGCGTATGGCAAAAACGCGCGTGTACGCGTGCACGCTGGATTACTAGTTCTTTTATGCTATACGTATAACTAATATTACAATTAATTGTGGTATATAGTTTGAAGGTAAAATAAAAGTTTTTAAAACCAGGGACTTGAAAACGAAATGACTTTCGTTCCGTTACCACTAATGTTATCGTATAACGTTATAGAATGGCCCCGATTCTGTTCACAAATTAAACTAAATTTAAGTTCAGTGCATCTTTTTCTTTCTATTTCATTACGAAAAGGACAGAAGATAAAATATTAGTTTAGTCCTGTCAAATTAGATAATCCATAGACAAGTTAGACGAGAAAATTGGCTACTAAAAATACGTCAATTTACGTCAGACGCTGATTAATTTGACAGGACTAAACTAATATTAATCTTCTGAATTTTTTTTTTTCTCTATTTTTCTTATTCTCCTTTTCATAATGAAATAGAAAGAAAAAGATGCACTTAACTTAAAGGAGAATGGGCAGATTTGCCCTTGTATTGTAGCACTTTGAGTAATATATCATTAGAAAGATATAATTTAGACAAACAATTTGTTGTATGACAGCGATGCTGAAATCTACATCAGTAAAAAGTTACAGGGGTTTAAAGTTCCTTTACATCACATTAAAGTGTTTAGGTCTATTTAACGTATTTGTCAGCAATTATAAAATAACTTGACATATCATACCGAGATACGTAAAACTACCACGTGTATTAATAATACAAATCAAAATGGCGTCGCTATGATGCGCTCGCACCAAGTGCGCGTGAGTGAGTCACAAAACGTGTTAGGGAGCGAGAAAGGTGGCTACTGTTGATAAGGCTTGCTTTCGCTCTCGCTTATACTAAGTGCGAGTGAGCGAGATAGTATGCAAACCTAAAACAAAAGCAACAACAAACAGACAAACTATTCATGCCCATGTCGCCATTCATACTGTTCTGGTGCTGAATACTGTTCTGGTGCTAACGTGCGTTCAGAGTGATTTGATTCCTATACTTACGTTTCGGCTGTGTTTGGACATTTTTATGGTTTGATTTCTTTACTGACGACTCGGCTGTGTTTGGACGTTGTTTCTGTTATTACCTGCGACTTGTTCAAGAAACTCCACGGACACTCTTATAAATCATAAAATTGTTACAAAAATCTTGGTTACATGCGATGCAGAAAGACGTGCACGTTAAAGGCGTCCGTACTAAAAAGAACAATTCATAAATGAAAATTAAAATAAGCCGTGGCGACTAAGAGATGACCAGTCCCTACTGACGGCGCCCGTTCACGAACATGACGTATGGATCAGCACCATTCAACTCAACCATTTTGAAGGAATCCAATGATCCAACACACACACACCCATCAGCGAGACATTAATATTGCAGGTGACACGTTACAGATTCATTTATTATGTTGTTCTTCATACTTTTTCGTCTCTTTCGTCATCTTATATGCTGGCAAAAGTGGCAACGTTGAGTATCGAAATTAATAACATTATTATAATACCATTATATTTATAACGATATATTGATAATATTATTGCTGAACAGATTAAGATTTCGTTCCGTTTGTCAGTGTCCTGTGTCGTTATAGCCAAGGAATTAATTTTGTTACGATTCTGGTGGGACGGTGCAAATTATCGGCACCGGAACTACGCATAACGTTATTTTGAGTAACGTTTCAAGTCCCTGTTTAAAACTAAAACTCAACGGAAAACCGTGAGCACTACTGAAGTTTTAATGCCAACTTGAATTTTATTTATGTTATTCATAATTCATTTTGATATTTTGTTTATTGGATAGAAAATGTAATGGTGTCTACTCATAATATTATGTCTGTGAATGGTGTTTGGTGAGCCGAGTCCGAGCTTGCAAAGGAGGTTCATTATTGGATAGAAAATGTAATGGTGTCTACTCATAATATTATGTCTGTGAATGGTGTTTGGTGAGCCGAGTCCGAGCTTGCAAAGGAGGTTCATTATATAACCGTAGTATTTCTATGTACTCTGTGCGTTCAACACTCATCACATTGACGTCATAAAATTTGTCATGTTGCCATACTGAAAAATTTGAGAGAAGAAAAAAACACTTTACAGGTGTTCGGTTTTTTTATCAAAATGGTTTTGGTTAAAAGTTTTTAATTTCATTAGGAAATTCCTTCTTAGTTCATAGTAAATACAGACATTGCATATTAAAGCCAAAATAATACATTCAAAACGGGGATCCACTTATTTATGCATTTACAGTTAGACGCGTAACACGTATTTTGTGCATCGAACTCAAGCATTGAATTAGGCCACATAGCGATCTCTCCCTAAAATACCGCTGTTCTGGTTGTCGACGTATCAAGCTAACGTGAGTTTGTGATATATTACTGTGTTTTTTATCGCCTTGAATTCATATACTATACATGGAATATGGTATTAATCCTAATATACGATAGATAGTGTTTAAAAAGTAATTTAGCATGAGTAGATTATTCGTATGTTTTCGTAAATGGGTCACCTCGCCATTCTTATGAGAAACAACTTGTTTTGTGTTTTAGAGCTGTTTGGGACGTTGTTTAGTGTGTATTGTGTTAATTAACGTTTAAATAGTCAATTCGTTTTTGTTTTGACGTGTTTATGTTTTCGTAGTCTTGGAAGGCGGGAGAGTGATGATCAGAAAGCCCACTACATGGTAATGTGATGTCATCAAAAGGGGAAACAGAGGCCGACTCCGGCACCGTGTCACCGAATTTATCTGCAGTCAAAAATGAACCGGTTAGTAAGCTCATCTGTTAACTGTAACTTAGTTGTAGGCCAGTTAGGTTTACTTATTTTATTAAATTGTAAATAATGTCTTACAAAATATGTTAGAGACCAGTTTAGAGATAAGTGTCACTGATGAACTTATTAATCTTTATCAATAATTTCTGGATCATTGTGAGAAATGACTTTTTGAGACTTATTTATATGTGTTGTTTTTCCTTTTTATAGCTCTTTCTATACAACTTTTTTTAAATGAAGTAAAATTAAAAAATAGGAGAAAGTATAGCCAAATATCCAACATGCAAAACTTGTCTCTGGATAACTGGGGCAAGATAACAGTACGAAAACATTTTTTAGCATTGTTTTTTATTAGTTTTAATGCATTCCCAGTGCATCTATCATTTAAGGAGGTTTATTGGCTTAATAATAATATGCACAATCAACTTTCAAGTAGGATTTCCCATAACAATTGACATAACTGATAATTAGTGATAACAATACTATAATAATCATTAAAGCATTGCATTACATACTTGATCATTAAAACAAATTAGTATTCCTTACCCAAAAGAATTGAGATTTCATTATTTTTATATTATGTATTCTGACAACAATAATAAGTTTTTGAAACAAGTCTGCATTTTTAAGTTGAATTAATTTATTAAAAACTTATGCACATTATAATAAAAGAATTGTTATAGAAATAATTTCTTGCTAAAAATAGTGTAGCTTGATTTATATGCAAATTGTCTGTGACATTGATTTCAAGTTTTTTGCGATTCAGCAATAAAACAGGTGTGTTAAAAAAGGATCTTTCTCATTTGGGTGCATAACTTAAAAGTATGTCACACCTGCACTATTGTAAGTCACCAAAAATGTTAGAACTTATTGGAGATTAATTTTCATTGAACCACTATCCTTTAACCTCGGCATTAAGTAGATACCTAAACTGATTAAATTGAAATTGGAATAATTTATTTCATGTACAGTGGCCTTCAAAAGTTCATTGATAGTTTTGCACTTCAGGTGCGATGCCACATTATGATTTAAAATAAAATAAAAATATCAGTTATTCCTAAGGGATTACTTGACTTTTTTTATGATAAGTCAAAGTGAATTAGGCAATAAAAACGTTATAGCAGTTCAAACATTTAGATCACTAGAATTTTAAATCATAACTAGCTGACCCCGCAAACGTAGTTTTGCAAAAAAAAAAAATTGGTGTATGAAAAATAGATGTTGGCCGATTCTCAGACCTACTCAATATGCTCACAAAATTTCATGAGAATCGGTCAAGCCGTTTCGGGGAAGTACCGGAACAAACATTGTTTTTAATTTTATATATAAGATGTGGTGTGTCAAAGCTGAAGTGGAAAAATATCTACTAACTTTTGGAGGCTACTGTTTACTAACTTTGCAAAAGAACACCAAAATGCTGTCTACTTTATCAGAGCTATTGGTTAAATACAATTTTGGGCCACTTGTTTTGAAGTGGCAACCTAAATGTTTATTACCTTTAACTATCAGCTATCTGTATATTAACTTTCACCTAAAACTAATGACTTGCTACTTTTGGTGCTATTAAAATACAGTTGTCCCATTTTGAGAGTGGTTATTGCCATTTAATATTTTAATAAAGTTGGCCAATTTTGCTTTTATAATTTTTTCCTTGCATAGAATTAAACTCAAAACGTTTGGCTTAGTATCCTATGATTGTAGCTACGGCAGCAATGAGTTGAGTTAAGATTGTTTTATACCAATATCATGTCATGTAAATGAGGAAAATCATTAATCTTTGGTTGCGAACTATAGTGATCTTTAGACATAACACTGAAGTTGCATCATGTGATTTAGAACACTATGCAATGTTGTTCACACTGGAAGTCTAATTCATGTAAAATACAGCTATCAAAACTTATTTCTATAATAATATTTTCTAAATGTGACTCATCATCTCCCTAGCCTTTTCCCAACTATGTTGTGGTCGGCTTCCAGTCTAACCGTATGCAGCTGAATACCTGTATTTTACGTGAAGCGACTGCCTATCTGACCTCCACAACCCAGTGACTGGGTAATATACAATACCACTCAAGATTTCGGGCTTCTGACTACCCGTAACGACTGTCAAAGATCTACGAATAACAGCCGGGACCAACGGCTTAACGTGCATTCCGAGGCACGGAGGGGTCTCGGTATGTAAAGATGGTCACCCATCCACAGACCAACTGTGGCAAGTGTAGCTTAACCTGGTCGATCGACCCGTGCGGCTGTTTTTATTTAGCCACGGGCTCCTCTATTTTCTATGTGTAACTAAAGTCTCAATTCAGTATAATTAGTGACAGTTCTTCAGGCCGTAGTGTTCATACTATATTAACATTTTCAGGTGGCCACCAACAGCAAAGAAACTCCAAAAAGGGGTGGTACATTGTTAAAATGTACCACATGCAATAGTTTTAGTACTTTAAGTAGTCGAGCCCTAACCACCCACATGGCCCAATGTTCCCCTGACAACAACAATGTGGCAGCTGCACAAAACGCCGACCCCCGACCTCACAGAAAGCTGTTTGAATGCGACGTGTGCAACATGAAGTTTTCAAATGGCGCCAATATGCGCCGACATAAAATGCGGCATACTGGAGTAAAGCCGTACGAATGTCGTGTTTGCCAAAAAAGATTCTTCAGAAAAGATCACTTGGCAGAACATTTCACAACTCACACCAAGAGCTTGCCGTATCATTGCCCAATCTGCAACCGAGGATTCCAGCGCCAAATTGCCATGCGCGCGCACTTCCAAAACGAACACGTTGGACAGCATGACCTCGTTAAAACTTGCCCCTTGTGTAGTTATCGCGCTCCCACCATGAAGAGCCTCAGGGTTCACTTCTTTAACAGGTAATTCAATTTATTTACTGTTTAAACAGGCGTGAAGCTTTCGTGTCGCGAAACGTTCTAGAATATTAATGATTGGTTTTGCTAACAGCAGCCTTTCTTGTGACTGGTTTATTTTAAAGCATTGAGTGAAATGTGAATATTATTAGATAAATACATACAGAATCTTCCTATGACTCGATATTATATTTTACAGACATGGCATCGATTTGGACAATCCTGGTCCAGGCAATAACTCTTCAGTATCTCTCCTTGCTGCGGGTATCGCTAATGCCGCATACTCCGATGGTACAATGGATCCCAGTGCTATCAGCGCCCTCGGCGCGTTAGGATCCAGTCTATCAGTGTCTGTCGCTGCTACATACTCAGATAGCGGTGACAGCAACGGTGCCCGCTCCGTGGATAATGCAACACCACCCATGCACTATTTGACCCCACATGTTGAGATTTCTATGGCCGACAATAACGAGACTTTTTCTCCAGGACAAAACCATTTAGGCAACTCAGGTAACTATAACAATATACTGTAAAGATTTTGTTTATTAAAGTGGATATTAAATTATCTACAAGGTTACTGGGTATTGGGACAATACGAAGCTTTTATGCAGGAGTGTGTGATAGATAACTGAGGAATGGCTTAAATAAAGTACAGATTTCTCTATTTCTATAGACAAAATTCCTAATTAGATAGTCAAGGCTTACTCATAAGTATTGAGCGTTTCATGCTACTTTGATATGAATAACATGTTTTGACTACAATCATTTTAATGTAGGCATTCTTGTTACACTAGCGCAGATAAAACCCCAAAAAAATAACATCTGACTTCGAAATACCTTATAAGCAAAAGAATAATTCTACTGAAACAATCGTATCTAACTAGATTTTTTAAATAAGTTTCTTTTTTTGAACAGTCATCCTGACACAGGTGTCTGCAAGTAACATTTAAATTCGTGGTTATGTTGAGTTACATATTCCTAAGGATAGAACAACATATCGGCACTGATTTCGTTACGTGCTAAAATATAAGTATTGCTGTCTTTTTTTATCAGGCAGAAAGCGAACGTTTTACAGCACGTTTTTAGATGATGTTCTGAGGAATTATCTGTAAAATTTTATTTAAAAGTTAAACTTACAGCTAAAATCTTCCTTCGTCGCTTTCTTGTTTTACCTGCAAGTTAAAGATGGCAATACTTTAAGGCGCCATCTCCATGGGCGAGAGAATCGCGGCGATAGTTTCGCCGTGTGGAGAAGGAGATTGCTTCATACAATTTTTATTAAATTTGATGCCGCGGCGCTACTATCGCCGCGTTACTCTCGCCTGTGGAGATGGCGCCTAAAGGATGATTTCCACCAAATGGCTCGCATCGCATCGGATCGAATTAAACTATTTGACTAGGCGCAGAAACGGAGGGTTTTTTCCGTTTAGGCAGATTTTTACGTTCGCAAGCGACGGTACGGAGCCGTTCGCATGCGTAGACATCCTGCCGGACGCGAACGGCTGTCGCCGCATCCGTTCTTATCTTTTCCGATCCGATGCGATCCGAGCCGTTTGGTGGAAATCATCCTTAAGTAGTGCACAACCAGTTTGACCATATTGATAATATAAATTAATATTTTCCAATGTGTTATAGAATCGCGCATGAACGGCGAAGGCCCCAGCTCACCGCAATCCGGCGACAGCGCAATCGCTAGCAGCTCCCTATCAGCTGGATTACCTACTAACATTACTCCGTCCATCACTCTGATACCCATAAAACAGGTAAGCCATGCTAAAGTAACACCTCTCCCCTATTTTCTAATATGACAATAATACTAAAATGATCTAATGACGTGAATTTAGTCTAAAGTCTTACAATAATGATTTGTTTTTCAATTTTTCAGGAACCCAACACTCAAGAAGAATCGGGCAATAACGATATGCGGGAAGGCGAAACTAATGGGGGCGACAAACGAGGCGTATCCTCGAGTCTGTCATCTGTGATCAAGGTGTCACCGCTAAAAAGTTTATTAAGAGAAGATTTGCGCCGGCGCATCTCTGCTCGTGGACGCGCTCGCGGCTCTAGCGTACGTTTATGTCGAGTTCAATCATTAAGAATTAACATAATCTTTTGAATTTGGATTAGATAGTAGTAGTTGTTCTCTCATATACGCCTAAATGTTCCACTTGAGCCTTGTTGTTTCTGTTGCAGGCTTCTCGTGCTTCTCCGTCCGAGGGCGGTATGATCACGTCGACGCATGGGGACGCCGCCATGCTGCCTTCGTCTCTCGTATGTACGTTTTGCTCTATAACCTTCCCGGACTCCACGCTATATTTCCTCCACAAAGGCTGCCACTGCGACTCCAACCCCTGGAAATGCAATATCTGCGGCGAGCAGTGCTGCAATGTCTACGAGTTCAACTCCCACCTGCTGAGCAAGAGCCATCAATGACTGTTTGCAGGGGGGCCGTTCGATCACTGACTTTTGGTTTGATGATGCACTTCTCGTATGCTATGTGTGCATAGTCCGTAAGCACTTCGAAGATACTACACCTTATACTTAACATATTTACGGTTATTAGATACAATTCATTGTTTCTCTCATCTTGTTTTGTGTGTAACGACATTCCTTTTTTAAAGCAGGCACTGTATGTTGAAGTGCTTCGAATATGCTATATGCTGAACGTCCCCCCGAAGCTATTGTTTATTTTTAAAGTGCAAATTATGTCAAGGTATATTTAGTGGATAAAATAGTTAATGTGCGAAGATATTTATGTGGATATTTTAGTACTTAAATAAAAAAGGGATATGAGATGGTTATAAAAAAATTAACTACGAAGTCGTGTCTTATAAATTTGAGTTATAATAAGACTTATAAAATAAGCTGAGATTCAGTGGTAATTGTTATTACTTACATTCCAAATTTTGACGTATACATTCCATTTCGTGAGATTGACGAAAATTATTCAGCCTTTGGTGGGGAATAAGTAACTACCTACTCAAATTATCTTAAAATATTTTATATTTATTTTTGTCTTGAAGTACTTAACTGTAAATTACCGTGATTTAAAAAAAAATCCATTTTAGAGTATTTTGGTGCGATAGTGAATTTTACAAATGTTTATTAAAATAAAACTTATGGTGAAGAGTGTACAAATTAATATATATTTTTACATTTCGCTGTTGAGAAGTTATAGAAAGGCAAAGCCTATGATATCCGTGATGGTTTAATTATTGTGATTGTGTAAAGACAGGAATTATAAATTCTACATTCCGTTTTTATTTATGTTTCCTTTTATAAACTGCATGTGATGCAAGTCCACGACTAATACTTAATGTACAAGTTAAATTATTTTGTTGTTATTATTTATTTTTTTCTAAAATACTTACATATTTTACATTCTTAGAATTATAAATTTCATTATGTACTTAAAAAGTCAATCGACTATTTGTAGTCAAAAAGCACTTTCTGTTTCGAGTTCCATTTGAGATAAAAGTAACAAATAAAGTTAGTTTAAAATGTTGTAACTTAAACAAATTATCGAGTGGCTATACTTAGCACATTTGCTCAATTAAGCTCAAGCACGGAGCATGTTGAGTGTTGTACTCGCACAAAAGCATAATAATATTAGTTCACATACGTTTTCATAGCCTGAAATACTCCACAGAAAGTTGCATGTGCTTTTATTGGTGCCTGTTAAGATAGATTCGTTATTTATTAATATTACATAAAATTTCAAGCAGGCAGATTGGTTAATCATTGTTGAGTTCTAAGCTCCTTATTTTATGGATTAATCAAAATAGGTAAATAATTTATTTTAAGAAAAATGCTCAACTTTGTGGTAAACGATTTTATCATCTTTTTTGTAGCAAAAATTACTAAATTATCTTTTATACTTTTACCTTTAAAAAAACATTGTTTTCATAATCAGGACTATGATTTTAATCAATCAAATTTTTAGACTACCCACACTAACGAAATTAAGAAGATAAGCGTCGTATTTTGTTGTTTCGTGTAGGTAATATAGATGTTATTTCATATTTATAGGTACATTTTTGTACAACGTATTCGTACTTCATAACATCGGTGAATCCGTTCCATTCTTTGTTTTAACCTGAGATTTACATTCCTTTAGCAATTAAGTACTTAATATCGGTTGTGGTCTTGCCTGATAAGTTTACTAAATTGACTTAGATGGAACTGAAATTATGTTTACCAACGAAGTTTATTTTGTTTTGTTATTGCATTGGTATTAGGTTAGCATTCGGCGCACGCGGTAGTCCGTCCGTGGGTTGCATGGACATAGTGAGTTACCTGAAATGAGCAACACATATTTATTTTATAGAGATTCTTATATTATGCTGTTTCAATTGTTGGTTATGTAGAACTTGAATGTTTTATTATATATTTTGGTCCCGGCGCGCCGCAATTAATGTTAATACAAGTGTAGGTTTAGTATAAGAGCTATTAATATTATTAATCGGTAACCCCCGTTGGGCGCCTTTACTTAATCCGTCCATATCTAATGATAGATATTGCCTTTAATATTTAATAGAGTAATATATTTTATAGATTCTAGGTGTAATTAAGAAGAGATCTTAAATATAAAATGTTTTCAGAATGCAGAGATTTAAAGATGTAGTTGTATTTATTTAACTTGTATTACATGGATGTTTGCATTGTTAAAAAATCAACATAGAACTCGTTGAATGAATTGCAACCTCGTGTTATGCAGTGGTTCTTGTTTGGTTTATTTGCAATGCAGCAATAACATTGTTGATTGTTGCGGTTTGAAGAAACTATTTTATTTTTTGTGTGGTAGTAATACAAATTGTAAACTGTAAAGTATTCGACGTTGTTTTAGAATATTTTTGACCTAAAATTATATCATCAATCGTGTAGATACAAACAGTATTTTTAAAGTAACATTTTGGGAACTTTTTCCTAATTGAACATTGTCATTTATTAAAAAATAATTGATTCCTACTTTGAAACTAGAGCAGCGTGACTTACAATAACGGATAGATTTGGTTGTATCTTAAATAAACACTATAATATACACCATAATATGTAATAATAAAAGCAGAATATTTAGTGTAGCGATCCTCACCTTAATACCAAAACACAGCTTACCAACATTATAATTTTATTTTAAGTTGTTATGTATGTAATATAAGATAGAGAAATTAACAAGGTTGAAAGCAATTAGTTACTTTAAGCAGATTTGTCGTTGATATTTTTCTGTTACTTTATGATATCAATATTAAGAGAAAAATAATATCAAACTGTACTAAAACTAATATCATAGGGTTACTACTTACGAGGAACCAGTTTGGAATCATGAGTGATAGTTACTATATCAAATTGTAGCAGATTGTGCCTTAGATCAATAGTTTAATATTGATTTTATTACTTAATATCATTATAAAAGTATGAAATGTTATTTAGAAGTGTGCATTTTTTAAATTGTCACATTTAAATTTATATATACACCTATTAAAATCTGGGAAATCAAATCGAATGTTATTTATGTATAGAAGAATACATTTATATACAATGTGGCTGTTATGCTTGTTTTCATAGAAAAGTTTATTTGCAGTTGATGAAAAAATTGCTCTTTTCGTTTTTATGTGACGATTAAGGGTTATAAACAAATGGTACTTACTACCGAATATGTAGTTCTATTTATTTACTTTATAATAATTTGGTAAAGGGTCTAATGAAATATTAATAAACTATGACATACAAAAGGAGGTTTTATTTTAGCATGTTAGTAATTCCTACAATTTTTTACCACTTACTCAGCTGTCTACTTTAGTGTTCTGTATACTATATTGTAAGTTGTTTTTTGAGCAACCATTTTGTAATATTATGGTCCTTATTTATTACAATGGAATTTGAACTTTATTGTGTGACACTGATGTATTAGTTCCAAAACATAATAATCATCAAAGATTCTGATTTCAAGTTTAAAGTACTACATATTGCATACCACATCTACACAAAAATTTTGCTGACAGCACCCATCCCTCTTCCTTTAAGTAGTCCGACATCCACAAAGTTGGGGTCGCAGCTTGTATGGTCAGCAATGGAAGTCTACAACACCACCTAAATCACTACATAGTATAAAACAAAGTCGCTTTCTCTGTCCCTATATCCTTATGTATGCTTAAATCTTTAAAACTACGAAACTGATTTTGGTGCGGTTTTTTTAATAGATAAAGTGATTCAAGAGGATGGTTTATATGTATAATACATTTATAATATAGTAGAGAAACACTGATAATTTTAGAGGTTTCTAATGTGATGTCGTAAATAAACCCTTTTTTTTGCGCTTACATTGCAAACGCTGGCTGAACCCAATGAGATACATCAAAATAATGTACTACAGTATTGTAACCTTAAAAAGGTCTACAAAAAAGGTCGCGATCTCTTATGGATAACCCACAATAACCATTTTTTTCCTTTACTTTTTACGAGAAATTATGGCTTATTTACGAAGCGATTTTAAGCAATACAGCATTAATCCTTATCCAATTAAGTACCTTAAATACATTGTGCATTTAATATTGATCAATATGGCCCTTTTCAGCATGTTATTTAAATTAATATTTTCGAAGATATTATTACAGATTTAAAATGCAGGGAGATAGCGGTTGCTGCGGTATCAGCGGCAGGGGCTGGCGGCAAGTTAAAAAAAAAACATTAAATTAAAATTATTAATTATTTAATCAAATTTATTAAATTGCATTGCACCCGTGCGAAGCCGGGGCGGGTCGCTAGTAAACAATAAATATTTTCATATTGTTTAAATTTTGCCATAAACAAATTTTCAAGCGTCCGTAAACTGTTTGATTGGTTGAATTATCATCACATGACTTAATTTTCGTTCAAGAAACCGGATGCGGATGTAAGATTATCATGTGAAATGGTGAAATGAAACTGTTTCTAGACAATACCTATGTATCGACTATCGACTTTCGTTGCCGACCGTATTATATGACTGAAACAATGACTATTTTATTCTCTTTGGACTGAAAGCAGCACCTAACGGCTGTAGAGAGAGAACTTGTAGCCTTTTTCTCCGGCGGAGGTGGATGCTATGCAGTTACTTAATTCTATGATCTGGTTCATACCTCAGAATTTATGTGAACATGCTCTGTGATGTAAAGAAGTACAAGGATTTGCCGTTGAACAGTAGGTCCACCCCTGTACTTAAATCAAAATAACCAGATTAGACTAGACTATTTTACAGGAAATGATAAGACAGAAACAGCAAATAAAATAATTGAAATTCTCCTTTCTTCTTCACACAAGTCCGCCGCTCCATTGAAACATAGTGCTACGGCCTTGTTGTGTGCCTACTTGTACAGAGGCCAGCACATCAAGCTACCCCAATCTGTAAGATTTTCCCAATTTAATATGAACCTTATTCCTTTGTACTAAAGTTGAAAATCTATCAAAGAAATTTGACAGTTTGGGGTAGGTTGACCTGCTGGCGTCTGTACGTACCTACTATTTATTCTGTGCTACGGCTCTGTCGCGAACTCGCGATGAAGCGAATTAATCTTCGGGCGCTCTCTCTCGCACACCGCTCGACTGACGTCTCGCTGCATCAGAGAGTGCGTGAAGTGTGAATGTAGCCGTACCGTAGCATAAGCAACAATGTTGATCAACGTTAATGCGGGTTGCAGACCAAGAGCTAGCTAAGTTAGTCTAGCTTAGCTCGCATAGCTGATGTAGTTTTTCGGCCTTTTCTATTTGTTTGGTTTATCTTATTCATCTTCTTGTAAGACGATAATTATCATGTGATATCTTATTTTGTGTACAGACGCCAGCAGGTCAACCTACCCGAATCTGTCAAATTTCTTTGATAGATTTTCAACTTTAGCTCAAAGGAATAAGGTTCATATTCAATTGGGAAAATCTGACAGATTGGGGTAGCTTGATGTGCTGGCCTCTTTACAAACCGCAAACTATGACAGGAGTGTAAAAAATTACTCAGCTATTCAAGCTAAGCTAGACTAACTTAGCTTAGCTCTTGGTCTGCAACCCGCATACAGACAACGGGAAGGAAGGTAATTTACCGACTACTTACTGTCAATTTAGGTTACCCTCTCTGGGTTAGTGGCTCCGGCCAAAGCCTGAGTGTCAGCAGAGCGATAGTATTTACATCGGTCACGTGAGCATGTCTAACGAGCTAGGTACATTTAAAAGTGAGGGGTTTTCGCGACCCTGTTGCGGATTTGGGCCGCTCAAATCACAGGCGGTTTTTGAATCGTATAATCCAACCTTCCGTTGGCATACCACCACTAAGAACCTATGTTGCCTTGCCTAACGAAGCACTAATAATATGGTGATTTAGTTTAATCAATTCAGTTATTTCATCTGTTCCCAAATATCACTATGTACTCACTAGCACAGGTACTATACCTACACGTTGAATTTTTGAAGTGGCCGTGGATGGCCAAATCCTAAAATAAGAGGAATAGCGAAAAGTACCCAAAGGAGTCTCGGGCTCGATTTTGATGAATACTAAAACTGCATCATTGGATTTTTCAAATCAATATATCTTGCCAGGAATCAAACCCATTGATTTTGAAAAAAAAACACTATTATTAGGTACAGAGGCCAGCACATCAAGCTACCCCAATCTGTCAGATTTTCCCAATTGAATATGAACCTTATTCCTTTGTACTAAAGTTGAAAATCTATCAAAGAAATTTGACAGATTAGGGTAGGTTAACCTGCTGGTGTCTGTACACCATTCGATAGTGTCGCTATTAAAGACCGAAATCTGGGAAGTAATGACAATATATGGCAATACAGTAAAAAGAAAGAAAGAAAATACAAACAATAAAATAAATAAAAGGTAGGAGGAAACATGCGTCACATACACGCAAAACGCAAACGGTAGTACAGTAATGTGTGTAACATACGAAGTTGTCCATCCACGCCCTCTTGAAAAATTCATTCCGTATATAATAACAAAGTCCCCCCCGCCGAGTCTGTCTGAACGCGATAAACTCAAAAACTCCACCGAATGGATTTTCATACAGTTTTTACCAATTTACTGAGTAATTCATGAGGAAAGTTTAGGTGTTAGGGGTGGGGTGTTTAGGTGTTTTGTGTAAATTGGCTGAAATCGTGAATGACTATGATTGTTGAAGATGTCGCAAAAAAATCATGACACACACACATTGGATCATTGGATGGGCATACAGATAGTTTTAAATCTGAATTAACAAAGCGTACCTACTTTAAATCCCGTAACGTCCTGATAAGATATTTTCTGATATCCAGCGCAGGCGAAGCGGCGGGCAAAAGCTAGTTCTCACTAAAAAGAAATGGTTCAGCGATGTTTTTTAATTTCGTAGGCTGAACGACTGTCTGCCACTAGTCCACTACCAATTAAAATAAATGTCAGCCATGTCATGTCATTCTGTCAAATACTGAAATATTGAAATGTCAAATCAAAGTTTTGTTGACAAAAAGTTAACTTTTTCCATTATTTCGAAAAACTTCGACTAACTATCATAAAAGTTCCAAATTAAATTATAGCATTATTGAAGCACACATAACTAACTTACTGACGGTGTAATGGGAAAAACAAGAGAAGTTGATGGCGACAATAACCCGACTTCGTCAGAATCTGATCCAACAAAGTTATTGGAAGCTGCTTTGCTGCAGATGGATGGGATTATAGCCGGTAAGTAAATCCAGCTCTAAATCATTTAGATTAATTTGATTGTAGAACAACCTCATCTCTTAATTAATAGGTTTAGAACTTTAGACAACAAGTAACATTCACTCTGATAAGTTCATGGTTCATCGATTATTGGGGTCTATAATTAATAATTTAACTTCAGTATGACTGAAATAATTCAAAAATTTGTTCAAGTGAGATACTATGAGAATTATAGTAGCAAGAGCAAACTAATATTATAGTTGATAATAACTACCTATAACCTAAGAAAAAAGTTACCTACTCATGATAACTTTCTTATTTTGTTTTCTCAACTTTCCTTACACCTACACAACACACATGATGTTAATGTTGAGGTGTTTAAACTATGAATTGTGGATTAATTCTAACTTATTATTTATAAGGATTTCTCACACTTCTAACCACAACCTCATAAAAATAAATTTCATTGTTTATTAAGTAACTAAATTTTCTTGATTACTGGTGGTTTAATTCACTGTTTACAAAGTCAAGATCTAACATAATTTTAATTATAATTATTGTCGCTGTAATGAATAAAATATTGTATTATAACTTCCTGCTTGTTTCCACCACTAATTACATCAATTAGCTACAAATTGATTGTTTAATATTGAATTAAGTGTTCATTGATAAAACTCAAATCAACTGGTTGCATGCCTCAATCATAGACATATTAAACAGTATTGTCATAAGTAGAACTGTGTTCTGATATATAAAACCTTGATGTTTATTAAATATTGCTTTTATTTGCCACATTATCTGATAACAGTTCCACAACAACAACTGATTTTGTTAAATTCTGACAAAAATCCTCATTTCAAATTCTTAGTTATAATTACTTGAAATATTTCCTTTTTATTAAATTCTTAAAAAATTTTGAATCTTTAAATGGTCCCCAACTATTTACTTTCCTAGTAATTTAACATAGGTTTCTGCTACTTTGAAACTAGGCGCTTGGGAAGACAACATTTTTGCCATAAATATTTCCGGGACTCATTTATGAAAATCATTTTATATTCTATTAGATGTTGTGATGTTGTCTGAAATGAGTTTTAATAATGAATGATTAGCAATTGAACTTTCTACTGCTACAAATTATTTTTTTTATCATTCTGCTATATTGCCAATCTAGAGGTTATGGATAACTAGCAAGCGGCCCCTGATTTGCATGGTTATTACGACTTGACAAACCATCGAGATTTCTCCAGAGTAAATTCTCTAAATGTGAGTGGAAATTGCATCAAAATCCATTGTGTGGCTTAGAATAACAATGCAATCACACAGACCTAAAAAGCGGTTTTAATTTATAATATGTATGGATTATACAGGGTACCTATTTGATATTTTTTTAAATTATTTGGAACATTTGGGGTTAATCCTAAAGCTCCATACTTTGGAAATTATTATTTATTTCGGGAAATTTTGCTAATATAATTGATAAGATATAATTTTTTTTTTCTTGTTCCTAAAATTCTTTTGTAAGTCAGTACTTACACAAATTTTTGTAAAATAAAAATATATGCATTGTGTACTAATTGTGTGTGACAGGAGAAATGGTTCTGCATAGGTAATTATACTGATAGTATTCTGGTACTTATTTGTTTTTTGTTGTAGTGGATTAAGAGGTTTTTCTTCATGTTCTGTAAATAAGGGGTCAGAAAGTTTTCTAATAAATTTTCGAGTTAATAGGTAATCTTAGATATCTTTAATAGTGCAAAATTTTCAGTTAAAGTACTATCCTACTTATAAATACGTAAGAAGTAAATTTCGAATGATCTTCGAGCGTAACAGGCGGATTGTAGGCTTTACAGGAAACAGGGGTGACATTTTCGTGGGAGAGGGTGCAAACTGTTGAACAGAGGGTGGCGTGGCGCCAGTCCGCCGCCCGCACGCAGCTTCAGCGGACGCTCCGTCGTCCTTGCGAATAATCTGCACGCGTCAAATTGCCCTCGCTGTTGTTACTATGTAATCACTTAATTACTTTTTTACGTTGCATATAATTAAAATATTTTTCACTAACCGTTACTTTAAAACAAACCTATTAATATTTTTAAAGTCGAGTCAGTTAATTGGAATGTACTATTTTGTATACGTTATTATTTATCGAGAGTCGCGGTATTTCACGCTTAAAAAGAGCAACGGGCTCAGCAGAATGACAGGTTATTGTTTTGCGCGCACTTCTAAGATTTAAACTATATTCGTTATTCTGTTATAGTGATTCAATGAAGTCTTCAAACCTATGCTTCAGACAAAACGTTTTAGTGTGTTTTTGCATTTATAAAAAAAAAAAAAATACAGTCAAGATGAGTTTGCAATACCCGAGACAATTGAAATCGTGATCCCTTTGATAAGACTGATCAATCCTGGATTACATTCTGCATTTATTAAAATTAACAGTTATAGCAGAAATAATCGCTTTCTATCTCTTGTATCTAGGTTCATAACTTACGAGCTGTAGAAGAAATTGAAATATTTATAATTTCTTACAAAAATATTATAATTTATGTAGGTATAATTTGGCCGGGTAATTTTTATAACCATAAAACTTATTTTAGAATTCTAGAAATAGAATTCCCATGACATTCTTCTAGTAATATTCTGCCTTGGAATATTCCCTTGACACAAACAAGAGAATTTAATCTCAGTTGGATACCGTGAAGATTTTTTAAGAATTTTCAGGCGTTTTTCTTATCTCTGGCATCCTCATCTCACAAATATTTGCTAGGAAGCTTTTGTTTTTTTCCTCTTCTTGATTACTTTTATGATACTTTTTAAATCTTGTCACCTTTTTACAAATTCATATTTCTCTAAAATCATACCAACATCTTTTTGAAATAAGTAGGTACAATATCATCGATGTAATCGTAGCGTTAATATTTAGGCAAAATGGATTATTTTAGTAATAACATTTTAAATTGATAAAATATCCAAGGTCACATTAAATTAAAAATATTAAAATGATTATTGGTATTTAAAATGAGTAGGTAGTATTTTATTTGTATGGAGAAGATACGACCCTTGTTTAAAACAAACAGTAATTTTCTCCATCTTTAAACGATACTATACATTTCAGGGATACCTATACAGACAAAACGTTTATCTTGTCAGTCACTCACGACACGACATTACCACCTATTGCTTTTGCCCAATAAGGTACATAGAATATAGCACTAATGACGGGGCCAGACCAACGTCTAGTTCAATTTTCTCTTTAACAAATGGTGTGCCTTATTCCCTCCGTTCACAGTTCTATTTATTTTTATTCTTTGAGCTTAGGAAGTTTCGTAATTACTACCCTCTCTGTGGGTTCTTTTTTAGCATTTTCCATGGGTTCAACAGGTTCCATTCGTATTTTTTGCTCAACATTTTCATCAGCGCTCATAAATTCTATCTTTCATCTCCCAGTGTCCACTAAGTCCAAATGGATGCTGTTTATCTTTGTGTACACCTTTATAGACTAAAAAGCTCTTCATTATAGTTTGTCAAGGCAAGGTTTTTGTTTTACACATTGTTAGAAATATTGAAGTAACGACTGGCGACATATTCGTTGGTCCCAAATTAAATATCAATTCTATCAACTGAAAAGTCGAACGTTCTTTAATTTTTTTACATTTCTGTGACCACAAAAGCACTGGAGCTTTCCACTAAGCCCTAGCCGTTCATCAAAAAATTCGTTCTCAAAAGATATTCGAAAACTTTAAGGCATTATATTAGTATTCCGTTTAAAATTACATTCCCGTCATATGCCACTTTTTTCTTTAAGAAAACATGTTAAAACTGCACGAGTCAAACGTAAAAATTGCCTTCGATTGAAGCCGAAGCGGGTCACCGGGATTTATACGTTCGTAATAAAATGTTTTTCTCCGCTACATCGGATGAAAGCTTCTGTTTTATTTTTTTGGGATTTCCGTGTGTTTTGTGCGAGTGATCTTCCCCAATATTTTAAATAGATACAGGATGACGAGTCCGAAACAGTCATCGAAAATGAAATACTTTATGATGTCCGGAAAAGCTAAAGCATAACGTACTCTTTAAAAGTTGTATGAAACAGTGATAAGTTTAAAATGAGTGTTTAATGTGATTGCAATGCCGGGGTGTTGGCATTTACCCGAACACGTGACCAGGTGGTGGCTGCTGGATATCTGTACGCAGCGGTTGTTCGGCGATGCAGATGCTACGGATTCTCAGATACCGCAACGTATGCACATTTCACTTACCTACCTAGCTTAGCTACGTATTTCCTCTCCGTCCCAAACCACAATAATAATATTACTCTAAACTCGTGAATGCGGGGTCACATGTGTGCATGTGCTAATTACGTGTCCGGTTATATAATCCAGAAAATAAAAGAGCTGCTAATATTATATGCGGTGGCGTAGCGCGGTATGAAGATATCGCAACGTTCCTACTATTATAACGAAGGGTAAAATGATGAAGATTTTTTTTTGCTCGAAGCAAAAGCGCCATTGTTCCTAGGCGGATGCAATTCACTCGGTCCCCGCGCAATTTGCGCGAGTGGAGTAATTTCGAAGAGATTTGTGTCGTGGCGCTTATGCTGGCTATACGGTGGTTAATGAATGGAAATTTATAAGATTCTATTTTATGTTTTCTTATCTTCACGTTCTAAATCTACCTCAAACTAATCTCCATATCCAGTTATACATCGTTACTACCCGCACCGTGACGAACAAAATACTTACCTGTGTAAAATAAGCGATATAATGCCTTAGAGATCTTTTCCAGATTAACTTTCTTAATCAAGTAAAGTAAGTAAAGGTAGTAAGATGTTTAATCAAGAGGAGTAGAGAGCTCATTTGTAATAGGTACACCAACCGTAAGGCATATTCAGGGGTACGGGTACTGTGGGTTCGGCAACTGTGCGCTCCCACATGTTGTTGAAAATGCTTGACAATTCCACATCGAGGTTGATGAGCCTATGGTATAGCAGTCTCAATTACGAGCATCGGGCTGCCAATGAGGATTTCCTAAAGCATTAACTCTACTGGGTTAATCCAGGTCAGGAATAAAACCGATGCGAAGACTACACGAGTCACCGCTTTACCGTCTATCAGACCATTGCGGTCTAGCTGATGGAGATTTACTGTAAAACAAAATATAAGTCTTTTGTCGATACGCTACAGTGGACTTTTGCAATAGAAAGCATACCTATATAATATATCATCTCTATAAGTTACGAGAGCTTTGAAACAAATTTCTCCCAGACCCGCATGGAAAAAAAATAACAAATCCTAACTCCGCATTACGGTGAATGCAAAAGTTTGTTAATTCTCTCTCCAGCTGGTTTGTTAACTCCACATCAAAACTTGGCATGCGGTGGGGTCGCGTATATTATCAGAGCGAGTTTTGTAAATACATGACTGCGAAAATACAATACCTACATAATAATAAGGCGCATTGAAGCTCGTCGGTGTATCGAATGACGGTGTTCCTTTCAGTTATTTAATAGCTGATATTGATATGGTACCGAAGGTGTAGCTTAGTTGACAGTTTGTCATTGGTCAGTAAACAGTTCCAACTCTCAGTGGATTTGCACCATGTAAATAAAATTACAAAAATCTGGCACCTGACGTGGTCAGCGCCTGCGCGTGGAAGTGTTCAAGACTTCTAAACCCGGTGTCTAGACTAACAACGCGTATCGCAAAGGCTGGTCAGGGAATGTGCGCGAAGCCTCACCGTCGCGGCCGGCCGTCCGGGCGAACGGGAGTCGGCGCACGCTACAAGCCAGCCGGTTTAACACCGTTAAACTATACCGTGAAATGCGTGACGTTTTCTTACTAAACAGATGCGACTGCATTGAGCAGCGATCAATGCCCAGTAAGTTTCGACACAGCAGAAGACGTACACTTCCATCAGTTCAGCATGGCTCTATCCTTATATACGAAGCGCTGTGAAAATCATAATAGCGCGATTCAGGCTTTTTGGTTGAATTGGTATGTTAGAGGATACCATCGCTAACATACTACTATAATTTACGTAAATATCACAATTATAGTATATACTACACCATAAAAACCTATATTTTCTGTATAGTTATTTCTAAATCGCATTTATTTCGTCTACGTTTTGCGAAATACAGAATAACGCCATCTATTGCGTTGCTTTAGCGCTCAGTAAAGCCTTTTAGGTTCAAAATAAGTTTTTGCTTTGTCTTCTAGGGGATTCATTGTTTCTCGTTTTATGTGTATATTAAAATGAAACGATATTAAGATAAGGTTAAAAGTTTTCTTTCAACTTAGTATGGACGCTGTCAACCCGTCGCAGTTGTTAACACATTGCTGTTTGAATATCACAAGGCATGCCTTTTAAGTTTTGTCGTTTGAAGAAAAAAAAAACAACTAGTATTTTTTAACCCTTAAATTGACACAGTGTAGCCGGCTGGACATTAATAAAAAATAAGTTTATAAGCGAGTATATTGATTATACCAACAATTTTTTTATTCTGATCACTTCAAAATAAGGTAAGCACATGGTATAAAAATAAATTAGATGCCTGACAACATCAAAATATGTCAAAAATCAAAATGATGTCAAAGCAACGGTCGGTTAATGCGGCACAGGTAAGTTTTTGAATATTTTTTAATATATGGAATTATGTATATGGGTTGGCTATGCATTATATATTATTTCCAAAGTGACGATTTATTATATGGTACCAAATAAAAACCCAGTACTGTTTCAATAACGTTGTAATTTGCACTTAAAACTAGTTGTCCAATATACTTCACACTGCCAATTGCTCACAATACTATCACTGTTTTTGTTTGGGAAGCGGGTTGGACAATGCCAACTAATTAGTATTTTGGTTTTGTATGGGTTGCATGTATCAAATGAGCTTTTCCTTTTGATTTAGCGATTCATTCGCTCCCGCACGAATAGGCTAGTTGCTTTGATACCGCCTGAACATGCATGCTCCGATTCCAGTGACGCTTCGTCTACCGAAGAACTTGAAATTACCAATAAAACTTTGAACAACCACGATTCTTCGGATGAAATTAGCTTGATATCAATATATTCGGCTTTAGAGGCACTGAATATTTTAGAATCTTCCGAAGATGAAATTACAGATAACAATGCAAATATGGAGGGGACGATACATTTAGAAATTATACTTTTACACAGGATGAGATTTCTATGGGTTTGTTTGGGAGGGCTAGTTGTTCTTGCTTTGTGTAAAACGATTCGCCAGAAACCTGCAAATGTATATTGTGATAACTTTTTTTACTTAATCTTAGCTCGTATACAGTCATTTTGCGTGAAAACTACGGAATATTTTGCACTGGTACTATAAGAGGAAACCGGCTAAGAGGCTGTGAGAGTGTACTTCCTTCTGATAAAGACCTAAAAAAGAAACCACGAGGCAGTTTCGCACAAGAAGTTTGTGACCAAAATAAACTGGCAGTGGTAAAGTGTAGACAATAAATATGTTGCCCTTATCAGTTCCTGTGTTGATGCTCACCCCGTTGATAAAATAAAACGTTATAGCAAAGAAAATAAAGCCAGGGTTGATGTCGACTAAGATAGTCAAAAACTATAATAAAAATATGGTTTGGGTCGACTTGGCTGGCTAATATCCCTTTACAAGATTCCCCTAAAAACACGAAGACGGTAGGTATCTTTCTATTTTTGCCCAGTTGATTGTTATTAGTATCAATAATGCATGGCTTTTGTATCGACAAAATAAATATAAGGAAAAGTCGTTGAAAGAGTTCAGGTTTAGATTATATTTGAAAGTCTTGTGAAAAAAGGAAAACCAGACAAAGAACGGAGTGATATTACGGGAGATATAAAGGGAAACAGAAAAATTAAGAAACCTGTGGTAGCAAGACCGATTGAAGATATAGGTACGCTATGATCAAGTAGGTCATTTGCCCGATTCGTGTAGCTATGGGAGATGTCGTTACTGTAAGGATGGTAAAACAAACGTTATATGTATTAAATGTAACCAAAGACTATGTATTGTCGTAGGAAAAGAATTGTTTTTTGAATTTTCAACAAAAATAAACATAATTTAATACTTAAAATATTTTTTTATTTTTTTTTCCCATTATTAATTTTTATCATAGTAAACTTGGCACTGTCCAGTATATTGCACATACATTCCAGCCTATTAATCGCTATGTATTTGGTAATGTCCAGTATACTTCACATATAATTTTCAGGAAACTGAAAGACTCTGATTTTTATTTCTATTTTTTACCATGTCTATGAAATGCTAGAAATTGACTCGTGGTGTCATATATGCAATTTTATTATTTTGATTGTTCTGCCAATTAAAGGGTTAAAACAATAAAATTGTTAAAAAGCTACGTGGTGAATTTCACCACGTAGCTTAATACACTTTTCCATTCGCTCAAACCAGTTATTATAACATTTATTCCACTCTAAAGTGGGGGTGTTCAAAATGGCTGACTTGAAAGCGTCGACTGCTTCTTCACCGGACTGGAACCTTTGACCACGAAGACTTTTCTTAATTTTAGGAAATGTAAAGAAATCGTTAGGGCTTAGGTCAGGACTGTACGGAGGATGGTCAAGAATTTCTACTTTTTCCTGCTTCAAATACTCAATCGTTTGACGAGCGCTGTGTGAGCTTGCGTTGTCGTGGTGCAGGATGATGCGTCGCTTTGAGTTAGATTTTCGAAGTTCGGCGATGACTTGTGGTAAACAAACTGTGGTATACCACTGCGTTAACCGTTCTACGATCTTCAAGTGCAATAGTCGCAACATGGCCGGTTTTTTCCAACGAACGTGGCCACCATCTTCTTTGAAGTGTTTCGAGAACGAACAACTTTAGTCGGCTTTGGCTCGTCTGGAAAGACCCAGATTGTAGATTGTTGTTTGGAATCAGGATCGTAGGCGTAGATCCAAGATTCGTCACCACTGATGATGTCGTAGACGTGATTTGACTCTCCTCGGTTGAACTTTGCAGAGTTTTCTTACACCATCTGACGCGGGCCACCTTGTGATCTTCGGAAAGCAAATGCGGTATCCAACGGCAAACTAGCTTTCACACACCAAGCGCTTCATGCAAAATCTTCTGAATGGTTGTCCCTGAGAGGCCTAATAGAGCCTCTATCTCTCAATACGTCATATGACGATCTTCGAGAATTAGTTGTCTCACAGCAATGATGTTATCTTCAGTGAAGGCGGATTTTGGGCGTCCTTCGCGAGATTTGTCACTAACACTAGTATGTCCACGCTGGAATTCTAAATACAAATATTTTCCTTAGAAAGATTCATTTTCGTACGTAACCTGACAGATTCCAATAGACGCTGTGACTAAACAATATAGTTAGGGAGGCGAGGTAGCTAAATGACGTAATTCAACGGCGCCGTCGAGACCTATCAAAATCGAAAGATAAAATGATTTCGAAAAGAAAAGCTCGTATGGTAAAAACCATTTTAGCGGTGGGTTTGGCGTGTACGCTTTTTCAAAAATGTTAAAAAAAACAGTTACTTGGGCATTCTCGAGCGCGTCAGATATTCATACTACGTTTGCCCCAAGTGCCTCTGATAACAACGGTATACTAATCTGCCGGTTTGCGTGGTGGGGGTAGGCAAATAAAGTAGTCAAAAATGCAAAAAAAAAAAATTTACTCGAGCGCGTCAGATTTTCGGAAGGGGTGTTAAGTAGGCCCCAAGGAAGCTCCCTTTAAAAAAACTGACGATTTCGGCGTGACGATAAGTTGCGATGAATTTTTGAAAATGCAAAAAAAAAAGGTTTTTTTGAAATACTCGAGCGCGTCAGATTTTCATAGGGGAGGTTTATCTCGGTATCCTGAAAGCACATTTCCTTAACCTGACAAAAATGTTGGTGGGTTCTCTTAATCTGATCGAAAAAGGTTGTTTGGTTTATTTTTTTTCCTTTCGTTCTCCTTGATAAAACGGGGAATTTAAGAATGACAATAAAGCGATAGATACAGTACATGTAGATGAAATGTAGTACGAATTGTATTATTTATTGTATAAAAAAAAATGAAATGAAATACAAATTGTATTATAATTGTATTGTTATGTATGACCTTTACATTTTTGCTCAATACAATTCATCAAAGTTTCCAGCACATTCGAGAAATATACCGTCGGGTCTTTTCTCTCTCTTCAATCATCGTTATACTGAGGGCAGATAGGTCTACTAGGTAGGGGACCATAAACATATATATATATATATATATATATATATATATACATATATGATTTTAACGATGATTGAAGAGAGAGAAAAGACCCGACAGTATATTTCTCGAATGTGCTGGAAACTTTGGAATTAGGGTGTACCGAAAATTCCCTTCTACCGCTTCTTTCCCCACAATCAATGTTGCGAAATAAAGGAAAAATACTGGTAGGACGGCCATATTTCCGCGAAGCGCTCGGTCTGTATTACATGTTTATGGCAAATTCCTCTTTTTTGCTTCAATTCTTCACTTCGTTTTGCTTACGGTACGTCCAAAAAACAATTTGAGGATCAACAGGCTATTGAATAATATATATGAAACTGTACATGTTAATAATACTTTTGTATACAGATACGCGTACCTTTTTCCGAGTCCACGACAATTGTCGAGAAGCTTTAGAAAAAAAAATTTGTGAGATATAATAAAAGTCACATAATTTAATTATCGTTATTTCATATCAATTTTTTTAACACCCTCAGTTTTCGAGATATACTCAAAAAACCGGGAGTTTGAGTTTTTATGATGCTTCAAGTCAAAAAGTTTTAACTTTGGACAAAAATGTAAAGAGACCTTTTGTGTAAAATAAAATTACCTTTTTTGTTTATTTAAACTTTTTTTTTGTAAGATGAATCATTCGCGACATACATGCCGCAACGCGTTTTTCGGAAGACGAAATGGCTCCTCCACACTTCTGGTCATGCGGAAACCGGCAGATTTTGTATTTTTAGTGAGTTTTAGATTATATTCTTCAGAATAAAAAATAAAAAAATCGCGCTCGAGAATGCCGGATTAACGTTTTTTTTTTACAAGTTCGCGACCCTATAACTCGGCGGCGGCAAGGACTTATCGTCAGATTAGTTAAATTTAGTCTTAAAACACTAAAATCAACGCCCAATATCTTAATCTGACGCGCTCGAGTATTTCAGACTATCGATTTTTTTTTACTAATCTGATCGTCTATCCTAGGCGCGCGTCACTACATACAGAGCTAAATACTTTACAAGGTTGTTCTATTAGGTCTAAGGTATCTCTCATATCTCAAACTGCCACGCTCGAGTATTACCGAAAATTCCCCTATTCGCCTCCCTAACTAATAGCATTAATCCTAATACTTTCAACTGTTTTGAGATTCAAAATTTAAACATTCGAATATAGAACAGTTCCAAATTCAAAATTGCCGGGAAATATGGAAACGACAGAACTTAAAAGGCATGCCTCGTATAGTACTTCATTGCATCATACTTTATGTTGTCTTTGTTATTGATGTAATTTTGTTTTCAACTTCACATGTGATAATGGATTGTAAAAAAAGTACATTTCGATCATCGAGCTGTTACTTCCTTTACCACATTGGTCTTTATAACATAGTTTTTTGACGTTATAATACTAAAAAGACTCATCCCAAAAAATCACCTGTAACTATAAAAATATGTTTTCGTCTTTTGTTTCGTTCTTGACCGGTTGGCCCGACAACACAAAACACAAAGAAAATTGGAAAAGTATGGAGGAGATCGTTGCCCAGAAGTGGGCAGTTAACTAGGTTAATTAAAAAAATCTCGTCTTATAAAATCGTGTTTGATGTTTCAGAGGCAGGCGGTACGGGTTCGGCGACGACAGGGCCAGGTCGAGCGGCCCGCGCCCGAGCCCTGGAACTGGCGCAGCAACTCGCCAGCTCGCTCCAACACGCAGTGCCTCCGCCCCCACGACCTGACTTCACGACAGCTAGTGCCATACTGCGGTGGCTTCAACAGAACAACAACTCCGTCGCCCTAGTAAGTAGTAGTACTGTACTATTTTCTTTGTTCTACCGATAAGAAGTTACTTCCTTAGCTTTGTTTACTTTTGAATTTCTCCGTCCGCAGTTGTAATGGAACTGTGAATATTATCTGTAGTAAGAATGAAGGTGAACTTGTGATAAATATTACTATGATTAGTAATTTTCAATGCGATTCGTTTAATTTTGTGTAGAGTTCTTGGTAGAAAGTGATTAGGTCGCTCCCCCATTCAATTAAAATACAATCTGGTGAAGAGTCGTCAGACCATCTCGGAGGAACGGTTTACTTATCTATCAAATATCGTTCAGATAAAAATAAAATAAATAGAAAAACAAAATTAATATCTACAATATATAATTATTTTCACTTATTTATTATTCTAGTGGTAACGGCCGCGACTTACGAGTTGAAGGTCGTAGGTTCGAACCCTGACAGGCGCTTTACTTTCTATAAATTATTTCATCACAACTGCTCTCAAAACGGTGAAGTAAAACATCTTGAGGAAACCGGCATGTCTTAGAACCAAAAACTCGAAGGCATGTGACACCAACACGCACTGTTCCTGCGTGGTGAATTAGGTCCACTCCCTCTCACAGAGAGGAGGCCTGCCTGTGTCCCAGCAGTGTGAACATTCTAGGCTGACTATGCTTATGCTACTTATTTATTACCATTTTATTGAAAACCGCCATTTTATTGAAAATTCTGCCGGTGTCTTCGCCCGCGTGGATGTGGATATAATGGTTTTTAATTTCTTTTGCGTGAAATTCTTCTAATTATTTTTGTAAAATAAAAGTACTTAAGACCGTAATTACTCCTTATAACATCAGCTATCTGCCAGTGAAAGTCCCGTCAAAATCGATCCAGCCGTTTTGGAGATTAGATGGAACAAACAAACATACAGACAAAAATTTTAAAATACCTTAGGTATTTAAAGTTATTATTTTGACATTAAAGTAGACACTTCAATTTTTTTTTGAATAGATATATACCAACAAATTTTTAAGCTGGAATCTTGTCGCTATTATTTTAGTAAAAGAAGATTAGTGTTACTAGAAGATCTAAGACATCTTTGAAGTCGTATCCATAAAGTGAATTCAATTCACTTCGTAGATAAGCTTCTGTCTCGGCAAACAACGTGAACGGCAACGTAACAGCTTCCACATTGTGTATGCTCAACAAGTCTGCAAGAACCTTATTATTTTCAGAGAATGGCTAGTAGAATAAAGTCTGCAATTTATAACATTTTAAGAGCTCAGTAGCAATCTGAAACAACTGGAAATTGCAATGAAAATATAACTATCAACGTAAAGAGTTAAGTTAGTTAGTTAGTCATTGGCGTAAGGCAGTTACAAAAATAAGGCCAATCTAAGAAGATTACGTGAAATTACTGTAAATTATTTGTTTTATTATTAAACGCATAAGCAGACTTTAGTTCTCTGCTGATCTGCCAATTGTAAAACTTCGTACAAAAGAGAATACATGAAATACCACTTGCGCATCAAAAGTATTTAAGAAAAGAAAGAAATATTGTTTATTCTGCACAAACAAAACGCAAATTACAAATAAAATTAAAAAGACATAAAATATGCACATACAACGTAGTCAAAAGCCTCGTACTCAAGCAAATAAAAGGTTGACAACTATTGTATTTCTTATTATCAATTATGTAGCTTTTGCCCGCGGCAATTATCACAAGGGGACGTACCTACTATCGGGATAAAGGAAAAAGTATCTTATGTCCTAACCCAGGTAAACCATGGGCTAGCCGTGTGCCAAACATCCAAATCCGTTCAGCCTTGAAAAGTGAAAAGGTAACAGGCAGACAGATAGAGTTAGGCCCGTATTAAAGAACGTCACTCAATACTCAAGCATTACTTAAAACTAGATTCAAGCCATTTGATTGGTTGAAACTAGTTTTAAGTAATGCTTGAGTATTGAGTGAAGTTCTGTAATACGGGACTTAGTTTCTTTCGCATTTATAATGTTATGTATGGATATTGTAGTCTCCACGGGAATTGTTCCTTAATAAACGCATGTTTGCATACAAACTTCAACCTCCTTTGACACGCTTAGAGTTCAGAAAAATCCTTTCACGTAGTGCACCCCTTAGGAATGTAATAACAAATCTTTCCCATTTTCCATCTTCAATATAGTTCTTCAGTCAGTAAATCCCAAAATTCTAGCATATATAATGTAGAATCCTTTCAAAATCTAGGACAACATTGAACAGTTTTTAAAATTCTGCGTACTCAGCATTCGACCCGGTGCTCGCTTGAGCAGCCTTGGTTACGCTTGCGTTTAAAACTCCGCCGGTCATAAAAGCCTTTGGAAGCTGTGTGCGGAAGGGAACTAATTGCACACCCATGGTACGTTTGCTCGCTGACGTGAATACATTCGCAACAAGCGTACATATAGCACGTGCTACTTCGCTCCCGACTCTGTCTTTACATTTTCAGGCACGTCATTAAACTAATGCCGTCACAAGGCTACTCAAGCGTGTTAATAAAATTTAGTAAAACATTTAGTTTGCCGATTGTTTTTCGTCCTAAGCAAATATTTGCTATTGAAAGCTCTAAATATGGAGAATTTGCATGCTTATAACGAAACGTTGAATATTCAACGCATAGTCGAAATGCTGACGGTATACGCGGTAACTTGGTTACCTCAGTACCTGTCACCGGGACACCTCTCAAGTGGAAGTTGGAGCCGAAGTTAACCACGGATTCAATTAATCCGATTTCAATTATACGTGGCTCCTGTGATATGCACTATAATTGATTTTCCTCTACCTACATTTTTTCCATTAATGAACAATTAAATTTCAAGCTTCCGTGACTATTACCAACGTATAATATAGCCCTCGCCGATCTCTACTTTTCAAGAACTTTGTTCCTTTTAATTTAATTGTGAATTCTAATGAAATTTTGCAGGAGTATGCTTTTATTATATTCAAAGGCAAGTCCAAGCTCCAATTATCTGCAAAAATGCGAGGTCTTTCTTCTCTCTCTCTTATGGCAAAAGAAAGTAACTGTAATAAAAATAAACGAATGTTTTTCTGGGATTTGAAATAAGGAAAGTTGGCGCTATGGTGCTGTGGTGGTTTGCAAACTCCTTAGTGGTTTCGACAGGAAGTCATTTTCCTTGAGCCAGGCATTAAGCTGCCTGAAGTTCCTTTCTTTCCGGAACAAGTTTTACAATCATGATATTTTCGCAATATCATCAGCCTGCGAGGTAATTGCATAGCACACTCATCAATGAAGCAATGGATTACTAATATCCTTCAAAATGATCCTTCAAAATGATTTAGATTTAGATTGATAGTGTTACAAAATAAGGGTGCATAATATATGTATTTCTGAACAGACCGCTACAATAAATATAGCTAGGTGTGCAATACGGATCAGAATTATCTGAAAGACTTATAAAAGTAGCTTTCTACCTCTTACAACTTTATTAATTAATGGGAGTGTAAGAAAAATGCTTGTTTGTAAAAGTTCTGTTATAGCTTCGGGCTACTTAGGGTTTCATGCGAGTATTTAACATTTATTATTTAAACTTTCACATAATATTACACCTGTGTTACACCGCAAAGGAGTTAAGCATAGTGTACCAGGTACACCTCTGCCGGTACACTGTACTTATAGAACACCCACAATTAACCACTCATGTTGATAATACAGGAGAGGGAAGAGCCTTTTATCATTACTTACCTAAACCACCACATTATTATCATTACCTGAACTTTTGCACGACTCATAATGCGAAGCATTAGAGAGTGGTTTACGATCGATTTTTTTTTTACTCCTTTCTGCTACTGTTTCTATTGTTATACTCCTGCTAGTACACAGAACCTACTTAATTTATATACCATTGTATAGATAATTTAATGGAGATTAATTCTGTACTTTTCAAAAAATTATTTAATGCCGTAGAAATGAAAAAAATATCTATATATTTCTAATAAATTTCCCGTCAATCAAGTGTGAAACCTGAAAACATTGCAGCTTACGAAAAAAATAATGAATTGTATGTTTTTTACAGTTTCGTTTCACCCATAGGAACCCTATTGAAAATGGCTCTTTTATTCAAAGTAGTATGAGTAAAAAACTAAATAATATAATATCTATATCTATAGTTTTTTATACGATTAAATAAGCATTATGAGTCGTGCACATTAATGGATTTTTCAATTTTATTTTTTTTTCGTTGGTATTTTCTCATGGATACCCTCCGTCTGGGAAGAACGGAGGGTTATGTCGGACTCCTACCGACTAATGCACGGTTCCAATAAACAAAAACGAATCGTTTTGCTTACCAATGGTAGCAGTTTTTATGGTCAAACTGGGCATCTACATAGATTCTTAAGCTAATTTTACCTTTGATAGCTACTTTCATATGGGAGGGTCTACTATGGAAAGCTATGAGATATTTGCATCATTATTGGTAAAGATACAAGTCTTAATTTTAACCAACAACGGTCCGTAATTTATAGGAATCGGCCTTAAAACCCCACAGTTCCTTCTAGTACCATGAGTCGGGGGCCCGGGATACAATAAGTTGTACATTCACCGCACCCCCGACTTACTAACCTGAAACACCATTACATTACCATTAGCTTTTTCAATGTATTTCGCACTAACCTACATACCTCTCACAGTCGATTACCACAGCAAACAAACAACAATCGTATAGCTATCGATCCCTTATCAAGTTATCAGCGTGTGCATGAGCGCTGTCGGTCCCTAACAACGGGTTGTTCTCGCCACAGCTTGTCGGTAGCTGTCTGTCTGTGACTACCCAAGTGGCTTTCAGCTCAATGAACACGCCGTGACGCAGGGTTCGTTATTACGTGACGGATCGCACAGGTTAAGGCGCAGTAAAACGCAAATTTTTAGGTAATTGACAATAGCTCATCACGGTAACAAATAAAGTTCAAAACAGCGATGCGTTTGATGGTTAGTTGAATCGAATTATCAACAAATTAAAGTAATTTTTGCAGTTTTAGTTCAATTAAAAAATAAATGCACGGCTCAGTGGAATAATTTTAAGGTATTTCTTTATTTGATTGAATTCCCTTTAGTATTATTACATAAATTATGATAGTGTACGTTCAAAATATTTAAAATTATGTGACGAATAATTTTTTTGAGTTCTGCATACTATACTATTTTATTTTTTATAAAATATTTTTGAATAAGTCTTTCCTTTGAACGTTTGACAATACAAAAAACTGAGCGTTTTACGGTCTCCTACGTTTGGGCAGCGCGGCAGCGCCTTAACTTTCTATTTTGGAGTGATTTGGTTTGTTTTGTGGTTTAAGGCCATAACGATATTTTAGTGTAGACACAACTTTAACCAAATATATGCTTAGGTACTCCTTTTACTTAAAATAGTTCTTGTACTTAGTTTAGTTTTCTTTTTAATTGATTCTTATAGATGCTTTTTTTTATTTTGGCCAACTTTAATTATTAACAACCAGCAGCATCATAAAACAATATTCTATTCGATTGAAATTATCAGTAGTATAGTAGAGTATTTTTTTTTTACCAAGATGTTTACTATATGAAAAACAAATAACATTAAAAGTTATCAGAACGGAGACAAAAATAGCGTGTACCTTTTTCAGTGTTCATCAGTTAGGTACTAGCACTCTTTTTAATTAAAATCTTGTGTATCTTTTGGTTCCTCTCTAAAAAATTACATTGTAAACAGCTCCATTTTTTTTTTTTCAATAAAATGTTACTAATTTTATTCATAAATCCTCCTCTGGTTACCTATCAATCAACCGGCACAAATTTACCGCATGTTGTGGGAAAATGGATTGATATCTTTATAGTTCCAATAGCTAACGAACTGGTTATCGTTGACGACCTACATTTTTTAAACCTCGTTACTACATGGTCAATATAGCAATCATATATTTTGAAAATTGGACCAACTATATATTCCTTCCGAAAATGTACCTACAACATTTCATGTTCATGTAAATGAACGTACAGGCTTATTATTCCCTGTCAAATTATTCCAATAATTCGATATTCGCAAATGAACACTGGGCTACGAGGTGACACGTATGCCATGAATGCGGTGTTTACTGACCAGCATTGAACCTCGTGGATGAATGGATCTCATAAGCCGTGTGCACCACTTAGGCATTCATTGCCGGGTGCCTCCCTCACAGCATACGGGGTAACTAACCTCGCTTGTACGCTGCATGCACTGTTAATACTATAGCATATTATAAAACAGTCGGAAAGCCTCGAATAGTTCGTGTATAACTTTGTGGAAACAGAATTCCAATATGGAGCTTATCTGGGCTTCCTATCGAGTAACTACAACAATCGATTTTAATTTAAGTAGTGTGTTGTATTCACAAAGCGAATCTGCCAAGTGTACGCCTTGGAGTACCTTGCTGGTTAGCAAGTTACGGTGCTACTGTCGAAGTATTATTTAGTTAAGATTCCGCTCCAAGTTGTGCTCATCCGGTAAGACAAAATGAGCTTAAACTTAAAGATAAGTGAGCAGATGCCGTTCAGTTACAATATCCTATCTGTTCAAAAAGACATGTAAAGACCAAAAAGAGGAAAATATGAGTGCTGCAAAAAAACAAAACACTGTTACGGAGACATTTTGCAAACACTCTTTTGTTCAGAGATTGCACATGGTCGACTATTTACACGAAACCATTCTTCCTGAAAATTAAGTTTATTATTAGCTACATTTGGAATTTTACTTATTTTGTGCAAGTAAACTAAAGGGAGAAATTACCCGTTTAATTTAATAACGCGTTAAAGGCTAGGTAATCGGACCGCTGAAATTCAATGCACAGCAGAATTCACTTGTTTTGATTTTCAGGTTCTCAGCTACAGCTGTGTTTATGCTGTTAGAAGCTCTTTAAAGGTGGATTAATATTGGAAGGGCAAGATTAATTAAATCAAATTTAGAATCATACATTACTTATTGAAATATTTGAAATGTTTGTATTATAGAGTCGTCCCGCTATTGTAATAAAGGACAAAGGTCACTGTTTACTACTTATTTAGGTGCTTATTATATCAACCTAGATGCCTCCCGGGAATTGGTCATAATTAGGAATGGCCCTTAAGAACTGGGTTAGTGAAGTTTGTTGTTACGTTATAACTTTGGCGTGGCTGTTGTGCCTAGTTAATTTCGTGTGATCATAGCCCTGCGCATTGTAAAATATTTAACATTAATTTCGCAAGGTACGAAGCGCTCGCCGCAGACTAGTTCCAGGTGAACGCGCGTTCCATTAGCGCAAATTAGAATTTCTCCAAGCCTCCTGCCCCCACACTCGGGAGCCGTGTGTCACGCCTTTTATCTATACCAATAATAAAATCGTTCCAAGTTAACGATTCGTACGTGAAACTGGGAGAATTTTCAAGGGGCCTCTTTGGCCTGTTTAAAATTGACGGCACCGCAGCCGATTTTATAAATTTCTTGTTCCATTATGCCGGCGAAAGCTGTGCGATACTCTCATTGATTGACTAGGAAGCTTAAGCTGTATTACGGCAAAGCTTATTATTTATTGGAAAGAAAATATGTCCCGTATTTTGTACGGAAACAAATTAATCGGCGGGCAAAAGCTGTATAAGTAGAATTTAACGAATGAATCAAAAGTTTAATTGCTTTGAGAGCCATGTGTAGTTAGTTTAAGTCGACGTCGTATGGATTAAGTTATTAACTTATTACTGAGCTTATGAGCTAGTACTTGCCGAAGCGACCATAATTTTCACCCATGATTAGAATTATTTAACAATTTTTTTGTTAGTTTAGTGCAGAAATGTATAAAACATGACTTTTAATTTACAAGATGGGATCGACATCAACAGTACTTCAATATTAAAATGTCGGGTACTCGGCGTATATATCGGAAAACTCAGTCGGGGAGCGCGAAACGAATTTATTTCTGCTAAATAATAGGTTATAAATTGAGTCCTCGATACAGGCCAACACGTTAGCATCAACATGACATCGTAGTGGGGTAGGTACAATATCAATATGGTATCATATTGATATTGTATCGTAGTTTATGTGGCTTATTGGTTTCACCATATGTCCTTGCGTCAATGTTTAATATTGTGTAATCACGTCCGGCGTCCGTACTACGTGTTTGGCTATGTCGAACATTGATTGCACTGGACGTACCTACATAAACGGTATTAACAGATTCAGTTATTAATAAATTGAAACTGTTACTTAAATGGCTCGAAATAACTATTTAAACGTTCTGAGTAACGATACGTTTCAGTATTTAACCGCCTTAAAAAAAAGGAGGAGGTTCTCAATTCTGTTATATATATTTTTTTAATGTTTGTTTATGTATAAGCCCGATTTGCAATTTTTTTTATTCAGAAGGATATACTTTCAGATTGCTACTATAGAAATTTCATCAAAATTGGTTCAATAGTTTGGTTTTTAACCCAAAATTACTGGTAAAAATTCAAGTACTTAAACGAAATTGCGTCGTTTGCTTTCCTATGACTTTTCAGTGATGGCTTAGGGGAATTGTCATGGGATGAAATAATTAACAGACTTCAAAAAGGAGGGAGGTTCTCAATTCGACTATTTTTTTTTTTGTATGTATAATGTCACGCGATATCTCTGGCAATTATTGTAAATCGATTTCAAAAATTATTTAATGGGTAGGGTATGCCTCAGGGATTGTCCCTAAATTTTATGGGTAGTTTTTGAATTAGCTTCAATAATACGTATTTTTGCCACTTAGTTTATATTGATGACTAGCGACCCGCCCCAGCTTCGCACGGGTGCAATGCAATTTAATTAATTAATCATTTTAATTTAGTGTTTTTTTTTTTAACTTGCCGCCAGCCCCTGCCACCGATACCACAGCAACCGCTATGTCCCTGCATTTTAAATCTGTAATATCTTCGAAAATATTAATTTAAATAACATGCTGTAAAGGGCCATATTGATCTATATTAAATGCACAATGTATTTAAGGTACTTAATTGGATAAGGATTAATGCTGTATTGCTTAAAATCGCTTCGTAAATAAGCCATCATTTCTCGTAAAAAGCAAAGGAAAAAAAAAAATTATTATTGTGGGTTATACCATCGCGGACTTTTTTGTAGACCTTTTTAAGGCGTACAATACTGTAGTACATTATTTTGATGTATCTCATAGGGTTCAGCCAGGCAGCGTTTGCAATGTAAGCGCAAAAAAATGTGTTTATTTACGACATCACATTAGAAACCTCTAAAATTATCAGTGTTTCTCTACTACACACATCAAAAGTGTCTAGGGATCAAGCATTTTTATGCGGATTTCTTGAGATTGAGATGTGGCTTTGTAATAAATTTATGATTTTATAAATTTATATGGATCCTTGTTGGTGCATTTCATAATTTGAATCAGGAACTGTGAATCAAATTCGAGTAAAAGATGAAAATCAGCTGTCAATATTTTCCCTATAAAAACATACAACGCATTGAAGACATTATTAGTGCTACTGTTTCCCTACTACTGATTAAAACCAACGTTATTATGGAGCGGCGACGTCATTTAAGCAGGGAAGAAATGCTCAGAGCCGTGGGAATGATAGAAGCTGGTTCCCGGCAACGTACTGTGGCTTTAGCTCTGAATACAAGTCAGAGTGTTATCAGTCGACTTTGGACACGTTACCGAAGCACTGGTACCGTGGCTGAGCGCCATGGAGGACGGTATCGCTGCACCACACGGAGACAAGACCGATACATTCAAATCTTAACTCGAAGAGCTCCAACAATAATCGCCATGATGTTAGCCGTGAGGCTTCATCACTCTTCAGGGAACTTAATTAGCGACCAAACAGTCAGAAACCGCTTGCATGAAGTGAACCTTCATTCCCGAAGACCGCTACGGGTACCACCTATAGCAATGCACAATCGTAGGATTCGATATCAATGGGCTCTTGAACACAGAAATTGGGCAGAAGAACAATGGCGTTTCGTGTGCTTTTCTGATGAGTCTCGTTTTGGTATGAGACCGGATACAAGACGTATACGACACTGGAGAACCCCTGGACGCCAACAGCGATTAAAATCCTGCCAGGAAGTCCATCCTTATAGTGGTGGAACCATCATGGTATGGGCGGGTATTTGGATCGGCGGAAGAACTGAGTTGATTTGGATCAGAGGCAACCTCAACGCTCAAATTTATGCTGAGACGATTGTATCAGACGTCATCGTTCCTCTACAAGTGCAAATCGGTCCCTTATTTCAGTTAATGCATGATAATGCACGACCGCACACCGCAAGAGTTGTAAGACAGACTCTCGCCGCAGCTAACATCAATGTCCTGCCCTGGCCTGCTCAGTCGCCAGACTTGAACCCGATTGAGCATGCATGGGATATGCTACAGAGAAGAGCTCTGCCGAATATGGAGGGTATCCAGTCGCAAGAAGACCTTTTTTTGTTGTTGCAACGAACATGGGCGGCCATTCCACAGCGTGATTTGGATGAACTCATTCTGAGTATGCCAAACCGATGTTCTTGTGTTGTTAGTGTTCGCGGTAGAAACACGGATTATTAATTGTTTAAGTTACCCAATAAAATTTTAGAGAAAACTGTTATTTCAGTCTTTTTTTCGAACTTTTGTGTTAGTGGTTCAAATGTCAAAAATCCCTTTATTAGGAAAATGGCAAATTTCTTTATTAATGCAAAGGTGACTTGGTTTATCGTTACTGTGACAAACGAAAACACTTTATTTGATGAATCCTTAAAGAAAATTTTAATTAATATCAATCAGGAGAAAAGTTATTGCAAAAATATATGTTGATCCCTAGACACTTTTGATGTGTGTATATTATACATGTATTATACATATAAACCTTCCTCTTGAATCACTTTAACTATTAAAAAAAACCGCATCAAAATCCGTTTCGTAGTTTTAAAGATTAAGGATACATAGGGATATAGGGACAGAGAAAGCGACTTTGTTTTATACTATGTAGTGATGTTATAATAGCTTCCTGTCACTGATATTTACATAGTAAGTAATGTTATACGAATTTGTGTGGGTTACCTAAGCATAGGGTTGCCAGATTTACAAAAACTAAATCCGGAGCAAATTCCGGACATTTGATGAAAATTCCTGACTTTCTTGTAAATATAATGTTAATCACGATATGCATAGTACATGTGAATGAACGAAGCAAATTCTCGAATATTCCCGCGCCCACGCTGTCCTTACGTGACAATAGTTTAAACGAACGAACGATCAAAATGAATAATTAAATTAATAATTTTGTTTGTTACCTTAACTTGAAATAAAAATATTTGATTTATAATGTTTTTTTATTTCACTCTTTACTAAAATTTAATAAATTCCGAACGATTTCGAATTCCCTCCGCATTCCGGACAAAGACTTACATTACCGGACATGTCCGGAAAATTCCGGACGTATGGCAACCCTACCTAAGCACAACTTAAAAGTGAAAAATAAAAACCTTTATTACAAACAAAAAACAACCGACTTTTTTTTTGTAAAAAAGTTTTTTGGAGATGTCTGCTCAGACAGATTTCATCTACCAAAATCATTTTATTTTTAATCAATTTTTTCTACAGGTCAAAGGCTTTCCTTTCTCCTTTATTCTTGTACTAGCGACCCGCCCCGGCTTCGCACGGGTGCAATGCTGATACTAAATACACTACATATAAACCTTCCTCTTCAATCACTCTATCTATAAAAAAAAAACGCATCAAAATCCGTTGCGTAGTTTTAAAGATTTAAGCATTCAAAGGGACAGAGAAAGCGACTTTGTTTTATACTATGTAGTGATAAAAAATAACAATGCGTGACGTGCAGGTTGTCACAGGCCGAAGGAGGGAAATATCTAAAATTAAATTATTAAAAAAAACCTTTTCCATGATTGAAATTCCCTGAGAAATGACGATATTATAATGGGGTTACTTATAGCTTAATTATGACTTTGTTTTGGATTCTTCCCTGCCTTTTTATTACCAAGATTTACTAGTACAATAAAAATGTATCTAACAGAAAGGTTGCACACATACGGTCCTATAAGCAATTTGGAGCAATATTGTGGCTAAGTACAACATAATATAAATAACAAATATGAAGGCCACAGAGCCCTGCCCTCGGCATTGGCCTCGTCAGTGCGACAGGCGTGAAAGTAGGCTTCGCCGTACATCCGATGCCTGTCACCCGTTTTCCCTGAACACTATTCTGGAATCGACCCGTCCTGAATGAATCAGATAGCAAACCTTTTGATGAATTATTCTTCAACCTGTAGATATTGGCTCATTTCAGTATCCGATAGGCAAAAGGCGAAGCGTATGCATCCAGTTACCAATAAAAATTATTTTTTTAGTCTGTGTCAGTTTTTCCGAGGGAACAATGCTGTAGCAATTTCAGAGGAAATGGAATGTGAAATGTTATTGCAACCTCTGATTTCCGATCGCGTTCAATTTGTTTCCAAGCGTCAATGTTGGTATTTCGGCCAGGGTGCCATAATTAAAACCCCTTCAAAATCGGTTTGGATTTAACTGGCCTAATTTGGCTTACTTCACGGATGTATAATGTTGATAAGCAGCTACAGCGGGGTAATTGCGTAACACACTATCAGTAGCAATGGCTTTCATTGTGACAGTACAACAATATTAATTGCGTTATTAACGTTGTTGAGCAGACAAATTTTTCGAACATATAAAGCAATGGATTAGAATTAACTTTCAAAATGAGTCAAATTGAGATTGATAGTGTAGTGTTAGTGTTACGCAGTTAGGGTGTTGTTTGCTACTGTAAACTTATTTCGTTCTTAAAACTATTTGTAAGCGAGGTTCAAGACTCGTCTAGCTAGGGAGCTACAATGCAATCGTCTGGAAAGTTAGCGCTAACATTTTTCATTCATTTTTGAAGAAGCTACACAAATCGCTGTATGAAAAGCTTTCTCGTTATTTGAGTAGTAGGTAGTTATGTAAATTCGAAGGAGCTTGAACCAACAACTTTTAGATTGTCTTCAACTTCGAGATACGATCGCGGATATCGTTTTTAATTAATGGATATCTGAGTTTTATAATTTTTTGAACGGATCGCTTTAACCAAAGATGTATCTTTATAAAGACTAGCACTTCGCCCGCGACTTCGTCTGCGTGTATTCGTGCCAAATTTCATTTTAATTAACTCAAGCAATAAGATTTTTCATAAAAACAAAATCCCCCCTTTTCACCCCTTTAAAGGTCGAATTTCCAAAAACCCTTTCTTAGTGCTCCCCTACATAATAAAAGGAAGCCGTATGCAAAATTTCACGTTCCTAGTCCTTGCAGTTTCGGCTGTGCGTTGATATGTCAGTCAGTCAGTCCGTTTCTCCTTTTATATATATAGATGAAGAGAATACGTTTTTTAAAAAGGTTCTTTGTTAGAAAAGTCGCAATCCTAACATATTCCCTTAATAAGTACGTTTCAACATGACAATACGTAAAAAGGGGTATGATTCCTTGCGCAGTCATCGACATAGGCTGTTTACGAGCTGGCTCAGCGAATTTGCCTGTGCAAAGAGTAATTTAAAATTCAGAGCGCCTCAGTCGCGTCGGGTCGGTCATTATTGCCTCATTGTTATACATGTTGTGCGTTATGTTGTTTTTTAAACTATATTGTTGTTTATGCTCTGTTTGTTGTAAATATTATGTGGTGTGGATTAATACTCGTTTGGCCTTATTTAAAAAAATATCGAGCTCTAAGATACAGACTAATCTAGTTTGCGGCTCACTGGCAAATAAAATATCGTAACCTAGCTGTCTACCTATTGTCCTACTAGCTGCCGTGTTACGTGGACAATAAAATATTTTCTATTTCTATTTTTTCTATCTGTAGACCCAGGTCCATCGAGCCATTTTTAATTTTTAAACAAAGTTAATGTTCTTATTACTTACAAAAAAACTGGCGTCCAAGTTATAAATTTTGCATTCAGAACTTTACGTTTGCCGGAATAAAGTTCAAAATATAGTAACTGGCTCGAAGGTTTAGGCTAGGTCTAAAGAGATAACGTTTTGTAATAAGACAGTCTGTGTTCAGCTGCGATGTTTTCTATGTTATCCTAGATGGAACACATTTTGATCTGTTGGTCCTTGGAGACATAAAGCCGCCAGCTACAAAAGACGTCGACAATCTAATTGGTTTGAGGAAATTTTCTTTTTTTTTGGGTGGGAAATTATCAAATTACTTCTCCCGCTCTTGGGCGGAGCGGCAGGGCGTGTCAGACTTTTACTGATTACAACCCACCCGTGTTCCTTCAGTTGCCTGTGCCAGGGGCCACGGTAACTCTTTCGAACAACCCGCGACCCTGGCAGTACGTACTTAATCCTCCGCTCACGCTCGCAATCATGTTGTACGAATTTGTGTAGGTAATATTATTCGTTGTTGAAATAAATCTATTAATATCCTGAAGAACACTTAAGTGTTCCATATTATAAATTGAAGTCGCTTTTCGTGTCTGCCTGTGTAACCGCGTTGTTTGTTCTTATATACTACTTTACTTTACTGATTTTGATGCGGTTTTCACAATCATTTAGAGAATTTATTCCGGAAGTTTTACACAGGGTGGCACTGTGGCAGGGAAATCGACGCGCAAACTGAATCCATGAAATCAGCATATGATTCTAAATCGGGTTCCAAGAATTTTTTTTTTTAAGTTATCATAAAAGAATGTTTTCTCATAGAAAATTTGTGCAATACCTACGCGGTCAGAATGTATGGAATCGCTATTTTTAGCGTTCCGTACCTCAAAATTAACCTCAAGACCCTTTTTTCTCAGGAACGCGTAGTTATCAGGTTGAAATTAATATTAAATACTCAGGACTGCAATCCCTTGAAACAATGAAAAAAAAACAAACTTCTAAGTCAACGCAATCAAAAGATACGAGCGTTTATGTTCAGAAATCAAAACTAGTACTTCCCGTTGACCTAGAATCATGGGCAAGAAGCAATTTCATGTAGCACAAGTAAAGGAAAAAATCTGAAAACCCTAAATACAGGGTTACTTTTCAATGACCAGCCAAATTTAAGGATGTGGTACAGACCATCAAACTAAACAACTTTCTCCATGGGACCAACATCGTAATCGCGAATAAAATTTCAGTCATCCCATACGTTTAGGTCGAATAGGTATTGAAGTTTTGTATGGGACAGTTGATAAATTTTTCGCGATTACGATATTGGTCCCATGGAGAAAGTTGTTTAGTTTGATGGTCTGTACCGCATCCTTAAATTTGGCTGGTCATTGAAAAGTAACCCTGTATGTAGTTACATTACAATAAAAATAATTTTAAAACTATTTACATACCTACAAATTTGTATGGACCCCTCGGTGCGCGAGTCCAACTCACATAAGACCGTTTTTTTTTAATAACCGACGAAAAATTTCTACGCACGGAGGTCTAGAATCATGTGCTGAATTCATGATAACAGTTTGCTCGTCGATGAAGTGACACTCTTTTTACCACAGATATAGATAGACCTAGATAACGCAAGTACCACGATCTGTATGAAAACCAAGCGTGCCATTTTTTTTTACTACCTACTATGACGTCACAAGCGCTCTTTCTCACTCACGCTCACCCAGCCAGCAGTACGCAGGACTGAGCGCGAAAGTGCGGCTTACTGAACGTAAGTTAGTGCGATTTTTGGCACGCGAAGTAGTTGCTCTTGCGTTATCTAGTTGTATCTACACACATCAAAAGTGTCTAGGGATCAAGCATTTTTATGCGGATTTCTTGAGATTGAGATGTGGCTTTGTAATAAATTTATGATTTTATAAATTTATATGGATCCTTTTTGGTGCATTTCATAATTTGAATCAGGAACTGTGAATCAAATTCGAGTAAAAGATGAAAATCAGCTGTCAATATTTTCCCTATAAAAACATACAACGCATTGAAGACATTATTAGTGCTACTGTTTCCCTACTACTGATTAAAACCAACGTTATTATGGAGCGGCGACGTCATTTAAGCAGGGAAGAAATGCTCAGAGCCGTGGGAATGATAGAAGCTGGTTCCCGGCAACGTACTGTGGCTTTAGCTCTGAATACAAGTCAGAGTGTTATCAGTCGACTTTGGACACGTTACCGAAGCACTGGTACCGTGGCTGAGCGCCATGGAGGACGGTATCGCTGCACCACACGGAGACAAGACCGATACATTCAAATCTTAACTCGAAGAGCTCCAACAATAACCGCCATGATGTTAGCCGTGAGGCTTCATCACTCTTCAGGGAACTTAATTAGCGACCAAACAGTCAGAAACCGCTTGCATGAAGTGAACCTTCATTCCCGAAGACCGCTACGGGTACCACCTATAGCAATGCACAATCGTAGGATTCGATATCAATGGGCTCTTGAACACAGAAATTGGGCAGAAGAACAATGGCGTTTCGTGTGCTTTTCTGATGAGTCTCGTTTTGGTATGAGACCGGATACAAGACGTATACGACACTGGAGAACCCCTGGACGCCAACAGCGATTAAAATCCTGCCAGGAAGTCCATCCTTATAGTGGTGGAACCATCATGGTATGGGCGGGTATTTGGATCGGCGGAAGAACTGAGTTGATTTGGATCAGAGGCAACCTCAACGCTCAAATTTATGCTGAGACGATTGTATCAGACGTCATCGTTCCTCTACAAGTGCAAATCGGTCCCTTATTTCAGTTAATGCATGATAATGCACGACCGCACACCGCAAGAGTTGTAAGACAGACTCTCGCCGCAGCTAACATCAATGTCCTGCCCTGGCCTGCTCAGTCGCCAGACTTGAACCCGATTGAGCATGCATGGGATATGCTACAGAGAAGAGCTCTGCCGAATATGGAGGGTATCCAGTCGCAAGAAGACCTTTTTTTGTTGTTGCAACGAACATGGGCGGCCATTCCACAGCGTGATTTGGATGAACTCATTTTGAGTATGCCAAACCGATGTTCTTGTGTTGTTAGTGTTCGCGGTAGAAACACGGATTATTAATTGTTTAAGTTACCCAATAAAATTTTAGAGAAAACTGTTATTTCAGTCTTTTTTTCGAACTTTTGTGTTAGTGGTTCAAATGTCAAAAATCCCTTTATTAGGAAAATGGTAAATTTCTTTATTAATGCAAAGGTGACTTGGTTTATCGTTACTGTGACAAACGAAAACACTTTATTTGATGAATCCTTAAAGAAAATTTTAATTAATATCAATCAGGAGAAAAGTTATTGCAAAAATATATGTTGATCCCTAGACACTTTTGATGTGTGTATATCTGTGCTATAAACAATACATTCATATTAAACTTAAATAAATTAAAGAAATCTCGATTATATTTTGTCAAGTAGGTAGTAAACTACGTGTGAAGCAGGGGCTGGTGGCTAGTTATGTCATAAAATAAAAAGGCTACCTAATAAACATAATATAAGCTTCCGCACGTGTAGGTACTTCCACCTACATCACAAAACATTGACACCGTTAATAATTAGATTTCCAAGCACATATGTGAATCAACATATAAAGGACATTGACATTGAAGCAGGGCTCAACTCTACGCATTTTACACTGAAGAGTCGCTTAGCATTGTAAATAGATTCTATATACAGGTCAAGTACTTACTGAGCATTCTAAAGTTGAGCCCCAGAGTACTGGGTCAAGTACAGAACGTTGGAGAGCCAAACTCATGCGTCCATTGACAAAACGCATGCGTGTGACAGATGCATGCGGTCATGTTAATGTTAGTTGGCAGCTCATTTAATACAAGACATCTTGAAATATGGATTTAAATCGGTCCAAATCATTTGAATAATTCTAGAACTAGCGTACAAAATTTTCGTAAGTTATCAAACAAAAAGAAATTGCTGTCCCATATATTTTGACCAAGTAGATATTACACTTTTCTAAGACACAACTGATTTCTTTTTTGATAACCGACGAAATATTTCTACGGAAAGGAACGCGTCTAGAAACATGTGCAGACGCCAGTTTTCCCAATTAACTTGGAACCTTATGCTGTAGAGATAAAGTTGAGGATCGATTTAAAAAAAAATTACAGTTTGTAGTAGCTTGATGTGCTGGCGTCTCTACTAAATCGTAATAGATTGAGCGTCGATGTCCCTGCCAGTCTGTCTGTTAGAGCGTTTGGATGGCTGGGTTAACAATTCATTAACTGATAATGTCATGGGATTTTTACTTTTTCCATTGCCTACAGAAAACTTTTTGATCATCTAATGATGATCGCGTTTTTGTGATCCTCTAAAAACTTTCGGTCTTCAATGATGATCGCTTTTTTTAATAAATGAGCGTTTCAGGAAATCAAAACGTGAATTATTTTTAGGGTTCGGTTAAATACATGCCAAGAAGAACAGTTAAAATCATTACACATACCACAAGTTTTTAAATCACCAACAATGAAAGTCCTTCACAGAAGCTAGACTAGATTGAAATAAAACGTAGAGATCCAAGTATGAAAAATAAAACTACGAGCAAGTGCGTCACATGTTATCGGCCGACTTAATAGAAGCCAGTTAGAGTAATTATATATTTTTATTGGATGAAGGCACAGCCATTTCTAATGCTTTATTTACAACCAACAAGGATAATAATACTTAATTAAACACCTTTAATTGATATCGCTTGTATTTTAATCATGGCTGCATGTTAGGATTCATAGATAAGAGACAATCTATACTACTTATTAATAAAGTTGATGCGCTAATCTCTGGAACTACCACCAACGAATTTGAAAAAATATTTTTGCATTTGAGCCCAATTCTTGAGGAAGGCTATTCCTAAATCACGCTTTGACCCTTAGTAGCCGAGCAAAAAGAAAGTGGGTCGGGGGAATAAGAAATATCACGTGTACGAATAAAAAACAAACAGTTTTAGCTGATCGAAACTGTGACCCAAGGGCTGGCTTTTACCTTGGTCAGAGGCTAAGTATTGCCATACAACGTGGCAATGCCGCCAGTCTCGTGGGTACATTACCAGTCGACAGCGCAGCGATGCGGAAGAATAATCCGACACCTTTTTTTTTCTGGGTTAGGATATTCTATTTTAATTTTAATAGTTTGTTAGTTTATTTAATATTAGAAGTTTATCCAATCAGTGTATATATTTTACTTGTTTTAATTTCATGTTTTCGCGCATCATCAAAATCCAATAAAAACTGGCCTAACGGAAGTGCATTTTCAGCTCTTCTATTGCAAAAGCAAAAGCACACACTGAAAACCAATTACGCTCAAATTGATTTCCTAATGGATGTTGTTTTTATTTATTTAATGAAAAAACCAATATTCAATGACCAGTATTCATCAATATTATAATTAGAGGCCTTTGACCTGTGTGGGACAGTAATACGGACAGTATTACTGGTGCTGCTGGTATTACTGTCCTGTCCCACACGGCGGGGCTAATGCCTCTTCTCATATAGAGATGATATACCTACTCGTATATGCACAAGCATTGGATCACCACCATAGAAATATACTTAAATCTATTATCACTACCAAGACTTACGTTAGCTGTATACAGGGTGGAATCGAAGTCATGGGCATTATTTTAACCTAAGGCACTACTCACGATACTGATTGCATTAGGGCTATTAATACGCAAATCAAAAATATTATTAATGCAAGTAAGGAAAACCTTAAAAATGTAGTAAGTCAAATTGCACAAGGCTTATTATTGCAAATAAACACTTAAAGTAATTAAAACAAAATACTTCGTTAACGCCAATAATTGTTGAAATATCAAAATCTTAAAGCGCAGAGCGCAAAGCGAAATGTAAACAAACATCACCTGCGCGCGCGCGGGTTTTTCCTTACAAGTAATAATAACAATGGGCTACAAGACATTCCGTCCGGCGGGATTCCCTGAACTCTCTCCGTTCCACTCCCTCACTCGCAAAAATACGAATATCACCCCCGCGCGGGGTATGCTTCCCGCCGCAACACGAAGTCACGAACCCGGAACCAGTGTCATAACGACTGCGCAGGTGCATTGACGCGTAATTGATTTAATGATCCCGTGACGTAATCGCCGTACTCGCCGCTCGCGTCATACGGTGCTTGGATTGCAGTGTATTAAGTGTTAGTGTAGTAGTTGTGTGTGTGTTTGTGTACACGATGCCTCGACCGCGTAAAGTGCAGGCTAGGTACACCAACCAACAATACCCACAAATGGTTGTAATTTACGATCGCACAAGAAATTTAGTATGAACTCGTGAAATGTTCCATCGGCGCTACCCGAACGACCCTATTCCTTCACGGGGTCTCATTCCACCAGAACCACTCAGAACCTGTTGGATTTTTCGTCTTTTCACGTGCCAGCACATGCACAAGCTCGTGGAAGAGCACCCGTTTACCCTCTGTCACTTTACCGACAAATAAGGTTTTTTCAAAACAATCCACAAGCTAGGTACGTAAATGTTTTTTTTTAATGTATGTTAGTTGACGTAGTTTTGACCGTCCTAAGCCGGCAAAGTACGAAGGGAAAATTGGAATTTATTATGAATCAATTCATTGGCAACTTACGAATGTCACGTGAGTCGGGCGGGGTAAAAGAATTCACGCCCAATGACGCGCGTACGGCGCAGTGTACCTACGCATTTGCTATCGAGAAGCGCAACTAATTTGATACTTTGTATGACTTACTACATTTTAAGGTTTTCCATACTTGCATTAATAATATTTTTGATTTGCGTAATAGTAGCCCTAATGCAATTAGTATCATAAGTAGTACCTTAGGTTAAAATAATGCCCATGATTTCAAATGCACCCTGTATATGTCCAGTTTTCCTCACGATGTTTTTCCTTCACCGATTTCAGTAACGTCCAAGGTAAACTCAGAAAGTACATTATGATGAAAAAGTCACATTGGTATACCAAAGAAAGATCTGTGATCAATACTAACATGTCCCTGAAAATTGAAAGAGAGTGCTCTAAAAGTCAGCCTTTATAGACAACCTATTTATCAATGCAAAAGATAAGTGGCATGTATGCCTTTGTCATAGACTCACAGCTGTTCCATTCATCATGTTTTACATAATAAAAGGAAAATAAATGGCAATGTTGGGTACTTACTTACGATGATGTTTCTCAACTCACTTCCGTGACTGCGTTTGTGAACTTTTTATTTATGGATGGCGTCCCGAAAATCTCGTTGTAGGCAATTTAATTTAACTTTTTGGATAATGGCGTCAATTTTAATACCTTGGGTTTGGACTGCGAATATTTATTATTCGTACGGTTTGGGTGTTCCCTAAGGGATTGAATTTTTATTATGATTTGTTTAATTAAAAAAAAATTTCATCCAATTTTGATATTCTTGTCATTTATTGTAGTCTAGCTAAATCCGATTTGGTCCTAAGACCCGGGATCTCATCCATTCCTCTCCCTTCTCAAAGGGCTTGTGGCCAAGTAATAACTGCCGCACGGATCGATAGATCAGGTTAAGCTACGCTTGCCGCGGTTGGTCCGTGGATGGGTGACCGTGCGTCGAAAAGCACACTAAGCCTTTGGCCCCGGCTGTCATTCGTGGATCTTTGATAGTCCTAACGAGTCGTCAGAAGGACGAAAGTCTGACAACCAGTCTTGCTACTCACAACCCAGTTACTGGGTAATACGATACCCTCGTATATCGCATTACCCAGTAACTGGGTAATACAATATGACCTCCAGGTCAGATAGGTGTTTGCTCTATGTAAAAACTGGTATTCAGTTGAATCCGGATTGACTGGAAGCCGACCCTAACATAGTTAGGAAAAGGCTCGGCAGATGAGTGCGATGACCCGGGATCTCATCCGAAATGTACCTATTAAATGCTTTCTGCAAGGCTATAAAATTGTTGATTACAATCTTAAAGTTGTTGGGCCTAATTCAGTAATGAGCGTAGGTATTAGGCAACATGTATGCTCGTTTATACGCCCATACACCAACAGGCGTTACAGCCGACCCATGTAAACATGGCTGCTAAAACGGATGAAGTTTATGAGCTGTTGAGATAAGTTGACGAGTGATCTTTAGTACACTTCGACATTCCCTTCCTCTGATCACAGGCATGATGGCTATTTAACGTTGTCTCATCTCAATTTATGGTCGCAGCAAGAAATTCCCGACTATTTCCGAGTTGGTTTTTTTTTTGTTAGAGAATGTCTTAAAATAGTTACGGCGCGCTTCCGTACGATACGATGGTTTATTTGCTCAATTCATAAACAATGGCGATGGCGCGATTAACCCAGATATATCTGTATCCCGCGGAAAATATTTGGTTCCTCTATTTCAGCAGCCAATAATTAAGTGGCACAGTATACTATAGTAACAAGTGATATTTATAGTCACCCGCCCAAGAGTCCATTTGCCGCCCACCGGGCCTCTAGGGAGTCGACCCGCGTTTTGCACACTGGGCTTGTTACATTTTACTGTGGAAAAAAAGTAAAATATAACCATTCCTTTTTATTCCTCCTTTTATATTTGCATAATTTACATTTCGTCTCTCTGTTGTCATGTTTTTTGTTACATAGGTGTTTGATTAGGAAAAATAAAAGGAGATTTTTTAAAAATAAATACATTGGAATCTTAAGACGACTTCCTTTGAATGAATATTATACCTAAAATGTTAAAGTCATATTGAATATTGCTTAGGTAGGTACAGATTATTAAGATTAAATTCTTATAGACAAAAAATTTTAAACATACACAAAAAAATTGCTGCGGGTAGAATTTACATTGTAGAAAAACAAACCCCCTATCGTAGCAATTTATCTTTTATTAAATATTGTTCCTACATTTTTGCAGTGAACTGGAAATTCAGTCTTAAATATTATTTTGTTCAGATAGCGTATGTTTCGCACCACTAATGACCCAAAGCGCTTATTTAGTGATGTGACGAATTTTTAGCAGCAGTTTGTAGCATTCAGTCGTAACGTAGTCGCCAGCCGTAGTTTTATAAATTGTAAGTTAGCAATATTGTGATTTATGAAACAGTGAAGTGTTATTGTGATTGGTCAAAAAAATCGGTCTCAAAACAATATTTTTCATATTTAATTTCTGACATAAATATTAAACCGTGAGTATAGTAAATATTTTTCCTGAAAATAGGTAATGTGAGTCATAGCACTCATAGCATAACAGACAGGGCTAATCGATTGTATCACAAAGTATAAAAGAAGGATAGAAGTTGCGTCGTCTCGCTACCCGGTCTCACCGCGGCAGGCAGTCAGTCGCTGTCAACTTCAGGCTAAGTTGCCTTTAAGTTTTATATATTTTTTTTTTTGAAAACGCCGCAACTCAGACTTCCACTGAACCGTTTGTTAAGTTACAAAAGACGAGCTTGTTAAAAAAATACAGGCTTTTACGTACAACTATAAACAAACCAGTTAGTTTTAATTACCAGATAGCTACATATTTGAGTGCACAGTATAAAAAGTTCTTTGTTTATACTTTTCTTCAGTTTCAAACTCGTTGTAAAGTTAATTTCATTATATTTTATTACGTTTAAAGCTATTAACTAGTAGCTTGGCTATAAATACGACCCCATGACTACTCCTGGAGTGGTAAAGGCAACTAAGGGATTAGTATATTAGATGAATGGGTGGCAACATTCCTCTTTGAGTAACGATACAGGCACTTGATCATCAATACATTGAAATGTCCCTTGTTATGAATCTACTATTGTACGTACAATCATTTGATAAAAACTGTTTAGATTTTAAATATGGATTTTCATAATATAACCTAACGAGATTCTTTTTATTTTATTTTATTATTTTCGGGAAACTTACAGCTCATGTATACACAGTGTTCTTAAACAATATGAAATTGAAGACCATTTACAAGTTTCCAGTAATATACACTAAAAATAAAAACGAGAAAAAAAGGTCGGTATAAAATACCTATAACATTCAATTTATTCAATATTTTGGCACAGCTGGTGTGAGCCTTATTACTAACTAGCTTCTGTCCGCGACTTCGTCCGCGTAAATTTTTTTTGTTTCCCCGACCCACCCCGTCGCAACGTGTCGCCGGCCTGCGCTATTACTTCGTTTTCGCTTGGCGAAAACTTCAGACTTTTTTTCTTTTTGCTCAACTCCTAAGGGTCCTAGCGTCACGTTTAAGAATATAGCCTTCTTCAAGAACTGGGCTATCAAACGCAAAAATATTTTTATATATGCGACCAATACTTCCAGAGATTTAGAGCTTTCAAACCGTGTTTCAAACAAACTCTTCAGCATTATTATTAGTATTATTTTAAAACTATGATATCTCCTAAGATATACATTGAAATCAAATGATGTCAGAGGCAATTTTGTTCAAAATTAAATACATGTGATGAATAACGTATTTATTTGGATAAGGATTAATACCATGTTTATAAAAACACCTTCGCAAATAATGCATTATTTTAGAACAAATTTGGTTAGCATAAAAGAGGTTATAGTGAGCTAACCTTAAAAGATAGACATATGCTGTCGCGGACTTTTTTTAAAAGCTTTTAAAGGGGAACAATTCTGTCATATATGATTTTTGCGAAACTTTAACCGTTTACGCAGCGCACGCAGCGGAAGCTCTCAATAGGAAAAAAATCCCCCGATTTTGAAACATTCTTCATTGGTGCTCCGCTCCTATTGGTTTTAGCGTGATGATATATAGCCTATAGCCTTCCTCGATGAATGGGCTATCTAACACTGAAAGAGTTTTTCAAATCGGAGCAGCAGTTCCTGAGATTAGCGCGTTCAAACAAACAAACAAACAAACAAACAAACTCTTCAGCTTTATAATATTAGTATAGATTGATTTTGATATCACGTAATACCTACATTTAATTCAGGATTTTCTAAAGAAATTCTCCAAAACAGGACCAATATGCAGTCAACTATTAAAATCAATTGGTCGATATTGTATCAGATTCTTATTAAGTTTCTATAATGTTATTGGCAAGCAACTCAATCTTTGGAAAGTATTGGAAAAGGATTCGAGTGGCATTATTCAGAATTGTAAAATATTTGATGGTGCTTCGGTACTATTACTTAGCTCGTACAGTTTACCACGAGCCTCGCCGTATTTTACTTCCGGTGTTCTTTTATCTGATAGGATTGTGGCGTATATGAAATTAGAATGCCTCAGTTGCACGTACCCTCGGGAGTTATGCAATGTCAGTATTCCGGAATCGTTTGAGAGTCGTTGGCTTCACTGAGCCCGGGTCACGATCACGAAGACATTCCGTACCTACGGAGACTTCTGCCAATTTATTGAATCTCAACTTTTGCGTTCCTCAGTTTTGTGCTTTTCCTGTCAACCTTTCCTTATCGTGAGTTCGTGACATTCTATTTCAGATAAGATTCTGAGGATTCTTCCTTTATTTAACCAATTCATTCCACAATGTGAATTTAGGTTCTAGGTTTTATAAAGACACGATCATTGTGGACCCTGTCGGGCACAGCGAAATAGGAGAGAGGTTCATTAATTGATGTTCTGAAACTGAACACGCACGTAAACTATCAAGTTTCATTATATCGCATAAATAATACGGGATAATAATATGATACGAGTTTTCTAACCAATTTGTAGCAATTACTCTTGCAGTTGCACGCATGATTTCATTGCTTTTCATCGCGCATTTTTTGATTCGTCAGTTCTAAGCTAAGATAGTATTATTTTCTAAGAATCAACTAAGTAATATGAAGTAATAAGACTTTGAAAAATATCTTAGTAAATAATATTTTAAGGTGCGTTAAACAGCCAAACTTTCCCCATCGCATAATTTCAATGTTCATTTTTCTCTCCGTATGGCGCAAAAACGATAATAATAAGTATAGGGAACGTACCCCATCCCAAAACATAACCCCAATCTCAGTAAGAACGTCCCGGGACTTAGTTTATTTTATTTTATTGTATTTATCGCCCCATGTTCTGCACATCTTTTATATAAGTAGTATTTTTATTTATCACTTCTAATAAACCTAGTTTAGTTAAATCGATAATTGGTTACGCACACTTGTGTTGAGTGAAGAAGTATTTATGTTTCCTACGATCTAATTTGGATTGGAATAACGTAAGTGGGTACATACCTACTATGCATTACAAATCCCAGAATATTTTACATTGTAACTCGTAACATTTACTTCTTTATGAATCATCACAGTTTCAGAAGTTGTTTATGTTAGTTATAACAACAATTGCTTCATAAACGCGAAAGTTTTCAACATATTTGTGTCTATTTTTAGGACTTCGGCACACGTGCTCTCCCTCTGTGGAACATTAAAATGGGTCTTTTGTTGGATATTCTCAACGGAACAGCTGTCGAGTTATTTCCGACATGAGGGGAGTTATCTTATTTTCAAGATGAATTTAGTTGGATGTTGTTGATAACATTGAATAAATCAAGATAAATAATGAATGTTGAATAACTTGTGTTGTAAATAATTTAGTGTCGTTTGGATATCTTAGTAAACGTTCCATCTAATTAATTGTACCTAAGCCGAGGAAGGCATGCTGTAATTGATTGTTGTCGTTATGTAGAGCTAATTCAGGAACGTCGTTGTTTTTATGTATAATTGTGTCCTAACATAGGTTTACTTTAACTTGATTACGTTTTGTGATCGCAGTTTTTGTACATTCAATAGATAACAGAACGATTGTAAATAATAGATCATTTAAATTATATAAATTTTTATTATAAAATACGAACAGACACAGAGGGGACTCAGAGGAGCTAATATGAATTGTTTGGGTTCGTGTAAGGGCCGCTATGAAATTAATCTGGCAGAGACAAGCGCCCCGCCCTACTACCGACCGCAATTACCTTACAACCCCCATTTCACCGATGAACATGTTGAATATGATGACAAAGCGGTTCTTGATCCTGATAACTTGTGGAGCACCTACTATGGCGAGTTCTACGCTGGAAATACTTTCGAAAACTATGACGAGTGGGGGCGAGCCCGCCGCTCCTTGTACGAAGGCGTCAACTGTATGTCGGTGAGTGCGCCAGCTTGTGTGCAACGCGTCGCACGCTGCCTACTACTATTACGCCTTGTTGTCGTGTGTTATGTGTATTGTGTGTACATAAACAAAATGCTGTATATTTCAACATTACGTTTTAAAATTAACAGAAAACGCGTTTGTTGCTGACGTAAAAGAGAATGGGTTTGCTTACATAACGAAACCTTATTTTTTTCTTAAACCCAATAAAACTGGGATCAAAGCGAGAAGGGTGTCCAGAATGCATCAGGCGCATATACCGCGATCTATTTCCGGGCGCGGGCGTCGGCCCTATTCATGTAAGCCTCGTTCATTTTGAACTAAAACATGCGCGAGCTCGGCCGCGGGGGCTCACTCGTAGCTGCCACCATCGCGGCATTGCACAATCGAACCGTAGTCGAGGAAAAGCCTCGGCCGATCAAATCACTATCGACCTCCGCGGAGATAAGAAATGTTGCGCGTTCTATAAGAGAAGAAAATTTTGGTGAAACTCGCTCTTGGAGAACGTCCGGCTGCAGCGAACGTCCTGTGTCCACCGCGTCTGAAGCCTCCGAACGTGACTCCGCTTCCGTGCAGTCCAGTGAGGAGCCGCCCCCACAGGAGAGTACGTAACACGCGCTCTGCGGACGAGTCACTGACGTAGCATATTACTGGAACTTAGCCAAACTTTAAAATAGAGACACGTAGCGTAGGTGACTCGTGCCGAGAGCTTGTCGCGCAGTGTCGCATTAGCGGAGCCTCATGTCCGACTGCGAATATCTGACGGAGCCCTTCGATGAGGAGCAGGAGCGCGCGGCGGCCGGCTTCGTGCACCCCGCCGTGCGCTCCTACATGTACTCCCCGATGGGTGAGTTGCCGTCGCTCATGAGGCTCCAGCGCGATTTATTTACTTTTCATCGCTTATCTCGTGACAGGCGGTGATTCGGACAGCCCTGATGAGGCCACAGTGAAATGCACGACGTGGCCAGACGGCGCTGTAGCCGCGGCTCGAACTGGCTCATCTGACACAGAATCCAGCTCCTCCAGCGGCGACGATTCTGATGAACAAGAGTACGAACCTCGAGGTTGTGATGCAGAATACCGCACACTGACGCCTAGCAGGCGTTTGGATAATTCCACTCGACGCGATGATGATTTTATGTGGTTGCCTACCGGAAATATGTTAGACGAAGGTGACGATCATGTCTCAGAACCGAGAGGGGATGATTATTCGGCAGCGAGTTTAGAAAGACGACGACGTGCGCCGGGCGACCGTCAAGACCGCGACCGCAAAACAAGGTCGTCGTTGACATCCAAACCGCCACAACACCCGGCAAGCGTGCGCGCGTCACCTCGACCGCGGCGTTCTCGGAATGAAGACACACCTCCAGACCTACAGAGGCGATGGAACTCCTACGAGCAGTTCCGATGGCCGGAGGGTGGCTGGTGGCCTCCCATGTGTTGGTGTCACGGACCTCCGGTGCCGCCGCCGTGCTTCATGCACGACAGAGCTTGGCCGTCTAACCCCTCGCTTCCGCCCATGCCCACACGAAGTTACAATAAGGTACGAGAACTGAGAGTAGACAAAAATTTAATTCAGACAATTGGAGAATTGAGCTAGGACATTACTTAGAGCGTTAATAAACACGTTCCGCTCCTATACAATTCACTACACCTCCTACTCGCCAGCTGGTGTCGATAAACCGGGGGTTTCGAGGAAAGGAATGTAAGAAATAGGTGCAGCAGGCGCTCTCGTTCTAATTTAGTTCTGTTGATATACACGTATACAAATGTACATAAATAATTGTTGTGAATGTGATTTTAACACGAGTACGATTTGTTGACACTGTTACCCCGCGATATTTTTTTTTTTAACAGTTACACTAACTTGTGTTATTATAAGTAATTAATGTTCTGTAAAAATATGATCAGAATCATAAAGCAGAACTACAAATTAAATATTGTTTTTGCACGGCAGACTCGGTGTTTTTTTAGAGCCTAGTGTAACAGTGAGTTTATTAGTGTGATGAACATTACAGAACGATGCGGAAGATCGAGTTCGTCGGCTCGAGGCAGACAAGGAGAGCTTGCATCTTCAGGTGCAAGTGTTATCGGAACAAATCTCCGCGCAGACTGAGAAGATGACGGACTTGGAGCGCGCCTTGCAGGATGCAAGGCAGAGGCTCGACGATGCTGAACAAAGGCTGCAGAAGGTAAAAACATCACATTATTTCAGCTCTAGTAGGTATACGAAAAATTCGGGCCGAATTTTCAACCCAAAATTCAGGGCATGTTGAAAATACTAGGTTAAAAACAAAATAACGTTACGTTGAAATTGGGTTTGTACTCTGCTTCAGGCTGAATTCAACTTAAAAACGCGTGAAAATTTAACTGGGACAAGATTTAACACCAGTACATTTCTTGTTTTGCATGTCCCACAAAAAATAGATGCTGATGTTTTGTTGTTCGCGTTTACTTCAAAGATAAAATTTTCTTTCTTGTCCCGGAATTTTGTAAAACCACTTGTACTGTGTAAGTTAGAAACAGACGCTACGAAGGTCACGTTAGTTCTAATAGACTTGCTTGTTTTACAACTTCGCTGCGCGCTTGTCTTGCCACTTTACAAGTTTCGCGTTTGTCGCCCGTTATTTGCTGTGAAACTTATCAATCTCATTTACTTCCTAGGCATTACATAAAAGGACTACTAAATTGATTAATTTGAGTTACTGAAGTGTTTGAGTGTACTGTATCCAGTTTGTTAGGGTACAGTGAGACATTGTTAGCTCGTTTGGTTTTGCAGTTGAATTAATAAATATGATAGCAAGATGGTAAACTGTTTAACATTCAGCACGGCCTAGATCCCGGTGGAACGGGGCTATTGAATAATCATGATCGGTGTGGGCCGCACAATTTCTAGCGCGCGCCTCAGGCGGTGCCCGATCTCTTTATCGTATTCTGCTCGGCGTGCCTGTACTGTAACACAATCACTTGGAACTACAGATTAAGTAATAAGTCGTATCACAGGCCCCGAAACTGGATACATGGGCTCAGCGATAACTTTCCCTTCCGAAAAGAGTTAGCTTGCATGTTGCCACTTGTTACTGCTATCACGATTTTGTCGCATAGTAGGGGTTAGTTGGCTTCCATGTACCTATTTCCGACGGGCATTGTTAGTAGAGTTGTAATCCTAGGATTACCTTTGTTTTACCAAAGGCTAGCTCTACCCGAACCCGGACGTATTCAATTAGTTTAATGAATGAAATCCTTTTCATTGTTTCATCTCATACAAACGAATTCTGGCTGAGCTTTTTTAACGAACCAAAAGTAATAATTTGAAGAATGACAATTAAGCTAAATTAACTCGTGTTCATTTAAAGATATTTTGCCTATATACACAAAATATACGGTGACTGATAATTAGTGACCGATACTTAAACACGTGCTTGTACTCATGATAACAAACAACTTTTACTATGGGACCAAATCTGAAATTGTGAAAAAAAAATCTGCTGTTCAGTCATTTATGTTCGCCTAACTGGTCAAAATGTAGGTACTGAACAGCAGATTTTTTTTCGCGAATTCAGGATTGATCCCACAGTTAAAAGTTGTTTGTTGTCATGAGTACAATCACGTGTTTAGGTATCGGTCACTAATTACCAGTCACCCTATATAAAGTTTAAAAACCACATTTCTATGTATCATCTAAATGTTTTCAACTGCGATAAGTGCTAAACCAGTAACAGAGAACTGGCCATCTGGTAATACGCGTGTTGGAATTTATCTATAGATTCATGTTATTTGCTATAGACGCATTACCGGAATTATAGACTGTATACTACACAAATACTGTTGGACTGTACGTTATACTACAGATGACGTGTGGTTTACTATGCGAATTATATTACCGAATCACTATCGTTGCGTGTCTTGTTGATGCAAATTATACGAATTGCATTGTCAAGTCGCCTGAGCGTGCGAGAATGTTGTTCATTGTCTCACAGACTCACACCGAGCTATGACAAGAGATTTAGTCTCCTGCCATCTTGCTTCAGTGATCATACACGTTATGAAATGATGTAAAAGTAAGAACAGCCCAAACTCCAAACTGAAAATATCGATGGGGTTCGCGACGCCACCTTAGCTTATCTTACATATTATTATAAATTAGAGTCGCTTTTCGTGTATTTCTGTGTGACCGCGTTGTTCTTCTAAGCTACGCAACGGATTCAGATACGGTATAACCATAATTTAGAGAATTTATTTCAGAAGGTTCACGAGTGTATATAGGGTGACTGGTAATTAGTGACCGATACCTAAACACGTGATTGACTCATGATAACAAACAACTTTTACTATGGGACCAAACCTGAAATTGTGAAAGAAAAATCTGCTGTTGAGTCATTTATGTTCGCCTAACTGGTCAAAATGTAGGTACTGCAGCAGATTTTTTTTCGCGAATTCAGGTTTGGTCCCATAGTAAAAGTTGTTTGTTATCATGAGTACAATCACGTGTTTAGGTATCGGTCACTAATTACCAGTCACCCTATATAATACATTAATTTTGAATTTACATATCATTGAGTAATCTCGATGTTTTGTCAAGTCTATGGGTCAAGTCGTATCTAAAAACCATGCGAATGCAGGCGGCTAGTTTTGTTAAAAACAGTTAAAACACAACAGTATTTGTTTGATCTTTAATTATTTCCACGAAATAATCAGAGGACTCAGAAAAATCAAAAACTTTAAATTCCTTTCATTCCCATGATTGACACCTATAAAATTAAATGGAATTCTATCGTATAGTGAAGCTAAAAGAAACGATGCGTCACATCCAGGCCTGGAACTTGGTACAGAAAATAATGATTGCTTCACCTCCACACATGGCTACCCGCGAGTGCCAACGGTTCAATCAACGTGATAGATTAGGAACATTTTTAAACTCACAAGTAGTTTGTAAAATTGTACGAAATGTGAATGCTATTGATTACCTAAACACTATCTGTTACTTTAAATTAATGGTTTAAATGTAATGTGCGCAAAATCACGCGATTCTTGTTTTTAGAGGGTGTAAAGAACGAATCGTGATTTGCGAAAACTTGTTTCCGATACAAATTTCTTCCAAACCTTATTAGAATCAGAACAAAAACATGGTTAGATGCCAATCAACGTGTTTATGAGTAAATAAAATAAACATTCCGTTTTAAATCGTTCTAATTCCGTAGTCCATTTACGTCCGAGTAATGTGTACAACGTATGTATATCGCGCGGACTACCAGATGCGCCTTTTTATTAACAACCGATAAACGAATAGAGACAGCTCCGGAGTCTTCTTACTATAAAATCCCTAACGGATTTTCGATCTTTACTTTCGATTTGCACCCTAATTGCGAAACACACTATAGATCTCAATTTGAATCATTTTGAAGCATATTGCTAATCCATTGCTTCATATGTTGGAAAAATGTGTCTGCTCAACAATGTAAAAAACGCAATGAACGTTGTTGATCTGTCAAAATGAAACCCATTGCTACTAATAGTGTGTTACGCAATTACCCCGCATGTCAATGCTGTTTCGTTTCGATTTAGAGGCACAGTTGGTTGAGACAGCTCCAGTCTGCGTTTTCTTTATTTTAAAAGGAAACTGAAATATATTTGGTCTTTTAGACGTCTGGCTTTTACAGTATTCTTATGAATGCGTTTATTCAATTTCAGAATTTATACGAAATTCCATTTTCCCTGTTTAACACTGACGAGTTACTGAAAGTATTTAGCACCCGCATACTATTTATAAACTTAAAGTAAGTAGCGAAAGTTAACCCGTTTCTCTGATGAAAGAGAATTCTGGAACAGTGTATATAAATTGTTTGAACATTAGCATCTCAGCTAATGGAATGGAATTGTGTTTTTGAATAACATTTCAAAGAGTTCCCTTGAACATCACCTTAGAGCGAGTGTAACGTGTTTACGTATGTCCGTCTTGACGCAAAAGTATATTTGATACTTTGATAGGAGTTCTAATTTTTTGTGTGTGACAGGAAATTTGAAAATGGTGCCCCGGTGACCGGGAATTTGTGTGGACATCGGCTGTCCTGCAATGGTATGGACACACCATACGGAGGTATAAGGGACATGACGTGAAGAATGTTTTGAGTATGAATGTTAATGGCTATAAGAGTAGAGGAAAAGGAGGATTGTGTTAAAGAATAGTAAAAGTAAATTAAAAATCGTTTATTTCAACACTAAAATTACAATATGGAGATAGCATTGGTCCCAAACTAGGCATAGCCTGTATGTTGGGCATCATTAAATAGGGGTGAATATACTGAGAAGACGTCTGATAGAGATCTATGGAGTAAGAAGACATTATGCTGCGTGCACGCAGTAGTAATGCGAGTGGAAACCTACTGGCGCTTGTTGCAAATTTAATTTTGTGGTTGTTTAATCTATGATGGTCTTTATTTTTCCAGGAAATGCTCCAACGTTCGTCTTTGGAGACGCAGAAGTTGGAGTTACTGTCGAAACTAAGCGAAGTGAGGCTGCGTGCGGCGGAGCGCGGCATACTGGAGCGCTCGCCGCCGCCCGAGCCCGTCGCACCTCTGCCTGTAGCTAGGCCTGCGCCCCCCAGAGTATGTTATAAGCCTTATTACTTTACTAGCTGCGCCCCGCGGTTTCACCCGCGTAAGTTTCGATCCCGTGGGAATATCGGGATAAAAAGTATCCTATGTGTTATTCTGATGTATAAGCTATATTACTGTAAAGTTTCATCAAAATCCGTTCAGTAGTTTTTGCGTGAAAGAGTAACAAACATCCATCCATCCATCCTCACAAACTTTCGCATTTATAATATTAGTAGGATAGGATTAGAATTAGAATACTGACTAACTTTTAATTGTTTGAGACTTCGCCTGATTTTGTCTATTTTATGTACTTACAGTCAGCAATAAAATATAAGTAGACGAGAAATAAATATCGATGTTCTACGCAAGGCTGTAGGTATTCGTTTGTGTTTAATTGTGGGGTGTAACTTTTTTAACAAAACGCAATGCCAGATGCTTACTTACTTAGCTTACAGTAGATTATTATACTAGTACACACACTGAAGTTATTACCATGATTTACGAAAATTGTTTTTTATTTCATGAGGTCGTACTTTTATAATTGTAACAATGTGTATGACAGGCCCATCATATCATTGAAATAATGTGAGCACCAGTCCTTAGACAGTGCGTGGTAATACCAAAATACATTTCCTATCAAAATTAACGATACAACATAAAATTTCCAGACGCCGCCCGCAAACTACGGTCGTCAGATCGAGCGCAACACTCACATGTACTCGTCCCTGCCGCGCTCGTCCATGGTGACGTCAGAGGCACGCGTCGCGTTCGGTAAACAGAACAACATGGTGGTGGCTCGCGGCCGCGGACACTCTGTGCCGAATCTAGGTCTCTGGCATAGCAACACGATAGCTTTGCTAGCATGGACCCTGCCTTGTGCTAGGCCAAATCCTACCTTACATGCTGTAACATAGGCTCGAAACTGCTTTGTGCCATAACATAGGCCCAGTCCCGTAACCTGCAGTGCGATTCTGCCTATCGATTCTGTAAAAATCTCACCGTGATAACATAGATGAAGTGAGCGTGAAGTGATCTATCAATGGAGGCAATCCCTAACATTAGGTGGAATGACAGCTCACTTCACCTTAGTTTTCACGGTGAGATTTTTACAGAATATCACTGCTGTAACCATCTCACCGTGAAAACTTAGGTGAAGTGAGCTGTCAGTGTCATCCTGATGCTAGGGATTGATACTCTTGACAGCTCACTCTAAGCTCACTTCACCTAACTTTTCACGGTGAGATTTTTACAGAATCGATCGGCTGTTCTTTACGCGTATTCGCGCCCAATGTAGTCACACAGGCTCACTTCACCTGGTACTTTAACAATGCGATATTTTACGTAAACACTACTAACAAAACTAGAGGAGCCCGTGGCTAAATAATAACAGCCGCACAGGTCGATCGATCAGGTTAAGCTACGCTTGCCGCGGTTGGTCTGTGGATGGGTGACCATCTTTAGATACCGATACCCCTCCGTGCCTCGGAAAGCACGTTAAGCCGTTGGTCCCGGCTGTCATTTGTGGATCTTTGACATTCTTTTCGGATAGTCAGAAGCCCGAAAGTCTGACAACCAGTGTTACCAAGGGGCGTATTACCCAGTAACTGGGTTGTGGAAGTCAGATAAGCAGTCGCTCCATGTAAAATACAGGTATTCAGCTGCATCTGGTTAGACTGGAAGTCGACCCCAACATAGTTGGGAAAAGGCTAGGCAGATGATGATGACTAATAACAAAACTACCGCATCGTTCAATGAGGGCTCCATTCTGACAGTTGGGATTACACACAATTTGTTGATGAATAGATAATCTCCCCTAGCCCTGCTTATTTGACAGTCAATGAGTCTACCTTCTGGTTTTTTTTCTATAAGTTTTGAAAATCCCCTTCACGTGACCTTAGTACCGTCATGTTCCAACTTGGAAAGTTAACTTCTGCTTACCCTTTTTGGGAATACGGGCTTTATTATCTCCTAGAGTAGTCCATTGGAAGAAAATTACCCTAATGATAAACCAACTTTCCTGCGCTTTCCCCGCTCACGTCAATGTCGTAATATTGGTGTTGTATAATTTAATTATGTAAATAGACAATAATATTTTAGATAATGTTCAAGCATGTGTTGCGTTATGCCTTAGCCCTAAAAGCGATATAAAATTACGTCACTGGTTTATAAATGCATGTAGCTTTTGATCGTACAATGCTGCAAGGATCTTTTGGTGTTCGAATGACGTTAAAGCCTTACCTTGAAAATACAAAATTGCCTTCTGATGGGCGTGGCTTATTTCCCCCGCACGCGGGGAGGTTTCATCTTCCGCGTTCGGACGCCACGTCGTCGCCGCTAAAAACTAATCTGACCCAGTGTCCAAAAGTGGAACTATCGAAATCATTTTGTGCAATATTGTTTTGTGAAATGTATTTAAAAACAAGATTGCGGTGTTAGTCCCGATTTTGGCCGCGTACCAAAAGATCCCTGTACAGCTATACCATGATTGAGCTATTCATTTGTTATAGATGAATTATTAAATGCAGGCCGCAATAAAAGATTAATCGGCTTACAAGTTTTGCCACAATTTTATTTAAGTATAAGAAAAAAAAACCTTAGATTGTTCATCCATGCTTGTCGCGAAAGGACATTAAAAGATTATCTCAAGAGGTCAAGAACCATCATCTTTCGGTCTTCAAGATTGGGTATTTAATTAATGCATGACTGTCAAAAATATTATCAGAAGAATTAGAGTATCTGTATGGTGTTGCGATGAATCCCAAACAAAGTATGCACTTCATCGCGCTTGATATGTTCAGCGGAGAAGGAGGAGCCGACCGGACGCGCCAGCCCGGCGGCCGCGGCCGCGCTGCGTGCGCGCCTGGAGGGCGGCGACGCCGCGCGACCGGCGCGGGCGTCCACGCCCCGCCTGCGGACTACTCCTATGGCGTGGTAACTATCGTGTTTGTTTACCTTCAGCCCTATAACTAGGGAATGCAATCTCGCTATATTTAGGCTCGCTTGTACCACTAATCACTAAATGCTTCTAAGTGGCGCACCAGTGGCGAGGTGCAGCGCGGCGCGGTTGTCACCGTCAAACAAATTTCAACGTTGCGTGCCCAAAAATAAAGTTGAGAATAAATAACCTGACACGCGCGTACCTTTCCGCATTGACGCTCTCTAGAGCTAATGGAAGTTTACAGTGGCGAAGGTACCATACAACTCGATTCCCGCCGGCTTCCCTTCGAAAATTCAGAACACAACCAGTCTATAGTCAATTCATCATTGAAATATAATAAAAAGGTTTATTGACATTTTTTTCTTGCTCCGGCTTACATCTGTCAGAAATTCACCTTTCGCCACTGGAAGTTTATTTATTTACAACTTTATTTGTACAGGTGCCAAGTCGACATTTGTTTTGCTCTGATGAATGAGCTTCGCTGCGCCTCGCCAGATATACAAATGTGCCCTAACACTAAACGTATTTGAAGTGTCATTCTGTCTCTGTCAACTTCAAACAATCGAAAGAAATGGAAACAATTTTTTTAACTTGCTTAACGCTAAATGCGTTTATAAAATATTTTGGTACAAGCGAGTCTTAATCTTGTAGAAAGAAAATCTCGTTCGAGAAAAAAATTAAATGTTCTGTGCACCTATAATTAGTTTATATATTTGTAGTCATATCTTTCCTAAATACAAATTAAAATTTAACCCAATGTTCAAAGTTGGTGTTTTTATTATATAAATAAATGATAAAAACCCATAATTCCTTTTCTAGGGAAACAACAGACGTCCGCGAATGGGACTGCGAGACTACTTGTGGGTGGCTAGAGAGTCTCGGGCTCGAAGTATACATACCCGGGGCGCGCGCATGGCTAGGTTCTACGCCTGAGGCACGCGGCGTGATAGCGGCTGCTTCGCACCATGCTATTGAAAAAGAACTGGCTATCAAGCATCCACTGCATAAGAAAAAGATTCTACTCGCCTTGACTGATCTGCTGGTTAGTAGTCCTAATTCTTATAAATAACAGATATGCCTTGGTTGTCTTAAAAGCCTTGGTCTCAAAGTAAAAGTGCCTAGAACGCGCATGGCTAGGTTCTACGCCTGATGCACGCAAAGTGTTAGCGACTGCCTCGCAACATACTATAGAGAAGGAACTGGCCACCAATCATTGAATCGAGAAGAAGAAAGTCCTCGCCTTGCCTGCTTTGCTGGCCAGTTTAACGTAATTTTTATAAATAGTGGCCCCGATTCTGTTGTTCACAAACTAAACTAAATTTAAGTTTAGTGCATCTTTTTCTTTCTATTTCATTAAGAAAACGACAGAAGGTAAATATTAGTTTAGTCCTGTCAAATTAAATAGTTTAGACGTGATTAAAAAATTGGCTACTAAAAATACGTCAATTTACGTCAGACGCTGAGTAATTTGACTAAACTAATTTGATCAAACTAATATTTATGTTCTGTCCTTTTCTTAGTGAATTAGAAAGAAAAAGATGCACTGAACTAAATTTAGTTTAGTTTGTGAACAACAGAATCGAGGCCAATGTATTTGTTTTTAAACTATGTTTACTTGCCATCGATATCGTGGTAGGTTCAGATGGAGATGGCGGGATGAGCTGGACTCCTTCAACAATAACTGGTCCTTAACAGCTTTGCACAGAGAGAAGTGGAAAGAAAGTAGCCCTGCAGTGGGACATCTTATGCTAATAATAATAATAATATTTTTACTGAATGGTAGACCAACGGCAATTACAAATAGAGATTTTGGCGTAATTCTTGCTCAACGAAAGGTTTTTCATCCGGTATCCTTAAGTAAGCAGTTTGGTCAGTTTTTCCTAGCGATTTCTTCGTGTAAAGCTCGAGACATTTAGCAAAGGGCAAGCAAACATACTATCGATTCTGTAAAAATCTCACCGTGATAACATAGGTGAAGTGAGCGTGAAGTGAACTATCAATGGAGGCAATCCCTAACATCAGGTGGAATGACAGCTCACTTCACCTTAGTTTTCACGGTGAGATTTTGAATGAATAGCACTGAGGGGCAATTCTCGTAATTTTTAAGAAGGTTCACAGTCTGATCTCAGTCTCAATCTGTCAAAAATACTTCAAATTTCCCTACATTTTACAAGTTTTTGACATTTGTTTGTCGCCGAGATGAGACTGCGACTAGATTTTGAACGTTTTAAATTAGCAGAATTGCCCTACTGCTGTATCCCCCAAACAAAGGAGTGTGTGACCGCAGGGCGGGCACGGCGACGCCCTGCTGTCGCTGGCGGGGCGGCTGGACGGCGCGTGGGCGCTGCGCTGGCTGGAGGACGTCGGCGCGGCCGGCGCGCGCGCGGGCGCGGCCGACGCCGCGCTGGACGGGCGCCTGCTGCACCGCCTCACGCACCACGACCTGCACGCGCACCTGCGGGTCACGCATGCGCTGCACGCGCTGTCCATACGTAGAGGTACCACGCCCTCTTGTTAACCGACGCGGCGCTGGACGGGCGCCTGCTGCACCGCCTCACGCACCACGACCTGCACGCGCACCTGCGGGTCACGCATGCGCTGCACGCGCTGTCCATACGTAGAGGTACCACGCCCTCTTGTTAACCGACGCGGCGCTGGACGGGCGCCTGCTGCACCGCCTCACGCACCACGACCTGCACGCGCACCTGCGGGTCACGCATGCGCTGCACGCGCTGTCCATACGTAGAGGTACCACGCCCTCTTGTTAACCGACGCGGCGCTGGACGGGCGCCTGCTGCACCGCCTCACGCACCACGACCTGCACGCGCACCTGCGGGTCACGCATGCGCTGCACGCGCTGTCCATACGTAGAGGTACCACGCCCTCTTGTTAACCGACGCGGCGCTGGACGGGCGCCTGCTGCACCGCCTCACGCACCACGACCTGCACGCGCACCTGCGGGTCACGCATGCGCTGCACGCGCTGTCCATACGTAGAGGTACCACGCCCTCTCTCTCCACGAAGAAGCGCCCACTATTCTTTCGAATCGTCAGTGTTTATCGCTAGTTAATTCCATTAGTGTTTTGTTTCGTTCGATACACTCTAATTACACAAAACTAGCGGAATGTTGCACTCTTCTGCTGTAAGCATTAGGAAAAAGAGTGGGGCGCGTCTTCGTGGATTGCACTATCTATAGCTGTGCTTGATTTGCATTCGCGTAGAGATTCTTTCAGAAGCCGTACATTTGACAGCGTTGTATATTTGAAGTTTAACCCTCTAACTGCCCGATTTCATTATCACAATGATTCGATTTTTTTATTTTTCGAGTAACATGATAGTTTACAACGTAATTATTAAAAAAATGGAGAAAACGAGCTGTAGTATTTAGTCGTAAATATACGACCCTGGCGAAATGGACACGAAAATCGATGATGAGATGGATACGAAATCTTTAAAATGTATAGCAGATATAGTATCTAATAATTTAGTAGCATGCATAAATAAAAGCTTTTATACCGGTATTTTCCCAGATAGCCTTAAAGTAGCTAAAGTTACACCCATTTTTAAATCAGGTAGTAGGACTGAACCGGGTAATTACCGACCTGTATCAGTTCTGCCTGTAATATCGAAAATTTACGAAAAAATTATTTACTGTAGAATTAATGAACACCTGAAAGAAATAAACTATTTATATGAACATCAGTACGGTTTTAGGCCTAAATCAAATACTCTGTCAGCAACGATTGATCTTGTTACGAAAATTAAAAATAATATTGATGATAAGAATTTTGTTTTAGGTTAGGTTAGGGTTAGGGTAGGTTTTAATTGATTTTAAAAAGGCTTTCGACACAGTTTGTCATGAAATACTCTTAAAGAAACTTGAAGATTGTGGTATTAAAGGTGTAGCACTAAAAATCATCAAATCATATCTGACAGATAGATATCAGGTCGTGAAAATAGAAAACCACCAAAGTAGTAGTAGCAAAGTGACATGTGGCATTCCGCAAGGCTCGGTACTTGGCCCGCTACTTTTCTTGATTTATGTCAATAACCTTAGTAAAATAGGCCTTACAGCACACATAACTGTATACGCCGATGATACTTGCCTATTTTACTTCGGACCAAATCTGTCGGATTTGATCAACAGAGCACAAAAAGATCTACTCAAATTTAGCATATGGTGCCAGAGCAACCTACTAACAGTTAATGCAGATAAGACATCATATATGTTATTTGCGGCAAAAAACAAAAAAATTCCACAACACCTTCCACTGACCATAAATAATACAATCATTCATCGTTCGCACCAAGAAAAGTATCTCGGTCTACGATTAGATGATAAACTCTCTTGGAAGGCCCATATTGCTTATGTAAGGTCAAAACTGTCGTCACTCACCGGGATTCTAAAGAGAGCGGCAGGATGCATTCCTCACAAAGTACGAATGGCATACAACTATCTGGTGAAATCACATCTGGAGTATTTAATTGAAATATGGGGGAGTGCTGTGAAGTCGAATCTTAAGGATTTACAAATTTCACAAAACAAAGTGATAAAAGGATTATTTAAGTATAACCGGTTGACAGAGTCACGTACACTGTACCGTAACACAAAGATATTTAATATAACGCAATCATACACTTACACAATGTGCATACTAGTACGAAAAATAATGACTGGTGAATTAAAATCAGATATAAAACTTGTTAAAAAATTATATCACCATAACTTAAGAAACACCAACCAGATTAAATTGCGAAGAAATAGGACTAACTATGGTAAAAAGACTATCACATATGAAGGAGCACAATTGTACAACAATCTGCCAAATAATATCAAGGATAGCAAAACGCTTGCAGTGTTTAAATCAAAATTAAAAAAATACATTTATGACAACATCTACTAAAATAGCTCGATCGCTGTAAAACATACATTACCTACTTTATTTTTACTCAAGCTCATTGTGAAGTGAACTGTATTGTTCTTTATGAGTAAATAAATTCGTTAAACCTAAATATTTGTCAGATTAATCTGACGTAAGCGGTTAAAAGGTTCAGGATGTAACATAATAATAAAAAGTAGAAGTAAAATAATAATCATGAACATTTCATTCTCAAATTTAAAAATCTTAAATTATTTATTGGACTTTGAATAAATTTGTCACAAATGATTGTTTCAAAGAATTTCGATAATCGGAGTAGTGTAAATGTAGGAGCTTTCGGTACCGTCCGAAACAATGGTGAAAGCGGAAGTGTGTGTGTGCGTGTGTATATATTTGCTGACGCTACTCGCCTTCACGCACACATTCACAGCGTGTTTTTACACTTGTATACCACAAGTAAAGCGTGCGTCGCTTTGTGAGATAAAATATTGTACTTGATGGTATATGACCTATAACACAGGTTCCTTCTAGCGTGGGGGTCATTAATTAAGTCTTTGTACACCTGTTAGTCTTACACTGTAAGTGTTGCGCGTTTTGTTTGTACATTACTTTTGGAAAAAACCAAATTTATAAATATTATGAACGTCCACAGGTATCCAAGTCCTCCGCGACAACAAGTTCGACCCCGAGACGATGATCCGGCGCGCTGCCGAGGGCGAGGCCGTGGGCGCGGAGGGCTCGCCCGAGGCGTGCGTGCCGCCCGAGCGCCTGGCGCGCTGGTCCTCGCACCGCGTCATGCAGTGGCTCAAGGAGATCGACCTCGCCGAGTACGCGCCCAATCTGCGCGGCGCAGGTAGCTAACAATCATCTATGTTCCAATAAGCAGCCGTAATGTGATAATTTATTAATTTTCACCAAAAGGTCGGCGCCCGCGACCCTTTGCTTGTCACAGTAATGCCACAGAGTGTCTATAGTCTATGACATCTTTATGACACTCAAGGCATAGACAAGTAATGAGGTTACGTCTGGCGCGGATATATTTTATTTGATAATATTTTACGTAATCTATGTTATTTTTTTTTTTTATTTCTTTTATTTTTTTTTTTTTATTTCCGTAACTGCCCGTGACACCACAGCGGGCCCTATCAGAATACCAGCGCTGCGATATTTATTTTTAAATATCGCAGCATCATGCTGAGATAGGAGCCTTTTGGCCTCGTATACCTAGGACTTTTTGTTTCATTTTTCTTTTAGTTACTTTTTTAATTTTTTTTAGTTTTTATTTTGGTATTTTAATTTAGACTGTGTTTAATTTAGTTTGTGATCCTCCTGTACGAGTCGCAATAAATACTTTTTCTTTCTTTCTTTCTATGTAATGAATTCCATATGTCAGCACATATTGCTGGTCAGTGCTAGTCGAAACTTTACGTCGAAGTGTGTGCTCGTCGAACGTACTTAAACGTATCGTAAAAGTGATGTTAGCTCTGCGTCAACCCGACGTAGTTTCAGTACAATCACATCTACGCGACGATAGCGTTTGCATATGCGTAGCATATATAGATAGTGCAATCCACGAAGACCCACTCTTTTGCCTAATGCTTACAGCAGAAGTGTGCAACATTCCGCTAGTGTTTTAGTTTTGTAAATACATACGAATTATTATTAGTGGGTAATTAGACTGTATCGAAAGAACTAAAACACTAACGGAATTAACTAGCGATACGATTCGGAAGAAGAGTGGGGCGCGTCTTCGTGGATGGCACTATCTATACGCGGCGTCAAGACACGTCAACTCAGTTCCTAGATTATCTTTTGACTTGTACTAGGCTATATTTTATCATTTTCTGTCGGTAGGTGTCCACGGAGGCCTGATGTTACTGGAGCCGCGGTTCACGGCGGAACTTCTGGCAGCTTTACTAAACATTCCAGCTAACAAGACGCTACTGCGGCGGCATCTCACGCAGAGGCAACTATCTCACATAAATTTGCATTACTTGAAAACAGTCTTAAGCTCGTTCTGGAGTGTCATATAGCTATTTCTATTCGTTGGATCGTCAGTCCGAGAGCCATAAACTATCCTAACTACTTTAATAATTAATCAGCCTTTAATGTACAATTGTTTGTTTTCCCTAATATAATAAAAAAAAATAAAAATAAAATAAAATGTTCCCACTGCTGGGACACAGGCCTGCTCTCTCTTAAGGGGGAAGCGCTAAGGTAGCCCGCGAAATTCAAATTTTCTTACGATTTTTGCAATTTGCAGCTCAGTGTCTGGGTGTACGTTGATTAAAATATGTTTTGCGACTGTAACAAATATGTATTTACAGAACTATAATCGTTAGAATGAGCAATACAACTTGTTAAGTTAGTATAATCCTAAATGTCAAGATTTAGTTGAAATAGTCATTCAATAGGATGACTTGGTCTTAGAGAATTGTATTGATAAATTTAATTATTATAATTCTCTAAATACATATTTGTTGCGGTCGCGAATCATGTTTCAATCAACGTACAACTTAATACTGATCAGCAAATTGCAAAAAACGTAAGAAAATTTGAATTTCGCGGGCTACCCGCGGGCGCTTTCGCCTTAAATACTTTGTTTTAGAAATATCCCAACATTCTACTGTTACCCATTTCGAACGAACAATAAATCTGTCAGATTTGGAATTCGATGAATGATGGAATCTGATGAATCCAGGCATAATTAATGTTCAACCATGTTTGGATTGGTTTCACTAAAAGTCGATAGATAGTTATGAAAATATGTTTCGTGATGTTTTCTCATTCTAGATTTAACGACCTGCTAGGCCGAGATGTCATTCAGCAGAAGCGTAACGCGGAGCAGACCCTCGGCTACCAACCACTTACCGCAACAACCAAATACAAGGTAGGTTGTTAATTTAAATAATGCATTTAAATTTTGGTGTACTCGTTATACAGTATGGAAACCATATATACGCATAAATTATACCACATACTTGTTATCGCCTTTTCTGGCTATATACAAAAAATTAACGTAATCAGTCGCGAAAAAAAATCAGCTGTTCTCCCTACATTATGTTCGCAACTTCGCATAACTCGTCAAAATGTAGGGAACAGCTGATTTTTTTTCGCGACCGATTTCTTTAATTTTTTGTATATCGATAGAAAAGGCGATAATAAGTATGTGATATAATGCAATAAATTCGGGTTCGATACATAATAAATAATAATATACATATTCGATACCCGTAGCGTTTGTCCAATTTCGCAAGGTGCTATCAAAAATCTGCGGGATAATTGCGTTACCTACTAACAATGACAATGCCTTTCATTGTAACAGTTCAACAGCACACATTGCGTTGATGAGCAGACGAATTTGTAAAACCTTTCGAAGCGATGAATTAAGAATTTCCTTTAAAATCCTTCGGAATGTGATTGAGTGTTGTTCTTTTATAGGTACCAAAGAAAAGCCAGTTCTCATTAAAACGTAAGAAGAGCAAGGACGACCTTGACCTCGGCGACCTCGTGTGCCCGCTGCACGATGACTGCTCAGGTGACATAACCAACTCGCCAGTAAGTCGCCTCACTAACCCCACTAATCTGTAATACTGTAGCACTGCTCACGAAATCATCAGTAACTAGCTTTTGCCCGCGGTTTCATCCGTGTATCACAATAAAACATAGCGTTTATATTCTCGGAACGTTTTATTTAGTAATCGATTTTAAAATAGCCTAGCCTAACTAGAACATGTACAGTCAGCCTTAAAAAGATCAACAAATTCTTGCTGATTTTGAAATGAGTTCTCATTTCAGTGTCTACAATTTTTGTTCCAAAAATATTGTATCAATGTGTAGCCACAAGACATATTACAAATTGGGTACTTAATTGTAACTACAAATTGATACAGTAATATGGAACATAAATTGTAGACAAACAAATAAATGAATATTTTAAAGTGTTTCTTTGACATTACTGATGATTTCGGAAAGACATTCTTAGCTCGGATTTTATGCCTTTTACTTGATTATGGAATCAGTACATTCTAGCGTTAACTCTCAAATGGTCCAACACTTAATTCGTCATGTTTTAGACATTTACAGGATACTCATTTCGAAAATGTTGCATGGCGCAAAACAAATATTGCAAGTAATATCTAAAGTTCTGGCGAACTAGATCCGTCGACATACATTATTCATTTAAAAAACTTCAACATGTAAACGTTACAGCCTGTTTTACACGGTCAGACTGTCGGGTAGCCGGTCTTAACAATGGTCACCGTGTTACCCAGTAACTGGGTTGTACAGATCAGACACTTAGGCAGTCGCTCCATGTAAACTATTGATATTCAGCTGCATCTGGTTAGACCGACCCCGACATAATAGGCTTGTCAACTGAAAAAATCTAATTAGTTCGTCAGTTAGATTATCAAAAAATATTTGACCCGTATTTTTTCTTTTCTTACATAAACCAAAATTGACGAAGATACGACGCTTTTAAAATTCTCAATACGTCACACCTTGGTATAATTTTTAGTGCGTTCTGACGTTACGACGAGCCCCCACTCCTAGAGTTTTGATGCGTTTTATCTTTGTCAATATTCATTGATTTACAAAATAAAAAAATACGTGTCTATTATTTTCCAATACTCTAACTGACGGACTAAATAGATTTTCAATTTATTGATGGTGGAAACTAGCCTATTGGGGAAGGCTAGGCAGATAGACTGTCGGATAGCTGGATACGAACCAAACAAGAGATTTTTCATCCGGTTAGATTAACCCATACATTCGCTACCGACAGCCTGAACATGTGAAAATGGCCTTAGCGTTACTGTACAATTTGGCGGAACAACCAAACACAACTTATTATACAACTCAATAGTAAGATTTGATTTAATGTATGATAATTAGTATTATTTACACAGACTTGACACACACACACACAGACACAGTTTTGATCCATTTTATTGAGGCAAGAGGTATGTTTGTTTTACTGCACTATTTTATAACGAGTGTGCACTGTAGTTTGGTGATTGTGTACTTTCTTAACAAAATTTAACACGGCAATAATTGGGCTAAGCTTTTGGTGGTTTGGGTAACAGTACCAAATAAATTAGAAAAACGTAAGTTTAACTACATTTATTTTATGTTACTTCTCATTTTGTACATTCTAATAATACATTTGACAAACACTTCCAGGATTTTTTTTATACCATGTATTAGAAAGTCTCGTAGGTAACTTGAACTTTCCTGAATTTGGACGTAACATCTCGATGCATTGTTCGTTATTATAAGGTGTGTTGCCAACATTTTCAGACGATGAAAGTAAAATCAGCAGCAGCGGACGTCGCGTCGGCTGTCTCTCCCCCGCGTGACGAGGCGCGCGCGCACTAACACGCACGCCCACACGCACCGCCAGCGACTAATCAGAACTGTATACTAACTTTTATCCTTGTAGGAGTTGTAGGTATGTGCTATCGTTAACTATGTAATAAATCATTTGGATACGGACCGCTAAAGTGTAGCGGAATACGATGTTTTATAAGGTCTAACAAAAATAGCATTAAAAAAAATACTAATCCAAAGCACCTTTGACATCTATATTTTGACTTTTTTTGTTGGATCTTATAGTTACCATGTAAATTTCGTAATAAAATATCAAGAAACTAATTTATTGACGAAGACGTTCTCGGCAAAGTACGTCCCTATTTGAAGGGATGTGGTAGAGACGGTAAAAGTTCTATTGAATTTTCTTACAATGGAGTTCAGGTGTAAATGAGTATTAATAAAATCCTTGAATTTCGGTTACAATTATGGAAATAAATTATGTACCGTGGTATGGTCAATGTTTTAAATGTTAGTAAATATTTTAATCGTCTAGTTTCGACAGTGTGTTGGTGCTAAATTATATATTTTGGCGTTTGGCCCTAAACATGATAAAAATGGATATTTAAGAAAAGTTAAAAGTATGTCCAAGGTATTAAATTCAAATTAAAAAGATAATGTAGTGTATAAAAAGATAACTTAAAGTCTAATATTGAATGCAACTGCCAAAAATTACGAGGGAAACGATAATTTTGTTATAGGTTTAATTGAGGTCGTCAATCGTTAATAATTATATCAGAGAACTTAAATTAACATTTCATTGTGGGTCCGTAATAATAAATTAAAAGCTCCGTTTAAATACGATGATTATTATGATAAACATGCGGTTATTCCGTATAAACACCCCAAAAAATCCACCCTACGGTGGATACGCGGAAACGCATGTCAGAGAACAGTGGCGGATTTACACATTTGCCGCCAGAAGGCTATTCAAATTTTGCCGCCCCTACCGACCTCTACAATAATTTCCCATTTCTTTTGTATACCTGCTTCGACACGTTTAATTCCATCGCCTTTTCTTCAAAATACATACTTAAAATGTTCTCGTTCAGCTACAAATAACTTGCAAAGATGGTAAAGATCGGCAGCAGTGATCAAATCTACGGTATAAACCTGAATTTGAGCATTCACTTCGTTTATTCTTTCTTCCAACAATAAAATATGGTAGGTAGGTATATAAATATTAATCTTTTTAATTTCAGTACTACATTTAAAAAAATGTTAGCCCCAAATTTGCCGCCCCTAAAATCTGCCGCCCTAGGCTCCAGCCTACTCAGCCTGTTGGTAAATCCGCCACTGTCAGAGAATCAACCCCAAAGATATAAATTCTGTTTATGACGAATATTTCAAATAACTAATAAATGACTGACAACCAATAAAACATAAAGATTGATATAATTAATGTATGTAAGCAAAATATTTATTTTACCTTTAATTTTATGGTTAAGCGAATATTTTTGATGACTTGTGTGCTGGTTGAGCTAACGTTAGTAGAAAATGAAAGAAATTCAGATTATCAAGCGAACAATAGACATTCCATGATTTTTACCGAAAAATGAAATCATTTATTTAAAAGTGAACACATTGAACTAACACTTTTCGTAATCATAAGTATTATACAGTTGTTACAAGTTTTGCCGTACTTAGCGCTTTATACAAGTAATTAAGTAGCTTATTAGGACTCGACTGAAAGGCGACAATATTAATCTGGTCTCTTTTCCATTTCCTGGAAATAAGTTTTCATATAGAAGTAAGAGATTATATACCAGTTTATAATATATTTACTTAGATAGAATTGAGGCGGCTTACACAGTTTCCTTTAAGTCTTCTTGTTTGTTTAAGAAATGTATTATAAATAATAATATAAATAATTATAATTTTAAGCATTACCCTGGTTACAAAAAAAAAAAATTCTGTTAAGTATGTTACAAATTTTGTCAAATAATTTTCAGTTTGTGTGTAACATGCTTTATATTATTTTTTTCTGATTTTATCGCACAGTGTTGAAAAAATAACTCAATGCTAATTTAAAAACATTTACAGAATTTTTGCGGCAATAGAATAGACCACAATCCTGTTCCTAACACGTTGTGCCAAATGTTATAAATGTTGTAAGCCCTTTACGATAGTCCCTCGTCTTCCATAGGCTTTATAAATTAATACGAGTTAAAAACTAGTGAGTGAATAATTTCACTAATGTATATCATTAAAACAACAAAGTATTTGTACAATTACGTAATAAACATTTTTACAATATCTTAAAAATATAAAATAAAGAATTTTAAAAGTTTAATAAATACTGAATGAACACAATTACTGATTTTCATTTTATTTTAATGTTCTTTATTTATAGCCGACTGCGTCAGAAGAAAGTTTATCATTTATCAAATAACAGTTGTGATTTTTCAGTCAAGACTTCAGTGTTTTTCAATATTTTCAAGCCCTCTGCAACAGAAATAAAGGATACAAAATAAAAATAAACTATATTACAAAAAAAAAAAAACGACCAACTTAAAAAAAAAAATACTACAAGTCGGTGTCGTTGGTTCCGCATTTTCGTTTTTTGACACCGACTTCCGAAATTAAAGTTATTTATCACTTTGTAGTGTTTTTTTTTTAAGTCGGTTGTTTTTTTTTTTTGTAAAATAGTTTTATTTTTAACCGACTTCAAAAAAAGGAAGAGGTTCTCAGTTCGACGGTATATTTTTTTACGCGATTACGCCGCCAATTGTGGGCCGATTTTCAAAATTGTTTTTTTATTTGAAAGGGTATGCTCCCGAGGTGGTCCCATTGTCACCAAATTGGAATCTGATGAGGGAATCCCATGGAAATCGAGGGAAACCCTCAAATTTTGTAGGCACACCAATAGCGATTTGGGTATTTTTTATAGGAACTCGTGCATTTGCTCCCAGAAATCACCATTCAGTGAAGTGGAACTGATGATGAAGACCACAGATGGCCATCGGAACTACTCAATAATAAATATTTCACGGGTTGCGATTCGATTAGGTACTTTAATGTGGTTGCTAAGCACAATGCGTATCGTGAAGTGGAGCTGATGGTGACTTTTCAATCAGCTCAAGTTCTCTTGGTTCTTACAAGGAGAACTCCTCAACAATTAACGTCCCTGCATCGGGAAAAGCAATATTTTGTAAAAGGTGATGAGCAGTTTACATTAGGCTATTGTAACTTAGATAAGTTAGAAACTGGCCCCCTAAAGAAGTCGGTTGTTTTTTTTATAAAAAAAAAAAAACGACTTCCAAAAAAACACAAAGTGAAAAATAACTTTAATTTCGGAAGTCGATGTCAATAAAAGAAAATGCGGAACCAACGACACCGACTTCCGAAATTAAAGTTATTTTTCACTTTGTAGTGTTTTTTTGGAAGTCGGTTGTTTTTCACTTCTTAGTTGTACAGACGCCAGCACATCAAGCTACTACAATCTGTCAAATTTATTTAATAGATTATCAACTTTATCACTAAAACATAAAGCTCAAAGTTGATGTAGCTTGATGTGATGGCGTTTGTACAGTGTATTTTTTTCAAATCATATGTAGATAGATAGAATACTCTTTATTATGTAGGTACTTACACCATAAATATTACAGATATAAATGTAGAAATTTTACAAGGGATGACACAATGGGCGCTCTTGTCGCTAAGAGATATTTTATAGACAACTTTTGGATGGATTAAGGGAGAAAGGAGAGAATACTGCAGGTAGTCTGTGGTTTCGTAGTTAATGTAAGTCTGAATTCGCCAATCCGCTTTGAGCAAGCGTGGTGTTTAAAGCGTAAGAACCCCTCCTAAGAGTCCCTGTTTAAGAAGAGACATTTGCCCACCAATGGGACAGTTACGGGCTGGTATTATAACATACCTATAGAACATAATTATGGTTAAAGTGATGTATGTACCTTTCCCTCGTCCTTTGCGACGCAGCTCTGCAATTCTCTCCACCTCGCTTTCTTCTTCCTTCTCTTTCTCCCTCTTAACTGATTCATCGTGAGCTTGTTTCAGCAATGAGTCTTCTAAAAATGTCATTTCTGAAAACGATAATTAAACAATGCGTTAACTGGCTCATTGGTCTAGTGTTCCCACGATAAACTTCTGAGATCAATATTAAACCCAGGGTTTCGATCCCTGGGTCGCCCGACCCGGAGATCACACTGCTGACAAAATAAAAAACCTAATAACACTGCCCAGTGTTATTCGGTTTTTTATTTTCTCAGCAGTTAAAATGTTATACCATAACATCACTCCTGTATTCCCCGAGTGTTTAGACAGTGGTGACTTATACCCCAATAGTAAATACGCCTCAAAACTTCTGTACCGTTGCATGCACCTATAAGCTCACTGTTTTGCATGCTTTAGGTAGGCGCAGGCCACACAAAAGAGACGAGGACAGAACGCAGATGCGGCGTCCCTTTCACGTACCTATCTTCATTATTCTTCATACAACGTGCATTAAAACGCAAGGGGGCGCGGGATGTCGCCGAACTCAAAATATAAATGTCAGTTCACAACCGCACGCCACCGCTGCTGCCCTCGAAATGCAGTATCAAAGACAGTTACTACACAGTACGAAGCGATTGACAGCAATGATTCACACCAAAAATAAAAGTAACAATAACCATTTTTGTTCACTGTTACTTAGTTTAATATACAGCGGTGCTATTCTGTGAAAATCTCACCGTGAAAACTTAGGTGAAGTGAGCGTGGAGTGAGCTGTCAATAGTGTCAATTCCTAGAAAAAACAAAGTGACTTCACCTAAGGTTTCACGATGAGATTTTTACAGAATCGACCGGCAGATATATGCATAAACAGTGTCAAATTAAATTAGCTAGCGACGTTATAGGATATTTAAACACAATAAAATAAAAAAGATTTGTTGTTTTTTTTTGGGGTCAACAACCGCTGTTAATGTTGTTATTTAAAGTATAAGTTGAGAAAATCTGTTTTCTTTTGTTTTATCGTGTGCAGACATGATGCCTATCACGGCTGAGCAGTTTACAAAAAAAAAAAAATTTTTGAACTGATATTTCAAGTGACACTACCTGAGGTCGATGACCGGAAAAACATCAAATTGATTCCTTTTTGTTTTATCATGTTTGTTTAAATATCGATACGCATCACGTCTGCGGAGTTTTGCTAGCTAATTTAATTTGATCCTGTATAACGGCTATGTGATAGGTCATTTTACATGCTGTATGTTGTTTACAATGTAGTTTGTAAAATTACTTGTGAGCCTGGGGTCCATCGCTATCCAGGGCGCGGTGAAGAGACTGCCGGCGGTCGGCCGGGCGTTGGGATCAGGCTCGATCAGTCTAGTTACTTGCTCTTTGCATTCCGGCGACAGTTGGTTGACAACAGTTGTACGAAAACGCCACTTCCGCATCATCTGGCAGATAAATGTGCTGTGTTTATCGAGGCTAACCGGTTTATACGGCTAATATGATGAGTTAAAAAGCTAAGAAACGAATCCTTGCACTCGAGAGGTTGCATCGAGGCCTTGCTCAAGGACTCACTTGTTAAACTGATTCAGGTGATACCTCCTTCACCCAACCGGTCCACCCAAAGTCGGACATCATTATCAAGACAATCGGTCGCAATTTAGGTTGCTCTGACTACTACGTACACACGCCAGCACATAAAGCTACTACAATCTGTCAAATTTATTTAATAGATTTTCAACTTTATCGCTAAAGTATAAGGTTCAAAGTTGATTGGTAAAATTTGACAGTTTCGGGTAGCTTGACATGCTGGCGTCTGTACATATGTTAGCTAGAACTTGTTTTTAATATTTACAAAACATTTTATTCATCAGTGGGTTGTAACCTGTTTTTCATAGAGTTTCTTAACGGATGTCTCGTTAAATGGTAATGCTTTATTGAGCATCGTGTAGAGGATAATGCCAATTGACCACATATCCGATAACTTGGGCATGTATGGCACGCCCTTCAATACTTCAGGAGCTGCGTAGGATAGAGAACCGCAGTAAGTCTCACTCAGAATGTCGTGCCCGCGCGAAAACACGTTCCGAGCGAAACCAAAATCAGTAACTTTGACGTTATAATTTGATGTAATCAGTATATTTTCACATTTCATATCTCTATGCGCTATGTTCATAGTGTGTAAGTAGTGAATCCCCGATAAAATCTGCCTCATCCATAGCCTGCACTGGTTCTCTGGCACGGCGCCGTTTTGTGTTAAAAAATCCAATAAATCACCGTTTTCTGCGTAACGTAGAAAAATGAAGTATTTGGCGCGCCTTTGGAAAATATTTGAAACGTTTACTATGTGGGGGTGGTTGATACGTATTATAATGTCTAGTTCTCGTGGTAAGAACTTAGTGAGGTAGTCCCGCGGAGCTGCCGTTGTGTCTATCACTTTACAGGCCAATACAGTATGCCGGGTCTCATCAACCATCTGCGTCGCTTTGTAAACCTGCAAAAGGAAAAGGATATTTTAACATTTGCATTTGAAAAGTTGTTTCGCAAGATTTCTTAATTAATAATATTGATTCGTTCATTATTTACCTTAGCATAGGATCCTTCTCCGATCATTTTCTCTAATATAAATCCTTTTTCTTGTAATACCATAAGATCGGATTGTGTATTGCTTAAGTATACCTTCTCGGTAGCGGGCCCCATTTATGTTATTCTCATGATTCTCGTAAGTTATTTCTTCATTTTTACTTTTAACGGGAGCATACTGGTATTAGGTTGTGGTGGAAAACAGTTAGATACTAGTCTTTATATATTCATTTTTAATTATTTTAAAACTTTGAATATTGAAACAACGTTTAACTAATGTATGTGTGACGTTTGTATTTTTTATGCCAATAACAGGCTACAGTACCAGTATTTGAATGACAGCTCATTATGAAACCTACTTGTTATAGGCGCCTTGCGCGAATTTTATAAAACCTTCGGATGTGTGGTGTGTGATGTGTGGTCTTCGATTCAGAATCTCACTATCGGGGCCTTAGCACACCTCCGCCTCGAAAATAATGGTGGGAAACCGGTTAACAAATTCCGCTAAGAAACATTACTACATCGTGAGAGTCGGTTGAATTGCAGCAATCGGAGCAAAATGTCGTCGCGTTCGACTTAGTAAAGTAGATGTTTGTTACTCTTTCACGCAAAAACTACTGAACAGATTTTGATGAAACTACAGTAATATAGTTTATACATCAGAATAACACATAGGATACTTTTTATCCCGATATTCCCACGGGATCGAAACTTACGCGGGTGAAACCGCGGGGCGCAGCTAGTAGAGTCATAATCAAACCTGCCGTTAGAACTGGCAGTTTCGCTTATCGTACAACGGACAACTCATGGCGGAACTATTGCGGTTTCGCGGTTGAGACGTGTTTCCAGCTACCGTGTGGTATTCTAATAACTATATTTTCGGCATCAGAATCGTTCCCATATCTCGTAGCAATGACTTTTTCAAAAATATTCAATGTACAGGCTTCGCTATGATTTTATTAATATGCTAAGCGCTTGGACATCTTTCTTTATTTTTTTTTTTTGTTTTCTGATAATATTATAAGTACCTACTTATTTCATGTGAGCACTGGATGTCGTGCTGGTCTTGCGGTTAATTTGATCGCTTCTCCTGGACGGCGGCCCGGGTTCCACACCTAACAAGCATCAATGTGAATTCTGTAGGTAGGTAGGTTTAATAATTTATGGTAAACACCCAGTACCTACTTCTGCATGTTAAATACTTAGAGAATGTAGAGTGTAAGTATTATAATAACAGTAATAAAATTTTTTACCAGGAGCTTGCTGATTCGTTTACGTCAACCTTCCTAATCGATGTATCAGGCATTGAGGAAACATCCTTATCTAATTTTGGTTCTTCTGGGTTCTCCAGTTTCTTTAGTAGCAGAACTCTTTCTTCCTTAGCCTTTTTATACGCCATTGTTTCCTGAGGTGTCCATTCTGTTAAATGAATAAAAGTTGAATATCTGTGGTTGAAGCAACACAAAACCTTCGAAATAGCATGAATTTGGTTAAACAACTTTAGATTTATAACTTTAGATAACTTTATTTAGATTGATGAATGATGAAGCTTTTTCCGAATCTCACCACAGTGGCGCGGTATGCTTGTGTCGATACCTACTCACCGACAACGGAGTGCGGAAAATTTAAAAAAAATTAAAGCAAAGACAAGTTAAATTAGTCTAGTGTCTAAGATAAATAATATCATAATAATACCTAATAATCTTGAGTCCATAGCGATCCATTCGTTGTTGATAATACTGTCAATTTTTATTCTGTTCTGATAGTGTGGCTCTAACATTAGCGTTACCAAACGCCTACAATTTTCTGAAAGAGAATCTATATATCGCGAGCGAAATTTCCAATTTCTGTTCATTTGTGCTTGAAACAATTGTTTGATATTTTTATCTTCGAAGGGCATTGCTCTGTTGAGCATCACATAGACTACGATGCCCAGCGACCACACGTCGGTTGGCTTAGGGAAGTACGGCGCACCTTGTAGTATTTCTGGAGCAGTGTAAGATAGTGAGCCACAAAACGTTTCACTTTGAATATCTTTCAAAGATTTATCGATACAAGTACGAGAAAAGCCAAAGTCGGACAACTTCGCGTTTTGGTTGGCAGTAAGGAGAACATTTTCACACTTTATATCCCGGTGAGATATTTCAAGTTCGTGCATGTACTGGACGGCTAAAGCAAGCTGCCTTGTCCAAATCCGCGCCTGGTCCTCTTGTACGGCACCCCTTTGAAGAATATACTCCAATAAGTCTCCGTGCTCCATGAACCGCATGAAAATGAAATATTTATATCTTCTTTGAAATATGCTATGGGTGTGTACGAGGTGGGGGTGATTTAATTTGATCAACATATTTATTTCTCTCGGTAGAAATTTCCTTACGAAATCTTTAGGTGCGGTATTGGTATCAATTACTTTGCATGCAAGTACTGATAACTTGTCGCTTTTCGATGGGTTTCTGTATTCCGCTAGATACACCTGTTTTGTTTGATACGATTTAATACAGTTTTCTTAAATTAACAAACAAACTAAAATTAACTTGTTTATTACCTTGGCATAGGATCCTTCATTAACTTTTTTAATCATTTTGTAACCACGTGTAGCCAATGTTAATTGTTCAGATCCACTTAGTTTTAATTCTTCTTCCAAACGATGCACCTGTAGAATTATTTATCATCGTATGTAAGGCTTATAAATTATATAAATATTTTTTTTATAGATTGATCTGTGAGAGGAAGTGTGAGATTATAGGATTCACGTTTGAAATTTTTGGTTTAGAGACATTTTCGTGCTCCTCTCCTGCTTGATCAAAACAAATTGAACTATGGCCCCGATTCTGTTGTTCACAAACTAAACTAAATTTAAGTTCAGTGCATCTTTTTCTTTCTATTTCATTGTGAAAAGGTCAGAAGATAAATATTAGTTTAGTCCTGTCAAATTAGTCAGCGCCTGACGTAAATTAACGTATTTTTAGTAGCCAATTTTTTAATCACGTCTAAACTTGATTATCTAATTTGACAGGACTAAACTAATATTTTATCTTCTGTCCTTTTCGTAATGAAATAGAAATTAGTTTGTGAACAACAGAATCGGGGCCATTGCCTGCTTAGGTCCGAATCGACAACTCACAAATTGGTAGGCTCAAAGCTCATACTGGCCCATCACTACCTACTCTTCTTGGTCATGTAGCTTAATATTTATTGCACACATCTACGGATAAAACTTAGAAGCCATTGAACAACTAACGCTCACATATACAGGGTTATTTGTAAGACACCAGCAACCTCTTAAGAGGTCATTGTACTCATCATTATGAACAACTTTTACTATGGGACCAAACCTGAAATCGCGAAAAAAAAATCAGCTGTTCCCTACATTTTGACAAGATACACGAAGATAAATGTAGGGAACAGCTGATTTTTATTTCGCGATTTCAGGTTTGGTCCCATAGTAAAAGTTGTTCATAATGATGAGTACAATGACCTCTTAAGAGGTTGCTGGTGTTTTACAAATAACCCTGTATATAGGATAATAATTATAATAATATAAGACTAAGCGCACACTGCAGCGCGATTTTTTTAATCGCATGCTCATGCGTAATAAAATCGCGAACGCTAATATAATTTTTCAAGCCGCCGTTATTATTACCCGCTTTGCGCAGACTAGTACATTGGTATTGTACACAGATTGGCGATTATTTTCCGGACGATAAAATTTCGTGGTGCGCCGAAAAACCTACTTTTATCTTTCCCTCCATTTATTCTGGTATGGTCTTGTGCTGCGAAGTCACAGTAGCAAGAGCCTTTATCATTTCACTGGCCTGTAAATACAATTATTATTTTAATCTTGTTTTTTTTTTATTAAGGTTCGGTGATCGGTCTTAAGATACATATTATTGACCCCAAGCACAATATGAAGGAGGCACAATATACCCTAAGCCTAGGCTTATTGTATTTGATTACGAATTGAAATCGATCCTAAATAAAGGCAAGCCTAAATCTTTAGTATTTTTTTTTGTTGTGAAAATTAAGTAGAACATTCGAGTTTATGATTACTATACTAGCAGCGCCCCGCGGTTTCACCCGCATAAGTCTCGTGCCCGTGGGAATATTGGGATAAAAAGTAGGTATCCTATGTGTTATTTTGATGTATAAGCTATATTAGGTACTGTAAAGTTTCATCAAAATCCGTTCAGTAGTTTTTGCGTGAAAGAGTAACAAACCTTCATCCACCCATTCTCACAAACTTTCGCGTTTATAATATTAGTAGGATTTTTCTCTGTGAACGTGTGGTGGGTTTTAAGGGGAATTACCTTATATACAGATAACCCTCTTCGCACGCCTACGTCAAGTATGTCGCCTTGCTTCGGTAGTGGATTCGAGGTTCGTCGATTATCCTCTCTGGCACGTTTGAGTGCTTGTGCTTCTACTGCGTTCAAAGCTATAATAAGATTTCGTTTAAAGTATTTTATAATGAAAAAGTATTACATTAATTTGACCTAGATGAATGTGCACAACACAAATATTGGTTACATCCATCTACTGATCTACACGTTCAATGTTCAAATTGGTAGGTGAGAAAGCCACCCAAACATGAGGCTAGCAGCATACAAAGTCAAAGTCAAAGAGCAAAACAAATGCCTACTGGTTATGAAGTCACCAGCCCGCTTGTCAGGGTGGCTTAAGGTGTTACCTATAGATATGCGATTCACCCATTGTAAAATGACATACACACCAGTAAACTACGATGGCCTGATACGTTGATATAAATTAATATTTCGTCTTAACTCACTAGTTAGCCTACTGTCCATAGCAATCCATTCGGAACTGAGCACCTGAGGGGCACCGTGGCGTAGTCCTGGGTCGGGCTCCAATAGATGCTTAACGATAGTCTTACACTCGAGCGAGATAGTGTTGCCTACTCGAGATCTGAACCTATATTTCTTGCCCATCTGCTGCTCATATAATTTTCGCATTCGCGTGTCGTCAAACGGCATAGACTTATTCAGCATCACAAACAACACCACCCCCAAAGACCAAAGGTCTGTCGGTTTAGGCAGGTAAGGTTTACCGCGGAGAATTTCTGGTGCCGCATATGACATCGACCCGCAGTATGTCTCACTTAGAATGGCTGAGTTGTTTTCGTCAAGGCAAAAGCGCGCAAAACCAAAATCCGAAAGTTTAACGTTGAAGTTCGCCGTCAACAGTACGTTCTCGCATTTGATGTCACGATGCGCTATATCCAGTTCGTGGAGGTACTGCAGCCCTAGCGCGAGTTGCCTAAACCACACTCTTGACTGATTCTCGGATACACAGCCGTTCTTCAAAATATACCCCAACAAATCTCCATTCTCAGTAAATCTCATGAAAATATAATACTTTGTTTTTCTTTGAAATATACTGTGTACGTGAATAAGATGTGGATGATTCAAACGCACAAGCACGTCTATTTCGCGCGGCAAAAACTTCACTACAAAATCTCTTGGAGCCTTCGACGTTTCTATAACCTTACAAGCGAGGGCAATCTTATGATCATCCTTTCCAGAGAATTCAGTTAAATACACCTGTAAGAACACTGCAGTCATTAGGTAACAAACTAAGAATTGGGATAGTTATGGAGGAAAGTAGCTTCTACTTAACAAAATGGACAATGTTTTAGTAATCCCTCTTACCGAGAGGTAAAGAATATATAAATACCTTAGCATAGGCGCCTTCGCCTAAAAATTTTTGTAATTTGTATCCTTTTGAAGACAAAGTAATTTCTTCTGATACAGACGGTTTCAGTTCTGACATGTTAACATAAACATGTGCTTGAACATCGAGCACAGTGTTTCCCACGCATCACCTTTCAACGCACCCTTACGAATCGCTGGCCGGCTATTCATATTCAAAGGGAACGTATGCATTTTTATGATGTTAATAATAATATGTTACTTTAATTACAAAAATTTATATTTACTGGCCTTCATTGTGTTTCATGTCTAAACGTGTCATATGCTGTCAAATGCGTCGCACTGACGCAAGCTGCTATTCTTCTTTATTCGTAAATAATTAAGACGTTGTCTATATTAATAGAGTAAATCATTAAAGCTGTGTTTACACGAGGAGAGTCCATGCGAGATTAAATGGTCTAGGATCTAAGATGCGAGACCCGTCGGCACGAGTTGTTAAGCGGCACTCACGGCGTGGCTAAAAGGTTAAGGATTTAGTTACATATGGCTAAGAAGATATCCATCGTCCTTTAAACAAAAAGTTTATCAGAGGTCAGAACTTTACTCGACTTTGGCTGTGTACTATCAGATATTTGGCCTTTCGTTAGACTAGCCTGGATGATAAGAAATCAATAAATAATCTTATCCCATTATTGATGAGTGGATTTCGCTATCTTCTAAAACACTAACCAAATACTGTATACATGGTGTAATTTTAATCACCGTTACCCTCTCAAACCTGAAATCGTGAAAAAAAAAATCAGCTTTCCTACAATTTATGTTCGCATAACTCGTCAAAATGTAGGGAACAGCTGATTTTTTTTTCGCGATTTCAGGTTTGGTCCCATAGTAAATGTTGTTTATAATGATGAGAACAATGACACTTTAAGAGGATAACGGTGATTAAAATTACGCCAAAATATTTTTTTTTAACTGAAACACTTATAACATTTCATAGTTTACTATTCTCAGTATCAAATACATTTAAATTGCTTAACATTATAAATATACAGAAAGAAATAACTTATATGTACAAAAACCGTGTTCATACACATTGAGATTAAAAAATAATATCTTGCACACCACATTCAACTTTGCTGAACAAATGATTGCCTAAATTTCTAACTGTTTTTTGTTTAAAAATTCGCCAGCTAACGATATCCTCTGTAAGAATGATGGTGCTGGTGTCAGCAGCAACTCATATTTGCTGACATCAGGGTGAGCTGAGTACCTCTGCTCTTTACGTATTCGCTCTAACATATGCTGAGGTTCGCATTTGGTTTTAGATTTCCAGTCAGTACTTAAAAAGTCTTGGATGACCTTCGGTAATATTTTGAAAGTTTCCTTCGCTTTTGTTTCGCTTGGTGTCTGCAAAGGTTCCGGCGGATTTTGAGGAATTATTATGTCATCGACATCAAATTGTGTAGTTGGAGTATTGTTTTCTGATGAAAATGCTAATTCTTCATTAGCCTCTTGATTTGTACTACTGTTGTTATAGTAATTATTGATACGTTCTTTCACTATATCTCTTAGACTAGTTTCATTCTTTGTTTTCTCTCTCTCTGTGCCGTCAATATTTACATACCCAGTTCTAGTTTCAGTTTTAATCAAAACTTGGTTTTGATCAATCTTTTCAGCAGTGACACTTTTTACATCTTCAGATATATTTGGTGCACCTTTTTGGGAAGTTTCAATTGTCTCATTTGGTGCATTATCTTTGGATGAGCCTTCAATTGTAGTCATAAACTTTATATTGTCTTCATCTTCAAGTATTTGATACATTCTGTGAACTTCGCTTATATTTATTCTGAAAAGTAAAATATATATTTTAGCCAATATATGACGAGCGTCAGTGCTAACTTAATACAGGTTTTGCTTCAGTTACGAGGAATGGATTTTGTAGATGTTCTCAGCTGGATTATTATTATTATATATGTTTAGATATATACAGGGTTATTGGAAAAACATTTACAACCTCTTAAGAGGTCATTGTACTCATCATTATGAACAACTTTTAAAATCAGCTGTTCCCTACATTTTGACGAGTTATGCGAACATAATGTAAGGAACAGCTGATTTTTTTTCGCGATTTCAGATTTATTCCCATAGTAAAAGTTGTTCATAATGATGAGTACAATGACCTCTTAAGAGGTTGTTAATGTTTTTCCAATAACCCTGTATATACAGGGTGTCCCTGGAAATATGGATCAAATCGAATAGGGGCGTGGGCCAGGTCATTTGATCATTTCCAAACTATTTTACCGTGAGAATTTCGGTGAATTTTTTTACGGTTCAAAAATTATAACCAATTTTTGTTTTAATCACTTTGCTTAGTGCTCAAAGAAAAAATCATAAAAATATATCAGGGCTATCTAAAAAAATTAAATTGACAGGCCTGATAGATTTTTTTAATGATTTTTTTCTTTGAGCATTATGCGAAGTAATTGAAAAAAAAACTAAAATTGGTCATAACTTTTGAACCGTAAAAAAATTCACCGACATTCTCAGAGTTAAAAAGTTTGGAAATGACCTTGCCCACGCCCCTGTTCGATTTGATCCATATTTCCAGGGACACCCTGTATATATATTGTCACACTAACAGTAGCAATGGCTTTTATTATGACAGTTCAACAACATTGATTGCGTCATTTACATTGTTGAGCAGACAAATTTCGAATATAATTTATGAAGCAATGGATTAGCAATATCCTTCAAAATGATTCAAACTGTGATTGATAGTGTGTTACGCAATTAGGGTACGGGTTCTTCAAACTAAAATTACGTCATAAAATACGTTATTTTCAGCGTCCCTTACCTACAACGGTATTATTTCCGATTCCAAGTCTAAAGTATTCAACCGAATTTTAAAATACTAAATATATTCCTACCCTTGTCTGGCTTCGTGGCAGCAATACAGCATAGTGGGGTCAATTGGATGCGCTTCTGTGTTGAATATATAGCCGCCAACGTCTATAATGCATTCCCCATTAGGCGTGTTGATAACTGTACCGTGTACGCCCGGGTTATGGATGAAATTGTCCGGGTCAAATAGTAAGTACAGATACTTGGTTGTTTCGGCCAAGAAAAATGATTCCATACGATCCTCTTTGCGGTGATCGCGTACGTCTTTGATCTGTAAGTAATTTATTAATGTTTTAGTAGCAATTTTATGAAACTAGATGTCCTGATCAAGACAAGGATAAGATAATTTTGATTACTGGTCATTGGTATTACAAGATTATCTGAATAGTAACAAGTAGCTTTACAAGCAATTGTTCTTATGTTAGATAAGCCCTGATATCATTATTTTGGTACCAAATCATATTTCAGTTATAAGTGAAATTCATTCAAATAATATAAAGGTGTTTCAAAATTAACGCAACAAACTTTAAGAGGTGCTTTAGACTATTGAACTGAACAACTTTCATTATGGGACCAACTCAGAAATACGAAAAAAAAATCTGCTCTTTAATACAAAATTTAAATACCTACTTGACCAAAATGTATGAAACAGCTGATTTTTTTTTCGTGATTTCAGAGTTGGTCCCATAGTGAAAGTTGTTCAGTTCGATGGTCTAAAGTACCTCTTAAAGTTTGTTGTGTTAATTTTGAAACACCTTATAGAGAGGAGCTTGTGCTCAAGTTTTGCTACGCTTGACGCGGTTGATCCGTGGATGGGTGACCATCTCCATACCTCGGAAAGCATGTAACAGCATGCTAAAGCATATTACGGGTCGTCAGAAGCCGGCAAATCTGACAACCAGTCTTACCAAGGGGTATTGTATTACCCAGAACTGGGTTTTGAAGGTCAGATAGGCAGTCGCTCCATGTAAAATACTGGTATTCAGCTGAATCCGGTTAGACTGGAAGCCGACTCCAACATATTTGGAAAAAGTCTCGGCAGTTTGATTGATTGAATATAGCAACATGCAACTAAAAGTACATAACCCCTTTTACCCGAGCGTTATGTAGTTTATTCATACCATTCTTCACCTCCAGAAAGTTAACAACTTACCGTAGCATAACCGCAAGGTGTCCTTGCAGAATGTTGTATACTTCTGAGGATGTCTTCACCCATTTGCAGCAGTATCGGATCCCTGGTGTCTCGATATAAGTACATTATCGACTCGATGAGTTCCGGACGTAGGGGGTAACTCTCTCGTGAAGAAGACGCTTCACCCGTACCAAGGTTATACACTTCTGGAGTGAAGCCATATTGCCTCCATACACTGTGATAGTTGTGTATTATACGCATCGCTGTGTCGCTTTCACCTGTAAATGAACGCAGTTTTTAAACCTAGTTAAGAAAAGAGCGGATAATTACGTTAAGTAATTATTTTCGACTTTATTGCAATGCTGGCAATGTTGATATTTCTTTGGCAGTGAAAACTATGCGGCATATCACTTCGCCAGGTGTGCGCCAGTCCTATTTCCTGACAATTATGTAGGCGCGGTTGGCACAATGGTAGTGCATATGGAATTGGTCAAGGGTTCGATTCCCGCCCGTAACGAATATTTGTTACAGGTGTGTTGTGCATATGACACGAGTATCTATTCAGTTTGTAAATTTTACGAATAGATGGACATAAGTAAATATTAGCCCCGATTCTGTTGTTCACAAACTAAACTAAATTTAAGTTCAGTGCATCTTTTTCTTTCTATTTCATTACGAAAAGGACAGAATATAAAATATTAGTTTAGTCCTGTCAAATTAGATAATCCATACACAAGTTAGACAAGATTAAAAAAATTGGCTACTAAAAATACGTCAATTTACGTCAGGCGCTGACTAATTTGACAGGACTAAACTAATTTTTATCTTCTGTCCTTTTCTTAATGAAATAGAAAGAATAAGATGCACTGAACTTAAATTTAGTTTAGTTTGTGAACAACAGAATCAGGGCCATTGAATACGAGAATAACATTAACAAAAAAAAAAAAAACACTGAATTGTAGTACCTTATAGCTAGGGGAACGCCTATCTTGAAAACTAAACTTACCAACAAGACTAAGCACTCCAGGCCAATAGGATTCGAGTGATTGGAACACGGGCAGCGTAACGTGTCCTCTCAACATAGTCGCCCACACGAACCAGTCGTCTTTCTTCAAGTATTTCTCTATCGCTTGCCGTGCTTCCTTGAACATTGACATCAGTTCTGGTCTTTCTAATAGAATAGCACCTACAAAGAAAAAACTTTTTGTTTTAGAATAATTGTTAGGAATATTATGGTGCGAAATCGGACTGCATGGTATGGTTATTGCTTGTTCCTCGTCTGTATGAGAAAAGGCTTTTGCCCAGCAACATAATCAGCCTATATCGTTCCCACTGCTGGGACACCAGTAATGCCAGTGCGGGTAGTTGTCACATATCTTCAAATGTTTGATTCTAAGACATGCCGTTTCCTCATGATGTTTTCCTGTTTTAAGTGCAGTGAAGATGATATAATTTACATAAACCTGACTGAGTTCGAACCTACGACCTACAACTCCTAAGTCGAGGCCGTTACCACTGGGTCTCCACTGTCCCGCAGTACGAGTTTTTATTTTCTTTTTCTAAAAAATTACAGAGTTCATTCTCATACCTTTAACTAAATATTCGTAATAAGAGTCGACACCGCCTCCAATACCAGCGTCTTGCGCGGTCCACCGGCCTGTCATGACATCGACATGATTACCGACCAGGCCGATTGGTGATTTATGATTGTACAGTGCAAGAAGCGCATTATGAGCTATCTGTGAAGTAGTAAAGAAATCATATATTCCACATGACTAGCTAATAAATACCACGTAATTTAATTTGTATACAGGTGTAAACGGGAGATATTTTCAGAACATAATATTGTTTTGATACTGGTGGTTGAGAAATTAAAGTTGGTCATAATTATAGAACCGGCCAAGTGCAACTTGAACTTGTACATGAAGGATTCCGTACCACCATACAATTATTTTATTTTTAATTTTTGGTGATATTCTGGCAATAGAAATACACATTTAGTGAAGTTTTCAACTGTTTATCTATTATAGTTCATGAGATACAGCCCGCTGGCAGACAGACAGACAGATGGACAGACGGACGGGCAGCGGCAGCTTAGTAATAGGGTTCTGTTGGCACCCCTTGGTTATAGAATCCTAAAAAGTATCTCTACAGCATACCTCTATGGTGTATCATAATAAATCCATGTTAGAATATTCCTTTTATTAATATAAAAAGAATATTCTAACATGGATAGGATAAATATAAATATAATAAAATAGAAAACTAAACTATGTACAAAATGTTGTAATCAATAGAGATAGATACTTATTTTTTGGTAATTATTTATTTAATACTAGTGGCTCGTCCCGGCTTTGCACGGGTGAACATTTATTTTTTAAACATCAGTGATAATGTAGCATTCAAATGGTGAAAGAATTTTTAAAATCGGTCCAGTACTTTTTGAGTCAATTCGTTACAAACATAGTTACATACAAATCTTTCCTCTTTATAATATTAGTATAGATAGTTAAGAGTATTGTTTACTTAAGACTAGATTAAACGGTAAGGCAATATAAAAAGCACAAGCATAAGGTTTCTTAATCTAGTTAGTGGGTGCCATACTGTTCTCCTAGATAGGTAACAAAATAACCTGTGTTTAAGAAAAAAACAGTAGTAGTAATTATTTAAATTCCTTTATCTTTAAACATACCTCTTCATACAAGGGATCACCAGTGAGCCGACTTAATGTTCCAAATTCTATGATAAAGGTGCCAACCCCTGCAGTACATGTGACGCTTGTCTCTCCAGGTGGTACTCCTGACCTTAAGTTGATAGTCCCATATGGCATACCAGTTGTGGTATCAAAAGCAGCAATAAGCCTTTGGGCAACATCTTCTGCAAGTCTTAAGAGTGGACCATTACATGGCCAACCTGGTTCTAGTTCCATACCTGTTCTGAAATAATAATATTTTTTAATTATTAAATTGTCAGATTAAAAAATAATAATAACTTTAATTCAGAGAACAGAACATCCATATTTTTGTGTTAGTAAATGCTTAAGAACTAAGGCCCGTATTACAGAATGTCACTCTTAGAACTAGATAAGCCATGTGATTGGTTGAAACAAGTTTTATGTAATGCTTGAATATTAAATATACGTTCTGTAAACAGGACTTTGTTAGTAAATCACAAAAAGACAAAACTAGATAGACACATGCAGTGCGATTAAGTGTCTAAGAAAAGGACCATCAAAACGGTCCACTATTACTTTCAGAATGCTGTAAAAAGAAAAAGATGATCCTTGGATAATAGCACAGAAAGTTGTTGTGTATGAGACAAAGTATGGAACCCTGTGGCACTCCAACCTTCCATTATTTATGTAGTATCACATTAAAGGAATATTATTGGCAATATTAGTGTTACATGGAAGTTAAACATAATGAGGAAAATGAACATGTTGTTATGTTATGTGTTACTTTTGTTTATAAAACAGATGTAAAGGTGTATAATGAAGATAGACGAAGAAAATTCTGTGCTAACCATATTAATTACTTCTATTCTTTATCAAAGGCTTATTAGATTTCTTGAAGAATTACTTTTTTAAAGTTAATATTCATCATAACTTATCAATAACTAAAATGACTACAACACTTACTTGTGTGATAAAAGATGAGCACTCAACAGTCCTCCAATAATTCTAATATTTGTTTCAAACACCGACACATTAATATCAGCATCAAAGTTCTTCTTTTGTAAAACTATATCAACAACACGGTTGAACTCGGTGTAGTTCCCCATTATAGCCAGGGTGTCAAGGGCATCTATGAGGGTGAGGGAGTAGCTTCCCCATGTGTCCACGCCATCGCAGCTGAGCGGCCGTAGCTCATCGTAAGGGTATGCATACCGTAAGTAACTATCATAGGCATGCTGGAACATATCCCGTACCTCCTCTCTGTAATAAAAGATTTAGTTATATATGTTAGAAAAGCTAACGCATTATAAATTGAACAAAACCAAGACTAAATATTAGGTCTTGTTTACACACAAGACTGAAAAACAGTGTTCATTGAAAGAGCTTTGAATTATGACTACAATATTGTATTGCAGAAAACATATCACGTAAGGATAAAAACATGACATTAAAAGACTTACATTACAAGTTACAACTTACCTAAGCTTCAAAATATCAGACTTCTTGTACACTCTAACACCATAACATGGTACACCATAGTATAAAATAAAGAAGAATACAACCGACTTAATCATATTAATATTCGTGTTATTGATTTTTTAGTCATGGAGATTAAGTTATAGCTTATTCTCATTGATTTTGACCTTACAATCTATTAATCTAACAATATTCCAACCAACAGAATATTCATAAATTCATGATAGAACGCGTCTGACAGAGGTCTGTTTACGTTATGACGTTACGTTGATGAAGTGTCAATGTCAACATAATGACAATTTTGACAGACAAAACACCAAAGTGTCAACAGATAAAGCAATACTGACGTGGTGATTTGGTATTAGAAGAATAGCTCATATAGACGAGCAGTAAGACTCTTATTAGCAAACGGTAACTGCCGTCAGCACAGCAAAAACAACAGCTGATATAATTATATTTTTTCAAATTGGCCTACAAGGCTTAATCCTTAAAACGGAATATAGTGGCCACTGTTATCCGTTTTAAGGATTATAATAAAACTAAACAATATAAAACTACCGCTTCTATAATATTAACGAATAATCTTGTGAAGCACAACATAGCGCGCTTATTTTCTGCATTTTCATTCTAAATTGTATGAAATAACCAAACAAACGATGAGGGCGCCACTGTGCGGTTGGCACAAAGGACTCAAATATGTTAGTAACAATATTTCGTAACAACTACCTACGTTATTAAACTTAACCAACATTCATGCGAATCCCTGCTACAAGCTCAACACTGAAGTAGAAAGTTTTCAGCAGAGATTCACATACAAGCAATACAGTTTGCTCTACTGTAGAATAACAATCTTCTTACTTCTTAAGAGTAAACTAGTCGCGAGCTCGAACTCGCTGGTGGTCATGGCAAAAAAGCACGCTGTCTCGCCGGGCTTCGTGTCCGGCAGTGCTAGTATCAGTGATGAGCAGTTAGACGCTAGTCTACACGAACAACGTCTAGTTCTCAAGCACAGAAACACCGTTCCGAACTGATAGGCGCGTAAAAAGATTCGAAAAGTGCTTCGGAAATCGAGTTTTATGAATAAACCACTGCATAAATCAATTACAAATAAAGTTTATTGATCTCTTCGATAACTGAGCTTTGTCGGTACAGACTTGGTTTCAAAGATTTTATAGTTCTTTTATTACTTATTTACACCCAAAGTTACGTTAAAAATAGCAAGAAAAACGAATCTTTCTTGGCTCATAACTTTTTAATGGCTTTTTATTTTACTATTCTGTTTCCGTACAGACACAATTATTAATAATAAGTCAAAACGATATCATGTTTAACTTTGGATGCACAATTTCAAAGAGTGGAGTAATATTCTCCCAAAATTTGTATAGAAAAAATATCGAAAAGTGGCACCTTAACAGATCGATGGCTAACGTAACTCAGAAAATATTTTTATTTTATTTTTGGCCCAGAGTTTAGCAACGCGTATATCGTTTGCAGCCATTAGGTCGTCAAGTGTGCTGTGTGCAGATGACAGGGCATGCAGCACAAGATGGAAGTTGAGCCATGAGAGATGCTGCATACAAACTGGAGCACTGATCCGTCCATGAGGTTTCAGAGACCACTTGTGTATATTTTCTTTGCTACGTTTGATTTCCAAGGCGGCCACGCAACTCAACTTGTGCCCAGATAAGTATTATAGTAAAGCAAGATTATGCAATATTTTTTTTTTTTTTTTAAATGTCCTTTACTAGGTTTTGAAATGGGACTGCCGATCTACACTCCTACGCTAATAATCCTACTTCCTACTAATCCTACTATATCCTACTAATATTATAAATGCGTAAGTTTGTGAGGATGGATGGATGGATGTTTGTTACTCTTTCACGCAAAAACTACTGAACGGATTTTGATGAAACTTTACAGTAATATAGTTTATACATCAAAATAACACATAGGATACTTTTTATCCCGATATTCCCACGGGATCAAAACTTACGTGGGTGAAACCGCGGGGCGCAGCTAGTAATAGTTTTGATCCCGTGGGAATATCGGGATAAAAAGTATCCTATGTGTTATTCTGATGTATAAACTATATTACTGTAAAGTTTCATCAAAATCCGTTCGGTAGTTTTTGCGTGAAAGAGTAACAAACATCCATCCTCACAAACTTTCGCATTTATAATATTAGTAGGATTATTATCATACTTCGCAAAATTGAATACGTGCCCAAAGATGCTCGACCATGCTCGAGCACGCCGACTGCGTGTTCGAGTATGCATTCTACATGCAGTAAAAATCTTGGTCGACCATGCGCGAGCATTTTGCAGTTCGGTCTGCGCTGACCCTAAACGGTTAGGTATATTTACGCAAAAATAATGTATGACGGAATTGTTCTCCCTTAGAAGTTCTAAAAAAAAGTCCGCGACAGCATATCTATCTTTTAAGGTTGACTCACCTTTTTTATGATAATCAAATTAGTTTTAAAATAATGCATTATTTGCGAAGGTGTTTTTAGAAACATGATAATAATCCTTATCCAAATAAATACGTTATTCATCAAAAGTATTTAATTTTGAACAAAAAATGTATGCCCTTGACATCTATTGATTTCAATGAATATCTTAGGAGATAATAATATCAGTTTTAAAATAATACTAATGATAAAGCTGAAGAGTTTGTTTGTTTGAAACCTCTAAATCTCTAGAAGTAGGTATCGATCGGATTTAAAAGAATCTTTTTGCATTTGATAGCCCAATTCTTGAGGAAGGCTACATGCTAATAAACATCAAGCTAGGATTCTTAGGAGTCGAGTAAAAATAAAAAAAGTCAGAAGTTTTCGTCAAGCGAAAACGAAGTAATAGCGCAGGCAGGCGATACGATGCGACGGGGTGGGTCGGGGAAACAAAAAATTGCACGCGGATGAAGTAGCGGGCAGAAGCTAGTACCTACATAAACGCTTGAGAAATAAAAGAGTTTAGGATACAAGCGCAACCCGAATGCGTTGGATTTTTCTGTTTACCATTCGTAAAGATGATGTTGAAGTTATGTTACTTTGTCGAATTATGCATAAAAGCTTCAGAATAATAATTAAGAGATGGATGCAAGAGCGCGCGAATCTAGCTTAAAAATTTAAGCACTCCGTCTCGGATAGGTTAGGTTTTCTTTTGACCATTCGTTATTACGTGACTTTTTGTATCAAAGCTTTAGAGCCAAGCTTGTGGTAGGAAGTAAACTGATAGAAATCGTCACGTCTCGAAAAAACGTTATGCCCCTCTTCATGCGACTTTTATAAACAGGATGTCCCTGGCCTGGCTAAGGATCAAATCAAATAGGGAGGTGGGCAAAGTCATATTCCAAACTTTTTGGTCTTGAGAATGTTGGTAAATTTTTTTACGGTTCAAAAGTTATGACCAACTTTAGTTATTTTCAATCACTTTGCATAGTGCTCAAAGAACAAAATCATTTAAATATAAAACTACCAGGAACTGTCAATTTAAGTTTTTTAGACAGCCCTGATAGTTTTTTTAATGATTTTTTTTTGACCAGTATGCGAAACGATTGAAAAAAATTGGTCACAACTTTTGAACCGTAAAATAATTCTCCATCATCAATCATTCTCAGTTCCTGCTGGGAGTCCCTCGACCCCATGGCACACATTTGAGAGAAATACTATCTTATACAAACTTATTTTTGGGGTCGATAAAATCGGTAGTTGCCTAGCACGTGCTTGGCGTATTTTTTTACCGACTTCCAAATAGGAGGAGGTTATGTGTTCGACTTTATGTATGTTTTTTTTTATATAGGTTCTAATAATATTAACGTATAATCTTGTGAAGCACAACTTAACGTGCTTATTTTCTGCATTTTCATTCTAAATTGTATGCAATAACCAAACAAACGATGAGGGCGCCACTGTGCGGTCGGCATAGTCTTAATAATTTTTAGGCGAGCCTATTCTGTAAATATTCTGTTTGAAAAAAAAAAACGATATTACAAGTTAGAAAATCTATATTTTTTGGGAGAAATGTTTATTCTATTTTTTATTCATTGTAATTTAGAGATTATGGTGGATGCTCAAGGTAGCCTGCGAAATCCAATTTGCATGTCAGTATTAGGTTATATGGTGATCCAGATTCGCAGCTGCAATAAGAATGTATTTACAGAATTATAATCATTATAAGTCATCAATACAACTCTTTAAGATCAGGTAATCCGATTACATGGTCTTATAGAGTCCTATTGATGACTTTAATGATTATATTATGTAAACACGTACTTGTTACGGCCGCAAATCAAATTTTGATCAACATTCAACCTAATACGTAATTGCAAATTGTAAAAAACGTAAGAAAATTCGAATTTCGCGGGCTACCTGAAGCATTCACCTTAATGTCTATAACCCACTCGTTGAGCAACCATAGAATCAGAACACAGTAAAGAACTAATAGAAGTCGAAGGTGTATTTTTATTTCCTTACAAGAAAAAGCTGAACAAAATAGATAAAAAAACATACCGTCAAATTGAGAACCTCCTCCTTTTTTGAAGTCGGAAAAAGGGCAGGGAATGAGCCAGGCAGACGGTTAAAACCATAAAGTTTTGTAGAGCCCATAAACTATAAACGATTAATGGGCATCCCGCAATTTCATTGGTCCAGATTTGAATAACCAAAGACAAAAGATCAACGTAAACTGCAACAGCTGAAACTTCTAAAATGTCTGTTGACCGTTGACGCTTCGCTTGCGTTTTGAGGGTGTATTTTGACGAAATCGACGTTTTTAGCAAGTCTACTCACAATTTATTAACAAAATGTGCCTCTAGTACTATTTATTTGCACATTTCCGCTTCGGTTGCCATTATTGCATTCGCGTGGCCCGCGGAAAGCTGATCTGGTATTTTGTTACTGTTTACGGAAACGGGGGCAATGGCTTTTAGAATACACGAAGATCAAGAAAATGCCTCTCTGGGGCTTAGGAAAGACAGTGCAGAGATTTTTGCTGCTAACCAACGTCGTGCCCTTGGCGATCTTAGCCAGTTTGCGTGCAACCAAAGTCGGAACCTCAAACTCGTGAGTATACTTGAATCGGTAAGCATTAGGTTGTATTTTGTTCTGTTTTCCATACATCAATATTTTTCTAGCCCGGATTGACGAATGGACCTTGTAAAGTTCAAGATGAAAACAGGACAATGCGCCAGATTAAAAATGAGAAGAACATCGTACCACCCGTCGCGCAATTTCGCGCCTTTAGCGTTTATGAAGACAAGCCAACGGAGGCAGAGGTCAAGAAGCGAGAGCACGCATTCAAACCGTTTGTTGCTAAAGATACGAAGAAAGATAGCCTATTCATCAGTAATGAGAATTCGAAACCACTGTGCCTTCAAGCTGAGAAGAAACCAGATCGGCTGATAGACCCGCCTTCAGTTCGGTAAGTGATACCTTGCTAAGTAAGGATAACTTTTATTTTGTAACCTAACATTATTTAGCTATCCATACACCATTGCACATGTTATGAAAACAATAAAGACTTCTAGGTCAGAGGGTCATCTTAGGCTAAGCTTCAGATTAGTTGGAATGGCATATATCTTAATGTGGGCTTATACAGGGATGCAGAGACATTGACGCACAACCAGTTACCATGGATGCAATACATGATTTTGGACTGAAAAAAAAAAACTGCTGTTTCCTACAATAGTGCAATATCTGTGCGGTCAAAATGTATTCAATGAAACAGATTTTTTTTTAATAACAGACGAAATTTTTCATAACAAGGGGCCCAGAATCATGTACTGAATCCATGGTAACAGGTTGTGTGTCAAAGTCCGGTCAGTGCGTCGTCTTAGGGGCAGGGGTCCCTGTCACTCTCGTATGTCTTGATAGTATTTAGGTACGTTTCTCAGACAGTTGTTTTCCAGTACTTAATCTTAATTTCTGCAATAGTTTAAGTATAATATCCAGCTCAGGGCAATATGGTTTCCCATCACTATTTAACTGCAAATTCATATTGGATTTCTTAGGCCTTTACAAGAGAAGAAAAATGGGGTGGAGTCACCCATGTCTGTTGTGGACACCAGCGTGCTCTCTATGTCAATATCTAAGAATGAGAGTCAGATCATTGATGATGATGATGATGCTACTACTGCACAGACTGACCGGGAGATGTTCTTCCATGTGGTTGAATACCGACAGGACATCTATGAGTACATGAAGGAAATTGAGGTAAATGATAAATGATTTTATTTCTGTAAGTAGGTTTGTACAAACACTTTTACACGTCAATCATATTTTTAAAAATGAGATGAGGTTGGCGTTTCCTATCTGACTACTCTAGGTAAAGTTGATCTGCTGTAATATAATCAAAAACATAAGTTATTCAATTTAAGTTGATAATCACCACTTTTTGAATGTCATGATTACATAAAACCGTCTCTCAAAACACCTGCCCTTCAGTGCTTCCTAGTGCTTTAGCTAGAAAGAAAAAGTGGCGCAAAAACTCGCCAGAGATTTGTGTGAAAAAAATATCCTACTCCTACTAATCACACTTCACACTAATATTATAAAGGCGAAAGTGTGTTTGTTACTTCTTCACGCACAAACGGCAAGACCAATTTTGATAAAATTGGTATGGAGGTAGCTGGCACCCTGGATTAACACAGGATACTTTTTATCCCGATATTCCCACACGATCGACATTATGCGGGTGAAACCGTGGGGGGCACGCTCCTAGTAATATTATAAAGGCGAAAGTTTGTGAGGATGGATGGATGTTTGTTACTCTTTCACACAAAAACTACTGAACGGATTTTGATGAAGAGTTACAGTAATATAGCTTATACATCAGAATAACATGATGTAAGATACTTCTTATCTCGATATTCCCACGGGATTGACACTTATGTGGTCGAAACAGCGGGGTGTAGTTTGTAATAGTATAATTAATTGTATCAATATTGTGGTATATTGTGGCAATAGTATAATTAATTGTATCAAAATTGTGGTCATAAACAGGTCAAAGGACCTAACATTGACTCATAAATTCATGATATTGATTAGATTGTAAAATCTTAATTTTTTAAACCATTACCACTATCAATTTGACATAAATAAAAGAAGGTCACAATTTATATATAAGTCATGTTTTGGCAGTCCTTTCTATCTGTTAACCTCAAAAGAATCAAAGTTGGTTTAAGGATAAATACTGATCTCATAATATTACTTTGTTGATGCAATATTAATGTTTAGCAGAAGATGCAGTATGCAGAAAGTTGAAAATACCTAGTTCCATTTAAAAACATATTAGCTAAACTGTTAACTACTGTGTAATCTCTTTCTAAGAATAAAATGGTGTCAATGACCTAAGATCACTTTTGGCTTCCTTGAATTTCAAGAATGCAAATTATGAAATGTTAAGTTAGCCACAACATGTTACAAAATTATGACCTACTACAATTTTGTTAGTGCTTTACTTCTTGCCATTAAGATTTTGCCACTAATGTGATTCTATACAAAAAAAAGTTTGTTAGCATTGGTTGATAATGAAAAAAAAAAGGTTCGTTAGCATTGGTTAAAAATGCTGAAAATCTGTATTAATTTTTATTGCACTAGAAAGTCTTTCAATATTTAGTTTCTATCTGGATATTTTTTTAGGCAAAGAACAGAGCCAACCCCCGCTACATGCGCAAACAGCCAGACATCACACATCTGATGCGTTCCATCCTTATTGACTGGCTGGTGGAAGTTTGTGATGAGTATAATCAGCAGAGTGAGACCTTGCATCTGGCTGTGTCATATGTGGACCGATTCCTGTCTTACATGAGCGTAGTACGGACCAAACTGCAGCTTGTGGGCACAGCTGCTACATATATTGCTGCGTGAGTAGACACTTGTAACCTATAACGTTTTCAGAATCAGAATTAGTCACTGCAGCCATTGGTATGGCATATATTAATTAATAATAATCTCAATCCCCTCTTGTAAAAAAAGTTTGTTTGATTATTGTTAGATGCATTCTAATATACAGTATGGATTATGTTCTGAAGTCACATAACTTTATTTTCCAAACAGAAAATATGAAGAGGTGTATCCACCAGAAGTATCAGAGTTTGTGTACATCACAGACGACACATACACGAAGCGCGAGGTTCTTCGCATGGAGCACCTCATTCTGAAGGTGCTGTCATTTGATCTGTCGACACCAACCTCTCTCGCCTTCCTCTCTCACTACTGCATATCCAATGGACTTTCAAAGAAGACATTCCACTTAGCTGCTGTAAGTATTGAATTATTTTTTTCATTTGATTTACATACTATCAATTACAATTTTTCTGGTCCTAGTTGGATTTTGAACTTTTGATAAAATATAATAAGATCCATCTCTTGATGCTCCAGTTTATAGGCATCATATTCATATCTCATGAATTTTATTTTAGGTGATGCCAATTAACTGTCTCCTCACATAAAAATATGTCACAGCACTTAAAAAAAAAAAAAATTTACTTTCAATAGTACCTCGCCGAACTTTGCTTGCTGGAAGCGGATCCTTACCTTCAATTCAAGCCCTCTATAATTGCGGCGAGCGCGCTTGCGACTGCGCGTCACTCTCTGCTATGCGAGCGTTGCGCAGGAGAGGACAAGGATCGTCGCGAGACGCGTGATTCAAAGGAGGCGCGACTCCATGCAACCTGTGCCGCCATTGCTTGGCCCTCCGCCCTCGCCACATGCTCCGGATACTCTCTAGCAGACCTCGAAACTTGTCTGAGAGAACTCGCGCGCACACACTTGCATGCTTCTCTGCAGCCCTACCAAGCTGTACCCGACAAGTACAAGAGCAACAAGTAAGTATTAGAATGTTTTTGAAAACTTCATAGTTCACCAGCCCAGCTATATTTAAAATTTTGTTGTTGTTCTTAGAGATGTTAAGTGAGATCAGTCCTTAGTCCAAGATATTCTCTTGGCAAGAATTCCTCTTTAGACTGTAGTTGAACGACGTCGTTATTGATTACCCCAAAACATAATCAATGACTGATTGATGAACGTAATCTGGCAGCCATGCACCACACTAGATAAATCTGAATGATCAATGTCTGTATTTGACAAAATACTTTTAGATTCGATGGCGTGTCGACGATCGAGCCGAGGCCCATGTTCCCAGTTCCGAAGTACCAGCCGCCGGCACCGCCCAACAACACCAGGCCTGCGGCCGACATCACTCGGAACAGCTAGTAAATTCCCGACCACGGCCCAACGCTTTACTTAGGAGTAGTCAAATTGACTCAGGGCCAGTTTCTCGCACGAAAGTGATCGCAAAATTAATGTTTTAAATTGTCAAGCGCGCGTAAACTGCTGCGATTGTGCACTTTTATAATTTCTACTTTTTCGTTCGAGAAACTGGTCCTCGGTATGTGGTAAAATGAGTGACCCGAATTAGTGTTAATGCAGCCCTCGCGCTATTTTTGCTCAGTCAGCTGGTTATTTCAGAATTCCATAGTTCAGTATCATAGTAATACCACTCCCGTGTTGAAAGTACAAACTAACCAAATCATGGCCAGTTAGGTAACTTAATAATTATTTCCTCGTTATACTTATGTGGCCAAAGATTTACATAATGAAATACATGACTACCATAAATAATTTTACATTTTTCAATAAATAAAAGTAAGCTTTGAAAAAAAAAAACGATATACAATATCTATAATAAATAACACGAGAACTAGAAATAATGTATTGCTGAACCTATGTTTTGTCTAGCAAAGCGAATAAGTAACTATATATTTCAGTGGGTCCTTTTTATCCATGCTTGCCTTGTTTTGTGGTTTAGAAATATTTTATTGATAACAGCAAATGCTATGCAGTAAAACACGTAAGGTGAGTACTAAACATTTCTGAGTATTCTTAATTCGAAACTAAGACTTTATTGCATTTATCCTAATCCTAATATGAAGAATGTCGAGGTAATCGAATGTTTACGTATAAGTGATCGGGATATTTTGTGAGTTGTTATGCTAGTTTTAGTTTTAACATTTTCCTATGGAAATAAAAAGAAACCTTCGACTTCTGTTAGTTCTTTATTGTGTATTGTGATTTTATGGTTGCACGACGAGTGGGTCAAAGGGCATTAAGTAAACTAAATTCAAGAAACTTTGTTTCACTTCCCAAATTACCATAAATAAGAAATAGACTAAACATTTCTCCCAAAGAATTGAACCTCAAAAGTTTAAATATATTTTCTAACATAACAAACACTCGCCTCGACCATTATTATTAATGTACAAATGTTTAAACTTAAGTCTGCGAGTCTATTTTACGCACAGATATAGATACACCTACATAACGCAAGAGCAACTACTTCGCATGCCAAAAATCGCACCAACTTACGTTCAAAAATCGTAAGCCGCCACTTTTGCGTGTACTGCTGGCTGGGTGAGCGTGAGTGAGAAAGAGCGCTTGTGACGTCATAGTAGGTAGTCAAAAAAATGGCACTCTTGGTTTTCATACAGATCGTGATACTTGCGTTATTTAGGTCTATCTACATATGTGATTTTACGTCATAACCCTTACTGTGTTCATACCTTTGGAGGTCTTCCCGCTTTTTCCCAGATATTTTACAGTACCTATAAACTTTTTTGCCGATACTTTCAATGTTTTATTTTTAGTATAATAGGTCTAAACGCCTCAACGTTGATCAATATTTCAATATAATGCAAATTCTACAGGGTTTAAAATCTACATTTACAAATCTTTTAAATTGGAGACGCCATTTCTTATTGGGACACTATTAGTGAAGTATTGGATATTATTTAATTTCCAAGTTCCAATTGATAGCATTTCAGTGCGATGTTTGTTAGTAAATTATTATTTTTGAGATGTAAGGTATGTTTTTAATATTGGTTAGTAGTTTTTAATTTAATATAATAATATAATCGTACAGTACGAGTACCTATATTGGTAATAAATATAGTATTTTAAATAAAAAAATAATTGTTTTATTTATGGCATTCATAATTTATATCATTTTATCCATTCTTGAAAGACCTCGTGCATAGGGCGTGAACTATAATCACAGGAGACATTGAGGAACGTCTTCCTTCCGCACCAAACGCGTTTTTTCACGATGCTATTAAACATAAACTGTCATATACATGGTGTAACAGAATAAACGCAAGTCCTGAAAGTAGTTTGTTCATAATTTACTACTGAATCGATTTTAGTAAATTTTAAAATAGGTATTTTTTCAAACTAAACGCCAGTGATGCAACGAATACTACTTTTACGAATACGAATACGGATATCAAACCTACTATTCGGCGAATACGAATACGAATATCTCGCCATGGTAATAAAAGACTAATTTATTGAATTTGATGAATTTCTATTCTTCTAATAATTAAAATTTACAATAGGCAAATTTTTATTTAAAAAACAGTAGATTTTCTGGTTTTAGGCGATTTCTTTTTTCAGTCTGGATGTTCCCAGCCGTTGAAGTCTTTCCGAGGCGCCTATCGCGTCGCCGTTGCGGTTAAGGCCCTTGCACACGTCGTATTTGTACGTGCCGACGACGCGCGTTTTTCAAGTCTGCCAGTAATTAGATTTGCGTACAAACATTAATTTTTAAATATTCGTATTAGTATTCGCCGAATACGAATATTCGGTAAATGTCTACTATTCGGCGAATACGAATATTCGTATTCGTATTCGTTGTATCACTACTAAACGCCGATTGAGCCAAATAAAATTTAATCTTATTTCAAGGCAATAAGACTCAATTTTAAACGCATAAAGTAATGCTAGTGTCAACAATTTTCTTAATAAAAATAGCAAGCTTTAAAAAAAAATAAGTTTTGGTCATTGTAATATTTAATTAGGGTGTATGAGGTTTTGCATTAATTATGTTACACCTTGTATAGCTGTTTATTATATCGGTAGTGGGTATAAGATGTGTGCTAGACGAGGAACGGTCAAATCTATTTGGAGATCGTCTGCGTCAGCGTAGCGGCGCGACGCACTGTGTCGTAGAGCGCCCCAGAATGTGAAGTCGCAGTACAAAATAATGGACAGAAATAATTAAAAGTAATGAGATTCTTTGAATTCATATATTTTGTTTTAAGAAAATATATTTTTATTTATCTTTAAAAATCTTGATGTGCGAGGTCATTTAGAAGAATTAAGAATTATTTGTACTCTTGGCTTGTTGAAGAACGATTTCGGTGGTTTTAAGAGCTGTGCTTCTCCTGTGTGTACACATTGCCCAATCCTTTTTTGGTAGAATTTGGACCTGAAACAAAAAAACCGTTAATTTAAATACACAGAATTTGCAATTACTCTTGCGTAACTATCCATTTGTGATATAAAAAGTTCCTCTGCATATAGGTAATGCTAATTGCGGTTTGTAGCGGCCATATTTGAATTTACGGCTCGTGCGTGTGCGCCTGGCATTCTAAACGGTCCCCAGCTGCAGATATTATTCGCGGGCAACCTGTCGTAAAATCTTGCGGATATAAAAAGTTCCTTGTAAAGTTACATATCCTCCGTATGTAGTAATATGTAGTAGTGGAATAAATTAGTAGGCATACCTATATCTATTGGTTTAACACAAATACATTAAATTATTAACACGTTCTCATTTCCTACGGTACATAGATTCCCACATCTAACTAATTATACAAATCCCATAATAGAGAATGATTTTACGCCATTTATTTTTAAACTTTTGGCATTCTGTGTTTACCTATATTTATATAAACAGTACTGTTGGCAAGTAACACGAAACGTGCGAGAAAGATCTACATTCTCTGTTTCCAGGAAGCGTCCAACTCGCTAATATTCCCATTTCAATTTGATTTAACCTTCAAATACTCGCCAATTCTTCGTTCCGTCTGATGCGCGAACTAACAATTTAAATCTATTTGAAAATGAGTAGCAGTTTGTGAAACGAAAGACGCGGTGCATAAACAATTAATAAATTATGTGCCATTCAGTCTGTGTCGCGAACTCGGAACGAGATATTTTTAGCGCGATAGGAGCTTCATAGGACGCGTTGCACGCGCCTTTTGTTTTTGTTATTATCATTTATTTTTATAATGTCATATAACTATGGCACGTGAACATGACATTTAAATACAAAATACTATTTTCACTACCGTTTCGTTGATCGTAGGAACACATAACAACACGGAACTATCGTAACGTTTTATTGGCCATGACTTCCTCCCGCTAGTACTCTTGCTATATATTATATTGATCTTGTCGTTATTATATACGAACGTGTCCGGAAAATTAATAAATGGTACGCATCTACGATTCGATGGATTCATACAAAGATTTATAACACCTTGAATTAAAGTTCAGATTGTTTGTCTTCGATGTGAAGGACTTGAAACAGACGACCTTTAAGAATACCTATAAGTTTTAATAATAATATGTTGGTGGTTGGCTGTGGCGAAACTGGTGCATATTTGCCCGTGTATGGATATAACATTTACCATACCACATTCCTTACCTAATTCTTATTTAATAATTTCTAATAGAAAATAATTAAGTAGGTAGGTACCCACAACATAAATATAAATTCAATATCGAGATCCACTATTGGACTTCCAAGATGATCAAACTACAAATAAAGTAGAGGTTTGGTGTCTTCACAATATTTAATTATAGGAATTTTTCGATGACAGTAAAGTAGTATTATTGACATCGTGCCCGCGCATGTTAAAGAATAAGCACCTTAGCCAGCCTACGAGCCACTTCCGGAGCCCCGAAAGGGAAGGAAATTCACTCGCGAATTTGCCATTCTGTTCACGATCATGACATTGTCCCGAGTGCTCCACTGTTCCCATGCTATCTGGTTATTAATAACCAACTATACAACACGCTTAACGCCTCTGTTTTATTATTGGAACATAAATTTTAACTTGACGCGGAATTTATGTTACTGTGGTGGGCGCCAAAATCGGTTGCTTTGAGAACTACCCTACTTAGATTTTTAAATGAGTAGAATTGTTTTGTTTTTGATAAGATGGCCAATTGGGTTTCTTCACACCGGTATGTTAACGTAAAATACTGTTATGTTGATGATCCTAATTTGAGCAGTTATAATTTTTGCACATTAAAATAAAAAAAAATGTATCTTTGGCGATGCGAGCCGATAGAACATGATCAATGTGAATTATTTTAGAGATTTATACGCAGTTGAGTACGTACGTACGTATCTTGCTCCGGTTAATTCGGCTCGCTTCGTCTAGTTGATGTTATATTTATGATAGATGTATAAAACAGATAGCGAGGAATCTGATGAAATCTATTTATTGACTGCGCAAACATCGTGTGAAAGGAAGCTTTTGGGCCATTTCCTGGCGCTGAGTGAAATGAGGCCGAGCGTTCCGTGACGCATGTTTTTACCTCTGCATCCGCTTATAATATCTTTTTTTTTTATAATCATTTATTTTCTACTAGTCCTACAAAGTAACACCCACTTCTAAAACAACAATGATTGAATATTCGCATAAACCTCTATTTCGCACAATAACATTGGGAGATTATTAGAAAAAGCTCTGGGATTCGATATCACTTAATGTGTTACATAGGAATAGGTGCAAACCTACTAAGTTGCACAATAAACGTTATGTGAGTGCACATAACAAGTTCCTGCAGACTATTTAAATACTAACACCGAAACAAGAGTTCTTAATTAAGCTCTTTCAAAACAAGGAAACGATAAAATTTCACTAGTTGCTAAACTTAGGTACATTCGCTAGTGCAGCGTGTGCTTGCTATTTATCTACAATTCTACAGTCTGGTGTTAAACTGGAGTTAGTGCGAAGGTTTCCTTTGTAGTTTTAATTACTAACGTATTTCCAATGTAGTGTGTTTGAATTCGCTAACGAGAATCCTTTTAATCTTAATAAGAAAATCATCGCTTCAGAAAGCTAATGCAAAAAACTGAAAACTACACGAAGACAAATTACAAACAATTTAATGTCTGGAGAATATTCTTCACCAGGCTAAGCCCCACCCACGGCTGTAAAGCCTTTGATGATGATGATGAAGGCAATTCCACCATAAAGCTATTTTGTAAGATTGCTTGCTACTTATTTTAGTAGGTAACTGTAAAGTGCTAGTAGGTAATATCATTGATATAACAAGCGTCGGTGATAGGCACAGATGTAGATAGACCTAGATGACGATCTATATATGTGGTAATAGGTATATTTAATTAATGGATATAAGCATAATTATAAACTCCTGCAACATCCCCAAAGCAAACGCACGTATCTACAACGCACATATAATTTAATTCTCAATAAGGTCGTCTGCAGCCGTATTAAATCGAATGGCCACTATGTCTAGGTACGCAGGTACCTATAGGTAGTGTTTGAGTAAATGTCTGCTTGCTAGTGCTAACATAAACCGTGTCAGTTAGTAAGAAATCCCAAACAACAATAACGATTTAGCCGTGATCACGATCTTTCTAACGTGACTCGACTTTTAAATTCTAAACGATTCCAATGTAATGAACATACTGGCTAATATGTTTAACAATATTGGTGTTTATTTAATGATATATTGAATGATTACCTATAGGTAATTATTGATACATAAGAATTCTCAAAAAGCTCAATAATAAATACCTACTTAACAACTTGAAAGACGAAGTAATTATCTACTAGGGAATCCTAACGTGCCTAATTACATACAATTTTGATCACATAATATTTAAGATTCTAATTTAATTGACTCTTTTTTTGGAAAACAGCAAAATAGACTTTGCTAGCAACTACAAACACTACCGCACCGCATCTACATTCTACAAAAAACAAAAAAATCATCTATGTTCTAAAGATTACGTAAATACACCGAAATCGAACCCCGATCGAACAAGCGAGACCACACGGCTGATCCTTTATCCCACGACGCGCGCGCACCTCACAGAATACCTAATAAGCTATCGAGTTCAATGCACAAGGTTGCGCCTGCGTCCACTAGCCCGCATCTTTATTCTAGTAGTTCGTCTGTCCGTGTAGAAATCCTAAGATCTTAGAGCGACGTTGCCGACGTTCAATAGTTTTTGCGATGCTTCTTACCTCGCGGTTGTCTGAATTTTGTGTTATACCAAAGTTAAAAATAACTGTTGTTTATAGAAAAAATCTATCTCGCAGTTTGATAAAATGAAGCGTTAAAACGTTTACATGTTTAACGAGAACGCTGAAAAAACTGAAGATGATACAATTTTTTCTAAGAAACCATGACTTTTCAACGTTTTTCATTATTTTCGGTTTTGTTTTAAAAATATTTGTCTAGGTAGAGCGTTTAACGGCTGCTGATTTGTATTAAAAACAACAGTTCAACATTCTAATAAATTATCAATCGAAAGAGCCTATTTAGTATTTATTGTTAATTAAAATTTATTATTGTCAAAAATCGGTATAAGCAGGAAGTGAGGGCCTTCCCGGCGGCGCGAGTGAAGCCCTGGGGCGGAAGCAGCGGCGGTCGCCTCGGCGACAAGCTTGCATTACAAATAACCCCCTAATGAACACACGTGCGTTAGTTACTGCCAGATTGGATCGATTACCTGCCTTTCGAACCGGCCAAGATAATCCTAGTTGCCTAGTTGGCTAAATACTTTTTAGTATTTTACCCATTCGTTCGAAATAAACGTTTCTACCGCGATGGAATGATAGCAACCGTATTTTTAGATTTTGCTTTCTAAGAAGTAAAATAATGCTGCATGCCAGGATTGTTGAAAATTGGAAATAGGAAGCAATATCTATGGTAAATAATATTCACTGAAGAGTCGTGAAATCTATTAGGATCTACCTACAGTCTACACCGTTGCAGAATTATTACAGGTGAATTGAACAAGTTGTCGCTAAGAAAAATATGGCATAATCTAAAATAGAATCACACCTTTGAAGATTTGATCTCATTAACGCCGAAAAATATTTTAGCATGACCTGTTTTACGAAAAGTTAATTTTGTAAACAAAAAATAAACGTTTGTTTACGCGAGGGGCCCCAGGTGCTAAGCTAACCCGCGTCGCTTGGATGTTCGATCGCCCTTCAAAGCTTTGTTTTTAACATGAAAGGTATAGCTAGGTTTGCAACTCTTGCCAGAGGCCTAACTTAATATTAAAGTACCTACTTAGACTAAAGCGTTTTGTACCATTTAGGTTTTGTAATAAGTCCATTTTCAGGCATGCAGAAATCGCTTACAAAAATCAATTTTATGCGTCACGGGTGGATTTGTTTAACCCCTTCCCGCGTTTATGTGTTTTGAAAGGCACTCAATCGCAATTTGGAAAGCGTCCATTGCAACACCATTATCGTTGTCGAAGGTATCGAGTGTAGAATGAATAAATGTATCGACAGAGCCATTAAAATTTGATCGACATCGAGCACACGCGCGTGACGGCATCCCGTGGCCTCCATGCAGTGCACAGTGGAGCCATATAGCAACAATTAGGAACAAGGCGCTTGGATACTGGCCGGCATTGTAGTACTGTGTAGCGGCTGTGTACATGACTACATGCCTCTTTATTGTATATAATATCATTGACTACATGCGTGTTATTGCATCAAGTTATGGAATATCTAAGACTGAACTGAGGCGTTATTATATCTTTCTCATCATTTCGGGAATAAAACACTTATGGCATATTGGCGTAAGATAACAGATTTGACCTCGAGGACGTTCCGATCGAAAATAAATGTTAAGCTGGCGCCAGCGCCAGACAGACGCAAACGCAACCCACGCCCACGCAAGACCGTATTTTAAACTTGACTGGAATGGCGCCAGACACCGCATCGAGAGGATCCCACTCTCTCGACCTGCCCGTTAATGAGAGTTATGACCGCGTAAACATTCCCTTTTCGGGTACGCTTTTGTTCTTTGTGAAAGCTCATGGAGCTAATTTGTTTCCAAAATAAGACAAGCCTTTAATTACTCCCATTAGAAAGTTTATGATGCAACTTTAATACAACAAGCCATAGGTATAATAACGTACCAAGTAACGCCTCCTTGCCCAGGTGATGAATGTTGCAGTAGATGTGGTGGTCAGCTGCCACGACCGGCTCTGCTGTCGTTTCACCTCCAGCCTCCATTAACTTTAACTTCGCCGTCAAATCGTGTACATCTGTAAAGTTTAATACACAGTTATTAATTGAATATCTGCTGTTGTATTTCTAAGTAGGTACCACACATCATCATAGTGTAATTTACGATGGCCATTATTAAATTTTGGTTAACGCCATAGAGAGAATTTATACAACAGTTCTAAATTCGGAATAGTCGAATGCAACGAAAACCGTTAGCTATTGTTACGCGTGCGGTCCGCTACGCAGGTCAAAATTAGTAGCGCACATGTTCAAACAAACTGGTATTGTTTACATGGGATCGGTGCGCGCGCGCTGCCACAGAATTGGGTCTACGCCTACGCCTGCAAGCTTAGATTTATGACTTTTACTTATGTATTATTTTGATTGTGTTCAATCATGGGTTCCTACTAGCTTTCCATGAGACCGCTTGTAGCCAGTTAATAGATACATTTTGTAAGTGGGTACCTAGTAGTCTACCTAATAAAGGATTATATCGGGACATTAGAAAGTCTCACCACCCTCGACTAAGTTCCGGTAAACTTATCTACTGTAGATAATAGTGTCTATCTTGACACTGAGGAAGTCCTAATAGGGCTGCTGCAAGGCAACCTAAAGTTCTATATTACAATGTACAACAAAGACTCACAGAATCCTGCTGTACCCAGTACAGAGCAATGTTTGTAAACAAATCCTATTCCTTCATAATTTCGACCAATAACAAGAATTAAACCTTAAATAAATAATTCGCATGGTGTAAACACGTTGGACGCGGCATAATTTGTGGTTTATTTATTCAGGATGAACGATCAGCTCGCGCGACCTCCGTGTAATGTCGTTTTTATTATCCAGACGACGATGACGTCTGACGAATTCAACAGTAGCGTATAATGAACTTTGTGGGTCGTCTAGTTCCCAATGCAGTGGTTAGAGTGGCATTAAAATCATGTTCTACAACAATAAACGCTTTGTTGTACAAATATATAGGACAAGGCGCAAAACTTGACATGCGAGTCTTGTGTAAAACACTTGTACAGTTTGTAATTGATTACTAAATAGCTAGGGCAAATAAATAACTAGGGAGAAGCTAACAGGAACTTCTCAAGGGCCTAACCATAAGTTTAGTTTAGGTTCAAACTTCAGGACATAACGAAATGGATATTAGTGGTTTTCCACGATGTGAACGTTCCTTAAGGTAGGTACTAGGTACAAAGTGTGATGGCATCCTTTTGTCACTGAGACACTGACTACCTCCAGATCGCGGAATAGCCATCCCACTTGCTTTTAAATTATCGTAATATGTAGTAGGTGACGTGACCGACTCGTACCAATGATCTTACGACTGTCGTGTAGCTATTTTAACCTTCAAGTTAATGGATTAATTAGTCACAGTATCATTGATATCATACCTGACTTAAGCGCTCGTTTGATCAGCTTCCACTGCCTCGCATGGTACAGAGACATCACCAACACCACGACGAAGAACACGATACAGCCACTCGCGGCCACGCTAAGGCTGGTCGTCTGCAGATCCCACGAAACTTCGTCATTAGCCGTCACTTCACTATCGTAGTCCACATATTCATACTCCTCATCACTGGGTACCAGTTCACTCGACTCATTGTTTTTTTTATGCACCTGATGCGTATTGAAGGGAGATATCTGGGCCTCGTATAACGACTGGCAGATAGTGTCCCTGTGGATTTCGCAGGGGTATCTGACGACTAGCCGCTTGGCGGGGTCGCATCGGGTGCAAGGCAGGCAGGTGCCACGCTGGCGGTCCCACCAGCTCAGCCCGCGCTCGCAGGCGCCGTCGCTTCCCGCCACAGACCCAAGTGCCAGTGTAGCAACCAGCAAACACAACTTGGGTATATCTCCTCGCATTACCTGTAATGTATGATGAATGAGTTAGTACAATGTAAGTGGCAAGTAACACTGCACCATAATTGCCTCCATTTTAGGGGTGAAACTATGTGCAGTATGAATTCTGATAAGCTGAGTAGGATGGTTTTACTGTTGTTTACTAATGTAGCTTATAATTGTATCGGTCCTTCAAAATGGAATGCAAAGTAGGTTTAAGTGTCTATAGTCTTGAAATCAATACAAAAAATAGGTACAAAGAGTAGAGGTGGCAGCGTCAAACTGACCAATTCAAATTTATTTTTGTTTCTTTTAAGCTAGACAAATCTAAAAAAAACCAGACGTTAACATTATGGAGTTATAATAAAAACACATGTTAATTATGATCATACTATTATTATAATGTGTTCTGTAGTGCCTGTAATATGATGTTGATATAAATAAAAATTTATGATTAGGTATGTATGATGAATTGATGATACATATTTGCGGTAAGACGCTACTCAAATATTACATTGCTAAACAATTAAGCAATTGTGTTAATAATTTGGCAAACATGTACGGTCTAATTACAGTTATTACCTCCTTGCTGACACTCATGTATGCTGCCTAAGTATTCATGAAGGACCACATCTCAGTACGGAATAATTATGTTCGTTTAGAAAGCTCACTTTCACCGGTGTCACTGTCGAATGATTTGTAGCGACTATTTGTCATAAACTTCTGTGTTAAATCCATTAACACTTTGTTTTATCACTCACACACCCACAGTCGTTGTTTTTGTTAAGTAAGATAATAAGAGTCAGCGCACACAATGCGCTGTGGTTCAGCCGCGGTCGCCGTGCGTTCTGCGCCGTGCGGGAGACGCGGCATCACATTCAATTCTCTAAGCGGTCCCCTATCCCTCCTCCTACGCAGGATGCGCATACGCGTTACCCGGCAATAGAAACGTACGGTAGATCTATTCAACGTTTCTTTTGAGTATCTATTAATTTGTTTGTATAGAAAAATTGGAACATGTCCATTGCAAATTTGTTCTTTTATTGTCATTGCGCAGTTCGATTTGCCTATAAACACTGAACGTAATTTATTGATTACCTAATCAAGATAAGAATTTAGTTTCCTCTTTAGAACGTAAGTAGTAGTACAGACGCCAGCAGGTCAACCTACCCCAATCTGTCAAATTTCTTTGATAGATTTTCAACTTTAGTACAAAGGAATAAGGTTCATATTCAATTGGGAAAATCTGACAGATTAGAGTAGCTTGATGTGCTGGCCTCTGTACATACATAAGCTAGCATACTGAATGTGTATCTAATCTAGCATAGGATGAGCAGAGGCGTACATGGGGGGGGGGGGGGGGGGGGAGTTCGTGGGCTGTGCCCACCCCAGGATGTTTGGGGACCTATTCTAAATTCTAAGCTGGATACTTACATAATATAGTTTCACACAAAAGCAATCAAATAAATAATCTACCACCAAGACCTACACAAAATGCTTAACTTACTTGAAAATGGAAAGCATTTTGTGGGTAATTTGGGTATCCTCCAAATTGACGAAACTCTTTTGGGAGCAGAATGTATATTATTGAAAAACATGCTAAAAGAAAAGGATCGGTCATGGGATCGCCCGCACTTGGAGATGGGGCTCTAGGCACGGCGGGCTGATAGACTGATACACATACCAGTCGGGGGTGCGGCGAATGAAGTATCTCCCGGGCCCCCGACTTATGGTAGTAGAAGGAACAGTGAGGTTTTAGTCGGTAGGAGTCCGACATAACCCTCCGTTCTTCCCAGATGGAGGGTACCCATGAGGAGTTCCCCACAAAAAAAAGGTTAAGGTCGAGGCTCCTCCTGGAAAAAGCCCTAGATATGCCAATGGTATCTAGATTCTATTTACAGGCACAGCAACTTAGCTAATTGTACAGAGGCCAGCACATCAAGCTACCCCTACCTGTCAAATTTCTTTGATAGATTTTCAACTTTACCACAAGGGAATAAAGTTCATATTCAATTGGGAAAATTTGTCAGATTGGGGTAACTTGATGTGCTGGCCTCTCTGTACACCAAAAGTCAGTATAGGTTATCATTATCATCTGCCTAGCCTTTTCCCAACTATGTTGGGGTCGGCTTCCAGTCTAACTGGATGCAGCTAAATACCCGTATTTTACATGGAGCGACTACGGTTGCAAAATTACGTAATTGTACCGAAAACGCTGGTAAAATACGGTAATTTTACCGTAATTTATATAAATTACGGTAAAATTACCGGTGGCATAACATTCTAAATTTTAATTTATTTTATATCACGCGCGCGTGGGGTTACAAAGTCAAAATGCGACGTTGCTGACAAGTGCGCTCCGTCAAGTTGTACGGCAAAATACGATAGATTATAGATTTATTTTATTTTTCTGTTTTTTTTTTTTTTTTTTGTATTGTCATTTGTTTAATGTTATTATTTAAATTGTTGATTCTGAGAACTGTAGTTTGTTTAATTTTCCAAAAACTAAAATTTTAATTTTTACTGGCCTTTGCACATAACATAGGTACATATATTATTAAATCGATGACGTGGAATTATTCATATTCATATACATAGTGAAAGAGTAAGACACATACAAACATACTCATTCATTACCGTATTTATGTTTGTAGAACGTAAAACTACGATTTTTACGTTTTTTACCGTAATTTACCGAAATTTACGGTAAAAAACGTTTTTTACCGTATATTACCGTGGTAATTTTACTGCTTTACATCCCTAGGAGCGACTGGTAAAGGTGTAGGTACCTACTCAAAATTCGTCTGGAGTGGAGCAAGTTGTAGTGTTCTGGTGTACCTTTGAATCTATCTGCTCACTTTATTCAGGTTTCTATTACAACATAAAATTAAGCCTGGATTCCCAGAAAGCAAAGTAGTGGTGAATACATACAGGGTCAATGATGTGTGCGTGTAAGGCAAAATCCGAAGCTTTAAGGACTATCGAAAAGTACTCAAAGGAGTGACTCTGTTGAGTATTAGTAATCAGCCTCATGAATGTGGGTACATGGGGTTGATTTTGACAAAAATCTAAAACCGCTTCATTAGTTTTTCCCATTGTAATCATTGAGCTATATAACTAGAGAAGCAAACCTCAATAAAATGTGTCAAAAAAGTGTAGCCACTTTATAAACGAGACGACGTAGCTTTGAAACCACTAAACATTTAAAGGTAAACATATACCTGTCTCACTTACACACGTCGTAAGAATAATACCGTCGCTTAGATTAGACAAAGACCGCAGTATAAACATGCAATGACGGGATGGGGTTGCCTACCCATGCGAAATTTTACCCAACATTTTAAGCCATAAAAAGCGTTTTAGGTTAAGTTAAATTATTTTTTAAATATTTGAATTATGTATTTCTTATTGGATGTGTTATAGAAGTTTATAAATAATGAAAATAACTAAGACATTTTCTTTTTGAATATTTTTTCTTTATTATTAATGAAATTGAATGATTTAGTAGGTAGCCAGTCAGTCTCTTTTCTCAGCAATCGGATTATTTCCACCCATTTTTCACGGCGTGCTGCTTTTTAGGCACCCTGCTACGTTGTTATTATTAAAAAATATTTAAAATCACTTATTCCATAAATTAAAAACTCCCACTAATGTGGGAAACTAAAACTAAGTTTTTATTGGTAACACTGAACCTAATTTACAAAATTCTACATTTTATTGCGTTTTTACGTTGATATAAACACAGAGACAATAAATTTACGTGTGGAAAGTAATTCCGGTTAATTTATTATGTTTTTGTGATCTTGAATCGCACTCTTTCGCGATATTTTTTGTCGCATGTCACTCGGTTGACTTCGGTTGGTGTCACACAGAGCACTGAACTGACGTTAGCTACGCTGATGGCTGTGGCCATCAGACTAGTGGCAACGCCTTGGTGAGGTAATTGCTAATCTAGTGTAATAAATATATCAATGATTGTAATAATGTACAGAGGCCAGCACATCAAGCAAGCTACCTCAATCTGTCAACTTTGATAGATTTTTAACTTTACTACAGAGATATAAGGTTCTTATTCAATTGGGAAAATTTGACAGATTGGGGTAGCTTGATGTGCTGGCCTCTGTACCTACTATCCAATAGCGTCGCTAATAAGAATCAAAATCTGGGAAGTAATGATATAATTATGGCCAACTATTTTTTATTTACGAGGATTATTCATTTCCTTCAACGTTCGTTGATAAATAGTTACAAAAAAAGGAAAAGTCTGCGTAAAACCTGTGACTTGTCCTGTCCTGTCAATTAGTTAGTGTCACTGTTATGTCAAGTGTCATAAGTGTCAGTGTTCCAGTCAAAGCCATTTCAATCCAATTTCCAATTCCAAATAGGTACTTTATTGTAAGGTTATGTTAGCATCCAAGTTATCTGCCACTCTGTCTAAAAACCCTAATAAGAGAGAAATAAAAGATACGATAATTTTTACGAACAATGCATCCCCTGATTTTGCAAATTTTCATGCCATGAAAGAATTGAAAGATTCGAATTCCGAATCATCATCCTGTCACAGTGAACTCGTAAATTTTTGATAAAAAATAAATATTTTTTGTAAAGTGAGTGATTAATATATTAAACATATAGGATAGTTAGTGTAGATAGGATTTACGGAGAATAATATTACAGACATACTGAATTAATATTACAGAATAAAGTAATTTGATTTTATATAAGCAACGAATATGAGCGCAAATAATGCTAGAAGACGAAATTCTCGCGGACGAAACATTCAAGGTGATAATCAAGACACTATTCAAGATCCCTACATTTCCTCCACGGTTTTTATCCCTTCCTACACCATCACAAAACCAAGAATAAGGAATATAAGAACCGATTGTGTTGGATTGTTTCATCCTCTACCAAGTACCTACCTATTCCTCGTTTTCCTTTGTTGTATATTGTGTATGTAGTGCCTAAATAAATTTTAATGAATTTCCTATTCCGTTCCAGTACCTACTTAGTTTTTCTTAGCATTCAAATTATGAATACTCCTAAGAAATCTTCTATCTTTCAGGTTCAATGACTAATGTGTCATCTAGTGCAGAAGACTTATCAACATCTAAATCTATAGTTCTAGTTGTCATAATATTTGTATCATCTCTGTTAGCCTTGGGGCTGCTATACTCACAGTTCCCAGATTTAGAAGAGTAAGTACCGATTAACTGTTACACATCCATGCAACCCCCTAGATGTTACAATGGTTACATGATTTTGAACCCCATGGTGATATTTTTCCTCAGTTATTAAAAAAAAAATACTCATACAATCATGTTGACTGTGTAGGTATTCACTTTCTCTATGTAACAGCTGATTTTTTTTTAATAACCAATGAAAAATATCTATACTTTCTCTCTTTTTAGGGTTCTAGGGGTCTAGAATCATGTGCTGAATTCATGGTTACAGTTGCACATGGATGTCCCTGCACCCTATTTATTAAGGGAATATTATTAATATTTTAAAGAATATTAATTGGGCTTTCACCTTGACATCTTTTCCGTCTAGTTTTATTGATATTGTGAAGTGCTGTTTTGTTTGATCAAAAGACAGGCAAGCAAAGGCCATATCATATTGCTGTTTAGTCCATAAAATTCCTAATTTATTTGAATGTATTTCTACTATTTGCCCCCTCGTCTGTTAGGCACGATTATTAAGTTCAGCAACAATAGAAAAAGTAATTGTGTCTCATTAATAACAGCTAGGCTCATAACTAATGTTTTCATTTCCAGAGATGAAAAACAACATATACATCTTCCATGGGACCTTGAGGATGCTAAACATTTAGGTTTAGTACTAGACCGTTATAAGGAAAAATATTTTTATGAAGTATTATTTGGAGTCTTCTTAGTTTACATATTGTATCCTTTTCACATTTCCTGCACTTGGTTTCCAGCATTTACATAATTTTATATCATGAATATTTATCATTGATTTCTTTAACTTCTGTTACAGTTTGCAAACATTTGCAATACCTGGATCAATTTTTTTAAGTATTCTTTCAGGGTTCTTGTTCCCGTTCTATTTAGCATTGCTTCTAGTTTGCTGTTGTTCAGCAATTGGTGCAAGTCTATGTTTCTTTCTATCAAACCTTCTGGGGAAGAAGTTGGTGAAGAAGTTTTTCCCCGAGAGAGCAGCACTGTGGGCAAAAGCAGTGACAAAGCACAAAGATAATTTGCTCAACTATATGATATTTTTGAGGGTGACACCCTTTTTACCAAACTGGTTTATCAATATGTCAGCACCTGTAATTGGAGTGCCTTTAATACCATTTGCATTAGGAACATTTATTGGTAAGTTGTTTATGAACATACTGTTTGTTAGAATAGATAAATGGAAGAAAGGAGGAAAATATTATTGTAATGAACTTGCAGCAATAGATAACAGTCATAACAAATATCTATTTAGATTGATGACCTTTCTTTGTAGTTATGTATTGAATATATCTATGAGGACATCTATGTAATAAAAAGAAAGAGAGAGCATATAAACTCACGCCTTTCTCCTATTGGGGTCGGCAAAAAGAAAGCAACCTGCAATGATTCTGACATAAATTCCTTTATCTTTGTCCACATTCATGCAGGGAGAGATTCATAGTAGGCATTTCTAATTTTTCTCTTGTTTTCCAGGTGTAGCTCCACCATCATTTGTGGCTATCAAAGCTGGACAAACTCTACACACATTAACGTCGACAAGTGACGCATGGTCATGGACATCAGTCACCATACTGAGTCTATTTGCACTAATCTCTTTAGTACCAGTATTCCTAAAAGACAAGTTGAAAGACAAGTTTGAATGAGAGCATTTAGTTGCTTTTTAGTTAATTTTATTTATTTATTTAATAAATTGGTGTTTTGTACATTCCATTCATGTGTTTTCCTTGGTGTGATCCCATCATCAGCAGTATGAGCCGACATGAGCAATGAAAGTGTGGTTTCCCATAGAGTTCTGTACCACTGGTCTCCAGTACCACCAATTATACCATACTGCAAAAAATAACCATTACATTATTATCTACTAGATATTTCCCTTTTATCAGTGGTGGCCCAGTGGTAACTTCTGCGGCTTAACATTTTACTTGTGTAAATTATTTCATCACCACTTTTATTAAAACAGTGAAGGAAAACATCGCGAGAAAACTGGTATGTCCTAGAGCGAAAAATTTGAAAACATGTGACATCTACCAACCGGCACTGGGCGTGCATGGTAAATAATGGCCCACTCCCTCTCACAGAGAGTAGGCCTGTGCCGAGCAGTGGAAACATAGGCTGATTATTTATGTGTTGCGAGAGTAGAAAGCAGTTTGTCTTATTTATTGATTATTTTGGAAGAGGTCCATTAATACATTAATTCATTAATGTATATTATATAATTATATTATATTCCATTAATTAATAAATAAATAAATGAAATATGGCAGTGCATATTGGTAGCAGGCTAGGAGTCATTCTACTTACGTAAATATGTTTCTTTCAGTTCAACTTTCAGAGACTTGCACTGATGTTTACATTCTTCAGCTGGTACTAAATATATTTCTCTAGATCCACTTAATGATAACAGAAATGAGAAACTGCATTCTGTGTCCGGTATATTAAACTTCTGATGACTTGTGTCAACAATTAAAAATCTTTCAGTACTTTGTCCAAACTTTGGAACAACTTTTGGTCTTGGTATAACTTGACGTAACACCTTTGCTACATTCATGTTATTGAACTTCCTGAAATGACAAAAAATCCTAAATTAAGATATGTTATTTAAAAAAAAACATCAACATTTCGTTTGTCATAAAATATGATTAACCATATTATTTCATATTTTACCACATACCAGATATATAAACTCTTGTCTTCTATTGGTCTGTCAATAAATAAATCTTTGGGACTTGAGTTATATTTATTGTTTGTTAAGATTTTTGGAGTTTCTTTGTCAAATGTATCTCTGTTTCTTAAATACATCTTCTTTAGTGCTTCCATATTAATAACTTGTTGTTCAGTCTGAAAAAAAAGTTAGCATCTTTTTATTTTCCAAATGTGGTATTGCTGGAAAAGGTAAATACTGAGATGACAGCTTATAAAGGTGAATGAAAGAAAACATGAATTGGGAAATGATGGTCAGAAGGAAATGAATGAGGTGAATTAAAATAAAATTGCCTGAGTACACCAAATTAACCCTATAGGTATTTAAAACAATTTCTTTGATCACACTTCATTGAATTGTTTATCAGAAATGATAAAAGTTTTGTTTAAGTGAAAGCAGAAAAGTATGAGAAACTGAACCCTAACCTCATAAATAAAAGGTGCAGTTTGTTGTTGGCTGACTGGGATAGGATCATTCACCTCTCTGATATTACTCACTGTGCTGCATGGCCAGCAGTCCATGTCCACTACAGCAAAGTATGGATTTTGAATCAAACATGTTTCATGGTAGAAATCTGGAAGAACACAAGTTTTTGATATAATTTGCCAAACATGTGCAAAATTCATATAAGTACTTGAGTAGTATTGTGCCTACCAGTCAAGGAAGGAAACAATGATATTAATGGAATTGATATCCTTCTCAGAAGTTTTAAGCCGGGATATATATACTCTTGCAAGTTACATACAATGCTGCTGTAAATTGTCTTGTAATTACATATAATGTACACTCCAATGATAACACCAACTATTAACATTCTTAATTTAGTAACATATTGACGTGGAGTGGTAACTTCTGGGCGTCCAGTGTTTTCTAAAGATCTAAGAGACATAAAATAAATTCTTCTGAATTCCTCTTCACTCATGCCTGCATCACCACACTGCTTCTTGAGATTTTTAATGGAGTTAGCATACTCTTGTATTACTTCTTGGTTCGACATGACGAATCTAAAGTCATTAATTCCAAATTAATTATTTGTTGAATTTAAATTACGCTTCAGTGGCAAATATTAGTATGAAATGAAAAGCTCATTAAAGTTTTCAAAACATCAACATCTGATTGTCATCTGTCACTGTCAGTTTTGTCCTTTGTGTCACGTCACGTAAGTCAAAATGTCTACTTTTGGTGTGCGTTCCGAGTTGGAATGTAATCGAATTGAGCGTGCTACCCGTACCGAATTAGCGTGAGCGCGATAACGTTGTCCCGTGAATCATCATAGTTGACGTCATAGCGTTCCAAATTGTTGACAGCTCTCAGCTGTCATAATCGTTATATCTAAATCGGAACGTTATGCATGTGAGATGATGTGAGTGCTGTGAGCGATTATAGCTAATTCGGAATGCAGCCTTAGTGTTGTCAACTTTCAATTTGGAAAATGAATCGCGGATGAAGTGTGAGGTGAATTTTGTCCTATCACAACAATGTCCTACTGTTGAGCTGGGTGTACACCTAGGTATATGATATCTCGGTGTACACCTTTTTTTTTTGTTTTCGGGGGGAACCTTCAAAAGGCACCCGACCTCTGGGGATGGGAGGTCGGGAAGTGTGGGATTTTTACCTCACTAAAACCACCCCGGTGGTCACCATCAGCACATAGGGGTGGTCCCGGTTCCTCTTAAAACCCTCCCCTGAGCCTCGCTATTTACGGCGGCAAGTGACCACTGTGCCACCGTCTTCCATAGGATCACTTGGTGGGCGGACAGAGTCCCCACTCTATGCGCCCGTGACCCCAAAGGTCCACCTACCTTGGTTGGTAAGTGGATTTCGGCGTATTAGACGCCAAGGCGGTTACCTCCTCGACGCCTTCTTCTCCGAGCAGGATCAGCCCTCTCCCGATCCCGGTCGGCGACCTCCTTCTTGACCATCACGGTCTCGCAGAAGGAGGCTACTGCCATCCAATTCTCTGTCTCCGCCAGCATAGCCTTCACTACTGCTGGTAGAGACAGGTCTCGCCCGATCTTAGCAACCAGGACCCGCCGCTCGGAGGCCCACGCAGGGCACTCTTCAAGCGTGTGTTGTGCGGCATCCAGGCGGCCTCCGCAGTGGTGGCAATTTGCCGTGGCTTCTCGCCCAATTCTGTTCAGGTACTCATCGAAGCAACCATGTCCGGTGAGCACTTGGGTGAGCCTGAAGGAGATGCGCTCCCCTCTTTTCAGCCAGGCTGCGAAGTGCGGTAGAACGGCTTCGACAACGAGCTTACACGAATATTGCGGCTGCTGTAGCCGCTCGTGCCATCGCTCGATCTCGGTGTACACCTAGGTACAGACGCCAGCAGGTCAACCTACCCCAATCTGTCAAATTTCTTTGATAGATTTTTAACTTTAGAACAAAGGAATAAGGTTCATATTCAATTGGGAAAATCTGACAGATTGGTGTAGCTTGATGTGCTGGCCTCTGTAGGTACATACGAATTGAAAGGACCGATCAATACAGGTTAACTCAGTGGGCGTATAAAGCGCTGGTTTTTTAATTGTACGAGTAATTCATATGAAAATATTCCAGTTCCAATGTAGTTTTGTTTATTTTAAAAACTTCAATATTAAAATCCCCATACAAGACGATTTTCGTGAATGCGCAGTGGTAGACCGCGAATATCAAATTTTATTACGTTTTTTGCAATTTGTAGGTCAGTATCAGGTTGTATCTTGATCAAAATTGGATTCGCGACTATGACAGGTACGTATCTAAAGAATTATAATCATTAGAATCATTAATACGTCTTCCTAAGTGAGATTTGTACCACAAGCACTTTTCCATGAGAGATTTCTTCTTGTGGTACAAATCTAATTTAGGAAGATGTATTAATGATTCTAATGATTATAATTCTTTAAATACGTACCTGTTATAGTCGCGAATCAAATTTTCATCTAGATACAACCTGAAACAGACCTGCAAATTGCAAAAAACGTAAAAAATTGAATATCACGGTAACCACTGCGCAATCACCTTAATTGAAGATAGACTAACTTTATTCATGAAGTCAACAATGTTATAGATTCTGATTATCAGCTTCTGAGACCTTAGGTTAACCGTCTAGAATTATAGTCTATAGGTGAAATATAGACCATACACAATACTGGAGTCCCACAGGGGTCTGTTCCGGGACCATACTGATTTTCCAAGTAGAGTATATATAAAACCTCGAACGCTTGAATTATTAATTGTGTAGCTTGAAATTAACAGTGAATATATCAATCGTAGTCTTCTAAACGGCTTCTGTTTAAGTAGGTAATTGTTACTACTTAGAAGTATTGGGGGCGACTCTGGGGGTGTTAAATACGTAAGATAAATTTAATTCTTCTCTAAGCTTCCATCATAACCCGTTTAATCAGCGGTGGTACTGTTATTTGCTTATCAGATTGAAAAAATTGACAATATTTTTCGTCTAATGCGTATGCGTGCTACACAAGCTAAAACAGTAACCAGTAAGCAATTACAATAAGGTTCTCATTTAAAAATCAAGGTTTAGGCAAGGTTAAATTTAATGAGCCCTGATCAATCATGCTATTTTGATTTGATGATATTGGAGCTGAACATAAATAATTTGTACTCGTGCATAAAGAATAAAAACAATTAGAATCTAATATTGGTTTCTTTCACTGAGACGATAAGATAAGACAAAGTAACTACGTGTTGGGGCCTTTTGATAACACCACTGATCTATAGAATGCTGTCAATACGACGATATGCTCTCTTACGACTACAAGTTTTCAAATAAACAACATAATATTCTTTAATTTCAAAACATCTTGGTGCGGTTAAAGTTCGTGGTGTTTGTAAAACATTATTTCCGAATCATGTGATTGAGCGACTGTTACGTTAAGTGCAATTTTATATGGATAATGTCATTTTACGACTTCAGAAAATGCAGGAAAAAGAAGACTAGATGGATTTTGGTGCAAGAGCGCATGGCGCGACGTGGCGCTGGCCTCTACTGCTATCTGTCGTGCTCTTGAACGTAAGTCTGTCAAAAAAATATTAAGTAAATAAATATTTATTTAGATTTTTCGAAAAATATCTAAAAATCCTTTATTTGTTTTAACATAATCGGCAGTGCCACTTGCTAAAAAGATACATAAAACACTTCATGATTTACTTTAGCAGTAGGTGTTCGCCTGTCCATAAGCAGTGTTCGCTGGTTCAGATTATTCAGTTGCTACGAGTCCATGAATTTATATCAATGCCACAGTGACGTCACGCTCTATCGTTCGTATGAGAAAACACTCATGTTAAAGACAGATGCACATAGCACATAGGTAGATGATAACGATAAGGAATTGCGTGATTTACTCGTCACGCGAGCATAGGTACACCATAGTGGAACTGACAAAATTGCTATCAAAATAATATTGAAGTGACTGACTATCAACTATCTCGATTATTTTACGATGTGTGCAAAATTATAGCAATGACCTATCCGACATAAATATTGCAACTGAAGTAATATTTTCTATCAATAGGTAGGTATGTACTTAGATATTATGAATAGTTAAGAACCTACGCAATACTATCCAGTGGTTGCAAATGTTTATAACATTCAAAGCCAGCTATGCTATTAATTATGTTTCTAGTTCACTTTATCGTAGTTTTTGTATTAATGTTTAATTGGTATTCCGATTACTGTATTATGTGAGCACATACTTACAAAGTAACCACGCATCATAATTAATCAAGACATTGATAAATAAATCATCAAGTTTTTATTTGTTCTGGTAGGTACTCGTACCTATCTACTTGTCCCTTGAATTAAAATAAGTAGGTAGGTAGTTAAACAATATGATTGATTACTACGTTCCGTACGTATTTATTTTGTCACCTAAAAGTATTATGTTCTGTTTCTTTTTCGCAATGTCAAGAGTATCTTGAACGATAATTTCGTCATAGCTCTTTCATTGAGCGAGAATCGACAGCGAAATTGTATTCAATCGCGCAATTGGAATTCGAACGGCCTATTCCAGACAGGAGTACTATATTGTAAAATAGCGCTTCCCAAATGATTTATTTTTTATTAATACTTATAGATTTTTTTAAAGTTATGTTAGTTATTTTGGTTTAGTTAGTAGTTTTAGGCCCTAGCTAGATATCATCACACGTAGAATAAATAAATGACTATGCTACATTATGTACCTACTCTTCGAATGTTCTCTGGCTCAATTGCTCCAGAGAGGAGAGGTGATTTATCCCCACATAGACTGACCAACTTCTTTGAATCGAGTATTATGCATGAATTATCTGGCAGACCAAAGAAAAGATAAGATGACGGACTAATGGAGATATATTGATGAAAAGCTCGTGCCTTGCCTATTTCAAATCCATTGGAATAAGGGCAGAGTGATGAGGATAAGCCAAGCTAAAGGTAGCAACACACTGGCAAAAGTTTATTTGATAGGTTTTCTAGGGTACTGCGATTTTCCTAGACATCAGGCAGCTTTAGGATAAATAGGATTAGGACAAAATTTTTATTTTTCTTTATAGATTGCCAAATCATCGGTACTTACAAGTATAGACTATACTGGATTATTTTTTTAGTCTCGATAGTTGACAGGGTGTTCTACCCATGACTAAGAACAACTTTCACTACGGAACCAAATATGAAATCACGAAAAAAAATCACCTGTTTAAAAAAAGTTTAATACTTACCTAAGTACCTACTTGACCAAAATGCAGACCAAACAGCAGATTTTTTTTTCGTGATCTCAGAGTTGGTCCCATAGTGAAAGTTGTTCATATTCATCCTGTACAAATTTCGAAAAAATATCATCCAGTAAATGATAAATGATAAATGATAAATGATAAATGATTTTATTTCTGTAAGTAGGTTTGAACAAACACTTTTACACGTCAATCATATTTTTTTTTTAAAACGAGATGAGGTCGGCGTTTCCTATCTGACTACTCTGAGAAGAAAGGCCGAAACAAACTCAGAGGTCACAGTCTCTTTTAAAGTCCAGACATAATCTTGGTGAGATCATGTGGAGACCATGTAGATTGGTGTCTGAAATGGTCTTTTGAGGAAAGAACCACACAGATTGAGTGGACCCGTCCAGTCAGTGCACGCATTTGTCAGTAATCATGCAGCTCAACTCAAACTTAGGGAGCTCAACGATTCGACGAACAATACCAAAGAAAGGACATTTGGGTAGGTCGCATAAATTACTCAAACTGCCAGACCATGACTAAAACTATCTGAGAAAAAAACAAAGGCAAACTAAAATTAACCCACATAGTCTTCACATTCACAGTCATTAAAAATAACATAATACTTTACAAAGTAAATATTCATGTCACTGTATATGTAAAATTTATCAATGTCAATGTGTATATAAAAAGGTACATATAGGTATAAGTAGGTACATTATAATCATTTACGATTACGAACAATGTAGCTTTTGTAAGACGTTAAATCTGATTCCGACTTTGAAATCCCGACATTGAAGTGCTAGGTCCGATACCCCTTACAACGGGTTATCTGTCGTTACTATAGACTGCTTATCTTTTCAGATCTGCCTGCCGAGTCTCGTGTATGCTTATGGAGTAATATTAGTACATTTGGATGAACTTCACGTGCCGATATGGCTCGGTATCTCCACTCCTACAATTTATATACTCATTTACAATCTTACACGTAAGGGTTTTATGATTTATTCTTAGTATTCGCATAAGCATTTCTCAAACTTCCTCGAGTGAAGTACCGGTTATGGGCTGCCTAATAGAACGCTACGATTTTTACCTAGTGTACCTTTACCGTCAAAATGTTGGTGTATTTTTAGTCAGTTATAAATCAGCTTAAAAAAACTATGTAGCATTATAAGTCCTTATTCCGAATAAAAATAATAACGAATTTGAATTTTCTTGGTTTCAGAATGCTGGTGCAGGGAAGCAGCAGACTCCTGGGGCGGGACTATCGGTTACCGTATCATGTCGACCATAGGTCTCACCATGGTGGTGGCTAGTCTTCTCGCCTGCGCATTCATACCCTATCATCTACAACCATTTGTATATGGAATCCTCGGAGGTGATAATTTTCAACAATATTCCTTCGGATCATTAAAATTAGCATATTAAGCTATTAACCAATTTATTTGTCATTTTCAGGGTTCGGATCATCACTAATATCAGCTCAAGTGGATGCAATAGTATTTGATACCTACGACAGTCGGTTGGGTATTATCCGTGGATTATGCTTCGCTGGTCAAGCAGTCGGACAAGCAACGTTTCCCCATATCATAACAGCACTGATAGACGCTTATGGATATTCCTTTATGTACATAGTACTTGGAGGGATAATGCTTCAAACATTGCCAGCAATCATGTTACTGAGAGTAGACGAAAGTATTCAAAGACCAATTTCCTTCTCGAGATACAGCGATTTGGCCAAAACATACGCTGTGTTCAGTAACGAAGGCATGGATAAGAATTTCTATACGACTGAGTTACAACTGCATGACCTGAGCCAAAAAAGTTGGAAAAATCCATCAGACGACAATCTGCACACGGAACAGGATTTCGCTGAAGATTTTGATTACGAAGGCGATATAGTCGCCACAATTACACCACCACCTAGTCCTGAGGAAAAGAGGAGAAACATATTTGGCGTAGAAATACTTCCAGAAATTCCGGAAGAAAGTGAAGATAGTGAGTGTGAGGAACCTGAAAAAAATACGAGTAAAAATAAAAAGCGGCTAAGTGTCGTTATAAAGAGACTGAGTACATTAGGCGATAGTTTTGACGATTATATCAGCAAACAAAGAAGACGAGACTCCCAGTCCGAAGGCGATGGTTTTGAACAGAAAGAATATACTGAGCTCGAAGTGACCTATGATAATGTATCGCCAGTAACAGAAATCCAGAGAGAAAAAATATTTAATTCTTTTAGTTTTCGTTGTCAGTCCGCCTATGCTAGTATGAGAAGGAGAATGTGGATGCCGTCTTACAGAGTTTATACGATACGACGGAGACTGATATTTTTCATGTATAACATTAATGATACGTTTTTCAAGCCATTGACGAGATCGTTGTCATGTTGGAAGTTCTATCCGTCATTAATGTTGTATTTCTCTAGATTGAGTTTAACGTCAGTAACACTGGTGTCACTGTCTATAATTGCTTCCGAAATGCATCCGAAGATTTCAATTTCTGACGCCAACTTCTTAATGACATTGTACGGCTTTACTTGGGTTTGTTTCTTGATGAGTACACCATGGCTCGCACAAACGCCGAAAAGAAATTTCAAGTACGTCACACTTGTTGGCTTGATGATATCCACTGTAGGATGCTATGGTAAGTTCGATAATTTCATTGACCTATTATTTATCAATACTTTTACATTTTTGGTACTATCTAGCCGGCTATCACTAGTAGATAAATATTAGCACAGCCGATAAGGAATATATTTTATAAAATCTGGAAACACTGAAGTCCACAAAAACAACCCAAATTGAAGTTGGGTATCAAATTATCTGACTTCAATTTGGGTTGTTTTTAGTGTTTATTTATCATAGTTGACATATATTCTTCTTTATTTTGCAGTTTTAGCAGTGGCAGACAACCATGATTCATTCTCCATCGGATGCGTAATAGCCGGGTTCGGGTATGGTGCCGTTTCATGTTGTTGTGAGACCGCAGTCCAAGATTTTGTTGGGGCAAGAAAATGGCCGAAACTCCACAGTCCTCTAGAAACGATCTCGGCTTCTCTACTAGCTGTATTTGTAGTAGGAATTTCTTTCATTGTCGATCAAGAAAGAGGCATACAGTTTGCTATGTTTATTTTAGCCATAATATTATCTATTATAAGCTTCGTATGGTTGGTAATAGCGATCGCTTACATTTACATCACCAAAATAAAATCCGTAAGGCTAAGTAAACGGTGGGTATTTTAATATATCAGTGTATATAATAGCAAATAAGGATGAACTCATTTGTATTGTAAACATCGAATGTGGAACGATAATGCGGATAATAAAATACGTGTGGTGCAGTTGTGAAGTTGTGATATCAAACGTTAGGTGCCTAAGTAATTGTAATGTATAATTAATCAGTAAATTATATTTTATAAATTATACTCCAATTTTTATTTCACTTAATGACAGCTAGTTTAGCTCTTTGCCATTGATATGTAGGTAGCCTTTTCCCAAATATGTTGGGGTCGGCTTCCAAACTAACCGGATGCAGCTGAATACCATGCCTATGTCACACCCCGGACACTCCGTACAACGCGCGCAAAATAATTACCTACTACTACTACATAGCCAAATGACGTTGGTACACGTGCAAATGTGTGCGTAAACTCTAGTAGGGTTGGTTGTCGTGCGGAGCGTAAAAAAAATGGTGGGAACGACGACGACGCGACTAGAAAGGACTAGTTTGATTGTTTATCTAATTAGTCGGGTTCGTAATGAAATAAAAATAATATTATAATAGTTAAGTAATAAATGTAAAACTTTTTAACAATAACTTTAATTTCGGAAGTCGGTGTCTTTGGTTAAGTATTTTAGTTTATTGCCACCGACTTACGAAACTAAAGTTATTTTTCACTTTGTACTTAGTGTTTTTTTGGAAGTCGGTTTTTTTTTGCTAAAAAGTTTTTATTTCTAGCTTTTTAGTGGGTCTGTTTATAAAGTATCTAAGTTACAATAGCCTAATGTCAACTTGCTCATCGCCTTGTACAAAATATTGCTTTTCCCGATGCAGGGACGTTAATTGTTGAGGAGTTCTCTTGGTACTCCATCATCAGCTCCATTTCACCATTCGCATTGTGATGAGCATAAATTGTGCTTAGGAAACATATTAAAGCAATCGAATCGCAACCTGTGAAATACTTATTATTGAGTAGTCCCGGTGGCCATCTGTGGTCTTCATCATTTCCACTTCACTAAATGTTGCTATCCCAGAGCAAATACCCATGCAAATAAGGTACTTAGCTAAATATTGCTTACACTAAAATATTTTCGTTTAAATGACCTACTTAACTATAAATAATCGGTTATTATATCGCATGGTATTAAAATGCGATATCTTACAAACATTTATGTAAATACAAATTCGGAAAAGCATCACAATATCGAACCATCGTGATTAAAACTCAGATAAAACTTTTAAATCGCAAAATTGTGTGTTCGTGTCAGCAGTACAGTGCTGCGGTTCTTTGTGAGCGCCCCTAGCTAATGAACCGCCGATAATGTCGCGGGTGTGCGGGGTGAGGTGCGGTATCTGATGTCAGCGCGGGGTAGGGAGTGGCCATTCTGTACGAAGTACTATTAGGTATTCTGTGCCTATGTGACGTATCATGCATATGCATATACGTAGGTATACTCTTTGCAAGTATACAGTCATAGGTATTCCATAGTTAGTTTAGTGCTATCAGTGGCAAATACTTCGCGAGTCACACTTCAGTTGTGGTTAAATCCATGTTAGTTTGTACAGAGGCCAGCACATCAAGCTATCCCAATCTGTCAGATTTTCCCAATTGAATATGGACCTTATTCCTTTGTACTAAAGTTGAAAATCTATCAAAGAAATTTGACAGATTGGGGTAGGTTGACCTGCTGGCGTCTGTACATAACAATGTTAAGGTAACACGAATTAGATTAATTACAACTTAGGCGATTATGAGGGTTATTTGATACAATGTGTCATAAAATCTTGCTAATAATTATAATTAGGTAATTAATCTGCCCCAGGGTGCAATACTCAGGCCGGCCATCGTTAATAATGATTATTGACTTTTCATTTGAAAATTATTTGTCTCTAGTTTGCACCTTACATAGCCCTTCGCGGACTGCAGTCGTAATATATTATAATAATTAAGCTTTATTTATATTATGATTATTTATATATCGTCGTCACATGTGGGCTATTAGAACGCATTTTTTTTTAATGAATCACTACTCTTCCCGTGAATTCTGCGTTGTTATCTAAAGTTACTATTAAGCCTACCTATATCGTTATGACTCAAATGTTTTGGTTTAAATGAATGAGTATCAAAAGGGGTAGCTTTAGGTTCTGCGGTGATTGTTTGTCAAAGAAAGGATAGCTTTCTAATGGCTACCCCTCCGGGGTCATAAATATACAACATTATTTTTAGTATATGCGAAACCTGAATATAGTTTGTTCAGTAACTGAATCGATTCCAATAATTTTTACACCATGTTATATTTTGTCCCAAAAATATTAAGAAAAGGTTACAAGTTGGACACCGAGCGACACTACGTACAGTTAATAACAGTAAAAGTAGATGATGAAAATCAGAAATTCAATACTAATGAACGGAGTTCGCGTCAGAACTGTGTGGCGTCGAAGTGATTCAAAAGTATGTGATTGTAAATTATACCAAACATTTACTACTTCGACGCCACAGTTCTGACGCGAACTCCGTTCATTAGTATTGGATTTCTGATTTTCATCATCTACTTTTGCTGTTGATCTGTTGATTGTACCTACGTAATCATTATCGAGAGCAAGACGACGCTGCACGCGCGGGCGGCGCGGGGGCGCTGCGCGCCGCGTGGTGAGTATGTTTTTGTACGGACAACTATAAAATAGGTAATAGAACAAGCTTATAACTTGTGATTTTTCTCATGACACAGTTTTGAAATTTTGTACATAGATTCTTTACATAAAAATACTAAACACGTGTTTCGGGTTTTGCATATACTAAAACTAATGTTGTATAAATTGCTTTCTATCTCTCTTTGGTCTCCTTGACTGTTACTGTTAGTCACACATGTTGACATTTGGCCTGATCCACTCAGGCGCGGTCGCAGCCCATGATTTTGGGGGGGGTCACCATGGGTGCCGCGGAATATTTTAAGGGTACATATCCTCGTTAGTGTAGTGGTCGCAAGCGTTACTGCTGAGCATGAGGTCCTGGGTTCGATTCCTACGACGGGTAGTGTTATTAGGTTTTTCCATCAGAAATTTCTCAGAAACAGGCCTGTATATGGATTTGTTCCCGGTTGATTACAGTAGGCTCGCCCTCTATAACATGGGACTTCAACATAACTGGCGAAATGTGGGTGGTGTAAGTACTATAATTACAAAGGTACACACCTGCGTGACGCTCCGGAGATTAAAGGCGTGGTGTTCATGTACATCTCCAGTTCCACATTACTAATGCTGTTCATTGGGGGGTTGGGGGGGGGGGGGGGGTGGGGGGCTTAATAATGCCGGTAAATTGGTCGTATGTATAAGAACGGTAGATTATTAGGAAGAGCGAGCGAAGCGAGCTCGAAAATTTTAACAACCCACCTCGGTTTGGTTTTGTATGATATTTTTATGCTGAAATAGGAGTTACATTGTCGATTATGAAGGCAAGTCCAAAAAACTATAAGAATTTAGATTGCAAGAGCGAGCGAAGCGAGCTCGAAAATTTTAACCACCCGCCTCGGTTTGGTTAGGTTTTGTTTGATATTTTTATGCTGAAATATGAGTTACATTGTCGATTTATGCAGGCAAGTCCAAGCAACTATGAGAATTTATATTGCAAGAGCGAGCGAAGCGAGCTCGACAATTTTAGCAACCCTCCTCGGTTTGGTTTTGTATGATATTTTTATGCTGAAATAGGAGTTACATTGACGATTATGAAGGCAAGTCCAAGAAACTATAAGAATTTAGATTGCAAGAGCGAGCTCGAAAATTTTAAGAACCCGTCTCGGTTTGGTTAGGTTTTGTTTGATATTTTTATGCTGAAATAGGAGTTACATTGTCGATTTATGCAGGCAAGTCCAAGCAACTATGAGAATTTAGATCGCAAGAGCGAGCGAAGCGAGCTCGAAAATTTTAACCACCCGCCTCGGTTTGGTTAGGTTTTGTTTGATATTTTTATGCTGAAATATGAGTTATATTGTCGATTTATGCAGGCAAGTCCAAGCAACTATGAGATTATATTGCAAGAGCGAGCGAAGCGAGCTCGAAAATTTTGCACATTCTCGGCTAGGCTCATTTTTCTTTTCATTCTAAAAGGACTAGGAATTGCTTGCTTTACCGACTTAAGAAGAAATGCTCAAGAATCAACAGAATGCAGATTGCAAGAGCGAGTGAAGCGGGCCTGAAAATTTTAGCACCCTACCTCAAATAGGTTCCGTTTTCTCTTGACCATTATACTGAAAGAGAACTTAATTAATCGAATTAGGACGAAATGCACTCGTTTTACTCGTTTAGGCTTTGGAATCTGGCCTTACGAACGGGGTGCCCAATATCCCGAGTTTGCTTCGCTCGCTCTTGCATCCTAGATTTTACAGGATGAAATTGAAAACTTGCGCCAAACCGAAATAGGAGGTACAGTAACTGCTACATAATCATTATAAATTGCTATGACCCAAATCAACATTCTTGAAAAAAATCGTGCAAACTAAGTTATTGCTTTCAAGTAGATACGAATAAACGTCGATACTTACAGATTTTTTTTCTAAATTATCAAAACAATTATGAAAATTAAAGTGTCAATTTTATTGTATTCCTTAATAACCTGCTCTAAATTTTCTTTAAAACACGTTGAATTAGTTAGATGTTTTAATTTGGCGAACCTATTCAATTTTATCCAGTATACCTATTTTACAACAGGCTTTTTGAAGTAAAAACTTTTTACGCGTGTTAATAAACCCACTATCATTTCATAGTTTTAAGTTGTTACTTCTGTGGCAGTCCCCATGTCTGCCATATGTTCTTAATGTTTTATGCCCATCGAGGTCTCCGTGGCACAAGTTCAGTTAGTAAGACAAGTCAATTATTAAGACTCTCGACAGCTTGAATGATTTTGGGGGGGGTCATGACCCCCACAACCCCCCCCCTCGGACCGCGCATGGATCCACTACATCGGACATGGAAACTTAAATGCCTTTATAATACTCGTGGTCTACACTAATCCACCTTGTTCCAGGTCCAATGAATTATGCTAATAACAAACGTAATAACTCTCACAATGAGTTTTATAAAGCTTGTTTACTTTGGCCAATAACCCTTATTACAAAATCCCGTCCATATTTACCACCCGGAGCTCCAATAAACATATTTTCGATCATTCTCTAGAAGAGAATCCATTATCTCAATAACAATACGTAGGTACTGAAAAGCCGCAGGAAATAAGGTGTCAACACTATTTGCCTCCTGTCGGCCTAATCTACTTCGTGATGTAAGTAAATGAATCTTATGTTAACAAAGGTTGTTTTATGGCGTCGTTCATATTTGTTGGGAGAAACACAAGAACGACATTCGCGAGAAAATCTCATGAGATAAACGACAAGCGTAAACGAAATTTCGACGACGAGACTGCCAATTTCGGATGAAATTAACGAAAATGGCTTTCGAAAGTAACGACCTAAGAGGAATTTTAATTTTGGTGAGTATCAATTTGTTGGCTTATTTCCTGATGGATGAAAGGAAAAAAACTTCATGAAATATGTTTCGAAAGATAGTTAAAATTCTTAAATTAATATTTTCATGTACCTAATTAGTTTGTTTCTTTTTAGGCATTATTTGCTATCCCATTGATAGCGTCCACGAATATAAACTGCAGTGGTAGAGCTTTTCATTGTGTCAACTCCACACATTTTATGATATGCGTGGATTTAGGCGGCGGCGTGTCCACCACGATTGATGATTTCGTCATACCGTGTCCAGCAACTACAGTGTGTCATGAAAATAACGTTTTTGAATGTGACTTTCCTGAAGTTACTACACCTCCACTTCAAGTTATTGGTGTTTATAAACAAAGTGATACAAGTGAACTAACTTCAGTGACTAATGGTGTAACTGCTCCAACGCCATCGAGTGAAATATTCAGTGAGTTAAAAGAAAATATTACGGTGACGACTTTATCGATGCCTGAACATGTGACACCAGTAGTGAAATTGGAAGTACTTGAAGATATTAAGAACCTCGTTGGACTTAACAGTGAAAGTACTAAGGAGGCAAGTTTTGAAGCGGCTTCTAGCTTCAACGACAGTACAAATGAAGTTGTTAACGGTAAACAAAAAACAAGTAATAATACAATAACAATATCTGCCACTGATAACAAGAAAAATCTTGAACCTGCTGTAGAAACTTCAATACATAAACCGGTAAATACTTCCTCAAAAGCAAAATCGAAATATATTGATACGGTCACTTCCGTCATAGGACTTATTAATTTAATTTCTACTGATCTTCCAAGTGCACTGAATACAAAGCCATCTTCCGATGTATTAATTTCTTTAGATACTTTATATGAAAACATTGCTACAACAACTGAACAATATATCACTAAACAAGTAACAACGCACGGTGAGAAAGTTGAAAATGTTAAAGAGGAAATAATTATACCAAGAGAGTTCATATTCAATGAAATATCTGCTACTACGGATAAAGTTAACACGACTCCGGTGGTAAATACGTATGTCGAAAGTGATATAAATAAATCTAACGAATTTAATATTACAATCGATAATCAAACAAACGTAGTAGGAAATTCTCTTGGTAAAAGCAACAGCACGTTTGAACTAGTACCGGAAACGACAACCGAATATTTAGCTCCCATTAACATTATTAATATTTCTGAACCAGTAACTGTAGATCTGAGTCCCCATACAACGACAGATAATACTTTTGTTCCCTTAGGAATAGTTGACTTTATTGCTGGTGATAGTAAACAAAATACTCCGAGCACAAACGATTACATAAATACATTTTATGGTGACACTGCTACGACGACAACTGATCAGTATACTACGAAATTAGAAACAGCATTGAGTGATAAACCTGTTACCGCAGAAGTAATAAGCACGACTCCTATAGTAAATACGATTTATAAAAATGTTCTAAGAAATGACGTAAATAATGATTCCCTCACTGAATTAAACTCGACTGTCGAGATAAGTTCAATGAAAAAAGTTCCAGAAAAAGACATTTACTATATTATTCCAGAATCCATACCTATAGGAAGTCTACAAACAATTAGAGAGCAGACTTTTAGTGTTCCGATAACTACGGAAGCGAATGTTAGGTACACCACAGAGACGAATGACTTAATCAAGAATGACTCACTAGTAGAGAAACACACAACTGCTACCCAGCCATTTGAAATTATAATAACTACAGAACCACCAACAGAACCTACAGATAATTTATATCAGATAAACCGAAAAATTAATCAAACAATGATAAAAGAAAAAAATAATACTGTCAGCACTATAAATACTACGGAAAGAGCTGAAACAGTGTTTAATGCTTCAAGTACAGATATTATTAATAACGAAGTCACAGAACCTACTTTACTTCCACCAACTACTATGAAAAACTTTGCGATTGAGTTAACGACAGCTGAAACATTACATAAAGGGTTAACAGCACATGCAATAGAAGCTAAAAATGAGTTGCATGCAACAAATGCTCCTATTTTTGTCGATGACCGATATGTTAAAAATGTTAAGAATGACACTCTCTTGTATAATACGACTACTAATAATGCTGAAACTGGTAAGACAGTGTCCAATGCTTCAAGTACAGAATCTTCTACTAGAAAACACCCTACGATTGAGATATCGATAGCTGAAACATTACAGAATGGATTTACAGCCCACGCAATAGAAGCTAAAAATAAGTTACCAGCAACAAATAGCTCAATTAGTACTAATGAAGCCAATTTGCAAAATGTTGGGTTTGAAACAGTTTTGAGTGGTCACACACCTTTTCCTTATAACGTGGCATCAGACTTCATTACAAACACAACAGGAAAAGATTTGATATCACAGTCAGAGATTGTGATAAATCCACAAGTAGGCTTTACTGCAGAAATCATTGCACATAAGTCATCAGACGGTTCTGCTTCAATAGCTCATGGAACAACTCAAAATGTAACAACCGATCCAGAAACTAAAACTCCAGGCTCTCTGAATCAGTCAGAGAATTTGAGAACAGTTTCGCTCCGGAAAATTTTTAATGCTGATCATTTAAATAAAACTGCTTTGAATAAGGATGTAGTTGGCGTGACAACGACCTATTGGAAAAATGTTGATAATAGTGCAACTACACCATTTCCGAGTGACGTAACTGGAAAGACTAGTCTCAGTGATAGTGTCAAATCTGTTAACCACGATAATATCTCGGTTACAAATGTTGTAAATACTCAAGATGTATTGATAAAAACAATACTGCCTCAAACGCCTTCGACAATATACTATGTGTCTGAACTTGCCAGTACTACGCCCATAACCGTTCAAACAACACCAATAAGTATAGACACAATGAAGATATCTGAACATGTATCATCCTATACCCCAGAAATAGTCGATATTTTAACATATAAAACTAATATTGAAAACTTTACAGATATACCAGCAACAACTTTACCACCACAAGAGTCAACTAGTCAAAAATTGGGTACAATAAAACAATTAAATGCTACTATTACAACTGAAACAGTAAGTGATTTGGTGCCTTCCACTGCTACAACTGCTGGATATATCGTACTCAATACAACAAATCTGAATACATTAAGTTGGAAAGATTTAGTCAACATAGACATTGTAAGTTCTAAAATTGATCCGCATGCAGATGTAAATAAAACTGAGACTGTTAAACCGATCAATGGTAAAAATGGCGATAGCGCTACTTCACCTTCATATACGATTAAGGATGAAAATATCAAGATAGTATCAGCATTCGATATTGGTAATTCTTCAGTGAATGCGATGCCAAATGAGACGTTGCAATCGACAAGTTCAAATCCTTCACTATCAAATGATTACATCAAAACCACTGAGTCACAAGACTCGAGTGCTTATGTAAATGCAACTGATAATGTTCCTGATTATAATTTAGTGCAAGCTGGAGAATTGGCTATCCAAAAAAACTCAGAAGGAATTGTATCCTTTACACAAACGGATGTAGCGAATTCCATTTTGTCCTCACCAAGTATGTATATTTTGCCAATAACAGAAATAAATGCAGAAAAAGTTCAATATGTTGGCACTGAAGCACATTTACCTAGCACTTTAGAGCTCAAGCATGTAAACCCAACCAAAACAGCAATTCACTATGTGACAGAAAAAACAAATGATTACATTTCCGCGATAGAAGTCATTCCTACTAAGCTTAATAATCTGCCTAAAGTGGAGACAGAATCTCCCGTAAGTTCAGTAAGGACTGTTACACCTAGTACGGCTGTAACGCCCGATGGATTTACGACAGTACCAGTATATGACGAAGTTACGACGATAAAAGACAGTGCTTTTATTATGAGTACGACACAAACATCACCTCATGTAGCGACGGATAATATTAAAAAAATAAGCAGAGCATCCCCATTCTTAACAAAAGTTATGGAGACACAAACTGCTAAGTATAATACAGACTCATCGCTACAACCAGTCGCACAAATTATTACTGAACCTACGCATACATCCAATGTATTTGCTCAAACTACGCCTCTTGATAAGATGAATCAAGATGTCCTGACTGGAATAACCACTGTTGATTTATCCCAGCATGTGGCGTCAACAGTAAACAAAAATATTCCTAAATCGATGCCATTGCTACCTACAGTAAGACTTACAGCTCGACAAATGACTACCGAATCTACTCATACAACTAATGTATTTGCTCAAACCATACCGCTGTTAGCTGTGGCTGGTAACACAAATCAAGATGTTTTACCTGGAATCAAAATAACAGATTTTCCACAGTCGACGGAAACTAACAATATTTCTCAATCGATGCAATCACTACCAATTGCCGAAGTGACAGATTTTCAAATCAATATTGAACCTACCCATACTACTAATGTATTTTCTCAAACCACGCCGCTGTTAGTCGCGTCTGGTAAGACGAATCAAAATGTTCCATCTGGAATTAAAACTACAGATTCGCCACAATATGAAACGAGAACGGTAACATACAATACTACTCAATGGATTAGTGATATAACGACAGAAACGCTTACTGATTCACTAACTGTCCCAGATTCTATGGTAGAAACTATAAATATAGTTGGAGATAGAGTAAGTGGAACATATCTTGGAGACACAACTTTGAGTGACGTTAAGTCTATCGAAGCAACGGTCAATAACGCTAATTATAGTCTTAAGTCAGTTAAAAACATTATTGACCATGAAAGCATAGTAATTGGAAGTAGTTCTAAAAATAATGCTCAAAGTATGCAAAATAAGTCAGTGGATATCAATAAATCAGAGAGTGTGAACCATACAGAAAGTAATTGGATGCGATCAGATGTCAATATTGACAATGTTAACATAAAAGAGTCCTCTGAGGAAGATGACACGAAATTCTCGGTTTTAGAATATAGTACGGACGTTCAAAATAAAACCTTGGTTTATAACTCATTAATGTTTAAAATTGAAACCAAAGATCGCATACCAGCCGATAAGATTGAATATAAGCTTACAACAGTTACAAAGAATCGTAAAGAAGCCGAGACAGGTGCCCCAAAGAATGTAACGCTATTAAAAACGATAGTCATCAAAGAAAATAAAAATGCGGAAATTGATAGTTCAATGAATGCCAATATTGAAATAATTGATGTTAAAAAATACCAGTTCCAAGTTTATTCTAAAAACATTTCTGATAGCAATAATATAAATAACACAAAAGCAAATATTACTACATCACATAGTAATTTATCACTACAAAACAGTACCATCAATGACGAATTAGAACAACATCTTATATCAGCGAATCACACAGTTACGACAGAAGTACAAAGTCATTTGAATGAAAGTGACAAACAAAGCAATAAAACGAGTGATGAACTAACATTAAATGGAAATAGTATGCACAACCCAAATCTTACAAGTATCAAATTAAATGAAGGCAGTAACGACAAAAGTGCTATTGCAGTTTCTACTTCAGGTTTTAATTGTTCTAATCACACTCGGGGCAAATATGGTGATAAGAAAGATTGCCGAAAATTTTATACTTGTGTAGGTAATCTACAACCTATGTTAGGAGCTTGCCCAAATAATACTGTATTTAGCGAAATTAATAAACAATGTACGAGAAACTTATCGCATTGCGTAAGAAACAATCAGTTCCGATGTTTATTTGAAGGACGGTTTAGTGACTTCTTTAAAGATAACATTTATTACATCTGTGTTAAAAATAGAATTAATGGTTTTATAAGATATAAATTACAATGCCAAGATAATTTCCACATAAACAAAGACTTGGTTAAATGTGAGAAAAATGAAGAGATATCAACCCAAGAGTCTTCTGTTAGTGAAACGAACAATGATGAAAGTAAGCCTCAACCTAAATCAGAAAAAATAATCAGTGCAGATGATTTTGTATGTAAAAATGAAGGTAAATTCCCATATGCTAAAGACTGCACTAAATATAACGTATGTGATGAAATTAAAAATGTTTATTACATCTGTGTTAAAAATAGAATGAATGGTTTTATAAGATATAAATTACAATGCCAAGATGGTTACCACTTAAACAAGGAATCCGTTGAATGCGAGAAAAATGAAGAGATATCAAACCAATCGGTGTCTTCTGTTACTGAAACGAATAATGATGAAAGTAAAATTAACCCTAAATTAGAAAAAATAGTCAGTACAGATTATTTTGAGTGTGAAAACGAAGGTAAATTTCCATATGCTAAAGACTGCAGTAAATATTACGAATGTACTAAAATGAAAAATGTTTATTGGCGAAAGATCAAGAAATGCGCTAGCGAAGAAGTTTTTGATAAAAAGAAGAAAATGTGCGTAGAATCTGATAGTGGCGAGTGTTAGGTGTTTTGATATATTTATTAGATACATATTTCGTAACTTTAGGATCCTACAAATTAAAATACAATTAACACGCTTTTTAAAAGCTGACTATTTACGTGGTTGAGCCCGGAAATGTATAGACATATGTTTTGTGCTGAATTACTTACAGATATTTTAGGGGTAAATAATGCCTACGTTTGCGCATTTCATTATTAAAAGAGGTAGGTGGAAATAAAAAAGGTTGTCTGTGTTATTATTACAATTAGTTTAAAATATCCTATATTAAAAATTGTAATTTACAATATATAAATAATATTAATATTATAAGTACCTGAGTACAACATAAATTTAAATAAATGCTGATCTTTTATTTTTGACCTTGTTGTTATATTCAGTCTTACGTAAATAGTTGAGTCCATAACATTATTATTTTACATTCGCGGTCTTCGAGCCGGTGCTCCGCTATCAACAATGAATTGGTCCTCGTCATCCCTTTCTAAGGTTACACAGAAGTTATTGGAAAATATTGTGCAGCGAATTGAAGTTTCACCTCTGACAGGCCGCGGGGGACAGAAATACGTCACACTATTTGGAGTATCGTCTTGTGTCACTCTGAACTTGTAATTCTTGCACTCTATTGATGTGGGTTGTTGACCTGAAAACGGAATGCTCATGCCCGAGTTAGACTTCCCATCGCTGTAGTATGTATCCTTTCGGTTACCATACAATTCCGGAGTCGACTTGGTCGTGTTACTAACGGGACACTTGTATTTTAGCGAAGAAGTACAAGAGCGAGTGTAGCCATTGAAAATAGTATTGCCAGAACACTTGAAGTTGATGCCTTGGAAACGGTTTCCATTGGGGACACAGAGGATATATCCTTTGCATCCTGGGACGTTGGGATTTGCGATCCTTTCATTTCGGTGACATCGCAGTCTTTTTGTCAGTGCTGGGTCTATGAAGTTGACGGCATCTTCACAGACTGCTGTAGATTCCTCGTTGCAGAATGTCCCGGCTGGGCAGATGAATGTGGGACCAATCAATTTAGTGCCTTCACATAATCTCACTCTATTGTTTCGTTCGCAGGTGAAGCCATACTGTCCACAATCGTCATTCGGATTGATGTAATACGCCTCCGTTAAACAGGCGTAAATTGATAACTGAAAGAAAAATTTGATTGTATAGGGACACATTTAGTTACTAAGAAAATTATAAATTTTAATAAGATATTAAAATTGGCAATGGTTTAGGCTGTAATGAATGAAATCCACCAGGATCAGATTCTCGGGTATTACCTATCACGTACCGGACGTGAAAATACACGTAGGTACAAATAACATTTTAGTGTGACTTTTTTTTTGGTAAATCGTTGTAATCTACAAGACAAATAACATAATCCTTGTTTATTATTCGAACGGAAAAAAGTGAAGGCTTCAACAACAATTTGAGTGTTACTTATCTTGGAAGAAATTACAACACATTCCTTATACATTACATTTTATATCATAACTAGCTTCTGCCCGCGACTTCGTCCGCGTAAATTTTTTTGTTTCCCCGATCCACCTCGTCGCAACGTGTCGTCGGCCTGCGCTATTACTTCGTTTTCGCTTGGCGAAAACTTCAGACTTTTTTTCTTTTTGCTCAACTCATAAAGGTCCTAGCGTCAAATTTAATAGAATATAGCCTTCCTCAAGAACTGGGCTATGAAACGCTAAAATATTTTTATATATGCGACCAATACTTCCAGAGATTTAGAGCTTTCAAACCGTGTTTCAAACAAACAAACTCTTCAGCTTTATTATTAGTATTATTTTAAAACTATGATATCTCCTAAGATATACATTGAAATCAAATGATGTCACAGGCAATTTTGTTCAAAATTAAATACATGTGATGAATAACGTATTTATTTGGATAAGGATTAATACCATGTTTATAAAAACACCTTCGCAAATAATGCATTATTTTAGAACAAATTTGGTCAGCATACAAGAGGTTATAGTGAGCTAACCTTAAAAGATAGACATATGCTGTCGCGGACTTTTTTTTAAAGCTTTTAAAGGGGAACAATTCTGTCATATATGATTTTTGCGAAACTTTAACCGTTTACGCAGCGCACGCAGCGGAAGCTCTCAATAGGAAAAAAATCCCCCGATTTTCAAACATTCTTCATTGGTGCTCCGCTCCTATTGGTTTTAGCGTGATGATATATAGCCTATAGCCTTCCTCGATAAATGGGCTATCTAACACTGAAAGAGTTTTTCAAATCGGACCAGTAGTTCCTGAGATTAGCGCGTTCAAACAAACAAACAAACAAACAAACAAACAAACTCTTCAGCTTTATAATATTAGTATAGATTTTAGCTGCCTAGTGATAGCTACTTACATATTAGATTAATGTTTGTAGGTACTTACCGCTAATAAAGACTTTATAAGTTTCGCACTGAACATTTTTGATTTCCACTTTAAACTATGTTGTCTATCTGAAATCCGAAACACGACTAACGGACAATAACTGCTTTCTTTATGCTATCGAGTTAGACTTCAATTAGCGTATTTCACACCTCTGGGCTAGGTGGAGAAATAGGTGACATATTGTCACGGATACTTCGAAAAATTCGTATGTTTTTAACGGTATTCAACTAACTGCATGGGGGCTTAAAAGTAGGCAATGCGTGATAAACGAGTGTTTTGTTTTTTATATTGTGTCAGTTTTTAGGGTTCCGTACCAAAATGGTAAAACGGAACCCTTATGGTGAGACTCAATCTGTTCGTCTGTCCGTCTGTCACAGCTGGATATCTCAAGAACTACTAATGCTATCAACTTGAAATTTGGAATACTTTTAGATGACGTTTGCATAACTAAGAAAGAAATAAAAACAAATAAGAAATAAATAAAAAAATATGAAATTATTCTGTGAAGTTTATGTAAAAATTACAGGAAAAATAAAACGATGTCTCTAAATAGCACACTTTTTCAGAAATCATCAAAAATACATTAGTTTCACTATCGGTCAAGAGATGGCGCTGACCTAAAACTGAAATATTCTACATCGCAGTGTTAAAATTCTCTGATGAATAGAGGCCTCGCCGAAGAAAATTTAATAACATGATGGTACGGAGCCCTCGGTGTGCGAGTCCGACTCGATCTTGACCGGTTTTTTATTAAGCTGGCTGCACGGGGTATGCTCTTTGTTCACTTACCAACTTTACTGTGTTCCGCGCATCTGCTTTGTGTTTGCATAAAAACGGCCCAAAGCAGATGAGCGGAGCACAGTAGGTGCGTGAATGTATTGGATCTCCAGCTTTAGATAGGTGGCCTGTTAGAGTATTTCGGTAAGTATTTTTCATTAATTAATTAATTCAATCTATCACTTTTGTGATCCGGCAGAGAATCAGAGCTGTCGACATAGCTCACAGAATAAGTAAGCTGAAGCGCCAATGGGCCGGTCTTAGCCGTAGAACCAATGACCGTTGGAGTAGAAGTGTCCTTGAGTGGAGACCGCGAATCGACAAGCGCAAGGCAGGACGCCCTCAGGCTAGGTGGAGCGACGATCTTCGCAGGATGGCTGGTAGCAGCTGGACGAGAGTTGCTGAGAATCGAGCTAAATGGCGTGCAATTGGAGAGTCTTACGTCTAGCAGTGGACTGCTGGAGGTTAATGATGATGATGATGATGATGATCGCTTTTTGCATAGATCTGCTCCCTAATTGCGTAACCGCACTATTACTGTCAATTTGAATAATTTTGAAGCATATTGCTAATCCATTGCTCCATAAGTTCGAAAAATGTGTCTGCTCATCAACGTAAATAACACAATGAACGATGATGAACTGTCAAATTGAAACCCATTGCTACTGATAGTGTGTTGTGTTACGCAATTACTTTGCTGTCCTAAGTAGCGTTACAGCAGTTGATTTTCAATAGTCCGTACTTGATATGGGTCATAGTCGTAACGGCAAAGTGTTTACGATATATTCTCAGAAAGGAGATGGCTAAATGACTGCCCCAAGCATGAATAGAAATCTCACATTAACTCGTAATATTTAAAAAATCATTCATGAATTATTTAGTGTTTAATAATTTCCTAGAACTTTCGTAAACTGTTAAACATAAAAAAGTATATTAATTGTTTTTTTGATTAACATGTCAAGTTCAATGGGAAATAACACTACGGCAAGCTAGGGAGGGGTCATATCGCTTTTCCAGAATGTCAAATGAAACTGTACTTATATCGATTTTTGATAACAGGTATCATAATAATTTATTTTCCGAAACTAAGGCGTTTAACTCGGTGTCCTTTAGTTGTTTGTTATTATGTTTTCACAGGGTTTTAATTCGGAAAATGGGGCTGTTTTTAAAGTGACTCGAATCGATTTTACTCAATTCCAATTTATTATAATCAAAATCAAACAAATAAAAATAACTGAAAGCTTCAGACTGTGCTTGTTGGTTTAATCTTATTACATACCTATTTTGTGTCGAAAAATAAAAACTGAATAGTGGCCGATAAAACTTATTAATATTATTTTTTTTCTTTCAACCTACTCGATTATTCTGATGATTCGGATAAACTTGAAGTTCGATCTCTTCTCTATGAAAAAACAACCGTCAGATGCTAGTTTATTATCTATGGTCAGATGTTATGCATGTCAGACTGTCAGACAATAGACGCCGCTACGCTCTGCCGTTTTCTTGTTCGTTGTGCTATTTTATTTTGGATTTTTATTGACCCTCGCTTGTTTATTGGACTTATTGTGTGTGCTCGCCTATCTACTGACCTCTCGCTACTCAACACGGACTTGAAATCAAATCATCATGCGATGCATAAACTGCGATGTGGCCACGCAAAGACTGCGGCGGCATATCGGGCGAGACACCAGAACACATTATCAGCTCCGGCTTCATTTTTAAATCATGTTCTTGTAAGAATCACAGAATAAATAAATAAATCGTATTTTTGTTGTTTTATTTCAATATCTTATAAGTCCTTGTCAGTGCCTAAACTAGATAACGTAGTATAAGCACGATTTATCAATAACCACATACCTACAGACCTACTTACTAAGCGCTAGTTCAGACATGCGGGAACCGCGCGTTCACGAATCGCGCGGTTTTTTGTGAGGCTTGATTAACCGCGCGGTTATGTCTGAACGATTACTTAATAACTCATGATACAAATATGACTCGCGCGATTTCCCTATGCTTCTGAAATCGCGCGGTTCCCGCCGTTTCTGAACTAGCTCTAAGGCCCCCTGGCGCGTTTGTCTGTCAGCCTGTCTGCCTACGGATATATCAATAGATTTTGGTGGGGTTGTCACTAGTAGATTGATTGGTTCTTTCGGAAGGTTTACTGTTTAGGCATACTGGTTATGATATATAATGAGTTGAAATAAAGACAGTTTTCACATACAATATATAAATAGGTGGTTGAAATGATGAACGTATTTGAAACAAGGGAAAACAATTCTGCTAGGTAGGATACATTATTATTTAAAAACGCGGGCGGGAGTGATTTTTGCGCGGATTATAGAAAGCCCGTAATTACCTCTTTGTAGATATATACTCAAGTACTACCGTGCGAAACCGGGGTGTGTCGCTAATCAAAAATATCGTAAATCGTTGCAGAAATATCCAAACGCCTATAAAAGTTCATAGCAATATGTCATTTGTTTGCAGTTTTTTATACCTATTGATGTAGGAGTTACACGAATACATTTTCAGGATTGTAAAGATATGAAAAGTTCCTGAAACTTTTTTCATATGAAATACTGATATTCAGCTATTCAGCATTACATATTGCAAGGTTTCATGTTTATTCTTTGCTGGGGTGTCGTCCATACTTCTGTTTAGCCATCTCCTTTTAACACTGGCCCCGATTCTCATTTTCTTTTCATAATGAAATAGAACGAAAAAGATGCACTGAACTTAAATTTAGTTTAGTTTGTGAACAACAGAATCGGGGCAACTGCCTGCTTGATGTATGTAAACAGCAACAGTAGTAGTTGTGCAAAGCATCGTACGGTCAACCGCACGTCAGTTGTCACACTTGAACTACGAATGCCACCGTTACTGCAACGAAATAAAGGCACTGTCAATGTAATAATAATAATATCCTCACCAACCTTTTTCGGCCACGGTGGCCAATCTCCTACGCAGGAGATATTATAGTGCACAAGTTTGCGCGCAGACACAGGTAAGCAGGCGCGTAGGTGGTTGTCAATGTAATATTGTTACAAAGGACGGTTGACTGTACAGAGGCCAACACATCAAGCTACCCGAATCCGTCAAATTTTCCCAGTTGAATATGAACCTTATTCCTTTGCAGTAAAGTTGAAAATCTATCAAAGAAATTTGACAGATTGGGGTAGCTTGATGTGCTGGCCTCTGTACATTGCAAATAAAATAATAAGGTATAAGGTGTCTTCTCGCAACTAGTAGCAACTCTTAGACCTAGAGGTATTTATATTGTTAACGCACGTGGACACGCGTGCGTGTTGCCTGGTATTTTTTTTTAGACAGGACTTTTCACTGTGAAATATTGGATTTAGGTCATTATGTATTTGGGTGGACGATATTATAGTCAAATTAATTTAGCTAGCAAAACTTCACAGACGTGATGGCTACCGATAAACATGATGAAACGAAAATTTTACCAGATTTTTTTTCGTTACTATGAGTTTAGAAAATTAGGTTTTTTCGTTTTATCATTTTCAGATACGCATCACGTTTTCACAAAACAACAAAAACAGATTTTATAAACTCTATAACAGTGGCTGTTAACCCCAAAAAATCATCTAAAAATATTATTTTTCGTTTTATCATGTTTAGACATCGATAACTACCTGCCGCCTGCGGAGTTTCGCTAGCTAATTTAATTAGACCATCTATAGAAAAATAAATAAGAGTAAGTAATACCTAAATGCATTTATTAAACTAAATCATACTGATATATACAAATAACATAACATTACTCATCGTCAGACGAGGACTCGCTGTCGCTGTCCGAACTTGAGGACGTTCTCTCTGAGTCTTGCGTCATTGGTCCGCCGGTTTTTACTCTGTGGACAAACACATTATTAAGATCATAGGATATCTAATGGGATTTATGAGGTTACTGAGCTACATAGTAGTAGTAGGTTCCTAGTATATTCCTAGTTGTAAATGAGCAGAGGTATTTCTATGGTATCGGCCCCGACTTACGAGCAGACGGTAGGCGCTTTACTTTGTGTATTTAATTTCATCACCACTGCTTTCAAAACGATGAAAGAAAACATCGTGAAGAAACCGGCATGTCCTAGAACCAAAAATTCGAAGACATGTGACACCCACCAACCGGGCCCGCGTGCACGTGATGGATTATAGTCCACTCCCTCTCACAGTGGTCCAGTAGAAACATTATAGGCTGATTATGAGTTCTAATTTTGGGCACTAAGATGCCAATCGATTTAATGCTTTTACCTGACTGTGCGACAGCAAAGTTAGGGTATCAAAATAAAGGGCTTGAGGAGACAATTCCAAAATATAACCTACTAGCGGTCCGTCCCGGCTTCGCACGGGTGGAAAAAAAGCCTATAATCAGTGATAATGTAGCATTCAAATGGTGAAAGAATTTTTAAAATCGGTCCAGTACTTTTTGAGCCAATTCGTTACAAACATACATACATTTCCTCTTTATAATATTAGTACCTATAGATTAAGTTGAAAAAAAAACTGGCGCCGATTCCCTTGTTCACAAACTAAACTAAATTTAAGTTCAGTGCATCTTTTTCTTTCTATTTCATTAAGAAAAGGACAGAAGATAAATATTAGTTTAGTCCTATCAAATTAGTCAGCACCTGACGTAAAATACGTTATTAGTAGCTAATTTTTTAATCCCGTCTAAACTTGTCTATGGATTATCTTTTTTGTCAGGACTAAACTAATATTTATTATGGAACAAATATTGTAGACAATTAAAATAATTCTCTTCAAAAAGATGCATCTTTCTGAGACCGATTGTACTATACACCTCTACGCAAATCACAGGCATATGATGATAATATTGATGTAACTTTGCAATACTTACAAGCTATACGCCTCAGCGACGGCCATGGCCGCCGGGTGTAGCGAGCTAACCAGAGTAGAATGTCCCTGAGTCAGCAACGTCTCCACTTCTTTCTCGGGTCGGTTCAGCATCGTGCTCAGGACTTGTACGCTCGCTGGCATCGCTTCTTCGAAGCCGCATTCCGCTAAGTATGTTACTGCAGTCTATTGGTAAAGGATGCATTCGTTATTTGCAGTTCTATTATTGATAACTTTCATAAACAATTAAAGAGGACCGATGTGAAAATAACGCGGTCGTGCAGGCACGCCCGCAGCCTCCTCGCGACAAAAAAGTTGTAACGCTTCACTAACACTATGACAGTGTTAGTGAAGCGTTACAACGGTATGATACTGGGTCTACCTAGACTTTTATATGTCACTAGCGGCCCACCCCAGCTTCGCAAGGGTGCATTTTTTCTTTCAAATTTTCGAAATTTTCTTTCATACAAACCTTATCCTGGCAATATTCGCAATAAAATAATATTGCGATTATAAATTGAGATATAAACTATCCTATCTTTCAAGTTGGACGAAACTGTACACTGGGCCCGATTCTGTTGTTCACAAACTAAATTAAATTTACATTCAGTGCATCTTTTTCTTTCTATTTCATTATGAAAAAGACAGAAGATAAATATTAGTTTAGTCCTGTCAAATTTGATAATCCATAGACAAGTATAGACGTGATTAAAAAATTGGCTACTAAAAATACGTCAATTTACGTCAGGCGCTGACTAATTTGACAGGACTAAACTAATATTTATCTTCTGTCCTTTTCTTAATGAAATAGAAAGAAAAAGATGCATTGAACTTAACTTTAGTTTAGTTTGAGAACAACAGAATCGGGGCCACTGTGTGCAAAATTTTATTAAAATCAGTTCAGTAGTTTAGGAGTCCATTGCGGACAAATAACGTGACACGTAATTTATTTAGATTAAGATAAGAAGATTAGTCAGTTACTTACAGCAGCAATGCCCGGTAGTCCAATGGTGGCCGCTTTCTGTGCGACGTCAGCCAACGCCTGTGGACGGGCAGGCACGCCCGCGGCCTCTTCGCTACGAAGACGTTGTAACGCCTCTTCTACGCTCTTCCAGTGTGGGTCAGCCTTGTCTTGTGTGTCCGAACACATTTCGATTATGTTGCATACTGCTGATGCTGATAACCTGGGTGAAACAGGAAGCAAGGTTAGTATGGAAGTTCGAAATTGTAACGATGGGAAAGCACGGCTTCTAAAGCAGGCTGAGACGAAATATAACGATCCTGAGAATGATTGATGATTGAGAATTACTTTACGGTTCAAAAGTTGTGACCAATTTTTTTCAATTGTTTCGCATAGTGCTCAAAGAAAAAAAAAATCATTAAAAAAAACTATCAGGACTGTCTAAAAAACTTAAATTGATAGTTCCTGGTAGTTTTTTTAAATGATTTTGTTCTTTGAGCACTATGCAAAGTGATTGAAAATAACAAAAGTTGGTCATAACTTTTGAACCGTAAAAAAATTCACCAACATTCTCAGGATCAAAAAGTTTGGAAATGACTTTACCCACGCCCCTATTTGATTTGATCTATACTTCCAGGGACACCCGGTATAATGACGAATGGATGGTTTCGATTCTGAATTTCTGGAGATTGTTTATTCTAACTACGCTGAGAATCAGCCATTTGCAGAACTAAATTTGGCTTCCTAGTGTTTTAGTTGGTAGAAGAAGCAATGCAAGAAATTCATAATAAGCTATGATTACATACATACCTATTTGAGAAATGAATAATTAAAAAAAAAACCCAATGTGTGAATTTTATGATAAATCTGCAGTTTTCTGATCAATCAAAAAAAAAAAAAAACTAAATATAGAGTAGCACAGTTTCACCAGAACTTACTTCTGCACAGGTGATCTAATGTCTTTCACCTCCTTCTCTTCTGGCGTCATTTGTCCAAACCTGAGCATATCAGCGGCGGCCGCGCGCATTTTACTTTTTACGTCATCCTCTGAAAGAATAATTGTAATTTTCACCTTAAATTATGTTGATTAAAATCGCAGACTGTATTGAAATTTTCGTTGATTGTGAAAAGAGGTAGATGTATAAATATAAAAAAGACAATGTGTGCTATTAGTACCTGACCGGAAATATTTGGCAAATTATTTTTTAGAAAATGTTCGTTTTTGTAATTCGTAGTCTCTGCTACAGAGAGAGAGAGAGAGAGAGAGAGAGAGAGAGAGAGAGAGAGACAGAGAGAGAGAGAGAGAGAGAGAGAGAGAGGTGTGTTTTATTTACTAATTTGGTTACTGCACCATATCAATTGTAACACGTTTGATGCAGGTTTACATAGTAATTAAAAATGCGCTAGCACCGATGATATCTCATCACATAAATAGTCTTGCAGCCTTGTCACACCATTTGCCAAAGTGACACATGTCACATTAAAGCAATATTCCTTGTAATGTTCTCACCTTGACCCGGGTAGGTGTTGATCATAGCCTCCAGCAGTCTCTCTACGAGTCGGGCTCGCTTCCCGTGACCGAATACGACGACTTGCGACCATGCCTGTGCAAGACGGTCCCCGGCCCCGCCCACTTCCAGTGTCTTTATAATCTGTTTTCAAAAGAAAAAAATTATGATGTCCACATTTTATGTTTTCCAAGTGGTTAAAATTCAATGTTTCTGACAATGGTCATCTTGGCAAGTCTTAACCTGCTCTCTGCCCTTATTACAATTTATTTGGTGTTGGTGCAGTATGTCCCATACTTTAGTTAGCCATTGGCCCCGATTCTGTAGTTCACAAACTAAACTAAATTTAAGTTCAGTGCATCTTTTTCTTTCTATTTCATTAAGAAAAGGACAGAAGATACATATTAGTTTAGTCCTGTCAAATTAGATAATCCATAGACGGAACGGAATATAGTGGCCACTTTTATCGGTTTTAGGGATTATAATGAAACTAAACAATATAAAACTACCTTGTAGAATAATATTAACGTATAATCTTGTAAAGCACAACTTATCGTGCTTATTTTCTGCATTTTCATTCTAAATTGTATGAAATAACCAAACAAACGATGAGGGCGCCACTGTAGGGTCGGCACAGTCTTAAGTAAAATAACGTCATATTGTGCAAATTAGGCAACACAATTTGTTTATTTAACAAATACTGATTGTTCTAAATATTTTCACCTGCGTCATCCATAATGATTGCAATATAATTAAAATAGTGTTTGCGGAAACAAATTCACATGAATAAAACAATACTTTAGGTCTGCATGATACAGAGCTATAATTTCGGTAACTACGTCAGCTGTCAGGATGGCCGAGCGGTCTAAGGCGCCAGACTCAAGGTTCCCTTGCTCACTGAACGTGAGTTGAGTTGTTCTGGTCCTCTCTGAGGGCGTGGGTTCGAATCCCACTTCTGACAAAACTGTTTTGGTATTTTTTTAGAATTTTTTTTATTGTAATCTACGAGTATTACGTGAATCGCTAATACTGCAGCTGTTCATTTAAATACAAAGGCAGTTGTCGCATTTAATTTTTAGATTTTGTAGTCTAAAGTTATAAAGATTTGAAACTTACCTCTTCCATAACTGTGGGTTCAGGAACATAAACATTTGGTACCAATGTGTCAAGTAGTTCTAGAGTTTTCTCGAAAGGTGCGTGTCTGTAAAATAAAGACATATGTTCAATATTATTACACGAGAAACAATTAAGTAATGTCTCAGAAATGTGAAGTTTTTTAACTTTAGTATAATTTACCTGCAAGCAACTGTGATGTAGTGCCTATAGTAAATACTTTCTTTGTATGCGTCTCCGACTAATTTGTAGTTATCTCCTTTCATCAGTAGTGCGTGTAATCTTTCTGCCATTGTAATATTCTGAAATTATTTGTACAGCTTTTATGAGATCTTTTTTGTTAGACATCTAATAAAAAATCAACGATTTATAAGTAGAGTATACAACGTGTTAAATGCGCAAAACCCTGAAAACCTCATACACCCCAATTAGAGCATTGAGTTAAAAGCATAATACAATGAACAAAACAATTTTTTTAAAGCTATTTTTATTAAAAAAATCTTGTTGAACCTAGCATTGCTTTATGCATTCAAAATTGAGTCTTATTGCCTTAAATTAAGACTTAATTTTCTTTGGCTCAATCGGCGGATGGTATGGCAAAATACATAATTTTTGAAAAAAAAACTTATATTAAAAGTTACTGAAATCGATTCAGTAGTCAATTATGAACAAACTATTTTCAGGTTTTGCGCATTTAACGTTACACGTTGTATAATGATGTTAAAAATTCATATTTTAATTCTTGATTTCATAGATGCGTGACTAATTATTAGTATTAATACTACTTTATAATGAATTTACCTGAAGATGATCACTGCAAACGCCCATAGCTGTTATAAAGAAGTTGGTATCAGCAGGTTCTTTGGCATCTAGATGTTCCTTTTGTTCCAGCTCAGTTATTATTGTTGATAGGATATCAAAACGGGGTCCTCCTGTAACAAATGTTTGTTAGAAAGTTTTTTCTAATAGAAATGGCTTCCTCAATCATTGCTACTAAGATTGATTACACAGAGAGTGCAAGGCATTTAGCTAGAGGCTGTAGAGCAAGGGTCAATCGTAATAGTTGTAGGGGGATAAAGGGATGACGCTATTCATCCTGTTCTATCAGTGTTTTGCACTGGAAATCAATATTTTTCTTACTTTATCTTTATTAAAAAAAAAACAGCTGTTTAATACAAACATTCAATACCTACTTGATCAAAATGTATTAAACAGCAGATTTTTTTTTCATGATTTCAGAGTTCGTCCCATAGTGAAAGTTGTTCAGTTTGATGGTCTAAAGCACCTCTTAAAGTTTTTCGGTTTCATTTTTTAACATTTTGTATAGTAAAATAAATAAATAAATAAAAACACGTCGTACTTACTTTCCTTACAAAATATGCACAGTAAGTAATAGTAAGCAGCTAAGCCAGGCTGTATATCTATTCGTCTGAACTCTGCGATTATCTGTAGAGCCATTTGTTGCAATATTTTTCCACCTCCCCAAGCAGACAATGAGCGCAAGCATGATGACAATGTCGCGTCGTTCGGGGCTATACCCTGAAAAATAAGAATAAAAGCTTTACAGTCATGCACTGTGGCATTTATTACGCTTTGCTGGCTATACTCTGGGGTTTAGAAGCCAGAAGTAAACAATTTTGCTAACCATTTTTATATCAACAATAAAACAATAAACAATTTTAATTTAAAGTCCTCCATGTCGACCAAACTCAGCGGAGACCGCACGGGAAATATTATAGAGCACAAATGTGCGCACTCTCTCTTCCCTCACTCTCATAGTTCAATGGGACGGCAATTCGACACGACAAGAGAGAGAGATCAGGCGTAGGACCAACGACGGCTTAAAGTGCTTGCAACCACGAGACCAACGGCGCAGTCAATGTTATATTACACGTACAATGTGCATGCACTTCAATTTCATACCTTTTTCATTTAGCTAGTTCTTCATCTTCACAAATATTAACAGTTAAGATAGTCAGTATTTTGCTAATACCGCCACACACATTCAAAATAGCAGGTTATACATAGAATAATATAAAAACGCTTTTTATGTTTGTCTGTGAGACCATGTTGTTTTTCTTAGCAGCATCGGACTTTGATAGGACATTTTTTAGAGAAGTTATTCCAGAATTACACCATACTACAATAGAATCTTGATGTTTTGTGAAGTGGTAAAAATCAAGCAAATCATGGGGCAGGTTGTCATCATCATCCACAGCCTGACTTCATCCATTGCCATAGGCCTCCCTTTTCTTGTGCCAATCTCCACGCCTCTGTGCCAGCCTCATCCAAGTTCTACCCGCGGGGGGTCAATAGTTATGAAATAAAGAACTGACATTTTTCTATCAGTGACTATTCTCACCTGTTGATGCATCTCCCCTAATAAAGACCTAAGAGCTTCGACTCGCAGGGTGGTCCCTTCACGCAGGAATCCGACGCAAGCTATCAGTGAATTGTAGACGGTGGTGGATAGAGTGATGCCTTTCTCTATCGCTTCCTGGGTTAACATATGAGCTCTTTCTGCCTGAAATGTAATGAATAAAATAAAGGAAACTTTGATGCAGTAGTTTTAAAATGTAAGGGGTGCTACATACTTTTTTGAGTCTGCTTGATTCAGCTCCGACGGCAGCAAAATATTATATTTGTTTTGCCACCCCGCAAAATATAGATGGAGATTGAGTCATTGGAACTACCTGGCTTTTTTAAACCTTTTAATCATAAAGATTAATTTAGTTTATCTATAAAAATGACAAAGAAATGGCTGTCCAGTTACTCCATAGTTTTAGTTCTCTCCCTTGCACTTATTTTCTGAGACGAAACAGGTGGGCAGTTGTGTTCCTTAGTTAGTACTATTCTATAAACAAGTGAAGTAAGTATGGATAATCATAATTTACCTGATAATATTTAGACATGCCCTGAATCATAGCACAGTAAGCTTCTGGTTTCTTCGGGTCCATTGAATCGAAGATCTGATCAGCAAGTCCACCAAGTCTTAAAACAATGATATCAAAATGAATGAATAGTGTTCATAATACACTCAAAAATAAACAGGAAAAGAATGGATGAATATCATTTTTTTCCAAATTCTTTTGGGTCCCTTGAGATAATTTGCAGTCAGTACGGACAACTTTATAAGTAAGTGTCTATATTTATACACAGTATAAAACAAAGTCACTTTTAGTGCACTTCTTTGATTTTGATGCGGTTTTTACTATTATTTAGACAATGTATTCCACAAGGGTTTGTCAAACACAAACCCTACTATTTAACTTAGATGGCACTAATATTTTGAGTTGTCGTCATATTACTAGATTGCACTTATGTGAAGCAAGGATAGGTTACTAGTAATAGACAATATGTTTACCTCCAAGTGGCCGCTTGCCTATCTCTAACATTAGCAGCAAACCACCTCTCCTCAAGCCACTCCATTGAATCAGGTTCCCTTTCATTGTAGAAGCACAATAGTTGCAGGAATTGCAGCTTCAATTCATCACTCACTCCGCTTGCGGCTCCCAGCAGTTGGTATATTGTGATTGAATCTTCTAATAGGGCATTTTGAATTGTGTACTTCAAGTCTTCCTCTGTGACCTGAAAGCAAGGATTTTTTTTTAAACTCAGGTTTTGATATTACTCTGGTTATCTAAACATCAAAGTCTGTGCAAAGTTTGTTCCAATTTGTTGTATTTAGGGGCAAAATATGTAAGATTTTGTATAATTCTGTTTTAATAAAAGTACACACAGCATAATATTATTAAAACAGTTAGGATAGTTGAGCACTAATAGCTCATTTTTATATAAAAACCTATTCCTGCTATTGATTTTTACCTTGCTTGCATCATTATAAATAGGCTTAGGAGCGAATGCTTCTATTTGAGGGTCTGCATTAAAGTATGGAGTTTTGTTCTTGGTAGGTGGGTCCCATTCCCTTGTGGTGAAAAGGTCAGCATGTTCATCACGTATCCAAGCTGCGGCTTTGCGGCCAGCTTCAGCTGATAATGCATAGGATCTCTTGCGGAAGTTTGACAGTGGTATTAAATATGGGTCATCATGGTATCTGTAAGCATAATATGTTGTATTTTTTTTAAAATTATGATAAACAAATTGACTATTAACATTACAAAATTGTACGCCAATTTGAAAGATTCTGCAAATTAGCTAAATATTAACTTGAAGATAATACTATTTATTCTGAAGCAACTTGTTTCACTTATTCAATTATATATTTTATTACTTGTAGTGTGCAGCTGTGGGGTCAGTTCCAACAGTAGCCGCTAATGCTTGTAGGATGTCGGTAGGCCCTCTAAGCTTACGAGGAGGAGGGGAGATGCCATCGCTAGATTTACTACTCTGAGGAAGCTTCTGTCCTTCCACAGATGTCAGTGAACGACAAAGACATGCTAGCCTTGTCCATTGTCTGCAAATAAATACATTTTATGTAATAAAAAGGCAATTTAATTGACGATCTCTAACCTCAAAGACTCGAGTAGCCTTACCTTGGAACAATAACGTTCGAATACATTGATAGTGTTTTTGTAGCCAATTTATGTCTAATAAATTTTATCTATTCACTATAGTTAATTATTAAAGCTGTATTGAAAGAAATTGGGAAATCATTTATCAATATACATACACATAACCTCAAATATAAACGTAAACGTCACTGTCACTCAGAAGTTTTGACGTTTAATGTGATATTATTGCCACAAATAAATAAAACAGCCGTGTAAAACCTTCTTCTTCAACAGTCTTCTACAAGACGATCAATCTGGCATATAAATTCAATCCGGTCAATATGGATGTAAATTAAAACGTATAGATATTTTGAACCAAACTCGATCAATCTGACATCATAATATAACATAACATCATGTCTGTAGAGTTAGGCACTCTAAAGTTAACCCACATTTCGTCAGTTACGTTTAAATCAATCGAATATAGAACTGTTGATGCCAGATTGATTGTCGAAGGACTAGGTACCAATTTACTAGGTAGCCTGGCTTTTGCAGTTGAAATATATTATGGAGCAGATTTTTTTCCACCTAGTGCCTGGGCTCTAAAAGAGCAAAAAGCATGAAGCATGATGGCATGAAGTGACTGCTGTAGCCTGGTTGGCGCAATCAGTCATATTATTGAGCGCGATTCGGGAGCCTTTACTAGACAATACTTAGGCTATTTTGCAATTAGTATTAGCTATTAGGTCGCGGTTTCGCTTCCCAAATCCGTTTGCCATGCTTCTGTTTCCATCATAACTCCAGGTATAACTTTAAAGCCCTTAAACCATTTATATTACTATGGTCTAAGACAAAGCCAGACAAAACTTTTGTAAGCTTTTATCACTACATAGTATAAAACAAAGTCGCTTTCTCTGTCCCTATGTACGCTTAGATCTTTAAAACTACGCAACGGATTTTGATGCGGGTAATACATACATGCCTGTATAGTAGAGAAACATTGATAATTTTAGAGGTTTCTAATGTGATGTCGTAAATAAACACATTTTTTTGCGCTTACTTTTCAAACGCTGGCTGAACCCTACGAGATAGGTCAAACTAATGTACTACAGTATTGTACACCTTAAAAAGGTCTACAAAAAAGTCCGCGATGGTGTATGTCTATCTCTTGGGGATAACCCACAATAATCATTTTTTATCCTTTACTTTTTACGAGAAATAATGACTTATTTACGAAGCGATTTTAAGCAATACAGCATTAATCCTTATCCAATTAAGTACCTTAAATACATTGTGCATTTAATATAGATAAATATGGCCCTTTACAGCATGTAATTTAAATGAATATTTTCGAAGATATTACAGATTTAAAATGCAGGGACATAGCGGTTGCTGCGGTACCGGCCGCGGCGCGCGGCGGCGCGTGCTGACATTCTTGAAATACCTATACTTATTGTTAGTATCAGAATTGCACCCGTGCGAAGCCGGGGCGGGTCGCTAGTAATGTATATTATACGGAAGAGCGCTGTTGTCTGAAATACAGATATTTATTTATCTAGTTCAGACACAGATGTCTTGTCGAATTTATGTTAGTACGAGCTCATTTATGTTATGTTTTTATTTATGATGTACTATTTTACTTGAATTTGAAATAAATTATTATTATTATTAAACTGACGTAACGTAGATCAGGCCAGTCTAGATACAGCTCTATATTACTCGCCTAAGCGTAGCGCAAGTGTTCGCCGAGGAAGACGGATTTTTAATCACACAGGGAGTGCTTGGAATAAAAAAAAAAACATTTGGATAAACGACTCATTTATTTATTTGTAGAATAAGCTAAAATTAAATTCTCCAGATTTTATCCTAAGAGGAAGATGTTCTCATTTTAATATCCTTATTATTTTAACACCGAGTGCAGCAAAATTATAGAGTAAAACATTGAAAATGATATGCTCGCAAGCACAGCATTGCTCACTGCCCCATCTGATTCTTCTGCGTTATCCCTGGGTGGGTTTTCTACCACCATCACGCCCTGATTCACATTTATTTTAAGAGTTGTACAAGTAAAATCAGTATTATTAACACAGACACCTGCAGTGGAATTAAAAAGCGTATTTGGCGGACATCCAACAACTCTAGCTGTGCCTACGCTGCCCAAGCCTTCGATGCAGGCAATATACGAAGAGCAATCCGTACTATCAGGAACGGCGAAGATCCCGACACCAGTGCAGTTGAAGTTCGGAAAACATTTATAATTTGTTGCATTAGTGCATTGTTCCTCTAAGTGGCTGTAAACAGAGCCCATGGGACACATGAGCTTGTACTGGGTGAAGTTTGTGAGACCCCCCAAGAGACACATTGTATACCCTCGGCAGTCAGCAGACTCGTCGTTCGGGAATCTTCCTCGCGCGGTACATTCCGACGCCTTGCTTACCCCGTGACATAATCCCTGTAATTAGAAATATTATGTCTTATCAGTAACCACACCAACCACGTTACAATTTACCCGTTATCTAGATTAAAGACATTAATACCTTTCAGAGAAAAGATAACAAGCAAATTGAAGCTATGAGATGTGATGATGAAGACAAATAGAAAAAAAAATTACACTTTACTAAAGGTGTTAAGAAAATCCTTCAGGATTACGGAATTGTATCAACAGACATATTGTACAGGTAATGAATTAGTACCTAAACATATTATATAGGTACTTACAACGAATAATATAACAACACAAAAGTATTTCCTTTCCATTGTCCGAAGGTCAAACACACTGCTGTATAAAAATGATATTTCAGCAATAAAATATTTTATTACAATAACTGTTTTATTAAATACCTAATTCACGACTGTTCAATTGTCTGATTAACTCAGGTTTATGGGTATAATGCTACTCTGCTACAAAGTTATGGAAACTAAAGTAGATGTTCCCTTTCGTGGCCTTATATAGAGGTGCGAACCACAGTCTAGTTATCGATATAATTTATAATTCCTATTATTTGGCATGGAATCCTTATTCAAGTAATATCATAATCTACCTAGCCTTTTCCCAACTATGTTGGGGTCGGCTTCCAGTCTAACCGGATGCAGCTGAATACCAGTATTTTACATGGAGCGACTGCGTATCTGACCTCCACAACCTAGTTACTGGGTAATACGATACCCCTTGGTATGACTGGTTGTCAGACTTTCGGGCTTCTGACTACCAGTGACTACTGTCAAAGATCCACGAATGGCAGCCGGGACCAACGGCTTAACGTGCTTTTCGAGGCACGGAGGGGTCTCGGTATGTTGAAGATGGTCACCCATCCACAGACCAACCGCGGCAAGCGTAGCTTAACCTGATCGATCGACCTGTGCGGCTGTTATTATTTAGCCCTTATTCAAGTAGGTATTAACTTCTTATTTATTCGTGAACAGGCAAAAGCTAGTTCGTATCTTCTAGAACACTAAAGGCGTTAGATTTTTCCATTAAACGCCACGTAATATGTAAGTTGAGGGATTTTTCGAGTCCAGCTCCAGTTTCGTTAGCCAACAAGACCGGACATATCATAGCGAAACATCCAGAATGAGCAAGCTGAAGAGGTAACGAGCCGGCCATTCCTACATTTATGAGCCGTTGGACCAGTGACGAAGACCGCGAATCGGCAAGCGTGATGTAGGACGTCCTGGAACTAAAGCGGAGGGAGGTTCTTCGCGGAGCGGCTCGTAGCAACTGGATGAGAGTGGTCAGACATCGAGTTATATGGTTGTAATTGAAGAGGCCTACTATGTGCAGCAACGTACGTACCTACATCTTTAGACTGAAGACTGTGATTTCGATAAATATCTGCCAAAATAATTTAATTGCAAAACTTATGATTTATGAATGTCGCACCTCTATGTTGTTACGAGATAAAAATGATAATATTGTTTGATTTCAACTCTACTTTATCAAGATGCTTACTATGCTTGATGGTAAAACTGTGTCTTCTCTTAATGGCAGACTTTGTTTGTTTACAGCTCTTTGAAGAAACCGTAAATGATGATAAAGAGGTCCAAAATCTTAGGTTACTACGTGGTTTCCGGTAACAGGGATGCAGCCTTGATATCCGATAACATGCTGCGTTTACCAATTCGTCTCCCAAGTCACAATGTGCCGAAGTTGGCGACATTCTCTCAAATCTGCTAAATGAGGATGGCCCATGGTCAGCAGTAGCAGGCAGTAGTATGGGCTGATGTAGTCGAAGACATGGTCCAAGTTACGTAACATCTTTTGCGGCTGGCAGCCAGTCTGCTGTTGGGTGGTGAAGAAACTGGTTAAGAAACTGGTTATAAATCATAGGAGACATCACTATTATGCTGGTAATGGGGTCCTGTCTGAGCTTGGTTCTAAGGTCAGGTAAAATCTTATCGGAAACCTCTCGGTGAATACTCGTACTGGCGTGAAGTTTGTAAGTTATGTTATGTCGGCTAATAGTTATTCGAAAGTAAACTAGCCGGTGGGGTCGAAAGGTTCTGGAGTGGCGATCGCGTACCAGAAGACGTACGAGGTACGAAGGCCTCTCACAAGCTGGAATGATGAAGTTGTGAAGGCCGCAGGAATCCCTGGATGCGGGAAACACAGAACCAGCCAAGGTGGTGGTGCTTGGGGGAAGCCTATGTCCAGCAGTGAACATCTTTCGGCTGAAATGATGACGATGGTAATATTACGGGATATACTTTAAGCGAAGTAGTAGATGAATGGAGGATGAAGATATGCTGCGCAGACATCAAATATGCAAGGATAAGGGCAGGAGGATAATCGTTATTCTAAGCCCCTTTCCATTAGATATCATGCACAAAATTAAAGGTACCATTTTCAATCAAATCATACAATCTGCCTTTTTTTTTTTTTTTTGTGGATGGGAAATCATCCAATGACCCCTCCCGCTCTGGGTGGAGCAGAAGGGAGTGTCAGACTCTTACTGACTAAAACCCACCCGTGTTCCTTCCTTAGCCCTTTGTGTTCCGGGGTAGCGGTAACCCTTTCGGACAATCCTGCTGCATACAATCTGCCTCAATATTCTTTTTCGTATTGAGAGCTTCCTTATGAACTTCCTACGTTTGAGGAAAATTGGAGTTGGTCGGTTAGATACACATCGTTTATAGCCACATTGCCCGTACCTACTCAGTAGATATAAAAGGCTAGTGGTAACTGGTTGGCCTAGGAAGGGTAGAGACAGAACAGTGGCGTGCATTGCAGTATGCCTACACCCAACTTGGGTGGTGAAAGGTTGAAGAAGAGGGAAGAGAGTAGTAACTGCAATCGTTAAGTGAATATTATCTCAATTCTATATTTTATGACTGCAGCATTTATTTTTTATTTGCTACATTACACCAACATACAAAGAAATAAAACAGAACATTTCCAAATCAAATCAAATCAAAATATTTTATTTCACATAAGCCTACAAGGGCACTTATGAAACGTCAGAAGCTAGGTGCACGGTTCCAATTGGTCGTTTCCTATGGAGATGAACCGGCAAGAAACTCCACGGTTACTCTTTTAAAAATAATTGGCTTTTACAATGTTTTCTAATTACAATAGGTATGGGAGGACAGCGTAGGCCTGTCAACAAATACCAGGTAGGTACTTGATAAAATAAAAAATGGTCTACAGATCTAAAATCTACAGGGCCTAAAAAGTCCTCACATTTACAAAATCATAATCTCAAAAAAAAAGGTAAGTAAAATATAAAAACCTATTAAAACCAAGTGATATGATTTCCATTACAACCACTAAAAAAAGAATTGGAAAATTAGAATTGTCTCTAGAGGTATAATATCAAATAATAAAAAGATTATGTCAAAGAAGTATGTAAAAATAAATAAAAATCGTAATTTGAGAGCAGATAATAGACATTTACCTACGTAGTTACGCCATTAATGAGATGCCAGGGAAGCCACATGTGCACAAGGAATTATTGCCAAACTACCTTGTCTTCAACGTAGTCTTTAATCTTATAATATGCTTTTTCTGATAGGGACACGTTTGATGAGGGTTTTGAACTTTCCATCGCTAAGTTCTGTAACCGGCTTTCGCTATTTATATGAAATGACTTGCTAGTTTTTGTTAATCTTTTAGGTATCACAATTTCATTTTTACTACGGGTATTTATATTATGGAAATCGCTTCTTATTTTGAAAAGTCCTAAGTTTTTGCGAACATACAAAATACTTTCTAAAATATAAAGAGAAGGCAGAGTTAGTATATTAATTTCTTTGAATTTGTTTCTAAGAGACTCGCGAGGACCCATTTTATAGATTGCGCGGATTGCCCTCTTTTGTAAAATGAAAATTGAATCTACGTCAGCTGCCGATCCCCACAGCAGAACATAAGACATAATACTGTGGAAATGAGCAAAGTATACTAACCTAGCTATGGCTATATCTGTCAACTGCCTTATTTTTCTTACTGCATTTGCAGCTGAACTTAATCTACCTGAAAGAGCTCTAATGTGTGCGCTCCATTGTAATTTTGAATCTAAAGTAATACAGTTTCCGTAATAACATCTAGTTTTTTGCCATCAAGCTTTAAATTCAGACCCACTTGAGGAACATTTGGTAATGAGAACTTAAGACATTTCGTTTTGTTCGCATTAAGTAAAAGATTATTAGCTGCAAACCATTTAGAAAGAACAGCCAGACTATCGTTGACATGTAAGACATCCGCAATTCGTCTTTTCTATCTATTTTAAAAAACTCAAAAGAAGCAAGTCTTGTGCATCATTTAAATATAACTACTTTGGTTTACATTGACATGCTAAGACGAATTGGCTTTAGTGGATTAATTTTAATTATAACCCTATTAGTGCTTAACATTGCAGAAAAACTTATTACTTATATATTTGTAAACATGTATAAACGAATATCTAGTTGCGATACCGCAGTCCGCATATTTTTGTTTGGTTAGTGATAAATATAGGTACTCTTACACTCTATGCTGACATTATTTATATTGCTACCGTCAGTTAATTACAATATTGAAGTTGACTAAAGAAAACCTTGGAGGTTTACATACACCAATTCTCGTCATCTCCCAAATGAGATGTTGGTACCTATCGAAAGAAGCAGCCTGCAATCGGATAACTTAAGGGGAGGCGTCAATACCTTGACGCTTCCCCTAAGAAGCGCGTAAGAAGTAAGAAGTTCGCGTAAGTAGTTTTTTGCAATTTGCAGGTCAGTATCATGTTGAATGTTGATTAGAATATGATTCGCAAGTAAGTATATATAAACACAAGAAGAATGAATTTATTTACGAGTAAAAGTAAGTATGTATTTTTTTCATTCAATAGAATTATATGAAGTTAGAGGGTCGTATTGATGATTTTAATAAATACTAGCTAACCCCGCAAACGTCGTTTTGCAAAAAAGAAAAAAAAAATAGATAGTAGCCGATTCTCAGACTTACCCGATATGCACACAAAATTTCATACAAATCGGTCCAGCCGTTTCGGATTAGTATGCAATGGTAACTAACACTGTGACACGACACGAGAATTTTATATATTAGAGATTATAATTCTATATAGTCATTATTTGTTACGCTCGCGAATCATATTTTAATTAACATTCAACATGACACTGACTTGTTATTTGCAAAAATCATAAGAAAATTTGAATTTCGCAGGCTATACATATTATAGCCCCCTCAAGCTAAGTTTATGATCTTTTTCTTGCACAACCTTTGGCAAAGTAAACTAGTGCATTGAATTGATGGCACTAACCAACGAGGTCAGATAAAGTTTTATTAAACACAGGCCTTGGAAACGTATGTACTTAGACTCAACAAGACCACGTCTGAAATACAGGAGAGTGGTAGTAAACCATCAATAAATAAATACAAGTGTCCCGCAAATTGTCCATTAACTGTTATCTTAACCATTATATTAATCTGATCATTAAGCCTATTAACTCGACTTGGTAACGATTTTTTGGCATAAAAGATAACGTTTAGTAAAGCTTGCTATTCACTAAACCACTATGATGACCACGATTGCTATTTTTACGATCATTGTAAGTGCCTACAAATAAGTTTTAGATAATACGGTGTGCCCGCGACTTTGTTCACGTGCATATCGGAGAACAAATTGGACTTAATGGGGTATTTTTTGAGCGAACCCTAATTCTTCTCTAAGATAAAAGTAAGCCGAAACCTAAGTCACTCCTCATAACATCAGCTTTCTTCCAGTAAAAGTCCTGTTAAAATCGGTCCAGCCATTTCGGAGATTAGCCGGAACAAATAGACAGACAAAAATAAATGGTTTTTTGTTATAAGTATCTACCATATATAATTTCATAAGCATTTAGTAAAAGCTGTTAATTTGGCATGACAAATAGACACTTCAATTCTATTTATTTGTATGTATATATGATTATAATACGGCATTAACTTTTTTATTGTTTTTAAATTTTTACCAAGAAAGCTTCAGTAGATCGACTTGATCGATTGCTTCTTTTGAGTTAACTGCAATGCAACAATTAATTTCTAAAACCTCCTTTTCTAAATGCTTCTTGCATTTAGAAATGAACTCTTTTTGGTATTTGTACTCCCGGGTAGCGTAGCTAGTTACGATATCTTCTGCCAAGTTCTTCTGCATCAAGTGACATCTGCAATTCAGCAAACGTCTTGCACTGTGTAACAGCTTGTGCGTATGTTTTTTAAGTTTTGTTAGTCTCTTCATTTTCGTGTACCTATGTTGTTTTGTCAGATTGTAAAATATTTTATTTATATAAATAATATTGGGATCACTACCGTGATATAATTTAGGCCATAAGATTTTGTGTGATGGACAAGAATAGGCTGTGTAGGCTATGTATTTAGGTTTTACAACAAAAAGGTATAAACGAAGCAAAAGGATCGAAGAATCGTAACAGGACGTTCTGTAGTTTCTGCCTAGTCCCATGGGAAGAAGGCGTGATTTTATGTATGTATGTTACAACTAACAAGACCGTTGTTGCAGCAACTGCAAGTATTTTTGATTTCTCAATGTGAGGTAATGCACGTACTAGGTCATGTTCATCAATTCATCAAGATCATGAAGCCATTACCAGAATATCTATTGCTTTTTTTGTACATTTAAGATGTAAGATTGCGTTCGGTGTCTGAGAAGTTGCCTCAAGAATATTAATAAAATATATAATTACTAACCCGCAATGCAGCATGTGCCGAGCTGTAGTAGCGACCCCACGGACCCTATCCCCAGGGAGAAATCTTGTTCCTCATCTCTTGTGTGCCTGTATTGGCCGGCTGGCGTGAACGATGACAAGGAACAGAGCTCCCACCTCATTCTTGCCTTTATTGGCCGGCTTGAGTGGAGATTCGCAAGAGCAAACGTGCTCGGAGGCAGGGCGTATACCAGTAAGATGCTGGTAGGGATCTTGACCTTACTTCCGGGATTGTCCTGATAGCCGTGGAATACCTGTCCACTCCTGAGAGAACATGTTGCCCCCTTGTCGCTACGGCACTATATGCTACCGACTATTTTCGGAGGCCCATTCTTGAGTGTGCAAGTCACCCCCTGCCATATTATCTGTGTAATTTATATAAATCATTGGTCAGGCAGGGGCTATAGACTTTCCATAGTCCTAAATAACCAGTTCACTTTAGCCACCCAAACCCATAATCCCATATCTTTGTTTCCATATCCTGCAATAGTCCCACACCGACCGGGGGTTGTCTTTGGGTGCATTTGCATAGTGCGAACAGGGATAATAAATCGTCGGTTGGTGCCATTCATTAAAATGTCTAACGGGTCTCTGCGAGTTGGCTTCGGGCCCTCCCGTCGTACGCCTTCCAAAGGTCCGGGACCCCAGGGTCCCGAGAAATATCAAATAATATTTAATTATAATAATAATTATTACAGTCCTTACTCTCGTGCTTATGTAGGTACTTAGTAATTGTTGAATTATTTAGTTATAAGGGCTAATTATTATCGTATACTTAAACGATATTAACTATACTTACAGTAGAAACTTATACCAAATAATAAGTAAGTCGTTTGTCATGTATTTTTACCCGACTGCGCCAGAAGGAGGGTTATGTTTTCGAGTGTATCTATATATATAAAAAGAGAAGTCCTGACTGACTGACTGACTGACTGACTGACTGACTGACTGACTGACTGACTGACTGACTGACTGACTCATCAACGCCCAGCCTAAACCCTTGGACCTAGAAAGCTGAAATTTTGCACAAAGGTTCCTTTTATAATGTAGACGAGGAATAAGGAAGGAATTTTCGAAATTCAACCCCTAAGGGAGTTAAATGGGGGATGAAAGTTTGTATGGAAAATCTTATTCCTTGAGTTAATAAACTTGAAACTTGGCACGAATACTTACCTAAGTAAATTATGAAAATCGGTCTTTTTTGTTTTTCTAAACTACCTTCTAAAGGGGGATGGGGGGGTGTCAAAATTTGTATGGAAGAAATTTAATGCACGGTCCGATTAACTCAAGACTCAGTATTTATACTTAATACCAAAAATAAAGAATTACGTGTATCAGGGTTTTTCGAAAATCTACCCCTAACGGGGAGAAAAGGGGTAGTTAATTTTACAGGGCAAATTTTACTGCCTGGCTTAATTAACTCAAAAATTGGTATAAATAATCTGTGAGTCAAGTAATGAACACATTCTAAACGATTTTTTAAAATGCCACCCCTGTGGGGGTTGAAAAGTGGTGATACAGCTTATATGAAAAATCTTATTCCTTGGGTTAACAAACTTGAAACTTGGCACGAATACTTATCTAAGTAAATCATAAAGTTTGGCATTTGTTGTTTTTCTAAACTACCCCCTAACAGGGGATTGGGGGGTGTCAAAATAAGTGTGGAAGAATTTTAACGCGCGGTCCGATTAACTCAAAACTCAGTATTTATACTTAATACCAAAAATAAAGAATTACGTGTATCAGGGTTTTTCGAAAATCTACCCCTAACGGGGAGAAAAGGGGTAGTTAATTTTATATGGCAAATTTTACTGCCTGGCTTAATTAACTCGAAAATTGGTATAAATAATCTGTAAGTCAAGTAATGAACACATTCCAAACGATTTTTCAAAATTCCACCCCTGTGCGGGTGGTGTGGGGGGAGTTTATATGAAAAATCTTATTCATTTGGTTAATATACTTGAAACTTGGCATGAATACTTATCTAAGTAAATTATGAATTTTGGCATTTTTTGCTTTTCTAAACTACCCCCTAAAGGGCGATTAGGGATGTCAACATTTGTATGGAAGAATTTTAACGTGCGGTCCGATTAAGTCGAAACTCAGTATTTATACATAAGACTAAAAGTAAAGAATAACATGTATCAGGGTTTTGCGAAAATCTACCTCTGACGGGGTGAAAAGGAGTAGTTAATTTTCCATTTTACTGCGTGGCTTGATTAACTCGAAAATTGTTGGAAATAATCTTTGAGTCAAGTTATGAACACATCCCAAACATTTTTTCAAAATTCCTCCTGTGTGGGGTGAAAAGTGGGGAAAAACTTTATACGAAAAATCTTATTCATTTGGTTAATAAACTTGAAACTTGGAAGGAATATTTATCTAAGTAAGTAATAAGAAATGGGTCTTTCGAAAGTAGATCCCTGACGGGTATAAAAGTGGTAATTCGATTTTTAAGGCCGGTATTATAGTGCGTAGCTTGATTTACTCCAAAAAAATGGTATGAATAAATTTAAGCTTCAAACTTGGCACAAATACTTATCTAAGTAAATTATAGTTTGTCATTTTATGTTTTTCTGCTCTAAAGGGAGATTGAGGGTGTCAGTTTATGGAAGAATTTTATCGCGCGGTCCAATAATATAAACTCGGAACTCAGTATGTATACTTAAGACCAAAATTAATAAAAAAGTGTGACTGGGTTTTTCGAAAATGTAACCCTAACGGGGTAAACGGGGGTAGTCCATATCACAGAGGAGTATTTTATTGCGTGGCTTGAATCAATGGGAAATTGGTATAAATAATCTTTGAGTCAAGATATGGAAACGTCCCATACATGTTTTCAATATTTTGCCCCTATGGGGATAAAAACTGTGAAGGTGAAAATGTGGTCCTATTCCTTTGGTTAAGAAACTGAAACTTTTCAACATTTGCCTCAGTAAATAATAAAGATTGTCACTTTTAGGGGTTTACTACTTACTTACTTAAAATAAAAAAGTATGAGTTTTAGGGTTTTACTTATTCTACTCCTACCGGGGTAGAAAAGGGTAATAAAGTTTAAGGAGTAGAAACTCCAACTTCCATTAACACGAAAATGGGTATCAATAATCTTTATATCATAAAAATGGAAACGTACCAAATGCAAAAACAAGCCCTGTCGTGATGAAAAGGGAGGATAGTTTATTTGAAACATCTTAGGTAGTTTAACTAAAATATTGGCCCGAATACTTATTTTTTTAAATAAAGTAAGTATAGAGATCGTAATCAATAATTTTCGAAATACCTTTCAGGGTGAGGTGGAGAGGGTGTTAAATTTATTTGAGGAAAGTACGAAACCCACGCGGACGAAGTCGCGGGCAAAAGCTAGTGTATGTATATTTCGTTGGCACGCTCTGTAGCCTAAACGGTTTGATCGATTTTAGCTTGAGAGGTGCCGTTAGTTTCGTCTTAATTGTGAGAGTGACATTGGGTATATCAAAATTGAAAAAAAAAAATTAAAATGCCTGATTTTTGGCGCCATTATGTCTTCAAAAAAAATTTTTTTTTCTCAATACCTATCTAGTGGGGTGTCAAAATAAAGACTTTTAAAAGATGGTTACAATATGGCTAAAAGTAATACGACGTGACAAATCGTAAAAACAATCGTTAAAAAAAATATAAAAACCCGACTGCAGAAAAAAACTGAAATCTAATAGCAAGCCCATTTTAAATTAAATAAAAGTTGGAAGCAGGCGGGACCCATTCCATTTTTATGTGTCGCAAGTATCAAAATTTATTTGCCAATTACTGAATTATGTAGCCTGCCAGTTAAAATGGAATTGGTCAATTTTAGACTGGCTTTTACGGTACCAATGCACTCTATCTCAACTAGCTACATAATAAACCCTTTTTATATATTTGTAAATAATATTAATAAGTTTAGTGTAAGCTTCTATACTGTAATTAAGTAAATTTCTCTATAAATAAGTAAATTAATAAAGACTACATAATTATTTTGTTAAATAAGGTTCTTCACAACCGCATATGGTTGGTGACGCTTGATGGTTTTTGTTTTATACTTCGCTGTGCCACCACACCCAACCAACTCTGAAATCACGAAAAAAAAAATCACAAAACTTCAATACCTACTTGACCAAAATGTAGGAAACAGCTGATTTTTTTCGTGATTTCAGAGTTAGTCCCATAGCGAAAGTTGTTCAGTTCGATAGTCTCTAAAGCATCTCTAAAAGTTTTATGGGTTAATTTTTTAACACTTTATATATTACAACATACTGAAGTGATTACAATGGATGCATGTCTTGAAAACCCACGATTGACACCAAAATTATCTACCTCTAGGAATTTAACTCAATGGCGAGTTATTAACTTATTAGGATAGATGGCTGCGACTCCTAAGTATGCTACAAAGCTAGCTGCAAGGTGTGGGTTTTCCGTTCAATTATATGCTTGTATTTTCCTACCAGTGTAAGTAAATGTTGATACTTATGTTACAAATGAATGATCCAACGAGTAATAAAGCTTATCTTAATAATGTTTGTGTGTAATTGTTGTAACTGTAAATTATTCATGCAATGCCTTAGAGCATTAAACCAATGCTCTAAGTGCAATGCAGATGCGTTGTGGTATGTTGCAAAATTATGCAATGCAATAGTATACATGTTTAATGTTTTGTATACAGTGTATTAGGTTAAACGAGGGACATACTTTAAGGGAGTGTAGTACCCATGAAAATGGACAACTTTTACTAAGAGACCAACACTGAAATCGAGAAAATAAAACCAGCCGTCTAACCAGTCTATGCATTTATGTTCGCATAACTGGACAACATGTAGGGAACAGCTGTTTTTTTCAGTTTTTGGAGTCCGCCCCATATTAAAAGTTGTTAATTTTCATGAGTACACAGATTTTATTGTGTGTAAAACACAATACAATCTTTGAATTATGTAGGTAGGTATATATTTTTTAAAATTATTTTATGTCACAAGGACGCAACAGCTATCTGGAGTCACATTGCCATTTTATTGATAAAACGTACTTACATCACACCCGGACACTTCATACATGTAAACGAAATTGTTAGGAGTATAAATCACTTTGTGGTTGTTTTGATTGAAAGTGTCCAGTGATAAAGATGAACGCACTAACTAATGAAGATGAAAGAAGGATCACAGCGTCACATCGTAGCCATCTCCCAGCTGTCTCGCAGCCGGGGTAGCGGGATTGTCCGAAAGGGTTACCGCTGCCCCGGAACATAAAGGGCTAAGGAAGGAACACGGGTGGGTTTTAGTCAGTAAGAGTCTGACACTCCCTTCTGCTCCACCCTGAGCGGGAGGCGTCATTTGGTGAAAAAGCTGTCTCGTAGACGTCGCTTAGCTGTCTTGTAGCGTAGTCGTAGCGGTTTCGTAGCCGTTTCGTAGATGTCACCTAGCTGCTTCCATCGCAATGCCTTCGCGTAGACATCGCGTAGTCACCGCGCGTATGCTATATCGATTCAATACAATTTTTAAACTGATTCCAATTGAAACACTAGTTCTGGCTTTGTTCCTAAAAGCATAATATGTAATTACTGCAAAGTCGCGTTGAGAAAAAAGTGTTGAGCTAAAATTGAAACAGCTCTCGGAGAACAGTATTTCCGTACATCTTGACAATGCAGAAAAGTCATGCGAAAGAGGATTTTTGTATTAAGTACTCACTGCATAATTATAAGTGGATATCATCCATAATTAGTAATTATTTTCATACAGTGGCGATTCTTTCAGTAGGATAGTTGAAGTGTTTCGGCTAATGAATGATCATGATGATAAAATTCCTATTAGTTTGGATTTAAAAGCGTGATCGTGATTGAAAAACCAATCATGTTAAAATGGTCTAAGAATTAATATGCTTATTTGAAAAAAAATATAGCTAGATACAGACTCCGTGTTGAATATCTACATATAAATAATAAAGCTTATTATCGTTTGCCCTAATGATTAGGGCGTTCAAAAATATTTTTAGGGATTAGGCCCTAATCCCTGAAACTACCGAACGGATTTGAAAAAAAAAAAATGCATTTGATAGCCTAATACTTGAGGAAGGCTATAGGATAATGATTTAACATCACGCTAGGGTCCTTAGCAGCCGAGCAAAAAGAAAGAAGTCGAACAGAACTCTAAGTGAAAATGAAGTAATACCTAACTCGAGCAGGCGATGCAATGCGACGGGGTGGATCGAGGAAACAAGAATTTACACGCGGACGAAATCGCGGGCAAAAGCTAGTCAAGTACTAAAATTGATTATGTTCTGATGATGAGTAGGTATAGTTGCGAAGTTTGTTCTATGATCTCGTCACGGATACAATTTAAGTTTAGTCATATTTAGTAGATTACGTTACGTAGGTAATGAAGGCGATAAACCATCGGATAATCCAACAATTATGAGACAATCCGATTTAATGACCGTTTACAGATCTGTGTATCCAAGTTTACAATCCCTGATGGTATAAAGCCTGAATTTCAGTGCTAGTTTATTCACAGCAAAAAAAAATGGCGAAACAGATCATCATTATAGTTTTTGTGAGTACCTATCCATTTCTCATTTTCTATTGTATTACCTATTTATAATATTAGCACCTATACATCATTTAGTAGGAATTTTGGATGCTGGGCCGTAAGAATCATGGTTTATTTTTTTTCCTCCATCAATTTTGTGTTATCTTGAAATCCTTGTATAAAACCTTGTATAATCTTGAAAACTTAACTTGAAAATGTTTGTTTTTGAAGTTCCAACAAAATAGCCTCCTAGAATTTTATTACACTACTAGCTTCTGCCCGCGACTTCGTCCGCGTGAAATTTTTAATTCCCCCGACCACCCTGTCGCATCGCATCGCCTGCATGCGCCATATGTTAAGATAAAATATTATAGTATCTTAGGCGTGTGTAGCGCCCCTTAGTGAACTCCACTGCGGGTGACATAACCTACGACAAACTTATTATTTGCGGTTGGTACAGTAATCGGGTCTAGGGATTGAACCGCAAAATTAAGTTTGTTTTTTATTTTATATACTTTTCCGGGATAAAAAGTACCCAGTGTGGTGCCCAGGATATTAAAGAATAATTATACCAAGTTTCATCGTAATCGAACTGGTAGTTTTTGGGTGATGCCTGAACAAACAGACAGACAGACAGACAAAATTTTTTTAAATCACATTTTTGGGTTCGGTGTCGGTCTAGTAACACCCCCTACTATTTCTTTTTTTGATATTTTCAATGTACAGAATTTTCACTTCTACAGATTTATTATAAGTATAGATAAATAATTTCTTAGTAATCAAAATGTAAAAAAGACACTCATGGCTGGTCATTTTCTAGATGCTATCTGTATGCGCGTGGCAGACGCATGCCGCTGTAAACTGTACAGCCACCGGAGCTGGTCGCCAAGCTGATCCCGCCGACACGACCTGCAAGAACTACACTCTCTGCATCTACGTCAGCAGCACCAACACCTATGTCTCTTATAACTACGTCTGTCCCACGACCTCTCTCTTCAACCCTACCCTCGCTCAATGTACCAGCAACTACACTTGTCCCGCAACCACTACCAACCCCACAGCGTCGGTTTGCACAGCTGATGGGTTCATCGCCGATCCCAACTCTTCAAATTGCTCTTCTTATATAGAATGTGTCGCAATCAACGGAACCTATTCCGAGACAACATACGATTGCCCAGCTACTACATATTATAACCCAAATACGACTTTTTGCGATGCTTCTTACAACTGCACCAGTACCACCACATTCACGTGTACCACAGCCGGCAGATTCGCCAATACTGCTGACACCACTTGCCAGACTTATTTCTACTGCGTAATTTTGAGTGACGGGACGTATACTCAGTACAATTACACCTGCCCCAGTACTTCATCGTTCAATCCTTCAACGGCGCGGTGTACTGCATCTTACACATGTACTAATTGATAGCGTTGGTGATGATGACTGTTCAGTTATCATCATGGATGATGAAAGATATCGTGTGGATGCAAACCCTCGACCTAAGCTTTCTAGCTGGAAAACGTGATAAAATATAATTACTTTCTTTATTTTTGTTTGTTTGAAAAATTGACGAATATATGTATATTATTAAATGTTCTATTTTTTGTCTTTTACTTCTCATCGTCTAATTAATCCCGTGTACTGGCCTATATTATATTCTGTTATACATAATTGTGTTCGGACTCAGACAGTCTAACAATATGCTGTTGTAACAAACAAATAAGTTTTGAAATAAGTCAATCTAATCTTATCGATGTGGGTTAAGTTATAAGACTATTGATTCTAACGATTTCCAGACCTCTGACATAACCAGAGTTGTATGAAAGAATGAAAATAGAAAATATTTTTTGTCAAGGTAAGTAATACAGTAAGCAGGTAGCTAGTTGAGACGACATAAGAAGCTTTACAGCTAGGTTACAATATATTATTTGCCAGTGAGCCCCAAACTAGACAGTCTGTAGCTTGGGGCTCGGAATACAAATTCCAGTGTCAGACTAGAGGGGTGATTTCAGGTATGGTATACCTATGGTGTGGTATACGTGTCACGAATGTGTAATGTTGGTATGGCGTGTGAGTGATGTGTGTGTGAGTGTGTGTGTGTGTGAGGGTGAGAGAGGGTGTGTGTGTGAAGTGTGCGTGTTTGTTGTTATATTGTGTTTCGTTTGATTTGGTGCCAGGTCAGGGTCTATAAAATGCACTTAGATACAGATTGATAACATTTTTAAATATGGAATGCGGCCTATGATGACAATTTTCGGTCCTGTCTGTGTGACCGCGTTGTTTTTCTTAACTAAAGTCCCCGTCGCAAGAAGCTATACATTTTGTAAACACACATTCAGGGGTTCGCACCTATACACGTATGTTAGCTCAACTATCACTAATGAGACACATTTACTTTTTCTATTGTTACCTACCGATCTCTAGATTTCTTAATAGTTGATGGGGTATCTTACTTTGAGTTGATTGAATTTAGGATTATTTGTTGTTGATTGAATTGTCGCTACGTAACTTATTAGAAGTTCTATAATTACAAAATGTATGGCTTCTCGTGACGGCGACTTTAAGAAACGGATTTTGATGCAGTTTTCACCACCAATTAGAGAATTTATTCCGAAAAGGTTTTAATATGTACATTGAACTTACGTAAAAATATAAATTTTGATGTTTTACCAAGAAAAAAAAAAACCCGTGCGATGCAGGGGCGGGTCGCTAGTTATATGTAAATATAAATAACTGTTTACGGAACTTATTGTTAGATTATCCATTGTGACAATAATAATAGGCTTTTTTGTAAGAAGAATGATGTGCAGGAGCATGTGTGTCCTTCCTAGTTTAGTCTCCACGACGATATAACCATGGCAGTAGGGATCTTTGTCCCTTTATTGGTGAATTTTAATTTGTTTATTCATTGGGTCAGTGAGTCATCTTAGGGGCGGAGTTTGCCTCGTTGATTTAGTGATCACAAACGTAAGGCCTTTAAGATGTCACGCTTTTAATACTTTTGACTATAGGCTGGACCCCTAGGCCCCTATTAGTTACAAGTACCTAAATTTTAACTGTTAAAATGTGGGCGTATACTATTTGCTTATTTCTCTATCTCTTTGAGCAATACAGAACGTATTAGTTATATATGTTACATGTACTATTATTATTTGTAAGTATAGTATTGTGCGGATTATAGTCACGTGTTTGACCTAGAAAATTATGGATCAATTTTGTAAAAGAACACAGTAAAAGAACAGTAATTTCGTATATAATGGTTTCGTTGGTATTTCGTATGTTATATATCTATACTAATATTATAAAGCTGAAGAGTTTGTTTGTTTGTTTGTTTGTTTGTTTGAACGCGCTAATCTCAGGAACTACTGGTCCGATTTGAAAAACTCTTTCAGTGTTAAATAGCCCATTCATCGAGGAAGGCTATAGGCTATATATCATCACGCTAAAACCAATAGGAGCGGAGCACCAATGAAGAATGTTTCAAAATCGGGGGATTTTTTTCCTATTGAGAGCTTCCGCTGCGTGCGCTGCGTAAACGGTTAAAGTTTCGCAAAAATTATAAATGACAGAATTGTTTCCCTTTAAAAGCTTTAAAAAAAAGTCCGCGACAGCATATGTCTATCTTTTAAGGTTAGCTCACTATTACCTCTTTTATGCTAACCAAATTTGTTCTAAAATAATGCATTACTTGCGAAGGTGTTTTTATAAACATGGTATTAATCCTTATCCAAATAAATACGTTATTCATCACATGTATTTAATTTTGAACAAAATTGCCCATTTGATTTTAATGTATATCTTAGGAGATATCATAGTTTTAAAATAATACTAATAATAAAGCTGAAGAGTTTGTTTGTTTGAAACACGGTTTGAAAGCTCTAAATCTCTGGAAGTATTGGTCGCATATATAAAAATATTTTGCGTTTGATAGCCCCGTTCTTGAGGAAGGCTATATTCTATTAAACTTGACGCTAGGACCCTTAGGAGTTGAGCAAAAAGAAAAAATGTCTGAAGTTTTCGCCAAGCGAAAACGAAGTAATAGCGCAGGCCGGCGACACGTTGCGACGGGGTGGGTCGGGGAAACAAAAAAATTTACGCGGACGAAGTCGCGGGCAGAAGCTAGTTTTTTATAATCTGTTTTTGTAACTGCATTTCCTACTCTTATGTTTAATGCATGCCGTGGCAGCCTTTAATTAAGGCTACACTATAAAATGTAATAATAATATGGGTTTTAACATGTATTTTTGGTGTATGCTTTGTTGGTTGTCCTTAAATAAATAAATAAATAAATATGACAAATGAATAAATGTACCTAATGTTTATTACTATTTACGAACTTATTACTACTTCAGATTGCAAACACTAACACGTAATATGTAAAAATATATATTAAATGAAATCTAGCATGAAATTTAGTAGTTTTACTCCGACCAATGACCGACCAATGATCGACCATTATGAATTTAGCAGATTACGAACTTTTAGCAAAATGACAATGGGATCGTGTTGGAATGACGAATTTATAAAAATAGGAGACTTGGGCCCCTGTTCGTCAGCTGGCAGGATCGCCGATGAGTCGGACAACACCTGCCAAAAATATTACTACTGCGTTCATTTGTATAATGAGACTTATGCTAAGTTTGATTAAATCTGCCCTGCAGATTCGATGTTTAATCCTATAACCAAAGTTTGTACGACGATTTATAAATGCAGTTAGAAGAAGTCTTGTTACTTTTTTGCAAACAAGTTTTTTTCAATTGAGTAGGTACCTACTTACTTCTTTTTTTCAGAAACGAACTTATATCATTTCATGATTCTTAACAGTAGAAAAAATTGCTTCTGTTGATCACTTTTTCGGGAGACTAGGAGTACATATTTATTTATTTATTCATGTTTGATTCAGGCACATTACCCATAATTTTGTTAGTATTACTTAAACGGTGTTTATTTATTTATTTATTAAATTAAATTATAATATCTGATTTGAATGGTGGCATTGGAAACTAACGAATTATGTAAGATCATGCCCTTAGCCAGATAGAATGCTAGAATCTTGTATTCTGTTAACGATAAGATTGATTAGAATATACATATATATTTATTTTGATTAATTACGATTGCAGAAATGAACTTTAGCATATATTTAGTAAACATCATCAGAAAAAAAAAACAAAGATCCTATGTTTTTTTTCTATTCTTGTTTATGATTTTTGCACACTTATGGATACATGGCTTATGGTCGCTCAGTGCTGAGGCTCGTGAATTCATGATACATCTATTTTATTAGTAAAATATATAAAGGGAACATATTATTTTATTGCATACCAAAGGGTTCCGCGTTTTTTATGAAATCATGACTCAAGCAAGTTGCAAGTGATAATGTAACATGTAAAACAACAAATTAAGATTATCAAAGTACTAATTCTTGGTTCTATAAATTTTATTATCCATTGTTTCTGTTTTACTATAAATATGTAATACTTAGACATAATGTGAGAACATAAATCTAGCCTCTACACTCTACAGCGAACGATCGTAAGATGATGGGGAGGAAAAGCATCGTATTTTTTTTGTAAGTATTGAGTTTGTTTTTGCCAATTATACTGTTAACAAATATCAATATTTTGTCAATAACATGATATCGCGATGGCGTGATATCATCTGCTTACCGTCTTCCCAAGTATATTAGGTAGAGTCGACTTCCAAAATAACCGTCTTTAACTGTATTAACTGTTATCTGACCTTCACAACCCGGGCATGTCGCGTAACGTGTATTAAATTATTACACCAAAATAAAATAACTCTTACCTATGTCTTTTTAGGTGCTGTATGTTTTCGCCATGGAAGTTGATGGGGCTGTGAAGTGCTCTGCGCCAGGCCGATTCATCGACACGGCCGAAACAAGTTGCAATAACTACACACTCTGCGTCTAGGTGAAGTTTGCTAATGGCACTGAGAGTTTCATTCCTTGTAATTACGCTTGTCCAGGCACATCTTTGTTCAACCGAATGAAAGGCAAATGCACCTCCCCTAACAATTTTGTGTGTCGACTTTGAAGTGGACACACAAAATTGTTCGATAGAAACGGGGATAACACTTTCGAATATGATAATCTAGGACTGGTTCTAGATTTATGGTACGGCATACATATATTCTATTCGATTATTTGGAAACTTTTACAGTAGCTAGTGGTTAGTGTTTTATTTTTAGTTATCCATTGTTATTCAGAAACAATGGATAACTACATACAAAAAAAAATAACAAGCAAGCCTTTTGTAAGACGATAATCTATCGAACGGCTGACAGATGCTTCAATAATTCTGGTTACGTCATTTATATACATTTTGCAAAGATTTGGATTTCTTGGAAATAAGAAGACCTCTGCTGTATACAACGTGTTGATGTAGGTATTCTCCAACTTATATCGGAACCCAATTATCTATCTATCACCAGTTTTGGCATAGTGGAGGTAGAAAAACTGGTTTTAACGTCCCAATAATCTACACCAGTAGCGAGTGTATGATTATATTATACTGCCAGTTATAATTATACTGGCTACCATCAGTAGCTATCTGTCAATAGGTTATTGAGTTCGGCCGTGAGTGAGCAATACAATAAAGTTTATATGGATACTGGAATACAAAATGGACGACCGTAACAAACTTTTGTTTTCGAAAATAATGACAAATTAAAGCCATTAATGTTCCAACGATTACAATACTCTGTCGTAACGGATGCTGTGTTTCATTACCTGCTTTAATTTAACGCTTATATTTGATTATGCACAAACAAGAAAGAAATGTGCCATAAGTAATTTATTACTGAGCAGGTGTAATGTCAATATTGAATACATAATTACGTCTGAGACACCAGATTTTGATAACGTGTGTGATAATGTTAAATTGTTATTTTCTCTACTCAGTTATTTTGGTTAAAATATATGAATTCAAAGGTGGTCTTAAAGACCTTTTGTTGAAATCAGATACATGATACATTTTTGGGAGCTATAATGTGCAAAATAAATTCATATTCAAGATGATCAGTCTGTATTTCAACATATCCTTGTTATTACAATCATTATTCTTATGTATAAACACAGTGGTTTTTCGCTGTTATCGTTCAAATTATTTAAACGCTAAGTCTGACCGTTAACAGTAATGACCGTTTATGACCTTTTTGGTGGATACAATTTATAAAATCGGATCCAAAGTCAGATAATGTGAAATATTACTGAATGTCATGAACACAATCTTTTTATTAATGCTGTTAACTTAAAATAACGAGATAACTATATTATCTCTTGATCTTAGTATATATTCTTCAGTGCTTGAAGAAAACATTTAGAAATTCACGATGCAAAGAAAGATCACTGTCGCTGTATTTTTCGTAAGTAGTTACTTTTGTTGTTGTTTTCATTTGTAGCCCCTAGTTATTATTTAATATGGGACCATCGACCTCCATCATCCACTTTTTTGCAATAAATATACTGTTAAGATTTTTTTCATTATCAAAATTAAACTTAAATAATAATTATACAATAGTTTTTCTTATGAAAATTTGTGAATTTAGTGCAATTTAATTTTTTTTTGTGTTTTTTTTAATTGTCTCAAGTGTGTATTTTTTTCTCATTTGATGAGTGAAATATTACATGCCTTGTAATTGAGTTAATCCCTCTTATTAGTAAAACTCTTCTTACTAAGTTTTGAAAACCATTCGATTCGTAATGCTGTGCTGTATGTTCTACTTATACCGTGTGACACTTTATTTTTCTAGACAGAAGTTATTTTCAGGATTTTTGAGTAGGACCTTTTAGATTATGTGTGTTAATTGAAGATAGTAGAAAGAGTTAATCCGTTCACAAACTACATACTGGCTGTTACCAAACAGTGATTAGTGATTATGCAGTTTCTTCACCATGGTTAATCCAATTAAAGTAAATAACAGCTCTTTAGAGACAAGACTTTTCAATTGTGTACAAATACTGCTGGTACCTTGACAAAGAATAAAGCTAATATGACCGTCTCTAGGTGTTTGAACATGTATATGTTATCTATTTATCCTAAACCTTATGTGGGTTTTGGCATCTGAGAGGTAGCTGCAGGCACACAATTTTGGTGCACTCATCTGGTGTACTATTCATTCTTGATTAAAAAATACATACAATAAAAAGAATAATAAATTCTTACGTGAGTCTCTTTCTGAGGGACTTGTAGATATCGATTTTTGATACGCAATTTTATTTTCAGATATTCGTAATAGTATGGACTTCTCACGCTGCAACGATTCAGACCTCTTCAAGTGGTAACAGCCAGTCATCTTCAGACAAAATAAATCTATCAAATTCAACTAGTTTCTCGACTAATGAGACTTCAGTGAGCACGACAAATGCAACGAGAACTACAAACACGACTGATACATCAAGTACTGACGATGCATCAGTTGCCTACTCTGCCAATAAGACGGAGCTTTCGTCTACGGAGAATTTAACCAACAAAGTTAATTCTTCAAATACTGATGTGACCTCTGAAGCAAATACTACAACGACATTGTTGTCTTTATCTACTTCAGACACTGCCAATGTTACAATATCTACGGATACTTTGAGCACACTCACTTCGAGTTCTACTAATTCTACGAATTCAACATCAGACTTGGATGTTGAAAGCTCAGTAAATACGACCGATAAATTATATGCAACTATTGCGAGAACTTCAGATGACAGCACAGAAAAATCTGCTTTAAATTCTTCGAGTTTATCAAATGTGACATCGATTTTGCAGTCTACAAGCTATACAAACTTAACGGAAACTTTAGATGCTTCCATTTTAGATAAATCAAATTTTACGAACTCTACAAGTGCAATTTTCAACTCAAATTCATCAATTTTCACCGATAGCTTAATTTCTTCTTCACTTAATACTACGACCGTAACTAAATCTACATTTGACTCAGATTCGAAGAGTTCTATAAGTTCGTTGAATTCTGCAGAGACTGAAATTTCAGATAGTTTGAATTTCACAAGCTCAACAAACGTCTCAGAAAATGCTAATTACAATTCTTCAACAAGTAACATAGATATAACCAATATTACAACATCTGAAGATGCTTCCGATACGACTTTATTGAATTCCGCAAATTCTACAAGTACAATATATGAATTAGTTACTGTGAATTCCGCAAACTCCACAGACAATTTAAATTCTACCTATTTGGAAACTTTTAACTTGACGAATTCAACAAATATTTCTGAAACAAATACCTCATCATACCTGATAGATATTCAGATTTCTTCGGGATCAAATTCTTCGGGCCTTATAAATACAACGTTCGATTCTGACACTGCAACTTCAACAAACTCATTAAAGTCCACGAACAATTTGACATCAGATACTGTGAATACAACAAGCACGACTGATCTTACGGAAAATTCTAACGCGCAAAGTACGAAAATCTGTCTCGATTCGATCCAAACCTTAAATTCAAGTGATTCTTCAGAGATTTCCAGTTTGGAATCGGAATATTCATCAAACTCTACATCTGTCATAAAATCTGAAAATTCAGTAAATTCAACCGAGAGTTTAAATTCTTCGGCTTCAGAATCTTCTGTCGCAACCAGTTTAATAGATACTTCAGACATAACAAACTCATCCTATGCGATAGATATTCAGTTTGCTTCTGAATCAAATTCTACGACATCGACGAATAAGACATCCGATTCACAAGATACAACTTCAGAAAGCTCAATCAAGACCACGAATAACTTTACATCAGAAACTGCAAATACAACGAGCTCAAGTGATCAAACAGACCATTCAAACGCGAGAGCTACACGAAAAACTTTAGATACCGTCAGTTCTACAAACTCTAGTGATTCTACCGATATTTCTAGTTTAGAATCCGCATATTCATTAAATGTGACATCTGCTGAAGTAACTCAAAACTCAGTTAATTTAATAGAAGCCTTAGATTCTACAATTTTAGAAACCATGAATTCCATTAGTTCTACGAGTGGAGAAAATGTTTCAAATTCATCTCATACAACGGATGTTTTAATATCATCAGTGTCAAACTACACTAGTTCAGCAGATTTTACGTCTGATTTAGATACCACAATTTCTTCAAATTCATCAAATATAACAAAAACAGTTATTTCAGAAACTCTAAATTCGACTATTCATGATGATAAGTCACATAATAGCGGCCATTCCAACATTTCTGGATCTACAGAAACTAAAAACATTACAAATTCAAACGATTCTTCGGAATCGTTCCTATCAGAGTCTGCGTATTCTTCGAATTCATCCTTTGCAGCAGATTCTACGAACTCAAAAAATTTTACTGAAAATTTGGATTCATCAACATTGAAAATAGTGAAATCATCAAGTTCAAATAACATAGAAGGTACTAAGAATTCTTCCAGCGAAGTGAATGCATCCTTATCGGCCATATCTAATTACACAAGTTCAAAAAAATCTATATTTTCTACAGACATTAATGATGTATCAAATTCAGGAAATATAACAGACATTGTTACTTCAGGTACGACGTTCAATTTAAATTCAACAGCAAAATCAGAAGCTGTAAAGTCGAATTATACAGTCGTTAATGCGGAGTCAATAAGTTCTATTAGTGATAGTTCAAATACTGCCAATACAATTGAGAAATTATCAAATTCTACATCGGCAGTAAGTAGTACAACTTCATCAAGTTCATCAGTGCCCACGAGCAGTTCAAGTAGCTCAGAAAAAACTTCTGTTAATTCAATTGCTAATAAGAACACAACACGTACAATGAGTACAGAAGACATAGAAACGACTTATTCAACTGATAACAACGCCCTCAGGAATATTACCGAAGTTATTGATACGGAAACTTCTATAATAACAAAAAATAATACTGACACTACAAGTACCACGACTACTATAGACACTTCTGACAACATAACTGTTATTACAATTATAACAACGAATATGACTATTACAGTTGACGACGATATAACAAACATAACAGAAACAACTGTTGTGACCAACATAACTAGTTATACCAATAGTACAGAAGATATAATAACGACTGACGTAACTGATACAATAACTACAGTAATCTTCACTAATACTACAATCACCACGATTACTATTGATGGAAACGAAACCACGATTGCTATTACAACTTTAAACAGTACTGATATTATTGAAACGACATTAATTGATGACACAAGAAATGCAACGACGACTATTATATCCAGGAATAGTTCAGATGCCACGACTTCACTAAGAACATCTGACGTTTCAAATAAGACTTTTACAAGTGAATCAACAAACATGACAACAGGATTAACAGTTGACGCTACAAATTCTACTGACACCAACTTGACTTCTGCCTGCACTGAACAAGGGTTTATTGCTGATCCAGACTCCACTAATTGCAGCAGCTACATAGAATGCATTAAAAATGAAAATGGCAGTTACACGGAAACAAAATACACATGTCCTTACCACACACTTTACGATCCTGATACAACTTTATGTGACTCCGATTACGAATGTCCGACGGATTCAAGTGACGGAACAAATTCAACCGACAATTCCACTAATTTGGCTTCCATTTGCATTGCACAAGGGTTTATTGCTGATCCAGATTCCACTGAATGTACCAGTTACATAGAATGCATTCAAAATGAAAATGGCAGTTACACGGAAACAAAGTACACATGTCCTGACAATTTACTTTACAATTCTGAAACAACTTTATGTGACTCCGACTACAAATGTCCGACAGATTCAAGTGACGGCACGAATTCAACCGACAATTCCACAAATTCGACTTCCATTTGCATTGCACAAGGGTTTATTAACGATCCAGATTCCACTGATTGTACCAGTTACATAGAATGCATTCAAAACGAAAATGGCAGTTACACAGAAACAAAGTACACATGTCCTGACAATTTACTTTACGATCCTGATACAACTTTATGTGACTCCGATTACGAATGTCCGACGGATTCAAGTGACGGAACAAATTCAACCGACAATTCCACTAATTCGGCTTCCATTTGCATTGCACAAGGGTTTATTGCTGATCCAGATTCCACTGAATGTACCAGTTACATAGAATGCATTCAAAATGAAAATGGCAGTTACACGGAAACAAAGTACACATGTCCTGACAATTTACTTTACGATCCTGATACAACTTTATGTGACTCCGACTACAAATGTCCTACAGATTCAAGTGACGGCACAAATTCAACCGACAATTCCACAAATTCGAATTCTATTTGCATTGCACAAGGGTTTATTGCAGATCCAGATTCCACTGATTGTACCAGTTACATAGAATGCATTCAAAATGAAAATGGCAGTTATACGGAAACAAAGTACACATGTCCTGACAATTTACTTTACGATCCTGATACAACTTTATGTGACTCCGACTACAAATGTCCGACGAATTCAAGTGACGGCACAAATTCAACCGACAATTCCACAAATTCGACTTCCATTTGCATTGCACAAGGGTTTATTGCAGATCCAGATGCCACTGATTGTACCAGTTACATAGAATGCATTCAAAATGAAAATGGCAGTTACACAGAAACAAAGTACACATGTCCTGACAATTTACTTTACGATCCTGATACAACTTTATGTGACTCCGACTACAAATGTCCTACAGATTCAAGTGACGGCACAAATTCAACCGACAATTCCACAAATTCGACTTCCATTTGCATTGCACAAGGGTATATTGCTGATCCAGACTCCACTAATTGCAGCAGCTACATAGAATGCGTTCAAAACGAAAATGGCATTTACACAGAAACAAAGTACGCGTGTCCCGACAATTCACTTTACGATCCTGATACAACTGTATGTGACTTCGACTACAAATGTCCGACGAATTCACCTGATTCAAGTTGGAATACGTTTACATGTTCTTCAGCTGGAAGATTCGCCAATAGCGCCGACTCCACCTGCCAAACCTACTACAACTGTGTGTTATTGAGTAACGGAACCTATGTCCTGAATGAGTACACATGCCCCAGTGTTTCAGTATTCGACCCGATCAACAGATATTGTACGACAGCCTACACTTGTGTTGCTTAGATATTTTATTTAAAAACTCTTGCGATATTGGTATACCTACTGCAATAGTGTTTAATATTAGATTATTATCATTTATTAGTTTCGATACTCAAATATTCAGTGATAACGTGAAAAATAAAAACAAAGTACATTCAAAATGTTTATTTATAATGTTTAATATACTTCAGTACTCTCACAAAACTTGATATACTTATTATTATAGTATTATTATGGCATTAGTATCAATTTCATAGCATTTAACACGTCGTAGCAACCAATTGTGGTTAAAGATTTATCTTTGCAATGATAAACGTTGCTCTGTGTAAATAGAAACATTGTTGAAATCCAAAAGTGACTTCGAAGTGACTTCTACACACACCTTTGAAATGCATTTGGAAAATATAACTCCTATTAATTTTACACAAAGTTATCCAAAAAATACATTTTCTTATTACATTGCTGATATTTTAATATTCTAAAAATTCTTTCTCTAAATGGTTGGCACTCACATATAATCAGAAATCAGTGAATAACTACATATATGAAAAACCTACACAATGCAAGGTCAGCTAAAACTGGAAATGTATAACTTGATGTGTAGCCGTGTGTACAAGTAAAGCGTGCGTCAAGTGAGCAAGGTAACATTTTTCGAGAGTCTTGTACGTAAGTGTTTCCAAAACAAATCTGACAGAAATGGCTCATGTCTTTGTCTTTTATTGTGTATATATCGTTTTCTCCTTTTAACCCCTTCGAAAAAAATGTTTCTCCTCCTTACATCCATCTGACATGTATTAATTAATAACGAAGCGATTTTCTTTGCTCTTACAAGATTACGATTGAGTTTGACAGTTAAAGGAGTACTAACATTATTAATATCCATCTGATATGGATTTATCTTCTCATGCAGCAAACTGTGGGTAGTCTTCCTTACCGTTGTATAGTAAGTGCGGAAGTAGTTTTCTCTAACCTTTTTAATAAAGTCGGCTGAAACTGTTTTTGCTTGTATCTTCCGCCTTTTTTCACCGACTGTGACACTGCTCATAGTGGACTCATGGTGTTTAGTAAATGTCTTATCATCATTGAGAGGAACTAACTTTGTAATTTTATTGTGGCTAAACCGTTTACGATTTTCGTTTTCAAATTCTGATAAACTTGTTACCAAATAGGTAGATTCATTAATGCGTCGCACTTGGTATGTCTTTACGCTGATCGAAAATGTTGTGAAGCTATTGAATATTAATTGTATAAATAAGATATACCTTGTAATCAAAGAAATCATTAAAAACTGTTTTACGGTAAGAATTATGCGTCATGTTGACATTCTTTGACACTTTTCTTAAAGAAAAATTTTTTAAAGAAAAATATTTTACAGAACTATTTAGTCATCATCAAACAAAGAGTTTAATTATCTGATAAACTCAAAACTTTTTAAACCTTCTGTTTTTTAACAGACTTCGAAAAAGGAGGTTCTGTATTCGACCTGTATGTACCTATGTATGTCCGCGATTTTCTCAAAAACTAGTGAACCATTTTGATGTTTCTTTCACTAACGTGATCTACATACCTTCAGGAAGGTTTAAGTATACATTATGTAATTATTCTTATATACGAAGCTATATTATTCTTCTTGCTTGGCACCGCTTGGCTGCAATTGTATATCTATGAATTGTTTTAATGGATAAGATTGCTTCAGGGGTGGTCCCATACGAATTTGATCAACTTTACTTGGGTAGTTTTTAAGTAATTAGCTTCAATAATAGGATTTTTTTCCACTTAGTACTTATTGATGATGTTTTAACTATTATTTACATTGCAATTAGAGATAATTGAATTTGTGTGGGGTGTGAAGTCGGTTGTTTTTTTTGGAAAAAAGTTTTTATTTTTGCTAATAGATTAGGTAAGAAAATATATCTAAAATTAGGGATGAAATCACTTAGGTAGACAAACGTCTTGACGCTAAGAAGCGTGATACTAACGCTTCTAACTCTTAGTAAAAAGTGAATGAAAATCACACAATGGCCGTCGAGAGTCAGCTCCCATACCGCGGAATCAAGGTCAAATTAGTCTGGCAAATCATCCAAATACACTTTGCATCTCAGCATAGGATTTCAAAGTAAACTTTAATGTCTTGGATTTTATGATTGATTTCATTTGTGACGCTTATTGCTTATATCGAACTGAAGAAAGAGTCTGAGATAGTTCCCGATGCTATTATTGTTTTCAATGCCACCGAGCACACGCTTCTTAATTGCCATTTCCGTAAATGAACAAGAAAGCAATGGAGAACATAAAGAAAACTTGTAATTAAAAATATCTTTAAAATCAAATATTGCCTGAAATATGTATGAAAAATGAGTAGGTATTTTTTTATTTTTTAGTTTAAAAAATTGATAGTTAAATTACTACTATATTGAAACAGTTGTTAGGCTTAACACTATTTAGTGCTGTTTTGAAGTAATGGATGCCGAAATATAAAATAGCTTGGTGACTACCTACACCAGCTCCGAAGGATCCTGACATCGCATCTCCCCTGGTAAACCTTTTGTGCAGCAAAAGCTACTGTGTACAACCATTGGTATATCACAATTACTCTCATTCCCCTGAATAAACATACCTAAGAAAAGAAATAAACAAACATAATATTTTTATAATACAAAAAAATCATAAAAACTTTTTACAAAAAATAAAACAACCAACTTCCAAAAAAAAACACTAAAAAGTGAAAAATAATTTTAATTTCGGAAGTCGGTGTCGTTCGTCCCGCATTTTCTTTTATTGACACCGACTTCCGAAATTAAAGTTATTTTTCACTTTAATGTGTTTTTGGAAGTGGGTTGTTTTTTTTTTTCGTAAAAGTTTTTTATTTTTCACTTTTTAGGGGGCCAGTTTCTAACTTATCTAAGTTACAATAGTCAAGTCCTCATCACCTTTTACAAAATATTGTTTTTCCGATGCAGGGACGTTAATTGTTGAGGAGTTTTCCTGTGAGAACCAGGGAAACTGGAGCTGATTGAGAAGTCACCATCAGCTGCACTTCACGATACGCATTGTGCTTAGCAACCACATTAAAATACCTAATCGAATCGTAACCCGTCAAATATTTATTATTGAGTAATTCCGATGACCATCTGTGGTCTTCATCGTCAGTTCCATTTCAACGAATGCTGCTTTTTGAGAGCAAATGCACGAGTTACTATAAAAAATACCCAAATCACTATAGGTGTGACTACAAAATTTGAGGGTTTCCCTCGATTTCCATGGGATTCCCTCATCAGATTCCGATTTGGTGACAATAGGACCACTTCGGGAGCATACCCTTTCAAATAAAAAAAGAATTTTGAAAATCGGTCCACAATGGCGGAGTAATCGCGTAACAAACACACAAAAAAAAAAACGTACCGTCGAATTCAAGTTCAAATTCAAATTATTTATTTCATAACAAAAAAACATTTGCGTCGAAATATTTGCACAGTAGGTACACAAAAAGAAGCAACATAAACAATTATAATATAAGTAACCTCATTCCTCACCCATCATCGAAGTTAGAACGTCTATCCAAATTAAAAATACTAACTTTACAAACATTAATATTCTTATTGATACAAAACAAGTCCCTAGCAAAAAAACTGAGAACTTCCTCCTTTTTTGAAGTCGGTTGAAAATGAGTCGTCAGTTTACTCCGCTCCCTTTCTGTTTACTTAGAAGCAATATGTGATATGCGCTTTCACTCGCGTGGCTTCTTCACTACAAATTGATCGAAATGTTTTAAATAACTTTTATTTTATTTGTTATTATAAACTGTCAACTATTCAGAAAATATGGTATTGAATGATAATTTCTAATACCGGTAGTACCTACAAGAGGTCTCTTGGAGACAAGTGCCTCAAAGCTCAAGTGGTCAAGGTGCCTCGTTGGTTTAGTGGTCGCAAATGCTACCACTGAGGATACGGTCTTGGTTTCGATTCCCGCGTCGGGTAATTAATGTTTATCGAGTTTTTCCATCTGGAATTTCTCAGTAGCAGCCCGGAATCTGGATTTGTGCTCGGTTGATAGCAAACATAATTAGAGAGGAATGTGGGCATACTATAGGTACACCTATGCGTAAACTTTTCGGGATTACATTAATGTAATAAATGTAAACTGTCAACTGTTCAAGAGAAAAGATGGTACCTAATGATAATATAATTTCTAAACCCGGCAGTACCTATTTTACAAGGCACTTTCGAGAGGTCGGTCGGTGGTGTGCGTCACCGAGGCACCGTCATCGGTCATTCTAGCTACACACGCAACGATTTATACAACCCAAACAATCGGAATAGAAACATCAAGATTGCGTGTCGTGTTTTCTAAGCGAGATGATTAGATACGGTCATACGATGTTTGTACGAATTCGCATGAGTTCGTTAGAGATAACTAATGTTATTTAAAGGTTGCGTTGGTGCGTAGAGGATGTTTGCATAACTATGTCCTTTGAGCTCGCAACTTAAATTCTTCTTCAAACTGAAATTCAGAATGACAGGTAATGTGGTATTCAGGGATTACATCACAAGGGTAACGCTGCCTGCCTTTTTAGAGAGCTTGCTAAGTTCTAGTGAGTGACGAGAACAAAAAGGACCGGCACGCTAAATTAGTAAAACATAAACAATTACAATCTGAATGATTTTGAAGGATATGGCTTATCCATTGCTTTATATGTTCGAAAAGTTTGTCTGCTCAACAACTTAAACAACGCAATGAATGTTGTTGATCTTTCAAAACCAAAGCCATTGCTACTGAGTACTTTTAGTGTGTTACGCAATTACCCAGCTGGGCCCTATACCGAAAAACTTTACAAGAATACAATTCTACAAAATTGTTGAATTGTAGAAAATATTCCGTAACACAAAAATCACAAATATGTAAATTGTAGACTTATTCGTATCACTACAATTTACTTAAGTATTTGTAAGGTTTTTCGTTAAAATTAGGTATGTGGTACAAACAGTACTTGTAAGATTTACCTAACTTTGTAAATTGAAATTGTAAAGGTTTGTGATATTGGACCCTGCTGTTAACTTCTTGATATATCTAATCTAACTAGCCTGTATAACCTGTATTATCCAACAACAAGGCAAAGGCCTCGGTCCCCTGTTTCCATACAATTCTGTCTTTTGCTAGTGCCGGCTACTTCTTTCGGTAGGAGTCAAGCTTGTCTCGCCATCTTTGTCTCGGCCTGCCAGCGTGTTGATATTATAATTATTAATTAATGAACACGGAATGTTCGGAACACTAGAATACACTCACAAAGAGTGTTAGATGGTTGTCTTCTTTAACTGTCACGGTAATACCTAACTTTGATTAGGTAACCGATAAAATCTAAGCACAAAATTACCTGCACAGATCCGGGTGTTTTTCCAGCTACTGTAGATAGCTTCATAAGTAACATAATTCGCTTTACGCGTCCAAAGTGTCGCAGCAGTATTTCTTGTCGCCTACCTTCCTGCTTGCTAACGATGTCACGCACAGCGTTGCAGCGTATATTTTGCGTAATCGTGGTATAAAGTTGCATCTCACATGCAGACCCTAACACTTTATTGCCCTATAGTTATAATCTTAGAAGATTTGCATTGAAAGCTTTGTTATATTTTGAACGTTAATCTATAGGTACGAAACTATTTTAAAGTATAATTTTTTTTTCGTAGGTTTTATTTTTTTTTGATATTCCTGGATAAAAACTACATATTTTAGTTAGTTTTTAGTAATATTACCAAAAACAAATTAAAATGTGCAGGAGTACAAAACAATATACCTATAACACTTAAACGCTATTAGGTAAGTATGTATATTGTTTTTAACTCCTGGTTCAGTTGAAAGAAATGTAGGGTATGAGATAAGTTACAAAACTACAGATCGAACAGAAGGTATCTCTGAAAACATATGTCCTGAATTGAATCCTAATAGATAGGTACCGTGTTAACATTTTTACATAATGTTACGTATTCCGAACAACCAAAAAACACGACCATGAATAAACATGTAGCCTTCATTGCACAAAATCAAAGAATGCAGAAGTGTGGTATCCAAGTAAAAGTTCGCTCATATTCAACTCATGCGCAGTCTCGGCCGTTATTTGCGAAAGCCAACTGCTTTGTAAACAAAGCGATGCTCTTCGAAATTTAACAATTTCACTGAATAACGTCGTATCTTGGAATACTAAGTAATTACATGTTTCGTAACAACTGGGGCTTTTCAAACCATTTGTGGGTTTTCGATATTTACTTATTAGCATAACTTTACTTATAGTCGCACCTTGGCCTGTGCGCTTTTAATTTTTATTAGTTTGCAATTTCTTCATCATCATCATTTCAGCCGAATGACGTCCACTGCTGGACATAGACCTCCACAAGCAATTTGGGAGGGTTTGATAGGTGGGTTGACGATCGCAGTATGGTTTTAAAGTGCATAGAGAACGCTATTGCCCATTCTCCAATAAATTCCTTACTCGCCTTTTACGACACCCACGGGACGAGACGGAAAAACAATTCCTTAGCTTCTAAGCAATTTCTGAGTTTAGACTCATCACTACTACTTTATCTTCCACCATTAAAGAAGTTGAAAATATATCCTTTGTTTTATTAGTCAAAGTTATTTATGTCTCCTAGCTGTACATTTATTGTTTGTCTGACGAAGATACTCGTAAATGTATAAAGCTAAAGTGTCCTTAAATGGAAGCTTTGTGAGTGGGTAGTAAAACATCCACTTAAAATAAGTTCAGTGATTGTCGAGACAAACTTGGCGTCCGTCGGAGTGACAGACATTATGTATCTACAGTTTCTTGTAAGTATGCTTAGTCTTCTATGGTTTTTACGTCTACTTGAAATTTTAATATACTTACCTACATTAAGCAAGACTTGTCTGTGGGGAAATATTAAGATGGTTAAGCTTTTCTTTATTTAATAAAGTATTGCTGTATCTAAAGCCAAATAATAGACAGTGTGGAAATAATTAAAACTTGTTTCGAATTATCCATTTAATTGATTAAGATGACGCAAATTATTTCGTTCCACACATTTTAAGTACGTAGGTAATACTTTAAAAACTTTTCAGAAAACCGCCAACAAAACATAGCGATAGTAAAGTTATTACTTAGACCGTTGTGATGTATGCGAGTGCACACTACATGGCTTGTCTTCCGCCAATCTTTACGGAAAGGCGATGTCTCATAAATAACGTCTAATATGCCAGTAATTTGCACATAATGTGTTTTTTCATACAATATATCGCACTACTTTTTATCGATGAAGTATGAGTCGCGTGATTGAGTACCCATTACATAAATATTTTGTCAGCTGATTGATGTCAACATTCTGTATCATTGTAACAAAACTAATTACTTAAAAAGTCGTTTATTCATTCGGAAATAGAATAAAGCAAATCAGGATGTGTCAGAAATATTTGAAAACCAGCTCTGCCCGCGACTTCGTCCGCGTGAAATAACTTGTTCCCCAGACCCAAAGCATCGCATAGCATCGCCCACCCGCTCTATCACTCTCTTTTTGCTCGGCTCCTAAGGGTCGTAACTCGTAGCGTGATGTTAAATATAACCTTCCTTAATAATCGGACTATCAATATCGAAAAAATAATTTTTCAAATCCGACGACTGGTACAGTAGTTCCAGAGATTAGCGCATTCAAACAAACAAACTCTTCAGTTTTATTTATCAAGGGCTGATTTTTCCATCGACAGATAACTTTTATTCGAGGAATAAAATTGACGTTTGACAGTTAAGTAAAAGTTAGTGGTAGTAGTTTAAGTTTTGTATGAAATAACGCAAAATTTCAAAATTAATCCTCGAATAAAGTTATCAGATGATTGAAAAAACCGGTCAAGTGCAAGTCGGACTCGCGCACCGAGGGTTCCTATAAAGGAGGTATGTAACTACAAATTTACGGTTTTCGGATTTTTTCCTTTACTTGTGCTACATGACCTTGCTTCTTGCCAAATTTTATGATTCTAAGTCAGCGGGAAGTTCCCTATACATTTTGATTCCCTTGAGAGTGTCGAAATATACGTTTTTTGCGGCATAAACCACCGTATCTTTTTTTTTTACGTTAACTAAGGAGTTTGATTCTTTCACAGCTTCAAGTGACCAAAGACCTGAATATATGGTTTTAATTTCAACTCGATAACTCCACGTGTCCCCGAGATAAAGTGTCTTGACAGAAAGACGGGCGGACGGTTTGACGGACAACAAAATAATCCTATAAGGGTTCCGTTTTATCCTTTTGAGGGACGGAACCCTAAAAATCAGCCCTAAATTATGTAAAATAAAGATATAGATTAGACTACTCTTGCTTGAATAACACCATTGATACTATCACAGAACCGTGTAAAGCTACAATAAGCCTACAGGACCTATTCTACCTAGGGGTTAGCAATGTATTTTGGAAAAGGCGGATGATGAAACTTAGCAAAATGAACCGGAAAATGAAAGCTGTGTCCAGGAACAACTCTTACTAGAAAGAAATTACAGCACAAAAATATAAAGTATCAATCTACAGTCGTTCGATAATCAACATATAATTGGCGGAACATTGAATTCTGGTTTATGTTAGATTCCTGTATATAACCAATCGTTATTGGATCAAATTAACCCTCGTTTATCTTTACCAGCAATTAAGTGTAGTTTCCATACCTCAACACAGACAGACTTGGCTCGCAATATATTTTTATACAAGTCTTAATATTACTACATTTGTACCTAGTTAATATAACGATACGTTTTTAGATATATGTACCGAAAATTAGAATAGTTATTCCACGATTCATACTTCTAAAGCTTAGCGGATTATTGCACTAAAAACTTTAACTATTCGTCGAATGATCTCTGGAATATTGAACAAAAATAACTGTGGTATTCCTTCGTGGTATGTTAGTAGATCATTACTAGACGTAATCTCATATAACTTGAGCTCGTAAAAGGGTTTAAGTGTAAGCTTAGTGGGGAGAAACCATTTATCAGGCTTTATTATTATCTAAGTACAAACCGATTTGCATTCCTGACATAACTTCCTTATGTTATACAGTGATACAGACGCCAGCACATCAACCTATCCGAAACTGTCAAGTTTTTCCAATCAACTTTGAACCTTATGCTTTAGCGACATACATAGTTGAAAATCTATTAAAGAAATTTGACAGATTGTAGTAGCTTGGACGTCTGTACTGGGGTTGAAAATAAAGAAAAGAGTAAGTTTAGATCGCTAGAGGTGTACCTATACTTCGGATAAGGTACGATTCATGCTCATAATAATTTGAGATCTTGTTAGTAAATTGTGAACCTATAGAGCAAGGTTTACATTACTCTATACACAAGTTTTGAATTCCTTACCGATTAAAGTTGATAAGAATTAAACACATGTAGTGAATCTACATGTATTTAATTCTAAAATATAAATCAAAATAGTATACAGGGTTATTTGTAAAACACCAGCAACCTCATAAGAGGTCATTGTACTCATCATTATGAACAACTTTTACTATGGGACCAAACCTGAAATCGCGAAAAAAAATCAGCTCTTCCCTACATTTTGACGATTTACACGAACTTTAAATGTAGGGAACAGCTGATTTTTTTTTCGCGATTTCAGGTTTGGTCCCATAGTAAAAGTTGTTCATAATGATGAGTACAATGACCTCTTAAGAGGTTGCTGGTGTTTTACAAATAACCCTGTATATCGCATCAACTATAATATCACAGCAACTGTAGACCCTGCCTTTATCTATCAACTGCTAATAGATTATCACATAGTTAATACTTGACACGTAATGTACCTATATCGCAAAATTATTCAATAATCTTTATGTTTATATCAGTAGAGTAGATCTATTGAGCACGTACCAGCTAAGTATTGCGATAAGATCGTTTTATTTTAGGTATCTAGATCATCGAAACATTGTTGGATTACATTCTTTAATTTTATTTTTAGACCAGGCATTGAGCAGGCTGAAAACTGAAGCTGTATCTCTGCCGGAAACGACGGAAAAAGTTTTAGTTTTGCATTCAATCTTAAAAAAAACCACTGCGTTATACTTATTATTTAATCTTACCTACTGTATTGTTCATAGAGCATATTGAAATATTTTATTGACATAGCGTTTCACGAATAAGAAAAATTAAAAGACTTCTCGCTTTCTAATATCAACCAAAAAAATGCTGTGATTTTTTTCCGAAACCGACCGGTCCCAAAATCGAATAAGGGTTTAAATTCCAACAATGATTGCGGTAAACATTTGAAATGGGTCAGCAGGTACGGGCTCCCGGCGGGGCGGCGTGGTGTGTGCGCCCGCGCCTGCGCTCATTCGCTTTTTGCCCACCTTTCGACTCACGCGCAGCGCAGCCTCCACTATTGTTCGCCACGCGCATTTCTTTCACGTGGGAACTGTTGACTTCTTCGTGCTTTACCCGCGGCGTCATTCATCTACACCGCCGGTGGGGACCGCACGTTATGCTATTACGAGTACGCGAGTATTTCACGAGTGCGAGCTTTGTGTTATCGCTTCGAAGGTGACTGTGATATGAAAACTGAGGATTATCGGCATGTCGGGTGATGTTCCGGGACGTTACTTGGTGAAAGTTGAGTGATGATCAAATAGACACAGTGATTGGGATCTTGCTGACTGATAAGAGGAGACATGGCTGTCGCGCCGGTGAGTGATATCAAACTATATACATAACTTAATAGTCCATCCGAGCTTTATTTGAGACTTAGTTTTTACGTTGACGATAAGGAATTTTTAAACGAATGTAAAAGCGTTGAAAGTAATGCCACAAATGCTTCTTCATAAACTACGATGCTGAGTATGATGAGTTGATTAAAATGAATAATTTCTTACACTATCTTATTATAATTAGTATATCATATTACAGTTTCTTGAAGATATTATGACTTTAGTTGGATATTTCACTTCTAGTTTATGTCATACTGTTTTCTTTGATTTCTTAATGAAATAACTTAGTTGTAGAGTGACAAATCATCATCTGCCTAGCCTTTTCCCAACTATGTTGGGGTCGGCTTCCAATCTAACCGGATGCAGCTGAATACACATTTTTTTTTACATGGAGCGAATGCCTATCTGACCTCCACAACCCAGTTACTGGGTAATACGATACCTCTTGGTAAGACTGGTTGTCAAACTTTCGGGCTTCTGACTACCCGTAACGACTGTCAAAGATCCACGAATGAAAGCAGGGACCAACCGCTTAACGTGCTTTCCGAGCACGGAGGGATCTCGGTATGTAAAGATGGTCACCCATCCACAGACTAACCGCGGCAAGCGTAGCTTAACCTGAGCGATCGAGCTGTGCGGCTGTTATCATTTAGCCATGGGCCTCTCTGTAGAGGGACAAATAAATAACTTAATGAATTATCTGATATGTTCCCAACCTGATTTTGTACTTCAATGTGGGCTATTAGAGTTTGTTGATTTCCAATGAGTTGAACATTCATTAAAACATCCGCTTCAAATAATTAAACTTGGAATTAATGATGCAACTAATATTTTTGTAACAATCTAATTTAAAAGAGTGTCCATGGAGTTTCTTGCTCGTTCTTCCCCATAGGTACCTACTAAGCTGAATGTGCAACTGGCTTCATATTATTCTGACTGACCGATTCCTTGATAATTCAAAAGTGCCTATTAAAAATAGTTAGTTGAAATAAATGCTTTGAGTTTGAATTTGAATTGAGTGAAGAAATACATCTTAAATGATGTGCTTTATAATTATTTCTTTGAAATCAAACATGTGTTCGAACTGAATATTAGTTACATACTCTGATGATTTAGAGTTAAATGCATTCAATAAAGCTCACTCTAGAAAATAATAAACGTTTTCGAAGTTCAAATTATGTAGGATCGTAAGGAAAACATACAACAAAAACAAACAACATGACACGGACGTAAGTTAAAAAAATTAGGGTCATGTTCGAAACAATAACAAAACAAATAAAAATAAACATATAGAGTCATAACGAGAAAACGTGTTACAAGTGTGAGTTGTCAACGAGTGAAATATGAAATTTTTAAACAAGCTTAGTCAGCTTGTTTGTGAAACAAGCTCGCTTTCCATTATTTTTACGACAATAGTTCATGGGTAAGCTCTGCCTGCCTTGTCTTCGATTACTTAACGAGCTGTTACAACTGTTAGCAGTTTTCTTAATCAGGGTGATGTGAAGTGGGCGCTATCTTTAGGACTTGCTATAGCTTTAATACTTACGTAGTTTTTATGTAGCCCATTTTCGGATGATATATGACGCTCTTCTACATTAATTCGTTTGTTACTAAGCGTTTTCTGGAACTATTTCTGAATACTGGAAGTGTCTGTAATTAAAATTGCCACGATCTTTCAAATATATAACAAAAACGTTTTTTTTGTTGGTATTGCTGAAATCACCTGACCATCAAAGACCGTTTGATACATAATAGGTATGTAGTGCACAAAGTCTGATAAAAAATAATACCTACCTTCCGGGACCTTCTCCAAGACAATGTCCAAAAACGATGCTACCAGACATGATGATTTTGAGAGTAATAATTTATATATAGCATACTCGTACAGATTTTCACTTCTAGCATGACACTACACATTCTTTAGCTAAATTCGAAGACATTTAAACAAGTGATGCTTTAGAAATTATGAAAATAACAGCCAATTTTGATATTCAAAAAACTGTCTTAACATAGAACACGTTAAAGAAACTATAAGACTGGAGAAGAAAAACAAAGTAAGTAGGTAGGAAGTTAAAAGTACAGTACAAGCATTTTAAAGTTGTTCCTACGCTTATAATTTGACCAGTGGAAGCATCTTACGACGTCAGCAGAGTATTGTAGTATTGTATCTTTATTGTATCGGCTTGTTATGTGACAAACCCAGGACAGCGACAAGGGTATCCCAAAGTAAACACAACCCTTTTTTGTTACTTTGATGAGAATCCAAAGAAGGCTTTGAAAGTTTTGAAACTCACTGATAACTCTGTTTGTTTGTAATTAACACGGAAAGAGTTTTACGACTAAAACTAATGGAACCCTTTTACCACGGTTTTGTTGATTGTCCGGAATAAGCACGCAGAAGTATTAAACGCTGTTGTGATGAACACGGATACGTTAATGACTTAGAAGGAAACAAAAAGCTTGATAAACAAACAATGTTACATAACATTTTTTCGTCGAAAACTCTCAAAAACATTGATACTTATTCATTCATTTGAATATATTTGTAAAGAAATTTGCAGTTTTGATAAGAACATAACAAATTCCAATATCGTTCGCACCCATATTCTGACACTAGACTATGACTGTACGAGTGAAATCTGAGAACCAGTTTTATTTGCCTGTGCTCTTGATGGACGAGAAGTGCCCATCTAAATAAACTTTAATATTGATACTGTCGTGGAGAAAAGTGTTATTCAGAAGTGTTATAAGTGTTATTAAGAAGCTGGCAGTATCATCACAACGCTAATTTTTTCTCATTGTTTGTCTTATTTCTTTTTAATATATTCATTTATTTATGTATATGTATTTGTGCTTATATTTATATGTAATTAGGTATATATTATATTTATAGTTTACATAGGGTTCTGCGTATCTTTATATTTAAAATATTTATTCCTGTAATGATTGCACCTACTACTGTTTGTCTCTGCATCACCCAAAGGTTGACTGGTAGAAAATGCCTATGGCATTAAGTCCGCCTCTGTACATGTATGTGCTTGAAGTATTAAATAAATAAATAAATATTCAAATATTGGGGATTTCATCACTTTGCTAAGGGTTATATAGGAATCTATGCATTAGGTACCTTTAAAAATATTTGATATACTTATCTGGATATTTTGGAAATGCGAAATCATAAATCCGTAATCCAGATTTACCTTTATCAGAATGATAATAAATGACAGATCATTACTAAAAATTACAAGTAATCTAACTATAATATTGAAATGTTATTGTATGCTCTATCTCAAATCACTCTTCGTCGTGACTGCACTCTTTACTTAGAGCCGAGCTCGCACGTGCTTTAGTGTAATTTCTTAGAACCTACACATTTCTCCATATTCTATTTCATTATGCACATTATTATCACGGGCGTTTTATAATTTAAAAGACATACATTCTTCTTAAATTCTACATTGAATTTGGACACTGCTGTCGTTATAAAACATATTATGAGATCCGGTTATTAAAATCTGAGTCGTTATCGTTTTTTTTTTAACTTTCGGTGAATCTTAATTTAGTAAATTATTATCTTCCATAAGTTATTTCTGGCCGTAGTGTTTTCTCCCATCCCATTGACCTATGATTGGTTCGCCATTTTCTAAATTGCATTGCACATCTTTCTTTATTTATACGATCGGAACTGAGGATAGATCGCTTTCAATAATATTCCATCCAATCAACAAAGGCGTACTGCAATTGTAGATGCATTTGAATGCTTCACTTAAGTATAAACAAACAGATTATTATTAAAGAATAATATTTTTTTTTTTTCGAGTAAATAACCCTATTTTTTATTATGCTATTCGAGATCTTGCAAGCAAAGAAAACACTATTGATGCACTAGAAAAGGATAATAAAGGATACCTATACATAATAATGAAGAAGGTAATTTATTCTGTATCCGATTTGAATTCGAAATCAGATTAGAAATGAACGTTAAAATATATTATTATTATTAACGTATCAATACATATTAATTAGCCAATCGGTAGTAAGCGCCCGCACATCCTTCAAACGTTTACTATATGAGCGCGCGTGAGTTGCGTTGCGTGTGATTCACTTTCCATTTCGATACATTTACTTGCTCTAGAATTCCCGAATACAATGTCTACCGCATGTTTGACATGTTCAACATAATTTTATACGAGTAAACAATGTGCGTTTGGCAGTTGTTTGTGTTTGTAGACATAATTTGGAATAGTTTGAATTGAGGAAACACGTGATATATTCCGAGACAGTTCCGACTGTTAATGATAACTTTGACTGTGAAATTATTAAGGGTACAGCCAGATGTATGGATGAAGTATGTTTATGGACCTGCCGCATGCCGGGGCAGCGGAATTGTCCGTAAGAGTTACCGCTACCCCGGAATATAAAGGGCTAAGGAAGGAACACGGGTGGGTTTTAGTCAGTAAGAGTCTGACACTCCCCTCTGGTCCACCCAGAGCGGGAGGGGTCGTTTATTGATTTCCATTCATCAAAAAAAAAAAAAAAATATGTATAAGGATCGTAGCAGGTGACGTTCAGTAGTTTCTTCCCGATTTAAGAAGGCACTAGTTGCAGTGCCGGATTAAGCCAGCGCGGGACCTGTAGCAAATTCTATCAAGGGGCCCTTAGTTTGCTTTAAGCAAATCAAGGGCCCCTTGATACAATTTTTATTTAAATTGCATAAGCTGTTCTCCAAATCATCCGCGTAAGCACTGACGATAACTTTTTTTTCTCTTCTTTTAGAATAGATTTTAGCTGTTGGAATATTCCAAAAACTCCAGTAATTTTATGGTCTGCTTTCATACGTCTTCTGTCTAAACTGATATTTTTTACGGTCAGAAAGTATTGGTACCCGTAGCCTTTTGCTACTCTTGCTACGTGGTTAATCCGCCACTGAGTAGTTGACGTTGAAAGACGTTCGATTTCCGGGTTGGGCAAAGTGTTATAGGGGTTTTCCATCTGCAATTTCTCAGTAGCAGCCCATAGTCTGGTCAATAGCCCATAATACAACAAGGGACTTAAACATAACTGGCGAAATGTGGGTGTACATTATGTATAGGTACTTACATCTCAGCCTAACTCTTCGTGAATGTAGGCGATGTTATGTTTATGTATGAATGTCTTTATGTGACAAGGTGTTCTCTATAACAGTTAGATTAGTGTTATTTCACCAGCACTAAGTGACCTACAACGTTGTACCCAGAACAATAGGTACGACATAAGACATGTCGAGTCAGTACACTGGAGTCGCGGATCATTGTTCTGAGCAATTGTTACCTCTGTGAATCCGCGCTTGCAAAGCTCTTCGTGAAAGCGCCGTTTCTCACAGCCACAGTAAACGATATTACATTAAATGTTAAGGTGTTCATTTCAAGTATTTTGTGTTCTCTCATTGTAAAGGTAACGCGTGTAATTTCTTTTTAACACGAGCTAAGTTAGTTCAGTGTGACGAGAGAAAATTTTAATATCTATAATTTATTCACTTAATTCGCTGTTATTTCTATATTATATAGTCTTACCACCTCACATTGTTTAATATTAGGTATATTAATAATGTTCTGACTGACAGACACGATGTTATCCAAACACAATATAGCGGAATGCGACAGCTTCCTGATTACATTCAACAATTTTACATAATGTAACGTAATATTGTACACAAAGCACGGAACGATGCATATAATGATCGTAAATGTCTGACTAATAACCGTCTAATAGTCGACAGTAATTAACACTGTCACCGCGTTGCACTTGGATTTTATTTATGAGCAGAATTATCTAAAGGCATATAACATCACATGACCTAGCTAAACAAGGTAGCAGTGATGCGAATATGAGTGTAGATCGGAAGTAACGGTTTGCAATGCAGGAGACAGGTAAACCTATCATTGGGTGGTATGAAGAAGAGAAGGAGAAAAAAGTATCAGGGCAAGTGCCCTGACACTTTTTCACACGGGTAAGAACCCGTTCTAGGTATAAACTCACAAATGCACTTCCTTGTGGTAGACATGAAAATCATTATTCACAAAAGATCTGAACATGCTGCACTTTTTACTGTTTTACGTGGAGCTTCCATGAGTGACCATGTAGCATGAAAGTAAAATTATATAAACTTAATATGCGTTTTAAATTAATACATTCTAAGACCTTGGGAGTTTCGGTTTCGAACTTTTGTGCGTTTCATTTGTAGCCTAGTTTTTGTTTTGTATAGCTTCATATTATTCTAAATCTTCAGTTTTCTGTTACTATAGGTACAGACGCTAGCACAGCAAGCTACTACAATCTGTCAAATTTCTTTAATAGATTTTGAACTTTACCGCTAAAGCATAAGGTTGATTGAGAAAATTTACCAGTTTCAGGTAGCTTGATGTGCTGGCGTCTGTACTAAAACTGGCGAGTTATGAAACTAACATCTGACTAGTTACGGACTCTGTAATTTATCATGGCATCATTCTTCATAGTCAATAACTAATGGTTTGTTTTGACCATTTGAAGTAGTTACAGTTGATCGTGCATTAATGTTTTAGTTATTAAGTGTCTGTGTGCACGCACTAGCACTTGCTTCCGACTTGATGAATCAGTATCATTGGTAAATCGATTATTTGATCATATTTCATTGTATGCGGAAAGTATAGTCTATGGAGCTTAACAAGTAACAATTTATTTTATTACTAGGTACTGTTGTTATTCTTATATGTTTCGAATTAAAATTTACAAACCGATTGGGTAATTTACGTTCTTGTTTATCACCTACATCCACATTTGTCGTAACGAAATCTGTCTGAAAGTTATTTTGACCATTATCAAAACCAGAGTCATCTTAATTTCTGAGTGTATCAAAAGAGACAATTTAGACGGAAATGCGTGTACAAAATAAAATTTGCTACAGAATTACATACATCTCATCAAGATCTGAGACCTTTCACCTTGAGTGAGGCAATGATACTCAAAATATTCCACGCACGACCCCGTAATGTTACACTATTAATATCTCTACTTTCGTTCATTTGTTTAATATTGTCTTCGGTAAATCAAACACATTGATATAATCGTGGTCATTAACTATATTAGGTATGTCAAATCATTCTTTGTATACCTTTTATTATAGAAAACGTTAGAGGTGAGTTTACATTAGGTAATACAATAATCAAAATGACTCAATAGAGTTTTTGAATATACATTATAACAATAATTCCCTGTGGTCTGTAACTTACTCCAATAATGTGCCTCAATACCCCAACCTCGGACACTTAGAGCACCACAAAAAATAGATTATCTAAGGTTTCAATGTCGATCCTATGATTACACGGCGGTATTCAAAGCTAACTCACGTGATTCGATTACGGGTCAATGCATCTGTCAATCATCACATGAATGGAGGCATAACATGCTGTAATCAAACAAGCATTTGGAATCATAATCAAGTTCAATGTTAATGTTTGATATTGATCGGAACACTAGAACACGGAGAACACCCACACACATGAGGAATCCACTCTCATTTTCTATGTTGTTCAGGCCTGGCGCAATGCAGTTATAATTTATTGGATCGCTTTCAGTAATTGTGGTGTTCGGAATAATAAATTGTGCATTGGTAATATTAATTGAAGGTTATAAATTTATTCTTATAGAGATTGGTGTTGTAACTTTTATTACATTGGAGCTTATCTTGTCTATATTTTTAAATAGTTTCGAATGGTCTAAGAAGACAGAGTAGAGAGTATACATATATAATATAGCGCCCTAATTATGTTTTGAAGGCATTCGCGAATGTATTTGTCCTTATAAATATATTGTATATAGGTAATTTTTTTTCATTTTGCTCTCCATAGTTTGGAAGTAACTGTTAGTATTCCGAACACAGAGCAGTTAACAATATGAGGTTACAGGTCTAAGATTAACAGTGAGACATGTGAACTTCACCGCATTATTGCTCGTCTAGTCACGCGCTGTGCTTTCTCTAGCTGTTCCCACCCTGTGGCCTGAACATCCGTCCCTTTATTGACAAAGGATCATAATAGTATTGTCATTTCGCTAACAATGTTCTCGTAATGATGACCCCCTTGTTTGAAGTGTTCGTGATCATCGCTGAGTTTTCTTTTCGTGGTGTGTTGGGCAAGAATCATTTCGTTAGATGCCCATGTTGGTAGATATTATACCTTCAGCGCAACAGTAACCTTCATTATGTAAGTAATAAGTACCTATAGTTGCTATTATTTTTACCTTGGGAATAGTGTATTAGCATCAAGGCATCAAATATTTAAGCACGCCAGACAATGATTCTGACCTGTGACAGCGGCGGCCTTACTCATTGCGAGGCTCCGGGCGGCAGGTATTTGCGAGGCTCTTTGTCCTTTGTGAAAAGTATGTGATGCGAAAGTAGGTCTAATTGTTTGGTTTAGGTATTTGTCATGTTTGACGAGAAATGCTAAAGTTATACAAATAAATAAAATTTGAGTTTTAAAATATTTTACATTGAAAGATTTACAAAATTAACAAATATAGAGATGAAAATTTTCAAAATAGATGTTTACGGCTTTTCCTAAAACTAAAATCTTTAATTACAGCACAATAATCTAACGAATAAGCGACGTCATTTTCGATTGAAAGAATAGCAAGGGAATTTGATGACACGACCTGCTTTCAAGCTGGTCGTGTCATCAAATTCCTCAAATACCTATCTATACTAATATTATAAAGAGGAAAGGTTTGTATGAATGTTTGTAACGAATTGGCTCAAAAAGTACTGAACCGATTTTAAAAATTCTTTCACCATTTAAATGCTACATTATCACAGATTAATATAGGCTTTTTTAATTGCAAGAAAAAAATAAAATGTTTAAAAATTAATGTCCACCCGTGCGAAGCCGGGACGGACCGCTAGTGTTTTAATAATTTTAAGCCTCGAAAAACTACTTTCAGCAGATGCAACTGTAACAGGTGTGGTGGCAATAATTCTCAGGACTATTTCGATAGTGGGGTAAACTTCAGTTATTTTTTTCCTATTATTAAATAATTAAGGATCAAAATCAAAAGTTTTAAATTAAAATTTTAGTTAAAAAATCTATATTTGTTTTTAAATTTGCTTGGGTTGTTGCGCGAGGACCCTGCAAGAGCGAGGCCCCGGGCGATTGCCCTGTTCGCCACCCCCTAAGGCCGCCGCTGCAGTGTGACGATACTGTCTTGATATCTATTGATAAACCTACCGTATTTGCAATTCATTCGCATGTGTTATATAAACCTGTCTGTAAACAAATATCCATTAATTTTACTTATTTTAAGAACTGTTACACTGTAATTTATCACTGTTTTTAATCATCCGCAAAAGGATCAAGATTTATAGTTATATTTTAATATATTAATTTAATATATTACTACTAATAAATCTGCAGGTATTTATAAGGAAAGTGAAAAAAAGTAGTTTTGGTACACCGTATTCTACTATATATGGAAAAATATATATTTGTAAAGGCAATCGAAAAAAGGTTGCTTTTAGCCATTTTTATAATCATAAAAATCAACTAACTATAAATAAATGTGATCACTTTGAATTTGAAAGTGTGAAACATTTCAAATATCTAGGTCACAATAAATATTATCAGAGGACTTAAAACTCTTATCTATGTGATATAAAAAGTGAGGACCAGTAGGTATTCCGTGTTGCAACAGTGAGTTACGAAACAGTAGTAATGGGAGGCTCTGCATCGCCCGACTGCTTAGACCTTTGCCCCTCGCCATGAAACGCGTTTATCCTACAATCTCTAAAGCAAGCCACTCACCATTATCTTTAGCTTTCTTTGGCATTTAAAACGTACTTGTTTGGTCTTCACTAATGTTTTCATCTTCAGTATTTGGTTTCTTTTCTAAATTATTTGATTCATTAATAAATGTAGTTACATTAATCTATTTCTTTATGTCTTTTCCTCTTCTTCTTCTTTTTTGTCTTTGTAGTTTCTAAAGGAAAATATCATCGATTTTTTTATATGACAGTTTTTATATAATTATTTCTAGATTATAACCTCATTCCTGTTTTCCAATTTTGTTGATAAACAACATTCTGTTTTTATTCGACTTATAAATCAAATATTTATGAGACTGTAAAGTATCTTGATTGCTCGGTGACGTTGCAACCATTATATTCAAATGCTGAACCGTTTGGGCAGGTCCAATATCAATTGTCAGTGGAACAATACAGACCACTTTTACTTTCAACCTGACATGTATATTAATCATATATATCTACTGATTAATGTGAATAGTGATGTTTCGTGATATTGATAGTTTCCTTGCTTCCTGGAGAAAGTATGACAAGTTATACACACAAAATCATTTTTCTGGTCTCTACCGTATTGTTTTGTCTATATTTACTTTTCAATTATGTGCCAATAAAGCTTTCTAAACATTCCTAACGATATATATAACTTTTCCTCCCGAGTTCACCTAAAATAATGCACCATCTTAGATATCATCATCGCTTGCTATTAAGAGAAATTGGTCAAACGCAAGGCTATCACGTAAAAAAATAATACATATATACAAAGCTATCTAAGAAAGTACATAGTCACCTCTAACATCAACGATGACTATATACATACTAAATTGAGACGTAGATCACGATTGTCATCTAAAAAATCAAGTCACGATTAGTTTGACCGGCTCTTCAGCTTTCAACGAGCCTATTGTCGCTTCCACTTTGTAAATAAAAGTTCTGTGTCGGACTATCAAACGGCGTTGATTGAAATGTTAACAGAAGAACGGGTAGAAAAGGTAACTTGCTCATTTGATTTCTTTGTAGATGAAATATAGAACCTTTTTAACTTTATACGTGGTGTGAGTGGTAATAACAATAGAGAAAAATCAAAAAAACGATGGTCTGTGAAAGATGATATGCTTAAAATGGGGGTGAATACTGAGATGAGGAAGATATACCTACTGATATACATACTTTCATACATAAACTCACGACTTCCTTCCATAGAGTAGGTATGCGAAAACTACCGAACGCCACCTGCTACGATCTTTACATACTCTTTCTGTCTCGTTCGGTCATAAACGCACCCCGGTTGCGAGTACTAAGCACCGAACCTTTCAGAAGTAGGTACATCACTAATAAGGTCTATCACTATTTAACCTCCTAGGGCGACCCATTCTGGCGTTTACACTCATATCTGCCATCTAAATTCCTACTGATATGATTAATAATAAAAGATTCTGCAATATTTATTCAATTACTATACAACAAGGGAAAACCCTACTCAAATTGCTTCAGCTAATACTACATCATCTACACGGGCTGATCCAATTATACTACTTAGCAGTGTTCTATGAATTTTAAACCAAACTTGATTCACCTACTTTAGTTCATTTTCACTTTCGTTTGTTTTCGTCTGTGAGAAACAGCATCACCGTTTTATGTCATAGCCAGAGGAAGAAAGCATTGTTGCGTTTTTGACCGTCAATTAAGTAAAAGTTCTTTTACAAGAGCGTGCGAACTGTCAGTTCGGAATTCTTCAATGATGAATGACCTGTTAATATTAACAAAAGGATTTACTATTTTTTGTGTTGGTCTTATTCTTCATCTTTATATTTTTGTTGGTATTGTTAGGGTTGGTGTAAAGAAGAGTTCTTAGCTCATTAGCTGGCACTAGCACTTCTAATAAATTTATTCCAACAGTTTTGTATTTATGGCATCTTCAACTAGTCAGTTGATGACGTTACTGCAGCGGTCGCAGCGAGAGACCCAAAGAAACGAGAATTCTCCTCTTTGTTCTGTCCTGCGTTTTGCTATTTACATAAACTCGGTGTGAGTTCTTCCCATGGGGAGTTCCCATTATACATACTTGCTAGTTACTGAATTTAACCTACCATAAAAATTCAATACAATAATTACGGGCAAATATATGATGACCATGGCTTTTTATTATGTCCTACTAGCTGCGCCCCGCGGTTTCACCCGCGTAAGTTTTGATCCCGTGGGAATGTCGGGATAAAAAGTATCCTGTGTGTTATTCTGATGTATAAACTATATTACTGTAAAGTCAAAATCGGTTCAGTAGTTTTTGCGTGAAAGAGTAACAAACATCCATCCATCCATCCTCACAAACTTTCGCATTTATAATATTAGTAGGATAGTAGGATTGTCCACAGGAGAGTGTTGTAACTAAACCAAATGCTCTATCCACGAACTCTATCTGTCCTTTTCATACCTGAGCAGATTGTACTGTACTGTAACATGTTTATGATTTATATACATAGAACTGGGATGGCGAATTCCAAATAAATATTAAATGTTGACATGACGTGCCTACAAACAATCTTGATTTAGTGACTGCTGAAAAAGACGATATACTTTCACAATAATGAGCAGTGGTCGTTAGTGGTATCGGCCCCGATTTAGGTACGAGTTGTAGGATTTTAATCACCACCGCTCTCAAAACGGTAATGAAAACATCGTTTTCGAACCTCACACAGAGAGGAGGCCTGCGATCCAGCCGTGGGAACATTATAGGCTGATTATTCATATTATACATTACCGTTCCTAATGTAGGTATTTTTGCAAACTAGACTTAAGATACTGGAATGCCTCAATTGATGCCGTGCTCAAATTATTCTGTTACGTGCCACCAATGGCAGGCGTGCCATTGGTTCGCAATCCCTGATATAGAACATCAAATTATGTCATAATCTAGCGGCTAGGATGGTGTTGTCTTACTTTTTATGTATTCATTAATATAATTTTTATTTATAATGATTTGTGATTTATGTAAGACAGGAAATGTCTTTTTTTTGTATGCGTGAACACTAAGTTATTTATGAGACAGTGACCTACTGACTAAGGCGACTTAAATTACTGTGTTTATAAAATAATATTGTTTATGGTTGATGCATTGATATATATGTTACACTAGATTAGCAATTACCGCACCAAGGCGTTGCCACTAGGCTGATGGCCACAGCCATCAGAGTAGCTAACGTCAGTTCAGTGCTCTGTGTGACGCCAACCGAAGTCAACCGAGTGACATGCGACAAAAAATATCGCGAAAGAGTGCGATTCAAGATCACAAAAACATAATAAATTAACCGGAATTACTTTCCACACGTAAATTAATTGTCTCTGTGTTTATATCAACGTAAAAACGCAATAAAATGTAGAATTTTGTAAATTAGGTTCAGTGTTACCACTAAAAACTTAGTTTTAGTTTCCCATATTAGTGGGAGTTTTTAATTTATGGAATAAGTGATTTTAAATATTTTTTAATAATAACAACGTAGCAGGGTGCCTAAAGATGCAGCACGCCGTGAAAAATGGGTGGAAATAATCCGATTGCTGAGAAAAGAGACTGGCTGGCTACCTACTAAATCATTCAATTTCATTAATAATAAAGAAAAAATATTCAAAAAGAAAATGTCTTAATTATTTTCATTATTTATAAACTTCTATTACACATCTAATAAGAAATACATAATTAAAATATTTAAAAAATAATTTAAGTTAATCTATAACGCTTTTTAAGGCTTAAAATGTTGGGTAAAATTTCGCATGGGTAGGCAACCCCATCCTGTCATTGCATGTTTATATTGCGGTCTTTGTCTAATCTAAGCGACGGTATTATTCTTACGACGTGTATAAGTGAGACAGATATATGTTTACTTTTAAATGTTTAGTGGTTTCAAAGCTACGTCGTCGCGTTTATAAAGTGGCTACACTTTTTTGACACATTTTATTGAGGTTTGCTTCTCTAGTTATATAGCTCAATGGGTTGATGCAAGTTTATCGAGGACCCCACGTCAGAATTCCCTGAACGATTTTACCTTTCTTCACGTATTTATTTAAATGACGTGGCACTAGCGTGTGGGTAGCATACTTGTGTAGAGAAGTTTCGAAAATCGAACGCAATACGAGTTTTGAATTGATCATTGCTGATTTGGTTACAGTTTGCGCCAAAACATGCGTTTGTGCGTGATTGCACTTCAAGAACACTCGGGCGCACCCAGAATTTACTAGGTACAGCTATAAATATATTTTAGGCTTATGCAACTGTGATGTATGATGCTGCAAATTATTCAAGTTACACAAGTGATTGCAAACGCATGAATGGTCATTTGGTTACTAACTTGTGGATTGTGTAACTTAGAGACAAACAACTACACTAAAAGCATCTAGGTACAACAATTATTACAAGATTCATCCAATTTCTCACTGCACTGACCTTTGATTACAGCATCATGGTAAACAGATGCATAATTGTCGTATTAATAGGAATATTTCCCCCCTTACGCTGCAGTTGCATAATTGTCGTATTAATAGGAATATTTCCCTTACGCTGCTGCTACGCTGCAGTTATTGAACTGCAGCGTATATAGGTTCCTATTGAACTAGGAGGCATTTATATAGGAAATCATGGGCTTCGTCTGTATACTTACCTAATTGAATAATTACTTACTTGCACGTTTATTTTACACTGTAATACGTTTCTAATAAGAAAACATCTAGATCATAATTCAATTCAAAACGTGGCGTCTTCCGATCGCGACCATTGACGGTATATTATGAGAAAAGAGAAAAGTGCAAAGAATGGCAAATCGTGGGAAGCATCTACAATGGCCCCGATATGTCACGACGAGTGTTTCACTATATTTTCTAATTGTTAAATTAAATATACTTAGAACCAGAGTACCTATGCCTATTATCTCCAGAAAGATGCTCCCGTCCATAATTAATATTTTTTTGTTTCTTGTTTTTCAGATATTTCCGGTGTTGCTAATAGCTGTGGTCACGAGATGTAAGTGCGATCCCGCAAACGGCCTCAACACACACGGCGGGATCAGTGCATCACAATTCGGGACGCTGCTCAAGCCGCCTCCGCCACCACCACTCTCTCCCGTGCCCGTGCCTTTCCACAAAGGCCCAGAGAGAAACCAGCGACAAAATGCAGATGTCGGATATCAATACCAATCACCACCACCCCCACCATTAGCATCTAGTGACTTCAAATTCCCAGCCCCTTTTTACAAACAATACAATTTCAACTTTGTCCCACCTCCTCAACCTTTCTCTACAACTCCATCGCCAAGCTTATTCCAAAAAGTTTCAGGATGGCTTTTCCCATCGCAACAAACAAGTTATGCAGGATCATCTGTATTTAATAACGTAGGACCAATAAGAAAGGATTGTAATCCTTGTAATTTAGTGCCATGGTTACCAGTAATTAGATACAATTTAGGAGCTAAAAATGTATATCACAATTCATTGCCAACATACGGACCGCCCAGTCCTACAGCTTACGCTAATATGTTAAAAGTTCAACCGCACCCTTTTAATTCACAAAGCCAAGATAAAAGGCCTCCGCAATTATTACCTGGATTGCCGCACACAAACTATGGCCCACCTAATCTTTCCTATAATGGCGGTGCTGTGAGAATTGTAAGCTCAACTTATGGGCCACCAAGTGCAACACATACTTTAGACGTTGTATCACCAAACCCTCCGAGTTCTACGTATTCTCAGCCAAGTTCATCTTATGGCATACCAAGTTCTTCATTTAGTTTACCTAGTAACTCATTTGATTCTCAATTCTTACCTACTCCATCTCATGAAATTTCAAACAACCTTTACAATGTAGCGAGTTCAACGTTCCAACCACCTTCTTCTTCATATGGGACTCCTTCCCCATCTTACGGAGTTCCTTCTTTATCGTATGGCACTCCTTCTTCGTCGTATGGAACTCCTTCATCTTCGTATGGCACTCCTTCTTCATCGTACGGTACTCCTTCTCCCCTATATGGAACTCCGTCTCCGTCGTACGGAACCCCTTCTCCAGGGTATGAAACTCCACGTCCGGTTATCACAAACTTCCAACCCGTCACTCCACAGTACGAACCTGGGACTCTAAATAAAGAACTGCCGCCACAAAATGACGTGGAATTATTGGACGAGATAACTCCTAATGGAGAATTACAGTTGCCGAAAGTTTCACACCCAACAACATTTAAGAATTCTTACGGTGAACCTATTACTAATACACATCTATTTGATATTTCGTACCCTGTGTCAGCTACAGCAGCTGAATCATCTAAAGTAAAAACACATGTATTACCACATGATAATACGAAACCAACAACACCTAATACGTCATTTGCCCTGGCAAATCCAGCTCCATTTGCACTCAATAGAGGCAGAAATATCCATACGTTACAGCCTGTCGCACTTCCTAATCTAAGTGTTTCACCTTTGCCACCGATATTTAATGCCCGACCTTTCCGACCTATGCCAACACAGTTTCCTAAAAATGTCCTCCAAGGTATCAATCAAATGCAACAGACTATCAATAATGTCCATATAGAACAAAGTATACCTCTTGCAGAATTCACCCATTCTGTAGACTATCCTGCTACTATTATTCAATCACCTATTATTGAAATAGATCCCCCATCGAACTTCAATCAGTCAAAAGCATATAGAAATATACCTAATAGTTACGTAGTAGATGAAATTAGGGATATATCTTCGCAGGCTTCAGAAGATCATATTTCAGCAACAAAATCGATTACAGATGCGAGTTTTGAAAGCACTGGTGGTGATGTTGGCAACGAACTGTATGACACTGGTGTACCTGCAGATTTAAAACCTGTGTCCCGTGTTCCTTCTAATCATAAATTCAATTTTGTTGATTTGAGAGGAATGAATGATGACGATGTTGATAAATACCGCACAGAAAGTAATTTACAAAACATCGATTCACCTCTTTTGTACCTAAAGCCAAGTGCACCACATAAAAACCATGGGAACTTCATATTAGCCATATCATCGCCTGTACCAGATAATGAATATGAAATTTATGATGATATTCCCACAACCGTGCCACCACAGACTCCTACTATTACCAGCAGTTGGGATGAAAGTAGAGCTGAGTATAACACATATAAACCTAAGATTGTCCAAATTATAGTACCTTATACAACGGGAAATAAGCAGGCAGAAACAAACGAAGATTTCGTGCAAATGTCAAAAGATTGGCCCTCTACACCAAAAGATGAATATCAAGCTCGCAAAGTTCCATCTAACACAGAAGATTCTCATGTGAGTGCTATAACAGAAAGTTATAATACTGCAACAACAACGACTGAAGATACACCGGCAATGGAAAACTATGACTCGGACAGATCGAAAGACTTCTATGATGTGAAAGAACCGCCATTTGATATAATTAAACTCCAGCACACTATAGATGACTGGACGGAACAGGAATATTCTAAACAGTACCAGACTCCACAAAGGACGCGCAACAGCGAAAAGCATGCTAAGCAGATCCCTGACGATTATTTTACGACTACCATGCCGACCAATTACGTAACAACGACAAGTAATTATAATTACGAATTCTATGACCATGAAGGTTCAAGTAGTTTTCAAAACATAGTCACAGATGAAAGCAATAATACATTTAGTAAACCACGAAAAGAATATAATACAATAGAGAGAACGAAAAATAGGCACAACAGCGGCAAAAATGAAGAATTAGATGAAGTACAAAAGCTTCATATTTACACAGCAGCATCATCTTTCCGCACCACGAGTTCGTCTACCACTACCACTCCAGCTCCATGGGGTAAAATACAAACAGCTATATCACCTTTAACGAAAGAAAAAGTTTATGTGGTGACATCGAAACCTTGGAGGGATATGCGAAATGTGTCTGAATGGTATGAAGTAGAACCCTTCGAATCTAAAAAAACGAATGCTGACAGTGAGGTCTCGGCGTCTAGCAATCTTCCTTTCAAGTCTCCAAGGTTTATGAATCGACCATCATTTGGCTTTACTTCAGGAGGAAATATTGAGTCTGATTCATCGTATGGATTTTCTAAAAGCTGGTATCAAAGCAGTGAGTATAAATAATTGTTACTGAAACATGTTCAGTATCTCGGATTAGATTAAAGACTAGATTTAAATGGACGTTTTGCTTTCAGTAAACGAGCTGGAGACTCAGAAGGAGAACAATAGTACGTCTTTGCCAGAAGCTAGCCAACAGAAAGTTACCACCACTAACTTGGACGAGGTTTAATTCTTAATATTTACTAACTTTCTTTTAACAGTTTTTTTTAAAGAACATATCACATAATTTAATTTAATCGACTAAGCATCGCTAATGAGACACAATTTATTTTTTTTATTGTAATGGGCCTTTATCTGTCCACGCCGGCCTTGATCGGTTAAATTAAACTATATAAGACCTAAACAGATTTATTTTCTTAATTTTTCATGATAATAATTTATTCAATAGTCAATGCAAAATGCATTGGTGCATCAATAAAAAATGAACAATCGAATTAATTAATTGAATTACAATTCCGGCACCAATTTCGTCGAGAGTATAAACATCAGTGTGATAAGAGCTTTAAATATAGACACGCACCTATAATTTCACAATATCATCCATTATTATGATAACTTATAACATCTGCCCAGCTATGTAATAACACTAAAATAGATCGCAATAACCAATACTCCTTAATAAACAATACTTTTCGATGTATGAAGCAACGTATACTTAAGTCTATCTATATAGAAATTTCACTTTAATAAATCACTCATTCTACGATTTTCAATATCTAAACCACGTGTATATAAATGCACAAGTATTTCCTAAACTTTCTTCCTGATACTTTTGTTATTATAGTGATACATATATTTAATGAAAACGTTTATCTTAACAAAAAGCCTATCAAAAAGTAACTCATACTATATTATAAGCAAGATAACATCAAAAGGACAATGCAAGCCTATCACTAATTAATGTTTCGTTTTATTTTGCAGGACAGCACGACTGAAAACCCTCATAATGGATGAAAAATGTTTTAAAACGTGAACTAAAACTGAAACAAGTGAGAGTGACAATTAAAATATATAAAACAACTTTAAAATTGAAGTTAGTGCGTGAAACAGAACAATTTAAGAAGAACGCGAAGCTATAATAAGTGTTCTTTTTATTTTGATCTTATATATTATTAAAAAAAGTGTACATGGACACTAGTTAATAGGTAACGTTAACCAAAGTGGGACTTCATTAAACATTTTTTCATTAATTTTAAATGTAATCATTAAATATCCATCCTCTATAATATTTTAGCTTTAATTTAAGTAGGTATGTTTTCAAGTATTATGTGTAATATCTAAAATTGTATTAAAACTGAGTAGCAGTAATCAAATTTTGTAAATATTGAATTGTAAATAAATGAATGAATCGTGACTTCATTTGATTTATTTTACTGGTCTCCCAAATGAAATATATGTAGGTACTTAACTTTGATCGAGATAAAATATATTTAAACTATTATACAAATGTACTATGTCACCGGTTCAGGTTCAGTTTTTGTTCTGTCTTTTAACCTAAAATACAGAAACTCTGCACTCCAAGATATAATTGTTATTAGTGTGACGAAGTTTAACACTATGATTGGCATTATGTAGGAGCCAGAAGCCTCGCGCACTCGAGCTGAAATTAAAAAGATAAGAATGTTATAGTAGTTCAACTGTATTATTATACAGGGTGAAATCGAAAACATGCGACAAATCGAAATGGGAGATTGTACTCATCATTATGAACAACTTTTACTATGGAACCAAACCTGAAATCGCGAAAAAAAAACATCTGTTCCCTACATTTTGACGTGTTCTGCGAACATAAATGTAGGGAACAGCTGATTTTTTTTTCCCTTTGTAAAATTGTTCATAATGATGAGTACAATCTTCCATTTCGGTTTGTCGCATGTTTTCAATTTCACCCTGTATATGAAATTTTGATATTTCAACAATAACAAAGAAGGACAAATAAACAATATGATAAATGTAGACACAAATGTTTATCTTCTCCCACAAATTGTAAAAGTTTTTTGAGGATAACTGAACTAATGGTTGATTTAATAGCCGAATAAAAATATGGTTCTAATTTGTTTAAATTGACTAAAGATATTTGTAACAGTGTTGAGGTACAGACGCCAGCACATCAAGCTACCCGAAACTGTAACAATTTCCAAATAAATTTTGAATATTATGCTTTAGCGATAAAGTTGAAAAATTGAAGTAGCGTGATATGCTGGGTTCTGTACAAAATAACCTCTTTAACTCTGTCTGCAGAAACATTAGAACCCGGCAACATTAATTAGAATTCAAACAAAGGTCAAAGATGACAGCAACAACTGATAGTTGTCGTGAGTATAGTCACGTCATGACTTTGACACCACAACACTAACTTAGGACTACATGTTAGTTCTCTATTTCAGCACCATGTTCATTTAGGTAAATCCATGTCGCTCTCTCTAACTACATAATAATGTGCTACATTAGATAAATGATATGTTTCCAGCTCTTTTTCTTTCGGCTGGGTTTTGTGTTGCAAGTTTCGAGTTTCGTTGACAAATATTATCAGTTGGCAGCAGAAATCGTTCCTTGCGAGAAATAAAGTCATGACCTGTAGTTATTATAATATTACGTTCTAGGTACCTACCAAAGTAGAACTAATAAATTGACCAATAGAACAGTAACCGATTAAATCTTATCAGTCGACAACATTATAAGTAGGTGGGTGCACTTACTCAATAAGGTTCCGATAGTGAAGATGGTGATGCCGCTGAAGAACATTTGGATGCCGGAAGCGAAGGCCAGTCTGTGGAGGGGCACGTAGTTCGGGATCACGATGTTGACGTACACGGTCCTCATAGCCTTCGTGATACCGAGAGCAAGCGACACGAATAACATGCCCATGAAGGATGACGTGAACAGCATCACTGAAAAATATTAATTGAAAGTTCAAAACGGGTTACATTTAAAAAAATCGGCCCTTGTCTCTATTGTGGATATTTCAATTACGGAATTATTTACTTTCAAGTGAATCCGAACGACAGGTATTACATGTTTTGCTAAAAATCCATCAATTTACTTGTGTTTAATTTTTTTTTTTTGGGAGTTAATGTATTTATCTATACTAATCTATACTAATATAATATTATAAAGAGGAAAGATTTGTATGTATGTTTGTAACGAATTGGCTCAAAAAGTACTGGACCGATTTTAAAAATTCTTTCACCATTTGAATGCTACATTATCACTGATTAATATAGGCCATTTTAATTGCAAGAAAAAAAAAAATTAAAAAATAAATGTCCACCCGTGCGAAGCCGGGACAGGCCGCTAGTGTAATTTATGATCAGAAGGTAAGTCGTGTACACAATGCAACATTCAAGAAGTAGTTACATTTGCAGAAATATAATTTTATCATTAACAAAGAGTTGAGTGTAACTTGAAAAATACATAGAGGTAAGATTCGTAATAGTAAAAACGAGGAGTACCTACCAAGAACAACTTACACTGCTCAAAAACATTCTTTGGTTCTGGACCTGTATGATGATGTATAAACTAACTATGAACAACAATAATAAATCTAAAGTAAATAACTTTCGCTATCGAATGGTATCAGTCTATAAATCTAAAAGACGAGCATTTATACTTATACATTTTTACATATAAATAGTTTAACAACCTAGGTATAAATAAACGACATTGATGTACATAAAACAGTAAGAAATAAAGTATTGTTTGTATGAGTTTGCACGCCTTTATCAATTACTCAGAACAATGATGCAGACGGTCATTTACACTAAACCTATGCTGATAAATATTTATCTTTCGGTTATTCGTGAAACAGAGTTGTAATGTTTTTTAATGAAAATATAGGTACTTACTGCTTCTGGTGAAGATAATCATAAGTAAACTGACCATGTACATGACACGCGGTGACTTGTTGCACCATTCTCCGATAAACGGTGACACAAATCGAAATAGCGTATCCGAAAAGCCTATGACTGACATCAGTTTTGCTATATCTGCTGTTTCAAACTGCATCATGTCTTTGAGAATGATTGGCAACAACAGTGAGAAGTTCGTTTCCACACAAGCAGCTATTGATAAACCAAATATAATGTTTACGAATATTGGGTCACTCAAAAGTGTCAGGTCGAAGAACTGAATAAAATGATCCATATAACCCGTTTTCTCCTTTTCTTTGACAATTTCCTTTTCTTGGGCATTTCTGTGTTTCAGATTCTCTGCTTCGTTAAATATATTTATGGAACTGCTTAGATTAATTTCTTGAGACTCCCACCACTTGTAACGAGACTCTAATAGTGGCGCATCTGGCAATTTGTTTCGTATATCAGGGTGTGATATGGCATTTCGGGTTTGAAGACTAGAGCTACTATTAAGAGATCGCATTGATAGACTCTTTGACGGGATCACACCGTTTTCCGCAGATTCTTCTAGGCGCGGCGGTAGTGACGCAATACCTGTAAAAATTTTGGTGACAATAGCACATATATGTTGCGTTCGAAAGACTGAACATATAACATTTGAATAATAAAATAATCATACCAACAACTTTAGACGAAGGAGTTACACTGCCGTTAATAAGCTCTACTTCGGGTTCCTTATTTAGAGGCTCCGCTTCTTCTGATGTGGGTGGATCTCTTAGGTACCACTTAGCAGGTCTTAGTAAACAAGCAGCTACAAGCGAATGCAGGCAAATTGCACTTAAAATTAATACTGCGTATCTCCATCCGTAAGTGTACATCAAGAAACTCATAAGTAAGGGCATGTATATAGACCCCAGTCCTGTGATAGACATGCCTACGCCAACGGCTCTTCCTCTTTTATCTTTGAAAAATGAATTTATTGCTAGTGTGAACGCTCCCATAATTGCAGCTACACCCATCGCTGAAATTAAAATTATATCAGGTTTTATAAGGCGGATCACACGCTACAACACGCCACGCGATAGGGCGTGGAAAACGGAGCCAAATTCTCCGGGATATGTAAAAAATCACACGCGGTGGCGCGTTATCTACGCCCCGTCGCGTCGCGTGGCGGGTTATAGTGTGTGATGCGCCGAACGCAATGAAATCTAAACATATGAATATTATCAGCAGATATGAGTACTTACAACATATAATACTGTAAGATAAGATAAATTGCCAAAATTCAGTTGCTGCTGACATAATCATTAGACCAGCTGATATGAATATGGCGCCCAACACGGCGATCTTTCTGTACCCGAAGCGACTTAACATAGGTCCTCCGAAAAACGACAGTAGCATTCCAATGCTATGATTTAATACAATTACGAAGGTAACTTGTGTAGCTGTCAGATCGGTATCGTTCAACACCAAAGCGAAGCCAGCGATCAAGGGAAGAACAACCACCTGAAAAACAATTAATTCGTTAACAGCACGATTGGTAGGTCGAAATAAATCAAGTATATGTATTGTATGAATATGTTACATAAAATGAACAAATTCCGAAAAATTAACTGGACAGTTGTTGAGGGAAAACAGAATTGTGCTATATACTTCTCTTTTTTTAGAAATAATAAGTTCCCTAACTTTAACCGAATGAGTCTGGAGTCTGGATTAGAGTTTAGTTGATTGGAGGAATAAATATTCCTACCTAGGCTAGTTAGGAATATTAATTATAGAGAACCAAATTGGTATGAGAAGACTCATACTATTTTGGTTCTCTATAATGAATCACGTCCTTTAGCTAGCCACTTGCAATGTATTGCATTTTATTTCGTTCTTTTAGAATGCTGAGGGGATTTCCCTTGTTCTTCATTATTAGCTCTATCAAATCGTAAATGTTTTACCTACCACAACCTAATTTTGTATAATCATTAGTCTGTAGGTACCCTCGCCTTTTGTATATATACTTTTGGTTCTCATCAAGATTTTTAATAAGTCGTGTATAATATAAAAAGTTCAGTAAAAAAAATCAGAACTTATTATTTCTTAATCACATATTAGTAGGCCGGAAAAATGCAAACAGTTTTCTTTAGATATATATGAGCTATGCTAATTAAAATAAGCTATATTATGTAACAATCCTAATTATTGTAATAATATAATTCAATCATGAACGATATGAGTACCTATCTGAACATTTAAAAAGATTATGATTAGAATACATACAATGCGATTCATAAAAGGTAAGGACTCTGAGTAGCTTATCACTATACCAGTGAACTAAGAGTCTATTGAGATAAGACAATTATTATTAATAAATAATTATGATTTTGTTGAATCTTTAGATAAAATGTGCCATGGGTATTGCCTTGTCACTGTGTAAGTACTTAATTATGCTCGGTCCTACATTAAAATAATTTTATTGTGTAAGGTAACGTATAGTTTCGCGATCAAGTTATCATAGTTGTAAAATGTAATCTTGATAATTTTGGCGAAGCAATTCAGCAAGAAGGAAAATGTGCGTTATCAAAATAATATTTTTCCTTGTTGGTCACTTCAAAAGTGCACTACGTTAGTTTTGTATCTAGTTTAACAGTTTAAACTAAAGGGCTCTATTGTCAGCTTTAACTTAAAAACGTGGGACTAGGAATAGCTGAAAACGAACAGCACCACCGCGCTTCGCTCTTCCTACTAATACTGGCGGGCAAAATAGTGATTACAATTGTTGTTACTACAAAGTGGTAAGATTACTAAGGATAGGACATGAAGAGGATTCTTTCCGTACTCTAAAGTACGTACACAAAGTAATATTAGGTAAACTTAGAGAAAACAAAAGTTGAAGTGACAATGGGCCAGCCATAGAACTGATGAAAATTAGGGTAGATGTGTTCTTGGGCGGAGACCGTGAGTCGGAAAACGAACCTAAGGTAGGACATATATGAAGAGAGAAGATCTTCATAGGGTAGCTGATGGCAGCAGTACGAGAGAGGCTGAGAATGGCCTACGATTAGAGAGGCCTATATGTTCAGCTATGCTATGTTAAAGGCTGATGATGATGTGGAGAATAAGGCAAGTGATTTCCAATAATATTTTACTAGATTCCACTCATAATCAACAACTTTCGGTATCACATTTGATTAATCTGTGTTCAAAGTTTTAGTGCTGAGTTTGTTTGGTAAAATTAAAACAATAAGCGGCAATTAAGATAAATTAAGAGATGTTTCATGTCTAGCTAAGTCATCTCGTAGAAAGTCTTTCATCGTGAGATAGCAACAGCTGCTAATATAACAGAAGAGAGTTGCTCTTGGTACGTATATTATACAGGGTGCATTTGAAATCATGGGCATTATTTTAACCTAAGGTACTACTTATGATACTAATTGCATTAGGGCTACTATTACGCAAATCAAAAATATTATTAATGCAAGTATGGAAAACCTTAAAATGTAGTAAGTCATACAAAGTATCAAATTAGTTGCGCTTCTCGATAGCAAATGCGTAGGTACACTACGCCGTACGCGCGTCCTTGGGCGTGAATTCTTTGACCCCGCCCGACTCACGTGACATTCGTAAGTTGCCAATGAATTGATTCATAATAAATTCCAATTTTCCCTTCGTACTTTGCCGGCTTAGGACGGTCAAAACTACGTCAACTAACATACATTAAAAAAAAACATTTACGTACCTAGCTTGTGGATTGTTTTGAAAAAACCTTATTTGTCGGTAAAGTGACAGAGGGTAAACGGGTGCTCTTCCACGAGCTTGTGCATGTGCTGGCACGTGAAAAGACGAAAAATCCAACAGGTTCTGAGTGGTTCTGGTGGAATGAGACCCCGTGAAGGAATAGGGTCGTTCGGGTAGCGCCGATGGAACATTTCACGAGTTCATACTAAATTTCTTGTGCGATCGTAAATTACAACCAGTTGTGGGTATTGTTGGTTGGTGTACCTAGCCTGCACATTACGCGGTCGAGGCATCGTGTACACAAACACACACACAACTACTACACTAACACTTAATACACTGCAATCCAAGCACCGTATGACGCGAGCGGCGAGTACGGCGATTACGTCACGGGATCAATAAATCAATTACACGTCAATGCACCTGCGCAGTCGTTATGACACTGGTTCCGGGTTCGTGACTTCGTGTTGCGGCGGGAAGCATACCCCGCGCGGGGGGGATATTCGTATTTTTGCGAGTGAGGGAGTGGGACGGAGAGAGTTCAGGGAATCCCGCCGGACGGAATGTCTTGTAGCCCATTGTTATTATTACTTGTAAGGAAAAACCCGCGCGCGCGCAGGTGATGTTTGTTTACATTTCGCTTTGCGCTGTACTGCGCTTTAAGATTTTGATATTTCAACAATTATTGGCGTTAACGAAGTATTTTGTTTTAATTACTTTAAGTGTTTATTTGCAATAATAAGCCTTGTGCAATTTGATTTACTACATTTTTAAGGTTTTCCTTACTTGCATTAATAATATTTTTGATTTGCGTATTAATAGCCCTAATGCAATCAGTATCGTGAGTAGTGCCTTAGGTTAAAATAATGCCCATGACTTCGATTCCACCCTGTATATGTATCCGTCTTTTGGACTAAGGATTAGAAGACAACGCTGCTGGCTGGACTAAAGTTGTTGATTCAGGATATTTACTAGCAATGTAGGTTTTATTCACTCGTCCAACTAACTCAAGAGTGTACAGGACCTATTTAACGAAGTAACACATAATAAAATACAGCATTTAATTGATAAGAGGCGTCTCGGTGATAATATCACAATATCAGTGCATGGCATGGCTATATGTACACATAATTTACTGTTAGCTTATTGTTTATTAAATAAAATGGTCGTAAAAATAACTCAACATACAAATTCAATTAATATTTAATTGCCTGTAAACGCAGTTTTAAGCATTCAAACTTCCAAAACAAGATAACTTACTATAACTTTTTTAAGTAAAGTATTAATGTACGATTGCTATGATTAGTACTAAAATTATACTCACATTATTTAAAGCGTATGCTATGGTCACAACCCACCCGTAGCCCCCGTCGGGGGGGACCTTATTTGTTTCAACATTCATTTTCAGTTCAGAAACACTAATCACATTTCTTCAATCAAAACTTTTTCACAAAGAATACACATTTTCCATCGATTGAATGGTTTATTCACTGTTTTTCCTAGGTACAGAGATTATTGACCCCTTAGTTCAGTTTCAAATTGATTAGCAACAAATACGTGAATGATCGTAGCACTGTCTACATGTTATGTTAGTAACAGACATCGTAGGCGCATAGCAAATATTCACGTTCGTTATCGGCTTGACTTTAGTAATGTCTCGTTATCGTTAAAATGTTATTACGTGCTCACACGTATTTAGGTCTATCTTAGAAAATTATCAGAATCAATGTATTTAGATCCAGTTAATATTGTTTTAGGCTAGTTTCTCGGGTTTTCCCTCTATAGTCTACTAAGAATTACTGAAAATTTGCGTGTTCTGAAACTGTTTGTGCAGTTATTTGCATAGTAGGTAGTACCCATTTATGCTGAAAGAAAAATCGCCTTGTTTACCAATAAAAAAAATGCAAGTAAATACCTAGTACTGAAGATGTAGGTATACCTATCTCCCACCTAGTTGGTGGCTACCTATAAAATACAAAGATAGGTAAATAAAATGAAATATTAAAGTAGATACGAATTATCAACATGATTATGTTGATTTTTTACTTTGCTCAAAGATTTTCAGTATCTCGGTTTTTAGTACCTACACTACCTACCTGTTGGTACCTAATGATCATTTTAATGATTTCCGGTTATAGGTACCTATACCTTCATAAGTATATGAATTAGCAATTAAAGCTGTAAGTAAAATAAAGTACCAGTTTCTAAATAAATTCTTTGTTCTTCTTGTCATTATATTGTGTAAATACGTTAGTAAATACCTATTTACATAGGCGCGTTGCATTGATAAAGAGTTATTTGGGTCACAATCCAAAACAGTAAAAGTAGATATTCCGAAACATTGATTAAGTATCAACGGGTCATAATTAGCATTTAACTTGATGAATGACGTAGGTATGTTTATACTACTGAAATTGTGTTCTAGGTAACCTAAGCTTTAATTACATGGTCACGCATGGCTTTATTTTTTTACCTTCCATAATATAATCTATTGATAAAATAACAATAAGAATACATTTTAACGTGGTTAATCGTTTCAATGATTAGATCTTATTTTTTTCAACGAAAAATTATTTGCAGTTTTTTTAAAAAATCTATTTTTGGAAACTTTTATTTGAAGTTTTTAAAGTTTTCTAGGTAGAGTAGGTAGTACTTACCTTAGTATATTGTATCTACCTAGGTAGCTATAACTTCTAGGAAGTGTTGAAAATAATGTTATCATTAAATCTTTTAAGTATCATTAATAACTGATTCATATAATTTTAGTTGATAGGTATGACCTCGTTTTGGAATTTTGCACATTATCTACAAGATTGTTGGGGGAAATCTTCGATAGAAGAATTTCACTTGACGGACTTTCCACTTACATGTTCTACAACAGCTTAAGTAGGTATCACAAAGGGATTTGTAGGTACTATACGATTTTGTGTTGTGTTATAAAACCATATTATTAGACAGTTTGGAGGTCAGATAGATACTTAGTCGATCCATGTAAAATACTGGTATTCAACTGCATTCGGTAAGACTGTAAGCCTACTCCAAGATAGTTGTGAAAAGGCTAAGCAGATGATGAATTATACAGTTTGGGTACTCTGGCTGTTGGGTAAATATTGCTAATTAAAAATGACAGGCGCTATTTACATGAATTATTAAAGTGCCTATCAAATACAATTTAGTTCACGTACATTCAGCGGATGGTTGCTAAGTTACCAACACTGGCGCTATCGATAACACAAACATTCACAGTTGTCTAGTGAACGATAAATATATAGGTCATTTCTAATTTATGGTACCTACACCACCACTTCTAAATAATAACTAAATTATTAATCACTAATATTCCGACACTACACTCATTTTATCAGACACACTACTCAATTACGTCAAATCAACAAACAAATGTTCGCACTTTTTATTTATTTTTAAATGCATTGCACTAAAGGGCACACACGCCAAAAAGATGCGTCCGCGTCGTGACGAATTCCGTTTGACCTGTTAACTCAGCTATTGCTCGAGTACATACGGGCGACACGGGTTAATCAAAATCCGGCGGCTATTAACCAATGATGCATCATTGGTCCATAGTAGTCACACAAAGGTTATTTCCTTCATCTCGCTGTAAATCTATTTGTCGACTGTTCCCTTCTACAAAATTTCTTTAACAGACTACTTAGCTACAGATTGAAAGACCATAGTACCACCACAGATTACTGAATAGTTGTACCACTTCATTATTAATTTTTGTAACTCAACATGTTCCGGAATTAACGCACACTACCAAACACTCCAATTAAAATATTACCTATGTTACTCGTATATTCATAATATCTACATACTTAAACTGCATTTTTATTGTTATGTATAAAGCAGATTAGTTATACCTATGATTATGGGAGAAAAATTTATAAGGGTCTAGCGTAGTAGGTACCTACTTCATCCATTTTGTTTTTTTTTTTTACTGTAGTGTGCACTAATTTACGTAGTTTTAATTATTTTTGGGATAGAATTTTCCCTATATTAAAAATGACAGTAATCGATTCATTAAACGATTCTGAATACTTTCATAATGTACATTAATTCAGTTACACATGGTAAAATAATAATTCGTTCTCTGTTTCCTTAGATCTTCTCACCAATGCTGGAGGATACTCAAAGTCCTTTGAGGATCAGTTTAGTGGTTGTGCTATACAAGAATATCGTCCAACCACTAAACTGAAATCAACTACACCTTGTTCGCGTATGGTAGCAACTATAAACCTTTGAAGGTACCTACCTATACGTAGGTAAATCGCTGATCATGAATTTTAGAAATAGCCACCAAAAGATTCGGTTTCGATTTAGTTTAGTTTTAAAGAGATGTTCAACTACTGCAGCATAATCTTGATCAGTGTCTACCTATGATATCTTTTGAGAGGCGTCAACCCAAATCAAATCCTGTAAAAAACCATAAAAACAATCTCGCGTAACCCCGGATGGCCCAACTGAATCACTCGCTGAAAACATGTCCAATAGGTACTAACTAATTTTGTGTCCATTCGTATCATTTTGAGGGCCTGGTTTTATATCTCATTTATCGAATATTTGTGTTACATCCGGCTTGTGTGATTGTGAGTAAACAAACAATTAAAAATAATTTATTAAATGTCACGAGGATTTTTATTAGGTAAAGTATATGCCCAATGCAAACGATAATAATATTTTACGACGTACCTAAATCATTAAAATGTTGTAGGTACATAAAATTAATATCGACGCTTTGTTAATGCAATTCCAGTTCTGCAAAGGTTAACTTGCAATCAAAGTAGCTTGTTAAAAATAGGGCATTTAAATAATACACAAAGAAAAGTACCTAATATTATTATATTAAAATAAGTATCAAATAGACTAAAGATAATTAAGCTTTAACAACGTCTTGTTCGTCACTTTTCTGTCGTCTTGTTGTGATGAACTTCTCAAGTCCCCAGGAGAGTGCGGTTAGCCAAGTGAATATGTTCAGACAATGCAGCGTCACTGCTGTTGAAGCATTGTCTTTGATCCAACCTATAAACACAAAGAAATAAATAACACTCTGTATCTTTGAAATCAATGTAATAAACGAAATTGATTTAATAGGTTTCCACCTTCGTCAAAGCATACAGGATTATGGACCAATATGTATAAAAAAAGGAAGGCCCGTGACTAAATAATAACAGCCGCACAGGTGGATTGATCAGGTTAAGCTACGCTTGCCGCGGTTGGTCTGCGGATGGGTGACCATCTTTACATACCGAGACCCCTCCTTGCCTCGGAAAGCGCGTTAAACCGTTGGTCCCGGTTGTCATTCGTGGATCTCTGACAGTCGTTAAGGGTAGTCAGAAGCCCGAGTCTGTCAACCAGTCTTACCAGGTGGTATCGTATTACCCAGTAGCTGGGTTGTGGAGCTCAGATAGGCAGTCGCTCCATGTAAAATACTGGTATTCAGCTGCATCCAGTTAGACTGGAAGCCGACCCCAACATAGTCGGGAAAAAGGCTAGGCAGATGATGATGTAAAAAAAAAAATTAAATGTGAATTCTGCTTACCAACAATAGGTCCCAGAGAAAGGTAAACCATTCCAGCAGTTATCAGTTGAATTCCTGTAGCCCCTGGCAGCTTGTGCAGGGGAACATGAGTAGGTATGACTAGGGCCATAAATACAGTTCGCAATCCTTTCCCGAAGCCAATCATCACAGCTACCAGAATGACTACATAATACTTTTGACAGTACGCCAGAACTGAAAGAAGATTGGGGACCTTATGAGAACTTGTAATGGCTTTTTTCATCAACTTACTCTACTTCTACAGTAAAAAGAACTCCCTCGAACGTCTAAACATAAACCTTTCCATACATTTTTAGAACAATCAGTTACTTTGGTTGCAAAGCAAAATTGTCGAGATCAATATAAATCTATTTATTTATATAAAACAAAGTCGGGTTAGTTATACCATTTAAATGTCAAGATCGGCTGGACCGATTTGTACGTATCTTTGATTTTTGAATTTGTTTCAGACTTCAATAGCAGAAAAACTATTAAACCATGGGAAAATTCACGAAAAAAAAAATATGGAGATAATTCATTTTCTTAGGCGGTACGAAGTTCGCTGGGTCAGCTAGTTAGAAATAAAATAAAGTATATTACCTACTCTTCCCATAGCCATCGTCATTACTCCAAAAAGAAAGAATGAGTTGTTGTCCCAACCGATTTTACCAGCGACGAACGGAATGCAGAACCTTACACAAATGTCAACCCCAGCTAAAAGTGACATAAACAGGGCCACTTCTGATTTACTTTTCCCATAGTCACCGAGAATAAATGGAGTCAAAATAGAAAAATTCAACTCATTGAAATTAGCTAGAGTAATGCCCAACATCAAATTAATGAAAGTATAATCCTTTAATAAATCTAAATCAAAGAACATGGAAACTTTTTGACAAAACGTCAATCGTTCTTCTTCATCTTCGATATCATCTTTATTCTTTTCCTCAAATACTTCATCATCATCATCATCATTGTCATTTTCCTCCATCTTTGTCATCAATAGTTTCATCTTCTCAGTTTTGTCTTCGCTTTCTTTTAAATATTGCTCCAATTTTAGCGATGCTTGTTTTAGTACTTCGCTTTCATAATTAAAGTTATTCGACTTTCTTCTGTGTCGTGTTCGATACGACTGATTGCTGTGATTATCTTTCAGATATTTGTTTTCATCTTTTTCTTCATTTTCTTTCTGAATTTTTAGTGAGACATTACTGTGATTATCCTTATTATACTTTTCACCATATTGCCCATCCATTTTAAAAGATTTAATGCTCTTGCTTCCAACAAAATGTTTTTCCGCTCTATCCGCTATATCTTTGGCATCAGCTGGATCTATTTTTTCTACAACTGCCTTTTCGTCGGCTTTTAAATCTTGAGGAGCCTTAAGTGTAGGACAGTCTTCTATTTCTGATTCTGGAATCTGTGTCTCTAATGTAATAGACGTTTTCCGTTTAGGTTTGTAAGTATCACGCTCTTGAGCCAAAGCACCTAAATTAGCCGAAGAGTTTTTCTTAGACTCGTTTAAGTACAATGTCGAAGATTTACGAGAACGATCACGATCACGATCTTGAGCCACTGATAATAAATTACCTGATGAGTTTTTCTTAGACTCATTTAGATACAATGTCGAAGATTTACGAGAACGATCACGTTCTTGAGCCAAAGCTCCTAGGTTAGCTGCCGAGTTTTTCTTAGATTCATTTAAATACAATGTTGATGACTTACGGGAACGGCTTTCAAGTAAATTTGTCAATGATGGCTTTTTTGAATTTAGTCGTGAGTTCATCAGTGAATTTTTAGTCGAGCCTTCTCGTGAAGAGAGTCTACTTTTCGACTGCCGAGATTTACTGAAATAACCATCGTTCGCACGTAACATCATTGGTATACCGGGGTCGGTAATTTCGTAGCCAGGATTCACTGGGTCATCTTCATTGTAAATATACTGGCTTGAAAAAGCACTTATATTTTTGAACTTTTGACTGAAATATCCGCTTTCTTGTTTTTTATTTTCAATCTTATCATCCTTGGTGTCTGCTTTCAGCAGTTTCTCTTGATCTTCATCTTTTTCGTTTGGTTTTTTAGTGTGCCATTCTACTGGTTGCAGTAAAAGAGCGCAAGCTAAGGCATGCAAGGAAATTCCACTTATGATAAGGATGGCTCCCGTTTCTCCAAAGCCCGCAAAGAGGGCGGTGATGATATGTGGCCACAAGATGGGCCCTAGGCCGGTCGTCGTCCATGATAGTCCTGTGGCCAATCTTCTTCTGTTTTTCCAATAAGTATTTAATGCGAGGGCATTTGCCGAACTACTTATACCATAGCTAGCCCCTGAAAATATGCAAATAGCAAATTAATAATAATCCAGTTTCAACATTTAATTAAAAATAAGACTTTTTGAAATATCTTACCGTACAAGATTGAGAATGATACAAGATAGGTGATGAAGTTATACGAAAACGTAGTCAAAATCAGAGATATAAAGACAAATATTGCTCCAGTCATAGACACCTGTCTGTAGCTGAATGTTTTAAATAAAGGACCATTTGCTAGACCTGAAACAAAACAGACGAAAACTTAGATAGCCTCGCAAATTGGCATTCAAAAATATTTGCATCACTGGGCAAGGAAAGTACGATATCTTAATATTTCGATTAGGGGACAAATAAAAACTTTCTCATTATATTTATCAATATTTAGTTCCAATTTTTGCTCTTTGAACGATAGATTAATGTAGGTAAATATAACATCAGAATGTTAAACATTTTTAATGTATTTACTGCGTAATTACAATTAACGATAACTTTAGATAACTTTTAAATCCTCGTACATAAATATGCAATGAATTTTGTTAACAGCTCGTGATTTGTAGTGTATTTGTCGGTAATTATGTGGGTATAGATAGTTTTAGTATATGTAAAGGCAGCTAATTACGAAGGGGCCGGTATGGTATCAGAGAGTTACCATGCGAGGCGCGTCACGCACCGACGCAAGAGGTCAGGGCAGAGTTCATGTTGATTATAGTGGTTGTCTCAGAGCTGCTGATGCCCAGACGAGTGAACTTGTCCCGGAACAGGAGCCCGAACTGCTGCAGTACCGGCAGCGCGGACAGCTGAAATAGACAATTGTACAAAGATTAAAATACTTATTCGTAGAGTCTTACTGACTGAAACGACATGATGTTTCTCCTCGTCGCTACATTGGCTGAGGAATCGGGAATGCAATGGCAATCTTATACTGTGGATGGGATCTACTACCTATTATTGCTTTCTATAGAAGCGAAACAAAGTAATGATATAGGGGCGTATCATAGACCCAAAAGTTTAGGGTAATATTTTTTAATGAGTTTGGAACGGGAGTTTCGCTTCTAAATGTAGCATTTTTTTCTATGTTTGTATACAAAACTCACAAACTGCAGGAGTCAAGTAGGTACGCGGTCCTATAAATATAGTCTTGATCCCCGACCCTCTCTGTCGCATCGCATAACCTCTTTTTCGTTCAGCATTCTTTCTGACTTGCTTACGCTTTGCTTGGCACCTAACGGTTATAGTGTAATGTTAAATAGCCTATGGTCTTCCTCGAGAATTGGGCTATCAAATGCAAAAAGATATTTTCAAATCCAACACGTGGTCCCAGAGATAAGCGCGTTCAAACAAACAAACTATTTAGCTTTATTTGTAGGTACTTATACAGGGTGGAATTGAAGTGATGGGCATTATTTTAACCTAAGGCACTACTCACGATACTGATTGCATTAGGGCTATTAATACGCAAATCAAAAATATTATTAATGCAATTAAGGAAAACCTTAAAAATGTAGTAAGTCAAATTGCACAAGGCTTATTATTGCAAATAAACACTTAAAGTAATTAAAACAAAATACTTCGTTAACGCCAATAAATGTTGAAGTATCAAAATCTTACAGCGCAAAGCGAAATGTAAACAAACATCACCTGCGCGCGCGCGGGTTTTTCCTTACAAGTAATAATAACAATGGGCTAAAAGACATGCCGTCCGGCGGGATTCCCTGAACTCTCTCCGTCCCACTCCCTCACTCGCAAAAATACGAATATCACCCCCGCGCGGGGTCTGCTTCCCGCCGCAACGTGAACCCGGAACCAGTGTCATAACGACTGCGCAGGTGCATTGACGCGTAATTGATTTATTGATCCCGTGATGTAATCGCCGTACTCGCCACTCGCGTCATACGGTGCTTGGATTGCAGTGTATTAAGTGTTAGTGTAGTATTTGTGTGTTGTGTGTGTGTTTGTGTACACGATGCCTCGACCGCGTAATGTGCAGGCTAGGTACACCAACCAACAATACCCACAATGGTTGTATGAACTCGTGAAATGTTCCATCGCCGCAACCCAAACGACCCTATTCCTTCACGGGGTCTCATTCCACCAGAACCACTAAGAACCTGTTGGATTTTTCGAAGAGCACCCGTTTACCCTCTGTCACTTTACCGACAAATAAGGTTTTTTCAAAACAATCTACAAGCTAGGTACGTAAATGTTTTTTTTAATGTATGTTAGTTGACGTAGTTTTGACCGTCCTAAGCCGGCAAAGTACGAAGGGAAAGTTGGAATTTATTATGAATCAATTCATTGGCAACTTACGAATGTCACGTGAGTCGGGCGGGGTCAAAGAATTCACGCCCAATGACGCGTACGGCGTAATGTACCTACGCATTTGCTATCGAGAAGCGCAAAGTGTTTGATACTTTCTATGACTTACTACATTTAAAGGTTTTCCATACTTGCATTAATAATATTTTTGATTTGAGTAGCCCTAATGCAATTAGTATCATGAGTAGTGCCTTAGGTTAAAATAATGCCCATGAATTCAATTGCACCCTGTAGATATAGATTTGTTTGTATAAAATAAATGCTCTATCACATAGATTGTGTCTGTCTAGTAATTATTATTTTATACCGTCATCAAGCGACTCATAGCTGCACATAAGGATTCTCTGCATAGCGAATCGCGAAGCAATTACACAAATCACGTGCAAAAACATTTAGCTTTAGTAGAGAACGTATGTCTATACTGCTGTGTTGCTGGGTATTTTATTACCCAGCAACTGCGTTGTGGAGGTCAGATAGGCAGTCGCTCCATGCAAAGTATTCAGCCGCATTCGTTTGGACTGGAAACCCACCATAGTTGGGAAAAGGCTAGGCAGATGATGATGTGTGCGTATCTCTATAAAAGTTTAGCAACTAGGTCAAAGGTACTTATGCCTACTTGTTGACATAAGAGTTGAAGTCATAATCCCAAGGGGGACAGTAGCCGAACATTGCAAATAAGTTCCCGATTGACCTCTTGACCCAATATTGACCCGAATAGCTATTCACAACCAGTCGATACGCTTTCGTACCGTATCGAACATTAATCAATGTTATCGTAGGAGTCCTCTAAACGCTATTCACAAGTACAAAACCCGAAAATTATGTCAGTTTAAATGAAATAGATGACCGATATTCTTCCGACAGCTGACTGCCGTCGGGGGCAAGGCAAATCAGGTTATCGACGTGTGAAATTTTCGATATGATAGCCTGTCGGATGGTTGTGAATAGCTATGTAGGATTAACATCGTGCGGTTTTAGTAAGTAAGAGTCTGACAGGCTTCTTCACCCACCTCAGGGTAATTGCGTAACACATTATCAATGGGAATCGGTTTCATTTTGACAGTTCAACAGCGTTCATTGCGTTATTTACGTGTTGAGCAAACAAATTTTTCGAACTTATGAAGCAATGGATTAGCAATTTGCTTCAAAATGATCCAGATTCCGATTGATTGTGCGTTACGCAATTAGGGTGCAGTTTAGAAATAATGTCTCATGGAAACATGAATAGTGTGTATTATTCGCATATGTTTTAATCAGCGGCGGCCTTACCCATTGCGAGGCTCCGGGCGGCAGGTCTTTGCGAGGCCCTTTGTCCTTCGTGAAAAGTATGTGATGCGAAAGTAGGTCTGATTTTTTGGTTTAGGTATTTGTCACGTTTGACGAGAAATGCTAAAGTTATACAAATAAATAAAACTTGAGTTTTAAAATATTTTACATTGAAAGATTTACAAAATTAACAAATACAGAGATGGCTTTTCCTAAGACTAAAATCTTCAATTAAAATACAATAATCTTACGAATGACCTACATCATTTTCGATTGAAAGAATAGCAAGGGCTGGCTGAAAGCCGATCTTGTGTCATCGAATTCCTCAAAAATGTTTTAATAATTGACAAAGCTTGCGTGCACGTTGTAGACTATTGTCGTCAATGTAAAAAGATTTTCAAAATAAACTATTTTTATGTCATTACATAAAATTATTTTATAAATCTATATATATAAAAAGAGAAGTCCTGACTGACTGACTGACTCATCAACGCCCAGCCTAAACCATTGGATCTAGAAAGCTGAAATTTTGCACAAAGGTTCCTTTTATAATGTAGACGAGGAATAAGGAAGGAATTTTCGAAATTCAACCCCTAAGGGAGTTAAATGGGAGTTAAATAGGGGATGAAAGTTTGTATGAAAAATCTTATTCCTTGTGTTAATAAACTTCAAACTTGGCAAGAATACTTATCTAAGTAAATTATAAAGATTGGCATTTTTTGTTTTTCTAAACTACCCCCTAACAGGGGATTGGGGGGTGTCAAAATTTGTATGCAAGAATTTTAACACGTAGTCCGATTAACTCAAAACTCAGTATTTATACTAATTACCAAAAATAAAGAATTACTTGTATCAGGGTTTTTCAAAAATCTACCCCTAATGGGGAGAAAAGGGGTAGTTTATTTTACAGGGCAGGATTTTACTGCCTGGCTTATTTAACTCGAAAATTGGTATAAATAATCTGTGAGTCAAGTAATGAACACATTCCAAACGATTTTTCAAATATCCACCCCTGTGGGGGTGAAAAGTGGGGATACAGCTTATATGAAAAATCTTATTCATTTGGTTAATAAACTTGAAACTTGGCATGAATACTTATCTAAAGTAAATTAAGAAGTTTTGCATTTCTAAGCTACCCCCTAAAGGGTGATTAGGGGTGTCAACATTTGTATGGAAGAATTTTAACGTGCGGTCCGATTAAGTCGAAACTCAGTATTTATACTTCAGACTAAAAGTAAAGAATAACATGTATACGGGTTTTGCGAAAATCTACCCCTGACGGGGTGAAATTAATTTTCCATTTTACTGCGTGGCTTCATTAACTCGAAAGTTGTTGGACATAATCTTTGAGTCAAGTTATGAACACATATCAAACGTTTTTTCAAAATTCCTCCTGTGTGGGGGTGAAAAGTGGGGAAAAACCTTATATAAAAAAATCTTATTCATTTGGTTAATAAACTCGAAACTTGGAAGGAATATTTGCCTAAGTAAGTAATAAGACATGTGTCTTTCGAAAGTAGACCCCTGACGGGTTATAAGTGGTAATTCGATTTTGAAGGCCGGTATTATAGTGCGTAGCTTGATTTACTCCAAAAAAATGGTATGAATAAATTTAAGCTTAAAACTTGGCACAAATACTTATCTAAGTAAATTATAGTTTTTCATTTTATGTTTTTCTGCTCTAAAGGGAGATTGAGGGTGTCAGTTTGTATGGAAGAATTTTATCGCGCGGTCCAATAATATAAACTTGAAACTCAGTTTGTATACTTAAGACCAAAATAAATAATAAAGTGTAACTGAGTTTTTCGAAAATCTAACCCTAACGGGGTGAACGGGGGTAGTCCATTTCACAGAGGAGTATTATATTGCGTGGCTTGATTCAATGGGAAATTGGTACAAATAATCTTTGAGTCAAGATATGGAAATGTCCCAAACGTGTTTTCAATATTACGCCCCTATGGGGAGTAAAAACTGTGAAGGTGAAAAGGCGGTCTTATTCCTTTGGTTAAGAAACTTGAAACTTTTCAACATTTCCCTCAGTAAATAATAAAGATTGATACTTTTAGGGTTTTACTACTTACTTACTTAAAATAAAAAAAGTATGAGTTTAGGGTTTTACTTATTCTAGGAGTCGAATAAGTAAAACCTTAAAACTCATACCGGGGTGGAAAAGGGTAATAAAGTTTAAGGAGTAGAAACTCCTACTTCCATTAACACGAAAATGGGTTTAGATAATCTATATGTCATAAAAATGGAAACGTACCAAATGCTTTTTTAATAAAAACAAGCCCTGTCGTAATGAAAAGGGAGGATAGTTTATTTGAAACATCTTAGGTAGTTCAACTAAAACATTGGCCCGAATACTTATTTCTTTAAATAAAGTATAAAGATCGTAATCAATAATTTTCGAAATAACTACCTTTCAAGGGAAGGTGGAGAGGGTGTTAAATTTATTTGAGGAAAGTACGAAACCCACGCGGACGAAGTCGCGGGCAAAAGCTAGTAAAATATAAATAAAATTATTTGAAAATCTTTTCCGCATTCAATTCATGAGCTTCATCTTCCCCTTCATAATCAAAATTACCTTGCCTTTTTTATGTCGTCTTCTGACTTCTTTAAACTACTTATCTGTCAATATCATTTTCCTAGGCTATTTCTCTCGCTGTTACAAGGGATGACTGAAAACCATTTTCTCGATAATATTATCGAGCCAATTTTTGAATGCGTGTAGGTGTTGTCCACATCTCTAAGTGCATGTTTTCGCTTTTCCACATTATCTTGATTCTTAGGTAGTTATTTCCTTTTCTATAGAATGGCATTCACTGACCAACTGACAATCTATTGTATTTTCTGCTAAATCTTTTAAAGCATCACATATATCGCTTAGTTGGTATTTAACGGCTTTCACCGATGCTACCCTGCACTCCCATCTAGTTTCAGAAAGTGGTTTTAGCGATAACGATTTTACATGAGCATTTTAAATAGCCCACCTCTGAATTGACTTGAGCCGGCAAACAGAGTGTACAACCTTTGTAGCAAACCAAATAATATTTTGCTTAGACACAAGACGATGCTGCATCTCCTAGGATGAGATTCCAGCTATGACTCCCACAAGGTAAAAAATAAGCAAGTGGATTAATTTCAAGAATACGTTTTTGGACACCACTTTTTTCAACACGTCTATTGGCATAAAATGTTCTTTAATTTCAGCTGTATTTGTACCTATTAAAAAATCTTATATTAATTGAAAGTTGCTCAACACGAGAAACGTCGCGAGTACAATCAAGAATATTCGAATAATATTTATTATTTTTTCAACAATGTGAATCTTCACGTGACTTGCCATTAAATGGCGCGATATTCAAGTACTAGGTACATAATTAATTTTTCAATTATGTTTTGAATGAATGAATTACTTAACTAACTTTATTTTAATTTACCGTTATGTTATGTATAACCTTAATAAATAATTAAGGATCAAAATCAAAAGTTTTAAATTTAAAAAATCTATATTTTTTAAGCTTGGGTTGTTGCAGCGAGGCCCCTGCAAGAGCGAGGCCCCGGGCGATTGCCCTGTTCGCCACCCCCTAAGGCCGCCGCTGGTTTTAATGCACACGAAACTAAGTCTATAGGGTTGTTTGCGAGTTTTTAATACGAGACGAATTGTCCGTGGTGATCGGTTTCTCCCGGGCATAGCAAATTGTGAGAATTAAGATAACGTTTTGACACAAGGCTAACGCTGCTGATAAATTAACACTTATCCTTAATTAAATACAACATAAAGATTAAGTTGGTAAACACTGGGTGCTAATCCATCAAACATCTCGATTGTTGAAATCGTGCAAGTCGCACCAGATGTGTGCAACAATCTTTATGCAGTGATAGGAAACTTTTTTAAACATTTAGGCCCCTATTACAGAACGTCACTCAATACTCAAGCATTACTTAAAACTAGATTCCAGCCATTTGATTGGTTGAAACTAGTTTTAAGTAATGCTTGAGTATTGAGTGACGTTCTGTAATACGGAACTTAGACGCGCGCCTATGTCGAATTTGTGGGAATGTTATAGGCTGATTACCTATGCTATTTCGAATTTACATTATATCAACATGTTAATAGCACCTGAACTCTTTTTCCCATAAATTGTGGTATAAATTCTTTGTAGCGTCAAAAAGTATAGGTTCTGCCTACTGCTAACAGTTCAAGAATGTGGGTACTTATATTCTTGAGGCTGACTGTAGTTAGACAAGAATGACGGTAGATTTTCAAGGTAACACTACTGCTCGTCAAGAATATAATTATTCTTGTCTGAAATACCGTCCGCAAATCGTCGCAACATTATCGTACTTTCTTAGTGGGGGCACTGTGGCCTGAAAGTGCCAATTTCTATGGGCACCCACAGGGCACAGTGACATCTCAGAAAAACATTCACCACTGACCGTCGTAAAATTATCAGGAGCCATTCGGGTGTCTAATGAGTTTTGGTAACCACACACCACAAACCTATTAATTTCTCAGGTCGTAATGAAACAATGAAATATGCAATAAACACAAGTGCCACTGAGTGCAACGTTGTTATTTCGAACGTTAGTTATAATAAGCCTTCATCATTTTAATTGACGCTCATTTATTACTCCGCTAGTGCTAGGTAAATATAGAAGTACCTATAATAACGACTTACGTTAGAGAATCCAGCCGCAATGACGATCATCCACCCCCAGCCGCCATCGGGAGGTACGAAATCGCCTTCCTTCTTCAACTTCGTATTAACGTGCTTAGCTTTCGTCATTTTCGAGCTTATCTTTACCAAGCCTCATATAAGAAGCCGACTACAGTCTCCGTTTACGTTGCGGACAGAACTGATAACTTTTGAAACAGTGATCACTTTAATGTGACAAATGAATCAAGTGAGTTGGCAACGCTTCCTGGAACAAACAGACTAGTTCACTACGCAAACATAATAACTTGAATGACTAAAACCACTGAGTCTGTGTAGCCGGTGTGCATCCGCTGCTAAGTCTTATCTAAGCGTGCACTATGTAAATCTGTGTTAGTAAACTACATTTACCTCGTGCATGGTTATCGCTGAGAGATATACTAATACACCTATAATCTATATACTTATTTAATCTAGAAAATGTTACTTTGCCGCAATAAATGCGTCAAGCCCCTCACGTGATTAGATATTACTATGTGTAGTATTGAAAGCATTAGCTGCATGCGGGATTCACAATCAAAAGTGATATTAATAAATATCATAATATCGTGGTCTATAAAATGTTTATCGGCTTATCACTATCAAGCAGTAATTGAGCAACGCCCTTAACTACATATCAGTCTTTGTAAACGTGATGCCTTGAGTAGATAGCCATGGAACATCAATTATAATGGGGTCATTTAAAATGTGTAATTATCAAAAATATACCTAACTAATAGCAGATATGAATATTTTCAATGCGACCCACTTCCGAGATAACGGTTGATTGTCAATTGTCAAAACAATAGGATACTTAAGTACCAAAAGTGAATTTAGATACATAAAAAATGTCACGGGCTGACGGCATTATTTTAAATCGTGAGAAACTTTATTAGTCCCTTTGTAAATTAAATGTAATGGACAAGAATGCAATACCTACATTGAAGTGCATTACCCACTGGAGTTAATTTATCTTTTCACAAGCAACCTTTAACTACTTAGGTACATTAATATATATTAAAGTACCTACCTAAGTAGTAATTACAATAAGTAATTACAATAGGTATAAATACCTATTGTAATTTGTAAAGGCATAAATGAATATGATCACATAACTAAGTAGGTAGGTACCTATTTGTTGAGTGTCCATAATATAGGTATCTTTCTGGTTTTCCTGTGATTAAGAGTACCTAAATCTGTCATGCATAGAAGTATTGATGTACTACACTACCTAGACAGGAAATACCGTCTTAATCCTTGTGATTTAAAATTGCATAAATAAGCGAATGCATGCTGCATTTAAAATACTACCTATAGGTATACCTACATGACTACGGTCAGTGGGTCGTCTTAGGGGCGGATTTGTTGGAGTTGGAGCATACGCTTAGGGGCACTATGAAAAGCAAAGAAAGGTAGTAAAAAACAAGTTTCAAATTTTTTTTTGAGACTTATAATATTTTTGTAAATTTTTCTTTTTTCCATTTTTCGCTGAAATTTTACATCATCTCATGTTTTACGACTAGAGCCAACCTAAATCACGACCTCATTTTTGATTCGAACCGTGGAAGCTGAAAAATTTTCCTCCCTCAATGAAAATGAATCTACTGATCGAGCGTATTATTCAGATATTATCATAATCCACAAACCTAAGGTTGAGTACTCATGCCACATTATTTCAGGATCCGGGAGGCAAAGAATTGGTAACAAGATATAAGTAGTAGGAAATAATATTTTCAGCCTAAACCTATGAAACCTATAGGAAAATTCCCATGAGAGTTACGGAAAATGGAAACTTAAACATTTTTTAAAGACTATAAAATTATGATAAATAAATATAACCACTTATTAGTAAATAGTTTAACTTTAGTATTAACGATCAGGATTAAGAACTATAAATTAAAAAAAAAAACTATAATGTTCAAAGCTACCTACAATAATTTAAAAAAAAACTCACCTTGGAATAAATATTGCACTTAATTTAATATGACATAAGTAGATATTTGATTTTCACAATTTCTTTCAGTAGGGAAAATTATGTACAATTACAACTCGGCTTTTTAATTAATAACTGGTCGTAAATGTAAGTATCTGTTTTTTAGCAAATAATAATCGAGCGGTGTAAGTGCGTAGGTGCATAGGACACGCTCGGCGTTCGTGTTTCCGTAAAATGAAACATATATTTACGAAGTTTACTTATCTGCCTTTGTATAAATTTACAACGCTGAACTGATGCTTACTTTAATAACTAGTCGTAAATAATAATACGCACCTCATAAAGATATTTAGTCAAGGCATTATGACAAAATGTGTGAATAATATAAAACAGCGCTTATTTACCAATATATTAAGTAAAGATAATAATTTTTACTCCGAAAACTCCGCCCCTAAGACGACATACTGACCTTGTTTTTATTTGTTGTAAAAATATTACAAAATGTAACTGATAAGTAATATCATTGTATATATTATTTCATAAGAACAAAGTGGGAATATAAGTATCTAGTCCAAACACCACTATCATGTCCGAACATAATGTTAATTTTAATTTATATTTGTAAGAAATGTTGTCCTTCTGCAGGTTCATTTGTTTTATTTTATTATTTTATCAAATGACAGCATTCATTTTTAAGTTTTCGCGACAACAAAAGAGCGCTTATAAATAATTGTTTGTATTTCGCGCGCTGGCTTCATTTATATTTGTTAGGTTGGCAATAGAATAACGCACCATTTAAGCGCGTCTCAGACTTAGAACACCCATCGTCGTCGTGTCAATCGTACTTATTTCCAAGCAAGTGGGAAATTAAAGACGAACTTTCACCTGTTTTTCCTGTTCTGTACTTTCATCTATTTCTAAATTTTAGAAATAGGTGAAAGTACAGAACAGAAAAAACAGGTGAAAGTTCGTTCATAATAAATGATAATTTTACCTCTCATTTTGTATCAAAAAAATCTTCAAGTTCTACTCGTATGATCGGTTTGAAGGCCTGCGCCAGGTCATCGTTTTTTGTTTGTCTCTTTAGTTAGGCATGTGTTCGTCACCTCAAATTAGGAAAAAGAGTCAACGATATACTACTTGACTTTTAGAATTTTTTAAAGTGCTTGTATCTGGCAACATTGCAGGAAAGCGCTGAATGATTTTTGTTAAGACAAGAAATATAACAATCGCTCAATCGGTAACGTTAATAGAATACCCAAAAAAAGAAAATAATATTTGTCCATCAATTATCTTCTGAGCGGTACTCTATTTTATATTTTATCTGTAGTCCAGGCCAAAATGTCAAAATATACCCTGTACCACAAATAGTGGCATTGCGCAGACGTTAAATTTTAATTTTCGTTATACTTTCATTGAGTCATTGAGATAAAAAAAGATCGCTTAAATTTTGTGTTAGCCTTCTGGCTTACATGAAAATTTTATTAGTAATTGCTTCTAGCAAAACTTGTTTCATCACCATTATTAAAGTTTTTTACAGTGTGGCTCATTTCTACGCAGAAAAAAACAGAAATGTACTAGTTTTATTTACAGTAGTTAATGCTTTTTCGTAAGTTCATAGTTGCCTTTGATCTTTTTTCTCTAATTTAAACAATGTTTTGGAGTATTTGTCTAGAGTTATTTTTTTTGTTTGTCGAATGTCTGTGTTTGTTATAATTCGTGTCCGACCGAAACACGATTTTCCGCTGAAACCGTAACCGAACCTCCTCCGGGCTCCTCTTCGTTAAGAAAAAGTCAGTTTAAAGTAGTTAATTTATTTCGTGGATACAAATAATAAGATTAATGGTTGATCTTGCAATCATCAGCTTTCTTTTATCAAAAAAGTATTTCAAAAAGACGATTGAAAAGTGAGCCTTAACTTAATTAAGGGCCTTAATAACAACAAGTATGCTTGTTACCTTTTGTAATATATGTAAGTACATATTTTTTCAGATGTTCGAGCATCTCAACTCCTATCACCGCATAATTTAGCCATAAGCAATCAGCGATTGAATCACTTTTTGGAAGCTCGATATATTTAGCGACAAAAAAAAACCAATTCAGCATCTTTTAGGAATAGTAACTCAATAAAAGAATAGATTACCAAAATTAATTAGTTGACACGTCAGCACACTAGAATGATACTAAATAAGTACCTACGTACATACTGTCGTTATGGCGTCCCTACAATCGTTAGAAAACATAATATATAGGCCGTACTGAAACGGTACTAGTCGAACTAGTAGAACACACAGTTGCTAATACGCATTTGTGTCTGTTATCCTTAGAGCTTGCATCAATCTTCCAGATTTGTTTAGGTTTTGTACAGAGGCCAGCACATCAAGCTACCCCAATCTGTCAAAATTTCTTAATTTATTAAGAACCTTATTCCTTTCTGGTAAAGTTGAAAATGTATCAAATAAATTTGACAGATTGGGGTAGCTTGATGTGCTGGCCTCTGTACATACAAAGAGGGTGAAAACGAGATCCCATTACTACGTCTACGCAGTCTGTCTATGTCAGTCGTTTTTATTCTATCAAAACCTCTACCTCACGAACGCTGACTACCAGTTTCGGTCGGGCTAAAGATTCGGCCACTTTTTGGCCGAAACTGAAACTGCGATCGAAACCTGATTTTTGCCGAAACCGAAATCGAACCTTGAGTCGGTCAGTAGTTTTAATTTTGTCTTACACTGTCACTCACTTAATCTGTGGAAAAAAAAAACAACAAAACAAAGACCGCCCATTGTATGTTTTGTAGTATAGTAATAATTGTTTTTTTGTTTGTTATGTATTTTCTGGTGTACAATAATAAAGTATATATAAATAACACAAAAGTTTTACTGTTGTTTTGTTCGTGCATGGTTAAACCACACGAACAAAACAACAGATTAATGAATGTGCCACGATTTGTGAGCCATGTTACGACGTGCCAATGTATGTACTTGTAACTATAGAGACAGCGAGAACTCACACTGACACAATAATTTTATAAGCACAAGCAGAAAAGTGATGGTAGCTGGTAGCTCGCCGTTCGGTCGAAATACGGATTATTGTTTTGTTTTAGAAAAAAAAATGTTGTATTAAGTTAAAGCGATGTGCTTCTGTTAAATTAGTTTAATAATTATACGTTTATCATAATTCTTACCACCGATAAAAATCAAATACGAAAACTTTTGTTTTTTTTGTCAAGTATTTTGAATACGAAACAAGTGAAATCCTTTGTTTTTGCACACTTGTAGAAGGTGCTATGATATTGCAATAATTTTGAAGAGACTTTATGGGAAATATCTTCGGAACGGTGAGTGCCTTGATTTTATACAGTTAAGTACCTGTAAGGATAACTCCTTGACCTTTATTTTAATTAACGTTTACCTACTTACAAGTTCCATTTCATGGTAGATTTGAAGTATAACCTGAGCTATTTAGTATATGAACTACAGTACATTACAAAAACTTGTTATTTCTGTAATGATTAAGTTTTTCTGTCCCAGGCCCTGAAGTTTCAAATTAATTTCGATGTAGGTACCTTTGATAAACTAAAGTGTTAGAAAATAAATGACTGACCTTAACTGAGCTCAAGACAAGACGTACCTAATGTATCATATTAATTTAAGTAAGATTAGATAAATTACACAATTTTGCAAAAAAATATTCAAAGTTCTGAAAGTCAACTTCTGTAAACTAAATCTTTATTAGACTGTTGGTCAATAGAATTGCTAACTCAGCTATTTTTGATGCTAAATTAAATTTTCCATTAATTATCAGAAAAAGGTCACATGAATTCTGTCACAATTTCATTATTTTCTGTGTGTTATCTCAGCAGTTAAATCATAGTAAGAGATTATTTATACAACTCATGGTCAGCGGGTCAAATTAAAAAAATAATAATGTCATTCAAATACTGGCACCATACACCATCCCACTATCACTAAGCATTAGTTATTTATACTCATTTTCTTTGTCATGAAAAACTTGCAGACAAACAAAAGAATAAAAAAAATGTCATTTAAATATTTTCACTAACATACTGTATTAGGTAAATCAGTATTGGTATTAATTTCATTCTAGAATTATCAATAGGTATTTTTTTTGGTTTTTCATTGTCAATATCTGAAACCAATTCTCCTCAGCTAAAAATATTTACTTTTTTTTTCTCATTGTCCTGTTGTTTGTCCTTACCAGTATTTCAAAATTGTAGACTTGATACTTATAGTCCCTGGTAACATCAGTGTTTCATAGATAATTAGAAATCCTATGGGATATCAACATATCAAAGCACCATTCTTCTTCTTTTTTTCGAGCTGAAAGCAAAGCTAAAAATATTTTATTATGTTAGATGAGTTAGGTCCAGCAGGTGACCACGCTACCGCTGCATCAGTGGCTTTTTTAGGTTCGCAGAAATGGAGGTGCAGTTAGTTTGCTAGTGTTTTAGTAGCCTGGTGAGGACAAGTAAAGCCGTATGACAGATATTGTCAATTGTTATGCACAATATACAATGAAAAATAATTTATTTTTATACAGCTTCACCTTGTTTGGATTTCTTATTATTAATATTATGTATTTGTAATGTTTTATTTACTAACATCCTTTTCATTGAAAACTTTACGTAAATCATTAATATTCATTAATTATCATGTAGGTCATTTTCTAGATTCAATTCTGTTTACTTCCGTGGTATTGGTAAAGTGACTCATAACACATTATTAATTACCTACTTTTTTAAAAGCTTTCAGTAGTACAGACAGGCACTTAGTCAATGGCCTGTCTGTACCTATTTTATTCATTATACAATCTTTTTGTCAAAGTCCATTGTAGCTGTAGTCATTATTATAACATTCTGCCATTCTGTCGCCATGCTACCAGCTGTTATAATGTAATCAATATCATTTATTGGTTTCTGTACCTATTGGAGAACCAAACTGGTTCAGTGTTAGTGAATTGTGAATAAGTACCATGTTAAATTCTCTGATTCATTGTTTTGTGTTATTAGAAACTTATTTAGCAGTATCTTTGCTGATAATGAATTTAAATATTTGGTCTTAGTTGAACATATCAAATGAGTACAGTCAGTATCATATTTTTCTGATCTACACCTAGTTACAAGAAAACAAAACATACCCCGTACCTAAATAGTATTTGTATACAAACCTATGAATGATGGCTTGCCTCTCAGCACCATTGTTTCACACTTTAAAGTTATTTACTTAGTTGTGTGGTGAAATACTTAATTTTTTATTATATTGCTGCACTAGCTGCACATAACTTCCATCCATTTGTTGTGGAAACCATTTTCTAAACTTAGTAGGTAAGTATAGGTACCTACTTTTACTTTTGTGTTCATTAATTATATTTTTAATGTTACACTGAAAACGGACTTAAATCAATTTGGTATTTAAATTAAATACAATAATTATACATATTTTCATATGCCTACCTATTTATTTAGCATTTTCTGTATGCATGTGTAATATTCAGTTTAAATGTAATTCTTTGATTTGATTATTAATTTTTGATTTTAGTTTAATTGTATGATCCAAAGTTGATTAAAATAAAAAATAATAATAAATTAACTCGCGACTAATGACAAGAATATTTATATTCAACAAATCATTAATAGCACATGTTGTCCTCATACAGTGTGAGTCTTCATAATGTGCACATATCGAAATGAGGGAAACTAAGCTTAATTTTATCGACAGAAAAAATATTTTAAAATATTAAAAAAAAAAGATAGCATTTTAAAAATTCTTGTTCGCTGCTGTGACCCCTGTGTAAACGAATCGGAATAACTTTTATACTAAACGATCAGTCACGTTAAAACAAACTCAGTAATGACTAGAAATAACAAGGCATCCCCATAAAATAAGAACTATGGTATGAAATCGCCCTCAATTGAGAATTAAGTTGTTTTTTTAACGACAATAAATTTTTACAATAATTGTAATATTTCCCAATAGAAGCCCCAATTACCTACCCTTTTTTATTACTATAAATTATTCTCCATCGTATCAACTTTCTAAAAGTAACAATACGTTTATAACTCAATCACAACATTTCCAATCAACTGTTAAAGAAAGGCCTTGCACTCGGCTACGTACAATACTTTAGAAGGTAGAGACATGATCTGTGGTAGAGACCCTATTTATTTTTTTTTTAGGTTTTTTTAAATATTTTTCCGTCTTTAAAATTAAGCTTAGTTTCCCTCATTTCGATATGTACACATTAAGAAGACTCACACTGTATATTTCAGATTGAAGGACAGCAGAAGAAGCGACAGTTTTTATTAAATTCTCTTTGAAATCTCACGTAGTCCAAAATATCTCGCGATGGTAAAACGTGGCCTGGTTGATGTTCAAATTATGTTCTTAGCGTACCTATGCAGTGCATGTGCTTACCCTGAATAAAAGAAACAATGACTCATTAGCTTCGCAAATGCATGTAAACGTGCATGAAGTCTTGTAGCAAGATAACGATTCCGAAAGAAATCCCCAAGTGCGCGACCGTATATGCAGTCAATCCATCTGTGCTGATGCGACATTAAGAGAAAGTTACTAGAAACTGTGAGTCCTAGATTGACTACGTACACTGCGTTAATGTCCTCAATAGTCTGATTGTATATTTTTCCGGTGTTCGACTTATGGGTATGATTATCGTAAACTTGCTAATTTTTATTAGGATGTTCAAGATTTTCTTAAACTACATCTTTGTTGACTTCAGCCATCAGAAGACCTATTCTCGCAATTTAAAACATTCAAAATCTTGTCGCAGTCTCATCTCGGCGACAAACACATGTCAAAATCTTGTCTAAAATGTAGCAAAATTAGAGGTGTTTCTGAGAGAATGTGAACGTTATTCAAATTTCGGGAATTACCCCCTTTTTTGTGGATGGGAAATCATCAAATGACCCCTCCCGCTCTGGGTGGAGCAGAAGGGAGTGTCAGACTCTTACTGTCTAAAACCCACCCGTGTTCCTTCCTTAGCCCTTTGTGTTCCGGGGTAGCGGTAACCCTTTCGGACAATCCCGCTGCCCTGGCAGGATGGGGGAATTACCCCTCTGGTCACGAACTAAGCTCTTTTGAAGATGAGCCTGATAAACCTTTGTTATTCTGTTGCTGCACATTGCCCCGGCGGGGAAATTGCGTGATACACTAACAGTAGGAATGGCTTTCACAATTCTCATTCAATTTCTTGACAATTCAACAACATTCATCGCATTATTTACGTTGTTGAGCAGATAATTTTTTCGAACATATGAAGCAATGGATGGTGATTGACAGTGTGTTACAATGATAATGATGACAAAAAGTTAATGAAAACCAAAATGCTGGCACTAGATTTTTCAGTAGCATCTTTCAGTAGCATCATCTCAAAATGCTGACACTAGATTTTTCAGTAGCATCATCTCTTCGTCAAAGTGAACCCTAGAAAGAAAAGATGAGTACAGTCTTTCTCATAAGTACACCTTACCTCTCGTAGATACTCCTCAAATTACTTACAGCTAATATCTAAGTTATCAAAACTAATTAATGACCTCGTTATTAATGTTAATGTAGTTTCACACCGAAGCTACTCACCATTCTAGTACAGACCATAAATATGGTTACTAAGAGGAACAAACAGCCTGCAAAAAATGAAAATTGTCCTGCTGAGTAGGTACTCAAAATATTACAAAGAAACATTTGACTCCACAATGGAATTAGTCGCCGCGCCGGGGCGATCTTAGCTAAAAATAATCAAAAAAAAAAAAAACAAAGCCCATTTGATTAAAAATACTTAACCGTTTATAACTCGCAACAGATAGTTCGCTTTAATTACAATATTATGTAGCTAAATATTTACTTATTCGTTTTAATACGACTTGAAAAGATTACACATAATGTACAAATTATGGCAAATATGCCAAATATGCAATGCAAAGAAAAGTGGATCTACACACATCAAAAGTGTCTAGGGATCAAGCATTTTTATGCGGATTTCTTGAGACTGAGATGTGGCTTTGTAATAAATTTATGATTTTATAAATTTATATGGATCCTTTTTGGTGCATTTCATAATTTGAATCAGGAACTGTGAATCAAATTCGAGTAAAAGATGAAAATCAGCTGTCAATATTTTCCCTATAAAAACATACAACGCATTGAAGACATTATTAGTGCTACTGTTTCCCTACTACTGATTAAAACCAACGTTATTATGGAGCGGCGACGTCATTTAAGCAGGGAAGAAATGCTCAGAGCCGTGGGAATGATAGAAGCTGGTTCCCGGCAACGTACTGTGGCTTTAGCTCTGAATACAAGTCAGAGTGTTATCAGTCGACTTTGGACACGTTACCGAAGCACTGGTACCGTGGCTGAGCGCCATGGAGGACGGTATCGCTGCACCACACGGAGACAAGACCGATACATTCAAATCTTAACTCGAAGAGCTCCAACAATAACCGCCATGATGTTAGCCGTGAGGCTTCATCACTCTTCAGGGAACTTAATTAGCGACCAAACAGTCAGAAACCGCTTGCATGAAGTGAACCTTCATTCCCGAAGACCGCTACGGGTACCACCTATAGCAATGCACAATCGTAGGATTCGATATCAATGGGCTCTTGAACACAGAAATTGGGCAGAAGAACAATGGCGTTTCGTGTGCTTTTCTGATGAGTCTCGTTTTGGTATGAGACCGGATACAAGACGTATACGACACTGGAGAACCCCTGGACGCCAACAGCGATTAAAATCCTGCCAGGAAGTCCATCCTTATAGTGGTGGAACCATCATGGTATGGGCGGGTATTTGGATCGGCGGAAGAACTGAGTTGATTTGGATCAGAGGCAACCTCAACGCTCAAATTTATGCTGAGACGATTGTATCAGACGTCATCGTTCCTCTACAAGTGCAAATCGGTCCCTTATTTCAGTTAATGCATGATAATGCACGACCGCACACCGCAAGAGTTGTAAGACAGACTCTCGCCGCAGCTAACATCAATGTCCTGCCCTGGCCTGCTCAGTCGCCAGACTTGAACCCGATTGAGCATGCATGGGATATGCTACAGAGAAGAGCTCTGCCGAATATGGAGGGTATCCAGTCGCAAGAAGACCTTTTTTTGTTGTTGCAACGAACATGGGCGGCCATTCCACAGCGTGATTTGGATGAACTCATTTTGAGTATGCCAAACCGATGTTCTTGTGTTGTTAGTGTTCGCGGTAGAAACACGGATTATTAATTGTTTAAGTTACCCAATAAAATTTTAGAGAAAACTGTTATTTCAGTCTTTTTTTCGAACTTTTGTGTTAGTGGTTCAAATGTCAAAAATCCCTTTATTAGGAAAATGGCAAATTTCTTTATTAATGCAAAGGTGACTTGGTTTATCGTTACTGTGACAAACGAAAACACTTTATTTGATGAATCCTTAAAGAAAATTTTAATTAATATCAATCAGGAGAAAAGTTATTGCAAAAATATATGTTGATCCCTAGACACTTTTGATGTGTGTATTTTGGTCCAAGCCGTTTGTGAATTGCATGTGAAATTAGAATCATTAGTAGAGTTGCCGCGAATAGTGTTTATAGCGAATAATCGAATACCGATTAATCGCCATTCACTTTGGCGAATAGTCGAATAACTCGACATTACTATCTATATATATAAAAAGACAAGTCCTGACTGACTGACTGACTGACTGACTGACTGACTGATTGACTGACTCATCAACGCCCAGCCCAAACTCCTGGACCTAGAAAGCTGAAATTTAGCACAGAGGTTCCTTTTATAATGTAGACGAGGAATAAGGAAGGAATTTTCGAAATTCAACCCCTAAGGGAGTTAAATGGGGGATGAAAGTTTGTATGGAAAATCTTATTCCTTGAGTAAATAAACTTGAAACTTAGCACGAATACTTACCTAAGTAAATTATGAAAATTGGTCTTTTTTGTTTTTCTAAAGTACCTTCTAAAGGGGGATGGGGGGGTGTCAAAATTTGTATGGAAGAATTTTAATGCACGGTCCGATTAACTCAAGACTCAGTATTTATACTTAATACCAAAAATAACGAATTACGTGTATCAGGGTTTTTCGAAAATCTACCCCTAACGGAGAGAAAAGGGGTAGTTAATTTTACAGTTAATTTTTTTTTTTTAATATGGATATCTTATGTTTTTGTGAAACCTGGTTAAAACCAGATAGAATGTTGTTTAATGTAAATAATTTTTCAGTTGCCAGTGCGTTCAACAGGTCCTCAATAGGGGGTGGTACTTTGATATTATGTAATAGTAGTTTTAGATATAAAGAAAGAAAGGATATCACTGCTTGCTCTGTTGATCGCTTATGTGAGGTAGCATGTGCGGAGGTAGAGGGCCATACTTTCTTATGTGTTTATAGACCACCAGCCTCAAACTTGTCATCTTTTTTGATCATAATGGAGGAAATACTAAGTAAACTTTTTAAAGATAGTAAATTTGTTTTTGTTTGTGGCGACCTAAATATTGATCTATTAGTTAATTCACCAGAAAAATGTAAACTTATCTCATTGTTTAAATCATTTAATCTAAAATGTATATTTAATGAAGCAACTAGAATAACAGCAACTTCAGCATCATGCATCGACAATGTATTTACTAATTGTAATATAAAAAACTCTTCCTTAATTAGTGGCGTTAGGTCTGACCACACTGGTCAACTTGTATCATTTGACTTAGGTAAAAAATTACACATAGATAAATCCACTCAATATAGACCTCTAACTAAAAATAGATTGAAAATCTTTAATAATAATGTTCATAACAATCTTTCAACAGCTAGTTTTGATTCACAAGACCCCGACATAAACTATAGTACATTATTTTCTACAATATGCCAAGAATTCAATAAAGCATGTCCTGTAAAAAAAGTTACTATCAATACTAAACCAAAATTTAGTGAATGGGCCACTGCTGGCATTAGAAAAAGCAGAGATATTTTATATAATTTGTATCACGAGAAATCATTAACTTCTGATCAAGCCCTTCATAAATATGTAAGAAACTATTCTAAAATATTCAAAAGAGTCTGCGCTGAGGCTAAATCTAAATTGATAAGTAACAAAATTAGTATGTCTAATAATAAAATAAAAGCTGTGTGGCAGATAATTAACAAAGAAACTGGAAACACAAAACAGCAACATCAGAATGAGTTGTCCCTAAAAATCGATGATGAAATCATTTCAGATAAGTTAAAAGTGGCTGAGACACTTGAAAATTTCTTTACCAACATCCCAATAGAGGTTACAAAATCACTCCCCTCATCACCTGTATTAGCTGAATCTCTTCTTAAAGAAAACTTTAATAAGGATATACCAATTTTTGAATTCAAGCCCATTTCTATTGCCACTATTAAAAAAGCATTTAAAAGTCTTAACATAAAAAATACTGAAGACTTATGGGGGATTTCTGTAAGGGTTCTTGGAGATATTATTGACACAATTGCCCCTGCCCTAACAGGCATATTTAATCAATGTCTAGACAGCGGTACGTTTCCTGACTTAATGAAACATAGTAAAGTAGTACCAATTTTCAAATCGGGTAGTAAGTTTGATCCCTCCAATTATAGACCTATATCTGTGTTACCAGCATTGAGCAAAATCTACGAAAAAATCATGCTAGACCAGATGTTGTCACATTTTAACTCAAATGGGATTTTACATAGTCACCAGTTTGGTTTCACGAAAGGTAAGTCGACGATGGACGCGGGAGTAAAACTCATCAGTCACATTTTGGAATCCTGGGAGAAGTCCCAGGATGCAATTGGCATTTTCTGTGACCTCTCAAAAGCGTTCGACTGCGTTGACCATAATACACTGATCTGTAAATTATACCATTACGGAATTCGTGGACAAGCTGCTGATCTTGTTCTTTCATATCTGTCAAAGAGGCAGCAAAAAGTAAACGTTAACGGGGCGACGTCATCGGGGTCTCTAGTTAAGATGGGCGTGCCTCAAGGCTCAATTCTTGGGCCTTTTCTATTCCTAGTATATATTAATGACCTTCCTTACATGATGGCTAACTTATCGGATATCATTTTATTCGCTGATGACACTTCCCTTATTTTTAAAATAGATAGAAAAGATACGGATGTTTTAAATGTCAACGATAGTCTGGCTGTTCTTTCGAAATGGTTTGCAGCTAATAATCTTTTACTTAATGCGAACAAAACGAAATGTCTTAAGTTCTCATTACCAAATGTACCTCAAGTGGGTCTGAATTTAGAGCTTGATGGCAAAAAACTAGATGTTATTACGGAAACTGTATTTCTGGGAATTACTTTAGATTCAAAATTACAATGGGGCGCACACATTAGAGCTCTTTCAGGTAGATTAAGTTCAGCTGCATATGCAGTAAGGAAAATAAGGCAGTTGACAGATATAGCCACAGCTAGGTTAGTATACTTTGCTTATTTCCACAGTATTATGTCTTATGGTGTTCTGCTGTGGGGATCGGCAGCTGACGTAGATTCAATTTTCATTTTACAAAAGAGGGCAATCCGCGCAATTTATAAAATGAGTCCTCGCGAGTCTCTTAGAAACAAATTCAAAGAAATTGATATACTAACTCTGCCTTCTCTTTATATTTTAGAAAGTATTTTGTATGTTCGCAAAAACTTAGGACTTTTTAAAATAAGAAGCGATTTCCATAATATAAATACCCGTAGTAAAAATGAAATTGTGATACCTAAATTTAGATTAACAAAAACTAGCAAGTCTTTTCATATAAATAGCATCCGTTTTTATAACAAGTTGCCAAAGCCGGTTACAGAACTTAGCGATGGAAAGTTCAAAACCCTCATCAAACGTGTCCTTATCAAAAAAGCATATTATAAGATTAAAGACTACGTTGAAGACAAGGTGGTTTGGCAATGATTGCTTCTGCACATGTGGCTTCCCTGGCATCTCATTAACGGCATAGCTACATAAACGTCTATTAACTGCTCTCAAATTACGATTTTTATTTAATTTTTACATACTTCTTTGACATTTAATCTTTTTACTATTTGACATTATATAGAGACAATTCTAATCCTCCAACTCTTTTTATTGGTTGTAATGGAAATTATGATCACTTGGTTTTAATAGGTTTTTATATTTTATTTATCTTTTTTTGAGTTTTTGATTTTGTAAATGTGAGGACTTTGTAGGCCCTGTAGATTTTAGATCTGTAGATCATTTTTTATTTTATCAAGTACCTGGCGCTTGTTGACAGGCCTACGCTGTTCTCCCATACCTACTGTAATTAGAAAACATTGTAAAAGCCAATTATTTTTAAAAGAGTAACCGTGGAGTTTCTTGCCGGTTCTTCTCCATAGGAAACGACCAATTGGAACCGTGCACCTAGCTTCTGACGTTTCATAAGTGCCCTTGTAGGCTTATGTGAAATAAAAATATTTTGATTTTGATTTTGATTTTGATTGACAGGGCAAATTTTACTGCCTGGCTTAATTAACTCAAAAATTGGTATAAATAATCTATGAGTCAAGTAATGAACACATTCCAAACGATTTTTTAAAATTCCACCCCTGTGGGGGTTGAAAAGTGGTGATACAGCTTATATGAAAAATCTTATTCCTTGGGTTAATAAACTTGAAACTTGGCACAAATACTTATCTAAGTAAATCATAAAGTTTGGCATTTGTTGTTTTTCTAAACTACCCCCTAACAGGGGATTGGGGGGTGTCAAAATAAGTGTGGAAGAATTTTAACGCGCGGTCCGATTAACTCAAAACTCAGTATTTATACTTAATACCAAAAATAAAGAATTACGTGTATCAGGGTTTTTCGAAAATCTACCCCTAACGGGGAGAAAAGGGGTAGTTAATTTTATAGGGCAAATTTTACTGCCTGGCTTAATCAACTCGAAAATTGGTATAAACAATCTGTGAGTCAAGTAATGAACACATTCCAAACGATTTTTCAAAATTCCACCCCTGTGGGGGTGAAAAGTGGGGATACAGCTTATATGAAAAATCTTATTCATTTGGTTAATATACTTGAAACTTGGCATGAATACTTATCGAAGTAAATTATGAATTTTGGCATTTTTTGCTTTTCTAAACTACCCCCTAAAGGGCGATTAGGGGGTGTCAACATTTGTATGGATGAATTTTAACGTGCGGTCCGATTAAGTCGAAACTCAGTATTTATACTTAAGACCAAAAGTAAAGAATAACATGTATCAGGGTTTTGCGAAAATCTACCTCTGACGGGGTGAAAAGGAGTAGTTAATTTTCCATTTTACTGCGTGGATTGATTAACTCGAAAATTGTTGGAAATAATCTTTGAGTCAAGTTATGAACACATCCCAAACATTTTTTCAAAATTCCTCCTGTGTGGGGTGAAAAGTGGGGAAAAACTTTATACGAAAAATCTTATTCATTTGGTTAATAAACTTGAAACTTGGAAGGAATATTTGTCTAAGTAAGTAATAAGAAATGGGTCTTTCGAAAGTAGATCCCTGACGGGTAAAAAAGTGGTAATTCGATTTTTAAGGCCGGTTTTATAGTGCGTAGCTTGATTTACTCCAAAAAAATGGTATGAATAAATTTAAGCTTCAAACTTGGCACAAATACTTATCTAAGTAAATTATAGTTTGTCATTTTATGTTTTTCTGCTCTAAAGGGAGATTGAGGGTGTCAGTTTATGGAAGAATTTTATCGCGCGGTCCAGTAATATAAACTCGGAACTCAGTATGTATATTAAGACCAAAATTAATAAAAAAGTGTGACTGGGTTTTTCGAAAATCTAACCCTAACGGGGTAAACGGGGGTAGTCCATATCACAGAGGAGTATTTTATTGCGTGGCTTGAGTCAATGGGAAATTGGTATAAATAATCTTTGAGTCAAGATATGGAAACGTCCCATACATGTTTTCAATATTTCGCCCCTATGGGGATGGGGGGGGGGGTGAAAATATGGTCTTATTCCTTTGGTTAAGAAACTTGAAACTTTTCAACATTTGCCTCAGTAAATAATAAAGATTGTCACTTTTAGGGGTTTACTACTTACTTACTTAAAATAAAAAAGTATGAGTTTTAGGGTTTTACTTATTCTACTCCTACCGGGGTAGAAAAGGGTAATAAAGTTTAAGGAGTAGAAACTCCAACTTCCATTAACACGAAAATGGGTATAAATAATCTTTATATCATAAAAATGGAAACGTACCAAATGCAAAAACAAGAGCTGTCGTGATGAAAAGGGAGGATAGTTTATTTGAAACATCTTAGGTAGTTTAACTAAAATATTGGCCCGAATACTTATTTCAATAAAGTAAGTATAAAGATCGTAATCAATAATTTTCGAAATACCTTTCAGGGGGAGGTGGAGAGGATGTTAAATTTATTTGAGGAAAGTACGAAACCCACGCGGACGAAGTCGCGGGCAAAAGCTAGTTCGACATAAAAAAAAACATTAAACACATTAAAAATATTTCTAATTTCTTCTAAGGTTGTGAGAAAAGAAAACAATAAAGTTAAAGAAATCTGTTTCATGTTATACATATGTGTAGTAAATTTAATTTTCCATTTAAAATATTAATTAAAAAGCCTTACTAATTTAATTTCATGAATATGATAGGCACAGGCACATATTACAGATAATAATTGATATTGTGTCTTGTTTTATTAAGGAAAATAATTTAAAAAATGATTATTTTTAACTCATTAGTTCTTTTGTTCGTTAAAAGTTTATTTTCGACGACTATTCGCCGAATGCCGAATAATACTAGCTATTATTCGGTATTCGACGAATATCAAAAAAATGACGAGTAATGCCGAATACCGAATAATAGCGAGTATTCGCGGCAACTCTAATCATTAGTATTATGAGCATTGTGTTTTGCATCTTAGCATTGGCTCTAAGTAATACAGAGACGAAACATCACATAATATTGTTTCATCTACCATACAGTCTATTTAAAATATTACTCCCACACTTAACCCCACTGTTGGACACTTGGCTTAGGCCCATGCCATCAGTTCTATCCGGCTAGGCCGAGAAAAAACAAATATAAACAAAATAATAATAATTTTCATCAACAAAATAATTGGGCAAACGTCGTCTAAAACTAATCCAAATATCAAGTTGCTGCAAATATCAAGCTGTGACAGACGGACAGACAGACAGACAAAGTCGTACCATAAGGGTTCTTTTTTTACCGATTTCACAAAAAGGAGGAGGTACTATGTTCGGATGATTGTATGTTTTTTTTTTATGTTTGTTCATCGAATACTCCGCCAATTTTATTGTCGACGGATTTTCAAAATTCTTTTTCTGTTCGAAAGTAGATAGTTCTGAGGTGGTCCCACTGTCACCAAGTTAGGATCTGATGATGGGATCTTGGAGAAATCGAGGACAACCCTCAAATTTTATAGGCTCACTTATTGTTTTTCGCATATTTTATGAAGTATCTTGTGTATTTGCGTATGGTTGTCACCATCTCAGGTACCTAGCTGAGCTGATGATGGAAGGTACAACTCCTTAACAGTAAGAAGTTACTCGAACAGACAAGGACAGTTTTAGTAAATTGTTTTGATGTTTGATAGGGCATTTGCCACATTTGGTCTCATGATCATCAGAATAGATAGATAGTTTTGGATAGTCTGCAGAGTACCTAACTCCTCGACAACTAACAGCAGATATATCGTGTTTAGGCTCATTGAAAAGGGCTCGATGTGTGGATAAAAGTACAGCAGTGCTATTCTGTAAAAATCTCACCGTGAAAACTAAGGTGAAGTGAGCTGTCATTCCATCTGATGTTAGGGATTGCCTCTACTGATAGTTCACTTCACGCTCACTTCACCTATGTTATCACGGTGAGATTTTTACAGAATCGATAGACTGCTAATGAGAAACACCGAAGTACATAGAGACTTGATGCTGAAGCTAGGAGCATCAGAAAAAGTACAAACCTTGAAATTACAGCACCGTAGTCGTGTTTGGGCTCATTTCAAAACTAAATAACTAAATTTTAAGTTCAATGTAATGTTGACATAAGTCTGGCCTGATGCTGCAGCCAGGATTATCAGCATCTAGTCTAAAAACTAATAAATATTTCTTAAAGTGAAATTCTTTTGCGAGTTTTTAACCGACTTCAAAAAAGGAGGAGGTTCCCAATTCGACGGTATGTTTTTTTTTTTTTGTGTGTTTGTTGGTCCACAATTGATCCACAATTGGCGGAGTAATCGCGTACGATTACTCCGCCAATTGTGGACCAATTTTCAAAATTCTTTTTTTCTTTGAAAGGGTATGCTCTCGAGGTGGCCTCATTGTCACCAAATCGGAATCTGATGAGGGAATCCCATGGAAATCGTGGGAAACCCTCAAATTTTGTAGGCACACCTATAGTGATTTGGGTATTTTTTATAGTAACTCGTGCATTTGCTCTCAGAAAGCACCATTCGGTGAAGTGGAACTGATGAGGAAGACCACAGATGGCCATCGGAACTACTCAATAATAAATATTTCACGGTTTGCGATTCGAATAGGTACTTTAATGTGGTTGCTAAGCACAATGCGTATCGTGAAGTGGAGCTGATGGTGACTTCTCAATCAGCTCCAGTTCTCCTGGTTCTTACAAGGAGAACTCCTCAACAATGAACGTCCCTGCATCGGGAAAAGCAATATTTTGTAAAAGGTGATGAGGAGTTGACATTAGGCTATTGTAACTTAGATGGACTACTAAAAAGTGAAAAATAAAAACTTTTTACAAAAAAAAACTACCGACTTCCAAAAAACACTATAAAGTAAAATAACTTTAATTTCGGAAGTCGGTGTCAATAAAAGAAAATGCGGAACCAAAAACTTTTACTATGGAACCAAACCTGAAATCGCGAAAAAAAAATCAGCTGTTCCCTACATTTATGGTGGTAGAACTCGTCAAAATGTAGGGAACAGCTGTTTTTTTTTTTCCGACTGCAACTTTGGTCCCTTAATAAAAGTTGTTCATAATGATGAGTACAATCTCCCATTTCGGTTTGTCGCATGTTTTCAATTTCACCCTGTATATTAGATTATCCAACAGCATTTGGTTAGTTAAATCAGAAGCTGATTTCAACTTTGGAAATGGGTTTTTTTTTAAACCTTATCAAAGTCTGCTATTTCAGGAAAGTGAGAAACCTTATTGAACTGAATATAAATCGAAAATGAGGAGGATCTTTAATCCATGAAATAAATAAATACAGATAATTATTATGATTCGAGTCTATAAACATAACAGATGTTTATAGGACTACAGTCCTATGAACATTTTCATCTAATACTGAAGGTCGCGTAAATCAATTATGTAGGCCAAGTCTACTACAAATCCTTATCCAGCAAATAAAAGCGAACAGTAAAGATAATTTCACATCATTTTTCCTTTTACAATAAAAATCATGTTATCGCGATTGATAAAATACTTGAGTGTTGTCCTAAAGATAGGACGCCATGCCCGTAAGTAGCCAATTGACCGAGATTTGCGAGAGTGATTAACGCAACAAATGAGCTGTATTTCTATGATTTCATCGGCTATTTATCTTATACTTAGCCGATACGCTACAGTAATCAGTAGGTACCTATAGCAGAAATGAGAGTATATACTGTCATCGTCATCTTCCATTGTTTTTGTGGCATACACCTCTCACTATCTTCAAGTGTAGGTTAAATTCAAAGTTAATATTAAAGTTCCTACAATATTGTGTTTTTTTGTACTTACTTATCCTCTGTTTCTGCGATCGAAATAGCTCTTTTGTTTATTTAATGATCTCAGAATTTGTTAGGATCGATATTGTTTAAACTTTTTCATACCATTAGTAAGATGGACGAAACTAATAATTTCTGCTGCAAGATCCCTTCCTTTTTATTTGCTAAGATTTAAAATATGTAATTGATCCTTCCATCCCTAGAAACGTACTTATAATCGTTATTACAGTAAAACATTAAATCTGACGATCCAGGATAACAATCTTGAATAACAGTTTACAAGCACGCGATTTTTAGTCTTTTTTGGTTAGTTCTGCTAACAAACACTGGGTTATCGGCCTGCCTCAAGTTGTATGGGCAGTTTTTTGTTCCTATACGATGGTTACGTAACTTTGCAAGCTAAAATAAGTATTATGCTAAGGTACAAGGTCCAATATACTTAACCATTATTTGCTCTCCATTGAATCGCTTATATTGAGATTGTGTGTTCGGTCTGGGAGTCTCTTGTCTGAGATATTAATAAGTACATTAAATATATCGTCATGGCTTTGTGTTTTGGCATTAGCATTTACATTTACTTAATTTGATTTCAGACATATTGTCCTGAATTCCATTGCTTTATGAATTTTCTCATTTTAGTTTTTACTAACAGAGAGATGACATCGGAATTCTTGAAATGAATAATTAATGTAATAATAACTGTTTCTGTAACTGCTCGTATTGTAATAAATTGTCCATTATTATATCAGCATGTGATAATAATTAATTATGCGATATTGTACTGTATAAATTAATTTATTTTGCTTTAAATATTCAGAACACTGTAGTTTCAAATCTAGATTTAGTGTCGATATGTACACGTTAAGTAAGTATTCGACTTCCACTATTTAAAAAAATATAAATAAGATAAGACTGGTAGTTTCACATGTGTGTTGATTATGGCGACAAACATCAATACGAGGTCACATGCGGATTTACATATATGGGATCGTGATATCTATTTTAACCTAAAATTGCCTATACTCGGTAAATACACTGGTTTTTTTTGACGGCACTATACCTCCATATAGTTTTCCTGCATTACATAGGTTTTCTTAACGATCGACATTATCGACTGACCTTTGCAAGGTCTCATTGACTTATTTTCACAAAAGCACGGACTGAGCATTCCCTGAAAGATAATGCAGTTAATGTGGCGACTGTATTATCATGTTCATTATTTGCTAAATGTACAAAAAACTAATAATTGGAGACAAACAATCTTTTTGCTTATTTTGCCTTTTTGTTAGTTGGTAAACATTATGTTACTTATAATTTTAAACCCTTCTGATGTAGTTTTATTTATAAGGGTGCTTATTCTCAGAAATGTACTCATTTCTTAGATATACCTTTACCTACCTTAGAAGCATGTTGCTCTGCTCATTTTCGAAATCAATGGCAAACTAACTGGCAAATGGCAAACGAAATAACACTGCTGTTGTGAGTCCTGTAGGTAATGAAGTCGGTAAAAAAGCCAATAAAACTCTTAGAATGTTGTGTAATTTAAATGTATCCAGTTACATCACTCAACACTTTTTTTTTTACATCGAAAGCTGTTATCAAGAGAATGATGTACTTATCTATGTTATTGTTTAATTTTCAGCCACTATCGCTGTTCTAAAATGAGCAGGCGTTGCACTAAGTTAAGGAACGTATGTCAGTTTCTTACTCATTGTTGTCTGCCTTAATTTGTCATTCCGAAGTTATATTAACCACGAGGTTACGTGAAATTCGGAATCGAATTTGGTGTATTTGAAATTTTGTTTTGTCAATCTCAAGGCCTGCTATGCTTCATCAGTGATGCACGTAATGTACACAAGAACTTAATTCAATGGAATGGAATGTTTTTTTTATAGTATTGTATTCATCTTTATCACTATTTCCAAGAACCTTCTTGAACGGTTAAAGGAAAATGTTGGAAACCAACAAACAATCCTGGCAAAGTTTTGAAGTCAGTAGCCGACAGTTTAACATATTTTATAAAAATAGGCGTGAATAACTGTAATAATTAACGATACAAACATAATATGAATTGTTATTAGTAGTTCGTAATGTGTAATCGCTGTACATTTTGTCTCTCTCGTAACATGAAGTCAGCGTGTGGCAACCGAGGACGTTGAACGTGGTGACTGAGTGGATCGCAGTAAGCACGTGCTACCATCGTGCTTCTTGTTTTTATGAAGCCTAACTTATATTTAATGTTTATTGTTTTGTTTCCGAGCTGCGGTGGCCGGCCACCCGGCCGGCAATCAAATCAAAACACATGCTATCGCAACGCTCTGTGCTGATAACTCGTCATGCCGCGATGAGTCTAAACATCGACACTTCATTTGATTGTGATAGAGTAGGCATTTAATCAAACATGATACAGTTATCTATACTATCTATACTTCTATACTAATTACTAATAATAATATTATGAAGAGGTAGTTTGTGAGGTTGTAGGGGTATTCTCTAGCTAGAACTAACTACTGGTACGAATTGTTTTTTTTTTGTGTTAGATATTCCATTTATCGAGGAAGGCTATAGGCTATATAACATCACGCTATGACCAATAGGAACGGAGCATCAATGAAAAATGTTGCAAAAACGGGAAAAATTGTTCCTTTTCCGAGCTTCCGTTGCGTCGAGTTACGCAAAAATAATGTATGACGGAATTGTTCCCACTTAAAAGTTCTAAAAAAAACACTATGTCTATCTTTTAAGAATTACCTACTCACTGTAACCTTTTTTATGATAAGTAATCATATTTTTCTAAAATAATGCATTATTTGCGAAGGTGCTTTTATAAACATGATATTAATCCTTATACAAATAAATACGTTATTCACCACAAAACAAGTATTTAATTTTGAACAAAATTGCCCTTGACATCATTTGATTTTAATGAATATCTGAGATATCATAGTTTTAAAATAATACTAATAATAAAGCTGAATTGTTTGAAAGATCGAATCTCTGGAAATATCGATCGAGTTAATAAAAATCTTTTTGCATTTGATAGCCCAATTCTTGAGGAAGGCTATATGCTAATAAACATCACGCAGTACTCAGAAAACGAAGTAATAGCTAACGCAGGCGATGCGATGCGACGGGGTGGGTCGGGGGAACAAAAAATTTCAAAGTCGCAGGCAGAAGCTAGTGATGAATATATGTAGAATAGACCCAAATATATTTATTCACTTACGATAAGTGTTGCTTTCGTGGCATACTTAAGTAACTAAGCTTTTTGTTATGGATTATGTAGTTAATGTGGTCACACTCACTGCAATCACTGCATTATCTACATAATTTTGAAATGATCTCATACAAGTTTATCGTATCGAAACAAAATGTTTTGTAGTGCCTATCGTTACAAAATAGCGTAATTATGTTAATTCGATCATGATTTGATATTTAGGTGTGTTATATCTGTCTGATAGCTTCTGTTTGTTCCAGGTGAGGTGACAAAGGCTGAAAATGACCGTGGAGAAGAGCAAAGGCCTAGAGGCGAAGAAGCCACCGGCGACGAGGAAGGTAGCTCCTGATGGAGGGTGGGCATGGATGGTCTGCTTAGGAGTCAGTTTAGTTAATGTGAGTCTTAACACCATAATAAGAATGATTTTACCGAATCTACATATTACGAAGCCCAGCTTTCAATGTTGGGTGTATGATTGTTGTATCACTTGACATTAAGAATACATGTGCCTTCAATTTCGTTTTTATGAAATTAATGATATCATAGCCTCAATAAGAAAGGAAAAATGTGGGGAATTCCGTGCAGCAATTTTATGCAGTGCACATAGGCAATATTCTGATAAGTGATGGATAGGTATTGGTATTCTTGTGTTAAAATAACTGCTGACTAAGTTATCGCAAGAAGCCCGGGCTTAGTGTAAAGTCCTCGGAAAATATATAATTTTAACAGCTGAATTTAGTTCTGCATATTGTCTGTACAAACGAGCTAATTCCAAAAGTCAATGGCGCCGATTCCCTTGTTCGCAAAGTAAACTAAATATCAATTCATCTTTTTCTTTCTGTTTCATTAAGTAAAGGACAGATAGATAAATATTAGTTTAGTCCTGTCAAATTAGTCAGCGCCTGACGTAAATTAACATTATCCGTGTGCTTGGCCACTTTGTCCGCGTAATTCACAATTTTCTGTAGGCTAGCTGTTTTCCATATCGCTTATTGAGGGTTCACTTTTGTCCTTAATCCCATTTGTGCTGGAGTCCCTCAAGGCCCTATACTGTCGCCGTCTTCTTCACGTTGTATACGAGCAATATGCCAAAATTCGGTCAGGTGAATGTTGCTACTTGACAAAGTTGTAATTGCTAAGACAATTAAACAATCATCATTATGATAGTTTCTAGGTATGCAAACAAGTTTCGTAAAATCTTGTTCATTCTAAATCAAAACGATAAGGCAGACTTACTCAATTTAATTGGTTAAAGTAGTAACCGATACGTAGGAGTTCTTCAAAAAACATTTTAGTTTATAAATACGTTTGTTAAGGAAAACAAGCATCGCTCTCGTATACAAAGTGTTAATGAAATAACCCAAAACCTCGGACACCCCAACCGATTTTTATATTAATAAATTGATATGACATATAATTATTTATTTTCAAAAATTATAGTAAGAGATATTTGTAAATGTTGTTGTCGCGCTACTTCTTACAGATTCGTAGCTCTATCGCCTTGGCGCCAGCTCTAGCACCCCCTCTCCTCACCCTCGCCCGCGCTGTTTGTTTTCATTGCGTTGGACAGTAGCGTACAGCGTCGTTAAAAAATATTAGACACGGCATGACAAATAATTATTTTTTGGAAAAAAATAACCCATATTAAAAATTATTGTATTCGATTTTGCTGCCGATTCTAAACAAACTAGTTTTAGGTTTTGGGTTATTTCATTAACACATTGTATAACTTACATGATCATAGAACGATTATTTAAAATAATAACGTAGACTTTCAGCAAGTCTCATGAAAAATCTCAATGGATCGCGTTCTGTAAACTAACATAAAACTAAAGGCGGCTAATTTAATCCGAAGGATATGATGTAATGCCGCAATGTGTTGTCCAACTGATTTTATTTAACAACTAGCTTCTGTCCGCGACTTCGTCCGCGTAATTTTTTTTTGTTTCCCCGACCCACCCCGTCGCAACGTGTCGCCGGCCTGCGCTATTACTTCGTTTTCGCTTGGCGAAAACTTCAGACTTTTTTTCTTTTTGCTCAACTCCTAAGGGTCCTAGCGTCACGTTTAATAGAATATAGCCTTCTTCAAGAACTGGGCTATCAAACGCAAAAATATTTTTATATATGCGACCAATACTTCCAGAGATTTAGAGCTTTCAAACCGTGTTTCAAACAAACAAACTCTTCAGCTTTATTATTAGTATTATTTTAAAACTATGATATCTCCTAAGATATACATTGAAATCAAATGATGTCAGAGGCAATTTTGTTCAAAATTAAATACATGTGATGAATAACGTATTTATTTGGATAAGGATTAATACCATGTTTATAAAAACACCTTCGCAAATAATGCATTATTTTAGAACAAATTTGGTTAGCATAAAAGAGGTTATAGTGAGCTAACCTTAAAAGATAGGCATATGCTGTCGCGGACTTTTTTTTAAAGCTTTTAAAGGGGAACAATTCTGTCATATATGATTTTTGCGAAACTTTAACCGTTTACGCAGCGCACGCAGCGGAAGCTCTCAATAGGAAAAAAATCCCCCGATTTTGAAACATTCTTCATTGGTGCTCCGCTCCTATTGGTTTTAGCGTGATGATATATAGCCTATAGCCTTCCTCGATAAATCTATCTAATACTGAAAGAGTTTTTCAAATCGGATCAGTAGTTCCTGAGATTAGCGCGTTCAAACAAACAAACAAACAAACAAACAAACAAACAAACTCTTCAGCTTTATAATATTAGTATAGATAGGTTTAAAGCATTGCCTATTGTCAGTCTGAAATATAACGCTTTAATGCTGCATACACCTTCAAGCAACAGAATGGTCCTCTGCATACTCCGATGCATGGAGAAAAACAGTTTTAATATATGAATAAATTAAATGCGTAATGTTGCGGTAGCAACATCATATAATGAATACGAAGAAATATTATTTAATCCGTCTTCGTTTAATCATTTTCTAAGTGAAAATCAATAGCTAGACTATCGATGCTTTTATCGATCTGAAAAATATAGCCATCAGATATTCATTGAAGGGCAGTGCCTACAGTGCAGTGCGTACGTGACGAGATCTCGAAGTCTCGATTCTCGACACAATCAACTAGTCACATGCTCTCCTACCGTTGACACAATTATTACTTCAAGTGATTGTGTTTAACTATGGAAGGAGATTGATATCTTCTGTTTATCGTGTTTTCGAGGTGGACTAGTAAACACATAGTTTTTAAATAAATCTCATCTGAATTGAACCATCGCTTGTAGGTAACGTACATGGGGCTAGGTTACCTTCATTATCATAGTTTGTCCTGCAATGTCAGCTCAGAATTTTCTTTTTAGCCAACTCTTATAGATTTCTAACATTTATGTAAATACTAACTGTTGCCCGCGACTTCGTTTGCGATCCAGGATGAAAAGTAGCCTATGTCCACCCATGCTATTCTCTAAGGATACAGCGCTGCCCGCAAGGCTGTATCCTTAGAGAATAGCTCCCCTTCTCCAGGTAATGGTCTACCCACACGTGCCAAATTTCATCCAAATCCGTTCAGCCGTTTTAGCGTGAAAGCGTAACAAACAAACTTACTTTCGCATTTATAATATTACTAGCTAACCCCGTAAACGTCGTTTTGCAAAAAAAAAAAAAATAGATAGTAGCCGATTCTCAGACCTAATGAATATGCACACAAAATTTCATACAAATCGGTCCAGCCGTTTCGGAGGAGTATGGTAACTAACACTGTGACACGAGAATTTTATATATTAGATTAGACTAGCTGAACACGCAAACGCCGATTTGCACAAAAAAAAATTGTAGCCGATTCTCAGACCTACTGAATATGCATATAAAATTTCATAAAAATCTGTCAAACCGTTTCGGAGGAGTATGGTAACTAACATTGTGACACGAGAATTTTATTTATTAGATAAGTTAGGATGCCACTAGTTTGTATTATTAATTATGAAAATGTATGTGTATGCAAGAAAGGCAGTTAATTTTCGTCCTTATTGTCCTTTTGGGACATGACTCGTTAGTTGATTTTCATTTCCATGGATAGTTAATCACGATCTAAAAGAATGAGATTATCTCCATGAGAATTAAATTCATCTTTGCTTGAACGGGTTTCTGCCATCATAATAACCTTGAACTTACTAGACCTTGAAAAGCTTATAATACAAATTGAACACGTGATCCGTTTAGGCCACGTTCTTGTCGCGGATATATTCACAATAATTATATTGTTATCAGAAAAATCCAAATGATAAAGAAACCAAAATGCCACATGAATAGCTTGCTATTGTAAATCAAATGAAGATATGAGAAGAATTTGCATATTGAGATAAATATAGGCTAAAACTACTAGAGAATAATCCCAAGATTTCGCTCATCTTTATTGCTTGAATCGTTGTTATCATTAATACACCCGGTTGTCCCAGCAAGCACAGTCAATATTAAGTAAACAATTTATTGAATACAGTGTTTTTAATGTCATTATTTTATTCGCCGTCTAATACTTGTTTATTATCAATTTCAGTTTTCAACGCGTTCTCTAGAGCCGTCATTCGGTCTGCTGTTCAAAGACTTGCTGGATGACCTCGGTGTCCACACCACAGGTGCCTCAGTGATCGCCAGTACATTAGATTCAGTGGTGAACTTCTCCGGTTTCTTTGTGGGACCTGTGATAAAGACCTTCTCGTATCGGAAGGTGTGCTTCGTCGGCTCAACAATATGTGCTCTGGGCTTGCTGTTCACCGCACCTGCTGCCAGCATGTTTCACATTATAGCTACTTACAGTATTTTGGGAGGTGAGTTTCATAATTTATATTTCTTTATTAGATTAGAGGGTAATAACGATGGCACGTTGAATTGACGACTCAGTTCAGTTTGTCGGAATGACTGAAAATATTGAAAATAAACATGGAAGAATGGCGTAAAAGTGAGACTTTTGCCCTGCAATGGGATGAAAAGTGCTGTGGATCCTAATAATGAAGATGGTGAGTTAATAGAATTTGTGTTCGTAGAAATAACGAAGACCATCCAAATACAAACTGTTTAAAACATTAGAAGTTATTCGTCTATTCACTACTTGCAGCTGATTTATGTTCCTCGATTCGGACTCGCTATTTAAATGTCGATTTCGCGTGCATCTGTTTTTTTGGTGATCAGTTAAATTTTTCCTTGTTATGTCTAGCTCTAGCAGGATTATAAGTCGGTACCTGATAAATTCATATCATAACCTATCCTGTTATAAAACAATCGCAAATTGTTTCCTTGTGTTTTTGTCGAGTTGGTGAAATAATATATTTGTTTTGATATGGGTCAGCCATTTAAGACTTATTACAGTGCATTACACTTTACACTCTCGCATATTGTTATAACCTCCTTAAAAGACTTGAAGGTTTCTTGGAAGTTTTCCTTTATCATTTTACTAAACTCGACTGTGTCTTGCATGTGTGTATTTGCTTGCTATTTAATTAACCTCGTAACATAATTCTATATCCAGATAATATCTAGAGTTTGGAATCGCTTTACTTTTATCTACTCTCTCATTAGCATTCATATTAATATCAATATGTCACCTTTTGTTTCGAAATAATGAAGATATACTTAGATTATTATTGTCAAAAAATATAATTATTGGTGTTTATTAAATCCCTTGAAGCTAACTTCGCATAATCGAGTACTCTTTGATGACTTAATGTGTCTTATTCACTATTACCTGCAGATTATGCGTAGTAAATAAAATTAAGTGTTAACCTGTTCTTTTAATAGTAGGTAATGTTCATCCTTTCGTTACGCACCCGTGACGAAACATGTTTGATTGTATCTGTCTGATTCAGATGTTCAAAATTTGCATGAGCAAAATGTTCTTTTTCAGAGAGATAATTTGCAATGTAATCTAATTTAATACGCCTGTTGAAGACACTTAACGTGTCATCTGTAGTTAAGCACCAACGTAGGTGACTACGCAAGTCCGTTACGTAGTTGCAGAAAACGTCGATAAAAGAATAATTAAAAAACTTTCGGCGTATATCAAGCGCAAGGCCAAATGGACAAGGCATTCTGTATCTAGTATACTTTCATTGAGCTGATTGATATTGAACTTGGACAAACAGGGACTTTGCTAGGCTTCGTTGATGCAGGCTATGTATATTGCTATATCCTCCGAAAGACGAATTCGGAATGTATCTACGCATTCATTAGCCTTTGTAGCTTCGTCTCTATGATCATTGTGGATCATACTAGTACAACAATACTTTGTAGACAAGATTTCTGTCCATTATTTACTTGGAACTGGGACTATACCCATTATGTCGTGTGTCTGAAAACAAACAATTCAGAACTAATTTGCTGTTTTTATGGGACGTAACGTAAATGGTCCGTTAATGCTTTTCATTACTTACTTAATTCCGTTTCTTGAATCATCTGCGATTCATGTAATTTACAAAGTGGCTGCTAATCAACGTCATTATTATTTCAAGTAATTAATATTTCCTTTCCTAGTTGGAATTGTGTACTTAGTTTGTTTATTCGTAAAACTTGTCCAATTAGCTGACCATTGGGTCAGCTAATTGGCTATACAATTATAGGGCAGTAGCTGCCCTCGTTCCCAATATTTATTTCAACGTTTTCATAGCATTAGGTACCTATATCAGTCCTTAATTTTTTTTTTTACGGATGCCTTCGCGCTTTTCAAAAGGAATATGGATTGATAACAGTATGTTACTATAATTATATAAACCGATAAGGAATCTGCCAATCCTCATAGTAAAAAAAAAAATTACACCTTTCAACGATTTTTAAAGTTGAAAGATGATACTTACAACCAGTTTTGTCATATATTTTCCGCACATTAAATGAAGTATTCTTGGTTTGTTCTACGATGCAATAAATTATTTTCAAGGTAGCCACGCTGCCGCCGATTTCACGCGTCTTCGAGAGTCGTGTTTGATGTCACGTAACGTAAAAACTGACGTATCACGGTGTACTCCGGCTTGGATATTATGACGTCTCTTTCGTTACGTAGCCAGGCTCTTGCGTATACCTATTAAATATATTTTATTTCTCATCATCATCTGCCTAGCCTTTTCCTAACTATGTTGGGGTCGGCTTCCAGTCTAACCGGATGCAGCTGAATACCAGTATTTTACATGGAGCGACAGCCTATCTGACCTCCACAACCCAGTTACTGGGTAATACGATATACCGGGTTACTGGGTATTTTATTTCTCATATGAACTTAAATAACACAGGTCACTTAAAATTAGATGCAAAGTGCTTATATCTAAATAATAAATCATTATATCATGTTTGTATATATAGGAAAATGAACCGTAAAAATATATTTAAATTTTCGTCTAGCCTATGTGTATGGTCTTACTGTTATTTATACGTGGCTCTTACTGTCACTTAAGGAAAGAATACTAAGGCCTATTACTCATTGTAAGAGTTAAGATTTTAGCCCTGTTTCTGTACCATTTAATTTCACTGGGGGATTACCACACTCAATTTTAGCCCTTTTTCTGTACCATTTACTTTCACTGGGGGATTACCACACACTCAATTTAGCCCTATTTCTATACCATTTAATTTCACTGGGGGATAACCACACACTCAATTTAGCCCTGTTTCTGTACCATTTAATTTTACTGGGGTTTGCCACACAGTCACACACTCAATTTTAGCCCTCTTTCTGTACCATTAAATTTTTCTGGGGGATTACCACACACTCACAAAGCGAGTCAATATTAGACAAAAAGATACGTTGCCAAGCGATTTTGCGTTTTTGTAACTGCAGTCACCTTGACTTGCCCTGCACATCAACTGCAAATAATTGTAGTCGACACTTAATAATATTTATTTTTATTTATTTAAAATTAACCCCGTAAAGTGTCACGTTTCCGAGATATTAACGTTTCAAAGTTGATGACGTTATATCTATATGTTTTGAACTTGCTTACATCTTGTAGCTTAAATTATATTTTCCGTTTGCATTGATATCAGCTATCGATTTATACAGGGTGTTCCGTAATTAATGGATAACCTAGATTATGGGGTCATAGTACTCATCATTATGAACATCTATTACTATGGGACCAAACCTGAAATCGCTAAGAAAGAATCAGCTGTTTCCTACATTTTGACGAGTTATGCGAACATAAATGTAGGGAACAGCTGATTTTTTTTCGCGACATGTTTGGTCCCGTAGTAAAAGTTGTTCGTAATGATAAGTACAATGACCCCTTAAGAGGCCATCCATTAATTACGCGAAATAGGTTTCATGCGTGGATGCCATTTTGAAAAAGAATCAAAATGGCGCAACAGTAAGTATGTAAGGGTAGGCTTCTTTACAGTCTTCAATCCCCTTTGACACATGGGTAGACTATGACCTGGATTAGGACATAGAATACTTTTTATCCCGATATTCCCACGTGACCGAGACATATGCGGATGAAACCGCGGGTCGCAGCTAGTCCTAGGATAGTTACTATTTAACTTAGTTATCATTGTGCAGACACATACATGCAAATTCAAGGAAATCTTGAGTGTTTTCTTTGAGTCATAATACCGTTATATTTACATGTTCACACTTCATCCTCACAAACTAATCGTATTATAACGGACGCCTGCCATGTACTCTGGCAGACGTTTGTAACTATCGACGTTCGATTAAGACCCGTATTACAGAACGTCACTCAATACTCGAGCATTACTTAAAACTAGATTCAAGCCATTTGATTGGTTGAAACTAGTTTTAAGTAATGCTTGAGTGTTGAGTGACGTTCTGTAATACGGGCCTTTAGACTACAAACACTAATTGTTCTTTGTAATGTCGGATCAATTAAATATTGCACCTGTATAGTAAGAATTATTAAGTAGTACTTGATGCACATGATTTGTTTGATTAGTTCATTGGAGTTTTTTATGATATGAGACATGAAAAAAAGCGGCCAAGTGCGAATCGGACTCTCACACGAAGTGTTCCGGTCCACCGTACAATATTTACACAATATATTATTTAAAAAATACTTTAGTTAAAAAACACGTTTCTTGGGGTCCTCCTTTAATTTTTCACTTTATTTTATTGTTACTATTTATTGTAATAGCGGCCATAGTAGTGCTCACTTTGAAAATGTCAAGTGTCTACCTATTCATCTGCCTAACCTTTTCCCAACTATGTTGGGGTCGGCTTCCAGTCTTACCGGATTCAGCTGAATACCAATATTTTATATGGAGCGACTGGCTATCTGACCTCCACAACCCAGTTACTGGGTAATACGATACCCCTTGGTAAGACCAACGGCTTAAAGTGCTTTCCGAGGCACGGAGGGGTCTCGGTATGTAAAGACCCATCCACAGACCAACCGCGGCAAGCGTAGCTTAACCTGGATAATCAACCAGTGCGGCTGTTATTATTTAGTTATGATTACGGTTCAAAATATACATCCATGTGACAGACGGTCAGCGGAGCCTTAGTAATACTAATATGAGTCCTGTTGGCAACACTTGGGTACGAAACCCTAAAAACGTAATTTAATGAGACTGGTATTACTATAGTAACTATCGGAATCGCTGGATACGCTGCGGGGGAATACGCAGCGTGGAATGTATATTTCCAATAAGGAAAGAACAGTTGGTGATACAAATTGTATCGAAATAACCTATTTGATTGTCCTTGGATCACATTGGTACGATTAATGGGTGTTTTGTCCATTTTACGGGCATATATTCACTAGTAAAGACCCACAGACGTCGAAAGATTAACGCATTGTTATTTAAATAAGGATATTACAGTCATACTGTTTTCCTCATGTATGTAAGACTGTGTTGGTTTGGTTAGGTATTAAATAATAAAAACTTTTTTACAACAATAAAATAACCGACTTCCAAAAACGCAACAAAGTGAAAAATTACTTTAATTTCGGAAGTCGGCGTCGTTGGTTTCGCATTTACGTTTTTTAACACTGGCTTCCGAAATTAAAGTTGTTTTTCACTTTTTGTGTTTTTTTGGAAGGTGGTTGTTTTTTTGTAAAAAAGTTTTTATTTTTTACTTTTTAGTTGAACGTACCTACCCCACACAAATTCAATTAACATTAGTGCATTGAAGAATTGAAGACACCGACTAGAAGAATTATCAAAATTCGCATAGAAATGCCGGAGATGCAGTACATTTATGCATATAACTTCGTACTTAACTGTATTTACCTAATGTATTATATACATTAGGAAATTATACTTAAGTACGTAATGTATTATATACATTAAGTATAATTACCTAATGTATTATATACATTAGGAAATTATACTTAAGTACGAAGTTATATGCATAAATGTACTGCATCTCCGGCATTTCTATGCGAATTAAAACCTTTCAGAAGTATGTAGATGACATTAATGAAAAAAATATCAAAATTGGTTCATAAGTTTTTGAGAAAATCTCGGACATATAAACATACATACATACGGCGCGAATACAGAACCTCCTTTTTTGAAGTCGGTTATAATATTTTCAGAAATAAGCAGTTGCTAACGTGAAGTAAAAGATAATTACTGTAAAAATGCAATTGAATGGTGACATAGCACAAATGCTGTCATTCGTGGATCTTTGGCAATCGTTACGGATTGCCAGAAGTCCGAAAGTCTGACAAACAGTCTTACCAAGGGGTAAGACTGGTATGACTCGTATTACTTACCCAGTAACTAGGTTGTGGAGGCCAGATTGGCAGTCGCATAAAAAAAAACGGGTATTCAGCTGCATTCGGTTATACTTGAAGCCGACCCAACATAGTTGGGAAAAGGCTAGGCAGAGCATGACTCAAGCTGCGAGCTATTATCATTCATAGTTAAATATTTGTAGAAAAGTAAAATGGACTTGAAATGTTTTATAAAGTTTATATTTTTATTGCCATAGGTAATGAAGTTAGTTTCCTCATGAGTAAGTACGTCTGGCGCGGATATATTTTTAATATTTTACGTAATCTATGTTATTTATTTATTTATTTATTTCTTTTATTATTTTTTTATTTCCGTAACTGCCCGTGACACCACAGCGGGCCCTATCAGAATACCAGCGCTGCGATATTTATTTTTAAATATCGCAGCATCATGCTGAGATAGGAGCCTATTGGCCTCGTATAGGACTTTTTGTTTCATTTTTCTTTTTGTTACTTTTTTAATTTTTTTAGTTTTTATTTTAGTATTTTAATTTAGACTGTGTTTAATTTAGTTTGTGATCCTCCTGTACGAGTCGCAATAAATACTTTTTCTTTCTTTCTTTCTTTCTTAGGGAGATTATTTCAAGTTTTTTTACAAGTACTTGTTTATCTTTTCTTTTCATTTAAAAATTATCTTAAGAGTTTACCTTTTAAGTTTCATTCGTGTGCAAATAGTTTCATAATAATTTTGTAGTATTTAAGATGTGGAGTGAGCTACAGATATATTGTATTATCTTTTAGTTCTCACTACTGTTTATTAAGATGTTAGTGTAACTGTTTATTCTCCCGGATTAAATAATAAAAAGCTTGTGTAGTCATACAGTTTCCCTAAGTTTTCAGTATGAGACAACTGAAATAAGGCATTTATCTCTTTGGGTTACCTCGTTGGTTCTGGTATTATCAAGGTATTTCATTTAAAAAATCGCAGTAGCAACCTGAAGACAGATCCACCCATCCGGTTATTTAATGACAATAATTTCAACCCCTATTGTATGAAACTTTTAAAAACAGGCGAAATAAAAGAAAAGAAAGATAGAAAATACATTTATTTGCGTTAAACATGATGCAGAGAAAGAATTTACAACACCAAAAAGAACAAGTTGGGGGAAAATATGCGTCCACGCAAAACGGCCAGCGCTCAACATAATGCTACGACTGCTATGAATCTGTAATGTTGTTATGTATTAAATATTAATCTCTTTTCAACCCTCATTCCAGGTTTCGGAGTGGGTCTCGCATCGTCATCGTCGTTCGTGTCCCTTAACCATTACTTCACCAAGAAGCGTGGCCAAGCCGTCGGTCTCTCGATGGCAGGTACCGGCTTCGGACTGATGGTCATGCCTCAGCTAGTCAAGATCTTGTTAGGAGAGTATGGGTTCCGGTGGACGGTCGTCATTCTGGGAGGGCTGGCCTTTCACGCGGTGCTAGGGTCGTGTTTATTACAACCAGTTAAATGGCATCTCGTTGATGAGCCGGTTGACTGTGAATTGCAGACAGTGAAGGTATGTATTGTGGATGCTATAAATTGTATTTCTACAAGGTCTAATTGCAATAAATGAGAACCTCTTAACAGTTCGTTGTACTCAATATTATATACAACTTTTACTTTGGTACTAACCCTGAAATCGCGAAAACAAATCAGCTATTTCCTATATTTTGTCGACTGTACGACTTCAAGCGACTATGGAAAGTTCAAGAAAGCTTTTTTTGCTGATTTACAGTTAAATGACAGAGAGAGTACGAACTCTTGTTAAAATGGCTTCTCATTCGCCACCGATACGTTGCTTTGCAGCTTCTAATTGTCTACACAAAGCTAATGCCTAGTTTTTTTTTTACTAATTTCAGGAAATGGAGTGTATATTAGAGAGTGAAGAAGAAAACGATGACAAATTCGAAATAAATCCACTTGTTTCACCTCCAGTGCCAAAGATAATAAAGCAGAGGTCCCACGGAAACATGAACCACCCTTCAGTTAGGACGATAGGATTACCGAGGGCGAAAACCTGTGATAAACCGTTGCAGGAGTTTGAAAAGTTCGAGATAAATAATAGGCTGTATCCTGGGTTGACGTCGGCTGCGTCTGTGGCTGCGATGCCGAGGGTCATATCGAGTGCGAGTATGAGTGAAGCGGCGAGAAAGAGAAAAGTGTCAGTCATTTCGAATATCTCTAACATGGATTTCACTGGCAGTTACTTGCAGTTGTATCTTGATGTGAGTATTTCGTACTTAGCAATTTTTTTTTTACTAATCTTCCCGGTCCCATTCTTGGGCAAAGGCCTCCCTCCACACCTTCCTTCTTCTATCTTACGCGAGCGCGCGCATCCTCCTTTCAGTTTTTACGGTACCTATCCAGCTAGTCCCGCCTACGTAGTCCCTTCACTGTCTCAGGGCACCAGTTGGCCAATTCTCGTAATTTAAAACATTCAAAATCTAGTCACAGTCTCATCTCAGCGACAAACAAATGTCAAAAACTTGTCAAAATGTAGGGAATTTTGAGGTGTTTTTGACAGATTGAGACTGAGATCAGACTGTGAATGTTCTTAAAAATTACGAGAATTGCCCCTCAGTTCTATCCTATTTGGGCCCACAGTTTGTCCGGTATGCGGCCCAATGCCCAGCCCAATTAAGTTGGGCAGCCTTTTGAGCCACGTCAGCTATTTTTGTTTTGGAGCGCAGTATTGTGTATCGAACACGATCCGTTAATTTAACGGCTAGTATACTGCGCTTCTTTGCTCGTTAGCAGACCTTGCGTTTGTAGTAGTAGCAATACATTTTTTTTTATAAACCTGTACTGTGCCACTTATGGGTTAAAATGCCATGGACTTCCGTGGCAAATACATTACCGATTAGACTACATAATGGTTCTTATACTTTTACTCCATATATGCATCATGTAGCATCACATGAAGTACATATACCGACAAAAGTATTTTATGCATGTATGTACCCATATTTAGAATACAATTAATATTAATTTATTGTGCGATTAAAACTTTATTCACGTGTCCATACATTATACTTACAGACGGTGGACGACGATCCCATACAAATGAAGCCAATAAAAAAAAGTATAGAGCCCGAGGAAAAGAAAAAGGGCTTCTTTAGAAGATTTATAGCTCTTATGGACTTAGATTTACTTAAAGACTGGTCGTTTTTGAACCTTTTACTAGGGCTTTCGCTCTTTTGGAGCGGGGAGCTACAATTTAGGATGTTGACGCCATTCTTTATAAGAAGTTTGGGCTACAATATGAATGATACGGCGTTTTGCCTCTCAATGACTGCCATAACTGATATTTTGGTGCGGTTGATATTGCCGCCTATTTTCGACAGGACGACTATTTCGAAGAAGATGATTTTCTTTGTTTCTTCGTTCTTCTTAGCGGCTACGCGGTCCGGTGAGTTAAGAGTTATGTGACACATCACATTATTTTTATTTTTAAATTCATGATGTTTATCATGAAAGTTTCGTTTATAGTAATCATTTGTCCCGTTAACCACAAACTAACAATACTCTGTAAAACCTATTTTCAAATTTTATTGTTGTTGCACGGTTAAAAGCATGTGATTGATTCGGTGTGGTTTATTTACCAAATACTAGGAACATGACATCATCAACATTGCCTACTTCACTGAAGTTTACGAGCCTAGGTCATGTAGCCATAAATAAATCTATAAAACGTGTGCATTGGCTATTAAAGAAATTATAATTATTATACAACCAGTTGTGCGCAAAAATTTCTTACCATGTGTATACTAGTATTTCTTTTAATCTATAGTAAAGTTTCTAATCAAATGATTTGCGTAGGTAAATACTATTACACTTTTTGCCGACAAAAAGCAGCTATGTTCGTTTGCAATGAGCTTGAAATGCCGATGAAATATACATGAGACAATTTTGTCTGACAGTTTTGTCTCTCAAGTTGGCAGCCATGATCAGCCTATAATGTTCCCAATGCTGGGACACAGGCCTCCTCTCTTCAAGAGGGAGTAGGCTCTAATCTACCACGCGGGCCCAGTGCGGGTTGGTAGATGTCACATGACATGTCTTCGAACTTTTGGTTCTGGGACATGCCGGTTTCCTCACGATGTTTTCCTTCACCGTTTTGAGAGCAGTGGAGATGAAATAATTTACACAAACAAAAGCACCTGCCTGGGTGTGAACCCACGACCTACAACTCGTAAGTCGGAGCCGATACCATTGGACAACCACTGCTCCTTAGTAGTTGGCAGCACATTGACAAAATTCCATGTTTTTGGAGGTCATCTAATTTCACACAACACTACTTTTCTCTCAATACAAGCGTCTAATAAAATCATATATATTCCAGTATTAGCAGAACAAACAGAATGGGTGCCCCTAATGATCTGGCTGTCAATCTGCGGCTTCTTCCGAGGCATGTGTCTCAGTAACTTCACGCTGACCATCTCGGAGTACTGTCCGCTTGAGAAGCTGCCAGCCGCCTTCGGACTGCACATGGTCAGCAAGGGAGTGTTCGTTGTTGCTATTGGACCTGTTATTGGTAAGAAATTTTCATTTATTTTCCTAAATGTCGTATCGATGGTTCATTTTATGCTAGACCATTAGGCTAATATAAAAATACTACAGTGAGGATAAGTGAATATTTAGGTTCTCGAACAATGATCGTTTTTCAAGTAAAATATAAGGTCCGATTATGATCTCGTGATGTTAAAATTCTAAATTTCAACCCATCAAAGTTTAATGCCAATTGATTGGCTCTAGTTTTCTTTGTCAACCAATCACAACAGCTAAACGTTTGTCAGTAGATTAGCTGTTGGGTTTCTAGAAACCATTTTCGCATGGTAACTTCAAAAGATAGTATTTCGAATTACAATCATCTCTTTCATAGCAAAAAAAAAATTCTGCTCACATACGATCTCGTTTGCTTACAGGTTACGTAAGAGACTACACCGGTAGCTTTGCGACCTGCATCCACGTACAGAATGCCCTCATTATGTCCTGCGTCCTGGTCTGGGGCATAGAATATGCCCTCGCCTTCACACGCCGCAGAAAAGTGGTGCAGATTTAGTGGCCGCATCGTTCCGAATGAGGAACGTGATCGAAACTCATCGTATTATGTAACAGTTCTCGGGTTAATCCACCATTTAGACATGTTATTTTCTTGTCTATTTATGCTTGTATAAGTACAATATCGTTATTGACATGCATGATAGCAGGCAACGCCAAGTAGAGAAACAGTGCAGTTGATCAATTCTAACATGTATAGTAATATATCAGAATATAAAAAGACTACTTTTTTAATCGAGAAATTATAATAAACTACAGTCCATATCAAAGTCATATCAAATTGAAGTTGATTTAACTCAAAACGGAGTTGATTGACTGCACTTTATCCATAAATGGTTAAGTTCGCTAGTGTAAGAAATGGCGGTGTTGACATTGGAGGCTATAGAACAGGCCATGTTGATACTTAGCCTTAGCGGACTCTGCTCATATGCTATGCTTGTTTATAGAATGTATTAGAGAAAGGTCAAGTTGCGATTCAAACTTGTACCGTCTTATTCCAAAACGAGTTCTAACTTAGACGGTTAGACCTAGCCTAAACACCTCCAAGCCAGTTATTGCATTTTGACATGCAACTTTATTCCGAAAATCTTAATGTTCCTAATGCAAAACTGATAACTTAGGGTCGTCAGTTTTTGTAATAAGAACTGTAGTGTCCATACCATGATTCTATATCCAAAATACGTATAAATGTGTAGGTAATGAATTTAAATATTTTTGAAAACCTCTCTAAAGTAGCTCTCTAAAACCTAAACCGAATTGCCCATGACGATACATGGTGTGTATCAAATGATATGGAATGCTAACAAGTAATGAATATTCGACATGACAGGCTGTTAATTTACTACGCAAGACAATTTTGACCACTTTCTGACCCCCTCCCCCTACGTAAGAAAAAATAGGACTTGGATGAACCCTCCCCCCCCTTCAATCTTACGTAAGATCAGTATCTACCAAAAAATTTTTGCTTACTTTTGTGATCTAACGTAAGAACAATCTAGACCCCTTCCACCCCTACGTAAGAAAAAATAAGACTTGTTCGGACCAGGGGGTCCGAACAAGTCTTATTTTTTCTTACAATCTTCCATTTTCAATTTTTTCTTACAATCCCCCCTAAAATCTTACGTAATAAATGAATACTAAAATCATGATAATCATAATCTTCATGTGTCAAAGCCTAATTGTTAACGCTAGAACCAGTGAATTTGGAAAGTGGAACATCTTAAAGTTATTATTATGGACTATGTAGTTACTTAGAAGGTAACTTTTAGACATTTATTTTAACGATTAATATTTTTAGACGGCTGTTTCTAGTTCGGAAAGTTTTGTAGGTGTGTATTTTAGATGATATTAATTTATACACATAACTTAGAAATAGGGAATCTATCTTTTAAAACTTGAAGACAAAGGTTTTGTCAGAACATGTAGGGGTTTATAAACTCTTTTAGACAATGAATGTAGATGAATGAGAGTTCAATGGATTGAACTGCATTTCCTTTTTGCTTTATTTTTATACTTTTAAATCATGACATATTTTCCACTTTTTTTTTGGAAAATTACATGCTGTACTTACTTATAATTACATCAGTGACCGCAATTTGTGGTTTCTTTCTTACATGCCTAAGTGTGTACCTATATTATTTTTACTTAGCGAGGGTTAAGCATATATAGTATCGTTTTAAAGATACCGTCAAGTTCATGTTTTTCTTTCGACTATTTTGTCACCAAGTGAACTTGTGAAAGTAACCTATTTTAAAATATTATACAACTTACTATCTTAACTGAACTGTTGCACGCAAAATAGACCCTCATTTTTACCTTATTATGAAACATAGCATTCCTAGTGTAGTATTTGATTAATAGAATTTTACAGTTAATAATAGGATAGCAATGTTAATATTAAAACGTTGCCACAATTAATAAAATGCGAATTACTTGCCTAGCGAATATGTTTTTACGTAAATCAAGTTATGCAAAAGGCTAATATGTGCTAACTAGATGATTTTTTGTGATTGTTTACTTAAATCGAATGAGCAGACTCAATATTTCATTTGTACTTCAAAAATTCCGTAGGTTTAAGTACTGTTTTTAGTTTGTAACAAAATTGCAGTTATTTGACGTAACACGAGAACATTTAAGGCGCAAGCGTCAAGGTAACCCGCCAAATTAAAATTTTCTTACTTTTTTTTTGTAATTTGTAGGTCAGTATCAGGTTGTATGTTGATCTAAACATGACCGACCGTAAAAAATATTTATTTATAGAATTATAAACATAAAAATCACCAATACAACTCTTTAAGTTCATATTTATTTATTTGTTTATATATATATATACTTTATTGTACACCAGAAAATACATAACAAAAGAAAACAATTATTACTACAAAAGATACAATGGGCGGCCTTATCGCTTTCTGCGATCTCTTCCAGGCAACCTTGGAATGGATTATCATATTACTTTATTGAATGACTGTTTTATGAAATCATGACAGTTGAGACCAATTTTAACTCAAAGTGTATTGCTGATTATAATTCTGTAAAGTCATATTTGTTACGGTCGCAATCATATTTTAATCAACTTACAACCTGACCTGCAAATTGCAAAAAACGTAAGAAAAACTGCCCTGGCGCTTTCGCCTTAAATGATAGAGTACCTTATATAGGTTCCACGATCAGATACTAAATTGTTCAGTATTTTGATCATTTATCAAAATCGTTTCTTCCAATATTTCGTCTTCCAAGGAGCATTCTATACTAATAGGATCTTATCCTGCAACGTGCGCTTTTGATGTGTGATGTAATTGACCAAATATATCGTGTACTTACTAATGTTTGATAAAAATGTAGAACTTACATTATAATAAGAATTCTTAAGCAGTTATTTTTATGTACTTATTACTCTTATTATTTTTGGACTTCGTGTAGGAAAACGATAAGAGTGCCATTTAAACGTCTGTTGTTTTTAATATAATAAAATTATTGCAATCAATTTGTGAAACTTATGTGCCAATTGTACATAGATCTTTATGAAATGACGTAAAATAGATAACTATTTAGAAAAAAAAAACTTTACAATTATTAAATGGATGTAATCAACTGTAAGAAATAGAAGTAGATGTGAAACAATGAACGTACATTATATAAATCAAAATCATACATAATTACTTACATAAAACTGTACATAAAATCAAATTTTAATGTTGGTTTATTGACCTTTTTCAACTTTTAATAATAATGTGGACTGTTCGTTATCAATATTCAACAACGGATTTTAGCAATTGCACAGAATAATGTTATGAAATAGTCACTGATTTCCATAATGAACACTGTTTATTTTAAGTGAACAACGTATTAAAAAAAACACGTGTTACGGATTTTTTTTTGTAGTGCAACAAAAAACTTGCATCTCAGAAATAACTAATATTTCCAGATGTGACGTTTAAATTATAATGCCGGTTATCAGATCACTATGGAAATTAGTCGATCATCAGGTGTCCGTATGTTCGGCATATTTCTTGAGTGACGCTGTATTATCTACCATTAGAGTCACGAGAGGCAGCCAGCCAGTTTATAATAATAATATAGTAGCTTTGTCTACAAAACAAAAAGAAACAAGACACATTCAAGTCTTCTTTATTGTCACATTTAAATAAAATAGGTATTCCGGCGAATGCGGTAAAGTGTTTTTACATTCACGTAGATAATAAAAATAAAACCTACATTATTAATGAGGACGATAAGGTAGCCCGATTATAATTCTTTAAAGCCATATTTGATAATGCCGCGAATCATATTTTAATCAACATATAACCTGACACTGGCTTGTGCCTAAGTAATAGCCGCACGGGTCGATCGATCAGGTTAAGCTGCGCTTGCCGCGGTTGGTCCGTGGATGGGTGACCATTTTTACATACCAAGACCCCTCCGTGCCTCGGTTCCGGCGGTCATTCGTGGATCACAGTCGTTACGGGTCGTCAGAAGCTCGAAAGTCTAACAACCAGTTTTACCAAGGGGTATCGTATTACCCAGTGACTGGGTTGTGGAGGTCAGATAGGCAGTCGCTCCATGTAAAATACTGGTATTCAGCTGCATCCGATTAGACTGGAAGCCGATCCCAACATAGTCGGGAAAAGGCTAGGCAGATGATAATATAAGATGATTCTGGCCTGCAAATTGCAATAAATGTAATAATATTTGAATTTCGCGGGATACCTGGACGCTTTCGCCTTTTAAATATCGGTAAATCTTGATAGACCACAATGTCTGTCTGTACGATTGTCTCATTTAGTTTTATGACAATAATTTTGTTGAGTTTTTCGTATTTAGTCGTATTGTTGTTGTCGAGCTTTGTTTAAATATCAGTTGAATCTGTTATTAAATAATGGGTGTCTGCATATTAGAATGCTGCATGCTTAAAGCATTCGTATAATCATTTGCATTCATTCTAATAAAGTATTGTTGTCTTACGAATCAACGCGCGTTTCACTTGTGTTAACCAAGTGTACAAACGCGCTGTGAATGTGTGAATGAAGATGAGTAGCGTGAGCAAATAACGCGCACACGCACACATACACACACCTCCGACTTCGCCTCGGACGGTACCGAGAGCTCCTGCGCTTACACACATTCACAGGTGTTTGTATTGGGCACTCCCGTCGCTTCCTGAGATAAAAATACCGTAGGTACTTAGTATCTTCAGAACTAACGTGTTCACTGTTCATATAGTTTTAAGTATATTCTGTAGGAATAGAAAGTACAAGATTATTTAATTTTGATGTTGCATTGTAATAAGCAGACATCATATACTTTATGGATGGTGCGAGACTTAGCCTGTATGTTATAATATAATTATATAACTACTTAACCTATTTTATTAACCGTGTAAAATTTATAGTGAACATTTTATATAAAAGAATGAAAAAAGACAATGGATTAAAGTAAAAGGTGGTTACCGAGAGATTTTGTTTTATTTGTTGATGACGTACGGTTTTCCAAAACCCTATGCATATTAATGCCAATTGCAAGACTCGTTGTTGGTTTCACGCAACCGAAAATTTTAAATGCATTGTACACAAGACATACGAGAAAAAAAAAAAAATATAAACATGTATACTCGTATCAAGCTACGAGTATACATGTCCAGTGTAATCTGACTTCTCATTGTATGAAAAGCCTATACTAGTACTTACTGACAACATTTAATATCATGTAACCAATGTTATCAATGCATCTTTGACATAATCATATTATTAGACCAACATAAATTCACGCTATCTTCTTCTTAGCGTGTCGATAGCAAATCTAAATGGACTCGGCCCAGAATTCGGCTACTTGTTTGGCGCCATCACCAGCGTCCATCAGTTCCTGTAACGTGCAACTGACTGGACACGCAGGACACGATACTAAATGTCCCATCGTTTGTGGAACAGCACCACATTTACACTCCAAGGCGGAGTCGTCTATGAATCTCCACCTGAACAGGTTTTCCTTGCTTCTGCCAACCTGGGTCCGGAGTCTGTTTAGAGACTTCCAGGTTACCCAAGACAGTGCTTCCTTACCCAAACCGTTCGTTCCACCCTCTGAAGTCCTCCCACCTGGACATGAGTTACCTTGGGTAACCTGGAAGTCTCTAAATTCACGCTATGACTTATAATTTCATTGACATTTTATAATTGTAATTGTTTATAGAACTATTTATTTTTTTATAAATTGACATTTTAACTATTTTCTATTTATTAATTTATGCAATTATTATTATACTCATAATTATGAACAACTGTTACTATGGGACCAAATCTGAAATCGCGAAAAAAATCAGCTGTTCCCTACATTTTGACGAGTACGAACATAAATATTGGGAACAGCTGATTTTTTTAGTCGCGAGCTCGAACTTGCTGGTGGTCATCGCCAAAAAGCACGCTGTCTCGCCTGGCTTCGTCTCCGACAGTGCTAGTATCAGTGATGAGCAGTTAGTCGCTAGTCTACACGAACAACATCTAGTTCTCACGCACAGAAACACCGTTCCGAACTGATAGGAGCGTAAAAAGATTCGAAAAGTGCTTTGGAAAATGGAGTTTTATGATAAAACCACTGCATAAATCAATTACAAATAAAGTTTATTGATCTCTTCGATAACTGAGCTTTGTAGGTACGGACTTGGTTTTGAAGATTTCACAGTTCTTTTATTACTTATTTACACCCAAAGTTACGTTAAAAATAGCAAGAAAAACGAATCTTTGTTGGCTCATAACTTTTTAATGGCTTTTTATTTTACTATTCTGTTTCCGTACAGACACAATATTAATAATAAGTCAAAACGATATAATGTTTAACTTTGGATGCACAATGTCAAACAGTGGAGTAATATTCTCCCGAAATTTGTATAGAAAAAATATCGAAAAGTGGCACCTTAAGAGGTTGTTAATGTTTTTCTAATAATCCTGTATAGCAGTGACGGTCAGCTAAAACTGGAAAGGTATAGCTTGTTAAGTCTTCATGAGTACGGGTACAGGCACCGGTGGCGCCTCTAGGGGCCAAGAAAAGATTTGAGATAAAGGGATTATGTTATCTCAAATTTCATCACCTGTGTCGTTTCCAGTCTATTCCAGTGATTCCAGTGTTGTGGTTCAGTATCCTTATTGCGTGACATGCTTTCAATTACAACCTGCATCATTTTGAAGGTTATTGCTTATCCCAGCTAATCCATTGCTTCATAAGATCGAAAAATTTGTCTGTTCAGCAACGTAAATAACGCGAATATTCTCGATCAGTCACAGCCCGTAGACGTCACTCTGTTGATAATCCAGAACAAAAAGTTCCGTTCGTCAACACTGGAAGAACGGAACTTTTTATTATTGATCGTAATTGCTTAGTATTCAAGAGTCAAAAGTTCAATTAAAGACATTCAAAGCAAAAATTAATATCAAAATAAAAAATTATTCTTTAAATGAGTATAATTATGTTTTACAGCAAGTAAATAGACTTAATGAAAGCTATTCCTAGGTAAGTGTGTTACGCAATTAGCCCGCTGGTCATCTCTGCTTGAAGAATAGTTAAGTTACCTAGGGCCAGTTTCAGAAAAGAAAATGACAAATTGTCTAGCACGCGTAAGCTGCCGTGATTAGTTGACTGATTTATCAACTAATGGCAGCAATTTACCCGCGCTTGGGCGTAGTTAGGTAGGTACGAGGGAGTTGGCTGTTTTTGCAGTCTGCAAACAGATAAATCGTAATGTTGTCGCCGACAAATCAAGTAAAAAGTAGGTACCTACACACATCAAAAGTGTCTAGGGATCAAGCATTTTTATGCGGATTTCTTGAGATTGAGATGTGGCTTTGTAATAAATTTATGATTTTATAAATTTATATGGATCCTTTTTGGTGCATTTCATAATTTGAATCAGGAACTGTGAATCAAATTCGAGTAAAAGATGAAAATCAGCTGTCAATATTTTCCCTATAAAAACATACAACGCATTGAAGACATTATTAGTGCTACTGTTTCCCTACTACTGATTAAAACCAACGTTATTATGGAGCGGCGACGTCATTTAAGCAGGGAAGAAATGCTCAGAGCCGTGGGAATGATAGAAGCTGGTTCCCGGCAACGTACTGTGGCTTTAGCTCTGAATACAAGTCAGAGTGTTATCAGTCGACTTTGGACACGTTACCGAAGCACTGGTACCGTGGCTGAGCGCCATGGAGGACGGTATCGCTGCACCACACGGAGACAAGACCGATACATTCAAATCTTAACTCGAAGAGCTCCAACAATAACCGCCATGATGTTAGCCGTGAGGCTTCATCACTCTTCAGGGAACTTAATTAGCGACCAAACAGTCAGAAACCGCTTGCATGAAGTGAACCTTCATTCCCGAAGACCGCTACGGGTACCACCTATAGCAATGCACAATCGTAGGATTCGATATCAATGGGCTCTTGAACACAGAAATTGGGCAGAAGAACAATGGCGTTTCGTGTGCTTTTCTGATGAGTCTCGTTTTGGTATGAGACCGGATACAAGACGTATACGACACTGGAGAACCCCTGGACGCCAACAGCGATTAAAATCCTGCCAGGAAGTCCATCCTTATAGTGGTGGAACCATCATGGTATGGGCGGGTATTTGGATCGGCGGAAGAACTGAGTTGATTTGGATCAGAGGCAACCTCAACGCTCAAATTTATGCTGAGACGATTGTATCAGACGTCATCGTTCCTCTACAAGTGCAAATCGGTCCCTTATTTCAGTTAATGCATGATAATGCACGACCGCACACCGCAAGAGTTGTAAGACAGACTCTCGCCGCAGCTAACATCAATGTCCTGCCCTGGCCTGCTCAGTCGCCAGACTTGAACCCGATTGAGCATGCATGGGATATGCTACAGAGAAGAGCTCTGCCGAATATGGAGGGTATCCAGTCGCAAGAAGACCTTTTTTTGTTGTTGCAACGAACATGGGCGGCCATTCCACAGCGTGATTTGGATGAACTCATTTTGAGTATGCCAAACCGATGTTCTTGTGTTGTTAGTGTTCGCGGTAGAAACACGGATTATTAATTGTTTAAGTTACCCAATAAAATTTTAGAGAAAACTGTTATTTCAGTCTTTTTTTCGAACTTTTGTGTTAGTGGTTCAAATGTCAAAAATCCCTTTATTAGGAAAATGGAAAATTTCTTTATTAATGCAAAGGTGACTTGGTTTATCGTTACTGTGACAAACGAAAACACTTTATTTGATGAATCCTTAAAGAAAATTTTAATTAATATCAATCAGGAGAAAAGTTATTGCAAAAATATATGTTGATCCCTAGACACTTTTGATGTGTGTACTTAACAAAAGATTTCTAGTAACAACCCAGACGTAACAGAAAAATTGTTAATGATAGCTACAATACAATTAATTAACGGCCCGTAGCGAGATAAGAATTGGTACCACCTAGTCGAGTCGACTCCGATTCAAAATTTATGGCGCATCGGAACATGAGGCGAGTCGCTGCGCAGTAACAAATTCATGTGTCAGCGCCGGTCAGCGCGAGTGAGATACTGCGCAGCTAGTAGCGCACTTCAGAGCCGCCATAAAATTTGAATCGGGCTGTACCCACAAGTTCCCACAACCTTCATACCTACCTTATTTCGGCCGCCAATCTGTGAAGTTTTTAGGAGCCAATTCTATGAAATTAGATACAGGTACGGGGTAACTACAATCTGTCAGATTTTCAACTTTATCGCTATAAGTATTAGGTTCAAAGTTGATTGGGAATATTTGACAGTCTAAAACGACCCACTGACCCCAGGTTACAAAACTATCTTCATCCAAAACCGTTCAGCCGTTTTGAAATAAATATCCAAACTTTCACATTTATAAACAGCATACAATAATTCGTACTTACTTTGAAACTACTGCCTGCGCAGCTCGCAGACATAGGGCTCTCTCTCTTTCCTTCAATTCGCCTACTCATTGCACGATAATCGTTTTAATTTCATTGATGTGATCCCGGCAAATGATCTCTGCGACAGTTCTTTATGTAGGTACTTATACCTACGTTGCTCTAAAATGCTTTTTGAAAATTGTAAATAAATTACAATTTTCTAAAAATATTTAATAAAATTAAAATGGTTATGTTCATAAAACGAAAACGCGAAACCTTATACTTAAAGTGTGTTAAATTAAAGCGCCTCGCTATTTACGTTGGGTCTTATGATGACATCAATAGATCTAATATTGCATTTATCGAAGTCCAAACGTACACGCTCACCCCGCACACGGGCTGCACACATCCCAGGTGTCACATCTCACGTTGTGACACCTGGAAACCACCAGTGGACGAAGTAGTCCAGTCACTAGTAGTAGGTATATGCGGGTGCGAAGCGTGCGCGATGCGTGTGCTGATTTTGCGCGTGGCGAGCGAGGGTTAAGGCGGGCACAACGCGTGTGCGGGTCCTGTGCGCGGGTTATCAGAACACGTCCTAAGAATTTTAATAAATAATGTGATACTCGGTCTGGCTGTCTATTTTGTTCCTGTTTTTTCGACTAAACGACTAAACCAACGTCAATGAAATTGGGTAGTTTAGGTAAGGGTTGATATGCATGATTGATGCGCAGTGACTGAGCGATTCGTTTCTGAACTGCATACGGATTCGATTCCCGCGCTAAGCAGGGATCCAGTTTTGCTGTTTTGGGTGTCGTGCATGATAAGGTAGGTGGGTACCTAGATACACCTATTTGAGTCTGTAAAGTGTGAAGGTTCACATAATAATATTATTTACTACACCCGCGTAAATGTCGATCCCGTGGGAATATCGGGATAAAAAGTATGCCTTTATGTTAATCCAGGATGTCACCTACCTCCATATAATATTTTATCAAAATTAGCCCAGCCATTTGAGCGTGAAGAAGTAACAAACATATAAACACACACAAACTTTCGCCTTTATAATTTTAGTGTCATAATTATCCTGATGTCAAAATCAAATAAACGCTGCAAATATTTTTATTCGATATCAGTTTCAGGGTCGAGGAACTGTGTTATATACCACATCTTTGAAAGTATATTAAGTTACATAATACCGGGTACTTCGGCTATCTATATACCTACTTACGATGGCGTGTGTAGTAAGTGATAGTCTATGATATTAGAACGGATTAACTTATTTTTATTGGTTTCCCACTCGTTCACGCTTCATGTGACACCTCATTTTCAATAGGTAGGTATCTGGATACAGTTACTATGACGTAGTTAATTTTCAATAGCGGTGAAAAACTTAAAAGTGAAAATGAATGGGATAGGTATTGTGAATTTGTGATGATATTTTTTCAGGGCATAGCATAATCAGCCTGTACGAGTAATGTGCTGACCAGCGGTGGCCTAGTGCTATCGGCCGTGACAGCATTTACATGATATTTGTGTTCGGTTTTTGTGTTGATCAGCCTTTGTGATTCCTTGTTTTAACTATAGCAGTAAGAGCAGTGGTGGCCCTGTGATAACAGTCGCGACTTACGAATTGCAGGTCGTAGGTTCGAACCCAGACAGGTGTTTTACTTTGTGTAAATTATTTTATCACCACTGCTCTCAAAACGGTGAAGGAAAATATCGTGAGGAAGCCGGCATGTCCTAGAACAAATAATTCGAAGGCATGTGACATCCATCAACCCGCGCTGGGCCTGCGTGGTGCATTACGGCCCACTTGCTCTCACGGAGAGAGAGGACGCCTGTCCCAGCAGTGGGAACATTATAGGCTGCTTGTGCTGAATGTTCCTACTCTTCGAATTATTTGTTCTAGAACAATTTTTCAGGGCGCAAAAAATAAATAAATAATTTTTATAATAATACTTTTTATTAATAATCATCGTCATCGTACCTACGATGACGAACGAGAAATCATTAAAAAAAAACGGTCAAGTGCGAGTCGGCCTCGCGCACCGAGTTTCGTACAGTCAACAACAAAAGTAGATGATGAAAATCAGAAATTCAATACTAATTAATGAACGGAGTTCGCGTCATCTACTTTTGCTGTTGACTGTACTTACCGTTACCGGATTTTTCGTTTACTTGGTACATGACATTGCTTCTTGCCAAATTTCATGATTCTAGATCAACGTGAAGTACCCTATAGGCTCGATTATGTTATTAAGGTAACCTTAACCGTGCCATAGGTTTTGATTCCCTTGCGAGTGTCAAAATATGCGGCATAAACGCCTGTATCTCTTGACTGCGTTGACTTTAAAGTTTGATATTTTCACTGCTTCAAGTAATTGCAGCCCTGAGTATTTGATGTTAATTTAAACTTGATAACTTCACGCGTTCGTGAGAAAAAGGATCTTGACAGACGGACAGACAGGCGGACAACGAAGTGATCTTATAAGGGTTCTGTTTTCCTTTTGAGGTACGGAACCCTAAAATAGACAAGTGCGAGTTAAACGTGTGTGGAGTGGTTTCGTATGATCAATTTGTTATCTACCATGTGTATCACAAGAACAAACATAGCATTGTAGTTGAGAAAAACAAGTTCTTCCATAGTTCCATAGGTACACTCCAACTGCTAAACTAACTAAGTTTGTACGTACAATATTGAGAGACTTACCATGTTATTTTAAGACCATAGACTTCTTATAGCTTTTCCTGTAATTTATTCATTTGATATGTCACACTTCCACTACAGTTTGCAAACCTTTTTTAAAATTTTCTAATCCAATTAATCTCCCCATATTCAAAATTCATTTATTTGCGTTACACGTCCGCTGTTTGGGTCATAGAAATTCATATGTTTACCAAAAAACTTATTCGGTCGAGTAGATTTGGAACATTTGGCTGTGATAGACGCATATACAGATATACACACGAGTGATTCTATAAGGGTTCCATTTTTTCATTCGGTCGTGCGGAACCCTAAAAACTGGTGCGGAAACCTGTTTGTGCGAGCTAGACAAACTGAATGGTTTTTTTTTTAATGTTTTACCTCGTCGCGTGTAAATATTTTTGTGAAATATGAGTAGGTACCTAGACTACATTAGCATACCTAAGGATAACAAAATATATCTACCTATGTATAAATAGACATATAAATACCTACTGACTAATCATTTATAGAAAAGAGTCAGCTTTACATTGACGTCACGGTTGGCGCAGTGGGTGCTGCGCTGCGTGTCTCAGGTTCGATTCCCGCACGGAACAAATATTTGTTTGTCTACAAGTAGATGTTCCTGGTCTAGCTGTTTGTTTATGTGAGTTTAAATGTTTGTAAACGCACCCACAATACAGGAGAAATTCCTAGTGTGGGGCAACTTTTTTTTTTAACTAAATGAATGCATAGGTAGGTGTACTTATTCCTCATATTTCAAACTAATACCTAGTGCCCCCGGTCCGCTCGTGTTTTATACTAAAACTTAGCATTAGAGAATATAGCTACGAGTATAATGCTCTAGAAAATAAAGTTGGATTCACCAGACAAGAATTTTTAAACACCCTATATCGTCGTTCGTGAAGGCACTCCTTCCAGCTACTTACTGATTATATTTACATTAAAATTACAAGTATTTTTATTTGGTTCCATGGTTTTCGCATGATGAAGCACGCAACTCGTGACTTTAAGATTGTATTTTATAATATTCAATACGAAAATAGCCCTTACTGCTACGACTTAAAAGCGCTGTCAATCAAAAATCGTTACCACTGAATTGCGGTTGTCTCAACATCGTAACATAGGTAAGTAATATTATGCAATCATCTTTTGCCTGGCCTTACCCCAACTATGCTGGGGTCGGCTTCCAGACTAACCGGATGCAGCTGAATACCAGTATTTTACATGGAGCGACTGCCCATCTGACCTCCACAACCCAGTTATTGGGTAATACTATACCCCTAGGTAAGACTGGTTGTCAGACTTTCGGGCTCCTGACTACCCGTAATGACTGTCAAAGATCCACGAATGACAGCCGGGACCAACGGCTTAACGTGCTTTCCGAGGCACGGAGGGGTCACGGAATGTAAAGATGGTCACCCATCCACAGACCAACCGCGGCAAGCGTAGCTTAACCTGATCGATCGGCCTGTGCGGCTGTTATTATTTAGCCACGTGCCCCTCAAAAAACTGAAACTTTACAGTAATATAGTTTATACATCAGAATAACACATAGGATACTTTTTGTCCCGATATTCCCACGGGATCAAAACTTACGCGGGTGAAACCGCGGGGCGCAGTACATACTATATAAGTATGAAAACATTAGCGTAGCAATCTCATAAAAGATTGGTCCGAGCGCGCGGCTTCGCCAGCAGCCGTGACTGTCGTCATCGCTACATGTACCTGTCCGGAACACACAAATCTATGTGCCCTAATATATATGTCCGCATTATATATGTACCTTCCCTCTAAGTAGTTTGAATATGTACGAAGTGAGTGCGAGATCCCTCCTGACCCTTAGTTCGTTATATCCAACCATACCCAACAACAATATTATGTAATATGATAACGAACCATTTGAAAACCCGTCTTAAAAGTAACAGTCATTAAAAGAGCTCTTAGTTAGAAATCGCGTGTGCATTATGAATATTATGCTAATGAAATGCATTCAGCAATTTATGATAATTGCCCGATGCTGATTAAATCATGTCACTTTAGCACATGCTTATTTATGCAAATTTGGTCATTTAATTATCTTAAAAATTATTACTTTTATGCTTTTCATGCAGTTTGGCAAAATAAGAACAAGTTAATTATTAAAAAAAAAACAAGCCTCTATCTATGACCTTAATTAAATGTTTTAAAGGTATGGAAGGTATAATTGGAAACCTGAATAGGGGTCATTGTACTTGTCACACTTTACAGTAGCACACAGTATGCACTGAAAATGCAGCATACAATAGCGGTATCATCTGCCTAGCCTTTCCCAACTATGTTGGGGTCGCCTCCCAGTCTAACCGAATGCAGCTGAATACCAGTATTTTACATGGAGCGATTGCGTATCTGACCTCCACAACCTAGTTACTGGGTAATACGATACCTCTTGGTAAGACTGGTCGTCAGACTTTCGGGCTTCTGACTACCCGTGACGACTGTCACAGGTCCACGAATGGCAGCCGGGACCAACGGCTTAACGTGCTTTCCGAGGCACGGAGGGGTCCTCGGTATGTAAAGATGGTCACCCATCCACAGACCAACCGCGGCAAGCGTAGCTTAACCTGATCGATCGACCTGGGCGGCTGTTATTATTTAGCCATGGGCCCCATAACGGGCCCAATGGCTGTATATAGAACGGTAAACATTAATGTACATGTGTAGGGTTCCGTACCCAAAGGGACCCTATGACGGGACCCTATTATTAAGACTCCACTGTCCGTCCGTCTGACTGTCCGTCTGTCACCTCATGAACCGTGATAGACAGTTGAAATTTTCACAGATGATGTATTTCTGTTGCTGCTATAACAAAAAATACTAAAAAACAGAATAAAATAAATATTTAAGGGGACTCCCACCTCCCATACAACAAACGTGATTTTTTTGCTCCATATTGATAACGGCAACAGGTAGACGCTTGACATATTCATTACTTAATATTTAGTTTAAAAATATTCACTTTAAAAATAAATAATTAAAATAAAACAAATATTTAAGGGGGGCTCCCATACAACCGACATGATTTTGTTGCTGTTTTTATAGATACTGGTGCGCGAGTCCGACTCGCACTTGGCCGGTTGTTTTTAAGTTATGCAAGTATGGCACCTATATTACGATAACCTGAACAAATGTTAAGGTTAACTACTTTATTTACGTACTATTTTCTGCCCGCGACTTTGTCCGAGTGAAATTTCTTGCTCCCCCGACCCATCCCGTCGCATCGCATCGCCTGCCCGCGCTTTTACTTCGTTTTCGCTTAACGTTCTTTCTGAATTTTTCTTTTTGCTCGGCTCCGTAGCGTGATGCAGCCTTTCTCGAGAATTGGGCTATCAAATGCAAAAATATTTTTTCAAGTCCGACTGGTGGTTCCAGAGATTAGCGCGTTCAAACAAACAAACAAACTCTTCAGCTTTATTATTAGTATCTATAAGTTTTCATATGAGGTATAAAAATATACGCGCAGTGATAGACCGTGAAATGCAAATTTTCTTACGTTTTTTGCAATTTGCAGGCCAGTGTCAGGTTGTATCTTGATCAAAATACGTTTCGCGACTATCTTCTAATATATAAAATTCTCGTGTCACAGTGTTAGTTACCATACTCGTCCGAAACGGCTGGACCGATTTGTATGAAATTTTGTGTGCATATCGGGTAGGTCTGAGAATCGACTACTATCTATTTTTTTTTCTTTTTTGCAAAACGACGTTTGCGAGGTCAGCTGGTAATAGATAATTGTGTATTTACAGAATTGTAGTCATTAAAATATCTCTTTAAGTTAGACTTGTACCATAAGCACTTTTCCTCATGAGATTTGTTCTTATGGTACAAATCTAACTTAGAAAGATTTATTAATGATTATAATTCTGTAAATACGTACCCACGGCTACACATCAAGCTATACATTTCCACTTTTAGCTGACCTCGCACTGTAGGTATATATAGGTTTTTCGTATAATTAGAAGTCAGCTTATACTGGTTATGTATAGCTTGATGTGTAGCCGTGCGTACCTGTTAAAATAAAAAGAAGCATAAGCCATCTCCCATTACGACATCAGAAGTGGTCATCGCGTAACAAGGTGGAAGTGAAGACAGTCGAGAAGAGCCTCAGCGAAATGCCTTGGAGTGTGAAACTCGTAGAAAATAGCAGCCATTTCCCATTACGACATGTAGATAATTAGATAAGTTATTTAAGAGCAACAAAATAATAAAACTCTACTTTAAATACTCGTTAAACTGCAAATCATGTAAATATCTGGTGTTTAAGATCTCCATAATTATTAATTAAGTGATCGAGCGTCATGAGGGCTTAAAAAACGAGTTTTTTTTTAACAATAATTATCACTAAGGAGTAACTATTTCAAGTTCAAATCAAATTGATTTTATGTAGTTTCATTGTGCTGGTACATTCTCTTAGAGTATTTTCACTGTAGACGCAGTGTTGTGAGGACGTGCGCTGAACATTGTCGTTCGTACCTACAAAATGCAAACATCGTAACATTTTCTTGTACAAATGGATTTGTATTTATCCATCAATAATAAATAAATAGCTTTAAAATAATTATAGATTTACCTAATATAATAAAAATTCGTCAAAATTAAAGGGCGTTAATTGGTGACAAGTCATTGCCATCTTTTAACTTTGTGAACTTTCTTTGTGGTTGTAAAGAAATGGATGAGGCTTTCGCGCATATTGAAAGTGATGGTAAGAAGACTAAAACGGGGATGGTACCCCCTGACGGAGGCTGGGGATACGTGGTCGGACTTGGCGTTGGATTTACTTTCGTAAGTATATTATAATATACACTTTTTTGACAAAAATGTGGCCTTTTGTAAATAATAATGTGCCAAGGCGTAAATATTATTTCAATAGTATGTAAAGGTCCTACGCCTAGATTCAGCGAGACATTCTTTCACTGAAATGACCTCACTCTCCTCACCAAGTCTTCATTCTTATTTAAATTAACAGGCGGCAGGGTCAGGGAGTCAGGTCCAAGGCATCCAATGCCAATTGCCTACTGATGCTAAACACTAAAACAGAAATTGTAAGAATTCAATCTGTTCTATCTAGACTTTCTTGTAGCAATAAAGAGATTGATTATCCTGTGAACGATTGTAATGGTAGAGAAAGGTTTGTGGTAAAAAACGTCGGTTTTTTTGTTGTTATCGTAAGTAATTGCTGTCATTTATCTACCGCAATGTCATAAAAAAGTCATCAATATCCATTTATATTGGGCTTATTGATTATTGTGCGTGCATACCTAAAAATCTTTCGCCAATGGCCTTGACCATCAATAAACCATCTCATCATATCGTGTGTAGTTAGCGAAATAAAAAAAACAAACAAATTATTAATATTCTGATTACTATGACCTAATAGATGGGCACTTCTTGAGCGTTCAATTAGACGTATTGGACATTTAAAATCGTGGTCAAAATGAAAGGATGTAAGAGACATGAAATATGGAGGAACTGGGTGCTAAGTTCTTCCATAAATGTCATACTTGTGATTACAGAAAAAAGCCCTTTTAACCCCTTTTAATCTCGCTAGTTAATTTAGCCTTAAGTAATTGTACCTATAAGCTTCTAAAATGTGTTGTGCCGACCTCAAGTAACATGGGGAAAGGGCAAAAAGATGATGATGTGCCATGCAAATAGTTAATTTGTGAGAAAGCTTGGTAGGTCAATTAATATCGGGAAGTGAACAAGTTTAAATATCATATAGATAACAAATCTTTTTCGAAACTTGATCTGCAAAAATGTTAGCAGAATCAGTTTTTTTGACCATTTTTTAATGATTTTTATCTATTTAGAATTTATTAGAGTGGTATATCTAATTACCATCTGCGGTTTGGTTTATTCTAAACGTAATTTTTAGTGAGGTATCTTATTGAAACGAAGTTCCTTATCGCTCAGCACACTTGTCGAAAGAGAGCTAGACTGAAAAAAAGTGTAACATTTTTCACGACACTTTTGATACGTAACAGAAGTGTAATATTTTACCCTTTTTTCGGTCTAGGTAGCTTTTATTCGCCAAGTGTGCAAAACCAAAAGGAACTTCGTTCTAACCGCCGGGTGTCCCCCGACATCTCTCGTTTTTTTAATTTTTAAGTACCGCCGATCGATTCTGTAAAAATTTCACCGTGAAAAGTTAGGTGAAGTGAGCTTAGAGTGAGCTGTCAAGAGTATCAATCCCTAGCATCAGGATGACACTGACAGCTCACTCCACGCTCACTTCACCTAAATTTTCACGGTGAGATGGTTACAGAATCGCACTGCTGGATCTAACTGGCTAATAAGTATATTGTTACTAGTAAGTACCGACTCATTATTGTTATAGTTCGACACAATAAATAGATACATTTTTTTTGGTGTTTTAGCCTTAAGCTATTTTATAAACTCCGAAGATCCTGTACCATTTTTTAATTAATCTGATAGATAGTGCTCATCTGGAAACTGTGGCTCTGAAATAGTGCCACGGCCTAAATACGAAAGCGTATCCAGCTAGGAATATAAATTAAAAATAATATTAAAAAAAAACTCGTGGCTGATCTTTATCATTTATTTATTGGCAAATTTTTCGAATAAGTTTTTACACATTTATATTTGACCTACTTAGATAGATATCTAATATTGCAGAAATACCAGGTAAGTAGGTAAGTAGGTACCTAAGTCAAATTATTTTATAATTTTTATCTGTGTTAGTTTTTTGTATTTTTGTACTCGAAAGTTATTTTCTATTAAAGTAATATTAAAACGTTAACAAATATGTACAATATGTACATTATAACTTTGTTTTTAATTTAGCTATTTAAAGTACTCCTTATAAATTAATATCTATAAAAATATGGCAATCGCTAAGTGTTCGCACGGCGCGATTTATACGCTGTACCGTAATGAAACCGTGCGGTGTACAAAGGGCCTAATGCTATATAAACAATTACTAATTTATCGAGTATTTACGGACATTATAAATTTCTAGAACAACTTTTGAGATGCATCTATTTTACACCTAACAGAGTCAAATTAAATTAGCTAGCAAAACTCCGCAGTTGCATGTGATGGGTATCGATACCTATATAAAAATGATAAAACAATAAAAAACTTTTTTACAAAAAAAACTACCGACTTCCAAAAAACACTACAAAGTGAAAAATAACTTTAATTTCGGAAGTCGGTGTCGTTGGTTCCGCATTTTCTTTTATTGACACCGACTTCCGAAATTAAAGTTATTTTTCACTTTGTAGTGTTTTTTGGAAGTCGGTAGTTTTTTTTTTTGTAAAAAAGTTTTTATTTTTCACTTTTTAGTAGTCCATCTAAGTTACAATAGCCTAATGTCAACTCCTCATCACCTTTTACAAAATATTGCTTTTCCCGATGCAGGGACGTTGATTGTTGAGGGTTTCTCCTTGTAAGAACCAGAAGAACTGGAGCTGATTGAGAAATCACCATCAGCTCCACTTCACGATACGCATTGTGCTAGCAACCACATTAAAGTACCTATTCGAATCGCAAACCGTGAAATATTTATTATTGAGTAGTTCCGATGGCCATCTGTGGTCTTCATCATCAGTTCCACTTCACCGAATGGTGCTTTCTGAGAGCAAATGCACGAGTTACTATAAAAAATACCCAAATCACTATAGGTGTGCCTATAAAATTTGAGGGTTTCCCTCGATTTCCATAGGATTCCCTCATCAGATTGCGATTTGGTGAAAGGGTATGCTCCCGAGGTGGTCCCATTGGGGACCACCTCGGGAGCATACCCTTTCAAACAAAAAAAGAATTTTGAAAATCCGTCGACAATTGGCGGAGTATTCGATGAACAAACATACAAAAAAAAAAAAAAACACAAACATCCGAACATAGTACCTCCTCCTTTTTGTGAAGTCGGTAAAAATGAAATAAATGCTTGAAATATCAGCTCAAAAATCTGTTTTTGTTTTTATACACTTCACAGACGTGATGGGTCTCCATATCTAAACACAAACAGATTTTCTCAACTAAACGTTATGTAACAACACTACCAGCGATCGTTGACCCTAAAATTTCCATCACGTCTGCGGAATTTCGCTAGCTAATTTCATTTGACCCTGTATACCTACTAGGCAGATAATAATGACGATCAGATTTTAGTGCACGTGCTTTTCTATTACCTAAAACAATGCAAGTAATATTATAATTTGAACATGTATGCCACAAAAAGAAGATATATAAAACTACGTTGTTTTGATCGTCATAATATATGCACGTGATGCCTTAGATCCTTTTCTGCCATTTTTTATTTATTTTATAGATATATTCATGTGAAAGAATTTAAAATAAATTTATATAGGGTGACTGGTAATTAGTGACCGATACCTAAACACATGATTGTACTCATGATAACAATCAACTTTTACTACGAGACGAAACCTGAATTCGCGAAAAAAATCTGCTGTTCAGTACCTACATTTTGACCAGTTAGGCGAACATAAATGACTGAACAGCAGATTTTTTTTTCACAATTTCAGGTTTGGTCCCATAGTAAAAGTTGTTTGTTATCATGAGTACAATCACGTGTTTAGGTATCGGTTACTAATTACCAGTCACACTGTATATTTTTTGGGAGGGGCTCGTAGCTAAGTAATAACAGCCGCACGGGTCCATCGATCAGGTTAAGCTACGCTTGCCGCGGTCGGTCCGTGGATGGGTGACCATATTTACACCCCCCTGCCTTGGAAAGCACGTTAAACCGGTGGTCCCGGCTGTCATTCGTGGATCTTTGACAGTTGTTACGGGTAGTCAGAAGACCGAAAGTCTGACAACCAGTTTTACCAAGGGTATCGTATTACCCAGTAACTGGGTTGTGGAGGTCAGATAGGCAGTCGCTCCATGTAAAATACTGGTATTCAGCTGCATCCGGTTAGACTGGAAGCCGACCCCAAACATAGTTATGGGAAAAGACTAGGCAGATGATGTTTTGTATTTAATTGTTGACAATTGTGTGCAAATAATTAGGTAGGTAGTAATTTGTAGTAATAACTAAAGGATATGATAGGCTTCAACAAATCTAGGTAATAGTTACAAGACCGAGGACATGGAAAGAGTGACTGTCGCAACCCAGCGCAGGGCACGCCGCGATAGTGGCGATAAGACCCCTCTTTGAGGAGTGGCTAGAGAGGTGTCACGGCGCCCTCACCTACCGCCTGACGCATGTCCTCACCGGTGATGTGTGTATCATCAGGCGGGAGGAAACGCCCGGGTGGTACACTGCGAGGATCGCCCAGAGGACACGGTGGAGCATACGGTGGAGGTCAGCCCCGCTTGGGCGGAGCACCGCCGTGTCCTCGTAGAGGTGATCGGAAGCGGCGGCGACCTCTCGCACCCTTCCCTGGTTCAAGCCATGGTCCGGGGCGAGAGGGAGTAGGAGGCAGCCATCTCCTTCTGCGAAGCAGTCAGGCTAACCGTCCCGCCACCTCCTTGGTGGCGGGACGGTTGAGGGAAAGAGCCTCACGTCACAGCCGCCGCGGGAGACGCTCCGGGCGTCGGGAGCCGCGTGACGATTCCCGGCCACCGTAGGCCGGGCCTGCGCACGGAGAGTAATGGGTAACTCATCATCCGATCAGGACCAGAAACATGCTGGACGGCGCGTACGTGTTCCATGCGTGCCTCAAAGAGATGTCAGCATTAAGGAAGTGGCCGGTAAGGGCCGAAGCCTACCGGGGCAGCGGGATTGTCCGAAAGGATTACCGCTACCCCAGAACATAATGGGCTAAGGAAGGAACACGGGTGGGTTTTAGTCAGTAGGTAAGAGTCTGACACTCCCTTCCGCTCCACCCAGAGCGGGAAATCTTCAAATCATTTGAAGATTTCCAATCCTCAAAAAAAAAAAAAGGCTTAAGAAGTTGTTTTGAATTTAGATATTACTGCACTTAATCCATTAATTGACATGGAAGTTGAACAGTTTTAGGTCATCAACGTAGGAAATAGAAAATTACATAAACATGATAACATAATTATAATTGTTACACCTTGAATGAAAAAGATAACTAGTCTATCTATCTTATTCAAGGCATTAAAATTTCATCGACGTTGGTAACGGCTTACCAGTCGATTCGCACGAGTTTATTCGCTCGGACCCGGAAATCGTCACTTTATTACATTAAATTATTTCATTTAAATACTTTATAGTAATAATTTAGATCAAATTCAAAATGTGCCAATTGCCTAATAAATATTTCTGGTGTTGTCCACTCACCCACAAATAAATTAAATTCGTGCGAGTAGCCTCTAGAAAAAAAAAGTGACGATGAATTCCTCCGAATCGTTTAGTAAGCCGACGATCGTTCCGCGCGAGAAGGGTATTTTTTTTTTAATTTTTCATCAAAAGTCGAAAACTGTGCGTCCTAAAGAAAAAAGAAAAATGTTTGAGAATGTGCAAACTGCGCTCTTTCAGTCACACATGCCCTAGTAGCCCCACTTCGAATTTTTCAGAACCCCTTTCAATCCGTGTTGCCAAAGAAAAAAAATCTTTCTTAGTAGCAAAATAATCGGGCAAACATGATCTTTCAAGTTGATAGCATTAGTAGTTCTTGAGATATCCAGCTGTGACACACGGACAGACAGACTGAGTCTCACCATAAGGGTTCCGTTTTACCATTTAGGTACGGAACCCTAACTAGACATTTATGAATGCTACATAATAAATACCTATTAACCGCGATTGTAACGAGGGCAATTCATCAGAAATTCGCAGTTTGAGTTTTTATAAAAATGAGTCTATAATTTTTATAATTGAAGTTAAATATCTGCATTGTTGTCGTTGACGTAATATAATACGGTGATGATTTTATTTTTTCAGGAGTCACCCTTGACATTTTAGATAAATCGACGTTTAGTGGACAATAACTTTCGTGAGAGGCTTAGCATAATCAGCCTATAATGTTCCCACCGCTGGATCACAGGCCTCCTCTCGGTGAGAGGGAGTGGGCTGTGATGATGTGATCCATCACATGGGCCTAGTTTTGGTTTTGCCAGAATTGGCCAGAATTTTTGGTTTTAGGATATGCCAGTTTCCTCCTTCTCCGTTTTGAGAGCCGGGGTGATGAAATAATTTACACAAAGTGCAGGCACCTGGGTGCAAACCTACGACTCGTTAGTAGCGGTCCTTTCCATTGCCCCCCTCCCCCATGGCCACCAATACTCGTATCTATGAGGTAGGTAGTCATGTTTATTCATTAGCGGTTTTACTCACGTACATTTTTCCGAAATCTGTTAAACTAGTCGGGTATACCTAGCCGATACTTGCGCGATTTATACTTTAACTAGCTGTGCCCCGCAGTTTCACCCGCCGTTTTTTTCTTTTTGCTTTTTACTCGGCTCCTAAGGTTTAAAGCGTGTTGTTATGGCCTATAACCTTCCTTGAAAAAATTATCTAAGTAAAATGTTTGAAAATATGGCTGTCAAATGTAAAATGTATTTATTTATTTTAGGATCTCCAACAAAAGATATACACTAAACATGGACGACAAAGTATCTTTTTCAATTACAGGAGACCACAGCATGCACAATAAAATGAATCGCGAAAAAAAAAATCAGGTGTTCCCTATATTTTGACGAGTTATGCGAACATAAATTTACGGAACAGCCGTGGGAACAGCTGATTTTTTTTGTGATTTCAGGTTTGGTCCCATAGTAAAAGTTGTTCATAATGATGAGTACAATGACCTCTTAAGAGGTTGTTAATTTTTTTCCAATAACCCTGTATACGTACTAAATGTGTAAGGAACCCTCGCCTCGGTGCGCGAGTCTGACTCGCGCTTGACCGTTTTTTTTATAATCGACGAAAATAATGAAAAAAAAGTTAAATTTAAATAAATAAATAAATTAATTTAAAGAAAAAAATATTTTTCCACATTTATTTTTTTTTGGTTTCAGAGTCATTTACTGAATCCATAGTAACAGTCTGTGCGTCGGTGTCCCAGCCACCCTGTATGTATAGATTAACAAGAATAAAAGACTGACGAAAAAAAGGGAAACCCCTTATTCCCATTTTAAGATTAATTAAAATGTAGGTATTTTATAGGAACAGCATCTATGAAATAATAATAATTCAATCATCATGAAACATCATGAATTATTGCATGATTAAATTATTATATATTATTATTATTTTATTATTTAGTCGACCACAGTATAGTTGGGAAAAGGCTAGCCTTTTTGGCTTCTAATCTAACCAGATACAGCTGAATACCAAAGGCACGACTGCCTATCTGACCTCCAAAACCCAGTTACTGGGTAATACGATACCCCTTGGTAAGACTGGTTGTCAGACTTTCGGGCTACTGACGACTCGTAACGACAGTCAAAGATCCACGAATGGCAGCCGGGGACCAACGACTTAACGTGCTTTCCGAGACACGGAGGGGTCGTGGTATGTGAAGATGGTCACCCATTCACGGTCCAACCGCGGCAAGCGTAGCTTAACCTGATCGATCGACCCTGCGGCTGTTATAATTCAATATAATGCCTAATGGAGAAAAATAAAATTGCTCTAATAAGATCGGTTTCGCTGCTATTGTCAATTATTTTCACGGTCTCATGTTGTACTTTGATAAAATTCAATGCAAGTTGTGCAAGACAATACAATTTTTTTTTCTCAAATGTGCAGAAAACATTATTGGTGTAAGTAGATATACTTATGTGTTTTATAGAAATACGTTCGTATTACATAGGTATTTGTCAATTAATAAACTAAAATACCACGAAATTAAGTAGGTATTGATATATTTATGATCCATATGAGCAAGAAAATTGTTTTTTTTTTGTTCTACAACAATACTAATTTTATAAATGTGAAAGTTTGTATGTTTGTTACTCAATCACGCAAAAAACTACTGAACGGATTTGGATAGAATTTGACACACAGATAGTTTATAAGTAACCTGAACACCAGTTGTGTATCATACTATCAATCACACTATGAATTTTGAAGGATATTGGTAATCTATCAAACTCAAACTCAAACTCAAAGCATTTATTTTAATTAAACCATTTCCAGGCACTTTTGAATTGTCAAAATTAACTAGTCGGTCAGTTAGTCAGAAAGTTGAAGCTAGTTGCCCATTCCAAAACGTAGATCTCTTGGAGAACAACGTAAATGACGCAATGAATGTTGTTGAACTGTCAATGTGGAAACCATACTGTTAGGTCCGTATTACAGAACGTCATTCAACATTCAAGCATTAATTAAAACTAGATTCAAGCCATTTGATTGGTTGAAACTAGTTTTAAGTAATGCTTGAGTATTGAGTGACGTTCTATAATATGGGACTAAGTGTGGTACGCAATTAATAGTAAATTAGATTCCTATTGGCTTAAAGGCTTTTCGTTATCCTCGCGGGCGAATTCACAGACAAAAGCTATTTTGTCAATAAATAAACTACAATATTACGAAGCTACATAGGTACATACCTATACCTAGTTAGTTGACACAATTTTCATTTCAGTTCAGTTTTCAAAACTGAAAAGAAAATTGTTTTATTTGGCTCTGCATTCAAAAGTATTTATTACCTCTAATTACCTGTATACGTACTTACCTACTTAATTTGTACAGTATTTATAGTAAGTACACAAAAATGTGGGAATTTAGGTAAGGTTACGGACGGCAGTACTTACTACATATTTCCTAATTCATAATTTCGTAGACTTTAGACCGTATTAAAGAACGTCACTCAATATTCAAGCATTAGGTACTTAAAACTAGATTCAAGCCATTTGATTGGTTCAAACTAGTTTCAAGTAATGCTTAAGTATTGAGTGACGTTCTGTAATACTGGACTTAGGTACCTACTTAACTATCGGTTCTAATTTATGCAAGTAAAGCTATTAAATTTAGCACGATTAAAACATTGACGTAGGCACATGCTATATAAACACTTCTAGTCGCAAAATAAGACGTCAAATATTTTCGATAGACTATCAAAATAAATTCATCTTGAACCTGTCGGAAATCTTTCAAGGTTGGCTGATGACATGGATCGGTTCAATGGCTCTGGAGATGGTCATCAATTTACTCATCATCTCCTTCCTGCTCTTGTTCCATATTACTTGCATTTTTATACAACGTGTAACGTTAAATGCGCAAAACCTCATACACCCCAATTAGAATATTGAGTTAAAAGCATAATACAATGACCAAAACAATTTTTTTAAAAAGCTAATTATTATTATTAAGAAAATTGTGTTGATCCTAGCATTAATTTATGCATTCAAAATTGAGTCTTATTGCCTTAATATAAGACTTAATTTTGACGGATAGTATGGCAAAATACATAATTAAAAAAAAAACCTATAGTAAAAGTTACTGAAATCGATTCAGTAGCAATTATGAACAAACTGCTTCAGGTTTTGGCTGTTTAGCGGTTTTGCCAGTACTTTCATTTACACCTGCATGCGCATCGCTTGCGCGGCGCGCGGAAAAACAAAACCAACGCGCCATTTTCCTTAAAAGTTAATAACAATACAAATCTGTTTTTTTCCTAGCAAGTGTGTTGAAAAACGTTGTATGAAACGCGTGTGTATTGGTCATTACACACTCGGCTTCCTTATCGTCCTGCTTTCTGCCCTTGTTCCATGTTACTTGGGCGCAATACTTCTTCTTCCATTCTCATTCCAAAGAAATTTGACAGTTTGTAGTATAATTTTCTTAAACAAGTATCCATGATGAAAAGTAGCATGTGTCATTCTCCAGGCCCTAGGTTAGGTAAGGTCTAAGGCTTTGACAAGTTTTGTATCTGTCAAATTTCATTACGATCGATTCAATGGTGCGTGAAAAGGTAACAGGCAGAAAGACAGAGTTACTTTCGCATTAATAATATTAAGTATGGATAATTATAATCAAGCTTGTGGTAGATACTATTCTCAATACCGCGGATGACATTTCTGTTTCCTCTCCGACACCCACGAGTTGAGAAGCTGTATCCTAATTGCGTAGCACACTATCAATCACAATCTGAATCATTTTGAAGGATATTGTTAATCCATTGCTTCTTAAGTTCAAAAAAAAAATTCTGCTAAACAACGTAAAAAACGCAATGAATGTCGTTGAGCTGTCAAAATGAAACTACCCCGCTGTTTATTATTTACTGGAACCACACGGGGCGAAAGAGTAAACAATTAATATCAATTATAAGGTCGATGACAATATAATAATATAATTGCCACGTTGTAAATAAATCTTTAATAATGACAATAATATTTACTGCTAAATATCCCGATACGATACGAGAATTACGTTAGCTGCGATCGGAGGATTAAAAAAAAACCAAAAATGATTTTACTAATTTAATTAAAATAAAAGTATTACATTAACTATGTCTTAAATTAGCCTAAGTGCCTATTCGAAGTATGAATATGGAATGGAATTTTACAGAGTTACAATAATTGGGTAAACTAGGTCCGTGCGTCACAAAGTGCTATCGCAGCTCGTCGTTTCCGTCGTACGTTGAATTTGCAGCGTATGTTTCTATAATAGAAGTATTGAGTGCTGAGTTGGCGATTCCCCTTATGCAGCTGCGTGTAACATCTCCACCCGCAGATCAGCAACTATTTTAGAACTTTGAGAGAAAATGTTGCTGGTACTTGTCCTCTGGGCGCGCGATCCTCTTCTTTTTTATCAGGTTCCTCGTAAGTATGTCCCTTGGTGTTGGGCGTTTCAGAGCGTTTGCAAAACCATTTGTTACGATAGCCCAGTATGGCTATGATGAGTGCGCCTGCACTTGATAATGCAATGTAGAAGGGTATTGTCGTATGGTATATGACATCTGATTGCAGCTGGTTAAGTTGTATCGGCTGGCTCGTCATGACTTGGTTCTGTATGCTGTGCAGTCCTCCTAAGTCGATTGAACTAAGATGAACTTGGCTTAGTGCAGCACCCGATGTCTCCGCGTCATCGTAGGGAATGTTCATTAATTTCAAAGGCTGCCCTTGTATTACGTCATTGTCGTTGATTATAGTTAGTTCCTTAGGGCCTCTTTTTAATCTATTTTTGGCTACGGGCCCGCGTTTCTTGGACGTATAAACGTGTATGGGTAAGTCAGCCAAGATGGTATCTTGGGTATACCGCGGTGCAGTTTTCTGGCGGCTTGCAGAAGGGTTTTTAATGAATACTTGCTGTTGAGGAACGTATTCTATTTCGGATTCGCGGTTCTTATTTCTATTTTCTATCAACGCAGTACGATTTGATAAAGAAGTTTCGTTAATAATATTATAGACTTCCTTCATTTGCGCCCTATGATTATGAACGTACTGTTGCAATGCTTGTTGGGTAAAATCTATGTCTAAAATATCGCGTGGATCAAAGTGTCCGGTTAATAGATCGAATGGTCTGCATCTAGTGAAACTATGTATTGAAGAGTTATATCCAATTATAGCATAAGGCATAAGATTTACGATAGGCTCCTCTTTGTGTTGTAACTTTAATATTCTTATATGTTCAAGGAGAGTTGAATGGAAGCGTTCAATGTTACCGTTATCGTTAGGCGAATGCGGTAAAACTCTATGATGGTTTATCTTGTGGAGGCGTGTGAATTCTAGGAACAGTTGATTAGTAAACTCTGTTCCATTGTCAGTAACTAGAGTTAAAGGGACTCCATGGTGGGTGCAGTATTGTAACAATGATTGAAGTATACTAATGCCTGTGCCATCTCGAAGGTGGTATGCTTGTCCATATTTGGTAAAAACGTCTATGAATGTAACATACTTTTCATTGTGAACAGTGAATAAATCCATATGAACTATTTCGAATGGTTTTGTCGCCGGGGGTACAATATTAAACTGGGGTCTAATAGGTCTCCGGTCATATTTAGCTTGCCCACAAATAATGCATTCATTGATGAATTTGGTTATTTGGTCTTTCATTTTGGGCCAGTAATACTTACTTGAGAGAGCTAGATAACATTCGGTAATTCCTCGGTGGTTAGTTTTGCCGTCATGGTAATGTTGTATTATCTCTTGCTGACGTAGATAATTTGTAACGTTTTCTAATTCTATCTTAGTTAGTACTAAGTTCATAGATGAACTCCTAAACTTGGCCTGTATGACTGGTATGATGGAATACATGGCGAGGGGTGGATTTATTAGGATACCGGTTTTTACTTTTGGGTTCACATATTCTTTGAGGGCATTGACTACATCCTGTTCTAATTTAGATGATGATATTTGGACTGCTATGCGCGTGTGAGTGTCGAACGGCTTAGTAACTACTGGTTTGCGTTTGACATCTTCTACTATCGTAAAGCATAGTTGTCTATGGAATTTGTTAAGGGGTTCATCTGTGATTGGGACTTCTAATATAGGATGCTCATGACTGGTGTGGATGGTTGCAGTGGATGAGTTCGCAGTTGGTGGATTTTCTGTTGGGTTAGGAATCAAGGAACATAATTCGTCTATTAGGGTGTTAGTATCTTCATTGTGAATCTCCACCCGAGATAAGGCATCGGCGTTCGTATTAGATTTACCTTTCTTATAGATAACGGTGAAATCGTATTCACTAAGTTTCAGCCTCCATCTAGTCAATCGCGAATTGGGTTCTTTAAGGTTCATCATCCACTGTAGAGGTTTATGATCTGTCAATACTTTAAATTTTCGACCAAACAAGTACGGTCTAAAATACTTGGTGGCCCAAACTATGGCAAGAAGTTCTTTTTCTATGGTGCTGTAGTTAAGCTCGCTTTCGTTCAGCGTTCGGGATGCAAAACACACAGGTTTGTCGGAACCTACAGGTCCTTGAGATAGAACGGCTCCAATGGCAACGTTCGAGGCGTCTGTCGTCAGTATGAATTCCTTATCGAAATCGGGATACTGTAGTATGGGGTCATTTGTCAAGAGGATCTTACACTTTTCAAAACTGTTTACGTACTCTGAGTCTAGTACAACTTTTCTACCTTTTTTTAAATCCTCCGATCGCAGCTAACGTAATTTTTTTTTAAGTATTTTATTTGTCATTGTTTATTAAAGTCTCTCCAATAGTTGGCTCAGATTTATAACTAGACTCTTTCATGAACCTTTTTACATAAATTTAAATAATAAAATAATTAAATTTAAATTTTGTGTTATCATCGGGCATCAAATTTTTCGTCGGTTATTTAACGGTTAACGGTTATTTAACGTTTCATCAGAATCATGTACTACATCCATGGTAAGTAGCAGGTTTGTGCGTCCATGGCCCTAAGAAAAACCCCTCTTCCCCGTCTTCCCCTTCCTGTTTAAGGAAGAAAAAGATTTACTTTTGTGGCGCAAACGGTAAACACTTCTCTCGATAGGTAGAGTTCCATGGCACTTTAATTAAATAATGTGATCCTGTAATGCCGATCTATGGATGTGCCGACGTAACCTCAAACAGTTGACAAATTAGTCGGTCAAGGCTAAGGATTAAGCTATTTTTTTACCTATTCCGTGTTTTTACGAAGCATTCTTTAACTAGTATTGTAATTAAAACTTTAAGTAAACCTACTACAAAAAGAAAAGATTTATTAATTTGGACTTTAAAGTAATCTTTTGAATTCGACTGAGCTGTTAAACCAAGACTAGTTAAACCACTTTTTTATAAGAATATTATGGCACCATATTTTATTTGTCTTGAAGTATGAGGGTTAATTTTTCAATCGACAGATATTTTTTATTCGTGGAATAAAATTGACGTCGAATTTGTATGGAAGAACTGTCAAAAATTCAAAATTATTCCTCGGATAAAATTATCTGGCGTTGGAAAAATCAGCCATAAATCATGTTTTGTTATAAGTCAGATTAGGTCCATATAAAATAATCATAGATTTTTCATTCTTTTGCAGATGTTGGGTTTCGGCTCGTCCAACGCATTCGGCATACTGTTTCACAACTTCTTCCTAGAACAAGGTAGTGGTAGCGGCTTACCCCTTGTAATAGGGGTTTACAATGGAGCCCTTTCAATTTCTGGTACGTAAAGCTGAAGATGTTTTTGTGTTAACCAGTTTCCTATTAGATTTTTATCATAATTAAGCCAAATAAGAGTTTATTTGCCTAAATGATGATGGCTAGCCATGTGCCACCACCCAAGTATCGCCACAATGCCAGTCATTGTCACTGAAAGAGAGTCAAATGTTTTCTTCCCTTCATCATTTATTTATTAATTTATTTAATACTTCAAGCACATAAATGTACAGAGGCGGACTTAATGCCATAGGCATTTTCTACCAGTCAACCTTTTCATCATCTTCCTCATATTTCGTTGGTTTTTTGAGATCCGTACTCAAAGGGTACCAACGGGACCCTATTACTAAGCCTCCGCTGTCCGTCCGTCCGTCTGTCTGTCAGCGAACATTGTCCCTTTCTGTCTGTCTTATGGCCTTTTTATTTCGGCGTTTTTTGCTTTGTGGTAAGGAGAACTTCATGTTGCGAGTCCGACTCGCACTTCGCCGGTTTTTTTTCGTCTAGTGTTTCGCTATTTGAGTAGCTTGTCCCTGACTTTTTAACTAACTTTTTGACGAGAAGAATTACGTAGACTAGGGCTAAGTTCTGACTTTTTTTTCAAGACAAGACCGATTTTTTCTGGTTCGCACGTGTAATAATGAGTCTTCAACATTACTACATTTAAGGACCCCTCAAATAGTCGCTCAAGCGCACAATACTTAACCCAATTGTGTCGTTAGACGAATGTACCGTACTATGTAATGTCGGCCAGTTCAAGCATCGATCTTGGCTCAAGTTACCATTTCTAATTAAGGATAGACAATATGTAGCACAGCACAAATCGTTTAATCAAGTCAGATTGGGCAAAGAGACCGATGGAGGACTAAAATGATAGACTGACCTCTTTTTTGGTTCTTCATCTATACTAATATTATAAAGAGGAAAGATTTGTATAGATGTTTGTAACGAATTGGCTTAAAAAGTACTGGACCGATTTTAAAAATTCTTTCACCATTTGAATGCTACATTATCACTGACTAAATATAGGCTTTTTTTTTCCACCCGTGCGAAGCCGGGATGGGCCACTAGTCTTTAATAATTTGGCACATGTAGTATAATTTGGTATTTATTTGTTTGATTGGTTGGTTGTAAAGTAAAAAAATTGCAGCTCTAAAACGTGGGAGAAAGAGTCAGCGGGGTAACTGTACAACACACTAACGGTAGGAATAGCTTTCATTTTGACAGTCCAACAACATTCGTTGCGTTTTTTTACGTTGTTGAGCAGACAAATTTTTCGAACATAAGAATCAATGGATTAGCAATATCCTTTAAAATGATTCAGATTGTGATTGATAGTCATCATCTGAATAATCAATAATAATCAGCCTTTTCCCAACTATGTTGGGGTCGGCTTCCAGTCTAACCGGATGCAGCTAAATACCAGTATTTTACATGGAGCGACTGCCTATCTGACCTCCACAACCCAGTTACTGGGTAATACGATACCCCTTGGTAAGACTGGTTGTCAGACTTTCGGGCTCCTGACTACCCGTAACGACTGTCAAAGATCAAAGAATGACAGCCGGGACCCACCAGATCGGTCCAGATTGTGATTGATAGTGTGTTACGCAATTAGAGTTCTGGTCGGGTTACGATGATAATGCAAAAAACCGGTCAAGTGAGAGTCGGACTCGCGCACCGAGGGCTCCGTACAAATTTTTAGGGATGTAAATAGTTTTAAAATATTTTTTTTTGTAATGTAATAATACAAATTTACGGTTTTAAGATTTTTTCCTTTACTTGTGCTACATGACATTTCTTCTTGCCAAATTTCATGATTCTAAGTCAAGGTTTTGATTTCGAAACATAAAAGCCCGAATCTTTTGATAGCGTTGACTTAGAAGTTTGATTTTTTTACTGTTGCATGAAATTGCAGCATTGAGTACTTGATATTGATTTCAACTTGATAACTTCACGCGTTCCTGAGAAAAAGGGTCTTGACTGACGGACAGGCAGACGTACAACGAAGAGATCTTATATGCTTTTCAGGGTCGGAGCCCTAAAAACTGTGTCGGGAAGAAGAAGGAACTATCTTAAAACTGTCATTGAAAAATGGAGAGCCAACGACATTAAAGTTGTGCTAAAATAACGGCTATAACTTTCTGGGGCCGAAAATAAAAAGACAGGAACGATTTTTTAAAATGAGTAATTCATCAACTCGTCCTATATGCCTACGGCCCATTTAGAGTCGTCCTATAATGGCCCGTAGGCATGTGGGACGAATTACTCTTTAAAAATTGTGCGTTGTTTTTTGCGTGTTGCGTGCGAGTTGTTTTATTGCTATTATTTTCAAACCGCTCTAAACCTGTAAACCAATACCATACATGAAATGTAAATGACACCATTTCCGTGAATTACTACACTCTTGTATGATACGGATCTTTGACTTATTATTATGTAACAGATTCGTATAATTTACACATAATTTGCCAGGCTGCCATTTCATTAACTTGTGTTACTTACTTATAATACCTAATTAAATCGTTAGTTTTTAAACGCGCAGTTTTGCACAATTTACCGGACATTTCTTATCTTTTAATGCATTCATCACATTTTGACTACGAATCTATCTCGATCTTACTCTTGTTATTTTTTCACGTTTGATTTTAAATTTGCGTAACCGGTCTACTAGGGATAAATAAAGCCTTGTATTTATTTAAATATAAATTTTGTCTCAATTTTTTATTATTTTTTTATTGGTGAATGAGCCTGCTCGTGACATCTATTACGCCTGATGGAAAGCGAAGGATGAGGTCTTTGATGAAACGTGCGTTCTCAGAAGATGGCATTCACTCTTGCTTTGAAAATTCACTTATTTGCATGAGTAGTAAATCTCTGTGTGAAGGAGTTCATCCGGGGAAATATTGCTCAATTTCTGCGCCAAGCAGCACTGCTATTGTCCGATTTGAAGGGTATGGTGGTCGGTGTTATCATTGGGGCACGAGACATTTAGTTGAGTCGAGCATCATATCATCATCATCTGCCTAGCCGACCCCAACATAGTTGAGAAAAGGCTAGGCAGATGATGCTGATGAATCAGCTTACAATGTTGTCACTCCTGGGACACAGGCATCTTGACTCCTCTCTGTGAGAGGGAGTGGGTCGTAATCCACCACGCGGGCCCAGTGCGGGTTGGTAAATGTCTCACGTCTGAGAATTTTTGCTTCTGGAACAGTCACGATGTTTTCCTTCACCGTTTGAGCTGTGGTGATAAAATAATTTTACACAAATTTAACGTCTGACTGGGTTCGAACTTACGACCTACAACTCGTATGTTGCAGCCATTACCACTAGGACACCACTGTTCCTTCCAGCTATACGATTACTGACAAATGCTTACACTGACTGAACTGGTCCACTCAAATCAGTGTGGTACTTTCCTCAAAAGACCATTTCAGACATCAATGGTCTTCACATGATCTGAAGAAGATTATGTCTGAACTTTAATAGAGACTGTGGCCTCTGAGTTTGTTTCAGCTGGCCTCTCTTAGTAGTCAGATAGGAAACGCCAACCTCATCAAGCTTATAAAAAAAAATATGACGTGTAAAATTGATTCCGATATCCTATTTACAGAATTAACAATTTCATTTTATTTAATTCTTGTGACAGCCCACCTGGTGTACCTCTGGTATTGCAAATTATCCATTTAATAGGTGGCAATGCTTTTGGTACCTATTACAAATATTCATAGGCGGTGATGACCACCTATCACCAATGAGGCCTCCTACTTGTTTGCCTCCCCATAACATAAGAGGGACCAAAGTAGAAGAATAAGCTGGTTGTTATCTGTTGTTCACAGGTTTCTTGGGAGGTATAGCTCTGAAGCGGTATTCCTTTCGTCAAGTGGGACTCGTCGGAGCAGGACTCTTCGTGTTAGGAGACGCACTCACAATCTTCGTCCAGAAGACATATCAATTGGTATTCACGTTCGGAGTTATAAGAGGTAAGAATACAAACACTTCAACGCAAAAGCAGTCCTATACCCTATACACATTCAAAATAATGTAACAATAAAGCAAAGGAAACCTGAAGACACCTAGGGCTGTATTACGAAGAATTAATGCCATCATGAGTTCGAAAAAGGGATGATGCGGTTATATAATAACTCCGTCTCTCTCTTACACCCGAATCTCGATGGCATAAAAGTGTCATAATGTGCGACGGTTAATTAACAGAGCTCCAGGCGTTCAACTCTTTCTAATAATGGTGTCCTGTTAATAAACGATTTTACAGATTGTTCCAGATTCAGACAGTATGCTCCTCCTTATCTTTGCCTAATTTTTCCAGGTGCAGGCTTCGGTTTGATGATACCAGTTAGTTTTACAGCATTCAACTGCTACTTCACCAAGAAACGTACGGCGATTATGAGCGCCAATCAAGCGATGAGCAGTTTGGCGTCCATCACCTTTCCAATGCTGGTGACGTTTCTGCTGTCAGAGTACGGGTTAAGATGGACCTTGGCTCTAATCATGGCGGTCGATCTACACTTAGTCTTCGCTATGCTAGTCATGCACCCAGTGGAATGGCATTTGATCAAATCAGAGGAAGTCATTAAAAAAGGTACCAATGAATTTTGGATTGAACACAATATTTTCAGGATAAACTTTTCAAAAACAAAATTAAAAGTCATTTATTCAAACTAGGCTGAGAATCAGCACTTTTTGAACGTCAAAATTATAAAAGACAGTCCCTCAAAACGCCCGCCCTTCACCACATCTTAGTGCTTTCGCTGGAGAGAAGAACTGGCTCAGCTGTCTGTTTAGTTAGAAAATACTAAACTTGATTGTAAGTATACAATACTAGATATGCAAAATGAAATAACATTAAAAGATACATAACATTAAATTAAATTATTTGCCATATGTCAGCACCACGCCAATATATACAAACAAATACAATTAAATCTATACGTAATTACGTACTCAAGCAAAGAAATAAAAATGTAAACAAAAACTCACTACCTAAATAAAAGCCTCGTAAATAGAGCATGTCAGCTTACATATTCATGCAATGCTGGGTTCTGTTCACATAGCTGTCACTTGAAGTCACAAATGATAAATTAGTACCATCGAAGTAAAATAAATAAACAAGTTATTACTTACACAAATTCGTTGTTCCTACAACCAGGCTTAAGAAAATAAGTGGCTCGTTTAGATGCCAATGTATACGTTTTTATAATAAACTTCCTAGCCACATTCAAGATCTAAGCCTTAATAAATTCAAATCTTCTATAAAGCGGAAACTATGCCAGAAAGCCTTTTATTCTGTTAAAGACTATATTGAGGATAAACATGCTTGGGATTGAGCTGCTCCAATAAATTTACACAGTGAATCTTGTTTGGTTTTTTTTTTTTTTTTTTTGCTTATTATTTATTTTATTTTCTCTCTTTATAGACGTGAATATTTACTTTGTAAAGTATAATATTATTTTAATTGTCGTGAAAGTGAGGACTATGTGGGTCTTTTCTATCTTTTTTTTATGTTTTCCTTCTTAGTTAGTTTTATTCATGATCTGGCAGTTTGAGTAATTTACGCGGCCTACCTAAATGTCCATTCTTTGGTATTGTTTGTCGAATCGTTGAGCTCCTCAAGTTCTGAGTTGAGCTGCACATTTTTTTTGACAAATGGGAGCACTGACTGGACAGGTCCCCTCAACCTGTGTGGTTCTTTCCTCAAAAGACCATTTCAGACACCAATCTACATGGTCCTCAAAATGATCTGACCAAGACTATTTCTGGATTTTTATATACACATTGACATTGATAAATTTTACATATACAGTGACATGAATATTTACTTTGTAAAGTATTATGTTATTTTTAATGACTGTGAATGTGAAGACTATGTGGGTTAATTTTAGTTTGCCTTTGTTTTTTTCTCAGATAGTTTTAGTCATGGTCTGGCAGTTTGAGTAATTTATGCGACCTACCCAAATGTCCTTTCTTTGGTATTGTTCGTCGAATCGTTGAGCTCCCTAAGTTTGAGTTGAGCTGCATGATTACTGACAAATGCGTGCACTGACTGGACGGGTCCACTCAATCTGTGTGGTTCTTTCCTCAAAAGACCATTTCAGACACCAATCTACATGGTCTCCACATGATCTGACCAAGATTATGTCTGGACTTTAAAAGAGACTGTGACCTCTGAGTTTGTTTCGGCCTTTCTTCTCAGAGTAGTCAGATAGGAAACGCCGACCTCATCTCGTTTTAAAAAAAAATATGATTGACGTGTAAAAGTGTTTGTTCAAACCTACTTACAGAAATAAAATCATTTATCATTTATCATTTATCATTTACTTATTAGTGATAATTAGTTACTAACAATAAAACCATGGTCAGCATGGCAAGACGACCACAAGCAGAACTTGTTCACGAGCATACAGTAAAGATCATCCATTACCCCCCTCGCCATATTTGAGGGAAGGAGGCAACCTAACCGCCGACGCTACCGCAAGCAGTGACATCTAAGGGAGCATTTTGTCGAGTGATGCTAATTGATTAATATTTTTTTCAGAATTATGTGATATAAGTAGTTTAAAAAAGAAGAACACGGATAGCTTCGATGAATTCGCAGTGAGGATGTTACCAGAAGGTGAAGAGGACGTAGAAATAAAAACTGTCAAGCGGAGAAAAAAAGAATCTATGAAGATGAACTTAGTGTAAGCATTAAAGATCACTGATAAGTGTTCCGTGTGTGTGAGTTCCGTGGTACTCCAGATATGGAGTACCACGGAACTCTACAGAAGTAGGAAGATTGATAATTGCAGATAATAGCTGCACTATAGGTTTCGAGCACCGAACTGACTTATTTCTTTAATATGACAATATACGCTACAAGATAGTCAAGCTTAGGGACAATTCTCGTAATTTTTAAGAACGTTCACAGTCTGATCTCAGTCTCAATCTGTCAAAAATACTACAAATTTCCCTACATTTTGACAAGTTTTTGACATTTGTTTGTCGCCGAGATGAGACTGCGACTAGATTTTGAACGTTTTAAATTAGCAGAATTGGCCGTCTTTCTAGTGTCCATTAACGTCATTTCATTGACAGTTTCTCGAATGCCAACTGTTTCCTTACATCATTTCTTCCAATCCTTTTTCAGAAAGATTGTGTGTGAGAATGTAGAACTGGATTTACTAAAGGATCCTAAATTCGTGAGTACATTGGTTGGGCTCGGATTCGCATTCGTGTCAGATGTGACATACTTGGCTATGGAACCAATGCTTCTCTTCTCGTATGGATTTTCTAAGGTAAGTTATTAGGGTAAGTATATCCAGTGCCACCCTTAAAATATCTAGTCCACTTCATACCACTCAACGACTTTCCAAGAGAAACGACTAGGTTTGAGAAAACTCACTTCCTTGTATTGAAATCTTTAGATCTAATTCAAAATTAGCCAAATATCATAATTTTCTACAGCGAAAAATATCAATTTCATGGACCCATGAATTTTATTTTGTACTTTCAGATACAAGTGGCAACATGTGTGATGGTTGGTGCCATATCAGATTTACTAGCAAGGCTGACGCTTGCTGTAATAACGTACTTCTTCGTTGTCGACAGTCGGTTAATTTTCTTCGTTGGCACTTGTGTCACAGTTTTCCTCCGAATCGGTAAATATGTTTGAACTTTCAACATTTTTATCTATGAAATGCTAATCCCACCAAAAAACATTTTCATGTAAAATGTTTCCAAGACGAGACCATATGGCTCGCACTGTCAAAAAGTTATGAGAGGGGCAATTCTCGGAATTTCAAGAATGTTCATAGTCTAATCTTAGTCTCAATCTGCCAAAAAACTTTTTAACAAAAAAAAAAAAAACCGATTAAAAAAAAACACTACAAAGTGAAAAATAACTTTAATTTCGGAAGTCGGTGTTGGATCTGTATTTTAGTTTATTGCCACCGACTTCCGAAATTAAAGTTATTTTTCACTTTGTAGTGTTTTTTTTTGGAAGTCAATTTTTGTTAAAAAGTTTTTATTTTTCGCTTTTTAGTGGGTCTGTTTATAACATATCTAAGATACCATAGCATAATGTAAACTTGCTCATCGCCTTTTACAAAATATTATTGAGTAGTACCGGTGGCCATCTGTGGTCTTCATCATCAGTTCCACTTCACCAAATGGTGCTTTCCGAGAGCAAATGCACGAGTTAGTATAAAAAAAAATACCCGAATCACTATAGGTGTGCCTATAATATTAAAAAAATAAAAAATAAAATAAAGTTTATTTGGAACAACTTCAGTTTACAGTTTACAAAGGAAAACGAAGATAGCCACAAAAGTAAAATACTGTGGCGCAGCTAGCAACGCCCAACTCAAAATAATATACAAGGACATTGTTCCAGACTTTCCATGGAAAGTTAATTAATAAATAAAAGAATTACAAACATTTCAAAAAAGGAATAAATAAGTAAAATAAAATAAAAAATACTCTATGTGGAGATTACTATGAAGTTTAAATGTACAGTGGAGGTGGGGTGAAGTGTGTATGCGTGTGAGTCATTTTCATCAAGTAGGTATTGAATGTTTGTATTAAACAGCTGTTTTTTTTTAATAAAGATAAAGTAAGAAAAATATTGATTTCCAGTGCAAAACACTGATAGAACAGGATGAATAGCGTCATCCCTTTATCCCCCTACAACTATTACGATTGACCCTTGCCCTTGCCATCATGCGCGTGAGGGCCCTCACGACGGGGGACGCGGTGTCCCGGGGTGGGGTGGTCGTGGCGGTGTCACTCGACATCGCCAACGCTTTTAACACCCTGCCCTGGAGTTGCATCAGGGAGGCACTCCGGTATCACCGAATGCCGACCTACCTCTGTCGCGTAGTCGAGGCCTATCTGACGGATAGGGCCGTCATCTACCCCGGTCATCAGGGAGAGTGGAACCGGCGAGAGATGTCGTGCGGTGTCCCACAGGGATCGGTCCTGGGGCCGCATCTGTGGGACATCGGGTACGACTGGGTGCTGCGCGCCGACCTCCCTAGCGGCGTCAGCGTGGTTTGCTACGCTAACGACACGCTGGTCTTGGCGCAGGGGAGTTCGCACCAGGCGGCGGCTGAATTAGCGACACGCGGGGTTGCGACAGTCGTTGAAAGGATCCGGCAACTGGGCTCGAGGTGGCCTTGCACAAGTCCGAGGCCATGTGTTTTCATGGTCCTCGGAACGCGCCACCGTCGGGTTCCCAAATAACGGTGGGAGGGGTTCACATCGGCGTCGAGTCGACGATGAAGTACCTGGGACTTGTCCTCGACAGCCGGTGGAACTGCGAGGAGCATTTCCGACGTTTGGCTCCCAGACTGGAGCGGGCCGGGGCTGCCTTGAAGCGGCTCTTGCCCAATCTGGGGGGTCCGAAGCTCTACGCGGGGGTCGTGCGGTCCATGGCCCTTTACGGGGCACCAGTGTGGGCGCGTTCCCTGAGGCGGCGACCGGCCGGGCGGTTGAACGCGTCCCAGAGGGTCATGGCCATCCGGCTGGTCCGGGGATATCGCACGATCTCCGGTGAGGCGGCGAACCTTCTTGCCGAATTGCCGCCATGGGATCTGGAGGCAAAAGTCCTCGCCCACATATGGGAGTGGCGCGAGGAGGCAAAACGCCGGGGCGTAACACCGCTGCCGCGAGAAATCGTGGCACAGCGGACAGAGCTCCGGCGGGATCTCATGGCGACATGGAGAGTGCGACTGTCGCAACCCAGTGCTGGGCACGCCACAATTGCGGCGATAAGTCCCCTCTTTGAGGAGTGGTTGGAGAGGCGCCACGGCGTCCTCACCTTCCGCCTGACGCAGGTCCTCACCGGACACGGCTATTTCGGGAGGTTCCTGTTCCGGATAAGGCGGGAGGAAACGCCCGGGTGTCACCATTGCGTGGAAAGCCCGGAGGACACGGTGGAGGTCTGCCCAGCTTGGGCAGAGCACCGCCGTGTCCTCACGGCGGCGATCGGCGGCGGCGATCTCTCGCGTCCAGTCCTAGTCCAGGCCATGGTACGGAGCGAGAGTGCATGGGAGGCCGTCACCTCCTTCTGCGAAGCAGTAATGCTCGCAAAGGAGGAGGCGGAGCGCGTGAGGGAGTGTCCACGTGCGCCTCAAAGAGATGTCAGCAACAACTGACGGGTTCCGCTAGGGCCGATGCCTGCCAGGGTCGCGGGTTGTTAGTCAGTAAAAGTCTGACACGCCCTCCCGCTCCGCCCAGAGCGGGAGAAGTTATTTGATAATTTCCCACCCTCAAAAAAAAAAAAAAAAAGGGTGTGTGGGAGTGTGTGAGTTAACAGTGTTTATGATACCATAAGTTGCTCAGTTTCTTCATAAGACAAAGAATTAAGCCAATCAGCCACAGTGGGATTGTCCGAAAGGGTTACCGCTGCCCCGGAACATAAAGGGCTAAGGAAGAACACGGGTGGGTTTTACTCAGTAAGAGTCTGACACTCCCTTCTGCTCCACCCTAAGCGGGAGGGGTCATTTGATGATTACCCATCCACAAAAAAAAAAAATTGGTAAAGTCGTAAATTAGTTTAGAGCTGATGTGGTTGAAGTGGCGATTAACCTGCAGCGCTCAGTCTTACAAACTCTGTCGGCACGTCACTTCTTTGTTAGGGGCTGGGGGTCGTAGGGCAGAAGCAGGTGTTTCTTAAAAACTGTCTGTAGGACGAACAACTGTCTCACTGTGAGGACCTCACAAAGTGAGTACAGTTCAGAGGTCGAAAATCTAAGAAGTTTTTTTGTCAATACTTTTTAACTGCTCTCTGAGTCCTCTCTAGCCGCAACATGGTTGTCTTGTGGGTTCCCCCCATGTAGGTAGTTATACAGTAACTGAGAACTGATTGAGCGACGGCAAAGTAAACCATTTTTAGGGATTGGAAATCAGCAGCCGCTCGAAGTTTTCTAAATAAATAAATCAATCTCCTGACTTGAACCACAACAGAGTTAACCTGTTTTTTTCACGATAGGAGATTGTCCAATATAACCTCAAGATATTTGATGCTGTCAGATCGTTCTATTTATGCACAGTTACAGGCGTTGGTCACTGTACACACATGGACCGTGATCTTAAACGACAGTGGTGGTTGAGTAATACTACTCGGAGTACAAGAGATGAACTTTACTTAGTCTTAGAGATATTGACCGTAAGTAGATTCGAGGTTAACCGCATCATAACCATTGCTAGAGCACATTCTGCCTTCTCACGAGACTCAAACCAGTCCCTGCCATTGGTTATTGGAGCTGTGTCATCTGCATATGTAATAATTTTTGTGTTCGGGAGAGATAACTGACTTAGCTCATTGACATATAATGAGGAAGAGGGTTGGTCCCAGGACACTGCCCTGAGGGACCACAAAAGACAAATTTTCCTTTGCTAATGAATGGCCCAACCTTTATTACAACTTTTATTATATTTGTAGAGTTCCTTCGATTTCTCCAGGATCCCATCATCAGAACTGTATTTGACAAAAATGGGACCAGTCTGGAAGTAAACTCTTTTAAATAAAAAAATAATTTTCCAAATCGGTCTTTAACTGACGGCGTACTGAGGTAACAAACATAAAAAAAATACAACCGAATTGAGAACCTCGTCCTTTTTTCAAGTCGGCTAAAATAGTCTAATTTCCTTACATTTTGACAAGTTTTTGTAGACATTTGTTTGTCGCTGAGATGAGACTGCGACAAGATTTTAAACGTTTTAAATTAAGAGAATTGGCTTTCTTATCTCATGTAAAGTCAAGCTTCTAACCCTACACGCCCTAACTCTACAAGCCCTAACTTCACGAACTCTACACCTTAGTCAAAATATGAGGCTTGACCTTTTCGATACTACAAGAACTTTTGTATAATAGAAAAGTGAATACTTACGCCCATGTTGTGGTAGCGAAATGGCCAAGCCACATATATTTTTTATTTTTTTTTATTCGGGAAAACAAACAATTACACATTAAGAATTACAAAAACATAGGATACAGAAATGATACAAATGTGAAATCAACCACGTTCTCCACAGATACACAATGAGACAATGTGGTTTTTAAGACTAGCGTTGTAAACAATAAAAAAGGGGAATAAGTATCAACAAAACATAAAGCTGTTAATAGTGTCGCGTAAGTGGAACAACAGTGTCACATTAATTTTTCAATATGTTAAGCAACATGAGTCTAAACTTTCTATGGGGTAATGCAAACAGATCTAAACTGCAGAAATTCTTATTAAAATTGCTTATAAGGCGACGAAGAGGCGCACGCAAGCCAGCATTTGTACGCCTGGAAGTAGTGGCAAATACAGGTCGTGCGCGCAGCTCGCGTCCCTGGCATGTTCTGGGAACTATATAACATAACTTGTTACAGATGTCTAAACAATCATAAGAGTTATTGCATAAGTCATACAAAAATGTAGTTTCAAGAAAAGTACGCCTTGAACTCAAAGAAAGCAAATTATATTTTTTAAGTAATTGATTATAAGAGAGATAACAACTTTTTAAGCAGCGGTAATGCATAGACTTCAAAAATTTGCGTTGTATGCTTTCTATACACTCAATATATTTATTGTAGAAGGGGTTCCACACAGGTACTGCATATTCTAATTGAGACCTAACTAGTGATCGATAGAGGTATAAATATGTACTAGGGTGCTTGAACTCTGTGGATGATCTCATCACAAAGCCATGCATCCGATAAGCATTATTAACAATTTTATTAACATGTGCGTCTAAGTGCAGTTTATTGTCAAATAATATTCCCAGGTCGCGGATCAAACACTCCCTTGCCAGAGTTTCACCGTGTATTGCATAGGGATATTTAAATATATTTTTATTTTTAGTGAAGCTAATACAACAACATTTAGAAATACTGAGTTCGAGTTTGTTTTTAGTGCAATAATCTGCAAGACGATTGAGGTCTTGTTAAAGCAGTTGACAGTCAAGCATAGTTTTGATGGGGCTAAAGACTTTAAGGTCATCTGCGTAAAGTAAGAATTTTTGACTAAGGTGTAGGGTTTTTGAAGTTAGGGCTTGTAGAGTTAAAGTTTGGCTCTACATTAGATCTCATAACTTGTTGACAGTGCGAGCTATATGGTCTCGTCTTGGCAATATTTTACATGAACATGTTTTTGGTGGGATTTCACTACTTTTTGTAAGTTACTTATAATTTTTTATTTAGTTTTTTTTATTTGTGGGTGATTTACCAAAAAACCTGATATGTGTATTTAATCCAAACATAAGTTTTGAGGGTTCAAAAAAACGGCGAAGCGCTTCGAGAAAAGGTAGGAAGTGCCCTTGCGCTTCGCTTGTCTTGCCTTGGCGGGGGCACTACCGTGCCCCCAGATATGGTCTTATTTATCAGTCGCTATCTGTATCAGTATATATCTATAAAACAAACATTTGTTTTTATGTCCATTATAAAGTAAAATTTATTTCCTCGAGAACCTTGATCTACCAAATGTTGTTGGGGGTATAATTATGTCAATTTATATTATAAGTTATGTTTATGGTTCTGTTTGTTCTATGTTATTGACTAATAGGTTACATTTCATCATTTAAGTATGTCTAAACCTATTAGGAGACAGATGGACTTAATATTTTCGGTACTATAGATGCGGATATTTATTAGATTTCGCGAATAATTTCCATGTTTATCTTTAAATTTATTTCAGCCTTGGTGGCTTCAAGCTCGCTCTGGTTTGTGTTTGCGGTGACTGCCATATCTGGGCTGGTGAGGTGTTCAGTCCAGGTGCTGTTCCCACTAGTTCTAGTTACTGCAGCACCAGACAGGTTTCCAGCAGCATTAGCACTCCACATATTGTTTTCCGGCACTCTTATGATGTTGGCTGATCCTATGATTGGTGAGTTTGCAAATTCTCTATCTTTAAGTATATCAGCTACTTATGAAGGACTGTATCGGTGCTAGGCGGCAGGCAGCGCCAATAGTTTAGGTAGTTGCTTTTTACGGTGAAAATAATGGTAATAAAAAAAATAATAACATAAGACCTGCTTTATAGTTAGTTCAGTTAGTATACAGTTTCATGATCTAATTTGAAGTATTTTTTGAATACCAGCGGTTTATTGTTTGGTTTGGAGGTAACTTTGGAATTTTTTTCTATCGAGAAAATTTTATGGAATCTATTTTTTTTTTTTATTATAAATGGAAAAGTTCATTATGCTGAGCGCACACTGGTGCTCATCCACACGAGCGGCACGCACTGCAGCTGTCGACGAGGTTCGACGCGTGTCGCTCACTAAGTTAAGATTGTTTATTAGCCAGACTATAGTTATACAGGGTTATTGGAAAAACAGTAACAACCTCTTAAGAGGTCATTGTACTCATCATTACGAACAAAATTAAAAAAAATCAGTTGTTCTCTACATTTATGTTCGCATTACTCGTCAAAATGTAGGGAACAGCTGATTTTTTTTCGCGATTTCAGCTTTGGTCCCATAGTAAAAGTTGTTCATAATGATGAGTACAATGACCTCTTAAGAGGTTGTTAATGTTTTTCAAATAAGCCTGTATATGCAAACAATGGGGGCACGCTCATTTGCAACAAAACAGTCTCCTGTAATAATAATAAATATTTATTTCAGATCAAATTACAAGATCCTTAAGTTGTTAGTAAAAGTCTTGAATTAATGTTAGTAAACACCACACTCTACCAGGGTGTCCCTGGAAGTACGGATCAAATCGAATAGGGGCCAAACTTATGAACCGTGAGAATGTCGGTGAATTTTTTACGGTTCAAAAGTTATGACCAATTTTTGTTTTTCAGTCACTTCGCATAGTGCTCAACACTATTTAATATCTATTATTATTTTCATCTATCTTATTTTCCTTTATTCCAGGTGTCCTCTATGAAGCGACGGGTAGCTATGTGTACTGCTTCTTCGCAATGAGCTTCTGCTGTTTAGTGTGTGTTGTCCTATGGACTATTGAATATGTGGTGTATCGTAAAGGTAAAAATAGATCATAAAATGTCCCTTAATTGATAGACATATAGTTTTTAATTAATCTAATGAGAGTATTGTTAAGAACTTGATGGGTGTGGTCGTGTTGGATGTTCCTTATCTATACAAGTAAATAAAATTGAAGTGTCTGTTTGTAATATTAAAATAACAGCTTTTTACTAAGTGTATAAGTACCTACGCTACGTATAACAAATAATCTTTTTTATCTGTCTGTCTTGCCGTCTGTCTGTCTGTTTGTTCCGGTTAATCTCCGATACGGCTGGACTGATTTTGACAGGACTTTCACTGGCTGATAGCTGATGTTATGGAGTAACATATAGGCTACTCGTTCCGTTAGCACATTCCCGTCGGTTATTTTCCGACATCCGCCCGGGCGAAGCCGCGGGCAGAAGCTAGTTAATAATAGATTTTATGAGACATAGTACGATCACAGATATAGATAGACCTAGATAACGCAAGTATCACGATCTGTATGAAAACCAAGCGTGCCATTTTTTTGACTACCTACTATGACGTCACAAGCGTTCTTTCTCACTCACGCTCACCCAGCAATACACAGAACTGAGCGCGAAAGTAACGGCTTACGATTTTTGAACGTAAGTTGGTGCGGTTTTTGGCACGCGAAGTAGTTGCTCTTGCGTTATCTAGGTGTATCTATATCTGTGAGTACGATGGATATCATTGTTACCTACTAGTGTTTTAAGCCTCGTCCACACTAAGGATCAAGTCATGATATTATATACTTTTTTTTCTATTTTTCATATTTGTCAAGACGACTCAGGGGGTTTACTCTCTAAGCATGAAATCCGTAGTTACAGCCGAAATTACGGGTTCCAACTCCGTATCACCTACGGACATAAGGTTACTTCGGGGTCCAAACTAAGAATTAATCATAACACGGTTTGACAGTTGTACTTACTTCCAATGTGTTTGCCCGTCCGACAAAGTTAATTAATCGGGAGTAGCATTCATTCTGATGTATCGAACTACTTTGCATGGGCCCGTATCTTCGTTGACGGAATTAAAGAATAGGCCCCCAAGAAATGTCATTTTGGAACTCGTGCTGTTTCAAATGTGCATCAGTGCGGACGTTGCTTTAAGTTTTATTGCGTCTACGAATTCAATTAAACAAGAAATAAGGCCCGAGAATAAAATAAAATGTATAGCTATTAAATTGCCATTCTAATGCTCGTACGGAGAGACGTAGGTACCTCTATCACATTACATCGTGCTGTGTTTTGTGTTGGAAAGAACGTGAACGAAGTAAGTTATTTACCAAAGATAATTTTATGCACTACTTATTGGCTGCTAACACATAAATGTTAGATACGTATAGCGTAAGGCGAAATTTACATTAAATATTTTATGCAAGGTTAATAAAAAGTGAAACACTCATTCTATATAAGTGATTATTTCAATAATGGGCGTTTCAATAGTTGACTGGAACATCAAGTCTGTTCTATTGAACAGACTTTAGTGATCTAAAATGCGCAAACGCAACTCAAAAGGAGGTACATACTACATAGATGTTCATTGCGGCAGAATTTTTATTATTTTATTCATCCAATGTTTTATAATTAGGTGTAGAATATGCTGGAGGAATCTCCTATATTACAAAAATATAATTTTAAATTATTGTTATATATTTTTGTATTAAACTTTGGTATTTACACAAATTTTTTGTATTTTTATTATTTTTTTTATATTTGTTACAAATTTTTATATTATTGTGTTTATTAATTTATAGTTCGTTGAGTATCCTCCTTTTTTATGTCGTGTATCCAAATAACAGGCGTTTAGCCGCGGGAGGGCCCTGATGATCTGTAATACGGGATTTTATAATAAACCTATCTCAGCCTCCAGTTTCTCACAATGTTAGCTCATTGTTCATGACTACTGTCAAAGTCTAGCATTAAGTTCATTACTTGTGTAGAGAAAATAAAAGTTTTATATTATTATTATTAATTTAATAAAAATAAGTTCTTGCTGTGATATATTGTCGTTACTGATAAATGTAGAATCCAGATTTACTTTTTCACAACCAGAAAGTCCTAATTTATAATGTATTGTTCTGTATGACCTAGGGTTGGTAATTTAAATTCATAAGAATTAAAATGACAATCGACACGTATCATTTGATCGGCAATCCTATTAAATATCTATACCTACTTTATTTATAGTTTATTCAAACTTATGTTTCAAATTAATATTATTTCAAGTTAAACAAATATCAACTTTATTTGAATGGAATTAAGTTGATTTCAGAGTGACTAGCACTAATTAAAAAATATAAAAAATGTTTGAAGTTGTAGCGTAAACTGAAATTTATGGTGTAGGTTTTTTTTTGATGTTGGGAGATCATCATATGACCCCTCCCGCTCTGGGTGGAGCGGAAGGGAGTGTCAGACTCTTACTGACTAAAACCCACCCGTGTACCTTCCTTAGCCCTTTATGTTCCGGGGTAGCGGTAACTCTTTCGGACAATCCCGCTGCAAACCAGTGTAGGGCTTAAAGTTATTTTTCTATAAACTCATATTTGTTTACCTACATTTTTGGCAGATAAATCGCGAATGCAGATTACATACATAAACTCACGCCTTCTTCCCATAGGGTAGGCAGAAACTATACCTACAGCGTGAATCAGAAAATTGTGGTCATATGTAAGGGTGTGGAACAGAACATCAAACTGAGCAATTTTCTCCATGGGACCAATAAAAAAAGCTGTCCCATGCGTTTGGATCGAGAAGTATTGAAGTTTTGTAAGGGATAGCTGATTTTTCTTCGCGATTACGATGTTGGACCCATGGAGAAAGTTGTTCAGTTTTTAGGTCTGTACTATATAACCCTTAAAAATATGATCTCAAATTTCAAATTCACGCTGTAGAATTGAATATAATTCCGTTTATTTTTTAATTTATTTGCCATTGTATTTTAAATGAAATGTTACTGTTGACTGTAAATAGGTAAATAATTAAATATTATACCTATCTAAGTAAATATTGTGACATTCAAAGGCCCACTTTTAATTTTTTTGCTGATTTTTAAGTAAGTATTTACCTACCTTATAGAATTGATGACATCTACTTTACATAACGCTAGGTAATTTATGCAAAATATTGTCGTGTGCTTTTATATGTTTGTTTATTATAATTAGAGTACGTTATGGGTTATAATAAATTTTATAGTTAAACTAATTTTTTTTGTTTCTATAAAATCATGAATTTATTAATTGTTGTTTAATAAAAACAACTGTAATTTAATTTGTGATTTGAGGGCGAAATGCTTTTGTTAAACATACCTACTACCTACTATTCATATACTTGTTGCCAATTTTCCTTCCCGAAATCTTTTTCATTCGAAGCTTTAGTTCAAAAATGATAAAAACAGGTTTGGTATTTGGTAAGCTACCGTCAATATAACTTTAACACAATTAATTCATAATTATTATGTCAAAAACATAAAAAAATAATTATTTATGTGGTCGACTTTGATTATGTATGTTATGCTAAGTAATAAAAAAACTCTTACAGAATGTATGATAAAATATACGAGACTAATTATTAGCTACCAATTCATCCTTTCAGTCATTAAAGATTAATATAGCAGAGGTAGTCCAGTGCTAACGGCCGCGACTAACGAGTTGTAGGTCTTGGGTTCGTACCCAGGCATGCGCTTTACTTTGTGTAAATAATTTCATCACCACTGCTCTCAAAACGGCGAAGGAAAAAATCGTGAGGAAAAAGGGCGGACCAAAAATTCGTAGACATTGTGACATAGTACCAACCCGCACCCTAATTGCGTAACACATTACCAATCGGAATCTGAATCATTTTGAAGCAAATTGCTAATCCATTACTTCATAAGTTTGAAAAATTTGTCTGCTCAACACGTAAAATAACGCAATGAATGTTGTTGAACTGTCAAAATGAAACCGATTCCGATTGATAATGGGTTACGCAATTGCCCCGCCGCACTGGGCCCGCGTGGTTGATCACAGCCCACCCCCTCTCACAGAGAGGAGGCCTGTGTCCCAGCAGTGGGAGCATTAAAGGCTGATTAAGTAAGTAAAGCATAAGAGAAATAAGTATTTAATTATTTTTAATTAACAGACAGATTTTCATAATTGGGCTTCTGCGATATAATGACAAAAATGTCACATTACACATGTAATAATTAAGTTATTATTTCAGATTGAGAACAATCATTATAATGCATTCAATAAATATTTCATACAAGTCTCAAGGCGGTCTGTATAGAACCGAAATTCGAAAATCCTGATCGAAAAAATACAATCAAATAAGGATAATATGTTTATTTTAAAGATCCATTTTCAACATTGTTTTCGTAAAATATTCTGGCAGAGTAACAAACTGAGTTTCAAAGCCATGTGTCTCATTTTCTGTTTTAATGTTGTTGACTTAATGTTAACGATTTCTTAATTAGGACGATAATACTAAGTTTTCTTTAACATTATTGGGTGATCAAGCAGCATTTGATGGGACTCGGTTTCTTGGTTCGATCTTAATCCTGAAACCGTCGGATCTCTTCAGAATTATATCTGTTTTCAGTTGGAAATCTTTTTCAGGTACTTCGGACACAGATTTATAGTTCCTCAAGATGGTTGACAGAAGTATTTTCAGCTTCAGAAGCGCGTACTTGCGACCTGAAAAGTAACGTTCAGAAGATTTAAAGTTGGCACTGGCTTTTTCCCGCAATTTCGTCCGCGTGGAACGAGGAAAACTGCACAAGTATGACCTTAAACTTATATCTACATAATTTATAGAAACTGAGAGTTGTGCCTGTGACACGTTGTGAAAAAACAACATTACATTAAGGATACCTGCCAACCATATTGTATAGCAATATAAAGTTCTATCCTTAAAAAAAGCGTCGTATAAAACAAAAACGACGGAGAGTTTTTAAAAAGAATTAATGATAATTTATTTTCTCTGTGTGTACAACTCGTGATGATTATTATAGATCAAATATTAATAAGTTACGACAGTTAATTAGGACGATTATGACCTCATAAATTAAATGGTACCTATTTAAATTAAATGGGTATACGGAATGACGATCGTTCATTTAATTTAAATAATTATCCGTTTATATTTGCAAATTAATGTGATCCAAAAATCTATAATTTACCGAATCACGTTATATCAGGAAAATAATTTAAAATAAGCCATGACCCCACTGGGTGCCTAAGAACCCGATTTTTTTGTCTTCAACTTTTGACATGGTTTAACCATCAAGCCGATTTTCGACCACAGGTTAGGTTAGGTTCTTTATACATAAGAACCTAATTGTAGTCGAAATACACTTGACACAAAATTTACAACTTAGTACCGGACTAAACTGTAATTTTTGTACAAATAACTTCTGGTAAAAATAAAGTTCGAAATACAAAAAGTGTCTCGAAGGCTTAGGCTAGGACTAAACCTATATCTCATTTTGTATAACACGGTATAAGTTTAAGTCAAAACATACCGCACATTTCCTATTGCTCATTAAAAAAATGACTGTTCCAATTAACAATGCACGATAATATTCTGTACTAACCAACACAGCTTCTGGGTCCAGCACTGAAGGGAATGTAACTGTAGTAGTGCCTGTTCGCCATGTTCTCTTGCAAGAAGTTGTCAGGGTTGAAGGTGTCAGGGTCCTTGTAATGTTTGGGGTGGCGGTGGACGCCGTAGGTGCAGATAACCACAGTGGCTCCAGCAGGAAGGGTGTAACTGTTGGTTGCTGTGCGAGAAAAAATAATGTTGTTAAGAATTTTGTGACACGTCATGTTTAAATTGAGTTTGAACATATTAGGGCCGAATGTGTCCTTCGTTCATAACATAGCCCACTTTCTAGCTTATGCCCGTTTTCAATAACACTAGGCAATATGAGACGAAAACGAACGTTGAAAATCCAACAACGCGCTTTTATTTAGGCATTAATAGGCCATTGTTATGGATGTTATTAGCGCTCCTAAAGAAAGTAAGATAGTAATATATAAGCTGGAGACAAAGATCACGACCATATATGATAAAATTATTGGACCAATGTGATGTCCAGTGAACCCGAAAGTCTGATAACCAGTCTTGCCAACGGGTATCGAATTATCCAATAAATGGGTTGTGGAGGTCCGATAGGCAGTTCAGCTGCATCCAGTTTGACTGGAAGCCGACCCCAACCTAGGTAAAGGCTAGGCAGATAATGATAATGTGATGCCCGGTCAAGTTTTTTTTCTCTCTAGGGATCTCTAAGACTAGGACACTCAAGTATTTATTAGATGAGAAAACTTAAAGAAAATATTTTTACCAATCTTAGCATCTCTCTTCAATTCCCTCGCTATGATAGGTACAGGTGGGTACATCCTGAGGGTTTCCAGGATAACTCGCTCCAGGTACTTCATTTGGAGGGTGTCGTTGAAGGTGGCTGGTCGGTCAGAATCACCGAAGATCTCGTAGAGTTCATCGTAGACCTTCGCTTGTACGTCTTGGTGAAGTCCCAGCAGGCACATCACGAAACTGGAGCCGGCTGCTGTTGTGTCGTGACCCTGAAATATTAAAGAAGTTATAAGTAGTAGTAGTTATAACGAGAATTGGATAGAAAATTAATACCCTGCCAATTTCGCAATCCTTTGATCTCGTTTAACAATCTTTAGGTTTTCTTTTTTTCATTGCATTCTTATCAAAATGAATGGGTGACAGTGTGGATGGGATTGATTCATCCAGAGTTAAGACAAAAATGAAAAAAAATTACATACCTCAAACATAATCGTGTCAACTTCTTCTTTGATCTCGTGATCAGTGATCTGGTTCGTGCCATTTTGAGAAGATTCAAGCATCAGGTCCAAAAAGGCCAAGCGTTTTTTCTCACCTGGAATATTTAGGTCACTTTAAAATTGATTTTATCGAACCGCACTTTCAATCACAATCTGAATATTTTTTGGAGGATATTGCTGATCCATTGTTTCATATGGTCGAAAAATTTGTCTGCTCATCAAGTTAAAGATCGCAATGTATGTTGTTGAACTGTCAAAATTAAAGCAATTCCTATTGTTAGTATGCTACGCAATTACCCCGCAGGTAGACTACAAATCTTATAAACTAGTTAATAACATTAAACATCAAGCCAACCAAGAAACAGGTGGCAAAACCACGAAGGTAGGTTCGAGGTGGCGCAAAAAAGAGTACTTGGAAAGATATAGGGTAGGCTTTTGCTCAGAAGTGGGGCATCCACTGCTCCTGGCAGGTTTTTTAAATTTTTTTTTTTGAGGGTGGGAAATCATGAAATGACCCCTCCCGCTGTGGACCCACCCGTGTTCCTTCCTTAGCCCTTTATGTTCCGGGGTAGCGGTAACTCTTTCGGACAATCCCGCTGCCCCGGCAGGCTTCGGCCCTTACGGGCCCCTTCCCTATTGCTGACATCTCTTTGAGTCGCGCGTGGAACACGTACGCACCATCCGGCACGGGCCTGGTCCTGATCGGACGGTGAGTTACCCATTACTCTCCGTCCGCAGGCCCGTGCCTACGGTGGCCGGGAGTTGTCACGCGGCTCCCGACGCGACGACCGGAGCGTCTCCCGCGGCGGCTGGGACGTGGGTTCTATCCCTCAACTAACCCGCCACTTCCTTCGCTAGCATGAAGGCTTCGCAGAAGAAGATGACTGCCTCCCACTCCCTCTCGCTGAGGACCATGGCTTGAACCAAGGCCTGACGCGAGAGGTTGCCGTCGCTGCCGATGGCCTCTACGAGGACAGGGCGGTGCTCCGCCCAAGCGGGGCAGACCTACACCGTATGCTCCACTGCGTCCTCTGGGCTTTTTCTCAGAAGTGGGGCATTCTAGGTTACGAAAGAAACATATTAAACTGCTCCTAGCAGGTTTAGAATTTTCGTCTCCTGCTCCGTGATAGTTAGTTACTCGTATACCTATGTATGAATTTTGACTGTAGCCGGACCACTGTTGACCTAGAAGTAATTCTCTTACCAACATCATTTTCGTCATTGAAGTCCAAATCATCGCGGTAGCCCTTGAAGACGGTATCTGACAGCGTTTTGCCACCATTTGCCAGAACATTGTCATTGCTGATGCCCTTGCCTTCCGTTAACTCTTGGATGCTTGGAGGAATGATACCCTTAGCTTTGTTCTCGTTGTAGATTTTCTTCTTTATCTTGATAACCTTGAAATAAAAGTAAAAGAATATTATAGTTTTTGTTTTTTGGTACTGATTGGTGGAAGGAAGGTGTTCTATAATTAGTATGAGAGTGGGTTATGAGGGGTGAGCAATACATTTTTGACGTTAGTTTTCAAGTCAAATTCTTAGTTGGAAATACGTTTGTCCTATTAGGTACATTTTGGTTTAATTTTATGCAACATAGGCACGAACTTTACTACATGCTAAATACTAAACAGTCAAAATGCCCACGGAATAAAATTATCATAAATGACGCGAAAGTGCAAAAGCCACTCATTACATTCTTGGTAAATAGGAGTAAGTATTTTGTATTTATATCTTTTAGTATAAATAATTCAGGTAAGTAGGTACCTTATTAGTAAGTCCATGAATAATGTCCAAAAGTTTCTGTTGAGTTTTAAATAATGGGTGTAGCTTGAAGATGAAATCCAAGCGTAGCCAAAACTTGTAATGCCTCTGATGGATGATGTCGCACATTCTAGAAAAAAGTCACACAAGATAACCAAAATGGCCATTTTAGGAAAATTCCACTGGTGTAGGTACTAGAAGCTGTGAAACGATTTCTTTTGTTAACCGACTTCAAAAAAGGAGGTGGTTCTGAATTTGTGTTTGTTTTTGTATGTTTTGTTTTTTTTGTATGTTTATTTTTAGTAAGTATATGCGAAACCTGAATATAGTTTGTTCAGAATAAGTAACTGAATCGATTCCAATAATTTTTACACCATGTTATATTTAGTCCCAAAAATATTTAAAAAATGTTACAAGTTGGACACCGAGCGACACTACGTAATCGTTATCGAGCGCAAGACGACGCTGCACGCGCGGGCGGCGGCGCGGGGTTGCCGTGCGCCGCACGGAGACCATGTTTTTGTATGGACAACTAGGTAACATAACAAGCTTATAACTTTGTGATTTTTCATGATACATTTTTAAATTTTGTACATAGTTTCTTTACATAAAAATGTTTCGGGTTTCGCTACTAAACTACGCATCGCGTATGTATGCAATGTTTACGCAATCACACAATATAACAAAGTACCTGTACCCCTAAAGGGGTAAGCAGATGTGTTCAGTATACCACGGTACACCCTCATTTCTGTCAAAGTTGTTATTGGGATAAATTGGGGTATAACTTTTTTGTTTATGAATTGATTTAATTAAGCGACTTCAAAAAAAGGAGGAGGTTCTCAATTTGGTTTGTATTTTTTTTTAATGTATGTTCTAACTCCGTCATACCTATATAGACGGATTTGCAAAATTCTCTCATTTTTTTATGGATAAGGTGGGGTGGTCCCATATAAATTTTATTAACTTTGCTTGGGTAGTTTTTGAATTAGCTTCAATAATATGAATTTTCTTACTTCATTACAGCCATCGCATAGTCGTAGCCAGATTTATCTTGAGTTTTCCTTGTGATGCCCATAGCAGTCTCTATAAAATAATAATTATTACATGAGTTTCATAAAAAAAAAAACAATACTGTAGTATTAAGTAAACACAACGTAATGCAAGGTTACGGCCACAATGGTTACTTCGCTTCATTAGAATAATTCATTAAACATGACACATTGTTTTATAATTTTGACAGTTGTTGATCTAATTGGTTTTTCGTATGTCACGTCGCGACATAGTCGTCGCAACTGGTGATATCATTTTGGACATTTACATGAAATTATCTGTGAAATTGTGAATGCACAGTTAATTTCGACCATTTATGTAGCCTTGTTTGATTCGCCTTGAAATTGAAGAATCGATTTTTAAACCTGCACATATTATAGTGCCCATCCAAGAGTTCGTGTCATCGAATTTTTTATTTAGGATTTCGCATTAGCCGATTTTAGTTGAAAGTTGTGTCCGATATTAGAAACAAGTTTCTATTATGACGGTGGTGGTATTTGGTCCCCTAATTGATTCAGGGGATGGAATATCATCACAGCGACTGTATATTATAGTACATCCGTACTTATCAGATCAATAGTATCCCACGCGAGTACAGCCTTTCTACGATGCAAGTTTCTCGCCTGTGGCATACAATAACGTTGAACCAACAAATGACTTGCATCGTCTAAACACTATGTAATTAGACGGTGCATCACTTACTGTTGTTTCAAGTTATGGTATGCCAGAGGCAATAAATCGCACACTGTAAATCAGCCTTAAATCTAAGAGTATCAAAAAAAATACCCGCTTACCCAATAAGATGTCGACGGTAACCTCACTCATGTGATCATGGACATCAAAGGTCTTGCCGACTTCGGAACGCATCTTCTCCACCACATTCTTGCTGTTTTGGTTGAATGTATCCACGAATGATTTCAGGATATTTATGTGGAATGTTGGAGCTATCATCTTTCTGTGGGAACGCCATTTTGCTCCTAAAAGAAACACGGTATAATTCTTTTAAAACGATAGGAAGAACAAGGTACGAGCATAGACACGCTTCCTTACATAGTAAATCATTTAGGAAATTGTGTCTAAACTTTAGAACATAACTTTCGCTTTCACTTATGACTATATTATGCTGAGTGTGACCACAAACTAAAATTAGTGTATGGCCTTTTGCTGCCGAACAAAAGGAACAAATCTCATTTCTTTCGCTTTTGAGTGAAAGTAGTGTTAGAAAAATTGGTATCCATAAAACAAAAAATCTTACCTGAACTGATCAGAAGACCTTCGCCAAGCCAAGGTTCGAAGTATTTATAATCTGAAGCTTTATCAATATGGACGTTACTGTTCAAGATCACCTCTACATCCTCAGGGTTTGCAAGGAAGATGACCAGTTTTGAGCCTAGCCAGCCTCGGATCACGTAGCCATACTTGTCGCAGATATCCAAACCAATTTGAATAAATTCTGTAACGAAATAAAATGTTTAACCTTTCTACGTATAAAATATACTACCCAAGTAGGTATAGAAAGCATGGAAGTTGTACATTATAATATATCAATTAGGGACATATTAGGAATAGTAATGTGTCTTGCTGCGCAAAAGTGCCGCTAGTTTTGGACATATTAGTATTGTAGAACTCTGAACCATACTCCTTCGGAAACAGGAATACGATTTTTTTTACAAATAACCTTGAACTATTGTTCAACTTGCCAATGCAAACACTTCATCGTCATTATTTCAGTCGCAAGACCGCCACTTCGACCGGTTCAGTGCTTCGCGTCTCCAGCTGCCTTCGGGGTGAAAACACTTAGCTTGGCTATTATGGGCCGGTTCAAAGTTGGGAACAGATAGCTCTACTTCGAAGTGAACCTTTCAGAGCCATCTAAAAAAAAAACACAAATAGAAAAGGAAATATTTTACTCACGTTCAGGTTTCTTGAAAAGCGCCATCAGCGCGTTTCCGAATACCGGGATTGACGGAGGTCCAGGGAGGATGTTCCCCATCCTGTAAATCCTGGACTGCTGCTGCCATCGGTGTATCAACCAGACACATGATGCTAGTATCACCAACGGATAGAACACCAGCCTTGTGGTATTGATATTCTGATCGACGGTGACGTCTACTACCGACGTCATTTTGCTGCAACCAAAATCAATTATTGAAATTAGGCAAAGAAGACAAAAAACATTATGGAAACATTATGGAATGCAATAAAGTATTGAGTATTGATTTATATCTAGGTTAAGTATGCAAGACGGTGGAGGTCTGCCCCCCTTGGGCGGAGCACCGCCGTGTTCTCGCAGAGGCGATCGGCGGCGGCGGCGACCTCTCGCGCCCGGCCCTGGTTCAAGCCATGGTCCGGGGCGAGAGGGAGTGGGAGGCAGTCACCTCCTTCTGCGAAGCAGTCATGCTAGCGAAGGAGGTGGCGGGACGGATGAGGGAGAGGGCCTCACGTCCCAGCCGCCGCGGGAGACGCCCCGGGCGTCGGGAGCCGCGAGACGACTCCCGGCCACCGTAGGCGCGGGCCTGCGGGCGGAGAGTAATGGGTAACTCTCCGTCCGATCAGGACCAGGCCCGTGCCGGACGGCGCGTACGTGTTCCACGCGCGCCTCAAAGAGATGTCAGCAGCAAGGAAGGGGCCCGAAAGGGCCGAAGCCTGCCGGGGCAGCGGGATTGTCCGAAAGGGTTACCGCTACCCCGGAACACAAAGGGCTAAGGAAGGAACACGGGTGGGTTTTAGTCAGTAAGAGTCTGACACTCCCTTCTGCTCCACCCAGAGCGGGAGGGGTCATTGGATGATTTCCCATCCACAAAAAAAAAAAAAAAAAGGCGCACCCTTGACTACTTCTGGAAAGAAGAGACGAAATAAAGCAAAGTATGTTTATAAGAACTTTGGATTCTTTCCAATATTGGTACGAGTATTGATACTTAGGTATTGTTTCAGTACTTATATTAGTTTCGCTAACTAATGCAAATATTTTATTTATTAGTAAGTATGTGGCACAGTTTTTGTGCTCCCATTTTTGATGTCTGCAAAGTTTTTGATTTGTAAGCGTGCCAATTACTTATGCGATGTCGTGCAAAAAGTAAGCATTGCTGACTGCGGTGTGTTAGTACAACACTATAAAGAAAAATATTATTTTTTGTTAGCTGATTAAATAAAGGAGACTGTTTAAATTTGTATGGAAAGTGGTCTGTAGACCAATAGCGATACTGTAGCGGTATTTCTGTGGGGATACCTCAACTATATCCTTGCGCAAAGTTGCATCAAAATCTAACCCGGCAGTTTTGAGAAAAATAAGACTTTAGAATTCACATTTCTTCCTAAATTTTTTATTTTAGAAACGTTTTAACGGGTATTTCCGACTTTATAATACTTAATGTATGTTTCTTGCTAGTCAAAGTCACTTGCCACCTTGACTTTGGGAAGTATACCCTTTTAAACAAAAAAATAATTTTCTAAATCGGTCCAGCCGTCTTCGAGTAATCGGTGAACATAAATGTTAAAAAATGTAAAAAAGATTCCGACGAACTGAGAACCTCCTCCTTTTTTTTAAAGTCGGTTAAAAACGAAAAAAATACTGAAATTCAGTACTGTTGAGGTGGCAAGTGACTTTGTCTAGCAGAAAAACTCATTAATTAAGTATTATAAATTCAGAAATACCCGTTGAAAACGTTTTTAAAATAAAAATGTACCATAAAAATATATTGTATTCTAAAATTTTATATATCTCAAAACTGCCGAGTCAGATTTTGATGCCACTTTGCCACAAGGGTATAGTTGAGGTATCCCCACAGAAATACCACAATAGTATCACTATTGGTTCATAGACCACTTTTGATCAGCCTCCAAATATTAATTTTGATATTTGGTAGCTTAATAATAGTTCTAGAATAAACTATTCAATTCTAGAAGATTTCAGTTTATTCAAAGGCAGATATTGGATAAAAAAATATAATCACAACTTTACTGTACCTGGTTGTTCAAGAAGTGAGCACAACAAAACTACTATTACCTAAATAAATGTTAACACTACGGTCTTCTAACTATTACTGGAAAATACACCTGAATACGCATTTTATTTATAAGCGCTTAATACATGTCGCAGTCATTATGAATCAGTAGTGTTTTAGTTCTATAATACTAGGTATTTCGGGACACGCTTCAATAATTTAAGAACTAATCAAGAAAGTATGATATTTTTAATTATTTTTTCACATTATCACATTTACTTAGCCTACATTTATTTATATGCAACGTACTAGGTGCATTACAGATGGTCTAGTTTAAATTAATTCACTGAGACTTGCATAATATATTATCAACTAGCTTTTACCCCGCGACTTCGTCCGCGTGGGTTTCGTAACTTTCTCAAATAAATTTCCACCACAATTTTCACCTCGAAAGGTAGTTATTTCGAAAATTAATGTTTACTATCTTTATACTTTATTTAAAGAAATAAGTATTCGGGTCAATTTGTTAGTTAAAATACCTAAAATCTTTCAAATAAACTGTCCTCCCTTTTCATCACAGCAGCAGTGCTATTCTGTAAAAATCTCACCGTGAAAACTAAGCTGAAGTGAGCTGTCATTCCACCTGATGTTAGGGATTGCCCCTATTGATAGCTCACCATACCAATTTTTGGGTTAATCAAGCCACGCAGTAAAATCCTCCCCTGTAAAATTAACTACCCCTTTTCTCCCCGTTAGGGATAGATTTTCGAACAACCCTGATACACGTTATTTTTCATTTTTGGTCTTAAGTATAAATACTGAGTTTCGAGTTAATCAGACTGAGCGTTAAAATTCTTCCATACAAATTTTGACACCCCCTAATCCTCTGTTAGGGGGTAGTTTAGTAAAATAAAAAATAATTAACTTCAAAATGTAATATATTCATGCCAAGTTTCCAGTTTATTAACTCAACGAATAAGATTTTTCATACAAACTTTCATCCCCTATTTTATCCCTTTGGGGGTAGTTGTAATTGATCAAAATCCTTTCTTAGCGGATGCCTACGTCATAACACCTACCTGCATGTCAAATTTCAACCCGATCCGTCCAGTGGTTTGGGCTGTGTGTTGATAGATGTCAGTCAGTCACCTTTGAGTTATATATATTTAGATGTATTATTAAAATTAATGAAGCAAATTAACTATTCATTACAATTCTGTCAGCATATGGAAAGCCTAATAATATGTTTAAAAACGGGCCTCTGTGAGTTAGCTTCGGCCCCTTGTACGCCTTCCAAAGGTCCGGAGCTATGTCAAATCATAAAAGAAATATATATATACTCCTCCTGAGCGAATTTTGGACAAGAAAGCCAGTCTCAATGAAGTCTATAGCCAATATGCAGGAGATAGATATTTGAAGAAAGCTATTTTAAAACGATTGATAAGTATGTTTCAATCGTTATTTTTTTTTTTAGCAAATTGCTTATTTTCATTAATGTCTGCAACATACGTAATGTTACCTAAATTATGTGCTTCATTGTTTCGTAAACAATTTCTATTATCAATAAATTCTGGGGTCTTGGTTTCATTTTTCATGTCATGGTGAAAAATTTTGGGGCCCTCTTTATCATGAAGTTTAACGCATCATTATGAATTTGATTTTGATTGTCGTATTATCCTTACCTAAGTCCTATTTCCGCAGTTAAAGGTCTAACCTACTCTAAAAGAAAATGATTTAAAAAATCATCTTCGAAATAGCATGTTTAATTTGCAGTGTGTTTGTCAGACGCTGCTCCCTTGATCCATATGACGACAGATGTTTGTTTTACCGAAAAAACCTTTCATCGACCTTGCTTCTACAATATTACCACTTGCCGAATAAGTAATTGAATTGTAAAATGTGATGTAGATAAATATGCAAGTACCTACTCGGTACATTTATTTGTTGATATTCTATAACTGTATGTTGTAGTATATCTGTATTTAAAATAACAACAACAACGCTAAACACGTCCATTATCTACCCTATATGTGAAACATAGAATAGAACATCAGGCATTTTTGTGTTAAGAAAAACTTTAACGTTTTGGACATAAAACATATTTTTTTATGGTATCATAATCATTACCATCATTCAACTGGCAGACGAGCCTTCTGGACATAAGCCTTGCAAGTCAATGTCAAATCATTTATTTCCAACAGGCACATAAGGCACTTTTTAACAGACTTCAAAAAAAGAGAAGGTTCTCAATTCGGATGCTTATATTTTTAAACGTCAACTGATTCAATAAAAAAATATTCTAGAAGAATGAGGAAAATGTAGAATATTTTTTAAACGTTAATTATACAGGGTGGTCAAAAAGTCGTGGATCAAACGAAATAGAGAGATAAAGAAGGTTATTTTCAACAAAAAATCTTTCTACAGCATGACCATAATTCAATTGCCCTAAAATTTATGAATATTTTTGTATATCGAGTTCCTTTACAATTACGACTAATTTAAAAAAATGTGATATAAAACAATAAAACAAACGGTGTTGTATTGTTACTAGATAAGGTATCAACACTACAAAAGTTCTATTGCGACTCTGGGTTTCAAATTTCAAGAGCAATTAATTTTTTCCAAAAATTTTGAAGCCGTATCAAAAATTATTTCTCACTTTAAAAGCGTTGGAAATGACTTCCTTCATATTGTATTCTTCTTCATACTTATTTCGTTTGATCCACGACTTTTTGACGACCCTGGATAATTATACGTTTTTAATTTGCATAGAGTGAGCCTTTGTTGGTCGAAATAAACGTTTATTATTATTATTTACTGGGTCTATATTTAAGTAGGTTTATTTACGCTGGACGCTGTGGTTTTCGGGACACGGTCGTCACTACTCGTATAGACGTTTTGGCGCCATCGGCCAATCATTCTGCGAGGAGGCCAACAATAGACAGTTCTTTGGGCGAAATCGGTTATATTTTTATTTATTTATATATACTTTATTGTACATTAGAAAATACATAATAAAATATACAATTAATACAACAAAACATATATTGGGAGGTCTTATAGCACAAACTTTACTTGGTTTTCCTGTGAATCTCTTAATTTCAGATTCGCACACGCAAGAAAACTCTCCATTGTCATTTGGGTCGATCTAAATTTAAATTGGTATGTTTTATTACCAGTATTAATTAAATATTGGGACATTAGGCAGTTTGCGCTACGATTTGTCATTCATTATGACTAATGGCAGATATGTTCAATCTATTTGTTGCTACGGGCTCTAAGCGGTAAAATGTAGGCTGAGATTCATAAAGGGTGGCCAACTCGAATGTAAATACATAGAATGATATACAACTTTTTGGCCACCATTTTGCTTTGGCGTCATTTTAACTGTTGTGGCAATTTCGTTATGCACCATTTTATCAATTCGTCCGCGTCACGACGAAGTTACGGGTAAAAGCTATTTTTAAACAAAGCAAAATTATTTTAATACAATATCTCTATCTATACCATTACCACCGCAATCATTTCAGTAATCTTATCCTATAATTCTTAAATGGATTGGAAAATGATCCAAATATTTTCAAAGAGAATTTTCACCTTTTTTTGCCCACCTTGGGCCCCCTAAATTATTTTTGTCTGACTAGATATGTGGCGTAATTACACCATTCTCCTTTGAAAAGGCTACAGGACACGTGCTGCTTTAACAATTAAAATGTAAAAAAAATTTAATCAAATCAATCAGTTTTACCTAGGGAAGACGTAGTTTTAATAAGACGGAGCCAGAAACCATGCAGCACGAAACATTATCGAAACTTTGAGAGGAATGGAACAATACATTCCAAGAAATATTGACATTAGTTGACCCCCAAATGCACCAGATTCCTAAAAAAAAACAGTCAAGTCCATGTCGGGCCAAGCGCAGTGTAGGGTTCCGCAGTTTTTATAACAGCCAAGTGCGGGTCGTATTCGCTGTTTGATAGTTTCGTACCATGCTCTAACTAAAAGCCAAACATGACTACCTACCTAATTTGACTTCCTATACAAATGCTCAACTGATCCGACAATTTTCGAGTCAAATACAATCTCGACTATTACTCGTAAACTTGTAAAGCCCACTTAAGTGCGATATAATTTTCCTTTAAACATCGTTATAATATAGGTACTGCTGCCGTAACATTTGAATTTCTAACTGCAACCGTTTAGTTGGTAGAGGGGGGGGGACACTTGACTCTAACGAAAATTGGTACTTTAAAGCTTGATAAGTCACGAACGGTTTACTTAATCAAAAAACGGTCTTCCCAAATCCCTAATATTTTTGAAAGACCTATCCAACGATATCCCACACTATGGGAAGGACGAAAAAAAAAATATCATCCCCACTTTACATGCAGGCACCAACCCGCACTGGGCCCGTGTGGTGGATTACGGCCCACTCCCTCTCATAGAGAGGAGGCCTGTGTCCCAGCAGTGGGAACATTATAGGCTGATTATGTTATGTTACATGCAGGGGAGGTAGGTACCCTAAATACGTTGTTTTTTCAAAATTTTATTTTACCACTTTTTCGTCGTCATTAACGTGTATACTCATGCCAAATAACAACTTTCTAGTACCAATAGTTTTTTATCTAATCCGCGGACAGACAGACAGACAGATGGACATGGCGAAACTATAAGGGTTCCTTGTTGACTACGGAACCCTAAAAATCAGGACCTGTTGTCCTGATTTTCTTCTGTGGGGTTATCAAACATTTACTCCAACACAATACAATTCACTTTCTCTATCTCACATTTTTAAAGTTTACCACAAGATCCAAAATGCACCCACTTGACACAGTCCACAATAGAATCATATAAGTATACTCTATAGCCGGGTACTGCCCCCTAAGATACAGGCCTAGCCTAGTTTAGGGGACAGGGTTGAACCTATTGTACTTATCTACCTAATGCTAAATTAAGATCTTTAATTGTATACAGTGCAATGTACTTGAACTTTGTGGTAATAAACAATTTATTATTATTATTATTATCTAAATGGGATGTGTCGTGGTCAATTTTGAATACTAAAATTAGACTTGTGACTCTGATAGTGGATCTATCTTAAAACTGTACATTGAATATTTGATATATGAGCAATTTTTGCGAGATCTGGGAACGATTCTAAAGCCAAAAATATTCTTTGAATTTTTGTCTGTTTGTTTGTTGTCTGAATGTATATTCCAGCATCACGCAGAAACTACCAAATAGATTTGGTTCAAATTTTGCATAGATATTCCCGATAAGTCTAGTCAGTCTGTAACTTTGTAGGCTTTAAATTATCTCGCAATATCTTATGGGCAATGAGCAATATTGTAATTTGTTCATATTCTTCTATAATTTACTGCAAATTGTAAAAAGACGAGCCAAAATATTGCAGATAGTTACAGATTTAACCTTTTATCATCACGCTATACTTTTATGGAGCTAAGCAGTCAGTCAAGACATAATTATAGAGGGTGGATTTTTAAGAAGGGGCAATAAGGGCAGGTACCTTAATCATCGTTTTTACAAGAAAACGGTCTTAGGAGACTGTTCTTAACTTTTTTAAACATTTTGATCTACATTCCCAAATGAAAAAAAAAAAAAAAATACAATCAGCAAGAAAATGTGCAATTTTTACATAGAAAAAAAAAAATATGCCAATCGATCCTGTTTCTTATAAAGATCATTAAAACTCTTTCTGACCCCTGAGATTTCGTCGTAAGGATGAGACTGAAATGAGAGAAAACACAATGCTATATTATATGACAGCAGTCGAATTATTTTCCATTATATCACTGGGCTGAATAGGGAACGAATACAGAGCGATACATTTAACCTTTTAAATGATTATAACCCTGCTATACCTTTAAGCAGTCAAACATGACATAATAGAACGGCTATTTTAGTCAACTTTTAACAAAGCAAATAGGTTCAAAGTTCGTCGACTGCTTTGCAAATCTATGTTCTATTTCCAACAATTGATATTATTTAAGCTTCCTTTTTTACATTTAGGCAGTTAAGGCCGCTTCTGTCATCTTTGGTTATTAGTTAACTGTTAATAAGAAATTCCGTGTGTATGTAATCTACTGTTATATTATATTATTTTAGTGATAGCTGTTCGTCGTTGTGGAATGATCTGTTAGAAAGCATCAGTCAGTGTATCAGTGTTGTGCCATTAGGAAGTACATACAGGAACGCAGGCTTTAATTTACCTATCCACTAAAAACTAAAAACTTCGCAAGCAACGGGAAATTACTACTGAAGGCTGCGGGTATTGACCTCAGGACGAGTTGCTTCTCACACGAAAAACTGAATGTCGCTTGCTCCTGCGTCGCCAGGCTGCTGAGGCCAAAACTACAAACGCAGTAAACAGGAACGTTTTATAAAAATGTGGCTGTTATTTTAGTAAATTGTGGTGTCTTACGACTTCTACGCGAACGAAGTTCTAGCAGAAGCTAGTTTTTAAAGGTTAACCAACTTGTCTCCCTAACCAACAGTTCACGGAGACAAGCCAAAAATACTACTAAACGAGCGAAAATCCGGACTCCACGGTGCTTCTGAGATTTTCCTAATGGAAGAACACTTTTTCCGACCATAGGATTGAAGCCAGTGTATTCGCTCTTGCGACCACCAAAACCAACAAAGCAGTCTTATTATCTTCACAAAAATATCGATAGAGGTAAAACAGTATTGAATATTCCCGTATTCGTTCTGCATCAGTGAACTTTCAATAAAAGAGGTCATGGCTAATTAAAACATTGACTGCCCTTGTGTTATGTAAAACAATGTTAGCAACATTGTTTTCAATCAATCAATCAATCAACTTAGCCTATCGCAGTCCACTGCTGGACATAGGCCTTTCCACACGCCACAACACCTTGTCCTCCGCCTTTCTCATCCAGTCCGTTCCAGCCACTTTCTTTAGGTCGTCCGTCGATCTAGCTGGGGGACGTCCTACACTACGCTTGCCGATACGCGGTCTCCACTCAAGGACTCGTCTGCTCCACCGGCCATCGGTCCTTCGACAAACATGGCCAGCCCACTGCCACTTCAGTTTGCTCACTCTGCAAGCTATGTCGATAACTCCGGTTCTTTTCCGGACAATTTCATTACTGATTTTATCCTTCAAAGAAACTCCGAGCATAGCTCGCTCCATAGCGCGCTGGGCGACCTTGAATTTGTGGACTAGCCCGACCGTCAGTGTCCACGTTTCAGCACCATATGTCATTACGGGCAGGACGCACTGGTTGAAGACTTTAGTCTTCAAACACTGCGGGATAGGCGACGAGAAGACTTGACGAAGTTTTCCAAAATCCGACAGAAGGATCCGTTTGGGTTGGGCAGCATTTGGAAAACTTCGTCAACATTGTTTTACAAGCTACAAATTCATTATACGCTACTTTACTTACATGATATTTACCTACTTATTTGAAAATAAGTCTGCTTAAGGAATGTTTTAGGGTCAGTTCACACCGAGACGCGATGGACGCGACGCTGCGCGCACACTTTAAAAGAGTGACTCAAAATATACTTTATTTTGTACACGAAAAGGTACACATTGCATTGTGAGAGTTCAGAATACGTTGCGCCGTGCAGCGTTGCGCCTCGTGACGCCTCGCGGCGTAGAGCGACGCATCGTGACGCAGCGGTACTTCGCCGATACGCGCGGCGTGCGAGAGCGGCGCGTTCGCGCAGCGCGATATCACTGGCCTCTTCCAGTATCATCGCGTCGCGTCGCGTCTCGGTGTGAACTGACCCTTAAGAAAAACGTTTCCTGATTTTTTTAGGTACTTTATAGTCATTACAGTTGCAACCAAAGAAAGGATGACATCAATCGTTCAGGCTGATTCGTGATTTATAATCCTTAATAACACTACAGACTGTTGCAACTGAAAGGTGTGCTATTAATGCGAGTCTGATACAAAATAAAATAAATCATTGCGACGTGCGTGGATCAAGTGCATTCAAACCAAATCGCTGTGCGTTGAATGCTTGAAAACAAAACGCGTCAAACGAAATGTTAAGACATTGGTCGCTGACACCTACGAAGTGTCGAAGAAAGGCGAACAACATCTCAACATACACACAGCTATTGATGACACACAAACTAAAGCACAGCGGATACTTGTTGTAAATGAAAATATTAATGATTATTGAACAAATTCATGTTGGAGATCTCTAGTTCTGAAACAAATGAGGGTCAGGACCACCGAGGGAGTTGATGGTCGTGTACGTGCCTATAGTACAAAATATGTAGGCGGGCTTGAGTCTTGTGAATGAAGGTGATGATTTGACATTGTACCTACTGACAAATGCTTGCGCTGACTGGACTGGTCCAATCTGTGTGGTGCTTTCCTCAAAAGACCATTTCAGGCACTAATCTACATTGTCTTCACATGATTTGACCAAGATTATGTCTGAACTTTAAAAGAGACTTTGACCCTTGAGTTTGTTTCCCCAATTCTTCTCAGGGGTAGTCAGATAAGAAATAGAATCGAATCCATCTAGCTTATTTTTTGCTGTGCCCCGCGGTTTCACCCGCGTTAATTTGAGGAAAAAACCTACTAAAATATATTCCACCCCTCTCATGACCGGCCGCCTTGCGGAGTTATCTTAAAACTATGATATCTCCTAAGATATTCATTGAAATCAAATGATGTCAAGAGCAATTTTGTTCAAAATTAAAAACTTGTTATTGCATTATTTGTGAAGGTGTTTTTATATCCATGATGTTAATCCTTATATCCAAATAAATACGTTTATTCATCACAAGTTTTTATTGTTCAAAATTAAAAACTTGTGATGAATAACGTATTTATTTGGATTTATGGATTAACATCATGGATATAAAAACACCTTCACAAATAATGCATTAACTGGTTTTAGAACACATTGCGATAAAAAAGGTTAGTGTGTCAACCTTAAAAGATGGACATGTTATGCTGTATAACAATGATAATGATAATTCCCTGAGGGGCCCGTGGCTAAATAATAACAACCGCACAGGTCGATCGATCAGGATAAGCTACGCTTGCCGCGGTTGGTGTGTGGATGGGTGACTATCTTTACATACCGAGACCCTTCCATGCCTCGGAAAGCACGTTGAGCCGTTGGTCCCGGCTGTCATTCGTGGAACTTTGACAGATTTTATGGGTAGTCAGAAGCCCGAAAGTCGGACACCGGTCTTACCAAAGGGGTACCAGTAACTGGGTTGTGGAGGTCAGATAGGCAGTCGCTCCATATAAAATACTGGTACTGGCTGTATCCGGTTAGACTGGAAGCCGACCCCAAACAATTCAGTCATACATGATTTTTGCGTAATTTGACCGTTTACGCAGCGTACGCAACGGAAACTCTCAAAAGGAATATTTTTTCCCGTTTTGCATCATTTTTCATTGATGCTCCGCTCCTATTGGTCATAGCATAGCGTGATGTTATAAAGCCTTGCTCGATGAATGGACTATCCAATACAAAAATAATTTTTCAATTCGAACCTTTCGAATTGAAAAATTAAATTGAAAAGTTAATTTTAATAAAAAAAAAAATTAATAATTAAAAAAAATAAATAAAATTAATTTAATTTTTTTTCAATTTGTTCCTGAGATTAGCCCGTTCAACCAAACAAACTCTTCAGCTTTATAATATTAGTATAGATAACATATGACAAATTACAATATTCAATATTCTACTTACAAAATAAGCAATTTCATTTCATAATTCTTCTTATTCTTTCTAGCCAGCCTATCGATTCTGTAAAAATCTCACCATGGTAACATAGGTGAAGTGAGCGTGAAGTGAACTATCAATGGACATCAGGTGGAATGACAGCTCACTTCACCTTAGTTTTCACGGTGAGATTTTTACAGAATAGCACTGATTCTGCGTTATGCTGATTGCCTAGCGTGGCACAAGTGAACAAGAAGTGAGACTCGGACTTGTTAATACGAACTTTATGTTCAATAGAACCCAAGATGGGTTCTATTGACTTGATTGATGGGTTCTATTACTGTTTTAGTTTAAGCGGTCTTGCTTTTAGACGTGTATCTATTTTGGCACTCGATGGTTGTCATACAGTCGTTGTTTAATTTGATCGAGCTATACTTATTAATTCCATTAGTAATAAATAAGTAACGCAAGTTACGTTTCTCCTCGTTGTAATACACTGTTGAATATGTGTTTAGACCACTTGCTTTTGTACAATGATCAGGCGCAAGTGTAGCTAAATACATTATGAACTTGTTTCTTGATAGTTCCACGTTAGGTGTTTGTTTTTGCGATTTAAGAGCCGAGTTTAATTTAGTGGTGGTTCACCATAGATATGTGTGGTTCACACATCTTAAAAAATTCAAATGCAGTGTCAAATTGGCTAGAATAATAGAATATTCTTTATTACACCATAAATATTACAGATAGAAAAAGTGAAGTAATGTGTCTAGGTGTTTCATCTCTATAACACGTCTATCTCTGTCAGTGGGGGGTTTCAAACACTGGTATTGTTATACTAACACTTACTAATAGCTAATAGTTTACAAGTCATGTGCCCGATGCAATTTTCCATTGGAAAAAAATCATACAAGCTATCAATCATCCCCTTGTTCAAAAATATTTCCTTGGTGCTCACTTTCTGTACATATAAGGAGCTCTTTTTTTCAAAATTCCATGCTTCTGTTCCCAGCGGCTTAGGGTGTGCTTTGTCTGATAATGAATAAATGAATTTAAGCTTCGATAACAGTGCTAACACCTTAATGTATAAAGTGCACAATATAAGGTATACCCCGGCTATTTAACAGTTTTATAAGCTAATTCAAAATCGAATAGGTTTTTGTTACCTTGCTGTAGGTGCGAGAAGTAGAGTATTCACACCGGGGATATAGTGTCTTCATCTTTGGCGAGCTTGAATCCCTCGATGCACTAATAATTCTACTAATTTTTATACAATATCTCAGAATTTGTGCCCGGCTCGCCTCTATTAGATACAATCCATACAATCCTTTTCTGTTCAGGCCGCTCGTCTAAGGAAAGCATTGCCGTATTACTAAATAAAACGCGCCCTACCGTTCGCTTTATTTACGAGACTCGTGAAGGAACATCACTTGATGTTGTGATCATGTTTTCGTAGCTGGAATAATCTGTAGTCGTCATTATTGTTTTTTCTTATTTATATGTATATCTAGTATGTATTTATTTATGTATCTATTACACAGCATATATTTATCCTACTAATATTATAAATGCGAAAGTTTCTGAGGATGGATGGATGGATGTTTGTTACTCTTTCACGCAAAAACTACTGAACGGATTTTGATGAAACTTTAACAGTAATATAGTTTATACATCAGAATAACACAAAGGATACTTTTTATCCCGATATTCCCACGGGATCAAAATTTACGCGGGTGAAACCGCGGGGCGCAGCTAGTATATATTTATACCTATGTATCTATTACAGTTTTTTATTAATAATGATATTTTTGTTATGTATTTTCTAGTGTACAATAAAGCATATATTATCTACTAGCTACGCCCCGCGGTTTCACCCGCGTAAGTTTTGATCCCGTGGGAATATCGGGATAAAAAGTATCCTATGTGTTATTCTGATGTATAAACTATATTACTGTAAAGTTTCATCAAAATCCGTTCAGTAGTTTTTGCGTGAAAGAGTAACAAACATCCATCCATCCATCCTCACAAACTTTCGCATTTATAATATTATAGTAGGAAAAGGAAAAGTAGGAAGTAGGATAAATAAATACATGGGACTAAAACATACCTGGCGAAATGTGTACTATGGGGACACCTCTGCTTAACCCTTCGACAAATACAGGCGTGACGTTATGTTATGCTTATGTGCTGCTACGCACGTTATGTGCTGTTTTGAAAATAAGTTTTATTACAGGTTACTTAAAACCATTGAATATGAATTATATAGTTAAACCTCAAACGGTGCAAATACTCGAATCTCTTTGAAACCTATATGTTGGAGTCTTTTGGGGTTTAAACACTAGGGCCATGGGGTCCGAGTGCCCACTTCGTTTTTCGAGACATCGCCAAGAGGTTAGTCGATTCTTCACGTGACCCTCTGGTCACGTGAGCTGTCCTATTTTTCGGCCAAAGAATCAGCATTGTCATACAAAGTGTCAATGCTGCCAGGCATTTGGGCTCTTTTCCTATTGACAGCAATGCAGATGAATTTTTAATGCCTTTTGACTATTTTCCCTCCTTTTTATATTCTTGTACTTACATTTTATTATTATTATTTCAGGACTGTTAGCTTTTAAATTGTGTAAATATAATTAAATAAACTTAACTAAATAGGTAAGCATTTATTTAAATTTTCCGTCTCATTTTCTTACAACGTTATCTTAGATCCGCAATAACACCATTTATGACTTTGTTAGTAGTTAGGAGTTAGTTTATTTAGAAGTATTTAATGAACCTTATTCCATTAAAAGTTAATGAATTACAGCCACATTCATAGTTGATTAATGGATCATCAACATCGGACAATGGGTTACTAAACGATATATCATCGTTTGATAAATATATGAAGCCCTTGATTAACTTCTATATGATTATATAATATTATGTTAAATAAATAAAACTTATCACAATAAATAATAGTGTAATATCATAATGAGTGTTTAATATCGCATCTTAGTACTTCTAATTCAACACGAATATTTGTAGGTGACAACAAGATGTGATAAGGAATTTTCTTTGGTAGATTAGGCGACAGCAGTAGACACCCTCTGTCTGGGCTCAATCTTCAGCCTGAATCCGTCAGTCCTCTTCAAGATGATGTCAGCCTGTAGTTTGAACTCTTCTTCAGTTACATCGGAGTTTATCTTGTAGTTACGAAGGACGGTAGACAGCAGAATCTTCAGCTTCAAGATGGCGTATTTGCGGCCTGAAAAAGCATAAATCGGTAATGTTATGATTTGGTTAAACCACCGTTGAATATTTAACCTCAAATATATTTTGGTAATCTTAATCATTTATTTTCTCAATATTGTCTAGAAAATAAGATGATGAGAAATTGATATTAAAGAGTATATTGCAGTAAATACTTTTTAAGAATATCTACTAACCGACACAGCTCCTGGGTCCAGCACTGAACGGAATGTAGCTGTAGTAGTGCCTGTTTGAGGTATTCTCAGGCAAGAAGTTGTCAGGGTTGAAGTTCTCAGGGTCCTTGTAGTACTGTGGATTGCGGTGGATCTTGAAGGTGCCAACCACGATAGTGGCGCCAGCGGGCAGAACATAGTTGTTTGTGGCTGGGAAAAACAAATATGGTGCAATAGTTCCATTTGAATTTAAAGGCTAGTGACGCAATTTGAGCCTGTAATAGAATTCAATTTCACTGCACAATTTATACAGTCCACCTAAAGGTTAAATGCTAATGACGTAAGTAAATCCATAGATTTGCGTCATTTGAATTCAACTACAAGTTAATCTATTAGAACTGCTTAACTAAATTCGTGGATGAACGTCATTTCTTTATTCATACACAAATTAACTTATTCCTTGTGGCTTGCACGTGTAACTGTGGGCGTTAAAGAATTCACCTAATGGATTACGCACAGCAAGACTACGCATGCTGAGAATCGTCCTTCTGTCTTCTTAAAACTTGAAACTGCGTAGATACATATATTTCCCCGTTTACCGTATATTGTATTGGTTATTTGGAAGCCCTCACTGGACATTCACTGACGTTTTTGTGTTTCGGGAAACATGTTGTTGGCAAAAATGTATCTGCAGTCACATAAAATTATTTAATGTTCTGAATATTAAGACTTACCGATTTTTACGTCACGGTTAAGTTTCCTAGCGATGATGGGTACTGGTGGGTACATCCTGAGGGACTCAAGGATGACTCTCTCGAGGTACTTCATGTGCAGGGTATCAGCGAAGGTGGCAGGCCTGTCAGAGTCGCCGAAGATCTCGTGCAGCTCGTTGTATACCCTCTCTTGGATTTCCTTATGGACACCCAGGAGGCAGAGCACAAAGCTGGAGCCAGCGGCTGTGGTGTCGTGACCCTGACAATAAATGTTAAAGCTATTAATGTAACATAATTCATCTGCCTAGTCTTTGCCGAATTATGGTGAGCTAGTTCGGTTTCCAGACTACCCAGAATTAATTAGTAGTACATTGGACGACGGTCTCCTGATCCTTTCAACCTAGCTTCGTTCAGGCTAGACTGGCAAACAGGCTTTCGGGCACCGGATCATGAGATCAAATTGTTGCGCATCATGATTCGGGACCAGCGGTTTAACTTGCTCACCGAGGCAGAGGACTGGGCATGACTAACGCAGCTACTAACTGCATCACACAGATTATTGTATCATGCAGGAATATTGCATAAACATAATTCATTATAAACGACTACGTTTTAATTGACTAGATTCTTCTAAATTTGCATTATGACGCCTGCACCTACTACATTTAAAAGCTGAAGATCATTTAAAAAGTTTATTACCTCAAACATGATAGTATCGACTTCCTCTTTGATTTCATGGTCACTGATATTGTTTGTTCCATTCTGGGCTGATTCGAGCATTAAGTCCAAGAAAGCCAGACGTTTCTTCTCGCCTGTAAAAAGTTAGTTGTGTGAATATTATTTAGAGATAAAATGTGTCTGCATGTCGATGTGATGGTTAGAATCATAAATATTAAGTTTACCGATATCGTTTTCATCATTGAAGTCCAAGTCATCGCGGTATCCCTTGAACACGTCCTCAGAAAGAGTTTTGTGATTTGCCAATACATTGTCACTATCGTCGGGAGTCTTGGTAAGTTCTTCAAGAGTTGGTGGGATCACACCTTTGGATTTGTTTTCTAGATACGTTTGTTTCTTGTTCTTGATAACCTTTGCATTAAAATGACAGGTAGTGAGATACTTACAGTTTTTAAATATTAAAAAGACAAAAGATTTAAAAAACACAACTTTGAATTGAAAATAATGATGTCTATTCCTAAAACTGTATTGTTTAATCTTATATTCAAAGGCAGGATTGTCATTAGATTAGATTAAATTAAAGAAATCAATTTAAGTTAAACTTGATTTTGTTAATGATTAAGTGATGTTACCTTGTTGGTAAGTCCGTGAATGGTGTCCAAGAGTTTTTTCTGCTGCTTGAAGAACGGCGAGAAATTAAAGATGGAGTCGAATCGTAGCCACAGTTTGTAGTGTCTTTGGTGGATAATGTCGCACATCCTGAAACAGGCAATGAAGATAATTAAAAAAAGTGTCTAATCTGATATAATGAAAAAATACTTAGCATAATCAGTCTATAATGTCCTCCTATAACTGCCGGTCCACAGGCCACCTCTCTGTGTGAGGGAGGGGGCCATAATCCACCACGCTGGACCAGTGCAGGTTGGCGGATGTCACAAGTTTTCGAATTTTTAGTTCAATGACACATCGGTTTTCTCACGACTTTTCCTTCACCGTTTTGAGAGCCAGTGGTGATGAAATTTACACAAAATGCCTGCTTGGGTTCGAACCCAAGTTCTAGAACTCGTAAGTAACGGCCGTCCAACCTGCTCCAAAAATACTTAGCGTTGGATAATGAAATAGGCAGACTTGGTTTTAGATCTTTTTACTGACATCTTGGATAGAGTTGAAATAGAAATGTTGTACGGTCTCAAAAGGAAGGATGGTTTAAAAGTTTTTACAGTATAACAAAATAAAATAGCATCATCCCAACAATATTGATTAAAACTAAAACTCACTTCATCACAGCCATAGCATAATCAAACCCAGATTCATCCTGAGTCTTCCTAGTGATTCCCATTGCAGTTTCTGTAAAAAAATAATTAAATATTCTTGATTGTTAATATTACTTACAAGTCAAGCTTACTGGTTAGCTAATTTAAAAGTCAAATGGTTAATAGTTTACGGAATCACTTTTGCAAAGGTCACCTTCAAAAGGTAGTTAAACAAAGCAAGTAAAAGTTGAAGAGGGCAATTAATTTGAATAATTATGTAAGTTTACGACTGTGTAGTAAAAGAAAACCGTACGCTATTGTATTAAATGTCGATAATTTAAATTAACTTACTAGACTTACTTATGTTAGTTACATATATTCTTGCAAATAATTAGATCATTCATAAATTCAATTAATTTATATCTAATAACAGAATCACCTAAGCAAACGTAGACAATTTTCAGGATAAGAACCTAATTTGCATTTTCATTTTCGATTACTATAATAACAAATACATGCCGTATTGAATCATTTACCTAATCAAAAGTTAAATGGTGAAATAAACAACAAAAACTGAGAAAAAAGCTGACGATCTTTTGAGCGGTGTGTTGATAGAGTTCGATAAAAGTACGTAACAAACATTGTTGAAAAAACCTATAGATTTTAAATTTAATCTAGTAGTTTATGAGTGTGTAATAGTCGGCACAGGGAAAAGGTTGTTAAAATATCGGTCACAAAGTAGAGGGAGTGCAATAACATTAACATAATGAAGAATAATATCGATTCGTTAAATGCAATAGTCAAAATCGGCAAAATTGTTAAATAATTTCAAAAGATCATAAACATTGAATAAGCTAACCAAAACAATGCACTTGCACAACGTAAAACTTGTTCAAATAAGTTTCAAGTATATACCTATTTGTTTGAGGACCATTATACCAAATTAAAACAAGTTTATCGGAGCGATGAAATGCTTCTATTTTTACTTTCTCCCGAAACGCTAAGGTCGGACATTTAGTTTGATCATCTATTGCATTTTTGGTCTCATTTGAAAAAAAAACATGTTATAGGTAATCTATTTTGAGATTACATGGAGGTTGTAAAAATGACCATGAATGAATGAATGATGATGAGTTACGATCTTCATAACACGGTATGAAATCTGCAGCGGCTTAGCCGTGAAAACGTTAAGTAGATGTCAGACGCTTCACATTTTTCATTTTCAACTTTCTCTCAAAGTCAAACGTCTGAACAGAAAATGTTATTACACTCTATTGCATCAACAGATATATACTGAGAGAGAGGCTTCAATTGAGACTGATATTTTGTGTCAGCTTCATAAACACTTTCATAGACACTTTCACATTATTATTAGTTAGTATGGATAATCTTACCAAGCAGAATATCAACAGTGACACCAGACATGTAGTCGTGAACATCAAACTCTTTTCCAATCTCTGGGCGCATTTTCTCCACCACATTCTTGCTGTTCTGGTTGAAAACGCTCACGAAAGACTTTAGGATGTTGATGTGGAATGTTGGAGCAATCATCTTCCTATGAGAACGCCATTTCTCGCCTGAAATGTTGGAATGTTTTAATAGATTGAACGGCTGTTTGTAATTTAAATGAAAGTCTAGACGATTTTTTGGTTGTATGTTAATGTTAAAAGACAAACCAACTGTACAAAAATCACTTTCATTCATTCTAAGATATGGTTTTAATGGTCTTCTGCATACTTATCTATATTAAAATCGACGTATTTATGGCATATAAACTTCTAAATAGCAGAGATTCATAAAATGCCAAGCTTTTTCTCATCTAGGAGTCAACTTCCAATCTTTTACATGGAACGACTGACAGTCTGACCTCCACAACTCAGTTATTAGGTAACACGATACCCGGTGGTAATCATGCTATACAGAGATTGCACGGAAGAAAATAATTTAAAACTCTAAATACCTGTACTAATAAGTAGACCTTCTCCGAGCCAGGGCTTGAAGAATTTGTACTCTGAAGCTTTGTCGATGTGGACATTGCTGTTGAGGATGACTTCTACGTCGTTGGGGTCGGTGAGGAACACAATCAGGTTTGATCCTAGCCACACTCTGACGACGTTGCCAAACTTCTCTCCGTACTCTAGGCCGAGTTGCACCAGTTCTGAAATAAGGAAGAAGGTAAATGAAAGAAAATCAATATCTTTGCCATTATTTTATGATAGTCAAAATGATTAGGAGGATTGGACATTTGCAATGCTGATTATTAAAGTTAAGGAGAAAATAGAAACGGTAAAAAAATCGGTTATTTTAAAGCTGCAATTAAAATCTTTAAATTTTCAAACCAAAACTCTCACACAAAAAAACAGGTTGGTCCTAGCCACGTAGTTCGATCATGCAGTTAAGTCGAACCATGCAGCCAAGGCCAAAAGGGTGCGTGATCAAATAAATTAACTTATAAAACACATTTAACGCACCATTGGGTGTTTTCCTCAGCACTAGAAGAGCATTTCCTAAAAACGGTATGCCAGCTGGACCGGGAATCTTTTCTGCAAACTTGTACATGCGCGACTTCTGCTGCCATCTGTATAGGATCCATATGCTGGATGCGAGGAGCAAGAGAGGGTAGAAGATCAGTCTTGTGTTGTAGCTCGGCACCTCGGTCTCTTCGACCACCGTCGTCATTGTGCTGTAATTAGGAAGTTTTTGTTATAGCTGGTCCATAATGGGGTCTTGAACATCTAGTGGTGGCCTTGGGCCATTTTTTGTTTTTATAACAAGGTAGTCACTTAAAGATAATAATTAATTGATTAGAAATAAAAATGAAAGCCCAAAACCTTTCAATTAAAAATATATGATAATAAAATATACAAAATTATAAGAAAGCCATAGCATTATTTAAACAAGAACATAGATATATTTTTTCGAATGGGGATTTATTTATTGTTAAATCAACGGGAAGGCATAAGAATATAGAATAAGAAACTATATATAAAAAAAAAACATAAAATAAGTATCTATGTTATTTCCTGTTCAAAGCTTGAGCTTTTTTTTCGCGATTGATCAAATATTATCTCTTCGACTTACTTGTTTTTATTTAATTTCTAAGAGTATCAGTCAAACCTATCACCTCGTGGTCCAGTCACAATTAACCTATTTGCTAAACAAAACATTTTATATATAAGCACGGATGTCATCAGTTACGCATGGCATTATTTTAATACTGATTAAATTTGTTAATGCCTTTCCCTATTGTATATTCTGAATAATTAACAAATCGTTATTCACAAGAGGAGTTTGAGTTTATTTTATATGTACATTCATTTTACGAAAATGTATGTTTGTTGCGTTTTTAATACTTTACTTTTGTAATATTTTAACCCTTGGACTTTTATCCAGTCCATTCTAGCCACCCGATACGCGGTCTCCACTCAAGGACTCGTGGCTGGAATGGACTAGATGAGGAAGGTGGAGGACAGGGTGTTGTGACGCAGCCTGGGAGAGGCCTATGTCCAGCAGTGGACTGCGATAGGCTGAGTTGATTGAATGATTGGCCTTTTGCTATGTAAGTATATTTTATAATTTTTGCTGTTATGTAAAAATATAATTGGGGCATTGTAGTTACATACGCAGGGATTCAAAAAGGTACGAAGCTTTCATTTGTCTATTTGAGATATGTTACGTATTGATACGTACTATCAAAAATAGTTTATTTTCCTCTTTTTTTAAAGGAAGGCTTTTGCTCTGCTGTGGGACAATACAGGCTGATGATACGTTATGTTTTATGTAAGTACCTATCGTAAATTGGTGCAATTACTGATTAGCCTGATTATGTACATATGTTATGTATTTCAAATACTACTGACTTGCAAATCAAGATGCTCGCTCCAGGCTTGCCTCCTATTACATGGTACTTAAACATAATTATTGGCGAATTGAAAGTGTTAGTGTACACCGCTGCCCTACCCTTTGGGGAATATTGGCGTCATGTTATCATGATGCAAGTATTATTGGAATTGGATATATTAGTATTCAGCTGCATCCGCACCCTAATTGCATAACCCACTATCAATCGGAATCTGAATCATTTTGAAGCAAATTGCTATCGGTGTCAGCACCCTCGAAAACCACGAAAACGAAATACCATCGAGCACGCAAGGAAAATTAAAAAAAAAAATTAAAACATAAAACAATTAATTTCTTTTGACTGTACTTACCCGTCAAAACGAGTAACCTAGATAATGTGGATAAGACACGAGTCAAAAACAGAAGAAGATCTAGCGGGGTATGCAAGGGGGGGGATGGAGGGGGGGCTTAGGGGATCAGACCGGAATAAATCGTTAAACCGATGGCCCCGGCTGTCATTCGTGGATCTTTTACAGTCGTTACGGGTAGTCAGAAGCCCGAAAGTCTGACAACCAGTCTTACCAAGGGGTATCGTATTATCCAGTAACTGGGTTGTGGAGGTCAGATAGGCAGTCGCTCCATGTAAAATACAGGTATTCAGCCGCATCTGGTTAGACTGGAAGCCGACCCCAACATAGTTGGGAAAAGGCTAGGCAGAATGAATGGTGGTCTACGTTTGTATCCACATAATAGCTACCTACCTCCTTGTTTTCATCACTGCGCACCTTCAGGAATCTTGATTTTACGTGAATTCAATATTAAGGCATAGGTATATTTAATGGCACCTCAAATAATGCCTATTTTGGGGAAATAAACATGCTAAATTGCTGAGTAACTACGACCAACTTGGTTGTAGCGTGTATGGTTGGTCAAAGTTCCAACGTAAACTAACTTATCGCCTCAAAGAGATGTCAGCAATAAGGAAGGGGCCCGTAAGGGCCGTAGCCTGCCGAGGCAGCGGGATTGTCCGAAAGGGTTACCGCTGCCCCGGAACATTAAGGGCTAAGGAAGGAACACGGGTGGGTTTTAGTCAGTAAGAGTCTGACACTCTCTCCTGCTCCACCCTGAACGGGTGACCGGGTGAAATGACCCCTTCATTTGATAATTTCCCATCCACAAAAAAAAACCTAACTTATTTGGTTGGGTTGCCCTAACAAAATAATATATTAATTATAATAAAATTAGTTCCTATTAGTTCCTGCAACCAATTTGGCTCACGCGTTATTGGTCACGGTTATAACCTAACCTCACTCATTTGGTCGGGGTACCGTAGCTTAGTTACTGCGACCAACAAGTCTGCATTATTAGGTACATCATTAGTAGGACAATACGTTTATAAAGGACCAGTTAAATGCATAAGCATAATCAGTCTATAATGTTCCCACTGCCGGGATGCAGGCCTCTTTTCTACGAGACAGAGTGGAGCGTAATCCACCACGAAGGCCCAAGGCGGGTTGGATGTCACATTTCTTCGAATTTTTGGTTCTAGGACATTCCGGTTTGGCCACGTTTTCGTTCACCGTTTTGAGAGCAGTGGTGAAATAAATTTTACAAATTAAAGTGCTTGGTTTCGAACCTACAATCAATAACTCATAAGACGGGACTGTTACTACTTGGCCATCACTGCTCCCTTCTTTTAAATAGTCATCAGTTAAATATTTCTCTTCAATGAGGGTTACCGTTTTTGTGCTCACCAGTTGGAGCCGCTGTCGAGAAAGGCTCTCAAAGTTTGTTACTATGGGCGTGAAAACAAAGCTTACCTACATTTTTTAAAAATTAATTGAAGATTAATCGAATAGATAAGAGCGGAATATATTTACAACAATTAAATTACCGTTATAATTTACCGTTGATGATAAACAGTCGTACCGTGTACATAGTTTACGTAGATAGTGCCAGTCATGTTAATTAGCAAACTAAAAGTGTATAATGTATGTGTTTTATACTTTTGTAATTATTATCAAAGCTTCAGCGAGATGACGTCATTTGACATTCGTTTTGTCATTTGTTTTTGTCGTCGTCGTACAAACACACAAATGTCTTATAGGAAAATTTTCTTTTGTGCTTAACTTGCAAACACAACAATTCTTTGTTTTTTTTTATATAATATTTTTTAGTGTTCATCTAATCTTAATAACTTTTTATGTCCTTATTTTTTTATTGTTAAATTAATTTAAATACCTAGATTATTTGTTGGTTTACATTTTTGTCAGACGGTTTTTAGGGTAACACAGGCCAAAGCCATGTGTCACCTCTGAGAATACTAACCTATACCTTATTTAGCTTTGCTTGAGACAAAGTGTAAACAATCATACTGTATCTTTTTGTGGTGAAATACGAAACAAGGTAATGAAACATTCGAAACAAACACGCATACCTAACTTCTTTTTGTTACACAAGAAGATCACCTATTTTTTTTGTTAAAAATTAATTTATGATAAATAGTATTTTACAGAATATATTTTTATTAAGAGTAGTCAAATGTTGTATAAGCTTTGTCTCAAGCCAAACTGAATAGGGTATAAGAGGTAGGGTAGGGTAAGGGTGTAGGGGGTAAGTTGATGATATATGGCGTGGTGGTATAATGTTTTGACTTTATGTTACGGTGGTGAATGATGTTAGTGGGTGTGATATTTGTGCATCATTATCGTTCTGCAGGAATTTTCGGATAATTCTGCAAGTGTTCTGGGTCTCAAGTCTGCTATTACAATTAGTGTCAGAATGGTCTATCATTGATTTCATAATTGTTGATTTTGACAAGTTTGGTAATCTACTAATATAATGGCGTCATTATGACTTTCCAATGGTCAACCGCACACTCCATTGAAAGAAATGGCATAAAATGGTAATCTCGTACATAATGGCAAATACGTAATATGTAAAAATATATATTTTAAAATGAAATCTGGCATGAAAATCATTTCTACTAACGGGTTGGCAATACGACAATGTTATTATAACACAATTCTATTACGAGACCTTTGACCGATCAATGGTCGACCATTATGAATTTAGCAGATTACGAACTTTTAGCAAAATGACAATGGGATCGTGTTGGAATGACGAATTTATAAAAATAGCAGACTTGGGCGCCAGGATAGCAGCATTCTGTAGGCTTTGGTTGGAGGGAGCTACGTCTAGTGTTTTTAAAGATTAATGCAGTTGTATGAGAATGATACCTGTGGTTGAAAACCTAATCGATACATTCGAATTATTTATATTTTAAGCCTGTATATTTTAACAGTTTTTCTGCAATAGTGTTTTGCAAATTGTGTGTATCAGTAATTTGCGCAGTTTTATTAATTTTATTAAGTAAAGTTATGTCTGGTCTATTATAATGTATTGTCCTGTCTATATAAAAAAAAAATATATTCAAATCTAAAAGGACTAACATTAAATACAGTTTTTCTTAAATCTATGTCAAGTTCACTCATGTCCTGTCTATGTGAATGGCTCGACCAAAGTATAGCTCGTGTGTTGTGTTTTCAAGAACCGTTTCTGGAGTTTGACGTTCAAAAGTGCCTTTTAAGGTGCCACTTTTCGATATTTTTTCTATACAAATTTCGGGAGAATATTGCTCCACTGTTTGACATTGTGCATCCAAAGTTAAACATGATATCGTTTTGACTTATTATTAATTGTGTCTGTACGGAAACAGAATAGTAAAATAAAAAGCCATTAAAAAGTTATGAGCTAACAAAGATTCGTTTTTCTTGCTATTTTTAACGTAACTTTGGGTGTCAATAACTAATAAAAGAACTGTAAAATCTTCAAAACCAATTCCGTACCGACAAAGCTCAGTTATCGAAAAGATCAATAAACTTTATTTGTAATTGATTTATGCAGTGGTTTTTTCATAAAACTCGATCTTCCGAAGCACTTTTCAAATATTTTTACGCGTCTATCAGTTCGGAACGGTGTTTCTGTGCGTGAAAAATAGATGTTGTTCGTGTAGACTAGCGTCTAACTGCTCATCACTGATACTAGCGCTGTCGGACATGAAGCCAGGCGAGACAGCGTGCTTTTTGACCATGACCACCAGCGAGTTCGAGCTCGCGACTAGTTTACTCTTAAGTGCCTAATTGAAATAAATGATTTGACTTTGACTTTGACTTTGAGTAAATATATTTGTGGTAAGGTACTGGAGGTTTAGTAATTAGTTTATATTTAATGGCAAGTTTTTGATGAATTATGTTAGCTATTTGATCGCGCCTGTGTTTATAGTCAGTCTAACCTATTGCTTTGCATGTTCCAGTAATGTGTTGGATAGTTTCAGAAGAACTGTGACATCGCCTACAGAGGTCTGTTGAAACAGGGATTCCCATGACATGACATATAATTACGGGTTTTATTAATTTGGTCTTGAATTGCTGTCGAATGAATGGCTCATCGGCAGCGGCGGCGACCTCTCGCACCCTTCCCTGGTTCAAGCCATTGTCCGGGGCGAGAGGGAGTGGGAGGCAGTCACCTCCTTCTGCGAAGCAGTCATGCTAGCGAAGAAGGTGGCGGGACGGCTGAGGGAGAGAGCCTCACGTCCCAGCCGCCGCGGGAGACGCTCCGGGCGTCGGGAGTCGCGGGACGACTCCCGGCCACCGTAGGCGCGGGCCTGCGGGCGGAGAGTAATGGGTAACTCTCCGTCCGATCAGGACCAGGCCCGTGCCGGATGGCGCGTACGTGTTCCATGCGCGCCTCAAAGAGATGTCAGCATCACAAGGAAGGGGCCCGTAAGGGCCGTAGCCTGCCGGGGCAGTGGGATTGTCCGAAAGGGTTACCGCTGCCCCTGAACATAAAGGGCTAAGGAAGGAACACAGGTGGGTTTTAGTCAGTAAGAGTCTGACACTCCCTTCTGCTCCATCCTGAGTGGGAGGGGTCATTTGATGATTTCCCATCCAAAAAAAAAAAAAAGGCTCGGAGATTTATTCCCTGAGTCTGAATCTCTGGGAATAAATCTCCGCGTCTGAGCCATTCATTCGACGTTAACTTGTCGACCTTAGGTTGGCAAAGGAGTGACTTCTGGGTCCATTCCGATATTTTAGTATGTTTATCAGTCTTTTTCTCATTAATTTATGTTGTTTTGTCAGACATGTTTAGCGGGGTTTATACATTTTTTCGGGGATTATAAACCTTTGTGTAGGGTAGAGGATGTACCTTTTGTGTTAAATATTTCCTAAGGGTACTGATTCGTTTATTGTGTAGGTTCATTATACTTAGATATCTATTATTCCTCGTCCTCCTTCTTTCCTGATACCTAGATTAATATTATTATAATTAAAAAAACTATTATTACTTAGTTGTGTTAATTTTGTTTTTTTTTTATTTTATTTTAATTTTATGTTTTTGCTGTGCCCTTGCAGGGTCCATATTTTTGTACATAGCTTTAAGCTTTTTGTAACATCTTCTTGACAATATGGAATGCAATAAATGAATATGAATAATAGGTGAGATTTTCAATTAATTGACTAAGCATTGCATTGAGTCAGCTAGATCAAACAATATTGTTGACCTTGGCTAATAGTGAAATCTCAAGGACAAAGAAAGAAAAGGAATAGGTAAGTGAACTAATAATAATACGGTAGGTAAAGTATTTAATGAAAAACCATCCGACAGTCCATAGGAGGAATAATGTATCAAATCTTTAATCATCATCATAACTTCAAATGATAATGTTATTATGTTAGTCAATGTTATAGCGCTCAAAACTAAGTCCTAAACATTTTATGGAATCACATCATTACTTGAAAGCGTTTATTCTATTCCCAGTCAATGATAAATTAGACTAAATTTAAGCTACATTTATTGGTAGGTACTCTTTTTCTAGGTTCAATAGTAAGTCTAAATCCGTCTGATCTCTTCAAAATGATGTCTCCAAGTAGTTTGAATTCTTTCTCAGGTACAGTGGATGAACACTCGTAGTTCCTCAAAATAGTTGAAAGTAAAATCTTGAGCTTCAGTAAAGCGTACTTGCGACCTTTAAAAATAATGTATAAAATTTTTTAAGAAGAATAATAATATCAGAAATTGTAATTTATTGTGAGTTTATTTTCAAATATTTGTGATTTTCAATCACTATTTCAATATTTGAATGTAATTGATATCCAAAGCGATAATTAACTCATAACATAAACAGAATATCACGCTTGTAATACCCGAAGGGTTAGTTAGAACACTCATATTTGGCTAGTTTTTTTTAAGTCCCTTGTAGTCATTAGGGGAAGTAGATACTTGTTTCCGAAAACCTAATCAAGATAAAGGCAAATTTGACGAAACAAGTGGATGTGGAAAGAACAAGGAGAAACAGTAAATTAATATCAATACTAGACATATTAAAATCAAACCATGAATAGGAACTAACCGACACAGCTTCTGGGCCCAGCACTGAACGGAATGTAGCTGTAGTAGTGTCTGTTCGAAGTATTCTCAGGCAAGAAGTTGTCAGGGTTGAAGGTCTCAGGGTCCTTGTAGTAGTTGGGACTGCGGTTGACCTTATAAATTCCGATGACAATGGTGGCGCCAGCGGGTAGGACGTAACTGTTCGTTGCTAGAAATAAAAAAGTTAAGGATCAGTATCTGATCAAAGATTTTTTTATGGAGCCTGGCATACCTACTGTAGCGCCATTTTGTTTTTTTTATAAAGTTAATAACATTAACATTTGATCACGTCAAATATAAGTAAAAGTAAAAGTTTTAAACATTCAGGCCCGTATTACAGAATGTCACTCAATACTCAAGCATTACTTAAAACTATATTCAAGCCATTTGATTGGTTGAAACTAGTTTTAAGTAATGCTTGAGTATTGAGTGACGTTCTGTAATACGGAACTCAGAGTGATTATTTAAAACATCTATGCAACAAGATGTACGCAAGTTAAAAAAATATGGATGTCACGTGATCAACTTGAACGTTAATATCTTTGAAACGTGACACTTTACGGGGCTTAGTCCTATTGTTTTCTGTTTGCAACAATGTCAGATATCGGTTTATAAAGGTTTCGTGTGTGGCCGCCATTTTGAAAAAACATAAATATGGCGCGATAGTATCTACGTATGCCACGAATCTTCAAACCCCTTTGCGAACTATTTTATTTAAGAATCAAGTCGTTAACGAAAGATTCACTAAGTATATCAGCCAAAAAAAAATTTTTTTTATTTTTCACTTTTTAGTGGGCTAGTTTGTAACTTATCTAAGTTACAATAGCCTAATGTCAACGGCTCATCACCTTTTACAAAATATTGCTTTTCCCGATGCAGGGACGTTAATTGTTGAGGAGTTCTCCTTGTAAAAACCAGGAGAACTGGAGCTGATTGAGGAGTCACCATCAGCTCCACTTCACGATACGCATTGTGCTTAGCAACCACATTAGAGTACCTAATCCAATCGCAAACCGTGAAATATTTATTATTGAGTAATTCCGATGGCCATCTGTGGTCTTCATCATCAGTTCCACTTCACCAAATGGTGCTTTCTGAGAGCAAATGCACGAGTTACTATAAAAAATATCCAAATCGCTATAGGTGTGCCTACAAAATTTTAGGGTTGCCCTCGATTTCTCCAGGATTCAATCATTTGATCCTGACTTGGTGACTATGAGATCACTTCAAAAGTATCTCCTTTCGAACAAAAAAAGAATTTTGAAAATCGGTTCTACAATTGGCGGAGTAATCGCGTAACAACAACACAAAAAAAAACTGTCGAATTGATAACCTCCTCCTTTTTTGAAGTCGGTTAAAAAACGCAAATACATAGATATAAGCAAGCCACAACAAGCCTGCTGAGTCGCAACATTCGCAGGTAAAACTAGCGGAAATACCAAAAAAGGATAAACGGAGCCGGTCGAAATCCAACAAGGTTTTAGAAAGGCTGGGTGCAGAGAAGGACACGTGCGACAAGGATGGTTTCATCAAGGTGGGGAAGAAGAAGAAGCTTCCTTGTCGGAACTAGTGCAGCACTGCGCTGGCAGTATCCAACATGCGCTGGTCCGGCAATCCCGACGACGTAGCTGTACGTGTCCAGACTGTACCACTTCACGAAGGTTGAGGAGATCGTGGAGTACATGCGTGTGAAGACCAACTGGACTTTGAGGGTCAAGAAGTTGGAGTCACGTCACTACATGAACTTCAAGTCGTTCGTGGTGCGTGTTCCGACACATATCGAGAAGTTCCGCAAGGAAGAGTTCTGGCCGAAGGGTGTTGTGTACCGCCGGTTTCGTGGTCGGCTACATGACACCAGTCAGCGAAACACGACGCAAACACTTCGTGTGCGTTAGTTTTATAGTGTAATTATAATGTTGAATGTATTTATAGTATTTTTAAGTTATATTAATGCCTTGATGCCTGAAATAAATGGGTTAATAAATAAGCCTCCTCCAAGCATCGCCACAAATGTAATGTAGAACCTTAATTTAAATCAATACATAGGCAATCGAGACCTACCAATTTTAACATCGCGATTAAGCTTCCTTGCGATGACAGGCACAGGTGGGTACAATCTCAATGTTTCAAGAATGACTCTTTCGAGGTATTTCATTTCAAGGGTGTCAGCAAAGGTGGCTGGTCTGTCAGAATCGCCGAAGATCTCGTATAGCTCGTTGTAAACCTTCGCTTGGATATCCTTGTAGACACCCAAAAGACATAGAACGAAGCTGGAGCCAGCTGCAGTTGTGTCATGACCCTGAAATATTTGGATTTAAATCAGTTCGTTTTATCTTCTTATGTTCTACTTATGACAATAGTTAAGAAATTAGGAAATGAAAATCACAAGTGATCAGTAGTATTTGAATGTTGATTTTGACCGTGCCTATAATTATGCAAAGTGAGAAATGGTTCGTGCTTTTTCTCATGGTTCCAATTGTGTTCAACAGTTCTTTGTGGCAGAACCCTGTGAATAAAGTTGGAATTCGGGTTAAATAAAAACATTTAAATATATAGTATCTTAAATCTCTTTGGGCTTGGGGATCCTAAAATTATGTAAATATTTTAAATCTTACCTCAAACATAATAGTATCCACCTCTTCTTTAATTTCGTGGTCAGTTAACTGATGGGTCCCATTCTGCGCAGACTCGGTCATGAGGTCCAAGAAAGCGAGTCGTTTCTTCTCACCTTCGGAAAAATATGTTTTTTACGTCATACCACTATTTTACTACACCAGGAATAAATATCATACCTCCGTAAGCATAGATTTAACAGTACTCTATTACGAGTATATGATCGTAATTATAGGAATTATAATTAAAATCTTGCTTATAAGATTTAAAGAGCTTTAGCTTTTTTTTAGCTTTCTTAGATTGCTACTGTTATAATACTAACTACGTCTTCACCGATGTATGACCGAAGCCTCCTTCTCGTAGTTTTTTTAAATTCCTAAGTGTCTCTGATAATTTTGATCACTATTATTTGCCTGTCGTGATTCTTATCTGCTAGTTGACTTAGAATGTATTTCATACTAACCAACATCATTTTCATCATTGAAATCCAAGTCATCTCGATAGCCTTTGAACACCGTATCAGAGAGAGTTTTGTTATCAGTAGCTAGTACACTATCATCGTCAGTATTTAGTGTCAGCTCAGCTGATGTTAGTGGAATGAAACCTTTCGCTTTGTTTTCGAAGTACGTCTGTTTCTTACATTTTATTACCTAAAAGTTTAATATAATGATTATATCTTGATAATGTACAAAGAAAGGCAACCAAGATGTCGCACCATGCGTCATTTACCTTATGGATAGCGCCTCAAAGGCCTTGACCTCCTCACACTGGAACAGCGTGGTGAGATAGGCTCATTGAGAAGTACAAAATACTTACAGAACACTACGAAGTGCCCAGCCTTCATACTCTGAATGCCAACAAACATTTGCGTGGACGTTCCCTAAAGTTATGGGAAAATTCATCAAAGAAAAAGCCTTAGAAGCAATTCTTGTCTAACCAAGTTGTAACAGCATGGCATAGGCTCCCGAAAAATGTTGTGACAGCTCCCACATAAAACTACTTTTAGAATCGACTGGACAGGTTAAGACCTGAGTTCACCAACATTTAAATCAACTGATTAAATATCTAATCAGTTCTATATTTAAAATTTCCTTAGGAAATTTGACATAAACCAACTGTTTAAATACCTAACCGGTGGCCTTTTAGGCCTGAGTTCACCAACATTCAAATGTTGGTGATCTCAGGCCTAAAAATCTCCAAGCTATTTGATATACACGCATCAGCTAGTGTGTCTAACCAAATAATAGTAATGCTGATAAGAAAATCTAAATCAAGCTATTAAATGGCTTACATAAAAATTATATTATAAACTAATGATTGCAGATTTTATAACCGAATTTTGTACAATATTTAAATTGGAGATAGAGATTGCGTGGAAGGTTATAAAAACTCAGATTTACATAATAAAAACTAATTTATCTAAGGTTAAATTATCTTCAAGCACGCGAGAACCATTCAAGCAAAACAGTATTGTATGTACCTTATTAGTTAGTCCGTGGATAATACTTAGAAGTTCTTTCTGTTTATGGAATATTGACGTGAAGTTGAAAATGGCATCAAATCTTAACCAGAACTTATAATGCCTTTGGTGGACTATGTCACACATCCTGGAAACATTTTATTTATTTTATTTTATTTGATAGGAATAACAAACAGCAGTATATTACACAGTAGGCATACAATATAAAACTTGCAATAAAAGTAACAAATAAACATTGAGATATAAACGAACAAATTAAGTATTAAATAAATTTTAAAGTAATTTAGCTTATGTAGAAGACTATTGATGGTGTGAGAACTTACTTCATAACTGCCATAGCGTAATTAAATCCGGATTCATCTTGAGTTTTTCTTGTTATGCCCATTACAGTTTCTGAAAAGTTTATTGGTTTGGTTTTAATTGTTTTTTTTTTACAAATGTCGAGCTGATGCAATAATGGTGATGACGATGAGAAGGGATATAATTTCTCATGTTTTAATTGAATTTAATCTAAAAAACGGTTTGTCTGGAGTTACACCAAAATTCAGTACACATTTTAAAACAATATTACTTTTTAGGTAAAGGTTGTATATTGTTTCCTAATAACACAAGGTGCATAGTATTTACAATAATTGTTTTTTCGTTTGAAGGCAAAGGCATATCATTATTTATCTTCTTACCTAGCAAGATGTCGACAGTCGCTGTGCCCATGTAGTCATGGACATCGAATGTTTTGCCCGTCTCTGAGCGCATTTTCTCAACGATCCTCCTGCTGTTTTGGTTGAACACTCCTACAAATGACTTCAGTATGTTTATATGGAATGTTGGAGCTATTATTTTCCGATGGTACCGCCATTTTGAACCTGTGGGAAATGGTGTTTTTTAATCACACACTTCTTGAACTACGCTCTGAACTGCTATATATACTAAGTAGTACAATCCTTTCTCTGATTGAAATTTGTATGAAGGGCTAAGTTTAAAAAGAGCAGCCACTGTCTAACGATCTAGAGGGGGCTATCTGTCTAAGGGTCTATCTTGTTTCAGCTCTACAGTATTTTGTTTAATCCTACATACCCCTCTTATCTTAAAGAACGTATCAAGCTCCTTCATGACACATAGGTAATAGATATCTGAGGTCATCGGAAAACCTGAGACTAGAGATCCGATTCATTCCACCCGTTTCTATGAAAAATCTTTTCCTTTTCAAGCTTTACGTTATGGAATGACTTTCCCGTGTCGGTAAGGCGTGCTCAATCTTTGTCCACTTTTAAAATTATGATAAAAAGCACTTTCTCTCTCCTTAAATATCATCATTATATTATTTTCTTTGCTCCTGTTTCATGTTTATTATTATTATATATATATATGTTTATTTAGATTAGTTTATAATACTTTATGTAAACGGAAGGAGTCCGTGGCTAAATAATAACAGCCGCACAGGTCGATCGATCAGGTTAAGCTACGCTTGCCGCGATTGGTCTGTGGATGGGTGACCATCTTTACATACCGAGACCCCTCCGTGCCTCGGAAAGCACGTTAAACCGTTGGTCCCGGCTGTCATTCATGGATATTTGTCAGTCGTTACGGGTAGTCTGAAGCCCGAAAGTCTGACAACTAGTCTTACCAAGGGGTATCGTATTATCCAGTAACTGGGTTGTGGAGGTCAGATAGGCAGTCGCTCCATGTAAAATACTGGTATTCAGCCGCATCCAGTTAGACTGAAAGCCAACCCCAACATAGTTGGGAAAAGGCTAGGCAGATGATGATGATGAAAATGGTACCTACACCACAGACTACCTACATTATTTGTCTCTACTTTTCCCTTTCTTTAATCCACCCAAATGATAAGACCACCCATTGTGTCGCCCTTTGTAAAATTTATATATTTATGTCTGTAATTTATATGGTGTACATAATTAAGTCTTCTATTCTATTCTAGAGGATAGCTGATAAGGCACTAACCAAAAAATTAAAGGTAATCTGAAGTATGTATAAAAATAATATGTATAAATAGTAACATAATTAACGAATAAAGCATTTTCTAGCTGGATAAGTTGCCACTCAGCTATACACACACAAAGACCTACTATATGCTTAACGACCTGCTAGTGAGAAGTAACTAAATATTAAGATTACCTGTGCTAGTAAGCAGTCCTTCTCCAAGCCAAGGTTTGAAGAACCTGTATTCAGAAGCCTTGTCGATGTGCACTTGACTGTTCAGTATGACCTCAATGTCGTCGGCATCCATTAAAAATATGACTAGCTTGGACCCAAGCCATCCTCTGATCACTGTGCCGTACTTTTCGGCATATTCAAGACTGATGTTTACTAATTCTAAAATATAAATGTAAGAATTGAGAACCTCCTCCGTTTTTAAGATGTTACTTGTAAAAAAATTTAAGTATAAAATGTTTATCCCTTATAACAATTGGATGAGTAGAACTCATACAATTGCGATGAAAGTTTGGTAAGGTGTTGTGTGCACGCTGACAAAGGTTTCTGAATTGGTAACATATCCTCAAGGCGACGTAAGCTGCGGGCTAGTATTGAAATAAATTGTATCGGGTGAAAAACTTGTTTCGTTGATTTTGAACTGACTTCTAATAGCAAAATGTCACTAACGAGTGTTTAGTGTAAGATTTCTCACATGCATGTAATTGAAAGTTAATACCTATGTATTACTATATTAATGAGTGCTTTGAGTAAATGTTATTAATTGAATATTGAGGGGCTGTTTTTGTTTATATCTTTCTGACGTTTAGTTTGAAGCTAATTTTATTTTTAACTAGCTAAATAATATGAAACTACTTTTGTAGTGAATATACCGTAGAATCCATTTATTACATTTTCCTTTACGTACTTGTAAATCATTGATCCCTTTCTTTTGATTTGCAACTCAATTTATTCTAATTTACGTTCTGGCCAAATGCTTCATTTATCAAAATCAATCAATTAGATCTCAACATCCATTTAATCATTAATCTGCACATCAGAGCAGTTTGTCAATAGAAAAATAATTCGTCTATTCTGGGTATGGTACATTACTGCAACATGACTGCAGCGGCCAGCAAAAGAGGCATTGATGGACGAACGTGTAAATGTGGCCTAGTTGTGGCCTAAGGCTTGAATAGTACTTTTCTCATATAATGCGCGGAAATTAAAACTTAGTACCTAGGCAGAACTTTTTATTTGACAATACAATTACTTTTCAAAATCAATGACGAACAACGAAAAACAATAATTTTTCCCGCGCTAAAGTGTTCATTGTTTTTTTTTTTTTTTCAATAACAGCTTTCTATTTGCGAGCCAGTTCGAAATTTAAATAAAACCTTTTGATAAGTTACCTCCTTGGTTGCCATGTCTCGGAGAAAAAAATATCGTTCCATTTTTAAATTACACGACAGATATGAGTTTCATGAGTAATTTATTTGGCCGCTAAACTACGACAGATATAGATTTTTATTCAACTTTGGCCGGCCGATGCTCGCATGTATTTGGCCAGTACAGCAATTTCGATTTATCTCGAAAAAGGTTGTCAAAACAATGCTTAAATTTCCAAGCATGTTTGAGTAAAATAACATTTCGCGTTCAATCACAAGGTACCTACGGTACGCCACTTTTTTGGAAATGAGTACCTAGGCTGATTGAAAATTGAAAGCACTATACTTACGGTCAGGTCTCTTTCCCAAAGCAACAAGAGCGTTTCCGAAGAATGGTACAGCTTTAGGTCCTGGCAGTAAGTTGCCTAATTTGAAGAGTCTGGACTGCTGCTGCCATCTATGTATCAACCATAGGATTGACGTAATGAGCAGTAGGGCGTAAAATACAACCCGCGCATAGTTTACGTGAATAGTATTGTCGACGAAACACGCCATATTGCTGGAAAAAAGGACCAAGTTTCAACCGGGAAATGAATTACTGTGCTACAAATATCTTTTCGCTTGAATGACGTCGATATCCCAGGTGTTGTTCGTAAACATTTGTGAAATTGTTGTGAAATGTAATGAAAAAACATTTATTGAAGGTTTCTCAGTAAGAAGGTTTTAATATGGAAAAATGTCATAATGCGATAGCCGTTGTGGCGTTTGCTACCGTTTTCTATTACGAATGTATAGTCCGTTCACAGATACTTTACCTCTGTCAACAGCGACCTTATTGTGACGAAACTAAAGATCACAATGATTTTGACAGACTTGTCAATGGCAGCAATCCAACAGCAACTCTATTAAAATGAGAATAAATATCACTGTGATTTGGATAGTGATGAGAAATCACTAGAGAGGAGAAATAACTGTGAAAGGACTGTAGGTACTTTGATTTCCAGAATTTGAAGATCGATCAATAGTGATATGACGTTCCGTAGTTTTACGGTTACATACCTATAATTTTACACATTGTGTGCAAATCATACAGTATGTAAAATTATAGGTAGGTATAATTATGACTGAATTATTGGAACATATCCTTTTTTGTACCTATTAAAAGGCCTTGGTGCAGTAAAAAGGAAATCAGTGCTATAGCCTTAACAAAGTAACTAAAAGGTACCTGGCAGAAATGTAAAGTATCCGCGTGCAGATGGCGAAACAATATTCATGAAAAACGTAAAGTATGTGAAATATCTCCGTGTTTTAAGTACTCACTTAAATAAATGTCTAAATTGAGTAATTTAAATCGCTTTTCACAATTAATTTTGAAGCAGCTTTACCCCCACTTAAAGAATTTAGGTATCTCCGGAAGGTTTAGGACAGAAGGACAGTTACAAGCTGGTAAAATTGAAGGTGAAGGAAAACATCGCGTGAGAAAACTGGCATGCCCTTGTACAAAAAATTCCAAGACATGTGACATATACCAACCCGCACTGGACCCGCGTGGTGGATTATAGCCCACTCCCTGTTGAAGAGAGGAGGCCTCTGTCCCAGCAGTGGGAACATTATAGACTGATTATGCTTTATGAAATATAAAAGAGAAATCTTGATGTTTTGACATTTAACCACATTAATAGAAAATACCCATGTACGAGCACCGACAGTCAAGTCTCTAATCATTGGGTATAAGGATATTGGCTTATTACTATAGGTAGCAGATAGATAAGGTTATGAGGCTAGTAACGGTCGTGTACTGATGAATATTCAAGGATATTTAACATTTTGTCACTCACTCACTTGGCTCAGAATATTAAGCCGATGTTCGCATGGGCAATAAACATATCGCGGCGGGATTTTGTCACGCACTGGATTTTCAACTCTCCGTTTTGAGAATCCAACAAAGCGCATTCCACCGCGTTAAAAAAAAATACGTGTGGTGTCGGGGGAGCCCCAGCAGGAATGAAGTTCAAAATGAAAATCCAACGAAACCCATCACGAAAAAGTTTAAAATGTTTGCAGCGCTATCTTAGATTTTATTTTAACCTCACTATCGGCTTAAGCAGCTTCGAAAACCATGGAAACGACACCCACGATGAAAAAGTTTAAAATTTTTGCGGTCGCTATCTTAGATTTTCATTTTGACTCCACTGTCGGTTTCAGCACCCTCGAAAATCATGAAAACTATCAAATTCAAATTCAAATTCATGTTACTTGATCTGTTCTGGTCAATCGATTTGTGGCTTTCTTGACCAATGTGTCAGTTAATACTTAATTGTTGGGGGTGTTATATAGGCTGACTTTGAAAACATGCGTCAAAATTTAAGGGGGCTTTGGGTTCTACCCATTAATATTAACTAACAACTCTTACTACGGGAGCAAAATGGAATTCGCAAAAAAAAAAATCGACTTTCCTCGGATAGAGGCTATGGGGATCCTCGTTCCATAGAGTGCAATACGAACAAATCCCGCACACATGTCTACATATTTCAAATGCCATCATGAGCAGAATAAAGAATTAATATACGAGTATTATGATTTTAAAATGCCGTGGTTAATTCGGAATCGTTTAAATTTCACTCTAAGTTAAGCTAGTAATTTTTTTTCCGTCATAACTTTGTTGATGGTGTTTTCTTAAGTTAGGGCATTAGTGTTTAAAGGTAGGGCAATGCCCCACAATGCCCCCCCCCCCCTCTAGCTACGGCCCTGATTGTGTGCAGTTTCATCCAACTTGAAAGATAGGATAGTTTACATCTCAATTTATAATGGCAATATTATTTTATTGCGAATATTGCCAGGACAAGGTTTTTATGAAAGAATATTTCGGAAATTTGAAAAAAAAATACACCCGTGCGAAGCTGGGACGGGCTGCTAGTATATAATAAAAAGTCACATGGAGGGACAGAACGCTTTTTCGTTACGTGACGATTTCTAAAAGTTTATTACCGCAAGCTCCGTTAAAGAACTTCGTTCCAAAAAACAAACTGTTGGATTTTTAACTCTAAGCAGTACGTTCAAAATCTAGTACGCGAAAAAAAATCATCGCATGAAAAACGCGCCTGTGCGAACCTGAGCTAATATAGCAGTAGTCTATAAATACGATATAAATCTGGTCAGGTATAATAACCACCGTGAGGTAATTATGAAAAAAAAAAGTTTAAAAACTAAAACCCGACTACTGAAAAGGATGAAACAAGAAAGTACCTTCCCGTGGTCGCATGCTACTGGCTTATAAGTATGTTAGTACAGCGGCATCACGGCATGCGATGATGCGACCACGGGATGGTACTTTCTTGTTTCATCCTTTTCAGTAGTCGGGTTTTAGTTTTTTAACTAATTTTTTTTTTTTTGAAAATGTAATTATGATAAAATTCATTATTTCTTTAGCCTTACATTTGCGAAATTTTGGCCTGTCCGTACTTGTAGAAAATGTGTAACTTTTGCTCAGGAGTTTCACAAAACCATCTGCCAATAATTTTGGGAGAGAGGGGCTCGCGGCTAAATAATAACAGCCGCACGGGTCAATCGATCAGGTTACGCTTGCCGTGATTGGTCCGCGGATGGGTAACCAACTTTACATATTAAGACACCTCCGTGCCTCGGAAAGCACGTTAAGTCATTCATTCTTGGATCTTTGCTATTCGCTATGAGTCATCAGAAGCCCGAAAGTCTCACCAAGTGTTATCGTTTTACCCAGTAACTGGGTTGTGGAGGTCAGATTGGCAGTCGCTTCATGTAAAATATTATTTATCGGAGCTATATGCAAACAAAGGTCAAATTTGATTATGTATTCAGTATTTAATTATTCTAGTCAGTTGCTAAAAATAATACAAAATCCATAATATTGCTGATATAAATCTGTTGCGCCTGAACTTTATTGTTAGCAATTGACCTGCAGTTTCTTCTTGCTATGGTTAAAGTAATAGGCGCTATACGTTGTTAAAATTATGGCTGCAGGTAAGTATTTCGTTTATTTTCTTGGAAAATATATTTTTATTCGTATTGCGACCACTATCGGTGACGATGTGATATATCGTGAAATGGAATTTATTTTAAAACAATTGTTATTGTTAGTAAGTATTTCAGAGTTCGTGTCCAAATACCGCACTCCCGCAAGAAGAGGTAGTCGAGTTCCTACTTAATACTGTATAGTTTCTACTCAGACGAGTGTTATAAATACTGAATTCCGACCATCCGAAAACAAAAAAAGGGGATTGTAGTACAAAGAAGTTTCTAAAGATTCGGATTGGACGTATTGGCGTCAAACTATTTTTTTTATTTAACTTAACTTCACAAAATTAAGGAGCTTAAAAATAATTTAAAAGACTTTTGTTACATTTTTCAAAAATCTGTACCTATTTCTAAAGAAAATTCGGGATAGCTTTGTCCTTTATACAAGACATGACACTATTTTTAAATGAAAACATTTACTTATTTCTTTTCATTACGTTCCAATAACCTAATTTTAAAGGCAACCTTCTGATAATCTGTCAGATTTTAAAAACTAAGACCATCCCCTTATTTTTAATAACAAAGCAGTATGTGCGGTAACAAGAACATAATGCAAAAAACACCAATTAAATTACACTTCTTTATAATCCATGCATTTCACAAACCAGCATACCAAACACCATGAAAAAACACAAAAAAAAAATATTAAAATTGAAAACCTTACGTCAATCGAAAGTCGAACAGAGTCAAAATTTTGTTAGCGGTACATTTTCCTAAAACTAAAACGCCGTAACACAGTGTAATACCAATCTCACGCATGGCCTTAGCTATTGAAGATTAGAAACTCAATGATAGCTACGGCAGAGGATTTACCTGCACTAGGTGCTTCGGAGTTTGGTGCTTGTTTCCATCGTCATCACGTACGATACATTAAAATCGCTAAACTTTGTTTCAGGGTAGCATAATCAGCCTTTATTTTTCCTACTGCTGGGATACACGCCTCCTCTTTTCCAGAGGGAGTGGGCTATAAATTTACCACGCGGGCCCAGTGCGGGTTGGTAAATATATCTTAATATATTGGTTCTACGACATAACGTTCTCAAGATGTTTTCCTTTACCGTTTTTCATACTATTTCAGCGTAAAACGTCCAAATATGTCCCACACAACATAGGTATCCTTTTAGAAGACTATGAAAGCCTTGTGACAATCATAAAATGACCGATTAGAGGATTATATCCAAGATAAGAACGTTTGGAAACATGGTGGACCTGTTCCAAAGGGCAATCTAGAGTCTAGACAAAATCAAACTAGTTGCTAATTTAATTGTCAAAATTATTTTTATGACATTGATTTATATTCTGTTATTACTATAACTCACATATTGACATTACTTGTAAGTTATTTTTAGGAAAATCGCCAATAACTATCACATAATTAATTGATCTGTCATTACTTAATTTTTAATTATTTTATCTATTCGTGGTATAGTAATTTTATTATATATACCAAATATTGTTAAATATTTTAAAAGAGTTACGGTGGAGTTTCTTTCCTTTCTTCTCCATACGAAACTACCTTTTGCAAGGGGCGACTAGAATCTATTTTATTTTATTTCTATATATTTTTTGTAAGTTTTGACGTTCAAAAGTGCTTTTAATAAATGATTAAAAAATAAATGATCGATTTGACTTTGACGATAACAGTCTTTACAGGAGACTTTCTACTTTTGAAAACCATCAAAAGCTTAGTAAGGGCTTTAAAGTTTCCAATGTAAGGGTCTGATTGCTGCAGGTATAGGTTAAAAGAAGCATCCTATGTGGAGTCCGTGGGCTGGAGAATTATTCGGATAGGCTCAGTTAGAAGTGAGTCCGATAGGCTGAAAAAAATAGTGCGATAGCCTTGTGGGTTTGTGGAAAAAAGGCCACAACCCATTTTTCTGTGGGTTTCAATTTTCTTTATAGTGATAGCTTCGTTAACAACTAACTTAATTTGCGATTAATCAGTAGTATTTCATTAGGCTTGAACTTAAGTGTTTACAAAGTCCCTTAGCACCGGTCCTGCACTGGTGGTATATCGGTCAATTCGATTGTATTTAGGCTAGTAGATAATCTAGATAATTAATTGCTATTACGTAACATAAACATTGGTACCATTATATAGTCGTAATAGTATTTATCCATTAATGGCTAATGGTACATTAATTAATGAGTAAATATGAATAAAAAAGCCTCATAGTAGATACACTATAAATAATAAAACAAATAACCTTAACCTAAGTATACATAATAATATAGTAACAACTACACTACATACTACTACTATGCACTACGGTGTAATATTGTGGTGTTGGGATTTCGGTAATGACAAGTTAGTGGTTCGTCAAGGTAGTTGATAAATATTTGAATGATAGACCGAGAAAGTTTAGGTAGCAATCATAGATTATCTAGGTTAACATGCTTATTTATGTTAAGTTTTGCATATTGTACCATTAAATTCTAAATAGTTTTTGTTTTGTTTGATAGCTACTAACTTCACTGATACCCGCAATAGCAAACCAACATACCTCTATTCGCATTCCTGGATTATCACGAGAATGACAATATCGAGACTGGGTCTCACCGTTTCAGCTCTCAGCTTCATTCTGATTATAAAGTACCACATGACATAGAAGCTATACCAATTCATTTTAATACCTCAATCTTCCGTGATAACCTGATTCACACCCGAGAGTAATACATTAATAATTAGATTGTTTGTCGAAATATGTGGCATCGATAGCACGTGTTCTTTTAAGCTAGTATTTTCCTACAATGTAAAATCTTTAAAATTTTGACAATCAAAATATAGTTTCATTTCTAAATGAATACCTGCATTTATTTACCGACATTTTGGTAGTTGTCACGCTTCGTCTGGCAGTGAAAGAGACGTCCCATTATCACAAGTTCATGTTTACTGAAAAACCAGTTTTACAACACGTTTCCATACAAATCTTTACGTGCAGTGCAATTATACGTTTCGTTACAAAAATACAAATGTCATTACACGACAGAGCGTCGGTTAACTTGAGTGGGTGATAAGATAATATACAATCTCCAAAGCGTTCGGAGGTTCATAAAGTCGTTGTTTCGAATCATGTGTGATGCAGTGACTCGGAAACATTCAGAGATGGGTGACGATACAGTGCCGGAATTAGAGAAAATCCATAAAAATGGAACGGACCACGAAAAGGAATTTAGTGAATCTAAAGACGAATATCTCAATAATGACCAACGAGCACCGTTTAGGAGACAGGTCTGTGTTAAAAAGCTATTTAAGTAAGTGTTAAGTCGTTTAAGATTTCTAAAAAGTTGTGCACGCAAATTACGTGTGATAAGTTTTTCTTTGTAACGTTACGTTAACAGTGGATACAGGTTTGATATATTTTTTATACAATTACTTCTTCAATTGGTTAACCCTCACCTACATCGTAGATTATACAGATTAACGACCGGATCTTCGAGTGTATTGATTTCCTCAACGCATATTATCAGTTAATAGTTTCCCTTAATACTGTAATTATTGTTACTTTATGATTATTTTCGTTAACGTAAGAATTAGAATTACACACATGCTTGCTTGATAATGTATTTAATCATATGCATCATTAAGGTGGTTTTAGAATATAGTTATAAAGTACAAAAAACAATTATTTTCTAGCTTACAGTTTGAAAGGGACATGCCCAAGATTCATAGTGATTTTGGCCTTGAGTGTACATTTATGAAATGATGTGTTAAATGTAATAAAAATTGTCAATAGGTTAAAAAAAACTAATTGGTTATATAAAACTTCGGATTTTACAGTAAAAAGTAATTAATTTTTTTTTAAACATTACATTTAATATTACATAAATGACTTTGGTAATGAGGTTTTAATAGTTTATAGATACCTTACTCGTCATTGGTATCGTAAACTATTAAATCCTCATCTAAGAATTGAGTAGGTGCGTCAATATTACTTTGATGCCGTGCGAACGGCACGAACTAGAGCACAGAACAAAAACTAGAGTCGAGAGTTTACGTGACGTTTGTAATTTGTTTGACAACATAAGACTTTTTTTAAATCAGAGAGCGGTTGCCAGTGCAATTAAATAAAAATCGATAGTTATTTGATTTTGATCGATGATAATTTTAATTCGATTTCATTTTATGGCAATGTCATGTATATTCTATATAAACGCACCATCCGACTTTTCATAATAATATGTCAGAAACAAAGTCTGTTCTATACCGAATACTATCACTTAACTAAAATAGATGTATCAATAATCGATATAAATTGGCTTCTAGTTTTGCTGCCGGTGTTTTGTTATATGTTATATAATATAGCTAACTTTTATAATAAAATGTAAAAGTTGATTATATGATGTTTGAATTATGATGTTTTTTTAGCACAAATCTTTTTCGTGTGCGTTTCTTGGCCAAAAATGGGCAATTGCCTTTAGTGAATATTGTGCTAACAAAATCTATTAAGAATGAACGACTGTATGTATTGCTAATCTTTATCATTAGTGCTGATAACACTTTTGTAAACATACTGTAGCTACATACCTATAGGTTTTTTAATAAAGTTTGTGCATAACTCTACAAAACTACGTAGGCAAGCTTATGGCCTATTCTTGTTTAGTATACAAATAACATGCAACAAAATTTTTACTCGCTTATATGCAAACGTTGTTGTTTCGTATGCTTTTTTTAGGGTTTCTCAATCAACAAGGAACCCTTATAGTTTCGCCATGACCGTCTGTCCGTCCGCAGCTTCGCTCAGAGACTCTTAGTACTTGAAAGCTATAATTTGGCATGGATATACATATTAATCACGCCGAACAATTGAGAAATATAATCTTGAAAAAAAAAATTTTGGGTACCTCCCCTACACGTAAAGTGGGGATGTTTTTTTTTGGTCTACGCCATGGTATAGGATATCGTTGGATAGGTCTTTCAAAAATATAAAAAATATAAATATATGTGGGTTTCTGAAAAATATTTTTCGATTCAGGGATCCGTCTGTGAAATATTAAAACTTAAAATGTAAATTTTTGTTAGTGTCATGTACCTCCACGACCAGCTAAATTGTTGCTTTTGGATATGTGAAAAAATTCACGGCAGTAGTATAATAACGAAATTAAGGAAAACTATCCCAGCTAAGTAGGCTTTATAAGTTTACGAGTAATAGTCGACCAGCTTAAATTCGCAGTTGCAATGCATACATTGCAACTGCGAATTTAAGCCGGTCGACTGGTCTCCCATAGGAGAACGTGATTTTCTACTACAATGTTAAGTTTTTTCTTCGGATAAATTCATTCCAACTACGGAACCCTTCATTGTTCATGGTCTGACACGCACTTGTCTATTTTTTTCTATGTTGGAGGAATGTCAGATCGCAAACCAAACCAAAGAAAAATAAAAAGCGGTTTCGATATTAACATCAAATAAAATCATGTGTTTTGATTAAAATTAATAATTATTGTATACTTATTAGTCACGTTTTAAAATATCGTGATTTGATCAGGACATTCTGTATAAATCAAAACGGTGAAAGGAAACATCGTGAGGAAATCGGCACGTCCTAGAACCAAAAAATTCGAGACATGTGACATCTAACAGCCCGCATAAGAATGCGGCCGAATACGGCCTGTGTTCCAGCAGAAGGAGCATTATAATCTGATTATGATATTTTGCTTCGTGCATGATAATCATAATCTTCATTGGCAACCTTAGATTCACTCACTACAGAGTTCAGGCCTCCTCCCTATTGTGCCATGCTTCCCTGGTATATGTATATCGACCATTTTTTATTATTATTTTTGTGTACTTAGATCCATTTAAATCTCATGGCTTTGGCTAGTGTTTGCTTTATATTATATTTCATTCACACTATTAGCAATTAACCTCGCATTGTTATGCAAATATTTTATTGCTGTCTGTGTTTCATAGGTATGATTCTATATCGACGGAATTTACATTTTGGATATCATTATCCAGTTTTTTGTATAAGTTATTAAAACCCACCGAAAGTTTAAAAATACCATTAAGTTTATGCAAATTTAAACTATAAAACTAATTTAAAAAACCTGCTTATGGTTCAAATAGTAACCTTGAAATTACTTTGTTGAATATATGGAACTATTCATAATCATATTATTAAATAATGAATAATAAATTCCTTGCTAGTTAAGCCAAACGTTTTGCGAACGTCAATGAATACTGAAATAGCGAGTTTTTTTCAGTATTCAGTTTCATTCAGTATTTTTTTTATATTATGCAATTATACAAGCAGTGTGCCCGATGGGATTTCCCACCGGAAAAAATGACGAACGTCCATACAAACTTCTATTCCCTATATTTTAACCCTTTCGAAAAATCCTTCCGTGATGTTCACTTTCACTATACAAAGTGGAGATGACAATACAACAATAAATGAAAACATTACCAATACTAATGAATAGGAGTATTTAGGAACCATCAAATAAATCCTAACGTTGAAATAAATATAGGGATTTTTCTAAGATATTAAATAGCATAAAAGTGTAAACAAAAAAACAACACAATTTAAATATTGTGGAAACAGTGCGGCGTTATTGACCCAACATATGGCCGAAACCTCAAAAATCGAATAGCCGGGCACCCTTTTTTCAGGTTTGTATAAAATGTAACATTTGTAGTAAGTAATAACTTCCGTATGCATGACTCTTATGTCTCAAGCATAATATGCATTAGTTGGCATCAGAAATTAAATTTTAAGAACAAATTTGGCGAAGGTGATTGAACTAGCGAGCTGGCAACATGTTGTGTTGTATTCAACTGCAAATGTCTTTAACCTGTCGGTGCGGGCTTGTTAACAGATGATAAATAATAATAATTAATTTAATTTATTCAGACAGCCATGGATCCATTACATTACATTTATATTGTTAGTATGATCTTAAAAACTATGTTAGTACCTAATAACTAAGAGAGACTTAGTCCTCTGGGTTAGGCTCCACACCAGTGGGCTGTCTAATCGCCTATTACCTTCAGGATGCTGTTACTGCTCCCTCGCAATCTGTTTAGCAGTGAGGCTGTTCTTTTGCGCCAGATGGCATCAAAGCCGTCTGTGCGCGACTCAGCGAACATTGTTGACGCACTGCAGAAGCATTGTTAAACTGGATGCGCAGAGAATTGTAAGCCCTTTGGGTATATCTGAACCACAGGCTCGCTGAGTACAGAGATGTGCAATACGCTTTGAATAAAGTTACTTTCACCGCGTCTGTACATCGAGCGAACCTGCGGGCCAACATGTTTGCCCAGACTGACAATGCCCTGCGCTCCCTCTCACTGTCTACATCATCTCCTAGACTTTCAGTAACCACATGCCCAAGATAATGTACAGTGATTACTATCGAGTGTTAGTGACTATTGGATATATTTGATTGAATTTTTGTATGCAGACTGGGAACGTCATTAAGTATACGAAGTTTATTTTATTGTTCTATTGTCATCTCCACTTTGTATAAGAAATTCTTGTGCAGAAATTCATGCTTCTAGACCCAGAGCTTTAGGCTGTGCGTTGTCTGTCGGTGAATGAATTTAAAAAAAATATTAAGAGGCCCCTTATAAAAATGCGCGGAGATGAATAATTTCCTCGTTGAAATTGAATACTATTCGTTGGTAGGTATAAATAGCAATTAAATGGTAAAGATAGTTCGTTTTCTCTTTTGCAATAATATTAAAGCAATTTTTTTTAATATTAATTGTCTATTTATTTATCAATAATCGTTCTTCTGATGCATGTTTAGGCAAAAACTCATGGAGAGCTTATTTGAGAGCTCTAATTTGCAGATTCTGTATAATTCATCAAAACAATTTTTCATAGCACAAATATAATATACTATCATATACTGTACTATCGATGCGCGCTCACCCTGGCTGGAGGCCTTAATTTATTGAGACATCCACAGGCAATCCCGGTTAAGATGACGATTATCTCATAGGTTGAACTGCGAGATGCCGTTTATAATAAAAAAAAAATGATGCGCGCAGAGTACCAAAATGTAAAAGGGCTCATAAGTAGAGAGCCAGTTAGTTTTTATATTTTGAAGTGGTCATAAAAACTACCCTTGGCAATAATTCATGATACATTCACGATAATAAAATGAAGGCTATAATTTCGTAATCTATAATAATCACTATATAGCCGCGTTATCTACTATCTAAAGTCAGCTGACACTTATTATCCCTGTAGGTATTGCACGTGAGAAAAAAGGTCAAGTGCGAACGGATATGTTAAAATTTTAATAGAACACGTGTTTTTGGTGATTTTTGTAGTAAAATTAACATAACTTTCTAAGTCTATTGTTTCAAACTACAGAGTATATGAATGAATCCGAGACAAAAAATTAATAAATCATAAAACTGGTTGATAATTATTTTGTTTAATTTGAAGGTGTGTTCAGAATAATGCACACTTTCTGTGTGACGATCAGAATAATGTTAATTGTGTTCTACATAATTATAATGATTACATACTGTTTACCTACTATTAGATAGTGACAGGTTACACGTGCGTGCGCTAGATTGTGTTGTGCGTAAAGTTCACAACAGCTGTTTTGTTACAATGTATTTTGTTTTGCCAATTAATTGTTTCGTGAGTCTTATTTTTTGCACAACAGATCTTGGTCAGCACGAAACTTTAAGTAACTGTAATTTTGAATACAATACAATACATGGACCCATGTGAGATCAGTTACAGTCCAAAATTTTCCTGCATTATTGCTATAAAAATATATAAGTTTTAAGAGTAGGTATATCGCGGAATAATTTATGATACTCAATAACCGAACTTACCTTTAACGTCGATAGCAGTTGCACCATATTCATACCATATTCTACAATATCACCATTATTTCCGGATAAATCAAATTTATTCACTTAGATGAGGCAATATTTTACTTAACCGTTCACAAAAACAATGATATTATTTGAAAATCCGGATATCGTGTATAACGTCTATTTGTATATGAAAAAGTGAAATATTGTGATAAAATGTTCTAATTTTGTAACGAATTTTGTTTACAGGCAATCATCTCGTTCGGAGTGTTCATGCTAACTCTCGGTGCTGGTGCGACGGCAGGCATCTCCGCAATCTTAATACCACAACTGAAACATTCCAAAGGAGAGCATGCTTTCTCCGTGGAACTGGTATCTTGGGTAGGTACGTGTATACTTCGACTGTGACCAAGCCTTTGTTTTTGTTTGTTAATCACATCAATTGACAATGTTTTTCTTTTATCTTCAGCCGCTATATCATCTCTGGCCCTGTTCTTCGGTAACCTGATGGCGGGCTATTTAATGGATAGACTTGGAAGAAGATTGTCTACCTTATTACTATCAGGCACATTTGTAGTTGGTTGGGTGATCATCGGGTTTTCAAACGACCTCATGTATTTAATATTAATAGGGAGATTCATCACAGGTCTGTGTCAAGGGTGGCTTGGGCCTCTTGGTCCAGTGTATGTGGGAGAAATAAGTACCCCAGCCTTCAGAGGATTATTCTTAGCTGCTCTATCTTTGGGGATCGCAGTTGGTGTGTTCATGTCACATTTATTCGGTACTTTCCTTCACTGGAGTTTAGCTTCCATGCTTTGTGGATTATTCCCTCTGTTTGGTGGCATGATACTTTACTATGCTCCAGAATCACCATCTTGGTTAGCATCTAGGAACAGAATCGACGAATGTATAATTTCTTACCAATGGTACAGAGGAAACAGTATAGGAATGAAAACTGAACTGGATAAAATGATAGCGGATCTTTCATCCAAAGAAAAGAATCAGGGTAAAATGCAAACTTTAGCTGCAAATATCAAAAAGCCAGAATTTTATAAACCATTGGGAATAATGACGACATTCTTCGTTATAACTCAACTTTCTGGAGTTAATGTTATTTGTGCGTATACAACAGATATGATGAAAGAACTCATTGGTAGTGGTTCGACCAGTTCTTACACCGACGCCGCTATGTTAAGTATAGACCTGTTGCGATGCGTGTCACTGGGAGCTGCTTGTATCATGCTCAGGAGATCAGGCAGAAGACCTATGGCGATATACAGTGGTGTGTTTACAGCTTTATCGTTAATAGCGTTAGCTTTGTACCTATATCTTTACAGATCTGGTGTCGTCCAACACATGTCACCATTTATTTCACTAGGACTTATGGGATTCTATATAATTGTATCTAATTTGGGAATATGTCCTTTACCGTGGAACATGGTAGGAGAACTCTTTGCTGTAGAAACAAAGGGCTTATGCTCAGGTATCAGTGTTATGATGACATCTGTCGCCTTCTTTGGAGTAGTTAAGACAGCACCCGCCATGTTTGTAAGTATAGGTCACCATGGAACGTATCTCTTCTACGGGTTGTCAACTTTTGTTGGTACGATATTTTTATTCTTCTGTTTACCTGAAACAAAGGACAAAACTTTGCTGCAAATAGAAGAACACTTTAGGTATGGCAAGAAAAATGATAGTAAAGAAATAGATATCTAGTCAACAGAGTTTGGAACATCATTAGATGACTGTATAGATTGTTATTTTAACGAATTTGTAACTGATCTCTTGGGTGACTTTCCGACGTGATTGCGTAAATCTAAGGTTATAGGTGTCAGTTCTAATGACTGATCAATGGAGCCGTATTTATTTTTATCATTGGAGTTGCGTAAAACAAAGTATTTTGTTAGAGATGTCAATGTAGGTAATATCGAGGGTATAGTGTTAAAACCCAATAAGCGCCGAAAAATTAAAAATCGTTTTATTAGTACATCTTAATGCATTTTTGACGCTCTTTCCAGTGGTATAATCCAATAAGTGGAATTCGCAGTAGAAAGAAAATTACTTGAGGTAATAACCCAATAGTGACCACGTTTAGTCAAAACTTATAAAACGATTTTTAATTTTTCAGCACTTATTGGGTTTTAACATTTTTGTTGTAAATTATTACTGGAGGTGTGTAATAAAAACAAACAAATGTATGAGTATTTATGTGATTTAGTTAACCTAGTTAGATATTTTAGAATCACGAAGTTACACTTTGATTGATTAAAATTGGTCATAGCATAGTTTTATTATAGAATGCAGATATGTCCAGTACATGACATCATGCTATCCTGTTAACATTATAAACGCGAGAGAGTTTGTGAGGATAGATGGATGTTTGTTACTCTTTCTGGCAAAAACTGCTGAACGGATTTTGATGAAGCTTTACTGTAATATAGCTTAATACATCAGAATAATACATAGGATACTTTTTATCCCAAAATTCCTAAGGGATCGATACTTATGCGGGTGAAACCGTGGGGAGCTGCTAGTTATATATAAAATAGTTCTGAATAAATTAGATCAGGTTGTTGACCTGATGATACTATAATTTATTATAAGATATTATTGAATGAAATTATGACTGCATTAATTCTTGAATCCCTTTTGTCATGTAAGCATAAGGTTGTACTTATCCTATAAGAGTCAATATAGGAAACCGTTATTAAATATTAGTTTTATTAAAATGACCTTGTTGTTATTATTGAGTAACAACCCATGAACGCACCAATCAAATAGAATTACGAATAGTTTTATAATTGACTATGTGTGTCAAGACCATTCTTTTTCTTCATTGCATTTCCATACGTTGGCTATAGACCTACCTTATTTAAGCTCAGCCGTTTTATTCTATAAAAATCTCACCATGAAAACTTGGGTGAAAGCTGCCAATAGTTTCTATCCGTAGCATCAGGTGGAATGACGGCTCACTCGAAGCTCACTTCATCCAAGTTTTCACACTAAGATTTTTACAGAATAGTTATGAAGAGTAAAATAAACCCAATGTTTTTCACGAGATTGATATTACACTTACGTTCTACATAGAATATGAACCAAAACTACAACTACATTTTTATATATTAACAACAAATCAATGAGTTATATGCCAATTAACATAATTTAATAGACATTATGATAAATTATGCAATATGTCAAGGGTTCATTGACATGTTTAAGTTACTATTTCACAACAATTATATCGTTAAATATTTCCCGGTTAGTTACCGTTAGTTTAAAGGTTTTTTCCATTCGTAAAAATTTGTAAAATTGGAGTTTTATCTTTCGTAACTGTGTCCATAATGGATTGGGAAATAACACTATAATGTATACTCACGATAAAATACCGGTAGATAACGTACCGACACTATTGTTGTTATAAAACTAGAACAGACCGATTTAAATATATGAAGATGCGCGCCGGTCTAGAGCTCGAACACGTCACGAAATTAACTCCGTGGCCGAGAGATTGCTCATTAAATGTAACATTTTATTGTTCTTATCAGCGATCTGTCCTCGTGATCTTGATTGGGAGGTTTTACTTTGTGGCTAAGTTTAGTTTTAATATAGGGCGTCCAGTAGCAGATTTCAAAGTTTGAACAAACGTAATTTCTATTGAGTTGTTGAAAGCGTAAGCTCTGCGGATTTTTTAGCTGCCATGGAGCGCTGTTGTGGAGTGCACCGCGCTAGCCATCGAGGCGTACCTATATTTCAAGTGGATTTTCGCTTACTGAAACACGTCCTCAACTTAGTAATCGTTACGATATTCGTCGATTACGTGATGGACCATCGATCAACCTTATTTAGCCTTGGGTAACAAAGTTCAGAGCTACAGGACAAGACCAGGACCTATACCAGCGGCAGCCACGGACGAAAATGTCGAACGTGTTATGGTTTCTGTGACTAAAAATCCCCGTTAATCACTTCGTGCAATGCTTCGTGCATGTTCATCGATATTAGAAATTACGAAAAAAAAAACAAAAAATGCAAAAAAAAAACTCGAGTTCCATCCGTATTAAATTCAAATCGTTCAAAATTTACACGATTTAGTAGCTACTGTAAACGCGTTTTTGAAAACATGCTTGCTAGACTTGACGAGTGTGCTAGGATTGATGGTCAACATTTGGAGTACGTGGTCTCTCTGTTGTTTTTAAATAACAGTAAACATTCTTTGTATTAGAGCTGTAGTGTTTTTTTTTTTTTACAATTTTTTAAACTTTGTATTCTGCCACTGGACATCCTGTATTTACAAAACATAACTTTAGGTCAACAGTATACCTAAGGGTGCCTACGCATTAAGAACTGATCCTGGGACGGTTTTTTTTAGCAACAAAGCCAACATCCTACTTTACGTGGCGCCTACGTTTAAATCTTCGCGGGGATTACTTGGAGTCTTCGCGGGGTCTATGCCGCTTCTACGTATATCTGAGGATTTTGCCTGGGGCAAAATCCTATCTTGGGGCACAAAAAGCTTTAGGTACAATACACGGTTTTTTCTTCATTTGTTCCCGTTTGACTCGAACATTTTAACTCTCGTCATAAATTACTATCATGCCAACAATACAATGCAAAAATATTTTTGTTCAAACAAACTATAAGTACGTTATCACTTCTCATAATATTTCCTACGTCATACTGACGCTCGAATTGGCATTATGTGCTTACCTAAAAAGCCAAATATCGATAAATGCAGTAAAAATACTTTAGTTTTATGACACTTTATTCGTGTAGAATATTTATATTTTAAGCCTAGATAGTGTACAGAAACTTAGTCATCTAAGCAAGCAAGCCAAGACAAGCCAAGCGAAGCGCAAGGGCACTACCTACCTTTTCTCGAAGCACTTCGTCGTATTTTTGAACCTTCTTAACTTGGGTTTGGATTATACCAGATAAACAAAATTTTCGGGATATGATGTCAGCTGTGGTTGACTTATTAAACCTATAAAGTTTCAATTGCATAGCTACAGCTTTGCTAGTACATTCTTCCATTGAGGTAATATGTTTAGGTTTAGTACATATTACCTCAATGCATTCTTCTTACAAATTAAAACATAATTTTAAAAAAACATCCCTCAAACGGAAAAAAAGAAAAAATGAACAACAGAAAAAATACTCGTATAAATATCATAAGCAACTTACAAAAAGAAACGAAATCCCACAAAAACATTTCATGTTAAATGTTGCCAAGACGAGACCATGTAGCTCGCACTGTCAAAAAGTAATCAGATCTCATGTAGAGCCAAGCTTCTAACTCTACACGCCCTAACTCTACAAGGCCTAACTTCGCAAACTACACCTTAGTCAAAATATATGGCTTAGCCATTTCGCTACATTCATATGAGCATAAGGTGAAAAACTCTCAGACTGTTATACAATGGTTCTTGTAGTAACAATGGTTATTGTGGTGTTGTGGTGTTGCTTTTCTATGGAACAGCGGTTTTTTTTTATAACCGGCGTAAATTTTCTACGTCTATCATCAATCATGTGCTGATTTCGGGTCATTCCATAAATCCCCTTAGATGATCCAGGGGATCCAGGGGATCATCTAACGGGATTTGACCCTGTTCAGCATCGTTAATCGTAAAAAGGCAATGAGAACTTAGGATGCAAGAACGAGCGAAGCGAGCTCGGGACTTGGGGCTCCCCGACTCGGACAGGTTAGGTTCGGACGTCATCTCCTTCGTGTTAGGTTCTTTTAAGCCCTGCAGACGGAAATAGGGGCACAGCAAAGCAGGGCTCCGTCGACTACGTCTTATTATTATTGCTTGGAAACCAACTTAGACCCGCCACGATATCTATTCTCATGCACCCTAAGTTCTCATTGCCTTTTTACGATGCTGAGCCGGGGATTATCTAAGGGGATTTGTGGAATAAGCCCTGATTTCATGGTTGTACAGTTTGCGCGTCGATGTATGCCACTCTGTTTTATATTTTTCTTATGAAACCAATACAAACCGAATTCTTTTTACAAGTTTGAGAGGTGGCTGACCCTTCCGGGTCCTGGTAAAATATTTGCGATAGGTCTTTTTAGGTTTATTGTGTAAGCGGATACCACGATTGATTGTCAATGGAACTATAAAGTTTACATTTTAAGCATATTTATTTATAAGTACATATCTCTGGATTCTAAGAAAAATAATCTTATGATTTGGTTTAATTGCTGTGTTGGGAATCGAACCCAACACAACACCTTGCACGCGACCTGCACGCGCAGGCAGCGTGATCAGCGCGCGTCATCGGAAAGCTGAGGCGCGGCGCGGCGACGCACTATGTGGAGTCTACTAAACCAGATAGGGTCATAAATCCATAACTTCCATGTTTTTATAGATATACAGCAGATTTTCTTTAGATAATCTTGAATAAATATACTTTATAATAATATACAGTATAATGATATAATTATCTATATTTAATAGTCATCAAAAATACAAAATATTAAAAAATTATCGGATATTTATAACTATATTTAAATAATGTGACCTAAAATGTTATAATTAATGCAAAATGAATTCTTAAAATAACTGTTATTAATTAAATAAAATAAGAAACAAAAACATTACTTAAGTTTATTTTTCTACTAGATCCAAAGCTTCATCTGTAAGTTCCATACACTTTTTATTGAAATTATTTCTTAAACTTGTTATGTAAGGGTCCGAAGTGTACAACTGTGTTTGTAGAACATCTTTGTCTGTGGCTACTCTAGAGCATTTTCTAAAAGCTGAAGTCTGAATCGTTTATAGTCTTTGTTCCTTGATTCCTGCGTATTTTCGGAGAGCTGTCAAAAAGGTAACACTGAATAATGCCGAATGACGCTTTGCCCGTGAATTAGGACTATATGGACAGATGATGGCATAAATAATACCACATATATATTTATTAACATATCGTTTTGCAGTATCGAAAGCATACTGTCCTAGTTTCATAGCACTAATTATTTTCCGCTTGACATAACTTGACACTTCAAGTTCACTAAACATAAAATCGTTTCATCAATTTCTCATTCATACCAGTAATTTCTGCATTGCACTGACAATTTTGAAAAAATCACCTAACCATATAACCGTCATTGGTATTATCAGCCTTGCTTAGGTTTATCTATATCTAAGCCAAGTTCTTCTCTGAACCTTCTTTGTACATATGTCTTCTTTTGTTTTATCGAATCTTTATTTTATATTGTTGTAGCAGACCTTTCAAAGCCTAGATTATAAGAGATAATTATGTAAAATTAGTTCCATAAGTTTTTTTTGTATACTTGCGACAATCTTAGCGATATTTGCATCGGATAAGTTGATAAAATTATTCCGTATATAACGTGTTAAAGCAAAAACATACTTCCCGTTACTTTCAATTAAAACAAGACATAGGTCGCGTCTGGTACAGTTGAATTCACTTATTGCGAGAAGGTATGTGGTTAGATACACTTTTAGTAACGTCAATGACGAACGAGAAACAGTATGTAATTATTATTGAGTATGCACTATGCAGATGCCCTATTTTATATATATAAAATAATTGATTTTAAACGTGTGTAAAATGTGGTAGAAAAAACTAATTATCATTATGTGATTATGCGGTTTCCGATATGTTTTATTGAATTTTTTTTTTGTGTATGTGAACTAACATATGGTGAGAAATAGGGTTGTAACAGAACTTCCGCTTCCGCCTCCGTCGTACGAAGTTATATGTATAATGTAAATATAATTGAACCGCGATTGTAAACCATATATTACTATTTTTTCCACATCCACTTTCACCTCCGATTCCGCCTACATTAACCCCCGCATTCGCGGAGGCGAATCTCGTCGCCTCCGCATCCGCCTCCGCCTCCGCAATGAAGGCCTCCGTTACAACCCTAGTGAGAAATACTCGATAAATTATCTAAACATGAACTGCAATGACTAAAATATCACAAGTACATAATTATAACCTTTATCAACTAATAAATCAAATAGCATCACCTACGTATTAAAAATACAAATTAAGATGTTTTTCTAATAATTTTTGAATCATCGTATTTAGATTCTCTTTGCAATAAACCAGTACCAGCCACATAGGTACATAATTTATCCGCCCGCAAGACAATATCTTGAAAAACGCGTTGAATGAGAAATACGCGTTCTCAAGAATCGGCAGAAGAAAGAGCACATCGGTTAAACTCTATGAGAGTTAGTGCCTCAATTTCCGGAAGTCATTATTCCACGTGGACGACTGGCAAAAGCTAGTGTATAATATAGTAGATTAACTTCTTAGCTACAATATTAGGTATACTACAAATACCTGCGCCGATTTAAAAAAAAATGTATTTATGGCCAGCTTCTATTAGGCACCTCCACTCAAGCCCGGTTAAGCAGGCCACATACTCATAGGTTGAATTGTGAGATAACACTAAAAAAGGCACTTCCACATATTGACTTGGCCCGATGACCACTCGCTTCAAACGGACTCCACCGCGACGGCAGATACTCTTTACTTAAATTATTAATTGTTTATCCGGGAAAGTATATATTTATAGATGATTGAACCATTGGCATTAAACCATTGCCTATTAATTATTGATACAGTCCACTCTTTTATTGCCTCCGCGGTAACAGCTACGTCAACTTAAAAAAAAAACTGATAAAATCGAACACAGTACATATCCATTCAGTGGTATTTTCCTCTACTTGTTATCAATGATGATCTTGCTCTCCAAGAAACACAAGAGTAGAACAGTAGCTGTACCTATTTATCACCATTTATATTGTAGAAAAAAAACTTTATCTCGTCGATAAAAAAAAAATGAAACATATTTCGAGTCAAATCTTGTACAGGGTGACTTGTAATTTGATGTATTCCTTTCAAGACGTGATAGTGTGACCCATTTGCAATAAATAAGCATCTAATAAAGCCTAGGTAAAAATTAATGGAATTCGAGAACAATCAATTTTCATGCATTTTTTAAAATTTACCAGAATTCGTCACAATATAACTTTTCTATTAAACTCTCTAATTGAATGGCCTTCATTTGTTATTTCATTAGGTATCTAATATTTTAACAAACCTTTAGATTATTAACTACATTTTAGCCGGCATACTGGCTGATGATTACTCTAGTAACTTAATTGTACATGACGTGATAATTTAACACATTACTATTAACAACTTTCTACCTACAAAGCGGAACAAATAAATTGCTGTAAGACGTTTACAAGAAGGTGTCCATCGGCACTGTAATAAAAACAGTAGGTCAATTTCACAGTCCGTTAACTTCGTTTAGTCTGTGGCACAAGTGGCACGCGTCTCCTACATAATTATCGATTCTTCCTGTCTGACACGTGGTCTTGAGGCCAAGATTCGCTACATCTGTGAAGATTTTTTCCAGATTCAAGTTCCCACGTTGGTACGCGACATGTTCGGGGACAAAAAACAACCAGGAAAACATCTGGAGACTGGATTAGTCTATTTATAGTAGACTTGAGTGTTATGAAGTAAAGTGTGAGGAACTTGTTAATGAACATGTGTGCCGGTTGACGTAACGACGTATCTACATATTTTCGATTGACGGTTCAAGGTTCCGCATTCAAATGTAGATTAAAGTTTAAGTTTATGAGGCATATGTTCCGCGTTTTATTCAAATAACCAGCCAATCAGAGCAACCCTACCGTTACCCAAATTCTAAAATAAAGCATGCATCAACAAATTGCCTTTATTTTCATGTCAAGTGGTTCCTGTGCTTTAGTTTATTTTCCCGTTCTGTGCTACTTGCATATCATATCATCGGCATTAAAGGGCACGATGGAATCCGAGCGGAACGAATATTTTAATAATCTACAATAGGACACGTGGCTGAACGGAAACCATGCACGTGCTATCAATTAGAAGTGGAATAGATATAAAAAACTTGACTAGAATTTTATTGAACCCTTCGATGTGGGAGGAGTCATTGCCTATAAAAATGAAAGCGAAATCATAAATATTACTCTCTGTTTGTGCAGCGAGTTACAAAGGGTTAGTAGGACTTAGTAGGATTCTTTCACTTTTTAATTTCTTGTTTTTGATGTTAGAGGCTGAGACGTTGAACGTCATGTTCAAAACTATACAGGGTCAAATTTATTTGCTAGCGAAACTCTGCAGACGTGTTGGGTACCGATAGCTAACATGATAAAATAAAAACAAAAAAAAGATTTCAAGTTTTGTTTGGGGGGCTTAATGATCGCTTGTAGTTTTGTTACTTGAAGTACGAGTTGAGAAAATCTATTTTATTTTGTCTGTATCATGTTTAGATACGTACCCATCATGTCTGAGAAGTTTCCCTAGCTAATTTAATTTGACCCTGTATAAAATTCACTGATAACAGTTCAAGTGCTATGTTCTAGTTAAGCCTTGGCTGGATTTAGGTGATTTAGATAATATGATAACAACTTTTAAAATGTTGCATACGAATGTCGTGTTGCGTAAGTGCGTTTATAACATTACATAAAATAATGTATTCGGTACTAGAATCTTGAAGAGGAAGATATGGATTTAAAATTAAAACTTAAATAAATGTTTGAAAAAGTACACTCTTTGACAGATGAAACTAGTGATTGCAGCAACATTATACCTAACACAGATTTCGATAATTTCACTATTTGTATATCGAATAAAAATGGTGCGGTTTCTATGCCTGTGTTAATTATTATTAAATACATAAGCCGCTTTGTTTATTTTAATTTCGATTTTGCAAGTTTTATAGCGGAAATCAGCATAAAAATAAAGTATACACTGTCTTTTCGTATCAATTGTGTTTTAGTGTATACACATAAACATGGGGTTTACTACATATTTAAAACACAACGTTTTTTATTCATAACATTTTATGAAAGTAAAATCGAAATAAAACATTAACATCTTGCTTGTGGTGGCAAATCCGTATCCTGGCAAATAATTTATATATTTTACTGATATTTGAATGGATGCAAGGTTTTTCTATACTAATTTACCTATAATAATAAAGTGATTTTATCACGCATTTTAAAGTTAACTTTTACGTAATCTGGAATAGTTCAGCTGTCAATAAATGGTTAACCTAGTGGACAAGTTGTAAGATTGATTGTAAAGCAGGATCATTCCCATGACATATGACTGTTGTAGTAGTCCTACAGAATAAATGCCTGCTCTTTGACAGAAATGTGAAGGAAATGATTAATTCTTATTTTGTTATTCTATGTACGGTCACCAAATGAGATGAGTAACCAGGGCCATCGGATATTGTTGCAGTATAGTAAGAAACCGATGGATGTTTTCGAATAAAATTTAATTTAATTAATACAAAACAAAGAGTTCATTTAACAAATTAAATTTCATTCGGAATCATCCTTCGGATTCTTTCTAAATTTTAACTATATTTGAAGGCCCTGGTTACTTATCTCTTTTGGTGACTGTACTTATATATAAATTGCTTACGTACCTTTTCATGTAATAATTGTCAAATCTTCCAATGCAACGTTCGCAATTGTTGGGTTTATTTATAAACGTTGCTTAAAGTAATGATTAGCGAATGTTTAACCATACATTTTTGACGTTTAAGCGTCACTTAACTTTAAGGTGAGGTTGCAATACCTACTTTTTAACTTTTTTAAACCTCTGTAAATATAGCAAAATGTTAATTTTGCGCAAAATGAAAATATTTTAGAAAAATTGAACAAGCGCTGTGTGAAGATAGAAACGTGAATTAAAAAAAATTGGCTCGATAAAAAAAAATCATTAAGATGACAATAATCATAATAAATCGCTATTTAAAACGTGTACCTTCAAGAGATTATATCGTTAAATCATGTAAAAGTTATAGGTACCAAAAGATAAGCATTGTTGTTTTTTAGGGCTTGGTGAGAACACATTTTATAATTTTCTTATTATTTTCTTCTATGAAACAAATAGGTAAACACAAAATTTAACAGCTCAAGAGCTCGCAACGGCCGGCCAGCGCCTGCGAGAGAGAGATGCCGCGATACGTATTATGCAGGGAGTGAGGAAACGTTATCATACCTACACGCCGCACTACAAGACGGCCCTAGGCAACGTTTATAAAATAAGCCTCTGTATCTTTAAAACTTTTGAACTTTGCAGTCTAAATAATTTCTGAAGTGTTATCAGTCTGCCCCAGTCTCAAATTAGGTTGGATAAAATGATGTTTTAAATATACAATTCATTAAAATATAGATAACTATTGAAATCAAAGATCATCATCCAATCGATTGTTATCCAATTTAAATGCATGGCTATAAATTCCCAAGTTTCCCTTTTTATCGTTTTTGAAAGATACGTGTGAGATACATACATGCAATGCGTAATCAGTATAAAAAAGGTCTATTATTATTTTTTAAGACAGGCGCGATGCGAGGCGATTCTAGTAGATCAATTTCCATGAAGTTTTTATAGAAATCGTTATACTAGAGTCGTAAAGCGCTGTCATGACGGCCCTGTCTACGGAAACCTTTATAAACAATGTACGTACATTCATGTTACCTACGTGTTTTTGGCGTTCTCCAATAAAATGCGGGAATATTTCTGTAATAAGGAAAAGTGCCGCATATTTAACAAACCTATCAAAATGCAAACATCGTAACGTTAGCGCGTCATTTCGCAGATTAAATAGTAAGTAATAATACTCTTTCAAAATGATTACTTGGTCAATTAAATAAATTGGACTTTATAGTGATGACTATACCTAATGGAAGAGTTATATTATAATTACTATAACTTATAACCATGCTTTCTAGACCTATTGATAACCGCATGCAGTTTAAAATAAGTACAGATCTAGGACGACCCGATACTTCGCAGGTTCAGTCAGGACCAGCAGTACAATTTCGTTTTTGGTAAGTACACTGGTAATTTCATAGAAAGTGTGTTGCTCAAGAAACATAAAATTGTGTCTACTAATTACATCATGGAGAGTTAGTAGGTATGTGTTCTGTTTTATCAGATGATGCATCACAGAATCGCATTTAGTTACTATTAGGTACTTAGCTCTTGTTTGCATTTATCTTGTTATCCAATGAATCACACTTGTTGACATGTGGTAATGTGCGATTATAGATAGCTGTGACATGACTGATGTCTTCATAGTCATAATTATTGTCTATTGTGTGCTAGATGTTAGTCACATTGAGCAAAAATCTCATTATTTACTTACTAAATTCTTTATTTAAGTACCTAAACAGACAAAACACAGAGCCAAAGACAAACATATTTTCATGGTGAACATAATTATCTTAATCCTTTGGTAATGAACTGGTTTTCATAGTGCCGAAAACACCTGAAAATCTTACACAAGTTTGAAAAAAACTTCAATCAACATTCAAGCCACTTTACATATAAGTACCAACCGTCTTTATTTTCCAGCCGGTAAATGACGTCCTTAGTTAAATTTCTTATCAAGATATTTTATGATAGCGCCAAAAATGTAACATAACATCACGCCACTAAAAGAGTTAGGCAAAATATGTTCGGATATATTTCCTAATAAAATAATTTGCTAAAGGCACGCCGATGATTGGGTATATTCCATAATGGAATATATTTTATCAATAGACAATACTCTTCGCTAATGCTGACCTCTGAACTCTTTTTATAATAAACTTTTTGCAGAAGACACTTTGGATTGGTCCAGATAAACAGAGTACATTATTGTACCGTGTGATTGTTAGTGTAACTAAATAATTTTCATTGAAAAAATTGTTATCATGACAGAGATATGACAGTGATCTACTATGTATCGTGACAATATTGTGTAATAGATAGTGTAATAACTTAATACACAGATACTTATTATACCTACATATTTTGTTCAAGTAGACTAAACGGGATTTTTGTGGTATACTCCGCTAAGGAAGTATAGCATAAGCATGCTATCACAATCAGCCTATAATGTTCTCACTGCTGGGATACAGGACTTGTCTCCTCGAGAGGGAGTGGACTGTGATCTATCACGCGGACCCATATACAAAGTGCAGATGACAATACAACAATAAATTAAACTTCTTTTAATGTCATTTTTCCGGTGGATGGTTGCATTCTTCGAAATGTTTTCCAGTCCAAATAGAACTTTCCTACACAACCTCCAGAGTGATTTACTAAGCATCACCTTCTAAAAGATCACGAATAATAATTATTATCCTAATCATACAATACATATAATGCATATAATGCAATACATATAATGTATCGTGCATACGTTTGTTGAATTATTTATTGGAACACGTGACCTACGCGCGCGCAGTGTGCATAGGAAGCAAGGTTGACATGCACCCGACTCGCATAACTGACATGTGCGCTATGCTAGCCGTGATTCCGGCGGGGTTTGAATTATTCTAACTTTAATATTGTAATTATAATAATTTACTAGCATTATTTAAGACTATTCATATGATTTAAAATTATTTAAGACCAGACTGGCACGCTGTACCATTGCAGAGTAATGAGGTCCTGGGTACGATTACCAGATTGGGCAAATTGTTATCGGGTTTCTCGTCAGGAATTTCTCAGTGGCAGCCCGGATTCCGGATCTGTGCCCGATTGACGGCAATAGACTCGCCAACCCATATTACATGGGACTCAAATACAACTGGCGAAATGTGCACAGACCCATCATACCCCTGGCCGTATCTCTGCTGGTACGGTGGGTGCTATAAAGTTAAACGATACCACTTGAAGTGATCATAGTGCCATGCTGATGTAGATACTTACTAGACGGATAGGAAACTACGAGATTCAACATGTGAAGTCTGAATCTTCTGGTATGGTACAAATGGAAAAAAAAAACCTTAAACCTTGAACCTTACTGGGAGTTATTGAGCCGTTTGGGGTTGAAACACTAGGCCCATGGGCTCCGAGTGCTCATCGGGTATTTCGTGACATCGCCAAGCGGTTGTTCGACACTTCACGTGACCAGAGGGCTGGCCAATTCTTAGGTCAAAGAATCAGCATTGCCATATGTGCACTTTTCCTGCTGACAGCGACGTGACCACATTTTGTGATGCCCAATAAGCTTTGTATACTTTACATAATGTATATATTTTAGTGTTAGATTGTAGATTTGTTGTTGTTGTTAGATAAAAAATTATGAATAAAATTATTAAATTAAATTGCTGTTGTCAGAAGTAGTTTTAACTAGTTACACAACACTATTACCTGATGGCACCGTTAACTTTAAAACACCCACCGTACCACCGGAGGTACGGCCAGGAGTACGGTGGTTCTGCAGTGGAAATGTGGATGTACAGACGCCAGCACATCAAGCTACTACAATCTGTAAAACTTATTGAAAAGATTTTCAACTTTATAACTAAATTCAGTTTTCTGTGTTTATACTTAAAGCATGGTGTTTTCTTGTCGGCATTAGCCAACGGTGGCGTTTTGGGTACGTTTTCATTTGTCGTCTATACACGACCGTAGCGGTCAAAGGGTTCATGATACATTATTTTTATAAGCACTAGAACAGAACCCTTAAAAAAATCCGATTTACCTAAACCGCACACAACACAGGTCTAGGATTAATGAAAAAAAAAAAACATAGGGGTACAATATTATATACATGTATGCTTCTTATTCAATTTATGAAATATCTTTTAAATTTGTCCAATATTGGAGAGGGAAATAGGCGAAAGCCAAACCTCGAATTTATAACTTTTTACTTAGGCTTTTTCAAAAGTCTCTCCGACCGCATGCCGTTTGGGGTTGAAACACTAGTTAGGCCATGTGGTCCGAGTACCCACTTAGTTTTTCGAGACATCGCCAAGCGGTTGGTTGAGTCTACACGTCACCAGAGGGCTGGCCTATTTTTTGGCCAGAGAATCAGCATTGCCATATAACGTGGCAATGCTGCTGGCAGCATTGCCACGTCCGCATCGCTGTCAATGCTCAAAAGCCTGGGCTTTTGAGCATTGACAGCGATGCGGACGAATTTTTTAATTCCCTTTGATTATTTCCCCTCCTTTTTATATTCTTGTAGGTACATATTATTATTATTATTTTAGGACTGTTCGCTTTTTACATTGATATATATGTTACACTAGATTAGCAATTACCGCACCAAGGCGTTGCCACTAGGCTGATGGCCACAGCCATCAGCGTAGCTAACGTCAGTTCAGTGCTCTGTGTGACGCCAACCGAAGTCAACCGAGTGACATGCGACAAAAAATATCGCGAAAGAGTGCGATTCAAGATCACAAAAACATAATAAATTAACCGGAATTACTTTCCACACGTAAATTAATTGTCTCTGTGTTTATATCAACGTAAAAACGCAATAAAATGTAGAATTTTGTAAATTCGGTTCAGTGTTACCACTACAAACTTAGTTTTAGTTTCCCACATTAGTGGGAGTTTTTAATTTATGGAATAAGTGATTTTAAATATTTTTTCATAATAACAACGTAGCAGGGTGCCTAAAGATGCAGCACGCCGTGAAAAATGGGTGGAAATAATCCGATTGCTGAGAAAAAAGACTGACTGGCTACCTACTAAATCATTCAATTTCATTAATAATAAAGAAAAAATATTCAAAAAGAAAATGTCTTAATTATTTTCATTATTTATAAACTTCTATTACATATCCAATAAGAAATACATAATTCAAACATTTAAAAAATAATTTAACTTAACCTAAAACGCTTTTTATGGCTTAAAATGTTGGGTAAAATTTCGCATGGGTAGGCAACCCCATCCCGTCATTGCATGTTTATATTGCGGTCTTTGTCTAATCTAAGCGACGGTATTATTCTTACGACGTGTGTAAGTGAGACAGATATATGTTTACTTTTAAATGTTTAGTGGTTTCAAAGCTACGTCGTCGCGTTTATAAAGTGGCTACACTTTTTTGACACATTTTATTAAGGTTTGCTTCTCTAGATATATAACTCAATGGCTTTTTAAATTAAGTCAATATGTATAAGTAAATACTAATAATAAACTTATGATATATTTGAATAACAGAAAATTCCCTTCATCAATTAATTTATTAGCATAAATATTAGATACTATTTACAGAATTAATTGAATATATTCTGCTGTCAATAATGGGAATTTCGATGTATTTATGTCAATGTCAATAATTTATGTTGCCGTGAAAACCCGAAGTGCCAAAACCCGAAGCCCGAAGTGGTAGGTATTATTGTTTATTAGGGAATAGGTTTGCAAACGAGTCCACAAACAAAGTAAGACTACTTTTATTGTTTTTTAGCGGTTTGGTTTGTCGATGACGATGTCGCATGTGCCTGGAATTTCATTTTTCAATATATATGTATCTTCTAATAGCAATGCTGTTAGAAGGTGAATACTTAAATGTGAAAAATCCAGAGTTATTTCTTCAAAGGTTGTGGAAAACAACAATTTTAGGTCCGCAAAAAGGCAAGATATACAAAGAATGAAATGTTCTTCATAATGTTTGAAACCTACAACCAAATATTCCATACTAGCAGCGCCTCGCGGTTTCACCCGCGTTAGCTTCGATCCCGTGGGAATATCGGGATAAAAAGTGTCTTATGTGTTAATCCTGGTTATAAACTATGTGTGTGCCAAATTTCATCTAAATCCGTTCAACGGTTTACGCGTGATTGAGTAAAAAACGTCCAAACATCTTCACAAACTTGCACATTTATAATATTAGTAGAATTATAGATAATATTAGTAGGATTAGAAAAAAAATCACCAGAGAACTACTCTCTGGTGATTTTCCTTGGACAAAATAAAGCAGAAAATTAAATCCCGAATGTTTTTGCACTAACTGCACTGAATTATTGTTGAGTTTCATGAACTCTTTTTGCACATAATATTTGCATACATTTAAGTGGCATGTCGGTATTGTTCAGGTCAACACTGAATAAATATTGCCGTATATTTCCTTTGTTTATTATGTATGAATTAACAATGGAAAAGCGCATGTACCTTTGCTATTAAAGATCTTTTTTTTTTTTTGTTTCTATTTGGTGGTTTCTAGGGGTGCCGAATAAACAATAATCTTACGGATGCTTTCACGATCAGTGCTTCGACCGAAAATCAGCACACTGATAAGCCTAACACAGTCATGTAGGTAAGATACCCAAATGAGTCTCCAAATCTAATCTGGTGTACCTAGGCTGCTGAGGTTAGAAGACTCTCAAGCAACTCTCTGAACAATAGCGATTTAATCAAAACTAAGGGTGTTGCTTGCCAAGGTTAGGCCAAAGAAACCAGGGCTGACCAAAAGCACGTTGGGTTGATGATAACGTCAAAGTCGCGGTAAACACCTGGATAAGGTAAGCACAGACCCGGGAAGTATGGCAGAAAAAGGGGAGGCCTATTCCCAGTAGTGCGTAATTCCGAGCTGAAATGATAATGATGAAGTGTGTTGCTAAAACACCAAGGAAGTTATGTGCTCGAACAGCTTAAACTCAAACTCAAAGCATTTATTTCGAATAAACCAATAATAGGTAAAAAAAATGCCTATGGCATTAAGTCCGCCTCTGTTCATGTATGTGCTTGAAGTATTAAATAAATAAATATAGGTACTTTTGAATTGTCAAGGGTCGTTCAGTCAGAAAGATGAAGCTAGTTGCCCATTCCAAAGCGTAGGTACCTGTGGAGAAGAACGGGCAAGAAACTCCACGGACACTCTTTTAAATCATAAAATTATTCCAAAAATCTTGGTTACATCATTCATGTTGAAATTATACATGTGAGAACGATGCGATGCTCAGTACCGAAAAGTATTTAAGAGTAATTGGATCCATTATATACAACGAAAATAGGCCAATTGATGGTGGATCTAATTGGCAATCAACCGTGATCGTTTTGTGATCGTATGTTCGAACACGGACAGGCGCTTTGTGTAAATCATTTCATTACCACTGCTCTCAAAACGGTGAAGGAAATCATCGTGAGGAAACCGACATGACCTAGAACCATTCGAATTCGAAGACATGTGACATCTACCAACCCGCACTGGGCTCACGTGGTAGATTATAGCCCACTCCCTCTCAAAGATAGGAGACCTATGTCCCAGCAGTGGGAACATTATAGGCTGAATATGCTTGATGGTGGATCTATATGGACAATCAACGTCCTTTATTTTGAAATGAAAACCCCGTGATAAATGAAAAGTTACAGGTTAAATTACTTACATTAGAGGGGCCCGTGGCTAAATAATAACAGCCGCGCTGGTCGATCGATCAGCGGGGTAATTGCGTATCACACTATCAGTAGCAATGGGTTTCATTGCGTTATTTACGTTGTTGTTCAAACACATTTCTCGAACATATGGAGCAATGGATTAGCAATATGCTTCAAACTGATTCAAATTGAGAGTAATGGTGTGTTACGCAATTAGGGTGCAGGTTAAGCTACCTACGCTTGCCGCGGTTTGCCCTCCGTGCCTCGGAAAGCACGTTAAGCCGTTGGTCTCGGCTGTCATTCGTGGATCTTTGACAGTCGTTACGGGTATTCAGAAGCCCGAAAGTCTGACAACCAGTCTTACCAAGGGGTATCGTATTACCCAGTAACTGGGTTGTGGGGGTCAGATAGGCAGTCGCTCCATGTAAAACACTGGTATTCAGCTGCATCCGGTTTGACTGGAAGCAGACCACAATATAGTTGGGAAAATGCTAGGCAGATGATGACAGGTTAAATTACTTCCGAAGTAAAAAGGCCTATGACACTCGTAGTGGGTGTAGCTGTTGCAATCGAGAAAATCAAACGAATAAAATCTATGAAAGAATATATTATACCGAAACCATGAATAAGTAATAAACACCATGTGAGTTATGGTAATCTACCATATGGTATTAAAAGTACCATAAACGTTTGTGTAACATGTTACACCGGATAGCATGTTTCCGTAGAGAGACATATGACTCGGTTTAGCCTGTTCTATTTTGAGTACCATAATTGGGTCTTTCGTAATGCATTATGGTTTTAAATACGCACTGGTGTTTAGCATTTTTAGGGTTCCGTACCCACAGAGTGCCATAGAACCCTCTTACTAAGCCTCCGCTGTCAGTCTGTCTGTATCTCATGAACCTTAATAGGTAGACACTTGAAATTTTCCAGAATTTTATCATCTGGGATGAGTGTGTATTTCTATTGACGCTATAACAATAAAATAAAGCTAAAAATGAAGGGACCTCCCCATACAAGAACTGTTTAAAAAAATGTGTTTAATAGGTATTGTATGGTGGTACGGAACCCTTCGTGCGCGAGTCTGACTCACACTTCGTTTTACTTGGTACAGGTACTATTTGATTTTGTTTGAAGTTATAAAACATTTTCATAATCATTGATGAATCGTTATTATTCTTGTTCACCTCTGATGCTCTGATCGGTCAGTATAAAACAGCGTAACTTAACGATATCTATTTATCTATATCTATAGATTTACACAAATAAATCAAATTGAAGTGTCTGTTTGTAATGTCAAAATAACAGCTTTTTACTATATCCATATAAAAGTATATACGGTGATTATAAAAAAAAAAATTTTTTTTTTCATTCTGTTTGTTCCGGCTTCCAGCTAATCTCCGCAACCGTTGGACCGATTTTGACGGGGCATTCACTAGCAGATAGCTGATGTTATAAGTAGTAATTAGTCATAAGGAGTTACTTTTATTTAAGAAAAAGAATTAGGGTTCTGCGCACACACAACCGACAACGACAAGTACGCGAGCGAAGCCGCGGGCACAGCTAGTACAAAAAAAATAAGCCTTAAACTTCAAAAATTAATTTTAATAAGGAAACGTGTCTTTATATCCGTTTAGAGATAACGATCCTAATTTTATGATCTCCTTGATTTTTTCGAAATTCATGATTATGTAAAATACATAATGAAGTTGTTTTTATATTACACACATCAAAAAAGTCTAAGCAACATGTACGGTTTTGAACGATTTTTACTATTGCAGTATATTTATTTATATTTATATTTTTGTCTTCCTTTGAAAAGATCCTAGACCACCCTCTTACACTCATATAGTCATTATGGGGGATTTCAATAATTGCTTAATGAAAAACCATTCCCGCTCTTCTTATCTTCGATCAATTGTCCAGTCGTCGAATTTATCAATTCTTCCTTTAAGTGCCACACACCATTTTCCGAACCTACCTTCACTTGAACCGATCCTTCACTTTTGGATCTTCTCATTGTTTCCTCTCCTCAACACGCCAGCAAGCGTGGTCAATGCCCAGCTGACATACTTCCGACTCAGCATTGACTAAAGGAGACCGGTCAATGTGGTTTTAGCGTCTCTTCGGAGATCATCTGTATTCATACCACCAAAATTGCGCTGCAGGAGAATTTTAGGTTTTGCCTTAGGTGGGCGAATTTTATACTAACCGTATGTCATCAGTGACGCTAACTAAGGCTGTAGTGGTGTTGTGACCAGGATGGAAACCGTATCGGAAAGGATTCAGCAGACTATTCTTACAAAGAAAAGTACTTAGCTGATTGTGGACAAGGCGTTCTAGGATTTTGGAGAGGAAAGGCAAGATAGAGATAGGACGGTATTCTGAAAAGGAAGTAGGATTGGATTTTTTGGGTAAACGTAAAGGAGACTTTGGCCTCTTTCCACATCGATGGAAAGGCACAATAGGATATAGGGTAGTTCAGGATATAACATAGGATAGGAAGGATTTCGTCGAGGACAGGAAGTATCATTTTTCGACTTACACAGTCACTACCAACTGCGTTAGACGTGATTGAAACTATGCTCTTCTTAACATCATCATCCCCCATTTATTTTTAGTCAATCAGAGAATTGACTAAAAATAAATGGGGGATGGTCCGGAGTTGGAAGATTTGAAAGATAGTTAACAGTAGCTGCCTTCATGGTCCAATTACTGTGGGACGAATTTGAGAAGTGCTGATTCAGTAGATCAATATCTAAGTCTTTTGGAATCGATTCTTGGCGTGATTTCCAGACTTTTGCTGGATCTCCGTTTTCAACTGAGGTGTGGATATGGCGGCGTTGGGCGTCTCTACACACCTTATTGCAGCGATTGCTTGCATCAACAAGGATCTCCCGGTTCGACGGCGAGGGCCGACACTTATATTAAGTTTTGGTTACAGCCTTTCTGTGCCTAATATAAGCCATTGCGCCGGAAGATGTTTGATTTTCACTGCACGAATGGGAGCGTGAATATCGTACAGCTGCACAAGGTTATCCGTCAGTAGATTCACTTTCACATCCACCGATTCAGCATTGACTAAAGGAGCCCGGTCAACGTTGTTAGCGTCTCTTCGGAGATCATCTATAATCATACCACCAAAATTGCGCTGCAGGAGAATTTTAGGTTTTGCCTTAGGTGGGCGAATCCAAAAGTGAAGGATTAGGTACAGTTTGGAAAATGGTGTGTGGCACTTACTCGTAAAGGAAGAATTGATAAATTGATCACAAACAATTGACAATTGATCGAAGATAAGAAGAGCGGGAATCGTTTTTCAATAAGCAAGTATTGAAATCCCCCATAATGACTGTATGATTGTAAGAGGGTGTTAGGTTTTCTAGGATCTTTTAAAGGAAGACAAAAATATATAAATAAATATATTACAATAGTAAAAATCGTTCAAAACCGTACATGTTGCTTAGACTTTTTTGATGTGTATAATATAAAAATAACTTCATTATGTATTTTACATAATCATGAATTTCGATAAAATCAAGGAGATCATAAAATTAGGATCGTTATTTCTAAACGGATATAAAAACACGTTTCCTTACTAAATTAAAGTTATCTTTCCATTAATTCACATTTTTATACCTTTTTGGCAAATAAATCGTGAACGCAGATTATGTAGTTTATAGATCCACTGGACTTGACTGATGGATTTTCAGGCTGAAAAAAAGCAGTGAATATCGACGTCGCGTACGTCATCGATATTCGACGCGTTGGTCGTAGTGGATAGATTTTTTGTTAAAGGATCTTTTGTCGCGTGGCTAAAATTTGAACTATCGCCGCCATCTCGTTTTTCAATACGATTTTACGAATAAAAATCACAATTTTTTACCACAACGCTGTCTTGTAATGTCATTCAAGCGCCAAGTTTCTTCCAGTAAGTACATTACCTAACTCTTTTGTTAATCGGTCAAACCATTTATAATTATTGGGATGCCAGTGTCAATTATGTAAACATTTGTGATGGTAAGACAGTTCATATAATTTGGTAAGTATTTGTAATTGATTAACTGGATTAGTTAAAAAATCTTTATTTATTTTAGTTGTTTTTTATGTCTATCATAAGGGTCTGGGATTTCCAGGATGGGGAAATTGTTACCTACTGGGCTTTTATGCTTAGGGATCCAGTTAACAGTAACCCGAAGATGCGCGGCGTGGTATAATGTTCATAGGCTTCTCCAATCTCTGCATAAAATATATTCCTGCTAATATGCTAGGCTTAAATTATGATATAATTACCGAAATTACGATAACTTTCTCGCAGAAGCACCTCTCCTCTATAGCTTATGCAGTCCAAAATAAACTTAATAAAAACCATCAGCAACGCATGTGTTTGTTTATCATCAATCGAATTACACTAATTATGAGCAAACAAAAGCATATGCCACCGTGACTCAAACTTTTTCTCGTCGAGAGCTAATTTGTAGTTTTTGTTGAATCTCTGTTGATCGCCAGATGGTTGTGCTGCGCCCGCGCATGCCGTATGGCGTCAGTGCCAGAACTTTGGCGGGAACCTGGCGTAATTTCACTGTCTACTATCTCAAACAATCTGGCCCCATGTCGGAAACACAATAAGATATATTGTTGCGTTTCGTTAATTCGGTTTTTAGATTTTTTGCATTAAAAAGAGTTGCGGAGGCAACATGAAGCTTGTCTTGATTATTCCAATGACTAAATAGAATATTCAAATAGGAATCACCTTGACACCTTAGCAGTTCGTGAAGACATTTGAATTAGTGCTAAAGTCTTATCGCTTAATCACATAATGACATTTTGTTGCTACTGTATGTGTTTTTATTTATTTATTTGATCATTTGCATTGAAAACTATAAATATAAATACTACCAAGTACCTAACAGGTTTTGAACCTAAAAGAAATTATGATTATGATTATGTATAATAATCATAATTATATTTCTTAATTTGTAAGATTTCTGTAAACCTTATCTAGGTATATTTTGTGTTTTAAATTCTCATGTTTAAAATAAAATAAAGAGAAAAAGAGAGTTACTTATTATTTTCTGAACACTTCGGAATTATTAGGTATACATAGTTTGAATCTTGATCAATTTACATAAATTATATCATCTTGTTTGCTTTCATATGTTTGCTTTTAGAAATAGTTTATCATGCATAGGTAGGTACTGTGGCCTTTAAAGTCTTAGTTAAATCAAACTATCAGAGTGTCAAGATTATTCATGTTACCAGATATCTTAGTCAAATTCTCGAAAATAGTAAGATTGTGTAACGAGATTTCTGAAGTCTAGTCGTATGTCTACTATTTACATGACAGTTACAAGGTCCCTGAAGATGTGTATCAAACATTTAAGTATTTTTTTCCATAGTTATATAAACATTTCGTTGGAGGCAAAATTTGTTTTTGAGATCGTAACTCGTAAGTATGACAGGGCGTGACAGAGGTCTTCACGTGCAAAAGGATTTGCTAAACTAAAGAATGTCATCTTTGTTAATTAAATAAACAAACAGACATTTTTTTGTACGCGTCTTCGTGTTCTGCCCGAGGGTCTTTGCATAAGATGCACAGATTATTAATACAAAAATATACGTCATCCTAATCTTGGAACACGTGGATGCGTGAACGTTGTGTAGAAAAAGTGCTTATTCAGTTTCTTTAGTGAATTCGGTAGTACCCTAAAGGTAAAGTCCATTTTTTGCTGGTTCCCATGAACCCTGCGACAATGGCGACGACCTCGCTGAAAGACTTCGGGGAGATCCACGCAAGAATAAATATTATACAACAATAGGGTAGCTTCTTTGACTTTACTTTACCGTATTGGGCAATGGAATAGTCTTGATCTGAGTTATAACGTCTTTGGGAATTTTTAAGAGTTAGGCAATAATAAAAACAGGAGGTGTTATATTTATTGTATAATTATTTATATTGATAGTAATCAGTTAACATTTGTGAAAGATTACAAGGAAAATCTTACTTTTTATAACATTAATAAATATTTACGACTTATCAATATGATACAATGTTTAATTCCAGTTATAAAACAAGCACAGAATAGCTTTATTTATAGGTGCGACAGCTATAAAATACTGTTGTCACCAAATAGCTAACGATAAGATTATCTTTAGTATTTAATACATGATAATCTGACTATCAAGAAGTTTTAATGCTAGAGATAATCTTTACTCGTAATAAAAACGTTCAAAATCTAGTCGCAATTTCATCTCAGTGACATTCAATATCAAAAACCTCATACAATTTTTAACAGCAATCTGTTAATTAAAATTTGTAACAGCGACTAGTTGAAAAATATACGATTGAGATTAGAATGAGAACGTTCTTTAAAATACGTGAATTTTGTCTGGTTTAAGTATCAAGTCTTGTGATGCGTGCTATACGCAAAACAACAAAAGGCATAGCGGCTCGTAACGGACTTTTTTCCGTGCGGCATCGATCAGGATATCTTCCTCGTAGGTTCTGTGATGCAAGGGACCCGCCATTCCCACGCATCCCATAACCTGATTACTGACTTAATTTATTGCATTGAAGAATTTTGTCACGTGCAAGTATAGGTACCTAGGTAGATATAGTGTTTATAAGACTGGTAATTAGTACCAACATGAAATAGGTATAATTAAAGGTAATTAGTTCTTATTGGGTCAGGTTCAACGGAAATACATGTTGTACTCGTAAAGAAAGTGTTCTGATAAACTTTGATCTTGTATACATACAATTCAGTCCTGACTGATTGATATATCAACGCACTGCCTAAACCACTGGTCCTAGTGGCACGAAATTTGTAGGATGTGTTCTTAGTGAAGAGTAAGTATCCACTAAGAAAGGTTTTTTTTGAAATTCCACCCCTAATAGGGTGATGGGGGGAGGGTGAAATTTCACGCGGACGAAGACGCAGGCAGAAGCTAGTCTCAAATAAAATAGTCAATTAAAGAGATATAAAAATGGTATTTTACGCACAGCTACACGTCATTCCAGTTTTAGCTGACCTCGCATTGTATAGGTTTTTTCTACAATCAGATGTTAGCTTACACTGGTTATGTATAGCTTGATGTGTAGCCGTGCGAACCTAGTAGCATTGACATAACGGATAGAGTTAATTAAGCAATAAAATTCAACCTTTATCAATAAATAATGACAAAGAAGTAATAGCACTGTGGAACGTTATTAAAATGTTACTTGTTACTTAACACTAAAAAGGAGTTACAGAGTTCCACAAAACGGGTCTCAAAGTGTTTTAAGTGCAGTAATAATCTACGCAGATAATGAAAGTCTAAATAAATGTTCGTTAAACTAAACTACAGATAACGGTGCAAAGATATTGGTCTGAGAGGACACTTGTTTCAGAGTATAATGGCCACTTGCTCAAGAAAATATGTGTTCTTAGCATTTTGAAAGGAGAAGCCGTCTTCCGTGGTCTTTAAAAATGGAACTAAAAATATTCCTTATGTGTCCTTACAATAAGGACTGACTTGGGTATGTCGCCTAAATAGGTAAATTGAAAACTTGTTCTTTTTACCCTATTTCAAGATATGCTCCTAACTGTAACTGTAACAAGTATTTGTGAATGTAGACGGTCGTAAAAGTTCGTCAGACAATGAATCATGTTGTGCTAGTTAGTTTTATTTGTTTAGGAATTATTGTGACTAATGAAGCCATAGTTAAACATCTTTGACTAATGCTTAAACTAACTAAATGACTTTAATAATAATAATAATAATATTCCACAACTATCACATAACGCCATCTAGTCCCAAGCTAAGCAGAGCTTGTGTTATGGGTACTAGACAACTGATAAACATACTTATATATTTCTAAATACATAAATATTATAGATAAATTACACCCAGACACAGAACAAATGATCGTGCTCATTACACAAACATTTGTCCTGGGTGGGAATCGAACCCACGACCTCCGGCATAGCAGTCAGGGTCACTAACCACTAGACCAACAGGCCTTTTTTTTTTTTTTTGTGGATGGGAAATCATCCAATGACCCCTCCCGCTCTGGGTGGAGCAGAAGGGAGTGTCAGACTCTTACTGACTAAAACCCACCCGTGTTCCTTCCTTAGCCCTTTGTGTTCCGGGGTAGCGGTAACCCTTTCGGACAATCCCGCTGCCCCGGCAGGCTTCGGCCCTTTCGGGCCCCTTCCTTATGCTGACATCTCTTTGAGGCGCGCGTGGAACACGTACGCGCCGTCCGGCACGGGCCTGGTCCTGATCGGACGGAGAGTTACCCATTACTCTCCGCCCGCAGGCCCGCGCCTACGGTGGCCGGGAGTCGTCTCGCGGCTCCCGACGCCCGGGGCGTCTCCCGCGGCGGCTGGGACGTGAGGCCCTCTCCCTCAGCCGTCCCGCCACCTCCTTCGCTAGCATGACTGCTTCGCAGAAGGAGGTGACTGCCTCCCACTCCCTCTCGCCCCGGACCATGGCTTGAACCAGGGCCGGGCGCGAGAGGTCGCCGCCGCCGCCGATCGCCTCTGCGAGAACACGGCGGTGCTCCGCCCAATTGGGGCATACCGCCACCGTATGCTCCACCGTGTCCTCCGGGCGACCCTCGCAGTGGTGACACCCGGGCGTATCCTCCCGCCCGATAATGTGCAGGAACCTCCCGAAACACCCGTGTCCGGTGAGGACCTGCGTCAGGCGGTAGGTGAGGGCGCCGTGGCGCCTCTCTAGCCACTCCTCAAAGAGGGGTCTTACCGCCGCTATCGCGGCGTGCCCTGCGCTGGGTTGCGACAGTCGCTCTTTCCATGCCGCCATGAGATCGCGCCGGAGGTCGGTCCGCTCCGCTGCGATTTGCCGCGGAAGCGGAGTTTCCCCCCGGCGTAGTGCCTCCGCGCGCCACTCGTACAGGCGCGCGAGGACTATCGCCTCCAGATCCCACGGCGGCAGTCCGGCAAGGAGGCTTGCCGCCTCGCCCGAGATCGTGCGGTACCCCCGGATTAGCCTTACGGCTACCACCTTCTGGGGCGCGTTCAGGTAATGGGTGGCTCGCCGCCGCAGTGAACGCGCCCACACCGGGGCCCCATATAGGGCCATGGACCGCACGACCCCCGCGTAAAGCCTCCGTCAGGAGGCGTTTGGCCCCCTCAGGTTGGGCAAGAGCCGCTTGAAGGCGGCCCCGGCCCGTTCCAATTTGGGAGCCAAACGTCGAAAATGCTCGACAAAGTTCCACCGGCTGTCGAGGACGAGACCCAGGTACCTCATCGTTGTCTCGACGCCGATGTGAAACCCTCCTGCCGTTATTTGGGATCCCGAAGGCGGCCCGTTCCGAGGCCCATGAAAAGACATGGCCTCGGACTTGTGCAAAGCCACCTCGAGACCCAACTGCCGGATCCTCTCCACGACTATCGCAACCCCGCGTGTCATCGCGTCGGCCGCCGCCTGATGCAACCTCCCCTGCGCCAGGACTAGCGTGTCGTCAGCGTAGCAAACCACGCTGACTCCATCAGGGAGATCGGCCCGCAGCACCCAGTCGTAACCGATGTCCCACAGGAGCGGCCCCAGAACCGATCCCTGTGGGACACCGCACGACATCTCTCGCCGGTTCCATTCCCCGTTGCGACCGGGGTAGATGACGGCTCTGTCCGTCAGATACGCCCCGACTACTCGACGGAGGTAGGTCGGCACCCGGTGATACCGGAGTGCCTCCCCAATGCAACTCCAGGGCAGGGTGTTAAACGCGTTGGCGATGTCGAGTGACACCGCCACGACCACCCCACCCCGGGACACCGCGTCCCCCGTCGTGAGGGCCCTCACGCGCATGATGGCGTCCACCGTCGAGCGCCCCTTGCGGAAGCCGAACTGGCTGTCCGCAAGATCCGGCCCCGTCCTCACCAGGTGCCCGACGAGGCGGCCCGCAATCACTCTCTCAAAGAGCTTGCCGACCTCGTCGAGCAGCACGATGGGCTGGAATGCGGACGGAGAGTCCGCAGGGCGCCCTGGCTTCTGTATGAGGACCAGCTTCCCCGTCTTCCAGCGGAGTGGAAACTGGCCCCTCTCCATGCATGCGCTCAAGAGCGCCTCTAGTCGGGGCCCGAGAGCCCCTGAGGCCAGGACCCAGGCCTTACCCGGCAAGCCGTCGGGTCCTGGGGCGGTATTTTTGGCCTTCAGCCTGTCTACCGCCACTCTCAGATCTACCCCGGTCACCTCAGGGATGTCGTCGTCGTCCGCGTGGTCCGCTTCAGGCACCGCAAGTGGCGGAGCCATGGGCGGGGGAGTATGCTCCGCCCGTGAAGGGAACAGAGCGCTCACCACCTCCTCCACCAGCTGGGGGCGGAGACTCTGCGTCAGCGGGGGGGCCCAGGTGCGGAGTTTATTCCGCACCATTTTATAAGGGCGCCCCCATGGATCTCTGTTCAGAGTCTCCACCATCTCCTCGCGGGCCATTTCCTTGGCCCGCTGGACAGCCTCGCGGAGGGCGGTCTTCGCCGCTCTGTACCCCTCGTAAAAAATGTGGAACGCTTCACGATTTTGCGTGTCATCCTTGCGCAGGGGCCATGCTAATCTTCTCTGTATCGTTCCAATTTTAGTATATGTACTGCCGAAGCAAGTACAACAGGCCTGACAAGACTTTGAATAGCATTATTTGCGTTACAACAAATAATGCTATTCAAAGTCATTTGATGAGGTATTACTTATTTAACTTTAAATTTGACTTTCTTAGGTACTACTTTTCTGAATGCTGTATTTCATGTAATCATAAAAATGTATACAACTTCATGTAAAATATTTTTAAAAGAATAACGGTGGAGCTTCTTGCCCATGCTTCTCCATACGAAACTACCTTTTAGAAGAGGCGACTAAAATCAATTCTATTTTCTTGTAAATGTTGACGTTCAAAAGTGCCCTTTCTATTTGAAATAATAAATTATTTGACTTCGACTTTCTAAACTCACTCGCTAACTATGTAGGTATATGATCGATATTCACCCATGTGCATCAAAAACTTTAATAATTTGAAACAGCACCTGACGAATGGAGCGGAAAATATTTAAATGGAAGTCAAAATAGCGTGCAACTACCCCATAAAATATGGCGATATTTTGATGTTAAAAAAAAAATAAGGGAGAAATTAACATTCTTACCGTCCCGGATACAAGGAGCGTGCGGAACGAAACCAACGAAGGAAGAAATAGGCGAACTTTCATGTTTAGTAACTTTGAAATTCATCGCATTCTTCGGTAGCGAAACTTCCGTTATTTAGCTGAAGGAAGGCGTTATCAAAAACGGTAAATGAAAAAGTTGGAGCTGATCTTAGTTTGGATACAAACATATCACACCAAAAGATCATACTATGAATTTTTGCGCAAGGTAAAGATAGAATTTTAGTGTAGCGATCATACCAACTCATAAGAAAACCCAGAAAACCCACGAATGATCGAGAACCGTATACATTTCAGCTAATTGTCCTAATTTTCTAACACTGTCCTAAAGTTCCTAAATCCTATAATAAATAGTTAAATGTGTTCGAATAAGCATTAAAACCGACAGTTAAAATTAAAATAATCAACTACACAAAAATCAAATCTGTAAGCTCGACCCAAGCTGTAATCAACCCGTTTGTGGTTCTCCCTTGAAACTTGGTATTTTTTATTCGGGATAACGGCGGCACATTACAATCATAATAGCGCTATCGCCTTACCGTTAACGGCTCGGGTTTTGGGCTGGCTCCACTGATTTTGTTAACCGGAGATTAAGATTTTGGTTTTGACGAAAACTTTTTTTGTAAAATTCAGATACAAAGAACATTAATTATAGTTTCAAAAGGCTCAAAAAGTTTTAAAACCTATAGGTTTATAGGTGACTAATTATACTTTGTACAAAATGAATAATTATATGGACGAGTAACTTGAAGCTTTTGTTCAATTAGGTAGGTCATAAATATTTATTGCTTGAAGGATTACTAAACGTCTTTTGACAACTTTGTAGAGTAATTCTGCAAACTAATACAGAACATTAAAAATAGAGCCAATCATACAATATTTAGAACAGTTTTATTCTCAGTTAAGAAAATATTTAGAGGACGGTGTACTCGACCGTAGCGGCTTATGTTAAGCTGCAAAGCGTTTTAAGTAGGTCATTTACTGACAAATGATTTGGTTGCATTAGCATAAGGGTATTTGTCTCAATGGGGAGCGTGTTGAAAATGGGCTCATTGGATCATTGGCAATTGATAAATTAAGGAAAGGAATCGTTTATAAGTCCAGAGACAATTTAAGTTTTTTCTTAATAGGTAGACTTCATTATTTGCGAATTACTTATCAGTTATCTATTTATATATTTCAATAAAATGATGTAAATTAAAAACAATTTACAGGAACTAATTCATTTATTGTCGTAAAATAACTATCATCTAACATCACAATGTTTATTAAAATAGAAGGCACTATAAGTTAAGTTATTCCATTTGTATTAAGAGGCGCCCTTTAAAACTCATATTTACAATATTTGAACTATTCACGAGAGCTCTCTGTGCTACATACAATACACTGGACAGTCTAAGTCATTGAACTATGTAAAATTACTAGAATAACATATAAATAACACGATCAATGTACAAAGCTTGAAGTACAGGCTCGTCTGTCGACCGTTACGACACACCTTGCGCCTGCGCCTCAACCGACTTTGGCACTAACAGCTGTATGTTATGTTTTACTACACTATACTTCTATCGCAATAAATATCTTGAATTACATTTATCTACATAAAAACTACAATAAATACTTAAGTTAATTCTTATTATTGTTGTTTTTCAGCGATCTTGCTTGTCTAGTTTTCTCCTGCCACCATTTCAGGGTTTCCTCAAACTGTTCTCTGTCTTCTGGTGTCACTTGGATATCAGGAAGTTCTCTCTTTAGTTCCATATCATCATTGAATTGGTCTTCAACGAAAGTATTATCTTCTGCCTTGAATTTGTACTCATTGTGAGTTAAAATTAACCCAGGATCAATCGAAGGCAGACTGGTTTCTTCAGTAAAATTGTTATGCAGTTGCTGATTCATTATTGCAGAATATTTAACTTCAAAATCACTCTCGTTCATTGGCACATCAGTCTCACATAGGTAATGTCGTTCAGGAATCACTGTAAACTGTTCTGCTGAATTCGGGAATGTGAAATGTCCTTCCAATAGATGAGGGTTTATATCTTCATGTCCAAGAAGGTCGGATGATGGAGTGAGAGGCTGGCCAGCTCCTTCTTCTTCCTCGTATAAGTTTGGGGTGGCTACTAACTGGAACTGTTCTGTTGCTTGTAAGTCAACATATTGCTGTCGAGGAAGGTGCATGGATCCATCCAGTTCATCTTCATCCATATCATCGTCTTCAACAGCGGGAGAATGCAGTGAGTAGTAACTTCTCTCTTGACTGTTTTCTCTTGGTGACGAAGATGCTGGAGAAGGAAATGATTCCATTGATGGGCGTGACGAGTTTTCCTTATCATGACCGATGTTCAGTAAACTCTCCAAGTTCCGTATGTATTCGACTGCCATACGCAACGTTTCCACTTTACTTAACTTCTTGTTAGCTCCTCGGTTGGAGTTAGCATTTTCGAAAGCTGAAGCTACTTCTTCGGGGATATGTTTACGGAGAGCGGCAAATCCATCATTAACCTGGCGCACTCTGTTACGTTCGCGCGCATTTCGTCGGGCAACTGCAAGAGGTGTTGGTGACCGCACTGATTCTTCCGCGCTACTTTCACAAGGCCGAGGTTTCTTAGCCGCTGAAGCTTGTGACGTTATAGGCTCAGCAGCACGCACTAATGACGTCACTGAAACGGTCGCTGGTACAGATTGAATCTTCGGCTTCTTTCTCACTATTATAATTTCACGTGTGGAGTTTTGATTGGCATCATTTTTTGTTATATTCACGGTATTATTTACGGATTCTTGTAGCACCTGCGCTTTGCCGAGCGGCGAGTTGCGGAAGACGACGACGCCGATGGAACTCATTTCGGCACGATGAGTTGCTGTTTTTACATGTTACGATTGTTTATTTTGGATTAGTTGCGGACTAAGGTTAGATTGGATCACGTAGAAAATAACTGTTTTCTAGTAAGTGGAGTAGAACTATACGGTGGCGTCAGAGCGCCGGCCGCGACAGGAATGGCGCGTGCCGCGCGGACGCACCTGGGGTGGCTCGCGGGGGGATCAACAGGGGTACTTACGTTTACTAGTTGCACACATGCTCTTTCAAAGGGCGGAATGGGGCAGCGTTCCTGTTCAGTTTTGTTTGAACGTTGAATTATTTTTGTATCAGTTTCATCTTGGAAATGTTTTACAATGCCTAGGATGATAACAAAGCTATATCTGAATTGTGTGTTAGCACTCAAAGCATACAAATAGAAAAGTAATCCAATAATAAAATTTAATACCATCGATTTTTACCCGACTACGCCAGAAGGAGGGTTGTGTTTTTTATATGAAAGTAGGTACTTTCGAATATCTTCAATGGGGCTTTTTCTACGATAAAAGTTTAATTATAAAAGTTTTGGTAATTTATTTCCTAATACTTGATTTATTATAAAACTATAAAGATTAATTATACTTATATGTTCTAAAGCACTAGAGGGGCCCGTGGCTAAATAATAACAGCCGCACAGGTCGATCGATCAGGTTAAGCTACGCTTGCCGCGGTTGGTCTGTGGATGGGTGACCACCTTTACATACCGAGACCCCTCCGTGCCTCGTAAAGCACGTTAAGCGTTATTCGTTAATCTCTGACAGTCGTTACGGGTAGTCAGGAGCCCGAAAGTCTGACAACCAGTCTTACCAAAGGGTATCGTATTACCCAGTAACTGGGTTGTGGAGGTCGGATAGGCAGTCGCTCCATGTAATATACTGGTATTCAGCTGCATCCGGTTAAACTGGAAGCCGACCCCAACATAGTTGGGAAAAGGGTAGGCAGATGATGATGATGTTCTAAAGCACTATTCAGTTTTTGAAATCAGGACCGTTCTCCGCTACGAACCACAACGATGCCCCGAAAGCTGAATAACATAGAGGACAATATAATTTTCATGGGGTGTCGCACCCAACTACCGGTATGTCTGTGTGTGTAAGTTGCAGTCACATACCGACACATACCTTTATTATGTCATGTATACCCACACATACTTAAATAGTTCACACATGTGCAGTAATCGAGCTAAAACCGTTCGCGTGTTTCAATGGAACTCCGAAATGATTGCGCTGGCGCAAGGGGGTTGGCAATGGAATAATGTAAGCCATGGCCGAAAGTACTAATATTTTATTACTGCTTAGGGAGAATCCTTAGTAATAGGTGTTTGCAATATAAGTCCCTAATTAAAATTGCAAAAAATTTATTTGAAGGGCGTTCACCTTCCCCTAAAATCATGAGAAAAAAAAGCATAAAGTTTATATCACTTTTATATGCTTTCAGTGAAAGTATTAGTTTATTCAAATCTTTTCACTCTGAAAATAAATATAATTACTTCCATAATTATTATTTTCAATAAACGCAGCCTATTCTATTGTAGTACCTAAGTATATCTCATTCAAAACAACTTATCTCTTAGATAAAATATAATTAATCTTTTTTTTTCTATCCGATCTGTTTTTATGTGTGTGTGTACACCTACGCCAGCTGCGTGCCCTTTAGCTTTTGTGTCGTGGCACGCGCCACTGTCCTAGCAAGACCATTGTTACATCTCCATTACAACTGTTTAAAAGTTTGATAGACTATTGTGATTCTTAAAATTGGTGATGAAGAGTTTAATTTCGTAAAAATAGTGGGATTTTAAAACGGGATTCTTGATTCGCACAGAGGTAATGGTTCATAGGTCGCTTCATGGAGTTTCCTTTCCTTAAAAAAATAAGGATACCTCCATGAATCCAAAACCCAAGCCACATAAGACTTATAAAACATATAAAATCGGCCGGCAATGAACACTGTTATGAAGATCTTTTTTTTTTAGAAGGAACAATTCATCTTTGATGACAATATAGGAGACATAGGATTCACTATCTGTGGGTATTGTGGCAGTGACGCTAAAGCAATGATTAATTCGTCAGGAAGGCCTACGTCAGGCTTTAAACTTACTACATACCTAGTAATTTAGGTAATTGGTATACCCAGTACGGCCAGTAGGTACTGTGGTAAATGGTAGTAAATAAAATATTGCAAATGGGAAAGAAAGTTATTCGTTCCTGTTGCTGAGTGTCCCTAACAGGTGGCGAACCCTAACGAATGTTTATATAATGAGGCCAGAGTGAATAACCAACCTGTGGGTTTGCCCTATGTTTTATGCCAAAAAGGGTACCTATATAGGTAATTAATAAGACGATATACTTACATATAGATCAATGATTGATGATTATTTATGCATCAGGTTCATAAAGTAACAGTTTATTAATTAATATCTGGTAAAAAATCTATTTTTAGAAGTCAATTGCCTGCCAAAAATTGACCCGATTCAAGCATGCATAATGCTGTTTAATGTGATAATCTTTGTTAAAGACAATTGACAGGTTAATCATATAAAACGCCTTGTTACATTAATAATCTTTTCTGGGGATTCGCCGCTAGTTGCTCAGTCGAAAACTAACGTTTTTGATACACGAAAGTGTTTGCGCTATGTAGGCTAAGAAATAGACTCACAGGCATTATTAAGTTATTGCACAAATATGAAAAAAACAAACACTATAAACAATTTAATAAAAGACGTCATCTTGGTTACGAAGAGAAACATTGGCCCCGATTCTGTTGTTCATAAACTAAATTAAATTTAAGTCAAGTGCATCTTTTTCTTTCTATTTCATTATTAAAAGGACAGAAGATAAATATTAGTTTAGTAAACAATATATATAGACAATTGTTTAGACGTGATTAAAAAATTGGCTATTAAAAATACGTCAATTTACGTCAGGCGCTAACTAATTTGACAGGACTAAACTAATTTTCTGTCCTTTTTATAATGAAATAGAAATAAAAAGAGGCACTGAACTTAAATTTAGTTTACTTTGTGAACAACAGAATCAGGGCCATTGCGTTTACAAGCGCCTGATCCAGTAATAAGGCAATGTATAGCAACGCCGCTTAATGTCACCCGAGTTACAATAGATCTAATAGGCGTTTGCGTTCAAACAGAATAAATAATAAGGATCCTCAAATGTACTTAGATAGTTATTATACTATTTTTGTGAGTCAAAAAGGATATGAGAATCCTTTTTAGACGGAACTCTCTTGGCATTTGTTAAAACACCACAATTAAAACGTAACTTGAACAACGAAACATTAAACTGTCTTTGGATTAGTGAGGTAAGACGAGTGTTGCTCCTAATACTCAAAAGTGCATCCTGTAACTCAAGATGTCTTGTTTTTTCGCGGCAATCCGCTCAGTAAGGCGAACTCCAAGGCTCCAACATCTTGCGAACATGTGGGATCCGTAAGTGTGACTATGGTGCATACTATCTTGGCTATATTTAGCCTGGCCATATGGTGATTGCTGGCAGGGGAAGGTGTATCGAATTGGAGATGCCACAGCATTCGAACGAGGTGGATTGATCTGTCAAAACATTCACAACCCTTTTTAAAAGCAACTTTTAGGAGCACCATCCGTGTTATTGTTTTTCGCTGTCGTATATCTTTATTAAAATAATATTGTAACCAAAATTCTTTTTCTCAAGTATACCTACTGATATGATCGTATAAAAAACTACGAATAAACTCAGGTTGATGTCTCGGTATCGGTAGATATAGGTATATATACTGGATGTGGAGGTGACTTGCCAAAAGCAATAACATTGAACTTGTCTGGGACTCGCGTCTTGCGTGTCACTGATTAAATTCGCACTAAATAGGATACACGTAATATCACACTCACTTTTAAACCCTGTGCGTGTTTCTAAACTTTTAAATATTATATTATACTAGCTGACCCCGCAAACGTCATTTTGCAAAAAAAAAATAGATAGTAGCCGATTCTCAGACCTACCCGATATGCACACAAAATTTCATAAAAATCTGTCCAGCCGTTTCGGAGGAGTATGGTAACTAACACTGTGACACAGAATTTTATATAGGTATTAGATTTAACAATAAAAGCTAAAACTGATGGGATTGATTTTGAATTTTTACAAACGTCAAACGTTCGACATTTTTTTTTGGCTCGTCTTAATTTATCTTGTTATTGAAATGCAAGTCATTGAAATAAAAATATCGATTATTTATAATGGAGTACAATATTTATTATACTGGCGAAAATTGTATTTCTCGGCTAAGATTCTCAAGATGCTGTTAGAGCTAGCCCGCGTTTTACTTGATAAAGATGCGGTCTTTTTTCCTTATTAAGTAATGTCGTAGGTCCCTAGGTAATATGAGACCACTCAAGTTTTACATTAGGCCATTACCTATTACAAAACGTATACTTTCAAAAAGAGCATGGCTTGACTCGAAACAACGCATTGCTCAACGTCACCATTCAATACCGAATGTCAAAAAGAAAACTGTTTTTGGGAATTGATACTCAAACTCAAACTCAAAGCATTTATTTCAATTAAACCATTTACAGGCACGTTTGAATTGTCAAAATTAACTAGTCGGTCAGTTAGTCGAAAGTTGAAGCTAGTTGCCCATTCCAAAACGTAGATCTCTTGGTGAAGAACGGGCATGAAAGTCCAAGGACACTCTTTTAAATCAAGATACTTATTACAAGCTCCTGGGTACATTATTCTTGTTGCTTCTATATGTGAGAACAATGTTATGAAGAAACAATTCAAAATACATATAAGATTAAAAAGAAGCCCTGGCAGCTAAGAGATGGCCAGTCTCAACCGACAACCGTTCACGAACATGACGCATGGATCAACAGTAACACCATCCATCCAGCTCAATCATTTTGTAGGGAACCAAATGATCCAACACACGAGCCACCATCAGTGAGACATTTAAGCGAACATGACACATTCTCAACTGCTCTTTCAAGTCAGCATCAAAAAATCCATGGTTCTTACATCTACAAAATTTAAAAAATGCTTCTAAATTATACAAAACTATAGTTTCCAATTTATTTAAGAGATCTATTCCGGTCTAAAATCCATGCATAACTCCAATCATATCCGCTTCAAGCGATCATAAAACTTCATACTACTACATCACTCAACCATAGCAAATTTCGAGCGGCCATTGTTGTTTATATCTTTGGCAAATTTTGAAACGCTGGACCATAGGTGACAATATTGATGTGCTGCCTGTCTTATTATTTGCGTAATTTCTACAGAAATGCACTGGATAAAAAAAATACTTCTGAAGTGTGACTATTGGTGAAAATCCGAAAATTTTATAGTACTGTGCCATTTGTCCACCCTCCGAACTAGCAATCCTTTGCATCTATAATTGTTAAATTGATACGCTCAAAATAGCTATTGAATAGTAGTTCTAACTTATGTTTATTCAAAAGTCCACAAAAGATTGTTTCCTAACAGAAAACAAATCCTATACACCCAGTCTAGACCAAAAAAACGCACAAAGACGAACCTGCGCATTCATCCCAAACAGCTGTGTTATGAATAGTTCCCGCCGACCGAGTTACCTTCTAATGCTATAACCTATCTCAATGTAGGACACCTTGAATTAGCTAGGCTATTGAGGACTTCCCCGATCCAGACGTGCAGTAGGCCGCAGCCTACCAGTATAGCCAGTATAACCTGGCCTCTCATTCTATCGAAACTCCGTGCTACGCTAGGCCAGCTCAAGGTCACTGCGTTACCATCGGCGCGCAGTCGACTGTATACTATTATTAGAAACTGAGAACAAGAATAAATGGGAACCTTCAACTTGAAAATTAAATAAGCTAAGGTCAGTATAACAAAAGATGTCTGGAACCCTTAGACTGCATCTAGACGACTAGACTAGCTATTCAATAGACGTTTATTGCAAGGGGGAGTTGTAAGCATATCCGCTTCAAAATATTGGGTATGATTCTGAAGGAAAACAATGAGACAAAGGTGTCTTTGATAGCCATTGGAGCCAGCTTATATCGAAAGTAAAAGTCTTAGTTTATTAATTAGTTTATTTATTTATTTTTTTTCTTTTGCCATTCAACGTGGTAATGCCGCCAGTCTCTTGGGTACATTACCAGTCGACAGCGATGCGGTCGATGCGGATGAATTTTTCGACGCTATATTTTAGTTTGTTTTAGTTAAGTTAGGATTTAATTTTGATATTTTTTGTTGATAATAATAATAAATTCTGATCTGTTTATTAAGTCTTAGTTCAAGATAGTTAATGAGAAATTGAGAATTTATTAAATCTATTTAAATAAAACAAAGTCGGGTTAGTTGAACCATTTATAAGTCAAGAACGGCTGGACCGATTTTTAGGATCTTTGATTTCTTGGATTTGTCTCCGCTCCAAATAGCAGAATAACTATTAAAACATGGGAAAAATTCACAAAAAAAAAATAATAAAAATAATGATACCTTTTGTAAGAAGCGGCTTGTTAGATATCTCGAAATACTTTTCATTTTTAAACATTTTTTTGAAAATCATTCATTTTGAATAACCATTTATTTTAATTTATAAAAAACTGAATTTAATTTAGCTAATAAGTTAACACAATATTTATTGATTCTGAGGCGGAACGAAGTCCGCTGGGTCAGCTAGTTCATTCATAAAACCATGGACGGAATCCGCTCCATACCTCGAATCAGCTCACATACAAAGAACGCCTGATACAAACACCAACAAGTTTCCATCTTCAAGGCTGATTATATTAAAAAGTCGTCTGGCTCCCATTTGTTGCATTTAAATATCGAATTCTGGAGTACATTTAAAAAGTATTCACACAGTATGAGGTGCATTCATTGGGCCGCGGTCCAGACATAATACTCCTTTCAACCTCTTTGTTTAACACCACACGAGACGTTTGGACCTGCCCCTTCCTCTGGAACCTTAGAGCTGCATTCATTTTCAATGAACTCTTTGCCAACTTCTTATAACAAAACAACATTACATTTGCACTCGCAAATATACTCCCCTATTCTATTCCGTACCTTATTCCATACCTACAATTGCTGATTATGCTGCTTTAAGTAGTGGTTTAGATAAGTTTGTAAAAGTTCAAGATCAAGTTTTTTCTTTAAGTTGTTCTATTCAACTCGGTCTCCTGTTTTCAATGGCAAAACCGTTACATGCGGTGAATCAGCATTTTATTTGGCAATAAGAGTTACTAAGGACTATTAGGGCAAAACATTTAGTGTTTAGAACAAAATCTGCCCTCAATAATTTAATATATCAAAGTATGTGCATGAGCCTTTAAACCTATAAGATACCTGATAATGCCAAAAATCGTTCGATCGAAATCTATTTCGTATACTTTGACAAACGGATATCTTGCATTAGAACTGTATCAAAATTGATAAGCTACACTAAAATCAATTCTAACTATAATCAAATTTAATTCAGTATTATTATTCGACTAACTTAACCGACCAAAAAATATCAGGAACCAGGCAGATGTTTGGGCCCGCGCTGTTTTACCCACACAAGCAAACATCATGTCCTTTTCTATCCTACCAAAAACTTGAAGGCCAGAAAGAGAGAAAGATATCAATAGGGGTTGTGGAGGGTTCAGCCACGTGATCTCCTCCCTGGTGCGCACGCACACATACAAAGACAGGGAACCCTTGATCATTTTATTGATCTAGAGAAAAAATCTCTGCGATTAATTTTGTTACTGGCCGAGTACTGGATTAAACTGGTTTGTCGATGTTGTTTTAATTATTATTATTACTGGGTGATTAATGAATTTAATTATGATTGATATTTTGAGTAAGCGTGTTATTTAGAAATCAATATTTACATAGAATACAATCAATCTAGGCAATAAAACAACCAATGTGTTTGTTGAAATTAATTCCCTCGCCGCAGTGCTTTTGGGTGATAAGGAAACTGAAAATCAGTAATGATGATCTAAGGGCTGAAAATGATACTGAATAGCCAAAGAAAAATATAGGTACAGTGACAGCAGTAAGAATATGAATTACTTTACCTAATTGGATTAAGTAGATAACCGGTCTATATCAATTATGTAGAAGGTAATTGACTAATAACCAATAACGGATAAATTAGTTTAGTTGCAGACACTATGGTTGCAATAGATCCATAACCGGACCACTTTTTGTTCCGAAGTGTAATGACGACATTAAAACCAACTTTACAGTTAAGTGCCCATAAAAAATCGCTTCCGTAAACATTAAGACACACCGACAAGCCCATAAAGTCTACGATGGGTCTTCGGCAAAATAATATCATCATCTCATTGGCTTCCGACAATTTAAAGTGTGCAAGAAAAACAAACTACTGGACTTGCGTATCGAGTTACACTACTTAAACTGTCGTCAGCTACTACCACCCACATGGTCTCCTTTTTTACCAATATTTTTACCAAACTAAATAGGTTTCCTGTTAGAAAAACAAACAGAGACATTTATTGAGTCGGAAATTTTTGTTTAAATGTCTAGTTGCGAATGAATGATGGATTTCGAATGACTGTCGACCCTAGACGGAATGATGCTTCCGTTCACAAAATTATACCTTGATGTTTTGATATGTGAAGGAATGAGGTAACTGATTTGTCGTTTCATTGATAATAATAATTTTATAATCATGCCACTTTCCAAAATCATGTTTCCATGCTCAATGGTGGTTAGAGCAAATCATATCATTTACCAAAATTATAGAACGGTACTATCAAAGGTTTATCTGTTCATCGGTTTGCGGTAAATATATCAAGTTTTACGAAATTTTGGAAGCGAAAAGATTGGGCTGACGGAGCGTAGGCAGCGATCCTAATCGATGTCTATCTGTATGATTTCGTTTCACGATTCACTGATGACGTTGCTATTACACCCATTCTTTTTTTTTTAATTTTAAAGAAGGTACTAACAGGAATGCGTATTTTGAGAAACTAAGTCTCCGGGCATTACTTTGTGGTTCTTCATCAGATATAACCACAGAATATTTGAAAGAAAAAACGCGGGGACTACCGTGGACACCGCTTTGATTTACGACGAATAAAATTTTGGGATCTTTTTAGCGTCGCAATTAAAATATTTAACGAACCTGTCGCAGTGGGTGGTGGGCGACAGTTCTCACGAGCCTATTAAATATTATTTTATTTGTTTTTCTAACGATTTATGAATAGACGCCATCTCTTTGTTTATAGATGTGGACACTTCGGCGGGGCTTTCACGTGTTTTATGATGAGGAAGGTCGAAAACTTGTCGCCAATATTTTTTGTGACCGGTTCAAGGTTGTAGTTTTCGATGTTTTGTTTTTGTTAAGTATTGGTAATTATGTCCTTTTTTCACTCAAATTTGGGGATTTTTATAAGATTTAATATAGAAAGATTCTACAAAAGGAAACGGCAAGCGTCTTACTACGTTAAATAGTCACGATTTCAAGATCGGGAGATGAATATATAAGTTTATATAATATCATGACGATAAATTGCTAACATTTTAACAATACAACCCTTTTAATAGTTTCGTTATTCATATGTCAACATTCATAACCATGATACTTATCAACGGAGCGCATACGCATCCCAACTAAAATAAAATTCTGTTATAAACGATTTGTGAAATGCGTTGTCAGCATGACGCGAACTGAGTTTAGTGAAATCAGGTTTTTTCCCTCAACAAAGGGTAGTTATAATAGTTTTGTCCCCTGGACAATATTGTGATGAGACGTCTTAGTGGAAACAGTGAACGCGCCGTCAGCCTCATGCTGTGAGCATGAGGCTGACGGCGCGTTCACTGTTTGGAAGCCACCACCCGCCTTATAATGTTGCTCAGAATTAACATATTATAATAATTTTTAACCCCATACATCGACTCACCGTCGACAGTTGAAGATAGCAATAAGATCGTATTAGTTTATGTCTATAGTTTTAGTAGCGGTCCATGTCAAAGCCGTTACAATAAATTCACTAGTGGCTGCAAACATAAGTGGCGAAGCTGTCTTTAAATCACTTACCTTCGAACGCACGCCGTGTATTATGTTATCTATTGCAATAATTTCCGAGGCGTTAAAATGAGCCCGGCATGGGTGTCGGCGCGCAACGAGAACAATTTAATTGAATAAAATTAGCCAATAAACTTTGCTCGTCGAAGGCTGCTACAATGGCATACCGCCTCCGCAGCACGGTACTCGTAAACAGGCCTTATTTACTGGAAACTCCTTTGGGAATCTGCATTAAATGCCCTCAATATACTGTTGGGAACGTTTGCGTACATTCATACCTTAGGCGGTAATAGTTTTTCGATCCCATTGTGGGAAGAAGGTGATATATTTGGGAGACGTAATGTCTTGGAGATTTTACAATGCCGCGCTACGGAGGTACAGAATTTGTTTCTTGACAAAAAGGTTTTATGTATAACATTCAAATGAATAAAATCGACCCGACGGGTGTCCCGTTGTTTAAAATCAATTATGAAGAGCAAGCTTGGACGAAAAAGTCCGTAGCCCGCGGGAGAGTCGCTTGCAAAACCAGCAGTGAGGTCTCAATCAAGAGACCAATTACTGTTGTGCTCACTGAACTTATCATGTCATATAGTCAGGAAAGGCTTGATCCAAGAAAATTGTGAGGATGTGAGAATTTTGTCACATTTGCCCCCGAGTAGGGCTATAACTAGTAGATATTGGCCCTGATTCTGTTGTTCACAAACTAAACTAAATTTAAGTTCAGTGCTTTTGTTTCTTTCTATTTCATTATGAAAAGGACAGAAGATAAATATTAGTTAAGTCCTGTTAAATTAGTCAGCGTCTGATTTAAATTGACATATTTTTAGTAGCCAATTTTTTAATCACGTCTAAACTTGTCTATGGATTATCTAATTGGACAGGACTAAACTAATATTTATCTTCTGTTCTTTTCATATTGAAATAGAAAGAAAAAGATGCTCTGAACTTAAATTTAGTTTAGTTTGTGAACAACAGAATCGGGGCCATTATTATGTTTAGGTATTACATTGACATAGGTAGGTAGTATGTTTTGATGCTTTCATCGGGCTGGAGATCTTTTGTCATGAAAAAACTGCGACGGTTAAAATATTTAAAAGTTTGAAACTGTCCATGGTTCATGACGGATTAGGTATATGTTTTCATACCAATAACATTGCACTGGTCTCTTGCTATTTTGTTTTATCCATGTTAGACATTTGAGCATACCTGCTTTACAGGTATCTATAATTGATTGAAATTGTTAACAAGGTAACTTTATTCCCAACGTAAGGTATCGATTTCTGCTGAGTTTTGCCGATACAAGCTTCTTTCTGTTCATATTACAATTTTTCCGGGCTATAATATACCTACATCACCCATAACCAGTTCTTTAGCTCTCATAACATCAAGCTAACATATTGATCATATTCTACGGGCAAATCTTTTTACGTGCAAAATTGTATTTAATTAACATACCGAAGTCTTCAAAATTATTTTTTTTTTTATATAAGAAAGCTTCAATGCTCATCATTTTAATGAGTTTTGTGCGGAAGTGCGTACGAGTCATCGACAGTCGGTGATCGGGCGGCTGCTCAACGCGTGCCGCTGCGCAAGCGCAGCCTCCCCCGCTCCACCGCTGCGCCGCTCAGCTGCATCAAACTTGATAGACATCTCAACACCACTTAATAAGCGAATTCCTCACACCACTTTACTGGTACTCGGAAACATCGATGTAGTTATCAAAAAACGCGAAATTTGCAATTTTTTCTCCACTGATTTATTGTCACATCTCATGTAATTTTCTCGCTCGTTATTCCCCTTGAGTGCAAAACATGGTATATCCCTAATTAGCAAGTAAAAATCACAAGTGCATAGTTATAAATTATAAAGAATTTCGCTATTTGCAACTGTTCGTGTGACAAATGCTGGTTTGCTGGGGCTTTGTCGGCAGCAGTAATGAGACACTGCGCAAGCGGGAGACAAATTTATCTCATAAATATCTTTGGGATGCGTCGATCTGCAACATTAATTTACTACACTGGATATCGATATCGTAATTCATTCAAGTCTTTATTATGTCATTTATTCAAAAGTGTCTCGATATATTACTGAAACTTCATTTCGATCGGTTAAATAAAATCCACTTAATTGACATGGAAGGGAAAAAAATGGCACTTCGTGCCGCCCTTATCTTCAATTTCTTAATTTGAGTTTCGCAGTCGAGTTTAGGAGAATGCATTTTTCAAAACATCATTCCTGACAGCGTAAATGACGAATTCTGACTGTAACCACCACTTGTATTTACACGTTGCGATGAAATCCTTATAGCTTGGGGCTCTTAACGAGTGTTCCTGAAACCTCAATTTGCTTGAACGCTGACATATAGCGGGGACAGAAGGATGCCACACACGCCGCGACGCCCAACCGCCAATCCTTTATGCAAATATCAACAATATCTGACCACTTGACTTTTTAATACCTACAGTAATCATGTTATGAAATGGGCGGCATGAGATAACGTAGGAGACTTCGCTCTTCACTGTTAAGACTGTTATTAAGACAACACTCGGGTTTCTTCAATTAAAAGTTTTGAGACATTTTAATATTTGGCTTTCAACTAATCAGTTTTGAACACAAATTCAAAACTTGTTAACAAGTTCGCGACCGCTCATTATTTACTAAACAAACAGAGATAATGGTCGAACAAGCTCGAACATTTTCGAAACGCTTTTTAAGATTTGGCAAACGGAAAAAATGTCGGTAGTTTTTTGTTGTTCACCTGTTTTGATGTCGATATCGCACAAGTTTTCTACCACCCATGTTCTAATAAACGCTTATCGGAGGCTGATCTTAGGAAGCAAAGAATTATGGCATATTTAAACAATTTATTGCTGCCGCAGAACAAGGGAACTGCTGATAAGTCTCTGGTTTTGCGATAACGTTCTTTATGCTCTCAAGATTTGCCGAAATAAAAGAATTATGGAAATGACAGAAACGGAACATGTTTTAATACTGTCCGATCAGATCAGAATTAGAACAAGTGAAGCAGCTGGTTTTGATAGGAATCAAGAGTTTATTAACGATTTCATTGATTTATTGAAGCACGACGCTATTGCCAATTAAAATGAACACACTATAACATTACACATAATGGTACCTACCAGGTGTTTCTTGCAATATATTGACTAACTAATAATATTTTTCCATCAAATTATATGAATAGAAGAGTGATACTAATTAAGCCATTGATGCAACGAATGCTGTTTTAAATATTTAACGAGTTATAATGAATGATATGTCATTGCTAATTGCAGATAAAATGCCATAAATTGCATACAAATTGTTCATTGCCATGATTGTCTAGGTTCTGATCATAATCACGAGGAAGATGTTTTGTTATTTTATTATTTTTGCAGTGATAATTTTTGTCACGGCTATGAATGGAATTTCGTTTAATATTCGCGAAAAATGCCATACCGTCAACAAAAAATATATCGGGCTTCCAGTTTGATATTATGAAATATATATTTTTTTAACAATTGTAAAATAGAGAAAATGAGCCTTTTAGAGACAAGCGGAAGATTCTAATATTCTTAAGCATGTAATAATTATTGTGTTCATGACGCATTATAATAATATGAGGAATTTAAATAAGTCATGCCCGTACCTAGATAAGATTAACGATATACTTAGGAGCAAAATTTCGTCGAAGTCCGACACAAGCAGAGTGGCGCAGTGGAAGCGTGCTGGGCCCATAACCCAGAGGTCCGTGGATCGAAACCACGCTCTGCTAAATATTTTTTTTGTAAATCTTTTTCTTCGCTATAGGTATCAATTGTTGCGCAATTATTATAAAGATATCGTAGTGTTGTGTTTGTTCCTCTTATTTTTATTAATATTGTATTTTCAACAACTTTTAAATTTATTATTTAGTAATTAATAAACATTAAATTTATTAATGTTTATTACTTGCTTTTTGCAATATGATAATCTTTTTAAATTATTTTGTAGTAATTTAAGATATACCGTGTTAAATTCTTAATGTGTATGCTTTCTTTAACACGCATATCACTTATTTAAACAATCATATTTTATTTCGTCATACAAAATATCGATTACAGATTCATAGATAGTAACTCGATCTTTTCTGCCGACCGTGAAATCAAGAGCACGCTTTGACGTCTTAATCCAATCAAGCAAATTAGTTATTAGATTACAATGTGGTCGTTGAAAAGTAAATTATGTGTTTATTGATAGCCTAGCGCGTGGTCAAACGATTAACATTCGGTAAATTAAGGCAGGTCGGGGATAAATAATGACGATTAATATTTGGCGGTTATTAACTAACTTTTGTTTTTCTTTCCAGAAAAATGTAATTACCGTAAAATAAAATAAAGTTGAATGGCCATAATTTGTGTATTTTATATTTTTGGTGATATTTTACTTGCCTAATGTATCTTAATCTGGCTGGCTGTTTCCAGAAATTCTTCGTGACTATTTACCACTTTTTCCCCTGAGTAATTGTAGCTAGGTTTCTAGTGCATTACAAACAATGATACCTACATCCATTTAGATGATAGATCAGTTACATTAAGTACCTCATATAGCTTTGTGAAAAAATAGTTTTTTTTTTTTTCATCTCATTCAGTTGGAATTACCTGCGAGTGTTTCTTTGAAGTCCAATTAGACTGTAAAAAAAACCGCTAAGTGTAGAGATATCAGCATCATGTCTCGCATTAGGAAAGTGTCAAAACTATCTTTCAACGATAGAGTTTAAAATGACACCATTAACAACAAAGAATGACCAGCGTTTCGGAGATGGTCACTATAAAGCTATTATTAATACATATCTTTTTTTTAAACCGACTCGTTATCTGACGCAGGAATCCTTTCAATCCATCCGTTCTATTGTTTTTGGACCACTTTTTTATGTTGATATCAATATTTTTTACGATGGGAGTAACGATAAAACAGTGATTTGTTCCGAACAGATATCGACCGCTCGAGATGCCTTGAGGCACTTATGATGCGTTTATCATTCGGCGGCAACGTTTCTTTTGTATGTAAATATTTTATTGTTACGTAAAAAAATCTTATTATTTAAAAAGTGTATCATATTTAAATACAAAAAAAAAACACAAATAAAGTTGAGATTATTCGAATATGTTGGAACTAAATTATGTTAAAAGTAATAGAAAGTGTATTGATCAAGCTTATTTGAATCCGATCCGACGTTAAATACATTTTAATGAAGACATTATCCTTTTCGCAACATATTTCTCTGGCTCGTATCTTGTGTACAGAGGTACCGACAGAGAAGTTCCAACAATCGGATTTGTGCTAAGTAGGTCATAAAATATCGAGAATTTTTATGGCGGTGGTTTTAAAGAGTTGCGAATTTTGAGAGTTATATCATTTACCAAAAAAAAATCACCTGCGAATGAAAATTAAAAGGTTTTGGATATTCTTAGAAGATTTTTGATACTGTTGGAATAGGCAAAAGCGCTAAATGAAAGAGTACCTAATTTAAGCTTTTGTGTAGAAGTAAGCAGATACTTAAATTAAGTAGCATTTGATATCATCCATCGTTCAAACTGTACGTAGCAAGTAAATGAAATCTAGACCATCTTAACAGAGACGGATTTTTAGTTTTATATCAACATAAAGTAGTTATACAGTCCGTTGATTTGAATTTAAGTGGTACCTAAACAGTTTATGTTAACGTTTCATTCCTTTTCATTGACGTATTTGTTTCATTATTCAATCATCAGGAAAAGAAAATTAATATTAAATTCCACTTTAAGAAGCTATTTCAAATATCACATTATAATTCATTTTAATTGAGTTGTTAATCGATGCATACCGTGTTAGTTCTCGATTTGAATATTCGATTGTATATCGATTATCGGTTTGGACACATCGGATGATTGATATTGGTCTCAGTATAATTTCGTAGTGGATTCCTTCATATAGTTTGGATTAATAGAGTTGTTTGTTTTAGTGGCGCTAGTGGGCATCGCCGCGGGCGCAGAGTATCGCCTCGCTTTAATGAAGTGTCGAATTTTGTGTTCTTGCGAGAGTTAAGGTGACTATACAATAACTGAGGAGTATTGGAATGTATATTTCAACCTCTGCCAATTCGTATTATTGCAACTTAGATTTTTCTAATCCTTTAAACAGGATACTTTATGTTCATTAAGTTTTTATGTATTCCTTCTTCTTAAGTCTTATGTTTACTTTTATTTTATACATTAAGCCATTGATGTAATAAACTAATAACTACCGTGATTGTGTCTGTGTACTCGTTCGTCCAGTGTAAGCGTAATCGTATACTCCGCGTAGAGACCACGTGGAAGCACTATCCTTGCCTTGTATAAACGCAGCGCTTGCGTAGCGTTGCTACGGTGGCTGCGTAACGTAGCTACGACGAGTGCATAACGACTGTGTAGCGTGGCTAGGGACACTGCGTAGCGTGGCTACGGCGAAAGAGTAGCGTCTGAGCTGCGCTTACGTTCAACAAACGCCTACGCCGGAGTCCGCTGGGCCGTCAAAAGTAGTATTTTAGGTAACAGCTTGATTTTTAATATGCTGTTCTTATCGTTATTGATGTACCACTATTGTGCAGGCCCTCTAACCCACTCGCTTCTGAATTAACTTTCGGATCGGCCATCGATAAATAAATATTTATATTGTGTTAATGATAAAGAGTGTTTCGTCTTAGATTTAATAGATAACAAGTTATGGCCGTCGCTTGAAGCTGTATACATTATATCCTAATGCATTATGTTTAATTGTAATCCTCTGCGATGTTTTAATAATGAATTTGTTAGTAGCTGTTATGATTTGTATTGTTTCGAGTGTTAATTTTAATTGTTATATGATAAAGCTAGATCTCATCTATATTATAGTGGTTATTTTCACTCGGTAGGTTTGAAGCATTAACTAAGATAACTTGTGGTTGCTTTGTGTATTTAATTTATCACCACTACTCTCAAAACGGTGAAGGAAAACGTCGAGAGGAGACCGGAATGTCCTAGAACCAAAAATTTCGAAGACATGTGACATCTACCAACCCGCACTGGGCCCGCGTGGTGGATTACGGCCGACTCTCTCTCACAGAGAGGAGGCCTGAGTCCCAGCAGTGGGACTGTTATAGGATGATTAAGCTTGTTAACATGTGATGTAAAACTATCATTTACTCAATGCTATGTACTCTGCCCCTTAGTACGTAATATTAACTTTACGGTTCCAATGTTTTATGTATAAATTGTACACTTATCACTCCACTTCGATAATTAGCTGGTAACATTCGATTATTCTTAAAGTTCAGCATTTATATAAAAAATATCTTTCTTGAAACTTGTCTTAAATGCGATTGGCGACATTGAATCATTTTAAACTGGCCGTAATTGTACTGTAGCTCGAGATAGCCCGGCAATTTGATGATAAATGCAGTACAGTGAGTTTATACGCTCGTACACCGTCACGGTCCTTATGAGTTAATTAACGACAATCATGCAAATGACACGCCACACTCAATACTTAGTACATGCGACCAACTGCAGTAATAAGTGAAAATCGACAGATCGAAAAAACGTATGACGAGCTTTAACATTAAATATAATTTTGTAGTTAACAAGCCCTACTACGTGAAGAAATTTGAAACAAAGTAAACGAGTAACCTGCTTCTAGGAAAGAAGGAGAAACGGGTACGGTTATACCTACGTGATATTACTATAACACATTTAGAAAATTACTAATTCCTATGCAAAAAGAAGCGAGTGAAAGAAATCGTACGGTCACGATCGTACGCCTCCCCAAGCTCGCTCTATTAAAATTTCCATAACATGTACTCTAACCATACATTAATCTAAAAGCTCGCCTCACTCAAAGCTATCTCGCATGCATCACTACTATCTGCTAAAACTTCTAGTTGCTGTGAAAAAAAAAACTTTAATAATTCCAATTAACCCTAATAATAGGCTCCGGGCAGTGGGGAGGCAGTGCGATTAAAAAGACAAATCCCTCAACCACTAGACTACAATAGCAGGTTGCGAGCATTCCGTCGAGTGGAAGCCTGCCCTTTATTAATAGACCAACGACCGGTAGCCGCCACGGCTGCCATACTGAGCGAAAGATATGATTAACACAAAGGCGATACATAATAAGCGATATTGGGACCAGTTCGGGGAGCTATGGACATAATATGTAACCGCAGCAGGTTTTCGATCATATCCATTACAGGCTAATGCTCGTGGCTGCGACAAACGCACGCGTTCACGTTTGCTTTTCTTTGAAGCGGGCTCAGGAGCAGGCTGTGAACGTTATCGTCTCAGACTGTTCCATCTAATTCTCAGGATGAATGCACTTATGAGGTATGCTACTTTGTCATTGTGTATGCAAGTGTATGCTCGGGCTTTTAATTAACGTAACTATGCACTTCTATGGCCGGTAAAGGTTTAGAGACCCTGGTTCTAAGCCTTTTATATTTTAATTTTCAGTCCAATTAAGCTAACTAGCTAGCGTGTTTCTATAATTTTTATTTATAGGCAGATACTTTATCTTATAAGTGATATACTGAATAATAATCGGTTTTGATAAAATTCCTACTGTCTTTATAGAATCATCGAAATCGACCACATTGTCTTATCCTCTTCATAAGGTTCAATGAAAGAGTTTCACGCATTTTATTTTTAGAGAACTATTATTTGATTGGGAACAGTTAATTAAAATCTCAATTAGCTAACGACCAAAACAACAAATAAATTAATGATTTTTAAATTAATTCATCTTATCTCTTAACTAATAATTGAAAGGAAAATAGTGTATGAGCAAGTCGACTAATGAAGCTAATGAAGATATCTGCGGTATAAATAATGGAATATTTCAAGCAAACGCATTCATAAACTGGAGTACCTTTGAAAATGAAGGGATGTATTTTAACGGCGGTGTTACTTTTATTATGTACTAGCGACCCGCCCCGGCTTCGCACTGGTGCAATGCTGATACTAAATACACTACATATAAACCTTCCTCTTCAATCACTCTATCTATAAAAAAAACCGCATCAAAATCCGTTGCGTAGTTTTAAAGATTTAAGCATTCAAAGGGACAGAGAAAGCGATTTTGTTTTATACTATGTAGTGATTGTGGTGGCGACTCTTTTTCTGCGTGGCGTAGAAAAAGAAACAGAGACAGATGTCCAAGAAGAACCACGAGCAATGCAAAAAACCGTGTTACAATTACAAAACATAGTAGTCGCAGGATGTGTACCAGGAGCAGTGAAAATAGGCGATGTTTTTACTAATCAAATTAATGCGTAAAACCAGTGTTGTCAATGTGTTTATGTATAACTGTATTCTATGGAATACAGATATGGATATATATGGCTGACTGCCCCGTTGGTCTCGTGGTCGCAAGCACGACTGCTGAGCTGTGGGGGGTCCTAGGTTGGATTCCCGGGTCGGGCAAAGTGTTATTGATTTTTTCCATTAGAAATTTCTTAGTAACAGCCCGGAGTTTAGAAGTTGGCGGTGTGATACCCCCGTGCCTCGGGAAGCACGTTAAGCCGTTGGTCCAGCGCTTGATCTCTCTCTGGTCGTGTCGGATTGCCATCCCATCGGACTATGGGACTGAGTGAAGAGGGAGTGCACCTGTGTCTGCACACACACTTGTGCACTATTTATCTCCTGCTTACCTGGCTGATCTCCGTTGAGATTGGCCACTGTGACTGAAATCGGTCGGGGAGGTTATTATTATTATCCTATGGAAAAATCGGGTGTTTTCAAATAAAATCAAGAAATAAAACAATAAAGAATTAAAATTGCTTATCTTTTAGTTACAAGTTCATGCAGATTATGACTTTTTTTGTATGAAAATATCATGGTCTTAATCGAAGTAATTACAATCCCGCAGATGTATATTAGATTGTACATGCAATATTTTATCGTTATCTCATGATAAATACACACAAGATGACTGTAAATAATATCTCAACGACAAGAGAAGTAATTGGATGGGCTTCCACATCGATCAAGCCACAATTTTGTATAAACAAGCTCATGATAATTAAACGTGATGTGAACGTTTTATAAATGGCGTTCATGTTAATTGTTTAATAGGTGATGCATTCAAGAGTCTTAATGTTATATTTTCTTTCTTACATTGCAACGTTAAACTGATGATGGTTATTGGAAGGAATATTATGACAAAAAGCAACATTTTTAGATACCGTTATTAAAAATATGGTCGAGATCGTCAATAAGTGGATAAACAAATTAAAATGCAAAAAGCAATTCTAACCGCAAAGTTGCATTGCACATACCTAATGACGAGTATCCGCCAATTAAGCGTCTGCGCATGGTCCGTGACAAAAACTTGTCTTGTGAGCCTTTAAGAGGCGCTACCGAACTTAATTGGACGGTGGTTATCGACTGCTGGTTATTGTGCCAACTGGCAACGGCGAATAATCGAAGGTCGGCCGAGCGGATTCCACCTAGTCCACTCCCAGCTATGCCATGATCTATTTCTACTCCAAGACAAAAACTGCCGTGAAATTGCAGCGTCGAACAAAAAGAGCCAACACCAAAATTGGAATTTGAAATTTTAATTGTGCTGTTAGAGCCTTAGTTACGTTTGCTTGTGCGCAGCAGAATCTACTTACGTTTGAAGCCTTAAGTGTGACTGATGATTGTTTTATTTTAACGCCTAATTGAATAGTACTTAGAATTATTGGAGAATATTAACTTCTTTCATTCCATAAAATAAACCTCTTTTTAACATGGTAAGATAAGTAAAAACCTTTTAAGATTTGACTTATTATAGGAATCCTATTTAAGATATAGTTTACAAAAGTTCTTGTCCTATTAATAAGCTACTTAATTAATATCTGCAGCAGAGCTCATGAACAGGGCACTGTTGTGTTATATTTTATGTTTGATAAGGTTGATGCGACAGGTTGAAGTCATTCCATATGTAAACCAAGGCGTGTGTCGTCGGCGGCGAGTGGCGTCGAGTGCCACGCGCCACTCCCGCGCACTCCGACTGGTTCCACCGCCGCCTGCGCACTGACGACCACTCCTAAATAAAAATAAAGACACGCGCCCGATGACGTCTATCACCAGACCACTTCAAACTTTATACTTCTCCCCATACATAAATTAATTACAAAACCTATCTACTCCCGTTTTAGCACCCGAGAATTTCTGTTTTCGAAACAAATGCTGAATTAATCTGAGGGGCAATTCTCGTAATTTTTAAGAACGTTCACAGTCTGATCTCAGTCTCAATCTGTCAAAAATACTTCAAATTTCCCTACATTTTGACAAGTTTTTGACATTTGTTTGTCGCCGAGATGAGACTGCGACTAGATTTTGAACGTTTTAAATTAGCAGAATTGGCCTACTGTTCTCTCTTATTTTTCCATTCGTTTGGAATAAGGCGTGTATTTCATTTATTTCTTAATAAGCGAAGCGACAGTACCTTGGTACGATGTTTAATTAAGAACTAGCGAAACGGTGTGGACTGCGGCCTCTTGCAGATCTACATAGTTATTTGTTTTTTAATCACGAATATTTATAGGTAGGCTATTTTGTCAGGTATTTTAAAGACTTATTCTATGTGGGAAATAAGGCGATTTCGCCACAAAATAAGCAAGTTCCGTTCCTTATCGTTTCAAGAGTAGTATTTTACAGTCAATTTGATGAAATGTGTTTTCGTATCGCAATACGTGAATGCGGAAACACCCGAAAAAATTAGTTCAATGCAATAAGGTCGATGCACCGAGATGCTCACAGAATACTGGTTCGTTTGTTGAATTTATTAAAATATAATTGATACGAAAGTATAACGTTATTACGATAATAACGTTACAACTCTGTCGCAGTAAGAAAAGTTCGAAAATCGAGTACTTTTCGTTTTGTTCACGGATTGCGTTCATTCGAAAAGGTTCCAGTGTTGATGACTTGTTTATCGAGTATTTCGGGTGGGTAAAAAGAGGAATCTTGTGTGTCCAGCGGAGCTGTCCATTCAAGAATTTGTTGACAAGCAATTAAGGGTGGGCCGAGTATGCGCGACGATCAAAACAGAAGCGAGAGACAATTTTATATATTATTTTTTATTGAATCAATTGAATGCTGTAGATAAATATAATTTTATGGATTGTAGTTATTGTAATTAATGTAAAAACACCAAAATGTTAAAGGAATGTATCGTCAGGATATATGTTGAGTCGAGTTGCCTAGTCGAGCTAGTCTTTTTCACAATTAGGTATTGTTTCTTGTTGCCAACGGAAACTTAAAGCGGTTCTTGTTTACATTAGAGACCATACTACCATCATATCCTTGCATGACATGTATTGATAATAATGATGTTTATCCTACAAGTTTTTGCTACTCGCTCAATAGCTACACATTCTACACAACCATAATGCCGTTCGTATCTGTAGTAGCTATTCGAATACAATTTTTATTTTTTGTCACAGATCTAATGAATGTTTCATGGTGTTTAATAGAAGCGTATTAAAAACTTTATTGCGTGAAAGGAATCATTAAAAATTGTACAACTTACACGGTTAAATGGAAATGTTTAAAAAAGAAACGCAAAATGACGTTTATTGTATTTTTGGTCCGTTACGACTGTCTGAGAACAACGGCAGGAGTAATTTGAACATTGAAATATCCATTAAAAGCCAGCTCCATATTATGGCACGGGAGTCTGACGCTCCATACTAAATGCTTCACTAATTATTATTTCAATAGTTCTTACCTTTGTTTTATTAACAATAAACTCTGCCAAGATTAGGGGTAATGAAAATACAGGATGGTAACACAAATGGTTTTTTCTTCATAAAAATTAATTTTCTTGCAATAAAACCGGATAACTGTGCTGTTAACAAAATTCAATTATAACAAAGGCCGAGGGTTCGGCTCGAGCTGTCGGTCCGCTTGTTCATATTATATGGACGGAATAAAAATGTGTATTCGTTTTTGCGAACAGGAAGTAAGTAGAGCGATCTTTACGGAGATTTTGAGTGATTAAAGCACCCATTCGAGTTTCATTCGGTACCATATAAGTGGTTTTCAGGTTATGTAACTGTGAGCAGTAGGGAATTAATCTTAAGTGGGTGATGAGTAAGTTCACGTAGGTAGTAGGACACATACCTATTTACTTATATATGATTGTCAAGCTGTATGTAACGTTCTTATGTCCAACAGCCACTTTACAGGTGTTCATTTAGTGGCACTTTATGACCTGAGTTTATTGGAAAATGTTCCATATTGCCAGTTCACCACTAGATATATTTAACAGAATGCTCCAATTATTCCCATTGTCCACCGTAAAACCACAAATAATGGTTAAAAATAAACCGTCCTAAAACGTTTATCCGTACTCTTCGTTCCACGGCCGAAAGTATTCCGAGTGGTCATAAACTCGTCCACCAGTTACGCTACAGACCTTCGTACAATGGTAAATGATAGTAATAAACGTTTATTAATAGAAGTACCTACCTACCTCCGTACGTAACAAACAGGCAAGACGTTAATGTAGATTTAAAAAAATAGGGCCTAATAACATGACCGGTGCGCAAGCGCTGAATCAAGACAGAATTCTGTTGTTACACGCTATTATTAATAATTAAAACGATTACTTCTGCGAGATAGTAGCGTGGTGTAATTAATATTGTTATTAGCGAGGAGGCTTGAAGTACGCGTTACTATGTGGTTTGGAAGATACCGAGGTCCGTGGACGAGCCGTCAACTAGCTCGGCAAATCATTAGCTAGTTCGCGCTTATATGAAAAGACGGCGCAAGATAATCAGATTAAAATCTTATTAAATCAAATTGGAAAACCAAGTAGAAAATCGGTTACCTACGATAAAATATGAAAAAACTGAGGATATTTAATTTTTACTCTCAAGGAAGTTTTGCGATACTAAAGATTGTTCGTCTTTTTATTTATTTTCTAGCTGACCCCGTGGACTTGGCACCGCCTCAGAATCAATACAAAGTGTATAAAAAAATTAATTAATTATCTTCATTTTTTTCGTGAATTTTTCCCATGTTTTAAAAGTTATTCTGCTATTCGGGGCCCCCACAAATCCAACAAATCAAAGATCATAAAAATTGGTCCAGCCGTTCTTAAGTTATATGTTGTAACTAACCCGACTTTGTTTTATTTATATAGATTTATTACATATGCACATACATACGCTACCATTACAATGTCCTAATTCGGTAGTGTGTAGTATTAACAGTTCATGGAATAATTTACAACAAGATTTACAAACACATCACGTGTAACACTACCTTTGCGAATGTACAGATTATTATCTAGTTATTACCCCGCGTTTTAAATAATTGTCGGAATGAAAATATTTAGTGTATCACTGGTATATCTCCGACACAAGTTATAGGATTCCTCTGAGGAATCTACTAGTAACTTAATGCTTGGGGGCGATAGCAATCTGTCACTGTTAGTACCTTTACGTAGATCAAGCGGTGCCGACACAGGTTATATGAAAAAAAGTTTAAGTGATACATTAATACTTGCTATATTCTTGCACACATACTTATGTTTACTCATTTATTTCTTTAGTTGTCTTTTTCATTCTAGAATTTTCCCAGATGTCTGAGTTTATTCAAGGATCGAAAAAAATGGCTTTAATTCGTTATCACACATGCAATCCGTCCTTGCAACTGCAATGTATTCTTCAGGGAGCATTACCTATATAAGCGAAGCAGCCTTTTCATCTCATCTTATCAATCTAACAGCTATTTAAATCTGATACTGAAAACACTAAAGATAAACTGGAAAACACAGTTAATCCACGACTACCGCATTATGTACACTTCAAATAAATATCTACGTACAGTTATTTATAGGAACACGTAGAAGTAACTTTAACACGATTCAATGAAGAATCTCAAAGCACAAAGCATTAATTATCGCCATATCTTCAACCACTAGCTGTAAAGAGAACCAGCAATTACATGCTGCGAGCCTTAAATCTGCCATTTCAACGTAACCTAGAATATCCACTACGGTTCGACATCATTTGATTTGCAATGATTTATAACACCATGGGAAACTTAGGGCCATATTACTGTAAAGATAATCATTGGTTTAACAAACGCACGCGGCAGCTTTTAAAATTAATGGACACGTGAATTAAAGTTGCGGTGCAGAGTCGTAATGAAGATAACGTTGGGGTGGACAAGGTACGATAAAGTTCTGACGGCGTTTCTGACTCGAAGATAAGCCTTTAATTATTGAGATAAAGCCTCTACGTATGCCGTATAGGCTTTAAAACGTCCAGCAATTAGGACAGGAGCGAAGCGGTGCCCACAGCGGGTCGTTGATCTGTAATTAGCGATTGATTAGTAATTTTGATTAATTCGACTCCGAAATCTGTCACCTAAGTATTCAGCTGGCAGGAGGATTCTGTGCTCGCGAATAAATACCACTTCCATTTACCAAATGACGCATATTGATAACCGACTTGATAATGCCGTTTAACTTTGATCTTCTGAAACATCGAAACCGATTTGATTTGCATTTTTTCTATGAATATAAAATGGTTGCCGCGTTAAATTCGATTTAAAAGCTTCTGTAAACTAATTAAATTTACAAACTTGCAGTCATCAAGGGCGCGGTTAATATTTGCGGAATGAGGCACCCAATTAACTCGAGACGCACGTATCAAGAAGTAGGTACAGGTAGTAAAGATCATTAATCTCATTCATTAAGAACATCCGATTCCTGATTGTTCGATGTGAATTTTTGCGCCCCCGACTCCGCCTATACTTCGCGCGGCGACGAAATGTGTTTATAACGATTCTAGTGCAACACCCACGACACTTGCCGATATTTTTTCTACCAAAGACATGTCCATTCGTTTCCTAGTTAAGGAAATTGGCATGATTGATGGCCGACCGAACTATTAGTTGCGAATTAAATTAATTTTAAAACAGATATCCGTTCATTTCACATGTAACTTATAATTATAATCGAATCAATCTTATAAATTAAAGAAATAAGAATGAGCTTCATAAAATCGATTCCATGAATATGATATGTTTTCAATAATTTGGACGGAAATGACAGATAAAAGCAATAAGACATGAGATATGAAGCTTCCGCTATTAATCTTGGTTAAGAAACAATAAGATGGATGCTTTTGGCGTATGGAAGCTTTCCCACGATGGCGACCATCAACCGGAGTTCCAATTTCAAAGAATATTGACAATGCCATGGAATTGCTAAATATGTCCTGGCTGGTTTTAGTTTCACTTATATTAATTGGGAACTTCTATACAAGCCTTTATTTATATGTCTAAAGAATGTGTAAGTATTTACACAGCACACAAGTACTAATAAGGAATATAACGGATGGTGCCATCCGAAACGCGTGATTAAGTCATTGGCGCGAGCTTAAAAAAGGTAATATGGCTTTACAAGTACGCAAGTTAAAATTATATTAGCAGCTGAAAATACACGTTGTCTGTAAGTGAGATCATTATTATAAATTGGCAACGATGTTGGGATATGGGCTAACGTTACTTTTTAATAAGTTTCTTGGTAAAAGCGGGGAGTTTACTCCACTCGCTCAGTTTCAGTCGTACGACCATCGCCGTGACATTTATTGGCGGTATAAATCGTAACTTGAAAACTTAATCTCAGATGATGGCCGCGGTTTGTACACACCTATATTACGCTTTATTACTTTATAATTTGTGTATTTTTGAAACAGGTTACGACAGACTTAAGTTAATTTGAAAATTACTTCTAATACTAGTCTCATATTAATTGCTGTAGGTACATAAAAAATACGAAGTTATTACGACGGTAAAATTTCAGTTATTGAATAATGATTGAAAGCTTCCTATGTCATTTAGATTAATGATCTCGATTCTCAATGGCAAGTACATCTTAATAACAAATCGAGAACATGTCACGTGCGACAGCTAGAGTAGAGTACGATTTATGACTAATTACACAGTTAAAATAGAAGAAAAAGACTACGAGATGCATTAAATACCCATCAACATCAATCAAAGTTGCACTTTACATAATTTTCTTTGTAAACAAACGCCTTTGGCTTTCGGCGATACAAAGCGGTCCGGAGGCGTAGGTAACATACGTAATTGCTCTTGCATTTCAATTATGAGCAATTATTAAATCCCACCAATAAATTGTGTATGTTGGGTTTTACAAAATGTTTTATGAGTACGATTTAAATCGGTACGGGAGCCTGCAATTAGTGGCGCTGATGCTTCGCTAGACGTGGAACGGTTGTATAAAGATTGTGGTCTTGTAACAAGTTCTTGGTATAGTCTTGTAAAAACGTATTTAGTTCCTAAAACTTTAACTTATTACTCAAATTATCGATAATAGTTGAAAGAACAAAACGATATTTTCTAACAAGGAAAAGACTGAATGAGAAATAAAAATTCAAACTTAATTAATAAATTGATTGAACCAATGTTACAATGATTACCTTATAAATAAGTTAACTTAATTTTGGTCTGTAACTGTCAGCGATATTCATTTGGATCTTTACGACGGACCCCAAACTAGGCGGCACCTTTATCTTCAGGTCCAGTGTTGTGATACATAATGCTATTTACCACTGGAGTTTATGTGAGAATAAGTAAGTAATTGCAAACGATTATTTAAAACTAAATGAATATTGAGATGAAAGTGAAATTCTTGTCTCTACCTCAAATGCATCACAGAAATACTTCCCAAATTCATTATATTTATTAAAGAATTTAATTTCTCGGTCACCTGAAACAGAAACTTCTCAAAAAGTACGACTTATTTATCGTATGCGACACAAGTTCCACCCACGTCGCATCACATCTTCGCAAGGGCGGCGCGCGACCGGCGCGCCCCCGGCGGCAGACTAATTCCACAGTCTATATATTTGCACTGATTGCCGGGACACACTCGTATTTATTTACTACCCCCACTACTTAATACTTGACATGAGGAGTTTATTTGCAATGTTAATTCAGAACTGAAACGTTTTTCACTTGTGAATGTTGCTCTATATTTCTTTTGGATTTATTTTGTTGCTCTGAGGGGCAATTCTCGTAATTTTAAGAACGTTCACAGTCTGATCTCAGTCTCAATCTATATTTTGAAAAGTTTTTGACATTTGTTTTTCGCCGAGATGAGACTGCGACTAGATTTTGAAAGTTTTAAATTCGAGAATTGGCCTTATGATATCGTGTATGCTGTTACAGTGTAAAGTGGGTAGCCCCTGTACGCAAGGGATTGAAAGATAACTAGCGAATTGTGGGTGTGCATTACTCATAGATCTACTTATATTTCTACTTATATTTCACTGTCTACCCATTTGGGGAATTACTGAAGTAATAAACGACACCAGCGGTGCAATTCTGTGAAAATCTCACCGTGAAAACTTAGGTGAAGTGATCGTGGAGTGAGCTGTCAATAGTGTCAATTCCTAGAAAAAACAAACTCACTTCACCTAAGTGTTCACGGTGAGATATTTACAGAATCGACCGGCAGCACACGTAGCATGACTACCGTAGAAACAGAACAAACGAAATACACAATTACAGATTGTCGAAAGATTTTTATGGCCTAGTGTCAAAAATGAAGAAAAAGAATGAAACTTTGTATACAACGAGATTATGTATATTCTTCATAGAGTAGAGAAATATATAAATCTTACTACGCGAGCTGAAGTTACTACTGAAATCATAAACGAGAAATCTACTTGGATCATTTTTTACTCACACCGATTTCTTTAAGCCAAAGCCTTTTTAACCTATTTACCATTTTGTTCCCACATTATTCTACTTACACATACATACAAGTGTTCCTTAACAGCCTGCGCCTGAGGTGTTCCGGTGGCGTTCAGAACGGCGGACGCATAAGCAGCTTTTTGTGTCGTAGTATTGTCGGTAAGGCACTGGGCACATACAACGAGTTTTTGGCTAACGAGCGGATAGAAAGGCCGTTATGTCCTCAGGTTAAGGTAGCTGTTGTAACAGATTGTTCTGATTCTTTGTTATGAAACTTCCAGGTCGTGTAATGGGATACTTGAGATTTATAAATAACTTAACATCTGATGAAATGGTAATTAAGGATCCTGAAAATTTTGTACCGACATTAAGCTTAGGTCAATTATAAATATTAGCCCGTGAAAGATACAAAGCTGGCCTAGGGAGATAAAATAATATATTAATAACTTTTCAATTAAATATGATATCAAGTTGCGGTTTTCTGAATGGCCAGCCCATTACACAAACAAAAATTCTAATTATGCTTTGCATTTCACCTTGAACAAACAGTATCAATACAACTCGTTTGCCCCCAACTCTGTTACTGGGGCAAGAAAGCGTGACGTTATATACATTATTTAATGCAAATCCACATAGTTCACCCTCTCGCCCTCCCTTTCATAGCGAACAATTAGGGTTGAGGCACACCTGTCCGGCGCGCGCGCACGCCACGCGCCGACCGCTTGCGATTCCCTCCGCAATTATTCCTACGTTCGATTGTTGAATTTTATATCACCATTATTTTTATTCAACGGTATTTTTTACACGTGTAAAACGGGTTCTGTAATGAGCAACATTGTTCAGCAATTCATAAATATTATAATTTATATTTCATTCCGGTTGAGTGATTGCGTTTTGAATTTTATAATAGTTTTTGTCATGCCTCAGAATTTTTGTAAATATTTTAGCACTGTGTTAAATATTATATGAGCTTATTTATTCAAAGTTCTTTTCCAAAGTATGCATTACGTATTTTAACAGTATTTTGCTACTTATGTAAGCACTGTATGAAAACACTAAACAGGTTAAACGAAAAAGGAACTTTAAACGTATATTTGCTCTCACGGCAGTAACTTCAAGTTGATCGCCATTATTTTATCGAATTATCAGTGATGTAGGTGTCACGGCTCGTAGGTGCAGTTGTAAACCGCGGACACAACAATAAAATAGGTTGTAAAGACATTTTACCAATTTGAGCGCGCACAATGGTCGATTGATCACAGTCACAGCGAAGAAGCACCTTCATTGATCACTCCCTATATATTGGTGACTTGTAATACAAATAGTACTTTTCTTTACGATTCTTCTAGTCGTTGTTTGGAAGAAACATGTTATAAAATAATAAATATGATCCGTAGTGTTCCCCTTTTTAGTACCGAGGTCAATCAGGTAGACGAAAACTTGGATAAAAATAAAGCACCCCTCCCAAACTTGTTGAAAAGTGTTGCACTATATCCATAATAATGCACATTGCTCTACGCATGCTCAGATTTAAAAGCATGCTATATGGGCACCCTACGCGATTACCAATTCAAACCATTATAACATGATCTTTGTGGACCGGTACATTGTGGGCACTATGAAAAGGAGGACTATAAAGGGCTTGTAGGTTCCCCAAGGTCTATTTATACTGGTGGACCAGCTTGTGCAACTTGTAAACGTCGCGTGTCGCGAGGGTGCGGGACAGGTGTGTCGCACCCCTTATTTGAGGGAATTTGAGGCCACAACGCATAACTATACTATACTTGTTCAATAATGTAGGGTGGCCGTTGGCAAGGAAAATTCGAAAATATTATTTGGTTTCAAATTATCTGTAGAAATCAAATGACGCGTAGCTAGACACTAGATATCATTATCTCTAATGAACTATTGCTATTAAAATTCACTGTCGGGCACAAGCTTGTCCCTAAAACGAGATTCCTTTAGACATCGCTGGATTTCGTTCGACAAATATGACGTAAGCAATGTCACATTTGACTAGATCTTAGCAACAGAATGTAATTTAAGGGCAGTTTTTAAAAATGTCCTTTAATATACTTATAGAGTTATAAGTACGCCTACTTAGCGTTAAACTGACATGGTGACAATCTGCCAATTTCGTAATAATTACAACACAACTAAAACCAGTAGGACTACTCTTATGCAAATATTCAGAACGTGTATATAAAAAAAATATAAATATTAACTACCATGATTCATAGTTCAGACCATACAAAACAGACTAGTAAATATGTAAATTCTAACGTGCTTATAAGAATAGCTGGTAACCCTACCAACGGCTGACACTCAACGATAGTAAAAGCTCGTTACACTCGTCAAATGCAAATAAACGTGTTGTTTGAACAAGTTCAACCCTCCGTCACCGGCGCGGCGCAAGCGCATGACCCGGGCGTACCCGTGATTAACCGAAATGGGTGAGAGGGTCTACTACTATTATTAATTCTAATGTATTGGTACCCTTTTTAATTGATCACTTTTATGAAAGAGTCCAGTGATGTTTCATAAGGTTTGTGGAGGTGGTGAAAAATTTATAGGTACTTTAGTGGCTACATACCGTTATTGAAAGTATGAGTGAGAATAGGAATCCATTATACCATCTGATCGGCGATAGTATTCATGTATTTGAATGCTATTGTATAGTTTCGGGCACTTTGAGAGGTCGATCCTTAGATCATCGCTGTTGAATGGCTACATTGAAGAGCATTCAACGTTTGTCATCGTACTATTGACAGATTTAGTCTTTTGTTCAACATATAATTTCTGTATCGAAGTTTTTTTACGTTCTTTGGTTCTGTTATATACTTTGAAGTGTTTAATTTTTTACTATAAAGGTGTTCTTTTTTAAACTGAAATTCTGAACATATCAGGTAGACCTATATTCAATTATATAAGAGAAATATTCTGTCAAACTTTAATTAGGTTAAATTATTTTATTTGAGTTGCAGTACATTCACTGACCCACAGGTTTCTGCGAATAAATAAATTTCATTCATAATCTCTGGCGGGTAGTCGCGCCGCTCCATTCCCACGCATGCAATATGGATTTCACTTAGCATAGATAGTTCATGAACCACACCATGAATAATAGACAGCTGTATTTTTGCTGTGTAATTGACACAGCGCAGTTCTACGCTCGAATATAAACTTATGATATAGTTAAAACGATTAATCTGTCTCGGTTGGTGGTAAAATCCGTACGCGAATAATGAGACGAACCACCTTCGAGTTACTGTTGGCTTGCGTGCCAATTATTGACGTAATTATTTTGAAAATATTGCCGGCCTTTTGTGATATTTAACACTCTAAAGTGGCCATATTTTTTAATCACCCGTCGTGGGCGCCATTTATTCCGTCGCCACGAGGAGTGAGGCTCAGATTGTCAATTGACTCTTTATAACTGATGCGCGTCTCACTGTATTAAAACTTTAAATCAAGATGAAATAAAATCTTTAATGCTCAGAATGAAAAATTAATACCAAAAAGCTCCACTTGGTGCTACGATAGTATAGAACAGCTCGGTATAAAATTAAAAATCTCTTGGCAAATAAATAACGTCAATTATGCCTTCTCTGTGTCATTAAGTATATTTCGCCGCAATTTGTTTACACGTCTCCAAATAATTAATGCTTCAATTATTTTATTTAACAACTCTAATCAAGTATGTTAGTTTGTTGCATTACCCATCTCGAAGGGGAGTCTAGCACTTGCATATTTATTAAAAAGTTAAAGCGTCTGTTTAAAAAATATCTGCTGAGTGTGATAAAGCACAGGTCGAATGTCTGTTTAAGTTATGTTTTAAAACGTACTTCAATAAGATCATAACCACCTAATTATGTTGTCTTAGAAATATTATTTATTATATAACATGATATTCTATCGAATCAAAAATTATACTTATCATCAAAATAAAGTTTTGATGGAACAGATCCCTACTCCATAAAATAAAAGCAAGCTTAAAATAAGTAATTAACAATTTTTCTGCGCCAACTTGGCACTAAGTATAAACTGATCTGAGCGACGTATTAACGAGCTTGGACGCGAAATTAAAACGTATTCCAGTGTTATCCCCGCTATTAAACACGGCACGGCAGTAATGAGATTGTGAGGTAATCTCTGGTTTCGTTAGTGAGACCACTTCTCGCGCTCGGTATGATCAGCTCACAGGTATTATCGTGTGTGAGCGACAACTGAGAAGTGGCTGCTGATTACGCCGCGTTCACACGGACACACGGCTATTAGTCCCTACGAAAGCCTTCCATTTATTTCGATTATCAATTAGTCCTTAACACCTAGACATGCGATAAGCCACCGACTTTCAACTTTAAGGCACGTTTAATTATAATGAAAAAGTTCCTCGTTATGGTCTATAATGAAACGGGAAAAATGTACTTAAGGAGACGTATGGGCGATTTTTCTATTTCAAGAATCCGCCACCTGTGTCCAGTATGTTGAGTATACGCGGATTTCGCTGGGAGCTGTGTTCTATTGCGCTGGGAGGCTGCGGCGGCGCATTAAACTGTCTCACAGGTAATGGATTGGGAATTTCATGCTCAAAAGGTCGATTTAAATTAATTTACACATTAAAAAGACTAAGTGGACTGGCTCGCGCGAAACAAGAAGTAAATAGTGTTAATCCGACTAGCGACGGACGCTGCGCCGTTCTTTAGTTAGTAGTCTGAGCTGTGATATAAATAAGTATTTGTTGTGTTTAGTTATTGTAATGCCTTTTCAATTCATTGTTTAGTTCGCTAACAATGTTTTTCTTAATCGGTGCTTATTTCATTTACCTATTTATAGACCACTATGAATAAAATAAACATTGTATTCTGCCTTCATTTGATTAGACTTTGCTAATGCTTTGACCTTTGCGAGAAAAAGTTCTTAACCTTATTTTCAAATTAAGTATTAATGGCATTGACAATAGTTTCGTCCCCATGCAAGGGACGGGTCTTTAACATAAATGGTGAAATGAGGGTGTACTGTTTTAGTTACATCTCTGCCTAACCTTTCGGGGGTAACAGGCGTGATGTTATGTTTTTTATTGTTAGCCTATGCTATCCCACTGCTGGACAAAAGCCTCACCCAAATCCTTTCAACTTTTTCCCGCGCCATCCCGAAATAGAACCTTGATGTTATTTTATTTATTATTAAAAAAATACATTTCATTAGGCAGATACAGTTTTAATTCGCTATCCACAAGACAGTGATGACTCTATATTTACATATTTGCAGCTCTCTTTATGCTCTTATTTTTCTCAGCTCTTCGTCGTTCATTTTAATTTTGCATCTTAATTATGTTTTCATTATTCTTATCTAGTACGAACAAGAATATTCACAAACAGACCTAGTTATTATCAAAGTTCTACTTAGAACATTTTTTAAAGGATTTTTTCTGGGTACCTAAAAATAATTTTGAATAAACTGTTAATACGTTGGTACCAAGCTTACCAAGCCGGCTTTAAATAGCCTTAAACTCTACCACAACTAAAGGGTTAATATAAAATTCAAAGAAAGCATTTCAGCTAATGCAAAATCGGCGGATATTTAAGATGTTTGCAGACAAAACAAGAAGTGAATCGAATTTCGAACGGAAGCCCAAGTCTTGGATATTGACCCTTTGAGGCCCTTCGCCCAAATACAATGAAGGGCCAAGAAAAATTGAGTGGCAGGAGCGCGCGCCGACACATCTGCCCACTATCGAATAAATCTACTAAAATAATATTTTTATTTTGATTACGCATGCACGGGTTGGGCAGATGTTAGAAACAATACATACGGGGTGTTAGATTGACCAGCAGTGTGTTTTTCTAATGGCCAACCGAAATATTTCATTCATAAAAAAAAAAAATGTGTTAAGGTTGAGTTGACAGACCTCTGAGATATGCATATTATTTCGTTGTTTCATTCTAAATATTATTGCATAAACTATTTCAGAACACCCAAATGTTTGTGAAAATACCAAATGTATAAATAATCATATTCGGCATAGGTAATAACGTATACTTACTTAATCTTGTAGTCAATTAAGAAGTTTATGTTGCTATCAAACACAGATATCTGAAACCATAGAATTCATTGTAGAATCGATTAAAAATTCTATACTTTCAACGCTCATGTGTCAGTCAAGCTAAGGGCTGTTTCAAGTCGCCAGTCACTGACCAACATGTTAAAGGCATTAATAGGGTCCGTACATTATCTACTTATTGACCGAGTACAAGGTGTGAAAGAGTTTAGAACCCTGAGGTAAGTGTTATATTACAGTGTTAAATTATACCAACTTATGGCTGTAGATGAAAGATAAAAGGGAAGTTGTGCTTGTTAGTAAACCTCATTACGCCACTCAACTAACATTATCAATGGAAATTTCAAATTAGTATTCGGCAATTAACTCTGAATTTCATATGTACCATTTAGGTCTAGTTATCAATTGGCCAATTCCCGTAACTAAAAACGTTCAAAGAATTTGAGTCGCAATCTCATCTCAGCGACAATCAATGTCATAAACTTGTCAAAAATGTAAGGAAATTTGAGGTATTTTTGACAGATTGAGATCAGAAGGCCAATTCTCGTAATTTAAAACGTTCAAAATCTAGTCGCAGTCTCATCTCGGCGACACACAAATGTAGGGAAATTAAAAGTATTTTTGACGGATTGAGACTGAGATCAGACTATGCACCTTCTTAAATTTATGAGAATTGCTCCCCTGCGTCTGGTAATAAGTTCACGTAGTTTATGCCCCGATCGATTTATAAGACAAAAAATACACAGTAGCCATGCTTTGCCTCGCATAACATTAAAACCTTTTTGTACTACTCTCGCATAAATTAAATCGGAAGGCAATTTGTCTAAAATAATTTACAACTTTCTTATCTCGTTTGTGACAGCCTTTCCTTAACTTTATGAGTTTAAAAAGAAAAGAAACTTTGTTGGTAAAACATTTCATTAGCATATTAAATATCTTCGCTTTGTAGAGGAAAAATGGTCAAGTTCGAAGTGGACCGTAGAAATATTGTAGTTCTCTACAGAGAAAAAATATTTTAGAGAAGTCTCTTAGGTATAATATGAACTCTACTTGTAGATAAGTTCAGGGGTGTGTGTTGAGTCTATTTCAATAATTCTAGCGCACGTTTTTCAGTAAAAGGTATATTGTAAACGTAAAACATAGTAGGTTCAAGGTAAAATAAATATAATCGGCAAAACAATTAAAACTTTTACAATCGTTTCGCGGGCGTGGCGCACACACTCGTGATCCTGATTTTGTCAGGATTTTTGCAACAGTTTCTAACACTATTTTGTATTTTGACAAATTGTAACCATCACCCGGTTTATGAATCGATAACTTGTCAAACTCTGCTTGTACTTACCTTTATGACGCGAGACTGCAATAATCTAGGAAGCAATTAGCAAAGTCTGTAAGGTGCCCCTTTGGAAAAATGATATGTACCCTTAAATGAACTAATTACTATTTCCTACACAAAACAATCACACATCTTTCAACATCCAACGCTTTTTCGTATAACTTGTATTCTCCATTTCAAAGCACAGACCCTAAAACAAATCGATTTGACACACAGCGGCGGCGTCACAAAAGACCGCCTGCGCTCGCGCCGCCCACCGTCTATGTCGTAGTAGTAGTATTCCGCAATTTGACATGTAATAAAAGATACTAATAAATAAAATTAGTGTCGTTCTGTGTGACAATATTGAGTAAAGAGACGCCGCGGTGCAGGGCGGGTATATGGAGGTAAGGTTAACTTTTGTACAGGTACGAAAGGTTATATTATAGTATGTAGGTTTTATTGTGCATAGAGATCGTTAAAATGTTCTATGCGTAGCATATTGGGCGTATGATTAGATGTTTGTGTAATTTATTTGTGGCGAAAGAATTTTGTGGTCAGTAAAATGAAGCTATTGGTTCGTGTGATTTCGTAATATAAAGGATAAGATTGAATTATCTGTAATAGAAGAAGATTTATTTGTATGCATATGCGTGCAGTAACACAGGGAACCTAAGAATTTTATGAGGTAGGCAGCTACCTCATAAAATCAAAATAAAAGCTACGATGGTATGACCATTAAAGCTTTTATCTCATTAAAGAAACGGCACCACAAAAATTTAAAACAGTAGTTCTGCAATGTATTAGTATTTCTATCGTTTATGTTTGGAAGAATCATCTCCTGATCACTTTGAACACATATATGTCAAATTGCACAAATACCATCCATTCATTGGGTCTGGTACACTTGCGCGAATCCTTTTTCGCGAAAGACTCTTTCGCGAACCCAGTTGCCCGAAAAGATGGTTGCGTGAAAAAGTTGCGGAAATGAGGTTCCTTGCAAAACATCACGCTTATATTCCCCAAAGAGATGGGCAGAGTTAGTATATTTTCATTTATCTTCGAGATGGGTGTCACTTTAATTTTCGAGGTCACTGATAACAAAAATGGGGTTTTATAGGTAGTTGGCGCCATCATGAATTTAAATTTTGTGTTATAATTGGACGTAGTTATGCAAAAAGGAACCAACCCACAACATGAACGAAAATGAGTTAAGTAAATCAAACTGCTTGTCAAGGTCTATATTTTCGATTATCAAAAACAATCCAAGTAAAATACGAATATTTTGACATTAAAAATTCGTATTTTACTTGGATTGTTTTTGCTAATCGAAAATATAGACCTTGACGAGCCGTTTGGTATACTTAACTCATTTTCGGTCATATTGTGGGTTGGTTCCTTTTTGCATAACTACGTCCAATTTTCGTTTGGTTAGTGGTGAAGATGCAACAAGAACCTATAGATAAATTACTTGGCAACTTTGGATATGTATGCTGTGCAGGCTCGCTTCTATATCCAGACTGTTACTGCCACAGCAGAAAGCACAGGCAGTTTACTGTGTCTCCATGTCGCAATGTTGCGCGTGCTAAGTCCTCATTCTAATCTAACAATCGATCTGTTTGCATGAAAGAACGAATATTTTATTGGCACATCAGAAGTACTGCGAGAGGGATTCATGAAAGTGTTGTTAATTTTTATGTTTTTAATGTTGTAACCTGAACGTTATAATTTTATTTTTTATGTGTATTTGTCTCTGTCTTTAATCAATTTAATTGGTTTTAACAGTGTTATCTAAAGTTAATAAATTTAAAAAAATGTTTTATTCAATGGATTCACACCGAGTCTGATTAAGAAGTTAAAAAAAGTTTCTAAAAAAGGCAAAAAAAATTGTTTATATAGTTTGTATCATTCTGTTATTCTTGTCACTTGTTTTCAACTACTTAAATTGAGTGGAAATGATAGGTAAGTACGGGATACGCTAATCCAAACAATTTCACAATTCAGAAGGGGAATCAGGCTTTCAGAGACTAGGCTTTTGGTTAGGTTATAAGGTTATTAAGAAAGTTAGTGGTTTGAAAGCCTATATGAATAGTGCATCATAAACCACTTTAAAAAATCTTATTAAAATGGTATTTAAAAATATTCAATATTCTCTTCTTAAATAACATGCTACATAAGGAGGGTTATATTAAACAACAAAAATATTGGGTTTAAATATACATTTATAGGTTTTATTATAATAGGTACTTAGTAAGAAAAGTAGACAACTCGACAGTCAGACTGATATTAATATACAGATTAGTAGAGCCACCTACGTTTAAGATTAATTTCCATGCCACTATTTAAGTATTGATTTATAACATTCAAGCCTTTACCCCGATATAAGTAAGTACTTCGCCTTTAACCTAAGTTGAAAGTAATTTGTAATTTTCAAAAGGTAATCTTTTACAAAATTTTAAATCCGAGTACGAATAGACTCAAGTTTTAGAGCCAAAATAATAATGGTCAACGATATTTCGCGCGTATTCGCTGGTATTTGTAAAGCAGTGATATCAATTTTCTTAGCCAGGTAGATAATAAATAACCCACCAGCCCAAAATCCTGACCGTTGATATAAATCTTTAACGCTTCGACACATTTTGACCACACGTCAGGATTATGATCGGTATAAAATACTTCGCATTGTAGTTCTGCCTTTAACGTCGCCGTACAATGGACACACGTCTAACTTATAAATTTTGGCGCGAACAAAGGCGCCATATTGACAATGTAACATCGATAAACGGACGCTCGGACAGCCTGAGACGGTCATATTAAAATATATCCCAGCCTCGAGATCGGAGTAAATCAATAAAGATGATGACTTAAATCATCTTTAGTGTATAACCAGTCAAAAAGCTGTTTCCAATTCGAAACAGAGTGCTACCGAACGTCAGCTTAGTGTAAGTATACCCTGCATTAATCCATTCCAAAGAAGTGTACAAAAAGCCTTCCGCTCAATTTCCCTCGAAACGTCAAATGTTTGCTTTCGAAAAGGATTTTAAAATGCAACGACTTTTTGTGTGAGTATTCCAACGGGATTACCGTATGCAAAGCGGTCACGGACAGCAAAGCGTCGGTGTTACTTAGTAAACGTAACTAAAACGCAAACTTTGATGTTGGAGGTGATAGAGACTTGATATTTACTTGTGCAACTAATCTTTGACACATGTTAAATGAGATAAATGCAGTAACCTGACTGTTTTAATTGATTTTCTTGCATTAATCTGGTTTATACAGAGATATTTTTAGATCTAATATCCTTCAAGATACTATCTAACGTAACGCAAAAGTTAACGTTACAACTGCTACGTCAGAGTCGGCCGGGGTACAATGGAAACTATTTGATTGCTTCATTATGCAGAATCGGACTCGGTTCATTGTATATCATTTCGCATGTTATATCTGTTTGTATCCTAATTTAATCATCTTGAAGATTGGACCACCGGGTAAAGCGATGTAACGGGTGGCCCTTCGATTCGCGATTGAACTTTTAAGACAGTTCACATTTAGGAGTGATTTGTTTTTTCCGATTACCGATAATATCTAAGGACCTAATGACTCGAGTTGGGTACGAGATTTGAATTATGTTATCAAGTTAACCCTGATATAAACAGATAATTAGAATTTATGAAAGTTAATTTTGAATGTAATGAATGATTATGAAGAGAAATGGGTGTTGTGGATGAGATTGAAAACCTGATTGAGAGTGGAGACGTGAGACTAAGGAGATACTACGTTTGATGAAGATGGTTATGGAAATAATACTTATTGCACTTTACGTTTATTTCTAGCAGGCGAACCCTTAGCAAACTGACAAAGCATACTTAGAAAACATTTCAAGATAATTTTCATTTTTATTTGTTTTCCGTGTAAAAATTACCCGGTCTAACATAGTCTTTAATCTTTGCATACCAACTAAAACTTTGTCGTAAAATACACTACAATTGTTTTCAATTCTATAATATAAAAGCAACAGCCTGTATCTAAGTTAAATCTCCCTCGATGTTCGCAATATCGGAAGAGTCTCGTATTTGGTATTATTTATTTGAAACGCGCAGAAAACGGTCAATTCTAATGCCTTCACGAAGCTTTCATTCCTTTGATCCGTTTCAATTTGCCTGACGTCTTATTTTCTACGCGGTGGTCCAACTGATCGTTCGAACAACTATCAAGAATACGGATTTTTATTGAAAAACTTTTATAATATTACAAGCTACTCTTTAAATTCTGTATTTTTGTGCTATTTATATTAGAAGACAAACGTAAGCTGTGAAAGTTGATTAAAAACCCATGCAAAATCTAAATGAACAAAAAACTTACGACGTTAGTAACTCGTAGTGTTAACATTGCCTATAATGGTTATAAATGTTTTCAGATTGATACATAATCAAATTACTTAGGTAGGTAATTAATATAATGAACAGATTAAGACTAAATTAATTAGTGTAGGGTACCATTTCAGCGATAGATAATTAAACGGAGTCTAATCGCGCTACTAAATTCCATATAACTTGGTAAAAAAAGTTAGTGAATCGGTAAGCTAGATAAGCGGTCGGGATAATCTGGGTACTTGCGCAGTAAACTTAGGCATTCTGATAAAGAAAGTCTCATAATATCTATTTAAACATAAATCTGTGATTAAAGCAACAAAACTAAGCCGCTTTTGCACCAGAAATCACTAAATGCGTTACGTTAAAGGTATTTAAAACTTCATTCTGTCAGCATCTTCAAATTGTTGTCAAGAATAGAACTATGTATTCAATTCGTTACATTTTTGCGTTTATGTGGTGCAAATTGGCGTATTAAATTCCTACTACATAAAAAAAAACATGGACAAGACAAAAGTATCAAATCAATGCATCCTACACTGTCATACAAATGTAACAAAGAACGCCACTAAAATACAATTTTAAAACTTGTGTGTATGCATTACAGACACAAAAAGTAAGCACCCACAAACCAAACCTAGCAGTTACAGCATTTAATCGCGCATTTGTTGTAAGCAGAATAATTGTTTTAAAACTACCAGCTTCTAACATGATTGAAGACCTCTTCCTAAGGATTCGCCTCCTAGCGATGCAGTAATGCGGTACTAAGGAACAACTGATTGATAAAAGCTATCAAGAAATATTCTTGCTATCTAATCTGTTTGTTTATTTTTTGTTTTATGCAATTCTACGACGTTGCGGCAAATACAGGGATCTCTGAATTAAGACAGTGCGCACATCAGAGTCAAAATAATTTTCTGTTGCAGACGGAACAGTTTTAGTTTTGTCAAAATAAAACAGTTTAGCTGTGTTTATCGTAGATCATTGTTTTCATAGAGTGATGGTAATAGCGTCGTAATGAAATGCACTCTAATTAGACACTTTCAATTACAATCCGAATGATTTTGAAGGAAATTGCAAATCTATTGCTTCATAAATATGTTTGTTTGTCTGTTCAACAACATGAGCCAAAACAGTTGTGTTTTGCCAAAAAAGCTGTGCCTAATTGTTGGAAATGTGCTTGCTCATAAAACGATAGTCTGTCATACCACAGTCTTGACTCAGGTCTGTGCACAGCCTAAAGTAAAACATAGAGTAGCAGCGCCTAATCAACCTACGTAAGTAAGAATCAAGGTATTGAAGTAAAACGGGTTCCTATTATCGCAGGACTAGTAAATTGTCATTACTTAGCTCTTTCTATCTTTGTTCGGTTTTCTTTACGACTTAAAGTGGCGAGAGTGTCCTTTAAAAAAAGAGTGAAAGGATTTATTTAATGGCCACGTGGGAATAATTCAACTACCCACATTAATAGTTTGAGGGTAACTGTCTCTACTTTCTTAGACATGGGGAACTTTAATAAAGTGCCTTTTTTGGATGAAATGGCTTTTACTTTTGCAAAGCCAAGCGAGTGAATGATGCCATAAAAGAACTCTCAAGATTTATGCGAGAGAAATGGCTTGCCATATCCGGCTGTGTGTACCTACTGAAACTGAATGATGTGTGCAAAACATCACTGGGCTCGTCGGTCGTAACGTTTTTCCTGGTTGTTGTACGGTAGGCCGCCTGTTAGTAATAACAAAACCAGTATAAACTGCCCTCTTATTTTATCGATATTCAGTAGGTAGGTACTCTGCTATTTCTACTGACGTGTGGCCTGTTGTATCTAGGTTTAAGTTAAAGTTGCCAAAAAAAAATTGGTACAGACGCTAGCACATCAAGCTACTACAATTTGACAAATTTCTTTAATAGCTTTTCAACTTTATCGCTAAAGCATAAGGTTCAATGTTGATTGGGAAAATTGACAGTTTCGGGTAGCCTGATGTGCTGGCGTATGTACCTACAAATAAACACAAACACAAAAACAAACAAATAAATTATTCTTCTTCTTCTTCTCCTTCTTCTAAGTATAGAAATCAGTTGTTGTGTCTTTACATTACCAAATAATTTTCGCAAAGATCTTTCGCAAATATAATGCACCCATTGACAAAGAGTCAGTACTTAAGATACAAAAACGTATACAAAGGGAACATTAGTAACGTGGCATGAAGAAGTGTAACAGTATACTCAGTAACAGGCATAACAATGGGGTATCGTTTTCTTCGAAGAGCCATGCGAAGCGAGCCAAAAAGAGCCAAAGCCGCCGCCACGTCTGCGTGTCCCGCGTTAAATTTAGCGTTAGTGATCCCATCTGAATGTGAACGTAACCTTTGAAAGTGAGAGCTGAAAGTAAAAGAAATGTAGCACACGCTTGTAAAGAAGTAAAGGAATTAAAACGTCACAGTATCGAATTATGTGTTTATCCGATAGTTAAATAGGATGCAGCAGATATAGAGTGTAGTTTAAAATGTCTACAGTAAAACAAAATTCGTCAGATTGAAACTAGACAAATAAGATTATGGAGTCTGATAATTATAGAAAAACAATAGAAAGATAGAAGTGGATTTTGGTATTCAATTATTCAAACTTGTTAGGCGGCGCTCCGATGATAATAATAATAGGACTTATGGTTGGATTGGTGAAATATCAAGGATGCGTCATGTGTAGGCAAATTTCGTTGCATGAGAGAGAACAAAAATATAACTGTCTCTGCCTCTCACATTAAATCTCTATTATTCTTTATTTTTAAGAAGTTTCACTCAAACACACATTTTTTTTCATTTTAAGTCAATAGTCAATCGAATTTCATATGAAACTTGTGCAAATGAGAACACTGAAAGTAGTTACATCCCTGTGCAAGTTAAACAAACAAAAAGATTAAATTTAACTATAAAGTAAATTAAATATGCAAACAAAACAATTTAATTTAGTAGGTACTTAAACTTTTATAGCGTAATATATCGGGAGCCTTCCTTCAACCATGAGCTTTGATATGGCTAAGTATGATGACTTCATTAGCATAATCGGCTGCAAGCTCCCGTATTGCTACTTTAATTTTCCTTTAGGCTATAATAAACACTAAGATGATATGTAACAGATATAGGTAGACCTATATAACGCATGTATCACGATCTGTATGAAAACCAAACGTGCCATTTTTTGGCTACCTACTATAACGTCACAAGCGCTCTTTTTCACTCGCGCTCACCAAGTACACACTGAGCGCGAAATTGGCGGCTTACTATTTTAGAACGTAAGTTGGTACGATTTTTGGCGCGCGAAGTAGTTGCTCTTGCGTTATCTAGGTGTATCTAATAGGTCGGGGCAAAAATATTTTCGTATTTTGAATCTATTGTTAGTGATCAAACCTCTTTGGCAGTACTGAATGTAACTGGCTGGTTTTAATACTATTAAATGTTGACATTCTAAAGATGCAATAAAAACTAGTTCCCGCCATTTCTCAATTGTTTTTCAAGCAAACAACATGAACGTATGTGACGAAGAAATTCGGTACATTTTAAAATTTTATTACAAAAAAGGTAAAAATGCGACGAACGCCGGTAATAAAATTTGTGCGGTTTACGGACCTAATGTATGTGGTATCAATACGAGTAGCACAAATGTGGTTCAAGCGTTTCAAGTCAGGAAATTTTAGTGTGAAGGATGAAGCTCGCTCTGGACGCCCTGTCACGGATAAAATCAGTGCCATTTTTGAAAAAGTGGAGCAAGATCGACATATTAGTAGTTATGATATTGCTGAAAAACTGGATGTTGATCACAAAACAGTTTTACGGCATTTACAAAAGTCTGGGTACAAGAAAAAATATTTGGGTACCACATGATCTCACTGAGAGAAACTTAATGCAACGTGTTTCCATTTGCGATTCTTTGTTGAAACGTAATAATTCCGACCCATTTCTTAAACGGTTGATTACGGGTGATGAAAAATGGATCACTTACGATAAGAATGTCCGAAAAAGATCGTGGTCGAAGCATGGGCAAGCCCCACAGACCGTGGCAAAGCCCGGCCTGACTCGGAACAAAGTGATGCTGTGTGTTTGGTTGGATTGGAAAGGAATCGTCCACTATGAGCTTTTGCCGCCAGGTAAAACTATCGATTCTGACCTCTGCTGTCAACAACTGATGAGGATAAAAGAAGCTATTGAGAAAAACCGAAAGGAGCTGTTGAATAGGAAGGGCGTGGTGTTTCATCACGACAACGCCAGACCGCACTCATCTATAGCCACTCAGCAAATATTGAGAGAGCTTGGCTGGGATGTGTTGATGCATCCTCCGTATAGCCCTGATCTTGCTCCATCAGATTTTCACCTGTTTCGGTCACTTCAGAACTCTTTAGAAAGCATAAAGTTAACCTCAAAAGAACACTGTGAAAACTACCTGTCAGATTTTTTTTATAAAAAATCTCAAAACTTCTAAAGCAATGGGATCATGGCATTGCCCACAAGATGGCAACAAGTCATCGATCAAAACGGCACATACATATTATAAATAAATAAAAAATTAAACCTAAAACAATTTTTTTTTTGTATGAAATATACGAAAATACTTTTGCCCCGAATCTGTGATACGAGTACGTAACGTACTGACTATAGATGCACTAATCTATACAAATAAATAAAATTTAAGTGTCTGTTTGAATTGTCAAAATAACAGCTTTTTACTAAATGCATACTTAGCAAAAAAAGAAACACGTTTTTTGAAATTTTCTGTCTGTCTATTCCAGCTCATCTCCTGGACCGATTTTGACGGGACTTTCACTGTCAGATAGCTAATGAATTTATGGAGTAATTTTCTACTTTTATTTTATAAAAAGAGGATTCCGCGCAAAAAAATGTAAGCCTATGAAATCCAATGTTTTCGACATACTCTCGAACGAAGTCACGGGAACAGCTAGTCCTATAATATAATGATATAAATAGCAGATAGAATAAATGAAACCAGACTAACCAGCATGTGTTTTTATGACATTAATCAAGGCACGTGTATATTCATGATGCGGTGATGCAGATACGAAATAACACGTTGCCTTACATCCTGATTCAACTTTCGCGAATTTTTCATTAGTGTGCGGTCTCCACTTAAAAGTTACAGGTGACATCGTAGGAGCAGATGGCAATAACTGGAAGTGTTGACACGTGTTTCAACATTAAATCAACAATTTTATCGACCAATGTCTGAATCTTACAATCGAGCCTTCCGGAAGTGATTGCATTTTGAAGAGTTAATAACAATTACCGTTACGATTGATTATTGAAAAGTTTTTGCACGAAAAAAACATTGGGCGCATGGATAGCATTTCATTCACACTGGCCGGTTCGGGGACTTAAAATGATGTTACCCTGCGTTATTTGTAATTGTTCGGCGACTTTAAATGAGTGATATTGATGATATTTACATTTTATTATGGAGCGGTATGTAACAAGGGAACGAGCGGGATTCCTTCACTCGTCAACCAGGAACAAATTCTTATTGATATAAAAAATGGATGTACAGTAGTCCGAGAGATGCTTCGCTCGGGAAATCTTTGAATGACATTGCTTTGTGATACCAGAGAACCACAGACACGTTAAGGGCGCAGACAAGGAAAAATAGTCTTTTATAGACCTTCTTGGCACAAACTGAAGTCAACAAGACTAGTAAGTCTTGTTGAGTATCTAATCTTTTACAACGGCTGGCTTGCAGTGCGTATGCAGGGAGCGCCTAACTGGCAGAAATCTCAACGATTAAAGATGAAAATCTATATCCATCAACGAGTGTTGTATTAAAGCTGTTAGAAACAACATATTCTAATAAAACTGGAACAAACAAGGTTAGGTGGATCAAAATTGGCTTTCTCAAGTACATACCGTAAGCCCTTGTGTGTCAATTGAAGTTACGACGAAAATTTACCACGGTCATCTAAAAAAAATAAAAAAAAAGCTGAATGACAAGGCCACGTCTAGTCTCATCACACGACACACCAACAATTTCGTACTGAACGCAATCATATTACGTCATAAAAATGACGAATAGGCATGTAAGCACGCAACCAGCATGCACGATTACATGTCTGCAACGGCTGTAAAAAGCTGCAATACGCTGTATTGCCGGGTTGGTGTCATCTGATAGTGCACTCACGCATAGACCATTCATCTCCGGTATTTATTGGCGCGAAGCGGATGCCGCTTCTGAATCGTGAACATTCACTGTTACGTACTGAACATGTATGAACATTGAATTGATTTTGTGATTGAGCAGTTTCTTACAGGTTGCTGAATTGTTATTATACTTTGTGATCTGGGAAGGTAGAGTTGTTCTGAGTATATTGTTGCTCGATAAGGTAGCAGAATGATAGATGTCACAGATTTGTCGATGTTTAGTTTTGTCCGCATACTGAAAACTTTTTCTAGGTGCAGATTAAGATTTGCCTTAACTAATATATTTTTCCTTGAGATACAATTCTTAAATTTTTGGTTGTGTTTACATTTAGTAAGCAACTGTTGTTTCTTAAATTACTACTTACCTACCTAATACTAGTACACGTTTGTTTTTTTTTAGTTAATTATTTATTACTCTTTGTATTTTGTTAACCAATAAAATACAAAATAATATCTTTAATGAAGCGTTATGATTAGCTGACTACGCCTGTCATTGTAATTACTGAAATAAATGTCAAAAATATGTTCAAATGTTAATAAAATTTATGTCCAATAATCGTCACGGTTTTTATGGCGTTTTACGTAAACGAAATGTTTGAAAAGTGTTCTCTCTCATTATTAATGTTTATTTTCCACTAATCTCCCTTGTGATCTCTATTGGAATTATATGACATTTCATATTAAAACGTAATTATGAACAGCTATAAATTAGCGCACGATGGTGTTCGAAAGAACTCATTAATTCTTTAAAACCACTCTTAAAATTTATTATGAGCAACTTATTTTTATTTATATGTCTTAATTGGACATGTTACTTGTATGAGTTGGTTTGACTAATCAACGCGATCGTGTCCCCAAAGATAGTTTATCTATTATACAAGCTTTCTAAAGATAAAAGTCAAATTTGAGATTATAAAGCAATAATGTTAGTTATAAAAACTTGATTTTATTATACCATCAATCTTGTAGTCGGCCTTTCGGATGTGTCTTACCAACGGATGAGTCGTGTGAGGTTTCATTTTATTAATATTATAATCGCATATTCGTAAAAATTGGTATAATGTAATTTGAAAAACAAAAAAAAAAATAACAGAATTTTTTTATTGACATCTTTTTTGGCGATAACTCTCAGCCGAAAACGAGTTATTTTTACAATAGTGTAAAAAAAAACTTGTTTTCGGTTCCATGACAATTAGAAATGTGCACTTTCAGGTCATGAAAATTCATCAGTTTCTGTTTCTGATTGATTGTCAACAAGGCGAAGCAAAGTAAACTTGCTGCATCTTTCATTATGGTGATAATTTAATACTTTCCATACAATACAATTTATTTACTTATCGAGCAATTAAATCGGCTAATAAAGGAAAATCGGAAATAATAAAGGATTTAACTTATGGTACCTAGGTCACCTTAATCACAAGATTAGTGCATTAAGAAATTATATTTAAACCCGCCTTTGCTGCGGGGGTAAGTGGTTTGTTAATATTATTTTTTCATAAAACTACCATAATTCTGCCAGTTTTTTTGTCTAATATTTATGTTATTATACGTGTAAATTGCATAAAATCGCTTTTGCCGTATAAACTATCACAAAATGTGCCATAAGCAAGGATCTTTACTGCAATATTCAAGTCTACCTGTAATTCAAGGATAGCGTTGATGTGATTATTGCTTATTTTTTAAGCTTAAGGAACCATAAAGCACAGGATACATGGGCGCCTACAGTAATCCCTTACGGCTTTCTTATATAAATTCACACTTATCGTATCGAAGAAAAGATTAAAATGCATTCTTATTTGATACCGAATGCACTTCGTAATGTCCCTATACTGTTTCTCACGGCTTGAGCCGCTATATGTTTAATAAATTCATTGATATAATAAATATTTTGACATCATCGGTCTTTAAAGCTATCTATCGGCTGGTTTATCTTCGCCACGCCTGTAATCTGTAATAGAATAATAAGTGTCGAGTCGATCCTTTGAGAGGTGGATCGCTTTATCTTATCTTCGGGTGTGTCTATCGTGTGGTAATGTGTCATATTATGGGTCAAAACTTTTAAGGGTCCCTATTTTTTGGGACTCGTAAAACCTTATTTTCATTTGTCGTGCTAAGTGAATAGCGGAGTTCTCTAAAATGTATTAAAACGATACATGGTAAGCTATTACCTCTTACATACATAGATTACGAGATAGCAATATATAATATAAGTTTGATCATTATCTACATTGGATGTTGTTTTCAGTACCTACTCGGTTCTCACCCTTTTGTTTAAAAACTTACGATTTTTCTCCGTTGTGATATAATTTTATAAACGATTATTTCTACACTATATTATTATAGTAGGATATTTTAAGCACATCGTAATTAGCACAGTTTATACGTTTTAACGCACATCCATTCAGGTATTTACATTAATTCATTGTTGTGATGGTTCTGTTTCTCGGTAAGTAATGAAAGTGATTTTTATTATTTTATTGAAGCTGCATAAAGTTTAAGGTACCTATGTAGCATAAAAATACGGAAGATTGCACTTTCAATTTGTATTTATGTAGGTACACAAAAAAAAAATCTAATTATTTACCTGAAGTTATGAACCTGTTACGTCCACTGATTTTCAGCTGTTTTGTTTTTAGGAAATAAATATAGCTTCCATATTATCCTTATAGTCAAGCATCTTATACGCTTCGCATATCCCACTAGTGGAACAGGGGGCTAAGCAATATTTGTATTTCTATAAAAGGGTAACATGCCATCACACGAAACTTTAAACGCTTTTTCCGGGAGCCGTGTATCGACGCGACGGTTCAAAAGTCAGGATCTGTTGACATTTTGACATCCGTACAAACAAAGACTTGTTTTTCTTTCAACGTTTTTACGTAGCTACTGGAATTTCAAGTGCCTTAGAAAAATGATACTTATTTGTTCGCATCAATGTTAAAGTTAACAGTTGTTTTTGTTAAAAGAGAATTTGAACAAGGCGATGTTATTAGAATAATTTTATTGTTTTGAAGCCTATTTGTTTTTGTAAAACGTAAATTATATGAACACATTCAAAACACCGTTTCTGACATACGAGCACGTTATCATTATCACAGACCATAAATCAGTCTAAAGTGAACGTTCATTTGTAGAACATTACCATGTTTTGTTACTTTATCATTTCAACTGCAGTAAAATTAAGTTTATTTATACGAGTGTATTAATGACCTTATCTTAATATACAGACTCAAAAGTATGTATAACTCACGGAGCCTTCGCATTCCTCTGTCAACGCCACGCGACTGGGAACCTTCCACAAAAACTCAAATGTCATTGCGCAAGCTTATAATAAGGCCCATTCACACGGCACCCTAGTAGATATTTTTTCAATGTCAAGTCGGGACGGGCATGCAATTTTGTAGAAAAAACGGCAAAATCAATAATAGCCCCGTGCACGTGTTGCCGATGGATTATAGATTATGTTTTGGAAGATTTTCTCAGCGCTCGCGAGGTGATGTCAGGTACGACGAGTCTTGGACGAAAATGTTGGAGACGTCTTAGGAATACAAATATTATAAAGCAATATTTTTCTCCCTGCTACATCAAGCTATGAGATAGATCAAGCAATGTTATCAACACTTGTTTATGTTCAAATGTTGTGTATTTACTTAGGATTATGGAGCTATAAAGGAAATAAACACTTTCGAAAAAAGTAGGTAACCGGCTTGTTCGCCTCTGAACTTTTTAATATTGGTGTTGGTGTTGCTATTGATGAAATAAAGTCCAGAGAGTCATGCTATTACCAAAATTTGTACGCTCTTTTAATATGACAAACAATGCATTTATTGTTCAAATGCTTTCCAACGTGGCTCAAACTCAAAGCGATCGACTCTATTCGTTTCACCGTTCTGTTCTTGTGCTTCACAAAGAAATTCTATACAATTATAACGGCCAAAATTGTAACTGTCTTTCTAACAAAACTCAGACGTTGTATTTCTTTTACGAAAACCCTACAAAAAGCAGGTAATTTTATTGAAAGACATCGCAGTATTTTACGATTTCATAAAAAACGAATCAGTTATTTCATCAAGATATTGAGTGCAAGATATTTTATAATAAATAGGTCAGCGAAGGATTAGCCGAAATTCGTATTATTAAATTTTCGGCGCAACATACTTAAGGAAAATTTATTGTTTTTTAATCAGCAAACGTGTCATTCAATCGTGACTGGCAGGAATGAGATTGGTCAAATAACAGAGATAAAATCTTCTAACAAGAGGTTAAGGACATGAAATTAAATAAGATACTTCTACTTACTATAAATTGGTCCAATTCCGGTAAATCTGAGGGATCGTTATTAAGTAAAAGCGAAGTTCATTATTATGCCGCTATTAATTTGAGTCAGGAAGAAAAGTGAAGTGCTTCATCTCAAAAACTCAAAAATTAAGAATTATATAACACGAAATTACTTTTTTTCGAAGGCTCTCCCGCACTCGACGCGGAAGCCTATGGTTAGTTCAAAATATGGGTTTTTAACAAGCCCTAACAGGTGAGGTTTTAATCTGGACTTTATTTACTTGATTTTATGAGAAAGTTTCTTCAACATATTGCTGGTAATTGATACTGTTTCTCGATTCGAGGCATATTTTTTTTAGTAATTATTAAAACACGATTCCAGATCAAATTAATTAACTACACATAATGTAGTTTGAGATTTAATTTGCTTTCACCTTCAAAGATTTTCTGGGAAGGTAGACTGGTAATATTTTCATTTATGTAGGACATGCTCGCATGGCATCAATCCCCTTAACGGTTTGACAAATATCCGAATCATGTGGCAATTAAAGAAATATTGTTCACATTTCATTCGGCTTAAATGATAGCAGTAAACGCGCCATTATCTTCTATAATTATTTCATCGGAACATTATGTTGTGTTTGTGCTGAAAAAATTACGAATAGCGACAGTGCACGAATTAAGTTAAAGATCACGAACTGTTGTAATATATGTGAGGTAATTAACGATAGTATGGACGATTAAAATGGTTCATTTAGGTACTGTTACAGTAATTACGGGAAATATCATAAACATCGCTGGATCTTGGCTCAAGGATACTGTTTTACAATCCACGGCGGAGTTCGCAATGCCGCTGAATGACGTTTTCCTGTCACAGTTTCGGTTTTTTACCATCCATACGTTCGAGTTGAGAAAATTTGTCGTCGATCTTGATATTTACCTGTGTGGAATGTACGTGTGGGAAAATTCTGTTAATGACTTTTGTGAAGGTGTAAATGATTATCGTAGCAGAACTGGTGCGCAAATTAACGATAAGTTACTTGCTCATGATACGATATTGAATGCTATTGTGTTAAGTTTATTACTTTTGCTTCACCCGAGAATTTTTTAAACTTATACCTACAAATAGGAACTGTACTGATTACGGTCGTGTGTGAACAATCTGAGGGGCACTTCTCGTAATTTTAAGAACGTTCACAGCCTGACAGATTGAGACTGAGATCAGACTGTGAACGTTCTCAAAATTACGAGAATGGTACCAGAGATATGTGTCATTTGACGTACCTACCTATTATCTACGAATACAGAGGTTAACGAAGATGATGATGATTGATGAATATGATGCATTAGATTGCTATTAGATGTTAGTAAGTTTCCACTCTTACAGAAAGAGATTCATATATTGATGATTAATTTTAAGGCTCAGCTCATATACCTACATATTGCTTTGTCATTTCGGAGTATTAATGGGCATTGCCATTAGAGTCTCCAAAAATTCAGGAATTCAGTCAAGTTCTCGTTAAAGAATAATACGAATTGCGAATTTCGACAATGCGAAAAACATATAGCGCGTGTCGCATCGACGTCAGAATCGGCGCGGGCGCAGCGCCGAACAACAATAATCGTGAATGAATTGTAATGGCAGGCGGTTTAATTGATGCACCCGCTGCTGGACCTGTCTCTGGTATAGGGATTGAAGTAAGGTATCGATAAAGATAAGCCTATTTTAGTTGATTTGATTGTTAAACATTTTTTGTAGTAAATTGACGCCTTGGCCTGAGTAACCATTTCAGTAAATACGCTGAAATTGTTGTACAGTATTTGCATAGATTGCAGGTACAATAAATAAGATATAACACAAGTACGTTGTATTTTTACGATGTAGCGTTTATACTTTTACGATTTCTTATAATTACCTATACATTGTTGACATGCAACTGCAAATTTGCAAGTATTAAGTCAACTGAAAACTGAAAATACTCGAAAATGACTGAAGAGACATCTTGAGAAGACATCATTATTGTGGCACAGGTCGTTATTTTCTTTTCAGGTAGGTCAGGTTTGTTGACAATATTGTAGGTATTTAATAATGTTACGTCGTATATGGTCATCGATACAAACCGGTACGCTGTGACAGCACTAGTCGTTGCGTGAACGTTCATTCATCGAGCCGCTCTCCTTTTGTTGAATTTAAAAGTTTCACTTTTTAGTCATTTCAATGACCACAGGGTACTCACACAAGTATTCGCATAAGTACTAATCGAAGGTTTCTTAACCCGTTGCGTCGCGTGTCTAATTAGCAAAAAAAAAAGTGTGTTATGTAATGTTATCGGTACACATGGAGTACACTCGACGTGCGAAGAGTTAATTTATGTGGATGCAGTTCACCAATATCCTGAGCTTGTTACACTGGCTGTTTACTAGCTCATACTTGTTACCCGAATAGTTTCCATTTGAAATTATAACATTTCCTGCTCATAATAGTGTTTCCTCACTAAACATGTTTATGAGTCATTCCGATCAGTCTGACCCAAATGAATTCATTACAAGACTAACGATCGATACATGCGATCAATTGATGACTCCATTGATAAATCGAGTTCTTAGAATACTCTTGAATAAATTACAACTCCATTTGTCAAATGATGTCCGTCGTTTGACTAGTGGAATTAATGCATTCGACTTACAAGTTCAACTCGATTGACATTAGCAAACTATCCTTGACACTCAATCGGAAGTTGTAAGCATTCAAGACGCGATTCTGTGCTTAGCAGTTTGAACTGGAGACAATTGCATCATCGAGTGATGCGTCGAGTCATCGGCCGGCCACTTACCGAGCGGATGTTGTTAACCGTGGCTTGATTAGCCGAGACGATGTTAAACGGCAGCCCGGGCAAGTTCAAACAATTAACTGTATAGAAGTGTCCGACTCTAATGAATGATACAGACTTGCTCCATTTCATTATACAAACACCGTGACAAGACGCGGCTTACAAATTGAGATTAATTCAAGAGTCAAGACGCTAGGTACTGTGGACTCTGCGCTTAATTTGTAACGGCACATAGACTGCTTTCTTTGCGAAGTAATGTCGTCTCTAATTTAAAAGTACTGTGGTGTATAGTCTGGTGTAGATGTAAAAGGAAATAGTTTATGAGTGTATGTTATTAATATATGTTGCGCAACTAAACCGTTTAACCTTAGCTATTCAATGTCCTGATGCTATTTATATCGTGTATTATTCAACTGAAATTCCTTTTAGAGTGTCTTTTGTTCTTAGTACCTAACACGGGGTGTGATATAGCTGATACATTGCTAGCACCAAATTAAGATTAATTTCTATCTACGCATGGATGAAGCTGTTTCCGTCTATAACATTCCTTGCATAATGCAGTCTTGTTTAGGAATTAGTTAGTCAAAAGATGTCATTCGATACCAGATAAAAAGATCAATTACCTTTATCTTTATCTTTTTAGTAGTTTAGTCCAGTACTTATGTGTTGGTGATTCTGAGTCCACGATGGTATCACAATAATTGTCCCAGAGATACGTTTCAAAGCTAAGCCGAATAATTACTTTGTATAATTTTGTTCGTAAACATTAGTAAGATATCATCTTATTTTATTCGCCAGCGGGGAGGCCATTCCATACTTTGTTGAAGATATTTAGTTAAACACTTTGATTCCGAATGCTAATTGCGGATCCGTGGTTTCTTACATTGTTGATTTTTAATTGCTACGTTGATTTCTTCATTTATATATCAAGTGACAACAGATAAAACAACAATTCTGTCCCTGAAAAGTCTGTCAAGTAATTAGCGATAAACGATATCTGATCTACAAGTATGAATATAGGTGGTTTTGTATATTTATTTTAGGGAGACGGTAACTAAAGTAACGCATTTTCCGTGTCATAAAAAGGTCATGGGCGGTCATTTTTACTACCGTTGATATGCAAGGTATACATCAATAAAACTATAGCTATCAGCCTGATTTAATTAGAATACAGAAGCAAAGCAAGACATCTTAAATTGTTAATATGTTGACATTACTACATACTGATGAGTTGGTTGAAGAAGCGTTTAGTCAGATATAAATGATTTTATTTTGAATATAATCGAGGTCGAATAACACAGGTACACAAAATCAACATGTCCCAAATTACAAGTGCTAGTCATGCAAGTTGGTAGTACCTTTACGAAAACATTTTAAAGCAAGGTGTAGTAGGTGGTACAAATTGTTCAATTTGTCGCTGATCGCACGCACTGAAGCACTTTCCTGTCGTCAAGTCAGTGCTTACTTGATATTGATTGCGTTTAAATCGACTCACACCCACGCTCGGTCAATATTGACTCAAGATAGAGAACGGCACCGCGACCGACGAGGAAGTGTTACTTAGAAATTTGTACTGATAACAACACTTTACATTTGATTATATTCCATGTACAGAAATATTCAGGTTCTTATACTAGCATAATGAAACCGAAGCACGCGTCGATACCATACAATATTATATCATATCAATATCACCCAGAATGTCAGAAAGAATTTCGGGACTCCGCGCTGTCGCATAAAATTCTTTTCAATACACATTTATGTCAGCTCTTTTATTTACCATAGCATTATAATTTCATAGAAAATATTGCTAAAAAACGTATCAGAGAATAAATATCGTGGAATTCTTAAAAAGGGCTGCAATAAATTTCTTTCACTACTTTTTTATTATATTGGTACATTTTTTCTAGGCGCCCTTTGTACAGTCACGATCATAAATCAAAATTCTCTGTACAAAGTATTAAAGATTTATTCGACTGAAATTGATTGTTTACAATCGTGTGCCTGTGCGCACTCTTGTGAGAGCTTCACGTTCGACTAAAATACATTCCACGACTTTCCGCGTGCGTCCAAGATTTGTAATTTAAACCCTCAATTGTAACACTCATTTAAAATTGTAAATTTTTAGATCGGCCATTTATCACGCGCTGTTCGTCTCCAGTCGATGGCAGATGGTGGCCTTGGGGGTACGACTGCGACTCTAAAATGCAAGCTTAATTTTGTTGTTTTTCTTGGGATTGTCATTGTCAGTAATTGTTGAAAGCACGAGTTGTCTATATTTACTTTCCAGCTATAGTTGTTGCGTTTTCGCATGGCAATAGTGGTCATTGCCCTTTCCCTAATATGTCTCCGTAGAAACCCAAAACAATAAGCTATATACGGTTTTTCGTTATTGGAACATGTTGATGGACGTTAACGTACGTTTTTTTTTTTAATTTGTGTTATTAAAAATACTAGAAAATACAATCTCTTCCTTTTTTCCTTAATCGATTTTATTTTGTACAAACAACAAATCAGGACCTTCTGAAAAAAAGTAAACAAAGAAATCACTGCTCGAATAAATAAATTAGAGGAAGAAAGCGTCTCAAATAAATTCATTATGTTAATTGTTACGATTGTATCAGAAATTCTTACCTTAATAATTAAACTGGAGCACTCTCGACACCAGGGCAATTAGTCCAGGCTGCACAGTGCACAGCAACAAGTTATCACCTCCATCGGGCCAAAGTAATTGTTTTGCACGAAAATGCCAAATTGTAGGATAAATATCCCAACTTTATTTATACTTGGGGAATATTTTTGCACTGATCTGAAAATGCAAGTGGAGGATTACAAGTGTATAATTTATTTGTTCAAAAAAAAGAAAAAAATAATGAATGAATACTATCTTTAGACTATCGAGAAACGCATAGAATCATACAAAATCTAAAAAACAAGAAAAGTCACGGAATAGATGAACTAACCCCATCTCTGATTAGACAATGTGCAGATGAGCTTGCTGTACCCTTTTGTGTTTTGATAAATCAGTCCTTTGATGAAGGTATTTTTCCGGATCAACTTAAAAAAGCTATTATAAAACCATTATTTAAGAAAAACTCGAAAACCGATCCCAATAATTACCGGCCCATAGCTCTTCTACCTACGGCTTCAAAAATTTTCGAAAAAGCTATGTGTGACCGTGTATACAGTTTCTGCGAAAGATATCAAATCTTTGATGAAGGTCAAAACGGGTTTCGTAAACATCGATCAACAACCCTGGCTGTCTATAAATATATGCAAGAAGTTATCGATAGCTTAAATGATAAAAAATATGCGGTTGGTATACTTTTAGACATGACCAAGGCATATGACAAAGTACAGTTTAAAATTTTATTGGATAAACTATACGGAATAGGAATTCGTGGAACTGCACATAAGTGGTTTGCGTCCTACTTAAAAAATAGAGAGCAATATGTGGAAATAGAACATTTTAACTACGACCAAAATCAAATATTCCAAGTAAGGTCCGATAAGAAGATAATAAATGCATCAATCCCCCAAGGCAGCGTTATTGGATGTCTCCTATTCATCATCTACATCAATGACCTTCCCAAAATCATGAAAGAACCATGTGTGCTGTTCGCAGACGATATATCTCTACTAACTACATGCCACACTGATAATAACATTAACGAACAACTAAACACGATCTTAAATAAAACAAAAAAATGGATGGATGAGCACAACCTTGAGATTAATTATAAAAAAACCAAACTAATGACTTTCTACCCTCAACAAAAATCCCAATTACCACTTAATTTCACAACAAACGGCACAAAAATTGAAGTAGTTAACGACTTTTCGCTATTAGGACTAACAATAGACACACACATTTCGTGGAAGCCTCATATAAATAAAGTACGATCAAAACTCGCAAAATTCACCTACGCACTTCGAGAAGTCAAAAAAACTACCGACTTGCATACTGCACTTACTACATACTACGCCTACGCTCATGCATGGCTCAGCTATGGCATTATAATGTGGGGAAATAGCACAGATGCGCCTACCCTTTTCATTCTTCAAAAGAAGTTAACTCGGATCATAGTCAACATAGAACAAACCGACAGCTGTAAACCCTTTTTTATAAAACATAAAATACTCACCTTACCGTCTATCTATATCCTGGAAATATGCAAATTCGTCAGGAAATACATGAACTTTTTCACAACCCGTGGCGATAAACATAAAGACCGATCTGTCAGATATAAAAATATGTTGATGTTACCCTCATCGCGCATGAAACTACATTCCAATAGTCCCTACGTAATGTCCATAAAAATATTTAATAAACTACCAGATGCAATAAAGGATGAAATCAGCGATACGATATTTATAAATAAGCTCAAGCAAATATTAATTAAAAAAGCATACTACACGATAAACGAATACATACATGACAAAATAATCTGTTGAACACAAGCAGACACCACACACAGTTACTCATATAGACACATTCATACATACAATAAATATTATATAATATGAGAGGCATAATTATGTTTAATAACCTCACCAAATAATTATTATGTAGGTACAACAACCTTTATCAGGCTGATCTCAATAAAACAAAATGTTATTTAGTTATTTTAATGTTAATAACATATTTTAAATTTTATTGTTAATTTGTGTTTAATTCTTTAGTTCTTGCTGTGCCCTACAGGGTCCATAATTGTACCTTAGCTTTAAGCCATTGTAACACCTATACTACATTATGGAATGCAAATAAATATATGAATATGAATATGAATATGAATATGAATTTTTTGATGCCCATTGATTACTTCCCTTCCTTTTTATATACTTGTACATATTATTATTTTTATTTCTTCAAAAATATACATCAATTTAATAGTATGGTGGGACACTGTATGACATTTGTTTCTATGTATGAACAGATTTTGAACATCTATGTCTGAACTATGTAGATATAAAATATCTCATAGTCAAACTCAAAACATTTATTTCAATTAGCAGGCACTTTTGAACTGTCAAGAAGTCGGTCAGTCAGAAAATATGAAGCTAGTATCTGTATTTCAAACAACTTCCCTTGTTATAGGCGACACTTAGTAAATAACTTTGTTTGACCTCTATACACATCTATAAACACAACATTTGTTCATGTAAGAATAAAACAATAATGATAAAAAAGAAGTGACAAAATGTAACTAAGTAGGAGAATAATCTTAAATAAGTTGTGATGGCCTCCGGTGAATAGAGTGTAGGTAAATGAGTGGATTGGTGTAAGTTCTTATCATTCTATAAATTGTGAGAATTGACTGAGGGGATTCCCCTATATTTAATCTACCTAAGCTTACCTACAGATTAATTTAATGTACTCATAACATCATGCCTGTATTTCCTGAAAGGTTAGACAGAGGTCCTTATAGGGTTATTGGAAAACCACCAACAACCTCTTAAGAGGTAATTGGACGAGTTATACCTACGAACATAAATGCAGGGAAAAACTGATATGTTTTTCGCGATTTCAGGTTTGGTCCCATCGTAAAGTTGTTCATAATGATGAGTAGGTACCTCTACAATGACCTCTTCAGAGGTTGTTGGTGTTTTTTCAATAACCCCGTATAATACACTCACATTTCGCCAGTTATGTAATAGGGGGTGTAATAATCAGCCTATAATGTTCCCACTGCTGGGACACAGGCCTCCTCTCTGTGAGAGGGAGTGGGCCGTAATCCACCACGCGGGCCCAGTGCGGGTTGGTAAAATTCGAAGACATGTGACATCAGGTGTCTTCGAATTTTTGGTTCTAGGACATGCCGGTTTCTTCACGATGTTTTCCTTCACCGTTTTAAGAGCAGTGGTGATGAAATAATTTACACAAAGTTAAGCGCCTGACGGGGTTCGAACCTACGACCTACAACTCGTAAGTCGCGGCCGTTACCACTGGGCCATCACTGCTCTAGGGGGTGTGCCTATTTGTAATGTATTCAAATTCTACACTGGGAGTACATATTACATTATTGATCGTTAAACGTTGGATTTAATTTATGGTAACACTCAGTAAGTGAATTTATGAAAAATGGCGGCATTCATTAAATAAATATTGTAACAGATGACTTGGCACAAGCGAGGAGTAGTCACATTGTACCGATTTGTCCCATTACAAGTGTTTCACTTGTCACGCGACAAAACCTATTCATTCACAATTTACACCCCACAAAACTATGTCTCAGAAGGTCCTAACTCATCCACGATATCACAGCAAAATTCAATCTTATTCATGTGGAGTAAGTTTCTTATTATTTTGGGGTTGAAAGAAGGTTTATTCTTCAATAATGAATTCAAAGTGGTATCAAAGCAAACATAACGCCTTCGCAACCTACTCCCCCCGGTGAAGAAACAATAATTGAGAATAAATGGCCAACTTCACGCCACAAAGGTTTATAAAGATAAAAGGTAGAATTACACGGAAATTTCGAGGCGTGTGCCATTGTGGACGTCCTTCACTAGATAACAATTTGCACTTGGAGTGTGTCGTGTATTGTTACCAACATTATAAATAAATAATACAATGAGTCTACCAGATGTGTGAAGAGGCTTTCAGAGTACCCGGCGCAAGCCTTTGAGAAAATAACGCACAATAGAATTAGGTTAAGCTTGTTCTGACTCGTGCTTCCAGTTTGACCGTTGACTGTGGTTCCTGAGAAAATAAATCAAACAATTTTTTTTTCTCAAATAGGTATCTAGCGAGTCTTAAACACAGATGAAATGGGACCTTCTGCCTGTACAGGCTATGTGTAGGTAATTTAAACAATAAATTAGGTTAATCTTTATAAATAAAACAAAGTCAGGTTAGTTACACCATTTATAACTCAAGAACGGCTGGACCGATTTTTATAGTGTTTAATTTGTTGGATTTGCCTCTGACCCGAATAGCAGAATAACTATTAAAACATGTGGAAAATTCACGAAAAAAAATTATGCGGATAATTCATTTTACATACTTACATTCGTTCTTATTGATTCTGAGGCGGTACGAAGTTCATCGGGTCAACTTTGTAGTTATTCATAAATTAATTGACTTAATTGGCAAAATCCTCCCATAAATGAATATGTGTACGCCAAATGGTAAAACATAGACAAACTATTATGAACTGTTATTATTGAGACACAATTACTTTTTCTATTGCATAATTATAATTTATACAACTGTAAAATCTTGCACAATGTTGTAACCTACGATTACAAATAAAGACTAATGATTGATTGAATAAAAAAAAACATTTTATCAATGGAAAATTCTGAAAAATATAAACGTCTGAAAGCTTTGTCGGTGAGAAATAGATACCTACTAAGAATAAAATACCTACAGGAATATTATGAGAGTAATATTTTAATATTACTCTTTTCTGTCACATCTACATATTATAATTTAGTGTCAACTGTACCGAATAGGGTAGCAAGTTAGTGACAAGATAAAGGTACGTCCCAGGCTATTCAAATTAACTTGATCGAAAGTAGACCGCCGTTGTACAATCCTGACAATGCACTTGTGGAGTAACAAATTCTTTCCGGTTGCACTGAATCGCCCCGAGTCACCGGGAGAGGAAGTAACACTGCAATAACAGCAGTAAAACCATCATTCAGTTGTAAAATATTTATGGCGAAACGTTTACAAAAATTACCGCATTAAACATAATAAATTGCCATAACAAAGCTTTTTACAACCATGATTTACAGTCGGAGGATTCTTCGTAGTTAGTTACCCGTTGTGTACGAAACTGTATTAAATAATTATATGCAACCTGAGCAAGATGTCTTACAAAATAAACTTATACGTCATATTTATAAAGATGCTATCAATCCTGGATGGAACAGAAGTTACAACAAAGTAAAAAAATAAGAAACAGAACTTAATAAAAACACGCGCACATTTATTATGAGTCAAAGATGAAGATGTGCTTCCTCATTAACTTGGTCCAATCATCGGAGGCTCCACGAGCTTGTTGTTATTAATTTATAGAAAGTCATCGTGGGCCCATTAGGCAAGATAACCATATTGATCAGACGGCCGATATTCAAAACTATGAGCGCTGCTCCCGCTTTTGTATGTGATTGCCCTAATAATCACGTGCCGCTTGTTAGCCATGATCAGTGGCCCACTATTACCAACGATTGATTTTGTATCACCGCCGCCGATATCGTTAGATTTATAGCTTTCACAGTTCCTAATGGTGCAATTATGACCACAATTGACGTCGTCCACACAGGAGTGGGTTTAGTTACTGACGCGGAACGTAGCAGCGGTGGTATAAAGAAGGGCATCTTAACGAATAGGAAGTTGTTTATCATCGTCGGAAAATATAGATGCAATTAAAACTAGCTAGACGATGTTACATGTTCGTAATGAAAAGCCAAAATCGGAAATCACTCGTTAATGTCATATGAAAACCCACCTATTACTGTTTTATCGGGAAGATCTTGATTATCTGAGTGGAGATCTCACGGATTAATTCTCTAACACCTCATTAGTGTCCAAAGAGGCACCGTTTACAAACCAAATGCAAATTTGATGAGTTGTGCTCGAGCATTCTCATCTAAAGGCTTTCACTTCAGCCAATCAACATCTATTAATGCCCTGTTTTAACTGAGCCTCCGATGGGTTTAAGAGCAAATAAATTTTGGATTTGGACGCTATTAGTTCGGCTGCTTTGTGTCGGTGGCGCAGACGCAGTATATTCTCGGTAGTTCTCGTCGGTATAACTTTTATTCGGACACAAACGTCTTAATTAGGGTTCAAACGGTTTACGTTATAAAATATTGTATCGGGTCGTTTAGTTTTGGGTACGCATGATATAATATATTATTTCTTAATTTAAGTAGAACTACCGATATGTTATTTCTAATCTTTATCATAAAAAATAGGAGTCAATTATACAAATGAAAAAATAGAACGTAACTAAAAACAAAAAACTTGTGTTCCCAAAATAGAATAAGAACCTGTAGTTAGGGCAGTTTTATATCAGATCATAATTCGCATATTCATAAAATTTTGCTTATAATTCGAATAAAAATTAACGAGACCATTAACAAATCAATGAAAGGGTTCCAATTAAGTAGCTGGGGTTATTATGTGGCGGTTGGCGAGTCTCGCCTCCTGATGACTATCACAAAATGAGATCTTGAACAGACTCCGTTACGTGTGATATCAGACTTACATTCATTAATGCACGCCAGCGGATGTGCGGTAGTTAAAATGGATTTTGAAAATGTATAGATAGTCGCAATGTTGATGTGAATAAAAATTGTTAATATTCATTGAAATATGACCGTTATTAGCAATTTCTTGTTGTTTCAAAATAAATTACCGCAGCGTAGATATTCTGTTCTTGATGAAGCCTTAGAAATCCGCAAAAAGATAATTAACGAGGGCAGATGGTTTAATCCTGTTTACTTCGCTCAAACAATGCTTAATTAGGTTGAGTTCGTCCAATTTACTAGTAGTATGGTACTATAATAATATAGTAGTTGTAAATGTGCATTGGAATCTGTTGTACTTCATTATGCTTATAAAATCACACGATTCATAAATAGTTTTTTATAATTTTCTTGTGATTTCAGAATCAGAAAACTAATACTTGGGTTGCAGTAGACTGATTTTTTATTCTGACATTAATTGTTGTTGTAATTGTTTCTAATAAAATGAGCATCAGACAAATAACAATTAAGTTCACACACGTTTAGTACTAAACCTAAATAAATAAATGTAAAGTTAACTTATTTGAATACTGAAATTGCTATTGGTTATAAACTTAATCTATTTATAAGTAGCTCCGCTCTTATTGCAACGTATATCCTTGAGTTAACGAATACCAATAACGATTGTAATTGGACTGATTCATTTTATACTATAGCAATTTTTGCCCGCGGCCAGTTCCCGTTAATTCTACTAGGAATTGCGAAATGTGTGAGAACCACGGCAAGAATTCCCTAGTACGCTATACACAGGTTAAAATAACCTGGTCTATACTGAAAAGTGTATTAGGTACTTATGTTATAATGAAATCAATAAGCGTACATGATTATTTCTCTCCGTACATTTAATAAAAACCAATCAAATGTTATGGGTCCATATAAGATAATGTTATACATACTGTTTCGTCGTACAGGCTATGTTTCCCAACATTACTGTTCACGACATGCTCCTACAGGTTTTCTGGTTTAATAATAATAGGCATAATGATCTCTAATAGGCCTAATGGCTTGATTGCCGTCATAAAATCGGGAGGGTAGGGAGAACGATTCAAAATGTTCTCTAACAGAATGCTGGCCTCTGCTTGTGTAAGGGCAAATTAATTGAATTGGTTTAATATAGTCACTTAATAGGTAGCTTCGAGCATGTTATAGTAAATAATTGCAATTGGATTACATTTCACACACTTAAATCTTCTGGAACGGATACACATTAAATTATTGCTGTTCTAAATATTAAAAAAGTCGTCATCGCGTCATAAGTTGTATTTAGTGGGACAATTTATCAGAGTTACTAGTGCGTATATTGTCTGTTTAATAACATGTAATTTTCTTGATAATTTACACATAGATTCATAGTATCATACATATCATGTTTTAAATAAACTTTATCGTAAAAATTAAGTTGTTTAAGCCAGTTTTACGAGTACAGCCATAAATTTTAATACTAATTTTGCGTTATATTTTACAGTAATGTTATAGGTTTTAATTCAGTCTTGAATCAATCATGGGCGGTGCATCAAAGGCGGCACCTGTGCCCCCCGTGCTGCTAAACAAATAAGAAAAAAAAACAGCCGTTTAACTAAAACTATAAATATTAATAACGCGTTTCAAAGCCGTTAAACGTATTAGTAGGGTGACCATTGGTAACCTGTCAGAATAATTTGGTAAACACTTTGAAACACTGTATAATCTGCGGTAATTTTTTACTGTGCAATTAGGTACTTGTTAAACTTGCTTTTCATGTCTTTATGATATCTGAGGTTCAGCCTCAGCTATTAAATCAAAGAGACTTTGGTGAAGAGAGCTTTAAGTGAACTTATCCATTACAATTGTCCATTGATGCATAGGCCTCTCCTATTGCGAGACACTTAACTAAATTTTCGGCAACTCTCATACAGCTGCTACCAGTCATCCTGCGAAGATCGTCGCTCCACCTAGCCTGAGGGCATCTCACCTTACATTTACCGATTCGCGTTCTTCACTCAAGAACACGTCTACCCCAACGATCATCGGTTCTATAGCCAATATGGCTGACCCATTGCCATTGAGTGAACTCACAAAGGTGTAAATCCCTAGCATCAGGTGGAATGACAGCTCACTTCACCTAAGTTTTCAGTTTTCAGTGAGATTATTACAGAATAAAACAGCAGATTTATCACTCAGTAAGTAGATGACAGATAGCTGAAATCTGTCTACCTACTCTTTTATTCATAAACGTTTATTTAAGCATCAATTTAAAACCGTGTATTTGGCCTACCCACCGACTATGTCATGAGATATCAAAAAGAACAGACTGCAGATCTTTCAGATATATCCTGTCAGTCCGGTCTTCATGGTTACCCTTGACATTGGTCGCGTCAATTTTGACAACGCTTCGCCAATTTAATATCACAGGTGAAGGCGCGGCCCTCGCCCACAAAATTAATCAGTCCGCCTCTTTTTCAGACCTATTTGTTTTTAATCATCGTATTTGTTCTGCTAGCCTTTTAGTCCTGGCCGCTGATTAAGATTTTATTCATAAGTTTTCCGTTTTTTGCGCGAAATTTTAACCCAGTCTGTTTTTTGCTGCTTGATATAAATTTTTTGGATGCTTTTGTTTATAGCAGGAATAGTAGTTGCGGTTTGTGAGTTTTAAAATCCTGGACTGCCATTTGGATTAATGCTTATCTTAAATTGTTTCGTAGTGGTTATCTTTTATGAAATCAGCTCCTTAATCTCCTGTATTTAAAATTATACGATAAAGAATGTGGCTCACGTGAGCAAGGTCCATATATATCTGATTGACAATGTCATTATGGCGCTAGTCTATAAACAATGTTCAAAACACGGCGCTTTATAGGACAGCTGTCCCTGACCACAAGGACAAAAAGTGTTCAGATACGATCAGGTCGAATTACATTTGGCCACGGGTCCTGCGACGGTGGTGAACGAAAAAAATCACATGTAAAAAAACAACGAATCTGCCGTCGCCGCCGCGGTGTAAACAACTCACTGTTTATGAGGAACTTATAGTTTTTATACAGAATGTAGCCAGTATACTGTTTGCGTTAACGCTCTGCAAACAATTACCCACAAAGTTACCGAGGTACCCCTGATGTATGTATGATGGACCCGCTTTGATACGCCGACCGTGTGGTCATTTGATATTTAGGCGGACATAAATAAAATTATCGACGATGTCAGAATTTTTCCGTCGACGGCTATTTATTACGGTGTTCGAGGACGTTCATCGATTTTAACGGTTTTGGGATCTTCAATGCGAAACGTCTTAAAATGCACTTGGTATCGCGAAATAATACGAATCTAATATCGCCACCGCATTCGACCTGCGAACAATGCGCGTTTCTCTACGGCTTTTAAACATGAATAGGACGGTATTTAGATGATGTTTTTTCATCAAACCTCGGTACTGTTCTCTTATTTGCCTTTTGTCAAGTTCTGGGCGCGACAAAGCCACAAACATACCCTGCTGTGTGCCCGAATATTTTTTGCCCAAAATTTCGTATTTTATTTCATTTATTGAAGATTTACTTTTAGAAAAAGTACATTTCGTACTGGTTTGGGGCATGTTGAAAAAAACTTTATAGATGATGCACTATGATATATCGTCTCGTAGGTAGGCACCTATTATTCTGAGGTGGATTTGTGGTCTTTGCTATGCCAATGTACCTTCCGGGCATGCCGATAGAGAAAAAATATTTAAGATTTCAGTTTTAATGTTGAATTAGATTATTATAATATCTACCTTACATAACGTGACCACGAACGTATCATCTTGATCGACTTTGATGAAACAGTAGATTATTACCTTGCATATAAAATTCTTTCTTATTACTTTTAAACTCTTTGTTGTTTTTAAGTCTCTCAAAAAGCTTTATATCACACAAGCATTCCTACAGCCATTGTGAGGCCAACTATTTGTTCTCGCCATATCTTAAACATTAAGTCATATCTGAAAATAAGCATAATTTCATTCGGGAAGGCTTTCACGGTGCCTCTGGTAGCGAGTGCAGGGGCGTGCACAAAACACTCCGGAACACGTGCAAGTTCGCACAATGAGAGTTTGCATTTCCGCCCGCCGTGCACTTCCTTTACTCTGATTTTACTTTTTATTGGGAACGCTTTTATTGCGCGGTCTGGACGCTTTTGTACAGCCGCATTGTGTGCAGGACATTCAGCCACATAACGCATCGTAGGTTTCGATTTCGTTAATGATATCGGAAGATTTAAACCGCGATTGAAATCGAAAGGAAATAATGAGGAACTACAGGAACGCACACATCAAATTCGCTTTTCAAAAAGAACAATGGCTGCCATGTTTGACGTAATTCCGTTACGGGACCATCCTGGCATTTTAATCTTAACATCGAAAACATGTTTAGGGTAAATTCAACACTTCTAATCTGGGTGACCAGCACACGTCAAGATAAGGGCCGCACCACCATGAGAGACGTTTCTTGCTAAATTTATTTGCACTCCCATCTCGGGATTAAAACAAAAAGTCAAACACCATTACTCTTCGCAAGAAACAACACGGAGCAAAAAATAGCACAAATAAGTAGATCAGAGATAGTACAAAGGGATGTTTGGGATAAGGAATGATAAATTGTTTTTTGTTGCGAATTGGCATTCTTTCAAAACCACCTCAACTTTGTAGACTCAGAGCTCAAAATCCGTCGCACTGTCTGTCTTGTCCACCAATATTGTACGTAGAATACCTTGTGGTCAAACGCTGATTATTTTTATCTTCACTATATCTCTAATGGTGTCAAAACGTATGTCCGTTCTCTGCGTGATACAGGAAGGTAGCTGCTGGTGGTATCTGCCCACACACTGTGATATCTTATTTTTGTCCAAATAAACCCATAAGGGTTGATATGTGACAAATTGGCATATTTACTGACTGCTAAACGCAGGAGGTCCAATTGTTAGAACTTGAGAAGTAATAAGATTCTGCCAAATAGATTATATCATAAACATTCCTTAATTTGTGTAGACTTCGAACGTTCGTGTCAATATTTTCGTGATCGGAAGTAAGAAGTGACGTGGGTGTCCCATGGGACCCTTTAATTGTGCAAAAAGTGACAATAATATTCCAATTTTCCCAAATAGGGGTAATAATAAAATTGCTATGCCTTACAAAGATTTTTTGGACCGGTAGTTTATTTAATTTGTTTTTTCGGTTACATTTCCTGATAACTTTTTATTTATAGTTTTCTTATAGATTTCACTGAAAGAATTTGTCTAAAAAGTGTGCAGGTAAGTATACAACGAAATAAGTAAAAGATCGCAATAACAGTTTTAATTTAATTAAAAATGATTACCAAAAGCAAAACCATATTTAACAATACCAAACTTTATAAGTGGTACTCATAAAGACTTCTTCTCAAACTACATTATTCATTAAATGCTTGTTGTCGGATACATTCACCCCGAAGACAATACACCTTTAAAGATGCCATATTTTTTAAGAATTATCAAATTAATTCAATTACCACATAATAATATGATTTTGGTCGAACAACGTCTGCCGTACCACGTTCGAGGCCCAAATGAACACAACTATAATTTTATGTGATGAAACGAAACAATACAGGACTTTATAGCATTCATTTGTTATGATATTGTTTTTTGAGAAAAGCAGTATGTTCTCATCTTAATTAAATTATTGTAATGACTTATACACTTTATGAAACGTCCTCAGATAATATTTTCACATTAAAATTTTGATGTTTGCTTTAAAATCGTTGTTTGGAGTCGGCGTTAATTTCGGCATTATTGAATTTGAGAAACGCCTAAGTATGGAACCTAACTTCTGAGATTTAATTAGTGCCCATGTGGGTTTGTGTGAATTAAAATAATTTGAAGTGGAGTAAATTTTATATTGTGCCGTTCAGATTTCCTCATCGTAAAACAGTAATCGACATCGACACTTTCTACCGTGACAGTGATCTGTCACTATAAATCAGCATTTACCTAACAGTAGTTCTTGTTATCCAAAACTTGGCAACACCGGCCTATTAGACCATACCACGTATGTTTACATTAACGTCCCACTGAAAACTGGTATACTCGCGGAAAGAAAAGGTTGAGCGGTTTTCAAATACGTTAATTTTTCGTATAGAGAGAACATAAAATGTCACCAGTTTGAACTGTAGGTAGGCAGGTATTTTTATTAATAATGTTGGTAATATTTAGTCGATTACCTCTCTCAAAGAGAGAAAACCTGAGTACCAGTCATGGAGCCGTCATTGTATTATATTATATTAATGCAGTTGTTATCGAACACAGAGTTTCTGTAAACGGAGTTTTGAGTTTTTTTTTTTTTTTTGAGAATCTTATATTTTAATTATTATTGTGTGGTGCAACTTAATTTTTAACTAAAAGTTGATTAGCTTAGCAGTTGCATAGTCCGGATTTGTGCCCGATTAATGGCAACAGGCTCAGCTTCTATTACATGGGGCTAAAATATAACTGGCGAAATTTTGGTGTACTTTAAGTACACCACTGCCCAAACCTTTGAGGAACAAGACGGTGATGTATGTTGCTTAACCTTTTCATTCGCCATCTGTACATTATACATAACAATATAACAAGCCACGTGTTTATTATCCCTATCGAGACATAGAACAGGTTTCTATCGGTGCATACATCTAACAAAAGATAGCATTGGTTAATGCCATTTATGAACATTTTATGTGTGACCAGTTCGTTAGCGACGTTGTGTAAAGATAAATATCTCTCTATACATCTTAGTGCGGATACCGAACGTATTGTACAATGAATGGGCTTTAAGTTAATACTTAAAGCGTCTGAAAAAGGAGACGGGCGAAAGTTCATAGGAAGTTGGGCCTGATGTTACAGTAACGATTACTGCATTATTTTATTTAGATACTAATACCATTACGAAAAAACTAAAATTTTTACAATTTCTCCATGGTAGAACAAAAATATGGGGTGTTATTGGTTTTATGTAGAAACAACATTGTTGCTTATAAGTTACTCTTACACCGAGCTCTCACGTTATTATTTAAGAAAATAATTATCAGACTTTATTGTAGACTAGAATTTAACAGGTTTCATCGTAGGAAATTCACACATTGCGACCCACCAACTAAGATTCTAGAGGTTTGAGAAAATTATAAAAAGCAGCGGGAGTATGAATTAAAAACACTTCTTTTAATGGTTTGTTCATCGTCCACTTCGTCATTTACTATTAAAATATCGTTTAGGAACTGTTCAGGCGGTATTGCATTGCTATATAACTAAAAGAATGCCTTCGTCTTCTATTTGATGTAATCTTATAGAAGGATTACGCCACCAAGTAGCTATGCCGCAGTTGTTAAAATGATGATTTTGATCACTCATTGTATTTTTCTTCGAAATCCAGTAGATGAGGCTGAGCCTGCTGATGCAAGTTGAGTAGGCAAGATAACTTAGTCCGTTGTAAGAAATGCGCGGGTCGTTCGTCTAAGTAATAACCGTCAGAATCCTTTATACGTAGCCAAAGTCGCAAATGAATACTAATCGAATAATATCTACTACAGCACACGAAAACACGACAGAAAATAAAAAAAATATCCACTATCACCGCAAACTCCTCTGGGCCAACCGAACGAAGCAAATTGTTTATTTGACCGTTGACCAGTGTGACCATCTTATAAATGGTGAATCTGCCACAGACTAGGCAAAAAATCTGCCAAAATCTGCCACACTTGGCGCCAATAATTTTCCATATAAAATACACAACAAGTTCAATAAAATTTCCTTAATCCCCTCATTTGTTACCCAAAAATGAAGAACCTATTCCTTATTTTTGTTTTATTTATATTCAACTGAGAAATCCCCGTATAATTTTGCTATGAAACAGAAGTTGCCAGTTCGGTAAAATCATTTGTAATCTAATTTTATATTAAACCTGATGTAATAACTTTGAAAAAAGATGAATTCATTGAAAATTCTAATGAACTAGTGTGGATTTTCTTGAAATCTTTTAAATCTGCCGAAATCTGCCACTTTTGTAAATCGTCAGCATGATCTGCAACAGACAAAATTTAGAAATCTGCCACAAATGGTCACACTGCCGTTGACGTTTATGTTTGACGTGACATTGACATGCGTTCCAATGTGTTGCCTGAATATTAAAACAAATGATGATCTATTGTTAAATAAATCGATTTACAATTATTTATTCTTACGACTTTTTTAGAAACGCTGTTGTGTCACTGGGAAACCACCAATATTAAAAAAAAATGTAGTTTTTAAACTTATCTATACCTAGAAGAAAACACTGAATCACTTTTTATTGATTTTTTTTTTTTATATTTGTATTTTTAAATATCGATTAACTTATCTATTTCATCTGGCAACATTGTTTAAAAGTGAAAATAAGGGAAGTCAGTATTTTTTCCAATACATGTTTAATTTCTTATGCCATGATAAAACTGCTTAATATTTCATGATTAACTACAAAAAAAACTGAAAAAAATTATTGATAAATATTTCATTTGTGTAACGTTAGGCCCAGATTCGCCCGTCTCCTTTTACTATTTTAAGGGGTGATTAATAAAACTTCTCAATCGATTTTTTTTTCAATTTTTGTTTACGCTGTTGCATAATTAAATGAAAAAATATTTTATTTCTGTACGTATGTTTAATGTGTACAAACACTTTTACACGTCAATCATAATTAATAAAGTAGATGAGGTCGGCGTTTCCTATACGACTACTCTGCGAAGAATGGCCGAAACAAATTATTATTTTTTTTTTGTAAAATTTATTTATTAAAATCTCCCTTACAACTATAAATACAGGTGTACGTGCCCAATGCGACACTGCGGTCATTTTTAGAAATATATACTAACTTATTATTTGCAAATAAAATATAATATTCTTTATATTATATTTTATTTAAAACTAATAATCTAAAAAGTAATGGTAACTTTAACACAATACCAGTATAGACTGAATGCTGAACACAATAATCTGCTACTCATAAGTTCTCGCTAGCATCCTTTTAAAGCCCAGACATAATCTTGGTCAGATCATGTGAAGAACATGTAGGTTGGTGTCTGAAATGGTCTCTTGAGGAAAGAACCACACAGAAAGAAAGAAAGAAAAAGTATTTATTGCGACTCGTACAGGAAGATCACAAACTAAACTAAACACAGTCTAAAATAAAAATAAAAAACAAATTATAGAATAGAATAGACCTGTCCAGTCAGTGCATGCATTTGTCAGTAATAATTATATTTTCTTACTCTTATCCAGTTAAAAACGTCACTATATTAATAATGATTCAATGAAAAATATTTTTTTTTTTACAAAAAGGAAGTCGATGTCGTTGGTTCCGCATTTTCGTTTTTTACACTGACTTCCGAAATTAAAGTTATTTTTCCACTATGTAGTGTTTTTTTTTTAAGTCGGTTGTTTTTTTGTAAAAAAGTTTTTATTTTGCACTTTTCTTTTTAATTGTACCTCTACCCCACAAAAATTCAAATAACACTACTTGCTATGTAAATATCAGTGTCAGGAGGTTAGTCATCATCAATATAAACTAAGTGGAAAAAATCGTGTTATTGAAGCTAACTGAAAAAGTACCCAAGCAAACTTAATCAAAATTATATGGGACCACCCCTGAGGCATACCTTATCCATTCAAAACAATACATAGATATACAATTGCAGCCAAGCTGTGCCAAGCTAAGGTGCATTGAAGAATTGAAGACACCGACTAGAAGAATCATCAAAATTCGCATAGAAATGCCTGAGATGCAGTACATATATGCATATAACTTCGTTTATAAGAATAATTACCGAATGCATTGCATATTAAAACCTCCCTGAAAGTATGTAGATCACGTTACTAAAAGAAACGTCAAAATAGGTTCATTAGTTTTTGAGAAAATCGTGGACATACAAACATGCATACATACGGGTCGAATACAGAACCTCCTTTTTTGAAGTCGTTTAAAAATGCCACCAATTTACTTTCAATCCCTTCTTTGTATTTTTTTTTTATTTAAAGCCTTTTTCACATTGTATAAGTGCGTGTAACATGCATGCACTACATTATAACGTGTTACATTGACATTAAGAAATGTATCGAAGGGTGTAAGTGATGCGCCGTTCAACGGATGAATATAGCATGTTCTGAAGCAACAGAATCCAGTCTATCTTCTTAATTAAGAAATTGACATCTTATATTTCGTAATGCTACTTAGCATCAATCAATGTTATGCGGGAAAAACAAAATGGAGTCGGCTTCTCCAATAAGAATTTAACTGGAAGCTGTGTTGAAAAGGTTTTATCCTGATATAAAATGTGGGGTTTCAAATTACTGATTGTTAGACAAGGTTTAACATTATGTCTATGGTTTAACTAATCTTAGATTAGCGATGGTACTGGTTTTGTGTGAGGATTGCTGATAAGTTGATTGCTGATAAGTTGGTGGCTGGACGTAGTAACCTTTTTTATTTTATTGGCTTTATTATTCAAAAATAAGTTGACAACGACTCGAAGATACCTCCACTTAGATATTTTACCCTTAATTGTGTAAAGGCTTTAATGAAAAAGCGTAAAAAATATTTTAGTGATTTTTGGCATAGGTAGTACATCGATCTTTATCTTGGGTGGCAATCCAAAAACTTAGACAATTTAAAATGCTAATAGAATTTAAAAGCTCCATCTACTTAAAGCGAAACCCAGCTTAATGTTTAATGTATGCCACCATTTAAAATTCTAGAGTAATAAGGTATAATGATAGATTCTCATGTAATACAGTAAGCGTTTGCCGCGGGTTAGAATTTATGCTACGCCTCCGTCGAACCGAGTGGCATCGCGTGAAATCCTTGTAAAATCTACTAAAGACCAACCCGGTTCTGAACACAGGCCTACTTGGAAACTGTATTTGCACTTATGTTTTATTAAAATGACACTTATTTGTTTATGGATAAAAGGGAATATGGCTGCATTTATTAGTTTGTAAGTACGTAATGCGTGTAATCAGCCCCTGATTGGCTTGAATTAATCGTACGGAGCATGCGTGACCGCTACCATTGCAGTCATGAGGCAGATTATGAGAAGTTGTTCAAGACTCTGATGTGAATAAAAAATAATGGCGTCGTTAAAACTTAAACTCCTGTGTGAAATAATAATCCCTAATGATTTTATTTGTTTTGAATGCGTTTGTAAATTGAATAATTGATGTTATAATGAGATTTTACGTTAAGGTAATGGAGCAATCGTTTATTATTTGGATACAAAATTGTAGATTTACCTGGCATTCCCTTTTGATTGTTTTGAATGAGCTGATTTTTATTAGTCGCACGTAGAGTCGTCAGATCAAAATCAATTACTTGAGATTGACAGCGTGTGAAACTAAAATGCAGTCCATAAATTACATAACTTTCAAGTTGGATTCAATTACGCATTAGCTACTAGAATTTTTAATTTTTCCTTCAAATTATTACTTTATATCCAATTAAAACTCTAAAAGCCTTAATAAGCGTATTGGATTAGATCTTTTGTTGGCCGTAATGTATGGTAATAAATCCATTAAAATAATAGCGGTGAGCGGTGGTCCATTCGATTCGTCACCGTCATTACATTGATCTCGATGCAAGCCTCTGTAAGACCACCGGAATATCTCCATTCCGAGTGAAAAATACTACAGAAAAATAATTATAGTGCCTAATAGACATCATACTTTTGATTTTATCTCTGTATTATGTTTCTTTTCAGAGTTTCATCAAAAAAAAATCTGCATTCAGAAATTAGAAGAATAAAATCTTTGAAAGGTTATTATTATGTTATTCACGCTGCTCACAAATTAATGTAAAAGCCAAAACTTATTTTATTTTAAATAATATTCCGAAAGGGCTAAGCAGAGGTGTAGCTATATTATTCCCCCATTTGCCAGTCAGATTATGTTTAAGCCCCATCTTATAGAGGGCGCGCCTATTAAAAAACCAAGCCTATTAAATCACTGTTTCTATTTTACCAAACTTAGCCTAATAACCTACTCAACGATTTAATTTTTTTTGATAATTACACTAGTATCGTCAAGTCTATTCGTGTGGACCTTTCTTAACCATCAGTTGTCGGTTACGCAGTTCCGACAAATCAAACGGATCCTGTCCACCACTCGATTCCAACTCGATTAGTTCCATATCTTCCACACCAGTGGCGCTGATTGTCTCATTCGATATGCGACTACCGCCCATTAACCAATTGCTACTGATTGCCCCCACATCATTCTCTATGGTTAGCCTTCCGGCTGACATTGTTTTCTTAACGACAATTATTATAACCATTATGATTTGTTACAGTTCATTAAATAATTAAAATTTTCGAGCTGGGTTCAGTTTAAATTACTACGGGGATAAGGTTTTGCTTGAGGGAAACCTCTCGGAAAAGGTATCTAACATGTTCTGTTTTATATAAAAAAACATTTCCCGATTCCCATAGGTATTCAAAAGAAGACATTAAATAATAATTCAAAAAACAGGTCTTCTTACCGAAAAAACAAAAAAGAACTTATTTATGCTAAACGTAGTGCGTTTTTCGCTGTACGCGTCAGTAATCGTTGCGAAACATCTCAATATTCACTTATTAGGATTTAAAGAGTGGTTACGTCCAAAATCAACGGCACGGTGCCGGTTGCCGGTACCGGAACTACGCAGGCGATCAACTTCCTAACCTTTAATTAAGATACCACCGTCTTACACCTCCACTGACGTTGGTGGTCTCGCTTCATCGATACTTTTTCGATATACAATTTCTTAAATTATCGGAATTTTGATATAAAGCTTCTATTGTTTTGGGAAGTTCATCTATTATGGCTTGTGCTTTAGGCATTTTTTTTATTCACTCCATGTTCCCTCAACCGCATGATGACTAAATGCCATCTTTGATGAAAATTAAAAAATGTGTTTCAGAACGATTCTGGCAACGTTTTTACGAGACATCATTGAGCAAATAGGTTAGGCCTATCATCAAGTACAACAAAAGAAATAGCCAAACCAATAATTCGGAAATATACAAAAAAAAAACATGGAACCGTCTCGGTTCAGCAATTCGTGACTCGTGCCTTACCTTGATTTACGCAGTGAAATAGAAAATTAGTGAGAAAATTGATGCGGTCAGAGCAATCCTTCCAGACAATGACCCGCTACTTACTAATAGTTTTTACTAATGTCACTGACACTGACATTGACAGAACGGACCGCTGGTTCCTACATAGTGGCGTATGATCTGCGTCCGCGCAGTGCGGTTGGAATAACCAGAAATGATCCTCCGAACCGTGAAATTATTATAAGTTATCATATTGTTCAAATAACTTTATTACATGCGCCAATAGTTTTTTTTTATCATCAACTTTTTCTACCACTTCATCAAACTATCTGATGCTGATGAATTAAGAAACATGTCATAAAATATTATTAAATTTTGTGGGGGCGCCGCCGATCCAGATAGCGTTATCTAAGTCGAAAGAAAAAAAGATCATATATTTTAAACTGGATTTGAATTAGTATATCCTGAACCTTATCTCCGCACTTTGTTAATGTGGCTCTTTATCAAACTTAAAATCCAATGAAACATTTATAAAGCGAACCGAGCTATACCGCGCTACCTTTTAGAAATAAGCATTAACAAATTGCTTTTGGACAGATATTTTTGTAATGTTACTTGTTTGTGAATGGTTCTATCTCTAGTGATCAATTTATCGGCTCGTTAACGTCTGATAAATGTGACTGGATTACTCCATGATTATAACGCAGTATATCATGATGAGAGCATTGATTAACACTGTGGGAATATCTTTAAAATATTTTTAATAAACGTTGCTATCCCGACTCATGCATTTTAATACATCGCAGGCCTCAGACTTTAGCATGATCGCGTGATTGCGGAAAAGCTTCTTGCACTACGATTACCTCGTATCTGATTTCTGCCTTATAATCGTACATTTCATCGCATAAGACCAGACTTCTGGGCGGTGCCAATCGTAATGAATGCCTACCAGTACCAACACCTTAACGTTTAATATACTTTAAGTACCGTAGCGGCTCGAAACTGAACAGAACAAAGTGGTGCATTATTAGCAAATTTTGAACCGCACACATTAAACTTAATAACCGTGAAAGGGGAAATTGGCTTCAAATACTTGATGATTGTTAGTTATCAGGTGGAAGCGCCTATGACATACAGTGCGTCGATCAGCATCGCCAATTACATTTCGGTTTTGGAAGCGATTGAAGTAATGTTCCCTTCGATGTAATATAGGCGTCTTCCGGTACATACAAGACGTATCCTTAGGCAAATTTCTTCATGTGCTACGTGAGAAGAACTTTTAAACAGCATGCTGCACATTTGTAAAAAATTCCACCAGTTCTCTCACGAAACATAATTATATCCTGTTATGTAACAAATTACACACGCATAACAGTCAATTAGAACTTAGCTCAATTAGTAGGAATATTTACCGACTATTGGGCATATAATTGCCTTGTAAAGTAATTCACATCGGTATTGTTGCATAACGAGCCCTGTCTCGCGTAGACGGGCTGCGTTGACAGCAACGGACCACCGGAGGAGAACACCGTTTTTTGAATAAACCTTCGTTAGAGTCGATCTGGATGACATGTTACCTCTTGCTGAGGTTTTCCTGGACAATTCTGAACGTGTTTGTACTTATAGTGTATGAAAATTGTGCGTTAGTAAGTTTAGTCACCCTGTATTTCAGGTATGTAAATATTCCAAGTCAGTTACATGTCTGAGTTAAAAAGTTAAAGAAAAGTAAATTCGGCTATCAAATACTTTTAAAATAGTTATCATTGCTTTGACAGCTGTCCAGATCACACGCGCCGATAAAATTAAATTGATTATGGACATTGTTGATGTTAGACGTAATCTAGAGCGCATTATGAGAGGTCAGTTCAATGTTGACTGACACCAATAGCATCATAATTTCTTCCGTTTATTGATAAGTAATGTTTACTGTCACTTACCACCTGGACGGGTCGACGAACTCGATGCAAGTTTCCATTTTGATCTCGACAAAATTATCGACCAAAATTGGTAACGTAAACACATAATAGGCGTCACCAAATATCTTACATTTCGAGGGGATTCAGTAATAACGGAAGATCATTATTTTAGAGTTCTATATGGCTTTATTGGATACAAGTGTAAATGATCGTCGACGTTTGCGAAGGCTCTATATATCACTGATGGTTGAAAGTTTTTGTGGCCAACGAGTCCTCACGGCGATTTTATGTGGTTTAATTCGATCGAAGCAAGTGGTTGTATCGGCCCTAATTATTTGAATAGCGCGACATGACAGCCCTTTGACTAAAGCCGATAACTTGTTCGAACAGGGAAAATTATAGAGAAGGGGTTTGAAGCTGCAAATGTGTTTTTAACTCAGAACTTGCGAATGTGAGAGGATATCTCGTGAATAAAAAAGAGCATTCAAAACTTGGTCATGCTCGGTAATATGATGCGACGATTTAAACAAGATGAAGTGCGCTGAATACAGACGAGCTAAGTTTTTAATGGTGTAAGTGATGCCTGTAAGGAATATGATAATTTAATATTATATTTCGGAAATGCGTAAAATCAGAAATTCGCCATGTCACGAGAGATTGAAACGGGTGATTCGGTAAAATAATGGACCTATCACAAGTAGGTAGGTATAACGAAAACTCCAAGATTACATTAAGATTGTTTACCACACATAAGAGGCCATATAATGAAATATGTAAACTGTTTATTTTATAGTATCTCAAAGATAATCTTTGTCGACTCCACTGCTTCCAACAATTTACAAAAGTTTTTATGTAGCAAGTGCAGCACCATTAAACATATAAAATTATAATAACAACAACTGACTAATGTTTGAACTTCTGCTTTTTATGAAATCAGTCATTTATAAAACGATTTGTTCAAATTTAAAAATTCTTATTTAAAAATTAATGAACTTGCGTATGGAAAACAAGGTTTGTTATAAACAACGTAAAGAATTCAAAGGTCGCATTTTTGGGAGTGGCAATTAAATGCAAAGTTTAATGGTGGCATCTCAGAGAGCGGTGACATGACACCCTGTGATGTAACTGTTATTTTTATAGGAATTTCGGCGGAGCTATTCGAGATATTTTAGATAAAACTACCTGCTACTAAGTTCCAATTCATTAAAGGCCATTAATGAGGTTTATTGCGGACTTTGAATTTATGGCACCTCTGTGCCGACTGATTAATTAAATAGTCATTGAATAGGACATTATCTGTGGACATTACAGTTTGTGCGTCCCATTTGGAATCCAGTATTTTTATTATATCGCAGCTTTAACAAATTCAAAGGAGATCGGCGTGTTTAAAACTATCTTTAGAATTTAAATAAAAAGTGCGTATAACTGTTGTCATTCATCAGGAACACCACCGTTTTTATATTCTTTGCAATGAAAATTATTTTAAGGATTGTGTTCTCTATGATTACGAAAAAAGTATATAATTGATGTAATTACTTGGTATAATTCAACACATGAGTATTTATTTACTTTGAATTAAGTATATTTATGTTTGAACACACTTTGGGGACTGTCAGTCGGCCTGATATACCTGTTGCACATTTTATAATTATGCAAGAAGTTATTTTATTGCTGTTCTTTATTTTCACAAGAAAAGCCAACCATATCTCGCACAGCACATGTGAATAGGTATGCTACATACTAAAGGGGCAAAAAAATACACCGACCAAATGTAGTGGCACTTGAACTTGATCGATATTCAAAAATAGCAGTGTGTTGTGCGTGCGCGCCGCCAAGGGATTTAGGTCACACGCTTATTGGCGGCAACGTAACACTTGCGGCCAAGGCCAGGGGTCCCTGGGGCCCGGGTAGCCCTTGGATGCCCTCGGCATGTTCAAATATGGAGAAATTTTTGTGTAAAAAATATAAGTGTCAAATGTCCATTTTGTAACCAATATTCTATCTCCTTTTAGTTATCCATGTAACAAATGGAGATGTCTAAAATAAATGAACGAAAGAGGAAATTTTTTTTCATGTCACAATAATTCATATCGGTAACACAGCCAGCTATAAAGTGGAGCTAAATATAATTTGCTAATATTTACGGTTCCATTGTTTCCTTAAACTGTAAAATATTTTACTGTCCGCTGAATTCATGGGTGGTAGCTTCTGAAATAGGCTTTTACAAATACTTATGGACATCCATTACCTGTCGGTTATACATTACTCAAACAAGACTTAAAACAGCTGTAGGTGTCTTGAAAGCTAGTATTACAGGTCATATAAAAGAATAGAATAGATATGAAAATTAAGGCAACTGAAACCACAATTTACATAATTTCATGGAAAATGACTGTGACTACTTTCTGATTAATTCACCAACCACTTTTTGAAAAAAATCTATAAACCAAAAATCACGTCTACCAATTTCATAATTTCCATCACATCAAAGCAATCTGTTCTGGGCAAGTGGTCACCAGTCGCAGGCAGCTGTGCGATCAGCGCGCGCGACGGTCGCGTGCCTCGTAAACGCACGAGCGAAGCCGAGCTCGCACGAGACAGCGAGCGCCGCGCCGCCGCGCGCCGAACTCTGACGCCGCCAAACTTTGCGGGGAGGCGTAGGCGTAGCGTTTGATGACGCCGCGATATTACATCGAGCTTTAAAGTTCCAGAAAGTTAGCAAGGTTATATTTTGATCATTTTCTTAGGACTACAATATTATTTTTTGTACTTATGTCTTCATTTTGAGGAGACTATTTCTTAACTTCCATAAGGACCTCTTAAAAGTGAAAATAATAAGGACTGTTCCCATTAATTAACGTTTGAAAATTAATTTAAAATTAACATTCCTTTTTGCAAGATTGTGATAATCGATATATAAACGAACGTAGACACTAGGTATGCAACAAGACAGACAAGATAATGAGAAACAAGTTTGTTGCAAACGGATGCGCTAGCGCATAATAACCAACAATTCATACTTAAGAAAATTAACTAGACTGAACGACAAAGCATTCGCAAATCCACAGGTGTGTTCGTCAAGTTCCTGTCATATCTAGCAGATCTCGTCTTGTAAAAAACTTAAACAAGTTCAAACAATTAATATCCTCCGACGGAAATATCCACCCATAATGGTTCGTGCTTCCCTTCCATTATCAAAAATTACTATTGCAATTTGATTTCGATGGGCGGTACGCGACGTGATCCAGTTGCAGTACGAATTGTCTTTTTCAAATTAAATGCACCAAAGTATGCTTAGGCCCCCCATTTCGTGTATTTCAAGTACCTCTATGTTATTATTTTTCTTTTGCAAAATGTAACCTGAGTTGAGGCACGTGTGGAAAAAGCACCTTTTGTTATTTTAATTTTGCAACGTCCTGTGTTCTGTGTTTGTATATTCAAACCTACGTAGATAATGTTGCTTTTTATTTATTTCAAGGACATATGAAGCATTGGCAGTCCCAAGTTATAGATGTCAATGGAGTGGGTGATAATTTATAGTAACGTAATCGAATCCTAGCTTGTTTGTTTTACCTAGAGTTACGACTAGAGGAAGATAAATAATGGAGGTGTGAATTTTAGATTAACTTCTGTAAGATTATGATAATATAAAACATGGAGTATATCAGCTGCTTATCGTTGTGAGCAATTCTGAGTTAACTAAGAGAAACAGGTTCTTCTGGTGATTGTAGTCGATGGGATACCAATGTTACCAACCAATCGTTATTTGTTTATCTATACTCTGCGGCTAGAACGCCATTCTTCATGGAACCCCGTAAAGTCCCGTTGTTCCTGTACAGTAGGTACCTAAGTCTTGAAATCTAGATAAAAATATAACTAATAAAAGCTATATTTTCAGCATCAGAATCGTTCTCACATCTCGTAGCAAATTACTTTTTTAAATGAAAAATAATTAATATATATTTTGGACTTTGCTACGATTTTATTATAATATTATATATATAGATGTTATTGAATAACCTACTGAAGTCTATAAACCATTGTCTACACCTAGATAATTTACTACTGTAATTTTCCAAAATTAACAATGGCCCCGATTCTGTTGTTCACAAACTAAACTAAATTTAAGTTCAGTGCATCTTTTTCTTTCTATTTCATTATGAAAAGGACAGAAGATAAATATTAGTTTAGTCCTGTCAAATTAGTCAGCGCCTGATGCAAATTGAAGTATTTTTAGTAGCCATTTTTTTAAATCTCGTCTAACTTGTCTATGGATTGTCTAATTTGACAGGACTTAACTAATATTCTAACTTCTGTCCTTTTCGTAATGAAATAGAAAGAAAAAGACGCACAAAACATAAATTTAGTTTAGTTTGTGAACAACAGAATCAGGGCCAATATCTTTAACTTCTCAATGTAGTCCCTCATTATTTTCACCAATTTAGTCCTTAGTATCTATCTGCTTTTTTTGTATATTTGTAGAAGTTCGAGAGGCACTGTGTCTATGTAAGACTGTAAAGTACTGGGAATAAATCACGCTTGTTCATTTACGCTTATTAGCACTTATCTACACGCGCTTAAAATAGGAATATTTTATCGTATAAATTAGTCGAGAGGTATGCGAAGATTTATGAGTGCAATTTTGATTTTATTTTTAGTATCATGCCATAATTTAATATGGATGTAGTGGCCCTTAATCTTCTTCACTAATAGCTTTTTCTCTTGCATATTTTATTGTGAATAGGTAAAATTGGGTGATTGAAAAACATAAGTAGGAATTCATAAAAAATGTATTTAATTACAGATACAACCAAATGGTTGAATACTGGTATTTTTTATAACTATTTCATAAAAATCTTAAAATATTAGGAATCTGTCTTATGGTGCTAACTTATCTATTTACATTACAAGTCTTTGTCTCAAGATTTTCAAAATTTTATTTTACAAATTGAATGAACTGGCGTACAAAACAAGGTACCCAGAGTCGTTCAAAAATCTGAACATAAACTATACTTAAATATTAATGACTAGATAACAATTATGAACAATTGTAAAGATTACATTCTAAGTGGAAGTAGTAATACGTAAGGCTACACTAAGGCACAGCGTTATGTCGAATCACTTACATTATAACTAAATGCTTAAGTGGAACAAATAAATGATCGATTCAGTCTTCTTAGTGCTATTCCATTGATGTGGGAAATGCAGTGGGGGTATTCGTTCGGTGTCCAGTCGCTCGAGGAATGCATCGATGGGGTCGTTACAGTCCACCATTATCCTCTCTCATTAGGAATATACTGATTGCGCTTAATTAGAGGTTCTCTCGGAGCCCTCGCGCTCCGATGCTCGGCTCCTCTGGAGGATTACTCGTTTTTTCATAATCACCAAGCCGCTGATTGGCCGCACTTTGATCACCGCAATGTACGGGTTCCTGGGAAAAAGGAAAAGCATATTTGAAATCTTTGAAGGAAAAAAGCAAATATTGCTACGATTTGCGTCATTGCTTTGTCAATAACAGGTAAACTAAATCCTAACTCCTGGATATAGAGCACCTTGACGGTATATAATTCCCATGAACAGTGCACGATATCGCCTTAAAAGTTTGCATAGAGCTCAGCAAATATTGTAACACGTGTGCCGCGCTCGCCGCCCTTCTATTTCCTCTTGAGATTTCGTCTTCCGGTACAATAAATTAATAGCCGACGAAGCATCTCAAAACATTTTTTGCGAGCTTTAATATCATGTTTTTAGTTGCGGCGCTACCGGTTCTACTTAATCTATCACGACGGACCATATGGCGAGTTTTTGGCAAAAGCTCTCACTGACCGGACGAAATGCATTAACTTGAGAGATATCTGTGAAAAACAGAACATGTTTTCACTTGGGAATCGGAGTCATCTGTTAGGCTATTTATTATTAGAATAGATCACTTTTATGTGCAATTTTCTCACTACATGCGGGGCGAACCGCAAGATTGTTAGAAGTAATTGCTGTTCGGCTATTGAAGCAAATAAGAAGATGGAATGCGGGTCCCTACTATTTACAACTTGAAATAGAAAAGTCTACATTTGATCATAAAAAAAATGTTACCTAGCTGCGACTTGCGAGTTCTTATAAAGCGACATATTTTAACATTTGCCATTGTAGCAGACGTGCCATTGTGTCCTCCTAATTCCACAATGAAAAGATAAAGTCTATCTTACGGTTCAATGCTCACTCATAATGGTCTATGTGTTTACTTTTTTTTTAGGATGAAGGTGAATCTTCATTCAAATTGTGCAATATAAAAGATTCGGTCCCTAAGGCAACCGTGACTAAAAGATCGTCATAAAAAATACTATAAGCTTTAACTACCTGACTCTATGCGAAGTTTTCTAGCGTGAATATATATAATAAAATATATTACTGACTTAAAACGTTGATAAGCTTAAAACGTTTACCTTCCAAACTACCTGACTGACTAATAAAAAACTTAGATAACTTTGATGCTAATATTAACAGACGGCGCGACGAAAGCAAATACGGAGATAAGAACATCATTATCAAATCTTGAAGGTTATGTTAACACACTTAAAATTAATTCATGAAATATCCTGCAGTGTTATATCATGGAAAATATAGGTACTCTCAATATAAAATTGCGAATTCAGCAAACAATAATAAATCAATTATCAAAAATGTAAACAAAAAGAAGTTGGACTCACCTCCAATCACTGTTGTTGCCACCACGATATGACGTCTAGAAGCTCTTCATCTTCAGGACTCATTGGCTCGTAGGAGTCGTACGCGTCGTGACAGCCCGGGCCCGCGGAGGACTCGGACACAAACGAGGGGGCTGGCGAGTGAGACTCCTCGGACAGCGGCGGAGTTTGCGGCCCGCCACTTGTCATTACTATTCCTGACGAGTCGGAGCAACCCTCTTCGCTCTCCTCAAGTAACCGCTTCAAACTTTTGATGTACTCCACCGCCAGCCGCAAAGTGTCCACTTTGCTCAGCTTCCTTGAAGATCCTCTTCCTCCAGCCAGAGCTGCGGAGACAGCTGAAGGAATGTGTTGTCGCAGGGCCGCAAAACCATTGTTTACTTGCTTCACTCTGTTCCGCTCCCGAGCGTTCCTCCGGGCTACGGAGGCAGGCTGGGTCGGATAGGGCTGATGAAGATAAGATTTTTTCTTACAGCGGCTGGGGTCCACTGGAGCAGGTGCTAATCTCCGTGGAGCCTGAGATTGAAGGTGCGTCAGTTTCTGATCGACACCGAGATTTTGATACGTGTGAATAGCCGCCATCGGCATCGCGAATGTACGAGTGAACTGTGAGTGTGTATCGAGAGAGCACTTGTCTGTGCCGCGCGGAGGTCGCCGGTAGATTGGCGGAGGTGGCGCGCACCCCCGACGCTAAGTAGCGCGCGCGCCGGCGGGCGGCGGGCGGAGCGCGGGGCAGGGGAGCGGGCCGGCGCGCGCGCGGCACGCGCCCCGCCGCCCGCACGCTACTTGTTGCGCTGATCAAAATACGCCGGCGCTTATTATGCCATAGAGCGGTAAGCTCGCGCCGCTATTGTTGCACGTCGTTGCGCGTAATTATCCCGTCCATTACCATGTTCGGAAGACGGGCTCTGTTCACGTCTTCTATTTAGAAGTCGTTATAGAGAATAGACGCTGTAAACCGATCAGCAACGATATTGCGTTATTAATATTGTCCCGAAGCTTTTGTTTTATTAAATGAGGCTTGTAAACTTTTTGGGATGCTGCTCTGTATAAAAATACCTGTGTAAACATCGCTTTAGGACACAACAGTTCAAGTGCCTACAAACATGTTCCAATGTTCTATCTGAAGACAATTAAAAAAAATAATCGTACTAGTTAGTAGAGTCGTAGCTACTACGTAGCGTCTACGCCGTAGCACTTAACTTCGTTACCGATCGGTCAATAGTTCGTATTGATTTTTCTCAAAAGTTAATTTTTCTTTATGCACAAGTCGTTTGGTTCGTCTCGCGGTACGTGGGCAGGTGCACTGATGACTCTCATGCGTAACCTAGCCCAGTGAGTCGCCAATGGCACTTTATTTGATGGCTTACTCTCATTATGTTAGATCTTTTGATATTTATAGTTTACAAGCCGTTCTTTAAGTTCTTTGCCGGCATGGAGATAGATTAGAATACTAAGTTGTAAGGAATGGAGTTGTATTATTTTATACAAAACCTACCCATGAAGCCTGTTTTTATTGCGATATCAGTTTTAATGACTATTTTTCTTTTAACATGAAAAAACATTCAATACAAAAATATACTAAACTAAAACAAATTCAACATTCTCACACACATTCATTTTTCTAACATTTGTTCTAAAAACGAAAAAATTCAATGCATACCAAAACCGAAATCATCGACATCAAAAATGTCAACTGATTTCGGCAAGTGTAACTTGGCGCTCGCACGACACTCCTCAACTACAATTTGACACTTCTAGTTGTGGTGACCTCATCCTATTCTCGATAGTCAAATCACAGGTAAACAATACTTTCAAATTTTAATAGAATAAAGGTTTCGATACCTACTAACAATTCTCACCAAAATCTGTCATTAGCGTGTGAACTACGATGTTAAAGGAGGCAGGTTGTGGCAGGTGTAACAGCGCGCGACTGTCCGATTATTTCTAAAGCACCTGTATTGTGTTGTGGTGTTACCCTATTTCAGAGTCAAATCATTGTATGAACACGAAATAAGATAACTGTGGATGTTTTGATAAAAAGATGCACTTAACTGATATATAAAATATATGATTATTATCGGCAGTTAACGAATTTAGATTTATGTATTACGTGCATGCGTTCCGTACTTGTAGTTTCTTTCAAAAACCTTATGGATTATGTTCTTCTTGCTCACGGGATTCCTGAAACCGTAATTACCGTTAATGAGGTTCAATTCACGGGATCAGAGTTTCGTAGGCTACTATAGAAGTATAACGTACCACAAGTATGTACACTATGGGCGCTTTATACACTGACATGGTTGCACCAAAGGAAGTAAAATTTTATAAATGCGGAAAGTTAAGGTTTACTGTTAAAACTTGTCCAGAAAAAAAAAACCAAACATTTAAAAAATAGTTCCGACAGTCTGTCACCAACCACCAGAACTGGTATTTAATTGGAAATCTTTTAAAATGTGTTTCTAATTTATATAAACATAACACATCAGTAACTCCCCACGACCATAGCTCTTTCTACTGGAATTTAAGCTGGCTGGCAAATATAAGAGATATAACTATAGTTACTTATTAAATGTTAAGTTATTTTAAATAAACGATATTGGAGATAGTTTGTTGTTTCCTTATATTACCTAGAGGGAATAAATCATAATATAACAGTGGCTGGTAACATTTTTTTTTTAAATTAAATTGTGTTCCTCAATTACTAACATCACATTGAAAATATTGACATCTTCGAATGTTAGCAGCTGCAAGTTCAATAAATTAATTCACTTTCTTAATTAATGAAGTACCTACCTACGCAAGCAATCACAGTGCTTAGAGGTTTATTTAATTTACAACACCAATGAATGTCAATTTACTTTGACATTTATAGTCTTAACATAAATGAAATGTGCACAGAAAATAAAATTATTTCTCGTTAGACGTAAAACGCAAGTATGAATTTTGTAATGAATATTCATATCTGTTCAGTGCATTGTTATAATTGAAGAATCTTATTTTAATTTGACATAAGAAAACGTCAGCCTTGTATCCCCTGAAGAGGCCGGCAGAAAACGCAAGACTAAAAAAAGGAAAAAGTCCTAAGCAATAAGAGGAAAACTTTCAAAATAGAATCCTACAATAATAACGTGGCGTATATTTTAGAAAAAAAAATATGCAGAGGCTAGGAATACAAAAAAAAAAAAAGACCAGCGGAGTTTATCAAAACTAGCTCTATAACGCTCACACTCTCACACATTCCAAAACTAATCTGTCTACAAAACATCCCTTAAACTAGGACAACCACGCCATCTATACCCAATCCTTAAACCAAAGGAAACTACAATCGATACTCGATACTCTTTATCCAAAATGAAACATTTCTACAAAGGAACAGCAGATGGCGTTCGGTCGGTGCTAGCACAGGGGTTGTTTTTGAGGGTGGGTTCGACTATACTGACTTTCTAATCATGTTTGGATGTATAGATGGCGTGAAACACAAAAAAGATAGACTTATTAGAATAAAATATAATTCCTGTATTTGCTACGATTGCTATTAAAGTTGAAATGTTTTTTTTTCTTATTTATAATTAATTACACACACATACGTTACGTACGTTTATATTTCAAGTCATTTTTAATTTGTCGTAGTCCCATGGAACGTTCGATTGTAATTAATAACAGAATGTCACTTATAAACGTGTGCTACGAGACGCTACGAAATTAAACTATCGTACAACTTTCTCGAGTATGTCATTAACATTTATTGATACGGTAGCTAAAAGACAATTACAGCAAGTAACACGGGAGAAGGCACAGCTTTCACACCTAAACTCACACAAATGATGCTATTAATTAAAAATATAATAAAAATCTCCCCGCGAACCTTATTATCTACCTGTTAATTACTCGCGTCCTCAGTAAGCCTTCGATAACATCGAAGACCGATTTTACGAGCGAAGAAAGCGATGAAGATGTATAAAATCAGTGTAGTTACGCTTGTGTCTATATAATTAAGAATTCTTTAATTGAAATCAAATCGTGGGAATGTTCAAATCAAAATTTTGTTCTCGTCATCAAGTCGTATATTAGTCTGCACACTGTTTTGAAATATTTTGACATTTAAGTTGATGATAATATTTTTTCTTTTTCTCAGTAGCTTTGATGAGATAAGTAAAAAGTTATAAACATTGGGTTCATTGAGCTTCATGTCTGCTCTCATTACAGGCATGCAGTTTTTTAACGATGACGATCTAAATATTGCGAGATGCTGTCAAAGATGACATATAACTCGTAATTAAGACAATAATGTAAAATTTATCTTGATCGATATAAGTAATTTAATTGGATTATAAAGACTTTGACTTAATGGATTGAGAAAAGCAGCCTACCTCTTCGATTGGAAGCAACTCGGTGCATTCGCGTTTTTGCTGATACCAGACATTTTAAATAGGCCTCCCGCCGTAATTATGCTGTCATTTCGCAAATTTATTTACATTTTAATAACCGCATCGGTTTCACGAATTAATTACATTCAGCGTCAGAAAATCGTTATTAAAATAATTTATATCGATAGTACGTATGTAAGGACGAGCTCGTGTAAATAGTTATTTAATGCGTCATTCAATAAATTATACAGTCAGCTAAAGTTACATCGGAGTTTTAGCCGGAGTTACATGCAATACAAATGATAATACCACGTCGCGCGACACAGACAGATTCTGATTGTCATCAGAACAAACGTTCTCCGACTCTTTCTCTCGGTAAATAACTTTGGGCTAGAGGCAATAACTTCTCTAGGCGTGCTTAGGGCTATCATTTACGAAATAACAATCGCAAATAAAATGCGATGCGCGTGCGCGGGGTATTAGCAGTGTTGCGCGCAAACATCGCGGTCGGGTGTGTAATTTCATGTGCGCTGACACGGAGGCTGTTCGGCGCGATCGCCATACCACAATATATCACATGCTCGCGTACGCCGCCACACTGTATAATTCGTGTAATTTATAGTAGTCTGTTGACTAGTAGCGAGCGGCCGACACGGTTAATAGCACGTAACCACGCGACAGAAGCATTCGTGCGCGCTCGCCGGGCAGCGCCGTGGGCACGCCCCGCCACCAGCCAGTGCCCATTCCATTAAACGCACCTACATCATAGTCCTGCGTTACGCTCTAGTCTGGACCCACCATCAGCGGTGATTAGATTAAATTATGATATATTTTAACTCGTAATAGTAGTCTTCATCTGCATCGATTTATTGTTACACTTCTTTTACATACATTCTCAACGTCCTTAGAAGAGCATTCATCGGACAGTAGGGCACTTTAATTATCAATCATTTTTTATTAAATAATATAACAAAGTACAATGCTTTGTTATTAATAAAGAATAGTTCTCATACTTCATTATGCATCAAAGATGGCTAGCGAACAATAAACGTCACTTTAATATTATTAATATTGCAATAAATTTTAAGTGGTGACTGTACCGCACTTGGGTATCGAGTGTATTTAAACAACGCGGCGTTTTTTATTTATACCTCTAGTATAAAGTTCGCACACCATAGTGTTATGCTTTTTTATTTATTTTCAGTTCATCTGTGGCGATTATTCATTTATCAAACAAATGGCGGAGCTTCATCAAACGAATATATCTCTGATCTTACACAGGAATCGTGTATATTATTAATTATTATGAACACATACCTAGTGAAGCGACGATTGCAATAGACGTTTTTGTATATATGTGGTTGATGAATACTATATGATGGTTGTATGACGGTAAATTATACCAAATGAGAGTAAAGAAATGATGCTCGTTTAATGTGTACATATCATGCGTGTTGCACCAACATGGGGTGTTGATACTGCTTCGGGCCACATGTACTTATAATGATCTGCTCTTAAAAATGCAACAGCTTATAAGTAACGACGGCATCTAGCTGCTTATTTACTGACGTCTTACTATCTTAGTTTACTCTCAAAGCTCGCGTGACTTGTTTTCATTTTATTTAAGTCTAATTAATTTAAACAAAACATTATAAACGTTACATGTTTTGTTTGACGAAAATTACAGATCAGTAAAATTGCAAAACATGTCAAAATAATTACTGAAAATAAGTTAATCACATAAAAATGTCGTCGAGCTGCTTTCAATGTGTTTCTTGTACCAAATTGACGGCAAAGACGTTCAAATTAGAGGGCGCAAAATAATTATCAATATTAACGTGTTACTCTAATTGTGGTCTGTGGTCGAGTGCCTGAGGCGGTTGAAACGTCAGCCTTCAGGTACATGTGTACTTAATCGCAGGAACAACTTACTAATTAATCATTTCGTTTAATTAAAACAAGATTAACATAATGATTATCCCTTGGATTTAAAGGTAAATTACTTCTTAACATATGTTTGGGCGTTCGCAATGTTGTATTAATTACAATATTTTTTGGTTTTGTATGGTATGTAAACATGATATATAGGGTAAGGTAAACAAATGATTTTGCCATTTACTTTTAACAGAGAAAAGGGTTTCCAGATGTAGTAGTGCATCTTTAGAGGAATTTTGCAGAATGTTTATGTTATTTTGACATAATAATTTATGCCTCTTGAAACCGAATAAAATTAAAAATGTTATTTTCACATAATAATTTATGCCTCTTGAAACCGAATCAAATTAAAAATGATTTGATTTACAGAGCAGCAGGTACATCGACGGGCAACCTCTTACCCAGAATTCAGCACATGATCCTGGAAGTCCTAGCGTAGAAATTTATCGTCGGTTACCGAAAAAAAAAAATTAAAAGAAAATAAAAATATTAAAATATAATATTTTAAACTAGCTGCTGCCCGCGACGTCGTCTGCGTGCATGCTCTACAGCACCAAAAATACCTAAGATGCCAGTGTCGCTATAGCATTATAAGTACACAACTTTTAAAATAGCATTAAAATATAAGTTTTTTTTTTGCAAGCGAAGCAAGTGAAGAGAGTTATATGGGAATCCTGCTGAGTTCAGTCATAAGATGTGACTGAAGGAAATAGAGAAAATAATGCAGGAATACATTCCAGGACACAAAACAGTAAAAATACGTACAAAGGTATCATACTTTACAACACTTCCCTATAAACTACGTTGGTAGTTATGCTGCCAGGAGCCAATATGTAAAGAGTGTCAGGACTGGTGACGCGGGAGCAAGCAACGTACAGTTGCCCGTGTGAGAAGCAACTCGTCCTGAGGTCGAACCCCGCTGCCCTGCGACTTATTGATGGTCATCGCGAAGCAAACACTCACGGGGAACTGTACGCGCTTGAACTGGAACAGGAAGTTATGAGGTATTAGGGGAATGCGTAGTATAAATACTGCCTCGCCGCCGCCACAACCCGTATGAATTTCCGCCTCAATGGTGTGTCTGTGGAGCGAGATGACTTTAAGGCGGTTAACACAACTTCGGAGGAGATAGGTTCCGAAGAAGCATAATCGGAACACCGACCTTCAGCTTGATGGTATGCGCTGGAAGTCCACTTGCTGACAGGGAGCTCAGAAATTCCACGGGATAATGTGTGGCGTCATCTTGCTCGACAACAGTGTTTATCGAGGTGTAGACCACCTTATTCCCCTCAATTTCCGAGAGAATGCATTCGTTAATTGCTGCAGCCTGATCATTTTAGGGCATCAAAATGGCCCGCTCACATACCCAAGAATTCTGCTGGTGCGGTATACGACTGATGTCCGGTATACACAGCGAATTAGTTCTTCTAAGCTGGATACCACTCTACCGAGAGACTCTGGAAGCACCACCTGTCTCTTCTGGTAGAGTGCCTTCGCCAAGACTTAGAAGGACATCGGAGAATTCTTGAGCATGTGTATTACCGCTGAGCCGAGCTCTCATATTAATGGTCAAGCGAAGCGTACGAACTCGTGACCACAACGAAGATCGTTTCAACGAAGCATTCACCTCGTCAGCCCTCGAGCCCCACGTCACCACGGGAAGCGTTTGCCGAAAATCACCACTGAACAGAACTGTGACACCACCCATCAAATGTTCGTTCCTGCGGATGTCCTGCAGGATTCTGTCCACGGCCTCATCTGCCTTCCTATTGGCCATCGTACACTCATCCCATACGATCAGAGAGCAATCCTTGAGCACGTGTCCCTTATCGCTGTTACGTGACACACCAAAAACAGGCGTTTCGGCGCTCTCTAAATCGATGGGAATTTGAAACATGACATGTGCTGTCTTGCCACTCGGAAGCAGTGTGGTAGCGATTCCCGACGACGCTACAGCAATAGCAATTTTGCCTTGCCTCCTGACCTCTGCAAGTATGCCAGTGGTAACAAATGTTTTTCCTGTTCCACCAGGAGCATCCAAGAAAAACATTTTACCCTGGTTTTGCCCAACGCTTTCAAGGACGGTGTCATAAATTTGCTTTTGCTCTGAAGAGAACAAACCGACATGGTCATTTCGTATGGTGGTCATTTCGCGTTATACTCCCGATTTTCACGGTCTTGATACGGTGATGATTGGGGAGCTGGTAACCCATATTCGATCAGTGGATTGCCGCCGATAGAAATGACCACATATTGAAGTGAACTGAGATAGGTGTTCAGCACGCGTTCATCAGTTACTTCGACTTCGTCTCCAGTAGCGCGCCTCAAAGCTCGTCGAAAATCTTCAGACGGATGATGGCAATACTTCTCTCACAAAGCTACCGGGTTCGCGACTCCACAAAACACCAAGATGACGGCAAACAGATGACGCATGCGGCTGGGACTGTCACTGACGCTCGCCTCCGCGAGGGTGTCATGAAATGAAATGATCATCATCAATGAACATAACTTTTTTGTAATACTTAACACCGCGTTTTTTTTAAATTGTCTTCCTCAACTCTGCTCAAGATTTTGAGGGTTTTGTTGGAACTTGAATTTGTCAAAACGAACTATACGATACAACTTTTATGAAGAAAATGCACATCACCATCTATGAATTTTAAGAATAACTAACTACTTACCTCGCCAACATGATCAAATTTAAATTATTAATTTCCAAAAAAATGTTAACATGTAGGTAACTTGATTTGATTTTTATGAAATCTCATAGATGGCGCTGTTTTAAAATTGTCTTTATACTACTAACATTCATTAAACTATATTTCTCTGCCCAAGTTACTTAAATGGCGTAGTTTTTATAGTGTAACGTCAGATAATAGCATGGCTTACTCAAAAATAACATTTAGATATGCGTCGTTAGATTACACGCTGTCACAGAATGCGTAAGAAAAATAATGATTCGCAGCTCCTCCCACGTAGGTGATAGCGTGATAATATGTAGCCTATATGTTGACCCGACCTCTTAGTAATATTCATGCAAAATTTGAAGTAAATCCATGCAGTACTTTTTGAGTTTATCCCGGACAGACAAACAGACAAACAGACAAACAGACAAACAGACAAACAGACAAAAAATCTAAAAACTATATTTTTGGCTTCGGTATCGATTGTAGATCACGCCCCAGGTATTCTTTTTAAAAAATATTCAATGTACAGTTTTGACTTTCCTACGATTTTATTATATGTATAGATAAATTAAATACAATAAAAAACCAAACATAAAAAAGGAACAAAAAGAAAAATGAAACAGAAAGTCCTATACGAGGCCAAAAGGTTCCTATCTCAGCGTGATTTGCTGTTTCATACAAAAGTGCAAGGGTCAAAATGTATGGAACAGCTATTTTTTTCCCCGACGACTTCCCGGCCAGCCTCTATTTCAACTATCAAGAAAGCAAATCCCCAAGAGGAAACAGTATTTTCAAAACGATTGTACGTCAACTAAAAATACTACAATACACATTATTTTCTGTTTAAAATAACCGAAAAACCGCAATGAAATACAAATTCGTTCCACTAAACAACATATTTGTTAAATAATAAGTATGGAACTGAGTCTTATTGGCTTTTTTATATCTTAGCGTATTCTTAGTAAGTATGTAGAAACAGTACAACAACTTTTAAGGGACAAGTCAAAGTCAAATCAACGGTATAAAAAGACTTCATGAAATAAATATTTGATTCTTTTTCGCATTTTACCCAAATATTGTAATGTCTAAGATAATTCTTAGTTACAGAAAACATCTCTCGATAAAATTTAACTTACCTTAAAACTATTAAAGTAACTCAAACAACACGTTGACCGGTATTCAAATATTGAACCACGCAATACCCTTTAACCTCCCACTTACACCACAACAGGTTACCGTGGCATCATAAGTTTATAACTAAGTACATTCCACATCAGATTTCTACCGTCTAAGCTCATTCTAAGTAGAACTAAGCAAGGTACCGTTACAGGCGTAGCTATGTTCACCTATTGTTGAATGGTGCAAGCCAATTGGCCCTGTTTCGGATTCTTAGCGACGGCTCCTCCAATCACAGCGAGAAGGCTTTGCCTAGCAATAGATTTGCGTTGGCAGTCACTGCGCATGCGTCGTAAGTATTTAGTGAGTAATTAAAGGTACCATTCATTGACTGATTTAGTTGCTAAGTGGTACATAGAATGTATTTGTATGAATCTTGTTAGTTTATCATATTGGTGGATTTTCTTAGGCGATTCGAATTGGTGTACTTCCAACTTGTGTTTACTATGTCTAATGGTTTTTGGTCTAATTAGAAGATTTTGTATTCGTATTACAAGATGAATGTATTGGTTGTATTTGCCTGCTTATTAGTTTATTTTATTACGTTTTAAGTTTATGTTTTTGCTTGCCACGATCAAAGGCCTATTGAATAATATGGCTAGTTTTATAAATATTTAACAAAAAAAAATGTGATGAAATTAGCAAAAAAGTATAATTTTATCAGTAAAACTGTCCTACGGATTGTCTTATCTGCTTGTTCTTTATTTTTGGTAAAGTTTTGCACTTAACTGAAGTACTTACTTATTCATATCACAAAAATAATGAAAGTATAAATAATATAATCACCCATTTAAATTCATAACCCTAATCTACCTAGATACATAAAGTATAAAAATATAATGACCTTTACAAAAAAAAAACATTATTTATCATCAAAATTACTCCTACACTTCTCCAAAACCCCAGCGACTAACCAGAAACGACATCCCATTCACAAAAGAGTTTTGATTCCAGTTTAAAATTCATGTCACATTGACAATCGGCTTCCGAATACGCGACACTATGGTATAGAGGGCGGAACTTTTACTTTCTTGAAAAAATAGAGATGCGTAATATCACGTAGGCACAATTTCCCCGTCATTACTGCGAACGTGTTATAATCTGTGACCGGCGCAGGCGCCAGATTTTTATTGTCTTCTCGGGTGGTTGTGACGCGTGGTCGGGTTATTAATGAGACGTCTGGGTTTGTTTCATAGGAATAGACGCTTTCTGTGTGCTATGTGTATTTTCATGTTAGAAACATAGAAAAAATAATCTTAAATAGCTTTGATCAACTTTATACAGTTCCTGTAAATTAAAAAAAAAAATTACATTTACCTACGCGTAACTAAATGAGGCTTCTACAACTAGGGTATAATATTAAGTTTTGATTTACTGTATTTGCATTATACTCGTAATAACAATACATCTATATACATATAATAAAATCGTAGGAAAGTCAAAACTGTACATTGAATATTTTTTAAAAATAATACTTGGGGCGTGATCTACAATCGATACCGAAGCCAAAAATATAGTTTTTAGAATTTTTGTCTGTTTGTCTGTCCGGGATAAACTCAAAAAGTACTGCATGGATTTACTTCAAATTTTGCATGAATATTACTAAGAGGTCGGGTCAACATATAGGCTACATATTATCACGCTATCACCTACGGGGGAGGAGCTGTGAATCTTTATTTTTCTTACGCATTCTGTGACAGCGTCTAATCTAACGACGCATATCTAAATGTTGTTTTTGAGTAAGCCATGCTATTATCTGACGTTACACTATAAAAACTACGCCATTTAAGTAACTTGGGCAGAGAAATATAGTTTAATGAATGTTAGTAGTATAAAGACAATTTTAAAACAGCGCCATCTATGTGATTTTTCTTAAAAATCAAATCAAGTTACCTACATGTTAACATTTTTTTGGAAATTAATAATTTAAATTTGATCATGTTGGCGAGGTAAGTAGTTAGTTATTCTTAAAATTCATAGATGGTGATGTGCATTTTCTTCATAAAAGTTGTATCGTATAGTTCGTTTTGACAAATTCAAGTTCCAACAAAACCCTCAAAATCTTGAGCAGAGTTGAGGAAGACAATTTAAAAAAAAATGCGGTGTTAAGTATTACAAAAAAGTTATGTTCATTGATGATGATCATTTCATTTCATGACACCCTCGCGAAGGCGAGCGTCAGTGACAGTCCCAGCCGCATGCGTCATCTGTTTGCCGTCATCTTAGTGTTTTGTGGAGTCGCGAACCCGGTAGCTTTGTGAGAGAAGTATCCCCATTATCTGTCTGAAGATTTTCGACGAGCTTTGAGGCGCGCTACTGGAGACGAAGTCGAAGTAACTGATGAACGCGTGCTGAACACCTGTCTCAGTTCACTTCAATATGTGGTACTTTCTATCGGCGGCAATCCACTGATCGAATATGGGTTACCAGCTCCCCAATCATCACCGTATCAAGACCGTAAAAATCGGGAGTATAACACGAAATGACCACCATACGAAATGACCATGTCGCTTTGTTCTCTTCAGAGCAAAAGCAAATTTATGACACCGTCCTTGAAAGCGTTGGGCAAAACCAGGGTAAAATGTTTTTCTTGGATGCTCCTGGTGGAACAGGAAAAACATTTGTTACCACTGGCATACTTGCAAGGTCAGGAGGCAAGGCAAAATTGCTATTGTTGTAGCGTCGTCGGGAATTGCTACCGCACTGCTTCCGAGTGGCAAGACAGCACATGCCATGTTTAAAATTCCCATCGATTTAGAGAGCGCCGAAACGCCTGTTTGTGGTGTGTCACGTAACAGCGATAAGGGACACGTGCTCAAGGATTGCTCTCTGATCGTATGGGATGAGTTTACGATGGCCAATAGGAAGGCCGTTGAGGCCGTGGACAGAATCCTGCAGGACATCTGCAGGAACGAACGTTTGATGGGTGGTGTCACAGTTCTGTTCAGTGGTGATTTTCGGCAAACGCTTCCAGTGGTGACGCGGGGCTTGAGGGCTGACGAGGTGAATGCTTCGTTGAAACGATCTTCGTTGTGGTCACGAGTTCGTACGCTGCGCTTGACCATTAATATGAGAGCTCGGCTCGGCGGTAATGCACGTGCTCAAGAATTCTCCGATGTCCTTCTAAGTCTTGGCGAAGGCACTCTACCAGAAGAGACAGGTGATGCTTCCAGAGTCTCTCGGTAGAGTGGTATCCAGCTTAGAAGAACTCATTCACTGTGTATACGGGGACATCAGTCGTATACCGCACCAGCAGAATTCTTGGGTGTGTGAGCGGGCCGTTTTGATGCCCAAAAATGATCAGGCTGCAGCAATTAACGAATGCATTCTCTCGGAAATTGTGGGGAATAAAGTGGTCTACACCTCGATAAACACTGTTGTCGAGCAAGATGACGCCACACATTATCCCGTGGAATTTCTGAGCTCCCTGTCAGCAAGTGGACTTCCAGCGCATACCATCAAGCTGAAGGTCGGTGTTCCGATTATGCTTCTTCGGAGCCTATCTCCTCCGAAGTTGTGTTAACCGCCTTACGGCCCATTCACGACTTCGGTCTAAGCGGCGCGCGGCGCGGCAGGCGGCGCGGCGTGCGTTTTACACGCCACGTACCCTCAGTAGCGGCTAGCGGCAGCGGTCGAGGTGGACGTATTTAGGTAGTTAGAACGTGCTCAAAATTATGGCGTTATCAAAATTATCTCTTTTGTGTTTAGAAAGCAGTATATTTTTAAAACAAGTATGACAGAAGGAGTGCACGAACTGAATAAAGATCGATATTTAAATCGCAAATTTCGTGACCTATACGAAGATTACAGAAAATATCCGGATAAGTTCTAAGAGTACACAAGAATGAGTGTGGAAACATTTGATTATATTCTATACTTATACTCTATATCTATTACCGCCACAAAATCGTCTAAAATGTTTTGTTTATAAGTTCGCCGCCGAGTCCGTCACATCTACGCCGCTATCCGGGCCGCTGTGTTTCGTGGCGTCGCGTCGTACTCATTCGCCAGTACTTTTGATCTCGCCGCTCCCCGCACCGCGCGCCGCTGCAACGATTCGCTCCGACAAAACCGCGCGCGTTTTCGCTGTGAGCGGCGACTCGTGGCGTGCTTCAAACATTTTCATACTTTTGTTCTTACCGCTCGCCGCCCCGCGCTTAGCCACCGCTCACCGCGGCAAGGTCGTGAATGGGCCGTTAAAGTCATCTCCCTCCACAGACACACCATTGAGGCGGAAATTCTTACGGGTTGTGGCGTCGGCGAGGCAGTATTTATACCACGCATTCCCCTAATACCTCATAACTTCCTGTTCCAGTTCAAGCGCGTACAGTTCCCCGTGAGTGTTTGCTTCGCGATGACCATCAATAAGTCGCAGGGCAGCGGGTGTCGACCTCAGGACGAGTTGCTTCTCACACGGGCAACTGTACGTCGCTTGCTCCCGCGTCACCAGTCCTGACTCTCTTTACATTTTGGCTCCTGCCAGCATAACTACCAACGTAGTTTATAGGGAAGTGTTGTAAAGTATGATACCTTTGTACGTGTTTTTACTCTTTTGTGTCCTGGAATGTATTCCTGCATTATTTTCTCTATTTCCTTCAGTCACATGTTATGACTGAACTCAGCAGGACTCCCATATAACTCTCTTCACTTGCTTTGCTTGCAAAAAAAAACTTATATTTTAATGCTATTTTAAAAGTTGTGTACTTATATGCTATAGCGACACTGGCATCTTGGGTATTTTTGGTGCTGTAGAGCATGCACGCAGACGACGTCGCGGGCAGCAGCTAGTAGTAAATATAGTGAAAATACTTCATAGATTCTCTTTTCGCCATATAAAAGACTTCAACGAGGCAAATACGTTTTTATGGGAATAAAAGGATAAAATATATAAAAATATATTATTATTGTTACAAGTCAATGTGGTTCTGCTGCAGCACAACGCCCTCCCGCAAAAATACTGTGAAGGCAATGGTGCTCGTTGTGGGGCGATGGACGGAAGTAAATAATAAATGTGTTTCCCCAATAAAAATAATATAATATATTTAATTAGTTTACCATATAGGAATTCGTTGAAAATAAATAATGTGACATTCTTCTTGTCAAAAATCTAAAGCAATGTGAAAAACTAAAGAGAGCGCGTATGTTATGCGCGCGCCTCGTTTGCGCAGACTTCTAGAACCTTCTACGCGATGTCATACTTCGTTTGCATATGTGTGTATGCACTTACACACATTATGCGAGGCGTTAACAAATTCCAATGAGAATTTTTCGGAATCATACGGGACCCTTACAAAAAATTACATACAAAAACATAACAACAGTTAAATGACAGCACCAATTTATTACAACGTCGTCATAAACATTGTATGATATAAACGAACTAATTATCTGAATTGATATAAGGCAATGATCTCTAATTATGGGCCACAACCAAACTCTGCAAGTAGCAATTTGACAATGGCAAATGTGGCCAATTGTCAATAAACGAGGGACCACGTGACTCCATTCATTGCACTTACGTGCAAAAAGAAAGTCGCGAACGTGAAGCAGCGATATATAATTTAAAATGATTACTGGTCATTTATAAAGTGTCTTTTTAAATGTAATGGAAACTTACTTTGGCGAGTAAGGATGGGAAACTTAAATTCATGAAACAAATAAAATCAATGTATAGAGCGACAGGGTAAGCCCATGATTTATATACAAATATGCACCCGGTATTAAAATAACTATTTACTTAATGCTAATAGCATATTTTTAAACGTATGCTAAAAATATACAGACTTGAAATACGTATAAATATAGGTACGTTTTTAAGTATTACAGTTTAATAGGGACTTATGTATCCATAAAAAATGCTGTTCAAACAATATTTAATAAGCTTAATGCCACCGATACCGACATTTTTTATGTTTCTTTTAATAAAAATTAAACTTTTTCTAGGTGCCTATTTATGTTTCCTTTAAATTTTAATTTAATAATTTTACTACGACGGTCACTTTTACGATGATTATGATTTACAAAATTTTATTATTGGTACTAGCCGACATGACTATAAAATTACTTATATTTTAAAGGTCTATATTATCAAAAATATATTCAAATGTACATGCATTCATAATTATATCATGCTAGCTTCTGCCCGCAACTTCGGCTGCGTGATTTTTTTTCGAACCCACCCCGTCGCGTCGCATCGGATCGTCTGCCTGTGTTATTATTTCGTTTTCGCTTAGCGTTCTGTCTGGCTTTTTTTTTTCTTTTTCCTCCCTTTTTCCTTTCCTTTATTAAATAGCCTTCCTCGAGAATTGAAAGAAAGAAAAATAGGTTTATTTGTCACAGAAACACGTGCAAACAATAGGACGAGAGAGCGAGATACGAGCGGGGCGTGCGGGGGCGAGATTGGGCTATCAAATGCAAAATTATTTTCAAAACCAAAAAAAGCGATAGTTCCAGCGATTAGCACATTCAAACAAACAAACTATTCAGCATTATTATTAGTATAGAAGATATAGATACTGGCTTCTGCCCGCAACTTCGTCCGCGTAAAACATATCCTATGGTACTTGGCAGTAGCGTAACTTTCTATCAGTGAAAGAATTTTCGGAATCGGATCAATAGTTCCGAAGATTACGCCTATATACAAACTCACAAATTTTACTTTTTTATAATACCTATATTATACAGTATAGATAAATAAACAATGAGTAAAGTGACGATATTAATGCTAACACTAACGTATAGGTAACATTACACTCACAAAAAAGTTTACACAGGCTTTAAGGAAATAAATAATTTCAACAAAGTCGAAGTTTTATTTTACAAAAGCCGCCACCCGCGTCGCCTCATACATCACGCCTCGCCGTCTAGGTATAGGCAGGGCTGCTAAATGTGACTGTCTGATAGAATCGCACGTGTCATTGGAATATTTATACCCTGAAGTACTTTAGTGAGAGACGACAGACGTCTTTGCTGGCCGTGGGAAAGCTTCAGACGACTATAAAAGTTTTCAGACTGAAAAAAAAGGGATGAACTCATGCATAAAGCGATGTTTGTAAAACTTTTTTTTTTAAACGAACTTTTTCTTTGTTTTCTTTGGGTTGCCCGCGACTTCGTCTGCGATCCAGGGTTAAAAATAGCATATGTCCTCTTCCAGGTCATGGTCTACCCGCGTGCTAAATTTCGTTCAAATCCGTTCAGCCGTTTTAACGTGAAAGCGTAACAAACTTACTTTCGCATTTGTAATATTAAGTTTGGATTTACATAATGACAAATGAACACTATTTTTTTTTAAAAGACATGTCCATCATATTGGGTTCTGACAACGCAAATATCCGTAATCTGGAAAATTACTTCTTCCTTATTACTATAGTTGGCAAAGCACAGTTTTTACAGCCTAGGCTCATTGCGACCTTTACAGGCAAATAATATCCAAGCAAGCGAGATGGTAGAAGATCATCCAAGTCTTGTCACTAGAATAAAATATCCATAAAACTAATTAGCAATCTAAGGGTTTACGACGCTATAAATGAATAAAATGGACCCCGGGCCCAACAGTTCACATGAGTTTTACCGACGCTTTTTGTCTTAAGAGGCTGATGAAGACATTTCAACTAATTAAAAGTCTAATGTTGCTTAGAATGCGTAGCACATCAATATGTATGAACCCAAAGTTTTCAAAATTAAAGCAAGAATACCTCCTTTACATTAAGAGCAATCAGTAGCACCAATTTCAACTTTACTCCAACCAACTTAGCCCTCATTAGGATTCATCTTGTCGATCGCAATGTTGCGCCGGAATATTTAAATAATAACAAAAAGGTTCAGCACCTCCGCAACAATCATTATGGTGATCGCCTGATTGTAATTAAGCGACCGTCTCGCGACCGTACTACGGGAGGCCAAATAAAAAACCGAGACACTGTATAGCAACAATGAGGTATTAATGAAATGCCGATCAATTAACATGATGCCGCGGTGGGGTGCGCACCTCTCAGTGATGCATAAATAACACATTTCCCTTAATCTACAAATGGTCGGGTTATACGGTAAAAACCGATTTGGCGCTCGTAAGGCTCGCCCCGTGGTGCCTCGCCAGCGGGGAGTTACCGCACTCTAGTGAGAATTTACTATGCCGCCATAAAAATTAATGCTATTCCACTTCGATCGTCAAGTAAAAACTTTCGCAGTTTGAGATATTCGAACTAATAGCGACGCCACCACACCAAAGCTGGTCTTTAAAACCATTTTGTTCTCAATTAAATGCTTATCTACTTACAAAACGCTGTATCAATTTAAGCCCGAATAGATTTTTTAATAGAAATACCACTTTTGCCCCATAAAATCCTAAGTTTATTCCGTTTAATATCGGTGAAGACGTGCACTTAAGCAAGATTACATGAGTTTTTTTTATCCGCTCATAAGAGGCCAAGATCGGTTAATACAGCTAACGAAATAAAGTGCCAATGAAATTACCGGATCGCTTAGTGAGTATGCTTACCATTACGCGAATATAAAAGTTCCTCACTTAATAAAGAAGTAGATTTTACACAGAAACCAGATATGCAACATTTGCAAGTCCAGTTCCGAAATAATCGACGGTAGGAATTTAAATAAGGTGCCAATTAGAAGGAGGGTCGCGACTCGCGAGTGCTGGCATTATTATAATGTCTTTTAATAATTTTATGTGAGCGACATTAAATGTTTGACGTTTACTGCTTAGTAATAAAATTGTGGTAGCGGGCGCGCGTTCGTGTACTCAGCTTTAAGCAACCAATAAACTTTGCTCAGTCCATTACAAGGTTTGCCTGTCTCGTTTAGATTAGACATTCGAATGCATATACCCTGTTTTATTAATATTTGTTTGTTTGTTAGCAGGCTCGATTGGTCCTGCACAATTTCAATTCAAGCAGGGTTTAGTGCTTTAATAAAAACTAACGTATCTACTTTATCGCAGTCATAATGATATCGCAATTAAGTTATTAAATGCAAAACAAGACATTAAGCGTATTAACAAAATTAACTTAAAAAATGTAATAAATTTTCTCAGCCAGTAATAACATTTATTTTGTTAATTTTACAAACTATTAAATCATTTTCTGAAAATAAACTTTAGGATAGCGAAGGCTTAAGTATAAATTCCAATAGTTCACTCGATTAAAAAAGAAAAAACAACAATTTGCATATCAACCGCGGAGGTTGTGCGTGTGTGGTACAGTGCAAAAAGCAACTTTTGAAACATGAAACAATAAATCAAAGCACAAAAAATACGTGTTACCGCGGTCCGTTGTTTACACATACTCATCGACATTGTCGCGAGCCCTAAAAACAACCAGAGCTGCACTTGAAACCTTTAAGGAGAAGCTATGCCTCGAATGTTTCATAGTAAAAAGTAGTCGGACTAATAAGGCAATATCAGGTACATTTCATCTGTAATAGTTTATGTTTAGAGTCTCATTGAAGATGTACGACGAGTGAGTTTTTGTGACCCATCTGTTATATTTTTTGAGTTGGTCTGCTACGCCTTAAGAGACCAGCGTTGTAATAAATACTTCTCTTTCCTCATTACCTTACCGCCCAAACCGACGACACGCAGAATGCAAAAACAGCAAATGACATACGCCAATACACGGCCAACATATTCACTTAGCGAAATTGAGAAATAAAGAGATTTTTTACCATTCAAAACGTGCTCTAATTGATATTTTATTCAACGCTTTTGCTCGTTGGGTGGCGGACATGGAAATATCAATAATGAATATGACACCAACGACCCTGTGCGGCGCTTTTGTTTATGTTAATTGAATATATTTCATACAAAGAGATTTTTTCTTTATATTGTTAATTCAGGAGCGCATGTTCATTTAAATGATTTTATACCGATATTCAGGTTCATTTCCTTTTACAAGGTCGGATGAATGCTAGCTAAGTACTAAGTGAAATCTGCAGTAGATGTATACATACACACGTAATATGCACTTACACAGAGTATAATTTACCCTTTTTAATGCACTACTACTATAGTTCCACGGTACATGTCTAATTCCAAATAAGATCTTATTAGAAAACAATGTTATTTATTTTTTTTCTCTAAATTTTTTAGGGTATTGTTAACCTGTTAATAGAGGCACCTAAAAACCAAAACAAGCAGATGTTACATCACAAGCTCAATTAAAAATAATAACATGATTGATTCATACAAAAACAAACCCTTTCATCGGAACAATTCATTTGACGTCTTATTCCGAATCATTCAAATTACACGTTCCACTTGGTAGCACTTTTATTTTTGTCTATTAACTAGAAGTTGCGTGTGGCATCCCGAACTAGGTACCTTATTAATAGTAATCGGTTTCGTGACATTACTTATTAATAATACCGAACAGTATCCAGATACCGAATGATAGAAATTAACAACGCTGTTTACCGTCCCATTTTTTATCGTACAAAGATAATCGCATGCCTTAATAATAATTTGTATCAGCCCTTTCGGATGTCGGTATTATTTTTTGTAGCTACGATTCACGTAGCACTGATTGGATCAGTTAAACAGTGACAAAATACTCGGGACATTGCTCCTTTGTCGTGACGTTCGGTTTTGTTCCCGAGATGTGTCTCACGATATTTAACCTCATGTCATTATTAAGACATCACTTGCCCGGTGGCTGGGAGATCCACTTGCTGATAAAATTTCGGTCATTTATATCGAGCTCCGATAAATGATAGTAGTGAACACTGAATAAATGTATTGTGCTAGTATAATAGTCGAGTATTTTAATTAGAACGTTGGTATTTAAGAATTTTGTTTTGAATCTTATTTCTTTATGTGGGAAAAAGGGACCCTACATCACCCCTATAAAAAATAGTCGGTCATCGTTAACAGTGATTTCTCTTGCACTATTGAACATTAGGCAACTTCCAAGAGATTTGTCCCCAAAATGCTTACAAATGGTTGCTCAATCGTTCGTGAGGCGTCCGAGTCACATTCGGCAAAGGAAACATTAATTAGGAGGTCGCCCTTAATTAAATTGTGACGTCTCAGCGAATTTCCCTGAGATGCTCACACTCGGTGGTCTTGCACGTAAACGTTAGAAGTGAATGTAAACTTTATGGGCACTGGCAGTAAATGTAACATTTTAACGATTATCAATTAAGGGGCAATCCCTTACGGTACAGTCATTAACTGAGTAGTAAACTTATATATACGAGATCGCGACTGTTTTATATCCTGGGAATTTAGGATGAGGTAGTTCCTGGTGTACATAGGCAGTGTTAGGGTTCCTCTACTTAGTACATGCTTGGGTAGTGTCCAGGTAGGAACTAAGTAGAAAGTTAGGAACGTCGATTCATTTGTAGATTTAATTAAGTCTCCAAGAGGAAGAAACGTTAACGCTTTTGACATCGCGGCCTTTGGGTCGTTTATGATAGACAATGCTGGTGAAAAGGTTAAGATCACACTGACAATACACCCTAAATTTAAAATAGGGCAATAGTGGCACCATCATTTTACTATCCGCAATAAAAAATATTATACGCAGGACAGGAACAAAAAACAGATTATTACACATCAAAAAATAAGTTATTAAATTGATGGGCGGCAATATCCTTTAACAAAAAAGGCGTTAACCACAAAGAATAGATTCATATTTGTTGTTTAATTAAAGAATTTTTACGCTATAAAAGGTATCTTGTAATTTGATGGAAATAACAACGGCTTTAGAGGCGGGGTGAGCCTGAATAAAATAATTCAGAAGCTTTACTAATAAAGTAAACTAGTTATTAGTGTTGATTATCAGAGCAGTTTTTTCTTTGAAACTACTTTGGAAACATAGAAAAGATGCAAGTTTAAGATTTTTGCTTATTCTTAAATCCAATGGTTTGAAGAAGATGGTTTTCAAACGTACCGAGTATATTAAAATATATTCTTATAAGAAAATATCTATATCTATCTATATAATATAGATCTTTATTTTCACTGTGCGTCGCCGCTAATTTTCTTATCGTCTTATTTCATTCAGCAATGTACGAGAACAGCCGCCTTAAAAAATAGCACGAGCAACTATTTCAACCATTTCATTGTCTCCAATATTTCATTTCAATAATTACGTGCATCAATTAAATCGAATGTTGCCAGTTCAGTGTGCCCACATTGCCCACATAAAAGGTTACCGTTGGTCTTGTTAAGAATAACATTTACGTATCATCACGGCGCCCCTGTTCGGGTGCTCGTCTGTGTCTAATTTTCCCAGCAAGACGTCTGTCGTGCTGCGCCTTTGTCAATGTAAAACCATTAATCAAGGTCAAATCAACATCTTAGACCATTTTATTAACATTTGATTCGCTGCCAAATGGCTTTTGACAAACTGTATTTAAACAGGTTGCGGTGCCGATGCATATGAGGACGTGTGGTTACATTTATAATTCGCATTCCTGAACAACGCATGAAGTTGCATTTGCATCCATAACTGCAACTTTGAAATTATTCTGTCCTTGGGTATTTCTTTTTACATTCCTTCCTCTGTATCAATTAACGTTATAATTGGATCTAATGTAAGGCTAAACAGGGAGTTTTTGTGAAAGTAAAAAACGATATATGCCGCGTTTGAGTCATCCGACAAACACTTAAACGACTGACCCAAGCACCTACATACAGAAGTATGTGGTCAGGTACTAGAACAAGTTCCCAAACATGTCGGAGGCTGCATTATTAAACATGGTCATAGACTGTGGGGTGGGATCACTCGCACCGGGAATACTAATGAGTACAGAGAACTATTTTAGAACATATCATTAAGAAACAGGTCACATAATGTAAAAGGCAGTGGCTCTGATCTTCGTATCGCGTTTACATTACTTTGTTGGAATCAAAAATATGCGTTAAAGGAAAGAGATGGCGATAGGTTATGACGTGAGAGTGAGAGAGAGGTTCAGCCGTCAAGGCAGGTGTCGCGATACATCTGCGCGTGCGCACTGACCGGCACGTGCGCCCCCACCAGAGCTTTCAGGCCGAAAGGGAAGGTATTAGACGGTTTTAGAAGTATTTGAAGGTCAATATTATCAATTTTGATTTTTAATTAGTCAATAAATAATTAACAAATGAGTATACATCACTTGACCTCACGTTTAATTAAATGAAACGTATTTTTAAATACATCTAGACACAAAAAAGTAACATTTTGAGGCGACATCTTTTTTACAAACTATAAACTTTTAATATTTCCATTATTGATGCAAATAGACACCAACAAGAGTACCGGAATAATTATATTTATTCAACGGCAACGTTCGGAAATAACATTACAAAGTGTTAATTAATACAATCGACGCAAGTATTTTTTTTATTTATCGATAAATATAGTTAACATACAAGATAAATTGCTCTCCATATGTCAATCTTGAATCATAATTGAAAAGCACAGTCTTGTAACTTTTTTTAGTATCATTAACCATCGTGCGTACGGCACGAGCGGTCGCCAATTTTATAACCAATTTTGAGAACAGGAAGCCTGCGCGTGTGACGGGCTGATTTCAATAATAAATCGATGCCCCCACAATTCACTGGTGGACAGCGTTTGTCCGAAGCACTAGCCTGAAATTATCGACATTGGCACAAAATGTACTGGGCGGGGACCAACGGTTTCTCTTGAGCCCGGTGAATTTTTGTAGCAGTAGCAGGAATCGTCGATTAGGGGGTTATTAAGCTTTCGCACTTCGATCCTTCCCCATCTTGCTTGATTGTAACATGTCAGTCGCTCTCTCCGTGGTTTGCTCAACATACAGTTCAACTTGTGGTATGTCGAACTAAATACCAAGAAACATTGCCACGCTCCTGTGTACCTATACCCATTTAAGGGATCGTCCGTCTTAATTTTACAACGTATTTTATTTTTGCTGGATCTCGTTCATTATACTAAAGACCGTGAAATCAAATTTATGCCATCACTTTACTTAAATCGCTTTCGGTTTAAACGAGAGGCGACATCGGTGTCGCGACGAACCCTGTATTAACGTCTATCATCCGCCATTATCACAGAATATCGTAATAATTGAATTACAATCTTTCCTCGGACTCCGAGATGAGAATATTTTACGAGAGACAAAAAATTGGATCGGAAAAGTTTAGGTTCACACCTAAAATGAGGCGTCGGCTTGTTAAAAAGCTATTAATAATGTTTTAGACGTATTCCAATAAACGTTTTAACACCTTTTCTGTAAGGTATCATTAGGCTTATTATTGCAGAGCCGCCCGGCCGTCCGATCTGCAACCACTCCAACGAGTTCAATTTTGTTTTAATATTAAACGTGCGGCTATTATGGACAATTTATTTAAGTCACTCGATGTTGTTATATTAAAAATATATGATGTCAATTATTGAATATTAAAGTCTATTTAAATATAAATAAAGTAACGTTTTCTTTTATTTGACTAGCCACTTCGTGAAACATTAATTGGCACTATTATTGTGGTTGTAAGTTATTGCATGCTTATTAAAGGATTCACTATTTTCTACAGGGACACGACCACAGCTGTGATGTTCTCGTGAATTTGAATGATATCAAAATACAATACATGCTACCAAAAAAGTAGATCCTATCAGCATTAGGACACGCATGTGAATAAATTCAAAATGGCTACTGAGCGTACGGAAAGCCGAAAATTTATTAATCTCGAAGTAAATAAAGCAATCCGGGAGTTCATTAAAAGGTTTAAATTTTATCTGTGCAGTTTATGTTAACCACCGCGTGCAGGGCGCGGCACAGGCGCATCCGATACCCAATCGTACTAATTGGAACTTTGTACCAACTAATTAGAATAAGTTGTGGCCGAGTGGACCAAAATTTATTTTGAATCTGTGCCGCAGCGAAAGTGTTCCCCAATGTCCTTTATTTTTATTAAATTGATTCATTTATTTTTACGGAGATCGATAGCATCCCTGTAAAATTCCTGTGAGCTCCACACGTCGCCTCGGTTCTCACATTACACACGAAAACATCGTAATAATATATTATTGGATTTTAAAGGTACCTTCTATAACATTCATCACGTAAATGGTGCTAATAAAAATAATATTGAATGGACATGATTAAAATATTTAAACATGAAGACAATTCGCGTGCTCTCATCGTCGCTGAGGGGGACTGGTCACATATTAAAATGAAACGCATCAATATCGGGACGCCATTGATATTTTTAAATATTGCTGAAATGATCAGGAAGCGGGTAAACGGTGAAATCTAGGTTTTATATTCACTTTTATAATTAGGTGTCGAAAAAAATATTAAGGTTTTCATAATATGAATTTTAACCGTTACCCAAGAAAAAGCATATGAATGGCAGCAGCTGTTACAAATTCATAAAAATTCATTTTGGTATGCCTCCTCTTTTATTTGTGACTCCGAACAATATTCAGTATTCATATTTCATATTCCTGTTACATTTATGTAAAAAGGATCTGGAAAGAAAAACAATGTAAGACAAACTTTCTGAGAATATGATGAATTTTAAAAAACTTCCCACAGACACTTATTTGTTGTAACGATTTATTTTAAAATACTTCACCTAATTAACTGTAAAACTAAAATAAAAAGGTTATCGAGGTCAAATAAATAATCGTCGTCATTATCATTTCAGTTGAAAAATGTCCTCTGCTAGACTTATGCCTTCCCCAATCACCGTCACTTCGACTGGTTCTGTGCTTCTCGCATCCAGCGGATCTCTGCGGCTTTACCAGGTTATTGATCCACCTTGTGGGGTTCCAACGCTACGTCTTCCAGTACGCGGTCACCACTGCAGAACCTTTCGGCTCCATCGGCCATTTGTTCTGCGAGCAATGTGTCCTGCCCACTGCCACTTAAGTTTGGCAATTCTTCAGGCTATGTTGATTGCCTTAAGTAAATAAATAAATCAAGGTAAATTACAGTCATTCCAAAATTGCCATTAAATAATTTTCTCACGATGCATAACCACACCACGATCATTAAATCACATACCTCCATGATTTGTCAACCCTAAATCGCGACGGGTCAAAAGGGCACCAACGGACATCGAGTTCCTGTAGTCATTAGCTGTACTACCTCATACGCAATATTTTTATAGCCATTACCTTTTCACACCGTGATTTGTCACGGAAAATATAATTTAATACTTCCGTAGCTGAACGGTTAAACATTCATTGATATCTTTAGGAAATGCGTGTCAAAGGTGCTTGTTAATAGCTACAGTATTAGTCAAAGGAAAATTACTTTCAGAATTGCAGGCAGTTATGTCGAAGCATTTTCACAATTTTAGTATTTAATGTCAGTTTCTGCATATTCGGGCCCTAATGGACTATGTTGTCGTATTTGTTATTCATCCACACTTGAATTAAATAGTCATACTGTGTACCTACGTATCCTAGTTAGGTTTTATATTTTTACTAATCCGTACTAATATTTTATTTATATTAGATTAGCAGCGCTCAGCGGTTTCACCCACATAAGTGTCGATTCCGTGGGAATGCCGGGAAAAAAAACTATCCTATGTCCTTTCCCAGGCCTCAAACTATCTCTATACCAAATTTCATCTAAATCGATTCAGCGGTTTAAGCGTGATGAGGTGACAGACAGACACACTTTCGCATTTATCATATTAGTATGGATATAATAATAATAACAATAATAAATTCATTATTATTGTTATTATTATTATATCCATACTTTCATATATTTATATCATTATATCGGGTTGGTGCATAAGTTCTTGGACACTCAAACACATTTATTAAAATTAATTTTATTTATTATTAAAGAAATATTAATCCACAATATAATGACCGTCCTGTTCAACGACATTTAACTATCTCTCTGGCAAAAACATTATGCCATGTTCCCAAAAAGCAGGAGCCTGGTGGTCAAAAAACTCGGCGATATCGTCTTGGAGTTGTTCATAGTTTTCAAACTTCTTCTTTCTTAGATGTAACTTTAGAGCCCGAAACAGACAATAGTCCGACGGCGCAATATCAGAGGGGCAATTCTCGTAATTTTTAAGAACGTTCACAGTCTGATCTTAGTCTCAATCTGTCAAAAATACTTCAAATTTCCCTACATTTTGACAAGTTTTTGACATTTGTTTGTCGCCGAGATGAGACTGCGACTAGATTTTGAACGTTTTAAATTAGCAGAATTGGCCTACAGGACTGTATGGCGGGTGAGGCACAGTCGAGTTCATTAATATATTGGCAGTGACAAAGTTTCAAAATATTATAAGCGTTAATTAATGATCATTATAACGCTCATAATATTTTGAAACTGTAAATGTATGTTAACATTTTATTTATGTCTAATTTTGTATAAAATTGTAAGAACATTTTAAGGCGTATAATATTTTGAAATTTTGTCACTGCCAATATATTAATGAACTCGACTGTACCACTGTCCAGTTCAGCTTTTCCAGAATGTGGCGGACAGACTTCGCAGTATGTGGTCGAGCGTTGTCCTGAAGGAGTGATACAGACAGCCTTTTTGGACGCTTAGTCGCTATTTCTGAGGCTAACTTTTGCAGTTGCTCTTCATAAATAGTAGCGTTAATAGTCTGATTCTCGTCCAACAGTTCTCAATAGAGAATGCCTTGCCAATCCCAAAAAACTGATAACATTATCTTTTTTCCATGACGATCTGGCTTCGGTTCTGTTGGAGCCCTTTCTCCGCGTGGAACCCATTAGGCCTGCCGCATTTTGTTGTTGTAGTGAACCCAAGATTTGTCGACAGTGACAATGGACCTGAGAAAGTCTTGTCTGTGTGGTTGCAGGAGGAGACTTTCGCATATGGTCACGCGTGCTGCGCGCTCGCTGTCTGTCAAAGCGTGGGGTGTCCACCGACTAATTATTTTGTGGTAGCCCATTGCTTGCAGGTGCCGAATTATAGTGGAATGGTCGTACCCAAGTTCCTTCTCTAAGTCTCTGGTAGTCACATCCGGATGTCTTTCCAAATGTGAGCGTAGAAGGTCTTCGTCGAAGACAACTGGCCGACCGGAGTGAGTTTATCTTCACAACTCGTATCCCCCATGTCGAAAGACTTAAACCAATAATTCACTGTGGAATGAGCAATAGTACCTTGTCCAAACGCAGTGTTTTTCCGGCCGTTATAGCCTCGCACTCGTTCCTAGATTATGCTCGTAAAGCATGATCGTTCGTAGTTGACGTGGTTCCATTTTGAACTAAACTGAACAACTCGAAACGCGCGCGCCCTTTTATACCCCTTGGCGTAAAGCTCTTAGAGCATTCTGTAGAATAATAGATTATTCTAGCGCGTAAACGAATTGAAACCTAGATTTTTTTTAATGAAATCCAAGTGTCCAAGGATTTATGCACCAACTCAATAAATAAAATAAAATAAAATAATATATAATGATGAAAAGGCAAAATATTCACTGTATTCCCATAGAACTAATTAAGATGGACAACCATTTATTTTACGTCCCTTTGCATTGTACCAAATACCATAATTTATTAATTCTCACGTCCAAACTGTCACATAATGATTTGCCGGTTTGATAAAGCGTTTAGTCATTATCGCTGAAGTGCGGACATACGGACAAATCCAAACAATTGCCCACGCCATGTCCGGAGAGGGGCTGAAATAGTCGCAATTAAGGGTTAATAGCACTATCAATGTGCACGACAAATTCCCACGCACAATACGGAATGACAATAATTTTGTTTGGATAAAATGTTTTGTTGTATATTTCCTGCAGCTATTTAAAGCTGAAAAAAAATCATATAAGATTTATCCTGTCACTTTTAGTTTATCTCCTTCAGCAAACCGTTAACCATTGAAGAGTTAACAGCGCAACATCTCAAGTGAATTTGCTGAAGACCACCGCATGCGGTAACGACAGCCTGTCCACAATTTGCCTTTGAAACTACCGACGATCAACCCCTTATCAGCGCATAGAAACGATAAAATCTCCGTCTGCGACGATTTCATCATTGTCCCGCCCATTAACGCCCATTAAAATTCCAATCAACACGCACTTATTCATCTGTCGAAGATGTTACGAGGACGCGAGGACAACGTGACGTCACATGCCATGTCGGGCGTCTCGCAATGAGAAATTACCTGTTTAATTACCTGAGTCTTTGTCACAGTTGAATTAATTGGCGCCACCGACAAACATCAAGGAGCATCGATGTCCGCCGAAAAACAATATCCTCTCCTATAACCCAATAAACTAAATCAATTTCATCTTGACTGTGACTAATTTTGTTAGTTTTAACGCGGGCTTTCGACGCCAGTTGTAGTAAAAAACAAACAAACATTCCGTAGAACTAATGAGTGTGTAATTTTGTTAGGGAGGCTCTATGTAGGCGGTCCTCGGGCCGACACGAAGGGCCACAGAAAATTAATATTTTAGTCCGAAGTCTACGCGTTAGTGAAAATAAAAACTACCAGAAGCAGCAGTTTCCATATTATTATTGATAAAAGCTAGTGATGATCTTAAACTTGACTTCTACTGCTGCATAAAATTGACACAAGTTCTGGGCAGCTCGATATCTAGTGCAGGTATATAGGCCATAAAATTGCCTGCCGCTTGTTTTTTTCCAAGGCTTGAGGTAAAGTACAGCAGCTCTCAACTAAAAGTACCTAGTTAAAATTTAACTACTTGACACATCGGTCCATTCATGTTGAACTCGAAGACAAACGGTCGTTAAGAAATTCTATGAATTTTAACAATTTTAAAATTTATTGGCATAATGGGGATAAAAATATATACACTGGACAAACTTCTAATATTACATAAACTATTGAAATAAAAATAACAACTACCTTGATAACTATTAGATATGCCGTACATATCGCGAATGCGGGAACATTAATAGAATAATGGGATGCATTAATAATCCACACAATAAAAAGAGTCTAGTTCACTCGTACTTAAGGGGGCAAGGACTGCAAGTACCCAAGTACTTAAATATAAATACGTATGTACCGTTGAATGAAAACTGTAGCGATCGTATCTTCATTTAATTTAGAGCACAGTAACGTTTTGAAGATAGCCTATAAAAGTCGGACTTTAAATGAGACTGTAAAATGGTTACATTAACCTTTCACCGGCACTATTTAAGTGGAGTAATTGATTTCTTTCTCATGAAGATCATTTTCAAGTGCATCGAAGCATTTCGTCGAAATATAAATTTGGTTACGTGGGTAACCGTATTGCGTAATCTTCATTTAAATTATTTGCCACCTTCGAATTCCTTAAAGCGGCAGCTTTGGCATCTTACTATAATTACTATAAATTTTGAACAGAGATGTGTCTCTATATATTCATCCTTTCTTTAGGGTGGGTACAGTTATGAATAACAACAAGAAGCCATTTGCGATGGATACCACGCTCCTTCACGCAATCCGTGCTGAATACAACTATGGCGCCTAACGCTATTTGAGATCTCATTATTTTCTCGAACCTCACACTAATAAAATAAGGATTACTAAAATCCTGATGGTATTAAGAAAACAAAAATAACTAAACACCCAGCTGTTTGATACCGAACATTAGCTGAACTTTACGACAAAATGTTTTCGACTTTGCGTTTATTTTCGGGAATACATTTGGTCCCCAAATTCTTCGCAAACGGTTATGCATTTAGAAGATAACATTCCTCGGTGATTGAAAGAGTGGATTTCTAAACGATTATGAGGAGAGTTCCAGTGTTAATGTGGTAGGGACGTACTAAAACAAAAGAGGTTCGCTTCGGCAATGAAATGTTTATTGGCTGCCGAAGCCGGCGGGACGTTTCGCGCCTCGAGCGTGGATAACGAGCAGTAAATGACGTTTACAGACATTCAATCAAACCCGTGATTGGACGATTGATAGCCACGGTGCATATTGGAGCCGAGTTTGGCGTCAGACAAAATTGGAGTGAGTAATTAGGTTTTTGGTCAAAATATCTGTATGTACGTAATTTTGTTTTTAGTAAGTAATTGGGGATTATGGAATGGTATTCTTGGTCCATCATTAAATAAAAATGTACAATTACAAAGGTAAATAAAATAGGGGAATTCTTTTTTAGGCCAAACTAGCTGATTTGAAACATTTTAACGCTGATACAGCAAATCAGCTGTTTGAGCTAAACAAACAAACGTTTATATCTTTCAAAGACGTCAGAATATTTCCCGAATCTTTACGCAAGTGTCAATAAAAATTATTACCAGCAATTTGTTAAAAACGAAAGAGGACATTATCGAAAACGAACTCGACTTTAAAAGAACCCACATTTATGTACACTTAGCAACTAAATAAAATTAGCTCGGTCCAAATCCAGAATCTGAGAAAGGAGTGAAAATGTAAAAATACGAATCTTTTTACACCTTTTTAAATCATTACACATTATTACGTACATATAAGGTTTAAGGGTATACGGGTTCATACATTACTGTGGTAAATAAACATCAAATTCGGTCGTTTCGCGCGAGTGTCGCGTTGGGAACAATCAGTTGGCTGGACGCGTGTCATTCAGTCGGCAATGCACTAACGAGCACATGCAAATACCGGGTACTTCGCACTAACAATTTCCATGGGCTGCTAGAGTACTGGTTTATAACGACGAATGTATTGGGAAAATCTGCACTTTGTAGGAACGATGCTTACACCAGCTTATAGAGTTTCTATGTGACTTCTTTCTGGTTCTTAATACATTTTGTTTCAAAGGATATAATTGTTTATAGGATACTGGAAAAGCCGAGATTTATAAAAGTAGAAATTGGCTAATCCATCCAACTGCTTATTTTATCAGGGTTCTCAGTGGAATTTAATAGTTTTAAAGATAGTGAAATTAAGTTTAACATACGTAAGTTTTTTCTGGTAAATGTGCTTAGATTTCCTGTGTTTGAGTAGTTTCACAAGATTCGTCGTTGCTAACTCGGGAGTCATCACAATTTAAAGATGCAGTTCTCTACAGGAATGCTCAATTTGATCTCCATACACAAGTATTTGCAAATTGTTCTCATGTTGTAATAATGGGCGAATAGCGACGGACTATCAACCTAACAAGAACATACATGAATTAGAATAAAAAATATTACAGATTCTAGTATTGGCGAAGTAGGGTAATGCAGTTATTTTACATTAATTGAAATAATGCCTTTACTAAATATGTAACCTTCAGTAGATTTTTAGCAGTGGGTTTTCTAAACTTATTTCAGAAAGATAGGGTTGGACTCGCGAAACCAACCGAACGACTGCCAAGAGATCCTAATAACGTTTTAATGTATCATCTCATGGATTTGCCTTCGAATAAGTCACTCTAGAGAGAATAAAATATTGTATCTATTATACAAGCAGGCTAATTTAAAATCTATTTATACAAAGATAAATGGTAATAAAAAATATAATAGATTATATCTTTCATATGACTTACTTTCCTTTTCAGAGCCTATAAATATCAGCACAGCAGGAATTTAGATCTTATTTGTTTTGAATCACAATAAATAATATCCAATGAATGGATTCCAGACACCGCATGATTCCTACATTTGTACGCGCCAAGGTACCTATAAAAATGATAAACGTTTGTCGCTGGTCGCTTTGTGTGAAAAAAATATGATGAAGCCGTATAAGGAAAAAAGTAAAACGGTAGGCAAGAGCAAGCCTCGTGTACCTACACACGATAGAATCACTAGATGCAACCATAGCATATATACCTATAACGATATTCGATTTGAAACAGTGGAAACAATTTTTCAAACACAGAAATATTCCGTGCCCACATCCCTAATTTGAATTTTCCACAAATACCGTGGGATAACACAAAATGAATTCCGTTATAAATGCTCTAATCAATGAGACTGTATATAAATAGTTTATAGTGTTCCAATATGTCTAATCTTCCATGGTTTACATTATCAGACAGCAATAAAATGTTTTCATTCGTTAAAAGTTTGATCAAACGATTCTGACATTTATTTCGTTTGGGTAATGTCGCTGAACGATTCGATAATCGGTTATCGTTACTCGGTGGGCTTATAATTCGATTTGGTTAGAGATGTCCACACCTCTGGGTGGGCGGCGGCCTCCCGCTAACACCAGATTAAAACTCCAAATGTATTGCGTGGGCAATAAGCATTTATTAATAGGCCTTAGATATTTGTTTCAACACCATATTTCTACGGATTGAGTGAATTAATTCGATATAACATGTGTACACAGGAAATACGTTTGAAAAACGTCTTGATATTTCGAATAGGTGTTTACACGTGAATGTACAGTTTCCAGCCGGATTGATATTTCATTTCTTTGATAACATGGAGATATTGAATTAATTTAATACAGAATCCATGTATCCTATTATTTAAGTTGCCATGTACCGAATTAATACCACTCACACGCGGAGAAGTAGGTACTCTGGTATGTAAGTTTTTACAATGAGGTGTAAAAAGGCTAGTTTAATAGGTCTGCAACAGTAGCGAGATGTGCTATTGTAATCGAAGATATGCTAAAATGCACGGATCAGCTGTATAATTTCGCGCACGGGTATATGAGGAGTTGTAAATATTTATAGATCCACTTTCCCATGTCCGGTAAATTGCGGTGTAATCGAGTCAAGTTTATCACAACAATGTTTTTACATTGCTCCTAAACGTGTACGAGTGAAGAATGAGCCTGTTGTTTAAACAGCAACTTACTAGCAACCAGTTGCTGGACATTTAAATGTACAGTGATTTAAGTGCAAAGATTCCATTTGATATAAAAGGTTGCCTACTGTTGATTAAGCAACGTGACAACCAGGAATATGAGAAATTGCAAGTAGATATATAAGTAAAGATATGGTACATATTAAAAATAATAGAGGATATATACATTTTGAAAATACATCAATATAGAGCAAGTTTGTAGAAGTCTGAAGATTTTTATTTTTTTATCCCGTTTGCTGCAATTCTCTAGGTTGACGTAAACTCGGTGTACGGTAATTGTACAACTATTGCGCGGCCATCACCATCGCAATTTATAAACACGTTCATGTTTCAAAGTGATGGTTACAAAGTACACGTTACATGTCGTTTTAAGACAATGTCGGAGCGAATTAAGGGCCAATTAATACAGCAAATTGCTTTATTAATGTAGTTTGCGTCGGTCGTAAACCTGCAAAACCTTTAGAATTTTACCAGGTCTTGTTTCGAGATTAGAATAAAAACGCTGTTGTAATATTTATCTACAGAATTAACACAAAGAATATGTCATTCCAACGTGTAATTGCTTATAAGAGAAACAAGCAAAAGCAGTATCACAAGTTATAGCAATATTTCCTAGACATAACATTTTTTTATCGCGTTCAGTATGACAGACGTTTTACCATTAAAAATCAGAGATAGAATCTTTTCCATAAAATAAATTCACCTCACACGTATACACACAATATTTGCATCGACATGTACACCAACGAGCTATAAATTAAAAGTTATGATCATTAATGAACCAGTTTTAATTTACGATCAAACTGTTGATAAATAATCAAGTTGGTTGGTATGAAAAAATTAATCAGATGAAGTTGGATGCGACATTCTCCTTACGAAGTCTAGTGGCATTGCTCTTAATGCCTCCATTTAATGTAATAGCTATATAAATTGCAAAATGAAAGTTAAATTGCAATATTACTTTATGAAACAAAACAAAATGATGATTTACTGCTTGGTATAAGCAGTTTAATTGATGGGAGGGTGGTTTCTTTAACGGGGTTATTTGTCAAAGCTTGTACCAAAAGATTTTCGTCACCATAATTAAGTGGATATCCTTTGTATGTATTTCATTGTTATTTCTTCATCTTTGTCCTTCTAATTCGCAGTCGTTGCTCGAATTTTTTTCATAAATGTATCTAAAAGTGTAATTCTAATTCAAATACGAATTATTTATTTCATTTAAAGTATGTACTATAATTTTGTTTTAAAGCTTTTTGGTTAAAAAACCTTTAAAATTATTGTCCTGTTTTAACACCATGATTCAAAGTCAGTTTTGAACGATAAATCCACCAATAAATATTAACCATTGATGTAGATCTTCAGTAATTTGTCATAACGTCTTTATCTTGTCAAATGAGGGAATGTAATTCGTAACAATCGAAGATCAGCGGGCCCAATCCGTCGGTGATATCGATGGTCCGTCACCGCTCTGTCATTTTAGATGTTGAATGATGACAACCTTGAATGAACACCGCTGCGTTACTGAGGGACTGCGGACCCACAGCGGAATGAGAAATTTCAATTTATTTACTAAACTAGAGTGATGTGATTTTCTTTGAAAATATTATTGAATACGTAATGACTAATTAATTAACTGCTTATAATATGTTAATTTGACAGAGATACATTAAAATCTAGTTAATTATGGTGAGCCTGAGCTTTACTTTTTTTTTTGTTAATTATGATAAAATGGGCTATTAATTTACAGGTATGTTTATTGTTGTAAACAATCATTAATTAAGCAAAAGCATTGCTAAAACCATTTACTGCTCATTAATAAGCCCTTCATATACCCGAGATTGTGTCAGTAAGTTCCCACGTATAATGGATCGTTCGCTGAGGGATCAAAGTGCGTCGGCGCTTGGGCAGATATCGCGAATATATCGTGTTTGGTGCGATGGGCCGTGAGCACAGATGTGACAGCTATGCCTGTTAATTTAAACGGACGCGATCAATATACACTATCATCACTTCATCTCGGATTGTGGTATAAGGTTTAGATGGTGGATGCAAATTAAAGATGCAGAGTAGGTATGTAAGTAATGGACAATTTTGTAATGATGCATTAAGAATTGAACTTGCTATAGCATCTGTTGTCATCTAATAAATGATCGGTGGAAGCATCAACTACAAACTAAACTAAAAATGAACTAGGTTAACAAAACTAAATTTAAGAGGATACTATTGAGGCCTTTTTATATGGATAAAGCTTAGAACCACTTAACCGGTTGAATGCTGTAATTACAGAAACAATTAAAAAACCTTTGTGTCTCGTGGATCCACGTTCGGCATACGAAGGATTAATAAGTAAACCAAATAAATAAATATATCTATATATCTATCTGAAAATCCAATTCAACCAAACATGCTAAATACATTTCGACACTAAATCCAATGCACTGACCACCAGAACAGTTCACAGTCCGATTTATTTCGGGCTCAAACATTCATCACGAGCCAAAATTACTTTTATGACATAAATCTTCGCATTCAAATCAAACAAGTGATAAAAAGCGACGCTGCTAACAACATCATCCCAACAACAAGCGTATCTAATGTTATTTAAGTCGAAATATTGGATTTGAAGCATACAAAATTAATAATTACACCCTGTACAATGCGGTGCGATTTGGGCATACTTAAATTTGTATTAAGATGACAGGAACAAATTGTCTTATCCAGTTTTGCTTAATCCTTGTGTTTAGATATCTGTTTCAGGTTCACAGGTTATTAGTATGATTAGTTGTTGTTGTCGATACGATTTGCTAATGTGGTAGACAGTTGGTATATACTCAGTAATAATGGAACAAACAGCTGATTTAATTTTGTACGCTAGGCTTGGTTGTACAATTAGCATTGAAAGGCCTATTTAAAACATCATTCTAGTTCTGTCAATCGTTTGTAGTTAAGTTGGACAGAAAAACAATTTTAATTTGTCTAGCAATAATTGTATTTTAGTTTCATTAGTGCCTTATAAGTAAGATTTAATGCGTATATTTGTTTCAAGTCATAAAGAAAAAACAACACAGTGAGAAAATGTGAAGAGAAATTAGAATAGCTATGAAAATATATTGAAATTGAGAATAACAAGCAGTGTAATTTTTTACAAAGTTGAGTTCTTGAATCAAAATAATCTGAATTTCAAATTCTCGTACCTCCAAATAAGTTGCTACATCATTACCTAACACAAAGAGACACCGATATCCAGTTCAGTGAGATCCAGATCAACTAGATAAGCCACTGCGCTAACAGTGGCAGGCTCCACCAAAGCTACTCGCTAATTCAACGTCTCACGCGAGAACTGTAAAACGGGAGTGATTGGCGCGTTAGATACGCAGTTAACTGCCGGTTAATAAACCGAATGATTCATACTCCTTCCCCTCCATATACTGGCATTAATGTTCACTTTAATTGAGTTACTTCAAAATTTATACACCACAAAATTTAAATTGCTGGAAGTGACTATTGCGTGGTGTATTTATGTGCCCTATTTTCTTCGAGTATTCTTAGTGTTATGGATGCGATAGTAATGAAATTCCTATCTATTTATTTTATGCGTCTGTAGAGCATTGAATTCAAGTGCCGTTTTGCTCTTTTATTGGAAGACTTAGTTTCACTTGTTTTACCTCAACACCGCGTAGATTGGCGAGCTCGTTATTTTTGTGATTGATTCAACGAAACTTCTATACACCTTGTACTTTTATGTTATTCACTGCATAGTGAAAACTTTCTATTTTTTCGTTGAAAATGTAATTTTAACACCATTGTTTCGTTTTTTCTCTCCAATGATTGGCGAAATATTCTTTTATTACCTACATATTTTATTTATAACGGGATCAGCTAATTGAATTGGAATAAAGTACTTGTTAAAACCATACCCACAGGCTCTTGAGACCATATAAAAAAATCGACAAAAATTTTAAAAAATGCCAATATAAATATAGAAGTTCTTTATTTAGTACAATTTTTATCGGCGTATTTAAAACTTAAAGAACATCTCACGTTAAAACAATTAAGAGCAAAAAAGACCAAAGTTGCTTCAATCTTTTGAATGATTTAAACTAAAACACACATAAACTTAATATGAAGTAATAGCTTCCATTCACCATCAAAGACTTCAGATCGTTTATTTCTTAATACGAGAATATCTTCCTGATTGCTTAAAACAACGACCATTAAACTAAAATACTGTCTTTAGCCTGCTCTAATCTTCCTTTGGATCACAAGACACCGAAATCCAAATCGTAATACGCATCAAGCTCTTATGGTTCATATAAAATTGTTTCAGCTTCGTTACGCTTACCGTGCCGACATAAATGAAGACGTTATTAAAAATAATATCTACCTTGTCCACATATTAAACGAAAAAGGCGATAGCTATGTAGAAAACAATATTAACTTTGAGGATTGAAACTGTTAAATCTATAATATGGACATAACGGTAAATTGAACTTAAAACTAGAGGGCATCTATTTAAGTAACGAGAGATACAGAGCGTCATAACACAACATTGTGCATTTTTTCTTAAGACCCCTAAGTACGCAAAAAGTTTATGAGATTATTTATTCGTATTAAATATTATTAACACAGATAACAACGACTTAATCTTCAAAAACAACAGCCAGATTTCAGTTCCCACACACCTCAGATTTATTTTCAATAATCACGAAACTTAATCTCCATGTCCATCTTTACGGACATATTTAGTGTTATGGTGCAAGTATGACGTCGGTTGCAAGTACAAGTCTTGCAACCCCTGATGTAATGGTGGCTAACGGACGCAGCCCATAAGGAGGCGTGCAAGCGCCAACTCTGACACGATCAAAGCGCCGCTGTTCTTGCCTGTACCCGTCAGAAGGCTCCACTCTCAGTTACTATGTGTAGGTTGAGTATGAGAGTGTATTTAGTTGGGAAATCTCTGTAGATAATAATTTAATATTGTAATGAAATTGTCCTGCTTAGGCGTTTTGATAACTATCTTGGTAAAGAAACTAGGCCAACTAGAAATAGTTAAGCTAGATTCTTTATTTAGCATTGGGGTTCATTTCAAAGTCATGAAAGCAGTAGATTGGTACTGGTACTGTGTAAATGGGTTTTTCAGGAATTTACCAGTGGTGAAAAGCCTTAAAACTTTTGTAGGTAATATACAAGACAATTGATGCAATAAAAATAATTGAATCCCCTGCTAGAAATAGTTCCAAGCTCTACTGCGAACAAGAAAAAAGAACACTTGAGGGACAATTATATAACTTTAAGAATGTTGTTAAAGTTCATCAGAAGAGCAATTCTCGTAATTTAAAATGTTCAAAATCTAGTCGCAGTCTCATCTCAGCGACAAACAAATGTCAAAAACTTGTCAAAATGTAGGGAAATAGGAGGCATTTTTGACAAATTGAGACTGAGATTAGACTGTGAACGTTTTTAGAATTACGAGAACTGCCCCTCTGATCTCAGTTTCAATCTGTGCAAAATACCTCTAATTTCCTCACATACCTACTAAGTTTTTAAATTTATTGTCGCTGAAATTTCGACTAGATTTTAAACGTTTTTAATTACGGGAATTGGCCTTCTGGTCTATCTAAACATGTAGTCATAAGGCCTCCTTACGTTTCGTGATGTAACATCGTATAATTTTGACCTTTAAATTTTCCGCAGCAATTCAGTCGTCTCCACTCCCATGGTCACAGCATCCCCGTGAATACTTACGCTCATCTCTCTTTAATTGATGTCGGTTTTTGAGTGCAGCAATAAGCCGCCTGTACGCGTCACCCCAGCACCTCTGTTCAACCGCAATGTATGGAATTTGTATTCAATAATTTAAACAGCCGCTTGCTTTGGAGTATTCACAAGTTATTTATTTAAGCGCAATTTATTTTACTGATAAAAAATAGATTTTATCCGTACAGGGTTTCATCGTGGCATAAATGTTTTATGGTGAACAAGTGACATTACACGCGCCGGGTTGTTGGATTCTGATCTGTACGGACCTTTGGCTGCTATTTATACTGCCAGTGCGCATTATTGGACGATTCATAAATAAATACGCCAAAATATTTATGAACTTTGAATTGAAATCGCTTTGTGTTTGTTCTTCCTTTGTTTTCTTTTCAATCAATTTTTGGTTTTCATAATAATTTTCAGTTCACTCTGGTATTCAAATGCATTAAAACTCAACCTAATTCCTTCATAGGAGCATTTCATTTTTATTATTTTTGGATTTACATAAAAATAAGCTATCGTGTGCATATTGTAATTGCTACATCAACGATTTGGTGACCATGGCTACAAGGAACGCGAGTCACTGAAGTTCTTAATGTTGCTACAGAGACACAATTGTCGGAAAAGTCAACTCATTATTGTAATCTACAATAATGAGTTGACTTAATCACAGTAAGTAAGTTTACTTAAGGCTGTTCATTTATTACGTAAGACGATTTGAGGGGAAGGGTCCATACAAATCTTATTTTTTCTTACGTGGGGGTCTAGTTTAAGGAGTCTAGTTTGTTCTTACATAAGGTCACAAAAAAAAGCATAACTTTTAATTTTTTTTTTGCTACTTTTTCCTTGCAATTGTGTGCTTATTTTTTCTTATGTAGGAGGAGGGGAGTCAGGAAGTAGTCAAAATTATCTTACGTAATAAATGAACAGCTCCTTACTACCAAGCGAACCCTTTCACTTTCGATACAAAACCAAATAATCACAAAACATTATCACAGCGCAACATATGATGGATGACGCAACAAGACAAAAGATTCATCCCTATTTTTTTCCGACTTCCTGTCCTGTACAGAGGGTACTGTATTGTTTTACTTGTGTCTGTTCTCTTAATATAAATCAGGTCGTGGCAGGCTGTCGGCGGACGCGGGTGGCTGACGACACGCTTATTTCTCAGTGCTTCACAAATGCTGTGATTACGTTAATTCTGGATTTTGAGGGTAGTGTGCAAATTTTAGGCGGCTGCTTGAGAAAGTAGGAATAACTTGATAATCATTATTTTGTACCAACTCGAATTTCTTTGACAAACAAAAATGAATCAGGACTTCCTTTGAAGAAAATCGGAAATGCAGTAAATGTACTCAAAAATTATATGTGAAGTGAAAAGGTTCACTTACGTTAAAATAAGTAATTTTATATCGTTAACTCGGCCCACTTCCTCTCATAGAGAAGAGGCCTGTGTCCCAGCAGTGGGAACATTATACGCTGATTATGTTATGTTATGTAACTTGTTTCCAAGAATCAAATCTAAGGAACCTTAGATTTTATTCCTGTAGGTGCAATTTCGAATTGGATTAGATATCTTTAATCTAATTTCAAATTGCACGCCCCTCCACTGATAGTTGCATGCACATTTCAAATGTTTGTGTAAGATTTTTAGTGGAAAGCCGTGTATATGTTGGTGTATATAATGGACGACCTCAATATGTATTCACCTACTTAACTACAAAACTCATTTCAGTTTACAACTCCCAGAACTTAAAAGAAAACATAAAATGGCTTATTTAACCGTTAATGAGGGGAGTTCCATGAAATTTATGCCTGGTGAAAAAAATATTAACGTAATTTTCATAAAACCCAAGACTACAAATTATTATGGTAACTAGCTCATAATTAATTTTAACGCTCTTAAAGATCAATGTGCCACCAAAATGTAATGAGAAAGGATAATTTTTTTCGGCTTTTTTTATAAGTTAAAAGCCGAAAGATGTAAAAAAGCATGTTCTTTATAAAGGCAGATGCTGAGAGAGAAATGATAGCCCTTACTTAACACAGTACATCAAACTTAGTTCCTTTGTAGTACTTTCTCCGGGGTACAAACTCTCGTGTATAGTAATTATCATTACCATGAAAGTAATAATTACGTTTTTATTAATCAATATTACTTTTATTTATTACAACGTGGACCAAATACAGCCGGACGCAGGTGTATGGCAAATACGGATGTTACACAGGCTGGTCCATTAAAAAAAATAATGTTCATATGAAAATAAACACTGAAAACGAATATAAATTAATGAACTGATTGTACGTTTACAGAGGTCTTGATACTTAACGAATGAAATCAATATAAAAGAAGCGATGTTTTTGTGGTTTATGGAAGTTCTGAATTTTATTTTTGCATTTTCGTACTTATTACGCCAATAATTAATACATTTCTAGTAAGAAAGTACTTTTCAGATTTGTTCTAAATAAAATATGTACTAACAATTAATTATTTAATACCAATGAATTTATATGGATACAGTCCAGTCTGTCTTAAAACTACAAAACAATTTTCTTTTTCTGCGCCAAATAAATGGTTTATCTATCAATCTGAAAATAATGTAGGTACTTTTGTACAGTTTTAACTTTATTTAATGAATCTTTGGGAAAATAGTTTATATTTCATAAAAGGATCAAAAGCGTCTACCCGAAAATGATAATGAGGAATAGATACGTTTTATTAAAAATAAATCTGAAACGCGTTTTTGTACAAAAAATGTCTCCCGTAACAAAAAAAGGGTAGTAATCAAACATAATCCGAAACTAATCGCATCAATTTCTTTGGGTGACTATTAATTTTGTGAATTTTTTCGTTACATAAATAGAGGTCAGAGAAATTTTGTAGCAGGAGTAAAAATACGTTTTTATACCTACGGAATTTCATTTTTGTAATGGCGGACATAGATTTTTAGAACATCGAACAGCTTACAGACTCTAAGAGGTACAAGATTTACAGGCGTCTGATACAAGTATAAATTGTTAACTTTATTAATTTGTTAGATACAGTAAAGAAAAACTTTAGTGCTTAATTGGCAAGCTTTGCTTTTATTTAATACAGCATAAGTACCTACTACAATAAACTTAAACTCTTGTGTTTCAAATTTTCTTTTCCCATACATTTACCCCCATGTTTATAAACGAAGCTGAAGTGAAGAGACGTTTAAACGTAAAAAAATCGACGGGTTGCACTCCGGGAGTGCCGGCAGAAGTGAAAACTTAAATATTAATGTTCTGCATTTTTGATATTTTGGAATGGTTAGAGAATAATTTTGTACGAATTGCTTTCGTTATCAGTATAAAAGTATTATTATTTATGTGGTAGGATACAATATTTATTCATTGCGCTATCGTACACAAACATGACAATTATCGAACATTCGCGCAAGCGCCTTGCGCCGCCTGCCCTCTCTCCATCCGTCTTACGAATTCTCGATCAGGTCACGTGTCCTGACGCGAGTTTAGAGATTTTTACCCATTCCAAAAAAAATACGCAGCGCCGCTAAAGAAGTTTTCACTTCAACATTCGCGCAAGCGCCTTGCGCCGCCTGCCCTCTGTCCATCCGTCTTACGAATTCTCGATCAGGTCACGTGTCCTGACGCGAGTTTAGAGATTTTTACCCATTCCAAAAAAAATACGCAGCGCCGCTAAAGAAGTTTTCACTTCAAAAAATATGGTTAAATAGACGTTAATCATTAACTTTAAGTAGCTTTTCTGAATAAGGGGGATTATGTTTTGACCCCTCTAGTCAAACTAAACAATCTTCACTTATCATTACATCTAATGCTGTTTTAGTTACTATTAAATAAACAAAATCTCCCTAATGATGCCCGGACAGCATTCGTAAAATTCAATTTGTAACTAAGATTCTCTCGCGGCGATTTCTCAACTCATCAATCAAAGGTCGCGACTATTCAATCATAGCTTTCCTCTATCCCTTTCTTACACTCTTGAAAAGCCTTATGGGGGATAGAGATAGTATGATAAGGTTTAGAAGGTTGAATGGTAAGTAACCCTTGGTTCACACGAATGCCTCAAGGAAGGGTCCATCCAGAAGCGTAATCAATTTGCTAGAAGGAGGGAATATTGAAATAATTGATTTTTTCACTGCTAATAGTCTTGCTAATGTCAGTCTGATCCAGATGTGAATTTTGACCAGCTGTTGTGGCCTTATAATGAAAGTAAAGTACATAAGTCGGCTTAAGTAATAGCCTATGGCTATAATAAGGTAGGAACCTCGGAATATAAGGCCAGCAAGCAGCAATGGAGCCAACAAATGTATAAACGGACTAGCGCAATGCAATTAGCTTGTTACTCTCAAAAATTAATTTGTGAATAGCTCAAAATTCAATGCACAAGTAGGTGCCAAAATGCTGGTGAATGTTAGTCACCTTGCTGAGTAAACTGCTGATCACAAATAACTTGTGTATAATTATGTATTTAATGTATTAATATCTTGTGGGATGGGAGTCCATTCTATTAGTACCTACGCACGGTGCTCACTTACCATCCCGTTACAGTGATCAATGATGCAGGAGACGCTATGCGGTGGCGTAAATTAAAACATAAAATTAGCGATCGGCAGATACGACTCGGAGTTTCATTAAAAAGTAATGAAAACTTCCTCAGAATATTAATCGAGTTATAAAACGAGGAGCTGGATGAAATACAGCACTCTTTTAAAGTTTATTACGCCGACTACTTCAATTCTATCTACTTCGCCGATACGACGTTATACGTGAAATATACAAAATATCTACCAACAAATATACAAGTAATGACAATAAGTGGTAGTTACATATTTCTTCGCCTCACCTCTTGTTACATTGTTGATAATTTAATAGCAAACACAAACAACGCGACACAAATCATTTGCACAGGACGATGTTCGAATCCCTACTCGCTTGACCAGTTATCGGACATTTGTTTTATTTCTTATAGTTAACTAGGTACCGTGGATATCGAAACATGTAATTGTCAACTAAATTAATAGGTGTTTTTAGAGAAGGAGTAAGTAAACAAAGCTGTTCGGTTAGTAATTAGCTCGCGAGACTGAAATAACATAATGGCGTAATTGACTGGTTTGGCGCGTGTTATTTCGTAATTTTGCGTGTTTGGGTAGCCGGAGATTCCTCACAAATACATATTATTTTCTCATAAACATGAGTGACATGAAATAATATTCGAAAATTGTATTTTTGTAGCATAATTTTAAAACGAATCTGAAGTTTGGTTTTGACTTTTTTGTCTAAAAGTGATTTATATGGACTCCCGCTATTCTTGTTTACGAACCGATAGGCGAACAAAGGCCTGAGATCGGTATCACTTCACGTAAATGCGTTCGGCATGATGCGAGACTTTTGACACCAAACAGCAGCGATAACATCTTAAAACATCTAATGTTTTAAACAAACTCTTTTATGTGGGTTAACTTAATTTTGTGAGAATAAAAGAGATATTTCCATCATATTGTTTGATATATTGATACCGAATATGAATTGTGTTTTATATTGATGCGGGGGCAATATTTTTTTTGTAGCTAAAAGGAGTTGCATCAGATACCAGCTAATATAGAAAAAGGAAGTCATCATTATCTGCGTATATCCCTAAAATACTTAAATTCTAAAATATTTTTACAGTGCGAAATGAGAGCATCAGAAACTTCATCTGTCATTAGCATCACTTAAGATTAAAATAAGACTACCTGAAGGTTAAATTAGTCATGCATGTTTTGCCTATGATCTAGGTGTTTTTATCTGGCTTGCATGCATATGCAAATATCTTCTATAAACGCTCGTCTGACGGACCGACGTTAACAGGTGTTCGTTCGCCTAAGACTATGGAATGAAGTCCCAAGACACTTTCGCCTGTCAGTGTGTTTATCACTTGTTTCAATATTGTTTATTTCTAGTACATTGACAATGTCGATCCTTAATTGTAGCTCCTGTTTTAATTATTTTAATGTCGCTTGCAGTCGATCGATTGATTAAAATGTTAATCGTATCTATATGAATTTCACACTGACATAATAGTCGTCTTGTATTTCAAATCTAAATGATTTACATTGAGCTTCAGCCATAGCTTCAAAAACCATAAAAAATGCAATTACAATGCATCATCTGACTATATTTCTGTATAAATCCTCGTAAGTGTCACTTTGTAAAAAGTGCGCAACAACAGCCCCATATCTGCATCAATAGAATAAATTCGCGATAAAACAAAATGAAATACCGAAATAGATTTACTAACCAATTACTAACGTGCTCTCCAATCAAACAGTAATACGTTCTAGCTTCAAGCACATTCTTCAAGCGACATTAAAATGCGGGTCCTGGCAGGTTCCTCAAGATGGCCCTACCTGCATGCATTAGGATTCCGCAAGCCATTTAGTAGCATGGCTCACCTACAGACCCGTTGCCCGTATTCCCATTTAAACATAAAAAATAGAAGCTGGATAGTGTTAGGATCTAGTCTCGTGTGGGGTTATAGAAAACGATAGAGACGATTTATTGAATTCAAGTTTTCTATCACTTTCAACACACACATCATTCATTTTTCATTATGACATTATTCTTACAAAGAAAATGCAATGTCAAGGAAACCCACCGATTGTTTCATGTTCTTTGATATTATATATCTGACATATTAAGTGTTTTTGAGATAACCTGAAACCCAATTCAGATATACAAAATTATTTTAAACAAAATCTTCAGCACTACGCACTTTTCCAGCTGCCAAAAAAATTATTTATAATTTCTAAATCTAATTAGGAATCTCTACTATTTTCCTAGCCATAGTTCCTCAGTCGTGTGAGGTATATTAGTGGTTAGTGTAGTCGATAGTCGCAGTACTGAACCAGTCGGCAGCTGATGGTTAGACATGTATCAGTTGAGGCGCCATCTACATGCAAATTGTTTCTCCTCCACTGTTTATTAAGGTGTTAGGATTAAAACCCTCGCGAATGATCACCGAGCAGCCAGGTAACTGCCACCAAGCATGTTTAATAGCAAAATGTTTCGTCTGCCACGCATTTTCATGTTATGAGCATGTGTCTTTTATTGTTTAGTTAGGGTTGTTGGTTATTCTTATTTGCCTTTCTTATCTAGTTTTCAAAAGTGTGTAATAAAAGTAATAGTTTCAGTTAACATGAATATATATTTTTTTTTGTTTTCTCATTATCCTTTTATAGGGTTTGAACAAAAAGGGAGAATAATTTTAATGGTACAAGCAATTATTCACGTCCGTTTGACGTATTTAGATCAGTGTTTTTATCATCGTCCTCTGTGTCTAAACAGCATGGACTATCATTAACTCCTTATAGTAAGATGATGTTGTTTTTCTGCAGCACTGTATAATGTGCAGGTATGACGTCGGTACGCACGACACAGCCACAATTAACTCGTCCTGTAAAGGAGTTGCACCTGCTAAAACCTTAATAATTACACTAAGTTAATTGTTAACTATACTGGTTTTGAGAAAACATGCACTGTTCTAATAAATATGCGGGCCAAGTGTACTAATAAATCAAATTACGTGTGTAGCCACACGACGCAACGAGTAAATTACTGTTTTTTAACGTCATTGTAGTAGCTATTTCTTTTGCTAGCGATTTTTTTTTCGAAGAAGATAGTTAAAGTAGTTGACGCCATTAACAGCTCTACTTATATGCCATAATAGGATAGTATTGTGAATAAAAAGTAAGAATTTAAAAGTATCATAAATTAAATTAATTTCATAGGTAATTAATACAAATTGACAAATAATGTAATTTATGACAACTTTAATAGTAAAGCTTAATGAGTGGCGCGGGCGTCCTTCGCGAAGGCCGCGTGTGCAGTGAGTGTGAGTGACCTATCAGGCGGCGCGGGCGGCAGCGCAGGACTGCGCGCGCCGCCGCGTGCTGCGCTTGCGCCATGTTAATTACTAGCACCAATAAGGCGCCCCGTCAACATATTTATTTTTTAGTTTATGAATTGTTCATAAAACCCACTTCATTAAAATAGGATCTGTATCACTCTTTTTTTCAGATGCGAGTAAGTACAGAGCTTCGTACGACCCTGAACAAAATGCCAAGATTAATTCCCGACAAGGTATTTTATGACAAAGACGTGCTCCGGCACGAGCACTCAATAACTCGGGACCTCCTTTTTCGGTACGATCCTTATTGGTATTCGAAACGTTCTATGAAAATAAAAATCCTAAGGTGGCTACCGAATGCCTGATCCTTATATTGCAAAGACAACATTTAATAGCGAGCTGAAAAAATATTATCGAGTGGTAGTTAAGCGTCTATAAACTAGTATAGGGTTTTTATCATTCTCGAGCTTTCAACTTTTTATAATGTTAAAATTTCTCGAATATCGAACAGTAGCTGTAATGAACAGTTGACTGACCACGTTCTGCGCCTCTGCTTGTTCACAGACGTGCGGTCTGTAATACATTGCGAGCCTTGTATGGGATTTATATTTACTATCGCTTCATGCATATAAAAAAGTGCGAAATGAAAATGATAATTTTTCCCACGAATATTTTGATTGGTCGTCGAACCAGTTAATAGTCGAGATCAAAGCAGGCCGGCCGTCTTCGCCTGCGCATATCGACCGCTGGATCTTTGTCATTCGCGCTCGACTCGACGCGGAGCGACATTGCGGTAACACAAGCGCCGCCGCTGTTGGCAATTAATGTAACCAAAGATCATCAATAAACATCTTTATCACTTGATCGCCTCTGACACCGCAGTACTTAAACAACTAGGGACCTGTACATTATAAGATTTGAATGTTCAGTCACGCACATCTTTCAACTGCTCCGAGCGGAGAAGTCGTCCCGTCCTACATGTTACATTTTTTATTATTTAGCCACCGAACACGAGACGTATTTAAAAATAAAGTCATATATTGTAGAGTGGTAGGTGTTAGCACAGGCAAACAAGACAATTAGAGAGATGACAGTTTCAAAGAACACGGTAAGCCCAGAGCGGCGTTTAGTGATTTTAAAAGCTCGAGGGAGCTATGTTATAATGACCAAGTGCTGTATTTCAATGTCCGCTTGACCAATTATGACCATTTAAACGAATGATCGGGGCGTATGACGAGCCGCCCAGCCTAGCCATCATGCCATCTACGGTAATCTCAAGTTGGATCAGCGCCGACTCTTTGGCATTGTTTTCCTTAGAAAATACGCAATTTGATATCGGTCAGATAGTGTCAAGGGAAGAGAAATCTAATTTCATGATTTTGAAAAAAATATAATTGACAGCGAATGTTGACCGATCGACCCGAACATGAGAAGAATAACCTAATAGGGTAGAACTTGGTAATACGCCCTAAGTGACAAAACGCCCCACCACTCAAGCACTCACACTAACAAAGCCACGCCGCTCGCCGCTCGTAACTAGACGCGCGGGGAGCCACTAGTAGCCGGACAACATGGCCGACGTGTGCACGTAGTTTGCGATGTCCGTTTAAAAAATATTGCAAAATCTGGTTTTATTGGCGTGAAACAATTTGTGGTGAGTTTCCAATAAATTCATATATATTGATGCGTTTATATTTTGTGTTAAAATGACCCACACTATCGTAAAATAGATAAAATTACCCTTTTCTTTTTATTTTGTCGAACGTTATAACCTTGAATCTTGTGTTTTGATGTCAGTGGGGCATATTGAAAATCAAATTTGACAATAAGCCCCTAAGCTAGTTGTTTAAAACGCCCCAATATTTGAATTGTGTTAAAGTACCTTGTTGCGCGTTATTATTACAGATAATGTCTCGGAAGTATGAAAGAACGACACTACGAGCATCATGGAGTGCGGACGACTTAGACAAAGCCATGCGTAGTGTCCTAAGCAAAGTAATGGGTGTTAATGAGGCATCCAGAAACTTTGGCAAACCATCTCGAACTCTAAGAAGACACATTTTATCAGGAAAATCAAAGGGCCCTCTAGGACGCAAACCAGTATTTTCTGTAGAATATGAAAAAAAACTGGTTGTCCATATAAAGAAATTGGAAAAAGTTGGCTTTGCTCCTGACAGAAAATATGTAAAAGAAATGGCATTTCAACTAGCTAAGAAACTTAATATTAAAAACCCATTTTCAGCAAGTTCAGAATCAGCTGGAAATGTATGGTTTTCGGGATTCATGGCCCGCAACTCTGAATTAAGTTAAAGAAAATCAGAAGGCTTGTCACTTGCTCGAGCTTATGGAGTTAATAGAAAAGATGTACAGGATTTTTTTGATTTACTAGCCAAAATCTACGAAGAAAATGATTTTGCAAATCACCCCGAAGATATTTTCAACATGGACGAGTCCGGCATACAGGTGAACAACAAGCCAGGAAGAGTAATTGCCACAAAGGGAGCCAAAGATGTCTACACGCTCACTAGCTCAGAAAAGGGTGAAAACGTAACAGTGATTGCCTGTTGTAATGCTCAAGGTAACTTTCTTCCTCCCGTTTTAATCTATAAGGGTACTTACAGCAAACCACAATTTTCCGAAGGTCTTCCTCCAGGATCACAGGTTTTTATGAACAAAAAATCTTCTTATATAAATACAGATCTCTTCATGCAATGGTTTGAAGAAGTGTTTCTGCGTCACAAGAGTCCTCGAAAAACATTGTTAATATTAGATGGTCACAGCTCGCACAGTAACAATATTCGCCTACTGGAAGTGGCTAAAGAAAATGATGTTATTCTTTTGTGCTTACCAAGTCATACTACGCATGCTCTGCAGCCTCTTGATAGAGCCTTTTTTAGGCCATTGAAGGTATACTTTGCCCAGGAAGCAAAGACATGGATGGTCAGGAACAAAGAGAAGAAGTTGACACGCTACGACGTGTCTAAGTTAATCGGACGAGCTTGGGGCAAAGCTGCCACTGTTTCCAACGGTGTGTCAGCTTTAAAATCATGTGGAATTTATCCTTTTGATCCGAGTGCCATTCCTGATCACTATTTTTCACTATCTGATTCACTGCGAGACCAAAATTTAGTTGTCGAAGATGAGGATGGGACGTCAAGAGAGTCTCTGTCGTTACTTCATGAATATGACGATAGTGCCTTTAATACAATCCATTCCTCACCGCAGCAGGTCGTAAATGATTTAGAGCCCAGGACATTAGGATCACCACCCGTCGTTGTGACTGAGTTCCAACCTGAGCCAGGTCCTTCAGGACTACATCTAACTAATCCAAATTACGAAGATAGTTTGATGGAAGTAGTAACTGAGCATTCATTGCCTGTGCAAGATGCACCTGTGGCAGAAGAGTTTGACCAAATGAATATCATATTGCCAAAAACACCACAAAAGTATCCGATACAATTTCGTATCGAGAGTGAGGCGTGTCTGACTATTGCGAAGTCTAATCTTATTGAATTGATTGAACAAACCCCTGAAAAGCAAATAGTATCTAGTCAGTCTGAAGCAACACCATCCAAAGTTTTGAATGAAATCCATCCAGTGCCTAAACTTCCAGTAGTATTGTCTAAAAGAAAACAAAAAGCTGTTATTTTAACTTCTGATGAAAATATAGACAAACGGAAAGTAATTGCTGATAAAAAGAAACCAGCAGCTGGAAAATTAAAGCAGGCTAAGACCACAAAAAGAATTGAAACAGTGAAAAAAAAAGATGGTGTAAAAAAGAAACAAAATGGGTGTATAAAGAAGCCAAAGAAAGGTCCTGTTAGAAATAAGAATAAGAAAAAAGTAAGCTGGTCATCGTCTTCTGAAAGCAATGATGAAAACGAGGTTAGGGTAGATACTTCTGAAGAAGAAATCTCAGACGAACACGACGACGTTAACAGATGCGCTGAATGCACGGAAAATTATTATGACACACAATCCACTGAAGATTGGATTCAATGCCCGTCTTGTTTAACATGGTTGCATGAGTCTTGCACTATGTATAACCCAATGTGTAATCGTTGTGGACGGAAAGCCAAAAAGGAAGCTGTTAACAAAAATAGAGTGTAATTTTTTATTGTTTAATTTTAAGATGATTGCCAAATGAAAACTTATAAGACTGATTGAATCTCAAACGCAAGCCAAATGCTATGTTATTTTATCGTGTTGATTACTGATGGTTGTTTACCTATTATTTTGTTTTTCTATATAATAATCTATTTAGTTGATAAGTTTTATTCAAACGTTTATTTAAAAAGTCTGATTTGATAAAGAGACTAAGTGCCTCATATTATTTTAATTTAGATTTAAGAGTTAGTTTTTGCCAAAACAATTGTTAATATAGTTAAAAATATGAAAAAATGTATGATTAATACACTGGGGCATTTTATAATAAGAGTGAGTCGTATTAGCCAACGACCACATTACAAAACGCCCCACCTTAGTTTAAAAAAAAATATTAATATTATTGTATCCTTAGTTCCTATTAAGATTACCACTTGTGCCAACATTGTCGAAAGACTAAATATTGTTCCAAAATAAAAAGTTTGATTATATCTTGTAAGACTTTTTTTTAATTACAATGTTTTTAAAAGTAGGGCGTATTACCAAGTCTTACCCTAACTCTGTTCTTCAAAGTGCGTTTAAGTAGCTAATTACATTTTTCTCTAGCTGAGTATTAATCATAGTTCGTTTATCGGCTACAAACAAGATCTCGGGTAGCAAAGCGATCGCGTGGTAAGATTCGAAATTCGAATCTTGAGACTCGCGTGAGCAACTCACGCGCAGATACAAAGAGATACGCGATTCTGATCATGCGCATTGATAAATTGATCACATGCATATCGGTTACTAGCTCCAATATCGTGAGAGTACGTCCTCCAGCGATGGAAATAAGAACTTTTAATATCAAGTGGAAATTATCACTCGATATGGGCACCTTATTGTTAACTTATACTGTGGGAAATAAAAGCAACGTACCTTATCATAAAGAAAACAAAATGATTGCACCTTGAAATTATTTTCTGATCTATTCTACTCTTCTTGATACCTTAACCGCACTATTTAACAAAACCGCAAGTTTAATTTAAAAAGGGCATAGCCTAATTAACTATTGGGTATCTTGATTGAAAGTGGACTAGGTCAAGTTGTTGAACCAACTATGAATTGAAGTCCTGAACGACAAACTATCCCTTTGGATTGTTGATTAATTTTCTATTGAGTCTACCTTTCCTTCAACAAAGTATTTCGTTACCAACACCAACATATTCCAGTGCAGCAATCATGCAAAACCCGTAAGGAAGACATAACACACGATTCTCAAAAACCATATGTTCTGCATGTGCTTTTATTTGGTTTCATGGTGTTTAGCCACGAGGCTGCCCCGGGCAGCGCCCCTCCCCCTATTGTGTTGGACAATGCGCTGTAACTCCTCACTAACGAGACGTAGAAAGGGAACAAGGGAGAAGCGGGCAGCGATCTTGATAGTCAATTCAGTCGCTATAATTCATAACAGAACACTTCAGTCGTTGTAATTCATAACTAAAATTGAGATATAGGAGTTGGCTGGAATAACATCTTCGGTATTCCCCAAGGAGGTGGGCAGAGTCGTGGGTCAGGAACACCCAGTTACGTTTTCTTCTCATAAGTTTAACGACAACATTTATATTTAAAAGAATAAAACTTGCTTTATTTGGTTTGGACATTTTCATGATAACTAAGTTTATCTTGTAATTCATAATAATCATGAACCAATTAACCCCACATTTCACAGGATTTTGCAAGAATCAGTCTTCCAGATACAGAACAGCACCCGATTCTCCGATTTCCGCAACGAGCTAATGTTTTCTTCAGCTTATATTCCATGTACTTCGTACAGCTCTTTTCTAATGAAAATTAACTATTTCATTAAATCATTCGTTTAGTTTTTAGTGACGTATTTCATATTTATCGTATCGTATCATTCGATGTAGCAGACCAGCTCTCACGTATAACTTGGGACACAACCAAAGCCTGAAGCGTACTCACATTTGTAAAAACCATAATAAGCGCCCGCTTTTGGCATATTGTATTGACACACGATAAATATTTGCAAGATTACACCGAGCTGAGATTGCAGCAGAGATCTCTTTTTCCTTCAGGGTACGAAGTATGCTCTACTCGGTAGGCAAACAGTTTCCTGTACAATAATACGCATTAGCTGGATAACGCAGTCTGTTTTACTTCATTATCTTGATTGTACATCATATTGAGCACTACTCAGAGGTGTATCTTTTGCCTTTTTTACAGGCTTGACCGTAGAGGTCATAGAAAAAAAAGAAAGAAAAAATGTTTATTCTGCAAACAAAACGCACATTACAATAAAAAACTTTTTTACAAAAAAAAAAAACAACCGCCTTCCGAAAAAACACTACAAAGTGAAAAATAACTTTAATTTCGGAAGTCGGTGTCGTTGGTTCCGCATTTTTTTTTTGTAAAAAAGTTTTTGTATACTTAGAAAATTGCATATTTGTCTATCGAAAAAATCTTTTATTTTACCCAGGAATCGGCCCTCATGTTTTTTGTTAGTAAAATCCTGTATAATTTTACTCAGTTTTGAAACTGACATTATACGCAGAAATGGAACCACGTCCATTTTCCCATAGACAATAGTTTATGAGACAATGACGTGACATGGTTACTTTTTATTGTGGAGAAATACATACTTCGTACAGAATGGCCACTCCTTTTCCCGCGCTGACATCTGAGGGGCAATTCTCGTAATTTTTAAGAACGTTCACAGTCTGATCTCAGTCTCAATCTGTCAAAAATACTTCAAATTTCCATACATTTTGACAAGTTTTTGACATTTGTTTGTCGCCGAGATGAGACTGCGACTAGATTTTGAACGTTTTAAATTAGCAGAATTGGCCTACATATACCGCACCCCATCCCACCTATTGCGGCATTCGTCGCTGACTCATTAGCTAGGGGCGCTCACAAAGAACCGCAGCACTGTACTGCATTTTTTTTTTTTTTACAATGGGAAATCATCAAATGACCCCTCCCGCTCTGGGTAGATCAGAAGGGAGTGTCAGACTCTTACTGACTAAAACCCACCCGTGTTCCTTCCTTAGCCTTTTGTGTTCCGGGGTAGCGGTAACCCTTTCGGACAATCCCGCTGCAAGCACTGTACTGCTGACATGAACACACAAATTAGCCATTTAAAAGTTTTATTTGAGTTTTAATCACGATGGTTGGATATTGTGATGCTTTTCCGAATTTGTATTTACATAAATGTTTGTTAGATATCGCATATTTAATACCATGCGATATAATAACCGATTATTTAGTTAAGTAAGTCATTTAAACGAAAATATTTTAGTGTAAGCAATATTTAGTTAGGTACTCTATTTTGGCATTATTGATTGAATAGATAAACCTCTTTTAAAACGACTTCAAAAAAGGAGGACTTCAATTCGGTTGTATTTTTTATGTTTGTTACCTCAGCACGCCGTCATTAACCGATTTAGAAAATTATTTATGTCGTTGGTTCCGCATTTTCTTTTATTGACACCGACATCCGAAATTAAAGTTATTTTTCAATTTGTAGTGTTTTCTTGGAAGTCGGTTGTTTTTTTTTTTTGTAAAAAAAATTTTTTTTCACTTTTTAAGGGGCCAGTTTCTAACTTATCTAAGTTACAATAGCCTAATGTCAACTGCTCATCACCTTTTACAAAATATTGCTTTTCCCGATGCAGGGACGTTAATTGTTGAGGAGTTCTCCTTGTAAGAACCAGGAAAACTGGAGCTGATTGAGAAGTCACCATCAGTTTCATTTCACGATAGGTACGCATTATGCTTAGCAACCACATTAAAGTACCTAATCGAATTGCAACCCGTGAAATATTTATTATTGAGTAGTTCCGATGGCCATCTGTGGTCTTCATCGTCAGTTCCATTTCACCAAATGCTGCTTTTTGAGAGCAAATGCACGAGTTACTATAAAAATACCCAAATCGCTATAGGTGTGCCTAAAAAATTTGAGGGTATTCCTCGATTTCCATGGGATCCCCTGATCAGATTCCAATTTGGTGACAATGGGACCACCTTGGGAGCATATTCTTTCAAATAAAAAAACAATTTTGAAAATCGGTCTACAATTTTCGGAGTAATCGCGTAACAAACACACAAAAAAAAACATACCGCCGAATTGAGAACCTCCTCCTTTTTTGAAGTCGGTTAAAAATGGCATAAAATACACACATACAAAGTAGCCAAAAGTTTTGCAATTAAAGTTTGTAGCTTTTTTCCATTGCTTAATGTCAGGGCGAGGGACTAAAGATAATGCACATTGCATTGGCCATTGATATGAAAACTTATAAAAGCGATTCTTTATTAATCTCAGTGGATGCAATTTACTTCATCTTCAGGCAGTCTGACCAACTGACGCGCAGATACTGTTTATTATATAAATATGTGCGATAATGTTAAAAAACAGCCGTAGGTCTCAACTGGGGCTACAATGTCACGAACATTAGCAAAGAAGCAGTCGAGGAATGGCCTGAGACAATTGATTTGACGCTAAAACATGACGCCAAACAATCGGTGGTTGGTGTTACTCTGGACAGGTCGTTAACATTCAGCAATAACTGCAAGAACATCAAGCAGGACGTGTTCACTCGGAACGGTCTTCTTCAGCGACTAATCTCATCGAAGTGGGGTGCTTCACCTGATGCGGACTAGTGGGCTTTTTTTTGTGGATGGGAAATCATCAAATAACCCCTCCCGCTCAGGGTGGAGCAGGAGGGAGTGTCAGACTCTTACTGACTAAAACACACCCGTGTTCCTTCCTTAGCCCTTTATGTTCCGGGGCAGCGGTAACCCTTTCGGATAATCCCGCTCCCGGACTAGTGGGCTGGCATTATCTTTTTCTGCGGGTGCGGATGCAAAGTTAGTGTATACAGCTTTGAATCATCACTGGTTGCCTAAAAACGACTCCGGTACAAATCACTAGCAGGAATAGCGGCACCAGCAAAGCAAGGAAAAAAATCAAGTGGAGATAGAGATTACTGGACGACTCCGCTTTGGAGTGTAAATGTGGTGCTGTTCCACAAACAATAAGTCATTTTCTTAATATCGTGTCCTGCGTGTTCCGTCGGCTGCACATTACAGAAACTGATAAGCTAGTACTGCTAGTGATGGCGTTAAGCGCGTAGTCGAGAACTGGGCCGAGTCCATTTAAATATCCATCGACACGCTTAGAAGTAGAAGAACATGACATTAGAATGGACTCCAAAACAAAGAAAGAATTGATTCTAAAGAAAAATAAAACAGAGCTATTTGTTTTAAGCCGCATTCATACAAGCCAACATAAGTTATAGGCCGGTAATAACTACAATTAATTGAAACTTTGTAAGTAATAAAAAAGAAATAATCATAAAAACCATTAACACGTGTGCGCCTCAATAATCGATGAGTCCGTAAATTAATACTTTCTTGTTTCTTTTTTAAAGTTTGTTAATTCAAGGCAATGGCTACAGAGGAATGCTGAGCGCCACCCTTAAAAAGCCTAATTTAATTTAACAGGTAGGCAGCGTTATTTAATCATAGGCTTACCACTAAATTATACAGTGTGGTAATAGCTGCGGAGCAATCAGCAATACTTCATTTTTGCTACTGTTTTTTTTATATCTACAAAAACTAATTCACCCAACCCCCGAACGTGGGTTCGCTACTCCTTCCGTTTAGCGAGTATGGCATTTGGATTGTTCAAAAGGAAATCGTTTGTTTTTTACAATTACGAATTTGGCAAAACATATCCAAATTGCCTTTATGAAAAATCAAGATACTGAAACTTCTTTTCAATATTTTCAAAGACAATTTGAATTATCCCTTACTAATTAAAACTTAAAAAGTTTGCAATTCCACATGTTTGTAATTACACTTTATTTCATTTTAAAACAAATATTTCACCAAATTATAAGTACTATAGTATCACTATCACAGTAAAATTCTATACCGTACAATGGTCAACTTTGATCTGCCTAGATTGCCTGTCATAAAATTAAACTTTCACCTTTTTACAAAAATTATAGAGCGCTAGATCAGTAAAGTGTACGATAAGATTGGACGCATCATTAAAAACGAATGACTGTGCACTCTTGAATATTATTATAAAACATGAGAGTTATGATCTGGGAGCAGTTCTCGAGGCACGTAATACACACAGTGATTTTCACCCTCACACGCCGCACCCGTCAGCACACGTCCAGATAAAATTACAGGGGGCAATGAAAACTTAGCACTCGTTAGGTGTCAAAATTGCCATAATTCGAAAACGTGGTGTGTGCCCCGCCTTACGTAAAGCAAGCCGACTTTTTGCCCGTTCCGAAAATTTCAAACTCAATTTTTTTAATGATTTGTGGCCGCAACCGATATCCCGAAATTGGATGATCGGAAACGAAATCGATCGATCGTGTGAAAATAATGTTTTGATCAACCCTTAGATATTAGTGTAAAAAGTTTACCGCTGTAGGTAATTTTATTTTAACTCGTTTCTTTCGCAATTGAAGTACCTACCTTCGGACGCGGGTTGCCTTTGATATCATCATCATTTCAGCCCGGAATATCCTGAAAAACCTAATGCTGGATATAGGCCCTCCTTTTTTCTGCCATAATTTCTAGTTCCGTGAGACCCTCATCCAGGTGTTTCCCGTGACTTTGACGATATCGTCAACCCAACGCGTTCTTGGACCGCCCTGATTTCTTTGGCCTAAATTTGGCCACCATTCGATCATCATAACACATCTGATAATAATAACAACTTTAGATAAGTATGCTAAGTAGCTAAGTAGTTTCATATCTAACATATCTCTAAGTGCCCAATGTTTACAGCATCATAATCTATCAATAGACAATGAAAGTATCGTTTATCTTCCGCTCGACGTATTCACTCTTGCTTTCTTTGTTCCTCGTATCATGACTAGCTTTTTGAATTGTTTCAAACAATAAATGCTACTCGATTACAATAAAAATATTTACTTTCAATTACGAAACAATGAGTCGTAATCGTTTGGTGATCGTGTTTACCGATTAACATATTATTTAAATACATTGTAATGTAATTTAAACTTTCTAGAAAAACAGTTTACTTTCTAATTTAGTTACATTACATTTCAGTTTCAGTTTCAATAATTCTCGTAATTTTAAAATTACGAGTATTCACTCAGTCTCAATCTGTCAAAAATACTTCCAATTTCCCTAAATTTTTGACATGATTGTCGCTGAGATGAGATTGCGACTACTTTTTGTACGTTTTTAATTACGGGAATTGGCCTTCAGAACATAATGTGATATTTTTATAAGGACAAAGTTCAAATGGAACTTACTTATCTTAAAAGTCTCCATAATATCTTTCCGTATTTAAAAATAAGGATAACTTAACACAATTCCAAACTCTAAATAGCTGGTCAACGTTTTATGATCATTTTAACACCATTGTGATTCGATTAGTCTCGCTCTGATATCAAATAGACACCTTTGAATTCGGACAATCGATCTTTAATGCCATAATTCAGATCAATCGTTATAAAAGGCACGTAATTGGCCAACAATCGCTCGATATTTCATCTTTCTTTTTGATATTTCTTCATCAAAGGGTATAGGAATGTTAAATGTTACAACTGAACTTTGTTCTGAGTCAGATACATTCTAGATCGATTAATTTGTTGCACTGTTTTTTTTTTTCAAATTTTCATATAAAATATCATTAAGGTAGCATTTTTAGGGTTGCACATTTCACGTCGGCTATTTCACACCGATTTATTTAAGCTGGAAGCGTAATAAACACAATACATCAACCATGATGTCTATTGATACACAAAATTAGTTACATTAATTCAGCGGTCAACCAGACGTGAAATTGGGAATTGTTTGAAGTGCGTCGGCGCAGACAAGTGTGGCGACAACAACTTCGCCACGTTTTGTTATCGGCTACGGCGAATTGTGCAAAAAGGGTTCTACCTGCCAGATACGGCCGTGGTTAAAAGTTTGTGTAAAAGGTTCAGCTACATCGTAGCATAGTGCAACTTTTTTGGTACGCTGGCCCCATGTCGTCTCGCTACATTACACAATATTCACAATAGAACCCTTCGTTCGATCTACTTAAGGACCTTTGGATTTTTTTCTCGTGTTTAATTTCGTCGTGCGTCGAAGTCAACAAGATGGACTTAAGGGTTCTCAGCAAACTGCTAAACAATTGTTGCGTCACGGTCAATAGAACACGGTGCTTTTTTATGCACATTTTTTTCGTAGAGCTTTTGAACTTGACCGTTATAGCTGTAGTGGTTCTAATTTAAACGGCGCCGAAAGGATTTAAGATTTGCTTAAACCGATTATCTATTAAAGCGAGCTTATCCTCCATATACGCATTGTCAGATTTGTGCAAAATTCTTCAAATTAAACATAATCTCAGATAACGACTTACAATTTTGAATGTATTCACAAACACTTTAAGTTCCTTCCTGCTTAAACTCTTTAACATAGGCACCACAAACGTTTCTGAAAACTTGTACAATACATGTATATTTTGAAACTGTATTCGACTGTGGCAGAAACTACTATCTTAACGAAATCTAATGATCATCTTCCTGTTCGCAAAATATTAAAAGATAAAAAAGCGTGAAATTGATGAATAGATTTTTTGCACAGGCAACTGTTTTCTATTTTAACGCCTATTGTGGGGAACTGATTCTTGTAAAAGATTATTAACGCAGACGCTCTTCTCATTAGATTATAGGTATAAAAAAGAAAAGATAAAAAATGATTATGTAAAGAAGCGCTTTGTTATGATCCAGATTTAAATTAAATTAATAATTCTTCCATTTTGATGTGGAGATAACTAAAACGAGCGTTTGTCAGCCACTGCCTCTTGCTCTAAAGCCTTAGTCGGGTGACGTTAGAAGTTTTTACTGTCTGCCTCATTCAATTATGTTTATTTTTGTGTTAAAATTATTTACAATATTGTTTGCATCTACCTACCTAAAGAGACGCCTATACGCAGAAGCACTTACGGAATACAAAGAACATGCTCCCAAAATGTTTCAATCATAACAATACTTGGTGACATGAACGTAAGTAATTACAAATCACCCTAATAAATTCTACACTTCACAATTTCAGCAACTTGTGTCACCCACCACTTGTGTGACAATAAATGCCATCACAATCCCTCACGCCCAAAACTCGTGCCATTAGAAAGATTTATACGTTAGCACAATGTGTATCGTAAATTCGTAACAAATTCCCGGAGAAGGAAATATATGGTGTACCAATTATTCGGAGACCAACCAACCGGAAGTTTTCAAGTATTTTTATCGGATCTTTTGAACACGGTGGTGATTTTAAACAAATATAAAACTACGAACCGAACGCCTAAGCTGAGAAGAATAGAGGATTACAACGAAATCCTGTTTTTGTTTGTTTTCTTTGGAGTAAGCCTTTTGTATCGAAGGCGGCGGACGAGCTAATGTATGATGGAATAGAAATATGCAGGCAATTTAATATCAGACCCTTGGAGGAAATTGTATTATGTAGATTTGAAGCAAATATCTATTGGTAATAAATCGTAGCTTCAAATATTTTTACACTATCAGTTCTTAAGCTAATTAAGCATTTTAATATGCGCAAAGAATTTATAAGATGTTGAAATACCTGATATCTACATAATCTAAATAGTATTATTACAAATTTAAATTCCACAAAATCTGAAAAGTAAACAAACACGCAAACAACGTAATCCGCGCCATAATTTAAGTTGTCCAGTTAAAATACGAAGAACAGATTAAATTACATAGCGGGACAAACTACAGTTTTTTTCTTGTTTACAGCTTTGGACAACTTAATTGGCAAAACAAGAGACAAGCTTTAGAAAACACGGATAGATTGTTATCTAACAATTTATGACAGGTCCAGGGACAACTGACTCAAAAAAACCGTCCACCGAAATTAGTTGACAGAAAGTAACACCTTAACCGATTGGACGTATCGCGAGACAGTTCATTTGTCAATATCCCTCACGAGGCATAATTAAACTGTGAGATAGACGCTAAAAGCATCGGCTTCTGTATCAACAGCCAGGCGTCACAGTTATCGAAATTAATTCTATGAATGATTGCCATTGGTATACGTGAGAAAAGATAACAGAACTCATTTCGAACTACTTACAAGTGCAGACGGCTTAGGCGAGATCTAGCAGTAGGAATACCACATTTAGTATAATTTCTTTTTCAAATCTAAACTAGCGATATTATTTTACGATCCGTGATAACCCTTTGGATTTAGTTTTTAGTAAAAAAAGCGGCATTTATTTAACGGACTAAATAATTTCTCTATCAAAAACACGTTAAGTAACGTCTATATTTTGATCAGACAACTTCATTTAATTGGTTCCCTCTAAGAAATCTCATATTCAATTAATAAGATCATGGTAATTGGATCAACAAGAGTCGGGAACCTTTGGGGCTGATGGATGGTATCAATTTTCGTACCGGTCCCCACGTCCCTAGTAATTAGTTATCATAGTAATATTCTCGGCGTCCCATTCTCGAAGTACTTAAAGTAATCGTATTTTGTTAGTAAGCTGTTTATTAATTAGTGTTATTTAAAACTATTTGGTAGCGAGTTCTGGCTATCGTGTTTTGTATACGAAATAATAAGTTTCCTTGTTTGTTTTAGTAATTTTAGTAGTTTCATTCTCATTACGACTAATTGGAACTTAAATTCGCTAAAACTTTCAGTAATCATAATCTTCTACAAATTATGCTATAGGTATCTATCCTGAAGCTAATCATCATCTTTTGGTACGGAAAATATTTGATTAAAAACGTGAAGTTTATAATGTCTCAGTTCAAACCAACTATCGTGTTAATACAGGACAGTTACCACTTGAATGCAAACATGCAGATCCTACAAACGAGAACCGTTAAGCTTGTGGTCAGATAAAGCTACAATCGACCGGATTTCCACCTGACCGATACTTGCTCCGCTAAATTATCCCTAAACCATTGTCCAAAAGGACGTCTTTTGCAGCCACATCAAAGAACCACCGACAATGTACCGGGTCTTAGCGTTGCCGGTGCAAAGACGCGTGCCTCTAATCTCTATTGATATAACGGAAATAAAGAAACTTCATATGAACACCTTACGCGTTTTTTACCACGTTTCTTTTCATAACATCCCTATAAAACTTCAGCCCGCTACTTTTTGTGCACTTATTAATATTAGAGAACGGTACTGCTCTTTGCCGTTATGACAGACAAAAAACGAATATCAAAGTGTTACAGTTTCGAGGTAACTGTATCGCAGCCCCCGCGCACTTCCGAGGTTCATCGCCACACTACCTACTCCACTTCAAGGTGGAAGGAAGCAATACATTATTTTTACAACGATCAACATTATGTTATTGAATTACTTTTGAAATTGATTTGGTGCCTTCAGTTATGTTTGCAGAACGTTTGCATCTGCTCGGGGCAATGCGTTTGATTTTTTGTTCGGCAGACATTGTCGAGACTGTCTAGATGTGGGCGCTTAATTACGGATCACGTTCATAAAGATAATGTAATATAATCCTCGTTGCGAACAATCAGTAAGCAAGGTGGCGTCATAGGAATTAATTCAGAAATGCGATATTCTGTTGAGTTAGTCCAGGTGAATTATTTGGCACGCTCCTTAGTAACCTACATCTTATCAACTGGTAGCACCTTGTGTTTTAGAGATAGTGCGTGAGATACCTTCCGTTATAATGTAGATCAATACGTGCGCCGATATATACGGCAGATGTGGAAGGGTTATTGTATACACAATTTATTATTGTTATGATTTCTATAGAAACTTTGACAAGGTGCACTCGAGATTTTGGCATGTGCTATTCCATTGGTAACACATTGTACTTTTGATTCATACTATCTTTTCTTCGAAAGATTCAAATCAATATGCGTATCTATTTATACATTGACGAGTCTTAACTTGTTTATCTGAAAATCTAGAGTAATTACTTAGATACTGAGTTATTTTTAGTTAATTCTCGCAACTTGGCTTGGCTCTATTTATTGAGTACATCCTGTTAATATAACGACCGTATTTTTCAAAGTTCTACATATGAGACGTGAACTTAAAATCTTATTCTAAACTGTGTACTTGATAAATATAAAAGCAAATTTCGCATCGTTAAGTCGCGTTATAGCAACCGTGCGCATGCGACGTCGGCAAACGTTCAAAGGCTCGGACGCCGACAGATGACGTATCGCTTGCACAATACGATAAAATGAAAGGGTGGAGTGCATAGCGATGCAATTCATAGGGGTACTCTACTCACTGTAACCTAACACTTTGAATTTTGCACGGTGAGCACGTGTGCAAATCAAAATGTGTACTATTGTGGTAGAGATGATAGATGGAGGACATAAATGTTGATTAATTATTGTTGTAGGTTTTGAAGTGGTGTCTGGGGATCGAATTTAGAAGCATATTTCTCTTGTTTTGATTGGGAAATTGTAATATCATCATTTCAGCCGAAAGACGTCCACTGCTGGACCTAGGCCTCCCCCAAGCACCTCCACTTCGATCTGTCCTGTGCTTGTCGCATGTAACATAAATGTAACATAGTTAAGCGTAATTTTAAGCAGAATCTGTCTGTCTTGTATTTATGCGGTGAATTTATGGTACAGGAATGCAATTAGTCAAATTTAGTCATAGACAATAAAAACGAATCTAAAATAGGCCTTGTTAAAAAATATGAATACACACTAAAAGAAGTAGACAAAGCACTGTGTAGCAAAGAATGTAAACGATAGTGCGTGCTACAGCGCAGATTCTGTGCGGGAATAAACTCGTGAAAAAACTGACCTAAGTAAATATTGCAGTTTGCCCACTGGCGCCTGTAACTTGATAGTGTTTAAACAACATAACAGAACCCACAATTTTGCAACGAATTTACGTTTTCATTTCACACAGATTTTAGTTCAACTTATTTTGGTGGAACAATTAACAAAGATTTACTATAGGAAAGTGGTTAGAAAATAACTGACAGAAATTGCTTTCATTTTATAAATATTTGAAAAAAAGGAACATAGAATCTCTAAAGAAAAAATCTTAAAAAAGATTGAAAAAGATCAAGTCTAAAAAATGAACATGAAAACTCCTAGGTTGACTATCGATACATCTGCTATGCGTGCCCTATTTGTAATACTACCCTTAAAATCTTAATCAGAGTAAGCAAGGCCAGCACATTAATCACAGGAGACCAGAATGAACACCGCTTCCGGACATCTACAAATAAAATCAACAACATGAAAAAATATCGACCCCTCAAGAAGCACAATAATTTTTATTCCGCATAGTTTCTTATTCCAACATTTTGTGACACACGGGATTTGTAGATAAAAGGCAATTTTGACTTTTTTTGAACTCATATAATGTCAAAAAAACTTTCTTGAACTGAGTTTTAATTATTGTTGTCGTAGCACTTGCTACGCCGACTAATAAAGTCGTAGCACTCGTAGCAAATAGCTACGACCAATTAGTTCTTTGACAACTCGCAAATTAGATAGTTTACGTATGGCCTACTATGACAAAATGATTGACAGATTTTTCTGATCTTCGGAGAACTTTCATCTGAGAAACAAAAATTGTGATTTGTCAACTTTTGATTTATTCTTCAAGTAAAATTTATCTGACGACTAAAAAATACGGCACTAAGGCAATTTGTGGCTTAAACAAAATGCTCCACTATACACAACACTGTATGTATCCCAAATAAAACGCAACATGATCAAAGCATTGGAGATCGACGCATCGGTAACACAGGGCAGGTACAAATTACTGTGGCAGGGCTCGATCACAAGATGGTGGTCGCTGATAAAGCTACACCATCACTATAAAGACATAATTTAGTCAGCGTCGAACAAAAAGTATAACGGACAGATCGACAGAACTAGATGAACGATGTTGCGTTTGCGTTTTAATTAACGATAACATGTTGCGACTTGCGATTGAAACGTCCTGTGCTGAAAAATGTACGTGATTAGTTTTATTGTGTCGTCTGAACGGTGTGGTTTATGTGATGTGTTGATGTGCACTCAGTCTTATAAAGAGATTAGGGGTTGCCCGTTCGACTTTTTGAATAAGATGTGGTTGTGCTGACGCTTTTGCTAGAGTAAGGTTAATGAATAAATGGTATCTAGTTGTTTAATTGAAAACGTGTTTTAGTTTAAAGAAAAGTTAAATTATCAGACAATATTATCAAATGTATCTACACAAAAACAGGTAATTTTTTGCATACATTTTAAAATAGTCGTTTCTACACCATCCTTCAAACTTAACGTACCCATAACAAGTTACAACTTCTATAAAAATTGTAGCATAATAATGGAAAATGTTATGTTACTTTTCCATTATCAAAAATTAAATGCAAACTGTCGGCATGGGTAAAAGGGCTTATATTCAATTTTAGTAAAACATAATGCAAGGGTAATGATGCGTTGCAACTTCCTGTGCGAATCGATTGAGCTGTATTCGCTACCCGGATATGTCTTTGTCCGCGAATGCGAAAGGGTGAGTCGGGAAGCTAAGATCCTCGAGCATAGTGATTTCATGCTTTCATGGAACCCTTTGAATGTCTTACTTTCTCTACCGGGACTTTATTCGTGGGGAAATCGATTTGCAATGTCAATTGAGTTTAGTTAATTGATTAGTTATATGACGGACTAGTATTACAATCCTGTTTCCGTTTTGAAATTTATTATTTCATGTACTTATTGAAGATATGAACTCACTTAGATTTAGAAAATTGTTTAACAACAGAGTCTATTCTACCCTGTTGATTAAAGTAATAATAAAAGTCTTTAAAAAAAAAAAACTCACATAACCAAAACCGCCAACAGCATTAACGTACTTTTACATCTTCAAAAAACAATAAAAACATACCTAAGCCGACTTTAACGACTTCATATCGTAAATCACCGACTTACGACCTGAAGTCAGCTAGTCAGCGAAGCTAGCGGGTCCTCTACCCACCCATAGGTGTGGACAGTCGTGGTCAAAGGGTCGCGACCAAGCACTAAATCAGACAAGACGTGTTATTTGTCCAACAGGCTTTGATACCACCGCGATGCGCCTGCGCCTCATAATTTATGTGGATATATGGGAATTGAAACACATTAGTGTTTTGTTTGTTCAACTAATTTTTCGGAGATGAGTTTGGAGATTTGGAAAAAACATATAATTTTGGGGCAGTGTGTTGACCGATTGTTCATCCTTTGTTATGCTACCCTAAATTTATTTGAGTAATTAGAATAATTAAGTAAAATATATAGTAGGTAACAATCACACTTTGTTACGACGCGACGCAAACGCATGTTTCTGGCAGAGCGAATGTCAAGCGTACGTCAATCCTGGTTCTGTCTGTCCATTGATTAACAAACAGTATTAAACCGCTGTTCCCATTCATCTATTTGCATTTGTCGGCCCCCATTTGTAGTTAATAGATCTCAACTAAAACATCTCAAAACATTGGTACAACTAAATAAATTCACAATGCTCCTAGTGTAGTAAGTACAAATCGTTCAATAAAACATCGACTAGCAAAACTCGCCTTAACACAGTTGAAATAAATAAATAATTCGTCTGTATCAATTGGAAAAGGAACATTCTCCCATCGAGGACGGCTCTTGTAAATCTTTGATAGCAATCTTGATGTACGAACGGATGCAAAACGGGATCGTCTCGGGTCCAAAGCGGTTTGATTTAAGGAAATACATCCCTGACGAAACACAGTAAGTATCGTATGTAACATCGAATAATATCCAATCGCTTTGCATATCCAATTGCAATCTCAATTGTTTAGTTCAATCACTCGACCGATATGTAGATTTAAAGGAATGCATCGAATTTAAGCGATAGCTCTTTATAGCTGTAACGTTGCCAAACTTTTATGTAAAACATCGGCGAAATGTTCAAAGGTTTATCGAGGCTTTGCATTACCATTAAATGTTAACACACTATAACACTACAATATACAGGTGAAACACCCTATGTATATACCCTATCAATTAATATTTCATGAAAATAGTCATTTAATATAGGTCATCATTTATTTTCATGTCATTTTGTTATATGAACTTAGAGGGACGTATTGATGATTTAAATGATTATAATTCTGTAAATACATACTTGTTACGGTACGAATCATATTTTGATCAACATACTCTCTGACACTGACCTGCAAATTGCAAAAAACTGACGATTAGAAGTTCGCGTGCTACCCTGGCGCTTCCCTCTGAAATAATAAATAACAGGTAACAATAATTATGACAAAAGAATCGCCTATATCATTTCAGATTAATTGGATCAATTTAATCACGAAAATCACATTAAAAGTAAACAAAAACCACCACTTAATCATAATAGAAACTTGTATAGATTAATCTAATTTGGTTTAGTTAAACACCCAGGGCGAATATTTATCAAGTCTGAGGTATCGACTCATAAATAAGACTGCACGCGGTTTCGGAATGTGTGATAAAATTTATAGCGGGACTCGTACGAACCAGAGCTCTATCCCACTGTGATACTCACAACTATTGTAATCTGATCATGCAAATTTGTAACCCCTTTTTTACTCGCACAGTCGGCACACGCCTAACACTCCATGTGTACCTGTTTGTAGTAGATAAGGGTGTGTATGTGGTGAAGACAAAGCTGTTTGATATTTCTGAAAAATGTAGTTATTTAGATTCGGATGAGAAGTTGCTTAGTCCGCCATTAAAGCAGTGCAGTGAAATTATACATGATTTAGATTAGGCGCGACTGTTTATTTCTTTTCATTACACTATCATTTTACTATGAATTTTTTTTTTTTCAGATTATATATTTGTAACTAACTATTTACACTAGATTCTAAATTAAATTACTAACTAACTTACTATACAAATAAATACAAAAACAAAGGACACATAAGCATTCCCATTTCACTAATGGGATTAATATACAAGTTTGTCAACGACCCTCTTGTTTTTTCAAGCAATTTATCACTCCCTTAAAATCCAAAACACGTGTACATTACAAGTTATCTGTGAGATTGAAGACATGAGAAAATAAAATTTTGGCACGTTCGTTAACGACCGGTCCTGTTGATTTGGCAGATGTTATTTTTAGTCATTAAAGAGAAAAAAATCAATTAATAACCACCGTTTGTGTACAAAATTGATTACCGGAGGCTTCTGAAGTCAGCCGTCTGACCGCTCCCGAGGCACCCGTGTGAACTCTGAAAATAATAATTGCGTACTATCTAATCAAGCATACTTCGTCCCTCTCTAATCCATAGAAATTAGTTTGAGCGTGAAAGAGACAAATCTTAGGAAGTAAATGTTGCTTCCACTCTTCGTGACCACACTTTGATTGATGAACAGAGAAAACGCCTCGAGTGAGTTAAGAACGCCTAAATTTAATTTAGAATGAATATGAAAACGCGGAGGCTATTTATTATGTTTTGTTTGTTTTGGATAACATTTTCTTTTTTCTGGATCCATAACCCCAATGTTACTTTTTGCAGGTCGAAAATATGCAAGGTTTGACCCCAGCTCATTTAAAGGGTTTTACAAAAAAAAAACACAGTTTGGGTACAAAATCGTTGTAATTATAAAATAAGTTTTTTTTTAAAGGTTGTGAAACACCTTTTTTGTCAAATTTTATAAACAGTCATCTATGTGGCATTAAGGTGCGTCAAACGTTTCGTGGGAGACTGGAATCACTGGAATTAAGATAAACGCTTCCCATTAGATCCATTTAATGCTGGAGCGATTCGGGACTATAAACATAATGCTTTTAATCATAGTAGGTAGATAGGCTCCAACATTATTTGTTACAACTGCACAAAGAAATACTTAGACTCGTATAAGTACATTCTTTTCCAAAGTAAAGGAATTTAAATTACTGAGATTTTATGTATTCCATGACAAATAGAGCTTCTCTTTTAAACATGAAGTATTTTATATTTTCAAAACTATTTACCTAGGCATGAAATAAATATACTTAGTTTATGATTGGTTATGGCACTTTTTAGTGTAAGTAACATAATTGGTATATTTACTTAACTGTGGAAAAAAGTAAAGTTTTTTTATTTTATTGTTGGCAATTTCTGATTGTGTTGCATGTTGCGATCTAAGTTTAAATAAATAGAATCAAATTGAAAAAAAAATCGTTTATGAGCCATAACGGAGAAGGACGTAAGTACATACTATGTTTTGTACCGGGTAAAATTTACATTTGTCCATCTCACTCCATGGATTCCACTATTCTCCTCCCAATACCATCGCTCATCATTTAAAGATAACGCATAAATAAATAAATAATAAAGTAAATTGAAAACCTTCCCAAGTAATTGTCGGTGTGGTGAGTGACCCTAATGGTTGTAATGACACCGGAACCCTTTGAATAGCCACGCCACTTACGAAGTCCCTTTAAACAAACAACTTAAGGGATTTCTCCTTCTAAGTGGCACAATCAAACTTAAAGATCACTTGAACTCATAAACTTTGATCACTTGTAAATGAGCCTCTATTAGTATATTTAGCACTATCAATTGCGTTTTGCATTCAAGTAAGAAAAAAAAAGTAATTATTGTGCTCTGTGTGTGGCTCAATAGTGCGTTTTTATTATATTGTCATAAAAATTATTTATAATCACACGTAAACGTTTAAAAAAGACGTTTTACGACCAGAAAGGCGGCATTAAAAAGACTTTTGTTTAAAACAAAACGTTCCTTAGCTTTTATGATTATTTTGTAATCATTAAAGTTGTAATGTTAATCGTTTGACCTAGTAATTTCCAATGAAGTTGCTTTGCCAAAAAATAAAAATAAAAATTGGTTTTTCTGAAATCCGGTAGCATTTGCATGCTAACGTTACCTGCCTGTTACATGGTATTATTTTATCAAACAGGCAGATGTATTCAACTTGTTATCTGAGTTGCGTGGGTGGACGGCACGCGAAGGTGTTGCCAATGAACTGGTCTCAATGCTCCTCATTGTTGTCAACCCCTGCGCGACGATTTGTGGCACACGATCGCCTACTGTTAACCACTTCCTTGTTTACACTATGGCAGTGTATACAGAGCATCGAATACGGTGAGGTGATCATCAATAGACAAACAGATAACAGTGGCGAAGCTTAGTAAAAGTGAAATTTGCGGTTTATACAGGGGAATGCTTTGTTCTGTTTGAAATAGGAAGTGGTGGAACAATTGATATTTTGTGACGTAATACTTTCTTCACCGGCTTATCCACGGGCCCCTAGCTTAAAGTAGAACTTTCTTATGCTCGGTTCCTATAAACAAAAACGAATCGTTTTGCTTACCAATGGTAGCATTTTTCCTTTGCGCTCACTAGTTCCTTTAGCAGTTCCTTTGAAGGAAACAAACATACCTATGTAATGCTGCCCGCTGCAGCCGCATGCTGGCCCGTAGGTTCACTCGATGTACTAAATAAAGCTTGTTAAATAAAAACCCTAATATGCTCCAAGTTCTGTATATTTAAATGATGATGCATGTCTAACAAATTTTAGATATGAGAAATTACATGAGTTCTTTTTTATCCGCGCATAAGAGACCATGAGATTCTAACTCTTTTAAATTAGTCAATTTCTATTTTGATTAGGTACTTTTTCACATACGGTCTCTCTTAACGTCGTTGGTTCTGCCTTAGTACATTGAGCGAATCTACGGTCCAGCATGCGACAGCAGCGGTCAGCATTATATGTTTGTTTCTTTCAAAGGAACTGCTAAAGGAACTAGTGAGCACAAGGGTCATTTTTTGGGTGTGTAACGTTTGATATAATAAGAAAAGTTCTACTGATCATATGACCAAATTTAATTTAATATACTGTTCTTTAATATAACGATGAAATAATATAATTGATAATAATTATGAATTATATAATAATGATTTGATTGATAGAATTTTATATGGTACAATGGACATTTTCTATAATGCACATTTTAATTATTATTTAATTAGTATAATATTCAAAATCTATAAATAACGTTTAATATAATTTAGAAAAGTCTACTTTGTTTTGTATATTTTTGCAAAAACTGATTAGATTTTAAATGCCTGCCATTTTCATTTGGTTAGGTTAGGTTAGAACAGTGACCGCGCGAAGGCGAGCGAGTGAAGCAAGCGTGCCGTAGCAGCGAGCGCCCGCCGAGCGCCAGATTCCCTCTATTGTTGGTGAATCATTTGGGTTAGATGAGGTTATAACAGTATGATGTTTCCTGATATTTACTTACTATTCATTGCAGAATTTTGGCTGAAAATTAGTAAATATGAAAATTAGGTCAACTAAACGTTATATAAAAAGAGCATTTATACACATTGCAAATTATATGTAATGAACGTTATACTAAATGTTATTGGAGCAAAAGAAGGTTATATGAAATAATAGGTCGGGGCAAAAATATTTTCGTATTTTGAATCTATTGTTAGTAATTAAACCTCTTTGGCACTACTGAATGTAACTGGCTGGTTTTAAAACTATTAAATGTTGACATTCTAAAGATGCAATAAATAAAAAAAAAAAACTAGTTCCCGCCATTTCTCAATTGTTTTTCAAGCAAGCAACATGAACGTATGTGACGAAGAAATTCTGTACATTTTAAAATTTTATTACAAAAAGGTAAAAATGTGCGGTTTACGGACCTAATGCGGTATCAATACGAGTAGCACAAATGTGGTTCAAGCGTTTCAAGTCAGGAAATTTTAGTGTGAAAGGTGAAGCTCGCTCTGGACGCCCTGTCACGGATAAAATCAGTGCCATTTTTGAAAAAGTGGAGCACGATCGACATATTAGTAGTTATGATATTGCTGAAGAACTGGATGTTGATCACAAAACAGTTTTACGGCATTCACAAAAGTCTGGGTACAAGAAAAAACTTGATATTTGGGTACCACGTGATCTCACTAGGAGAAACTTAATGCAACCTGTTTCCATTTGCGATTCTTTGTTGAAACGTAATAATTCCGACCCATTTCTTAAACGGTTGATTACGAGTGATGAAAAATGGATCATTTACGATAAGAATGTACGAAAAAGATCGTGGTCGAAGCATGGGCAAGCCCCACATACCGTGGCAAAGCCCGGCCTGACTCGGAACAAAGTGATGCTGTGTGTTTGGTGGGATTGGAAAGGAATCGTCCACTATGAGCTTTTGCCGCCGGGTAAAACTATCGATTCTGACCTCTACTGTCAACAACTGATGAGGTTAAAAGAAGCTATTGAGAAAAACCGGACGGAGCTGGTGAATAGGAAGGGCGTGGTGTTTCATCACGAAAACGCCAGACCGCACTCATCTATAGCCACTCAGCAAAAATTGAGAGAGCTTGGCAGGGATGTGTTGATGCATCCTCCGTATAGCCCTGATCTTGCTCCATCAGATTTCCATCTGTTTCGGTCACTTCAGAACTCTTTAGGAAGCATAAAGTTAACCTCAAAAGAACACTGTGAAAACTACCTGTCAGAATTTTTTGATAAAGAATCTCAAAACTTCTACAGCAATGGGATCATGGCATTGCCCACAAGATGGCAACAAGTCATCGATCAAAACGGCACATACATATTATAAATAAATAAAAAATTAAACCTAAAAGAATTTTTTTTTTTTGTATGAAAAATACGAAAATACTTTTGCCCCGACCTAATATAACATGAAATTAGGTTATACGTTTTTATAGCTGAAAATTATATCATGTGAACGTTATTTCAAGTGATATTATACTATCCGTTATATGCCATATATTACACACCTGCTTTTTTTATTGCCAAACTGCATATAAATAAATTTTGTAAAGCTAATTTTACATGTGCTACTTCCATATGGGAGCGTCTACTATGCAAAGCTATGAGTAGTTTGCTTTATTATTGGTAAAGATACAAGTCTTAATTTCAACCAATAACGGTCCGTAAATTATAGGAATCGGCTATTAGCCAAGTTCATTCATGTTCCTAAGCTTCAAGATAACTGTAGCCTCCTGTCTCAATAATATGTGCGTGTGATGCCTAGTGTTGCCCAAATTCAGTCTTGGTCTTGCAGTCTTGGTCTTGTTCTTGCGTTTTTGCAAGACCAAGACCAAGAACAAGACCGCGTATTTTTAGCAAGACCAAGACCAAGACTGATCGTGCAAGACTTGAGCAAGAACAAGACTAAGCCTGCAAGACTCTTGCGTCTTGCAGCTAGGACTTAGCGCTATTTCACGGAGTAGTTAGGTGTAACAGTTCGGTGTATAGGTACGCTTAGGAATTCTATGAGACGCAAAAAACTGTATCAAAGAATATGAAAAACTGGACCTATGCGCATTACGACTAATACCATAAACATACCTACATAGCGAATAAAAAAATATCCATTAAAATCAAACTGAGTGCATGCATAGTTATGTTTTAACCATCGGCACTTTGATAATGCGGCATCAAAGGTTTTGTACTTACTTCTCAAAGAAATTTGCCGCTTTTCGGAAGTACATGGTTATGATACACGCGCCGGCGGCTTCTTTTGAAATCATATACAACAATCGTTGCCGCCGCGCCGAAATCACAACATTTGACACTATTTGATTGCCGCCACAGGGCGTAGGTATACTCATGCAAAATAATTTCCAATTTTAAGAGTACCTACAGGTGTCCAAAGAATAAATAAGTTTCAGAGTGCTTAGAATGAAAATGAATACATTATACTGATCACGCAAGTAGTATTATGATTAGGATAAAATGGTAAGGATAGGTAGTAGATGTCATAATAATTTATTCTAGTAAGTATATATTATAATATTGATTATATGGTTTTAAACTAATTACTTAGGTACTATTATTGTACATTTAGTCATTATATTTCTTAAGTTTTTACAAGAAAAAATAGCAAAAAAGTGTTCAAATAATAATTGTTATTACTAATTCTTGTTGTTTTCTAAAAACGTATCACGTGTACAATTTAATATGAGTGACGAAGATTCAAATTATTCTAGTCCGAGTAACGAGAGTTTGAGTCACAGATCTAAAAGACCCAAAAGCAAATTTGAGGAGTTTTTCGAAATAATTCATGCATCCCAAACTGCCTTGTGTAAATTGTGCCAACATAAAAAGATTGAAATAAAAATGAAAAACAGAAACACTTCAGGCTTAAGGAAACATCTAATATCTTTCCACAAAAAGGAATCACAAATATTTCTTCCTGTTAAACCAAAAGTAAGTGGAGATATCACAAGCTTTTTAGTAACCGCTGGAAGAAGTGGACAGGTAAGAATATTTTTTTAACAGCGGTCGAAGTTGTCGCTACGGGAATTTTAACTCCGCGTAGCTATTCATGCGATACTTTCAAAAACGCCATTAACTTACGTAAGTATTCTTGAGTTAGTGGTGTTTTCATCTAGGGGTGCGACATATTAAGTATGTAATTATCGTCTTAAATATTTTTATAAACACCCATATTTTCATTTGTTTTCATAATCGGCCAGTAACAACTAAGTACTTTATTTTGGTAAATTACAGTACAGTGCAACCTTAATATAACAAATGTCAATTTAACGATTTTCTCGATTTAACAACAACAAACCTCCTCCTCCTAAACGCTCAAACCTAGTATGTTTTAAATAATAACAGAAGATTTATTGTTTTATTTCAGTCGGAAAACAGCAGTGACAACATCACGACAGCTACAGTTGATTGGGTGGTGAAAAAATATCGTCCCTTCTCATTTTTCGATGACGAAGCTACACAAGTATATTTTCGACGTATTTGCCCTAATATGGTGTTTCCTAAAAGGTCTACACTTAGAAGGAAAGTCAAAGAGCGATTTGAAGAGCTCCAATTGATTCTCAAGGAACGACTTCAACAATTATCATCTAAAATGTCGTTTACCATTGATGGGTGGACGTCAATTGCTGGTAGGAGTTACTACGGGGTTACTATGCATTATATAGACAACGAATGGAAGTATCGATCTGTAGTTCTTGATTTTATACCATCACGCGGTCGACATACTGGGGAAGATATTGCAACGATTTTCCATGAATGTTTATTGGAATATGACATAATTGATAAAATCAAGGTATCACGGTCGACAACGCAACTGCAAATACCAAATTTATGTATGAACTGGGCAAACAGCTGCCGCCACACTTTGATTCAGACAATGAACATTTCCGGTGCTTTGCTCACATTTTAAACCTTGGTGTACAAGATTTATTAAAGACCTTAGCATTACACTGTGAGTCTGACACTAATGCGCAAGATCAGCAGTATGAAGACTATGCAGACGAAACTGAGGATGAGGAAGATGAAGAATATGCACCAAATATTGCTGACTCGCGTACATCTGTAACAAAGTTACGCAGTATTTCCAGTAAAATAAAAAGAAGTGAGATAGTGAAGAAGAAGTTTCAGTCTGCTTGTGAAGCAGCTGGCGTGCCATCAAATCTAAATGCCATTCTTGACTGTCCAACAAGATGGAATTCCACACATGATATGATTGGATTTGGTTTAAAAGTGAGAGCGGGCATTAACATATTGTGCAGTTCTGTCACCGAATTGAATGATTTTCAAATCACAGCTAGTGAATGGCAGGTACTCGAAAAATTACATAAAGAATCATCCCCACTGTCCATACATTGATTGACCTGTCACTTGATTCGTTTTACAGGTCGCGTCTACCTCCAGCTAGTGTTATATAAAAACAATTATCGTTTATAATAACACAATAACTTATCATCTTTTTATTTAGCGGCCAGTAAAAAATGTTATTATGTAAATAAGTTTTTGAGGTTAATAACTGCTGTCAGATAGTTTGACAGCTGTTATAATCTCAAAAGCTGTACGATAATTAAAATCTAATTGATTCCAAATCACTGAGAGACTAACAATCACTCAGAAATAAATCCCTCATAGAGTATAGTAATATCTTCAATGTAATATCATCATCATCAAATCGGCGCGCGATCGCAAGCAGCAGTTATATTCTCGTAATATCCCGCCGACGACGTCTTAGATAGATCACAAAGCTCTAAATCGGTATCCGTATGATGTAGGCCAAAGCAATCGTAAGTGGTAGGTGTCAAAGTCTGTGGAAAATACAAAAGTTGTAAGGGTATCAGAAAATCCAAAATCGCACAGTACAAGAGCAGACGAACGACTGCAAAACGTCAAACAAATGACAGCATGTCATTCACTTAACGTTGTGGCTAAAGAAGTTCGTTTTACGCATAACCGGTCAAATGTACACTTAAAATGGAACTTGTATATGACACGTTCCGTTTCAAAAAGGCTACGATAGATATAGTAACATTGCTTTTTTTCCTGGCTTTATTTGAAAATTCAATTAAGCGATACGAAATAAGCAAAAAATGTGCAATTTTTTAAGATATTTTACATCACTAGACGCGTTAGAAAATTTTCAGGTCAAAACTTGACATGATTCTTTCTAATAAACTTTAAACTTTTAAGTACAAAACTTGGTGGAGACAAATATGTTACATTACCGCTAGTCATTGTATCATTCAATCTCTTGCTAGATAAAATTGAATCCATGGTAAAACAGTTAGATGAGAAACCTAATCGATCTGAAGTGGATGAAAGGCTCATTCTAGCTTTCCAAGCAGCTCGAGACAAAATGCTTAAACATTATAAGAAGAGCAACTGGATTTATTGTACTTCTTTAATTTTAGACCCAAGGCATAAGGCTCAGACTTTTGACCTGACAATGTGGGGGAAGCAACTTAAATCAGAAAGTCTGCGCAAGTTCAATGAACTTTATGAAGAATATAAAAGTCTACACTCACTGAACAAATCTCTGGAATTACCAAAAAAAGAAAATAAAGTATGTGATGAAGATGAAGACGTAATAGACTTTGATAAACTCTATGAATGTCCCTCGACGTCATCTGGATCTTGTCTTCAAGGCTTAGTGATAGACGAGTTGGAGGAGTACCTGAGAAAACCAAGAACTGCCAGCTCGGAAGACATTTTAGATTGGTGGAGGACGCATGAGACAGAGTATCCGACTTTATCGAAGATGGCCCGTGATTTTCTCTCAATACCTGCAACTTCAGTACCTGCTGAGAGATTATTTTCTAAAGCATCATTAGTAATTAGAAAACATAGAAATAGGTTAAGTGATGAGTCAGCCAGATGGTTACTTTGTATTAATTCTTGGTCAAAAGAATTGATATAAAGTAACATAACCTAATGATAAAGCTGTTGTGTACTGTTATGTTTGATTTGTGTTGTATTTTATTTTTTATTGAAATAAATGATAAATCGTAAAACTCTTTTATTAAATTTCATATAAGTTGAGGGTTCAATCTCTTTCTAGACAGATATTGTTCTTTAAAATACAGTCAAGTTATTGTAATTAATTTGTTTTTTTACATGTTTTAGCAAATGTAAGCTTATAAATCATAAATGTTTATTAAGAAACAGTTACTTCCATGGAAAACGACATATAGGTCAGTTGATTTTTCGAATTTCTTATCAAATCTTCAGTTATTTATTAATCTGCTTGATCTTTACTATGGCTATGTTAATTCAAGCTCACAATGTTCCAATTCTAATACGTTTTTCTAAGATTTAAAAACTTTAATAAATAGTAATAGACTGATAGGTAATTGCAAGACTTGCAAGACTCTTGCTGCAAGACCAAGACCAAGATCAAGACTGGGAGCGCAAGACCAAGACCAAGACCAGGTGTATTGGCGCAAGACCAAGACCAAGACTGGCTAAGTCTCGTCTTGTTCTTGCATTTGGGCAACACTAGTGATGCCCACATCTCTTCAGCAAACGATGTCTATGACAGATAAACTTTCTAGTTTTTCAGGTCTATTACTCAATCGTAGGCTTACCCTTCTAATATATTATATCGTAATAATTCCCTCTCGTTTTCTTTATAGATGAGAGCAAGCTACCAGTTTGATTATTATGGTAAAGACTGAATGGTACGGTAGTAACGGATTGGATTTAACGATCATTATTATAGGCCATAAGTAGTGGCTGCTTACGTAGCTCTAAAGCGATTACCACAGATTACCTTCTATAGATACTTTACTATCAATAATATTGTGAGATGAATCGGGAGAAAACTGATAATCCAAATTGCATTGCTTGCATAACTTTGTTAACTGATGGTGAGATGTGATTGGCCGTACATTGAGCTCAGTGGTGTACAATGGGAGAGCCACACATCAAACAAAGGACTTCTTCTGGCAGATTACGATAACATTATCTGTATCATTGGCAGCCTTATTCCACCCATTGCTAAGTATATAGATATCCTACTTTTTGTGCCATGTTTCCCTGGTCTATGCAGTCTCATCCACATATTTCCCGCGATCTTCTGTAGGTCGTCCGACCAGACGTGTATTGTACTTATTGCATAGGAACTTAGCAGTGAAAGTTGGCACGCTGATAAGTTTGAGTTTCTTTTTTTATTGTGAAGACATTGTAACGATGATCTATGGTACGCTTGCTATCATAAACAATACTAAGTCATGCAACATTATTGCTTACAAGAGAACAGCTGACCCATAAAACCGTTTATCGACATACCATCTTTAGGGTTGAATGATGAATCACTGCAGTGAGTAACCACCCCATCGTATTGTAATAATGGGCTTAACCATATCCATATGGATAAATGTAATACCAATATAAATATAATATGTGTTGATCGTTAAACCGAAGGGTAAACACTAATACAAAAAGTTGTTGAAGTTCGACTTCAATATCGAACGAAATGTAACAAAAAACGTATCGTGAAAAAAAAATTGCAAAAACGTATCGAGTCTTACTTTAATACTTAGCGATATATCGAAATATTAGTTACTATTCTCTAGTTTTTCATTGCGCTGCGCTAACTTCCCTTGTCGGGTATGTGCTGCATTTGCCGTATAAATCAACCACATTGAATGATTGAAATACTTTTTGGAAGATATCTAGCTGTTTATTTGATAGGAGCCTACAATAGACCGAAAAGCGTCTATCCAATATTAATTAATACAGGCGAAAGCTCTAATGAATCAAAAGCTTTGATTAATACCGCAGTAGTAATGATGGATGCACCCCTTCAGGTAAGGGTGGACCGCCGGCCGCGAGCCACCCTCCGAGACTAACGTAATTACACACTTATTAGTTCTAACCTATTTTTATTTGTTTTTTCAAGCAATCTATGTGGCGCCCGCGCCGACGAGGTCGCGTATTTGATGCTAGTGAAAAAATAATTCGGTCACACGAGCTAGTTTGAAACCACGCGTAAATAGAGACACTGACCAAAATGTTTTTCAATTTTATACTCTCTGTTAGAGAAGATAAGGTTGGCGGCGAGTTTTGGTACTGCCAGATAATAATGGTTATTGTACGGTCTGAATTAGGTCCGGACCCATGTTCTTCTGCTGTAAACTTGTTTCCTGTCTAACACTGGCGGTGGTAGGAAATGGAAATGAGGTGCTTTTTGTACTTCATCATAAAAGTACTAAAAAGATTTCGAAGTTTCTTGCTACGTGTGCTTGAATTTCTTTAAATGACTATTATATCTTCTAAGCTTGTGTTAGAAGACGAGTTCTTACGCTTACAATCCGTAATCGATGGGCAAGCTAAAAATGGTGATGGGATGAAGGAGTTGGAATGCGTAATTGAAAATGTTTCAAGAACGTGACATTAAATCAATTTAAAATTCACAAGTAGCCAGAAGCCGTAACTCCTCAGTCCTCAGCTGCAAAGCATTGCAGGAGGCCTTTTTGAAAACTCACATGCTTTTCGCACTGTCTTCGTCGTTAAAAATAATGCCTTAGAAATGTGATCTGATGTATGGTGGTCTTATCGGATCTTTGAGGTGTTTAAGCTGACCTTTATGAGCGATACTCTTGAGTCAGGAATCACTTATGCTATAATTTATCGTATCCGAGCCTTAAGCGAGTGTGTCCTGTATTTAATTTCGGCGGCCCATTGGTCGAAACCTTTCGCCCTGTGCGTGTGAATCGCCGTATTCATAGTCCTGAAAGTTGCACATGTATTTCTTTATAATTGTTTTTTATGTTTCTGAAGGTTGCGCTTTTCGTTTACCACTTTTTTTCAATCTAAATTTCAATTATTTCAATATTTCATTCCAAAGCTAGTATTTTTATCGAAGAATTATGTACCTACACACGTTTAAAAGAACCTCTCCGATAAATTAATAATCAGAATATAGTTTTATGTGGGTTGTTATCCTACTACCAGTGTCTTAAATAAATCATACGATATGAACTACCTCAAAAAACATATTAATCTTCTTAACATATCGATGTTAAGATTGATATTTTTTTTAGGAATCGCCCTCTGGACGCCTGACTATGAATACCACACATTAACATCCTTTAGTGTACTTAATTCGCTGGTCAGATAATAATTAATAAGCTCACAGTCGATATTCAGCTCGTGACCACCGAAGGCCCTCGTGACCGCGGCGTCTCTGACCCGACACAGATTGAGATATCAAAATTCGCAATTCAATCCCACGGTGATACACGCGTTTGTTTTATAGTTATCATTTGAGTTAGCCTTTGGGCAGTGTGGATTAGTTTGTATACGATGTGAGCTCATTAGGGGTGCGTTTCTTATTAGATATTTTAATATGGTAGGAGTTAAAAGGACCACCTCGATAACAGCCGCACAGGTTGATCTGTGAATTGGTGACCATCTTTACACACCGAGATCCCTCCGTGCCTCGGGAAGCACGTTAAGCCGTTGGTCCCAGCTGTCTTTCGTGGATCTTTGACAGTCGTTACGGGTAGTCTGAAGCTCGAAAGTCTGACAACCAGTCTTACCAAGAGGTATCATATTACCCAGTAACTGGATAGTGGAGGTCAGATAGGCAGTCGCTCCATTTAAAGTACTGATATTCATCTGCATCTGATTGGACTGGGACCCCAACATAGTTGGGAAAAGGCTAGGCAGATGATGATGATGAACTAGATAGTTGAAAGTTTCAAAATTCTACATTTGAAACATTAACTATAATTGTATTAAGTCAAACTAAGTCACTTTTAAAGGGTCAAAAGAATTAAACCAAAGTAAACCTTATGGTAAGGTAATTCTGCAAAGTTCTCAATCCGAAACAGGAGGATGTACAGTGTGACGTGTGTCCCTGTCCAGTCAGCTGCTAAAAGGTCCCTCTCAAAATGGTTAGGCAATACCCGCAGTCATATAGCCACGCTAAAAACTTACCGTAATTAAATTTAACAGTCCCCGAGAATCTTATAATAGCGTAGTAACTACTCGTAAAAGTATGGTTTATATCCAGTAGCATTTAATATAACGTTCACAAAATGAAAAAGTAAGATATCGTCTTAAGAGCAATCTCTTAATTCCCTGTTTAAAAACTACACACGAATTGACACTGGTTGTATAAACAGCAACGGAATGAAGTCTTTTTACGTCTTATTTATTTATCAGATAGTGAGCACTATAACAGATTTTATTGTTGATTCTATTTACACTTGGCTCGGTAACGTTATCTTCGATCTACGTAATGGTAAGTGCAAGTGAGCGGCTAATTGTTTTTGTTTGCAAGTGATCGTATCCGTTGTTCAAAGCTCACGAGGGGCAGGCCTCGTCTATACTGCCCTGATTTATATTTCGATGTGCGGAGAGATGTATCAAGTCCTTAAGCGATTGACCGCTTGCGTGTGCGCATTGTTGTGGCGGCATTTTTTAATTATCAAGATTCTAATTCAATGAACATTTGGAGACTAACGTTTTTAATTAAAACTTATTTATCTCGATACACTTTTGGGACTTTAAATTAGTGAAAGTTTTAGTTGGTTTTGTGCACCTTTAAATATGCAATTTCACAGTCCAAACAAAATACAAATGTCAGGATCAGGCATCATGAAAAAGGGAATTTCTGAAGATACGGAACCTTTGTTTTGGGATTATTCCTATTACTGAAATATCAATGAACCGCAAAACTGTTTTATCTTTGCACCGGACCCTCGACTCCAATTGCTCCAGGATTGGTGTAACCGTAAAGATAATCCCGTGTTTGTTTTAGCCCCGAGCTGGGATTGAGCCATTTAATTTTATAAGTCGAATCTAGATAAAGCCTGCTTGAGTGTGCTTTATGGATTTCTTTATTTAATATAGCTTATTGTTGGTATAATTATGTGGAGGGATATAATTGTGTGGGGAGGGAGTTTCTTCAGTTCTTGTTGCATGATCTATATATTTTCCGAAAAAAAAATATCTGGAATCATTTCAATTCAGTCAGTTATTTTAAAAATTAGATGAACAGACATAATGGTTGAGAAAACTTACATATACATGAATGATAACATCAATATGGTTGATTTAAATAGATCGCAAAAATACATGTCAACGCAAAACTTATGATTCACTGAAATAAAAATTTAATTCACGCTCCATTTAAAATACGTATCAGATGATTGATATAAAAAAAAGCCTTGGACTACACCTGCGATTTAATGTAAACGATTACATTTGTGGGTTACTAATGAAAGTTTAAAATTCACCGGTAGGCCGCGTGAAGCGCGCGCGGCTGTGCGTGCGCGCATACTTGTCGGACGTAGGGAGATTTGCTCGTATTAAACAATGTTTTATGTGCTTATGGCTCACTTACATTATCATGTGATCGATAAATGTATACAGTTAAGTCGAAGGTTTGTAGGAATTAAATGTATGTACGTTTATTTTAATGAAATCTTGGAAAATCAGTTTAAACAATAAGTCAAGAAGCTACGTTTAAAAAAAGAAGAATAAGTAATAAGAAAGAGGTAAATAAGTAGGTACCTAGTTTTCACGTGACCAACTCGAAAGATGAAGACCACTTCGTTCGTTCGAATTTATTCGAACCATCTACAGAAAGATTTATGAGTGTTTAACATTATTTATAAGTAGTTCTACTTATTCCATTAAAAATTATAATAATTTGAGAAAATTATACTATAATAATTATATTTTAATAAACCGCAGAATTATGTATGCAATGATGGAATAACGATACATGTCACGTTAACTGAGTCTTGTTTTTATTTCCATGTAAAGAGAGGAAACCTGCTCCATACCAAGTGTTATTATGTTAATATAGTTCATAGTTATTTAAAATACAATTCAGCAAGATCTTAAATGCTCATGTAGACCGGGAAAAAAGTTCCCAAAGTCGTCCTCCAATCATAAATTAAAACAAAAGCCAATAATGGCAATTAAAACAAAAGAAAAACATTTAATAAAAGCAGTAGTTACAGGCATGTTCATGTGTGTACGTTTAACAGCGTGAGTCGAGATCGGTATCGAACCTACTTCTTTACTCATGACCAACACTACCGAACACCTACAAAACCGTTCACTGATAACACTGGCACCTTTATTATTGAAGGCGTAGAGTTCGAAATTGAGAAGTGTTACATTTTTGGATGTGTCTGTCCGTGTTTGTTAGTGCACATGTTGAAACTTTTGTCATGTTATCTGGATTGGATCTGCCGCTAAGTTTTACGGTAATCGTAGTCTCTGCAGTACTTTTAAAATATTTATGGTCACCGTTTTTTCTTGGTGGGTCTTACATTAGTCGCAACATCAAGAATGCTGAGTAGAGCAATATTTACATGATCTGCTGATAAGGTTTTAATAAGTTTTTTGCTAAAGCTCACAGATTGCTACTAACTAATAGTTAGCTTAAAGAAATTATTAAAAGTTAAGGCCATTCGGGCGTGATTAAAAACCTTTGCTAAGATTAACATCTAGATAAGACTGTAAGTAGTATTTTTAGTCTTTAATATTGTTTTTAATCCCTAACAGAACTGATGTTTAATACATTACTCGTCTCAACAAACTAATTGATGCTCCACTTATTGTTCAATGGAGTATCAACTATTTCACTTGATTTGTTCCTCGACATATTGTTGCAATAATAATAAATTCAATCAACCTGAAACCCGTAAAGCCTTACTTATATCTGTCACTTAACGTCGAATAATAATAAATGATTGCCACAATACTTTTAAATCATTTATTAGCTTCTGAATGTTTGAATAATGTATGTCACAGAGTCTATCGCGGTCAGGGGGAATTAAAAAATTATTCAAAGTGGCAAAATAAAAAAAAAAAATACGTATGCAGGTATTACATTATAAGTAAGTTCCACATTACACAGAAAAGTAAGTACTAAAAATTCAAAAGCCTTGCCTGGGCACCGTTGTCCCGCCCAATGGGCAGCTGTGTCCCCATCCAGAACTCATTAAGCCTCTATTATGGTTCCCTCTCGCATAAACACGCCGTTGACCCATAAAAGCGGTCGATCGCGTCGAGCTTCAATTTATTCTTGAAATTAACCTGTCGCATACACTTAAGAAGTTGCGAGGCACGTGTTTCAAATGAGGCGCGCGGTGATTGGGATGTTCTGAATTGACGAACCTTCCAAATTGTTATAATTAACGAAAAGATTTAAAACTCAGTTTTGGGTAAGCAAGCCAGAAAGTTCCATAAGGCAGCGGTAAACAGAAGTAGACTATTTTTAAGGTTTCCTTACCTTTGTGCAAAGAAATTAACTTACATTGTAGAAGTAAATTCCTAATGACAGCTAAAACTGGATCTGGGTTTATAACCGTAAGATAATATGACAGTGTAATTGACTCTATAACATTTTGCGTCGGCGATAAAGAACCATTTGATGAAGAATATCAACCTCATAACCGTATGACAGCGAAGTTCTATCTTTGGAACATAATTTATGGAAATACGCGCGTCCATGATACACATGAATATCAATTACATATATTTTTATTACGTTTTTGCGATCTAACCAAGTAATTTTGTTTGTTAGACCGAAGAGCGTATTACGTGAAGTAATTAAATTATATTAAATTATATAAAAATGATTGATTTATCGAATTTCTTAGAAGTAATAATAGAGGTCTAGAGGTGGGGGAGCATAGGAGCAAGCGCAGATGTACTGTCGCACCTGCGCAATGACAATTTACACGTTTTATTATTTACTTATAATCTAGTGATTTGTATATTTCGCAATATGTATGCGTAATTAACTAAGCGATTTCATCTATCTTAAATATCATGCTAATTAAAGATATCTCTAATAGGATATTAAAACATACTTTATTATTGATATAAATTGAAATCTATGCATTTACAATATCAGGCCAGAACAACCTAAATGAAATAAAAACAAAGGTTCATGTTTGGAAATACGCAATTTGATGCTTATCTGAATTATCCATACATACCTACTGATAATAATTCAAGTTTGAGGATATGGTGAAGAAATTAACGTAAATTCGTTGCCTTGTGTTCAATACGTCATACATTCAAAAGTATGTCCATTAATTTCCACTCAAGCATTGCAGGTGTATTTAATTCAAATAATTAAATTGTTAAACACTCTTCATTATAATTTGTTTCACAAAAATCGGTGAAAACAAATGAAAATTTATTACAACCCCATATTGTAATGTCTACGATTTTTATGACAACATTAATTATATCTTAACATGTACTCACCTGTAAACATGTTTTTTGAAGAAAAATCAACCGTAATTCTACGTACAAAAAAGCCATACTTCGGTCGAAGACAGCCTTACATTTTTCTGATATAATTATAGAAAGGACGTGCGTGGAGTAGACTTCAACATATATTGATTGAAATACAAAGGAAAATAGAAGTCACGGTTGGCGCACTGGTAAAGAGATTGACTGCTGCGCTGCTTGTCGCAGGTTCGATTTCCGCACGGAACAAATATTTGTATGAACAACAAGTGGTTGTTCCGGGTCTAGCTGTTTGTGTATGTGAGTTTAAATGGCAAAAAAACTGGTTGTCTTTATGAATATTGACTAAATATTATCAGAAAACTATGATAGATGATGCATACCTAAAATTAGTGTCTACTAATATTAGATATGCATCATCTATCATAGAGCGAAAGAGAGAAATAGCTGTAAGCGTAATAATAAGTATGGTAGTCTTACCATACTTATTATTAGGCTTACAGCTATTTACCTCATGCAGCAAAACGATGTTTGTAATAGTCTAAAAACAGTCCAGCTTATCTACTTAACACAAATGAGAATCTGAAAAGCCTTAAACAAACGAAACATTACTTAAAATTTTAAAAAATCATCAGATGACACCTTAAAACCAGCAAAGAATAACGAGTAGAAAATAAAAAAAAAGATAAGCTCACACCGTCTCCACAGATTCCCTGTCGCGTAGTTTTCAGTAAGCCAACGACTCGTCGAGTCGGGCAGGTGCTGCCCAAGCGCACACTTCTTTCATTAAAATTAATACCAATGTCGCGTGTGCACATTCTTACTCGATAACGCCTTGCCGTAATTAAGGTATGGCTTTAAACGAGCCGGGCAAGGCGGGCGCAGCGCAGGCGCACGACCGCCACGCGCCGAACGGTACTCCGCGGAACGTTTAACGAGAAATTTTGTTTCCATCAATATTTCTCCTTATGGTATCAGATTAACAGGCTCGTTGCGATACGGTGCAGATGCGAAGAGGTATTTTCTTTATTCGTGGATGGGAAATTATAGGTCGTTTTCCTTTTCATGCATTGAGATTCAATGCAATGCATAATTAGCAAAAGATGCATCTAATTGTGAAAAGATTGCAAATATTAGACGACCAATTTTCGTACCCACCTAGTTATCTACATGTACAGATCTTGTTTTTATCTAATCTCTATGGAACTAATGTCAAAAGTTTTAACTTGATTTTCCTGAACTGTTACTGAACCCTCTTAGCTATTGTTAGGACCATGTAAATTACATGCACATCTGATCTGTTTTTGAGAGTCGTATTTACGTATGGACCAATATTGCTTGCCCAGGGGGCAGCAAAAAGTAAGCAAAATTAGACATAATATTACGTGTATTTTTTTTTGCTCGGACACCGCATTAATTTGTAGTGCAGCAAGGTGACAAAAAATTAAAGCACAAAACGAATTCTGGTTTTCTTAACTTTTTGCCCAGCGCAGTCTCAGAGTTAAATGATACAAAATATTAAACAAGTATATCGAGTTTGTTTATTGGCAATCAGTATTCGACGGTTTATTTATGTTGCTCATTCTTCAGCTGTTAACACTTCGAGATCTTAGGGGCGTCGCAATTTCGTTCGAATCGATAAAACTGACAGTAAAAAAGATTACACAATAGAAACTGATATAAGGATACAACACTAATTATCTATTTAGGGGAATCTTATCGCCGCTACTAACGAGCTGTCGTAAACCTATAAACGAATTCGACAAGCCTTGTTGTCGGCAAATGAGACGATTGCCTAAACTAGCCTTATTTATAGACCTCCGCACATGTCCGAAGGGTTAGATATGTGAAATATAGCATACTAAATGATACACGTTTACTCATTATCGAGACTCATAATGTTGTCAAAAAAATAACTAAATTCGAAAACATTTTTATTTTGAGCGTCTAATTACATAGAAAAACAGGAAAACATTTCTAATTTTGTTTTATTTTCTCAAATTTCAAAGAGTCACACGTTCAGAACACAAGGTGGAGTGCACAATGCCCTGTAAACTTTTAAAAACAAAATAAACCAGCAAATCCCACTGCACCTCTCCAATTGACTTCCTACCAATACATCCACCGTCATTGTCGCACACAAATCTTTATCTTAAAATTCAAATATCAATCAATCGCATCCGATTGGTCAATGCGAATCGAATCACAGCCGAATCGTATCTCGGTCACAATCGGTGTCGGGGTGTCATTGAAGTCGGATGCGACGACGTCACTGTGTCCGTCGGGCCGTCAGCCGTAGGTGGCGGCGACGGCGACCGAGGCCGATGCGAAGTCCCGATAGCCCCCGTGTCACTGTCTTACAAGCTCCGAGACATTCTATTTGCATTTTGGATGTCGTCTAAAAGACGTGTGTTATCTGTCCTAGCACATGTAGGTGAGAAAACAAGTATATTCCCATGGGTAAAAAGTATTTAGAAATGTATGCAGACTTTCTTTAGGTTTCTGTTTTGTTTTTCGAACCATTTTATCTTTCTAATCTTGATATTGGGATAGATTCTTAAGTGCTTTTTGCGACCTAACAAGCTTGGGGCTATTGACGTTTAGCTGGCTCAAAAATAAACCAAATAATACAGATATATTTTTAGCTAGACACATTGCCTAGACAGCCTAAAGTATTATTCATGCTACTTAAAGTCTTAAATACACTTACGTCAGTTGAAATACAAAGTTGAGAGCAAACACTCTTTTAATGAAACGTAGTATCTCTATGTCCACAAAAATTATTGAAATCAAATAAACTCGCGACACACAATCAAACCGCGTATCATGGCCTGGCCGTCAAAGTTCCATACATCACACCTTGTTGGCAACGAAAAGGAATGTTCGTTCATTGTTAGCAAACCACGCTTGATATGAAATGTAAAACATATCCTTTATTAATACTTAATACGATCACCCTTTGATTCGATGAATAGGAGTCACTCAACAAGTCGTTAATCAAACGATATTGGGTACGAATCAGGTAGTTGTATTGTGTGATCGATGGCGGCGAGCCTTGCATCTATGATTTATTATAATTCTTAAACTTGGCATTAATGAGACTGAAGTATTCATTGAACCGCGACTGGAAGCTACGAGCTACTAATGCAAGTTACTCCTTGTTATCGATCCGTTCGATTTCGATAAAGCATGACAAGCAAAAATTTATTTATCTATAGGTACCTAAAACTTTTATATCCTATGTAGCATTGGGCCAATTCCAGTAATTTTAAGAACGTTCGTATTCTAATTTCAGTCACAATCAGCTATCAAAAACTGTCTAGCGTTTACCAAAATTTTTGACATTTGATTGTCGCATAAGCTTTGGTTTCCTAAGAAAGCGGTGAACGGTCACAGAATACCGGCTGCACAATTACAGAGTGTTTTTGATACCTTAATGGCAAAAACCGTAGCTTTATAAGAGACTGCAACAATGTTATGACAGTTTTCCATGTTTGTTTACGAGTACTGTCTATTGCATCAATCCCACACCAGTGGTGCGTAACTCCATGTATGGCAGATGACATTGTTCCCATAATCATCACTTTTACATCGTTTTCAACCCCATGTCCCACGTTGTTACGCATCTCACGTCATTTGTTTTACTTAATTGTTTTATTTACAGGTAATTGCTCAAATAAAATATCCGGTGTGGGATGGGGAACTTAAATCGATCAAACTAAAATGAAGCAATAAAATTTGCCTATACTGTAGGACAATATTTATTTTTAAATATTTTAAGAGTCGTCACCTCAAACATAATTTTTTTTTTTTTTTAATGTACCAAAAATTTTATTCATTTGTCATTGTGTACATAATTTAAAAACTAATAAATGACCTACTATTTACATAAAATAAGCTAACAATTAAAATAATAATATGTACAGGTATAAAATAAGCAAAAGAATCATAGGGCATCGAAAAATTCGTCCGCATCGCTGTCAACAGGAACAGTGCCCAAAAGGCTGGCAGCATTACCACGTTGTATGGCAATGCTAATTCTTTGGCCAAGAAAAAGGCCAGCCCTCTGGTCACGTGAAGAGTCGACTAACCGCTTGGCGATATCTCGAAAAACCAAGTGGGCACTCGGACCCCATGGCCCTAGAGTTTCAACCCCAAACGGCTCGAAAATATAACTCCCAATCAGGTTGGAATATTTTCGCCGTTTGAGGTTTTCTGCACCTGCAGCAGCCGCCCCAGCACAGCCCGCCGTGCTAGGAAGATGGGATGGCGCAAGGGTATCGACACATGTTGCATCCCACACCAAAGGTCTGCCTAACTTCCAGGGCATTATGGTCATTCCATCTGGTCTCTTCCCATCGTCGCGTGCCAGGCCGTTGGGCTCTAAAACAGCTGGCACCCCGGCGGTGACAAGAGCACGACGGATGATGTCATTAATGCTGGCGTGCCGTGCTATCCGGCCTCCGTTCCTACTGCAGGATAGGCCATGGTGTCCGAGGCAGTCGACAGCTTCACCGCACTGACAGCGATGTGGAGCCCCGCAAGGAGCGCCCAAACGCAGACAAGTAGCGAGCCGGAAGGTGGTATCACCCAGCATAGTGCCTATGTTGGGTGACGGGAGTGCTTGAAGCCAGAGTCCCGACTCCCACTCACCCACAGCCAGCAGGCGGGCACGCTCAGCAGAATTGGTGGACGTATTAATAAGATTATTCCGTACCAACCTGCAGAGCGGCTCATCCCACTGCCTCTGGGAAGATGGGTTTACGGGCCGATCTGTATCCGGGCAAGTCGCTTTCCAGGCGTTTACCGCGTCTGTCAAGCACGGCACTTCAGAGTCAACCAGGCAGGGGGCTAAAATTTTCCCGGTCAACTTTTCAGTGCTGTGGACAGAAGATAGGAACGCCGGTAAGCTAATACTGGTAATTTTGCGGACGCCGAGGCCACCAAAACGGATTGGAAGTGTGGCTTGAAGCCACGCTCGGTCGTCCAAGGCCACATTTAAAATGGTTGTTAATGTGCTACGAACAATTTGGTCAATTTTGTCTAACTGCTGTGGTTGCTTCCATAAAGGGGAAGAACGAAGAAAATATAAAAAATTTGGGCCAAAACAACAGTATCTAATCAGGGTGAATGCCGAATGTAAATTAATTTTGGAGAGTCTATCTGAAATCTCGTTGAAATTTTTAATTTTTTCGTCGATGAAAGGAGAAAAACTGTCTTCTAAAATTGGGGAACCTAGGAGGTACAGTGAACTTTTGTCTAAAATTTTGATTCCTGGGGCTATTGTATTAAATTTATCTAGAGTCAATTGTCTGTCGGTAATGTCAGAAAGGTAAAGTTCACATTTCGAGGGGTTAAGGTCCAAGCCAATAGATTGAAATTCCTGCTTAAGAAGTTGTAGATCTTTCAAAACAGTGTCTACATCACCTCCTAGCGTTCCATCGTCTAAATACCACACGTTAAATTTTGAATTTAGTTTCCGTATGATTGGATGAATAACCAAACTGAAAATGACTGGCCCGAGAGGATCACCTTGTTGGCATCCAACTGCAGATTCCAAAACATTGTCCTTGTATAATAATTTTGAAGGGTACCTGTAACATTGCCACATAAAACCATAAATTTCGGGTAGTTCCTTTTTGACTTCAGCCAACAAAGTGTCCCTGTTCACAGAGTTAAAGGCGTTCTTAACGTCAACCTTGAGGATGACCTCACCTTTTTTGGACTTTAAAAATGTGGAAAGGGCATGCACGGCAGCCTCACAGCCCCCTTTCGAGCCAAAACCAAGTTGCAGGGGCTGAAACTTAGCTGTCAGCGATTCGCTGTACAGTTTACAGCATATTTTGGCTGCCGTACGCCTGTAGGTGCACCCAACGGCGATGGGTCGAATGCCGCCGTCCCTCTTGCGCAGGGCACATAGATTGGCCCCGTACAAGACATCGACGACGGCCCCGTTCGCACCGCCGGTAAGCATGAGATTAATCATGGCCGCAAGCTCCTTCAAAAGCAACTCACCAGCATCCCCGGCGCCTGAACTCAATAAATCCTTTAGGTGTTGTGGAGTCAGGCCGTCGAGGCCGCCGGCGGAACCACTTCGGAAGGAGCTCACGGCTGCATACAACTGGGGGGCCGAAACGTTGAGGAAGGTTGAATTTAGGTCGGGAGGGTCGGGTGAGTCGGGGAAGGTGAGACCATCCGCAGGCGCTGGATGTTTACTCTCTAGAGCTGTTAGTGTTTCTGGAGAGTAAGGCGCCACCACATCGCTGCTGAAAAGTATCCTGGCTGCACCCCTGATGTCACCTTCACTTAATTTGGATTCTACATGTGAACATAATCCTTTTTGAGATATGTTATGGAATGCAGGTAATTTTGGATCTAAAATTAAGGCCGAATTGTTACAATTTTCTTTAATTTGGTTCGTTAATGTTTTTTTAGTTGCCAAATTTTTTTGAACGTGCAGAATCCTATAAGGGAAGGTAAGTAATTGCTCCCAGGCACTTTGTGAGTTCTCCTGGGTCGCAAGACGGATACATTGCGCCAAACTCGCTGCAACAGATCGTCTCGCGCCCCGGGGAACTCTCTTTAGTACAGGGGTAGAATTTTTTAATTTTGCTAATTTTTTCTACAAACTTTGTTCTAGAGGTGTTGAAGTTGAAGTTGAAGCGGCTGGGGGGCACAATGGTACACTATGCGATTTGTGTATCTTCCCATAGTGTATCCTCAGCCCCCGTTCGCCTTTAAAAAAGCGTGCCTGTGAGCAATGTGGACATCTCACCAGCTGAACATCAAGCGATGTGGCAGGTTGACTAGCACAGTTTCCGGCGTCGCTACAGCCGGCATTGAACATATATATAAAAACACACTTAAACTTACAGAAAAACTTACCTAAAAATAAAAAAATAAACTATTTATACACGCACACAAAAAAAATAAACTAAAAACACTATTTTCATTATTTACAAAATGTCACATTATGAAATTGTCAAATTTTCTTGACGACTGCGGCGCAGACGCGCTCGGGGCCTGGGGCCTGGGGCGCTGCGCATGCAGGGCGCAGCCTTCGCACCCGTTGCCTTGGCTGCAGGCGTCGCGTCGGGAACTTGGGATGATTGATTACGAATAAGTAGGTAATTTATTTATTTATAATCCACGCGTGCTTTGCAAGCTATTCAAAAACTGACACCACAACATTGCACAAAAGAGTGTCACACAATGTTTTCTGAAACGGAAATTAGTTCTCAGAAATATTGAAAATATAAAATTATATTTTCGAGAGAGCCTCGTATCTTGCTTAACGTGTTTGTTGGTTTGACGCTGTTGTTTATCAAATTTTGTAATTTATATTATTTTTCTGTAATTTTTATATTTTACTAGGTGATGAAAAAAAATATAAATTATATAATTATCATAACATAAATTCGTTTTAATTTGTAACAACAAATGCCACAAACAGCGAATCGAATTTTTTTTTGAAAATCTCCGAAAATCATCTCATAGATATAAATATCTACGAGTAGGTATCTATTTAGTCCGTAATATCCCACTGCTAGGTAAATACCTCCCTTTCTCTCTTCCACACCAGAAAAAGATTTAGTGAAAAATAGAGTTAAAGATAACTTTTCTAGAGCACAACAACACGCTGTTACAATTCCATGATAACTTTATTGATGACCGGCATTTGGATATTTTATCTTGCTTAAAAACGGTAAAATAATTCAAAAACATAAATTAAACCAGCAGCATAATTTGTTGAATCGTAATTGCTCAAAGGGAGATGAAATAATTGTTATTGTTATGACAGTTTTGCGAAGGGATAGAACCCCACGTTATATCGTGTTCAAGGGTCATATAAATAAATAGCATCACATGTGTCGTTACTAATATTTCACTATATTTTTACAGGTTGCATATTTGTAAAATAACGGGAATAGCCTAACAGCTAAGTATCAAACTAAAAGTGGAGTGGTAAATTATGACAACGTATACCTGGCGATGTATTCCGAAAAAATCTCACCAGTGAACACAGCTCACTTCACCTAAGTTTAGAGTGAGAGTTTTAAAGAATAAACGAGCTGTAACCGACCCGCCACAAAATTAGTAACATTTAACCTATTACCTATTTAACCTACATACACTGTATTGCACATTGAAAAACTAATGCAACTTACTTTCCCACTGCTGAAAACTGCTATACCAAAGATTCACACGACAAATCAAATTCACGCTTTCTTTCACACGACCACAAATCAAAAAACCGTATCAATTCATAAAAGATACTTAATAATTTTAATATTTTACAGCACTTTTAATATTAAACCAGTTTCGTGGGTGGTGCGATGAGATGCGTAGGAGCATAGGGTGGGTACCCTCACAATACGGACACAATGACTTGAATTATCGTCGCATTCTTATTGGACATGTTACACGACTTAACATGTTACTTAAGCTTATTGTTAGTAACTTAACGACATCAATGAACGCTAATAACACTATATTCTTGTTTTGTCGGTGTTGTTACTGTTCTTTTTAACTTACACCTCGTAAGTTATTTATGAAAAATATTAAATTCGTATTGGAATACAATGTGGCTCCTTCGGTCAGGATGAAATGAGAACTTTTTAAGTAATGATTATCGTGGTGTCAATAAAGGCTGGGTACTGCATTTTTGCAATACACTTACGGAAAAAGTTATATCATTATGAACGTCTTTACGGAACCTTTGGGTCATCATCATCATTAGCCTATAGCAGTCCACTGCTGGACATAGGCCTCCTCTATTGCACGCCACTCAACTCGATTTTCAGCAACTCTCATCCAGCTGCTACCAGCCATTCTGCGAAGGTCGTCGATCCACCTAGCCCGAGGGCCTCCCACCTTACGTTTATTGATTACTGATTACCTCTGGGTGTTTTTCAGTAATTAACTTGGTGATGTCCTAAACTAAAGGAAAATTATTTGCACTGCCCCAACGTTCACAATGCCTTTAGTTAAGACATGTCCGTGGCTGAAAGCTGTTGTTTATCCGTTTCCTGAACCTGACATTTTTTTATGCTTCTTTCTTTATAGAATTTAAAATTGAACAGTTTATTTACTTATTACATTTAACATCAGCAGGGGTTACAATTTAATTCCGTTGTCTTTCATTTAACCCCTAAATACTCACGCAACCCTAACGGAACATCGATCGATTATTCGTAATAATCATAACAGGAAAAAATATCGGTTATTTACGGAACCCATTAGCACCTCCCCGCAGGTCATATCCGGTACAGAATCACGGGGTTCAACCCCACAAGATGACTGGCCACTGCTTTATTACTAAAAGTCAATTTAAATCTAATACGAGATAAGTAGCTCAAGTTCAAAAAAATATACATAGGTAAAGATTGAAAATTAATTGTTAAGCAAATTGAATACCAACTTATATTATCCGTACTTATATTCAAATCATAACTGCAATTCTTCAACAGTTATATGAAATGTCTAATATTGAAGTAGAGTGTCAATTGGCTTTAAAAAAAATCTCTGATAGCCAACTTAGACTGAAATGGTGTCAAATAAAAAGAAAATTATGAGACGTTAAGTCTGTGGTATGGCTCTTAATAACAACACTATTTTAGAATGTGAAACTAAAAATAGATGAGCACTAACACCGTATAACCGAGCAGCGAAGCTTAGAAAATAACCTGATAAAAACTTCGATACGAAACCTATTAACCGCTAATACAGAGTAAGGTATGTATCAACTAATGAAAACAAATACCTAACCACGAAACAACCATATCGATTCAATTAGTAAAGCTAAATAGAATGAGAGTTATTCGATTCACGCACTCGTATTGACGGTAGCCGGTGCTTTGATCCAAGAGCCGACGAAATAAAAAATAAAACAAAGTTTAAGAAGTGCAATTCATAGCGTGTTTCAAATCTAATTGATGATGGGCTGGTGAAGACGCCGGGGACTGTCACCACGGCGGCGATCCTCACACGAACGGTATTGGCATATTTTAATGAAGAAAAAAATTACCACATTTCATTAGCTTTCGAAAAGAAAAATGCAGCTGAAGTATTCCAAATTATCTAATGCTCATGTCGGGAATGCTAGAAATATTCAATAGATATAAATAAATCCGGGATGCGTCGATTGAAGATATTTTTAAAAATATGTGTTAGTTGGATTTGGGACGCCATAACTGTCTCTGAAACACCATTATTATCGGTCATAAATCTCTGAATATTTATTGAGACTTTGTCAAATATAATTAAGTTAATGTTATTGTAATATAAACAGCTTTCCCGTTAGAAGGAACAATCAATATTTACTCATTAAGACATATATAGGTACTTACCTACTTAATTTAAGCCATGAACTTACAAGACTGAAGTAAAGTTTAATAAACTATAATAATAATAACCCCACCGCCGTATCATACCTTGACGTCGTGGTGGGGCTTGCGCGCTCAAAACTCTGGGCCTGTGTCGGTAGACTTTACCTTGCCGGAACGGGTCTCGGGTGAGGAGCCAGATCAAGAGAGGTACAGAAACCCGCAGGGCAGCATGTGGCAAGCTGTTGGGCAGTAGCGACCCCACAGACCCTAACTCCCGGGAGTAGTCTTGCTCTTCACCTCTGGCTTGCCTTAATTGGCCGGCTGGAGTGTACACTGACGAGGAACAGAGCTCCCACCTCATTCTTGCCTTTATTGGCTGGCTTGAGTGGAGATTCGCAAGAGCAACCGTGCTCGGGAAAGGAAGTATTCCAGTAACTGCTCGTAGGGATCTTGACCATCTTCCGGGCTCTGGGATTGTTCTGAAAGCCGTGGAATACCTCTCCACTTCTCAAGCACCTCAGGATATGTTGCCCCCTTGTCACTACGTCACTATGTGCTAGCGACAGTTTCCGGGAGTGTGCAAGTCACCCCCTGCCATTTCATCCGTGTATATATAAAACATTGATCAGTCAGGGGCTATAGTTCTTCCATAGTTCTTGGTAACCAATCCACTTTAACCACGCAAACCCATAGTACAACTTTTTATCTTTCCAATACTGCAATAGTCTTACACCAACCGGGGGTTATTCTTGGGTGCACTTTCATGGTGCATACAGGGATCATCGTCGGTTGGTGCCGCATTTCATTCAAATTTCCTAAGGGGCCTCTGCGAGTTGGCTTCGGACCCTCGTATGCCTTCCAAAGGACCGGCACCCCATGGTATGTAAAGTCATAAAAATAATTTATTGACATAAATACAGCTGTTACATACTTTATTTGTAGCCCTGGCTCTTGAGCTAGGTAGCAAACTGTGTTACAGGAGCCAAACTCTAGTGGCCTCATAACTTTTAATCAGCACGATCCATCCTATCTGCATATAAACTTTATAAACGGATTGCTATTCAAAATTAAAACAGTTCCCTTCATAGAGCTGAACTAATTAACAAAGCAAACATTTTTAATCAAGCCAACGTTCTTATCTGAGCGGGCTACATGCGTATACATATGTAATAGGAGTAATTTCATTACATTTACAACATCACCGCTCCATTCCCCAATTTCCAGAATTGGTTTCATTAACGTAAATGTCAATGTATTTTATCGATAATGTACCGATAAACACTGATGCGACTTTTATCCAGCAGGTTCGAATACGACTTGCCTTTATAAGAAATACCTTTAAACTCAAACACTCAATGAGATTGAAACTGATAATACTGATGTGGATTCTTAAGACGATTGATTTATTTTAAATATAAAGACATCGATACGCTGATTATGTGACAATATCTCTTCATCCCTTTTAGTGGCAGCGCATTAACGGTAATTCCGCAGATATTTATAGGCACTTAAATTAACCTGTAATATTTATCATGCTTCTCTTTGTAACTAAGGTATAAATGAATATAATAGGAGTATAAGAACCCATTCATGAAAATGAGTAATGAAAATGTGCAGTTACGAGTCATTGCTACTAAAACTATTCACTTCGTATTTTATGTTACAGCATTCAGTGGTCAGCAGAAAAAAACTGGGCACGCGTTAGCCACCCTTCCCGCGCCGCGCACCCCCCAACCACCGCCAGGTACGGACCCGCACGTACAGGGGGAAGGGATGATCGAAAATAATAGGGGAAGAGAATTTTAAATTTTATATTTTTTGCAGCCGGCGCAGGTGATATAACGCGTGCGCGTACGCCGGCGACTCACTTGTACGTGAAACTCCGCTGCCGCCGCTCGCGCTCGCCTCTAACCGAAAGCTCCCACGAAGCCTTCCCCTATCGCGCAGTGCTTTTCCGATAGCCGCGCCGACCGGTCGTGCTCTTTATCCGTCGTGAACGCCCGCGCCGCACGCACGTAAAATGCTACAAGAAATTCAACTCGTTCAAGGTCAGACGAACTACGTAGTCGTCGCGTCCGGATATCCTTCAGCTACGTTAACGAAAACGCCCGTAGAGAAGAGAAATATACCGATTGCTCCGGCTCCTGAAAAAAATTATGTTACACATGATTCACCACCGAATCTACAGTACAGAAAGAAGGTGCACTTTAGAACAAACCCTTACACTGGACCCCAGGCCGCGTCGATCGCGAGACGTAACGCTCGGGAACGTAATCGTGTTAAGCAAGTGAATGATGGATTCAACGCGCTGCGCCGACACCTGCCCGCGTCGGTTGTCGCTGCGTTATCAGGTGGTGCCCGCAGAGGATCTGGCAAGAAACTTAGCAAAGTTGACACACTGAGGATGGTGGTTGAATACATTAGGTATCTCCAGCAGCTCTTGGATGAAAGCGACGCTGCTTTGGGAATCACACGCGATCAAGAAAACAGAGAAAATATTCCAAATGGAAACACATTACAGCCGATGACAACGATGGATATGGATGATGGATTCTTCTATGGAAGTGGATCTCCCTGTTCAGAGAAGCCCGATTCCCCTGCGCCTTCCGAATGTTCGTCGGGGGTGTCGTCGGCGTACTCAGCTGATCGGTACGAGGTCACGACGACGACGCAACAACAGCTCGGCCCTATGGATGAGGACGAACTACTAGACGTTATCTCGTGGTGGCAACAGAAATAACAATCATGTAAGTTGACATACATTTGCCTAATTCAGCTAAAAGGTTTTCTTTTATTGTACCATTGTTTTTAAATGACAGTTATATCAATTACGGATTATTTTTTACCTGTCTTATATAAAGTGATCAACGAGCTCTATGATTTTTTTAAACAATCGATACTAATGTTTACATTCTTTTGTTCACAGATTAAACGTTGTGAGACACAACTGGACCCAACCCTCCGAAAACGATGAAACGATGTCAGTTATTTATTAATAGTGCATTGATCGTTTATACATACGAAAAGACTCTTGTATATCTAGTCAAATCAATAGTGCCTTTAATAATTTAGGTGTTAAGTCTTAGTTTTAATTGCGGGGTAATTAATCAGGTTTGGATTACTGTACTGACTTTTTATTAGGTAGACAAAACATCTGATTGCTCTACTTTAAAAAAAATGTTCTGGTACTTTTAATCTTTTAATGTAAGTACACTGTACAAGTGTTTGACTGTATAAAATACCTCTAAATTGTGCCGATAAATATAAAGACAATTGTTTGGTATAGGCTGTTATTATAATACTTTTAGTATACTTTGTGAAACAAAATGGTCGATAGTACATGTTACCTTTTACTGATATTACCGAAACTGTAAGAACGCTCTTTGTATTATCGGCCGAGTCGATGATATTGTAAATATACATTAATTAGTTTTAAGTTATTAGGTTAAGAAATTAAAATTATTTATTGAATCGACCTGTTGGCATTTTTATTCCTTTGTTTGAAAAACCTGGAAGCTGCACTTAGCCTCACTAGTTTTTTATACCGAACTACCGGTGTAACTGTCGTGAGTTCAAACAAGTTATAGGGTGTATCAATTATTTTTTCCAACACATAATGTTTATTTTATCAAGATAATTTAAAATAAATTCCTTTGAATGCAGTCCCTTTGTCCTGTCAGTCTAACGTCAATAACTATTAAATTAAATACATATTAAATGAAAACCTTGACAATAACTTAACTTGTTGTAATTATTATTATTCTTTTAGAAACCTAATTTGACATTTCAGAATGGATCCGTATAAAAACTAGCTTATAACAACTACTGACTTTTTCACTGAATTTTCAGTAGTAAGAATAAATATTTTTCTGACATCTTCAACTTTAATCTTAAACTTTTACAATATTGAACCCAACTTACTATTTATAGGTACTAGGTAATAAATTAAATGACGTAGGGCTGTATTTTCCAACGCCAGATAATTTTATGCGAGGAATAATTTTGAATTTTTGACAGTTCTTCCCAAAAACTGTCAGACGTCAATTTTATTCCAAGAATAAAAATTAGGTATCTGTCGTCTTAAAAAATCAGTCCTAAGCGTCCTTTTCTTTTTGTACATAATTATTTAGTTAGTAGTAAGTCGATTTTTAGTTACAATATCTACTGTCGATATTAAATAGACATAGTCAAAAGTCAAATCTATGATTACTTAGGAGATGATCGCTTCTGCCCTAAACTTAAAAACGTAAGCAATATATCTTAAACCTAAGTTGCTTGCTCTGACCCATGATGACAAAACCGCAAATGAGAGCCCATTTCATAGCAAGTTGTAAGCTTGAACTTACATCTTTCATTATTACAACTCTATTCAGTAAACCCTACAAGAAGAATTTAAGGAAAATATTTGATAAAAGATTCTTTAGGTATAATCTTGTATCAAAACTTTTCCGTGCTTAAAGAAGAACCTTTGCCTACCTTTTAATTACTTAAAGAATCTTTTGAATAACCGTTTAACATAAGATATATGAAAACAAAGAAAGCTGTCAACAAAACAGCGGGAAGCGACCGAGCTCCTCACAAAATAATAATAATAATAATAATAAACCATTTATTTTCAGGTAACAAAGACCCATAGATACATACCTTAACCTAAGTATACATAATAATATAGTAACAACTTTGTTAGTAAATAAAACTTAATAACTATACACAACAAAACAACACAAATTAGCATAATGAACGAATCAGTGTCTGGCCCTGTAGATTTTATTTAACTTAACTCATTTTTAAACAGCAAATATAAATCAAAAGTTTGGTTCACACGATACACAATATGATATGAGCTTTTTGTATGACATTTTTACAGTAAAAGCATTCACTAATACATTACTTATTATTATTTGGAAAGGCTCTTGCTGTCATTATAGGTCACATATGGATTATGTCACAGGGATAAGCGACATTATTGACTGGTCTATTGATAATGTCATACCACAATCAGCTTTAAAGTGCTAATAGGTCGGTTGATATAATCTCGCTGTGATAGGTACAGTACTTGCTATGCAGACTTTTTAATGGTTTAGCAGGAAGGATTTTTATTAAAGCGTGTTACACGTACTTAGTGGTGAATCTTTGATTTATTCCGTGTACGCCTCATATTTTCACCCAACTTTCTGGACATTAAAAAGATCCTATGTCGCTCTGGAAAATAAAAACATCCTGTTTCGCTTAACGTTAAATATATTTCCTTTTTAGACCTAAAATTCAGCTGTTACTTGCTTGTACACTTGTACAGTCTGTCAAATGTGCTTTAAACCTTTGTATGAAAATATTAAACAGTGACCCTGTTTCGCTCAACGTTAAATATATTTCCTTTTTAGACCTGAAATTCAGCTGTTACTTGCTTGTACACTTGTACAGTCTGTCAAATGTGCTTTAAACCTTTGTATGAAAATATTAAACAGTGACAGACTGTTATGATAGGTAACTGAAATTAAATGTTATCTCTTTCATTTATTTGGTATTTAATCATAATTATCAAGTTGATACAATGTTTAAGACTCCATACTTTAAGTGTTCAAATTACCTGCAATTTTTCTCGATAAGTCCGTGTATTAAAATGATTTATTCAAAAAATTTCATGTTCCCATAGTTTTATATTCAAACAACCCGTCCGTTCGTTTGTGTCAATTCTGTTATTACCCTTTAGATATAATAAATCATCGTTGTCCAGATGTAGAGAATTAGCGGGACGCTGCGCGATCGCGTCGAGATATTCCCTAAAAATAATAAAAAAATACCTCACACGAACCCAATCAACCATTATTATATGACACACGATGAGGGCAGATTCTATTAATTTATAACCAATGTGGGTGGATATACTGGCATTATTTTTTTAAAGGTCGCGGAACGTGGACATGAATAACTGTAATTTCGTGTTGTTTTTATTAAGATATTGGCCAAGTAAATTGTGGCACGCAACCCTTATGAAGCTTTAATGTAGGCAAGAACGATTAGGAGGAAAATATGAATATACATCCTACATATACGCTGATGCCTTCTCTTACTTCTCTTGGTAATTAAAATTAGTAGGTACTCATGTTGTCTTTACTAATCATACATTGATTGACATAATTATATAACAATATTATCATATACTCTGGTCACAATTTCTCAGTGGTAATTAAAATTATAAATACAATATTAAGCTTCGCAATTTCGTACTTTTACTTACTTTGGAATAATCTGAAAACGTTATTCAAGAAAAGCGAAAATTATGTAGTATCTAGAACGTTTCTTTTCAGTAGTAAGTAAGACTTTTCATTAAAACGAAATGTTTTAACCTTTTTCTCTTTTGATAATTTTGTTCTAAACAATAACTCCTTGTTTTTACGAACATAAAACCTAGGTGGGATAACTTATACGTCCACATAAATTATATTTGACTGCATTGTTAGACCTTTGACAAATTCACTTGTAACACCACGCGTGAGAGCGACTGTGTTACCCTACTGTTTTTAAAAAAACGTTATTGTTTTGATAAAAAATGACATGCCATCCAAACATCTGATAATAAGCGTGGGCGTGGTCGCAACAAAAGAGAATTGGTTAGCACCATACAAACACAATACGGGATGAAGTTTTGATTCGGGTGTAAAATTAAGTTTTCTAACATCGGCCCCCTTTGTTCGTTTTTTCTTGTCGCACCGTCCACACAATGAGATTGTTTGTTCTATTAACGACTTAACTGCGATAAAATTACTGTTTTCTTGGGAATATTTTTCACTAATTTAGGAGATCTTTCGTTTGTAATTTGGCAAAATAACACCTATCACAATATAACAAATACACCAACAGTAGTGATTATAATTTTTTACATAGAGTTATTTGTCTCGTCAATTTATCAACGAATCTGAGTTTCTCCACACATTAATCAAGTTGTATACATATCTGTATAACTTCCTGCGTTCGGTTCACTAAAGGCTACTTTTAGGCGGTTTATCTTGCTAATGATGTTTTACGATGTTGCTGCACTCGGCGTTATCACGCGCCGTCGCCTACGGTAGCTAATGCACAAACTATCAACGAAATCTAATAAAATCTCCTCTACGCGTAAGATAATAAGGTTCTATTTAATGATAACGGTAGTGATACAGTGAAGTGGTAGCATTCTCCCGGCGGCTGTCTCTTTGTCGCCTCTCATATCTATAGGCAACTTAATTAATTGACGGATCGCGTTAGCAACCGAACTGATTAGCGCCCCTTTTTGTGCAACATCCTAACCCTTTTGTCGGAAAGTTATCTAGGTGATAATGGAATTGAGTTCACATGTTCCGCAACTTTATATTCCATTGGTTAAACGGTAACCTAAAGAGCACTTAATAGGTAGCAGTCAGGAGATTTACTGATTTTGATTTAAATTACAAAAACACATGCGATGTATCCTTCCACAATCTTCCATATCTACCGCAGACACTTTAAAGTAATATAATCAGTAAGCGGTGCTCTAACATAAGATGTAATCATGAAAGCGATGCTTACGTATAACCGCCTTTAAATATTAATTTACCTCCCTCCGGAGGACACCGAAGGAGTGATGCACTTACTTAATAATAGGCGGCCGTAGCTTCTTCAACAGTTCCCGACAGATCTACTTAACGCACGAAATAATAACCCAATTGAATATTTCGGGGCTGGAGAACAAAAGCCGGCAACACGGCTGTCGGTTACATTACCGCCCTACCACAATAAATCCCGGAGGTCCGTCGCCAAAGGGCTAATTACTCTGAATATCGGTTGATATACTGTCTACTTAGGAACCGTGATGTATGACCGCATTCAAAGGATCGGACGCCGCGCGCCCCCGGCAGAGGCACGATGCTACGATTATAAATAAGCATGTTTAGGATAACGATTGTCGACACTGCGGTTAGCTCATAATAAACGGTAATAGAAAACATTAATTTATCCGTCGAGCTTTGGCCGGGACCAATAAAACACTCGGTGGCACCCAATGGTTGCATTAACTCGCAACGTCTTTCATATCGACATCGAATGAGATGTCCAAGATATCCATTGTGTGGGTGATAATAGCGCACATGATCTAGATTAGTGACGTGCATTGTGTCCCCAAAGGGTTGCATTGTGTGCTCACAAACGCAGCGCCCGCGCATAATGCGTCGATACCCGCACACATCTCGATGGATTCGCACTGATTCTGTGAATTTGTAAAGAAAATAAATATAACTTTTGACAACGATTCCATTCATCATTTTTAATATTTTTGGGTATAGAATGGAAGTCATTATTTAAGAGAAATTTATTTTTGTCACTGGATTCGTCCAATTATATTGATGAGCCTCACAGGCCATATCTTTCGATTTTTGAATTCATATTTTAAGAATCAATAATATACAATTATAATTTTATTATTTTAAACATAAATCATGTTGATTATAACCAATACAAGATTAATTAAATTATCATATTCAACTAATTGGTGGCTGTCGTGAACAGAAGTCATTATCACTTTTGGTTATAGAAAATCAAGATATTATAATACCAACAAAACGAATGGTGCTGTCTTTCTCACTCGTGTTTTTCATCGTATTTTTAATCGTTTAATATTTAACTTTATTTGAATATTTTGTTCACACAATCTAACACGGAAATAAATTTCACACCACCAGCTCAATTTCTCCCATAACACCTACGAACAAGTAATTTTGAACGGAACAATTCTTAAAATAAACCTTTAAGACTTGGTTGAACGTAATCTATCCAAACTCAACCACAATGGAGGTGATAAGATCAAATCTCTTGCTTCAACGGACAAATTGTTTGCTTACAGACTGTTACATCGATAATATGTTTACAAAATATGTCATTCGCTGAGAATTATTTTAAAGAATGTTTTTGTACCGTGAAATTGATTCTACCGCTACCTAGAATTGGGTGTCATAATCGCTGACCAGGTATGAGTTTATGTAGAGCATTTTGATAAAAAGAGGGTAGATTGGTCATTTCACTAGTAACCGTGGTGGTTGTCGTTATTCATTGGTCTAATATAGCAGTTTTATTAAATTTAAAATGCTGAATATTTATGTTTCTTAAAAACTTGAAGTAATTTAGGTAACTAATTTAGACACGGAAAGCCTTTTCGCTCACGAATTTGAAAAAGATCATAGTCGCTTCGTTTTTTACAAATTTTGAAACTGAAAGTAATTTAGCTCACGAGTTTTAAAAACATCATAATTAGATTCATGTTTCACTTCTCAACATAATGCTATAAGCTAGTGCAGAAATCATCATAACAACACGCATTTACTATTCTCGATCTAACTGCACCCTCATGCACCTTGCTAACTTGCTAATAAAATTCTAACTCACACCTAAGCTTTTCTATCCATGTATGTGTCAAACAATACGTTGCAAATAAATGAGGTCGTTACGCGTATAGTTTTAGTGCGGGCTAGCAATAAGTGGCGTGGCCGGTGCGGCAGATGTTAAGGATTGCGGGTAGCAGCAAGGTGTCGCGGCTCAGGTGCTGTGAGTGGCACAAGCCACAGCTTTGTCATCGTCGCGTACTGACAAGCGCAAATTGAGTAAGATTCATATGAGTTTATGTTGCGTTTTATTTTAGGAGCAATCGAACTACTGTTCTTCGGTTCGGAAACATAGCTTTTTCTTGGGATGTTTAGCAATAGATTTTAGAAGCCTTTTTTTTTTGTTTCCGGGATGAAAAAGCCTGTATCAACCAAATTAAATGCACTTAAAAATATTATACAGGTGCAAAGTCTAAGCTGATATTATGACATAGAAAAGTGGCAATGTAAATAAGTAATTTCAGCTCAATTTTTTATTCTTTTAGTATCCTGAAAACTTTCAAGAAAGGCCTTGCGTTGAAAATGCTGAAGATTTATCGTGCGTCTCTATATATTTATGCAGAAAAAATAGACCAACATTTCAACAACATAATAATCTGAAGCAGTGCTTAGAACTTAAAATAATCTCTGGGCACTTGACTTTCTAAAGATTATGCTCGCGAGTGTACCTTGCTCGTAATAATTTTTTCAACATCCGCCTTGATATAAATGCGGAATGCGCGAAAGTGGCGCAGGATAATTAAAATCCCTGTATATCATGGGTTTTGATATTACCATTTTACCACTTTTCTTTTGATTGTCCTGTCATTTAAGCCTCTGTTCCATTTGTCTCATCTGCACATTTTAATGACAAAAACCTTGAATTCTTAATAGTATTTTCTATTGCTTATAATTATAATAGAAAAGTACATTATAAATTCTATATTTTTAGAGAATATACTGAAGTAAACTAAAAATGTAGGTAACAATGGAATATTAGTTCTGAAGAATCTCTATGATTGAATAAATGAAAGACTTTTCTGCTTTTCAAATGTTTTATAAGCCTACTGCAAAGTCAATGTCTGATGCCTTTAAGAAAGAAAAGGCTTAATTTGCAGAAACTATTTGCATTGTCTTAATTGGGGCAAAAGCGACATAAGCAGATGCAGACACTCGTGCTTATTGCACAATAAACAAGCTGCAGGACAGATGAAATCCTAAGGACGGGTGCTCACGGTCAGGCAGATGACCCGATGACAGTTTGCGCAAAAACTTTCTATTTACAATACCCCTTTCTTTTGGGCAACCCTATACTTTCTGATAGACGAAATTGTACAACTGTTCAGATTGGCACATGCTAACCCAGGTGCAAATTTGAGCTATTTAAATTGATGCAATTGTTGCCGAAAGCTTCGTGTGTGTTGGCACACTTCTTCAAGGATTTTTGAGAGGCAGTATGTTAATAATAATGTGAAGTATCATGGATGAAAGAAAGGGATCTGCGATTTCTAACTATTTGATCAAGGTAAACTCCTATGCATGTATATTTATGTAGCCAAGACATGAATGAATAGGTTTCTTATCAAGGTACACGGTTGTGTACCTTGAGTCAACGATAAAGCACGGTCGTGCTTTATCGTTGACTGCAACAACATTATCTTCAGATAGAATAGTGGTCCGTTGCAAGCCAGGCTAGAACGAAAAAAAGACATAAAATTAATTATAATAAAGCAGTTAATTAAAGTTCACAATGATATGAACAAGGAATATTACAAGTAAAACACGCAAAATTGTAGTTCTCTACTAATGAGTGCTAAGAAACAGAGGAAAAATATAACCAATTGTTAAATATAGCGACAATATTTCGAAGATAACCTGAATTTATGAACGTATTACCTGATTCACAAAGTAAGTTGGTATAGTTAACATTTACACTTATCAATTATTTAGTTCCCGCTCTGTTAAGAGATCACTGACTTTATCATCTTAGCCGTTTTCCAACGATGTTGCATTACACACTTACTTATAGCAACGTTTATAAATACAGAGGTGTAAGTCGATTACACCCCTGAATTTATATACGTTGTTTTAAGTTAAGAGACGTTTAAACGTCAAAATGTATGGTTACACCGTCGTTCATCATAACTTAACTTTAAACAACGTTTATAAATAAACCCCACAATTTTTTTGGATGCGGCCATAATGCGACGGAAATTTGAGGTCCTAGCACGAACGCAGGAAGACAACTTAACGTAACGAACGATTTTTGATTCGAAAATACAACTATCCTTTTATAGCATTTTGGTTTTTTATGCGGCAAGCACAATAAGTATTACCCATAGATATAAATGAAGTCTTGAAACTAAATAAATATTATCTACGAAACGAGTATTTTCACATTTGAAATCGTTCGAATTTATGTTTCGTTCTGCTCTGTTCGTTCGTGTTAGGACCACTGGCCTCCCAATTACTAGGATATACAGAAATCCTGAGGTTGACTCGAAGCATGGTGGAGTTTCGGTTGGTGATTGTTGTTGGGGTAATAAAAAGGTCACCCACATTTCAAAATTCTAATAAACCAACACTTTTCTGTTTTACTATGCACAATAAAAGAGGTGCTATTCTTCAAAATATTACGACGTGGTCATAACACGAACAGCGTTATGACCTGTTTTATTAATTCGTCAGAATTAAAATGTCAATGATACGAATGGTAAAGCAAACATCGGTCCCTTACTGTTGGCAGTAACTAAGATATTTCACTGGTCGACGTTTACATTGGTGTTAACGAGGCATCCCCCTATAAAGTGTTTTGTGTTCATACATAAATCTTCGGAGCTAGAAGACATCACAATGCCAACGTATAAATATTGTGTATTAATGAAATATATTTATTGCGTCATAAAAAGTTATGTGTATTGGAAAATGCATGAGACTGTTTGATAATTTTGACGTAACGTCTGTATTTCTTGTATATTCTTATACTAGGTGTTCCTTGCGACTTCGTCTACGATCCAGGATGAAAAGTAGTATATGTCCTTTTTCAGGTCACGGTCTACACATATGCCAAATTTTATGCAAATCCGTTCAGCCGTTTTAGCGTGAAAGCGTAACAAACAAACTTACTTTCACATGCATTTATAATATTAGTTAGGATTTTGGTTTACGTAAGAAGTAATGATCTTTATGTTGTTTCAGAAATAAATAATTAAAAAAAAACACAGTTAAGTGTACATATGCATATTTAAATGGTCACTAAGATTATTTTCTTCGTGATTGAACGAGTAAATATTTATTCACTCCGCAGATAAAAACTTTTATTAGTCATTATACATTACTATCAACTGCTTTAACTTACATAATAAAGCTTCCATTCATTACTGATTTGTGAGGCACCCATTATCACCCAATATAAGAGATAATAACTTAGTCAAGTTGTAATAAAAGTCAGGCACGCAAACGCATTGCAAAAACTTCGCAATTAATTTAAATTGTTTAATGACCAAATTAATTATTTTAAATGCCAATTAATGCCCCCAGATTCTGATAATGAATTATGTGGATTCTGACGTATTACACGTCTCATTGATTAAATTTTAACGCTTTTATAAGTGTAAAAACCGCGATAGTGTACCCCTATCTTCATTTACTTAAGTGGTGATAACGCGTGTGAAAAAAAGAAACGTTATTTTTTTAATTAACACATTAAGGGCAGTATCTTAATCTGTATGGCGCCAATTCTAAAAAGACTTCACCCCTTGATAAGAGTCTCGACGACTTTATCAAATACGTCCCCGGGACGTATCTATAGAACGGGATAATAATGTGCAAAAAATCTAAGGTTCTTTAACAACTAATGGTTTTTGGGTTTTACTTGTGTTTTAGATTTTGGACCACCCCTCCGAAAGAATGCGAACATTTTTATGATTATGTTTCACAAAGATAATCCATATATTGTGTTCCTGTGATGAATAAAAAACATCATCATTTTATGTTCCTGGCCTACTAAGGTTCCTATTTTCTCTTTAATATTTTTCAGTGATTCCTTCAGAGGTGCATTTCGTGTTTAAAACAACTCCTTTCTCAACAAAATGGTAACAACCAATTGTAGCTTCACTCCAAATTTTCGTAGTAGCCGCTGACTCGAAATACATTAATTAATAAATTATCAGCCGTTTCTGTCCCACTGCAGGGCAAAGGCCTCCCTTCCCTCCTTTCACTTATCCCTATCCAGTGCTGCTATGCGCCAATCCCTGTGGAAAGAGTCGAGTTCATCCCGCCATCTCATTCTGGGCCTGCCGCATTGTATCCTTGGAGTTAAACTTACTGATCGTATAAAGAACTCGATACTGCGTTCTAAAACTCATATTGCCGATGTAGGTCACACGGCTGCCAAGCTAAAATGGATCTGGGCTGGTCACATCTGTCGCATGCCGGAGGAGCTATGGGCTAAAATAACCACACAATGGGTCCCAAACAGCAGTAAACGAAATAAATGTTGAATAATAATTACTGACAAGAACGGACGTGGGAAACCGTCTCCTACGGCAGCGATCGGTGTACGCGCAGCACATAAATCACACAGCATAACAACACAAGATTTATACCGCTTAAACGGATAACAACAATTATACCTGAATCATTTCAGCCGGTATGATATCACCTAATGATTCAAATAATTAAGCTAAAGGTGTTAAATTATCTCCTATTTATATACAGGCATTAAGATTGAGCAGCTTATGAAGCAATAAAAAAAATGTATTTTAATCAATTAGTTATACTTACATGTAGCGGTAGCGTACCTATCAATAATTCCGTATCTACATAATGGCTTCAAGTAAATGGAAAATTAACATTAATAAACGTCTTTTTTTGCATGTATAATTACACTGGAGACATTTTGCACATTAACAGTAATGCACATACCTTTTTAATTCTTAAATAATTAGGAGCTACTTAAAAAATGGGCTTACTTCAAATCTTCACTCATTTATCAGAAAATGTAACTAATTATGTACCGCGATTAATGCTAAAACACAACAATTAACCCTTTTCTATATTGGTGTTCTTTACATTTTTTTTTTTACATGTACCAATATTTCACACGGGGTAATAAATTTTTGAAATATTGGGGGCAATTATAGAAAGGTAAAATGAAAAAATAAATAAAGACAAAATCGCTAGCCCGGGGCCGTATTGCGGAGGGCCACTGTTCAAACCACATTTGGACCATATTTTTTTGCTACATTTTTATGAGGGAAAGACGTTATCCGTTTGATCTGGTCCACTTGATTTATAACATCTGACCGGTCTAAACACCGCTTGTTAGTATTCAGGTTAGATTTGCATCTAATTAGTAGCATTAGAATTTAGTTATGCGTGATATACCGTATCAAAGTGCCGATATTTATAGCAGCTTTGATTTTTAGCTTTTGAGATGGATCGGACGTTTTATTTAAGTACAGGAGAGTGGTACAGAGAATTCGATTAATCAGGGATTGGGTTTAATCAGATTACAGCACATCAAGCTACCCTAAACTATCAAATTTTCCCAATAAACTATGAACCTTATGCTTTAGCGATAAAGTTGAAAATCTATTAAAGAAATTTGATAGATTGTAGTAGCTTGATGTGCAGGCGTCTGTACATACGCTACAAGTAACACTACTGCTACGAAAGGATCCTATCGGATATGATTATGATTTTTTTAATTTAATTAAAACTAGCATCTGCCCGCGGTTTCATCCGCGTGGATGTGGATTTCATGAGTTTTAATTTTTTTTGCGCAGACCCTCATTCTTTTTCTAAAATAAAAGTACCCTAAATTATTCCTTTTAACATCAGCTATCTGCCAGTTAATGTCCCGTCATCTTATAGGTATATCTTATATTTAACAAATCGGTCCAGCCGTGTCCGAGATTAGCCGTAACAAAGAAACACACACACACACTCACACTTATTCACAACACATGATCTTACAGTCATTAACAAAACAATAGCGTTTTTTTTTCTAGTTTTATTATTATTTTCTTTTAATTCTCGATTTGATTGTTATGTTTTCTTTAATTTTAATTTTGATTTACAGATTTGATTTAGTTTTTTTTTTTATTGTAATTTGAAGCAAACATATTTTACGTTTATTACCGAGCATGTTTTTAAAATAAATGTTTAAATGGTAAACCCTTCATATTGGTGCCCAAGATTCAGGCTTGCCTAGTTTGGGGCCAATGTAAAATCTCTGTAATCTTTTGAGCAATAAAGTTTTTATTATTTATTATTAAAAAGACAAAAAATTTTTAAATTGATTTTTTTTTTTTGTTATAAGTACCATATATTTTTCTCAGCAAAAAGCTGTTATTTTGACATTACAAACCAACACTTTAATTTTATTGATTCGTATAGATTACGCTACAAATTATTGTACACGTCTGAATTAGCAATTTGTGAAAATATCATCGCCCGAAAATGTTTTAATCTCAACTGTGAAACGATAGTCTTGTAACTAAGACAAACTACGTCACCACATAATTCATACTTTTGCACTTGTTTCTCTATTTGAGAGGCCCTAAGTTATTGTCATTAAAGACTCCATTCACTCGTTCACATGCAATTAAGAACACATTCAAGTAACAGTAGGTACCAACCCATTTGCATTAATCTGAATAAAAATAGTCAAAAACAAAAGTATTGCAAGTGAACGGATACAAGCGAAGCGAGGACTTTCCCACGATACTGTACAATCAGTAAATAGATAGCGATATTCATATATCTGAATAACTTTATAACCGATATCGATAAACAATTAAACTTTATAATACCCTATTTGTTCATTATGTATTATAAAGACACAGACCAAAACAATAAAAATCACGTCTCAACTTAACATAAAGCTGTAAAGTCAAAACAAAATGGAAGACAATTGTTTGCGGCCATATAAACGTACGTATGTTGTACACAAAATATACGTACATATGTGTATGTGCTTACTTAAAACACTAAAGAATTCACAGTCATCCGCGGATTAACGAATGCTCCCGCTGCCGTCAGCGGCGGACACACGAACAAACTATTTCACCAACAAGAGTCGTAGGTGCGTAGGCTATTCGTAGCGCGCTACGATTTTTTGTAGCAGTTTTTGTAGAGGGTCTACAAAAAGTGATTTTTGTTCAAACAAAACTTATATTTATATTACGTGTTTTGGTTTAATATGTTTTATTTTGGCTTGCAATAAACTGCTATGAAATGGGTTGTCTTTAACTGGTCATTGTGCTCCTACACAAGAAAAAAAGGTTTGTCGAAAACATTGCAAAACCTCCATAATGGCGACTAGTAATGTTACCGAATACCAGTTTCGAATGAGGCCACCCCATTCTCCCTAGGGTATCGTAAAAGGTGACAAAGACGTCACGGGAGTGTGCAGTACACTCACCTATTGTGTAGGTAGAACGTCATAATTTCGCGACAGTTCCAATTTTTGAGATAATAAAAATTATATTTTTTTAAAATATATCTTTATTTTTTAAACAAGTTATTAATAAACCTTCCTCGCCTATAGTTTTAGCCACCAGTATGTCACATAGCCCACCGCCAGCGGGTACAGCCAACCGCCCAGGAAGCGCAACTCAACGCGCGAATAAGAAATAAATTCGCTGGCAAGCGTAACAAAGGTGAAGTAAAAAGGAAGCGTCCACCCCCTAGGCCATGCGCAGGCGCAGGGATTTATACACGTGCCTTATGGCTTCATGGGAAACGAGAAAAAATGGCAATTTCGAACGTAACGAATGTAGAAATCTATTCAACTTAACACGCATGTACTGGTGTTGTGTGTCCGTTCGTGTGTTGTTTTACTTGTGTAGGTATTGCAGCAGCAATCTCTTATCATTATACTTCTGTATACAGTTCAAGAATCATAAAACAAAATAAGAACTACGGTTTTGGTTAAATACTCAGACGTAAAGGCCACTTCGACCAAATGGGTTAGGTTAGGTTAGAACTCTTCTTTGTTGTATAACTACCTGCCTGTCATTATTAGATACTCTGGAATTCAATAAAATGTGTGTTTAGATGAAACCCAATGTAGGTTGAGTAGTGAACATCGGCACAAGTGCTGAAATTGGACAGTGCGCCGTGTAAGTGTTGGCTATAATTATTATTACGTTTGACAGGAAGTCTGTTGTATGGTGTGTTTTTCTCTTTCGTATACAGGAAATGAGAAACTTTGTTTTTTTGGTGCCCCTATTACACCACGAGTATTGAACCAGATACTTAAATTTCTACATAAGCCAAACCATTCAAAATTACATGTAAACACACACCCAATTAATTCCAAAAAATATAAATCACAGAAGAATAGAGGTGTCCTATGTTCAGCGACATTATTTGACGTGAAAGATATTTGTCTTACAAACTGAGATAAGCATCAGTTCGCCATGTTTTTCCCACCTCCTGACCTTAACATGTGTACGAATAACCACGCCATAACTTTGGAAATACAAGCTGACGCTAGATAATAATTAAAATTCCTTTTAGAAGAGAATGTGTGTGTTAAATGTAGCAAAATGAGTTGTAAATTAAAACTGGTGACTAGTGCTTTAAGTGCGTTCACATGTAGTTTTATATTCAAGATAATAAATAATAGAAAAATATTTTTACTAATGTTTATTCTTATATGATAAGCCATTATCTCATTTCTTTCATCATCATCATCTGCCTAGCCTTTTCCTAACTATGTTAGGGTCGGCTTCCAGTCTAACCGGATGCAGCTGAATACCGTATTTTACATGGAGCGACTGCCTATCTGACCTCCACAACCCAGCCACTGGGTAATACGATACCCCTTGGTAAGACTGGTTGTCAGACTTTCCGGCTTCTGACGCCCCGTAACGTCTGTCAAAGGTCCAAGAATGACAGCCGGGACAAACGGCTTAAAATAGCTTTTCGTGACACTGTCTCACTTCTTTATCTTATTTAATTTATAGAGTACTTCGTTTTCTTCTCCTCTAACTTTCAGTAACGTTGGGCTCAAAAAAAGTAGCTTTTGTGCCGATATAAACATATTTTGACACTAAACAAAAAACGAATGAAAGAAGATGCTCTTCAAATGTTTGTACCAACAATTGTAGATGTGTGATAAGGTCTAATCTATATGATCTCGAACGTGCACACCATTTCTTTGTGTCTGTACACCCCTTTATATCGAGGTGTTAAATTGTTTATATGATAATCGCCTTTACATTGTGTTACACATAAAAGTGCAACTGTGTTATATTCTTTCATTTCATTTTAATACTACGCGGTGCTTGTTACGACACCTGAATTATTTATCATAACTTCAAGATTTTATAAAGCAAACTTTGTATGATCAGTAACTTACAAGTCTTAATGAGGTTGATAATTATAGCAATTTAAAAGCTGTACCTACAAACATAATGATATTAGTTATATCATGTCACCAGCCTGGGAATAAAGCACATAAGGCTTAATCGTAAGGTGGAATACTTACAAAAGAGAGCAGGAGAATTGAGAAGGTTTGTTTTTATGTTACTGGTTCGTTGCTTGCCTTCATGTCTTACTGTAACTGCAGCAAGCAAATCTATACAAATAAATAAAAAATGCATGTTTTTAATGTCAAAATAATAGCTTTTTACTAAATGCACAGTATAAGTATTGTACATACTTTCATATGCATTAACAGAAAAGTCTGTCTGTCTGATTGTACCGGCTAATCTTCGAAACGGCTGCACCGATTTTAACGGGACTTTCTTCGGCAGATAGCTGATGTTATAAGGAATAACTTAGAATACAAAATTAAACGAAGTTGCGGGCACAGCTAGTGATAAAAATATAATGTTACAATAAATGAAAATTGGGTGAATTTTTCCAGTCCACTCATTCTTCTAACAATTCTTCGAAAAAAATGTGTTCAGTACTTTGGACAATGACACTAATCTACATAATATCTCGATTGTCAACACCTATTAAAATTCCTTACAAATCGCTTTCGGACGACTGAATACCTAATGTAATCGCCCAAATAACAAATCGAACTTGTATCATTCGGCACTCGATCATTCCCAGTATACTGTTATAAGAGCTGGTGGTTTGAGTACGAGTCGTACGACAAAATGATTCGTGCCAATTAAGCGGTGTCCGCGAGATGACACTCAACTTGTCCTTTGGGCACACGCCGCCCATTCACTCGCGATATGGAACAAAGGTGGTGTGGAGAATCAGGAATTGCAAGGACGATATTTCCTTTCAGTCTTGTTAATCACTACATAGTATAAAACAAAGTCGATTTCTCTGTCCCTTTGAACGCTTAGATCTTTAAAACTACGCAACGGATTTTGATGCGGTTTTTTTTAATAGATATATTGATTCAAGAGGAAGGTTTATATATATAATACATGCATGCATGTGATGTCGTAAATAAACACATTTTTTTGCGTTTACTTTTCAAACGCTGGCCTACGAGATAGGTCAAAATAATGTACTACAGTATTGTACACCTTAAAAAGGTCTACAAAAAAGTCCGCGATGATATATGTCTATCTCTTAGGGATAACCCACAATAATCATTTTTTATCCTTTACTTTTTACGAGAAATAATGGCTTATTTACGAAGCGATTTTAAGCAATACAGCATTAATGCTGTATTGCTTAATACACAATGTATTTAAGGTACTTAATTGGATAAGGATTAATCCTTATCCAATTAAGTACCTTAAATACATTGTGCATTTAATATAGATAAATATGGCCCTTTACAGCATGTAATTTAAATGAATATTTTCGAAGATATTGCAGATTTAAAAAGCAGGGACATAGCGGTTGCTGCAGTACCGGCCGCGGCGGCGCGTGTTGGCATCCTTGAAATACCTGTACTTAGTATCAGTATTCCACCCGTGCGAAGACGGGGTGGGTCGCTAGTATAAAATATAAGGCAATAGTAAATATTCATTTTTTTAAAGTACAAAAGTACTCGTTCAACTTAAAAAAGTTGAACGAACGGTGATGTCTCTGATGCTATTGTTCTGGTTTATTTCAATAATTAATCAAAGACTATGTTTGAAACACATCATTTGTTATTTATGAATGTCATAACTTTGTTAACAATAATTAAGACAAATACAATATTTTACTTTAACTTTATTAAGTGTCAAAAATGAAATTATAACAAAAATATTATTATCTACATTGCGTAGTTTCACCCAGTGGATCTTTGTAAACTTAATGGACTTCAACCCACGCATTTAAAAAAATCGTACTTAAATCATTCGACTCTAACACATTTGTAAGTTATCGCTCCGTTAGTCCGAGCCCCAGGTCACAAAGTAATAACCAGTTAAACACACATGAGACCGCTTCCAATATCTCTACATAATTATTAACGAAATTGTTGCACATACGTTAATGATTGGCCGAGCACGCTCTAATCATCGAGCATCTTCCTTGAACGACGATCAACCGTAATTTATGATTACGGAGAAAGTAATAATATAATGAAAAAGAATTCGGAAGCCATTTATGAAATATTATAATCTATACACATAATGCTGAATAATAGTCGAACACAAAGTGGCAATAGGAAGAAATAATATTTTTCATTTCCTGTTTGGTTTACTAGTGAATTTTGGAGAGCAAAGTTTTTGCATTGTGTACACGCATCCGTGGGAGCAACTACCTGGCACCCGCGGCGCTGTAATTTCTTATAAATCGACATCGAGTGAGATATCCAGGGCCGCGCTTCTTCCCGCTGAGAGCGAGCTGCGCGGGTGCAGAGGGGGAGGGGGAGAGCGCACCTACAATGACACACAATAGCGCACATGATCTAGATTAGTGACGCGCATTGTGTCGCCAAAGGGTTGGGGAGCTTTGTGCGGACAAACGGAGCGCCCGCGCATAATACCACGGTACCCGCAAACAACTCCACTGTGATTTCGCACGATTCTATGAATTTGTAAAGAAAATAAATATAACTTTTGACAGGCGTCCACGCATCGATGCTATCGTTGTTTGTCGATTGTGAATTAAAAACAGAGATTCAAATGAAAAATAATCCTTTGGCATTCATACAAAATGTGGTTTCATCTTATCATAATCGATCATATTTTTTAAATGTTTAATTAAAAATAACAAAGTTTTGTGTTATTAATTTCATTAAAACAAATAACCCGCAATCATACTTTTAGCTAAATTAGAGCTTGTACCTGTCAAGGGCGGAAAGGGTGAAGAATGTACAATTTGAAATATTCTAATAGGTTTTAATAACCCGCTTTTGACGAACATTAGACAGCCGATAATTAAACCACTTTGAATGTTATGCTGAGGTTATAATGAACGTTTCCGTAGAACTTATAAGGGTTGTTCAGTAAAGTTTAACCCTTCCATTCGCGATGGTTGCTTGAGGCTATTACTTAAGAAAACGGTTATTAATTTTTATCATGTCGTGATGTTGTGAGTGCTGGTGGTGGAAGCATGATATGCAATCATAAAACATATTCTGGATTAAGCACATAAATACGCTCTGTTTGCCCGCGGCTTTTCTGGCGTGTCTCAGAAATTGGGTTTAAATGTTTATTGATCAGTAATCTGCTATGGCGATTTATTTATTTGGATCGATGAAAACTCACAAGTGGATCTTTTATTAGCTATTTATAAAAATATTCCTACTTGAAAGAGGGATGAATAATATTATAGGTAGTATTTTTTATTTTGACGCTAGAATTAAGCGGTTAAAAAGTATAATCGCCGATAAAAAACATAAATAAGACATTTGCATCTAAAATCTAACAACAAACAAAATTCCACGATACATTATTAAAAATGTAACCTGTCCGCTTACGTCCATTAAGAGAGAAGTCAAAATATTTTATGGACGAGAATGTTAACACTTTTGTCAAACGAGATCACCCACAGAAGGCACAAAGGGCACCGATGTAAATCTCGCCTTTTGTACGCCGCAAGAATTTTTTGATGCAACATCATAAAATATAGACATATGAACAAAATACTAAATGCAATAAAATCCTCAATCTCATTCATACAGATAAAAAAAAACTCTACATTTCGGAAAAACTCGTTCCATGGTAATTTTTTATACGCAACCTGACCGCTGTCATTGTTAATTGTACCTCTTGAACTAAAAAATGGATGAATGGGTCCGAACGCTGTCTTTGAGCACCCGACGGGTGACATTGTAGGGAGCGATTTGTCTTACAAGTTCAGATTCGATCTTAATATTGGATATCGTTTTTTCGCACCTCATGTCAATTATGGCTCGTATCTTTTATCAGTTTTTTATTCTTTAGAATCAATATTTTTTATTCAGTATAAGTGCCCGTATGTTAAGGTTACTTTATAGTTTTATTGCATTTAAGGATAGGTTTACAGATATACACAATATCAAGCTCTTTCATTCAAATGTACCCCTTTAAATCAATGCGTGGCCATTCATCACGGCGGCGACACTTCTTGCGTGGAACAGACACCAGCAAGTCAAGTTCAAAACAACCAAAACACAACTCTAACATATCGTAGTACAAACAGTATTCGGTTGTATACCATTTGATGTTAATTTACGGAACTAAACGCAGATGCAAGCATTATTGTGTACGCTGTATCTAATTAGATAATGTAATTAAATAAAATTCCATTCTCGCCTTTGGGTGGTAACCCTTTTGATATCCTTATCACCATTTTAGGCCCGTTCACAATTTATTGACCTTGAGGTAATTAATTACTTTATTTAAAAAACTGTTTCACTATCGACAAAATTCGAACACCAGAAAACTTGTACCCACGAAGAAATAGGATGCTCAAAGAAAAAGGTCGTTGAACGTAATTGTAAACTCGATATAAATTTGATATACAACGCCATAAAAAGACTAAAAGCAATTCAAATAAAGTAACTTTTTTCCCAAAACTAAATGCAGTGAAGTGACGTACAAAAAAGCTGGCGGAAGAGGATGGGACCTACCAATATTAGTTTTATATCTGGCAGAAAAAGGCTCGACTTGAGAGGGCGATTGTCAATCAGAATAACAATAATAATGGGAACCCTTTGAGATTGACGAACCCTTTCGATTGAGCACCTGATGCGGAAGCTATTCGCACACGACGTGGGAACATTATTTTTCCGAAAGTTTGGACTTTTTGATACTACCTTTTCAAACATGAAAAATGCTTTTGAATGCGTGTGAACTATGGACAGAATGCTGTGTTTAATGTGGTTCACACAATGATTTATCATTTGCCTTTACAAGCCTTTTCTATTGACAAGTGCTCGAATTAGCTTTGTTCAGCAGTTTTTATCGAAACTGACATTTAAAAAGCTTGCCTTTAAATAGTGGTGTAAATACCTAGGATACGAAGCTTTCGGTGAAGGCTACATGCCAGTACACTTATCAAGTTGGCACGTTGACGATACCTTTACTAACTGTCCGTCACGTGCTGAATACTGCTAACAATGAACTTGCGCGAATAACAAGTAGACAACACAAAGTTGTTCAAAAATCAACCTTATTCCTACGAAATAAGAGTGATTTGTATAACTACCCGCATACTGTGGAAATATACGCGCCAGTGCATTAATGATAGCGCTATCTGCTACCTACACTTGACTCTTAAGTTCACAAGTACGAAAAATAAACGTTCAATAAGTATTCTTTGAAACATGATATAATTATATACTTCCGATTCGCGAGTTCGAAAGAACTCGAAAAATTTAATATATTAAAATACAGAGTGTTAACCAAACTTTAAGTAAGTAACTAGAAAAAAAAAATAAGAGGGATCTTCAAATTAAATATGTATTTCCTGAATAGGTCTACCGACGAACCCCCCTTGTTTGGCTAACCCTCCGCCTAAAACCCTGTAAGTATATTTTAATAAAAATTTCTTTTGAGTTCATTGGATTCTCTGGCATCAAGCAATTATTTATTTATTTATGTAATAATGAACACCAAAAACAGTAGGTACATACATTCAATATTGGCTTGCATTTTTTTTTTCATTCGTGGTAATTTTCCTCCGTGAAAATCAAGTTGATATATGCAAAGGGTGATTGGCACCAGTCGAAACGGACATGATGTTATGTCGACCGTCGTCAGACCAACGTCAAACCGCTGTTGTGTCAATTATGTAAAAATGCGGGCTCCTAACCTAAACCCAGTCCTGCTAAAACATAAAGGGGTATTCTCAAAATATCAGTTATACATTCTCGTCCATTACATTTCCAGGTTGGACCCACAGACATCGAGAGATAAGAAGGTAAGATCAAATTAGTGCCGAAGGAAGAACGTTGCTGAAGCTGTCGCGGATGGGGTCGCGCAAGACTACAAATTTTAAGTATTACAGGTTCCCACACTGCAAAAGACTGTCACAATCATGGAAGTCAGGGTATAAAAAGACCCATCACATAGTTGTCTATGCATTCTGCATCAAACTAAGTAACATCAATAAAAAATATTGCAGCACACAATGTAACGCACGCAAAAAATTGTACTTGGGTGAGTGCAACGATACCAGTGCGATTCTGTAAGCATCTCACCGTGAAAACTTAGGTGAAGTGAGCGTGGAGTGAGCTGTCAGTGTCATCCTGATGCTAGGGATTGATACTCTTGACAGCTCACTTCACCTAACTTTTCACGGTGAGATTTTTACAGTATCGATCGGCTGGAGCTGTGGGGGGTATTTAAAGTTAAGTTTTAATATGTAAAACTTAAAACTATAATAAGTATACCTACAAAAAGTTGGAACTTTGACCTTCAATATCTCCGTAACCAGAAAGTTCCCAGATATGGTCAAGTACAAAAAAAATTATTAAAGTAACAGGGAGCAAGTATACGTCACGTTCGGCTTCGTTAAACGTATTTTTACACTCGTTTCGGGAAAACTTTTCAGTCTTTGACCAATGATTGAGAAACCACTAATTAGTCTAGCCAAACTGAACTTGAAACCACTGCACATTTTTGGATGGATGGACTTCAAAAGGAATCACAATAAACTGAATCGTACGGTACCTGCATACCCGTATCAAGTTCACATTTTAATTCAACTGTTGGATTCGACATCATATTTCAATCAAATCAAGGAACCAACAATAAATATTAAATTAGAAGCATACTATTACGTCATTACTCGTCACCCTCACTAAAAGTCTCGTAATATGGCGGAAGCGACAGGTCCTGGTAATTTGACTGCTGTCATAACAGCGGATACAACCCACTTAAGCTTATTTCACCTAATTGAATCCTAGAGCATTAAGCTTCTCCAACCTATAATCCCTTTTATGAGATTCACGCCGACATTTTAAAGATCACCGCTTTAGCTGTCCTCTTCAGAAAATATTTTTTGTTACCATATAAATCTAGGGCAAGGTGCATTAATTTCAATTAAACTTTTCTACGTAAGTCGGTTTAGCATTTGATTGGCTGTATAATTTTAATTGTGGGCGATTTCATTAGATTTATCTTCTAATAATTCTTGAAGTACATACTTTTCTTGCGGATTTCCTTTTGCTGGTTTATTTTCACTGGTCATAAATATAAGTATTTTTTAATTAACTACTTTAATTTATTTGTTTTCTGCGAATAGTATGAACAGGTTTATTAATAACCCTGGTGCATCCTTATTTTTATTCTGACATAGAGTTCTGCTGAGTTCCGATATCCTATGTAGCTAACTACTTTATTTCTAGCAACATCTTGACTACATAGGTACTTCTTTTTACTGCTTACACAAGCATCGATAGAAACTGAATGAACATTGAAGTACAATAAAATCAATAATTTCTATTGTAAATTATTACAGTAAGATCACGCTGGGCACAGCGGTGTTCTATCTAAATCACGGCTTTGCCACTGTCCTGTCTACTAAACCAACATCTTCATCCCGTGTCTATGTTAATGGTGCGATCCACTCGCTACATTCTACTCGACTCGATGTTATTATGCAAAAATAATCGACTCCTCGACTAATGTAACTGTTCGAACGCATCATTATACTTTTAACCTTTTTTTGTCACTTGATATTCTTACTCTTAAGGACACTTTTAATTTCGTACATCTTATTACACGAATTGAACAGCAATATAATGTTATTGCTTTTAAATCGATTTAGTTTGGCTCATTCATGTCAATTGGCACTATAATATTCAACACCTGCCTTATTGGACACTTTTAAACAGTCAATTGGCTCCTGTTTTAACTTCATATCGAATCGAGTAAGTAATTGTATCGGTGGTGTTATGTCACATCACTAGCTGGTGTTCACATAAACACATGCACAACGACATATTTACGAATGTTACCAGTGTTACCGCTTGTAAATGAGAGTTTATAAAATACGATATGCCTATATGAATCTATTGATATTTATTAGACACCCCGGTAGCCGATACTCACACATTCCGAGCTTCGAAATCGAATAAAATACATTTTCGGTATGTTTCCACCTTAAGTGCCATTAAAATGAAATAAAATGCGTCGGTATCTTTAAAAGGTGTTTTTTTATTTAAATTATTGTATATAAAAGCCACTAAAGTACGTGGTAAACGATGTTGCGCAATTTGAAGTACGAAATTACAAGAAAAAACGCTTGTTACAATATGCCCTTAGAGAGACCCGGACAATTTCATACAAATCGAACCGCAGTGAAGTATTTAAAAAGACGGAGAAAACGAAGAAAAAACGTAGCAACATGAGAGTTGGTTATTTGGTGTATTTCATGCGGAAATCATTCTCAAATTGCACATCACAAAAGTGTATCTTCCGATTGCGAATGATGAAGAAATTCAAAAGGTTTTTTAGTTTTCTTTTTTTTCGTATGGAAGCACGCCATAGTGAGGAACAAAAATAATAATTATAACTTCATTTCATTCAACAATTTTTTAAATGTGTGCCTAACTATTTGGAATTAGCACTATCGTATATCACAATTCATATTTTCGTGTAAGATGATACTTTTTGTTATACGGTCAAGTGGTCACAGTTTCAACGCAGTACAACTAATTATAACTTGTAATTATCTTCTTTTGAATCTGCTACTGGTCGACAGATGTTTTATTTTATTCTTAAGAATAAATAATTTGTTTTTTTCAACACCTTTAAGTACCAGCTGATTTAAATCTTAATATTTTACTTACTGGAAGACCAAGACCAACTTTCACCAATTATTTGGAATTTAATATGCAAAATAATGAATTTATTAAACGAAGCAAGTTAAATGAAATTATTAAAAACATTTTTCTTTTCATCTGTTAAATTGTTACACTGCTGAAGACCCTCCCTTATTTAAACGTTTTTACTTATATATTTTACCATTTATGTGCACACATATATGTACAGACAAGAAAAAAGACAGAACAGAAACATAGATACAAAGGTGATGCTTACTTCATAAGAAATCTCTTCCAGCATACCTGCGATACGACAGTAGATAGAGAGATGTAGACAGCGACTTATGTTGTTTTCAGCCGATACATTTATAATGATGGCTTGCTGAAAGTTTCCAAGTTACAGTTAATTAGTAAATACAGCACTTTCTTATTTATTGCAGTCATTATAACATCCCTATTTCGATGGCACAACAGTGATACGCGCGTGACTAGGGTTACCATCCGTCCGGGTTTGTCCGATCATGTCTGGCTTTTCGACCCCCGTCCGGGCATTGTCTGGCTTTATCATTTGTCCGGACTTTTTGACATATGAGATTTTTTATATTTTTTATAGAAAATAAACAAGTAAAATGAATATTGATAAAATAAAGATGAATAAGTAAAATGCAGGGACTTTTTGAAAATATCCGGCTTTTTGTCAGGACTTTTCAAATTTCGAAATGGTAACCCTACGCGTGACCCGGGCCGCGTCGATCACATCGCGGTTCCCAGCGCCCGCGCAGTCGAAGGAAGCCGATATCCGACGATTATTTATGTACGAGGATCTGTCCGCCGCTAGCCTTATTTCTTCTCTCTGTCTTCAGACAGAACATACACACACACACATAAGTTACATAAGTTATGTTCACGTAAAAAAAATGAAACTATTGTAGACATTTGTAAAAGGTTGAATGAAATTAAAGGAAGATTGGTAGAATCAAATTAGTCATCAAAATAATAGCTGATTAGCTTTCGAATCTTCAAATTACTTTTTAATAATGCTGTCTGACTTGATTTACGTATAACTTCCACATTTTTTGACTTGCTAATATCTGTGTTGGCTGTCATAAATACGACTCTTATTGACAGCAATATAGTACAAATTACTGTTAATACCGGTAATCTCCACAATCCAGTATATAAATAGTTTAATAACGTGATAATTATCAATCATAAAACGATAAATAAAGTCTTAAGTTCGGTGTTCAAGATCAGAGTAACATGTGTATGGTAAATGTATTCAGGTATATAATGTACCGATTTGTAATAAATCATGCGGCGGCGGTCCCGCGTCGGAACTGAGTCGGGCTATAAACCATTTGCATAAGTGATGGCCCTTACTTGTCCCGTATCATTGTACCAATTACGTCTCTACCTACCGTACCGCCGCACAAAACAGTTTTTAGACGTATTCAAATTACGAAATTATGTGAAAAAGCCAATCATTATTTTAATTTTTAATGTTGCTTGAGCAGTTCATGCACGAACATTGAAATTATGATGGTTATAGCCATAGCTCTTCTCTCTGAAGAAAAGTACGTCTACTAAAATTAATTTCAACGATTTATTTCCAGACAAACATTAATTATAAATACAATAACAGTGAAAGTGAGAGATTAATTAAAATATAACAAATGAACGCACCTATTGAATGGTATGAAAGAGATTATAGAAATACAATAACAATCGCTTAGACCCGTTGTACCGCAAGTTGAGCGAATTACTTACGAACAATAGTACTCACAGACGGAGCAACAAAGAGATACAATCTATGCCAAACACTGGTTAACTGATCTAGCAAGATAAAGTATTAAGTGAGTGTATAAACAAACGTTTTTATTTCTAAAATTTCAAAGGAAATTGAATCATTCAATCGGTTATTGAAGGGTTCCGTAACAAAACAAGAAGACAAATTGAACTTATTTTTCGTTACAAAGGAGCCCAATTTCATAATAAGCTTTAAAGGTAATCTAGGTCTAATATTCATTAAATAGCAATATAGTGCAAGCGAATGTTAACATATCAAGTTATCACTTACATAATTTAGCATAGTTTTATTTAATCGTAAAAGTTTCATACTCCAATATTTTACCATTAGAAAATTAAAAGCTTTTATAGAAAACATTGTATCCATTTTGTAAGAGCACTTTGAAATATTCTATTCGATTGTTCTAAACCAAAATCAAATATGGGCAACAGCCCAAAAAAGTGTACAAAAGTACCCTTAATACGTGTGCCTTATCGTCGAGTATTCGCAAATATCACGAACACAACAAAGCTCACGTGCCCCAAATAATAAGATTATCGATACAAAGCTCTGATAGAATTAATAGTTTCCGGAATTTGGCGAAATCATTCGATCCTATTGTAGATTGTAGCAACCTTTTTATAGAAAACGGAAGCAAATAAAAGCAGCGAAATGTAAACCTTAGGTTTTTAAATAAAGAACACTAATCTTTTATGCTTAAAGACGGAACACGCAGCGTTCATTGTAGCGCTGGAACACTTTCCCACGTGCCTGCCAGTGTTGCCGATCGTAAAAATATTAATTGCAATTACGTGAGTTAACGTCTGCACTGACTCGCATTAGGTTTAATTACTCGTTAGCTTCCTCTTCTATCAGCATTTTCCATAATCGTAAACCACAATCTGCGATTGCATATAAATCTGTTTGTTTTACACACGGACGCCACGACACGCAAGCTATTAAAAGTTTTATTAAGCATAATGTTAATTTATGTTGGACGACAACATGAGATATCGTGCAAGCCCTTATATGCTAGGACGAACTATTTACTGAAACCCTCGTAACTTTCTAGAAGTTTTGCGAAATGAAACCCTCAAACAGTTTCTAATATTAAACGGATAAGTTTAATATTAGAAACTGTTTGAGGGTTTCATTACATTAGTCATTTATAACTGATTTATATTTATATTTGAACATATTATTATTTGAATTACGATTATATTTATAACTACAGTTATCGATGTGAAAATATATTTTCTTCTCAGATATTGTACTTATCAAAAAGTTGGAACAATTAACTTTGAGCTCTAGAACAAGTACCACATACAGCACACCCGTATGTGACACAATAAATGGTACCATTTTTATTCGTCGCGAGCTTCTTTGTCCCTTTATCAGTGTCTTTTTATTCGCACATGTAAATGCATTTAGCTCCCACCTCCTTATCTTGGTGAACACCATTAATCTTGTATAACAATGTACCGGAGCTGCGTTTGCGCATCGATGGCTTAATCAAGCTCGCTGGCCGTATCAGTACTTTTTTTAAATCTACGAAGATAAAATAATTCTGCACGGCTATCTCTACGGGATTTCGTGTCTCGATTACCGTTTCTTTCGATAATGGACTTAAAGGTAATTTATTTATTTTCACACTTTTATCGGAATTTGCATTCAGCTTTAACCGCTCACTTGCTTTGTGGCACCATGAAACGTTAAATCTGATACTGAATTCTACAGTTACTTTCTCTTATTGATATTAGAGTTGTTAAAAATGGTTACTTAAATCTTTTACTTAAATCATAACTAAAACATTATGATCGCAAAAGTAAAGAACGGTATGTAGAAAGCTTCTCTTCCCTTACAGTATTTCTTTTGCAACGCTTTGAGCTTTACAAGCGTTTCTGTTCAATCATTGGAAGTTTATCGTGCTATAAATGTCAAGATAGTAGTCACGTCGCTGACGATTAAAGCGCTGATTCATAAAGGTAATGCTTAAAGGGGTATGAGAACCTAAGATCTAAGACCCTTATATTAATTCTCAAACTGAGCGATTAAGTTCTGCTTTCCCATTAGGTCAACATAACGGGAATGATAAAAAACCATATTATTAAAACCACAAAGTATAATTGTATTAAATTGTATATTTTCATTTATATTAACGTTCTTTTATACATATTTACATCGTGAGTAATGCTACTCAAATAATTTTTATACAGAATGTACAATCACAGCCATAACAATAACATAATCATTTACAAGACCTCGCTGAATATTTACATACAGCTAAACCATTTTCTAATTTATTAAGGTAATAAATTATTCAAGAGTTCCTTTACTCAAAAGACTAGACATCACGCACATAACTACACTTGCTGTTTATATTACTTGTGCTGCCACCACGTGATAGCGTCAAGTAAGTCATCTTCATCCATAGGACTCACTTGTTCCTGTGTCTGGTAGTTATTCGGGATGTAACCAACTGAGTACGCAGACGACACTCCTGATGAACACTCCGAACCAGCTGGTGAAGGCACTGAGTGTGAATACGGAGAACTTCCATCGAAAATGCCTTCATCAACTTCGTATGGCGCTTGAGACGGCAAAGTTTGCACGGCTCTTGTCACCCCGTGTGCTGCGTCGCTTTCATCAATCATGTTCTGTAAATACCTGATATATTCCACGACCATTTTGAGTGTGTCCACTTTACTGAGTTTCTTCCCGGATCCACGACGCGCACCACCCGACAGCGCAGCAATGACAGCAACAGGCAGTCTCTTCCTCAGAGCATTGAATCCGTCGTTCACTTGTTTTACACGATTCCTCTCCCGAGCGTTTCTCCTCGCGATAGAAACCGCTTGAGGACCGGTGTACGCGTTGTTCTTGTAATTATACTTTTTCTTATCAGTCTGCATGTCCAGGGTCAAGTATTTTCTTTCAGGAGCTGGTGCAATGGCCACCATTCTCGGAGCATCACTTTTGACGTAAGCAACGTGATACTCGGACGGCGTGTGTTTAATTCCTTGAAGCATTTTGATGAATGATTGCGTGAACGGTTAGATGCGCACGCGGCAGGTAAAAATGATAGATAACTTTTGGGAGCTTCGATGTAGTCGACCACAGTCTAGCGAATGAGCGCTACGGGCAACCGCACCGCGTTATATGGGCCCACCTTGTCCAAAAAAATGGATGGGACCCCTCACTCCCCTACTTTAATTCATTTTTTTGGGATCGTACCTGGAATATTCGTTCAAAAGTGTACTGCAGTGGACCTATACGCGTGCCATTGAATTTAAACATGTTGATCGTGATCGATTTGAATCGTTTTGATAACATTTTAGATTACAATTTGATAATATTAATATAATTATGAATATTATCTTTACAGCATGTTGTTTGTTATATTTCAAGAGCTCATCCAGTAAAATATCCTGCACTTATAAATATGTACTATGCTCTTATCTATTTAAGAAACAAATTCAAAGATTATACTTTTATATCCCAACATAGTTGGGAAAAGGCAGATGATTTTACTTTTATATCCCTCTCTTTATAGCCGAATAATTATTTACACAAGATCACGAGAATAATTTTTGCAAAAAAAACGCATTCAAAAAGGAGTATGGAATAATCTGCGTTATGAGCAATAAACGACAAAACTACGCATTTACAGTAGCTACATGAGCTCATAAAATAAATAGTTAGAACTTATCTGAGTGTTATCCTTATGATAACTAATGTTAATGCAAGTCAACAATGTAAAACATAGTCAAGAAATAGTTGAGATGAGAATTATAATATTTCAAAGTAACAACAAAGAGCCATGGCGTCTTGAGGATCAGCAGTTATTTTCACTGTTACGCAAACAATATAACTTTCATTAAATTCGTGCTAAGGGCACAAGTGGTAACCCATGCGGTCTACAGTACAAGATTTGAAATTTATTACGGTCGGTAAAATAAAATTTCAAGAGACGAGTTGCTTTGTGTTTAGAGTAACAACAATGAGACCGTAGCAAATAGGGATACCTACAACAAAACTTGCAAACTGGTCAATGAAAGGTGAAACGAGTCCTATGATTTGGGATATAAGGTTGAACATCAAAATTGATACTTTTTCATTAAAACTTGACGCTGTGAGGACTGTAGAATCTGCACACTGGGCGGCATTGCCTTCATTGAATAACTGAAAAACGTTACCTTAATTTAGAACGGAGCGTCAGTATTTTACACGCTCTTCAATAGTGAAGGGCTCGCCTTTGTCACATCCATTGTCCTTTAAAAAGATCACACAAGGAATGTGGGCCAGGCCATTGAGACAGAGGGAAGAATGAATTGTTTAGAAGCTTTCAATCATCCGTTGAGGAAGGCGCTAAAGTGATTTTAATAGACTTGGTGTCGCCTCCAAGAAGCTATTCGAATTACATTTCGTCCCATGGTTCAACTTTTTACCTGTATTTTGTTTTGTTTTCGTCACGCCACATTCGACGGGCAATATAACAATTTGCAGTCATATGTAAATTCTTTTAATAAGGGGTTATACGGTGGATTACACATTTATGTTTTCTGTATTGTTTACATTTAAAATGATTGAAGTTAACTTAAATAAAAAAAGCACACCTGAGTGTTGTGAGTTGCAATTATAAGCTACCTAGAAAAAATATGGAGCGTGAATTTAGTGAAGTTTCTGATCTCGTTGATGAAGATAAAGATAGATTTTTTTTTGTTTCACATCTGTAACAAGGGCGGCGACTTAAGTCACTTATATACACTTTTCCCCAGAGTCATATCACTTCTCACATATGAACAATCGAATCCCAGAACGAATATTAAGACCATCAATCATATCAGTTCAAATTCTCCTTCCTACAAGCGAATTCGCGAAGTATTATAAAATTGTGGGAGTGATACATCGAAGCACAAAGTGCGGACACAATGGCGCTGCGGGCGTGCTCACAATACTATCGTCAAATAACATTTTAAAATCGCAAAATAGAGACATCTACTGAACACAATGAGCTACGAAAGAGCAAACGGAACCATAACCGATAATTACAGTCTTTGTATCATTCATACTTCGAGATTTTAAAACGAAACTAACAATGAACTGAGAGGAGCCTATTGTGAAAATTGCAATGGAAATACATTTTGATTGAACGTCCCTAAATAGCGAAGAGAACATCGTGTCCGAGGAGGCAGTTGATAAACTCATCTACTTGTTTACTGCCGCGTATATACAAGGAGATAAAGCCTAGAAAAAATGTACAAGCGTCTGCCCCATCGACGCACAAAAAGTAAAGTCTTGTTTAACTTGCAAAATTAATGGGCTGTTATCCTTATTCGTCCGCCGTGTGCCAACGAAAGTGGGCACCAACTATGTGGGCAGTGCACTAGTAATAAACTCATTGGAAGGATTATTGGTAGACAAGGAGCGATCGGCTGACAGTTCCATTACGTGGCAGAGCCTAGCTAATATTTATATACCGTTGGGTCCAGTCGATGCAGATACGCGGCCCGGTGGTCCCTCGTGTATTGGAAAGTCTTTGATCGATAAAGTTGTAACTTTAATTACTAAACTGGAACCGAGGCTTGCTTTAAAAGGCACCGCGCCACGCGTCGAGGACCTCCACAGAATCCCACTTCTTGCTAAGGCTGTGGCAAAAATAACTACAAGTCCTTCAGCTTTATACCTACACATTCACAATTTTTACTGCATTTAAATCTCCTGTATATTATATCTCCGATTACTGTATAAAGAAACGAGGATTATTCTCAATTTATTCTGTCCAGCTTGTTATTCTTTTTTGTGGATGGTAGCCACCTCACTAACATGGCTTCAATAAATATGAATCGGTGATAATTATTTGCACATTATATTTGCGTCTAACAAAGTTCACAATATCAGAAAATCTTTCTTTTTCAAAATATGAACATTGCCGTTTAATTACCTATCGGAATTTGATTTATTCGTCCATCCGTAACTTGAATCTGTTTTGCTATTGAATCTTGGGTGTCGTTTTTGTATGCTAGTCTAACTAAACTCAAATAATACAAACGCAAATCAGTAACTTTTAGAAATTACCAACGCAGAACTTTAAACGCCAAATAAATCACTGATATTAATAACTTTCAAGATGATTCGAAAGGGTCAAATAGAGAAATGCTCACCTACATAAACAGATGCCGGAGCTAATATCTATTATAGACGATTGTTTGCCAAGAGAAGTGTTTGGCACAAGCCATATAGTAGGCGCATGCGCACCTTGCCAACATGTGTGCAATCCTTTCGCATCTGCCGATCTTGCACTGATTTTTATATGAATTATATATGACGAATTATGTCTGAGCTTTTATTTGAGATGACACCTTTCCGGATGTGCTTTGGCAGCGGATGTTGCCTTCTCTATGTAGGTTATGTATTGCGAAATACGATGACAAACATTATTATCGCAATTCATCTAAAAGTTAAGTTATATTATGTAGTTACTAAATAAATGTTTGTATTAAATACGTTAGTATCAATTTTGTATATTGTTAACCGCTAAACCAACAATTTTTTTTTACAAATAAAGGCCTGCATTACGCCAAAAACCGCAAATCCGAACCCACATTAAGACGTCAATAGTGACATACCTATCGATCCTCCACGGGGGCACGTCTTTAATAAAGTTATACGCTTGACAGTGCACACAGAATAGTTCATTGTTGTGCAACACTGCGTGCCCCATTGACATATTAGCTTTTTAGTGGCCTCTTCAGCCATTGTGTACATATGTTTACAGTAAACCCACACGTGGACCATCCTAAATCTCCTTTAGCATATTTTTTTCCCAAACTTTTTCGGAATCTCGCTGTGTGTTCTGAAAATTGAATTAGAAAGTTTTTAATGCGATATTAAATGTTATAAATAGCCATTATCTGATCCCCACGATCCGCGGCGCGTCCCGCAGAGAGGCGCAAATTTAAATTCAATTAAGAAACCATAACCGTAAATACTCATACGCAAGCTTAGAGCTAGTTAGAGCTGCTTCATAGCAACAGCTTAATTATTATTTTAATGGAATATTAAAACTCTAAACATAACTCATTGTTTAAGGACTGTCATTAGAGGCAAACCGCGGCATCACGGCATTTAGGGCTATTAAGAGGGTCGTTTAAGTGAGGTTATTTCACTAAAGTATTCATTTGTTTTGTTGGAGTGGCAACGTTGAAATATTACACCAATAATCCCGCCCTGCCCAACTTTAACGGTTTTACGTCCCTAAGATGGGTCCTAAATGTTTTCAAGATCCTATTGTTTTACCCCACTCAAAAACTATATTCAATCAAATAAATTATTTATTCAAAAAAACTATGAAATAATAATATAACTATGTTTTAGTGTCTTTAAAAGTTTCCGTACTTATTTCACATTTATGGCAAACTTGAAGCAATCAACAAGTTGGCTCTTTATTTTTAGATGCCAATTATGTTCGTTCATGTTATCTCGTTGCAGACCGTGGAGTTTGACTTTTATAGGGCCGCTACAATCCCCGAAGGTTCGCGGGGCTGTAAGTAGCCGTACATGGCGATATTTTTCTTTGCCAATGATGGAATGACACGAAGTGTTCGCGAGTTATTACCGAGGCAACGCCTTACGCACGACTGAAATTGCTAGGCCACTGTAACTTGCGCCGGACCCGCCTACGCACTAAAAATCTTTACGATTATTACAATAATTACATGTATCCCGCAATACCATTGACAGAATGAAGATTTAAATCACTGTGCAGTAATTAAAAACAAAAACGAAACATTTCCAATTGTATGTAGGTACTTCCTTTCAATATTGTTATCTCACTGTATAATGACCTTGGAGGTCACAGAAGAACGTAAACCAAATGGGTAATAAAACGTAATCAAATTATATGCGCGCGCAACAAATTAAATGCATGTATTAACAAACAAGATACCAATAAAACGTAATCAGGAGATAAATAAGAAAAAGAACAACCATCACTTACGGACCACCAGAGCTGAGAAATAATTCAAACTAATGAAAACACGCGTATGTCATCGCCTAAAGATACCGATGCTCATTACCTAATTGATCGTAACGCGTTATTAATTCAAATCATATGAACTTATCATTACCTACATATTTAAGAACAACCTCGGGGTGGTCTCCAAACAACCGAAGACCTTCCTTCTCTAAAATGAAGCATATAAAATCGCTATCGTTAAGGGCAGCGTGTCTACTGTTACAGTAGGAGAGATAATCAATGATGCACCGTGAAAATTTATGACTAATTTGTTATGATTTTTTAATCCGAAGTTTAGTATATGAGAAAAAAACGTGGGAGTTGAATAATTACGTAAAATGAGCCATTCCGAGACCAACGTTTATTATTCCGTTGCGTTTTCACGTAAACAGTTTCAGTTTAGCTACCGCAGTGCCGACGAATAATTATAGCTACCTCACTAACAAGGGCACCTAATACCTATGCATAAATTTTACCTTTTGTAATTATCTGAGACTAACAAATGGTAATTATAGTAATGAAAACCCCACTTACGCCGTCAAGTACAGGTATTCAAATAAATTCTGAAACTACTTACAGGCATCACTTATGTACAGGTACACCTTATTAATTTTGAAAAACTTACTAAGCGTGGGCAAAGGGGCAAATAATAACACCTCATTTACTTAAGCCAATAATTAGCATTAGTAATAAATTACTCATTCTTACAACTAAGTAACGTAAGCATAATGCACGTGAACGGAAACATTTCTCAGACTCATTATACATTAAAAACTCTGCCCACTCTTTTAATTCATCAATACCAGTAAAAAATACTGTCACTTCAACTGAATGAAAGATTTCATTAACGTTGTATAAGTATGACTGTGTAATGCGTACGGTTTTTTTAATGGCCAGGAAAACTTACAGACGTGATTGAATTTGCAATAACCAAAACATTTTGTTCTCCGAAATAAGGAGTAGTAGGATCTTCAAAAAACTTTCCACAGTCTTTGTAGGGATAAAGATTTTTCATATAATATCTTTACTAGCTATTCGCCCCTGATTTGCACGGTTTTACGACTTGACAAAACATCGATACGTCAGTGGTATAAATCTTAGTGTAATATGATTTATTTATACACATAAACCTTCCGGAATACATTTTCTAACTGATGATGAAAACCGCATCATAATCCGTTGCGAAGTTTAGAAGCACAACTCGATCACACAGACAGACACTGAAAGCGACTTCAATATCTAATTTGTATTGATTTTCATACATAAAGTATTGAAAAACGAGGTTTTATTACCCCTATAAAATGCCAAATTTTCGCTAAAACACAATGTTTTATGTACTTGAGTACTTGATAAAGTCAGTAGGTTTAATAAAGAAGAGCAGTAAGAAATATAACAATGCATAGGTGCCCGACCCCACGTCACCCGACATATGACACTTTATGTTCTCTGCATTTTTTACCAGCTCTTCATAAAGACGTTAAATGCTCTTAGGAGACATTTAATACTCCATTAAAATAACAGTGGGACCGTGTTATAAAGGATCTCAACCGGGAGTATACCTCAATTTAAGTTTGAAGATTACGTTTTTAATAATTCCATACAGTGTTAAATATCAGGTTTTATTAAAAATCTAGAGCTGGGATTTGATAAACGATTCTAACAGCGTGGCTTGTGACTTTGTATTTTTACTATCAAATGTTTCATCAAAAACTTTTTTTTACCATTGCCACTCGAAAAAGGGCATTTTATTCATCGAAAACAGTGAATAAAACTCTCTTTTAGTCACTGAGTGAATAAAAACATTTTGAATTTGGAACAAGCACGAATATACGAATTATATACAAAAATAAATAAAACGTGCTGAAAGTACGTACTGGCTGGCTATACAGAGCTATTCCATAATAAAAAAAAAAACCGCCATTTTAGGTTATTTTCTATCTGTTATCGTTGTTTTAAGTCATTGGAAAATCTAATAACATAAATTATAATAAAATGAGTTCTTCCAGTGACGACACTATCTCCGGAATCATTTCGAAATAAAGCAGCAATTATAGTAAAATGTGATAAATACTATACTACTATTTATTTTCTCGCAGTCAATGGTAAAAAGTAGAGTACACAACTCGGGAAAAAAATAATTCATCTCGGTCCTTGTATCCCTCGCTCCGCTCAGGATTCAAATCTAGAATACCTCGCTACGCTCGGGATTCTATTCTAGAATCCTTCGCTGCTCTCGGGATCCATCGTAGTCCCTCGAATTAAATTCCCTTTTTTTTCACTTGTTGTATAATCTACTATTATTTACTGTAATTTCTTAGCTACAATTATGTATTGATTTGATAGCCAATCCAATTACATAAATAGGATGTTTCTCCTTCGTTACGTTAAAACTCAATAACAACTTTATTGGTTTAACCAAACAATGCGTTATTAAGTTGTCAAAATTCACACTCTCCCGCTGTTTTCACACCGATCAAATAATCACTTGATACCGATACCAACAATTTTGTTAATCTCTTGTAACCAATCATCTCTTATTGGTTTTCGTGTGAAAAATTTTGGACAACATCGTTCCACGAAATGACGGGGTTAAAACTTACAGGGTAACAAACTGAACAAGAAAGGACATCAACGCGAACAGTACGAGACCTACTAATGCTTCATTCAGTAAACTTGTAAAGTCAAGGTGAATGTTTAAGTTATAAGGGAACAACGAAAAACCCTTAAATGAATTTATATAACAAAATTAACAAGGAACTAATGACTCATTTGTAGTTTCAGCTATTGACTAATGAATTTTAATTCTTGACTTAAACATGAATACTGAATAAACAACAACCTCTTCCAGGGAACAAAATTCTTAAAATTCCAACATTGATCGAGACCTTAATTTTAAATTTCAAAATAAAATTAACAGTCGAAAACCAGAAACTAATTAGTGAGACCAGAAAGTACCCTTTTCATTTCTTGAACTTTTTGTAGCGAAAATACAAATAATAATTTAATATTCGTTGCTTTAACTACCCTTGGTTTAAAACCGCCAATTACGATACCTCAGACATAAATCAAGGTAGTATTTGTTCAGATCTTAATTAAAATGCTCCTGGATGCAATTGTCTGGGATACAATCTGAACTAATTACCTTTGTATTCAAATAAGTACTCCCGTATAGGTTAACAAAATAAAAGTGGTAGCTGTATCGCACGAACATCCATTTACTCACGGTATGCGTAAGTGAAAGTAATATATGTAATTATCTCTAAAGGATATCATTTACTTTAATTGCCTTGATGATTACGTCATTCCCGAATTGATTACTTTTGTTACCACTTTTAAGTTGTAATGAAACTTTAACCAGTTCAGCAGTTTCATCATTATTATTATCACCATTTAAGATTTTTACAGCTGCATTTAGGTCTTTACCAAATTGAAGGTATTTATTGAAATATTCTGTTACAGTTAGCCTTCACTTTATGTTTATCAAGCTAATCGTTCCAATTTTTTTTTTATTCCATTCAATAAGAATCCTTTTTGCTTTACAGTCTTTGCTCTCCCTTAAAATGGGTCTCGTAATTTCAGTATTAATTTAAAATATTTACTTTCTAATAGTTTCTCTCGGAATAATTGAAGATCAGACCTCGAAGTGACGATGATGAATCAGAGCTGCGAACTGAAACTGATTGAATGACACTTGTATTGAATGAATGGGATGTGTATGCACGAGCCGTGTCAGCTTGCTAGTCACTTGTCTCAGTCACCTACTAATACATTTCCATCAAATAGCACAAGTCAATCAAATAGAGCTGGGAGATCAGCAATTGATATATGTATCTGTATTTGGCATGGTATTGAAAGGATTAATAAAAACTACACGACGCAACGAGAAGCTGTATTTAATCCAAGTATATTAAAACATTTACTCCTTTATTCATAAAAGTTGCTTAAAGTTAACATACTTTTAAGCGTCAAAAATGTATGGTTAAACAGTCGTTAATAAAAACTTAACCTTGAGCAACGTTTATAAATAAGCCCTATAATTCTTAAAAGTTTTAATTGTTCATTCATCTGCAAATTAATATCGACAATGCAACAGAAAATGTAGGTAATGATACTACAGAGAAAATTTATATTTATCTTTAACTTAGTTTCGGTCTACCGCAACCCAAACCAGCATCAAAGAAAAGTATAAAGGATAAAACAACAGATTCGTTTAACTAAAATACAGGGATTTTATCTACAGCGGTTAGCTTTAGGCTATTTGAATAGCAAATGATGTTCCATTTCGGGTGCGATCATCTCTCCGATATCCGATACTAAATTAATACTCTTTTACTTCGATAAACAAACAGATATTTGCATATCTCGATGATGCATTTAGTTGATTTCTTCTGATATGAAAATAGTCAATGGTTTTGATACTTTTGCCGGAGCAACAAGAATGACTTGAAGTTTGAGAGGCTATGAAGATCGTATTGTGAATTCAAGAAATACAATTTTTCTTCATTATTATATTATTATATTACGAAGTTATAAATCTTTACCCAAAATTAGTTGACACAAGCCTTTAAGTAGGCTTTCAGGTTCTATCACTACACTGTTATATTTAGCACTCGACACTATTCATTTGTAAACGTTATCTCAAATATAGTTAAGCATCAAAGGGTTTAAAGGGACCAAGACCATGCCGCTTTGTTTAAATAAAAGTTCCTGACCAAAGTACCAAAACCTATTCGTCGTAGTTACTATCGTTTAATCCGATGTTTATTTGTTTTGCCGAAAACAAGCGAGTTGCCAGGATAAGTAATAGCTTAATACCACGTTGTGTCGGCGGAGGTGGCTGAATTCTCGGCTCCACGCCGCTACGGAGGCCCGCTTAGCAAATGTATGTTATTAGCGAAACCGAGGCTTTAACAAACAACTGCCTGTAAAAATAGCCCCACGCAACACCTACGAAATTTATAGTTCGCGCCTGGGAACAAGAATCTCTAAAAACTCCTTCATACAAGTTCAAACATTTTTAACAAGAAATTAACACCACCTTTTAATATCCTCACGTCTCTTGTTTATCTGACTGTACATTAAAAATATCAGCAAAACGTTTGAACTAATTTAACTTGCATATTAATAATTGCATTGCATTAAGTAAAGTTTCATCTAGATGCCATCAGAAAAACGAAATAAAGGCGCAAGTGTCTCTACTTACTGCCATAAAGTGTATAACTACTTAATATTAACCTCAGACTTTAATTGATTCCACAGTCAAAATGTTAAAAGATAAAAATATAATAAAATAAAAACTGATGACAGATTTAAAATTAGATAAATATCTCGTGTGCTTTTTCACTTGCTTCTTTTACATTTTCGATGTAATCACACCGAAAGATCGGCGAAAATTATAAATATTACTTTTATGTTAATTTAATATTATAGTCTTGCGTACGCCGCAATCATTGCGTTCATTATTTACATCATTAACACGGTGGTGGCTTACCGACATCCGCTGAAAATTAAGCGCTGCAGCAGGTAAAGAAAATGACTGAAAAGTATGTTAACAAGGGTTATTTTAAATTCGCCACTAAGTAAATTTGTCACATATTTGTACACTCTATACATTGAAAGTGTTTTCGCAACTTGCATTAAAAATATGTGTAAATTCGTCACAAGTCTTCATTAAAGGTGCAAATTTTTTGCATAAAATACTGGTAGCAAGCAAAGTTATTGGTTTTTAGCGCTCGAAATGGACGACAGATAATGATTTCTAAAATTATGAAAGTACAGGTTGTAAGATAAAAGAAACATAATGAGAACTAACAGTAACCATACATCTTTAATGAGATAAATTCTAATGAGAGCCGAAATTCAAAATGCCATCTGGCGCTGTAGTAAAAACTCTTGAAAAGTTTCACATTATATTGGTACTAGCTTCTGCCCGCGACTTCGTCGGGGTAAAATGTCTTGTTCCTCAGTCCCTCCCCGTCGCATCACCTCGCCCGCCCGCGCTATTATTACCTACTTCATTTTGGCTTAGCGTTCTTTTTTTTTTTTTGCTCGGCTCCCAAGGGTCCTAGCGTGATGTTAAATAGCCTTCCTCAAACACGGATAAGGCTGTCAAATGTAAAACAGTTTTCAAATCCGACTGACAGTTACAGATTTTCACGTTCAATAAAACAAACAAACTCTTTAACTATTTAGTTTTAAGTTGTGGTATACAATGTAACACTTACGTTGGAAATAAATTCTATTCTAACTTTATTATTAGTAGGTATATAGATTAAAAGGATAGGAAATAGGTTTAAACTTATTTCAAATATAGTTTTACATAATATTCTGGTATATCTTTACATTCAACAACAACTTATAATAAACGTTTTGCTTGAATCTTTACCACAACATAAGTTGCGCTGAAAGGCCACCCATCTAGCGCCCCACGCGGCGTCCACCGCCACTGTGACGGATCCCAGCCACGCCCCTCATTTGTTATACAAATTTTATACTACCCTCCGAGCTAAACTACTAAAAGCCCTAAAAGTCGCTTAATATTGCTTAGGAGCTGCGAGTCTGCGACTAATACGAAATCAGAATCTTAGCTTTGAATATCTGATTCAGAAGATTAAATTTGTCTTCAGTTTAAGATATTGGTGACAAAGACATTCATAAACATGTGAATTTTTGATTGGGCACTAAAGAAAAAGCACCTTTTTTTTCAGTATCAGATGCAAATGCAAAATTCTGCAAGCCGTACTCTATGTTCCCTTTATTAGTAAAGATTCCTAAACCGACACAAAACTTTAGATTCAGTCTAACAATCTTGAGTAACACTCTCTTATTTTATTTAAGTATGCATATACACATCACGTTGCAATAAAAAACTGATTTAAATCCGTAACTTTACACTATGAAAATGCCAGATAACTAATGTATGACACATTAGTTATCTGGCATTTTTGCAGAACTGGGCTTTTTTTACGCAGTTGTGAGGCACACCTACCTGCTAATTTCTTACATCGCTCTTAACACTTTTTATTTGTTTTTTATCTGATGTAGGTATACTATATCGTGTGCCGTTTAGTCTGTGCTAAATAAATGTATTTTCTTTTTTTCAAGATGTTATTGTTCAGTACAGAATATTACTCTCACGCATTTGAAAACAATATTAAATCCAATCATTTCCACATGACTGCAAGTGCAAACAGTAAAACAACTTCTGATCCGTACGCTACAGCCAATGTTATAATCCGATGAAGGCCGTGAAGACATTTCATTAAATTCTCTATCACCCGAGGACAATGCAATTGTACGGGGGCAATCGAGATTGAGACGGCAGGAGCGTATTGCACACCAGGCCCCCGGCTGGTGGTGGTACCGCTCCTTGATTAAATAAACCTTCAAGAGAACGTCACGCCGGCGGCCCCGCGTGTCAGTCTTCGGCATATCGCACGGGCTACATACACGCGTGTCATTCACTCGCTCGCCATTATTTACCATTCAACCACGCATTATTGTTATTCCATTAATCACAATAGCACCTACCGTTTTAAAATCTCCGTTGTAACTGTCTGCACCTGTTTCAACTTTTTTTATTTCATGACATATATCACAGTTCTTACTCTGAATTCCTGACCCAGTTATGTTAATATGCAACAATGAGATTACGACATTTTTATTCATCGTTTAATTTTATTGGGTCCTTAAATTGAGTCATTTCAGATTTCGTTATCAATGTCATAAATAATACCAATGGCTATTTGTACTTTATGAAGAATATGCGCATGAGTGACATTTATTTAAGTAAACTAACGATGCGTAGTTTTTGCGGGACGTCTTCAGGAGCTTCTATTAATATTCATTACATCAGGCAAGTTGTTTATATTTTTGCCTTATAGGAGAAATGGTCCAAGTCGTAACCTTGGGGTACTCGCGGCGGTTCGCAGCAATTTGTTAAGATGTAGCAGCTATTTGTCTACAAGAAACTACATTTATCACTTGCGTGTGCAGTAAAGTTGGATGCTTCGTCTACTTGTCTCAATTTACGTTTACTTGTCACTGTGGAATACCTAATTCGCCAATGTTTTATTTATATTTTATTTTAAATATCCCAGTTAATACGATACAAAGATAGTGATAAACACTTAATAGGAGAATCCAAAATAGAAAGTATCTCAACATATTCCCTAGCTAGACTCTAATGAATCGATAACAGGCAGACGTGTCGTACATAAAAAATACCGTTACTGATGTAATGATTTTGATAAACTTATACCCGCTAAATAAATACATAATTAGGTAAATTAAAGAATTTAATATATATGCATTGACGTCAATAACATCGAATACGCAATTAAAATATGTTAGGATTTCAAATAAAATTACGAAAGCCCACATTTCGTTCCGCCCAAAATTATGACTTAATAAAATGTAACGTGTGCCGTAACTCATGGAGTGATAAAAGGAGCTATGACAGCTATGCTGCTCACTGCTGTATGTGTGGAATCTATTAAACATGCCTCGCCGACGCACCGACACACAATAAATTATGTTGTATTATTTTGATAGCACTTTAATTATCATACAGGATCCGGGAATAGTTAATTTTGTTAACTGAAGGATAGCAATAAAAATGTATTATCAATTCGCGTTATTTCATTGTCCTAGAAGACAAATGTTGTAACCTGACTTTGTGTCTACGGTTGTCAATTTTTAAAGGTCTGCAAGAGTATCATAGCGGATTGGTTTATTAGAGACTCAAATGTAAATGTTTCAAAATGAATACCACAATCACGCTACCAATATGCATAAATCAATAATCAAACAATGACCTCGGTACGGTAAAGGAACTTACATAAGTCAGTTGCGTCTCTGGAAGCAAACTAATAAATTCAAAGGATTGACTCGGCGGTGTGGTGAGAACTCGTCCATTTACAGAAGCCGCCATATTATAGGAGCATAAATCTAAGCGAAGTCATCCGAGTGTCGTCGGACGCCCCGCTCGCCTCGTGAATGGACCAATATGAAGGATGGCCCAGGCTTGAGTCCGAGGCCCCGGACCTCGCGACGCCGCATCTGAACCACCGCCTTAAACGGGACGTTTTGACAACCACCGATATGTGAATTGAAATATGGAAGCCGCTGATACGAGTGACTCGAGTATTGATGTCGGAAAATAAAATAAACATAATATAAGAACGTTGCTCCGATAATATGACTGGGATGTAATTTAAAATATTATTTAGTAAGTGTTGTAGACGACATTCTACGTAGGCAAATAAAAGTATTAGGGGAAGAAAGGCTACACGTTATATCCGAGGATTCTTGTGTAAATGTAAAAGATCCAGACTTATTATAAATAAATTCATCACTCTTTAATCATTTCTTCTGAGGAGTCGACGTCAATTTGGCGGCTCTGAGCTCGAATTCAAAGCTGATGAAAAAAACACAATGGTATTATGCAGGCCTAATGGTCCACCGAACATGGGCATTAATCTCGTCATACAATATTGATGTTTCCACAATTTATTGCCTGTGCTTAAAGGAATCACAAAGTCAAAACGGCTTATTAATGTGTGAAGAAACTCACCTCCTCTAGAAACCGTTCCCATGTGACATATTTTTATGAAACCCGCGGGGGCTCGTTAGCAGAATATTTCGTTTTCATCCGCAGAATACAATTGAATGTGAAACTCAAAAACATAAGTCATCATTTTAATAATAATCTTATCTATATATTTATGCTTATTCGTTTTCGAGAGCGGCAAAAAGATACTATTCTTAAACAAACATACTTCCAAAGTTAAAAAATACTTTTAATATAAATGAGGACTTGAGTTTTAAGAGGCGGTGCCATTGTAGGAGACTCAGAGTTGTCTTTAATCTGCTTAAAATCAGGAGACATTCGCTTCCAAAGCACGTTTCGTGATTGAATAAGATTTAATCTGTTTCCCCGTACGAACAAAAATCCCCGTCTCCCTCAACGAATCCTTAATCGTTGAATAATTTACTATAGCATGCTTGTTCTTAGTTGTGACTATAGATAAATCAGTCAAATATTTAATAATTCTCACATTTGGCGTATGGGAACATAAATTATCATTTGCTTTTATGGAAACTTCAGTATTTGGTTAAGCGTCACTTCCTTCTATAGTCTCTCTTTGCTCAAATCACAGATTATCTAAGTAGTTACATTGTCTTCATTTCAACCATTAGAGTGGATCAGTAAGCTCTGCTTAAATTTCATGATAGTATAGCAGGAGGCATTTTGGGTATTGTTGTATTATATATACATATTATATTTAATGGTTCAAACCATTGAAAGGCAATGCCCTAAAATAATAATTTGGAGGTGAATACATGTAGCGTTTACCATCGCCAACTTCGATACTAATTAAGTAACTGCGAATCGTGACTTAATTAAAACCTCATTACCTTTCACGACTCTTGTGTCTCTTTTTGCCTTTGTATAAGCGATAAATAAAGCAATAATTTCATACAGATAATGGTCTGATGTTATTCCTTCGGCGGTACCATTTAGGGGCGTAACGTTTTATTGTAATGCAAATTTGTGCTTTTTCCCAGTAATAAAAGTATTTAGATGGCAACACGTGACGACAGGCGCTGCGGGCAACACTGGGACGCAAATTATGGCAATCTTGACACCTACGAGGCGCTAACTGAGGTGCACCCTGCAATTTTCTCGACGTGCAGCACCGAAGCTCCGGTACGTACGGTCGTTCGCTGCCGGCGCGGGCGGCGGTATGCGGGCACTGATTTGCTTTAATTTACGCCCATGTATTTCTAACACGCATTTTATTATTGTTTTGAACTTAAATTAGACGAGAAATATGATGTTTCTGCTGCTTATATTGTTGCGGAACTGTATGGGGTGGTTAAAGGTAATTGTCCCTTGTTGCGTGCTGATGCGTACGTGGAAGTTGCTTAATTTTCAGTGATTTTCGTTACGACGTAGTTCGATGGTCTTTCTACGTATACGGAAGCTTTACGAATAAATCACATCCATTCAAACACTATAACATCTCACACTACAACGCTTCAAGCGATTTTTATTGAACTTTTATGTAAAAAATCACGCACGGAAGCGCGTTATCTTGGCCCCGTCGCGTGGCGCGTAGTAGTGTGTGATACGCCTAACTGCTTCTAGGTATCATAAACTGAATTTTATCTACATTCTAACTTACCTACCTACTTATAAAAGTTAATTCGGACTAACCAAACCATCTGATTAACTCTAAACTAAAGCAACAAACTCTTAGATAAATCTGAAAGTGCGTAACATTATCTGATACATAAGACTTCCTTCTACAGGTTGTAGAACAAAAGGCGAGAGATAGGATCTAGAGTTCAAAGGCGTGTGGCGCGTAGCTGCCGAACGCAACCGTGTGTAATACAGTCCGCCGAAGCGCTTCCAGCTCCCATGTACCGTCTACCGACCGGACGGACGGACGCCGGACGCTCGAGAAACAATAGCCGCCCGGACAAAACGAAACCGATCGATTTTAAAATCACAACCGCAATCTTTGCACGGTGTAATCTTGCAAATATTTATTATATGTCAAAACAATATGCCGAAATGGAACGCTTATTGCGGTTTTTACAAATGTGTCTGGTTTGCTGCGAGCGCTCGTTAGCGTGAGGTACGACGCATTGTGGGGGTACAATGGAGGGCGGGGCGAGCCCGCGGCGCCTGCGCAGCGCGGGAAATCGCTGCCCAAGTGTTCCACATTTAAATCAATGACAGACGCGGTGAACTATCCGCTCACGCAACAAGACACGCGTCTGCATCTTTCTCCTTCAAACTTTAGACGTGAATAAACGCGTTTTCAGTTTTGAGCTCCTTTAGTATCGCACATTACCGAAGCATGAATGTGCTATTAAAACTGACTGTGACTAAAAAATATCAAGAATTTTATTATTTATTTTTATTAACGTATAATTTGGCCAGAAATTGACCTTAAAGCTTTTAATGGTTTAATTTGGTTCACTTTTTACGATTCCAATACAAAAATATGAATTCAATAAGATAACATATTTTTATAAGCGCATCGCCGCCCGTAAAGCACTTCGAAACGACTTACAAAAAGTAATTAAAGTTAAATTCGCTGCTCAATCCAAATTCCCTAAACATATCGTTGATACGGATCGCAATTCATTATTTCAAATATATGTACTCATTGTATTTATATATCCGCAGGTATATTTTATTTTAATTCACGTATCAGTAGATTATACTGTTATTAAATATCTTTAGGACATACTTATGTTTCTCATTTTACGAACAATCTTAAATTAAAATCAAAAGTAAGAGGGGACTTAATGAATTTCTTAATCCTTCGTCTGCTTCAAAATATCACGAAACTCTTGTAATTACTTAATCTATAAAATAAATCAGCAAAAAAAATAAAAACAGCGAGCCTCAAGAAACCTTTCCGTTTAAGTACAATACCCGTCACTCATACACTCGGTCAAAGCATCCACTTATCCTACATTGTTTTCAGAGCTCCTGTAACCGGTTTTATAACTTATTAAGCCTTCTATAAATAAATAATATCACAACATCCCGAAAGTCCCGTTGTTTCCAATAGCGTTTATGGCGCGTGGCGGTCGCGAGCAAACGCGCGCTGCCACAGTTTTACGACAAAATAATATTCTTTAATTATAATGGAGCGTTGTGAAGTAAAAAGACGGCGCACGCGACATCTGTATTAAATTTTAATGGAATAACAGTTGCACCTGCGTGCAGTCGGGTTTGCGCGAGAGTCGATCACTACGCTCCGATCCCAAGAATCCGCTAAGTGTATCTAATTAAAAATTAATTACTTCAACCTTTCCAAACACCGACGAGAAATCGTGTAGCGATGCTTGAGATTTAAGGAAGCTAAGCTTCAGCTTTTTATTTGAACAACAATTTTGTGTGAAACAGGATAGTGAATGGGTTCTTTCAATCATCGTAATCGTAAATCTGCAACATAACAATAGAAACTCTAGGGTGCATTTAATAATGATACATAGACCACATTTAGCTAGTGAGCTTCGACCAATATTCGCCAACACAAGAAAAGTGCACGTATTGAGCGGCAGTGAGTTCTTAATTGACATGATAAACTTGGCATTTATCTACCAAAAAGAATTCTGCAACATCCTTACTGAAAACTTTCACCCCGCGCCACTGGTATTTAGCTAATATACCGTAACGAACATGTTGACTACATATCCAAACATTTACAACGGAACGAATCTTTGCAGGCGGCAATATTTATGACGTGCACTGCACTTAATAATTAATGTCACTCATGAGGCTTCTCATTAAACGCGTAACATACTTACAAAAAAGTTCATTCTCATTACAGTTTCCTTCTCTGGTTCACTTCTGGTTCACTTGTTCTTTTCAAGCTTATTTAGGTAAGAGTATATATCTCTGTTCAATGCAATAATTACGATCGAACATGTTTTGCTGATCTAGCTAACCAATTACGCCACGCTAAGTGCGGCGCGGCATCAGTGCATTCGTACTTATTAGCAATTCATTCATAAGCATTTAGCGTAGCATAGTAAAGCAACTGTTTTAGCAATAAACCTTTCAAGTTAATGAAGTGTTTAATTTTGCAGCATAGCGGTCTATACCACTTAGGTTGCGACTCCTACATTTTGGTCCTTCGAGCCAGATCTAAATATTTCGCGGTTGGTTATATAGTTTTTAGAGACAGTGAAGTGAACTTGTACCGGACCAGTGACACTGTAAAATGCAGTATTCACTAGCCTAGCAGTGACTGTAGTGGTAACGACCTTAGCAGCAGTGTATTTAGTTGAGGCGCTCGATATATTTTACCAGTAAGTTAACAGCTCACAGAAGCAGTACTTGGTGGAGTACGCCGCCAGCAGCAGTAAGTGTAGTGCTCACACCAACAACAAAACCGAATCACTGACTTGAGGAGTAACCCTCGTCGGGCTAGCAGCATCAAGGACTTCTTCAAGTAAGATCGTTCAATTTTATACATTTTACCAGCAGCGAGATGGAGACTCTGTATTTCAATCAAACCGAGATTGAGGAGTGCTTGGGAAAACTTCTCACCAATTTTAAAAAGGATAGCGTTGAGCGTAAAACTTGAGATTAAGTTACTTGAAAGGTTTATTGCTAAAACGGTTGCTATACTATGCTACGCTAAATGCTTATGAATGAATTGCTAATAAGTACGAATGCACCCGATTTGCTTTCCGACTATGCACTGATGCCGCGCCGCACTTAGCGCGGCATAATTGGTTAGCTAGATCAGCAAAACGTGTTTAATCGTAATTATTGCATCGAACAATCTCTCTCTATGATACAGGTTTTTCACACGTGCCTGAAGAAGAGTTTTCCTTTGAAAAGGAAAACTGGTTAAACATTTTCTTCAATAAACTAAAAATTAGTTGTATCATACAAGTAACTACAAACCATAACAACTTGTATGTGACAAAGAGTTTAATCGAAAACATAAGCAACGATTTATAAAGTACATGGTGACTCGGAAAGCAGTTAATTAGAGTTAAGTGAAAGTATAACACAGCGTGCATCTTTTCCTTAAGATTTCAGAAAAGAAATAATCGCATTTTCTATAAGGCAAGTGTAAGGGTTGAAGATCGCTATTCAAGTTGGAAAATTACACGCACGAACTCACCACTAAGTAAATAGAATGGTCTTTTTACCCTTATTGCACTTCCGCTCCTTATATACATAAGACCTGATTGCAAGGTAATACATAAAGCCAACTCAGAAACGCAGGAGTCACAAACCACTTTAGGTACTTAACCTGTGTACTTAACTGCGCAATTAATAACACAGCTGAGGTAGGTACTGGTCATTATAACCGCCTCGGGTCCATTCTAGTTACCGTCACTTTGTATAAATTATATAAAAATAAGCACGACTAGAAAGAGATGGGTATATGGTGATTGGTGTAGATCAGAAAGTGATGGGCGAGGTGGCAAGGGCAGGTGTCACGGGACATCTGCTGGCCCACAGACAGGCACGTGGCTCAACCCTATAAACCGACCTCTACGACTTCCAGCCATAGGAAAAAGTTAAGAAATCCTGTAATAAATAAGACCCTTTATATTTTAACGTAGTATTGCGGTTATTCTAATTTGATTTAGAAAAGTCGATATAAAAAATAGCAGGTATTTTGGTAATTTAACTACCCCATAAAACTACCCTGCCAGATTAATTATTTTAAACAAAATCAAAGTCTGTTTTTTCTTAGTCACACGCAAATAGGTACACATATTTAGGTAGAGAAAACGCATTGAAAAAATTTAAAGCCAACTTTCACAATTTTTTCAGTATTTCTGAAATAATATTGGATACAATACTAATTCAATCAATAACGCTAACTCGATGTACAAAAAAAGGCGGTCACTAAAATAAAGACGAACTCAAACTAATTTCGGGTTTGGTGGAAAAGTGTTCAACGCGTTGACAGGATATTGTATAAGTTTTTTTTTTTATTCTCTCTAATAATCTTTAAAATAAAAAGTTGTTTGTTCAAAATCAACTTATTTTGCCAATTTTCTTTGTGGTTATATCCGTGGGTACTGCAATATAATTATAACGTTTGTAGGTAAGTTTTTCATATTGGATTTCCAGGGAAATGAAAAATAAAAAAAAAAGAATATACATTTAATTTTCCACAAAATGTTACTTGCAACTTTCTGGAGGAATAGGAGTGGGATGTGATACGGTTGTATCGATATAGTCTTAGTTTAAAAAAACTTGAAACAATTTTAAAGCTGAAGTTTGAAGTAATGCAAATAACTAGAGTTACCTCAGACTTACATGGAACAAATTATTATTTACGGCAGCCCTAAGGTGATTAAACAAATTTTACGATTCCACCCATTTCTTGTACAGTTTACCATATCCTCAAAGACATCGGTTAATATTATGCAAGTCCCGTATAATTTAAAGAGACAAAATATATAAGGATCTCCGTCATTACGGAGTTATAATCATTACTCAGATTCACGATCAAGATGTTTGCAGAATAATATGGCCGCCTTCCAATATTGATAATATATTTCAAACAAGAAATAAATAGATGATAGTTATTTAATAATATTTCATCCGAGTAAACTGTTAACTGCTCAAATCAAAAACCAAAATAAACGATGACTGCGGAAACACATCGTGCGGTCTGTCTACCGTTACGCTGAAAATATAATCAAGAGAGCTTTTATATAAATATAAATAAGTGAAAAATAGCGGACAAATTCTTTAATTATAGACATTAAAAGTACAGTAAACGGAATATGAAATCCCATCGTATGTGAACCCATTAAAATAACTGGGACCGGCTGAAACTCGATCCACCTTTACTTTTTGTTACCGAATGGTAGTCGCGCCTGTCTTCGACAGAACTTAGATGTTATCAACATAAAATAATATTATCCTACCTCTTGTCATTATTCCTGTGCTTATGATAAGGAAAATTGTATGATTATACATCGACGTATTGTAATGTGCATTGATCTTTATTCATTAGGGAATTTCTTTTGTGAAAAATTACATCCAGTTTGGTATGACGACAGTTTTTTGATTATTTCCCAGGTGTCATTCACCTCTTGATGGACAGTACGTCTTCTCATTAGACTACTGTACTGAGACCTTTTAGTGTTAATTAGGTTATAGGTGGTTTTCAGTGTGCGGTTATATGGGTATTCATTCCCACTAACTTACTTAACGTACTGTCCTTCTCAGGAAAACACACCATGTTTTTCTAAATCGTAATTTGAACTTAGATTATACTTGACCTAAACTTACTACTAGAACTGTTAGCCTGCATCATCTCACCGCTGAGCAAAGGTCTCTCGCCATGACTTCCAGCTTTTTCGACCCAGGGCTAAAGTGGACCACTGGTCGTTTGTTTTCTCAAACTCGTCCCGCGTTGTTCTACGGGGTCTTCCGCGAAGCTTTCTGGCTGCATCAGGGGTCCATGCAGTGCTTATTTTAACCCACAGCTCATTGGCAAACATATGGCAAAGGTGGCCACCCAGACCTACTTTGTTAGCGGCTTATTGAGCAACGTCAGTAATCTGTGTTTACCTAAGCTTAAAAAATATTAACGTCAATTATTACTAACAATACATTACGTGATGATTAAGTCACCTATCAACATCAGTGATTCTTCATAACTTGCACGCAATAAAAATTGAACTAGAGATACCATTGACTACACTCTATTATAAAGTGGTTATCAATAGTTAAAATCCAATTTAAATGCATATAAAACCCTGCAAAGCATAAACAAGACTCCTTGAAAATGGATGGGTATGAAAAATTCATGTGATTTATTAGGAATAAGATTGTGCTAACAAAATGCATCACTGCGGGGTATAAGTAAGGAAAATTTTCTACAAAATACGCTATACGTCCGATTTAAGCGTATTTGTGGCTGTTTGTAGCTTAATATGTGAATGAATGCTAGGACTTATTCATACAACAATTACTGTAGCTTCTAGTCTTGCAGATATATTTATATAATAAGACTTTAACATCGTAAAGTTCGGTATGAAATCAATTTTTCTAAGTTCTAATAATAATAGACTACAACATGATTGGGTTTTGATTAGCTCGTTGCCATGATGATTACTTAATTATTCATAGGTAATAGTGCATCAAGCAGTTTACTATTTTTGTTTAATTACCGAATTAACGAAATATTTACGTTCACGTGGAAGTGAAGGAAAATAACTAGAAAGCTTTATAACACGAAAACATCAGGCGTTTCCAGTTTCCATTTCCTACATCGGCATTAACGCCTTCTACTTTTACCTGAGCATCATGTATTCCAAAAACAGTTGCTCCTTGCATTCTCTCAGTAAAAAAAAAATTAACGTTATCGGTAGACACAGAAAGTAGACATAATTTTATTAGAATACATTAGTATTTGAAAAAAAAGACTAACATATTGTTTGCTTGATAAATGCAGAATAGCAGTAATAATAAACTATGAATATCCCACTGGACTAGGTCCATATCTCAATTAATTACCTTCATGACTGATGCATTTTCGATGATAGCATGCGAGTATTATCATTTATTACAGTACCGACAGAAATTTATCGATATTTACACCCTCGTATTTAGATGGGCACTAAAAATCAACTATCGAGATCAAAATGCTGGACGACCACAATTGCTATGTCTATTTTTAGAGAAGTGTTTTAATAGATTCTGATAGTACTGTGACCATGAAGAGTATTAGAGAGTAATCTATTTATATATATAAAAGGAGAAACTGACTGACTGACTGACATATCAACGCACAGCCGAAACTGCAAGGACTAGGAGCGTGAAATTTTGCATATTATTTATTTATTATTTTGCGTGCCAGTTCGCAAATATTACGGTGCCTAGAAACTATTCTTTTTGATATTGGTTTAAGAAAACGGACACTCTCTTTTTTTCATTTCAAGGGATTTAATAAGTACCTTCCAATAAATGTTAAGAACCATGAAGATAAAAACAGTAGTCAGTCAGTCAGCCAGTTTTTACAAACATGACGTTCTGCTAATAGGACATACTGCTCGTAGGACGTTTTGCTATAGCGTCGATTTCATTATAAGTTGTTTTGCTATTAAGATTATTTGCTTTCAGGACTTTTCGATACGGAAGGAAAATGGATACCAAATCTATTTAAATTACAATGCGCATCATTAATCAATAAACTAAGTATATAGCTGCGTATATAAGCCTCCCCTAAGAACTAATTACTAAACCTCAAAATATAAATTAATAAAGGTTCTTAAACAACAAAAATATGTTTTTTGCAAAATATTCGGTTCCTGGTGTTTACAAACGTAACTATGAAAGAACAGAACAAAAATATAACTAGGTAGATGTATGTACAGACGCTAGCACATAAAGCTACTACAATCTGTCAAATTTCTTTAATAGATTTTCAACTTTATCGCTAAAGCATAAAGTTCAAGGTTGATTGGGAAAATTTTTCAGTTTTAGGGTAGCTTGGTGTGCTGGTGTGTGTACCTACTTTACGGAATAACATTTTATTTTAATCATCAGGCGAGTCAATATGACAAATATGACAATATACGAAAAAGAACATTAGCAAGAGGCAGGAAGATCAAAACCAATTGAAACCTAAAAAATCCCTAACAGAATCAAAAACATCGTCACCATATTCCTAGGCACGCGACACCAGGGTCCAAGACTGGAAACATTGACGAGTTTCCTAAATAGGAGTCCACCTCACACAAGAATGCTGAACTTAATATAAAAGGAACCGCAAAAACGTTGCTACATTAGCATGATACTATGACTTGACAATTAATATGGTCCCATTAACTAACTCTTGAACTTGAACTTAGAATACCTAGGTACATTGGTATGCTAAACACGTTTATAGCAAACTGTTATTACAGTAGTGTTTGCATATTGATGTTTTTTTTTTGTGAGTTATGCATGTGATTGACTTTACAAATAAACTGTGGTTGGAACTCTGTTTGCTGTTGAAAATTACTAGCAGTGATACGTAAATCGCAGAGTTATCATTTCATTTGGAAAAGTTAAGTTGACGACGTTGACAATTACGTTTTTAGAACTTAAGGTGGAACTAGTCGCGAGCTCGAACTCACTGCTGGTCATGGCCAAAAAGCACGCTGTCTCACCTGGCTTCCTGTCCGTCAGAAACAGTAACAGTGATGAGCAGTTAGATACTAGTCTATACACGCACGTTTAGTTCTCACGCACAGAAATACCGTTCCGAACTGAAAGGCGCGTAAAAAAATTTAAAAAATGGTTTGTAAAATCGAGTTTTATAAAAAAATCACTCACAAATACAGTTCAATTACAAATACAGTTTATTGAACTCTTCAATAACTGAGCTTTGTCCGTACCGACTTTGTTTTGAAGATTTTACAGATCTTATTGTTACTTATTTCTACCGAAAGCAAAGTTATGTTAAAAATAACAAGAAAAACGAATCTTTGTTGGCTCATAACTTTTTAATGACTTTTTATTTTACTATTTTGTTTCCGTACAGACAAAATTAATAATAATACAAAACGATATAATGTTTAACTTTGGATGCACAATGTCAAACAATGGAGTAACTCTCCCGAAATTTGTATGGTAAAAATATCGACTAGTGGAACCTTAAGCTGTTTGCTTATGCAGGAAAGTTATCTGACATTGGATAGGTATAGTGTTTGAATATCTTGTAGCTTACCTGTATACTTTCAGGAACAAAATGCATCGATAGACAGATAAATGATTTATTTGGTGCAACACTGAAAAAAAAACACAACACATGAATGAACAATTAAATGGTAAACACTAAGTTAGTACATACAGATTTTAAAAATAAATATGTGCAATTTATCGAGGTATTGCCTATATATTTACAATATAAAGAAAGAAAGTACCACTATGACATACCTACTCAATGAAGACAAAGTAAATAAAGAACAAATACAGTACGTTGTGCGTCTCAGGGTTGCTCTAAATAGGAGACCAGCTCAGCATGACTGTGTCAGGCAAATATACCTGACGCTGATATTCTGCTAAATTCCTGCATTTAAATGCAGTGATATACGGATGTCTACCAGACGAGCTAATTACACGAATTATTGGTGGAAGAAGTGCAGAGTGAAATTATGTAAGTATACCCGCAATTTAAGTTATATATTCTATAGTAAAGTTTATTGTATATTGTATTGGGACTTTCTTAAATGTTCGAAGATTGATTGTGTATGCTGGTTGCATGGCTGGCTACCTGGTTTTGATTACAAAAGCTTACCACATTATATCTATTATTTACTTTGTATTTCACGGTTAACATCAACAGAAATGTCGCAATGTTCAGAATATAAACAAAAAAAGTTCGAGAGCCACAAACAAAATAAGCCAGCATGTTCTCGAGCAACAGCAACAAAACAATATTACTACAACATACTTGCCGTAGATTCAGACGTACCTTGCACTTGTAAAGGTCGCATTGTATTTATTATCAGAGAGCAATGTCTTCTTCACACAGTGCATACAAGTATGTGTAGTTTAGCAATAATATTATGTACATTTATTTCACTGGGCATTGTATTCTGAGAATGGTGATGGAATGCGTTTATCAAGAGTTCATTTGCCAGGACATTGATTTAGACATGTTCTAGTAATAGGAAATGAAAGAACGTATACGAATACGGGCTGATGTTCGCAACTCCACGTCAACGCGCGTATTTTGCGTACTTACAGTGGCCTCCGAAAGTTAGTTTACATCTTTGCACTTCAATTATGATTCCATATTATGATTTAAAATAAAAAAAATAATCAGGTACACCTACCTTAGGTGTACCTGATTATATTTTATAAGTCAAAGGTAGTTGAATTAGTCAATAAAAACGTTACAGCAGTTCAAACATTTGGATAACTAGAATTTGAAATTATAAAGTGGTGTGTCAAAACTGAAATAGAAAAATATCAACTAACTTTATTGGAGGCCACTGTATGTTCTAGGCTGCACTGTATATTATATGACGCTAAATAAGATTAGTAACTAGAGAATGGCTAATGTGAAAAGGTGTGTACCTACAGGAAACCACAAATAAAAATAAATCATGGATTCTAATTTTAGTCGATGTCTAGGTATTTATCTATTTTGTCCTATTTGTTTTTTTTTCTTTTTAATTTGTAGTTTCAGATAATTTAATACTTTAATTATTATCTCAAGGTATGTTTCGAAATTTAGTTTATTTACTGTTAAGGTTGTGTAACCACTAACTCCCAAAATATAGGCTTGACTTAATTTGGGAGTTGGTAGATCATCATCATGTGCAGCTGTACAACTATTTTTTTATGCTTTAAGAGCGAAATAAAATATATATATTTATTTTATTTATTTACTTGTTTTTCTCATAAAGCGTTACAATTTTTAAACATTCGATCATACAAAAATCGTCGAAACAGAATTTTGTATTCATTTTAAAGACCTATATAACCATTCAAAAGGTACAGAGTCCGCACTTAGTTCCTCAACCCGATTGTATTAAATGCACGGACATAAAGCATCGAACATAAAATGGTGATGCCATTATAAGACTATAATTAATAAAACATGATAAAGGTGGAGTTGTCGTTTGTTGGATTGCAAGAAACACCGAAATATCCAATTTCCCGGCACAGTGGTAAATCTTGATTTTATTAATCCCAATTTACCATTTACATTATTACCCGCGCGTTGAAACAAGGGTAATAAACACGCATATCAATTACCTATGTGCAGGCAGTAAAATATTGATTGTTCTCTAATTAAAAAATTGAATAAGCAAATTATACTAGCTAGAAAAATCGTTCGTAACTCCTAATAAGCATATCTGCTATCGAAGATGTTAAATTGCCACCATGAAAATTCAGTAGCAGCGAACAGTTTAATTATTAGTTATAGTAATTTATATTATCTTCTCATCCTGATCTTTATCGCGAGATCAAAACGCGAATAATAAAGATAAATAATATGATACATAATTCATAGTCTAGATTTTAGCACTCATTAATAAACCATAGCTCACATAGATTTTTATCAGCATCTATTAGATTCGCTTATCTTGATGACATCAATATATTTTGTTTTATCAGATTTTGCTTGAGATTAAAACATGATTTATTATATTTTTAATTGGAATTTGATCCGTAGACGACATTTAACTTTAAAATTGATGGATAATAAAATCGTAACAATGGTTATCGGCGATCGAGAAAAGCGTCTTCCGTTGATCCGTCAGATTATAGTTTTTACACGTTGGCAATCACGTATTTTAATTGCTAATCGAATTTTAGTGTTTGCCGACGACACCAATTTCTGCTTATACTTTTTATTTAGCTATATGATGTAGCTTTACAGCTGTGGCTATATGTATTTGTTAGGGGCATGTGGCTAAGTAACAACAGCCAAACGGGTCGATCGATCAAGTTAAGCTACACTTGTCACGGTTGGTCCGTGGATGGGTGACCATCTTCGCATACCAAGACCCATTCGTGCGTCGGCATGTTAAGCCGTTGGTCCCGGCTGTCATTCGTGGATCTTTGACCGTCGTTACTGGTCGTCAGAAGCCCGAAAGTCTGACAACCAGTCTTACCAAGGGGTATCGTATTACCCAGTAACTAGGTTGTGGAGGTCAGATAGGCAGTCGCTCCATATAAAATATTGGTAAAACCTATTCAGCTGCATCTGGTTAGACTGGAAGGTGACCCTAACATAGTTGGGAAAAGGCTAGGCAGATGATGATGTAGCTCTAGAGCCAAATTTGGGCGAAATACAGACGTAATGTTGAAATACGACCGAATTTGGCTTTGCTAGTCATCAGAGAGCTCACGACAAGAAAGAAATTTAGTCTAGTCAAATCTAATCGGTGAAAAGGACTAGGTTTAAGTATATATACCACCAAAAAATCATTTAAAATTGGTTGCCGAGACTTATACAGGGTTATTTGAAAAACACCAGCAACCTCTTAAGAGGTCATTGTACTCATAAAAAACATAAACAACTTTTACTATGGGATCAAACCTGAAAGCGCGAAAAAAAAATCAGCTGTTCCCTACATTTTGACGAGATAGACGAAGATAAATGTAGGGAATATTTCAGGTTTGGTCCCATAGTAAAAGTTGTTCATAATTATGAGTACAATTACCTCTTAAGAGGTTGCTGGTGTTTTACAAATAACCCTGTATAACGCTTTCTCTGTTAAAAAATTATAAGATCCAAAGTAGAGCCAAGCCCCTAAGTCTAAGTCCCGTATTACAGAACGTCACTCAATACTCAAGCATTACTTAAAACTAGATTCAAGCCATTTGATTGGTTGAAACTAGTTTTAAGTAATGCTTGAGTATTGAGTGACGTTCTGTAATACGGGCCTTAAAGGCCTAACTCTACAAACCTTACATCTTTGTCAAAATTTACCGCTTGGCCGTTTAACTCCTATGGGCTTATAGTAAGAAATTAAATCACTGGTAAAAGCAAATTAAATCACTGGTAAAAGCAAATTAAATCACAGGTAAAAGCAAATTAAATCACTGGTAAAAGCAAATTAAATCACTGGTAAAAGCAAATTAAATCACTGGTAAAAGCAAATTAAATCACTGGTAAAAGCAAATTAAATCACTGGTAAAAGCAAATTATTTATTTATCTCTTCAAATACAATTGTAAGTATAACAGACTTAAAATAATAATAATATCTACAAGTATATAAAAAGAAGGGGAAATAATCAAAGGGTATCAAAAAATTCGTCCGCATCGCTGTCAACAGGAAACGTGCCCAAAAGGCTGGCAGCACTGCCACGTTGTATGGCAATGCTGATTCTTTGGCCAAAAAATAGGCCAGCCCTCTGGTCACGTGAAGAGTCGATCAACCGCTTCGCGATGTCTCGAAATACTAAGTGGGCACTCGGGCCCCATGGCCCTAGTGTTTCTACCCCAAACGGCTCAAACAAATAAGTTCCAAATAGATTGGAGTATTTGCGCCGTTTGAGGTTTTCCGCACCTGCAGCAGCCGCCCCAGCACAGCTCACCGTACATGGAAGATGGGATGGCGCAAGGGTGTCGACACACGTTGCATCCCACACCAAAGGCCTACCCATCTTCCAAGGCAATAATTATGGTCATTCCGTCTGGTCTCTTTCCATCGTCGCGTGCCAAGCCATGGGGTTCTAAAACAGCTGGCACCCCGGCGGTGACAAGAGCACGACGGATGATGTCATTGATGCTGGCATGCCGTGCTATCCGGCCTGCGCTTTTACTGCAGGATAAGCCATGGTGTCCGAGGCAGTCGACACCTTCACCACAATGGCAGCGATGCGGAGCCACGCAAGGGGCGCCCAGACGCAGACAAGTAGCGAGCCGGAAGGTGGTGTCACCCATCAAAGTGCCTATGTTGGGTGACGGTAGCGCCTGAAGCCAGAGGCCCGACTCCCACTCACCCACAGCCAGTAGGCGGGCACGCTCAGCAGTATTGGTGGACGTATTAATAAGATTATTCCGTACCAACCTGCAGAGCGGCTCATCCCACTGCCTCTGGGAAGATGGGTTCGCGGGCCGATCTGTATCCGGGCAAGCCATTTTCCAGGCGTTCACCGCGTCGGCCAAGCACGGCACTTTAGAGTCAACCAGGGAGGGGGCTAAAATCTTCCCGGTTAACTTTTCGGTACTGTGGACAGAGGACAGGAAGGCCGGTAAGCTAATACTAGTAATTTTGCGGAATCAATGGTTGTTAATATTGTCATGCAATATCTAGTTCAATGATATGCCAAGCCAAACATTTTTAACGAGATGTAAGGTTTTAGGGGCTTGGCTCTACATTAAATCTAATAGACTTTTTAACAGTGAAAGCTTTATGTATGTCTTGGCAACTTACTTTACATGCAATGTTTTTGGTGGGATTTCATTTCTTATTGTAGGGTGCTCTATTTCTTTTATTTTAGGGGTGATATTGTATTGATGTGAAAGTAAAAACATAACCCTTATTTCTAGCATAGACGGATTGAAAGGAATTTCTTACACGCCTACAGTTACTTCGTTAATAGCTAACAAAAAAAGTTTATTCTTCGTCGTTTATGTACATCATGCTAATCTAGCTCTCATAACAAATGGAATTAGGTATACTTATCATCCGTAAAAAATACTAACTTGCACCTCCCTTTAAGGGGCTTCGAGAGTGACAGTTATAATTTTTAATTTTTTTTATTACTTGTGTGCAATTCCTAGCCTGCCTACCAAATTTCAGCTTTCTAGGACTTGCCTGGAAGTGCCCTAGAGGTTTTGATGAGTGAGTATAACGAAATCTACATTGATTTCGTTATACTCACTCATCAATTTTATATTATTTTTTATATATTATTATTGGTATTAATAAAATCCAAAGTATATAAACTAGACAAATTAAACTTTGTGTGTGTTTTTATAAGTCTACTAATCTTATTCTGAGAATTTAAGCTCTCTAGCATTATCCAGGCTATGAGGGATTGAAAATATGAAGAAACGCTTAAAGAAAAGGTAAGTAGTGCTGCTGCTTTTTGTTCTTGGCTCGTCTTGACGTGGGCACTGTGCCATTATGTCTGACAAAAAAATTTGACGTGTCAAAAAGTACAATTCATAAATCATTATTATTATTGCCTCTCCCAGCAAGTAAATATTTACACTTATCACCATTAGCTTCCTCAAGCTCAATGCCAACTCCATCATTATACTTAAGATTATTTCAAGGAAAACATTTATTTTCATTAAGTTTTTCGATCATCGACTGACGGTCCTAATTTCTAAGGTTTGATTAAAACGAATGAGCACAAAACAGAAGTATTCGTTGATTAGAAAGCAGATGGTCGACGTAATGAGCGTCATTTTAGACGGAGACATTTATACGCTTACTTGTTTACGTTAACGTTAAGGGGCTCGTGGCTAAATAATTACAGCCGAACAGATCGATCCAAGGTTAAGCTATGCTTGCCGAGGTCTGTCCGTGGATGGGTGATTCATAACATATCGAGACCTCTCCGTGCCTCGGAAAGCAAGTCAAGCCGTTGGTCTCGTCTCATCTGTCATTCGTAGATCTTTGCCAGTCGCTACGGGTAGTCACAAGCCCGAAAGTCTGACAACTCTTTCCAAGGATTATCGTGTGACCCAGTAACTGGGGTGTGGAGGTCAGCTAGGCAGTCGCTTCATGTAAAATATTTATATTTATCTGCATCCGGTTACACGGGAATCCGACCCCAACATAGATGGGAAAAAGCTTGGCAGGATCGATCGCTTACTTGCTTACGTTGGAAAGCACACAAAAACACCAATAAAAAGACATAATTCATCGAGTGCTATGCTACTTTAGATTAACACTCAAGTTAGTTTCTATGAAAAAGTTAATAATAAACAAAGTTTGGTCTAGTTTTTAATCCAAACTTCCGATCGCGTGAACTAATATGTCATACATCGGTCGAATTAAATGAATTTCGCTTAACGATTCATATTTCATACGTGCATAAATGCATATCAATCAGGCATTAGCATGTTGAATTGCAAAACAAATGATTATGTAAATAATCATTCAACTTTTCCGTTACTTAACTCTAAGTAGGCAAAGTAGGTACCTATACGAAATCAAAGCTGCAATCGTCACTTTAGGTCGAAATCGTCGTCTTCCGCGTGAACAAAGTTAATCGTTCCTGTAATAAGCATCAGATTACCGTCCGACCAATTCCACTAACCAATTCCAATTTCTCTGAAAACCACCACAGCCACATAGATTTCCTGCATTCAAACACACGTCTGCGAATGTAAAACATGCATAATGCATGTAATTCGCCTAATTGGCGTTATATATCACGCTGAACGAATTAACTAGATTATTCAATTTGTGTTGGAGCTATATTAATGTCTGATATCAAAATGGACTTATTAGAAAGGCATTTAGTCGTCAATGAAAAGTCTTAAATGATCCAAGAAGATTTTTTTGACATGTTATATTTATAAACCCGTCCGTGGCTAAATAATAACAGCCGCACAGGTCAAACGATCAGGTTAAGCTACGCTTGCCGCGGTTGGTCTGTGGATGGGTGACCATCTGTACATACCGAGATCCCTCCGTGCCTCGGAAAGCACGTTAAGCCGTTGGTCCCGGCTGTCATTTGTGGATCTTTGACAGTCGATACGGGTAGTCAGAAGCCCGAAAGTCTGACAACCAGTCTTACCAAGGCGTATCGTATTACCCAGTAACTGGGTTGTGGAGGTCAGACAGGCAGTCGCTTCATGTAAAATACTGGTATTCAGCTGCATCCGGTTAGACTGGAAGCCGACCCCAACATAGTTGGGAAAAGGCTAGGCAGATGATGATGATTTATAAATATGGTACTAAGACAGCCTACTGCGCCAATGTTGCAAAAAGTACCTGTTACTTTAACACATAACTGGTACAATCACAGTGATAATTTAAAGCAGCAAAACTAGTGAACGTTCACCCACTTTAATTGTGTTTTAGTTTCGGTTCAGTTAAGGCATTGAAAAAAGTTTTGCCTACCACATAGCACATCCTTAGAGGGTAGGGTTCCGTCCCTATAAGAGCGGCTATAAGAGTAAGGGAAGACCAAAGTAACGGTGAATAGAATGTGCGAATGATAATATGGTCAGAAAGGGAGTGACTACCGAGATGACGACTGATAGAGAAGTACCTATAGAAGAACAAGACAAGTTGCGCCGACCCCAAATAAATTTTGATACGGACAGGAGAATGAGGAACTCTAAAGAACGAACATAACGAGACACCAAACCATTGGAAACACTATGTGCAGTTTGCGCAATCGGCTACGAGCCACGAAATGTTTCTCACGGAGATGAAAATATACGTACCGTAGTTTACATATATCGACTCTGGAAAGCGATTTTGTCGTATCTCGAAAAATGACATTTTTTTTATTGCATCTTTGAAATCAGAAAAAAATACTGCGTCAAACGGTCTGATCAACGTTTTCCTACGATGTTTTTTTTTTTATGATACGACGTTGACTTTTTCTAAACTTTTTTAACAAAACATACTTCAAAATGCTGTAAATACCATAAAATCAACTATTTTTAAATTATACATAGATACAACAAAAATGCTTTAAGTACCTAATTTTTTTCACAGTCAAGATACACGGTCCTCGTTTGTATGCTACGAAATAGTTACGGCATTGTGTATTTGTCACAAAATAATGTTCTATTGAGATACAGCAATTTCGCCGCCTGAGTCTAAGCCAGCTAGATTTAGATACTGATTTAATTTTTATTTGAATATGTAATGATTGTTACTAGTTCAAACATTATTTCCTAAATAACATTGTTTAAATAAACATAAAGCATTTTAATTAGCTATAATATTTTGTTTTATTTGTATTTAACACAAAATTCAAGATGTAACTACTTCTAAAAAGAATTTTAGGTACCTACAATGAAATGCGAGGACTGATAAATTTACTTCTTATTAGATACATCATAATCGTACCTAAAATTTTACAGCTATTTTGTTGTGCCTTGCCATGTTACAACTACCAAGATACAGCAATATTGCTGCTTCAAATTGAAATATCAATTGCTGTAACTAATATAAAACGCATGTTAGACTAATTTTAGAATACTATCATTAGTGCCATCTGATAAATTTCATTAGAAGAAATACGTGTTCCAAAAATTACCTCTCTGATTCAGCTAGTTTACGAGTTATGAATTTTTGAAATAGTTTTTTGGCTCTGGTGTGAAGTTCAACTTTTCGAGATACTACAAGATTGCTTTCTTGCGACTATTGATATACGGCCACATTTTGAATTCTTATCAAGAACATTATTCTTCTTCTTCCTTGTGTTGCTGGCTGTATTTTTCATCTTGTAGGTCCAACACGTCTCATATCGTGTCCTCTGTCCCTAAACATGCGGTCAAAGTGACCTCTGCGCTGCCAGCGGCGACGCCGTGGAACAAGATTATTGATATTTTTATCTGATCAACTCCACAATCACGGATCTATATACCTAAGAGTATTTGTTATAAGTTTTACCTTAGATTAGGAAACCTACATAGAACATCCAAGAAAGTACAATTTCTCCTGGGTTCTCACCACGACGGTACCGTAACAATTGCAACGCGCTATCAGTTAGGATGCAACCACGCCTTTCTTAAGGTGTGTAACGAAACCCGCTCGTGATAACATGCAACTATTTGTATTACAGCATTTCGTGATCACACAATACAATGCGTAACATTTCATTACTACTATCAGTAACTGATGATAATTTCCAACCGCTATTTCGCTTTCGATTTCACAGTTGTTGATGCGGAGCCATTTTCCGAATAGCTTCGAGACCATCCGAGATCATCCGAATATATGCAAATATTTATTATATTATGGAATTCGGAAGTCGTTAATTGAAACCTTACTAAAGCAGATAAAGACTGGTTTGACTATTAGCCTTTGGCAATTCATTGTAGCCAATTGTAGCAGATATCGCGGCTGTGCCTGTTTACAAAAAACAATAATAAAAGAAATTCGGTACATCTATTTGATGTCCAGAAAGATTTAGATATATCTGTACATTCAGAATCATTACTTTAGGTATAATTTTGTACCCACGTTTAGAGAATTTAAATATTAACCGCATTTTCCTCTATTTAGAGAAACATAATACCTAAAACAGTAAAGGAAATAAAGTAATATTTACGTCTAATAAAAAAAGCTTGAACAATATTTCGTTTTTTTTTTGCCATAAAGTGCACTTTTTGTTTATAGGTAAACAAAAAGTGCACTTTCGTTTAGAGGATTGCAATAATAACTGCATTTCGCTCTATGTCGAAAAACAATAAAACAGAGTACAAAAGTCATAAATAAATAAAGTAATATTTTCCTCTATTAAATCTTAACAGCACTTACAAAAAAAAAAAAAACAAAACGGGCGTAGATTGGACTCCATTTTATTTCGTATTGTTTTGCCATACTTCTAGCAAGAGGGGCCCGTAGCTAAATAATAATAGCCGCACAGGTTGATCGATCAGGTTAAACTATGCTTGCCGCGGTTGGTCTGTGATAGGTCACCTTTACATATCAACGGTTTAACGTTAAACCATTGGCCCCGGCTGGCATTCGTGGATGTGACAGTCGTTACGGGTAGTCACAAGCCCGAAAGTCTGACAACCAGTCTTAGGCAGTCGCTCCATGTAAAATACTGGTATTCAGCTGAATCTGGTTAACCCTTTGACCGCCACGGTCGTGTATAGCAGACAAATGAAAACGTGCCCAACACGCCACCGTCGACTGATACCGACAAGAAAACACCATGTTTTAAGTACAGAATAAATAAACTAAATTCAGTTTTCTGAGTTTATACTTAAAACATGGTGTTTTCTTGTCGGCATTGGCGTGTTGGGCACGTTTTCATTTGTCGGCTATACACGACCGCGGCGGTCAAATGGTTAAACTGGAAGCCGACCCCCAACATAGTTGGGAAAAGGCTAGGTTACAGCTAGCTAGTTTTACCTAGCCTTTTTTTTATTTTTATGATTTCATCATTGGATAAAATCTTAAAAATTGCATTTTACAAAAAAAAAAGACTCGACATTTTATTTAGTTTTTTTTGTTGCCATACCTAAAGCGCACTTTTTTCTTATTTTTGATCAAATAGGTATATTGAAGATGATTAAAATAATCACTGGTTTATCCACTAATTGAGTAGGTATATTATGTCTTATATCGTAACAAACATTACGAATGCATACAGGGTGGAGCCGAAGAACTATTTCATTTTTTCGATTGTTTCATTTGCCAAACTCGTCAGTTTCTTTACAATGAACACCCCCAAATTCTTGCTAATTTCATGTTTACAACGATAACACCGCTCTTCACTCATTATTTTATTAATATTTTTTCGTAATAATATAAACCGGCCTCTGCCCAATAAATTGACCAGATATATTATGCAACAACTAAATCAGCTATTTATAAGTTTACATTTTTGTAATCAGGCTGCAAGTTAATTAGCTACATATTAAAATTACTCAATATCTATGTAACCCTCGTAATACACATTCACTAACTTAATATAACATTAAGCATATACTGGGTATCATTTCGTGGCGCCCTCTGCATAAATCGTGCATAAATCTCACGGCTATTAGAGTAAGTTGTGTTAATACACACATCAAAAGTGTCTAGGGATCAAGCATTTTTATGCGGATTTCTTGAGATTGAGATGTGGCTTTGTAATAAATTTATGATTTTATAAATTTATATGGATCCTTTTTGGTGCATTTCATAATTTGAATCAGGAACTGTGAATCAAATTCGAGTAAAAGATGAAAATCAGCTGTCAATATTTTCCCTATAAAAACATACAACGCATTGAAGACATTATTAGTGCTACTGTTTCCCTACTACTGATTAAAACCAACGTTATTATGGAGCGGCGACGTCATTTAAGCAGGGAAGAAATGCTCAGAGCCGTGGGAATGATAGAAGCTGGTTCCCGGCAACGTACTGTGGCTTTAGCTCTGAATACAAGTCAGAGTGTTATCAGTCGACTTTGGACACGTTACCGAAGCACTGGTACCGTGGCTGAGCGCCATGGAGGTCGGTATCGCTGCACCACACGGAGACAAGACCGATACATTCAAATCTTAACTCGAAGAGCTCCAACAATAACCGCCATGATGTTAGCCGTGAGGCTTCATCACTCTTCAGGGAACTTAATTAGCGACCAAACAGTCAGAAACCGCTTGCATGAAGTGAACCTTCATTCCCGAAGACCGCTACGGGTACCACCTATAGCAATGCACAATCGTAGGATTCGATATCAATGGGCTCTTGAACACAGAAATTGGGCAGAAGAACAATGGCGTTTCGTGTGCTTTTCTGATGAGTCTCGTTTTGGTATGAGACCGGATACAAGACGTATACGACACTGGAGAACCCCTGGACGCCAACAGCGATTAAAATCCTGCCAGGAAGTCCATCCTTATAGTGGTGGAACCATCATGGTATGGGCGGGTATTTGGATCGGCGGAAGAACTGAGTTGATTTGGATCAGAGGCAACCTCAACGCTCAAATTTATGCTGAGACGATTGTATCAGACGTCATCGTTCCTCTACAAGTGCAAATCGGTCCCTTATTTCAGTTAATGCATGATAATGCACGACCGCACACCGCAAGAGTTGTAAGACAGACTCTCGCCGCAGCTAACATCAATGTCCTGCCCTGGCCTGCTCAGTCGCCAGACTTGAACCCGATTGAGCATGCATGGGATATGCTACAGAGAAGAGCTCTGCCGAATATGGAGGGTATCCAGTCGCAAGAAGACCTTTTTTTGTTGTTGCAACGAACATGGGCGGCCATTCCACAGCGTGATTTGGATGAACTCATTTTGAGTATGCCAAACCGATGTTCTTGTGTTGTTAGTGTTCGCGGTAGAAACACGGATTATTAATTGTTTAAGTTACCCAATAAAATTTTAGAGAAAACTGTTATTTCAGTCTTTTTTTCGAACTTTTGTGTTAGTGGTTCAAATGTCAAAAATCCCTTTATTAGGAAAATGGCAAATTTCTTTATTAATGCAAAGGTGACTTGGTTTATCGTTACTGTGACAAACGAAAACACTTTATTTGATGAATCCTTAAAGAAAATTTTAATTAATATCAATCAGGAGAAAAGTTATTGCAAAAATATATGTTGATCCCTAGACACTTTTGATGTGTGTAGCTTATGAATGAAGTTTGTAGTTGAATTTGAACTGTTCAAATAGGTTGAAGGCCTTCAGCTGAGCCAGTTGTTTACCCAACCCCATATCCTTGTCACTATCACTATGCAAATATTGAGGACTTCCCTAAATTGAGACAACTATGATATTTTCCTCAGTGAGCAGTAAAAGGCTAATACAGTTTTAAAACCTGTGAAAATTCCTAAAGCTAGCGTGGATTTTTCTTCATTGCGCGAAAGCAAGTGAGTGAGCAGATGATAATTGCGAACACATTTGAGTACCTTGATGCACGCGCGGTTGACTCGATGTTTAGTACAATGCAATAACAGAAGCGGTTTTGGTGTGTACTCCTGTAAAAAACAATATAAGATCATCGTTCTAAATCATCGTTTTTATTATTCTTTCTTAATAGCATTTAACCACAAAAATGAATAATTGGATAACATTATTTTATGCGAATAAGCATTGAAAACAATTCAAACACTTAAGTTTTTAGTCGTTTGCGGATTTATAACTCACCAATACCTCGTGACTTTTTATCACTGCGCAGCGCGTGCACACACGGTTTTCTCCCGCTCATAACTCGTCCTTTGCAAGCGGCTGCTTAGATAACCTCTAATATTGAAGATCAACAGTTGTCAAGCAATTAACTAAACCGAAATGATACTTAAAATGCGCTATTAAATCATCGTACAGGTCAAAGTGGTTTTGATAATTATGAAACAAAAAAAATAACTAGATGCTAAACGTTTCATAGACATAATGATTATGGGGATTGCCCAGAGGACACGTTGGAGCATACGGTGGAGGTCAGCCCCGCTTGGGCTGGGCACCGCCGTGTTCTCGTAGAGGTGATCGGCAGCGGCGGCGACCTCTCGCGCCCGGCCAGGCTTCAGGCCATGGTCTGGGGTGAGAGGGACTGGGAGGCAGTCACCTCCTTCTGCGAAGCAGTCATGCTAGCGAAAGAGGTGGCGGGACGGTTGAGGGAGAGAACCTCACGTCTCAGCCGCCGCGGGAGACGCTCCGGGAGCCGCGTAGCGACTCCCGGCCACCGTTAGGCGCGGGCCTGCGGGCGGAGTGTAATGGGTAACTCTCCGTCCGATCAGGACTAGGCCCATGCCGAACGGCGCGTACGTGTTCCACGCGCGCCTCAAAGAGAGGTCAGCAATAAGGAAGGGGCCCGTAAGAACGTAGCCTGCCGAGGCAGCGGGATTGTCCGAAAGGGTTTCCGCTACCCCGGAATATAAAGGGCTAAAGAAGGAACACGGCTAGGTTTTAGTCATTAAAAGTCTGACACTCCCTTCTACTCCACCCTGAGCGGGAGGGGTCATTTGATGATTTCCCATCCACAAAAAAAAGTCATAATGATTATAAACTGTACAGGAGGCAGGGGAATTTTGTAGCCTCAGTAGTCTGGCATATTTTAACATGATTCGCTTTCTACAGATGTTTAGGCGTGTCTGACTTGCATCACTAAATTAGAATCACATATACTTACATATTTGTTATACAATATGAAGGAGACTGCTGACGCGCGCTGCATTGATTGATCGGATTTTTGTCAGTAGGTACTAAATCTCTCAGTATTTTATCATAATTTAATTAAATAAATGCAATTAAATCACATTTGAATGCATTAACTGCTTTTAAAGTAGTCAGTTTGCGTCAGCCTACGATGTATTCATTTATTAATGTCAACGCATAATAAAACGATTAATTTTTTTATGCAGTTAGTAAATAGGCAGTTGTATACTATATAGTGCAAATGTTTTGTGCTGTAATTAAATATGAAATTAAGACTAAATCCATACTGAATTCCTACAGAAATCTCGTCCAGGCGATCTCCGAAGAGATAGATAAACCGAGAGATATAGGCAGTGTGTAACATATAGGCACTTATATTAATATTAAATAATAGACGAAGTAGAAATTTTAAAAATGTCCAGTACCTACCTATAGTAAAAAAACACTTAACAAGAAACTCGCAGTAAAAACACCAGCAGTAACTACCAATAGATATTGAAATAAGTGCAAATATGAAACAAAAGACCTCAGTTCCGATTAGATTAGGGCACCACTTCCGTTTCAGTAGCTGCAATTGTCGTAAAAAAACGCCTAAGATATGACTTAAAGATTAATCACTATAATCAAATAATCAAACTTAAATAATTTCGGATGGTATCACGAACCTTACCCGCTAACGATATAAATCATCGCTCAGACAAATACTGGCTAATAAATAATAGTTCGCGATTAATTCGTCCAGCAAGCTTTACTTCAATTACGAGTTATTAAAAGTAATAAAATGTTAATGATATTTGTATCACTCTCGTGTCTCGGGTATTTTGATCTGACATAATGCTAGTGCACATGAACCCACTAACTGACAATAGTGATAACGACCGGATCTATAAATCATTTGAAAATCAACGGCGTGCCAAAACACGTCCACTTTATTACTGAAGTTGTACAGCGCAACCAACAAACTGTACGCAACTGTGAGAACAGAGGGGCAATTCTCTTAATTTTTAAGAACGTTCACAGTCTGATCTCAGTCTCAATCTGTCAAAAATACCACTAATTTCCCTACATTTTGACAGGTTTTTGACATTTGTTTGTCGCCGAGATGACACTGCGACTAGATTTTGAACGTTTTAAATTACGAGAGTAAAAATCAAAACAGCAGTAGTGCTGTTTCGATTTTTATGATCTGTTTACAAAATGTAAACATAACTAAACTAATGCCAAATTCCAATTAGCACTTTCTGAACGTTAACAAAAAAATCATCCTTTTCAAAACGCGCGCCGATCGAACCCCTTTGTTCGTAAGCGTTACTTAAAGTTAAGTAGTGATTAGCGACTGTTTAACCATACATATTTGATGTTTGAACTTCACTTAACTCTAATCATCTTTTATAAATAAACTCCAAAATGTATAGAAAAAAAATTATGTGTACTTAGTTATCTATAAACTTCTCAACATCGTGTTTGTCACTGAATTTGCAATATAATTAGTATTTATATAATTCCAAAATAAATTAATGTACTAATTAACAGGACTTAAGAAATGTCAAGAGGATTAACAGCAGGCTTCTTTCAGTTTACTATTATCGACGTTCTGTATTCAATCCTTCTGTTAAAAAATGTGGTTTCTATTGAAATATCCTATGAAGATACCTGCAGCAGTAATTAGTAGGCAATCATTCTATAATTAATGATCGATTTCCAAATCGGATGCTATTTGGAGACTAGACAAATGACGATGTGTCAGACAAGTCCAAAAATAGACAGGGCCATGTAATGATAACATTGAGTGAATGATTCAATTTTCCGATTGCGAAATTACATCCATATATTATATGATGCTGCCATTAACCCGCCTTCCTCGTATTATGTGATCTTGATCGTATTGACGAAGACACCGACGGTAGACCAAAGACGGTTTAATGTGATAACGGCAAATTGCAAAATCACAAAGTCGTTAACTCGCTCTATAGCTTAAACTCCATGGATTACGTTGTAATACAAACGCCTAATGATTATAAATGCGCTTTCCATGTTATGTTCCAATAGTTAAATAAGTTTCTCTAAAAACATATATGGTGCAACAATGTTGTTATGTCATAGTTACCTTGATACAATTAAGAAGTCGTTTTCCTACGAGGTCGAGTGTACCATTCCTTACAAGACCTTCTATGTAGGAAACACACATGAGGTTTATTCATGAGAGGTGATCAATGGTGCAATGTCTAGATAATAGTTGATTTGTAGGTGTGGGCACCTTGGGTTGCCCACATCGACGTCGTGTACGTACTTTTGTAACACTTTTTAGGGTACTTACAGACGACATGCGTAACAGTTTCTGCCGGCTAACGGAGACCTTTGCGCGATGTCGGTGTCAGTCCATGTCATTTTTAAAATACACTTGGATAGCGTGCGTCATAGTATCAGTAACGTGACCTTGCATCGAGGCTTGCTTGCATTACTCTTATGTATTAGATGATAACCAACTGCTTCCAAAAACTGAGCTGCAATTAAGAACGTTCACAGTCTGATCTCAGTCTCAATCTGTCAAAAATATCTCTTATTTCCATACATTTTTGACATTGGCCTTCTGGTCAATCAATCTATTTGACAAGCTTCACAGGTTATGGAATTTTTCCGTGCGACTGTCACTAATTACAGTCGAAGAAGAAGCCAATTTTCCTCTGTAGCATAGGCCTAATACTAGTCTAAAATGTTGGGTAAATTTCAAAATAAATAAAATTAATTGTACTGTTGAGGTCTAAACCGTTTCAATTAGTATTTATTTACTCGCTCTAATAAGCCCCTCGGTCAAATTATGTAATTATTGTAAAAAACAGATATCCTATCTTCCATGTTAAGGGGTTTGGTTTCCGCACTTAGTCCTTCAAGTGGGCCATTGTACGTGAAAAAAACACATTGACAAAAAATACAAAAAAAAGATATTACCTTCATACATAACATGCGTGATTTGTATCAAACACTTTTAGTTCTTCCTCATAATATAATGTTTAACGTCATTAGCGTGTTAAACAAAAAATAATTATAGTTCAGCACTTGATAAACTTATAAATAGTATTGCGTAACCTCCCGGTTATGCTACCTTCGGGGCTTCGGAACTATTACCATACGAAAACAGTTGGTAAGTGATTAAATCACTGTATAATGACAGGTTGCTAACGTACATTGGTATGTAGAGATTTGTAATACATAGGCCGAAAAAATAATCTGATTCCGCCCACCCTCGGCTAGCCCTTGAGTACTATTGACGTCAGTAGATCCTACAAGATAAGAACAATAAAATAATAAGCACGCATAATTGCAACATAGTGGCCGTCGCGGGCCGAACCTGCATGAGACTGACGCAGGCGCTTGCGAAGATTGGCACAAGCAAAGAGAGGGCAAGGGCTGGGCCGATAATGGGCTGTAGATAATGATGACACATATTCATAATTACATAAACACTGAAACACAATTTTACAAATCGTACAAAGGAAATGGACATTTACAT